>CM060437.1:26566544-29527729 GCA_030545235.1 Helianthus tuberosus | reverse complement strand
GCAATAAGATGTGGTTCTCGCATGATCTTCTCCCTATATATATATATACTTTGGAGTTCGGTGATTGAAATTATGGTAAATTAGGAATCAAATGTTCCCGTTTTGTCTATACTTAATAATTGTATTATTGTTTTTTTTATAGAATAAATAATTATTCTAGGTTCGGGATATATGCTTCTATCAAATTATACGTGATTTTAGATGCATCGCTATAATGGTTTGAACTCACTATTATAGTCGCATAATTCTTTCAAATGTCAAATTTTGACTACTTAGTTTCACCTTTGAACTGTTAGGCGTTCTTTTATAATTAGTTTAAAGTTTAAACCCATCATTTATCACACATTGTATCAATGTTTAGAAAGAACACCATTTTTAAATATAACAATTCTATACTCCATTCAAAGAGAATTTAATTCTCGATTTTACGGTATAATTCATAAAAAAATGATGAAATATTTAAAAACGTGGGGATCGATCTCTACCTTTTTGTACCGTGAACTCTCTTGAATAAAAATTTGAGACGAGTGTTTTAGGAATAAAATAAACAAATAACCACAAAGGTTCATAAAACTAACTAAAATCACTGTATCTCATAATTTGAACGTATCATAAAAATGGATTCAACCCCATGTAATACATGTGTTTTTTTACCTAATTTATATAATTTGAAAGAGAAAGGTCGGTGGCCACAGTGCCACCAACCTAACTCTAAATACTTTCACATTTCAAACATGCAAGTGTACTCCCTGGCCCACAGCCTACACCATGCCACTCCACATTCAAATATTATTATTATTTATTTAATTTATTATCCATTTCATTATTGCCACTATTCTCATTTTCCTGATCTTCTAAGAAACCTTCATGGCTTTAAGTTTGACAAAATCACCCCTTAACTTTTTCAAATAAACAAAATTCAATGCTCAAATTTTTAAATTAACAAAAATGACCCTCCTACTTTCCAACTTGACAAAAAAAGGCCTCCATACATTCTAACTTCTCTTTAACCCTCAAACTTTTAACATGTAACCCATTCTACCCCCAAACGTTGCTATAATGTCAGAGGTAACCCTCTAAACTTTGAAAATGTCATTTTGACCCCCGCAAGTTTCTAAAGTTTCAAGCTTACCCTAAAACTAATTTATTAAGTTTTTATTTTTATGGACATGTCGGTATAAAATTCGAGTTCGTCTACGCATTAGCGTAATTTTTGTCTGAAAATGAGTCGGGTCAATTATAAAATGTTTTTTATGTATGTTTTGAGTTGGACTACGATTTGACGTAAATTCTATTTGGAAAAAAATCGGGTCAAATGTAATACGTTTTGATTCGAAGGTATAAATCCGAGTTATCATACGATTTGACGTAAATTTAGTTCGCAAACGAGTCTGCTTGATTGTAGTATGTATGCTATCATTTCGCGTATGGCGCCGCCGCAACGCGCGGCGGGTAAAAGAACTAGTAATAAATAAAAAACAAACTAAAATGTTATAATAAGTAAATAGAACACCAAAGTTCATTTTTAAAAGATAAATCTTGACGATTGTATGTGTTAACATATGACATTATATTTTATTTAACACGAGTTTTTTTTTTAAGATATATCTTTTTTATTATTTATTATATAAAATTATATTTATGTAGCACGCGTAATAGACGGGGTTTAAACCTAGTAATAATAATTAATAAACACCCTAATACGCGAATACACATAAGACTTAATATCCAACTCTTGTTGGTATGATGACGCCTTGTTGTAGGTCACGTCGATTTCTAGTTTATTTCGTTTACATGCATCCCAAAACAATTTTTCTTCTTTTTGTCCCTCTCTGTATGTAGGTAACTCTCATCCGAATTATTACGTGTCTAGACACTTTAAGCAATTAACAATCGGAACTTTGTCAATTAGTGTTGGAAGTGTCAATTGAACCAACTTGGATCAGACTCTACGGAGAAGCATAATAATGAAAAGGAATAAAAGTACTTTTACATTCTAGATGACTTGTTCATCACCACAAAGTACCCATCCCTAACATTTCTAGTGGACCATAACTTTTTTTTGAAAGGTAGTGGACCATAACTTAGTACACCAAACAACACATGATATGCAACAAAACACTCATCGGTTCTGCAACACACACATTAAACGAGGAATAGTGTGCATACGCTGATTAACGTTCATTCTATCTTCTTTATTTCAACTTGAGGCCTTTAAACAAGGAATAGTGTGCATACGCTGGTTAACGTCGGTTAAAGTTTATTCTATTTTTTTTAATCTCAACTTGAGGCCTTTGAACATTTAAGCACAAACAAAATCTAGAACGAAATCTCAACTATATGTTCAGTTAAAACTATAATTACACACCATTAATCTTTATTTATAAATAAAACGCCATGAGTGCAACAATTAGTTATTATATAATTTCTTTTAAGAAATCTCACATAGCCATTTAGATAAATAAAACACCATGAGTGCAACAATTAGTTATTATATAATTTCTTTTAAGAAATCTCACATAGCCATTTAGAATAGATATGATATATGATTACATGATTACAGGTTGAGTTATTCTACGGGTATAAAAATATGAAGTGTAAGAAGCTACTATAGAGTGACAATTATCCCAAAATAAATCAAGAGGGAAAGGTAATTTAGTCAAAGAGAATAAAAAGATTATGCATATGCAAGTCATCTGCTATTTCTTTCCTACTTTTTAAACATCCATAACTTTTTTATACAACATTTTTTTTAGTTCTCAACTATCTCGTAAAAAACAGAGATGATTACAGATTAATGGTAGGTAGACGGGCAACAAGTTGCGCCGTTACCCCCTTCTGAATAGCAAATACATTTTATTATTTCTTAAATCCATTCTAACCATGTTCTTATTGTATTTTAAAACTAAAACACTCCATTTATATCTCATTCAGTTACAGGCCTTTGAAACTATGATTTATGATTTTCTATTTCAGTACAGATAAATTTTTTATTCAAATATTAACAGGTCAAATGTAATGGAAAAAAACAACCCAACGAATAGTAACTATTGTGTATTAAAGGGTAAATTACACTTTTCGTCTTTTAGGTTTGTATCGAATTGCAATGGATACCCTTTAACTTCAATAATTACAGTCACAATTCTTTATTTGTAAAACCTATTACACCCTACGTCCTTTGATCCTAACCAAGGCTTTACCTTCGTCAATGGATCACCCCATTAATTCAACATAGAGATTTACATGAAATACATTCGACTATTTCTTAAATCTCTAGCTAACCATGTTCTAAAACTCTCTGTTTACATTTAATTTAGTTACAAACACAGGGGAAATTTTATAGGATGGCAGTGAGACCGACTATTCTAAATGGAACAGAGTGTTGGGCTATCAAGAAGACACAGACGCGTTAGCTGTAGGTAGCAGAGATGAGGATGTTGCGGTGGATGTGTGGACACACTAGGTTGTACAAGATAAGAAATGAGGTTTTTATGGTAAAATTAGGGTTGCTAGTATATCTGACAAGATAAGGGAAGGGAGTTGAGATAGTTTGGCCATATTAGGAGGAGACCGACAGTGGCCACAGTTAAAACCGTGGAAACCATTAGTGTGGAGGGAAGGAGGAGTAGAGGTAGACCAAAACTGATTTGGGATGAGCGGATTAGACAGGATTTGATAGACTTGCACCTTTCTGAGGACAAGGTCGAGGATAAGAGTTCTTGGAGACATAGGATTAAAATTAACGACATTTAGGAGGATAGTTCGATTTGGTATTAGATGCTCAACTTAGGGGCTTGATTTTTCATCTTTATATTGATAGCCTATGTGTGTTATTGCTTGCATTTGTGTTATATACTTTTTGTATGTTTATTTGACTCTTATATCTGAATTTGGTTTAGGAGCTGGGGAGGAGAGTTCTCACTGGAAGCGGCCTCTCTATCCCTTGAGATAGATGTAAGGCTTGCCTACATCCCACCCTCCCCAGACCCTACAAATAGCTTGGCTATATGTGAGATTATACTGGGTACGATTGTTGTTGTACAGGCCTTTGAAACTATGATTTATGATTTTCTATTTTAGTTATATCACTTACTTTATTTACGTACAGATAATTTTTTTATTTAAAATTTCACGGGTCAAATGTAATGGAGTCTTTTTTTAATCGTGATGAGCCATATCGACACCGTGCGAACAACTTCCGTTACGATACAAAGTATTTTTTATATCGTAAGCTATAGCGAGAGTCGGTACTGTACCGGTATTGTGACAAACCGAATTGATATCGCCCCAACAGTATCGGTACCACGTCGATTCCAACTGAACAAGATATTCACTTTTATGGTTTTCCAAAGATGTAAACATGTGTCCATATCCATTTGGGCATATCATGATTTTTTTGGGTTTTATCTTTCGGTTACTATAACAAGTGTTAGCACTGTTTCTATACGATAATCAACCGAACCAATATTGATCGAATTCCCCACGCAACGCACGGATAATTTCACTAGTTAAATTTATAAAAAAAATTCACCCTAATTTCACGAGTCTTCTCATGAAGCTTCAAACACACAAAACCTGAGTTAATATTTGTTTAAATTTTCATAAAATTTTAGAACAAAATATTTGTTTTTTTATTCTAAAATTTCACGATAAAAATTTGTAAATGACATTTCTGTAACTTTAAAAAATATTTTGTAAATGACATTTCTGTCCCTTTCTTTGCGATCCCAAATTATATCCTTCCCATGCTGAAATTATTAAATTATTGATCGAATGATAGGTTGATCTTTATTCTTTTTCACCTACCAGAAATTATTAAATTAATTTCACCTAGCAGAAATTATTAAATTATTGAACGAATGATAGGTTGATCTTATTCTTTTTCACCTAATATTTGTGTGAATGATTCAAAGAACCCTTATATTTTTGACAATTATACGTTTGTATTTTAACTAGTTATTGCCCGCGTGTGTTGCGAGACACCAAGCTGAATATTTCTATCTCATAACATGTACGTCTGTGTTTCGGTTACTTGTACCTACTACTTATAACATGTTCTCAAAAAAATTTACATCCATTAAATCAATTAAAATAAAACACTGCCATGCTTTTGCAATAGAGAAAAAAAAAAAACTAAAACAATGAAAAACTATATTTTTAAATTGGGGCAAAATTGTAATTGATCAGGACAAGTGAGTGTGTACCAGGCAACCGCCTAGCACGAATAAAAATTACACCGAGTCTACCAATTAAAACAAAACACTACCATAGTTTTGTGAAAAAAACTAGAACGATGGAATGACTTTAATTTTACACTGGGGGCAAATTCATAATTTGACAGGAAAAAACAAAAACGATGGAAAAACTGTAATTTAAACAGGGCAAAATCATAATTTGGTTGGACCAATAGGGAAGTGCCATGCAGCTGCCTGGAACTATTCCCAAAAAAAACCTAAAACGATGGCATAACTATAATTTTACACTGGGGACAAATTCGTAATTTGACAGTAAAAAAACAAAAACGATGACAAAACTGTAAATTTGAACTGAGGGCAAAATCGTAATTTGACTGTGAGAAAAAAACAAAATCAATGGCAAAACCGTAAATTTTAACGGGGGAATATCGTATTTTCGCTGGACCAATGGAGAAATGTCAGGTAGCTGCCTGGCACTATTCTAAAAAAAACTAAAACGATGTCATGACTGTAATTTTACACTAGGGGCAAATTCGTAATTTGACAGGAAAATAAAAACAAAACCGATGGCAAAACTGTAAATCTGAACTGAGTGCAAAATCGTAATTTGGATGTGAGGAGAAAAAAAAAACAAAATCAATGGCAAAACTGTAAATTTAAACATGGTAAAATCGTAATTTGGCTGGACCAATGGGGAAGTGTCTGGCACTATTACCCTCCATGGGAATTGTATGATACTAGTTTTTGCCCCGCCTGCATTGCGGTGCACTTAGCTGAGTATTTCTCTCTCATAACATGTATGCCAGTGTTTCGGTTACTTGTACATACTACTTATAATACGATCTCAAAAAAATTATATCGAGTCAACCAATTAAAACAAAACACTACCATACTTTTGCTAATAAAACTAAGACAATGGAAAGACTATAATTTTATACTGGGAGGAAATTGTAATTTTTCAGGACAAATGAGCATGTGTCAGGCATGCCTAGACGGATAAAAATTACACTTATGCCCACCATTGTTGCGGGTCATTAAATCGAATATTTCTTAGGTTCATAACATGTATGCATGTATTTAGATTACTTGTAGTTGTAGATACTACTTATAACACGATCTCAAAAAAATATATCGAGATAACCAATTAAACCAAAACACTACCATAGTTTTGCTAAAAAAAACTAAAACGATGACAGGTCTGTAATTTTGAGCTGGGATAAAATACTAATTTGTTAGGACCAATGAGCGAGTCCTAGACAACTGCTTGACACAATAAAAGTTACATTGAGTTAACCAAGTAAAATAAAGCACTACTATAGTTTTGCAAAAAAGACAAAAATACAAAAAACTAAAACGTCGACAAGATCACAATTTTTAGCTGGGGGAGAAATCGTAATTTTTAAAATTGGGTCAAAATCATAATTTTGAACAGAGAGCAAAATCGTAATTTTAAGCTGGTGCATAATCATAATTTAACTTTTAGCTGGGAGCGAAATCATAATTTTGAACTGAGGGTAAAATCGTAATTATAAGCTAGAGGGAAAAACATAATTTTATTTTGAACTGTCACGGCCCCCGCTACCGGTTTTACCCGGTCCAGGAGCCGCGGGACAGGAACCCGTGGTATTTGTTAATTGATGCGACAGCGGAAGATTTATCTGGATCTTTTAAAACTTGAAATGCCCGATTATTTTATTTCATAAGACGGGATAAACCCCGTAATTTACATTAGAGGAATTTTACTAGGAAATTCCCTGATTTACAAAACATGTTTATTTATTAAACTGGGCCACTACTTCAAGCTTGTTAGTGCTCCGTAGCACTTTTCCTTGGTTCACAGTAGTCACCTGAAACATGTTTTGAAAATATTTTATCAGTGGGGAAATACTGGCGAGTCACTCCAATTTGATAAAACGACACATAGTTATAAATTACAGCATAAGAGCTATTACAATGGCTTCTATCTTATTTTTATCTTGCGCCGTGTCACCTCCTGGTGACGATGGTCATACCGCTATTGGGTCTATTTCCCCAAGTAGCGATGATTATCACTGTTAGGATTTATTAGCCTAACTGTGAGAAATTAGTAATGTGCACAATACCCCACTAGCCAGTGATTCAAGATAACCACGACTTAATCCCTGTAATTATAACTTTTGAAAAATACTTGGAGTATTGTAAAATAATGTTGATAAAAAGAGAATGACTCACATTGCAGATTTAAACGGGCAGAGTTTAGCCTACTGATTAGCCTTGTAACCTATTTTAAATAACAATGCACACGAACTAGGCCAGTAACTAATACAGCATTTACGATAACTCACGAGATTAAAACCCTCACAACGAATGACAAAGTGCTATACTTAAACATCCGTCGAATTCACGACTAATGACAAAGTATGGCCCTAATGTGGGCAGCACTTAAACATCCATTGGATAGTTTCAATCGATCGGACATTGAATCGTAGTAGCGATCGAGTTAATACCCTGTATCGTAGCAGCGCCTCACTACCGTGAATGTATTTTACGAATTAGAGCAGTGTAACTTTGTTTTTGTGAAAAGATTTCGACACCAGTGGACTGCTCGTAACCTGCCCTATTTATAGCTGATTTTTGGGTCTCAGGCGGCCCGCGTGAACCTTCGCTCGACCTTACGCGGCCCGCGTGGAAGTCTATTTCGTAGATTAGGGCATCCGTGTCACTGGTAGGTATGCTACGTGGACGACACGTGGATCTGAACGTTTATCCGGTCAAATTTAGAGTTGACGCGGCCCGCGTAAGGGTTTGGTCATCCTTTACGCGGCCCGCGAGAGGACCAAAAATAAGATTTTCTTGATTTTTGATATGAATTAGGGTTTCAGGGGCCCGGGTACTTACTTACGGGTCGTTTTGGGACAATTTTGAAGGTCCTTACATTCTCCCCACCTTATTTAAAATCTCGTCCTCGAGATTTACTGAAATAAGTGAGGATACTTTCGCTTCATCTCCGATTCTAGCTCCCAAGTTTACTCGGGTCCTCTCTTTGAATCCCATTTGATTTTTACCAGTACTAGTCTTTTGTGTTTGAGAAATTTAATCTTTCTGTCTTCTATTTGTAATGGCTTCTCAATAAATTTTAACTTTTCATTCACCTCTACATCTTGAAGAGGTACTACCAAGGATTCGTCAGATAGACATTTCTTGAGATTGGATACATGAAATACGTCATGTACTCCAGCTAGTTCCTTTGGTAGTTGTAAGCGATAAGCAACTAGTCCTATTCGCTGTATTACTGGGAATGGTCCTACGTATCTTGGACTTAGCTTTCATTTCTTACCAAACTGAACTACTCCTTTCCAAGGAGAAACCTTTAATAGTACTTTGTCTCCCACTTGGAATTCTAACGGCTTGCGCCTATTATCTGCATAACTCTTCTGGCGATCTCGAGCCGTTTTCAGTTTTTCCTTGATTTGAGTAATCTTGTCGGTGGTCACTTGCACAATTTCAGGACCTTATAATTGGCTTTCTCCTATTTCTGCCCAACAAACCGGAGTTCTGCACTTTCGTCCATATAGTGCTTCAAATGGGGCAGCTTCAATGCTTGTATGATAACTATTGTTATAGGAGAATTCAATTAAAGGTAGGTGGTTATCCCAATTTCCACCAAAATCTATCACACATGCCCTAAGCATGTCTTCCAGGGTTTGGATTGTCCTTTCACTTGTCCGTCTGTTTGAGGATGATATGTAGTGCTTAGATTTAGTCGGGTTCCCATTGCTTCTTGGAAACTTGTCCAAAAATGGGAAGTGAAACGAGTATCCCTATCCGATACAATGGAGATTGGGACTCCATGTAAGGATACTACTTCATCTACATACAACTTTGCTAATCTTTCCATGCTAAAGGTTTCTTTCATGGGTAGAAAGTGAGCTGACTTGGTTAATCGATCCACAATTACCCAAATCGCGTCATTACCTTTTCTGGTTTTGGGTAACTTAGTGGTCCATTGTTATGAGTTCCCATTTCCATACATGCATTTCTAATTGTTGTAGTAGACCTGAGGGTTTCTGGTGTTCTGCCTTAACTTGTGAACAAGTAAGACATTTTGAAACATATCTAGCTATGTCCTTTTTCATTCCTATCCACCAGTAGTTATTTCTTAAATCTTGGTACATCTTATTGTTACCAGGATGCATGGTATACCTAGATTTATGGGCTTCTTCTAAAATCTTATTTCTTAATTCTCCCTGCTTAGGTACCCAAATTCTTTTCTTGTGGAATCTCCAAATTCCATCAGATCCTTGTTCTAATTCCTTTATTCTTCCTTTCATCCCTTCAGCATCATCCTTGATTGCTGTTTCTTGAACATTCTTCAATTGTTCCATTAAATCTAATTGTAGATTTAATCTAAGAGCACGAACTCGCTTTTGCTTTTCATGATACTTACGACTTAAGGCATCTGCAACTACATTTGCCTTTCCTTCATGATATTGAATATCACAGTCGTAGTCAATTAGAATTTCCATCCACCTTCTTTGCCTCATGTTCAATTCTTTTTTCCCAAATATGTATCTTAAACTTTTATGGTCTGTATAGATAGTAAACTTACTTCCATACAGGTAGTGTCTCCAAATTTTAAGGGCAAAAATTATCGACCGTAATTCTAAGTCATGCGTCGTATAGTTTTCTTCATGCTTTTTCAATTGCCTTGAGGCATACGTAATTACCTTATTGCGTTGCATTAGCACACATCCTAATCCTAGCTTTGAAGCATCACAGTAATTTCAAAATTCTCTGTTCCTTCTGGCAAGGCTAGAATTGGGGTGTTTGTTAGCTTTTGCTTTAAAATTCTAAAGGCCTCTTCTTGCCTAGGTCCCCATTCAAATTTAGCTGCTTTACATGTTAACTTAGTTAATGGTACAGCTATCTTGGAAAAATCCTTAATGAATCGTCTATAATATCCTGCTAACCCTAGAAAGCTTCTATTTTCCATAGCTGATTGCGGGACTTTCCATTTATTAATTTCTTCTATCTTAGCAGGATCTACGTGAATACCTTCGTGATTCACCATGTGTCCTAAAAATTGTTCCTCTTGTAGCCAAAATTCACACTTTGAGAATTTGGCGTAAAGTTTCTCTTTTCTTAACAAAGTTAAGAGTGCATGCAAGTGTTGACAGTGTTCCTCCTGACTTTTGGAATAAATAAGTATATCGTCGATAAAGACAATTACAAATTTATCCAAGTATCGTTTACAGATTCTATTCATCATGTCCATAAATGCTGCTGGAGCATTCGTTAGTCCGAAGGGCATGACTGTAAACTCGTAATGACCATACCTAGTTCTGAAAGCAGTTTTAGGTATGTCTTCTTCTTGTACTTTCAACTGATGGTATCCGGAGCGTAAATCTATCTTAGAAAAGTATCTAGCTCCCTGAAGTTGATCGAAAAGATCGTCGATCCTAGGTAATGGGTATCGATTCTTAATTGTAACCTTATTCAGTTCTCTATAATCGATACACATTCTCATCGAACCATCCTTCTTTTTCACAAACAACATTGGAGCTCCCCAAGGGGATGAACTAGGTTGTATGAATCCTTTACTTAATTATTCATCTAATTGCTTTTTCAATTCTAGCATTTCGGTGGGTGCTAACCGATAAGGTGCCTTGGCTATCGGTGTAGTTCCAGGAATTAGATGAATTCTAAATTCGACTTCCCTATTGGGTGGTAATCCCGGTAGTTCTTCTGGGAATACATTTGGGTATTCTGCTACTACAGGAATTTCTTTAAGTTCCTTACCTTTCGTGTTACTGATTACTAAAATCATATACACTACTTCTTGTTTTCTTGAATAACTGGCCAACTTCATTACTGAAATGAATTTCAGTGGCTTTCGTGGCTTATCTCCTGTAATCACTACTAATTCTCCTGTGGGGGTATGTATTTCTATGGAATTCTTATCACAAAGAATTCGGGCATAGTTGGCTACCAACCAATCCATTCCTAACACGATATCGAATCCAGCTAGATTCATAGGTAACAGGTTTGCGGAAAATTTATGACCTACGAGTTCTATCATTCCTTCCTGCAACACCTTATCTATGTTGACAGAATTCCCATCTGCCGTTTCGACAGTAAAAATTTGACTAAGTTTGGTTAAAGGTAGGTTAAGAGCTTGGCAGAATGAAGTATTTATAAAACTTTGGTTTGCACCAGAGTCAAATAATACTTTTGCATAAACTTCGTGAACTAGGAACGTACCAGCTATCACGTCAGGGATTAGTTCTGCTTCCTGAGTGGTCAACTGGAAGGCTCTTGCGTTTCTTTTGGTAGTTCCTTCTGCAGGTTTGGCTTTGTTATCAGCTGGTTTGACCAATTTCGGACAGTCTGGCCTAAAATGTCCAGCTTCCCCATAGTTGTAGCAGATTGTGGATTTCTTTTTCCTGCAATCTTCTTCTTGATGCCCCGGAATTTTGTAGAAATTGCAATACCCTTTGCATTTTCCAAAATGCTTTCTTTTGCAGACATTGCAAAATGGAACAATGGAAGATTGTCCAGTTCCCTTTTTCTTGAAATTGCTACGGTTACCCATACGAAATCCCTGGGTAATCTTTTGGGCTACTTCCTTCTTCCTATTTTCTTCTCGCGTACGCACTAGTCCGTCAGTGAAAGTGTTGGCTAATTCCACTGCATCGTCAATAGTGCGAGGTCTCGCAGCTTTAACGATATCACGGATTTCGCCAATTAAACCCCAGATGTAGCGGGAAATAAGTACCGGCTCTGGCGAAACCAGGGTAGGTACAACTCTAGCATACTCGAAGAATGTCGAAGTATACCCTCGACAATCTACATCCACCATCCGGTGGTTCAGAAATTTATTCGCCATTTGTTCTTTGTCATATTCGGGACATAATTTTCTTTCCACCAGCCGCTTAAATTCTTCCCAACTCATGGCATAAGCCGCATCGTTTCCTTTAGCTTGAAGTACTGTATTCCACCATTCTAGCGCCCCTTCTTTAAAAAGATGTGACGCGTACATAACCTTGTCTTCCTCGGCGCATTTACTTATTTTAATTACCGCTTCAGTTTTCTCTAACCAACGTAATGCAGCAGTCGCCCCCTCGTTGCCTGCAAATTCAGCTGGTTTACAGGCAAGAAACTCCTTGTAAGTGCAACCAGGCGTTGCATCTTTCATTCTCTTAAGGAGTGGGGCTTGCATTCCATTGTTATTGTTATTAGTATTGTTGCCGCCTCCGTTTACACTATTACTAAAATTATCTCCATGTGTACGTTTTCTAGGAATAATTTGTTGCGGTTCGACTGGATTTCGAGCAGCAGCAAGGATTGCTGGAATAACATTGGCTATTCCTTGAGCAACGATATTCTCGATATCTTGCCTATTCAGAAATTGATCCTCATTGTTTTGCTCGGATTGGTTAACTTCATTAACTTGTTCATTACCAGCGTGTGCCATCTGGTAATTAATTTATATAAGTGATTAGCACAAAATAATTAATAACTAATTATAACAAAATAATTACACATAAACACACTAACACGTATAACCAAAATTGTTGATTTTTCAACTTCTATTTTTATATTATAATATGCTTCCGTACACACCGGTTATCTTACAAAAGTTTTATTTTTAGGTTATTTTACAGGATTATATTTTACTATTATTATTATTATTATACAACTATAACTATGCCGTCACACCATCCCCGTCAGCTATCATCTTAGAAGCGACGTTCCCTCTCGTCGTACTTCCAGGAGATCTGCTCTCCCACCTCCCGGATTCTATTCCCTGCATCCATCAGCTCCTCGCCAAAATGGCGGAGTTCAGCCAAATTCTCATTACCCATCGGAGGGTTTGGTGCAGGCTCTGGGTCAAACTGAGGGAAAAAGATATAAGGGTGATTTAAGAGATTCTGGAACTGCCAGTCATTGGTCCACCATTCCTCCATTTCTCCTAAAGGTCGGGTGTTGACAAGGGGATCTGGAATGGCTGGTTCCAGGTTTACTGGAAGTTGGGTTTCAACAGGATAAGTAAAAAGGTTTTCATTGACAGGCTTAAGGGTATCACAGCTTGCCAGTATGAAATCTAGCTCTTCCTGCAACGTCATTTCCTCGGCTTGCTTGGAGCTTTCTCCAACTTCGATTCATTTTCCTTTATCTAGTGGATTCTCTGTCTTGGCAGCTTTTCGAGTTACTGGTTTCCTCCTGCGCACACGCCTCCACCCCATAATTCTTCTCCTCTTCTTTGGCTTGGGTTTTTCCGATGGCTGGGCTTGAAATTCCATAGGTTCCTCAATGTCAACACAATAACCAGTAAAGTCTTGGGAAACTTCCACATTAACAGGATATAGATTGAGATTCTGAAGAGCTTCAGACAACTCATTCATGTTGTTTAGCAGATATTAAGAAACACACAAAATTCTAGGTTAAAATTTTCACATAATCACAGAAAGACAATCAGAAAATTTAAGTAATTATACAAACGGATTGATTAAAATAAAATATTGTGATTATATATATATATATATTTACAAAGTACAACTGAAAACTAAAATATACTAGGGGTAATTTTAGTCTATCTTTTCTTACTAAGTTGTTTATTGAAGAGAACAAAGTTTCTGGCTTATAGATGATATGGGTGTTGGTATTAGTCTAGTAGTTAGAAGTTAGCATTTACTGCTGTAGTGGCTAACATATAGAGATCTGACCATTTTTCATCTAATTTATCTTCCCATGGTGGGTTATTATCTGTTTCCTGATTCTCCTTATTAATTATTGCTTCTTTTGTTTGTGACCTCCTTATTTTCTCCTGGCTTTTTCTAATAATCCAGCTTCTTTTATTAGGGGTAAGTGGTTTCTCAAACTGTGCCTTACGAACAAATATTCCTTCCTCAGTTTCTGCTGAGTATCTTGAGGAATTTGACTGGGATGAAGTTCCCTTATCTTTCGGTGAACTATCTAATTAACGGTAGATGTCCGAAAATCTTTGTTTACCCACACTGTAACTAGCAAGTAGTCAGTTAACGAAACACATAATCACAAAATGTTAATCAGGAGAATTAAGTATTTTTTTAAATACTTAATTGGCTTAAATCAGTGGCTCTGATACCACCTTTTCCTGTCACGGCCCCCGCTCCCTGTTTTACCCGGTCCAGGAGCCGCGGGACAGGAACCCGTGGTATTTGTTAATTGATGCGACAGCGGAAGATTTATCAGGATCTTTTAAAACTTGAAATGCCCGATTATTTTATTTCATAAGTCGGGATAAACCCCGTAATTTACATTAGAGGAATTTTACTAGGAAATTCCCTGATTTACAAAACATGTTTATTTATTTAACTTAGCCACTACTTCAAGCTTGTTAGTGCTCCGTAGCACTTTTCCTTGGTTCACAGTAGTCACCTGAAACATGTTTTGAAAATATTTTATCAGCGGCGAAATACTGGCGAGTCACTCCAATTTGATAAAACGACACATAGTTATAAATTACAGCATAAGAGCTATTACAATGGCTTCTATCTTATTTTTATCTGGCGCCGTGTCACCTCCTGGTGATGATGGTCATACCGCTATTGGGTCTATTTCCCCAAGTAGCGATGATTATCACTGTTAGGATTTATTAGCCTAACTGTGAGAAAATTGTAATGTGCACAATACCCCACTAGCCAGTGATTCAAGATAACCACGACTTAATCTCTGTAATTATAACTTTTGAAAAATACTTAGGAGTATTGTAAAATAATGTTGATAAAAAGAGAATGACTCACATTGCAGATTTAAACGGGCAGAGTTTAGCCTACTGATTAGCCTTGTAACCTAATTTAAATAACAATGCACACGAACTAGGTCAGTAACTAATACAACATTTACGATAACTCACGAGATTAAAACCCTCACAACGAATCACAAAGTGATATACTTAAACATCCGTCGAATTCACGACTAATGACAAAGTATGGCCCTAATGTGGGTAGCACTTAAACATCCATTGGATAGTTTCAATCGATCAGACATTGAATCGTAGTAGCGATCAAGTTAATACCCTGTATCGTAGCAGCGCCTCACTACCGTGAATGTATTTTACGAATTCGAGCAGTGTAACTTCGTTTTTGTGAAAATATTTCGACACCAATGGACTGCTCGTAACCTGCCCTATTTATAGCTGATTTTTGGGTCTCAGGCGGCCCGTGTGAACCTTCGCTCGACCTTACGCGGCCCGCGTGGAAGTCTATTTCGTAGGTATGCCACGTGGACGACACGTGGATCTGAACGTTTATCCGGTCAAATTTAGAGTTGACGCGGCCCGCGTAAGGGTCTGGTCATCCTTTACGCGGCCCGCGAGAGGACCAAAAATAAGATTTTCTTGATTTTTGATATGAATCAGGGTTTCAGGGGCCCGGGTACTTACTTACGGGTCGTTTTGGGACAATTTTTCAGAAACATATACCTTCTGACATGTCGAGGATAACTCCCCATGTTGATTTTTATTGCAAAATTGAACAAATTTATTACAAGATTATGACTCTAGGTTGATTAAAATGATCAGATTAAAGATGTGAAAACTCGTATTTCCAAACCCTTGTAATGAACCTTTCATGTTTTGATGTACGTTGTAATTATGTGACTGTTATGTGGCATATGTTATGTGAACTAAATTGAAGGTGTTTGATATATGTGAATTGTTTAGACGTTGATTGTTATGTTTTATAAAAACCCGAACCGCACACCACTCTTGGACCGCACACCCTCACCCTTCGACGGGTTACTCGAGACCCAAAGCCTATCAATCGGGCCCAACTCGTATACTTGGGCGCATATACACACACACGGTTAGGTGTGTTGGTTTTGATAATCTTTCAAAACACAAAAATAACCAAAACCCTAACCTATCTACTCTCTCTCTCTCGAAACCGACGGCAAGAACTCCCTTCGAGACCTCCTTCGGATCGCAGCTCATCGCTCCCTCTCGACACTTGTTGACATACAAACTTCCGGTTAGTATCTAGTTTTGGTTTCAGCTTGTATTCTTTATTTATTTTCAGCCGTGTGCTAATGTGATGATTGTTATGATCTTATGTGATGAACAACTTGAAGTATCAAACTGTTAGAATTGATCTTATGATAGTACATGAGACATGATTGATGATCTAAGATTCATACGTATTAGTTCTCATGAATTAGTGTTTCGCATGATTGGGTTGATGATTCCTTATGATGATTTGTTGAATTGGTTTATGTGTGATTGAATGTTGGTTTTGTTCATGAGAAACGATATACATGTTTTGATGTGTGATGAAACAGTGATGGAACGGGATTGCATGATAATGTTGAAATCACTGTTCTAATGATCCGATTAGAATGTTTTGAATGTTGATTGATTAGGTTAATTTTTTTTCATAAATTTGATTGTATGAATGTGTATAATTGCTAAATGATTGATGTTTGATCTGATTGAAACGTGCCTAAATTGATAACTATTGTTTCCAAAATTAAGGACAATTAAAAAGGAAATCAGTTACATCTTCATGGGTTTCGACTGGGGTTGCGAGTTTCGAGACCTATTGGTTCCGACTCGAGACCATACTCCACAAAACCAGAGGACTCGAGACCCGCCGGTTGCGACTCGAGACCTGACTCGAGACCGCATGGTCTCGACTAGTACTGCATGACTCGAAACCCCCCTGATCTCGACTCGAGACCTTTTTTACTACAATTCGAGACCGCTTGATCTCGACTCGAGATCTCTAGTTATGAGTCGAGACCTCATGCTTTCGACTGGGGGTCCCACTCGCAACGTGTGTTTTAACTGGACTGGGAACTGTTGGGCCGCATTACATGAGACTCAGGGCACTTAGTCAATGATGATAGACATTGAATCGGGGCACTCAATATAACTATAGTCAGTAGTCGGTATGGTAACAGGTCTAGTAGTTTAAAATAGTGGGGTAGCTCCCCATGGCATGTTTTTATAAAGGAATAAGGAACTTAACAACTATTGGTTTTTGGAACAACACTAAATAAAAAAACTGTGAACTCGCAAACTTTATGTTGACACACTGCTGCATGCTTTGCAGGTCGTTAGGTACATGGCTGGATTGCCGACCTAGTTCCTACTCTCGTAACGATCTGTCATTCTTAACCTTACCCCTTCTTTCTCGCGCGACAGGTCAACCTGCTCAGCCTCGAGCATGCACCTTCAAGACCTTTATGGATCGTCGACCCAGTTCCTTCAACGGCACAGAGGGAGCCGTGGGTCTACTACACTGGTTTGAGAAGATCGAGTCTATGTTCGAGATGTGTGAATGCCCTGTCAAAAATCGAGTGAAGTTTGCGACTCGAAGACTTGAAGGAAGTGCACTTTCATGGTGGAACGCACAAGTGCAAATGCTAGGGTTGGCAGCTGTGAACGCCACCCCATGGAATGACTTCAAGGAGCTGATTAAGGGAGAATATTGTCATCGGGATGATATCCACAAGTTGGAGGTGGAGTTCTACAACCTCAAGATGGTAGGGTCTGAGATTGAAGCCTACACGAAAAGATCGAATGATTTGGCCACTTTGTGTCCTAATATGGCGAATCATGCTTACAAGCGCATTGAGATCTACATCAAAGGTTTAGTGCCAGAGATTCAGAGCATGGTAACTAAAACGAACCTCCCTACGATCCAGCAGATTATACGACTATCACACCGCCTCACTGATCAGGCAGTCGAGCGGAACAGACTGACTAAGCGGGTTAGTGCTACCACTGATGCACCCAGTGACAACAAGCGTAAGTGGGATGGAAACTCGAACAAAGGTTCAAGCTCCTCACAGCCCAGTCTCAGCAGAGAAAGACCGATGACTACAAGAGCCCCAACCAGCAGGCTGTTACTAATCAAATTCAGGGTGGGTACAAAGGAAATCACCCTAAGTGAAACCGTTGCAACTTACACCACAGTGGGCCATGTAACAAGAACTACTGTCAAAGGTGCAATAAGCCAGGCCATGCGGCAAAGGATTGCAGGAGTCTGTATCCTGCAAGTCAGGATCGACAACAACAACCAGCCCCGCAGAACCAGCAGCAGCAGGGTAACAATAAGGGATGCTACCAGTGTGGAGTTGAAGGCCACTTTAAGAGAAACTGCCCTCAGTTGAATCAGAACCGTAACAACAACAACAACCAGGGCAATGGGAACAAGAATAGGAACAACAACGAAGACAATGGTGCCAAGGGGCGTGTCTTTGTGATTGGTCAGGGTGAAGCAAGAATAGGAACAACAACGAAGACAATGTTGTGATGGGTAAGTTTCTACTGGACGACTACTTTGTTTCTGTTTTATTCGATTCGGGAGCCGATGCTAGTTATGTGCTCTTAAGGGTTAGTCAGATGCTTAAGCGTACCCCGATCCCTCTAAACTCCAAGCATGTTGTAGAACTAGCGAACGGTAAAAACCTTGAGGCCACACACATCGTCAAGGGTTGTAATCTCACTCTAGCCGGTCAGACTTTTTCTATCAATCTCATCCCCATCGTTCTTGGTAGTTTTGACGTCGTAATTGGTATAGACTGGTTATCCCAACATCGAGCGGAAATACTCTGCAAGGAGAAGATTGTCTCCATCCCTCGTTCTAATGATGAACCTCTCACTATTCATGGTGACAAGAGTGGTGCCGTATTGGGCATCATCTCATTCCTTAAGGCCCGGAAGTGTTTGCGAAAATGCCACACTGCTATTCTAGCCCTTGTTACCGACACCTTAACGAAAGAAAAGGAGAGTGAAGACATCCCGATCGTACGCAACTTTCCTGAGGTATTTCCTGAGGAATTACCTGGTTTTCCGCCTCATCACCAAGTCGAGATTCAAATCGAGCTAGCTCCTGGAACGGCACCTATAGCTCGTGCACCTTATCGCTTAGCCCCAACTGAATTAGAAGAATTTTCCTCGCAGTTACAGGAACTTTTGGACAAGGGTTTTATTCGTTCTAGTTCTTCGCCCTGGGGAGCCCCAGTCTTGTTTGTCAAGAAGAAATACGGTACCTTCCGTATGTGCATAGACTACCGTGAACTTAACAAGGTGACCGTGAAGAATCGTTACCCACTTCCACGCATCGACGACCTGTTCGACCAGTTGCAGGGGTCGAGCTTCTATTCTAATAGTGATATGAGATCGGGCTATCATCAGCTGAGAGTCCGAGACGAAGACATCTCCAAAACAGCATTCAGGACTCGTTACGGACACTACGAGTTTCTGGTTATGCCTTTCGGGTTGACAAACGCACCTGCGGTTTTCATGGATCTCATGAATTGAGTGTGCAAACTTGTAAGACCCTTACTATTAATTAACAGTTTTCATATAGTTTACGAAAATAAACATGTAATTATGATTACATATACGTTGAAAAATACGGGTAAATTAAAACTTTTACAATTTTAAAATAATACTACATAATGTAATTGAGTTCGTCGTTTTAAAATAACAACGAAACGATGTGCGGAAGCTTATTTTTCATGTGTTCGGTTCTTGTACGCCGCTTGATCTTCATCCGGGTATTCCTGATATTCACCTAAAATAAAAACCAACTCAAAAGTTAGGTTTGGTAGTTAAATAACATGTTTAAACAAGTCCGAAATTCAGAATAAATGAAATATAATTTTTTTTTGCCAGTTCTGTAGTCTGTCGCGGGCCGCGACAGACTTGATCTCAGCTTTCGCAGGCCGCCACAGCCCGTGGCGGGGCGCGACAACCATTTCTTTCTCCGTCGCAGGGCTCGACAGCCACTTTTCGACAGAAGGTTTGTTTTGTTGAGCTGCACTTGCCCAACTCAAATTCTAACCAAAATTCTAACTTTAAAACCTCATAACTTTTGATCTGGATGTCCGATTCGCGTGAATCTTGTTCCTACGCGATCGTAATATGATTCTCCATCACGTGGAGTTAAAATCCGACATCTAGATTAACACTTTTCTAGGTTTTAAGCCTTCGGCTTAATTTTAATTATTAAACTTTTTAGCAAGCTTTTGACACGTTCATACCTTTATCAAGCCAACTTGTTTGTTACATCTAATTCTCATGGACATCATGTTTTAAATGTTCCCTATCACACAAGGTTCAAATCACGGGTTATTATAGATCATTAACCCGTTTATGATTATGCGCTTATTTTGACCCGTTAGGGGTATTTAAGCGCTTTTACGCATAAATCACGCTAATTCCTTTCTAGCATCATATTTTCAAATTTACTTATCGAGTGGTCTTCCACCACAACTATTATTGTGTTGGATTTTATGTGTATCGTTTATTTATTCCGAATTTACCCTTTCGGATTGTTAATTTACGACAAGGAACCGTTTTGAGGCATTTGATCCGAATAGGATTTTTGCCTTTACTTTAACACTTAACTAACTTTACTTTATTATAACACTCGTTTCTAAACGACTCATAAGGGCCGTATACCCGGTTTAACATCCATGGGCATTTTGGTCAACCTTAGTCTCTTCTTTTACGACGAAGGACTATCGACAATATATTTGACCAAAATCACACCTCTTGCCATAATCTTACTTATACGTACCTGGCTCGGGTCATAGCATTGACCCGTTTACATACCTTTTGCTTTAAATTTTTTCTATTTAAAGCAACACAAACATATGTTATTTCCTGTGATCACAAAACTCAACAAGTAGTCATCAGTTATTATTGTCAAATGGTATTAACACACCATTTGACCCGTTTAGTCGACATGACCATTTATCAACATATGATGGTATTTTAATACCATCACGCCCCTTGAACCTATTCCGGTTCGAGCCGTGAGTTCTAATTACTTAAAAGACATTTTCTTAAATTGTTCGACCCGTTATGACTTTCACCAAATGGTGTCTTTTCAAATCTTTTATCCATCCGTCAACTCCTATACGAATTATTATTTGACCACTTTTACCCGTTATAGTTCACCCCACAATGTGATATTCAAAAATCCTCGTTTGTTAGTCTTCACCCGACTAGTTTACCATTTTACCCTTATTACCATAATTTATGGTTTCTTACCATTTTTATTTATTTCGACTTGCATTGTATCATGCCGGAATGTCATATTTCCAATACTTAACATGTTTCATAACTAATACTCACAAGTAAGTGTATTGTAATTACAAAGGGGGTGTAAGCTTAACTTACCTCGCATCCTAATTACGCTTTTCTTTTCCTTCTTGATTCGTTTGACCTGCTTCCTCCTCCAAGCTTCCACCTAGCTTGTTAAGCGTCAAACTATAATCATCGTTTACAAGGTGGTTAGTTTAATCATAATTTAATACGATTATTCCACCTTAAGCATTTTATATCCAAAATTATCATTCATCGTATTCTAGGTCAGTTTGACTTTTTTAAAAGTCAAACGTCCATTAGTATATAAAATGCACATTCAAGTTCATCGACTAGTTTAGGCATTCTCAAACTACCCGGTAGGGATTCTTTTAAGCCACCGTTTTAACTATTTTTCTATCCATATTTATGCTAGTATTAACATCAATTTAACTTAGCTCCCGTTTATCAAGGATAGTTTCTCCTTTCGTTATGCAAAGTCTACAGATTTTCATTTATAAGTAAAACCCGTTTCATCACTTTATTAGGCATTCATCCGAATACCTAATCTAATCATGTTCTATTTACAACTAGTAGCTAACATTCTTTTAAGCATCAATATCACGATTTTAACATTGATTCTTTTATATCATACAAAACCCATTTCGTGAGGAGTATGATCATGTACCCAAATTCATAGTTTAATCAAACACCTTCTTATCATTATCATGTATGATGATTCTAAGCATAGTTATATCATCAGTTTCATCAAAATATTAAAACCCACTAATCTAAGTGTGGTAATTCATCTAAACATTTAAATCATAGTAATATATGTATAATTTTTACTTAGGGTTTTGTTCCTAAGCAAGTATACATCTCTAATCTAGCCATAACTTTTACGATTCATACCTAAATCGCATCTTGTAAAGTTAATCAAAATTTTAGAACTTCATGAATGTCAAAAATTCGACATACCTTACGATCCCCTTGACTTGGTAATCGTTTATATATATTCAAATCCGAATTTGGCCTTCGATTGATCCTTCAATTTGAAGATTTGGTTGAGCTAGGGTTCATGACCTTGTCTCCCTTGCCCCTGGTCGATCGAACACACACACACACACATGTGTGTGTTTTGATTTTTAATAAGTGTTTTAATTAAAACACTTCTCTAGTTTCCCACGTTTAGTCCCTCATGTTTAGAGGTTTTATAAAGAGGGTCAAAAAGTCTTGATTTTTATTTTTATTCATTCACTTAATTACCCATTAATAACTAAGTTAATTATTCCTAGTTAACTTAGTAGGTTCCGGAGGTTATAACCCGTTTTATTTTAAGTCCCGTTAACTCGGGCCTTTTGTACACTTTATTTTCTCAAAAGTATTTGTTCTCCTTTTATTTATATTAGGCTTATTTGTTTAAATCCTAATAATTTACCGGGTTAATCTTTACCACTATCGGTATTTTACCCGCTCTTTAGTACTAACGGGGTTTAATTACCAAACCCGTTTTTGTGGTGTTAGAAAACCTTACTTGGATAAGTTCGTTATTGTTTTCATTGAAGACATCCTGATCTATTCTAAGAGTCAGTAGGAACACGAGCAACATCTGCGACTTATCCTTGAACTCCTTCGAACTGAGCAACTCTATGCTAAGTTTTCGAAATGTGACTTTTGGCTTCGTGAAGTCTATTTCCTAGGCCATGTAGTCAATAAAGATGGGATTCACGTTGATCCATCCAAGATTGACTCGATCAAGAACTGGCCTGCACCTCGAACTCCAACTGAAATCCGTCAACTCTTAGGTTTGGCGGGTTACTACCGAAGGTTTATCAAGGACTTCTCCTAGATTGCGCAGCCTCTTACTACTCTAACTCAGAAGGGTGTCACCTACCGGTGAGGTGATGCTCAGGAATCCGCGTTTCAGCAGTTGAAGGTGAAACTCTGTAGCGCACCCATTCTTTCATTACCAGAAGGCACAGACGACTTCGTTGTTTATTGCGACGCGTCGATCCAAGGACTGGGTTGTGTGTTGATGCAACGTGAGAAAGTCACTGCTTACGCATCACGCCAACTCAAGGTTCATGAAAAGAACTACACCCCCCACGATTTGGAATTGGGAGCAGTAGTGTTTGCACTCAAGATATGGAGACATTACTTGTATGGTACCAAGTGCACCATCTACACCGATCACAAGAGTCTCCAGCATATCTTCGATCAAAAGGAGTTGAACATGCGACAGCGTCGATGGGTCGAACTTCTCAACGACTACGAGTGCGCAATCAAATATCATCCAGGCAAGGCCAACGTTGTGGCCGATGCCCTCAGTCGGAAGGAAACCAAACCTAACTGTGTACATGCGTTACAGCTTACTATATCCACTCCAGTCTTCCTACCCAAATCCATGACGCTCAGGTTGATGCATTGAAGCAAGAGAACCTCAAAGCTGAGTCTCTGCGGGGTATGGAAAAGCGACTTGAACTCAAGGTAGACGGTACT
Organism: Helianthus tuberosus; assembly: GCA_030545235.1. Taxonomy (NCBI): domain Eukaryota; kingdom Viridiplantae; phylum Streptophyta; class Magnoliopsida; order Asterales; family Asteraceae; genus Helianthus; species Helianthus tuberosus. The sequence goes on along the minus strand of CM060437.1, from coordinate 29,503,975 downwards.
TACTATTTCATGGAGCGTGTATGGGTTCCATTCTATGGAAACCTACGAGAACTTGTGATGGATGAAGCACACAAGTCTCGTTACTCAGTGCATCCTGGTTCTGACAATATGTACCAGGATCTCAAGACTCTGTACTGGTGGCCCCACATGAAAGCTAACATAGCGACCTATGTTAGTAAATGCTTGACCTGTGCTAGGGTTAAGACTGAATACCAGAAACCATCAGGACTACTGCAACAACCAAAGATCCCAACATGGAAATGGGAGCAAATTTCCTTGGATTTCGTGACTGGTTTACCTAGATCTCAGCAAGGAAACGACACCATCTGGGTGATCGTGGATCGATTGACTAAGTCGGCACTCTTTCTGGCAATCAAGGAAACTGACAGGTTTTCTACACTCGCAGACATCTATTTGAAGGAATTAGTCGCTAGGCACGGAGCACCAACTTCCATCATCTCTGATCATGACCCATGATTTGCCTCTGATTTGTGGCAGGCGATGCACAAATCCTTTGGCTTATGTCTAGACATGAGCACAACTTATCACCCGCAGACGGATGGGCAGACTGAGCGCACCATCCAAACCCTGGAAGACATGCTTCAAGCATTTGTTATCGACTTTGGTAACGGCTGGGAAAGACACCTGCCTTTGGTGGAGTTTTCGTATAACAATAGTTACCACAGCAGCATCAAGGCTATTCCGTTCGAGGCTTTATAAGGACGGAAATGCCGATCACCTCTATGTTGGGCAGAAGTTGGCGACAGCCAAATCACTGGCCCAGAACTCGTTCTCGACACAACGGAAAAGATTGCCCAAATCCGACAATGAATGGCGGCAGCTCGTGACCATCAGAAAAGGTACGCTGATAAACATAGGAAACCGCTCGAGTTCCAAGTTGGGGATCGAGTGCTACTCAAAGTCTCACCTTGGAAAGGTGTGGTTTGCTTTGGCAAACGGGGCAAGCTTAATCCGCGTTATGTCGCACCCTTCGAAATCATTGAGAAAATCGGCAAGGTGGCGTACAGACTGAACTTGCCCGAAGAACTCAGTGGTGTTCACAACGTCTTCCATGTGTCGAATATGAAGAAGTATCTGTCAGATGAGACCCTCATTGTTCCTTTCAAGGAACTCACTATCGACGACCAGTTGCGCTTCGTCGAGGAACCAGTGGAAATCATGGACCGGGAAATCAAGACTCTCAAACGAAGTAAGATACCTATTGTTCGAGTTCGTTGGAACTCCCGTCGTGGCCCAGAGTTCACCTGGGAACGAGAAGACCAAATGAAACGCAAGTATCCTCAGTTGTTTAAGAAAGATGAGTCCAACAATGAAGCTACTGCGGAATTTCGGGACGAAATTCCAAACCAACGGGGGGATGATGTGATACCCCAAGAAAACACACAACACAACTAGCTTCCTCAGTGACTACGTGCAAAATTTCGAGACGAAATTTCTTTCTCGTCTGGAAACTTGTTGACACATGATGGGTAGTCCATAGGACAACCCTTAAGTGGTATAAATGATATTAAAATCCCATATTTAATCGGGTAATTGTCTAGAATTAGATAACTGTGGTTGCTTGTGTTTTAGGTACATTTGGGGCTTAAAAGTGTGGAAATGAAGCTTCGAATAGGCGCGACAGGATTGGAGATTAAAAACGGAGAATAAATGAAAAAAATCAATTATTGGTATGGAAGAATTAAGAGGATAGCATTATAGAGGACGAAATTACGAGAACGTAGGCGAAAACGGTGAAGAAAACGGAGTTGAAACGAAAAATTGATGCTGAAAACAAAATTGCATGCTGAAGCCTACCGTAATTTACGGTAGCTACCATAAATTACGGTAGCCCCCAGCATTTTTCTTCCACCGTAAGGCAGTAGAGACCCACCGTAAGCCATTCCAAGCCACCGTAAGCTACGGTGGCCACCGTAGCTTACGGTGGAGGCCAGCGAGAAATGTGTAACTGCCCTAATTTATGATGTTTTATTGTGTCTTTTCAAATCCAATCAATCCCATTCGGTTACCAGCAGTCTAGGGGTGAATTTTTGGTGTTCTTGAGAGCGTGAAACAGTTTCTAAACATCTTGTTAGTGTTTTTAATTCCTATGAACATTGATATGTATGTGATGATGATTGTCCAAGCCATGAGTGGCTAAGCTTATGGTGATCATCCTAGGTTGAAGGTTTGTCTAAGATATTTGTGTTTTGATTCTTATTTCTAGAATAATAGACTTGCAACTTTTGTTTCTTTATTATGGTGTGTTGTTTGCTTGTTCGTAAATTGTTAATTTGTATGTTAATCTTAGTCTAAACCATACGTTCTTGGTGCCGTTGGCAATCGAGATATCATGGGCGGGATTAGGATTGGGTATTGATTAATTGGTCATCGGGTAACAACCTCGCATACTTCTAATCCGAGTACTTAGTTCCCTTTCATCACAACAAGTAACAACACACGAACCATGTCTATGTGGTTCTTTCTAGTGAATTTTAACATGAATGTCAAAGTAAACCAGAGACTTAGGATGGTCATTTGTTCCTCTACTGTTTACAAACCAAACTTTTCTTTTGCAATTTAATTAGTTAATTTTAGGTTTCAGAAACAAACAATCCAAATCATTGAAAGTTACTTTTCTTGCAGTTAATTTAGACATACATCTAGATAACACATATTCCACAAACTCCCTGTGTTCGATACCCACTTGCTGCTATCTAATAGTTGTATTTGGATTAAATTTGATTGTGACCACGACATCACGTCAAATTTTGCCGCTGTTTAGTTTCTAAGTGTCAGAATTTAAAAATGAAGATAGAGATAGAACAACGCCTCTCACCATTACCTGATGATATTAGAGATTATTCTCACATGAAGGAGGAGGTTGTGGAGGATAATACCACACCAATGAGTCCTTTATCTGATGAAGAGTCACTGGTGGATCAGATGGTGTGTGCAGATTATGAGGCTGAACAGTCTGAGGAGATGAATATGTGTACCGAACCTCTTCCCATATCAATCATTCAAATTAATAAGTGTGGGGAAGAGGGCGAGGAAGAAGATGAGACAGGTGAAACTACAAGACATCAGGGTATACATCATGAAGTGGATTAGAGAAACCCGCAAGTGCAGTATGAACATGCCAATTATACTGACAAACATATGGAGATGGCATGTAAATTTCCGGGCATTTGTTGGAAATGTTTTGGGTAAGTGTACATTGAGACCACCGTAACACTTATCAGGTATGGTCTGGCTGAAGACCTTTAAACTTAGCGCTCTCGGGAGGCAGCCCGAGGATGTAGAGTATTATATTCGTGTTTTGTTTTGTTTTGTTTTGTTTTGTTTTGTGTTGTGTTTGTGTTTTGGCAGGTTACTACATTTTGATTCTCGCGGATGCAATGATTCAAGTGTGGGGATGTTTGGCAACATCCCCATTGAGATATCGGCGAATCCAAGAGATGTTTATGTTCCTGTCCGATTACCTCAGCTGCATCACTACCAACACTGTTGATTTAATGATCAGGTCGTATCTTTTTCTTATTGTGTGCACCTTTTTATATATTAATGTTTATGTTCATGGTTGGGTGGATGGGTGGTGTTTTGATATGTTTAGTGATGGGTTGTGAAAGTTGGTGGTGTTTTTAGTAATAAGAATAAAATAAAACAAAAAGAAATTTGGGTTTGAGTGGAAAAGCTACAATTGATTTTGTAGTGGTTTAAGCGATCTTCCCTTCAAAACCATACATTGGGGACAATGTATCCCAAGTGTGGGGATGAGGGGAAATTTTGAAAAAAATGTGAAATTTTTAAAAATCAAGCGAAAAATGGTCCAAATTGAACAGTTGAGTATTAAATTGCATGACACACCGGCAACCCATATCCCCTTGTTCTTTCTTGGTGAGAGTTGAGCCACTACTTGAATTTATTAGAATACATTTTCTCTTGATGAGAGTGGCAATGGGTGGTGGTGCAATAGAACTTGTGCTTGAATGCGGTTTGAGGCCTTAGCTTGATATGCATGTGAAAAGGATAAGGGCAATTAGGTAGCCTCGTCTTGGTGTGTGCGAGTGTGGGATTTGGGGGGTTGGACCTCATAAGTTATATATATGAGCATGGTAGCGAGAGGGGCGGGGGTTTGGACTTTAGTAGCCCATTTGAGCTTTGAGCCGATCTTTTGTTAACCCGTGCCTACTTTCTCTTAAAAAATTAACCCGTATTTGATCTGGTCTATTAGTATAATCATCTTGTTCTAGTATGCTTGTTTTATATGTTTGTTAAATCGAAAGAAAAAAAAAGAGATATGAAAAGAATAGAAAAAAAAAGAAAAAGCAATGAACATGAAAAAAAAAATGAATGAGATAGTTTGTATATAGTTGTTTATGTTTTTTTTTGGTTAGAAATAAAAGACTGGGTTGAATCGTTAGCTACTTCGCATATGTATTTCCATTTCCTACCTATTTGCCTTGCCACGTTACAACCTCTAAGTTCCTTTGATTCACGGGCATGTTTAGCAAATTATTTAGGCGAAGGACCGATTTAATTACAAGCTTATTGTCGTGCAACCACCCGTTTGCTATAAGTGTGATCTAGCTTATCTTTGCTAGTTATTGCTTGTCGTCGAGAGGAGAGTTTTGTGAGGGGTGTGTCATGTGCAATTTTAAGAAAGAGTTAGTAAATGAGGACATTTGTTTGCTTGGTTTGTGCTTGATCGCTTGAATAAATTGTGTTTTGTTGAACGGGTTGCTTGGGGCAAGCAACGGTTAAGTGTGGGGATGTGACGGGTAGTACATAGGACAACCCTTAAGTGGTATAAATGATATTAAAATCCCACATTTAATCGGGTAATTGTCTAGAATTAGATAACTATGGTTGCTTGTGTTTCAGGTACATTTGGGGCTTAAAAGTGTGGAAATGAAGCTTCGAATAGGCGCGACTGGATTGTAGATTGAAAGACAGAGAATAAATGAAAAAAATCAATTATTGGTATGGAAGAATTAAGAGGATAGCATTATAGAGGACGAAATTACGAGAACGTAGGCGAAAACGGTGAAGAAAACGGAGTTGAAACGAAAAAGTTATGCTGAAAACAAAATTGCATGCTGAAGCCTACCGTAATTTACGGTAGCTACCATAAATTACGGTAGCCCCCAGCATTTTTCTTCCACCGTAAGGCAGTAGAGATCCACCGTAAGCCATTCCAAGCCACCGTAAGCTACGGTGGCCACCGTAGCTTACGGTGGAGGCCAGCGAGAAATGTGTAACTGCCCTAATTTATGATGTTTTATTGTGTCTTTTCAAATCCAATCAATCACATTCGGTTACCAGCAGTCTAGGGGTGAATTTTTGGTGTTCTTGAGAGCTTGAAACAATTTCTAAACATCTTGTTAGTGTTTTTAATTCCTATGAACATTGATATGTATGTGATGATGATTGTCCAAGTCATGAGTGGCTAAGCTTATGGTGATCATCCTAGGTTGAAGGTTTGTCTAAGACATTTGTGTTTTGATTCTTATTTCTAGAATAATAGACTTGCAACTTTTGTTTGTTTATTATGGTGTGTTGTTTGCTTGTTCGTAAATTGTTAATTTGTATGTTAATCTTAGTCTAAACCATACGTTCTTGGTGTCGTTGGCAATCGAGATATCATGGGCGGGATTAGGATTGGGTATTGATTAATTGGTCATCGGGTAACAACCTCGCATACTTCTAATCCGAGTACTTAGTTCCCTTTCATCACAACAAGTAACAACACACGAACCATGTCTATGTGGTTCTTTCTAGTGAATTTTAACATGAATGTCAAAGTAAACCAGAGACTTAGGATGGTCATTTGTACCTCTACTGTTTACAAACCAAACTTTTCTTTTGCAATTTAGTTAGTTAATTTTAGGTTTCAGAAACAAACAATCCAAATCATTGAAAGTTACTTTTCTTGCAGTTAATTTAGACATACATCTAGATAACACATATTTCACAAACTCCCTGTGTTCGATACCCACTTACCGCTATCTAAGAGTTGTATTTGGATTAAATTTGATTGTGACCACGACATCACGTCAACATACAAACTTCCGGTTAGTTTCTATTTTTGGTTTCGGCTTGTGTTTTTTATTTGTTTTCAGCCGTGTGCTAATGTGATGATTGTTATGATCTTATGTGATGAACAACTTGAAGTATCAAACTGTTAGAATTGATCTTATGATAGTTCATGAGACATGATTGATGATCTAAGATTCATAAGTATTAGTTCTCATGAATTAGTGTTTCGCATGATTGGGTTGACGATTCCTTATGATGATTTGTTGAATTGGTTAATGTGTGATTGAATGTTGGTTGTGTTCATGAGAAACGATATACATGTTTTGATGTGTGATAAAACAGTGATGGATTAGGATTGCATGATAATGTTGAAATCACTGTTCTAATGATCCGATTAGAATGTTTTGAATGTTGATTGATTAGGTTAATTTTTGTTCATAAATTTGATTGTATGAATGTGTATAATTGCTAAATGATTGCTGTTTGATCTGATTGAAACGTGCCTAAATTGATCACTATTGTTTCGAAAATTAAGGACAATTGAAAAGGAAATCAGTTACATCTTCATGGGTTTCGACTGAGGTTGCGAGTCGAGACCTCTTGGTTCCGACTCGAGACCAAACTCCACAAAACCAGAGGACTCGAGACCCGCCAGTTGTGACTCGAGACCGCATGGTCTCGACTAGTACTCGATGACTCGAAACCCCCTGATCTCGACTCGGGACCTTTTTTACTACAATTCGAGACCGCTTGATCTCGAATCGGGAACTCTAGTTGCGAGTCGAGACCTCATGGTTTCGACTGGGGGTCCCACTCGCAACATGTGTTTTAACTGGACTGGGAACTGTTGGGCCGCATTACATGAGACTCGCACACTTTCAACAGACCCATACATTTGGGCCGCACACTTGAACAGTACATCGTTGGATCTTGAACGTGCACTTATATGTTACTGTTAACTGTCATGTTATATGTGTTATGTCGTGAACCTTGCTTGTATGTAACGTGTTAGGATACATGTAGAACAATGTGTTTGTTACTTGAATATGAACCTGACTTGTATGGTAACCATAATAGGACGTGGTTGACCACATTAGCTCAAGTGACCATTATCTGCCGAGCTAATCTAAGGTGAGTTCACACTTTTCATAAAAGCATGTAATTCCCGGTGGTTTGGGAATGGAACAAACAAAAACCATCCCCCTTGGGTGGGATACAACCTGCGTATTCTCCTTGGGTAGAATACGTACAACCTCGTCCCCCTGGTGAGGGACGAAAATCGTTATTTATACTACATGTCTTAAGCGGACTAGACGGAACTCTATCTGAAAGTCCCCACTCATTTTTATACCGACTTAATCATTGAGCCAATGGCGAACGGGGTATTAGTTAAATAGCGCTATTAGGTTTGACAAGCCTCACACCGTGCCGCAGAGGACGGGCGTGGACTAATATACTTGGGCACTTAGTTAATGATGATAGACATTGACTAGGGGCACTCAACATAACTACAGTCAGTTGTCGGTATGGTAACGGGTCTAGTAGTTTAAAACAGTGGAGTAGCTCCCCATGGCATGTTTTTATAAAGGAACAAGGAACTTAACAACTATTGGTTTTTGGAACAACACTAAACAAAACAACTGTGAACTCGCCAACTTTATGTTGACACACTACTGCATGCTTTGCAGGTCGTTAGGTACATGGTTGGAGCTTGCACGAGGAGTGGACGTGGCAAGGCAAGGAACCAACTGTTGGACTCCTAATATTAAACATTAAGCTTTTGAACTATTAATGGGTTTTAAACTTTATGCTTCCGCTAACACTTAAACTTGGTTTGGGATATTGTTCTTGTAAAGACTAAACGTTTGGTTTGTGATGGTTTAACTTTATTTTACTTATCATTCAGAATGATTAGTGGTATGATCCTGGTCAGTCACACGCCTCGCGATTTAAGGTATGATTATGAATTTTGTGTATGTAAATAGGTTGTAGGGTAAAAATACGTTTGATAAGACAATGAATTTTGAAATTTCGCATAAGTAAGGATTTGATAAAATGATAAATGGTTTAGGTATAAGCTTGATCGTGTGGTTGGCATAATAAAGTCTCTTGAAAATGAGAGTTTGGTAACGATCACCAAGGTAAGGGCATCACCCCTCGTCCATTGGTGAGGTCGTTTTAAGAAGGAAAGAGCGGAGCTTAATTGTCAAGGTAAGGAAATCACTCCTATCTTGAGGATATGTTTCCATTTTGGGATTTCGAGAAATGTAAATCTAGTTGGTGATGTTTTTGAAATTATGCATGTGAATAACGTATAAGTGTATGCAAAGGTTTAGTATGATGTGTGTGTAGAAACGAAATTCTTGAAAATAATTTGAATTTTGAAAAGAAGAGGTTGTATCGTGTTAGGCATAAGACTGGTAATAGTAAAATGGAGGTTTGATTAAAACTTGAATTGTTCCAAAACGGAACTTTTGACTTAACTGAAGTGGTTGATAATTCTTTTGAGTTTGGGAAGCATGCTTTGGCCTAGTAAGTGGAATACTCGAAATTTCGGTTAACGATATTCACCCTTCCGGTTACTACATGCTCCAAATCAATCGAAATTCGAGACTTGGCGGGATTTTTGAAAATCAAGGAGTGGGACTAGTTGACAAGGTGCGGGTTTCACCCCTATCTTGACAACATCGTACCCTAAGTGTGGTTAGTACTTGTCGGGTCAAGAAAGTTAATTCCGACACGTTGACGAGGGTCCACTAGATTAAAAACGAAATTCTCCATCAAGGTGAGGATAATACTCCTAACTTGATAGCAAATTTTGTGTAAAAAAGAATAAGTGGATTAAGAGTTGTTCACCAAATTGTGGGCTTCACGCCTATTTTGGTGAAGTCGTCCCGTTTGTATAATATGGGTGTTTTCGAGTTTAGCATAATCGAATAAATGGCTTAGGAAAGGCGTATGTTTGAAATAGTGAAACAAGTATGAGCACATAAAACATTTCAAGAATTTAACATATGAATCAAGTATGGTCAAGTATGGTGCTTAACTATAGACTAGGTCAAAAGCATGGCAATTTTCCTAATTCCCTATAGTTATGGCTCTACCAATCTGTCACACCCCAACCGATGGCGGAAACATCGGAGTGAGACGAAAACGAGATTGCTCATTACACATAACGCTAACATGTGACAAGTATTTCATAATAAATTTCAATTCATTGCATAAAAGAATCAATTACATTGTTTGAAATAAAGTACAACAAGTCGAAACGAATAAATTACAATACAACAAGTATTAAAGTTTAAATGCGTTTCTAGGCATCCTACTAAGTTCCGTGCATCATCAATATCATCATAAACCTGCAACATGTTTTAAAAGCATAGTTCAATACAGAGGTATTGGCGAGTATACAAGTTTGGTGTACTAGCATATAAGTATAAAAATGATAATGAACAATCCACATAGCAAACTTAGTTATCAATATTAACGTATAAACTGGCATGCGATTTACAAGTCAACCCTCTGATTACCGCAAGTATAAAGAATGAATAAACTTAACATGACCTCTCGTTCACGGGTGGTGCGTTACTCCTATAGCGCTATACATGTTAAGTGGAGGCTCGTATGAAGTTAATGACAAGTTCATCACATAAGAATCACCCAAAAATCACGAATCAAGCATAACATATTGGTGAGCATGTATTGGATTGTTTGTATGTATGATTGCATAAACGTATGTATGTTGAATGTGTTTTTGTATATGTAAACATGTTGCAGCCAAAAAGTGTAAAACGGTAAAAAGGGCATCGAGTATACTCACCATATTGCACATGCTTTCCGATTATCGGTGAGTGACTAGTTGTTGGAGAATAAGGATTAAAAGGTAAGGTTACATGATGTTTAGGAAGTGATGAGATTCGGGATTTAGAAATTAAGTATCAAAAGTATGTATACCAAAGTAATGTCTAGTTCTAAGAGCTCGTTTATGACACCATATCGAGTGGTTTCATGGGTCCCAAATTACCTATTGGAATCATAACAAGTAACTTAGAATCTTAGATATCTTAGCCTAAGTTTATGACGAACAATCATGACTCGATTGTCATCACAAATTCAGCCATGTTTTATATAGATACGTATACTTTATATAGTAATAATAACATCCTGAAACTAAGTCCAACCATGTATTATCATGTAGCATCATGTATGTCAAGCATGGAGGTTAAAACCTCATTATATGATTCACCACTACACATACAATCATGAAGATGGTTGGAGGGTCATGAATAACAAGAAAATAAATCAAGTCATAAGCGTGTTCACAAGGTTCAAATGAAGGAGTGGAACTTCGTTTGGAAAGCCAAAGCTTCCATTTGTTCACACTTCACAAGTCACAAGTTCATCATATAGAAGCTGATGACTCGTGCTTGTTTTCATCATTGATTAACCATGTATAAACAAAATTTAAATAGGTGTTTGAACCTAAAACTTTGATGGAAATCCCCTAAACACAAACCCACAACCATAGACTAAGTTGTGAGCTTGGTGGGAACAAGATTCCACCAAGTTTTCTATCAAAACATGAACATATGAAAAGATAAAAACGAGCAGAAAGTTTAGTGCACTTTGGACCTCAAAAATGGTGAGGTTTCACCTTAGCTTGCCCAAGCAAACTTGTGAAAACCTTCCTAGAGGTTATCCAAGTGTTTTAGAAAAAGAAATGAGAAGAAAATAGAAGAAGAGGTGAGTTAAAACTCACCTTAGTAACACCTCGTAAAATCACGTCCAATAATGTATTGACACGTGTAATAAACCCTAATAAAGTCAAACGTTGAATTTGAGGGACTAATTTTGCGAAAAATAAAAAACTTTGATTATAGAAGGACTGGAAATGTTAACATGCTTATTATAAGCCTCTGAATAACGTTACATGGTAATCATGTTCACAAATGAGCCACTTGTTGATCAAGAGTAGCCGTTTGCGTAATTAATTGAAAGTTTGCGCGATGAAGGGTTAAAAGCATCAACATGTTAATTCTTACCTCTGAGTGACCTTTTAACAAAACGAGAGCTTCATGATAATTGATTATACTCTCGGGAATGCCTAATATTGGCCATTAAGGGCTTTTATGCCTATAAGTAAAGTTATGCGCAACTTTGCAAGTTAGAGGGACTAAAAGTGTTGATATGTTTAATTATACCTCTGAATGACCTTTTTACAAACCCGAAGCATCGCGATGTTTAATAATACTCTCAAGAGTGCCTAACATGGATTAGATAAGGCTTCGATGCTATTAAACGATTATATACGCAAGTTTGCGCATTAGAGGGACCCAAAAGCGTCAACTTTTGAATCTACGCCTTTTGGTGACCATTTAAGCAAACAAGAGCGTAGTAATATTTAAACACATACTTGGGAATACCCATTATGGGCCATGGAAGGCTTGGATATCATCAAATGACATTTGCGCTACTTTGTGCGATTTAAGGGACTATTTACGTCAAACTGCAAAAGTATACCGATTCGTATGGTATCGAACCTTCTGGAATATGATCATAAGTTAAACATGCCCTAAATATCCTTTACATAGCTTAGAAATAGGCTTAGAGGTGTTCGGTGCGCAAAAATAAACTTATTTGATCAACAGGGACTAAAAGCGTCAAAAAGTGCATAAGTTTGCATTTTCGCGCATATCTTACGTTCTGAATATATATCCGGACATCCAAAAATTTATACAATCATTAAAATATTTTATTTTAGTGATTGGCATGATAAAATTCCATTCGTCGCTTAATTTGGATCGTTTTTGCGCTCGTTACGACTTCCGTCGTAATTAACCGAACAACGCAACCGTACGACCAAACGAGCCGACATACGAGATGTTTTTGAGCATATTTTAAGTTTCCTATACTTTAACTTTATTTTAGAGCCTTGAAATGGGGTTAACGGGGCTTAAAAGTGCCAAAAATCAAGTTTTACAAGTGCAGGGACCATTTTTGAAATTTCTGGCAGATACATTGAACTTGGTCCATTTTTGAGGTTTTGATGGTTTTAACCCATGGTTTTGCACCCTATGGGCTGGTATTTGATGGTTTTACATGTTCTCATGGTATTCTAAAACCTTGGGCCCAAGTGTAAGGTCATGATTCAAGCACGGTTTACGAGGAATGATCCTAACGGTTTACCGAAATCTATATAAACCCAACACCTTCATTCTCATTCCTGAAAATCTGATTCAAATAGCTCTAAGTTGGGGTTTAACACTTCATACCTGAGCAATTTGAATCAAGATCTTCCTAGCTTGGACCCTTTGTAAGCTTCTTTCGTTCTTTTATGCTTTTTTAAGCGAGAAAGTCAAACAGTGTTTGACTTTCTGCTTTGACCAGTCAATGGTCAACACGAAGTTCGTTTGAACTTCATAACGTGAGCGTAATCACGATGGTTATAGTCTCTTGTGACTATACCTACTGATTACCACGTTATTTAGGCTTAGTGACGAGTCATAGTTTCGGCCAAAATGCGCGTTTATGCGTATTTTGCAACCAAACTATTTTTGGGTATCAAGACCCTTTGTCTTGATATCAAACTTGTTTTCTAACTTCGTTAAACATGTTTTAACATGTTTAAATCATCACTTTAGGTTCAGTGCTTATGTAGGGTCGTAAGATAAGCGGTCTAAACAATCGCTTAGACTTTCGAACTAGACCCGTTTGGTCGATCATTAGGATCCGACCAAACACAATAGGTGACCATATTTTTATAGGGAATAACCTTTCGAGGTTATACCTTATGGTCACTTCGTTTAGTTAGTTGTATGATAGGTAGTTTATATGCCTTAGGTAAATGACCAAAATACCCCTACGGGGCTTAATTTGAGTTTAAATTCGTTTTGGGCATATTGGAAGGTATCCTACTGATATCACAACATATTTAAGGCATATTAACTTAGGAAACCTGTTCATGACTCATTTGGTTACCCGTTATGCATTTATCGCATTCGGTACGAGTTGTGTAACTAGTTTGCATAAATTAACCAAAACGGGTCAAACCTTATCATTTTTACTTCAAAATCCAGAATGTGTTTAGTTTACCCATATTATACAAGTCTTCAAAGTTGTCGGGTCTAAACCACACTCTAATCCGGTCTTCGCTTAATCTTGCGTTTGAATCGTATACCTTTCTTTAAAACTAACAGGTCAAAATTTAACTTAAGTAAAGACCCGTTAGGAATCTAATAGGTTAATTAAAACTTTCGTTCCAGATTTAGGAGACCAGTAAAAGATACTTGCACTTGCTGATTTGTACGGCTGGGATAAATTTATATAATTTGCTCAGGTAAATACTTTTAACTTATTTTCCGTTATACGGGCTTGGGATACGGTATTATAATAATACTGCTTGGTCGGGTATGTAATTGTTTTTAAATCGGATTGTGATTAATATATATTGCATAACCCGTTTTAATTTGTTTTGTTTGGTATATGGCTTTTGGGGGGGTTAATGACCATGTCCTGGATATCCTCGTCTCATTCATTGATAGTTGCGTATGTATAAAAGGTATACACCTGACAGTTGCGTATGTATAAAAGGTATACACCTGACAGTTGCGTATGTATAAAAGGTACCCCACAATAAGGAAAATTCCTTGTGGGTATTATACCTGTGGTGTGTCAGTTAATCTCGTCCGGCTCTTCTAACCGGCCCTAACAGACGACAAACATTTAAATATGTATACAAGATTATTTTTAAATAATTGTCCCAAGTTATAAAAGATATTTTGTGCCTTGTGCATTCAAATCAATTTTTTTAAACATTTTCAAAATGAGTCGGTTAATTGTATTTACCAGTGAAAACTGACGTATTTTCCAAAAAGGTTAAGTGCAGGTACTAATCGGAATAGGTTGGCTACTCCTAGCATCAATAAAGAGTCTTGCAAGCTTAGATGTTTATAAATCTGCTGAACAGTGTTTCTTTTAACTTTGATCCGCCTGTGGATCATTTACAACCGTTTTTGTAATAAATGATATTACTTCCATTCGGTTTGTAATGTTTATATCTTTCGACTTCCGTTGTGTATATAATATGTGATAAATTGTCTATGATGATATCAACTACGTCACGATACTCCCCACCGGGCCCACCGGTAATACGTGGAAATATCGGGGTGTGACAACCTTTAATTGCTGGAACTTTCTGTTCAATGTTGCTGAAACTCAGCTGAGTTTAGGGAGTGTTTTGAGAGGTTTTTTAGAGTTGTAAAGTGGTAAAATGGCTGGGATAATGTTGTATTTATAGGGGAGTAATTAGGGTTAAGTTAGTTGGGTCTTAAATGCAACTAGTTGGGAGGTAATATTTCAAAAAAAAGAACTTAAATGCAGTCCCTAGTTCCGAACGCAATCTGGACAGCCATTTTTTTTGACAATATAAGGTGTATAATTATGGTATATGTTATGTATTTATGATGTATAATGTTTAATCAACATGTGTCATGGCCTATTATGTGAAATAAATATGTTTTAAGTGAATGAAATAGAAGAAGACATGTGATTGACTAATACGCAGCAAACAAGTTTGTATAATAGGTGTTTAGATACCAATCGAGTGACAAAAATATAAGTTAGTCTTATAATTGAATGATCAAGCATTTGTATCTATGGGAGGTTTAAGATTACGAATACGCGATAGATGTTTGCGAGTTAAACCTTCGTTTATGAGAATTATGAATCATGTATCAAACGAATGTGTGTATCAAGGTATAAACATGTATAAATAATGTATATATCACATAAAAGATCAATTTTTAGTACGATCAAAGTCTCGGATTTACAATGGTTTGAAATAAGGTACGATTACAAAGGAAACGAGTTCCCAAAAATAGAAATACATTACAATCTTTCTAAGAACGAAAAGTTACGAAAAGCGAGGCGTTACAGAAGGAGAGGGAATTTTTTCGTTCAACTATATAACGACACGTATCCTAAATCTCCAACTAATCCCGACTATGAGGAAGGAGAGGGACCAAAACTGCCCAAATGGGGAAAAATCAAAGTCCAAGAACTAAAAATATAAAAATCCCATAACTTTGTTCCTGGAGGTCTCTTACGGACCGCAAGGAAAAACCCTTATGGTCCGTAAGGGTGCCTGGTTTAATTTATTTTAAACTAATAAAATCGGTATATATATGTATACGGTTTTTAATAAATTTAATTAAATTATTTAAAAAATTAATTTACAAAGGAATATTTGATTTAACATATTTTTTTTAAATTAAACTAATTTAATTTAAAATTAATATAAAGTATGTATGTTTGTTGTACGTAAACTTATCTTTACAACCAATTGCCTTGAGTTCTTCATTGATTGAGGTTCTCGATGTTATAATGCTATATTGCTGTGTCGCAGACTCGCACAATCTCGCAAATGAACGAGAAAATTGCACCCACTCCTTTTCAGTTTAGCACTTCTTGTTGTTCTTTAAAATAAAACGTTGAATGTGAAACCTGCAAAGATACTTACGAAGATTCTTCCCTGTTGCTGTATCCCTGATAGTTTTCCTGAACCTATAAAGGTTTACAACCGTACCCATGTCACGGATAGCTATCCGTGTTGTGCGTACGAGAGTTCACCCGTATCCGTAGCCCGAATAGTCCGGTTGTGCGTACGAAGTTTCACCATCAGGGACAGGCTCTTGAAACAAGTTTCTGGTTAAAAAGGTGACGGTAAATCTAAAGCCATGTATAAATAAAGAAATAAATGCTTTGTTTCGCTTAGGTCGAGCAACCTGGTTAAAAAGGTGACGGTAAATCTAAAGCCATGTATAAATAAAGAAATAAATGCTTTGTTTCGTTTAGGTCGAGCAACAACAGTTTCTTGTTAAGAGAACGAACATTGGTCACGACCTCTTCCTCGTTCAAGTCTGGCAGCAATAGTTTCTTGTAAAAATCAGACATGCTAGACCCCTCATAAGAATTTCAAACGATAAAACTCTTTAGAATATTCGCCAAATAAATAGTTGGCATTCCACAACGACATCGTAACGATATTTATATGCTATAAATAAGCAACTTTTCTATGCATACAGTGTTGTACTATATGCTTTGGGTACTTTTCAAAAAAAAGTTGAAATGTTAGTTTTAACCTAAATCTTTAAATCTTTTACAATTTTAACTTTACAAAATTGTAACCTTTTACTTTAAAGTCAAAATTTTTCTTATTTTACAATTTAACTTCAACAACTTTTTTACATTCAACTTTGTTCTTTTATACTTTTCATCTTTCGCAAATTTTCGTTTTAGGTTTCGTACTAAATTTTGTGAGTTACCACAGAGCAACGTGTGTGTGGTTTAACGTTTTTACGTTTCGTTCATAATTTTGCGAGTTAACACGGCGCAACGTCCATGTGTAGTTCAAGGTTTTACATCTATTGTTTTTCATTTCATAGGTTTGTCGCAACGCGTGAGTCATTGATCGACTTTGTTATTTTTTTATATGTTTTGTCTTTCGGTTTCTTGCAATTTTAACATCACAAAAATGATTTTTTTACCTTTTTAACCCAAAACTTTTTATCTTTTAGAATTGAACCTCATAATGTTTTTAGTTTCAACTTTGGTCTCCTATACTTTTCATCCATCCCAAATTTTCGTTTACGTTTCATATTAAATTATGCGAGTTAACAACATGCGTGTGTGATTCAACCTTTATACGTTTTGTTCATAATTTTGCGAGTTAACACGACGCAACGCCCATGTGTTGTTCAATGTTTTTAGGTCTATTTTTCTCATTTGACAGGTTCGTCGCAACACATGGGTCCTAGATCGACTTAGTTATTTTTTTAAATGTTCTACATGTTGGTCCATCGCTTCGTTTTAACACGCCTCAACTTCAGCGTTGATGGTTGCTGACGGTTATGTGACATTGGTGCTATTTGACATGCTTTTACGCCCCCGCCGCAACGCACAGGTGCTTAATTCTAGTTGAAATTAAAATTCAAATGTATGTATGAAAATGGGAATACTTGGACGAAACAACCTTAATCTCTTTATCTAGAAGCTAACAAAAGAAGACCAATAAGTCATTCAAACACGTTGAGGGCCCCATAACTGAAGTCTACCTGCAATGTTCGTCAATCCGTGAAATTACCTGCAATAAGGTGTTGAAATAGTACAATCCATGAAATTACCAACAAGAGTGAAGATGGTGCACCCTTCACTTGAGAGAAATTTTTACCCACCCAATAATGATGTGTCATGTCAATTTCCCTCTGATACACCACTCTTACCTAAAAAGCATAAGAGGTGGTTTCACTCAAACCCTTAAAAAAAACATGATTGGTTAAAAGATAGTGCACCCACCATTACCCCTCTCCCTCATCTTCCCTGCATGCATGTGGCAAAGTAGTCCCCGCAAAACACCTTCCCCGAGCGGCAAAACAGGGACGGTGGTGCACACCTCATGCGGCAAACCCTCACCCCGCTTGGTTTCCCCACTCCACCCCGTTCACCCTAAGGTGTTGAAAATAGTACAATCCATGAAATTACTTGCAATAACCTTTTGAGGTGTTGAAATAGTACAATCCATGAAATTACCTGCAATAAGGTGCTGAAATAGTACAATCCATGAAATTACTGCAATAAGACTATCTCCAATGCTATGTGCGCCCTTATGCGTTCTTAGCTGTCACGTCATCTGTCACGTCATATCCTTACAAACCCTCATTTCATCTCCAACCCTAAAATATCCTTACCTTAATTAATTTCCACCTCATCACCTACTTAGAGTAAAGTCCTATTGAGTCCCTGTGGTTTGTGCAGCTTAACCATTTGAATCCAAAAACCAAAACTGTCTTGATTTGAGTCCCTGTGGTCTCTAATTTTAACCATTTGAGTCCTTGTAGTCTCTAATTTTAACCATTTGAATCCAAAAACCAAATGTTTCTGATTTGGATGTTGTTTACTTTTGGATTCAAATGGTTAAAATTAGAAACCACATGGACTCAAATCAAGACAGTTTTGATTTTTGGATTCAAATGGTTAAACTGCACAAACCACAAGGACTCAAATAAGACTTTACTCACCTACTTACTACACACAATATTTAAACAAAACCTTTTTACTCTGAGTGCACTCATATGTAAAATCCAAGAAAAATAAACGCCCAGAAGGGCTTTTTTGCCACAGACATATATGGACACACTTTCATAAGGGCTATTAAGAATTTTAAAGGATTTACCACCAACAGGCGCATTGGAGTTAGGCTAAGCTTTTGAGGTGTTGAAAATTGTACAATAATCCATGAAATTACTGCAACAAGCTTTTGAGGTGTTGAAATAGTACAATAATCCATGAAATATCACATTCGTTTTTCCATCCATTCCAGTCTATCTCTACCTTCCCCCATCTCCCTAAAAAAATAAAGAATCTTTGAACTCTGCCAGTATGTTATGTTAGATCACAACAAGTAGTTTTCTAGTAGGGCTGTTTAAAATAAATGAAAAAAAAAGTAGTCCTGATTGAATGAACTCATTAGTCCTCCCATCACCCTTTCAATTCTGTAACAATGGCGGCAAGAAAAGCTGAATTCATGCTGCTTCTGATTCTCAATGTGATCATCATGCAAAGATTAGCTGAATCCGGTGTGCTACAACAAGAAGGTAATACAATCTTGTGTGTGTGTGTGTGTGGATATTTTGTTAAAAAATCCACACCTTTTATTTGATAAATTTCAAGAATTCATGTGAATGTTGGAGTTGAAAATGAGCTAGTTTGATTTTAAAAGTAAAACTATATGTATTTTCATGATTGGAAGTCAATTATGATTTGCTACCTTTCTATTAATTCGATTTAGTGGAAGCTGTTGGGAACATTCTTGCTTCCATGAATGCAACAAGTTGGAGATTTGATGGCGATGATTGCAGTCTTTATATGGTTTCTGAAGTGCCAAAGCCATCTCAAGAAGCTTATGCCAGCATTGGATGTGATTGCAACATTGGCAACGATACCAATGATTGTCATGTCGTATGGATGTATGTATATATTTCTTTCTTTTAATTCTATTCCTTTACTTTCAGTTTCAAGCAAAGAGTACTTGTCACTTGTGTAGTTGTGTTCCAAAAAGAGGGCACTTTGACTTTGGAAGTCAAACTATGCATTTTGTAATGGAATTCATATAGGTTTTCTTTGCATGGCCATGTCACCTTTTTTTCAATGTCTATTTTGTATCTCTTGAAATTGTTAAGATCTTGACTCTGAGAAGAGCATATCTTTGACATTAAAGTCAACACTACCTTCAAGGGGTTGGTGCAGTGGTAAGCGCTTGAGTCCCTTTGGCAGAGGTCTTAGATTCGAATCCGCTTCCGCTGGTTTTATGCCTTTAACCTCCTTGAAGACCACAGGCCCAAAGCAAGCTGTGTTTTACCATATCACATTGGTTGTTAGTTGGTTATTGGTGGGGTCAGTTTTCCGGTATTAGTTCTCACGGTTACAAAAAAAAGTCAATGCTCTTCGATTTCAACCCAACTCAAGTTATGGGAATTTATCTAACTCTTTTGTATATGCAGCACTCACAAGTTTTACAGCCTTGATGGGGTACTGTCACCTGAATTAGTAAAGCTTCCTTACCTCCGGTCCATGTAAGTCCTCTTTTAAATACATGGTTAGGTTAACTTAAATGTCGAACGTTTTAAGTAATCGAGATTTATTGAAACTGAAGTATATCTTGTTCTATTTTCAGAGATTTTGCTTACAATTACTTAAGTGGCACAATACCGCCTGAATGGGGTTCAACAACGTTACAAGAAATGTGAAATCTCTATTTTACCCTTGAGTTCCATAGTTTTTACTGCATTAGAGCTTAAAGTTGTAAACTTTGAACATATTCTTCCATATGCAGCTCTCTTCTTGGTAACCGTTTAACTGGATCAATTCCACCGGAACTAGGCAATATCACCACCCTCACAAAACTGTATGCTGTTGCTTTTTTTTTCTACAATTTCTAGTCAATTTCGACTTTTTTAACATCATGGTCAAAATCTTGATCAGGGACTTTGAAGCAAACCAGTTTTCAGGACCTCTTCCATCCGAGTTAGGGAGATTAACAAATTTGAGTACATTGTACGGCTGATTAAGTTTTTCTGATGCAAATTTTCTTCCTTTCATCCAATTATTTCTTAACAACTGGAACCTGATTAGGCAATTTATGCCATAATATTATATTTCAGGATGTTGTCTTCAAACATGTTGACCGGAAAGCTGCCAGCGACCCTCGGTCAACTAGGAAATCTAAAAGACTTGTAACATCTTTACTTTATATCCGTAGTCAAAGTGATTCCACCGTTATTTAAGTCTAAAACTGAGAATCTTGTTCATTTACTTGCAGTAGGATAAACGAAAACAATTTCAGCGGGTCGATACCTGATTTTATACAAAACTGGAGATTACTTACTAGATTGTAAGATGTTTCATGTTTACTTTCTTAATATCATAACTATTTACAACATAGTCTTCTAGATGCTAATTACACATTTGAGTAACTGCATAACTCATTATCAAAACAAAACCACTTAAATAGGAATTATATGGAACCAAATAACTGACTATCCATGGAATGAGGGGATCATGGATACCCACTACTCCTATATCTTAAGATCATGGATCATCAACTAGCTTGTACTACGAATTGCAAAACAAATACTAAAATAATAAAACATGACAATTAAATAACATGTGCTATTCACATGGAGTTATATGAATGAGATCCATGTATAACATTGCGGGTACGTATCAATAACACGTTCAGAAACGTTATAATTTTAATGTTTGGATGTTTTTAAAGACAGATGGTGGCGAGTGGACTCATGGGACCTATTCCTTCAAACATATCTCTTCTAGAGAATCTAACAGATCTGTAAGTTAGTAATCTTTTCTTGTTGAAACTGTTCATTTGTGTCAAGAAAGTGATTACTTATATATATATATATATATATATAGGACAAAGATCCGTTAGGAACCACCCCTTTTTGCGAGAACCGCAAGAACTAATGTGAACACAACCAAAAATGCCTAAAAATAGCTAAAAAAACACACAATTTTTTTTTTTTTTTTAATATTTTTTATGCTAAAATCGCTACTTTTAGTAGCCAAAAAAAAAAAAATTGATTTTTTTTTCTACTAAAAGTAGCGATTTTAACATAAAAAATATTAAAAAAAAAAATTTGATTTTTTAAGATTTTTTTTAGGTTTTTTGGGGGTTTAGTTTTTAGCATTTTAGCTTGGGGGGGGGGGGGGGGGTTAGGTTTTTTAAGGTTTTTTTGGGGTTTTAGTTTTTAGCATTTAGCTTGGGGGGGAGGGGGTGGGGGGGTTAGGTTTTTTTTTGGGGGGGGGGGGGGGTTAGGGTTTTTTTAGCTATTTTAGGTTGTGTTCACATTGGTTCTCGCGGTTCTCTCTCTCTCTATATATATATAGAGAGAGAGAGAGAGAGAGAGAAAGTATATCGTACATTACGGCTTAACGTACTTCACGTACGACAACGTGCGTGTTTAATGTTTTCTATATGCGTGATTAATGTGTTTCAACATGCGTGATTTTGGATTTTTGAGTTATAACGTGCGTGATTTTAAAATGAACGTGCGTAATTACCTGTCGTACGTGATGTATGTTAAGCCGTAATGTACGTTAACCTTCCTCTATATATATATATATATATATAGCAAGCTCATGATGGCACATGTTTTGCAGGAGAATTGGTGAAATAACCGGACCCGCTCAAGCTTTTCCTCAGCTCAACAATACTCATGGATTAACAATATTGTATGTAGATATTTCTAGCATTGACTATTGTGATGACTCGTTTGAGCTCTGATATTCCATTCATAAATTTAGGATCTTGAGAAATTGCAACATGTCTGGAGAAATACCGGAATATATCTGGCTAATGAGGGAACTTTCAGTTTTGTAAGTATGCACAAAACGAACCGTTATACTAATCATTCATGATTTATACGTCTAGTGATATCATTTCTTGTGTGCATATGGCAGGGACTTAAGTTTTAATCGGTTAGTAGGGAGGATATCTAATAACATCTTGGGGAGGACCTTGAGATTTGTGTAAGTTTTAGTAAACTTTGACTTTCTTTGTGCTTCATTGACTATGTCTATTATGAAGCTACATGTCATGTCACTAAATTAACCCAATTTTGAATAGGTTTTTGACCGCTAATATGCTAAGTGGAGACATACCAGATACACTTTTGGTAAATGGAGCTAGTATGTAAGTTTGTTTCTTGAAAAATATGTTAAAACTTCATGTTGTATACTTGTTTTTTTTAAGAAATTGATATTTTTAGTTGACTAATGTGTTTTAGTGATCTTTCTTACAAAAATTTTACATGGCAAGGACCTAATCAAGCCACATGCCGAAAAAACCAGTGAGCATTTTTATTAAAAAAATGTATGCTGATGGATTTGTATAGAAAGATGTGTTGTATAACTTGTTATTTCGGTTGTCTTCATGTTAGGAATTACTATGTAAACATATTCAGAAGCTCCTCGACAGGAAAGCCAATGTAAGATAGTTTCCATTGCTTTTATTAGCATTTATATGTTTTTGATGTTTGTTGTTCTTGTCATGGTATTCTCAACAGACATGATATGCTCCCGTGCACGGAGAATATTAAGTGTCCAAGATGTGAGTATATCCCACCTCTAAACCTGTTATAAGGGTCGAGTTCGGATGAGAACTATTAACTAACCATGTTCTTGTTCATATATAATATAACAACCATCTTAGTGTCGTCCAGTCCGGTCACTTTGATAATGGAGTGGACAAGAAAATGATAAGGTTGTTTGTACGTGAACTTAACTCTATTTAATATATTAGTTATGTATAAACTTAAAAAAAGAGACAGAAATTGCTTTTAATCCGGTAACAAATCAGCACCAAGTTCTAAGTTTGAGAATGCTAGGTTTGACCCAAAAGTCAAAGATGATAACTTTTAGTTTTTACTCTGCATGACCCTAAAACTATGACACTACATGATCTTATTGACTCTTATGGTTATTTTCCAATCGTCATATGACAGCTGCGTGCTCTTTACATGTTAACTGTGGCGGGAATGATTTAACAGTCAGGGAAAACGAGCAGTCTGTTCTTTATGAAGGAGACGCCAAAGTGCATGGTGGTGCCGCCAGGCTGTACAAAGCCGCCAGGCTGTACAAAGCCGCCAGGAACTGGGGACTTAGTAGCACCGGTGACTTCATGGATGACAGCAACACGAGGTTACCTACACTTTATACAACCGCACGGCTCTCACCACTTACACTCACTTACTTCAGCTACTGTTTGGAGAACGGTGAATATTCTGTTAAACTGCATTTCGCAGAGATACAGTTCACTAACGATAGCACGTATAAAAGTCTGGGCAGGCGGATATTTGATATCTATATTCAGGTGATTATAGTATGATGTTCTTTAATAGTCGTTGGATTCCCTAATCAAGATTATGATGGGTCAATCCAACGGATACTAAATGAGTTATGTTTTGAGTTAGGAGCGGCGGGTCAGAAAGGATTTTAATATCAAAGATGAGGCTGGTGGTGTTGGACGGCCCGTGGTCGTGCCATTTAACGCTAGTGTGACTGATAGCATCTTGGAGATCCGGTTTTACTGGGCGGGTAGAGGGACGACCCGTTTTCCTAAAAGAGGAGTTTACGGGCCTCTTGTATCAGCTATTGACGTTGACCCGCATTTTAAAACTTGTTCGATGGGTGGAAAAAAGTCGAATAAAGCTGTTTATATAGGTGTTGGCATTGCTGTCCTGTTTCTTATTTTCTTGATCTTGGGAGTTTTGTGGCAGAAAAAATGTTTTAAAGGCCGAAAAGCGAATGATAAAGGTGACAGTTTACTTCTCTGGTAATTTGTTCCATTTGTTCAGCTGGTTGCTGATGCAAAATGCTTTTTTGAACAGATTTTGAAGGAATGGAGCTTAAAACGATTTCGTTTTCTTTGAAACAACTAAAGACTGCTACAAACAACTTCAAGGCTTCAAACAAAATCGGGGAAGGAGGTTTTGGGGCTGTTTACAAGGTTATAACACATGTTTTTAACCTTTTACAAAACGGTCGGCTTGGGTGATCTTAGTATTGTGTTTGTAACGTGTGTATTCGATGGCTGCAGGGTACATTGAGTGATGGCACTGTGGTTGCAGTGAAGCAGCTTTCGTCTCACTCAAAGCAGGGAAACCGTGAGTTCTTGAATGAGATCGGTGTGATTTCGTGTTTACAACACCCGAATCTTGTTAAACTTCATGGATGTTGCATTGAAGGAGATCAGTTGTTGCTGGTTTATGAGTACATGGAAAATAACAGCCTTGCAAATGCTTTGTTTGGTGAGTGCTTTTTGATTTTCTTGCAAGTTTTGACTTTTGAGGTCAACAAAGACATTTTCAAATTCTAAATTAACCTGGTTTTTGGTCAAGTTACTAACATCAATTCTTTCCCAAATTACAATACATATAAACCCTGAATTTGGAAACATAAAAGTCAACCTTTTACCCCTTGTTTTCTACCATTGTCCAGTTCAGACAGTTTATGAACACCTACTTAATTTATCTTATCCAGGTAAAAGTGGATTAATGTTGGATTGGCCAACGAGGTTCAAGATATGTATTGGGATTGCTCGAGGTTTAGCTTTCCTTCACGATGAATCGAGGCTCAAAATTGTCCACCGGGACATCAAAGCCACAAATGTGCTACTTGATAAAGATCTTAACCCGAAAATTTCAGATTTCGGATTGGCAAGGCTACATGAGGACGATAAGAGCCACGTTAGCACACGAGTTGCCGGAACTATGTAAATTGTTCTTACTCACATTCCTTTCTTTGATTGGCATTATGTTCTAAGATTTTTCATTGATGAATTTGCAGTGGATACATGGCACCCGAGTATGCCCTCTGGGGTCACTTGAGTGACAAGGTAGACGTTTACAGCTACGGAGTTATGCTATTGGAAATCCTTAGCGGGAAGAACAACACCACTTACATACCAGTTAACAACTCCATTTGTCTTCTAGATTGGGTAAGATTCGAGTTCTCATGGTCAAATCTGTAAGTGTAGGGTTGTGCGTGGGCCGCTGTTGGGCGCAAACCCAACCAAAAGTCGAAAATTCCGTTTTTTTGGTTTTTGAATACCGTTCGGTTCAGTTTTGCCGTTTGGGTTTGAACTTTTTGGACCAAAAAAATGTCACAAAAAAATAATCAGTAAATTGTTGTTTTAGATGTTCATTTATTGAATCGATTATGCAGGCTTGTCAAGTGGAAACTAGTAAACAATACGAAGAGCTTTTCGATGAGAGATTGGAGTCGACGATCAACAAACAAGAAGCGGAAACCGTCGTGAAAGTAGCGCTTCTGTGCACATACGATTCGCCAACGATGAGGCCATCAATGTCGGAGGTTGTAAACATGCTCGACGGAAGCACCAGCGTACCGGAAATAGTTCCGGAACGAATCAGTAACTTCGAAGATCTGAGATTAAAAGCAATAAGAGACTTTCGAAGTGACATGACAAGTGAAGGAAGTCAAACCGGTGGTCAAACTCAAAATTTTAACACGAATCGGACTGAAACGTACTATTCTTTGACCTCTAATGATGATGCGTTTGAGATCCGGTCAGCTGATAAACGATCGTACTGAAATTCAGGTTCAATTTTTCGCGAACGGTGTTGATTTGTAGAATTTAGGGTTTCAAAGGTTGACGCAACACAATGGGGGTGTTTGGGATTCTTTCTCAGAAACAACTTATTAACTTATATAAGTCATAAGTTATTAGTTACAATTTCTAACTTCTCAAAAACAACTTTTCCACACACAAAAAAATTGTTTTTTTTTTTGGAAAGGTTTACTTCATTAAAGGGACACCGACCCAAAACAGGCTGGCCTGAAAAAAACACAAACAAAGACTACATATTTACAACTTTACACCAACTATCCCAAGTCACATCTTTTTGTTTCGATCTAGAAGAAAACCATAAAAAGCCTAACACCTTTAAGTCTGAGAAGATTTTTTCGATCTTGAAAGGAGTCGAGTTAAAAATCAAGGCGTTCCTAGCCTTCCAAATGCACCAGCAGCCGATTAGAACCAACCCTTGAATCAAATCCCGCCTGCTGTCAGGAATGCCAATCCCATTGTGGAGCTAAAAAAGATCCCGGAGCGAGAAGGCGTAAAGATGAGGAACCTTGCACCAAAGAGAAAGCTGTTGCCAGATGTTCACAGCCACCCAGCAACTAGTAAAGAGATTCTCGGCTGATTCTTCAGCGAAATTACACAAGGGACACGTGACGTTATTTATGCTAATATTCCTGGAAAGAAGAGCAGATCTCGTTGGAATTCTTTCCTGCTCACATCGCCAAGCGAAACAATTTACTTTGAGAGGGACCCAACTACACCATTCCATAACAAAGTGATTACTAGGGGGCTGCCTAGGACCGATGAATTCCCGAACACTGCAGACCGAGAACTCCCCTTCGACGCCGGCTAACCAAATCCACTTGTCTTCTGTATTAGAGACGCTCACTTCAGAAAGCAAAGAGATAAGCTGAGAAAGGACTGGTGAAAGAGCAGCCGGAATATTGTTTTTCCATTCCCAAATAAGAACCCGATCCTGCCCAGCACCACGTACCCGGTCACGGACTAAACATTTTTTCTTCGATTCTAACTTGAAAAGATCAGGGAATAAAACTCTGACATATTAGACAAAACCTTGACAATGTTGCTCCAAGTTCCTTTAAGAGATTTTTTGAATTGGAAACATTCCCAACCCACTTTGCTCGAATGAAGAGAAACGATAATGTTACGCCAAAAACCACCAGGTTCCATTTTATATCTCCAGCCCCATTTTGACAGTAAGGCCACGTTAATGTCTTGTAATTTACTGATGCCGAGACCTCCCAAATTTTTATGTTTGGCGACCCGTTCCCATGCAACCCAATGCAGTTTCCTGACATCAGTCGAACCGCCCCATAGGAAGCTCTTCATCATCCTTTCTAAATCTGCAATAACCTTTTTAGGCGCTTTGTAAATAGAAAAATAATACGATGGGAGGCTTTCAAGAACGGATTTGATCAACGTGACACGGCCTCCGAGAGATAAAAAGCCAGCCTTCCAAACCGAAAGGCGGTTCTGAAACACCTCATAGACCGAAGACCAATTACAAATACGGTTTATGTTGGCGCCCACAATAACACCGAGATAAATGAAAGGAGGGGCAGCCGGCTTGCACCCAACCTCCTTAGCCACAGCTTTGACTTCGTCCCAACTGACCCCAATCCCATAAAGATTGGACTTCTCTAGGTTTATTTTTAAACCGGCGCTGATAAAGAAACATCGAAGCACACGGAGCATATTTTTAATTTCCCCAGATGACCATTCTCCGATGATGATAGAGTCGTTAGCGTATAGAAGATGGGTAATCACCGGACCATCACAAGGAGTGGCAATCCCTTTAATGGAACCAGCTTTGTTCGCCTTAATAAGCATGCACGAAAGAGCCTCCATGACCATTAAAAACAGAAAGGGAGAGAGAGGATCTCCCTGTCTAAGTCCCTTTTCGCAACTAAACTGGAAAGTAGGGGAACCATTAACTAAAACGGAGGACTTTGCGGAATGAAGAATGCCTTGAACACACAAAAACAACTTAAATAAGTTAAACCAAACACTATAAAAATAACTTATTAACTTTTATAAGTCAATAAGTTATAAGTTGCTCCAAAATAAGCTAACCCAAACACCCACAATGAATTCAATCGGTGAGAATTTGTGTTTTATCTTGTCTTGCCATATATTTATTCCATCTAGTAGCCAAACTACCATTCGGAAGAGATAAACGATCGATGACTTTTCTTACCGCGCCTTAGATCCATCCCCCATTTCCATACCTTCATCCTCTTTGCCCCATCCTCACACCCATTCTACGTGGATCCTACGTGGCGGATCATCCTCCAAGGGAGGACCATCACCATACCGCATAGCCTTACCAATCCACAACTTTCAAAGCCGTTCATCTACGTGAAAAACACGCTTAAAACCATAGGCAAATCTCTTTTCAGATTTCCTATTAATTATCAGACATAAAAATATATTTGCATATCAACATGTGACATTGTAAACTAGCTAAAAATACCTTTTTTTGAACGGCGAAAACTTCTATATCTATATATAGAAATCAGCAAGAAGCTGGAGAAACAAACAACAGAAAGAAAAAGAAACATACAGAGAAAAGCGGGACACCGCATTACAACATGGAAACGACATTAAAACTGAACCAATTTTCCCGGCTGGTAACTGTGGATTTTGAACGATGTGTTACCCAGCTGTAGCTATCCTCTTTAATCAAGTCGACCGTTGCCTGAATCGACATATTCTTCCCCTCGAACATTTTAGCGTTTCGCGTGTTCCATAACCTCCACACTGTAGCCTGAGCAACCAAGTTAACCAGCTTCTTCCATCTTTTATCGCCCGGATTCTTATTTAATGCAACCATAAAATCGTTCAGGGAGTTAGTACTAGGCGGTAAAGGTATCTTCATCCACACACAAACTTGCCACTACACGCTTTTGGCCAGCAGGCAATCAGTGAATCAATGGTCAGTCGTTTCGACCACGTACCCGCATCTGGGACAATGCAAGTCCTGTAAAGTCACGCCTCTCTTGTGCAGCTCATTTTTCGTAGCCACTTTCCCCAGAAGGGCTCTCCATAAGAGGTAATTAACCTTTAACGGAGCCCATGAGTTCCAGACAAAACCCATCCCATCATCTTGACCCTGACCTGCATTAGCGATATCCTTACGAATGTTCTTCACAGAGAACTCGGTACCCACTTCGCTCTCCCACAACCACGTATCCCTAGCATTAGAAATGTTCACCTGAGACAATCGAGACATCAAGTCCCCTATGTGAGCCCATTCGCTAGCCGTGGACGGATCTTTGCGCCAGTCCCAGCGCCACCCAACACTGCCATCCGACGAGGCCCTGTTTTCCGCCACTGTATTGTTTTTGTTTTTTTTGCCAGCAGATAAACCTTCATAAGCGGCTCCCGAGCTAACCACGAGTCTTTCCAGAATCGAATGTTATGTCCGTTTCCCACCTTGGCCTTTATCTTGACTTTCAGGTTGAAATTAGCCTTTAGTAAGGCTGCATCCACGCTTTCAATATCCTTCCATGTTCCGGGGAGGTTCTTGTTCACCGGAATCAGCTTTCTGTCCGAGCTATAACCATGTAGGGCCATTATAACCGAGGCCCAAAGCTGATTCGGCTCTTACTTGAGTCTCCACCACCACTTGGCAATCATGGCCAAGTTGAAGTCACGGATACCCCCAATTCCTAGCCCGCCATTAGCTTTTGTATTAGTCATCTTATCCCATCGAACCCATTTTATCTTGCTGCCCAAAACCGTTCTACCCCAAAAAAACGTCCTCCTTATGCTTTCAAGTTTCTTTATAATGACTTTAGGCGCGAGATAAATAGATAAGTAATATGAAGGGAGACTCCCAAGAACCGTTTTTGCTAACGTAACACGTCCAGCGAAAGACAAAGGTTTTGCCTTCCAAGACGAGAGCCGCTTTTGGAACTTCTCTATGACCGGCTTCCAATGAGTTATGCGTTTCATATTTGCCCCAATAGGCACCCCCAAGTATGTGAAAGGGAAAAAACCCACCTCATAATTCAGCGTCTGAGCCATTTGATTCACTTCCACATCATCCACACCCACACCAAAAAGACGGCATTTTTTAAGATTGACTTTGAGCCTGGTGTCGAGGTACAAGCTTCTAAGTAAGTATTTGAGACTTTTCACATTATGGGGTGACCATTCTCCGATAAATAGCACATCATCGGCATAGCATAGATGAGACAACACGGGGCCCCCGTTAGGGAGTTGGATACCGTGGAACATGCCCAAAGACAAAGCCCTTCTCATGAACATGTCGATGACTTGCAATGCGAGGATAAAGAGAAAAGGCGAGAGAGGGTCACCTTTCCTTAGTCCTCTTTTGAACGAGAATTCACCCGTTGGGGATTCGTTAACCAAAACCGACCCTTTGCCCGACCGAAGGCACCCTTTAATCCAACTGACCCATTTCTCCGGGAACGACATGTACTCCATAACCATAAACAAGAACTTCCAGTTTAATGAGTCATAGGCCTTCCCAAAGTCCACCTTGAAGATTAACATTTTAGCCTTTTGTTTTTTTGCCCAAGATACCAATTCGCTGATGATGAGAGGACCGTCGAGGATGTTCCTACCGCCAACAAAAGCTGATTGGGTATTGGAAATCAACGAATCCATTACCGGCTTCAAGCGATTTGTTAGGAGTTTGGAAATAATTTTATAGAGTAACCCAACTAGAGAGATAGGGCGGAAGTCCGTCATGTTTTGGGGTCAATTATTTTTGGGATTAGGGTCACAAAGGACGCATTACATCCCGCACTGATCTCGGCCGTCGAATGGAAGTCTGCCATGATCTTTGACAGGAGCGGTTTGAGGAGGTCCCAAAAATTTTTGAAGAATTTTAGCGTAAATCCATCAGGGCCCGGGGCCTTGTTTCCATCACAGCACATAATCGCCACTCTTATTTCTTCCATAGAGAAGGCAGGAACAAGAGATGTAGCTTGTTCTGTGGAAATAGAGGGAAGGCCAAAATTAGAGAAGGCGGGTCTCCTTCTCATTGGTTCCGCGAATTGTTTACGAAACCATCTCCGTATTTCCTCTTTGATAATGACAGAATCGGTAACCCAAACCCCGCTAATGGTTAAACCATTAATCCTACTCCTTGCCCTGTTGATATTAACAACCCTATGGAAAAACCTCGTGTTTTCATTCCCGTCTTTAATCCATTTAAATCTGGCCTTTTGAAGGAGGTCTTTAATTTTATCCAATTCCATTTTTTTAATCTTTATCCGAGTATCCACGCGTAATTTTTTTCCTTAGTGCTCAGCGTAACAGTTTCAGCCAGCTTTTCAAGTCTTTCAGCTTCTTTGTGCAGCTCTTCTATCTTCGTTTCTTCCTGAATACGAACCTTGGCCCTCCACTTCTTGATGTCGTGTTTGATACTTTTTAACAGCGTTGCCATGGTTTTATCTCCCTTCTCGAAAACTTTCATCCGCCCAAGATTAGCATTCACAATATCGCTTAACTCCTTAAGGCCCAACCAAGAATTATAAAGTTTGAACGGCGTAGGGCCAAAGTCCAAAGACTCGCAGGTTAGCGTTACCGGGCAATGATCTGACCACCCTTTCCTTAGGACCTTTAATTCAGCCAAAGGCCATTGTTGCATGAAAAGGTCACAAACAAAGATTCTATCGAGTTTGCTAAATTTAATGACAGATATATCTTATTAACTAAGATCCCATGGTCAACAGTCAACACATGACATTAGTGTTCCCCAATAACAACCTTCGATTATATTTTCCACACTGGAATCAGAGCAATTTTTTTTTTGTAACTTAACTTTCATTAAAAGAAACACCAAAAACACCAGCCACCTATTTCCAAGACGGAAAAAGGAAGCCGAAAGCCACAAAGTTCATTACATCACATCAAAAGAACACCATCTATCCCAATCAATGACATCACCTTTAAACCTATGTTTATACCACAAAAATCCCAAGGTCTTAATGTCCGCGATCATGTCCACAACCTTCGGCTCCTTACCCGAAAATATAGTTTCACTCCTGCCTTCCAGATCCTCCAACAAGCAATTATAATAATCCCATGAAGCACCATCTTCTTATTCCTGGTTGTGTCACAATGCTCGTGCCATTCCACCAAATCATTGACATGAAATAAAAACGTACCTGGAATCTTGCACCATGTCGAAATACCTTGCCAAATACCTGTTGCAAACCCGCAACCCGTCAGGAGATGCTCAATAGATTCTTCACTGCTCTCGCACCAATTACAATGTTGACTATCTAACCAAATGCCATGTCTCATCAAAGCCACCTTAGTAGGAAGACGATCCAAAAACGCACTCCACATAAAAATATTACATTTAATAGGGACCCTCTTGCTCCACGTGAAACCAAAGCGTCCTGTATTATTATTATCCGCTCCACGTAACCACTTCTTGACCGTTGCCATGGTGAAGCCAAGATCGTCACCAACTCTCCAAACCCACCTATCTTGAATGTCTTGTAACCGCACATCAAGAATCAACATCTTAATTTACTGTTTGGCATCGATCTCTTCCACAGAATTAGGAGCTCGGCTCCATTCCCAAGTCAGCCCCGATACATTGTTTTGTAATCGCAATCTGTCACAAACAAATGTCCGCTTATTCCTTTCAAGCATGAACAAAGATGGAAACTTGTCTTTTAACGGCTCATTGCACACCCACACGTCTAACCAAAACCGAATTTGCTTCCCATTGCCAAGTTGACCCCGAATCATACTATTAAAGCTGACGCCTTGGACTTTATGTTTATTCCAAAGCGTCACACAATTCTTCCATACACCGGTGATAGAACTATTAACTGGCGCAACTCCCCAACTTCGGCTAGCACCATGGATAGCCACTAAAACCCTCCTCCATAACACATGTTGTTCATTATAGACCCTCCACAAGCATTTACCAAGCAATGCCATATTATTCACATCCAACCGAGCTATCCCCAATCTACCCTCCCGAATGGGTTTTGTGACTATTTCCCACGCCTCCCAACTCATCTTCCTCACCTCGTCCGAACCGCCCCATAGGAAGCGCCTTATAAGACCTTCCAAAGTTTTAATAATTTTCACCGGCGCTTTTAACTTAGAGAAATAATATGTAGGCAAACTGTCAAGGACTGATTTAATTAACGTAACCCGGCCACCGATAGATAAGGTATTAGCTTTCCATGTCAACAACCTTCGTTTGAAAGTGTTCACTACCGGGTCCCAATTTGCAATCCTATTCATATTAGCCCCCACCTTTATTCCCAAATAAACAAAAGGAATCTCACCTGCTTTACAACCCAGACCATCGGCTTGAATCTTTAACTCTCACTATCAACGCCAACTCCATACAAAACCGACTTATTTAAATTAATTTTCAATCCCGAACATAAAAAGAATAATCTCAGGATCCTATTCATGTTAACGAAATTGAATTCGGACCATTCTCCCATTAACATTGCATCATCTGCATATAAAAATGTGAAAGGACCGGACCATCATTAGGAAGCCGTATACCATCAAAAGCGCCTATGTCGCATGCCTTATTCATTAAACCGGAAAACGCCTCCATCAAAATAATAAACAAAAAAGGAGAAATCGGGTCACCCTGACGAATACCTTTCTGGCAACCAAACTCAAACGTAGGCGATCCATTCACCAAGACCGCAGATCTAGCTGAGACCAATATCCCACGTATCCAATCACACCACTTCGAAGGAAAAGCCATTTGTTCAAAAACCGATATCAAGAAATCCCAATTCACATTATCGTTTGCTTTATCAAAATCAATCTTGAATACAAACACTTTTTTTTCACGTTTTTTCGCCCAAGCTAGAACCTCATTAGTCATAATAGGGCCGTCAAGAATGTACCTGCCTGTTAAAAAAGCGGACTGATTTTCGAAAACCACTTTAGTCATAACCCCGCGTAACCGGTTCGCCAACACCTTGGACACCACCTTACTAATGCATCCTATAAGATTGATCGGCCGAAAATCCCCAAGATTAACCGGATCGCCCACCTTCGGAATGAGAGTAATGAACGAAGAAGCAACCCCCGCGCTGAACCTCCCTACTGAATGAAACCGATTCATGATATCCATAAAATCCTTCTCGAATACATCCCAAAACGTCTGTATAAACCGAAAGTTGAAACTGTCTGGCCCAGGTGCTTTATCTGGGCCACAGTAAAAAACCATGTTTTAATTTCTTGAACCAAAAATAACTTAATCTAATCAGCTGAGTCATCGGCCTGAACCGTCTTCAACCCATAGACCACCATCTTCAGTCTTCGAGGCATAGTCTCTTTGAACTTGGAGCTAAAAAATGCAGGACTTCACGTTTAATAATGTTCGGTTTTGTCTCCCACAACCCGTGAACCATCAATCCAGGGAAATAGTTTTCCGCCTTTCGTTTGTTAATAAAACCGTGAAAATATCTTGAATTATCATCCCCATACGTAGCCCAGTTACCTCGAGCTTTTTGCTTCAAATCACGTTGATGGAAGCTCTCAATCTCACGTAACCGACGATTTGTCTCTTCCAAAACCCACACCTCCACTTCCGTAATTTGCCGCTCTTCCATGACCTCGTCCAAAACTGTAAGCTCCTTTTGCAATATTTGTTTTTCACCATCTTCTTTTTGTTTGCATTATTCGATCCAAGAAGCTATAACCCTCTTCAGCTTTTTAAACTTCCTCAATAAAACCAAATCAGGTTCACCTTCAAATACATCTTCGCAAACGGCATTCCTAACCACATTGGCAAATCCTTCACGAGCAAGCCATGAGTTGTAAAACCGGAACGACTTGTACCCAAAATTCGTAGTCCTTATCTTCAATAGTAATGGACTATGATCCGAAATATTGGTCGGTGGATATGGTGGTCAACCCCAATAGATCTATCAATATAAATATCTTTGCCGCCCTGATGTTAGGTTAATGATTATGACGACATCACACATGGAAATTAGTCCATGCACAACACCCTCTTTTTAGGGTCAAATAATTACCACTACTCAAGGCCCGCATAAGGCTATAAGGAGTGGTGCTTGGCATAGGGGCGGCATCAAAGTTGGAGCTCCAAGTGGGACGGCAACACCACTCCGGGGTGGCCCGGCATGGCCATGGCATGGCACCGACGACATGTTCTCGCCGTTCATGATACAGCAAAGGTGGAGCCCCTCTCTCTTCAACCGGTCATCCTCAATTCCCCCGTTCCATCTTCGTCAGTTCATCCTCCAACTTGGGTGACGTGGTCGCCCATGTGGAGCTCCATCCTCAAGGATGGAGAAGCACCACTCCTTATAGCCTAAGTCCAATTTCCATGTTTATTATTTAATGACTACTTTAAAATCAAACGTGTCCCCCCCCCCCCCCAAAAAAAAAAAAAAAAAACTTAAATAAAACCGTATTTAAAATGGGGCTATGAAAACAGGTTTGTGGCAAGAATTTCGTTAGTATATATTCACTTTAATTTGAAAATGATACCAACAAAACTCACTCCCCAACGCACGGGATAAAAATTTCTAGTTTTTATATAAAAAACCAAACCTTAGATACATACACCTTAGATACAACACACAAAATAACCATCACTAGTGATCTAGTGGTGGCCATGGGTTTTTGAGTTCCACCTATGGTAGGCCCAGGTGAGTTTTCCCCTCCAAGTCTCAAGTTCGAGTCTGGGTGATAGGGGTTTCTCATTGAGCGGTTTAAATTGAAGATCTATTGTGCGAGGGGGCTCTCTAACGAAGACCTGGTAAACACAATGTATGCTAAACCTCCCGACATTCGGGAATAATTCACACCTTTACAAAAAAAAAGCTGTTAAAAAAACAAAAATGATAAGAAACGTGAAGTCCGTAGTCCTTTCAAACCCCTTTCTTCTCCCCCGATTATCAAACCCTAAACCCTAACCTTGATAATCTTCCACTTCAATGGAAATTCAACAACAATCAACCTTCAACAACACCAATAACAACTTAATCGACACATGGAATTAAAATATACTAATAGTTATGCATCCATATCTATTTTAGTCTATCTATAGATTTTTTTTATCAAAATACAAAATTACACATATATTTAGGCATTTTCTAAGTATCATGTATCCAATCATGTATATCACGCTCGACATGCTTCCACATAAGCTTTTCTCCTATTTG
Organism: Helianthus tuberosus; assembly: GCA_030545235.1. Taxonomy (NCBI): domain Eukaryota; kingdom Viridiplantae; phylum Streptophyta; class Magnoliopsida; order Asterales; family Asteraceae; genus Helianthus; species Helianthus tuberosus. The sequence continues at coordinate 29,468,068 of CM060437.1, read as the reverse complement.
CTGAATTCTATCTCCTCCCTCTACTAATTCGTCACCCAATGGGCGAAGTTCCTCCAAATTTTCCTGGCTCATAGGTGGCATGGGTGCTGGTACAGGATCAGGGTGTTGAGGGATAGGTTGTCCATAAGGGTACGGGTTTCTTATTACACTCTGCGTCCACCATTCGCTGCTCCAAAAGGGATCTAAAGGGTTAAGGTCAGTGTACTGAGCTATGGGGTTTGGTGGGGGAATTCTGGGAATCTCATAGGGATCTACACCGGGAATTGGGAACGGGTCTTCCTGGTCGGGTTCTACCATTTGTTGGTCTGGGAGTAAAGGTAACAGTGGCGGTTCAGCTATTTGGTTTAGGGTAGAGTCTACTGCTGTAGTGGCTAACATATGGAAATCGGCCAGCTGTCTATCTAATTCCTCTTCCCAAGGTGGCCTATTGACTGACTCCTGAGTCTGTGCATTTGCTTCCCTATTGGCCCTGACTATCGCCTTCTGTTTTTGTAACTTCTTCATTTTCTTTCTTTTCTCATGTGCTCCTCTATTAAACCAACCTCTCTTTTTAGTAGTAAAGGGTTCCTCAGACTGTGCCTTAAATATAAATATCTCTTCCTCAGTATCGGCTGAGTATCCTAAGGGATTAGGTTGAGATGATGTTCCCTCATCTTTTGGTGAACTATCTAAGTGACGATAAGCGTCCAAAGTTCCTTGCTCACTCATACTGTAAACTAACAAATAGTCAAATAACACAAAACACATAAGTTATTTCCTAACACAGAATTTAAAATTTAAGTGTTAGCAGAACACTTCTTTGGCTTAAACCAGTGGCTGTAGCTCTGATACCACTCTCTATCGCAACCCCGACCCCTACCCCGGGACCGAGCACCGCGAGGACAGTATCATTGGTATCGGTGTTTATTAATTTGGCAGCGGAATACATCAGGACCGTAGTTAGGAAATATTTTTATCAGAGTAAAACACCAAACTTTTTATAATAATACATCATTGGGGTAAAACCCAAGTTCATTTGACAATACATTTGTAGGGATAAACCCTAATTATGGAAAACAAAAACTCCTTTTTATTTAAGTAACTTTTATAGCCACTTTTCCAAGCCTTCAGTGCTCTCCAGCTGGCTTCTATTGGCTTTCACATTGTGTTACCTGAAACGCGTTTTAAAAACATTTTATCAGCAAGAAATATTGGCAAGTACATTCCATTTTGGTAAGACATCAGTTGTTTACACATTACGGTATTAAGGGCGATTACAATGTTTATATCTACACAATTACTCGGTCAGTACGTGTCACTCGACGGATCTGTGACTATGGTCATATCACACATTGGATACCCGTGCCCAATTGTGAAGGTTATCAAGTGCTGTATACAAACCCCATAATACTGGCAGCAATTGTAGAATTACAAAGACTTAATCACTGTAATTGTATTTGAAAATATTTGAGGTTTTGGTAAAACATTTTGAATCAGAAAAATGTACTCTCAAATAGTGAGAAAAAGTGAATATACTTACAAAAAAGGTTTAGAAAAAGATAATGTACTCACATTGTTGGCTTAGGTGATACTACTATAGCATCCTGGTGATTCTCCTGGTTATTATCTATTAAAATTAAACAATGCACACGTGTTAGTAAAATAACCTAAATCACATTAACCGTACAACTCGAGACAGAACTCCAATGACTGAGTCAGGCAGATCCTTGACATGCATTACGGAATCCTAAATCAATCGAGTGTAACATGAGACAGAACTCCAATGACTGAGTCAGGCAGAGCCTTGACATGCGTTACGGAGCTCTAAATCGATCGTGTAGGGTAATAGCAGGGTTATAGTACTTACAACGAGGCAGAGCATCGCTTTATAGTGGGTATTATGCCCGGGTATTATTTCTACTATTCAGAAATTGAGAGAGAATTTTAGAAATGAACAACTGAACAAATGAGCCTGAGCCCTCCATTTATAGGCTAATCGGACACTCTCTCGCGCCCCGCGAGAGATTTGGTTAAGGCCTTAGCGGCCCGCGAGACGACACACGTCGTTTATAGCTTCGTCGAGTCAAAGGTCTAGCCCTGCCGAGTCACTAGACACGTGGCGGACTTGTGTGGCTGGCAAGTTAACTGTCTCGCGCCCCGTGAAAGACCAAGGGGTCTGGGTCGCGGCCCGCGAGAGACTCCTAAACTTGGTTTTTCTTGAATTTTATAAGTATAAGGGTAGTTCGGGTCCGTTTCTCGCGTACGGGGTATATTTTAGGACATTTAGGGGTGTCCAAGTATGTTTTAGGTGGGTTGTTATAGATCTACATAGCGGCGAATTTGAATTCTTTAGTTGTCTAGCATGGATTAAAACCTCAATCGTTTTATATAGCTCGTAATGTCTTGTAAACCTACGAAACTGAAGTTATAACGAAAATTTAATATTAAAATTAAATCATGTAATATAGTTTCCATGCGGAATACGATGGTAGTGCCTATTTTAATGATTTTACCATGACATTTTTCAAAGGAAATAAAATGGTCTTTCTTAAACATATGTGAATGTTTTCAAACCATTAAAGGGTTGTATTATGAAAGTTTTCCTTAAACAAATTGTTACAAAAATTATATGTGAACTCACCCTCTTTTGTGTTAACACTTAATTTTTACGTTTTCTTCAGGTACATGAGTTCGGCTTCGGAGACTTTTGGCTTGCGTGGTCATGTGGTTGTGTGATGCTTATGTATTTAAAATAATGTTTGGACACTTTTAAACTTTCGGGACCGTGTGTAATAAGGCCCCTAAGGGTCAAACAAACTATGACTTGTTCGTGATGAATGTGGTAATCTTAAAAACTATGTTTTTAAAAGAACAAAATGTCCAAAATAACTGTAGCATCGACCACAAAGACTTTAATGGGTACCAACCTCCGTCACCGCCATCTTTGTATTTCCGCTGCGATGTTTTTGGGGTGTGACATATACCATGGTAAACTTATTTGGTACGTCACCATTTTGAGGTCAAAAGTTGAGTTTATTTTCTGTTTTGATTGAAAACCTTTGGATTAGTTGCTCGTTACAATGTTTACTTGGATCTCATTGCACCAAATCAAAGTACCAACAAGTTCCATTGTTCGGAGCCTTGTGTTAAGAAAAAAATCTTATATTTTTTTTTACAAATTCATAAGATTTTTTTTCCTAATGGGGGCAGTCGAAAATTTCCAAGGGGTGCGGATGAAAATTTTCAAGGGGTAAGGTCGGGATTTTACCGGGAATTTAGCACTAAATTTTTTTTTAAGGGGTGCGCCCGCACACCTTGAGATATAGGTGGGTACGCCCCTGCGTCCAACCGATAGCGGTGTGTCCGATAGTGTAATGCCCCAAAATCCGAATGTTTATAATTGTTAAATGTTCTCGTATGGTACATCAAGAAGTGAATGACTAGGTTATTTAACTAAGTTAAGAAAATGGTAAAAACAATTAAAGGAATGAAAATTGTACCAATTATGTCTTAGTGGCTAACACAAGGGACTAAAGTGGGTTAAAAATGAAAGATGAGATAATATATGAAAAATTGCACACACACAAACACACACTTCGTTAGGAGATTGTGCATGAATTAGTTGTACCTTATGTTTAGAAGGTTGTACACACACCAAGGGTATGATGAAATTAGAGATAATTGAGCCTAGATCACTAGTAAGTGATTAACAATGAAGTTATGAAGTGGGTTTTGTATAATATGATGATATGTTATTGTTAATGATGTTTGAAATCACATGTGTGTGTAAATGTTTAAAGGATTTCGGCTAGGATTTGATAGATTAGTATGTTTTGAGTTTGAATGATAATTTCTTAAATAAGATCCGTGTGATGAATGATGAACAAGCTAACTATTGTAAGAATGATATATGATAGTTGATGCTTGATAAACGACATGGAAGCTTGGGAAAGAAGCGGGTCAAACGGGACTAATGCGCACGGGAAGCATATTCGGATGCTGTGTAAGTAAAGCTTACACCCCTTTTTGTAAAATATCTATTCAATGTATTGATTACGAACATGGTAAGTAATTATGTGAATCATAATGTTCTGACAAGCTCTGATATGGGTCGGAACATGTGAGGATGTTAAGAAACTAAGTTTGATGGTCAAAAAGGGTAAAAAGGGTATTATAGTGATTTTGGTTACGAGTTAACGGAGAAATAAGTTATATGGATGGGATAATGAATAACTAAAATCCCACAAGAATAAAATGGACATTTAGACTTAACGGGACAAATGGTGAAGATATCACCATTTGGCGATATTGACTAATGAATTGTTTTGTCAAGTATTATGCTTTCACAGGATGAAGAGCGAAAGGAATTATGTTGCTATTAACTAGCTATTTAGTGCACGAAGTATTAAAATGGGTCATAGCTTTGATCCCAGCCAGGTATGTGTGATTAGAGTTGTAGTTAAGCAGTAGGATTGGTTAAATATGCAATGAAGTCCTTTGTTGTAAAGGGTGGAGCGAAGTTGACAAAAACGCCCTTGATAGGTATATCGGGCAAACGACCTTAAAAGTCGTTTGGAAACAAGCTATTCGGTTTGATTAATGTCTTGGTCAAGCATGAAAGCGAAGAATAGGGTTTTGTATGTCATAGACCCCTTTTTATGCACAAATACCCATAACGGGTCAAAATAAGCTTTTGAGAGAAAATGGGTTAAGAGGATGCCAGGCATCCAAGAATTTAATCTCTTATGACAGTCGTCGTTGAAATTATTAAGTTCATATGAAGTTGAGGTCAAATCAACAGATTGTTTTGATAAATGCATGAACGGGTCGAATAATTCGTAAATGAATAATAAGCCGAAAATGTATAAGTCAAGAATTTCCTTAACCCGGATGTTGGATTTCAAGTTCACATGATAGAATGTTAATTTACAATCATGTAGGAAGAAACGAGAGGTTAAACGGGTAAACAGTTTAAAAGTTATTTGAGTTTTAGTGCGTTCGAACGACGAAAACAACACAGCAGGAAAACTGACTTTCGAGAGGCCGTCGCCGACGCCCTTAGGGGCCGTCGCCGACGCCCCCTAGAAAGTCAGTTTCTGCTGACGGGTTATTTTGCTGCCTACGGAGGTTTTTGGCTACGCGTAAATGCAAGGGCCGTCGCCGACGCCCTCCCCATGTCCTAAAAGCTGAAATTTCGTTATTTATGTAATTTATGCATCGTAGGCTTCGGTATATTATCCGTGGACTACGGTGGGCCTCCCAAACATGATTTTTAACGTTCCTTTGATATATATGGATTATAAATCTAAATGTAAGTCCCATGTGATTAATGTATGAGTATGTAAGAGGTATGCAAGACATGGAAAGTGTGCGTAGGAGTGTATGTAAAATATCTATTCAATGTATTGATTACGAACATGGTAAGTAATTATGTGAATCATAATGTTCCGACAAGCTCTGATATGGGTCGGAACATGTGAGGATGTTAAGAAACTAAGTTTGATGGTCAAAAAGGGTAAAAAGGGTATTATATTGATTTTGGTTACGAGTTAACGGAGGAATAAGTTATATGGATGGGATAATGAATAACTAAAATCCCACAAGAATAAAATGGACATTTAGACTTAACGGGTCAAATGGTGAAGATATCACCATTTGGCGATATTGACTAATGAATTGTTTTTTCAAGTATTATGCTTTCACAGGATGAAGAGCGAAAGGAATTATGTTGCTATTAACTAGCTATTTAGTGCACGAAGTATTAAAACGGGTCATAGCTTTGATCCGAGCCAGGTATGTGTGATTAGAGTTGTAGTTAAGTAGTAGGATTGGTTAAATATGCAATGAAGTCCTTTGTTGTAAAGGGTGGAGCGAAGTTGACAAAAACGCCCTTGATAGGTATATCGGGCAAACGACCTTAAAATTCGTTTGGAAACAAGCTATTCGGTTTGAGTAATGTCTTGGTCAAGCATGAAAGCGAAGAATAGGGTTTTGTATGTCATAGACCCCTTTTTATGCACAAATACCCATAACGGGTCAAAATAAGCTTTTGAGCGAAAATGGGTTAAGAGGATTCAAGGCATCCGAGAATTTAATCTCTTATGACAGTCGTCGTTGAAATTATTAAGTTCATATGAAGTTGAGGTCAAATCAACAGATTGTTTTGATAAATGCATGAACGGGTCGAATAATTCGTAAATGAATAATAAGCCGAAAATGTATAAGTCAAGAATTTCCTTAACCCGGATGTTGGATTTCAAGTTCACATGATAGAATGTTAATTTACAATCATGTAGGAAGAAACGAGAGGTTAAACGGGTAAACAGTTTAAAAGTTATTTGAGTTTTAGTGCGTTCGAACGACGAAAACAACACAGCAGGAAAACTGACTTTCGAGAGGCCGTCGCCGACGCCCTTAGGGGCCGTCGCCGACGCCCCCTAGAAAGTCAGTTTCTGCTGACGGGTTATTTTGCTGCCTACGGAGGTTTTTGGCTACGCGTAAATGCAAGGGCCGTCGCCGACGCCTTCCCCATGTCCTAAAAGCTGAAATTTCGTTATTTATGTAATTTATGCATCGTAGGCTTCGGTATATTATCCGTGGACTACGGTGGGCCTCCCAAACATGATTTTTAACGTTCCTTTGATATATATGGATTATAAATCTAAATGTAAGTCCCATGTGATTAATGTATGAGTATGTAAGAGGTATGCAAGACATGGAAAGTGTGCATAGGAGTGTATGTACGTATGTAGGTGAGTATTTATGTATATATGAATATACGTAGGAGTATATGCATGTATTGTAGAGATGTAGAAATGTAGGCACGTATGTAAATGTGTATGTATGTATGTATGCATGAAGGTGCGTATGAGAGTATGCAAATATGTAGAGGTATAGGAAGGTATGTACGTATGTAGATGTGGATGTATGCTGGTGAGAATGTAAGTATGCATAATCTAGATACGTTGAGTAATACGTTATTAATGATGTGTCTTGAGGATGAAAAGTAATGCAGGTACATTATTGAAGCCTCACCAGGATACGAATACGCAGATGAAATGCTTAAAGTTAGAAAGATAACGAAATGGGGAGTGTACATGCATAAATTTTGTTTATGTATGGTATGCTAATGTTACGATTGTATGTGGTGAGTGCAGGTTGTGCAATCACGGGCTATTATCATGAGGAATAGAGATCGAAGACCGAGTCACAAGAGAGATTGTACGGGATTAATTGAGTTTGTACTTTAGCAAACGAATGTTATGCTTTTGTTTTGTAAAACATATATTTTTAAAATGAACTTTCAAGTAAGTCAAGACGTGTGTAATGAAAGAAATTTTAAGGCTCGTTTTTCCGCTGCGTCGATTTAAAGATATTATGTGTTAGGGTCTTACAAGTTGGTATCAGAGCCCTGGTTTGAGAGAATTAAGTACGAGAGTATAGGTACTTGAACTCAAACATGTGTGCTCTTGTGATAAGGAACCCGTACATCCATGACTCGATCAAGATCTGAAGGTAGAAATGGAATGAAAACGTGTATGTATGCATTTATATGAAGAAACTAACGGTTATATTATGTGTAAGGTAAGCATGACTGCTTGGAAAGGATGATCCGTGAATGCGGTCTAGAACCGGCATTAAGGCAAGTGATAAGACAAATTGACCCCAGGTACGTAAATTTAACGTGTGGGCGTATGAAGTGGTATAATTAAGCAAGTGAAGGAAAATTTTAAATGAAATATAATAATGGCGTGCCAATGAAGTTTTGAAAATGTTACACGTGCCGAAACTTAATTCTTCAGACATAAGGTGGCGATTACACGAAGACACGAAACTAGTATGTGGATTGTGTACCTGGCCAGTACACAAGAGACGTATGACGTTCGTGAGACCGTGATAATTGTTACAGGTATGTCCGTTAGAATTAGGTAGTAGGTGGACGTGAGGGTAAAGAGAAATGTAAGACTTTCAGGAATGAAAGTATGAATGATATGTTAGAATCAGCGAGACCGGATTCGATGCATGAAAGGAATGAAGTATGAATGACCTGTTTGAATCCGTGAGACGGATTCAAGTAATGAAAGGCATGAATGGAATGTTTGAATCCGCAAGACGGATTCAATGAATGAAATGTAGAAAATGATATGTTTGAATCTGTGAGACGGATTCAACACATGTAATGAATGAAAGATGTGAATGGAAGATGTAAATGAAATGTTTGAATCCGCGAGATGGATTCAAAACATAGAAGTAATGGAAGATATGAATGATATGTATGAAGCCGCTAGGCGAATTTAAAATATAAAAATAATGAAAGGTAGGGATGTTACGTTTGAATCCGCGGGACGGATTTAAGATGTAAAAAGGATGGAATTAGTCCACATCAGAATGTGTCGATAGTTTGACAATGGTGGAGTCAAACAAGTCTTACGACTAGGTTCAAAGTAAATGAACAAAGGAACGATCGAAATTGGCACGCAAAACTAAATTTTAAAACGAAAGGAATAAGTTTTGAACAAGTTATGTATTAAATGCGTTAGTAATCGACTCTTAGGAGTCAGAATGAATGACGGGCTACGACCCGGACAATGATTTGAGTATGAACAAGAAGGGTAAGTTTGTCAAGAATACCGAAATGATGTGATGAATGTCTTTGCAAGTAAGCATGAATGGAAGGAAGCACGAATGTGTACCTCAATGCATCTATGATAAGTAAGAAAAGTCAATTTAACCTTAAAAGGTCGAACTGCAAAGGTTGACGAAATAAATAACTAAAATGAAAGGATTGCATGAGAAAAATGAAATGTGTAACACGTTATAGCATATACGTAAGAAATTGTAGAAGAGTTATAAGTGAGTACTCTCCTAATAGAATGAATGTTTGAATGAAATGTGTTAACTGCTAAATTGTTTATGATAATGTTAGAATCTTGAGGTGATGAAACCAATCGATTTGGTGGGATGTTGTGCACGAGCGAAGGCACATTATACGGATGAATGAAATCTAGCCTGGTACGGCTGGTACACGTGAAGAGTAATAAGGTAGAATGAATGATTTGAAGGTAACGCAAGAGTATGTATGATACAAATAACCATGCAAAATGAAGAATGATGTTAACTTTGAAGTTAAGTACGAATTCATGACCATGAAATAGTAACTTCGTTGCGATAACGAAGCAAAATTTAAATATTATGTAATATATGTATAGAATGTAATATAAAGGATGAGATGAAGGTACTAGATCTGTTATAAACGGATCATATGAAAGTAAGCATTATTGTAAGTTTAAATAAATATGTATATTGACCTATTACTAACGGGTCGAGGAAATGAGAATGTGATGTGAAGGTATGCCATGGAAAGTATAGACTTGTTAGGAAGAAGTCAATTGTATAAATAATTACGAAATGAGATAGGATGATTACCAATAATTATGATGTGATCATAAGGTCAAACATAGATATGTGTATGTGTAAATGGAAGCGGGAAAGGTTTCGGGGATGAAACCTTATTTAAGGGGGGTAGACTTGTAACGCCCCAAATTCCGAATGTTTATAATTGTTAAATGTTCTCATGGTACATCAAGAAGTGAATGACTAGGTTATTTAACTAAGTTAAGAAAATGGTAAAAACAATTAAAGGAATGAAAATTGTACCAATTATGTCTTAGTGGCTAACACAAGGGACTAAAGTGGGTTAAAAATGAAAGATGAGATAATAAATGAAAAATTGCACACACACAAACACACACTTCTTGTGTTCGAGAATGAGCAGGAGACTCCCATGGAGCCAAGAACCCTAACTTCATCATTTTCAACAAATTGAAAGGCTAAATGATGCTTAAATTCATAACCGAGCATGGATTAATGATCACTTTCATAAGGGGATCGTAAGGTATGTCGTAAAAGTTAGATTGGCACGAAGTGGGTTATGTTGTAAATCGTGAATTGGTATGAAATTGAGTATGAGTATATGTTAGAATCATCATATAGAACATGGGTTATGCAAGATTTAGGTTAATTTGATGCTTAGAGGTGAAACCCATTAGTTATGGTGAGAATGATGACTTGAATCATTATCCATGTCTAATTCTTGTTGAATATTGATGTATTATGTGAGTAATATGGAGTCTTGTTAGAAGAATTGAAAGAAATATGATGACAATATGTTTGAATGTTTATGTGTGAATGATATATGTTAATTAGTAGGAGGATTTGATGAATTATGTATGAAATTAGGAGATTGTGCATGAATTAGTTATACCTTATGTTTAGAAGGTTGTACACACACCAAGGGTATGATGAAATTAGAGATAATTGAGCCTAGATCACTAGTAAGTGATTAACAATGAAGTTATGAAGTGGGTTTTGTATAATATGATGATATGTTATTGTTAATGATGTTTGAAATCACATGTGTGTGTAAATGTTTAAAGGATTTCGGCTAGGATTTGATAGATTAGTATGTTTTGAGTTTGAATGATAATTTCTGAAATAAGATCCGTGTGATGAATGATGAACAAGCTAACTATTGTAAGAATGATATATGATAGTTGATGCTTGATAAACGACATGGAAGCTTGGGAAAGAAGCGGGTCAAACGGGACTAATGCACACGGGAAGCATATTCTGATGCTGTGTAAGTAAAGCTTACACCCCTTTTTGTAAATATCTATTCAATGTATTGATTACGAACATGGTAAGTAATTATGTGAATCATAATGTTCCGACAAGCTCTGATATGGGTCGGAACATGTGAGGATGTTAAGAAACTAAGTTTGATGGTCAAAAAGGTTAAAAAGGGTATTATAGTGATTTTGGTTACGAGTTAACGGAGGAATAAGTTATATGGATGGGATAATGAATAACTAAAATCCCACAAGAATAAAATGGATATTTAGACTTAACGGGTCAAATGGTGAAGATATCACCATTTGGCGATATTGACTAATGAATTGTTTTGTCAAGTATTATGCTTTCACAGGATGAAGAGCGAAAGGAATTATGTTGCTATTAACTAGATATTTAGTGCACGAAGTATTAAAACGGGTCATAGCTTTGATCCGAGCCAGGTATGTGTGATTAGAGTTGTAGTTAAGTAGTAGGATTGGTTAAATATGCAATGAAGTCCTTTGTTGTAAAGGGTGGAGCGAAGTTGACAAAAACGCCCTTGATAGGTATATCGGGCAAACGACCTTAAAAGTCGTTTGGAAACAAGCTATTCGGTTTGAGTAATGTCTTGGTCAAGCATGAAAGCGAAGAATAGAGTTTTGTATGTCATAGACCCCTTTTTATGCACAAATACCCATAACGGGTCAAAATAAGCTTTTGAGCGAAAATGGGTTAAGAGGATTCAAGGCATCCAAGAATTTAATCTCTTATGACAGTCGTCGTTGAAATTATTAAGTTCATATGAAGTTGAGGTCAAATCAACAGATTGTTTTGATAAATGCATGAACGGGTCGAATAATTCGTAAATGAATAATAAGCCGAAAATGTATAAGTCAAGAATTTCCTTAACCCGGATGTTGGATTTCAAGTTCACATGATAGAATGTTAATTTACAATCATGTAGGAAGAAACGAGAGGTTAAACGGGTAAACAGTTTAAAAGTTATTTGAGTTTTAGTGCGTTCGAACGACAAAAACAACACAGCAGGAAAACTGACTTTCGAGAGGCCGTCGCCGACGCCCTTAGGGGCCGTCGCCGACGCCCCCTAGAAAGTCAGTTTCTGCTGACGGGTTATTTTGCTGCCTACGGAGGTTTTTGGCTACGCGTAAATGCAAGGGCCGTCGCCGACGCCCTCCCCATGTCCTAAAAGCTGAAATTTCGTTATTTATGTAATTTATGCATCGTAGGCTTCGGTATATTATCCGTGGACTACGGTGGGCCTCCCAAACATGATTTTTAACGTTCCTTTGATATATATGGATTATAAATCTAAATGTAAGTCCCATGTGATTAATGTATGAGTATGTAAGAGGTATGCAAGACATGGAAAGTGTGCATAGGAGTGTATGTAAAATATCTATTCAATGTATTGATTACGAACATGGTAAGTAATTATGTGAATCATAATGTTCCGACAAGCTCTGATATGGGTCGGAACATGTGAGGATGTTAAGAAACTAAGTTTGATGGTCAAAAAGGGTAAAAAGGGTATTATATTGATTTTGGTTACGAGTTAACGGAGGAATAAGTTATATGGATGGGATAATGAATAACTAAAATCCCACAAGAATAAAATGGACATTTAGACTTAACGGGTCAAATGGTGAAGATATCACCATTTGGCGATATTGACTAATGAATTGTTTTTTCAAGTATTATGCTTTCACAGGATGAAGAGCGAAAGGAATTATGTTGCTATTAACTAGCTATTTAGTGCACGAAGTATTAAAACGGGTCATAGCTTTGATCCGAGCCAGGTATGTGTGATTAGAGTTGTAGTTAAGTAGTAGGATTGGTTAAATATGCAATGAAGTCCTTTGTTGTAAAGGGTGGAGCGAAGTTGACAAAAACGCCCTTGATAGGTATATCGGGCAAACAACCTTAAATGTCTTTTGGAAACAAGCTATTCGGTTTGAGTAATGTCTTGGTCAAGCATGAAAGCGAAGAATAGGGTTTTGTATGTCATAGACCCCTTTTTATGCACAAATACCCATAACGGGTCAAAATAAGCTTTTGAGCGAAAATGGGTTAAGAGGATGCAAGGCATCCGAGAATTTAATCTCTTATGACAGTCGTCGTTGAAATTATTAAGTTCATATGAAGTTGAGGTCAAATCAACAGATTGTTTTGATAAATGCATGAACGGGTCGAATAATTCGTAAATGAATAATAAGCCGAAAACGTATAAGTCAAGAATTTCCTTAACCCGGATGTTGGATTTCAAGTTCACATGATAGAATGTTAATTTACAATCATGTAGGAAGAAACGAGAGGTTAAACGGGTAAACAGTTTAAAAGTTATGCGAGTTTTAGTGCGTTCGAACGACGAAAACAACACAGCAGGAAAACTGACTTTCGAGAGGCCGTCGCCGACGCCCCCTAGAAAGTCAGTTTCTGCTGACGGGTTATTTTGCTGCCTACGGAGGTTTTTGGCTACGCGTAAATGCAAGGGCCGTCGCCGACGCCCTCCCCATGTCCTAAAAGCTGAAATTTCGTTATTTATATAATTTATGCATCGTAGGCTTCGGTGTATTATCCGTGGACTACGGTGGGCCTCCCAAACATGATTTTTAACGTTCCTTTGATATATGTGGATTATAAATCTAAATGTAAGTCCCATGTGATTAATGTATGAGTATGTAAGAGGTATGCAAGACATGGAAAGTGTGCGTAGGAGTGTATGTACGTATGTAGGTGAGTATTTATGTATATATGAAGATACGTAGGAGTATATGCATGTATTGTAGAGATGTAGAGATGTAGAAATGTAGGCACGTATGTAAATGTGTATGTATGTATGTATGCATGAAGGTGCGTATGAGAGTATGCAAATATGTAGAGGTATAGGAAGGTATGTACGTATGTAGATGTGGATGTATGCTGGTGAGAATGTAAGTATGCATAATCTAGATACGTTGAGTAATACGTTATTAATGATGTGTCTTGAGGATGAAAAGTAATGCAGGTACATTATTGAAGCCTCACCAGGATACGGATACGCAGATGAAATGCTTAAATTTAGAAAGATAACGAAATAGGGAGTGTACAGGCATAAATTTTGTTTATGTATGGTATGCTAATGTTATGATTGTATGTGGTGAGTGCAGGTTGTGCAATCACTGGCTATTATCATGAGGAATAGAGATCGAAGACCGAGTCACAAGAGAGATTGTACGGGATTAATTGAGTTTGTACTTTAGCAAACGAATGTTATGCTTTTGTTTTGTAAAACAAATATTTTTAAAATGAACTTTCAAGTAAGTCAAGACGTGTGTAATGAAAGAAATTTTAAGGCTCGTTTTTCCGCTGCGTCGATTTAAAGATATTATGTGTTAGGGTCTTACAGAGAGCCCTCATTGTACGTAGCTTCTAGCATAGAGGCGTATGATGGAGCCAGCCTCAAACTCTAAACACGGGTGACCGAGTTGTGGTTCAATCTAGCAACCCCCTGATGTGCCTCCTTGGCTTCGTCATGTTGGTCGTCAACTATCTTCTTATCCATATCCATCCTAAAAATATAAAATTGGTATATATATGTATGTATATACTTATTTTAATAAATTTAATTTACAAAATAATATTAAATATAAGATAATTTAATATTCTCTAATTGTTATATTATACTATAACTTAAAAGACAAAGTCGGTGTAAACTCCTCCGGCTTTGTCTCCTCCTCCCCTATACTTTCACAATATTGCAATTTTATCCCCTTGATTTTGGTATCTTCAAAGTTTTATAAAATGACAAATTTAGTCCCTAAACTACTACTCCATTTTACACATAGTTTGCTTTTGACACCCCAACTTTGTGGTAGTTTCCTTTTCAGCCCCAACTTTGTTATAGTTTCCTTCTTACCCCAAAACTTTATCAAATTTTATCTTTACCCTTTCTTAGCTCTTAAGTTTAGGAAATGCAATTTTTAACCACTTAACATTTTATGAACTTTGTAAATGCCACTTTGACCCCCTCGAGAGTTTTTGGCTTGACGATATAAATTCGAGTTAGTCAGGTCGCGTATTGTACGTTATGATTTTACGATATAAATTCGATTTACGTTACATTTTAAACCAATCGCAATGCAACTGTAGGATACATTGAGTTCAATTGGATACGTCAAAACGTGTGTTTTCATATGATTGACACATCACATAACGCTTGGACTAATCCGTTCGATATTTGCAAAGTACCCGTGCTGCAATGCGTGCTGGTCTTATTACTAGTTATATATATGAAAAGGGAGTGTCGGTGGCTTTTCCACCTTCACTTCCTCAAGTTTAACAATTTACATTTTTGGCCCAACTAATGTAGTCTACATTTTTGTCCCCCTCATCTTTTACATTTTACATTTCTTACTAATACTTTTGAAATTTACATTTTTTGCTCATGCTTTTGTAATCTACATTTTTGGCCCATAACTTTTTTTCCTTTTTTACACATTGTGATTTATGCTCTTTGTCTTGCTACACGTTTTCACCCGTCGTGTGCCGCCGCAATACACGGCGGGACTACTACTCTTACTTTAAAAACTTGCAATTTTAACTCCTAAAATACTACTCCTACTTCTGCAATTGCCAATGCATTGTATTTTACATTTCTTGTCTACCTTTGTGTTTTACAGTTTTTTGTATTTGCCTTTTACACATGTTTTACACTTTTTTTAGTAATTGTCTTTTACACATTGCATTTTACGAATCGTGTGTTGTCATACTGCATGTTTCCACCCGCCGTGCACCGCCGCAACGCGCGGCGGGCAAAATACTAGTTTAATAAATTTAATTAACTAGTTATTAAGACCCGCACGTTGCGGCGGTGTCGAAAATGTCAAGCAAAGAAAAAACTGATGTCGAAATGTCTATAAAATTAATTGATTCTTCATACGTTGCGGCGTAGGACGTTAGTAATATTCAAAACTTTATATAAAAAGCGAGATCTTGATGTAAGCCCATGTGTCGTGTAATAAACAAAACTTTAAAAAATTCACTTCGAAACCTTAACAAATTTGATAATTTTAGTATTATTACATGTTACTTAAAATTCATTACACTAATACTAAAAGTTGATGCTTTGCATCTACCAATAATCTCTCTGATATATATTGGGCATGATGGAAGAAACTATAGATATAATTGAAAATAAATTCAAGGATTAAAAGATTTAACAAAATTGTATATAATAATAGAAAAAGGAACATAGGAAAATGAAAAACATAGCAAAAGGAAAATAGTATGCTTTACTAAATTATACAATAACCAATGTGTTGGGACTTGGGAGAAAGAGTGGTTCCTGCCTCATAGGAAAAGAAAATGGCTATTTGATAGTCTAAGTAAAATTGAACAGTAAACTTGTGAGGCAAAGTAATTTTGTTAAATTATATAGGGGAAATTTACAATATTTGACTAAATTTAAAATTATAAAACATATTTAATTTACAAAATAATATTAACTAGTATTTAGTATCCGCACATTGCGGCGGGACTGTTATGCACGCGCGTTAACTCATAAAATTTGCCTGAAACGTAAAACATAGAAAAGAATAATGAAGTCGAAGCGGTAAAAAATGTTAAACATATAAAAGAATAACTAAGTCGAAAGGGTAAAGAACAATATTCAAGCGGTTAGAATTAATAATGGGGTAAAATGCCAAAATGATCCATGAGTTTTGGGTCCAAATTGGTGGGGACCAGACTTTTAAAACATCCAATATTTTACACTACAAAAAATTCAGAAATTTCCGGTAAAATTATCGTTACGAGCGAAAAATCGGTGGTGGCCGAGCTATCCCGATCCCAATAAAGCTTCACCAATATGTGTATATTTGTATGTATATTATTGTGAATATATTATTTTTATTTTAGAGGTAAAAAAATAAGTGCACATAGATTATACTTATAATTATTTTTTTTTGTTTTTTATCAAAAGATAAAAAAAAATTAAAAAATATGGAATAAATGGGTAAATTGCCAAAATCATCCCCAAGTTTTGGGAATTACCAAAATCGTCCATCAGTTAACGATATATTTTAACTGAGTTAGTGATTTGGATGGAAATGACAACAAAAATGAAACCTTAGGTACCTAGATACAAAATGTTTCATTTTCTGACTGTAGTGGCAAAAGTGACCTAAACTCAGGGACCATTTTGGCATTTTACTCTTTAATAATGTATAGTGGAATTCCATGTATGTTGTTACGAACATCGTCCAATATCGGTTTAGTTCGTTACAGTATCGGTATGATGTCAGCCAGTATAACAACCGGAAGTGATATGCACAAAGGAATATCAACACGTGTTTTGCATTGACTAACAATCATGAAAATAAATACTGGTATCAGTTATAAAAAATAACCAAACGTTTTCTATCGTAAATATTATTTAACTTAACAGATATAATAGTATTATAAATTGTAGTAATTTCCGTATTAAGAATTTTCAAAGTTTTAGAGAATTAAGCTAATAATATTTGTAATCTTGAAATAATGTGAATAAAAAAGTAAACTAAATAGTGATATTTATTTAGAGTTTAGTTAGAATTAAAAAAAGAAAGGATAAGAATTAAATTGGACAATGAAGTTGTGAAAGGGAACAATTTTGACAACTTGATAGAGCCATGTTGTCTAATAGATGTACACAAAATTAAATAGTAACTAGAACCCTAGCCGCCATCGCTGCCAATCTGGTTGTCGGAATACATAAGCCGTCGCCATCATCCCCTTGATCGGGTTGAGGTGGCCTGCTTCCTCTCCCTTTCAGCGGTCTCTCTCTCTCTATCTTGTTTCTCTCTCTCTCTGATGCGACGCCGTTCGCACACTCTCTCTCTAGAAGTGTATGTATGAGTTTGGAGGTATGAGTAAAGAAAACAAAGTGTCTATAGATTTCAAAGAAACACCAATTAAGCAGAAGGTACAACCTTCATTTGCACAAAAAAGAAACAAAGCTAATGGTACAACCTCTACTGCACAGAAATGTTGAAAATTATATAATTATATAATTATGTGTGGTAAAATATTTTTGTTAAGTTTTGGGGAGTTAATATTCGCACATCTCTATCTCTCTTTATATATACATAAATATATATATAGAGAGAGACGGAGTGAAAAAGGATGTGAGAATAAGATTTAGGGATGTGTGAATAGCGAAAGCCTTTTTGAAGAAACACTGGTTCGAATAACCGAAATCAGTCGGACCAGGGGTTTAGTTCTGCATAAAAGGGTGAGTCCTCTCGTTTGATTCGGGGTTTGGCTGGGCTCCTTCTTCGAATAATAACTGCAAAACGAACAGCCGTTAGACTCGCCACGGGGAGAATGGGGGTTCTCTCCATGACCACCCTCCGGCGTGAGAATAAGTACAGATCTCAACGAAGAAGAAGAAGTAATAGTGAAAGTGAAGTGAGAGTAACCTGAGGGATTGTACCTGGATGGTCTTATTTATAACCGGATTTTGGGTGGGAAAGTTCGTTGACGGAAGAGATAACGGAAAGTATTTTCCGTAAGCGGTTACTCCTTCTGCCGTTAATCTTCATCTTGACGTTTATGCACACGGATCGTGGGTGATATCAAAGGCTAGGGAGGTGCCACATGGAAAGTGAATGTGGGTGGATCCTTCTCCAAGTTAGTGCCATCATCGTATGTATTTTAATTTAAAATTAATATAAAGTATGTATGTTTGTTATACATAAACTTACGTTTACGACCAATTGCCTTGAGTTCTTCGTTGATCGAGGTTGTCGATGTTATAATGGTATATTGCTATGTCACAGACTCCCACAATCTCGTAAATGAACGAGTAACTTCCACTCACTCCTTTTCAGTTAAGCACTTCTTGCTCTTTTTTTAAAATAAAACGTTGAATGTGAAATTTGCAAAGATACTTATACGTGTTCGGGAAAATTTTATTACACGTATTCATAAGCGCTTAGCCTTTATCAGTTATAATGACACGCGGCTCCATACATTTTCCAACATAAACTTGATCACCTCCAAGACCCATATGTAGTTTTCTTCCTTTTCTTTTGAAACAAACGCATGAGCGACAACAAATGACTGGTTTCTCAACGTCATACCCAAAACTTGAACAATTGGAAGATTATACATGTTGGTTTTGGAGATCGCATCAATCATCGGCACATGCGGAAATGTACGCCACATTTGTAGGATAACTCATGAACAAAGAAAACTTCCTCAAGAACGTTTGTGGAGGGATTCTCTCGCGTGTAATAAGTGTAATCTTTAGAAACAAGCAGGTTTTCGAGCTGTTGCATGGGAGACTCACCGACTCTCTTCACGGCGTTAATCATCAGAACAACATTATGCATATATTTCATAAGACACTTGCTCTCGAGGGTTCTGTGTCGTTATGGTTTTCCAAAAGTTACGTGCCGGAATGTCTTGCATTGATATCTGCTCCACAAATTTGTAGTTATTTGGAGAAAGTCTTATGGCATACGTGTGGCCCTCCATATTTTCAGAACGATTGTGATTATACCCCGCGTTACGCATCTCTATCCTCCAAACCTTACGCACTACGTCACCTTATCAGTTGGAAATGGCAACTTATTTTTAGGTTGGCAGTTTTCCTCACAATGGCTATACTCTTGTGCTAACCACTACGACTTCATTGAAGCCATACCTTCGCGTCATTTTATCCTTTTTTTCTTCTATCTTCTAGTCACAATGACGTAACCGTTATTAGTTCCCCTATTTTGTACCCAATCCCTCCAACTCTTTGCGGGACGTAAATTCCTGAAAAAAAATGGCACAATTATACTTAGATTGATCGATAAAGATGTAATTGAGGAGTTGTCATACCTGGTCATTTTCGTATGAAACTTTTAGGTAAGGGCGTTCCTCATCATCCGCAAACTCCTTCTTGATTTGTTCTTTGACGTATGCCTGGTCTGGATAGTTTTGCTGTATGTACGGAGATTCTTCCCTATAGCTGTATCCCGAATAGTTTTCCTAAACGTTCAAAGGTTTACAACTGTACCCATGTCACGGATAGCCATGTTGTGCGCACGAGAGTTTACCCGTATCCGTAGCCTGAATAGTCCTGTTGTGCGTACGAAGTTTCACCATCAGGGACAGGCTCTTGAAACAAGTTTCTGGTTAAAAAGGTGACGGCAAATCTAAAGCCATGTTTAAATAAAGAAATAAATGATTTGTTTCGTTTAGGTCGAGCAACACCGGTTTCTTGTAAAGAGAACGAACATTGGACACGACCTCTTCCCTGTTCAAGTTTGGCAGCAATAGTTTCTTGTAAAAATCAGGCATGCTAGACCCCTCATAAGAATTTGGAATGATAAAACTCTTTAGAATATTCGCTAAATAAATAGTTGGCATTCCACCACGACATCGTAACAAAATTCAAATTAAAATTCAAATGTATGTATGAAAATGGGAATGTGAAGGGGTATGGTCCTAAATCATGCGCTGACCATATGAGTCACCCTTAGGTCACATGCGTGACCATACCCAAGATAAACCAAATTGATAACTTCCCCGACCTTGCGCCGGCTACACAGATGTGTTCCAAGTCGCGTGCAGGGTCAGGACCAAAACAAGATCAATTCTGACACCTAGCCCCTTAGATAAAAGACCTGGTTTCCTTG
This sequence comes from Helianthus tuberosus, assembly GCA_030545235.1. Taxonomy (NCBI): domain Eukaryota; kingdom Viridiplantae; phylum Streptophyta; class Magnoliopsida; order Asterales; family Asteraceae; genus Helianthus; species Helianthus tuberosus. The sequence goes on along the minus strand of CM060437.1, from coordinate 29,447,813 downwards.
ACCTTGCGCCGACTACACAGGATATACCCGAGTCGCGCGAAGGCAAGAAGCGCAGGTAAACATCGAACAAGTACAAAAGGTACAAGTGGCAGAGCAGTGAGCCAATAAGCGTCCAACAGGCTGTATCTGATCGTGCTGCACGATGGACAATCGTACAGGAGACAAAAAGGTACAGAAGGACGTATATGTGGCACCAATCAGTGTGTGCCGACCGCTGCTCCATGATCTCCACTTAGCTGATGATGACAGACCAGACAACAAGGACCATCGTCAGGACACGTGGCTCCATTCAGCATGCGCCAGCTACCCTCTCGCCTGGAATCACTAACGGTCGTGCCAGAGGGAGCAGAATGGATATTCCTTGTCATCGTCCTCAGGCCCAAGGTCCATCAGCTCATCACCTGCACAAACCACATCGGTTATAAATAGGGAACTTCACCTCCAGGTTTAAGGATCGCTATCTTGCTCTCTCACTTAATACACACACTATTATCCTCAAAACAGTTACTTATTCTCACGCTGGAAGGTGGTTACAAGGAGAACCCCATCTATTATCCTCCTTGTAACGAGCTTATGGTGTGTTAATTGTGCAAGATTGTCGCAACCCCCGATCCCGGATTCCCGGGAACGGGCGGACGCGAGCTCAGAGTTTCGGTGGTATTAGTTATTTAATCTTGCAGCGGAATTTACATCAAGACCATAGTTAGGAAATGTTTATCAGAGTAAAACCACCTCATTTAATATTAATAATCACATGGGTAAAACCCAAGTTTCTTATTACAATACATTTATAGGGACAAACCCTATTTTATTGAATTTAAAACATCGTTTATTTGGTAACTTTTATAGCCACATTTTCCCAAGCCTTCAGTGCTCTCCAGCTGGCTTTTTACTAATTGGATGTCACATTGGTTTACCTGAAACGTGTTTTAAAAACATTTGTCAGTGGGAAATACTGGTGAGTGAATCCCGGTTTAATCATGTTTAAATAAAAGTCACAGTGAACAGTATTGAGAGTGATCACATTGTTTATGTCTACACAATTACTCCATTAGTACTGTCAACCCTGACTTGTGGGTCATATTACCCATTGGCTAACTCATTGTCCAATGGTAACGTATTGTCATCCTCGACTTACTACTCACAGTGTAGTACATTTTGTATACAAAACCCCAACATACCGGCAGTAATTGAAGAACTACAAAGACTCAATCACTGCTAAATTTCATAGTAAAACATTTAAGGTTTGGTAAAACATTACCAAAAAGGTTAACAAAAAGAGGATAAACTCACATTGCTATCTTAGACTTCGCATAAGGGTTTCCTGGGTATAATCTATAATTTATACAAATGTACATTGGTTAGTATCATAACCCTTTGAAAATATTAATGATACCCTCCCCGAGACGGTATTCCAACAACTACGTCGGGCAGAACCACGACAGTTGTTACGGAACCCTAAATCAATCGGGCAGCGTATCTACTTATGAAACCGGGGTTATAATACTTACAACGGAGCAAAACCTCGCTAATTAGGGGGATATAATACCCGCGTATAATATCACTACTACAGAAAGTGAGATTTGAGAGTTGAGAATGAGCGACGGAAAACGAAAACTGATGCGTTCTATTTATAGTGCTGAAACTTAGTCCTCACGCGGCCCGCGTAAGGAACAGACAAGGGTTACGCGGCCCGCGTCAACCCTGGTCAACTCTATAGCTTATCCGGCTCACCAAGTAGACCCGCCATGATGTCGACACGTGTCAGCTCAGGGCTGCGCCACCATTTGGGACACTCGCGGCCCGCGTGAACTTAAACGGAGTCTTACGCGGCCCGTTTGAACTAAAGAAACTTAAAGGAATCCGGTATCCACCTAGATACGGCCCGCGTGAATGGTTGGGGTGGGTCTACGCAGCCCGCCTCAACTTAATATTTATTGTTTTTAATTTATTTTATATACTATAACATAATTTAGGCTCGGTTTTCACATACGGGATGTATTTAGAGACATATAAGGGTATTTTAAAATATACTAGAGTGTCGGAAATATTTATGAGGGCGATGGTTTTTCCGAGGGTTGTTACATTCTCCCCACCTTGTTTTAGAGCTCGTCCTCGAGATCTACTGGAATAAGTGCGGATATTTTCTTTGCATTTCAGATTCAAGCTCCCATGTGTATTCAGGTCCTCTTTTGGAGTCCCACTTCACTTTGACTAAAACTAATCTTTTATGCTTGAGATTCTTGACTTTCCTGTCTTCAATTTGTAGAGGTCTTTCTACAAACTTGAGTTGTTCATTTACCTCTATATCCTTAAGAGGTACTATTAGTGATTCATCAGCTAAACACTTTTTGAGATTTGATACATGAAACACATCATGTATTCCTGCCATTTCCTCTGGAAATTGTAGCTGATAGGCTACAGGTCCTATTCTTCTAATAATCTTAAAAGGTCCAACATACCTGGGACTTAGCTTTCCCCGTTTGATGAATCTTACTACTCCTTTCCAAGGAAAGACTTTCAATAACACTTTATCTCCTACTTGAAACTCCAATGGCTTGCGTCAGTTATCGGCATAACTCTTTTGTCGATCACGTGCTGCTTTTAGTCGTTCCTTGACTTGAATAATCTTGTCAGTTGTTTCTTGCACTATCTCAGGTCCAGATAGTTTCTTTTCCCCAATTTCTGCCCAACAGACTGGGGTTCTGCACTTTCGTCCATAAAGTGCTTCGAATGGTGCAGCATTGATACTTGTGTGATAACTATTATTATAAGAAAATTCTATTAAAGGTAAGTGATCATCCCAATTACCTCCAAAATCAATTACACAAGCTCTAAGCATGTCCTCCATTGTTTGAATTATCCTTTCGCTTTGTCCGTCCGTTTGAGGATGATAAGCTGTACTTAGCTTTAATTTAGTTCCCATTGCCTTTTGGAAACTTGACCAAAAATGAGAGGTAAATCGACTATCCCTATCAGAAACAATTGATAAAGGAATGCCATGTAAAGAAACAATTTCATTTACATATAATTTAGCTAATTGTTCCATACTAATTGTTTCCTTCATTGGTAGGAAGTGAGCTGACTTGGTTAGCCTATCTACAATCACCCAGATTGTATCGTTACCTTTCCTTGTTTTGGGTAATTTAGTAACAAAATCCATTGTTATTAATTCCCATTTCCACACTGGCATTTCTAATTGTTGTAGAAATCCTGAGGGTTTCTGGTGTTCAGCCTTAACTTGTGAACAGGTTAAACATTTAGAAATATAGGCTGCTATGTCTTTCTTCATTCCTATCCACCAGAAATTTTTCCTTAAATCCTGGTACATTTTATCACTTCATGGATGCATCGTATACTTAGACTTATGGGCTTCTTCTAATATACGATGACGTAGGTTTCCTAATTTAGGTATCCACATTCTCTTTTCATGGAATCTCCAAATTCCATCTGTTCCTTGTTCTAGTTCTTTTAGCATACCTTTTAATTTTTCAGAATCATCCTTGATTACTGATTCTTGTGCTTCTCTTATTTGATCATTTAAATCTACTTGCAGATTTAATTTGAGAGAACGTACCCTTTTTGGCTTTTCATGATACTTTCGACTTAAAGCATCTGCCACTACATTTGCTTTTCCTTCATGATACTGGATATCACAATCATAATCACTAAGAAATTCCATCCAACGTCTTTGTCTCATATTCAACTCCTTTTGTTTGAAAACATACCTTAAACTCTTATGATGAGTAAATATGGTAAACTTACTACCATAAAGGTAATGTCTCCAAATCTTAAGAGCAAAGATTATAGCTCCTAATTCTAAATCATGGGTTGAATAATTCTCTTCATGATTCTTAAGTTGTCTAGATGCGTAAGCTATAACCTTCTGACGTTGCATTAGTACACATCCATAACCTAACTTAGAAGCGTCACAATAGACTACAAAATCTTCAGTTCCTTCTGGTAACGCTAGTATGGGTGTATGGGTTAATTTTTGCTTAAGAATTCTAAATGCTTCTTCTTGTTTTGGTCCCCATTCAAACTTAACGGATTTACAGGCTAGCTTAGTTAAGGGAATGGCTATTCTAGAAAAATCTTGAATAAATCTTCTATAATAACCGGCCAATCCTAAGAAACTTCTAACCTCGGTTGGTGACTCAGGGGTTTTCCATTTGGTAATCGCCTCGATCTTTGTTGGATCCACATGAATTCCTTCATGATTGACTAGGTGTCCGAGAAATTGTACCTGTTCTAACCAAAATTCGCACTTTGAAAATTTAGCATAAAGCTTTTCCTTTCATAGTAAACTCAAAAGTGCGTGCAAATGTCTTGCATGATCCTCTTTACTCTTGGAGTAAATTAGAATATCATCTATAAATACAATTATGAATTTATCCAAATATGGCTTACATATTCGGTTCATCATGTCCATAAATGCAGCTGGGGCATTGGTTAAACCAAATGGCATGACAGTAAATTCATAATGACCATACCTTGTTCTGAAAGCGGTTTTAGGAATGTCCTCTTCCTATACCTTTAACTGATGATATCCTGATCTTAAATCGATTTTTGAGAAAAATCGAGCTCCTTGCAGTTGATCAAACAGATCATCGATTCTCGGTAATGGGTACCGATTCTTAATTGTAACTTTGTTTAATTCACGGTAATCAATGCACATACGCATTGATCCGTCCTTCTTTTTAACAAACAGTATCGGCGCTCCCCATGGCGACGAACTAGGTTGTATAAATCCTTTCTCCATTCGTCCAATTGTTTCTTTAATTCTTGCATTTCTGCAGGTGCCAAACGATAAGGTGCTTTGGCAATTGGTGTTGTTCCTGGTAGCAGGTGAATTCTGAATTCAACTTTTCTATCTGGAGGTAGTCCTGGTAATTCTTCTGGAAATACTTCTGAAAACTGAGACACTACTGGAATGTCTTTTAGTTCTTTTCCTTTAGTGTTAGTGATTATGGAAATCATATACACTATAGAACCTTTTCTTATATAGCTTGCAGTTTTCATCACAGAGATGAATTTTGTAGTTCTAAATGGTTTATCTCCTTTAATTGTGATCATTTTACCTTTTGGTGAATGTACTTGAATTGACTTTTGATCACATAAAATACTGGCTTTATTGGCTATCAACCAATCCATTCCTAACACAACATCAAATCCTACCAGATTCATGGGATATAGGTTTGCCCTAAACATTTGGTTAAAAATTTCTATTCTTGCTCCTTGCAAGATTTCAGAAATCCTAATAGTTTCTCCGTTGGCTGTCTCTACTAAACATTCTTGTGGTAGTTTAGTTAATGATTGATTTAGAATTTTGCAAAACGAAGTATTGATAAAACTTTGGTTCGCACCAGAGTCAAATAATACTTTAGCAAATATATCATTAACTAAAAACGTACCAGCTATAACGTCTGGGATCATCTTGGCTTCTTCTGCAGTTAGAACAAATGCCCTAGCATTTTTAGTATTCTTGTTGTTTGTAGCTGGAGCTAATTTCGGACAGTTTGGCCTGATATGACCTTTTTCTCCACAGTTGTAGCATAATCCATTACTGGATTTCTTCCTGCAATTTTCTTCCTTGTGTCCTGGCATCTTGCAATAATTACAGAGAATGAAGCATTTTCCCGAATGCTTTTTCTTGCAGACCTTGCAGTATGGTGCAGAGGTAGAACCCATATTCCTACGATTGTAATTTCCAGTACGAAATTCTTGAGTCAACTTCTGGGTTAGGTTCCTCCTTTGATCCTCTTCTCGGGTAACGACTAACTCATCAGTCAAGGTATTGGCTAGTTCTACAGCTTCTTCTATGGTTTGAGGTCTAGCTGCCTTGACTACATGTCTAATTTCTCCAATTAATCCCCAAATATAACGGGAGATTAACACTGATTCTGGTGAGGCAAGAGTTGGCACTATCCTAGCATATTCGAAGAATAACTTAGTGTACCCCTTGCTATCCACACCAGTCATCCTAAGGTTTAGGAATTTGTTTGTTATCTGTTCCTTCTCATTGGGTGGACAGAATTTCCTTTCTACCTTGTTCTTAAATTCTTCCCATTCCATATTGTAGGTTCTATCATTTCCTCTGGATTGGAGGATAGTGTTCCACCATTCTAGTGCTGAATTGTTAAATAAATTAGAAGCAAACAATATTTTATCTTCTTCAGCACACTTGCTTATTCTTAAGACTGTCTCAGTCTTTTCTATCCAGCGTAGGGTTGCAATGGCCCCTTCGTTGCCCGAGAATTCCATTGGTTTACAAGACCAGAATTCCTTATATGAACAACCATAAGGCATGGTTCTTCTTCTTTTGGGAATAGGCATTTGAAGTACAGGTCCATTGTTTACGCTGTTTTCTGGTTCGATTGGTCGCTTACTGCTATGTTTACTTTTATTATTCGCTTCTTGAACCGTTTGAATAATAAACGGCATTGCATCTATAATTCCTTGTGCCACAATGTGTTGAACAGCACTATTATCCACTTGATTTCCATTGTTATTGATGCTCGGATTCTCATTAACCACGTTAATGTTACTCTGGTTATCATTATTCAGATTTCCTTGATTTTCTTCGTCGACCATCTGAATTTTAAACACTTATCCATATTAATGTCACAAGATAATATAGTTAATCACATGACACACAATCTAACCAAAAACATAGATCATTGCTACTTTTACTCTATTCATATACTATTATGCATCTATTACACACTAGTACTGAAATAAAAATAACAATACCAACAGAAATAGAATCACACTAATAGTAATATGCATCCGTACACACATATTTTATTTTATTTTTATTATTACTACCATCTCTTCCATTCTCACATTCACGGATATGGATTTATCCAAAAATCCATATTGCGTTCATCGTATTTCCATACGAGACGCTCTCCCACCTGACGCATTCTCTCACTGCTTTCTAAAATCTCTTCTCCAAAAGTCCTAAGTTCTTGCACGTTTTCTGCACTCATTGGGGGTGCAGGTTCTAGGACTGGGTTTGGAATCTGGGGTGCGGGTTCCTGATATGGGGGTGACATTACCTGAAATCGGTAAGGATCTTCTAAGATCTCCCTAATATATTCATCGTGGTAATAGGGATCTAAAGGGTCCATACCTGGATAGACTTCTATGTTCTGTATGGGTGGGTATTCCTGGATAGGGTAACGTTGCACAAAGTCCCTATTGTCGTCCCACCAGGGGTCGTAATTTGGGTCTAGGGGGTTTGGTGCAGGTATCCTAGGAATTTCTTCTGGGTTAAAGTCATGCATCTTCCCTTGGTTTTCTGGGTTTTCTATCTCCATAGGTTGATCTGGGTTTTGTGGTTGTGGGGCTACTAGTTGTTCCAGACTTGGGTCAGCAGCAGTTGTTGCTAGGATATGGAAATTAGCTAGGATTCTATTAAGCATATCCTGTGTATGGGCATCTGTCTTTCGCTTAGCAGCCGCTAGAACTCTTTGCTGTTGAAACTTTCGCATTCTTTTCCTACGAGCAAAAGCTTCCTTACTGAACCATCCTCTCCTTTTGTGAGGGAATGGCTCTTCTGACTGAGCTTTAAAAGCAAACATTCCTTCTTCCTTATCAGCAGTATACCCAGAAAGGGCAGGCTGTGAAGAGGTACCTTCACTCCTAGGTGAATCAGATAACTGACGACTCATATCTGAGGGTCCTTGATCACTCATACTGTAAACTAACAAATAGTCAAATAACACATAACAAATAAATACAGTTATGCACGTATTTCAGTAATTTATTTCCTAACACAAATTTTAGAATTTTAAATATCAGCAGAACACTTCTTTGGCTCAGACCAGTGGCTAGGCTCTGATACCACCTCCTGTCGCAACCCCCGATCCCTGATTCCCGGGAACGGGCGGACACGAGCTCAGAGTTCCGGCTCACCAAGTAGACCCGCCACGATGTCGACACGTGTCGGCTCAGGGCTGCGCCACCATTTGGGACACTCGTGGCCCGCGTGAACTTAAACGGAGTCTTACGCGGCCCGTCTGAACTAAAAAAACTTAAAGGAATCCGGTATCCACCTTGATACCGCCCGCGTGAATGGTTGGGGTGGGTCTACGTGGCCCGCCTCAACTTAATATTTATTGTTGTTAATTTATTTTATATACTATAACATAATTTAGGCTCGGTTTTCACATACGGGATGTATTTAGAGACATATAAGGGTATTTTAAAATATACTAGAGTGTCGGAAATATTTATGAGGGCGATGGTTTTTCCGAGGGTTGTTACAAAGATCATCATCGCTGTTTAGACGAGAACGGAAGAAGATTAACCTCTTTTGGACGAGACACTAACCACAAAGTAATCACAAGATTAGTTTGGTGTTTCTTCATTGGCCCCCACTGATTTCTACAATAACTTTTTCATCTGCTTTCTGAGTTGTTACACTTGATCAATGGCTGATCAAGGTTTCCCTTTTCCATCGTTCGGTTCACACTTTCAAATGGGTACGGTAGTGGACACTCGCACATCCAAAACCAACCCATTGACGAGTACGCCGAAGGTGAATGCACATATGTTAGAGCCATGCGCGCAACCGGTACTCGTACTGCCCAAACGGTGACTCCAACAAATCAAGGCACTGGTCCTTCAGCACCTGGGATGTCACGATTGCCTGCGATGTCAGGATTGCTAGAGGGGGAGACTTGTAAGGACCTGCACGAAATTGTCCTAAAACGCTCTGTAAGTAGAAACCCGGAGCCCTAAAACCCTAATCCTTGTGAAAAATCAAGAAATTCAAAATTTGTTGATCTGTCGCGGGCCGCGTAAGACTTAAGGAAAGCTTACGCGGGGCGCGACAGCTTGAAAGTTCTCCGGATAAGCTTCAGGCCACGTGTCAGACACGTTGCAGACCTACACCGTGACACGGCAGCCCTAGCCGTAGCTAGGGTGGCCCTCGCGGGCCGCGTAAGTTGTTCTTCGAGTTTACGCGGGCCGCGTAAAACTCAAATTTCAGCTATAAATTGGACGTTGCATGGCCTTCTTTTGTGTTCGAAAATTCACTTCAAAAGTCACTCTAAACTAATCGAATTAGTGTATTAAGGATCGAGACGCTGCTACGAATACAGGGTAATAACTCGATCAGTGCTACGATACAATGTCCGATCGATTGAAACCGATCCGATGGATGTTTAAGTGCTGCCGAATTCGGGCTATACTTTGTCATTCGTCGTGAGGGTTTTGATTTCGTGAATTTATCGTAAATGTTGTATTAAGTTACTAACCTAGTTTCATTTGCGTTATTTAACTAGGTTACCAGGCTTAATCAGTAGGCAAAACTCTGTCCAGTTAAACTTGCAATGTGAGTCATTCTCTTTTTATCAAAAGTGTTTTACAATACCTCATTGTTTTCCAGTTATATTTTACAGGGACTAAGTCTTTGTTATCTTAAATTACTGGCAGTAAGTGGGGTATTGTGCACAATTACTGTTGTTTTATCACTTTTAGGTGAAAGGACCTAAATAGTGATACTCGTCACTATTGGGTGAACAGACCCAATAGTGGTATGACCACAGTCATAGATCCGGTCGAGTGACAACTGAACCAGCTAATTATAAGATAAGGGCAATTGTAATCGCTCTTAATATTGTAATCTATAACAATGTGTCTTTTATGCAAATTGAATGACTCGCCAGTATTTCCCAGCTGATAAAATCTTTTTAAACATGTTTCAGGTGATTTACTGTGAACAAGAAAAAGTGCCGTGTAGCACTACCAGCTTGGATAAAGTGGCTCAGTAAATAAATAAACATGTTTTTGTAACCAGGAAATTTCCCAGTGAAATTCCTTTATTGTAAATTACGGGGTTTGTCCCGAAACTTGAAATAAAATGATCCGGGGTTTTCAGTTTTAAAAGATCCTGTTAAAATTTTTGCTGCCAAAATTAAATACCACGGGTTTTCTGTCTCGCGGCAATCGAACCAGGAAACTGGGTCGGGGGCTGTGACAGAGAAAGGTGGTATCAGAGCCACTGATTTAAGCCAATTAAGTATTTAGAAATACTTAATTTTTCAAATTGCCATTCTGTGATTCTGTAAAAATTTAAGTTAACAAATAAAATTTTAACTTGAAATTTTGTATGTTTCTTCATGTGTGCTAACATCATGAATGAACTGTCGGAGGCACTCCGAAACTTTACAATCCATACCACCGATATGGATACAACAGGAAACCAATCCGGCTATCAAGCGGATACTAAGGAGCCACTAGTGTTCCAGGCCCAGCCCCAGGAAAAATCCAAGCCTAAAAAAAGGAGAAGAATCCTGGACTGGAAACGCGGACGAAGGAAGAAGCCACCTGCCCAAAAGGTGAAAAAGACGGAGGACCCAAAAGATAAAGGAAAGGGAAAGGAGATAGGGGAAAGTTCCGGTAAAGCCCAGATGCCCCCTTGGGAAGAACTTGATAGGAAACTGGCGAATTGTGACCTCATCGGACCTGCAGACGAAACCTTTTTCAATTTCCCAGCCCAATCTGAACTTCCAATTAATTTGAAACCTGCTATACCGGACCCTATTGTCAACCCACAACCTTTTACAGGGCAGTTGGAAGAGTGGTGGACGAGCGACTGGCATTTTCAGAACTTCATGAATAACCCTAATGTTTACTTCCCCCAGTTTGTTGCTGAACCTGCACCTTTCCCACCGATGAGCGCCGAGAACGTTGCCGAATTACGCCGATATGGCGAGGAACTGGTGGATGCGAGGAATCGGATTCGTGAAGTGGGGGAAAACATCACATGGAAGTATGACGAGAGGGAGCGTCGTTTCTGAGAAGCCAGTTAATTGTGGTTGAATGTTTGTTTAATAATAAATGTAGAAAAATATATATATATATAATATATAGATATATATATAATAATAATATAATATAATATTGTATAATAATAACTAAAATAAAACCTTTGTAAAATATATGGTTTGTATTGACGCATAATATTATATAAAAATATGAATGTCGCAAGGTCGACAATTTTGGCTATACGTGTTGACTTAACTATGTTGTGATTGCCTTCCTGTGTTTAATCGTTTTAAAGTTTGTGCCAATAATTTATATATATATCTTGTTAATTATTCAGATGGAAAACACAATAAACCAACCGGCAACTGAAGTTAACCAATCTGAACAACACAATGAGGACCATTTTCTTAATAGACAAGATATCGAAAATATCGTTGCTCAGGGAATAGCCAATGCTATCCCCGCAATCGTCGCTGCTGTTAAGAACCCCGTTGAACCTTCGCAAGCCAACAATAGTAAACGTAGTCGCGACGAAAATTTCAGTAACAGTGTGAATGGAGGCGGCAATAATGAAAATAATATAGTTCAAGCCCCAATACTTAAGAAAATGAAAGTTGCAACACCTGGTTGCACTAATAAGGAATTTATTGCCTGTAAGCCAGTCGAATTTGCAGGGAATGAAGGGGCGACGGCTGCACTGCGTTGGTTAGAAAAGAACGAAGCAGTGATTAAGATCAGTAAGTGCGCAGAGGAAGACAAGGTTATGTATGCATCCCACCTTTTTAAAGAAGAAGCGTTAGAATGGTGGAACACGGTGCTGCAAGCCAAAGGAAGTGACGTGGCTTATGCCATGAGTTGGGAGGAATTTAAGAGATTGGTGGAAAGAAAATTCTATCCCGACTATGAAAAGGAACAAATGACGAATAAGTTCCTGAACCACCGGATGGTGGATGTTGACTGTCGAGGGTATACATTGAAATTTTTCGAGTATGCTAGAATTGTACCAACTCTGGCTTCGCCAGAACCGGTACTTATTTCTCGCTATATCTGGGGTTTAATTAGCGAGATTCGTGATATCGTCAAAGCTGCAAGACCCCTCACAATTGACAATGCGGTCGAACTGGCCAACACCTTGACTGACGGACTGGTACGCACTAGAGAAGAGAACAGGAAAAAAGAATTGGCCCAAAAGATTACCCAAGGTTTCCGTGGGGGTAATAATGCCAGTAACTTCCAGAAAAAAGGGAACAGGTCAATCCTCCACTGCTCCAATTTGCAGTATCTGTAAAAGAAAGCATTTTGGAAAATATAAGGGGTACTGTAATTTCTGTAAAATCCCGGGGCACCAAGAGGAGAATTGTAGGAAGAAATCCATGATCTGCTACAATTGCGAAGAAACAGGGCACTTCAGGCCCGACTATCCAAAATTGGTCAAACCAGCTGATAACAAGGCCAAACCTGCTGAAGGAACTAATAAGAAGAACACAAGAGCCTTTCAGCTGACAACTCAAGAAGCAAATCTGATTCCGGATGTGATAGCTGGTACGTTTCTTGTACATGACGTTTACGCAAAAGTATTATTTGACTCTGGTGCAAACCAAAGTTTTATAAATACTTCATTCTGCCAAGCTCTTAAGCAACCTTTAACCAAACTTAGGGAGATTTATACGGTAGAAACGGCAGATGGAAATTTTGTTAATATAGATAAGGTTCTTCAAGATGGAAAGATAGAACTCTCAGGCCATAAATTTTCTGCAAACCTGCTACCCATGAATTTAGCAGGATTCGATGTTGTATTAGGAATGGATTGGTTAGTAGCCAACCATGCTCGAATCCTCTGTGATAAAAATTCCATAGAAATTCATACAACCGCAGGAGAAGTAATTGTGGTTACAGGAGATAAGCCACGTAAACCAATGAAGTTCATTTCAGTAATGAAAGTTGCTAGTTATGAACGAAAACAAGGAATATTGTATATGATTTCGGTAATCATTAACACTAAGAGCAAAGAACTTAAGGAAATTCCAGTAGTATCGGAATACCCGGATGTATTCCCAGAAGAGCTACCAGGATTACCGCCCAATAGGGAAGTAGAGTTTAGAATTCATCTAATTCCTGGAACTACACCAATAGCTAAGGCACCCTATCGGTTGGCACCCACAGAAATGTTAGAACTGAAAAAGCAGTTAGATGAATTACTAAGTAAAGGATTCATACAGCCTAGTTCGTCCCCTTGGGGAGCACCTGTGTTGTTTGTGAAAAAGAAAGATGGTTCGATGCGGATGTGTATCGATTATAGGGAATTGAATAAGGTTACAATTAAGAATCGATACCCATTACCTAGGATTGATGATCTTTTTGATCAACTTTAGGGAGCTAGATATTTTTCTAAGATAGATTTGCGCTCCGGATACCATCAGCTGAAGGTACAGGAAGAAGACATACCTAAAACTGCTTTCAGGACTAGGTATGGCCACTACGAGTTTACAGTCATGCCATTTGGATTAACGAATGCTCCTGCAGCATTCATGGACATGATGAATAGGATCTGTAAGCCGTATTTGGATAAATTCGTAATTGTCTTCATCGACGATATACTTATTTATTCCAAAAGTCAGGACGAACATTGTGAACACCTACATGCACTCTTAACTCTGTTAAGAAAGGAAAAGCTTTACGCCAAATTCTCGAAGTGTGAATTTTGGCTACAGGAGGTGCAATTTTTAGGTCACATGGTGAATCACGAAGGTATTCACGTAGATCCCTCCAAAATAGAAGCAATCACAAATTGGAAGGTCCCGCAATCAGCAACCGAAGTTAGAAGTTTTCTAGGATTAGCTGGGTATTACAGGCGCTTTATAAGAGACTTCTCGAAGATAGTTGTTCCATTAACTAAGTTAACCTGTAAAACAGTTAAGTTTGAATGGGGACCCAAGCAAGAAGAGGCCTTTAGGATTTTAAAGCAAAGGTTAACCAATGCCCCAATTTTGGCCTTACTAGACAGAACAGAAGATTTTGAAGTCTACTGCGACGCTTCTAAGCTAGGGTTAGGATGTGTGCTAATGCAACATAAAAAGGTAATTGCGTATGCATCAAGACAGTTGAAGAAGCATGAGGAAAATTATACGACTCATGACTTAGAATTAGGAGCAATAATTTTTTCCCTTAAAATTTGGAGACATTATCTGTACGGAAGTAAGTTTACAGTCTATACAGATCATAAGAGTTTAAGATACATATTTGGGCAAAAAAAAATTAAACATGAGGCAAAGAAGATGGATGGAAATTTTAAGTGATTACGACTGTAATATTTTATATCACGAAGGAAAGACAAATGTAGTAGCAGATGCCCTAAGTCGTAAGTATCATGAGAAGCAAAGACGAGTTCGTGCTCTTAGATTAAATCTACAGTTAGATTTAATGGAACAACTGAAAAATGTTCAGGACACGGCAATCAAGGATGATGCTGAAGGAATGAAAGGACGAATAAAGGATTTAGAGCAAGGGACTGATGGAATTTGGAGATTCCACAAGAAAAGAATGTGGGTACCTAAGCAAGGAAATATAAAAGATAAGATTTTAGAGGAAGCCCATAAGTCTAGATATACGATGCACCCTGGTAATAATAAAATGTACCAAGATTTAAGAAATAGCTTCTGGTGGATAGGAATGAAGAAGGACATAGCTAGATACGTTTCTAAGTGCCTAACTTGTTCATAAGTTAAGGCAGAGCACCAGAAACCTTCAGGGTTACTTCAACAATTAGAAATGCCTGTATGGAAATGGGAACTAATAACAATGGACTTTGTTACTAAGTTTCCCAAAACCAGGAAAGGTAACGATGCAATCTGGGTGATTGTAGATCGATTAACCAAATCAGCTCATTTCCTGTCAATGAAGGAAACCTTTAGCATGGAAAGATTGGCTAAGTTATATCTAGACGAGGTAGTATCACTACACGGAATCCCACTCTCCATTGTGTCAGATAGGGATAGTCGTTTCACTTCACATTTCTGGACAAGTTTCCAACAAGCAATGGGGACGAGATTGAATCTAAGTACTGCCTACCATCCCCAAACTGATGGACAAAGTGAAAGGATGATCCAAACCCTTGAAGACATGCTCAGAGCATGTGTCATCGACTTCGGTGGAAACTAGGATGATCATTTACCACTAATAGAATTCTCCTATAACAATAGTTATCATGCAAGCATCAATGTTACCCCGTTCGAAGCACTATATAGACGAAAATGTAGAACTCCAGTTTGCTGGGCAGAAATCGGAGAAAGCCAATTATCAGGTCCCGAAATTGTACAGGAAACCACCGACAAGATAACTCAAATCAAGGAAAGACTAAAAACGGCTCGAGATCGCCAGAAGAGTTATGCAGACAATCGACGTAAGCCGTTAGAATTTCAAGTTGGAGACAAGGTACTCTTGAAAGTTTCTCCTTGGAAAGGGGTAGTTCGGTTCGGTAAGAAGGGAAAGCTAAGTCCAAGGTACATAGGACCATTCCCAGTTATCCAACGGATAGGACCAGTTGCCTATCGCCTACAACTACCAGAAGAGCTAGCTGGGGTACATGATGTGTTTCATGTATCTAATCTTAAGAAATGTTTATCTGACGAATCCCTGGTAGTACCTCTCCAAGATATAGAGGCAAATGAAAATTTGAAATTTGTGGAGAAACCGCTTCAAATCGAAGACAGAAAGGTCAAATTCCTTAAGCACAAAAGACTGGTATTGGTCAAAGTAAAGTGGGATTCGAAAAGAGGACCTGAGTATACATGGGAACTAGAATCGGAAATGAAGTCAAATACCCTTACCTGTTTTAGTAAATCTCGAGGACGAGATTTTAAATAAGGTGGGGAAGATGTAAGGACATGTACGAAATTGTCCTAAAACGCTTCGTAAGTAGAAACCCGGACCCCTAAAACCCTAATCCTTGTGAAAAATCAAGAAATTCAAAATTTGTTGATCTGTCGCGGGCCGCGAATGACTTAAGGAAAGCTTACGCGGGGCGCGACATCTTGAAAGTTCTCCGGATAAGCTTCAGGCCACGTGTCAGACACGTGGCAGACCTACACCGTGACACGACAGCCCTAGCTGTAGCTAGGGTGGCCCTCGCGGGCCGCGTAGGTTGTTCTTCGAGTTTATGCGGGCCGCGTAAAACTCAAATATCAGCTATAAATTGGACGTTGCATGGCCTTCTTCTGTGTTCAAAAATTCACTTCAAAAGTCACTCTAAACTGTTCGAATTAGTGTATTAAGGATCGAGACGCTGCTACGATTACAGGGTAATAACTCGATCACTGCTACGATACAATGTCCGATCGATTGAAACCGATTCGATGGATGTTTAAGTGCTGCCTGAATTCGGGCTATACTTTGTCATTCGTCGTGAGGGTTTTGATTTCGTGAATTTGTCGTAAATGTTGTATTAAGTTACTAACCTAGTTTCGTTTGCGTTATTTAACTAGGTTACCATGCTTAATCAGTAGGCAAAACTCTGTCCAATTAAACTTGCAATGTGAGTCATTCTCTTTTTATCAAAAGTGTTTTACAATACCTCAATGTTTTCCAGTTATATTTTACAGGGATTAAGTCTTTGTTATCTTAAATTACTGGCAGTAAGTGGCGTATTGTGCACAATTACTGCTGTTTTATCACTTTTAGGTGAATTGACCTAAATAGTGATACTCGTCACTATTGGGTAAATGGACCCAATAGTGGTATGACCACAGTCATAGATCCGGTCGAGTGACAACTGAACCATCTAATTATAAGATAGTGGCAATTGTAATAGCTCTTAGTACTGTAATCTATAACAATGTGTCTTTTATGCAAATTGAATGACTCGCCAGTATTTCCCCGCTGATAAAATCTTCTTAAACATGTTTCAGGTGATTTACTGTGAACAAGAAAAAGTGTCGTGTAGCACTACCAGCTTGGATAAAGTGGCTCAGTAAATAAATAAACATGTTTTTGTAACCAGGAAATTTCCTAGTGAAATTCCTTTATTGTAAATTACGGGGTTTGTCCCGAAACTTGAAATAAAATGCTCCGGGGTTTTTAGTTTTAAAAGATCC
Source organism: Helianthus tuberosus (assembly GCA_030545235.1). Classification (NCBI taxonomy): domain Eukaryota; kingdom Viridiplantae; phylum Streptophyta; class Magnoliopsida; order Asterales; family Asteraceae; genus Helianthus; species Helianthus tuberosus. The sequence continues at coordinate 29,430,945 of CM060437.1, read as the reverse complement.
TGTTAAAATTTCCGCTGCCAAAATTAAATACCACGGGTTTTCTGTCTCGCGGCAATCGAACAAGGAAACTGGGTCGGGGGCTATGACAAGACTCCCGCGTCATGGTATGCAAAAATTCAGGCAACGATGAACCTCATTTATGCACAACTCTGTGCGCAACCGGGGCCAACACAAGCCCAAATGTAGCAAACTCCGATGGTGACACCAACGCCAAGTCAACTGAACTATGAAACGCCTTACCAAGTGCGCGCGCGAAAGCAACAATACGACAAGTCACCATCACCCCGAAGGCGAAGTGCTCGCAAAACGCGCGACACTTACGACGACAAAGAAAGCTACTATGAAACTCATTCTCAGTCCCATCAAAAAACTCCTTTGAGTAGTCGACTTGGGCAACGCAACATAAACGATGGATGGGGTAAAAACACTGACGAAGCCAACTCAACGTACCAACAAGAGGAAACTTCGTCAGTCTTCAGCCTTTTACCAAGAAACCATGAGTCTTACAAGCCAAAGACGCGCGCAGCGTACAATGAATTGACAGAGCATGATTTCAGCCTCGTTTACAGGCCAGCAGCAGCAGGGCATTCCAAGTTCACCCGGAACATCGCTCTGGCACCATTGGAAAAAGCCAAACTTCCACAAGCTGTGGGTAAGTTTAACGGCTTAACTGACCCAGATGATCATATACAGTTGTTTACAAGTATCGACATGGTGGGTGGATGGACCATACGTATGTGGTGCTATCTTTTTGTGCAAACCCTGATAGGGGCGGCTCGCGCGTGGTTCGACAACCTCCCCACAGGTAGAATAAAATAATGGCTAGAATTTCAAGAAAAGTTCCTTGCTCATTTCTGCCAACAGAGGCGTTACAAGCGTGACACATCATAGGTAATGAACATCTGGAGGCATGAAAACGAAGGTTTGAAAGATTTCATCACTCGCTTTAACAAGGAGTGCCTGGAAATAGGGAGCGTTAGCAAAGATCTCATGCGCGCTCACTTCAAGAAAGCAATACGCTGTGATAGCCTGATCAGGACTATCACAGGAAGAGATGGGATGCCGAAAGAATGGATAAGCTGATTGCGGCAGCGAAGATTGTGGCGCAAACTGAAGAGTCATTGATTGGGGGCAGATTCAATCATTACTCTGAAGATCAATACGTGAGGATCAACGCACAGGACTCTAGCAGGCGCAACAGGAAAAACAAGAACTCTGGCTGGAAGTCAAACCATGATGAAATGCCTCGCTACGGGGAAGATGCGCGCGCCACAGTCGATAAAATTGGGTATAAAAAAAATCAAAAAACGAGAATCGGGAGAAACATTAGACTCCGTTACCTAAGACCCCCAAAGAGGTTCTTATGATGGAGACAGTAACCATAAAGTAATCACCTGATTAGTTTGGTGTTTACTAGGTTATACTCCCGTGTATACACGGGTTGAATAATAAAAATAGTTTATTTATAAATAAAACAAATAAACGTACATGACAGTCATTCCACAAGTTTGTAATCTTTTACTTATAGTAATTAATACCCAACCCACTTGTAAAGTGCTTGTCGCGGTCATCAATTCTTTAGGAAACTTTTTAATTATTTTAACACTGTTAGCCAATGAGGTAACGAAGTAAGGAAATAATTTTCATTAAATACATAAAGAATCTACGACATATTTGAGTATATTTTATTATGTTTAATCGTATCTATATTTTGTTATGTTTAATCTTGTTGAATATTTTTAATTGTAGTAAAATATATCTATTTGTTAATGATAACAAAATTGAAAGAAAAATTGTCATGTGGTAATTAACATAATAACGATTAAACAAAATAGAATATTTTTAATTGTAGTCAAATATATTTATTTGTTAATGATAAAAAAATTGAACGAAAAATTGTCATGTGGTAATTGTAGTTAAACATAAAAACGATTAAACAAAACAGAAGTTACATGTAGTAAAAAATATTAATTGTAGTTATCCATATTAATTGTAGTTATCCATATAATATTTTTAATTAGTTATCCGTAAATTATTTTAAATATAAAAATAGAATATAAATTAATGTTATATTTAGGTAGCATATGGAATTGCATGTGGTAGTCACTGAAATTGTTTATTAGAGTTTAGATAGAAGATTTGATAATATTAAAATTAAAATTAAGATAATTTATAATAAATAATAATAAGGATAACAAAATTAATTTAAAAAAAATAAAAGTAAAACTATAAGATTGAATAAGAAATTGTCATGTGACATTAATCGAAGTCTTTTATTAATGGATAAATTACACTTTTCGTCCTTTATGTTTGTACCAGATTGCAATGGATAGCCTTTAACTTCGATAATTGCAGTCATAGTCCTTTATTTGAAAAACCTATTACACTATAGGTCCTTTAGCACAAAGTAGGTTAAAATTTTCAGTTAAGTATGACATGTGCTCTGCACATGTGGGTATTTCAGTCATTTTACCCTATCCTTTTATTTAAAAGTATATTTATAAATAAGGGTAAGGATCAAATAGGAAGTTTATTTTGGCTAGGAAGCAATAGGATCATGACATGTGGCAAAATTTAAAATAAAGAGGAAGGGTATTTTAGTCAATCGTATCCAATCTTCTTCCTTCTTCTCCCTAGTAACTTCAAAACCCACCCTTTTCAAAACCCACCATCTTCAACCTTTTCTTTACTTTCCATCTCAATAATCACTATATTATAGTGCGATTTTGGTCACCAATCAATGATTCAAACACCAAATCAACGTGTTCTTCAACTTTTTTGAAGAAACCCAGTTTAACTTCATACAGTATTTCATTTTTCCCGTGATTTTGAAGCGAATCATTCAATCCGTTCGATTCGATCGCTGATAAGTGTTTCTATCATTCAAATTTTGTCAATCGTTGAAGAAATCGGCTTCGATCCATGTAAGAAATTCTTGAATTGCATTTTTACGATCTGGGTTTTTGAATCGAGTCATTACGTTTTACGATCTTGGCGGGGGTTCGGGGGCAGCGCCCTTGGGAGCAGGGTCCAAGGGGCGGCAGCCCCTAGCTGGGGTCCAGCTGGCAGGTCAGCTTGGAATTTTTTTTTATTAAACTGCTTTAATAAAACTGCATCAGAAAATTTAATTTTCTGGAAATTGCCTCATTTTCGTAGACAGTTTCTGGTTCAGAGAGAACAGTTTCTTTTGTGTTTTTAGGCCATTGCGTTTTAGAAATAAGACATTTTAAGTGTTTTTTGGTCATTGCGTTTTAGAAATAAGACATTTTGGAAGTGTTTTTAGTCATTGCGTTTTAGGTAAAACACATTTTTATGTGTTTTCAGTTCATTGCGTTTTAGAGAGAACAATTTCTTTTGTGTTTTTAGGCCATTGCGTTTTAGAAATAAGACATTTTTATGTGTTTTCTGGCCATTGCGTTTTAGAAAAAAGATATTTTTAAGTGTTTTCTGGCCATTGCGTTTTAGAAATAAGACACTTCTTTGTGTTTTTTGTGCATTGCGTTTTAGGTAAAAACACATTTTTATGTGTTTTCAGTCCGTTGCGTTTAGAAAGTACACTTTCTTTTGTGTTTTTAGGCCATTGCGTTTTATAAAAAAAAAACATTTTTAAGTGTTTTTTGGCCATTTTGTTTTAGAAATAAGACATTTCTTTGTGTTTTTGGTGCATTGCGTTTTAGGTAAAACACATTCAGTCCATTGCGTTTTAGAAAGTACACTTTCTTTTGTGTTTTTAGGCTATTGCGTTTTAGAAATAAGACATTTCTTTGTGTTTTCTGGCCATTGCGTTTTAGAAATAAAACATTTCTTTGTGTTTTTGGTGGATTGCGTTTTAGAAAAAGTCATTTTTTTACGTTTTGTTTTCCATTGCGTTTTACGCAACTGGTTTTTTCATTGCGTTTTACGCAACTTGGTTTTCAAAAAAAATTTTCAAAAATATAGCAATAGTATACTCGTTTTAAAGATAAAAAACGCTTGTTTTTTTGGTGCAATTTTTATAAAAAAAATAATGTCGTATGAAAAAGTTATTAACGTTTAAAAAATGGGAGAGAATTGGAGGGGAGAGAAACTATTGTGATGGATTGACTAGAATGCCCTTACATAAATCCACGCGCCTCTTTTTTCTCTTCAATTTCACTCATTTAATCTTAGCCCTTGATTAAATCTATTGATGGTCAAGATTACTTCCTAGCAAAAAAAAACTTCGTATTATATCCTAACCCTTATAAATAAAACAAAATCAAACTAAAAAGTAAAAAAAAAACATATAAAAAAATCACAAACTCTCTGTCTCTCTTCTCTTTCATTTGTCTCTCTTCTCTTTTCTCCCACACCAGACAACCACCACCCCAGCCCTCCAGCAACCATGAGCACCCTGGTTCCTTCAGATCCATATTCCTCTTCAGAGCCTTTGATTCAAACGCTAACTAACAGCGGCTGGTGTTTTCAACATTTTCATCAAATCAAAACCCTAATTGAAACCAAATTCTCTGCAGTTTCCACCACCATTCGCTCCCTCGAATCAGAGCTATGTAACATGGACTTACGAGCAATCGGAGATAAATCGTTGCCTGATTCTTCCACTCTCCGTAAATCTACTCATATTCAAGGCCCCAAAGTTCTTCAGGCAAGTCACATGATTTGTTTTTAGCCTCTTAGGATTTTGCTTGCACCAGACGTTAGTTACATGAATTATAAGAAGTGTAGGTGTTATTGTGTTTGTTTTAACCTAGGGTTTTGTTTTGGAAAGTGAATTGGGGTTTTGTGCAGGTGTGTTCTGTTACTGATATAAGTAAGAAGTGTAGGTGTTATTGTGTTTGTTTTGACCTACGGTTGTTGAGATTGAAGCTTACTGATGGAGATTCTGAAGTGACTGTCGCCGTGGGGTGGCGCTGCCGCCGTGGCTCTGCCACAAGGGTGGTGGTGGCTGACCGTTTTCTAGAGAGAGACATGAGAGAGAAGAACGAGAAAGGGGATGAGGTCTGCGTCACGTGTGGCTGTGAAAATGAAAGGAAAAAAAAGATCTTTTATACACAGAATGAAAATTATTAGGGTGATACTATTTACACCCCCCTATTTACTAATTACACCCCCTATCAAAAACATCACATCCATCAATTATTTGCTTTTTATTTTTAGTCTTTTTTGTCTTTTTGTTGTCTTTTTTTATTATATTTTATTGTTTTTTTTGTTATTATTATTATTATTATTATTATTTACTATTAGTAATGAATTATTATTATTATTATTAAGCATATTACTTAGACCACCCGTAGTGGGGCGGTATTTTTAAAAAAAATTGAAAAAAAAACGCCGTAAAACGCCCCCCACCCCATTACACTAGGCGTGTTTAGGCGTTTTTTTTGAAAAAAAATGTTGTTGGCGTTTTAAATAAAACGCTGAAGGTTACAAAGGTTTGAGTATGACATGTTTGACTGGCCAATGGGAGTGGTCCAAGTGTAATTTTTTTTTATCTATGTTTCGTGTACCATGTTTCATGTCCCACAATTTTTTTTTTTTATCTATGTTTCGTGTCCAAGGTTTCATGTCCTATGTTTCGTGTCCAAGGTTTCATGTCCCACAATTTTTTTTATCTATGTTTCGTGTACCAGGTGTAATTCAAAGACATCTTTTTATTTTTTTACCTATTAGGTAAAAAGGAGAGCATATTATTGGTGCATAATATAATAATGAAAATCAAAGACATCATATTATTGGTGCATTATATAATAAAAAGGAGAGCATATTATTGGTGAAGTAGTGAACTCGCAATATACAATAGTTAAAGATAGCTTCGAAAAAAGTAGAACTGTTCTAATGCATAAACACAACCTACCAATGTTGAAGCTATTACATGGCTCTGTTTCTCATGAAGCACTTGATATAATAATAGCAGAACGTCATTTAAAGCATTCACATTGTCGTTGTCAAGTTCGTAAGTGTTATGGATTTCCATGTGCTTGTGAAATCTCAAAGTATAAGAAAGCAGGTCAGTGTATTAAACTAAGATTCGGTCGATGTGCTTGGTAATATTTAAAAGCTGACAACCTATGCTTTAATGCAGGTCAATCTATTCCTTTAGATTCGGTCGATGAATTTTGGAGGAAACTCGAGTTGCCAGTATATTGTGAGGATGTTACTTGTGACGTCGAGTTGGAAAGTTTTAAAAAAGCCTTCGATAATCGATCCAAGCCTGGAAAGAAAAGTTTACTACAAAAGTTAAAAGCATTAACCAATCCAAGTATACATTTTGTTGAAGAACCTGATGTTAAAAAAAATACTCGTGGACGACCAACTACAAAATCCAAACAACAAAAAATACCGAACCCTGCAATTGCTAAACCGCCCCTTCAACGAAGCTACTCTCAGAAGCCTCCAAGGCACAGTCCGTTTGGGAACTCCCAAGATCATGATTACACTCAAGAGCCTGCAAGGCACAGTTCATTTACGAACTATCAAGAGCAGGATTACACTCAAGAACCTGCAAGGCATAGTTCATTTGTGAACTCCCAAGATCATGATTACACTCAAGAGCCTTGGAGACATAGTTCATTCGGGTATCTAGAGACTGATGATTATGTTGGTTACACCAGAAAAACACTGGATGATTATGCCAGAGACATGATTCTTGATTGCGAACAAATTTAATGTAATCGTTCATTTTTTATCTCAAGAAAAAAGAAACAGTTCGACTTGTTTTTCGCTTTGGAGATGCCCTCACCGGTTCCCAGAAAAAAAAATAATTACAATTGCACACGTGAATGGTAACCATTTTATAATGGTAGAATTGCAAGGAGAACATCCAATTGCCGGCACAACCAACCTATGGAAATTATCGAGAGAAAATGATGCAGCTAGCTGGGAGAATATATTTGAATCACGTCAAAATATGTATAATTCTTGGATAACCCAACCTGCTATATTTGGGGGTGTATAGATTAAACCTCAGTATGTAAATTATTAAACCTCGATAATAATTTTGTAAAAAAGTACTTATTTTTATATAGCTTTTGTTACAGCTATAAATATAATTTGATAAATTATAACAATAAAAACTAATAACAAATAATATATCATTACTAATAATAATAATAATAATAATAATAATAATAACTAAATAAATAATAAACAAATAATAAATAACTAATAATTAAATAAAAGAATAAAAAAAGACAACAAAAAGACAAAAAAGACTAAAAACAAAAAGCAAATGATTGATGGATGTGTTGTTTTTGATAGGAGGGGTGTAATTAGTAAATAGGGGAGGGGGGGTTGTAAATAGAATGAGCCATCAAATAATTCATTCATTTGCTTTAAAATCATAACATGTTCACATCTTATCTACTATGTAACTAATAAATAAAATAACTTCGGAATACTCTTATTATTTTAGGTTTCCTAAACTTAAGTTTTCTCAGCTCTATATTCTATTAAAATAATGTTATTAAACGTATATTTAGATATTTAATATAAATTTAATTATTTATACTCATTATTTAATTGTGTATAGTTATTTAAGTCTTCATGTTGCTATTTAAAAAAAAAATCAAAGTTAACGAAATAACCTTAATGTTTACTTAAAAACTTTTATTTAAGTCTCCACATATCAAATAATAAAAAAGGTGGTATAAAAAAATCCAAGTTTTAGTTTTAAATTTTTTATATGTATTTATATATAACCTTAATTTTTTCCTTAAAAACTTCTATTTAAGTCTCCACGTATCATATAATAAAAAAGATAGGTGGTATAAAAAAATCCTTAATTTTTCATATGTATATGTATATTTATAATCGGATTTTAAGTTAACCTAATTGTATTAAAATAATATTTAAAAGAATAAGTACACCTTAATTGAATTAACATTTATCAAATACATAAAAAAATTAATACCTAGTTCAAAAAAAAAAAAGCTGCTTTAAAAATTAACTTAACATAATTTATAATTGTCACATCAAAGTTATTTTAAAAAAAAAACATATTTTAACAGTTGTATGTTAATAAATTACATTATATTTTGTTAAATTCGTGTAATATACATGATTGTTCAACCCGTGTAATACTTTTTTTTTTGTCACACAAATTTTATTGGGTAACAATAATTTTTTCTGTTGAAATAATTATATGATTAATGGTTGCACAAGCGGATTATATTATATTTTAATATCTAGAATTAATCAAAGGTGCTACTTTCTACACCCCCCCTATTTACTTTTTTCACCCCCCTCCTCTCACATACTTACAGGTGAGGCCTGCGTGGGACCGACAGTTTTTCTCTCACAAGGGGGGGTGTAATCAGGAAGTGGGGGGTGTGTATAGAATGGGCCAATTATTAACATACCCTCATGTGTAAGGCACATGCAATATTTAACTGAAAATTTTAACCAAGTTATGGCTAAAAGACGTAGGGTGTAACGAGTTTTCCAAATAAAAGACTATCACTGTAATTATTTAAGTTAAAGGCTATTTATTACAATCTATAAGTTAAAGGCTATTTATTACAATCTACTAGTACAAAGATAAAGTACGAAAAATGTAACTTACCCTTCATTTAGAATGCTTGGATGAAACAACCTTAATCTGTTTATCTAGAAGCTAACAAAAGAAGACCAATAATTCATTCAAACACGTAGAGGGCCCCACAACTCAAGTCTACCTGCAATATTCGTTTTTCCATCTGTTCCAATTTATCTCTACCTTCCCCCATCTCCCTAAAGAATCTTTGAACTCTGCCAGTATGTTATGTTAGATCACAACAAGTAGTTTTCTAGTAGGGCTGTTTAAAATAAATGAAAAAAAAGTGGTCTGATTGAATGAAATATCTCATTAGTCCTCCCATCACCCTTTCAATTCTGCAACAATGGCGGCAAGAAAAGCTGAATTCATGCTGCTTCTGATACTCAATGTGATCATCATGCAAAGATTAGCTGAATCCGGTGTGCCACAACAAGAAGGTAATACAATCTTTAGTGTGTGTGGGTGTGTGTCTGGATATTTTGTTAAAAAAAATCACACCTTTTTGGTTTCAAGAAAAGGCAGTCTTGATTTTGCCGATGGGATGAAGATAAAACTATGGATTATGTTACAATTTCAAATTACATAGTGAATGTTGGAGTTGAAAATGAGCTAGTTTGACTTTAAAAGTAAAACAATATGTATTTTCATGATTGGAAGTCAATTATGATTAGCTACCTTTATGTTAATTCGATTTAGTGGAAGCTGTTGGGAACATTCTTGCTTCCATGAATGCAACAAGTTGGAGATTTGATGGTGCTGATTGCAGTCTTTATATGGTTTCTGAAGTGCCAAAGCCATCTCAAGAAGCTAATGCCAGCATTGGATGTGATTGCAACATTGGTAACGATACCGATGATTGTCATGTCGTATGGATGTATATATTTCTTTCTTTTAATTCTATTAATTTACTTTCAGTTTCAAGCAAAGAGTACTTGTCACTTGTGTAGTTGTGTTCCAAAAAGAGGGCACTTTAACTTTGGAAGTCAAACTATGCATTTTGTAATGGAATTCATATAGGTTTTCTTTGCATGGCCATGTCACCTTTTTTCAATGTCTATTTTGTATCTCTTGAAATTGTTAAGATCTTGACTCTGAGAAGAGCATATCTTTGACATTAAAGTCACCATTACCTTCAAGGGGTTGGCGCAGTGGTAAGTGCTTGAGTCCCTTTAGCAGAGGTCTCAGGTTCGAATCCGCTTCCGCTGGTTTTATGCCTTTAACCTCCTTGAAGACCACAGGCCCAAAGCAACACTGCTCTTCGATTGGTTGTTACCATATCACATTGGTTGTTAGTAGGTTATTGGTGGGGTCAGTTTTCCGGTATCAGTTCTCACGGTTACCAAAAAAAGTCAATGCTCTTCGATTTCAACCCGACTCAAGTTATGGGAATTTATCTAACTCTTTTGTATATGCAGCACACACAAGTTTTACAGCCTTGATGGGGTACTGTCACCTGAATTAGTAAAGCTTCCTTACCTCCGGTCCATGTAAGTCCTCTTTTAAATACATGGTTAACTTAAACGTCGAATGTTTTAAGTAATCGAGATTTATTGAAACTGAAGTATATCTTGTTCTGTTTTCAGAGATTTTGCTTACAATTACTTAAGTGGCACAATACCGCCTGAATGGGGTTCAACAACGTTACAAGAAATGTGAAATCTCTATTTTACCCTTGAGTTCCATAGTTTTTACTGCATTAGAGCTTATAGTTGTAAACTTTGAACATATTCTTCCATATGCAGCTCCCTTCTTGGTAACCGTTTAACTGGATCAATTCCACCGGAACTAGGCAATATCACCACCCTCATAAAACTGTATGTTGTTTTTTTTTTCTGTTATTTCTAGTCAATTTCGACTTTTTTACCATCATGGTCAAATTGTCAAAATCTTGATCAGGGACTTTGAAGCTAACCAGTTTTCAGGACCTCTTCCATCCGAGTTAGGGAGATTAACAAATTTAAGTAAACTGTACGGCTGATTAAGTTTTTCAGATGCAAATTTTCTTCCTTTCATCCGATTATTTCTCAACAACTGGAACCTGATTAGGCTATTTATGCCATAATATTATATTTCAGGATGTTGTCTTCAAACATGTTGACCGGAAAGCTGCCAGCGACCCTCGGTCAACTAGGAAATCTAAAAGACTTGTAAAATCTTTACTTTATACCCGTAGTCAAAGTTTTTTTTGATTCCACCATTATATAAATCGAAAACTGAGAATCTTGTTCATTTACTTGCAGTAGGATAAACGAAAACAATTTCAGCGGGTCGATACCTGATTTTATACAAAACTGGAGATTACTTACTAGATTGTAAGATGTTTCATGTTTACTTTCTTAATATCATAACTATTTACAACATAGTCTTCTAGATCCTAATAATTACACATTTGAGTAACTGCATAACACGTTCAGAAACGTTATAATTTTAATGTTTGGATGTTTTTAAAGAGAGATGGTGGCGAGTGGACTCACGGGACCTATTCCTTCAAACATATCTCTTCTTGAGAATCTAATCGATCTGTAAGTTAGGAATCTTTTCTTGTTGAAACTGTTCATTTGTGTCAAGAAAGTGATTATTTATATATATATAGCAAGCTCATGATGGCCATGTTTTGCAGGAGAATTGGTGAAATAACCGGACCCGCTCAAGCTTTTCCTCAGCTCAACAATACTCATGGATTAATAAGATTGTATGTAGATATTTCTAGCATTGACTATTGTGTTGACTCGTTTGAGCTCTGATATTCCATTCATAAATTTAGGATCTTGAGAAGTTGCAACATATCTGGAGAAATACCGGAATATATCTGGCTAATGAGGGAACTTGCAGTTTTGTAAGTATGCACAAAACGAACCGTTATACTAATCATTCATGATTTATACGTCTAGTGATATCATTTCTTGTGTGCATATGGCAGGGATTTAAGTTTTAATCGGTTAGTCGGGAGAATATCTAATAACATCTTGGGGAGGAACTTGAGATTTGTGTAAGTTTTAGTAAACTTTGACTTTCTTTGTGCTTCATTGACTATGTCTATTATGAAGCTACATGTCATGTCACTAAATTAACCCAATTTTGAATAGGTTTTTGACCGCTAATATGCTAAGTGGAGACATACCAGTTACACTTTTGGTAAATGGAGCTAGTATGTAAGTTTGTTTCTTGAAAAATATGTTAAAACTTCATGTTGCATACTTGTTTTTTTTAAGAAATTAACATTTTTAGTTGACTGATGTGTTTTAGTGATCTTTCCTACAACAATTTTACATGGCAAGGACCTAATCAAGCCACATGCCGACAAAACCAGTGAGCATTTTTATTAAAAATTGTGTGCTGATGGAGAACATGTTCTGAATGAGACTCTTTATGCAACTTGGACCTTGTTTGAAGTTTGATATTGTATAAATTGTTATTTCGGTTGTCTTCATGTTAGGAATTACTATGTAAACTTATTCAGAAGCTCCTCGACAGGAAAGCCAATGTAAGATAGTTTCCATTGCTTTTATTAGCATTTATATGTTTTTGATGTTTGTTGTTCTTGTGATGGTATTCTCAACAGACGTGATATGCTCCCGTGCACGGAGAATATTAAGTGTCCTAGATGTGAGTATATCCACCCTCTAAACCTGTTATAAGGGTTGAGTTCAGATGAGAACTATTAAATAACTGGAAACTTGTTCATATATAATATAACAACCATCTTAGTGTCGTCCAGTCCAGTCACTTTGATAATGGAGTGGACAAGAAATGGGAATGATCGAGATTGAAGTGGAAGAGACATAATCGTCTCAGGTCTCAACCATCCATTGAAAAAGATCCAATGGCCAAAAATGGTTCCTTTAGTTTTAAGTTATTTAATGTTTCTCATTTTAACTCATCCTCCTACTGTACATGTGGAAATCTAGTTTTTATAATCATATTTAATAGAAAAAAGATGAAATACAAATACCCTTATCATACAAAACGTACGAATAGGGTGAAAAGTTAAAAAAACGCGGTGGCATTTTCGTAATTATTTACTCGTAGAGTAATTATCAAAATTACCCTACAAATGATCTTGTAGGGTAATTTTGATCTTGTAGGGTAATTTTGTAAAATGTTTTTGTAGGGTAATTTTGATCTTGTAGGATAATTTTGATCTTGTAGAGTAATTTTGTAGAGCCTACAAATGATCTTGTATGGTAATTTTGATCTTGTAAGATAATTTTGATCTTGTAGGGTAATTTTGTAGAGTATCATAATTACTCTACAATTGTATCAAAATTACTCTGCAAGTTTCAAAATTACCCTACAAGAACATTTTATAAAGTTACCCTACAAAAACAATTTACAAAATTACCCTACAAGATCATTTCTAGAGTAATTTTGATAATTACCCTACGAGCAAATAATTAAGAAAATGTCACCGCGTTTTTTTTTTTTTTTTTTGCTTTTTCATGCTTTTCGTACGTTTTGTACGATAAGGCTGTTTGTACGTGACCTTAACTCTATTTAATATATTAGTTATTTATAAACTTAAAAAAAGAGACAGAAATTGATTTATGTTTTATAGACAGAAATTGCTTATCCGGTAACAAATCAGCACCAAGTTCTAAGTTTGAGAATGCTAGGTTTGATCCAAAAGTCAAAAATGATAACTTTTAGTTTTTACTCTGCATGACCCTAAAACTATGTCACTACATGATCTTATTGACTTTATGGTTATTTTCCAATCGTCATATGACAGCTGCGTGCTCTTTACATGTTAACTGTGGCGGGAATGATTTAGCGGTCAGGGAAAACGAGCAGTCTGTTCTTTATGAAGGAGACGCCAATGTGGATGGTGCTGCCGCCAGGCTGTACAAAGCCGCCAGGAATTGGGGACTTAGTAGCACCGGTGACTTCATGGATGACAACAATTTTCAAAATGCGCGATACACAGAATCTTTACAGGGCAACACGAGGTTACCTGCACTTTATACAACCGCACGGCTCTCACCACTTACACTCACTTACTTCAGCTACTGTCTGGAGAACGGTGAGTATTCTGTTAAACTGCATTTCGCAGAGATACAGTTCACTAACGATAGCACGTATAAAAGTCTGGGCAGGCGGATATTTGATATCTATATTCAGGTGATTATAGTATGATGTTCTTTATTAGTCGTTGGATTCCCTAATCAAGATTATGATGGGTCAATCCAACGGATACTAAATGACTTATGTTTTGAGTTAGGGACGGCGGGTCAGAAAGGATTTTAATATCGAAGATGAGGCTGGTGGTGTTGGACGGCCCGTGGTCGTGCCATTTAACGCTAGTGTGACTGATAGCATCTTGGAGATCCGGTTTTACTGGGCGGGTAAAGGGACGACCCGTTTTCCTAAAGCAGGAGTTTATGGGCCTCTTGTATCAGCTATTGACGTTGACCCGCATTTTAAAACTTGTTCGATGGGTGGAAAAAAGTCGAATACAACTGTTTATATAGGTGTTGGCATTGCTGTCCCGTTTCTTATTTTCTTGATCTTGGTAGTTTTGTGGCGGAAAAAATGTTTTAAAGGCCGAAAAGCGAACGATAAAGGTGACGGTTTACTTCTCTGGTAACTTGTTCCATTTGTTCAACTGGTTGCTGATGCAAAGTGCTTTTTTGAACAGATTTTGAAGGAATGGAGCTTAAAACGATTTCGTTTTCTTTGAAACAACTAAAGATTGCTACAAACAACTTCAAGGCTTCAAACAAAATCGGGGAAGGAGGTTTTGGGGCTGTTTACAAGGTTATAACACGTGTTTTTAACCTTTTACAAAAGGGTCGGCTTGGGTGATTTTAGTTTTGTGTTTGTAACGTGTGTATTCGATGGCTGCAGGGTACGCTGAGTGATGGCACTGTGGTTGCAGTGAAGCAGCTTTCGTCTCACTCAAAGCAGGGAAACCGTGAGTTCTTGAATGAGATCGGTGTGATTTCGTGTTTACAACACCCGAATCTTGTTAAACTTTATGGAGGTTGCATTGAAGGAGATCAGCTGTCGCTGGTTTATGAGTACATGGAAAATAATAGCCTTGCAAATGCTTTGTTTGGTGAGTGTTTTTTTATTTTCTTGCAAGTTTGACTTTGTTAGGTTTCAACGGTTTATGAACACCTATTAATTTCTCTTATCCAGGTAAAAGTGGATTAACGTTGGATTGGCCAACAAGGTTCAGGATATGTATCGGGATTGCTCGAGGTTTAGCTTTCCTTCACGATGAATCGAGGATCAAAATTGTCCACCGGGACATTAAAGCCACAAATGTGCTACTTGATAAAGATCTCAACCCAAAAATTTCGGATTTCGGATTGGCAAGGCTAAATGAGGACGATAAGACTCACGTTAGCACACGAGTTGCCGGAACAATGTAAATTTCTCACGGGTACATTCCTTTGTTTGATCGGTTTTATGTCCTAACATTTTTCATTGATGAATTTGTAGTGGATACATGGCACCCGAGTATGCCCTCCGGGGTCACTTGAGCGACAAGGCAGATGTTTACAGCTATGGAGTTTTGCTATTGGAAATCATCAGCGGGAAGAACAACACCAGTTACGTACCGATTAACGGTTGCATTTGTCTCCTAGATTGGGTAAGATTCAAGTTTTCATGGTGTAGGGGTGTTCTTGGGCTCAGACAGTCGGACCAAACCAAAAGCCGAAAATTCAGTTTTTGGGTTTTTGAGTACTGAAAATAACATTAAAATATATTCCGTTTTCAGAAAATACAAAACTGAAACTAAACTGTAAGTTTCGCTTTTACTTGAATCGCCAGTTTTCTGTATAATTCAGTTATGTCAGTTAATTTGGTTTCGGTTCAGTTAATCGGTTCTCTGCTGCTCGCCCTGTCCGGAAAGCTAATGGATGAGAATCAGTTATTGGAGTTTTTAGATGTTCATTTATTTATGGAACTGATTATGCAGGCTTGTCGAGTGGAAACAAGTAAACAATACGAAGAGCTTTTCGACGAGAGATTGGAGTCGGCAATCAACAAACAAGAAGCGGAAACCGTCGTGAAAGTAGCGCTTTTGTGCACCAACGGTTCACCGTCGATGAGGCCGACAATGACGGAGGTTGTAAACATGCTCGACGGAAGAACCCATGTACCGAAAATAGTTCCGGAACGAACCGATAACTCTGAAGATATGAGATTCAAAGTGATGAGAGACTTTCGAAGTGGTGAAGGAAGTCAAACTGTTGGTCAAACACAATATTCTAACACGAATCGGACTGATACGAACTTTTCTTTGACATCTAATGATGATGCGTTTGAGATCCGGTCAGTTGATACACGATCGTACTGAAATTCAGGTTCGATTGTTCGTTAACAGTGTTGACTTGTAGAATTTAGGGTTCGGAATTCTACATGAACGTTACGTTGTGTTAACTCGCAAAATTTAGAACAAAACGTAAAACGAGTTTTTGCGAAATATGAAAAGTATAGGGTACCAAAGTTGAAAGTAAAAAAATTCTTATGTTAACTTGACAAATATAAAAAGCTTTGGGGTTAAAAGTAAAAAACCCAAATAGTTTTAAGTTAAAAGTGTAATTATATCATTTTTTTTTTGAAAATCTCCCTAAGCATAGAATACAATTACTCTATGCATTAACATGATAATTTATAATGGATAAATTGTTTTTCATCTAAATCGTATACCTGTTTAACTTACATATTGATCCTCACAAGTTTTAAATTTACCCGATTTATACATTTCTTATTTCGTTTTCACCAACCCCACACGTTTTCATTATTTAAAAAGACCGTTATTTTGTTTGTATTTTTCTAAATTTAAGAGTTGGGATTCTCATTTTCTTCTTTTATCTTTTATGATCACACATATTAAGAATTTCAAATATGAAACCAAGTTTTACTAATTTAAGCCGTGTAATACACAAAATTCTAACTATACCTTTAATATTTATTATAATAAAAACTTATTACATAATTAAATATTATATTATGCTATAGCATAACATCATAATCATAGTATTATTAATATGGTATTAGTAGTAACTAGGGTTGTTCACGAGCCGAGCCGAACCGAGCGGACCTTTGCTCGTGCTTGGCTCGTTTACAAACCGAACCGAGCGGAGCGACTCATTTAAAACCGAGCCACAAATCAAGCGAGCATTTTCCGAGCAGTAAATATTTCGAGTGAGCGAAGTTCGAGCGATTTGGACAACCATGTCGCCCGATTTAAATTTGCTGAGAGAGATAGTGACAATGTAAGGTCTCAAGTTTTTATGTCTTAATAAACAAGCACATTTCATAGCATAATATTTTTTTATGAATAACAATGTTGTGGCCGACGAGTCTATGATCATATTGCATGAACAATGACGTTGAGAGCAATAGACGATTGACTTAGGGTAACAACATGAAACATTGAGGCGATGAGCAGACTGTCGTTTATCTTTTCAGGGCCTTCGCACAAGACCACCAGCACTCTCTATAAATACCCAAGCATCCTCATTCATTCTAACTTGCTACCATTTCATCCAATACGCTGCCGAATTGCTGTCCAACTATTTTCAAGTAAGATCTACCAATGTTTACATGTTCCACAACGATTTTACACAAGTTTATCTTCGATTTCATCAAAACTTCTTTGTTTTCATATAAACTTCATCTTTTTCTAACTTTTTCACCCAAACTTCTACATTTCTATGAAAACCTCCATTCTTTTTATGAAAACCTTCATCTTTTTCATCAAATCTTCTTATTTTACTACGGACCTACACGTAACCGAGTGTATTGGGCCTAGCTTCGGCTTCTCAAGTTAGAAATCTACAGGTTTCACACTCACCAAGTGTTAGATCTAAGTGAAAACCCTTTAAAACTCTTTTTGTCACGACCCCCGGCCCGGTTTGACCCGGTCCCGGAGCCGCAGGACAGAAATCCCGTGGTATTTATTTAAGTTGGCAGCGGAATTATTAACAGGATCGTTAAAACTAGAAAATGCCTGATTGTTTTATTTCATAATTAGGGATAAACCCCATAATTTACAATAAAGGTGATTTCTCAAGGAAATCCCCTATTTTACAAAAACATGTTTCTTTATTTAATCAAGCCACTTCTTCAAGCGTGTAGTGCTACATGACACTTTTCCTGGATCACAGCAGATCACCTGAAACATGTTTTAAAAAGGTTTTATCAGCAGGGAAATACTGGCGAGTCACTCATTTCGCACAAAACGACACATTGTTATAATATACAGTATTAAGGGTGATTACATTGTTTTTATCAACCAATTACCCCAAATCGGTATTTGTCACTCGACTATATCTGTGACTATGGTCAGATCACCCATTGGCTAACTCGTTGTCCAATGGTGACGGGAAACAAGTAATGTATACAAAACCCCACATACCGGCAGTAATTGAAGATTACAAAGACTTAATCCCTGTAATTATAACCTTGAAAACATTTAGGGTTTTATAAAGCAATTTGATAAAAAGAGAATGACTTACATTGCAGATTTAAACGGGCAGAGTCTAGCCTACCGATAAGCCTGTTAACCTAATTCAAATAACAATGCACACAAAAACTAGGTTAGTAACTTTAATCCAACTTTTACGACAACTCACGAGATCAAAACCTTCACAATGAATGACAAAGTGCGATACTTAAACATCCATCGAATTTACGACGAATGACAAAGTATAACCCAAGTTTGAGCAGCACTTAAACATCCATTGGATTGGTTTTTATCGATCGGACATTAAATCGTAGCAGTGATCGAGTTATTACCCTGTTATCGCGGCATAATTTCGTGCTGTGTGTGTTTTTGGAGTAATCAGACGATATCTCAGTGTATGAATCGAATTTTAACGTCAAACCAACGCCAAATTTCAAGTGCCAATGCCTGGGATTTATACTGGAAAAGCGGCGCGCCCGCGTGTCACGAGAGGCTCTCGCGTGGCGTGAGAGGTCATTTTTAGCATAGGGTAGCCACGTCTGTTACTAGCTTAGCTGAGTTGACCGTTCGTTAAAATTTGATTTCCACGTAAAACTGTAAGGATATTACCGACTAGGGAATACCCCCCCCCCCCCTGAGTTTTAGGGGCCCTGATCCTGATTCCGATTGTTTTGAAAATTTTAGGGGTCATGCAGTATCACTTGGGGGTCTCAATTAGGGTTTCCTATTGGGTAAAATAAGATAAGAAATGGTAATTTTAATAAGGGTTGTTACATCCTCCCCACCTTATAAAAATCTCGTCCTCGAGATTTACTGGAACAAGTAGGGATATTTTCGCTTCATCTCCGATTCCAGTTCCCAAGTGTATTCAGGTCCTCTCCTTGAATCTCGTTTGACTTTGACCAGTACGAGTCTTTTGTGTTTGAGAAACTTGACCTTTCTGTCTTCTATCTGTAGTGGCTTCTCAACAAATTTTAACTTTTCATTTACCTCTACATCTTGAAGAGGTACTACCAGGGATTCGTCAGATAAACATTTCTTGAGGTTGGATACATGAAACACGTCATGCACCCCAACTAGCTCTTCTGGTAGTTGTAAACGATAAGCAACTGGTCCTATTCGTTGGATTATTGGGAATGGTCCTACATATCTTGGACTTAGTTTTCCCTTTTTACCGAATCGTACTACTCCTTTCCAAGGAGAAACTTTCAAGAGTACCTTGTCTCCAACTTGAAATTCTAGCGGCTTGCGTCTATTGTCTGCATAACTCTTCTGGTGATCTCGAGCCGTTTTCAGTCTTTCCTTGATTTGAGTGATCTTGTCGGTAGTTTCTTGTACAATTTCGGGTCCTGATAATTGACTTTCTCCTATTTCTGCCCAGCAGACTGGAGTTGTGCATTTTCGTCCATACAGTGCTTCGAATGGGGCAGTTTCAATGCTTGCATGGTAACTATTGTTATAGGAGAATTCAATTAAGGGTAGGTGGTCATCCCAGTTTCCACCAAAATCTATCACACATGCCCTGAGCATGTCTTCTAGGGTTTGGATCGTCCTTTCACTTTGTCCGTCTGTTTGAGGATGATATGCAGGGCTCAAGTTCAGTTTAGTCCCCATGGCTTCTTGGAAACTTGTCCAAAAATGCGAAGTGAAACGACTATCTCTATCCGATACAATGGAGAGTGGGACTCCATGTAAGGATACTACCTCGTCTACGTACAATTTTGCTAACCTTTCCATGCTAAAGGTTTCTTTCATGGGTAGAAAATGAGCTGATTTGGTTAATCGATCCACAATTACCCAAATAGCATCTGAAGAAACACTAACTAAATGGTCGGAACCGAGATAGTTAGGGGGTTTGAATCCGCATGAAAGGGTTAGCTCTCTCTCGGTTGATTCAGTTGCGGCTGAACTTCTTCTCCGGTGATTCTGCAAAAAAGAACACCGTTAGTCTCGCCAAGGGGAGAAGAGGGTTCTCTCCTTGACCCGACTCCGGTGTGAGAATAAGTATTGGTAATTGAGAAGAAAAAGTATTTGATAAGTGAATGTGATCTGAGTTTATACCTGAACAGTTCTCTTATTTATAACCGGGAGTTTTGGGAGGGAAAACCTGTTATTGAAAAGATCACGGAAGATGCTAACGCCGTAGCGGTTATATTTTCTTCCGTTAAGTTCTTTGATCCAATCGTCGAGTTGTCTCGATCCGATGTGAATGCACACGGATCGTGGTTTGATCTACGGCTAGGGGATTGCCACGTGGAAAGTTATTAAGTGGAGATTACTCTCCAATTGCATGCCTTCGTTGTGATTCCAGGGTTGCTTGTGGTGATGACACGTGCCCAGGCGGTTATAACCGTCTGGGTGGTGCACGATTGTATTTTCCTTCTAGAAGACTACTGCTGTAATCTGGTGTGACACTTTGCTGTGTGGACACAGATGAATAAATCCCAAGTCTGGGTAAAATAATACCCAAGTCTGGATATTTAGGCGGAGGTATTGGTCAAAGGATTTTGATCCTTTGTTAAATGGGAGAAGGCGCAAGGATTTATGTTTTCCTTTGGGCGCGCGACTATAAATTACTGATTGCTTTCTTCCTTTTGTAGGACCAATGCGCAGCCGCGCAAGGTCAAAAGGCTAAAAAAGGTTGGTTTGTGGTATGGTCTCAAATCCTTTTTATGAGGTTTTTGGGACCTTACCCCTTCAAGTCCCCCCAGTCTAGTGTTGTACTTATGCAAATAAGTGGAGCACTGGACTTATGAGAGAGAAATGTTTTTGGGCGCGAAAAGATAAGAAAGCTTCTATGAGAAGATTTGAATTTGCTGAGTTTGTAAAGATTTTTTGTAAAAAATCTTTGACTTGAAGTTATTGCAGTAAATTGATTTTGACAACCTGTCATTGTCAGTTGTTTTTTACTATCCGTGTTGTACACGCGCGCGTGTAAACGCGTGTATGTTCTGACATCTTCATTTTCTGTTGCTTGGGGAACTGTGATACCCGGAACAGTGTTGTGACGGTTACCGATGCTATTTATTGCGATGGGTATATAATCGTTTGGGTAACCTCTTCTGTGCAATCATTGCTTTGTTTGAAAACTTTCCCCATTCCTTGTTCTTAAGAAAATTTTCCGTCATCCTTTTGCGTATGTCAACCGGAGAACGTCAAGAGGATCTTGTTGAAGATATGTCGACTGATCTTCCACCATTGAAGTGGCCTAGGGCTTCGTTTGAGGGTTTGATTCAGAATCTTAAATTTCCGGAGAACTGGGGTGCCTTGTATCCCGAAGATGGGCAAACGGCAGCAGATGCTCCGGCCGGGTATATTACCCTCTTTTGGGATTTTTTCTGTGACGGTAATTTTCGCTTGCCTGTTACCAGATTTTTTCTTGAAATTCTTGGATTCTATAATCTGCACATCTCCCAACTTCACCCTATTGGTATGGTTAGGGTTCGACATTTCGAATTTGTATGTCGGACGATGCATGTGGAGCCAACCGTTCCCCGATTTAGGGTTTTTTATCAGATGCACTGTACCCAAGGGTTTTACTCATTCGTTCAGAGGGCTTCTGCAAAGAAGATTCTTCATCAGCCCCCAAAGTCTTTTCATGATTGGAAACAGAAATTCTTTTTTATCAAGGCTGGAGTGATTCCGGTGAAGATGGTTTTAAGAGGAAAAGATGACATTCCGATTGAATCGCTTCAGACTCCTGTTGATGAGAACTGGTACCAAGATCTGAAAGATGTGCCTAATATTGCGTTGCCGGAGAAAGCTCTTGTCGGAGCCGGCATGAGTTTGAACTGGAAGATGGAACGTGATGATAAGCCTGTGTATACAGAGGATGGTCATAGTAAGTTTGGGGCTTTTTCACTTTTTTTTTTTTTTTTTTTTTGACCTGTTTTCTGTTGGAATGTAGTTGTCTCTTTGTATGTTGTTGCCTTCAAAAGGGAAGGTGGAAGAATGGGTACCATCAAAAAGAAACCTGAAGAGGAGCTTTGGTACCATCGTATTGTGAAGAATTTTGTGCTTCCGCGGGACGCGGACCTATCTGTTCAACCGGCAGCTGGTGCTCGTGAGTTTATATTCGTTTTTCCTTTCTTTGTTGCTTTGAGTAATTTTTCTGTCTTGCGCTTTTCGTAGGTGAGTTGTTGAATTTGGGTGTAGGCCCTGAAAAGAAAAAACGCGCAACTACATCTACTTCCGCGCCGAAGAGAAGTGAGACTATTAAGACTCAACCTTTGAAGGCGAAAAATGTTGGAGAGAAGAAAGGTACGCGCCGTTCTTCTGTCTCCAGGTGTGATTATGTGGTGGTTTCTGACTCTTTGGAGGGTCTTACTCCTGTAGTGACTATGCGGGAACCGAAGCCAGAACCGAAGGATTCTGCTGATATTCCTTCTTCTAACCCGAATGAGCTTATTAATCTGGATTCCAGTCCTGAACATTTGGTTCACAGGAAGGCTGGTAAAAGAAAACAAGCTGATGCTGATGCGGAGGGTCAGCCTCCCAAGAAAGTGCAGAGGAAGAAAATTACCAGAAAAGGAAACCTTGATGCTTTTGTTTCAGAATCTGTTCCTGGTAAGTATTGCTTTTCTTTGTTTTCTTTGAGCGGATTGGATTTTTACAGACTTTTATTTGTCCAGAAGTTCCTGTTTCCCCTGTTCCTGCAGCAGTATCATCTGTGGTTGATAAAGAACTTCCCCCTTCCCCGCCGCGCGCTGCCGTTGCAGACCCGTTAGAATCTTCAGAGATAGCTGGGGAAGGTGTTGAGAAAACTATTGAGGCTGAGGAGCCTGTTGGTGCTAATACAGAGACTGAACAGATTGTTGAACCGGGTGTGGTAAATGATGCTGATAATCCACCGACACTGGAAAAGGAGACTGCTGAGAAACCTCAATCTTCTCCCCCTAGACCTTCTGAAACTATACCTGAGTATACTGAGAAGGCCGCCACTGAGGAGGCAGGTTCATCTGCTGGTGTTGAGAAGCAATCTCCAATTCGCCCAGAAGAAACTCTGGGAGAATATTATTACCGGACTTATACGGAGAAAGATGCTCCTGATCCTCATGCCCCTGTTTGGAATGTGAAAAAAGGTGATACCTTCTCGGATTGGCGTGTATGCCAGGATTGGTTGCAGGGGATACTTCCGCCTGGTGAGATTAAGTTTCAGGAAAATCAGCCTTATGAGCAGACCTACCAGTCTTATCTTGCAGAAACTGCTTCTCATGTTTCCACTACTCACCGTATAGTGCGTGAGTGGTACAGTATGCATAAGGAGCGAGCATCTTTTATGGCATCGCAAAAGAAGTTTGCTAAAGATGAGAAACATGTGGCTCATTTGAAGGCTAAATTAGAAGCTGAGCAAGCCAAGTTTGAAGCTGAGCGCAAGACTGAGGAATGGTCTGTCGCTGGTTGGAAAAGAAAAGCTGAAGCTGAAGCTGAAGCTGCTCTTCTGTCTGAAGAACGCAAAAATTGGAGGAGAATTTGTGAAAAGGATAATGCTGAGAAAGCAAACCTTCGCAATATTATAAATAACCTCAAGGCTGAAGTTGAAAATCTGAAGAACCAAGATGCGGAGGTAGAAAGATTGAAGAAAGAAAAAGCTGATATGGAAGCTATGTTGGTGGAAGCGCGTTCTCATAGGGAACGAAGCGAGCAACGGGAGGTACAAGCTTTAGCTACTCTTGCCGTTAGAGATAAAGAATTAGAGGAACTTACCGCTTTGGTTTCTGACCAGGAACAATTGAAGAAGGATCTAGAACTTGCGCATGCTGAGAACACTGAAACCTCCCGCCGTTTATCTGAGGTTGAAGATAAACTGGAGAATTCAGAAATGGCGCGAGTTTCAGCGGAAAGCGAGCTTGAACCTTTAAAGAATGATATGGCCTGGTTGAAAGATCGCGGGATCGCTTGTGTAAGTTCCTTTCTTTTTTTTGTTCAGATATGCTTTTTTGATGCTTTATCCTTGCTTGATTGCATAGGTTGCTGAATCTGTATTAAACGCTGAAGAACTGGATAAAACTGTTGCTAATTTGATGGTTGCTGCGCGACGAGATGGTTACGCGCAAGGTTATGCGGAATGTTCTCAACACGTGAATAGCGCTTTAAAGGTTAACTGGGATGATAGCAAGTCTGCTACCTTTGGCGTTAATACTGCCAGCACGCTTGCTTCTATGAAGACAGAGTTTAATAACTTGCAACTTCCAGTGATGGAGTTGATAAATGTGGCGCTGCAATCAGATGATCACGTTGCGCAACTTAAAGAAATCTTTCCGGATGGGGGTGAAGATTTAGAGTAGGATGAAATTGTATTGAACAACAAAATTTTCTTTTTTTTTTGTAGGATGTTGATCCTTGTTTTGACGGTGCGCTGTTGCGCAAGGATTTTAAACACTGCTGTGTCTAAACTCTTTAGGGCGTATTTGTACGCTAAAAATAGTATGTTTCTATTTGTTTTGTTAAATGTCTTTACAATATTTTGCATGAGGACAATTACTTTTGCTTTGAGTAAGGCGAATAAGGTTGGTATGAAGCTCATGTGTGAGTTTATGGTCGTTTGTGACGTGATCACTGACCGCGCATGGAGCTTTGTGATATACTACCATAATGTTTTTGCACTTACTAAAAAGAAATTGCATGCACTTTGTAAACACAAAAATAATAGAAACTTTGTAATTTTATTCATGGATAATGCTCAGAGGCGTTACAAAGTTTTTTTGGATAATTAAATGGAACTTAACTTACTCCCTGATAGTTCCGCCGCTTTTGATAAGTCATGTCTTTTCTGCGGAAAACTTATAGAGTCCTTTTAAGTTTTAGCCCGTTTGCTTGAGCTTTCTTCTCCTCGGGTAATCTGCTTAATCTCCTTGCGCATGTTCTGGAGTAAATGCGTAAGTTCTCCATTTTTGAGGGCCTTTTCTATTTCCGTGCGCAGAGATATGCAGTTGTTCGTGGTATGCCCATTATCCTTATGATATTCGCAGTACTGCGTCGGGTCTTGACCATGTTTACTTTTCATCGGAATCGGAGGTTTGAATTGGTGATCCTCAGTACTTAGTACCTCCGCCGGGGTTTTTGTTAGGGGAGTCCACTGCCTCTCCCTATTTTCGTGTTTGTTCTCTCTTTGTGCAGAGAACTTGTTGGTTGTTGTGCGGGCATCTTCAGAGGATCGACTTCCTGATGCCTCGCGCCATGACTTTTTGTACCTTCTTTCACCAGTTGCGCTTAAGTCTGCGGGCCTGTTGTGTGGTGGTGGTGGCCTGTTTGTAGTAAGGTTTTTCTCGGTCTGCGC
Organism: Helianthus tuberosus; assembly: GCA_030545235.1. NCBI lineage: Eukaryota > Viridiplantae > Streptophyta > Magnoliopsida > Asterales > Asteraceae > Helianthus > Helianthus tuberosus. Next base: position 29,405,733 of record CM060437.1, on the reverse strand, counting down.
ATAAACTTTGGCCGCCGCCATTATCTTTTCCCAACTCGTGGGGAGGCCCTCTGTTCCCGATAACACCTTGACCATGTCGTCACACCTAACCGCGTACTTAAACTGAGCACGGATTAGTTGTTCGTTAACACTTCCAATCTCTAACACTTCTTTATTGTACCTGGTGATAAAATCCTCCAGATTCTCGTCATCGCGACGCCAGATGTTCATGACGTCGGATGTATCGCGCATTGATCGCCTTTGTTGGCTGAAGTGTGTTAAAAACTTCCTACGCAGATCTTTCCACGACTCAATCTGTCCCGTTGGTAGGTTATCAAACCAGATTCGCGCTGGGCCGGTTAGTGTTTGCACAAACAAGTGACACCATAGCGGAAGAGTCCAACCGCCAACCAACCCTGCGCTGGTGAATACTCTTAGATGATCATCAGGGTCAGTTAACCTATTGAATTTCCCAACGTTAGATGGTAATTTGGCCCTTTCCAATGGAGCCAGAGCTATCTCCAATATGAACTTCGAGTTTTCCGCCGCTTCAACCGGGCGATAAACTAAGTCATAGTTATGCTCGGCCTCGGGGTTATAAACCGCTCGAGGCCTGCATTTGTTATAGTTTGGCTGTAGTCTGTTGAATACGCTGGTGTTTGCACTCAAATGATATGTTTGATCGGATTCATCAGTATGAGTGTCCCGTTGGGAACTCAACCTGTCATGAACCGATTGTTTTCGACGAGGGTGTGGTTCATCATGGTGTTGTCTCCGGTAACTGCCTGTATCATCATAAGTTGATTCTTCTCGCTGAGAGGCATGAGCTCTTGACCCCGGCCTCCGGGATTGGGTCACGGGAGCAGTTTGAGCACACAATTGTGTGTATACTGCGTTTAATGCCCCTTGGGACCGGACATACCATGATATCAGAGTTTCTCCTAGTGGTAAGATTGATTGTGTAGGATTTGCTGGTAACATTCCTGGAGTGACAGGATCATTTGCTCGATTAGATTGAACCTCGTTATCGTCCGAGGCCTCTTCTACGATCCCTTCTACTGGTAAATTGTTTCCGACGTTTGGTCGAGGACCAGGTTGCCGGTGAGATGACGAATTCTCTGCCATGTGCAAAAACAGAAAACGGAATGAACTGAATCGAAACGAGGTAGAAACTAGAAAAACTGAGAAAACGGTGGGCGCCAATGAAGAAACACTAACTAAATGGTCGGAACCGAGATAGTTAGGGGGTTTGAATCCGCATGAAAGGGTTAGCTCTCTCTCGGTTGATTCAGTTGCGGCTGAACTTCTTCTCCGGTGATTCTGCAAAAAAGAACACCGTTAGTCTCGCCAAGGGGAGAAGAGGGTTCTCTCCTTGACCCGACTCCGGTGTGAGAATAAGTATTGGTAATGGAGAAGAAAAAGTATTTGATAAGTGAATGTGATATGAGTTTATACCTGAACAGTTCTCTTATTTATAACCGGGAGTTTTGGGAGGGAAAACCTGTTATTGAAAAGATCACGGAAGATGCTAACGCCGTAGCGGTTATATTTTCTTCCGTTAAGTTCTTTGATCCAATCGTTGAGTTGTCTCGATCCGATGTGAATGCACACGGATCGTGGTTTGATCTACGGCTAGGGGATTGCCACGTGGAAAGTTATTAAGTGGAGATTACTCTCCAATTGCATGCCTTCGTTGTGATTCCAGGGTTGCTTGTGGTGATGACACGTGCCCAGGCGGTTATAACCGTCTGGGTGGTGCACGATTGTATTTTCCTTCTAGAAGACTACTGCTGTAATATGGTGTGACACTTTGCTGTGTGGACACAGATGAATAAATCCCAAGTCTGGGTAAAATAATACCCAAGTCTGGATATTTAGGCGGAGGTATTGGTCAAAGGATTTTGATCCTTTGTTAAATGGGAGAAGGCGCAAGGATTTATGTTTTCCTTTGGGCGCGCGACTATAAATTACTGATTGCTTTCTTCCTTTTGTAGGACCAATGCGCAGCCGCGCAAGGTCAAAAGGCTAAAAAAGGTTGGTTTGTGGTATGGTCTCAAATCCTTTTTATGAGGTTTTTGGGACCTTACCCCTTCAACATCATTACCTTTTCTGGTTTTGGGCAACTTGGTAACAAAGTCCATAGTAGTTATAAGTTCCCATTTCCATACAGGCATTTCTAATTGTTGAAGTAACCCTGAAGGTTTCTGGTGTTCTGCCTTAACTTGTGAGCAAGTTAGACACTTAGATACATATCTAGCTATGTCCTTTTTCATTCCTATCCACCAGAAATTATTTCTTAAATCTTGGTACATTTTATTGTTTCCCGGGTGCATGGTATATCTAGATTTATGGGCTTCTTCTAAAATCTTATTTCTTAAATTTCCTTGCTTAGGTACCCAAATTCTCTTCTTATGGAATCTCCAAATTCCATCAGCTCCTTGCTCTAATTCCTTTATTCTTCCTTTCATTCCTTCAGCATCATCCTTGATTGCTGTTTCCTGAACATTCTTTAATTGTTCCATTAAGTCTAATTGTAAACTTAATCTAAGAGCACGAACCCGCTTTTGCTTTTCATGATATTTACGACTTAAGGCATCTGCAACTACATTTGCCTTTCCTTCATGATATTGAATATCACAGTCGTAGTCACTTAGGATTTCCATCCATCTCCTTTGCCTCATGTTCAATTATTTTTGCCTAAATATGTATCTTAAGCTTTTATGGTCTGTATAGACAGTAAACTTACTTCCATACAAATAGTGTCTCCAAATTTTAAGGGCAAATATTATTGCTCCTAATACTAAGTCATGAGTCGTATAATTTTCTTCGTGCTTTTTCAATTGTCTTGAGGCATACGCAATTACCTTTTTGCGTTGCATTAGCACACATCCTAATCCTAACTTAGAGGCATCACAGTATACTTCAAAATCTTCGGTTCCTTCTGGTAAGGCAAGGATTGGGGTGTTTGTTAACCTTTGTTTTAAAATCCTAAAGGCTTCTTCCTGTCTAGGTCCCCATTCAAACTTAACTGATTTACAGGTTAGCTTAGTTAATGGCACAACTATCTTAGAGAAATCCTTAATAAAGTGCCTATAGTACCCAGCTAATCCTAGAAAACTTCTAACTTCTGTAGCTGATTGCGGGACCTTCCATTTGGTGATTGCTTCTATTTTGGAGGGATCTACGTGAATACCTTCGTGATTCACCATGTGACCTAAAAATTGCACCTCCTGTAGCCAAAACTCACACTTCGAAAATTTGGCGTAAAGCTTTTCCTTTCTTAACAAAGTTAAGAGTGCATGCAGGTGCTGACAATGCTCATCCTGACTTTTGGAATAAATAAGTATATCGTCGTCAATGAAGACAATTACAAATTTATCCAAATACGGTTTACAGATTCTATTCATCATGTCCATGAATGCTGCCGGAGCATTTGTTAGTCCAAAAGGCATAACTGTAAACTCGTAGTGACCATACCTAGTTCTGAAAGCGGTTTTAGGTATGTCTTCTTCTTGTACCTTCAACTGATGATATCTTGAGCGCAAGTCGATCTTAGAAAAATATCTAGCCCCCTGAAGTTGATCGAAAAGATCATCAATCCTAGGTAATGGGTATCGATTCTTGATTGTAACCTTATTCAATTCCCTATAATCGATACACATTCGCATCGAACCATCCTTTTTCTTTACGAACAACACTGGTGCTCCCCAAGGGGATGAATTAGGTTGTATGAATCCTTTACTGAGCAATTCATCTAATTGCTGTTTCAGTTCTAACATTTCGGTGGGTGCTAGACGATAAGGTGCCTTTGCTACGGATGTAGTTCCAGGAATCAAATGAATTCTAAATTCTACCTCCCTATCCGGTGGTAATCCTGGTAACTCTTCTGGGAATACATCTGGGCATTCTGAGACTATAGGAATTTCCTTAAGTTCCTTACCCTTAGTGCTAATGATTACCGAAATCATATACACTACTCCTTGCTTTCGTTCATAACTAGCAACTTTCATTACTGAAATGAACTTCATGGGTTTTCGCGGCTTATCCCTTGTAATCATAATTACTTCTCCGGTGGGTGCACGCATTTCTATAGAGTTCTTATCACAAAGGATTCGAACATGGTTGGCTACTAACCAATCCATTCCTAATACGACATCGAATCCAGCTAAATCCATAGGTAACAGGTTTGCAGAAAATTTATGACCTGAAAGTTCTATATTTTCTTTTTGCAAAACCGTATCTATGTTAACAGAATTCCCGTCTGTCGTTTCTACTGTAAAAACTTGCCTAAGTTTCGTTAAAGGTTGCTTAAGAGCTTGGCAGAATGAAGTATTTATAAAACTTTGGTTTGCACCAGAGTCAAATAATACTTTCGCATAGACATTGTGTACCAGAAACGTACCAGCTATTACGTCAGGAATCAGTTCAGCTTCCTGCGTGGTCAATTGGAAGGCTCTTACGTTTTTCTTGGTAGTTCCTTCTGCAGGTTTGGCCTTTTATCTGCTGGTTTGACCAATTTAGGGCATTCTGGTTTGAAATGCCCCGCTTCTCCACAGTTATAGCAGACCCTTGTTTTCTTTCTGCAATCTTCTTCACGGTGTCCTACAGTTTTGCAGAAATTACAGGTTTCATTACATTTTCCAAAATGTTTCTTTCTACAGTTTCTGCAGAACGACGGAGTGGAAGATTGCCCAGTTCCTCTTTTCTTGAAATTGCTATTATTACCCACACGAAATCCTTGGGTAATTTTCTGAGCTAATTCCTTCTTCCTATTTTCTTCTCGCGTACGCACCAGTCCGTCTGTCAAAGTGTTGGCTAATTCCACCGCATCATCGATCGTGCGGGGTCTCGCAGCTTTGACAATATCACGGATCTCGCTAATTAAACCCCAGATGTAGTGAGAAATAAGTACCGGCTCTGGCGAAGCCAAAGTAGGCACAATTCTGGCATACTCGAAAAACTTCAAAGTATACCCTCGGCAATCAACATTCACCATTCGGTGGCTCAGAAACTCATTCGCCATCTGCTCTTTTTCATATTCAGGGCAGAATTTTCTTTCCACCAGACGTTTAAACTCCTCCCAACTCATGGCATAGGCCATATCACTTCCTTTGGCTTGTAATACCGTGTTCCACCATTCCAATGCTTCTTCCTTAAAAAGGTGAGAAGCATACATGACTTTATCCTCCTCGACACATTTACTTATTTTAATCACTGCCTCGGTTTTCTCCAACCAACGCAGTGCAGCAGTCGCCCCTTCATTGCCTGCAAATTCAACAGGTTTACAAGCAAGGAATTATTTGTAAGTGCAACCAGGCGTTGCAGCTTTCATTCTTTTGAGAATTGGGGCTTGCAGTACATCATCGTTATCGTTATTATTAATGTTGCCGCCTCCATTTATGCTATTACTGAAATTATCGCCGTGAGTGCGTTTACTGGGAATAATTTGTTGAGGTTCAATTGGGTTTCGTGCAGCAGCAAGAATTGCTGGAATAGCATTGGCTATCCCTTGAGCAACGATATTCTAGATATCTTGCCTATTGAGGAAGTGATCCTCATTGTTTTGCTCAGATTGGTTAATCTCGTTAACTGGTTCATTATTAGCGTGTTCCATCTGAATATTTATCAATTATTATTTATCACGGGCTAATATTTAGTACAACCATTCAAGTATCATTGTTCAAACAGAAAAATGGCAAACATTACGACTTTTGTATATATATGTTTATTACAAATTACAACAGAAATTGAATATATACTAGGGGTTGTGCATTCATAATTTTAGTCTATCTAGGAATATTATGTTCAGCATGCTTTTATATAAGATTTATTCTATCTTCTCTTACTAAGTTGTTTATCTAATGGGCAAGGTTCCTTTAAAGTTTCTGGCTTATAAATGATATGGGTGCTAATACTGAGTCAGGGTGTTGAGATCTAATTTCATTGGTTGGTCCGGGTTTGGCAGTTTAACTTAATTAAAAGTTAACATTTACTGCTGTAGTGGCTAACATATAGAGATTTGCCCATTGTTCATCTAATTCATTTTCCCATGGTGGTTTATTGCCTATTTCCTGAGTTTCCTTATTGATCATCACTCCTTTTTGTTGTGACTTCTTTATTTTCTCTTGACTTTTTCTAATAATCCAAATCCTTTTCTTAATGGTAAGTGGTTTCTCAAACTGTGCCTTACGAACAAATATTCCTTCCTCAGTATCTGCTGAGTATCTTGAGGAATTTGATTGAAATGAGGTTCCCTTATCTTTTGGTGAACTATCTAATTGACGATAGATATCCGAAATTCTTTGCTTACCCATATTGTAAACTAACAAATAGTTAGATACACAACAAACACATAATCACAGAATAGCAATCAGAGAAATTAAGTATTTCTAAATACTTAATTGACTTAAATCAGTGGCTCTGATACCACCTTTTTCTTTCACGGCCCCCGGCCCGGTTTGACCCGGTCCCGGAGCCGCGGGACAGAAATCCCATGGTATTTATTTAAGTTGGCAGCGGAATTATTAACAGGATCGTTAAAACTAGAAAATGCCTGATTGTTTTATTTCATAATTAGGGATAAACCCCATAATTTACAATAAAGGTGATTTCTTAAGGAAATCCCCTATTTTACAAAAACATGTTTCTTTATTTAATCAAGCCACTTCTTCAAGCATGTAGTGCTACATGGCACTTTTTCCTGGATCACAGCAGATCACCTGAAACATGTTTTAAAAAGGTTTTATCAGCAGGGAAATACTGGCGAGTCACTCATTTTGCACAAAACGACACATTGTTATAATATACAGTATTAAGGGTGATTTCATTGTTTTTATCAACCAATTACCCCAAATTGGTATTTGTCACTCGACTATATCTGTGACTATGGTCAGATCACCCATTGGCTAACTCGTTGTCCAATGGCGACGGGAAACAAGTAATGTATACAAAACCCCACATACCGGCAGTAATTGAAGATTACAAAGACTTAATCCCTGTAATTATAACCTTGAAAACATTTAGGGTTTTATAAAGCAATTTGATAAAAAGAGAATGACTCACATTGCAGATTTAAACGGGCAGAGTCTAACCTACCGATAAGCCTGTTAACCTAATTCAAATAACAATGCACACGAAAACTAGGTTAGTAACTTTAATCCAACTTTTACGACAACTCACGAGATCAAAACCTTCACAATGAATGACAAAGTGCGATACTTAAACATCCATTGAATTTACGACGAATGACAAAGTATAACCCAAGTTTGAGCAGCACTTAAACATCCATTGGATTGGTTTTTATCGATCGGACATTAAATCGTAGCAGTGATCGAGTTATTACCCTGTTATCGCGGTAGAATTTCGTGCTGTGTGTGTTTTTGGAGTAATCAGACGATATCTCAGTGTATGAATCGAATTTTAACGTCGAACCAATGCCAAATTTCAAGTGCCAATGCCTGGGATTTATACTGGAAAAACGGAGCTCCCGCGTGTCACGAGAGGCTCTCGCGTGACGCGAGAGGTCAATTTTAGCATAGGGTAGCCACGTCTGTTACTAGCTTAGCTGAGTTGACCGTTCGTTAAAATTCGATTTCCACGTAAAACTATAAGGATATTACCGACTAGGGAATACCCCCCCTGAGTTTTAGGGGCCCTGATCCTGATTCCGATTGTTCTGAAAATTTTAGGGGTCATGCAGTATCACTTGGGGGTCTCAATTAGGGTTTCCTATTGGGTAAAATAAGATAAGAAATGGTAATTTTAATGAGGGTTGTTACACTTTTTAAATCCGAATTTTACACAAAACGGACCAAAACCGACATATATTTCGTTCACTGGACAGTGGGACGAAGTGGTGTTGAAACCGTCTTGAATAGGACTCGAAAATACATCCGATTCAGATGAAAATACAGCTCCGAATGCAAGAAACAGCCACTTGTGAAAACTAGACTGTTCTGTGTGAAGCCCGGCTGCCTTCGTACGAAGGCACTACGAAGGCACTGGTTTCACACAACCTAGCCCAAGTTCTCACCTGTGACTTGAACAAAGACCTCTCTGGCTCTAAGTTTAGTTAGTAGCTTAAGGCTGGAGGGATGTACACCCGATTTCTCGAAGCACGACACGAAGAACACCCGATTTTGAACACGGAACAAGCCAACTGTGCGAAGCCACCACCTTCGTACGAAGGCACCAGCTTCGTACAAAGGAGCCTGTTCACCACTCGACACTCTGATTCGACCGTTTCAGCACTTTGGAGGACTTACGCACTTCTGTTCCCGCTCGCAGGCTGATCCGACGCTCTCTCCACTCCTTTCCAGACTGTGTTTACTCGCTAAGCACGCACCGTGAGTATACTTAATTTTCGATTTAAACGCACCTTTTGGGGTGTAACATACGTTCATACATAAACACACTTATCAAAACACATTACATGCTTAAACTGATTATCACACGCGAATTACCAGTATACATATTTACACGTGATGCTTGATACATATGTGCTAGGACTTTTACTCGTTGACGTTCCACCTTAGCTAGTATGGTACTATAGTTCGACTCACACCCGACGGGGTCTAGTTAAGGGACTTCACACCTCTCCTTCGCAGTCATCTCGGGACTTAGCTTGAGTGTTTGTCTTGTTAGTAGATATGTTGTGTTGTATCTCGTTTATGTATGTGGAAACTCGCAATGCTTTTATCTATGTTACTATTATATCAAACCTGTATACTCGCCATTACATTTTTGTATTGACATTATTTTAACGTATGTTGCAGGTTGATCGCAGGTCATCTCGAATCAAGATTAGGCTACTTTAGAAACCCACCTAAATCTAAGTTGTCGGATTTGTATTGTTAGAGAGACATGAAATCTGTATGACTTTTTGTGAAATATTTGTTTATTAGTATGGGATAATGAACTTGTTAAATATTGTCGCTAAATTAGTCGTTATGGATTCTTTTGAGCAATCTGATTTGCTTAGTGCCGCGCCCCAACGATTCCGCCATCGGTTGGGGTGTGACAAGTCCTTGGTCTTTCACATCTTTGGCCATTTGGCACTTTTAGTACCTCTCCTTCCTTGGGATTAGTCGGAGATCCGGGACGCGTTTTAGCTAACGCACAATAAATAATAATCATTCTCTCCTTCCCAGAGTCGGGATTAGTCGGAGATTCAAATACGTTTTAGTTAACGTTCAGTTTAGGTCCTTCCTCCTTCCACATAGTTGGGATTAGTCGGAGGTTTCTCCTTCCACGTAGACAGGGTTAGTTGGAGAATTGGACACGTGTCGTCACATAGTTGGACGAAATTTTCAGGGTGTTACATAAGCTATCCCAAACACTTTTTAAAAACTCCTTTTTGAAAAGTCATAAGTTAATAAGTCATTTTTAACAAAAATCCTTTTTAACTTAAATAAGCTAACCCAAACACACTCAATAATTACCTGGAACAATTCCTTCATCCATCCTCATGAACAAAGAATGGTCCAAGGTTTTTGGTGGTCGTTGTGACCTGAGAAGAGAGTGTGGCGGAGGAGGGCCAACTACTACTACGCCGGGCTTCTTCCTTGTGTTTGGACAAGTGGTCGCCATTGCGGTGACCAGAGAAACAACGTTGTGGTAGCAGCGTAGAGAAACAATCGCTTAAAGATCCGCCTGAGCTGGCCTTAATGTGCTTTGCCGTAGACATTAAATCGTATAAAATTTTACCGGAATATTAATACTATGGTGACCGATAAATTTGGTTTTCAAAGGTCCCTTAGAAGATCTTGATTTTGAATTTGATATTAGGTTTTGCATGAAATTGTCTTGGCAATTGAGGATGTAGGATTGAGATATGTTGTAACACCCCGATATTTCCACATATTACCGGTGGGCCCGGCGGGGAGTATCGTGACGTAGTTGATATCATCATAGTCAATACACACAATATAATAGCACAGCGGAAGGCTTGGTGAATAAACTATTACATACCATAATGTCTGAGTGTTCGAGTGACAGAATATACAGACTGGAATGTAATAAGATCCACAGGCGGATCATAAATAAATACAAAGAAACAAAATAACAGACTTCAGGTATCTACGGATTTGCAAGATCCTCTTATGACACCTAATAGCTCCAGCCTGTTACGAGAGGTACCTGTCAAATCAGTCTTTAAGAAAATACGTCATTTTACACTGGTAAATACAATTAACTGGCTCTTTTGAAAACATTTATGAAAATTGATTTAAGTGCACATGGCACAAATCTTTTATAACTTGGGACAATTATTTAAATATAATCTTGTATACAGATTTACATGTTTGTCTTACAATTGGGGCCGGTTGGAACCCGGTCTTGATTAACCGAATCACCACTTATAGAACCCACAAAGGAGTTATCCCCAACATGTGGGTTTATATTTTAGCATTTGCATCTGTCAGGTGTATGCCTACACCCCGTGCATAGGTCGTTGCCATTTTCAAATGAAATGAGCCGAGGATATCCAGGACACGGTCGTATTAACCCCCAATGCTTATGTTATCAAACAAGACAGATTAAAACGGGTTATGTAAATTTATTAATCACAATCCGATTAAATGATTTCATACCCGACCAAGTGGCATTATTATAATACCATATCCCAAGCCCGTATAAGGGAAAATAAAGTTAAAAATATTTACCTGATGCTAGCAGTAAAATCCTAAAGCTTTTTGAAGGCACCTTCTACCGGAAGCTATTTAATCTGTATAGAAGGTTTATTAACCTATTAGGACGCTAACGGGTCTTTAATTTAGTCAAGGACTTAGACCGGCTAGCTAGAAGGAACCCTTACGGTTCTAAACGCTAGATTAAGCGGAGACCGGAATAGAATGTGGTTTAAACCCGACAAGATTGGATACTTGTATAATATGGGTAAACCAATCACATTCTGGAAATTGAGGATTTAATGATTAGGTTTGACCCGTTTCGGCTATTTTATGTAAACTAGTCACATAAGCCGATCTGAACGCGTAAACGCGTAACGGGTAACTAAATAAATTATATACAGGTCTTAATCATTATTATGCTCAAAATATGTTAATACATCAGTAAGATGTTAACATATATGCCCAAAAAGTAATTTAAACCAAAATAAGTCCCATAAGGGTATTTTGGTAATTTTAATGTCCATAAAAGAGTTTAAATGTGAAACTGAGTTTCAGGTCTGATTTAATTAGTAAAAATATGTATTTTTATAAGTTATATCAGTAGGGTATTTTATATGTGTGAAATTTATCTTATATGATCCAACTATGCACCGTAGGGGCATTTTGGTAATTTCACATAGGATTTAAAGGTCTACATAGACTTCTGAGTTTAAAAACTTTGGTTTACTGTATAATTATATAAATTAGCTTAAAACATCAGTGGGTAATAAATTTTATATGCCAAATATAGTTTTAACTCAAACTATGTGCTAAAATGCTTAAAAATCGGTTTTAAGGGATATTCGGGTTAAAACAGGAAATCTGAGTTTTTGATCAGTTTATAAGGTTCAAAATACTTTATTTATCATGTATAATCAGTAGCAAAAGGTATGGCATTAAAAAGTTATGTAAAACTCATTTTATGCATGAAAAGGGTAAAACCGACAATTACCGAATTCAAGCTATAATCCTATGTTATGCTCAGCCTAAAAATAAATAAAAATCTTCAAAAATCCCAAAATATTATTTTACATCAGTAGGTAAAAAGTTTGATATCAAAAATCGGGTTTAGATAGGCTTTATGCTAATTACGCCATTTAAATAATAAAAAGCTCATTAATTACGCTATTGAGCATAACTCCTATTCTAGACCTCAAATTGATGTCAAATTTTCTGGACATGTCTAAATATCAGTAGCAAAGGTGTTAGTCCATTCACATTGCTAAAAATCTTAGTTGTGTGTAAAAAGGGCGTTTATGGCATTTTTAAGCATAATCACGATCAAGTGCATATAATTCAAACCACTAGGAACCATGCAATATAACTCCAGAGGGTTATACTACTAAGTAATGTGGTCCTAATGGAAGCTTAAAACATGGGAGAATTAAGCTTGAACGGGTCAGAACTGAAAGTCAAAGCAAAAGTCAAGCTTTTGCTACTTTCGGTTATAAACTGACCTTAGACTATTAATTGCCGGGTTAGGACTGATAAAACATGATTTAATATTAATTACCAAGTCATTAGAATGTTAAAATATAATTTAGAACCTCTGATTTATTAATTTTAGTCATTTTCAAACATTCTGTCCAGTTTGACTTTTTGTCAAACTACTTTGACCCGACAATTGACCAGTCAAACGAGATAATTAGGAGGTGCCCTTTTAAGGGTTAATCACCTACACTAATGTGGTTCTATAACCACTTTCAATTTGATTAGTGGTTAAACCATATGTAATTAAAACGAAAGTCAAACTAAATTTACGATAAGTTTGACTTTAGAGTAATTAAGCTAATTAAAACGACTAAACAAGAAATTAGAGGCTTACTAAAGGTCCTAGTAGTCTTTTCTACCCTTGATAGTCTTCTCCTAATGATGCAAGCTCCAGAGGCAAGTCCTTGGTGAAGTTGTTTGCAAATGTGCTTATGAACACAAGAGCAAGTCCCCTTATATAGTGAATTGCAAGATCAAAGATTACTTCCAGGTGTCCTAGTTGATGAAATAAACCGACATATAGCTCCTTAGGTCGTTACAAACTAGGCTAAGGAGGTGGAACAGCCAAAACCCGCACCTGGCAACACTTTTCTGTTACTGGTATGCTGAGGCGGGCCGCGTAAGACTTAAGGGGGGGTCTTACGCGGGCCGCGTGGACCGGTTTAACTGGCAAAACAAGTTTCAAGGTTGGCAGATTCAGTCCCTTGTCATTTTTAACCCTTTTTAATATCATTGTTGACATGTAGGGCCCTTGTAGTCAGTTTGTTGAAGCTCAAGGATGTATAAACTAACTTCGTTAGGCTACGGTTCGTTAAATATCACTATGAAAGCAAGTTTCATCAAGTTGACACTTATAGCCCAAAGTCTTGAAAATATGCCTAACGATCTCGAAACCACGTGAAATTTATACCACTTATTCTTAAGAGTATATTTGAATGTTTCGAAGCCTCGGTTTCGTTAAAAGGTCACTCAGAGGTCATAATCGACATGTTGACACGTTTAACCCTTATAATTTAATAATCTTCTGAGTATTTTCATAAACGGCTTCTTATATCAAATCAATCACTCGTTTAAGAACATATTCATCATGTATGGTCATTCAGAGGCACAAGTTTGGCATGTTGACACTTATAGTCCTTCTGCAAACATAGTTTCACTGTTTGTCAACTTTAGTCCTTCAAACTCAATCTTTCACATAGTTAGAGTTTAGGACACGTGTCTATACATATTTGGACACGTTTTTACATTGTGTTACATCCTCACCCCCTTAAAAGAAATCTCGACCCCGAGATTTACTGGAACAAGTGAGGGTATTTCTGTCTCATAGTGGACTCGACTTCCCACGTATATTCGGGACCTCTACGAGCATCCCATTTGACCTTTACTATAGGTACATGCTTTCTTCGGAGCTTTTTAACTTGTCGATCCTCGATCGATATAGGTCTTTCAACAAATCTCAAGCTTTCATCAATTTGCACGTCTTTATGAGACATAGCCAGTGATTCATCGGCTAGGCATTTCTTGAGATTACAGATGTGGAACACATTATGGATTCCACTCAGCTCCTCAGGCAAGTTTAGCTTATAAGCTACACTGCCGACACATTCGATAATCTCGAATGGTCCAATATATCTAGGGCTTAACTTACCCTTCTTACCAAAACGCATCACACCTTTCCAGGGTGATACTTTCAGTAAGACTTTATCGCCAACCTCAAATTTTAGAGGTTTCCGCCTCTTATCAGCATAACTTTTCTGCCTATCCCTGGCAGCTTTCAGGCGATCACGAATTTGGACAATTTTGTCCGTTGTTTCAAGGACTATTTCAGGTCCTGATAGCTGAGTTTCTCCTACTTCTGCCCAACAGACAGGCGTTCTGCATTTCCTACCATATAATGCTTCAAAAGGCGCAGCCTGAATGCTTGTATGGTAGCTATTATTATATGAGAAATCGATCAATGGCAAGTGGTCATCCCAACTACCACCTAAATCAATAACACATGCACGAAGCATGTCTTCCAAAGTTTGAATTGTACGCTCACTCTGTTCATCAGTCTGAGGATGGTAAGCAGTACTAAAATTCAAACGCGTACCCAAAGATTGTTGGAAACTTTTCCAAAAGTGAGAGGTGTATCTAGTATCTCTATCAGAGATAATAGACACCGGTACGCCATGAAGAGCTACAATTTTGTCTACGTACAACTGGGCTAACTTGTCGGAACTATGGGTCTCCTTGATGGGCAAGAAATGTGCTGACTTAGTCAGTCTATCAACAATAACCCATATGGTATCATTTCCATGCCTGGTTTTAGGTAACTTGGTTATGAAATCCATGGTTACCATCTCCCACTTCCATGTAGGGAGTTCTGGTTGTTGAAGCAGACCTGATGGCTTTTGATGTTCAGCTTTAATCTGAGCACATGTCAGGCACTTAGCTACATGTGTGGCAATAGATCTCTTTAAACCTATCCACCAATAATTAGCCTTCAAATCATGATACATCTTGTCACCTCCAGGGTAAACTGAGTATTTGGAGTTGTGAGCTTCCTGAAGAATTACATCTCGAAGTCCTCCTTGAACAGGAACCCAAATTATTCCATTCATTCTGAGGATTCCATCCTTCCCAGGTGCTAACTGTTCAGCAGTTATACCCAACTTTTCATTTGTAAGATTAACTTCCAAAACAGCATCTTTCTGTGCAGCTAATAGTCTTTCATTCAGACTATTCTTCAACTCAATGCTTTTGGCATTGATCCTGATTGGTTTAACTCTTTCCTTTCGGCTTAGAGCATCAGCGACTACGTTCGCTTTACCTGGATGGTAGCGTATCTCGCAATCATAGTCATTTAGAGTTTCCATCCAACGGCGTTGTCTCATATTGAGTTCTTTTTTATTGAACAAATGTTGGAGACTTTTGTGATCCGAGTAGATCACACACTTAGTTCCATATAAATAATGTCTCCACAATTTAAGTGCTAATACAACAGCACCCAATTCCAAATCATGGGTGGTGTAATTCTTTTCATGCACCTTCAGTTGTCTTGATGCATAGGCAATCACCTTGCCACGCTGCATAAGTACACACCCCATGCCGGTGTGTGAAGCATCACAATATACGACAAACTCTTCAATCCCTTCGGGTAAGGTTAATACTGGAGCATTGCTCAACTTTTGCTTAAGAATCTCAAAAGATTCTTGTTGCTTGGGACCCCAAACAAATTTCACATTCTTGCGGGTCAGAGAAGTTAATGGTGCAGCTATCCTCAAGAAGTTCTCAATGAATCTTCTATAATATCCAGCTAAACCCAGAAAGCTGCGTATCTCTGTAGGTGTTTTTGGTGCTTCCCAATTCATAATGGCTTCTATCTTGGCAGGATCAACTTGGATACCTCGCTCACTAATAACATATCCAAGAAATTGGACTTCGCGAAGCCAGAACTCGCATTTGGAGAATTTAGCATACAACTTCTCCTGTTGAAGCAATCCTAAGATACATCGAAGGTGCTTCTCATGATCAACTTGGCTACGAGGGTAGATAAGTATGTCATCTATAAAGACAATGACAAACTTATCTAAATATGGCTTGCAGACTCTATTCTTGAGGTCCATGAATGCTGCTGGCGCATTAGTGAGCCCAAATGGCATCACTAAAAACTCAAAATGCCCATACCTCGTTCTGAATGCTGTCTTAGGCACATCTTCAGTTCTTACTTTAAGTTGATGATACCCAGATCTCAAATCAATCTTTGAGAAATAGCTCGCCCCCTGGAGCTGATCAAATAAATCGTCGATCCTGGGTATAGGTGCTGATCCGTCCTTATTCAATTCACGATAATCAATGCATAAGCGCATTGATCCGTCCTTCTTTTTCACAAATAGTATTGGAGCTCCCCAAGGCGAAGAACTGGGTTGAATAAAACCTTTATCCAGTAAATCATCCAATTGAGTTCTGAGCTCTTTCATCTCTGTAGGCGCTAGATGATAAGGAGCTCGTGCTATAGGTGCTGATCCTGGGAGAATGTCTATCCTGAACTCTACTTGCCTCTCAGGAGGTAATCCAGGTAATTCATTAGGAAAAATATCAGGATATTCAGAGATAATTGGAATATCTTCAATTTTAGACTTTGGGTTATTCACAGTCACTTGTGCCATGTAAATGACACATCCATTTTTCAAACATTGCGATACTTTGAGAATAGACACGTTGCTAGGCAATCCATAATGTGTGTCTCCTTGAATAGTGACAGATTCACCAGAAGGGGTTTTGATAATAACTAGCTTTTTGTCGCAGGCAATTTGGGCTTGGTTATGCGATGATGCGTGTGAAGTGTTATATATATTAGGTGTATATTTTAAGCCCCTTTAACACTTTTTTAGTCAAGTTTTAAATTTATAAAACACGATATTTACTAACACTAAACACACATATGGGCAAGTGCACCCATCGTGAGCGTAGTATAGTGTTGGTAAGATACCGAGGTCGTCCAAGGACACAAGAGCTTTTAGTACCGGTTTATCCTCAACGTCTAATCAAATAAAAAAAAATTTAGAAAAATGTTTTAAGCTAAGAAAAATAAAAACTAACTAAAATGCTGAAAAGTAAAAATAAAAATAAAAACAGATAGACAAGATGAATCACTTGGTTCCGACTCGTGTATAGTGTAACCTTTGATTATTTCCGCACTTTTGCACTTATTTAAGAGATTATCTTAGTTATTGTAGTAGGCCCCTCTTTTGAAGGTGACGTTACCCTCAACCCAGTAGTTTGAGTCAGCAAGGATACAATCCTAAAGGGTCGGATTATTGAAAGATAATGAATTAAGTTATTAATGCAAATTATGGTAGGCCCCTCTTTTGGAGGTGACGTTACCCTCGACTAAGTAGTCTGAGTCAGCAGGGATACAGTCCTAAATAGCCGGGTTATAGTATTAATAGTAGTTAACTTATGAGGGGATCAAAGAGTTTGGACCCCCGCCATCCAATACCGTTAAGTATTGAAGGAGGTCCTACTAAATTTGACCCAGGTCCATTGCAGGACCTCTAAACGCTGAACAATGGCAAGACTCTTACCAAACCGTTCCCATAACCCTCGACCAGGTAGCCAACATACCTCCATATAGACCGTGGAGATATGAATGGTGAAAATCTTTTATTTTATATAGACAGTAAAATAATGTCAAGACATCACGGACAAACGATAAGGAAGAATCACCTTCAACATAAGAAACTAGTTATTAAAGTCATTAATACAAAACCAAATAAAAAGTGCGAAAAGATTAGAAATAAAAAGTATTACACTAGACACTTGTCTTCACCAAGTGATGTAAGAGACTTAGGCAAACATGGCCTTGATTGTCAAGAACTCTTACGATCAATCTTGGATCCCGAGATGACTCACACACTCTATGATGAACAATGGATGATGGTGGTGGATGATGGTGTTATGGTGGTGGTGGGTGGTGGGTGAAGTGTGAGAGAGGTGGTGTGCCAAGGGATGGTTTGAGCTTGAGCCAAGCACTCCTATTTATAGGCTGAACAGAAGCTCGGGCACGGCCCCGTGTCCACATCCTCTCTTTCTTCATTTAATGCAGCTTGTCTTATTAGTTGACCACGCCCCCGTGTCCGCTGAGCACGACCCCGTGTGCAGAAGAATCTTTGTACTATGAAGATTTGCCTGGATTGTGCGAATCTTATAGTTGACCACGGCCCCGTGTCCGCTGAGCACGGCCCCGTGGTGGGCAATAGAAGCTTCTACCACTTTGTCTTTTCTGCTGACACTTGGGCACGCCCCCGTGCTGGCTGAGCACGGGGCGTGTTCAGTCTTCTGTCTTCTTGTTTTGCTTGGGAAGATGCTGTCGTGGGGTCGGGCATGTCTCCTTTGTTCCTTTTCTTGTATTTATGTTAGATTTTGATGTCTTTTTGCTTCTTTTGTTAATTTGAGCTCATTTAATCCTGAAAATACAAAAGGAAGACAAAAGCACACTTTTTCCAACATTAGTACTAAAAAAGGGTTAGTTTTATGCCACAATTGATGTAATTTATATGTTGCATTTTGCACACATCAAATACCCCCACACTTGAATCTTTGCTTGTCCTCAAGCAAAACTCTTTAATATGTGGCTATTACAGTCCCAAATGGAATGGGTAGAGAAGAAGGTTTTTGGGCTTGTCATAGAGTGTCGGGATTTCCAAGATTCTTTATTTAGTTTTATTTTTATTTATTTACAATCCTATTCGTCATGATTTATTTAAAACTTTTCATAAGATAAATTACTTATTAGGGCATAACATGCCTCTTTAAAATTCTATTTATATACAAGTTCACATACCTCACGGGGATCACTCAACACTCGGCCGAAAATGTATTTTTGTGGATCACTCGAGAGCGGCATGGAACTTACTCCTACCATAAGCTTGCCAAGCAATCAATCCTCCTCCTTTTTAACTTATATACCTTTGTAAATATCAAGAGGACTTTTGGGTGAAGGGTTAGGCTTGGGTTAAAGGTAGGTGGTTGGGTTAGTGGTTAGTAGAAAAAGGGCGAAAAGCGTAACAAGCGTCGGTTTTCGTAAGACTTTTTATTTTTGTAACTTTTATTTTGATGAAGCTATTATTCAAACAAAGTTACTTTTGATGAACTTGTTTGTTTATTTTCTTTTGCTTTCATCATCAACACAATTTTTTTTTTTTTTGAAAAGTCATACGAAAGACCGAGCTAGTTACTAAAACAAAGGGTTAAAAATGAAAAAGGTTTTGGTGGGTAAAAGGGCGTTTGGTTTGGGTTATGAAATGAAAAGGTTTAGGCTCAAAGGGGCTAACTAGGGGGATTTTGGGTAGGTGGTAAAAAAAAGAAAAATAATGGTGTAGAAATAAAAAGGGTTAGTCCTAATGCCTCCATCATTTACTTACTCAGGTTTAAGTTGGTAAGGACCGGGAATGTATCGTCATGGCAAGTTCTAGAGTCGTAAGAACCAAGCGGCTATTCACACAAAAAACGAAAAATGAGCATTTAGTTTAATGATATGTAATTGTATGCTCAATAAAGGCTCAAAACTCACTTTTGTGGGAATGGGTTTTTATGTGATCAAGTATATAATCAAATTTTAATTAAGTTTGCCATGCCTTTTCATAATTTTCTTATGTTGCTTCTTTTTATCACGACGCTATCGGTTGTAAATTCGTAAAAATATAACCTTTTTAGAACTTGAAATTCCCAAGTTAAACCTAGACAAGTAAAAAAAATGAAAATTTTTTTTTGAAAAAATTTGGGGTGATTAGCGGTTCCAATAGAGTTTTGTGTAAGGCTTGTATTTAGGACTTGCAAGATTCAAGGTTTTAGCATCCCCCCCACACTTAAATTACACATTGTCCTCAATGTGTCCCAAAAATGAGTTTTTAGGTTGATTGAATGTGTAAAAAGGTGTAAAAAGCAAAAATTTTGTGTTACTGGGCGCTGAACACGACCCCGTGTTCAAGTGCCAGTAACAAAATTAAATCAAGAGAAACAGAAGCCTGGACACGGGGGCGTGTTGGGTGAACACGGCCCGTGTCCAGTTACCTGAACTGGGTCTTTTCTGCAGACTGTGCAGCACGGGGCCGTGTTGGGCGGACACGGCCCGTGCCGAGCTTACTGTAAACGAAGAATTTTTGTCGGATGGTCCTGTTTTCCTGCATGGGGTGCTGGTTTAAGTTTCCCTTGTATCCTTTGCTATCTCAAGTGTGTTTTATTCCTGAAAATTAAAACTAACTAGAAAATATGAAAATTAATCTAAACTAAACTAAGGATAGTTCCGCGGAATGCCTCCGTGGTGCGCCACGTTTATAAGGGTCCTTGGCTAGACCCAAAGCCTGGTCATATGTTACCCAAGTGGGATGTATTGCATCCCATGTTACACCGTCGGAGAGCGTAATCCAAGCTTGAGTCTATGACCTTCATATAGTTGACCGGGTCTTCGTCCTCTACTCTTTTTCCACATTCAAACTTCACTTCCTTGTCCCCGAACTTCAATGTTAACGTTCCGTCATTCATATCTACCACTGCTTGGGCGGTGGCTAGAAATGGCCTCCCGAGGATGAGAGGGACATCGGTGTCTTCTTCCATGTCTAGGATGACAAAGTCGGTTGGGAAAACGAAGTTGTCAACTTTGACCAATAGATTTTCAGCGACACCTTGTGGAAATTTGACGGATCTGTCGGCGAGTTGTATGCTCATCTTTGTAGGGCTTGTTGTTCCTAAGCCGAGTCGTTTGAACATTGATGTGGGCATGAGGTTAATGCTAGCCCCAAGATCGGCTAATGCATTACGAACGGGGGATTCCCCAATCGAGCAAGGAATTGTGAAGCTTCCGGGATCGATTTTCTTTTGTGGAAGTTTGTTGAGTACTAAGGCGGAGCATTCTTCGCCTAAGTTAACTAATTGCAATGATTCAATTTTCCTTTTGTGAGTGAGGAAATCCCTCATGAATTTTGCATATTTAGGCATTTGGGTTAGGACCTCAATAAAAGGAATATTAACATGCAATTGTTGTAGTAAATTTTCGAACTTTGCGAATTGCTCATCGATCTTTTGACGATTTAACCTACCGGGGTACGGAATTGGAGGAGTCTTGGTGGGCTCTTGATTTGGTAAAGAAGCTTTTTCTGGTGCGGGCGGAGTCATGGTTTGGCTAGACTGGCTTCTTTCATCTGGCGGTAATGGAGCCTCCTCGGGACCCACGGTTCGATTTCTCAATGTGATGAGATGTACTTGTGCTTTCGGGTTGGTTTCGGTATTGCTAGGTAACGCGCCTTGTGGTCTCTCGGAGAAATTTTGAGCTATTTGATTTAATTGTTTTTCAATGTTTTGAATGCTAGCTTGTTGATTTCTAAAATTCGATTCCAATTGTTGAAATCGATCCGAGTTTTTCTTTTCGGTGTCGGAGATGAGGCGAGATACAGTATCTTCAAGCCTCTTTCTTCCACCTTGTTGTTGAGAGAAATTTTGTGGTTGTTGAAAGTTAGTTCGTTGGTTTTGTTGGTTACTACTATTGCCGGGATCTCTCCAACCAAGATTAGGGTGGTTACGCCATCCTTGGTTGTAGGTACCCGTTGGTGGACCCGACGGCCTAGGTCTATTATCAATGTAGTTTACCGTTTCTGTTTGGTCATCTACTTCTTTCATACAACTCCAATTTTCATGTGGCCCACCACATCCTTCACAAGCCATAACCGAGGCCGTTTTTGTCATTTCTAGCTTTTTGATTTTCGAAGAGAGGGCCTCGATTTGGGCTTGTAAAGAAGTGCTTTCATCAACCTTATGGGCGCCCTGGGCAATAGATTTATTACCTCGGGGAGTGTGCCATTGAAAATTGGTTTGAGCAATTTCCTCAATTTGATTATATATTTCATTTGGGCGACGATTACCTAAAAGTCCCCCGGAGCTAGAATCAAGTGTTTGTCTTGTGTGTGGCAACAACCCATTGTAGAAAGTGGATACTTGTTGCCATACCGCAAGACCGTGATGAGGACACTTTCTTAGTAGCTCCTTGAACCTTTCCCAAGTTTCATATAAGGATTCCCCATCCTCTTGTGAATATGTATTAATTTCAGTCATTAATTTAGCCGTTTTAGCAGGAGGGAAATACTTATATAGAAACTTTTGGGCTAGTTCATCCCAGGTGTTTACCGAGCCAACTGGGAGGGTGTTAAGCCAAGCCTTAGCTCGGTCTTTTAGTGAAAATGGAAACATTCGAATGAGGATGGCGTCATTTGATGCTCCATTGATCCGAAAGGTATCACATATTTCTAAGAAATTAGTAATATGTAAATGGGGATCCTCGTCCGCAAGCCCATGGAAGGTTGTGGAGTTTTGAAGCATTTGTATCAAATGTGGCCGAAGTTCGAAGTTATTGGCTTCGACATTCGGTGCATTGATAGCGGCGCCGAGATTACCTACGGTGGGCCGTAGGTAATCCATGAGGGTACGTTGGTCCGCCATTGGAAGTGGGTCCCCCGAAACTTTCTCTTGATTTTTAGCTTTAAGTCTTTTTCTGAGAAAGCGTTCGGGTTTTTCTAGAGGTTCTTTTATGTCTGTACTAGAACTGGAGCTCATGCACTACGTAGGAAGTTCAAATGTGGCGCCAAGGTTCCAAGTCCTGCGATAAAAACAGAAAAGAATGTTGGTCAGAAGGTTCACCACGGCCCCGTGCTCAGTGAACACGGCCCGTGGTCAGATTTACAGTAATTGTTCTCCGGATCCCTGTTACTGGGAGTTGGACACGGCCCCGTGTTGCACCGACACGGCCCCGTGCTCAGCTCTCTGTAACTCGGAAAATAAAAACTGCCAGTGATAGTGCTGGACACGGCCCGTGTCTGACCAGGCACGACCCGTGCTGAGCTCTGCAGAAATAGAAAAACTAAGAAAAATCCTAAAAAAAATTGAAAAATAAGAAAAAAGATTAGGCCGTTGATTCCTAACTTTCTTAAAATCCTTGTGTCCCCGGCAACGGCGCCAAAAACTTGATGCGTGTGAAGTGTTATATATATTAGGTGTATATTTTAAGCCCCTTTAACACTTTTTAGTCAAGTTTTAAATTTATAAAACACGATATTTACTAACACTAAACACACATATGGGCAAGTGCACCCATCGTGAGCGTAGTATAGTGTTGGTAAGATACCGAGGTCGTCCAAGGACACAAGAGCTTTTAGTACCAGTTTATCCTCAACGTCTAATCAAATAAAAAAAAAATTAGAAAAATGTTTTAAGCTAAGAAAAATAAAAACTAACTAAAATGCTGAAAAGTAAAAATAAAAATAAAAACAGATAGACAAGATGAATCACTTGGTTCCGACTCGTGTATAGTGTAACCTTTGATTATTTCCGCACTTTTGCACTTATTTAAGAGATTATCTTAGTTATTGTAGTAGGCCCCTCTTTTGAAGGTGACGTTACCCTCAACCCAGTAGTTTGAGTCAGCAAGGATACAATCCTAAAGGGTCGGATTATTGAAAGATAATGAATTAAGTTATTAATGCAAATTATGGTAGGCCCCTCTTTTGGAGGTGACGTTACCCTCGCCTAAGTAGTCTGAGTCAGCAGGGATACAGTCCTAAATAGCCGGGTTATAGTATTAATAGTAGTTAACTTATGAGGGGATCAAAGAGTTTGGACCCCCGCCATCCAATACCGTTAAGTATTGAAGGAGGTCCTACTAAATTTGACCCAGGTCCATTGCAGGACCTCTAAACGCTGAACAATGGCAAGACTCTTACCAAACCGTTCCCATAACCCCCGACCAGGTAGCCAACATACCTCCATATAGACCGTGGAGATATGAATGGTGAAAATCTTTTATTTTATATAGACAGTAAAATAATGTCAAGACACCACGGACAAACGATAAGGAAGAATCACCTTCAACATAAGAAACTAGTTATTAAAGTCATTAATACAAAACCAAATAAAAAGTGCGAAAAGATTAGAAATAAAAAGTATTACACTAGACACTTGTCTTCACCAAGTGATGTAAGAGACTTAGGCAAACATGGCCTTGATTGTCAAGAACTCTTACGATCAATCTTGGATCCCGAGACGACTCACACACTCTGTGATGAACAATGGATGATGGTGGTGGATGATGGTGTTATGGTGGTGGTGGGTGAAGTGTGAGAGAGGTGGTGTGCCAAGGGATGGTTTGAGCTTGAGCCAAGCACTCCTATTTATAGGCTGAACAGAAGCTCGGGCACGGCCCCGTGTCCACATCCTCTCTTTCTTCATTTAATGCAGCTTGTCTTATTAGTTGACCACGCCCCCGTGTCCGCTGAGCACGACCCCGTGTGCAGAAGAATCTTTGTACTATGAAGATTTGCCTGGATTGTGCGAATCTTATAGTTGACCACGGCCCCGTGTCCGCTGAGCACGGCCCCGTGATGGGCAATAGAAGCTTCTACCACTTTGTTTTTTCTACTGACACTTGGGCACGCCCCCGTGCTGGCTGAGCACGGGGCGTGTTCAGTCTTCTGTCTTCTTGTTTTGCTTGGGAAGATGCTGTCGTGGGGTCGGGCATGTCTCGTTTGTTCCTTTTCTTGTATTTATGTTAGATTTTGATGTCTTTTTGCTTCTTTTGTTAATTTGAGCTCATTTAATCCTGAAAATACAAAAGGAAGACAAAAGCACACTTTTTCCTACATTAGTACTAAAAAAGGGTTAGTTTTATGCCACAATTGATGTAATTTATATGTTGCATTTTGCACACATCATGCGACAACCAATACATGCCTAAAACTATATCAAACCCAGCCAGTTTCATTGGCAAGAGGGACAGCGGAAAAGAATGATTCTTAATGGATATAGAGCATCCATCAAGAAGAGTTGAAGCTGTTTCTAAGGTACCATCGGTAAGTTCTACCTCATATTTTATGTCTAGAGTCTTAATGGGAAGATTCAATAACTTACTGAACTTATGGTCTACAAAAGACTTATCAGCACCGAAATCAAGTAAGACTTTAGCATAATTATTATTGATGAGGAAGGTACCTGTTATGACGTTATCGTCGTTCACTGCTTCCCTCGCGTTAATCTGAAAAACTCTTGCGTTGTTCTTCTTTGCCTCCTCAGGTTTCTTTGTATTCTTGGGGAAATTGGTTTTAATGTGCCCCTTTTCATTGCAACCGTAACAGGTTGCATCCTTTATATTTCGGCACTCAACAGACTTGTGCCCTTTCTTTTTACAGATCCCACATGGTTTGGCCTGTGGGTCTTGGTTGCATTTCCCAAAATGCCTTTTGTTGCAAGTCTTACACCTGGGCTTGTCATTCGACTGCCCCTTTTTAGAACCAAAGTTCCCTTTTCCTTTCTTGTTTGATTGAGGAGACTTGTCTTCCTCTCTTTTCCTCTTCCCTTCATCGGTACTTTTCTTCGCCCTACTCCTCACAATATCTAAAGTGAGGGACAAAGATAGATCCACAGCAGATCTATAAGTGGTTGGCTTAGAGGCCTTAACATTCCCTTTTACTTCAGGAGCCAAACCATTGATGAAACGCGCAATGCGTTTGGGTTCAGGAGTGACTAAATATAGCACAAGCCTTGACATTGAATTGAAACTAGTCACATAGGATCTACAATCCAGATCCTTCATCACTAAGGTGAGGAAATCAGTCTCTATCCGTTCGACTTCATGCTGCGGGCAATAGGTTTCCTTAACCAAATTAACAAACTTGTTCCATGACAGATTTTACAAAGGAACCTTCCCGTTGGCTTGCACTAATGCTTTCCACCAAGTGAGGGCATCGCCCTTAAAGGATTGAGACACAAACTTTACTATATCCTCCTTGGCACATCCGCTGATGTCTATTACGGTCTCCATATCGTCCAACCATTTCATACAATCAATCGCTCCCTTTTCTCCCGTAAAATCTCTTGGTTTACAGGAGACAAAATACTTGTAGGTACAACCCTTGGTGTACCTGGGAGTCGGTTCAAAGACAATCTGCCTCTTGGGCTCACTGCCCTGATTAGATGAATGATGTGACTCACTTTTCCTATGAGTATTAGGTTGAGAATGGGATTGTGAATGACTTCTGGACCGAACATTGCTCGGTTCCTTAAATATCTTATCTACTGCTTGGGCAACTGCAGTATCGATCATTGCTTGCAGTTCAGCATTTGTAAGATTTATTCTTGCTTCATTATTATTTTCTCCTCGAGGGTGGCTATTTGCCTCATCAGATCCAGCCATTTTCGAGTACTATATCAAACAATAATGATATTTAAATTATATAGTATTTCATCGTATTGATGATCAAATGGTCATGGTATTATTAAACCATGTAGACCATTTTAATAAATTAATCAAATCAATAGAATATAATATTCTCTTATGTCTATTAGACAGGGAAATTTATAATTCATAACTGTCAATGTCTTAAAAGACATTTTTTTTAACATTAGGCTTGTCTCAAAGGACATTTAGATGGCACAAAGCCTTGCCATAAGGACGATTGTAATCATTGATTTCTTTAAGGGTCGAACAAAGTTCATCGCCTTTTTGACAAGGAGTCTATTAAAACTTTCATTGTCATTATTACACCTTTGCTTGTAAGCATACATCACTAATGGATGTTGTGGTGTATACATCATATTGATGTTTATTAGCTATGATTCATGATGATTATATAGGCTAAAAATAGTGGCTTGGAAAAAAAATCCAAGTACATTAAGAAGATTGTGTGGTTTCTCGTACCGCACAATTCAGGATTGTTAACATGTTTTCAGATGTTAACAGAGAGTCATTATCTTAAAAAGGTTGTACCATCATAGCCATTTACTATTTTGGCTAGGTTATACCTTTAAGAAAATTTATTGGCAGATCAATAAATTTGAAATGATATAGCATGATGTAATTAAATACATATTTAAAATCGAAAATAACTTCATTAAACCTACGAAACGAGTACAACATTGCCCAAAAAGGGACTTGAGAAAAACAACACAAACTGCCCACGCAGGGGCTACTGAAACAGAAAGTAAGTCCACACAGGGACTTGGTACTTGAAAACAAAATAAACGTCCTCGCATGGACTTATTGAAATACAACATGAAACAACAATCTCCTACTTCTTCTTGCCCTTAAGAAGGTTCATAAGACCCTTGATAAAACCATTGTGCTTCTTCTTAGTTTCATGGGCTTCATGTTCAACCCGGTCTAACCTCTGTAAAATTTCCTGAGTTTGATCCTGATGGTGAGGAGGAGGTTGCTGGTATGGTGGGTATTGGTATCCCTGCACCGAATATCCAGTGGGGTAAACTGGAGGGTAAGAAGTAGGATAGAGTGCATTGTACTGAGCAGCTGTAAGGTATGGGTCATGGTTTCCATAGTCCGATGGGTATCCTGATGGATTATACCCAGATGATCCTGGGTATGTCAGGATCGGGTTGTCAAAACCCAACGGTGGCTGCAGTGGTGCATGAGAAACTGGCGGAAGGTTGACTTCCGGCACCATGTGTGAGGGTCCGCCCAACTGTGGGTCCTCTGGGATAGAGGATAAGAACTTGAGCCATGAGGAGATGCAAACCGTGGTCCCCCACGTACAGACATTATACCATTTCTCCTTCGCCTTGGCGGCTCGGGAGGCTGTTGAGGTGGTTCCTCAACTGGTAACGGTGGTAGGGTAACAGCTTGGAGCTGGGGTTCAACCAAGGGAGGTTGGGCTGGGGAGTTATGGTATGAGGGTGTAAAGAACCAATCATACTGAGCTATCCTCTCTTGAAATGAGTCGGGCCCATGGTACGGTGATCCCTGAAATGGGGAACCGCTTGAGATGCTTATTGGGTGGCCTGGTGTTCCTGTTTACAATTCTGGGCCCGGGTCATCGTCCATCTCCATTTCCTGAGAAAAGTGATCCTCATGGCCCCAAAGGGTTGTAGCCCAAAAAGTTGTTAACATAATCATTCGGATTAAATTGTGCGGGAGAGTAAGTAGAATCTGAATGATGAAAAGGATGAGATTGAAAGGAGTGGTGTGATTGGTTTGAGTGATGAGTTCCCTGCGAAAGAGGGGAATGTTGGGGTTCGATAGGAATGGGCAACCCAAAGTAAGGAGGGTCAGATGGTGAGGATCCCATCGAGACAGAATGTCTTGCTGGTTCGAAGCTATGGCTCCAATTATCCCTTGAGTCGGATCCAGAAAGTGAATCAGATGGTGTACGTTTGTGGGAGGGTCCCGCGTTGCCAGACGGTCCTCCACACATTGGTCCTTTGCCTTTTCCTCTTACTCTTGGTGGCATTCTTCCAAGTGGTAACCTGTCAAAACAAGTAACTATAATAAAACAATAAAAGGAAGGTTAAGAGTAAAATCCTAGGTCATTTGCCTAGACTCGAGAGTCTAAGGAATGTGCTTATTGTGTCATTGAGATTAAACACAAAAGGTTAGTGTTTAATTCACTCAATGTTGGCTCTGATACCAACCTGTCACACCCCGATATTTCCACATATTACCGGTGGGCCCGGCGGGGAGTATCGTGACGTAGTTGATATCATCATAGTCAATACACACAATATAATAGCACAGCGGAAGGCTTGGTGAATAAACTATTACAAACCATAATGTCTGAGTGTTCGAGTGACAGAATATACAGACTGGAATGTAATAAGATCCACAGGCGGATCATAAATAAATACAAAGAAACAAAATAACAGACTCCAGGTATCTACGAATTTGCAAGATCCTCTTATGACACCTAATAGCTCCAGCCTATTACGAGAGGTACCTGTCAAATCAGTCTTTAAGAAAATACGTCAGTTTACACTGGTAAATACAATTAACTGACTCTTTTGAAAACATTTATGAAAATTGATTTAAGTGCACATGGCACAAATCTTTTATAACTTGGGACAATTATTTAAATATAATCTTGTATACGGATTTACATGTTTGTCTTACAATTGGGGCAGGTTGGAAGCCGGTCTTGATTAACCGACTCACCACTTATAGAACCCACAAAGGAGTTATCCCCAACATGTGGGTTTATATTTTAGCATTTGCATCTGTCAGGTGTATGCCTACACCCCGTGCATAGGTCGTTGCCATTTTCAAATGAAATGAGCCGAGGATATCCAGGACACGGTCGTATTAACCCCCAATGCTTATGTTATCAAACAAGACAGATTAAAACGGGTTATGTAAATTTATTAATCACAATCCGATTACATGATTTCATACCCGACCAAGTGGCATTATTATAATACCATATCCCAAGCCCGTATAAGGGAAAATAAAGTTAAAAGTATTTACCTGATGCTAGCAGTAAAATCCTAAAGCTTTTTGAAGGCACCTTCTACTGGAAGCTATTTAATCTGTATAGAAGGTTTATTAACCTATTAGGACGCTAACGGGTCTTTAATTTAGTCAAGGACTTAGACCGGCTAGCTTGAAGGAAACCTTACGGTTCTAAACGCTAGATTAAGCGGAGACCGGAATAGAATGTGGTTTAAACCCGACAAGCTTGGATACTTGTATAATATGGGTAAAACAAACACATTCTGGAAATTGAGGATTTAATGATAAGGTTTGACCCGTTTCGGCTATTTTATGTAAACTAGTCACATAAGCCGATCTGAACGCGTAAACGCGTAACGGGTAACTAAATAAATTATATACAGGTCTTAATCATTATTATGCTCAAAATATGTTAATACATCAGTAAGATGTTAACATATATGCCCAAAAAGTAATTTAAACCAAAATAAGTCCCATAAGGGTATTTTGGTAATTTTAATGTCCATAAAATAGTTTAAATGTGAAACTGAGTTTCAGGTATGATTTAATTAGTAAAAATATGTATTTTTATAAGTTATATCAGTAGGGTATTTTATATGTGTGAAATTTATCTTATATGATCCAACTATGCATCGTAGGGGCATTTTGGTAATTTCACATAGGATTTAAAGGTCTACATAGACTTCTGAGTTTAAAAACTTTGTTTTACTGTATAATTATATAAATTAGTTTAAAACATCAGTGGGTAATAAGTTTTATATGCCAAATATAGTTTTAACTCAAACTATGTGCTAAAATGCTTAAAAATCGGTTTTAAGGGATATTCGGGTTAAAACATGAAATCTGAGTTTTTGATCAGTTTATAAGGTTCAAAATACTTTATTTATCATGTAGAATCAGTAGCAAAAGGTTTGGCATTAAAAAGTTATGTAAAACTCATTTTATGCATGAAAAGGGTAAAACCAACAATTATCGAATTCAAGCTATAATCCTATGTTATGCTCAGCCTAAAAATAAATAAAAATCTTCAAAAATCCCAAAATATTATTTTACATCAGTAGGTAAAAAGTTTGATATCAAAAATCGGGTTTAGATAGCCTTTATGCTAATTACGCTATTTAAATAATAAAAAGCTCCTTAATTACGCTATTGAGCATAACTCCTATTCTAGACCTCAAATTGATGTCAAATTTTATGGACATGTCTAAATATCAGTAGCAAAGGTGTTAGTCCATTCACATTGCTAAAAATCTTAGTTGTGTGTAAAAAGGGCGTTTATGGCATTTTTAAGCATAATCACGATCAAGTGCATATAATTCAAACCACTAGGAACCATGCAATATAACTCCAGAGGGTTATACTACTAAGTAATGTGGTCCTAATGGAAGCTTAAAACATGGGAGAATTAAGCTTGAACGGGTCAGAACTGAAAGTCAAAGCAAAAGTCAAGCTTTTGCGACTTTCGGTTATAAACTGACCTTAGACTATTAATTGCCGGGTTAGGACTGATAAAACATGATTTAATATTAATTACCAAGTCATTAGAATGTTAAAATATAATTTAGAACCTCTGATTTATTAATTTTAGTCATTTTCAAACATTTTGTCCAGTTTGACTTTTTGTCAAACTACTTTGACCCGACAATTGACCAGTCAAACGAGATAATTAGGAGGTGCCCTTTTAAGGGTTAATCACCTACACTAATGTGGTTCTATAACCACTTTCAATTTGATCAGTGGTTAAACCATATGTAATTAAAACGAAAGTCAAACTAAATTTACGATAAGTTTGACTTTAGAGTAATTAAGCTAATTAAAACGACTAAACAAGAAATTAGAGGCTTACTAAAGGTCCTAGCAGTCTTTTCTACCCTTGATAGTCTTCTCCTAATGTTGCAAGCTCCAGAGGCAAGTCCTTGGTGAAGTTGTTTGCAAATGTGCTTATGAACACAAGAGCAAGTCCCTTTATATAGTGAATTGCAAGATCAAAGATTACTTCCAGGTGTAATGGGACATCCTAGGATCACCCCAGGTGTCCTAGTTGATGAAATAAACCGACATATAGCTCCTTAGGTCGTTACAAACTAGGCTAAGGCGGTGGAACAGCCAAAACCCGCACCTGGCAACACTTTTCTGTTACTGGCATGCTGAGGCGGGCCGCGTAAGACTTAAGGGGGGTCTTACGCGGGCCGCGTGGACCGGTTTAACTAGCAAAACAAGTTTCAAGGTTGGCAGATTCAGTCCCTTGTCATTTTTAACCCTTTTTAACCTCATTGTTGACATGTAGGGCCCTTGTAGTCAGTTTGCTGAAGCTCAAGGATGTATAAACTAACTTCGTTAGGCTACGGTTCGTTAAATATAACTATGAAAGCAAGTTTCATCAAGTTGACACTTATAGCCCAAAGTCTTGAAAATATGCCTAACGATCTCGAAACCACGTGAAATTTGTACCACTTATTCTTAAGAGTATATTTGAATGTTTCGAAGCCTCGGTTTCGTTACAAGGTCACTCAGAGGTCAGAATCGATATGTTGACACGTTTAACCCTTATAATTTAATAATCTTCCGATTATTTTCATAAACGGCTTCTTATATCAAATCAATCATTCGTTTAAGAACATATTCATCATGTATGGTCATTCAGAGGCGCAAGTTTGGCATGTTGACACTTATAGTCCTTCTGCAAGCATAGTTTCACTGTTTGTCAACTTAAGTCCTTCAAACTCAATCTTTCACATAGTTAGAGTTTAGGACACGTGTCTATACATATTTGGACACGTTTTTACATGGTGTTACATATGTAGATGATGATAAAAATATGTGACAATCTTTTGGTTTAATAGGAATTTTTCAGTTACAAAGTGAACTTAAATAGACATTTAATTGATAGCTCATGAAGTTTGAATATGAACCTGGTCCAAACACCGATTAAATTACCGAGTGCTTTGTGGCAAGAATTTCGTTAGTATCGATTCACTTCAATTTGACAATGATACCAACCAAACTCACGCCCCAACGCACGGGATAAAAATTTCTAGTTTTTATATTAAAAACCAAACCTTAGGCACTGGATAAAAATTTCTAGTTTTTATATTAAAAACCAAACCTTAGATACATGCTACACCTTAGATATAACACACAAAATAAGAAGCCATTAAAAAAGAGTTAATTGCCCGGATGGTCCTTGTGGTTTCATGTTTTTCACGTTTAGTCCCCACCTTTTGAAAATAGCAGGTATGCTCTCTATGGTTTGTTATTTTGTTACTCGGATAGTCCCCTGAGTAGATGTCAGTTAGTTTGGAAATAGCAGGCATGCGCCCTATGGTTTGTTACTCAGATAGTCCCCTGAGTAAATGTCAGGGGACTATCCGAGTAACAAAATGACAAACCATAGGGAGCATAACTTCTATTTCCAAAAGGTAGGGACTAAACGTGAAAACACAGGGACCATCCGGGCAATTAAGGGGGTGTTTGGCCTAGCTTTTTTATCTAAGCTTATAGCTTTTTTAGCTTATTTTTACAAAATAAGCACTAATGGGTGTTTGGTTTAGCTTTTTAAGCTTATGCTTATTAGCTTATATAAGCTAATTCCAAGAAGCTTATGAGAACATTGTTTTTTTAGCTTATTTGAATAAGCTTATTTGAATAAGATGGTTTTTTACTCATTACACACAATGATATTATACCCCTTCCCATAATACAAAATAACTTAACAAACAACTAAAGATTAATTATTAATTATCAACGTGTAGAATCTATCTACTATAATAAAAGAAACCAATAAGTGACACGTGTCATTCATTGAAGGCGTCTACATTTGTAATTTCCTGCTTTTTCATACTTATCTTATATCAATTAATTAAATAATAAATAATCAATTAATATTAAATCTTATCTTACTTTGAATGTCGGATATAATCATTCTATTTTTTCTAATAATATATTATCTTCAAATTTAAGTTATAAATTAATGATATTTTTTAAATAATGACACAAAACAATAATCTTAAACTTAAAAAAACAATAATACACTCATATAAAAAATTTAAAGTACAAACAAAATATACAAAATAACTTATTAGACATTAGATCAAACTTAAAAAAAACACTAATTAGGAAGAGAAGCTAATAATATAATTCTGTTTTTGATTTTTCAAATTGGGGTTTTAATCTATTCGAATTAAACTTAACCAAGTTTGTGATTTGATTCGAATTAAACCGAACCAAATTTATGATTTTTTAAACGAATCCAATAGCATATTATTTACTATACAAAATTACATTTATTGTACGCGTGTAATACATGGTGTTTTTAAAGATATAAGTTTTTTTATTATTTAGTATATATTCGCCCCGCTTGAGGTATACAAGGTTACAAAATTACATTTATTTAACCCGTGTAATACACAATGTTTTTAAAGATATAATTTTTTTTTATTATGTAGTATATATAATTAGATTTATTCAACCCGTACAATACACGTATTTTTATTATTTGATATATAAAATTACATTTATTCGGTACAATACATGGGGTTCTTAGAGAAATAATTTTTTTTATTATTTAATATATAAAATTACATTTGTTCAGCTCATGTAATAAACGAGATTTTTAAAGAATAACTGTTTTAATTTAGTATATAAAATTACATTTATTCAACCCGTGTAATAGACGGGGTTCTAACCTAGTATAAGCTAATCCAAACACTTAAAAATAGCTTATCAAATAAAAGAAAATAAACATAAGCTACTTTAAAATATAACCATAAAAAAAAAAAAAACAAAAAAAAAAAAGCTAAGCCAAGCACCCCTAACTCAAACAAAAATGATAAGAAACGTGAAGTCTGTAGTCCTTTCAAACCCCTTTCTTCTCCCCCGATTATCAAACCCTAAACCCTAACCTTGATGATCTTCCACTTCAATGGAAATTGAACAACAATCAACCTTCAACAACAACTTAATCGACACCGAATTTCACGACGCACTCGAAGAATTTCCGTTTCTCGATGCCTCAACTTCCTTCGAAGAATCTTATCAATCAGTTTCCACTTCCGATTCTGATATCATTAACGATGAAGCTACCGAAACGGCTACTGTCATATCGGACCACTCGCCGGCGTCTCCTTCCGCCGCCGGTCTCCGTCACCGGCGACTCGTTTCCCCGCGGAGTCGCGACGAAGTCTCGCATTCTTGGTTTTTTAAGAAGAATCCAGAAGGATTGATAGATTTTGATCCTAAAGGTAATAATCGTTTTTATTACCATTTTAAATGAAATGGACATAAATGAACATATATATAAAAAACTTTTGTATTAAACAATATAAAACATAAACACACATAAATTGAACTTTTGTTATAATATTGAAATGAACGAATATAAACTGACATTCATCTATACTATTATAAAAAGGAGAAGTGATGTACACACATGTAATTTTACATCGCATCCAACTCTTAAAGCAATATGTACAATTAATAAAAGCTTGTATTGTAATCTATATACTATTATAAAAAGGAGAAGTGATGTACACACATGTAATTTTACATCGCATCCGACTCTTAAAGCAATATGTACAATTAATAAAAGCTTGTATTGTAAGGGTAAAATTGTAAAGGGTAAAATTTTAAGACGCTGTGAGAGGGTATAAGAGTAAATTCAAGGAACAGCCATACTCACATGCTCAAATTCCTTTCCATCGCTGCCCTTAAAGAAACCTAATCGACATTCCTCTGAATCAAACCGAAGATTGAATGCTACGCAAATGAAACGGTGAAACGGTGGGAAGCAATGAATCATGATTTGAGATATAAACTTGCAGATACAAGATACAGGGAGTCAGGGACGGAACATTTTCTCTTTCCCTTCCAAACCTCTGGATCGCGTCTTCCTCCGAATTCCACATCTGCAACCACAAAAGGGCTCACTCAACCTGCAAGTTTACGGCATCACACTTATGCTCATGTGTATTTGTTCTATCGCTGAGGGTTTGTTATTTGGTTGTTGTTGCCCGAAATTGGTCATGAGTACGCTTTGTTTCTTTTGGTTTTGGCTCAGGTTTGGGATAGGTGGCAACTACCCACTTTGAGAGAGACTTGATATCTCGCTGAAGAGGCAGCAGTTGCTAAAATACTACCAGGTATCTTTAATCATTTGATAAAAATTTTATTAAAAATAAAAATTGGTACAGTTTGACTATGGAATCCCAATTGATTTTGTAGGTGACCCCATTTGTATGCTCTGGTAATTTCTTTATCCTCTTTATATGAGCTTAAATATTAGGAGAGTGTTTGGGTGCATGTCTAAACTAACTATCGCGATGGAGTTGTCGATATTGTGTTTTGAGTGTTAAACATAAATGTGATTTTGATTATTTAAAACCAAAATAATCGGATTCGAAGTGTGGATTTTCAAGATGCATATCGTTTAACAACTGTTCACATGGCAGCCAAAAAAGGTCACAAAGATGTGGTGATGTTACTGGTTGAGTTTGCTCCTGATCTGGAACACACGAGAAGAAGGTAGATAAATAACTACTATTAATTATTATTAGTTTGTAATATTTTTTTAGTGAATCTCATATTATATTGATATTGTTGAAACAGGAAAGTAAGTTTCTCGAACTCTTAGGGTTCATGTGGAATCCATTGTCATGGGTCATGGAGGCTCCTTGAATTACGAAAATTGTCTTGGCCAATGAAGGGGTATATCTCTTTCTCAAACCAAAAATAATTTAAATTTTAGTAATGGTACCATGTGGATCCAAATAAACTCTTTGAGAACTGATTGGATCTTTGTTTTAGCATTTATTTTAAATTAATGATCTTTAATGATCAGTGATAAAATTGTGTAATGTGTCTGATTTGGAATACCTAACTGCAGGGAAAGCCTCCAGCTTGGCAAGATTTTGTTTGAATCACAACATTGCTAATAATAAACTCCATCGTTAGTTTCATAGATGAAAACAATGCGAGCATCGCTGCAGCAGCTTTAATGGCAGGTCTTGCTCCCAAACCTAAGGTTATAAGACCGTGGGGTATGGTGGGGCGGGGGTTTGGGGCATGGGTTGACATGTGGAGTTCGAGCCCCCCCGCTGGTGAGTGACGTGTCCGTGGGGTATGGCGGGGCGTGGCTAGCCCGGCGTGGCTTGGCCAGGTGTATCAAAATAAAAAAAAATCTATAAAATTAAAAAAAGGCCCGCTATGCCCTAGCCAACAAGCCAATAAGAGCCGACCACATAGGATCGCTAGCATGCCCCACGCCCGGCCTTAAACTCCCGCCTAAGGGGCCACGCCCAAACCCAAGCCCACCCGGGGTGGTGACTTAGGCGTTTCTCTCCAACCCACGCCCCAACCCCCGCCCCATACCCCATAGTCTAAGGGATGGGAAATGGGATGAACAAGACACAACTATTTTAGTACCAGGTGATGTAATTAGTGTCAAATTGGGAGACATTATTCCAGCCGATGCATGCTTCTTGAAGGAGATCCACTCAAGATTGATCAATCTGCATAGACTGGTGTCTATAACAAAAAACTTTCTGAATACATATCATCCACGCCAATCATGGTTAGTTACGTTAGACTGGAAGTTGTTACTTATAGTCTGATCCGGTCCAGTGCCTGTTCAACCCAAAACCAGATTTTTTTATTTGATTACAACAAAACAATTTCAAAAAATAGGTTGGATTCACTTGCTAGAGATATTGACACCCTCAAATAAATGAATGTAGGCAACACTTTGTTTAAAACAATATAACTAGGTTTAGTGTTTGTTAAGTTGCATAAGATTTGTTTTGATTTTTAAAGTGAAAGTTGAACCATAGGTTGGGGAGACCTATATACATGACTAGACGTGGAGTGGATGGTGTGCAACGTCTATGTGTAGGTGTATCTACACTTGCACATTCTGAAGAAAAGAGTTACCAGGTAAGATTTATGGTGTAAAGTTCCACCGCATTCTTATTTTCCTTTAGTAAAATCTTCTTTTCTCCAAGTCGACTTGTTAGTAGCAGCCGGGGCCTTAGTAACATTTGATGAACATGGTTGAACCTTTAATGACCAGTTTGTGTTTTGAGGGATAGGTTGAAGTGGTCTTTCTTAATTGTGATTGCAAAAAGTATAATTCAACGATATAGGAGGTGATATGAATAAAAAATAGACTTCGGACGATTTTGAATGCATTCGATGCATTATACATCTTTCCCCTTTAGCTATATTTATAGTGGGACGTTTGAAAAAAGAAAACGAACAACCCATGTCATCTACATATAATTAACAGCTTGAAATGCCTACCTCTGGCTCTAGCTGAAAGACAATTAGTCATCCTAATGGTTACTATGTTGTAATGCATTGAAGTCCTTAATTTTTAGTGTTATTTTTGCAGAACCTAATGGGCTCTTTACGTGTCAATGTTAACATCATGCTAACAGGGTGCGTCTCTATTTAAGGAATTAAAACACTTAACTTCATAATAATATTAATTCAATTGTTTAAGTGTGCAGATTATATCCTTTTCTTACAACTATTATTAGATGTACTGAACAAGAGTAATGCGAACATACTATGGTTGAAGCTACAAGATGAGAGGTTACACCTTTACTTCATGTGCCAACAACGATTTTCTTAGCGAACTTAACATACACTTATTTTTTTCAGTGATTTGCACCCTTCTTTGATAGAGAATCGGTGCATAACTGCCCTGCCTGTTTTAATCGTCTTAAAAGCTTAAACTGAACTAACCTGATTTAATCGACGCTTCAGTTACAACAAAACCAATATTATGATATGATGAACTTGATGTATTACAAAGTTTTCCATAGCTGTTCTTGAAATGAGTGTGAAAAAAATATTATTACTAGCTGAAAAAAAATATTTTGTTAGTAGAAAAGTTTAGCTTAGGACATCACTATAATTAGTCATCTACCTCTATAAAGTATCACAACTGTCAAATTTACTGAATTTCAAATACTTCTTTGTTACAGTTAGTCAAGAGGTTTGTTAAAATTCACCTTCCCAAAGAGGATAAGGCATGTTTTCCACAAGGCTCGGAATTTGTCTACTCTTTGTGATAGATGCTAATCAACACTTTCATTAGCATTTTGTGCTCATGAATCATACATATGTTACGTATAGAAGCGGAGCAAGCGAAAGAAAAAGAAGGCATGAAACATGATCATGACCAATGTTTGTGTTATGCCAGTGAAGGTCCTTATGGTTTTCCGACGATTACTCAATTTTGTTATAAGAGCTATAATTGTCATGTATATAAAGTATAAGTTTATTCTTTCGTCTTTGAATATAAATGCTCTTTAGAAACATGCCTGGTGTTTTTTGGAAACCACACTCCTATACGAAAGACTTTTAATTAAAGGAGCATGTGTCTTTGTTTTATGATTTCCACTTTGTACATTTAATGTAAACTAGAGACCCATCTAACCATTTTGTTGTGCCAAAATGTGTAAAGAACATAGCATTCTATCATCTAACCGTTTTCTTGTAGCTTTTAAAAACTTAAATGAGATTTGTTATTTGTTTTAAGGTTTGAATTATGTTCCAGCCACGTATTGTAGACTCCGCCGCAACGCGCGGGTTTCCCACTAGTGATGATAAATGAGCAAACGAAACATCACGAATATAAATGAACGAACGAACATGTTCTTTTATTAAATAAACAAACTTCCCACCGAACATTCACAGACGGTTAAATGAAGGTTCGGTTTATTTACAGGCGTAGGTAAGAAGCACAAGCGATCGTGCAGTTTGAAGGACAATGAAAAACTAAATGAAAATTTGAGTTTAGACAGCCATGGGAGTTCTGCAATTACTAGTATTAGTGACAGTCAAAGAGTCCACGATGAGTCAACTACAGTTGACTCGCCAAATTCTGGACCAGATTTTCTGTCTATGTTAGCTGAATTGGTAATTGAAGTTATTAGTTTTCAAACAAAACTGTTAGCAAAGTCTGTTAAGTTTTCAATATGGTTAATACATTCTTCATACATGTTAATATGTGATCCCTATGGGGTTATAAGACTTTGGAGAAATTATGTGCAGGGGGGTATTTCTGGAATATGGGGGATTTGTTATAATAGTTGTGTTAAGCTAATTAATTGGTTTCAAACTCATGAGTCTGCATTGAAGCTGTGTGTGCAAATCGGATGGGGGCTGTTGTGGTTGGCTTACTGCGGTTTCGTTTTAGTTTGTCTGTTAGTTCCCGCTTTTGTTTTCGGTGCCGTGGTGGTTAAGTGGGTAGTCGAGGAACCGGTACAGATAGCAGAACAGTTGACTTTCGATTATACGAAAGATACTCCTATGGTTTTT
The DNA here is from genome assembly GCA_030545235.1 of Helianthus tuberosus. Classification (NCBI taxonomy): domain Eukaryota; kingdom Viridiplantae; phylum Streptophyta; class Magnoliopsida; order Asterales; family Asteraceae; genus Helianthus; species Helianthus tuberosus. The sequence goes on along the minus strand of CM060437.1, from coordinate 29,366,520 downwards.
GTGCCTGTAATTTATTGTCCGGATTCATCTTCTCTAGTGCACGATATTAAGATTGGGAGTTTTGCTGAATCGCGGGTCGTACCATTTGGTCATGAACTGAAGGCCACCGTCTCATTACTACTGCCAGAATCAGACTACAACAGAAATCTTGGGATTTTTCAGGTGTGTAACAATGTAACAAGATTTGCAATAGATCATCGTTTTTTTAATCAGAAAACTTGATATCTTTGACTTTGAAGTTACTAATCATTGTTAGTCTACTTTTGATTGAAGGTGAGGGTGGACTTTCTGTCTAGTGATGGTACACTCCTTGCAAGTACACGGAAGCCATGTATGTTGCAATTCAAAAGCGAGCCGATTCGGCTTCTGTCAACTTTTGTCAAATTAGCTTATCTTCTCACCGGCTATCCATCAGAAACACAAACTTTGGATATGAATTTTAGCGGGTATACTGAAAAGGATGTCCCTTTGTCATGCTTACGGGTTGCATTGAACAACGGGCAGAGTTTGCAAAAGGGGGTGGTGTTCCTGAAATATACTCAGCGTCTCTGAAATTAGAGACTCAATTTCCTTTCTTGAAGAGGATGTTGTGGTATTAGAAGGGGTTGATATACATGTGGATTAGCATTACATTGTTTATAACGGAGTTGTTATTCACGCTGCTATGTTGCACGCCTGTCATATTTCCATGGGTACGGCGTGCGGGTGGTTCTTCAATTAACACTGCAGCTCACAACAAGCCTCCTGGTTGAAGTTGCTGCACTTGGGGAAGTCTCAGATGATCATCTTTGTTCCTGGTGTGCAGTCAAACTCTTACTCTTAGCATGTATAGACAGTATAGTATATGTGATAAAAAGTTGAAACAAGTGAAAGTTGTCAAAATTAAATATTATTTCAAGATACATATATATAATGTATAGATAGGGGATTTTTAATTTTTTTAGTTTATGTAAATAGATTTGTATATTACTCAATTAGTTTCTGCAGATTGTATCAATGCAACATATTCGCATTGTATTCTATATTGTTTCCAGTGTTCATTTTGTTAAAGCTCTTTTTACCAGACTTGTATATCCGCTGTGTACGATATACCTTTCTGTATTATCCAAATCTAAACATTTCTACATGCATCATTTGTGGGATAAAATAATCAAATTCAAAAGGAAATAATGTGAGAAGCAACAAATATACATGTGGTATTATTTTGTAGAAAGAGAAAACGGGTTCAGGTCGTGTATCTGTGTTAAAAAGGGCATATGTGTGCATCCAGTTTTTGGAGGAATGATGAACTCTTTACAAACTCATGTCGGGGCTTATCGGTGAGTCTTATGATACTGTTCGACCAAGCGGAGGCTATTGATCCCAGTATGTAGACCCACACGCCTTGGTATTGATTTGACACGATGGCCGTGCCTTGGTTCAGGGCTGGTTTCCTTGATGCCGCTGCAAACATGGCACTAGTAAAATGGATGAACCAGTGGCTACTCCTTGCTGTTTCTCCTATCTGCATCAACGTAATTCAAGCCAATGAGCTATTATAGCTCAATTGGCATTGGTGGGGAAATGAAGATTTGGGTTTGAGGCCATAGGGCTCAGTTCTAATCCGATCCTAACCGGTTTTACCGCAGTGGACCTTCGAGCAGTTGGTTTTCCTCGGAATTGGAGATGGTGGCCTTTGGCTACCCAACGCTGTCTGCGATCGCGGGCGTGTGGTGTCTTCTTTTGCCATTGAGAAAATCAACATAAATTAAAACATAATGATGTCAGAATACTCTTTTTGGGTTTTAAGTTAAAAAGAAAACCTAAACATCTATATCTATACTATTATATAATACATACTAGTTTATAGACCCGTGTCTTACAGGTTTGATGATAACAATGAAGTTATTTTTATAAAGTGTAAACAAATGTACATAAATTAATTATTTTTATTAGATCGAACAATATAATATGAAGCTACACATTACATTCTACAAATCTCTAAACACTTCTTTGAGCTCGACATTTGTAGTTTTGTTTATAATTTTGACAATCCTCGTCAACGGCCTACTAAAACGAATGTAACGGGTTACTATGGTTTTAGGTGTGATGGTTCCTTTAAGTGGGTTGTCAACATATATGTACTTTGAAGAATCTTTTCCGATACTTAAGACTTTTAATGATCAAAAAGTCCTCCACATGAACTTTTGTTGCGCTCAAACCATCTCTTAACTATACCTGCTTGCATTTTGTTTCCCTGGGAAAAAAATATATAAATTACAAATTAACGACAATTATTATGTATAACAAAAAACTTTGGTAAAATCTAAAGTTTTAATTTATTACCTGCTCATCAATTAAAACAACCCCATAAAATGGGGTGTTGCAATCGGGTTAGAGAAGACTTGTCTCCACAGTTTTGACGATAGGGACTTTTATAGTAGAATCGTCGTTTTGAACACTAAGTTCATGATTTAGCATGGATATGTTTGTTATAACCATTTAACTACATTTAAATTTAAGAAACAGTAAGAATACTCAAATCATGTTAAAAGATTTAAAGTAAACTACCCTACAACAATATAAAAATAAACTACATAACTCAGATACAACAAAAGATACATTTGACAATAATGTGATCTAAGAACATGATTCAAAAGTGATGTAGATTCACTATAATGCAAACTTATATTTATAGATATACTTAAACATAAACATGATGCATTTAGAATGTGCTATCAGATGTGAAGTCGTGACCTCATCCTTGTGGTCAGTTTTAATTAAATTATATCTTAATAATGTGGATGGTTTGTTACTCTATGTACCTGTGTCTAATAGTTGATAAACTGGAAAATTAAAACCTAAACTTTTTAACATTCTCAAACAATAAATATGATCACTCAAAGCAAACATACTTATTCCTTCCTAACACGACCCAAGCCAATTTATCACATCTTGTAAGTTTACATTAGTGTGGTCAACCGAAGCAAATAAAGGACACATTTAACCTAATAAATATGCATACGTGTAGTTAATGTTGGTTCAGTTCTGTTTAAATATAATGGAAAACATGAAAACATACCTGTCACCGCAGACAGTGCAGTGGAGAATCCAGTGAGAGAAGACGACATGGAGTTCGACATCTTTGTCAAGGTGATCTGGTTCCTCCTTAGGGTGCTGACTTATGATGGTGACTGATTAAACCGAAAAGGGTATCGGCTATGGAGATGAAGGTCGAATGTGATGTTATGCTTATGGGGTATGTCTAATGGTGTAACTGTCTAACACCTTAACCTTCACATGAGTCTCCTTATATAAGCACCCAGGAGGAAACCTAATTAGTTAATAAAGGTAATATGGTCCATCAACAATTACCAACTAATTATTTAATAGGTTATTATATATTTTGATCTATATTATGTAAATGATTATAATGGCTATAGATTAAAGGGGGAGGTTCATTTGAGAAGAAAATTAAATTGAGAAGAAAAAGAACAAAGGGTACAATTGTAAAATATTAAATAGTTTTTCTCTCATCTCATTTATTATTATTTTTGACTAATTAATTAGTCATAAATACTATCATCCTCCACATTAAAATTTTTGCCTAGACACATCAAAATTTATCCTACACGTTTTTTAAATTTATCATACACATACTGAAATTTATCCTACACAACTAATAATTCATCCTACACACCTCATAATTTATCCTACACTTTAAATTAATTTTTTTCTTATTTGAAAAGATATATTTTTTTTTTGAAAATAAGTTACAAATTTAATTTAGTTAGCTATTAAAAAGGAAGACTAACAATTAATGATCTATCTAATTTTACCAATATACCCTTACACCCATATTAAATATAAAAATTAAATGAAGTAAAATGAAGCATTCTTATTGGTTGAAGTTTGTTCTTTTTTATTCTTACAAAAAAATTCTTCTCATTTGAACCCTTCACATAGATTAAATATTAATACATAATATATTTAATCTTACATTCTTCCACTTAGCCGAGTAATCATTTACTATGAGTATTAGATAAGCCTGATCAGCAGTTAACACTTATTTTAGCCTTAAACAAGTACTATAGCAGAGAAATACAGCCGTTGAATCATTATGCGACTCAGGACCCCCATTAATCATACTATAGCCTTAATTTAAAACCTAATCATCATGATCAAAATACGCATAAGCCCTTTGTTTGATTTGTAACTTTATTTGTCTATATGCCATTATACCGTTTGAACATATTCTAAGAGACATACAAAATCAAACTGAGGAAATTTCATTAATCATAAAACATAAGCTAGTACAATATGCTTAAATAAGGTCTTTACTAAATCCCATATTCCGAACATGTTCTTCATAAACCTTAGGAGGGAGACCTTTAGTCATCGGATCCGCAAGCATATCTTTAGTACTAATATACTCGATACAAAGATTTTTTCGTTCACATACGAACAGATATTTTGTATCGAGATATAAACCAGCTCCAGTCGAACTGTTACTGTTCGAGAAACTAACGGCAGCTGAATTATCACAGTAAAGCTTCAATGGTCTAGAAATGGAATTAACAATTTTGAGTCCAGTGATCAGATTTCTAAGCAACATTCCATGACAGGTTGCGTTATAAACAGCAATGTACTCTGCCATCATCGTGGAAGTTGTGGTCAACTGTTGTTTATGACTCTTCCAAGAGATAGGGCCGCCTGCTAACATAAAGATATAGCCCGAAGTGGATTTCTTGTCATCTTTGCATTTGGCAAAGTCAGAATCAGAATAGCCCACCACTTCTAAATGATCACTTCTTCTATAAGTCAGTTTATAGTCTTTCGTCCCTTGCAGATATCGAAGTACCTTCTTAGCTGCTTTCCAGTGATCTAGGCCAGGATTAGTCTGATAACGGCCTAGCATTCCAGCAATATAAGCGATATCTGGGCGAGTACAGACTTGAGCATACATCAAGCTCCTGACCACTGACGCGTAAGGTATCTGGCTCATTTGCTCCTTCTCAACCACTGTTGTCGGACACTAGAATGAACCGAAAACATCTCCCTTAACTACTGGAGCGACTGAGGGTTTGCACTGTTGCATGTTGTAACGTGTAAGGACACGATCTATGTAAGCCCTTTGGGACAATCCTAAGATCCCTTTGTGTCTATCTCGGTGAATTTCGATGCCAATGACGTAAGAAGCATCTCCGAGATCCTTCATGTTGAAGTTCTGCGAGAGTAACCGCTTCGACTCATGCAACATGTCTAAACTATTACTTGCCAATAGAATATCATCTACATAAAGGACAAGTATAGTAAAGTTGCTCCCACTCATCTTGAGGTAGGTGCATTAATCCACTTGATTCTTCATAAAACCTTGTTTCTTCATGACTTCATCAAACTTGAGGTACAATTGACGTGATGCTTGTTTTAACCCGTAAATGGATTTCTTCAACTTACAGACTAGATGCTCCTGACCTTCAGGTTTAAAGCCTTCAGGTTGTTTCATGTAAACATCTTCGTCCAAATCTCCGTTAAGGAAAGCGGTTTTAACGTCCATCTGATGTAACTCCAAATCAAAATGAGCTACTAGGGCCATGACGATCCTTAATGAATCTTTACGAGAGACAGATGAAAACGTCTCTTGATAATCAATTCCCTCTTTCTGAGTGTAGCCCTTTGCAACCAATCTCGCTTTGTAGCGTTCAACGTTCCCATTCGGATCCAGTTTTGTTTTGAACACCCATTTGCATCCTACGGGTTTCACACCGTTTGGTAATTCTACCAAATCCCAAACGTCATTTTTCTTCATGGATTCAAGCTCTTCATTCATTGCTTTATTCCATTCAGAAGACTGATCACTGCTAATGGCTTCATTGTAAGAGATAGGATCATTTAGCTTTCCGGGATCCATTTCAGTCAGGTAGGTAACATAATCATCCCAATTAGTAGGCCTTCTTTGCCTAGATGACCTCCTGAGTGGATTATCGGGTTCAGCGTTGTCTTGGTTTTGAGCGTTTGATGTGCCTTCGTCATGAGGTATAATGGGTTCTGATTGTAGAGGTGAATTTGCAGTTGGTGCAGTAGCTTCAGGTACAATAGTTGCATTGGGTACAAGAGGAGTAATCGGAGTAATGGTAAGCGACGAGTCTCCCCCCCCCCCCCCCCCCCGCGTCTTGTACTTCTTGCAATTCTTCGTAAGGGTTGGTACTTCTCCCACTGACCTTGAAATCCTCCAGGAACGCAGCACGCTTGGTTTCAACAATACGGGTGACATGAGAATGACAATAGAAACGATAACCCTTTGAATTATCAGGATACCCGATAAAGAAACAGGTAACTGTCTTAGGGTCAAGTTTCCTTAGGAAAGGATTGTAAAGTTTTGCTTCAGCAATGCAGCCCCATACTTTCATATATTTAAGACTCGGTTTCCTTCCTGTCCAAAGTTCATAAGGAGTTTTAGGGACAGACTTAGAAGGAACTCTATTGAGTATATGAACAGCTGCTTTTAGCGCTTCAGTCCAGAGAAATAATGGTAAATTAGTGTTGGCTAACATACTGCGCACCATGTTCATAAGGGTACGGTTTCTTCGTTCAGCTACACCATTCTGCTGAGGTGTACCAGGCATGGTGTATTGGTTCACAATCCCCTGGCCCTTACAAAACTCATAAAATGGACCAGGAGCTTGTCCCACATCAGTATGTCTTCCATAATATTCACCGCCTCTATCTGATCTCACAACTTTAATCTGACGATCCAATTGATTTTCAACTTCAGCCTTATAATCTTTAAAAGTTATAAGAGATTCAGATTTCTCCTTAATAAGATACAAGTACATGTAACGAGAATAATCATCAATGAAAGTGATAAATGAAGTATGTCCTGTTATGCCAGCGATTTGGTAAGGACCACTAATGTCAGTGTGAATGAGTTCTAATAAATTAGAGCTCCTAGTGGCACCTTTCTTATTCGCTAATGTCATTTTACCTTTAAGACATTTGACACATGTTCCAAAATCAGAGAAATCGAGAGGAGGTAAGACTTCATCCTTTACGAGACGATTTAATCATTCTTTTGAAATGTGGCCTAAACGCTGATGCCACAACATGGATGAAGTCTCTAAGTCTCGTTTCTCTTCCATCTTTGTGAGTGATTCATTAATGTTATATGACAACAAAGATTTGGAAAAGCCATCATCTAGTTCTAATCTATAGAGACCACCATCCAGAACACCAGTACCATAAAGAACAGAATCATAGAGGATAGAGAGTTTGCGATGACCATGGGAAACAATAAAACCGTCCATGTCTAACTTTGGTCCTGATACAAGGTTCCGAGTTACCTCAGGAACATATAAGGTATCATAAAGTTTAATACATAAACCAGTTTTCATAACTAATTGTAATGTTCCAATGGCCTTCACTTCTAATTCTCGATCATCCCCAACCTTAAGCGTTCTTTGGTTTCTTTCCAGCTTCCGGATTGAAAGGAATCCCTGAGTTGAATTGGTAACATGAACCATAGAACCAGAATCAAACCACCAAGAATTAGCAGGAACACTTATATTATAGGACTCAAGTATCATAAAATAATCGTTACCTTTCTTAGCCAGCCACTCCTTAAAGTCAGGGCATTCCTTCTGCATGTGTCCTGTCTTTTTACAGAATTTGCAGCGGATACTGCATAAGGAGTTCTTAGAGCTGGAGGGTGCACTTGTATTAGGATTAGGCCTTTGAACCTTTGAAGCATCCTTCCTCTGATGATCGTTCTTCCTTTTCTTAGAGTTGGAGGTGGTGAAGTTAGCAACATCGGTGGTGCGATCCATCCTCATACGCTCTTCCTCCTGTACGCACATAGCAACCAGCTCACTCATCGTCCATTTGTCCTTCTGAGTGTTGTAATTGATCTTGAATGCTTCAAAGGACAAAGGAAGCGAAGTGATGATAAAATGAATGAGGAAACCATCACTGATTTCCATTTCCAGCCCCTTCAGCTTATTGGCCATGTCATTCATCATCATGATGTGCTCGCGAATGTCGCTCCTCCCATCATACTTAGTTGTCACCAGCTTGAGAATAAGAGTACTAGTGTGTGCTTTAGACGTCCCCTTGAACTGCGCCTCCACAGAAGCCAAATAGGTTTTAGCATCTTCAGAATCAGGAATAGCTCCCCTGATTGCATTGCTTATGGACTGCTTCATGAACATGAGAGACATGCGGTTACACCTAGTCCACTTTTCATGAGTTAACTGCTGAGCAGCAGTACTCTGTGGAGTAAGGTCCGCTGGCTTATCCTCTCTTAGAGCATAGTCAAAGTCCAGCAATCCAAGTGTAAACATGAGAGCATCCTTCCATGCAGCAAAGTTATCACCAGTCAAAGGTGGAATCTCGCAATTGGGCGCTGATAGTGGAAATAAGATGAGCGAATTATGATACTAAGAAAGAAGTTCTAATGTGATCTAAGGGCATGTTAAACTAAGGCAGGCATAAATAATGACCATTTTAATTATGAAGCTGTGATATTGTCTATTACTAACATCAAAATAATAGACTTAGTTAAAATTCTACTTAAACGAAGACAAATCAGCTTTGGCCAGAAGTGTAATCATTTAAGCATATGTGCAAAGTGGTTGTAACAAATCAGCTTTGGCCAGAAATTGAAACAATCACTTTAGTTATGCACTTGTTAAGTATGCCATCTATGAAAGAATTAAATAAGCTTTGGCCAGATATTAAGACATTCATGTTAATGATGCACACTTAACATAGCTTTCGTAATACTTGAACGATAAGTAGATGTATCAAGTCAGCTTTGGCCAGAAATGATATATCAAAAGCTCATTCAAGTTAAGCCATTTTGGTTTTGTAAAACATTATTCTGATTCTGATAAATTAACTAAGTAATTACAAAAACCAATTATTTAATAGCAAACCACCCGTTAGCGCTGGGGGGTGCAGGGGGACAGCGTGCCCCCGCACGGGGTTCGGGGCGTAGCCCCGAGCTAAATCTTAGTTCACATTAAACAGCCTAAAATAATGAGGTTTCGAGTCAGGTCTCGACTGAGTTATGAGATCTCGAGTCAGTTATGAGGTCTCGAGTCGCAACCTTGTTGTCTCGAGTCGGAACCATGGTCTCGACTACTATATCTTATGAGATCTCGACTCATGATGAGGTCTCGAGTCGCAACCACGGTCTCGAGTCGCAACCTTATGGTCTCGAGTTATGACCTTATGGTCTCGAGTCGAGAACTTATGGTCTCGAGTTATGACCTTATGGTCTCGAGTCGAGACCTTTGTCTCGAGTTGTAAACTTTTGAGCCCTTATGATTTCGAGTCGAGACCTTATGGTCTCGAGTCAAGATCTGTTGGTCTTGAGTTGTGAAGGTTTAAGGACCTGATGATTTCGAGTCGAGACCTTATGGTCTCGAGTCGTAATCTGATGGTCTCGAGCCCACTGTTGATAGCTGTTTATTGTGATAATAACTGAAAACTCGAATTCTAAGGGATTATGAGATATGATTTCCTGTTTTAAGATGATCTAATTTTATCAAAATATTTCGAAAAATTATAACTGTATATCTTTTAACAGTTTTCGAATAAACTTAAAAGATAAAATTGGATCAAACATGGAAAAACACTCATCAATCCTAAGTACATTCCAAAACATAATAGAATTTTCGAATTTTCCTAAGAACATGATGAACCCTAAAAAAATAAAACATAAATTCTGGAACCCTAAACCTGAATTTTTAAGGTTTTTAAAACAGATTTCGGTCATAAACATAATCCAGTTGATTTCGAATGAACGTGTGATTAACCTTTTCCGAAAACAGTGATCTCGAGTGGACATATTCGACTCAAAACCGGCTGTTAGTTTATTAAGTTAAAAATTTCTGTTTTCATGATTTCAATCCCAGAATTAATGGATACGAAAACAGAACTGACTAATCAACATATGCTCTGATACCACATGTTGGTTAAGTTCTGTTTAAACATAATGGAAAACATGAAAACATACCTGTCACCGCAGACAGTGCAGTGGAGAATCCAGTGAGAGAAGACGACGTGGAGTTCGACATCTTTGTCAAGGTGATCTGGTTCCTCCTTAGGGTGCTGACTTATGATGGTGACTGGTTAAACCGAAAAGGGTATCGGCTATGGAGATGAAGGTCGAATGTGATGTTATGCTTATGGGGTATGTCTAATGGTGTAATTGTCTAACACCTTAACCTCCACATGAGTCTCCTTATATAAGCACCCAGGAGGAAACCTAATTAGTTAATAAGGGTAATATGGTCCATCAACAATTACCAACTAATTATTTAATAGGTTATTATATATTTTGATCTATATTATGTAAATGATTATAATGGCTATAGATTAAATATTAATACATAATATATTTAATCTTACAGTTAAATGATTCAAACCAAAAATGCCTTTTTAAGTCGTTGAAGGCATGTGACTGTTGATGTCCCTCCCATGAATCGAGTAATTGGAGAATGTGACAAGAAATCCACTTTTTTAAGGTTTTTAAAACAGATTTCGGTCATAAACATAATCCAGTTGATTTCGAATGAACATGTGATTAACCTTTTCCGAAAACAGTGATCTCAAGTGGACATATTTGACTCAAAACCGGCTGTTAGTTTATTAAGTTAAAAATTTCTGTTTTCATGATTTCAATCCCAGAATTAATGGATACGAAAACAGAACTGACTAATCAACATATGCTCTGATACCACATGTTGGTTCAGTTCTGTTTAAACATAATGGAAAACATGAAAACATACCTGTCACCGCAGACAGTGCAGTGGAGAATCCAGTGAGAGAAGACGACATGGAGTTCGACATCTTTGTCAAGGTGATCTGGTTCCTCCTTAGGGTGCTGACTTATGATGGTGACTGATTAAACCGAAAAGGGTATCGGCTATGGAGATGAAGGTCGAATGTGATGTTATGCTTATGGGGTATGTCTAATGGTGTAACTGTCTAACACCTTAACCTCCACTTGAGTCTCCTTATATAAGCACCCAGGAGGAAACCTAATTAGTTAATAAGGGTAATATGGTCCATCAACAATTACCAACTAATTATTTAATAGGTTATTATATATTTTGATCTATATTATGTAAATGATTATAATGGCTATAGATTAAATATTAATACATAATATATTTAATCTTACAGTTAAATGATTCAAACCAAAAATGCCTTTTTAAGTCGTTGAAGGCATGTGACTGTTGATGTCCCTCCCATGAAGCGAGTAATTGGAGAATGTGACAAGAAATCCACTAATATTTCCAGCCTGTTTACGTTACAAAACATATGGTTTAAACTTAATTAGTTAAATAGTCGTATATAAACTAAAAAAATTGAAAAATGTGTGTCAATGACCAAGAAGTAGCTTAATTACACTGGATATGAGTGTCTTGATGAATATAAGACTAAGATATAGTTGCGGATTCTCATGGTTTTTAAGGTATTCTGTTTTCTAAAATCTATTGCAATCCTCTGCTACTAAAACTTCTAATCCATGTTTTTATCTTACCAAACACAACATACATTAAATAATATATTAAGGAACAGTAGGTTACCTTGCCAAAGTTCATTAACTAAATAATAATATATTTTAGTTTTGAACATCCACAAAGTCATCAGTTTATTTTAGAAGCACTTGATATCCCCACTTTTTTGTAGAATAAGAAGTAATATATATAAATCCATAAAAGCCAGACAAGTTTAACACTACCTTTTAGTTTTGATGAATTACCTGAGTCAGATCTAACTATTGATTTGTTGGATGATAGTCCAAATGTAAACAGGAATAAAGATCTTGGGGGAAAACTTTTGAAGGGTAATGATGATAACAGGGTGAATTTAAGTGATATTGAAGGTACAGAAGTTCCACATAGTCACATGGCTGAAAGTGAAACTAATGGCATCAAGAATTTGAGTATCAATATGGAATTGGTTGGTCGTGATATAATCAGAAAAGAACCTGATGTACTAGACGAACCAAAAACTAAAAGCTTAAGAACTGAAAACATAAATGGCGTTGCAACTGTGAGTGAAACAAGTCGAGAAAAGCATGTACCAAGACTCATATGTATTGATCTTGGATCAACTGCGAGTGATAAAATCAAGACGGGGACTTATCAACAAGAGTTACAATTGGAACAACTTACTTTGGGGAAGGAAAATGTTTATCACGACTTCGCACGAGATAATTACATGGTTGGAAAAGAGATTCTTGAACTATGTTGTAGTAGAGTAAGAAGGCTATCAGATAACAGCATCAGGCTGCATAGGTTTTTGACATTCAATGTCTTTGAACGGTAAAGTAAAGCTGCTGATAGGACGGATGAATTCAGGTTTTCACTGAAATTATGTGCTATGGATCAGGTTGTACTAAAAAAGAAAAAAATGGTGCATACGTGGCACAAATGGAAATCTAAATGGTTGTTTTCCATTATGTTCATGGATGGTTGTTGTTTGAAAAGGAAGGCAAAAGGGTATGTATAGCACAGATGGAAAGCAAAACTAATGTTTTTCATTGTTATCATAAGGGGTTGTTGTTATCATCCTGTTTTGATGGTAATTGGTCTTCTATTTCTAAATGGTGAAGCAATGCTGGCATACAAGACTGTATCAGGAACACAAGGTTTTAAAAAGCTGCTTCATCTCACACTCCAGTTCTCGGCATTAGTATTGGGAGCAATCAGTTTATGGGCTGCTTGGAAGTTTCACAACGATAGAGGACGGGCTGCTTGGAAGTTTCACAACGATAGAGGGATTGATAATTTTTACAGCCTGCACTCATGGCTCGGGTTAGCCTGCTTATTTTTGTTTGCAATTCAGTGGGGGACGGGATTTGCAACATTTTGGTACTCGGGTGGTTCAGCAAAAAACCGAGCTTCACTTATGAATGGCACTTTTATGCTTCATGGTGAAAAAGAACAGTTCGTGGGGCTTTGTTTCCTAAGTGGACTTTTGAGGACAAAAGTCTTTGATGGGGAAAGGCTTAGCATAAGCGGTGGAGATGTAGTTTGGCATGTTATAGTGACAGTATTTGGCTGCTATGGAACATGGCTTAGTCAATATGGTGACAATTCAACAAAAGATTTTTATCTTTTGACACCAAAACATGAAGTGGAGCAGGGGTGCGGTGGTCAAGCTTTTTCTTTTGTTTTTGACACTTTTGATTAGTAGGTTTGGTTTTGTTATTTTGTACTTTTGAGGTCAAAAGTTTTATAGGGGGGAGTATTGATATGTGTCAAAATATGTAAAGGGACCAAAATGTAATTGTTGTATAGTGTAGGGCTTAGTGGTTAGTTAGTTGGTTATATAGTTGGGAGAGTTGTAGTAATTAGGTATGGTTGAGTTGAATGAATCTTCTTCTTTGTTTCTCTCTTTAAAATCTGCACGTATCATTGATGGAGTCATACGTAAGAAGAAAATACCAAATAGTAATGTATTTTGTTTTATTTTGATATAAGAAAGTGCCTATAGAATTCAATGGACAGGTTCTTGTTTAATTTAAACATTAACAATTCAGTTACCAACAAATTCATTATACGACCGGTGTTCTGAGCAGTGGCGGATCTTGCCCGTTGAACCTGCCAGGGCCGAAAGACACGGGCACTAAAATTAGCACTACGGCCGAAAAACTTGCCCGGGCCGAACATAGTATATATACAAAATTTCGATCGAAATGCGGAAAATTAGCACTACGGCCGAAAAACTTGCCCGGGCCGTGGCCTTGCCACGACTCTACTAAGATCCGCCCTTGGTTCTGAGTATAAAACAGATTTGATAGTAATAAACAGTTATAAAAAGTACCCATACATAGCAGCTAACATGAGTGATGAAAACATACCAACTGACCCATATCCATATCCTTGAACCGGGAGATCATCAAATGGAAAGCGTTGGTGGTGGTTTGATATGTACCTTCAAAATGAGTTGTAGGCGGCTGAGACAGACAAGGTGATGGCGGCCGCGGCAGATAGGATTTGGTAGTGATGGAAAGGGAGAATCGATAAGGTTGTGGTGGATAGGGTTTGGGAGTGATAGAGAGGGAAAATGGTGGGGAGGGAGACGGCTGTGGGTTTTGGCAGATGTTGATTAGGGTTTGCAGAGAATATTGAATGTGAAATTAAAATCAGGTCTGAATCGGATGGGTGGGTTAGATTCGTAGGAGAGAAGATTTGAAAAATGCCACGTGGCTTTTTGTGGAGTTCTTTTATTAGATTTATGCCATGTGACTTTTTTGGATTCTTTTATTAGATTTATTAGAAGATTAGATGGATAGAATTGAAATTTGATATCAATCTAATAAACTTCATTAAATAAACTTTATTTAATAAACTTTTCATAACTAAGATTTCATTAAAAAAACTATATTTAATTAGTCTTGTTAATTAACAAATTTGTATAAATAATAATCTATCTATACTTTCTATAAAAGGAGAAATTCCAATGACATAAGAAGAGCTAAAGTGTCAGCCAGAGAGGCTGTCCAACAAGGCTTTTCTTATGTCATTATTACATCATAAAGCTTAATTTAAAATGCATTTAAAATTCAAACATCTGCCCTTGATTCAAAAGTCAAACAACTGCCCTCTATTCAATATTTAAACCTCTGCTCTTCATTCATGATTCAAACATCTGCCCTTCATTCAAAATTCAAACATCTGGCAAGATTTAAAATTCAAAATTCTGGCTCCAAATTAAAAATTCAAACCATATAGATATATAACATACCCTCTTCTTCAATCAATTAATCTCTCTCTCTCTCTCTCTGTTCATTCACCACTTTCTCTCTCTATTCAATCAATTACTCTCTCTCGGAACAAAAATGGCGGAGCATTTAGCATCCACCTTCGATCTGACCTTCGATTCAAACCGTATACTTTCAAATCCAGAGCACCTCCTCGATCTGACCTTCAATTGGTTCAATTCGATGCTACCAGACATCACTTTCCCCTTTCTTTTTCTTCTTCACAACTCTCTTCTACTCCAAAGTTTGCAACTTTATAGTTTCATTCACTTCATGGAGTGGTTTTCTGAACCGGGTTAGGGTTTTCTTGGTAAGTTAAGTTTTTGTGTAATAAATTATGAAGCTTTCAACATCAGGGTCTGGTCAGCAACTTCAAGAAGGTATGTTTTTTACTTTAAGTTGATTATTGTATGTTATTTATGAGATATTGTTCTTGATTGATTGTTGTAATCTGTCAAAACTCTTGATACCATATTAATTAATTAATTCCTGTTTCCATTTGTAGGTCGATCTGACTGGAGGTAAGTTGTTTAAATGCTCTGTTGGTTATGATTTCAGACACGATCAAAAATATCTATAGTTTTGCTCTTCGGCTTCAACTTCCAGATCCATATTATTATTATGATGTAAAGATATATGATTCGTTTGTTTAAGTAAGTAATGATTGATTTTATTTGATCAGATGAGCTTATTGCGAATGCTACCTACATTGGTACACCTGGGAAGGGTATTCTTACTGCTGATGAGTCAACCGGCACAATCGGAAAGCGTCTTTCTAGCATCAATGTTGAAAATGTGGAGTCAAACAGGAGAGCTCTCCGTGAGCTTCTCCTCTACACTCCTGGTGCGCTCCAATACTGTAACACCCCGAAATTTAAGAAGCTTTATATTAGCATTATATAAAGTACAAAATAAACGAGAATGAGCTAACTAGGAAATAAATAACCCAGTTAGTTAGTTATCTTGTTTTAAAGCACGAATGAATTTAAAATGCCAAAGAAATAAACTAAATAAAAGTGGAGGGGCCTATGTTGTTAAAATTGAAACTTAATCACTTAAAACAAAATTAAAACACACCAAACACACTCAAATGGTGTGTCTGGTCGATCAACAAGCAGGGGGCGACAAGGGGTTCCTCCAAACCCTAGTTTTCACACAAAATTCACAAATTGAAGGCTCAAACCAAGTCAAAATCGAGATCTGAACATAGATTCGTGATCACCTCGTCAAAGGGATCATAAGGTATGCCAAATTAGGTTGTTTTGATTCAACTCAAATTCCTTGCATGTGATAGAAATCGAATGTTGAGCTTGATTATGTGTTGGATATATGAAATTGGAAGTGATATGAGGTTTAGGGACAAACCCTAGATGATTTCTTGTCAAAGTCTTGCATGATACTTATAAGGTTCATAATCACCATAGTGGGTGATTAATAAGTTAGTAGAACTTGATAAACACTAGGATTAAGATTCTTGTTCTAGTGTAATCTGAATTTATGAGATAATTTCTGAAAAAGTGATGTTGAAATATGTGTACAATCGCCTAATTAAAGTTGATTTAGATAAGATAACAAGTCATGAACTTGGTAATGATTATGTAGAAATCTGACCCGCTAGGTGTTTGTTGAAATGCCTAAGTGGGGATTAATATATTAAAAATCGGATGAAAATGCATAATTGACTGTTATGGCAAATTATGTGTTTATAATTACAAAAAGGGTTCTAAATTGAAGTTGAATTGAACTCCTTAGGCAAAGAACCCGGATCGTCGAGCGGGCAAGCCGGATGAGGAGATACGCGCTTGAAGGGTGTGCTTTAAAGGTACGCGATTTATAGTTTCGCTACATTATGTTTAATTGTTAGTCTTACTTTGTTATACTGAAATTTGGTAAACAAGGAAAACCCGTTAAGTCACGGTAGTGACAGGGTGTCTTAGACAAGAAAAACGGGTCAAAACATATGCTAGAAATAGAGTTTGGATGTGTCTTGTAATGTTGACACCCATTCAACATCCAAACGGGTTAAAACAAGTTGAGTTACAAATATAGAAATTAATAACCATCTATTGTGATTGGTCAAGTATATATATATAATTAAAGCGAAAGCCGTGAGGCGGATACGCTAAACTTGTTATAAACAAACCCATAGTGTGGGATAAAGATGCATGTCAAATTGATAAGAGGGGCATGTTAAAATCCCCGAAAACAATGCATGTTGTTAAAGCGTAAGCTGTGAAGCGGACACGCTAACTTGTTGCAAAAATATGAACCCTTGTAGAGGGATTAAAGTTCTAAATTTTTACTTGTCAAATGTCCGAGAAATAGCATGCTTAAACCCTTAGAAAACAAGCATGATGATTATTGTGTAAGTGCCCCTTTTAAAGGAGTGAAACGTTGTAGTGGGTAAACCGAGATTGAGTAAATCGGTTGTAAACATGAGATGACAATGAAACAAGATGTTAAAACTTGTAGGCAAACGGGTCGAATAAATAAAGAGCCAAAATAAAGACAAACTGATTTTAAAACTGAAAAATTTTGGTGAATTGAATAAATGGGTCAAACAACAAAGTTACAGAACCTACCGTAAGTTACGGTCTCTACCGTAACTTACGGTGGAGAACAAAAAGGTTACGGTGGTTCATTACTGTCTTACGGCAGACCATGATCATGCAGCGTCTACCGTAACTTACGGTAGATACCGTAAGTTACGGTAGAGTCCAGAAAATTTTGTTAAATTTCTGCATATTTAGTTAATCGAATCCGTTTCTGAGAGTTGCTTCGATTATGCAAATTTTCTAAGAACCCTAAAACTAATATTTGTCAAAATTCCAGTTTGTAGGTATTGCAAGTATGTGGACGATGATCAAGTTGATGCTTCAAGAACCGAACACGAAACTTTTGGATGCTTCCGCACTAATCTAATCTAGTTGATCCATGTAGTATTGTAAACACTACTGAATTACCTAAGTTTGAAACCAGATATTTTACTATGTTAAATACTAAGATGAAGTATGATTTAGTTTACTAACTAAGTTTTTGTTAGTTAAAAATCTTCTTTTTTTTACAATTACCACTTTTCTTATGATTAAATAATGAAAAGTAAAAGACGGGTGTTACAAGTTGGTAATCAGAGCTTAAGGTTGTCAACAAAGTGTTCGGTTCATGCTTGATCAATCATCCGGTAAAATTAATTAATTATTTTAGTAGATTTCATTAAAACATTAGAAAATGAATACGATTGGATGTGCAGGGGAAGAGTGCGTAATACACTCAAACCCGGAAAGTGCACCAAACATGAATGGTTTAAGCAAGTTGCAAACTTGGCTAAACCAAAACTAAAGATGCGAAAGATATAAAATGAAATGTTTAATAATTAGCAAAAACATTTCAGATTCAAGATGGCCAATGAAGGTAATAATGATACGGTGCCGATAGTCACCGAACAGATGAAAGAAATGTCCGGTGTAATCGGGGGCGAATCAGCATCTCAATTAACTGAAGAGATAGAAGCTAAAATTTCTGAGGAAGTCGGAAAGGCAATAGAAGCCAGTCTACCGCAGTTCGCCGAGAGACTACAAACCCCAATTTTGCTAGCAGTAGAGGATATGATAACCGAATTAAAAGATAGTCTCTCACAAGAAAAAGATGACGGGAGTGAGTCGGATGTGGACCCAAGACCCGTAAAGAAATCAAAGCTTGATACTCCAAAAGAGAAGGCAAGGTCTTCCTACATGACAGCCGCAGAGGCTAAAGCTGAACCTGATATCATTTCAGGTATGTTTCTTGTAAATTAAAGTTTAGCACAAAGATCATTTCGATACGAGTGCGAATAATAGTTATAGATGGACATATATGAGTAGTGAGATGAGTAAACCTTGTGAAAGAAATATACATATATATATATATATATATATAAGTATCCGCTAAAATGAGAACCACCTCGAGTTGTAAGAACCGCGAGAACTTTTTGATTCGGGGCGAGGTGGACCAAAATTTTTTTTAGAAACGTAGATGCATGTATAAAAACAACATTTGTAAAAAAAAATCAAAAAAAAATGTCGTGGGTGTAGTTTTGAGCACCACAAGTTTGTCTTTACGGGACCCGTAAATTTTCCGACCAGATTTACGGGTCCCGTAAACACAAACTTGTGGCGCTCAAAACTACACACACGACATTTTTTTTTTACAAATGTTGTTTTTATACATGCATCTACGTTTATGAAAAAAAAATTTGGTCCACCGCGCCCCCTATGGTGTAGTTCTCACGGTTCTTACAACTCGAGGTGGTTCTCATTTTAGCATTCCCCTATATATATATATATATATATGTGTGTGTGTGTGTGTGTGTATAAGCATGAACAGAAGTGATCAAGTAAAGATCGAGCCAAAAGTAATCATGATAAATATTGCCATGGGAAGGGGTGCGTGCACACTCGAACCCGAGAACGTAATGAAAGATAAGCGTCATAATGGAGAGAAATGTAATAACGCCCGAACAGGGGGAGTTTGCAATAGTAATAGATGACAAGTACATGGTTATAGATTAAGCCAAACCAAATGAAACATATAGAAACATCGTTTATGTCAACAAACGATGTGGATAAATGCCATACAACAAGGTGAAACAATAACATGAAATGAATAGAATTGTTAGTGTAACAGTGATTAAGGTCAAAAATCGAGAGACTAAGATTTGGATAGGAATATCCTCGAGAAAGAAACTAAAATGGGTAATATGTACTATTCATTGCTGTAAATAATGAAATACCAATAAATTCGGATTTACAAGCCCGGGTATGGGTAGATACCCAAGTAACATGTTATTAATAAAACCCTCCTGAGGAAGATCGATAATCACATTGATGGGGGTGATTATACAAAAGAATTAGTAAGATAAACGTTATGAAAGCATTAGAATAAGAGCGAGTAAACCCCAGAAAGCTGAATAACAATAGCAGTAGTTTACCAAACAAGACTTGAGAAATGGGCCTTCGGGACATTAGTAAAAGAAACAGACCTAAGGGTCGCTAACAAAAGAAAGGTGGTGTTCGGGTTAAATAAGTAAAGTGCTTGATAATAAAGGTGAACGGAAGCCGGATAATGGGAGCATATTACGTTAAGATAATGAACCCAAGGGAAGGGATAAGAATCAAGGTAAACAAAATATAAATCGACAATTTAGAATGTCAAAGCATAAGGATAAAGTTGACTGTCATAAGTGATGGAACTCACACGAACAAGTCAAAACGAGACGAGTGAAAGAATAAAAGACTTGGTTGAGTAAAAGCAGTGGATTTTGCTGATACGATCAAATAAATCGAGAAACAAAGTCTCAATGAATGCCGGAAAGGTTGCTATGAAAATAATTTCTGTAAAATACCCAATTGATAGGTATGTTTTCAGATATATGTGTAACCAACAGTCAAGAACGCGAATTAAAAGTCGAAAGACTCGGATTAAGAGTTATGACTAAGAAGACGATAAAATTTTGCAAAAATAGAAATTTCTCTAGTCATGTTCAACTACTTTAATGTTGGATGGGCTGAATAAAGTATAATGAGTGATATCCCAGGAAAGAGCAACCCAAATAATGAAAGTGTAAAATATTATTGAATCTATGTGATAAGTCATAAAAGAGTATGGAAAGGAAAAAAAGCAAACCAATGAAACCGAGGTGTTGGAAACATCAAGATCAAGAACCCGGGTAACGGGATGAAAGGAAGTAGAGACATAAACTAAATAGCGGAATGAGTGGGATAAACCAACGCGAAAAACTATGTAAGAAGTCACAGAGTCGAAAAGATAATCCGAAAGAAAATGAGTTTATTCTTAGACTACTGTCGAGGTCAAGCAAGTTTCAAAAGCGAAAATAAACTATTTTGAACATAAAAAGGGAAGGGTGCCTAAACGCCATATCTATACATATATATATTATTAAATAAAGACAGAAGTAGAAGGTGATCTATGGAAATCGCTATACCCTTCGGGTTATAAGCGATATAAGGGTCTATGGGATCAAAATGACCCTCGGGTCACAAATACAAGAAACAAACAATGGGGTCTCACCTTAAAAAGGTGAAGATCCAATAAAATAGTTTATGGGGCTAAGTAAAGGAACCTACGGGTCGATAATATAAAGCGTGGGAACCAGTTATGATTTTCCACGTAAAATAATAACGGAGAAGAATAATTCTTGCCGTCAAATTTTGATATGATTGATTGGCAAGTGATCAAGAGGAAAACATTCAACTAAAAATTGGTTTTAGTAAGAAAAGATGTTCTAACACATATAAATATTATGTGAGAAATTAGAAAATGGTTAATGCTAAAGAATATAGGTCTTAACGCCGAAAGGTGTAAGACGAGGCATTCGAAGGGAAGATTCGTTATAATGAAAATCCGACTTAAAACTTAAACATGACGTAATGCGATGCGACCACAACCATAAAAGTGATATAGAATATAATCAAGTTATAGCGCAAGTTATGGGATAGGAGATTATAAACTCACATAAGTCCGATTGTGGCAAGGGGGTAGACCCAAACTAACGGGGAATGAGATGACGGCAAAATAGTATACCCGAATGACGAGGTATGAGGTAAAATGGTGACTAATCAGCCTAGCCAGTAAAGCAATTTATCAAAGTAATGCCGTGGCCAATGTTAAGAGTTCGGAAATACAGGATTAACGTGAAGTAAACATGCCGACGGACATAGTGACCGGGTGGTCAAGAGATAACTCGGTCAAAAAGGCGACAAAGATAGGAAATCAATGATAAAAGGTTACAGTCCATGAGGACATGTGTCTAAAAGACGCACATGACAATACAAATGAAAAACTTTATATTGGAAAATAAAGAAGGCCTTGAAAAACAAAACTGAGATAGTTAGGTCCAAACCAAAGGTCTACTTAAGGAAGGTTTCGGGGACGAAACCCTTTTAAGGGGGGTGGACTTGTAACACCCCGAAATTTAAGAAGCTTTATATTAGCATTATATAAAGTACAAAATAAACGAGAATGAGCTAACTAGGAAATAAATAACCCAGTTAGTTAGTTAGTTATCTTGTTTTAAAGCACGAATGAATTTAAAATGCCAAAGAAATAAACTAAATAAAAGTGGAGGGGCCTATGTTGTTAAAATTGAAACTTAATCACTTAAAACAAAATTAAAACACACCAAACACACTCAAATGGTGTGTCTGGTCGATCAAGAAGCATGGGGCGACAAGGGGTTCCTCCAAACCCTAGTTTTCACACAAAATTCACAAATTGAAGGCTCAAACCAAGTCAAAATCGAGATCTGAACATAGATTCGTGATCACCTCGTCAAAGGGATCATAAGGTATGCCAAATTAGGTTGTTTTGATTCAACTCAAATTCATTGCATGTGATAGAAATCGAATGTTGAGCTTGATTATGTGTTGGATATATGAAATTGGAAGTGATATGAGGTTTCGGGACAAACCCTAGATGATTTCTTGTCAAAGTCTTGCATGATACTTGTAAGGTTCATAATCACCATAGTGGGTGATTAATAAGTTAGTAGAACTTGATAAACACTAGGATTAAGATTCTTGTTCTAGTGTAATCTGAATTTATGAGATAATTTCTGAAAAAGTGATGTTGAAATATGTGTACAATCGCCTAATTAAAGTTGATTTAGATAAGATAACAAGTCATGAACTTGGTAATGATTATGTAGAAATCTGACCCGCTAGGTGTTTGTTGAAATGCCTAAGTGGGGATTAATATATTAAAAATCGGATGAAAATGCATAATTGACTGTTATGGCAAATTATGTGTTTATAATTACAAAAAGGGTTCTAAATTGAAGTTGAATTGAACTCCTTAGGCAAAGAACCCGGATCGTCGAGCGGGCAAGCCGGATGAGGAGATACGCGCTTGAAGGGTGCGCTTTAAAGGTACGCGATTTATAGTTTCGCTACATTATGTTTAATTGTTAGTCTTACTTTGTTATACTGAAATTTGGTAAACAAGGAAAACCCGTTAAGTCACGGTAGTGACAGGGTGTCTTAGACAAGAAAAACGGGTCAAAACATATGCTAGAAATAGAGTTTGGATGTGTCTTGTAATGTTGACACCCATTCAACATCCAAACGGGTTAAAACAAGTTGAGTTACAAATATAGAAATTAATAACCATCTACTGTGATTGGTCAAGTATATATATATAATTAAAGAGAAAGCCGTGAGGCGGATACGCTAAACTTGTTATAAACAAACCCATAGTGTGGGATAAAGATGCATGTCAAATTGATAAGAGGGGCATGTTAAAATCCCCGAAAACAATGCATGTTGTTAAAGCGTAAGCTGTGAAGCGGACACGCTAACTTGTTGCAAAAATATGAACCCTTGTAGAGGGATTAAAGTTCTAAATTTTTACTTGTCAAATGTCCGAGAAATAGCATGCTTAAACCCTTAGAAAACAAGCATGATGATTATTGTGTAAGTGCCCTTTTTAAAGGAGCGAAACGTTGTAGTGGGTAAACCGAGATTGAGTAAATCGGTTGTAAACATGAGATGACAATGAAACAAGATGTTAAAACTTGTAGGCAAACGGGTCGAATAAATAAAGAGCCAAAATAAAGACAAAATGATTTTAAAACTGAAAAATCTGGGTGAATTGAATAAATGGGTCAAACAACAAAGTTACAGAACCTACCGTAAGTTACGGTCTCTACCGTAACTTACGGTGGAGAACAAAAAGGTTACGGTGGTTCATTACTGTCTTACGGCAGACCATGATCATGCAGCGTCTACCGTAACTTACGGTAGATACCGTAAGTTACGGTAGAGTCCAGAAAATTTTGTTAAATTTCTGCATATTTAGTTAATCGAATCCGTTTCTGAGCGTTGCTTCGATTATGCAAATTTTCTAAGAACCCTAAAACTAATATTTGTCAAAATTTCAGTTTGTAGGTATTGCAAGTATGTGGACGATGATCAAGTTGATGCTTCAAGAACCGAACACGAAACTTTTGGATGCTTCCGCACTAATCTAATCTAGTTGATCCATGTAGTATTGTAAACACTACTGAATTACCTATGTTTGAAACCAGATATTTTACTATGTTAAATACTAAGATGAAGTATGATTTAAACTAAGTTTTTGTTAGT
This sequence comes from Helianthus tuberosus, assembly GCA_030545235.1. Taxonomy (NCBI): domain Eukaryota; kingdom Viridiplantae; phylum Streptophyta; class Magnoliopsida; order Asterales; family Asteraceae; genus Helianthus; species Helianthus tuberosus. Next base: position 29,342,625 of record CM060437.1, on the reverse strand, counting down.
TAAAAATCTTCTTTTTTTTACAATTACCACTTTTCTTATGATTAAATAATGAAAAGTAAAAGACGGGTGTTACAAATACCTCAATGGAATCATTCTCTTTGAAGAAACTCTTTACCATAATTTTGTTTTTTAGGTTTTTTAGTTGTTTGTTGTCTAATTGTCGTTTAAATTGATCAGATCTTCAGGTTATTTGGTGAATGTCAATGCAACTGGATGTCTATTATGGGAATCCTAGAGCGTAGAACACCCATTCAAGGTAATGAGGTTGTTGAGACCTTTGTTTGTATTTGGATTTATGGGTACAAGTTTCAATTTTTAAAGATTATTAGATTGACTTTCTGCTGTCTTAGACTTTAGAGCCTTTAAACTGTCTGTACAAGGTTTTTTAGAGGCTGCTTAGTTTTTTTTTCTTAATGGTTGTTTTTGATGAATATAAATGCAGCAGTGGACTGTGGTTATAGGAAAGGTGCCAACCACATTGTTGTCCAGAAGCTTACCAAAACAACAGAACGGGTAGCCTGCTTGCTGTCGTTTCTATGTGAATCGTAGAGTGTAGAACACCCATTTAAGGTAATGAGTCTGCTGATGATTTTTTTGATATTGTAGTATGTTTGTGCTTTATGTTTTGTTGTTACTTTGTTGTTTTCTTAAATGCTTGGAGTTATTGTGTTTGGTTTGTATTTTAGCGTATTGTGTTGCTTAGTGAATTGGTCTGGACAATTCTGTACTTTTAGAGGGTTGAGTTCTGGTGGCATAATTAAACGGTTCCTAGGCCCGTCTAGGTACTTCATATTTCTAACAGTCAACTTACCCGTGATCTGTTCGTTTAATAACATAAGTTTTTTATATATTTTATTATAAATTTTTATAAATAAAATTTTGGGAATGTTACAACTGACCCAGATGATCATATACAGTTGTTTACAAGTGTCGACATGGTGGGTGGATGGACCATGCCTATTGTCACAGCCCCCGACCCCACCCTGGGAGCGAGAGCCGTGAACCAGTCAAGTGGTACCGGTGTTTATTAATTTGGCAGCGGAAAATTTTTCATCAGGATCGTAGTTAGGAAATAATTTCAGAGTTTATAAAACACCAACTTTTAATATTAAATAAATGGGCTCAAACTCATATTCAATTCAATCGTTTTTATAGGGATAAACCCAAATAAATAATACATAATTTTCTTCTTTTATTATAGCCACTTTATTTAAGCCTTCAGTGCTTCATAGCTGGCTTCTACTATCCTTACATCAAGTTACCTGAAACGTATTTTGAAAACATTTTATCAGTAATAAATACTGGCGAGTTCATTCCATTTTATAAAATATATTGTTATACTTTACAGCATTAAGGATTTATACATTTGTTTATATTTACTCAAAAACTCAATCAGTATTTGTCACATGGTGGCAGTTCCGATGTGATAGTGGTCATATCACTCATTGGCTCACTTTCGTCCAATAGTGAATTTATCAAGTAATAGATATACAGTATATTTTAATATTATATTGGTCACTGGGCGATTCCTGTGACGGTGGTCAAATCACTGTTGATCATTCTCTCAACTAGTGACTCGGGTCATATTACTGTTGATCATTCTCTCAACTAGTAATTGTGGTCATATCACTGTTGATCATTCTTTCAACTAGTGACTCGGGTCATATTACTGTTGATCATTCTCTCAACTAGTAATTGTTGTCATATCACTGTTGATCATTCTTTCAACTAGTGACTCTGGTCATAACACTGTTGATCATTCTCTCAACTAGTGCCTTTGGTCATGTCACTGTTGATCATTCTCTCAACTAGTGACTCTTATCAAATAATGTATACCAAACTTCACATATCGGTAGTAACTGCTGAATACATAACCCAACTATACATGTATAGTAATAGATTAAATAAGGGTTATGGCTATTGAAGTTTTAGTCCCCATGCTTATTGTATGTAATATTTACTTTATATATTTTATATATATATTCACTTTATATGCACCTATATAAAGAAAATATATGTAATATTCTCTGTATCAAGACTGGCTATAAAAGCATATATAAAAATAACACATATAATATAATTAATATATTATAAAAATGGTACCTAATATATTAATGGTGTCAAGTGGTACCTTATATACATAATCTTAATATAGTGGTTCTCTAATTATATAATCTTTTAATAGTGGTTCTCTAATTATTTAACACATATTAAATTGTAACATTAAACCCTGATATAAAAGAACACATATTAAAAGTTATATTAAAGAACATCTAAATGGAATAACACATACGTCACAAAGGATTTTATACATATATATTTCAATAGCATATTCAAAGAATATGGCTAATATTCAAAGAATATGGCTATTTAAATATATATATAGTTCTATTATAATATGTCTTAACATGAGCCAAAATTATTTTAATATGTTTATTAATTATATTTTCTTTAATATAACTAATATATATTAATAAGGATTAATAAAGCTCTATTTTATATACAAACCATTTAGATTTATTTCAATCATACATTAAATTTATTAGTAATGTAAAAATAATATTAGTTATAGGTTATGGCTACTGGGCACAATTTCCCCTGTGATTATGGTCATGTTACTATTGGCTAACTTTTTGGCCAATAGTAACGAGGGTCAAGTAATGTATGAAACCTTCTATACCGGCAGTTATTACAGAATATAAAAACTTAGTCACTGTAAGTATAACTGGTAAACAATTAGGATTTTGGAAAGCATTTTTAAATATAATTATATCACAAAAAGGTGATAAAATTGTGAGAAAAGAGAATGGACTCACTTTGTAACTTTAGGGTTCAACTAGAAAGCCTCCTGGTAGAATCTTGAGTATAACTTCTGAGTTATTTTAAATATATATATATATATATATATATTTGCACTCGTGTTAAGTATAGTACCCCTAATTCAACCTTATCCCTCTGTCACGAGACAGAACCCCAACGAACTTAGTCGGGCAGAGCCTTGACATGCGTTATGGGGCTCCAGATCAATCGGAAAGGGTAGCGGTGATCGGGAGTTAAAACACTTAAAACGGGGCAGGGCTTTATTATTATTATGGGGTGAAATAATAATAAAAGAAGAATTTATATGTATAAGATTTCGAGAGAGTGTGTAAGGAAATGGGAAGGCACTACTCAATTTATAGTTGGATGGTTGTTAGAGGCCACGAAACGTACACAAACTCACACGTACACAAAAATTGAATTTATATGCTTACATACTTTCTTTCAATGCCACGTACAAAAAAATTTGAATTTTAAAAATTTTATTTATTCTTTTGTAGGACACGTCCACTTTCAATTATTTTAATTTTTATTATTATTTTATTATTTATATATTATAATTAATTAAACTGCTTCACTTATTTGGCGCTTATAACTTCTAAAATATAACGTTTTATAAAACAATAAATATGTCATTAGAACGAGAATATTTGTGTAACAACCCGCACTTTTGTGCGTTGTTACTACTCGATATACTCGTTACGCCTAGCACCAGAGATTCGGATCATAATGTAGCCATATCGTATATATCGCTATTCGAAGGAAAATCGCATATTTTCGAGATACAATATCACTATATTACACTATTATCACAAACACTAACACTCACGGAGGCATTGAGTGAGGACCTATTCTACCCTTCTCAGTGGCCGTGGTGTGTTGAAACGCAGACAATTAACGCTAACAAGGACTCTCGGGTGAGTGCTGTAGCTCCAGTCGTCATGACGATGGTGACAATACGAGTAAACGGTACCCCGTCAGTCTTTGTGGCACTACACGAAATAACGTTCACGATGACATCAAGAAAGGACCTATACTACCCTCATTGATGGCTGTGAAACGTCGCTAATAATCGCATACTCAGACAAAAACCGATTGTTGTATCGAAACTTTGGAATATGGATACGTAAATACGACCCCTAGTGATATATATACGTATATAGTAATAATATAAATTAAGTATGGAAGGCACGTACTTCGAAAACTATCGCAACTATTAAAAAAGCGAAGAAAGTCATCGCGTCAGGATAGCCATCCGGACGGATAGCAATCCGGACGGACAGCAATCCGGACGGACAGCTATCCGCGCGGATGGGCTATCCGCACGATTGGGCTATCCGGACCAAAACCCACTTCAGCTCCACTTTTGCCTATAAATACCATGTCACATCACTTGAACAGTGATGTGACAGCTCCCACTCGACCAGACACGCTTTAAGACCCTTTTCTCTCGATTCCTCATGAATCCGGTAAGATTTCAACCTAGAAACTTGTACTTCTATGATCTACACTCCATTCTACATCATCCTATCTTTTAAAACTCGATTTCTAACCATGAAATCTGCCGATTTGAGGCGTTTTGAGGTGATGTCACCAAGAGTTCTTATGAACTTCAAGTTGTGGCCTCATTTCACTATAAACGACTCAGATCTGGGTGATTTCCACATATTTTGATAACAAATCTCACCTAAATCTGTGCATCTAGCCATGGAACTGTGCGATTTCGAGCTAACCACGAGAAACCGTCAAGAACGGCCAGTTCTGATGGAGCGGGGTGATTCCCGGCCGTTAGAGCGGGTCGGAACTGCTGGAATTCCAATGTTAGTGCGAAGTTTCACTGTCCCGGTAACTCTACACGTTTTCCTTCCGATAAACACTCTGAAACAGAAATTAAAATGCGAAACAGACGTATTGTCCGCACGGATCACATGTAATCCGCACGGATCACATGTAATCCGCACGGATTACATGGGTCAGTGCACGGAGATCGTAGTAAATTCTAAGGTGCCACAAGCGTTTTGGCGAAAGGTGACACCAAATCACGGGATGAAAGTAGTAGGGGTCAAGCAAGGTGTGCTTTATCATACTACCAACGTTCCGTGGAGAAAGTGCCACGTGGAGTTGAACGTTATTAGACCTATACTATTGTGATTATTTTCAACACACTACACTCAATCGCAAGGTGTAACAACTGAAATTGCATCATCGCAAGACTTGTCGTAAGTCTGCAAACGCAACGCAATCGCCTCATCGATGGAATCTGGAGAGTCTACCTCGCAGGAAAATTGCATCAACGCAAGACTGGTCGTAAGTCTATAGCAATCAATCTCATCAAGCACGTTAACGCTCACGATGTTGTCGGGTGAGGACCTATTCTACCCTCCTCGATAGCCGCAATGCGTCACAACGTAACGTTAAGCTTATTCGAAACAAAACTCGGCTAATCGCAATCGTTTATCATATGTATCTCGCAACCTCTATCGCTTATCACGTGAGCCTATATCATTTGTTGTGTATCAATCTATCGCTATCACCTACCGTTATCTGTGATAATTGTGTTAAGTTAGCACGCATGACCTCGCTTCACGAGAGGAAGCTCATATGGTTAAAACAAGGTGTTTTAGCTATATCAGCGGCCTTTCGTGGAAACAGGTCATGTGGGGTCTGATGTTAGCTAAATTCTGTGGTGTAAATCAATCGAATCGAACCGCATAAATAGCGCATGCCTCCAACGCTTGCAACGCAACAACTGCCGCATATCGTGATTCGTTCACCATCGCCGTCATTGTTGATCGCTTATCGCTTATCAGGTATAATCTACCGCTTATTCGCTCGTTTGGTACAACCTATGTGGTAATAACACGCATGACATTGCTTCACGAGGCAGAACTAGCCTGGTAAAAACGTGGTGTTTCACCATGTTAGCAAACTCTCGTGGAAACATGCCATGCGGGTTCAATATGGAATCTAATCGACATCGCGCTAATCGCTTATCGTCTACCGCTCGACGCCTATCCAGACACGACACGTAAGCGTTTCGTGTCATCAGGCTACTCGCGTACGCTGTTGTAGCTACGTTCGAAATTCAACTCGACAGCTAACTTATTCGACTCTATCTTATACTCGGTCTGACTTTCTATCGATTGGGCCGAGTAAGTGCAATTCTATCCATGTCATATCGGCACACATGACACCGCCTCACGAAACGGAAGTAATATGGGCAAAGACATGGTGGATACGCCGCTGGTACTTTCTATATATAAGTGTTTTAACCATATTACCAAACTTTCGTGAGAAAGTGCCAAGTGGGGCTCGATGTTAATTAACTTTTCAAACTGTTAAAAACTGATTTTTATAAAAAATTTTATTAAAACCATTGGACAAGTGAAATTTCCTCACAATGTGGGGGTAACATCGAATCAGCTTAACTCTATGCCTAAGGGAAGTCTCATAAGTCCAGTTTTTCTTTAAAAACTTTGCTATATCAACACGAAATCTTTCTTAAGACGTTGGGTCGACTTCGAGTTCAGCATTGAACCCAGGTCCTAGGAGAGTTTCCGTAACCCCAGATTTCATTTTCGAATACCTTAAAATGTTTGAAACCTAACTCTCTTGCAACGTTGGTTAACAATCGACTCAGCTAACCCTACGTTATGAGAAACCTTTCAAAGTTCTTTAAAATTTCAATCGCATCGAACTTACGAATTCTACACAACACAAGGTACTTTGGGACGCCAACTCGTGGGATACTACTCTCGTCTTTACGTCGCTTCTCGCTATCGCAATCGAACTCTCTTATTCAAAGCACTCTCGCTTGCCAACTCTCACCCGATTAACTCGTTGTATCGCTACTTACGTGGGATCAACGCTCAAAGGTCTACCTATTGGATTAATTTCGGGACGAAATTTCCTAAAAGTAGGGGAGACTGTAACAACCCGCACTTTTGTGCGTTGTTACTACTCGATATACTCGTTACGCCTAGCACCAGAGATTCGGATCATAATGTAGCCATATCGCATATATCGCTATTCGAAGGAAAATCGCATATTTTCGAGATACAATATCACTATATTACACTATTATCACAAACACTAACACTCACGGAGGCATTGAGTGAGGACCTATTCTACCCTTCTCAGTGGCCGTGGTGTGTTGAAACGCAGACAATTAACGCTAACAAGGACTCTCGGGTGAGTGCTGTAGCTCCAGTCGTCATGACGATGGTGACAATACGAGTAAACGGTACCCCGTCAGTCTTTGTGGCACTACACGAAATAACGTTCACGATGACATCAAGAAAGGACCTATACTACCCTCATTGATGGCTGTGAAACGTCGCTAATAATCGCATACTCAGACAAAAACCGATTGTTGTATCGAAACTTTGGAATATGGATACGTAGATACGACCCCTAGTGATATATATACGTATATTATAATAATATAAATTAAGTATGGAAGGCACGTACTTCGAAAACTATCGCAACTATTAAAAAAGCGAAGAAAGTCATCGCGTCAGGATAGCCATCCGGACGGATAGCAATCCGGACGGACAGCTATCCGGACGGACAGCTATCCGCGCGGATGGGCTATCCGCGCGGATGGGCTATCCGCACGATTGGGCTATCCGGACCAAAACCCACTTCAGCTCCACTTTTGCCTATAAATACCATGTCACATCACTTGAACAGTGATGTGACAGCTCCCACTCGACCAGACACGCTTTAAGACCCTTTTCTCTCGATTCCTCACGAATCCGGTAAGATTTCAACCTATAAACTTGTACTTCTATGATCTACACTCCATTCTACGTCATCCTATCTTTTAAAACTCGATTTCTAACCATGAAATCTGCCGATTTGAGGCATTTGAGGCGATGTCACCAACAGTTCTTATGAACTTCAAGTTGTGGCCTCATTTCACTATAAACGACTCAGATCTGGGTGATTTCCACATATTTTGATAACAAATCTCACCTAAATCTGTGCATCTAGCCAAGGAACTGTGTGATTTCGAGCTAACCACGAGAAACCGTCAAGAACGGCCAGTTCTGATGGAGCGGGGTGATTCCCGGCCGTTAGAGCGGGTCGGAACTGATGGAATTCCAATGTTAGTGCAAAGTTTCACTGTCCCGGTAACTCTACACGTTTTCCTTCCGATAAACACTCTGAAACAGAAATTAAAATGCGAAACAGACGTATTGTCCGCACGGATCACATGTAATCCGCACGGATCACATGTAATCCACACGGATAACATGTAATCCGCACGGATAACATGTCATCCGGACGGATACATGTCATCCGGACGGAAGACATATCAATCCGCACGAGTTACACTTGTCCGCACGGATGACATGTCGTCCGCACGGATAACATGTCGATCCGCACGAGTTACACTTGTCCGCACGAATGACATGTCGTCCGCACGAGTTCCCCTTGTCCGCACGAATAACATGTCAACCCGCACGGATAACACATGTTCGAACGGATGACCATCCGCATGAGTCACTACTTGTTCGAACGGATGACAATCCGCACGAGTCAACACTTACCATCCGCACGAGTCAATGCTTGTTCGAACGGATGACAATCCGCACGAGTCACCACTAATCCGACCGGATAGTCTGTCATCTGACCGGATGACAGCCATCCAACTCAGATCCATATGCCATCCGATCGGATGAGCCCATCCGAATGGGTGAGCACCATCCGACCAGATGACTGACTCTTCAATACTATTCTCGCTTAACCATGCATCGTTTACTATATCCCTCAATGATTAACGCAGACGCACTCGCAACCGACCCAATCAAGTTGTATTCCCGCTAACTACGCACTGTGGGTATACTTGACCCCCTTTTTAATCGTATTTTGGGTGTAACATACGTTTCTAACAAATCGAACTTATCAAACGAATTATTCAATCAATGGAATTATCACTTGCGAATAACTGTTATGCATAGATATACGTGATGCTAGCTGCATATGTGCTAGGGCTTATACTCGCGACGTCCCACGATTACTAGTATAGTACTATTGCGCCCGACGGGGTCTAGTTTGCCATCGCATATTCGAGCATCGAGGACTTAGTTGGTAGTATCAGCTTCGTGAGTATATATGTCGTGTGTTACGTTCTTGCATATGGAAATTCGCTACACGTTTTATTCTAATATGCTATACTTATCAAACCTGTATACTCGCCAATACTTTTGTATTGACAAATATTTTAACGTATGTTGCAGGTTAGATCGCAGACTATATCAAATCAAGCTAGGAAGTCTAGAAACTCAACTAAAAATCTAGGTTGTCGGATTTGTATTGTTCGAGAGGACAAGAAATCTATGATAACTTATGTGATTGTATCATTTGTTAGTATGGGATAACGAATGTATTAAATATTATCGCAATATAGTTGTTATGGATTCTCTTGAGCAATCTGATTCGCCTAGTGCCGCGCCCCGATGATTCCGCCATCGGTTGGGGTGTGACAATTTGTATCTACATTTTGAACCAAGTTTCATTAAAAACGGAGTAGGTTCAAATATATTGTATTTTTATAATTTAATTATTAAACGGTCACTAGGCTCGTCTAGGTACTTCATATTTCTAACAGTCGACTTACCCGTAATCTACCCGTTTAATAATATAAGTTTTTGTACACTTTTAGTCTAATAGAAAGGTCACCCATATACAGGTCAATTAATTAGTATACCATTACAACCAACTATATATAAAATAGTTTTTAAAACTATTTGGGTCGAATAATTAAAAATAAAATTAGTTACTAGTGGTTAATAAATTTAAACAAACCTATAATTCTTATATGATAAAAATGGGAATGTTACATCCTCCCCACCTTGTTTTAAATCTCGTCCTCGAGATTTGGGCTATGATGTCTCCTCTAGAGTTTGATTGTGTCTTAGTCATTAAGAACATTATTAAGGTAAAGGATATAGAATCAAAACATCAAATTTTGTGAATACGAGTTGTACAATAAATAAGACTCAATGGTTCAACTGAATTAGTTCAAGAAATCAATGTCAAACGAATGAGATGAAATGATATAATTTCCAAGGTGACTAGGTTCAAGCCAAAAGAGATATATGATCAATAGATATCTAAATGGAATGTTTACAAGTTGTGAATGACTTTTAGAAACAATAGAATTCAATGTCAAAAGAAAACTTACTTTGATTGTTAACTGAGGAAGACTCAGAATCAACAAGCTCAAATGAAATAGAAGCACAGAAATAATTTGTCAACTATTGAACCATGAAATGAGAAAAATCAATGTGTTGACATTTATTGAATTGCAAGGATACACTGAAATACAATAGAGTTTAGTGTATCATTGTCTTCATACATAATTGTATCAAGACTACTTTTCAATGATGAGTCAAACGAAAGACATACGTGGTTTTGAATGATTCGTATGATTATGATTAGCCCAAGCTACAAGTTTATATCGACGCCACAAGGTGTCGAAATGATTGAAATAGCTCAATAATTACGGTGACCGAACAAATTCACCGTTTTTGTAATCAACTGAAAGTTTTAATGAAGAAAATTTCAAATAAATATTATAGGATTTTCAATTGATGATGAATAGACCAAATGAATATCATAGATTTTTCGAATAATGAGGAAAGAATCTTTAGAGGTACACCGGAATATAATACGAATTTGTGTACTCTTATCTTAACACATAATTGTATTAAGATCGTTCAAGATAATGAACCAACAGAATTTAAAATTCGTACATCAGGAGTGAAAATGAGATTAGCTCAATCTTCAAATTAAAGAAAAAGCCACCACAAGGTGTCGTAGCCAGTTAAATGATTCAAGGAAAGTGAAGACCAAACAAGTCTATTATGGTTCTGAATAGATGAAGTATTTGACAGAATGCATTTATTTATAAACTTTTATTTGTACTAGGGTCAAATAATAACTTAACTTAGATATTACATATCAGCGATTACGTCTGGAATCATTTCTGCTTCTTGCGTAGTAAGTACGAATGCTCGTGCGTTCTTCTTAGCTCCGTCTGTTGTTCTGGCCTTGTTGTCGGGTGCTTTGGTCAGTTTCGGGCAATATGGTTTGATGTGTCCTGTTTCTCCGCAATTGTAACAAGTATTAGTTTTCCTTCTACATTCTTCCTCTATATGCCCGGTCATCTTGCAGAAGTTACAATAGGGTGTTCTCCTAAAACGACATTTTCCTGAATGCTTTTTGTTATAGTTTCTGCAGGTAGGTTGCGCCAATGACGATTCCGTTCCTTTCTTCTTGAATTATTCCATCTTGTTTTCTTCTCTTGTGCGAATTATTCCATCTGTCAGGATGTTAGCTAGTTCAACTGCTTCTTCAATAGTCTGTGGTCTGGCGGCCTTGACCATGTCTCGAATTTCGCTCACTAATCCCCAAATATAACGAGAAATTAGTACGGGTTCTGGCGAAGCCAGAGTTGGTACCATTCTTGCATATTCGAAGAACGTTGTCGTATATTCACGACAATTCACATCTATCATTTTATGATTTAGGAACTCGTTAGCCATTCGTTCTTTTTCATAAGGGGGACAAAATTTCCTTTCCATCATCTCCTTGAATTTTTCCCAGTTCAGGGCATAAGCCATGTCACTTCCTTTTGCCAGAAGAATTGTATTCCACCATTCAAAGGCTTCTTCCTTGAAGAGGTTGGAAGCATACATCACCTTATCTTCTTCGGCACATTTGCTGATTTTAAGAACAACTTCCGTCTTTTCCAACCATCGCAAAGCAGCCGTGGCTCCTTCACTACCGGTGAACTCAGTTGGTTTACAAGCTAGAAATTCTTTGTAGGTACACCCGAGAATCATCGCCTTCATTTTCTTAGGAAATGGGGTTTTGATAATATCATCATTGCCTCCGTTGACACTATGGCTAAAACTGTCGTTGTAACAACCCGCACTTTCGTGCGTTGTTACTACTCGATATACTCGTTACGCCTAGCACCAGAGATTCAGATCATAATGTAACTATATCGCATACATCGCTATTCGAAGGATAATCACATATTTTCGCAATATATTATGGCTACATCACATCACAACCACTAACACTCACGATGACATTGAGTGAGGACCTATTCTACCCTCCTCGGTGATCGTGATGTGTCGAAACGTAAACAATTAACGCTAACAAAGACTCTCGGGTGAGTGCTATAGCTCCAGTCGTCGTGACGATGATGACAATACTAGTGAACGGTACCCCGTCAGTCATTGTGGCACAACACACAATAACGTTCACGATGACATCGAGAAAGGACCTATACTACCCTCCTTGATGGCCGTGAAACGTCGCTAATAATCGCACACTCGAAACGAAAACCGAATGTTATATCGAAACTTTGGAATATGGATACGTATATACGACCTTTTTGTGATTAGTTATAATAAATACATACCTATCTATACGAAACAGAGTAACAAAATCATCGCAACGCGCAACGCACAAGATCCAAATGCTGAGACCCAACCTAGAAGACATGTCCAACCGATCGGACAAGACATGTCCAACCGACCAACCGATCGGACAAGACATGTCCAACCGATCAGACAGACATGTCAGCCGATCGGACAGACATGTCAGCCGATCGGACAGAGATGTCAGCCGATCGGACAGACATGCCAGCCGATCGGACAGACATGTCAGCCGATCGGACAGGCATGCCAACCGATCGGACGGATAGGCCGGCCGATCGAACGGGCCATCCGATCCAGTACACTTTTCACCTCTTTTCCCCTCATTTGTCTATAAATACCCCTCAGTCACATCAAGGACACTTGATGTGACTGCTCTCGTGCGACCAGACGTTCCAACCCACTTTTCTCTCGATTTCTCGCGATTCTTGTAAGTTTTCAACTCAAATCTTGTACTTCCTTGATCTATAACCAATTCTACACCTTTCTACCTGTTAAATCTCCACTTTTAACCGTGGAATCTCTGGATTTTGGGCATTCTAGGGTGAGGTCACCATGAAGTTCTTATGAACTTCAACGGTGATGTCATCCCATGCAATAACGACTCAGATCTGAGTGATTTCCATACGTTTTTACATAAATCAAGTCTAAATCTATGTTTCCTAATCAAGAAGTTGTGGGATTCCTAAGAATTTGAGGTGTCTTGAAGATGATGTCATCCTAAGTTCACAGGAACTTCAAAGTGTGACCTCATTCATACCAAAAACAGCTCGGATCTAAGTAATTTCACCTGTTTTATAATAAATCTCACCAAAATCTAAGTTACCTAGCCAAAGTGTGTGTGATTTCGGGTTAAACATGGGAAAAGCCATCAAGAACGGCCAAATCTGATGGAACGGGGTGGTTCCCGGCCGTTAGAACGGGTCGGACTTGATGGAATTTCAGTTGTTGAGCATGAAGGAACACCGTCGCGATCAAAACCGTCGAAAAATCTGCAAATCTTTGTCGAAAACAACTGGACAGGCTAGTCGATCGGACAGCCCAGTCGATCGGACAGGCTAACCGATCGGCCAGCCCATCCGATCGAACAGCCCATCCGAACGGGCCAGCCCTCAATCTAATTTTCTTTCGCTTTCGTGTATTCCGTTATTATTTAACGCGCCACCAAACACTCAGGTGATCAGTCTATAACCAGGTTATTCTCGGACATAATCCTGCCAATCCAAACCAAATACGCACGGTGAGTATACTTGAACCCTTTTTAATCGCATTTTGGGTGTAACATACGTTTCTAACAAATCGAACTTATTAAACGAATTATCCAATCAATCGAATTATCACTTGCGAATAACTGTTATGCATAGATATACGTGATACTAGTTGCATATGTGCTAGGGCTTATACTCGCGACGTCCCACTACGACTAGTATAGTACTATTGCGCCCGACGGGGTCTAGTTTGCCATCGCATATTCGAGCATCGAGGACTTAGTTGGTAGTATCAGCTTTGTGAGTGTATATGTCGTGTGTTACGTTTATGCATGTGGAAATTCGCTACACGTTTTAATCTATTATGCTATACTTATCAAACCTGTATACTCGCCAATATTTTTGTATTGACAAATATTTTAACGTATGTTGCAGGTTAGATCGCAGGCTATAACAAATCAAGCTAGGAAGTCTAGAAACTCAACTAAAATCTAGGTTGTCGGATTTGTATTGTTCGGGAGGACAAGAAATCTGTGATAACTTATGTGATTGTATTATTTGTTAGTATGGGATAACGAATGCATTAAATATTATCGCAATATAGTTGTTATGGATTCTCTTGAGCAATCTGATTCGCCTAGTGCCGCGCCCCGATGATTCCGCCATCGGTTGGGGTGTGACAGATTGGTATCAGAGTCATAACTATAGGGAATTAGGCAAGACTCGACCTAGACCGGGTCAACGTCTTAGAAATTGACCTAGTCTATAGTCTAAGTACCAACAGGCCGACTCGTACGAACCAGTAGGGTTTATATCGGGCCTACTTGATACTCTCGATCGAAATTGCTAAAGCTACAACTTTGTGTGCACACCGCATGCTACAACTTCACACGAAGAAGCCTTTCCTAGGACTGGAATACTACTTAGCCTTTCCTAAGGCTGACATAATACACGTGCTTTCGAAATTACTCGCATAACAAAACCGAGAGATCCTGTCGAGATCAGGTGTGAAAACCAAGAACTCTCGATGAGATCGCTCACTCAGCGCATTTTTCTAGCACGAGAACCTTTCATCGAGTTAGGAGTGACATCCACATCTCGACGAAAATCTCCATTTCGAAATCTAGTGGAACTCACGAATTTATTCGAAGAGCATAACCACAATTAGAGACGAAGCTGTTAAGTCAGGGGTGAAACCCGTACCTTAATAAGCCGTTCCACTCTCTATAAACTGGTTTTCAAAAGCTCTCACCAAGGACTCGACTAACACGATAACTCGAGCCACGCGATGACTAGGAAGACGAATGCCATGAGCTGCATCCCAGTGGAAGCATGAAGTTTTCTAGGTCAACGCGCGTGCACGAACCTGTCGAATACAGTTGGGTTACCTTGGGTAGTCGACGCCTAAACACCCAAGGCATTCTATCATACGACCCGCCAATTTTGCAACTGGCTGGAACTTATTTACATGTTGAAACTTTACGCGTTATCGATTTCTTGATTTAACGATTTTCACTCCTTGCTTTATAAACGCACAATTCGCACAGCCATCGCAATCTAAAACGAAACCCGAATGTTCGAAACAAAACTAATGCATAATCTATCGCCTTCGCTCTCGCTTTCTCACCTCAAACGCGTCCTCGCATATTCCAAGACGACCTGTATGTGTATGATTACAAATTACAATTATATAAATACATATAAGTACGTATAAACAATAAGTCATTGTGTGAGAACTTAGGAATTTCGTGTCTCCTATGTGGCTCCTATGTGATTCGTATTACTACTATACTATCGCATCAAGTTTTGAAAGGGCTCAATCGCACCGCAAAACTCAAAAATCATTATGATCGAATCTCACTCCAAGTCTCTTTCTGTCTAGATGCCTTCCAACAACTCTACTTCGAGAATGTTAGCAAAGAGACGAGCCAAACGAAGGGGCAAAAAGAGGATTGCTTCACTTGTGACCAGGGAAGTGGTCAAAGTCATTCCTCAGATTGCCACACGAGTGCACTCTCTTATCAACTCTCGAACTTCGGAAGGCGTTAAGACAGAAGAGCCGCAATCTGCGTTTCTCTACAAACACTTCAAGGCCTGTGATCCGATGGAATTCACGGGTGAAGGAGGTGTGACTCAACTACTCCAGTGGTTCGACTCTATCGAAGTTACCCTTCGTCAAAGTGGGTGTCCCGATAGTTTCCATACTACTTGCGCTACCGGAGTATTTCAATCGCGAGCACTCGACTGGTGGACCGCCGAACGCAACAAGCGTGGGATCTCTGCGGCATATGCTCTCTCCTGGGATGAGCTGAAAGAGATCATGAAGAAGGAATATTGCCCTCCCCACGAGATTCAGAAATTGGAAGACGAATTTTGGGAAATCAAGCAAACCGAAGGTGACAATGCTGGCTACACCACAAGGTTCAAACAGCTTAGCATAATCTGCCCAAGTCAAGTCAACACTGCGGAAAAAGCCATTTCGAAGTACATTCGCGGCTTGCCCGAGTGTGTGGGTGATTTTGTCGAAGCTGCGAGACCTGCTACCATCGAAGAAACCTACCGCTTAGCCGCAGAAATCAACAACAAACGAATCATGGAAGGGTTTTTCTCCAAGAATCCTGTCTAGCAAGCTTATCAAGCGATCGACATTAATCCTTCAGAGGATCCTAGCAACGA
The DNA here is from genome assembly GCA_030545235.1 of Helianthus tuberosus. Lineage (NCBI taxonomy): Eukaryota > Viridiplantae > Streptophyta > Magnoliopsida > Asterales > Asteraceae > Helianthus > Helianthus tuberosus. The sequence goes on along the minus strand of CM060437.1, from coordinate 29,326,463 downwards.
GTCTTCTGACGATCCTTCGGACGAATCTGCTAACAATTCCTCTGACGGATCTACCGACGATTCTTCTGATGACTCTGCCGACGGTTCTTCCAACAACTCAGCCAAAGATTCTGCAAGTGAGTCCTCAGACGAATCCTCCAACGACGACACCTCATCGCAAGACACCGACAAACCCAGCCGAAAGCGAAAGACTTCAAGCCCGAGCTCATCAATAACCGAACTGCTGCAACCGAAACCTCTTTGAACAGTTTTGGTATTTCCAAAACGAGCTTACACTAGAGCTCATCCCCAGTGTTACTCATGCACCTACCATCATCCAGTTGGGGCTGACTGTCGCTATTGCAGTAACTGCAACCGTTACGGTCACTTCACCCGCAACTGCCGCATCGAACCGCGATCTTGAGTACAACAACAACAGCTCCAGCAAAAGTCTTCAGCAGCAAACACCTAGCAAGCGTAGGATAAAGTTGTAACGATACGATTCTCGACGTTAATTACTAAGTTTTGAACCTACTCTATTACTCGATGTTGCCACTATGTGTAACGTTAACTCTCGTCTTCGTTTTCTCTCCCACTCTCTAATCATCGCACTTAGACTAGATTCACACGCATACTATATACTATATCATGAAATAATGTGTTTTACCCTCACTACACTCTTAGAACGAGGTACGATAAACGTGCAAGGAACGATTAATCACGGGTGCACACGAGATTATTTAGGTCAGTGCACGGAGATCGTAGTAAATTCTAAGGTGCCATAAGCGTCACGACGAAGTATGACACCAAACCACGGGATCTAAGTAGTAGGGGTCAAGCAAGGTGTGCTTTATCATACTACCAACGTTCTGTGAAGAAAGTGCCACGTGGAGTTGAACGTTATTAGACCTATTATACTATTGTGATTATTTTCAACACACTACACTCAATCGCAAGGCGTAACAACTAAATCGCATCATCGCGAGACTTAACGCAAGTCTGCAAACGCAATGCAATCGCCTCATCGATGGACTCCGAGAGTCTACCTCGCAGGGCCATTGTATCGACGCAAGACTGGTCGTAAGTCTGTCGCGATCAATCTCATCGAGTACAGTAACGCTCACGATGTTGTTTGAGTGAGGACCTATTCTACCCTCCTCGATAACTGTGATGCGTCGCAACGTAACGTAAAGCTTATTCGAAACAAAACTCGACTAATCGTTATCGCTTATCATGTGTATCTCGCAACCTCTATCGCTTATAGGGTGAATCTATATCGTTTGCTGTGTATCAATGTCACACCCCAACCGATGGCGGAAACATCGGGATGAGACGAACAAATCGCTCAAAAGCATCATAACACTATGTGGCAATATAATTTAAATCCAATTTCATTAATGACTAAAATTTTGAATACATTGTTTCAAATAAAGACAAATTGCAACAACATTGTTTATTATTGAATGAGTATCTAAGTCCATCCTAACTTGATTTCTTCATCGTCTTGTCTAACAACCTGCAACATGTATTAAAATAAAATCAACAAAAGTTGGCGAGTATACAAGTTTGAATACATAGCATAATAGAATAAAAACTCAAATCCAACATGGGTCATAATATGTGAATTACTAGTATGCAATTTTGGCGTACACTATGATCAAACCCAAGAATCCAACGCATAAAATAGCCTAATCCCAATTGATAGCGGGATGGTAAATGTTTAACTTAACAATACCCCAAGTTTAACGGGCGGTGCGTAAATCCTATAGCGCTATAATTGTTAAGGTGGGCTAGCAAAGTTAATGAGCATATACGTTCCAAATCGTTCAAATAGAGCATACAAGAATCATAAGTAAAGCACATTAGTTTCATGTTTGTATAAGGATTTAGTATGTTTAGTTTCTAGTTTCAAAGATTGTTTACATAATGTACATGTTGCATCCCAAAATAAAAAGGGGAAAAAGGGATCGAGTATACTCACATAATTGCTAAGTCTTCCGATTATCCAAGTGTTGGCGAGTGTACGAGTTTAGGAGGATGGAACACCGAGGTCACCCTATATGGGCATACGATGGTGTATGAGTAAACGGAATTCCAAGAGAACGAACGAGGGTGTTTATCCTAGTTATTTAAAATATCGCGAACTCGTTATTAATTATTGGTTAAAAGAAGAATAATCTAAATAATTATTTTGCACAATTTTGGAATTCGTATATTATAATTTATCTTAATACAAAAATTTATTGTTACAAAAGAATTATCCATTTAAGTTATAAATTTAGAGGTTTGGTTTTAAAAGAAAATGGATCAAAAGAAATTAGAATCGTTTTGAAATTTAACACGTATTGTTTCGTGGATTAAAAAAAACGGGCAGAGTTTCCTCTGTTTTTGGACGATCCCGACAACTAAAGTTGTTGTTATAATTTCAAAATTCAACAAACAATCAATGAAACAATATATTTATATATATATGTTTATATTTTGTACAAGGTACATAGAGTTCGGTTCCGCGATTAAAACAATATTTAGATATGAAATAATAAAATTAATATACGTGTCATTTACCGAAATAATAATAACAAAATTTGCGTCATTAAGATTATACCAAGTCGTGTGTTGACTGAGTTTGACCTCAGTTGACTGGAGTTGACCGAGTCACCCGAACCACGAACCAAACTCCTCTTTGACTGTTGTTGACTGAACCGACTGACCCGAACTGAACATGAGCCGACTAAACCGAGCCAGGACTGAACTGAGTCAAAACTGAACCTAGTCAAAACTGAACCGAGTCAAAAAAACCGGGTTGGATCGAATCTGAATGCAAGGCCAAAACAAACCCCAACTTGAATTAAACTTGAACTAAATCAAATGGCACTTGAAACTCTTACCTGAACCGAACCAACCGAACATCGAATATGAGACTCAACTGAAACCAACTTGACTGGTACCCTATCGGAAGCTTGTCGGAACCAACAACGCCACCACCGCCGCCGGAAAACCGGTTCCGCCGCCACTCACGGCGCCGCCGGTCGTCACCTCACTTTTGCTGATAATCTCTCACGTTCTCTCTCTTCTCTCCGACTAGTCTCTCTCCCTGTCTTCGCGTTCTGCCGTCATATGCCACCACCGCCATCACCGTATGCCACCACCGAAGGGTGGGGGTCGGCCGCTCAATCGAGCAAAGAGAGGGGTCGGTGTGGTGGTTTGGGAAGATGAGGGGTGTTGCAGGAGTGATGTGTCTGTCGGAAATCGACCGGAGAAGACGAGGTGAAGGGGCTGCGGTGTGGGGAGTTGTCTGAGTGAACGAGGGAGGGCAGGGGTGTTGAGAGTGAAGGGGGCTAGGGTTTTGGTTATGAAGAAGATGAGGGAGCAGGGGAGTTGTACGTGTTTTTGTTTAGTGGTTTCAAATAAGATGAAGTGGAAGAAGGGTTAAGTTAGTTTATAAAGCTAGGGTTTTGAAGTGGGTTGGGTCCAAGGCTCACTAGCACGCACCCAGTCTTTCGTACGGCCCAAACGTATATCTAAATCATGAAATAATAATTTATTTATTTATTTTTTTTTTGTTAGAAGCACGGGAAATAGCGTTAGTAATCGTTGTCGTTTCTCGCTCAAATTTCGACTGCGATTCAAGTAAATAAATAAATAAAAGCGAACATGTATTTCCTAAAAATATACACATGTGGAAATACGAGGCGTTACAGTCTCCCCTCGTTTAGGAAATTTCGTCCCGAAATTTATTCAGAAGGAAGGCTTGAAAGGGTTTTGGCTAAACGAAGAGGATTGTTTAAAATTGGGGCCTTGAAGTTTGAGTCAACGGAGATTAATTGATGTATAAGGGTGAACGATTGATCTAGTTGACGATTACAAGTATAAGAATAGCATAAGTATCGGATAGACAAATGTAGCGTGCCAAGAATGAAGTCTCGTCATGGATAATCGGATATAATGCGTTTGTGAGTTGTTTAAAGTTTGAATTAGGTCCAAAAAGGTCTGTAAAGCACATAATTTCTCATGGCACGTTTTACGAAAGTTTGGTAACAAGGTGAAAACACTTATATATAGTAAGTACCAACGGCGTATCCACCATGTTTTGACCACGTTACGTCCGTTTCGTATTCGGTGTCATGTTACATCCCGTGTCTTACCATACACAGTAGTACACTCTATGGTTTTCATACGCCCATCACTATAATCCCGTGTGCACCCGCGATTATATTGATCGTCGCATGATCCGCATAGCTTGTACTAGTTGTGTATGAATTAAGGTATGCATAAATTATAAAAATAAGACTGCGTGCGAAATAAATGTAGCATATAAGCATGTTTTTTGTTCCAAATAGCATAAGATCAACGTAAGCGAATCCCTCAGGTTCCGCTCGCGTATGGGTGCGAAAGTATAAATCTTGTGTATAAATGAAGCATAAGCATAGCATAAGTTTAAATATGAATACACACGTGAGCATAAACACAAACACGCATGGCATAAGTATGAGAAAATGGATAAGCATAATGTGTATGAAAAATAAGTATAAGTGTGAACATAAAATGTATGTGCATAGATATGAACATGAATATAGGTGTAAAACTTGAAGGTTTAAGTATGAATAAAACATATGTTGTACGTATATAAGTGTAAACAAGGTTGTATATGCGTAAATGAGAACATAAAATGTATGAACATGAATATGAATGTAATATGAACATGAATGTAAGTACATCATAAATGTATAATTGTGGGTGTATGTATAACGTAAAACGTATGAGTTTTGAATCGTGAGTATAACATAAATATGTAAGTGTGAACATTAGTGAAGACATAAAATGTATAAGTGTGGATGTAGGAATTAATGAATTTGTTTATAGTATAGATAAAAAAAATACACGAGTTTGTGCGCGTAAAAGATTAAAAATTTTGAGTATGAAAGAAAAGGGAACGAGCGACGCGCGTGAGATTGTCGTGAGATATTGACTAAAATGTGTAATATGATATGCATATATAGTTGTTTGCGCAAAACGTGAAGTTAAAATAGATTGAGTTGTCACGAAATATAGACTCTAGTTTGTGAATGTAAGAGAGTATAAAACGTCTATTGGTTATGTGGAAAGTACTTTGTAAAGGAATGGAAATGCTACAGCGGTTTTAAAACAGTTTACATAAGTTGAAAATTTGTCGGTTCTTATGAAGTTTCCTTGCCCACGTGTTTTGAATTTAATTGACGTATCAAGTGAGGTTTTGAAAAGTTCTAGAGATTAATAAGTTTGCATCGTTTTAAGTAACTTTATGTTAGAAAATTTTGAAACTTACAGCTTCTTGTGAAAAAGTTGGTCCTTAGAAAAAGGAATTTAGTACATGAACTTAGTGATTGTTGAAAAATGTTTCATTGGTTTTGAAAAGGAATTTTAGTAAATGATTGAATAATATTGGTAATATTTCATAGGTGTGTGCAAAAAAGTTGACTTGATTCTCAATTGAGAATAACAGTCTCTAGTTTAATGGTGTAAGAGGAGCGTGTTTCAATGTTCACGTTGATTGGCGAATTTGTGGGCAACGGATTTATTAAACCGACTAGGCTGACAAGTATTTCGTGAAATTTTGAAAATCAAGGAACACGCGCTTATGGTAACATTAAAATTTTTGCGTATGCGAGTGATGTGAAAATAGATTATAGAATAAGAGGTACGTTTAAATAAATGAAGCATTTTGAAATACATGATAAATGATTTAGGTATAAACATGATCGTGTTTACATAATATAGCCTATTAAAAGAAAGCGTTGGTAACGATCACCTAGGTAAGAGAATCACCCCTAACTCGTTGGCGAGGTCGTTGTAAGGTGAGAAATAAAACGGAGTTAATCGTCAAGGTAAGGAAATCACTCCTATTTCGATGATATGTCTCTGCTCGTTACAAAAGTGTAATTAAAATTACGTGAAATCATGCATGCTAATAATGTATAATCGTATGAAAAGTAAGAGTATGATGTGTGCGCAAAATTAAATCTCGAAAAAATTTATTCAAATTTGTCAAAAGATCGAAAATAATAAAGCGTAAGCTCGAATAAAACTTGGATGGTTCCAAACGGAACATTGACTAACCAAAGTGGTCGAAAGATCTTTAAAATTGAGAAACATGCTTTGGCCTAATAGGTGGAATACTCTCGCCGATATCTCGGCTAACGGTACTCACCCTTCCAGTTACTACATGTTCCCAATCCATCAAAAATTCGAGACCTGGCGGGATTTTTGAAAATCAAGGAGTGGGACTAGTCGACGAGGTGCGGGTTTCACCCCTAACTTGACGACTTCGTACCCTAACTTGATGAATTTAAATTTGAAATTTCCATTAAGATGTGGATTTCACTCCTAACTTAATGGTGAATTTCGTGCAAAAATAGAATCAAACGGAATGAAAGTCGTTTACCAAATTGTGGGTTTCACGCCTATTTTGGTAAACTCGTCTCGTCTGTGTAATACGAGTGTTTTCAAATTTAAGAAAATCGAGTAAAATGCCTTAGAAAAAGGGCGTATGTTAAAGGAACACACAAACAAGTATAAACTCATAAGAAGGCATATAAAGAATGGTACATAAAAATGGGACAATAGAACAAGTATTAACACGTAGAGAATTATGTCAAGATTAACACATAAAGAATCGAACAATGGAACGAGTATTAACACATAATAAAACAAGTATAGCATGTCAAGTGTTAACACATAAGTGACTTATATGTTTAAAGGATCAGAAGAGAATAAATAAAAGCAAATAGGGTAGCATGCAAGTAGTTTCAAGTAAAACGTAAGAATAAAGCTCAAAAACTATAGACTAGGGTAAAGCATTCCTACTTTTCCTAATTCCCTATAGTTATGGCTCTGATACCAATCTGTCACACCCCAACCGATGGCGGAAACATCGGGATGAGACAAACAAATCGCTCAAAAGCATCATAACACTATGTGGCAATATAATTTAAATCCAATTTCATTAATGACTAAAATTTTGAATACATTGTTTCAAATAAAGACAAGTTGCAACAACATTGTTTATTATTGAATGAGTATCTAAGTCCATCCTAACTTGATTTCTTCATCGTCTTGTCTAACAACCTGCAACATGTATTAAAATAAAATCAACAAAAGTTGGCGAGTATACAAGTTTGAATACATAGCATAATAGAATAAAAACTCAAATCCAACATGGGTCATAATATGTGAATTACTAGTATGCAATTTTGGCGTACACTATGATCAAACCCAAGAATCCAACGCATAAAATAGCCTAATCCCAATTGATAGCGGGATGGTAAATGTTTAACTTAACAATACCCCAAGTTTAACGGGCGGTGCGTAAATCCTATAGCGCTATAATTGTTAAGGTGGGCTAGCAAAGTTAATGAGCATATATGTTCCAAATCGTTCAAATAGAGCATACAAGAATCATAAGAAAGCACATTAGTTTCATGTTTGTACAAGGATTGAGTATGTTTAGTTTCTAGTTTCAAAGATTGTTTACATAATGTACATGTTGCATCCCAAAATAAAAAGGGGAAAAAGGGATCGAGTATACTCACATAATTGCTAAGTCTTCCGATTATCCAAGTGTTGGCGAGTGTACGAGTTTAGGAGGATGGAACACCGAGGTCACCCTATATGGGCATACGATGGTGTATGAGTAAACGGAATTCCAAGAGAACGAACGAGGGTGTTTATCCTAGTTATTTAAAATATCGCGAACTCGTTATTAATTATTGGTTAAAAGAAGAATAATCTAAATAATTATTTTGCACAATGTTGGAATTCGTATATTATAATTTATCTTAATACAAAAATTTATTGTTACAAAAGAATTATCCATTTAAGTTATAAATTTAGAGGTTTGGTTTTAAAAGAAAACGGATCAAAAGAAATTAGAATCGTTTTGAAATTTAACACGTATTGTTTCGTGGATTAAAAAAAACGGGCAGAGTTTCCTCTGTTTTTGGACGATCCCGACAACTAAAGTTGTTGTTATAATTTCAAAATTCAACAAACAATCAACGAAACAATATTTTTATATATATATGTTTATATTTTGTACAAGGTACATAGAGTTTGGTTCCGCGATTAAAACAATATTTAGATATGAAATAATAAAATTAATATACGTGTCATTTACCGAAATAATAATAACAAAATTTGCGTCATTAAGATTATACCAAGTCGTGTGTTGACTGAGTTTGACCTCAGTTGACTGGAGTTGACCGAGTCACCCGAACCACGAACCAAACTCCTCTTTGACTGTTGTTGACTGAACCGACTGACCCGAACTGAACATGAGCCGACTAAACCGAGCCAGGACTGAACCGAGTCAAAACTGAACCTAGTCAAAACTGAACCGAGTCAAAAAAACCGGGTTGGATCGAATCTGAATGCAAGGCCAAAACAAACCCCAACTTGAATTAAACTTGAACTAAATCAAATGGCACTCGAAACTCTTACCTGAACCGAACTAACCGAACATCGAATATGAGACTCAACTGAAACCAACTTGACTGGTACCCTATCGGAAGCTTGTCGGAACCAACAACGCCACCACCGCCGCCGGAAAACCGGTTCCGCCGCCACTCACGGCGCCGCCGGTCGTCACCTCACTCTTGCTGATAATCTCTCACGTTCTCTCTCTTCTCTCCGACTAGTCTCTCTCCCTGTCTTCGCGTTCTGCCGTCATATGCCACCACCGCCATCACCGTATGCCACCACCGAAGGGTGGGGGTCGGCCGCTCAATCGAGCAAAGAGAGGGGTCGGTGTGGTGGTTTGGGAAGATGAGGGGTGTTGCAGGAGTGATGTGTCTGTCGGAAATCGACCGGAGAAGACGAGGTGAAGGGGCTGCGGTGTGGGGAGTTGTCTGAGTGAACGAGGGAGGGCAGGGGTGTTGAGAGTGAAAGGGGCTAGGGTTTTGGTTATGAAGAAGATGAGGGAGCAGGGGAGTTGTACGTGTTTTTGTTTAGTGGTTTCAAATAAGATGAAGTGGAAGAAGGGTTAAGTTAGTTTATAAAGCTAGGGTTTTGAAGTGGGTTGGGTCCAAGGCTCACTAGCACGCACCCAGTCTTTCGTACGGCCCAAACGTATATCCAAATCGTGAAATAATAATTTATTTATTTATTTATTTATTTGTTAGAAGCACGGGAAATAGCGTTAGTAATCGTTGTCGTTTCTCGCTCAAATTTCGACTGCGATTCAAGTAAATAAATAAATAAAAGCGAACATGTATTTCCTAAAAATATACACATGTGGAAATACGAGGCGTTACAATCAATCTATCGCTATATCGTTAGCTGTGATATTCGTGTTAAGTTAGCACGCATGACCTCGCTTCACGAGATGAAGCTCATATGGTTAAAGCAAGGTGTTTTAGTCATATCAGCGACCTTTCGTGGAAAAAGGCCATGTGGGGTCTGATGTTAGTTAAATTATGTGGTGTTAATCAATCAAATCGAACCGCATAAATCACGTATACCTCCATAGCTTGCAACGCAACAACTACCGCTTATCGTAATCGTTTATCACCGCCGTCATTATTGGTGTTGTATTATTCGCTTAATCCTCTAATCGCTTATCGTATATAGTCTACCGCTTATTCGTGTATCGCGTACCGCTTATCGCTCGCTTGGTGTTCATTGCAGTCTGTGTGGCATTAGTACACATGACACCGCTTCACGAGGCAAAACTAACCTGGTTAAACGTGGTGTTTCACCATGTTAGCAACCTCTCGTGGAAACGTGCCATGTGGGTTTAATGTGGAATCTAATCGAAAACGCGCTATTCGCTTATCGCTTGTCACTTGACGCCTACCCAGACACTACACATAAATGTTTTGTGTCATCAGGCTACTCGCTCACGCTGCTACAACTACATTCGCAATCCAACTCGCCGGTTCAACCTATTCGATTCTACCCTATACTCGGTCCGACTTCCTATCGACTGGGCCAAGTAAGCGCAAATTCTATCCGTGTCATATCGGCACACCTGACACCGCCTCACGAAACGGAAGTAGTATGAATGAAACATGGTGGATACGCCGCTGGTACTTCCTATATATAAGTGTTTTAAACATATTAACCAACTTTCGTGGGGAAGTGCCAAGTGGGGCTCGGTGATTGACTACCTTCTGTACTATTATAACTTATTTCTATATAAAATTTTGATTAAAAACCGGTGGACAAGTGAAATTCTCTCACGACGGGGAGATAACATCGAATCAGCTTAACTCCATGTCCAAGAAGAGTTTCATAAGTCCAGTTTTCCTTAAAAGCTTTTACAACATCAAACAAAATCCTTCTTAAGACATTGGTTCGACGTCGAGTTCAGCTTGAACCCATGCCATAGGAGAGTTTTCGTAACCTCAGTTTTCATCTTCGAATGTTTAAAACCTAAACTTCCTTGCAACATTGGTTAACATCGACTCAGTTGACCTTATGTTAAAAGGAAAATTTTCAAGATTTCCATCCTAAATTCCTTTTAAATATCTAAAATGAACCTTTCTTGTAACCCTGGTTAACGATCGACTCAGTTAGTTCCACGTCATGAGAAACCCTTCAAGTTCTTTAAAATTGCAGTCGTATTGAACTAACGAATTCTCCGCGACACGAGGTACTTTGGAACGCCAACTCGTGGGATATTACTTTTGTCTTTACGTCGCCTTCTCGCTATCGCAATCGATCTCTCTTATTCGAAGCACTCTCGCTTGTCAATTCTCGGTCGAGTCACTCGCTGTATCCCTACGTATGCAGGAGCAACTCTCAAAAGTCTACCTGTTGGATTAATTTCGGGACGAAATTTCCTAAAGTAGGGGAGACTGTAACAACCCGCACTTTCGTGCGTTGTTACTACTCGATATACTCGTTACGCCTAGCACCAGAGATTCGGATCATAATGTAACTATATCGCATACATCGCTATTCGAAGGATAATCGCATATTTTCGCAATATATTATGGCTACATCACATCACAACCACTAACACTCACGATGACATTGAGTGAGGACCTATTCTATCCTCCTCGGTGACCGTGATGTGTCGAAACGTAAACAATTAACGCTAACAAAGACTCTCGGGTGAGTGCTATAGCTCCAGTCGTCGTGACGATGATGACAATACGAGTGAACGGTACCCCGTCGGTCATTGTGGCACAACACACAATAACGTTCACGATGACATCGAGAAAGGACCTATACTACCCTCCTTGATGGCCGTGAAACGTCGCTAATAATCGCACACTCGAAACGAAAACCGAATGTTATATCGAAACTTTGGAATATGGATATGTATATACGACCTTTTTGTGATTAGTTATAATAAATACATACCTATCTATACGAAACAGAGTAACAAAATCATCGCAACGCGCAACGCACAAGATCCAAATGCTGAGACCCAACCTACAAGACATGTCCAACCGATCGGACAAGACATGTCCAACCGATCGGACAAGACATGTCCAACCGATCAGACAGACATGTCAGCCGATCGGACAGACATGTCCAACCGATCGGACAGATATGTCAGCCGATCGGACAGACATGCCAACCGATCGGACAGACATGTCAGCCGATCGGACAGGCATGCCAACCGATCGGACGGATAGGCCGGCCGATCGAACGAGCCATCCGATCCAGTACACTTTTCACCTCTTTTCCCCTCATTTGTCTATAAATACCCCTCAGTCACATCAAGGATACTTGATGTGACTGCTCTCGTGCGACCAGACGTTCCAACCCACTTTTCTCTCGATTTCTCGCGATTCTTGTAAGTTTTCAACTCAAATCTTGTACTTCCTTGATCTATAACCAATTCTACACCTTTCTACCTGTTAAATCTCCACTTTTAACCGTGGAATCTCTGGATTTTGGGCATTCTAGGGTGAGGTCACCATGAAGTTCTTATGAACTTCAACGGTGATGTCATCCCATGCAAGAACGACTCAGATCTGAGTGATTTCCATACGTTTTTACATAAATCAAGTCTAAATCTATGTTTCCTAATCAAGAAGTTGTTGGATTCCTAAAAATTTGAGGTGTCTTGAAGATGATGTCATCCTAAGTTCACAGGAACTTCAAAGTGTGACCTCATTCTTACCAAAAACAGCTCGGATCTAAGTAATTTCACCTGTTTTATAATAAATCTCACCAAAATCTAAGTTACCTAGCCAAAGTGTGTGTGATTTCGGGTTAAACATGGGAAAAGCCATCAAGAACGGCCAAATCTGATGGAACGGGGTGGTTCCCGGCCGTTAGAACGGGTCGGACTTGATGGAATTTCAGTTGTTGAGCATGAAGGAACACCGTCGCGATCAAAACCGTCGAAAAATCTGTAAATCTTTGTCGAAAACAGCTGGACAGGCTAGTCGATCGGACAGCCCAGTCGATCGGACAGGCTAACCGATCGGCCAGCCCAGTCGATCGGACAGGTTAGTCAGCCCATCCGATCGAACAACCCATCCGAACGGGCCAGTCCTCAATCTAATTTTCTTTCGCTTTCGTGTATTCCGTTATTATTTAACGCGCCACCAAACACTCAGGTGATCAGTCTATAACCAGGTTATTCTCGGACATAATCCCGCCAATCCAAACCAAATACGCACAGTGAGTATACTTGAACCCTTTTTAATCGCATTTTGGGTGTAACATACGTTTCTAACAAATCGAACTTATTAAACGAATTATCCAATCAATCGAATTATCACTTGCGAATAACTGTTATGCATAGATATACGTGATACTAGTTGCATATGTGCTAGGGCTTATACTCGCGACGTCCCACCACGACTAGTATAGTACTATTGCGCCCGACGGGGTCTAGTTTGCCATCGCATATTCGAGCATCGAGGACTTAGTTGGTAGTATCAGCTTTGTGAGTGTATATGTCGTGTGTTACGTTTATGCATGTGGAAATTCGCTACACATTTTAATCTATTATGCTATACTTATCAAACCTGTATACTCGCCAATACTTTTGTATTGACAAATATTTTAACGTATGTTGCAGGTTAGATCGTAGGCTATAACAAATCAAGCTAGGAAGTCTAGAAACTCAACTAAAACCTAGGTTGTCGGGTTTGTATTGTTCGGGAGGACAAGAAATCTGTGATAACTTATGTGATTGTATTATTTGTTAGTATGGGATAACGAATGCATTAAATATTATCGCAATATAGTTGTTATGGATTCTCTTGAGCAATCTGATTCGCCTAGTGCCGCGCCCCGATGATTCCGCCATCGGATGGGGTGTGACAGTCGTCACGAGTACACTTGCTACTCACTGCTTTGGTTGGTTCTACGGGGTTTTTAACAGCTTTAATTATTAAAGGTAAAGCATTAGCTATTCCTTGGGCTATTAGATTTTCTATAGCATTTTTATCCAAAGGATTTTCATTATTAGCATGAACTTCTGGATTATGTGATACTTCATTCGACATCTGAATGACAAACATTTTCAATTATTAATATCACAGAATAATTAAAACAAAACATTATTTCCAGGAATCATATATGCAATATATTTTCAGAACTTGAAGAACTAATCTAAACCCTTCAATAATCTTGATCAATGGTGGCGCAAACGAATAATGGTAGATGTGTAAATAAATAGAAGACTAAGGAGATTAAATTAGATGGATTTGGGTAGTATAGTAATTCTAAATTAACCCTTTCATAACCCCCTATAATTACTCTCACCATCTCCTCCTAAATATTCTAAAATTCAAAATCGTTGCATTCCTTTAATATAGAATAATCACGTTGTTTTTTTTTTTTTTTTTTTTTTTTTTTGTAGTTTTGAAGTATCTGAATATAATATGGATTTCAATGTGTATGGTTTGATACTAGATTGAAATCCATTAGAAGTTGTTTTAGAAATAGTAAGAAAATCTACTGTAAATAAAATGATGAGTTTTTACCTACGTAAACATATGCAAAACAAAGTACACATATGTAAATTGTTAATGTACACCTATGTAAAACAAACTTACACATATGTAAATAGTTTACTTACATATTTAAAAATCAAGGTTCAAAGTATAATTAAAATTTAAGTTTGTTTTATATTATTATATAAGGGTGGAGATACAATAGGAAGTTTATTTAGCTAGGAAGGCTAGGAAGTGATCTTGACCATCCATTTAGTTAATCAAGGGCTAAGATTAAATCAGGGAAATTGAAATGAAGAAAAGAGGCGCGTGAGTTTGTTTAGGGGCATTCTAGTCAATCCAAGCCAATAGTTTCTCTCTCCTCCAATTCCCCCCCCCCCCATTTTTTAAACGTTAATAACTCTTTCATACGACATTATTTTTTTATAAAAATTGCACCAAAAAAACGAGCGTTTTTTTATCTTCAAAACGAGTATACTATTGCTATATTTAAAAAAAAATTTAAAACCCAGTTACGTAAAATGCAATAGAAAAACCCCCAGTTACGTAAAACGCAATGAAAAAAAAAACCAAAAAAATGACATTTTTCTAAAACGCAATGCACCAAAAACACAAATAAATGACTTATTTGTAAAACGCAATGGCCAGAAAACACAAAAAAATGTGTTATTTCTAAAACGCAATAGCCTAAAAACTTAAAAGAAAGTGTAGTTTGTAAAACGCAATGGACTGAAAACACATAAAAATATGTTTTACCTAAAACGCAATGCACCAAAAACACAAACACATGTCTTATTTGTAAAACGCAATGGCCAGAAAACACTTAAAATGTCTGTTTTCTAAAACGTAATGGACTGAAAACACCTAAAAAAGTGTTTTACCTAAAACAAAATGCACCAAAAACACTTTAAGAATGTGTTTTTCAAAAACGCAGTGGCCAGAAAACACCAAAGAAAGTGTTCTTTCTAAAACGCATTGAACAATGACAATAGTTCTGTCTGTGCTGTGAATTTTTCGAGCTGACCTGGCAGCTCAACCCCAGCCAGGGGCTCTGCCCCTTGGACCCCGCTACCAGGGGCGCTGCCCCCGGACCCCCGCTAAGATCGTAAAACGCAATGACTAAATCAAAAACCCATATCGTAAACATGAAATTAAAGAATTTCTTACATGGATCGAAGTGATTTCTTCAACAATTGACGATTTTTGAATGATTGAAACACTTATCAGCGCTCGAATCGAACGGATCGAGTGATTATCTTCAAAATCACCGGAAAAAACGAGATTTTTTATGAAATTAAACTGGGTTTTCTTCAAAAAAGCTGAAGAACACGTTGATCGGGTGTTTGAATCATTGATTGGTGATGAAAATCGCACTATAATGTAGTGATTATTGAGATAGAAAGTGAAGAATAGGTTGAAGATGATGGGTTTTGAAAATGGTGAGTTTTGAAGTTACTGGGTTTTGAAAAGGAAGAAGAAAGGGTTGGATTGACTAAAATTCCCTTTTTCTTTATTTTAAATGTTGCCACATGTCTTAATCCTATTGCTTCCTAGACTTCCTAGCCAAAATAATCTTCCTATTTGATCTTTTCCCTATTATATAATTTATTTATCATCTAACAATGGAACATACAGTTTTATTGTTAATGTTATTTAAATTAATCGGTGTGTGGGTTGGGAAACAAATCTACTTATTTTTTTTTAATTTGAAAACGGTATCAATACTAAAATATTAGTGGTCTAAAAGTTCTCACGGAAAATGAAGTTCTGTATAGAACCTAACCCTAAATCTACAAAAATAGCACATATGTTACTTTGTATTAATTTTCTAACTTTATTGTTTCAGATTAGGTATTAAAAGAACACCTAAATAGCTTAAACAAGTGGCTCTGATACCACCTTCTGTCACAACCCCCGACCCCACCCTAGGAGCGAGAGCCGTGAACCAGTCAAGTGGTACCGGTGTTTATTAATTTGGCAGCAGAAAATTTTTCATCAGGATCGTAGTTAGGAAATAATTTCAGAGTTTATAAAACACCAACTTTTAATATTAAATAAATGGGCTCAAACTCATATTCAATTCAATCGTTTTTATAGGGATAAACCCTAATAAATAATACATAATTTTCTTCTTTTATTATAGCCACTTTATTTAAACCTTCATTGCTCCATAGCTGGCTTCTACTATTATTACATCAAGTTACCTGAAACGTATTTTGAAAACATTTTATCAGTAATAAATACTGGCGAGTTCATTCCATTTTATAAAATATATTGTTATACTTTACAGCATTAAGGATTTATACATTTGTTTATATTTACCCAAAAACTCAATCAGTATTTGTCACATGGTGGCGGTTCCGATGTGACAGTGGTCATATCACTCATTGGCTCACTTTCGTCCAATAGTGAATTTATCAAGTAATAGATATACAATATATTTTAATATTATATTGGTCTCTAGGCGATTCCTGTGACGGTGGTCAAATCACTGTTGATCATTCTCTCAACTAGTGACTCGGGTCATATTACTGTTGATCATTCTCTCAACTAGTAATTGTGGTCATATCACTGTTGATCATTCTTTCAACTAGTGACTCGGGTCATATTACTATTGATCATTCTCTCAACTAGTAATTGTTGTCATATCACTGTTGATCATTCTTTCAACTAGTGACTCTGGTCATAACACTGTTGATCATTCTCTCAACTGGTGCCTTTGGTCATGTCATTGTTGATCATTCTCTCAACTAGTGGCTCTTATCAAATAATGTATACCAAACTTCACATATCGGTAGTAACTGCTGAATACATAACCCAACTATACATGTATAGTAATAGATTAAATAAGGGTTATGGCTATTGAAGTTTTAGTCCACATGCTTATTGTATGTAATATTTACTTTATATATTTTATATATATATATTCACTTTATATGCACCTATATAAAGAAAATATATGTAATATTCCCTGTATCAAGACTGGCTATAAAAGCATATATAAAAATAACACATATAATATAATTAATATATTATAAAAATGGTACCTAATATATTAATGGTGTCAAGTGGTACCTTATATACATAATTTTAATATAGTGGTTCTCTAATTATATAATATTTTAATAGTGGTTCTCTAATTATTTAACACATATTAAATTGTAACATTAAACCCTGATATAAAAGAACACATATTAAAAGTTATATTAAAGAACATTTAAATGGAATAACACATACGTCACAAAGGATTTTATACATATATATTTCAATAGCATATTCAAAGAATATGGCTATTTAAATATATATATAGTATATAGGGTAGGGTTCCAGCGTGAACAACCTCCCAAGAGTGAACTGCGTGAACAGATATAGACCCTTGATTTCCTTTTTAGTTATTAAGGGTGGGATTGTAATTATATAAAAAATTAGATTTAAATCATTATTTTAATAATTGAATTAAGTTATATCTTTCCTAATTTAAATTCATTATCCACATTATGTTTATTTATTAATAAGATAATTATCAGAACAAACAACAAATCACCATATTTCAGCATCGTACATATGTGTACAGTAATTCACAGGTGTACATCAAGATTCAATACAAAAAAATTCTGAGATATCACAAAAACAGACGATATACACTTGTGTACATCGCATTAAAAAGAGGGCAAAATAAGAATACACATGTGTACATCGCATTTAAACAAATAATTATTTTAATAATTGAATTAAGTTACATCTTTCCTAATCCTTGATTTGATTTGTGAGAGATTTATGCAATCAATTTAAGAGGATAATTGATTACTTGATTTGTGAGAGATTTATGCAATCAATTTAAGATTGAAATTACACATATACCCTTTTTGTATTTAATTAAATGGAAAAAATTAACCAAATAATTACCATCACGCCACTCACTTTAATCTCAAGATCATAAAAATCAAGGGCCCAGATCAGTTCACGCAGTTCACTCTTGGGATTTTGTTCACGTTTGAACCTAATCCTATATATAGTTCTATTATAATATGTCTTAACATGAGCCAAAATTATTTTAATATATTTATTAATTATATTTTCTTTAATATAACTAATATATATTAATAAGGATTAATAAAGCTCTATTTTATATACAAACCATTTAGATTTATTTCAATCATACATTAAATTTATTAGTAATGTAAAAATAATATTAGTTATAGACTATGGCTAATGGGGCACAATTTCCCCTGTGATTATGGTCATGTTACTATTGGCTAACTTTTTGGCCAATAGTAACGAGGGTCAAGTAATGTATGAAACCTTCTATACCGGCAGTTATTACAGAATATAAAAACTTAGTCACTGTAAGTATAACTGGTAAACAATTAGAATTTTGGAAAGCATTTTTAAATATAATTGTATCACAAAAATGTGATAAATCTGTGAGAAAAGAGAATGGACTCACTTTGTAACTTTAGGGTTCAACTAGAAAGCCTCCTGGTAGAATCTTGGGTATAACTTCTGAGCTATTTTAAATATATATATATATATATATATATATATATTTGCACTCGTGTTAAGTATAATACCCCTAATTCAACCTTATCCCTATGTCACGAGACAGAACCCCAACGAACTTAGTCGGGCAGAGCCTTGACATGCGTTATGGGGCTCCAGATCAATCGGAAAGGGTAGCGGTGATCGGGAGTTAAAACACTTAAAACGGGGCAGGGCTTTATTATTATTATGGGGTGAAATAATAATAAAAATATATATATATGTATAAGATTTCGAGAGAGTGTAAGGAAATGGGAAGGCACTACTCAATTTATAGTTGGATGGTTGTTAGAGGCCACGAAACGTACACAAACTCACACGTCCACTTTCAATTATTTTAATTTTTATTATTATTTTATTATTTATATATTATAATTAATTAAACTGCTTCACTTATTTGGCGCTTATAACTTCTAAAATATAACGTTTTATAAAACAATAAATATGTCATTAGAACGAGAATATTTGTATCTACATTTTGAACCAAGTTTCATTAAAAACGGAGTAGGTTCAAATATATTGTATTTTTATAATTTAATTATTAAACGGTCACTAGGCTCGTCTAGGTACTTCATATTTCTAACAGTCGACTTACCCGTAATCTACCCGTTTAATAATATAAGTTTTTGTACACTTTTAGTTTAATAGAAATGTCACCCATATACAGGCCAATTAATTAGTATACCATTACAACCAACTATATATAAAATAGTTTTTAAAACTATTTGGGTCGAATAATTAAAAATAAAACTAGTTACTAGTGGTTAATAAATTTAAACAAACCTATAATTCTTATATGATAAAAATGGGAATGTTACACCTATGTGGTGCCATCTTTTCGTGCAAACCCTGACAGGGGCGGCTCGTGTGTGGTTCGACAACCTCCCCGCGGGTGGAATAAAATCATGGCTAGATTTTCAAGAAAAGTTCCTTGCTCATTTTTGCCAACAGAGGCGTTACAAGCGCGACACATCAAAGGTAATGAACATCTGGAGGCGTGAAAACGAAGGTTTGGAAGATTTCATCACTCGCTTTAACAAGGAGTGCCTGGAAATAGGGGGCGTTAGCGAAGATCTCATGCGCTCACTTTAAGAAAGCAATACGATGTGATATCTTGATCAGGACTATAACAGGAAGAGATGGGATGCCGAAAGAATGGGATAAGCTGATGGCGGCAACGAAAATTGTGGCGAAAACTGAAGAGTCATTGACTGGGGGCAGATTCAGTCATTACTCAGAAGATCAATACTTGAGGATCAACGCGCAGGACTCTAGCAGGCGCAACAAGAAAAACAAGAACTCTGGCTGGAAGTCAAACCATGATGAAAGGCCTCGCTACGGGGTAGACGCGTGCGCCACAATCGATAAAATTGGGTATAAAAAAGATCAAAAACGAGAATCGGAAGAAATATTGGACTCCGTTATCCGAGACCCCCAAAGAGGTTCTTATGATGGAGACAATAACCACAGAGTAATCACCAGATTAGTTTAGTGTTTATTTAGAATGCTTGGATGAAACAACCTTAATCTCTTTATCTAGAAGCTAACAAAAGAAGACCAATAATTCATTCAAACACGTAGAGGGCCCCACAACTCAAGTCTACCTGCAATGTTTCTCAAAATAATAAGCTTTTGGGGGTGTTGACTCCATGAAATATCACATTCGTTTTTCCATCCGTTCCAATTTATCTCTACCTTCCCCCATCTCCCTAAACAATCTTTAAACTCTGCCAGTATGTTATGTTAGATCACAACAAGTAGTTTTCTAGTAGGGCTGTTTAAAATAAATGAAAAAAAAGTGGTCCTGATTGAATGAACTCATTAGTCCTCCCATCATCAATTCTGCAACAATGGCGGCAAGAAAAGCAGAATTCATGCTGCTTCTGATTCTCAATGTGATCATCATGCAAAGATTAGCTGAATCCGGTGTGCCACAACAAGAAGGTAATACAATCTTTAGTGTGTGTGTGTGTGTCTGGATATTTTGTTAAAAAAAATCACACCTTTTTGGTTTCAAGAAAAGGCAGTCTTGATTTTGATAAAAAAAAATCACACCTTTTTGGATTCTGTTACAATTTCAAATTACATAGTAAGCTTTATTAATTTTTATATATATATAGATGAGGATCATATTGCTCAAACAAAAAGAACAACTCTAAAACACTAAATTTTGGGATTTAAGTATAATATTTATAATTTTTTTTGTTTTTTACATTCATGTGTCTATTATATATACATAAAAAAACCATATATTTTTACCTACACATAGCCTACGTACATGTTGGTAATTTAACCTACAAATAACCTACACATGTGTAGGTTATACAAAAAGTGAAAAATTTTCATATTTTGTTTTGAATTCTGGTGTAGGAAACAATAAATTGTAACATTTTTATTTACTTCATAGGCTTTTCGAATTGAAAAAGTAGGTGATTCATTGTGTTCTGCGTGTTCTCGCAATATTTAGTGTTCTACATAGAATCTTCCCTATATATACATATACATATAGGGTTGAGTTCATTTCAGAACTCTAAATAACTACAGAACTTTCAGAACTCCTAATAAATAATCATTTTATATATAAGTTTTTGTATTTAGTATCTTTTTATCATCTGTTATATGTATTTCTTTGATTACATACATGTTAAAAGTAGTTTACATATGTTTAATTGCCAAAATTATATATATGTGTCATAACTAATTACATATATGTAAAAAAACTAGTTTACATATGTGTAATTATAAAATTAGATATAAAAAATGATAAAATTACTCTTAACATGTATGTAATCGTAAGAATACACACAATAAATGATAAAATTATCCTAAACATAAAAATATATAAATAAAAAGATTGTTTATTAGGAGTTCTGCGAGTTCTGTAAATATTTATGGTTCTGAAATGATCCTGGCCATATATATATATATATATATATATATATATATATATAGGGGAAGGTTCAAATGAAAACCACTAGTTATTGTGAAAACTCGAAAACTAATTAAAAACCACTAAAAAGAAGGGGGGGGGGGGGGAGACTTTTAATGAAGGAGGGGTAAAATTGGAAAAAAAAAATATGTAACTTTTCAAACATTTCCCATTTCTCCATACGTTATCATTTTAAAACAAAAATGACACCATAAGATCACAAATTTTTGTATCTTTCATTCAAGTATATTCGAGCATATTTTTTATGACATAAAAAAAGATTTATGGTGTCGTCTTGTTTTCAATACTATTATTATAGTAGTGCACATGTGCAATATAACATGTACTACAATTGCATTACATGCTTAAAATTAGCTTTTTGAGTCTAGTTTAGCTTTTAGGGTTAGTTTTTTTGGAGGTTTATGATTAGGATTAGGTTTTTGGGTGGAGGGGGAGGGGGGTTTAGGTTTTTGGGGGGTGGGGGAGGGGGGTTTAGGTTTTTTTCGGGTTTATGTTTAGGGTTTAGTTTTAGGTTTTCGGGAGGGTGGGGGGTGGGGGGGTTTAGGTTTTTGGGGGGTGGGGGGTTAGGCTTTTGGTGGGAGGGTGAATTTAGGTTTTTGGGGGGTGGGGGTGGGGGGTTTAGGTTTTTGGGGGGTGTCGGTGGGGGGTGGGTTAAGTGGTTTAGGCTTTCCGTATTAGTGTACTACACATGTGCATTACAACCCAAAAAAAAAAAAAATTTTTTTTTTTTTTTTTTTTTTTTGAAATTTTTTTTTCATATATAAAAACCAGCGAAATTTATAAAAAAAATTGAAAAAAAAAAAAAAAAAGTTTTGTGTGTTTTTTAGGCTTTTTTTAGTTAGTTTTCGAGTTTTCACAATAAAAGTGGTTTTCATTTGAACCATCCCCTATATATATATATATATATATATATATAGAGAGAGAGAGAGAGAGAGAGAGAGAGAGAGAGAGAGAGAGAGAGAGAGTGTATCGTACAATTTGCCTTAACGTACGAGCGTACGCTGAGGCAAATTCGCACGTTATGATACCCCAAAATGAAAATCGCATGTTACATAATTTTTGAAAATCACATGTTGATAAAAAAAATGAAATTGCATGTTCCAAAATTTTTCAAAAACGCATGTAGTAAAAAAGGTGAAATCGCATGGGGTGTGTAGATGATGAAAACATCGGTAAAAAATGAAATCGCATGTTGATAAACCCAGCGTACACAATGTACGTTAAGCCCAATTGTACATTAACCATTGGCGAAGCTTTGAAGGGGCCGGGAGGGGCGCCTTTTCGCTCAGTAGTGTTATATATGTAGTTTTCGTATAGAAATGTTTGGGTATATACGTTTTTAACCCCCCGGTTCTATAGAAATTTTTGGGTATATACGTTTTCGACCCCCCCGGTCGAACATGTCAAGCTTCGCCACTGACATTAACCTCTCCCTATATATATATATATTGATAAATTTCAAGAATTCATGTGAATGTTGGAGTTGAAAATGAGCTAGTTTGACTTTAAAAGTAAAACTATATGTATTTTCATGATTGGAAGTCAATTATGATTTGCTACCTTTCTGTTAATTCGATTTAGTGGAAGCTGTTGGGAACATTCTTGCTTCCATGAATGCAACAAGTTGGAGATTTGATGGCGATGATTGCAGTCTTTATATGGTTTCTGAAGTGCCAAAGCCATCTCAAGAAGCTAATGCCAGCATTGGATGTGATTGCAACATTGGCAACGATACCGATGATTGTCATGTCGTATGGATGTATATATTTCTTTCTTTTATATCTATTCATTTACTTTCAGTTTCAAGCAAAGAGTACTTGTGTAGTTGTGTTCCAAAAAGAGGGCACTTTGACTTTGGAAGTCAAACTATGCATTTTGTAATGGAATTCATATAGGTTATATAGGTTTTCTTTGCATGGCCATGTCACCTTTTTTCAATGTCTATTTTGTATCTCTTGAAATTGTTAAGATCTTGACTCTGAGAAGAGCATATCTTTGACATTAAAGTCAACACTACCTTCAAGGGGTTGGCGCAGTGGTAAGTGCTTGAGTCCCTTTAGCAGAGGTCTCAGGTTTGAATCCGCTTCCGCTAGTTTTATGCCTTTAACCTCCTTGAAGACCACAGGCCCAAAGTAAGCTGTGTTTTACCATATCACATTGGTTGTTAGCATGTTATTGGTGGAGTCAGTTTTCCGGTATCAGTTCTCACGGTTACCAAAAAAGTCAATGCTCTTCGATTTCAACCCGACTCAAGTTATGGGAATTTATCTAACTCTTTTGTATATGCAGCACACACAAGTTTTACAGCCTTGATGGGGTACTGTCACCTGAATTAGTAAAGCTTCCTTACCTCCGGTCCATGTAACTCCTCTTTTAAATACATGGTTAACTTAAACGTCGAATGTTTTAAGTAATCGAGATTTATTGAAACTGAAGTATATCTTGTTCTGTTTTCAGAGATTTTGCTTACAATTACTTAAGTGGCACAATACCGCCTGAATGGGGTTCAACAACGTTACAAGAAATGTGAAATCTCTATTTTACCCTTGAGTTCCATAGTTTTTACTGCATTAGAGCTTATAGTTGTAAACTTTGAACATATTCTTCCATATGCAGCTCCCTTCTTGGTAACCGTTTAACTGGATCAATTCCACCGGAACTAGGCAATATCACCACCCTCATAAAACTGTATGTTGTTTTTTTTTCTGTTATTTCTAGTCAATTTCGACTTTTTTACCATCATGGTCAAAATCTTGATCAGGGACTTTGAAGCTAACCAGTTTTCAGGACCTCTTCCATCCGAGTTAGGGAGATTAACAAATTTAAGTAAACTGTACGGCTGATTAAGTTTTTCAGATGCAAATTTTCTTCCTTTCATCCGATTATTTCTCAACAACTGGAACCTGATTAGGCTATTTATGCCATAATATTATATTTCAGGATGTTGTCTTCAAACATGTTGACCGGAAAGCTGCCAGCGACCCTCGGTCAACTAGGAAATCTAAAAGACTTGTAAAATCTTTACTTTATACCCGTAGTCAAAGTTTTTTTTTATTCCACCATTATATAAATCGAAAACTGAGAATCTTGTTCATTTACTTGCAGTAGGATAAACGAAAACAATTTCAGCGGGTCGATACCTGATTTTATACAAAACTGGAGATTACTTACTAGATTGTAAGATGTTTCATGTTTGCTTTCTTAATATCATAACTATTTACAACATAGTCTTCTAGATCCTAATAATTACACATTTGAGTAACTGCATAACACGTTCAGAAACGTTATAATTTTAATGTTTGGATGTTTTTAAAGAGAGATGGTGGCGAGTGGACTCACGGGACCTATTCCTTCAAACATATCTCTTCTTGAGAATCTAATCGATCTGTAAGTTAGGAATATTTTCTTGTTGAAACTGTTCATTTGTGTCAAGAAAGTGATTATTTATATATATATATAGCAAGCTCATGATGGCCATGTTTTGCAGGAGAATTGGTGAAATAACCGGACCCGCTCAAGCTTTTCCTCAGCTCAACAATACTCATGGATTAATAAGATTGTATGTAGATATTTCTAGCATTGACTATTGTGTTGACTCGTTTGAGCTCTGATATTCCATTCATAAATTTAGGATCTTGAGAAGTTGCAACATATCTGGAGAAATACCGGAATATATCTGGCTAATGAGGGAACTTGCAGTTTTGTAAGTATGCACAAAACGAACCGTTATACTAATCATTCATGATTTATACGTCTAGTGATATCATTTCTTGTGTGCATATGGCAGGGATTTAAGTTTTAATCGGTTAGTAGGGAGAATATCTAATAACATCTTGGGGAGGAACTTGAGATTTGTGTAAGTTTTAGTAAACTTTGACTTTCTTTGTGCTTCATTGACTATGTCTATTATGAAGCTACATGTCATGCCACTAAATTAACCCAATTTTGAATAGGTTTTTGACCGCTAATATGCTAAGTGGAGACATACCAGTTACACTTTTGGTAAATGGAGCTAGTATGTAAGTTTGTTTCTTGAAAAATATGTTAAAACTTCATGTTGCATACTTGTTTTTTCTAAGAAATTAACATTTTTAGTCAGGCCCGTCTCCGAAAATGTTAAAAAAGTTTTTGGCCCTGGACGAGATAAAGAAGCCGGGCCCTAACCGGTTTTCCACTTCAATCAAAAAAGTTTTTTTTTTTTTTTTTTTTTCAGATCTGTGTCGCTAAGGTTTATGATTTTTTGTTATTTTCATCCAATCGACTAACTCCATCCATTTTTCAACATTATCTCGGGAGCATTTATGTGATTTTAAATCCAACCACTTATTCTTCTTCTCCACTCACCTCAATTAAAGCTATCTCCTTCTCTAGACCACACCATTATCACCACCACCAGCTACAACCCACCATCATCACCAAACCAGACCCCAATCGCCACATATAATCAATGGTTTTAAATCCTTAATGTCACAACTCAACTATCATTGCTATTTAATCTTAAATGCAATACATTAAAAAAAATTAGCTGGCAGAATTGTTCTTGTTATTTTGGCTTTGTAAAACACTTAACAAAATCATTACTATTTGATCTTAAATGCAGTATATAACCCACAAACAGTTAAAAAATTAGCTGGCATAATTGTTTTATGGATTTGGGCTTTGTAAAAACAATTAACAAAATAAAGATATTGTGGATACATTGAGGATCGAACCATAGACCTTATATTTAAAAAAAACAGCGCACGCTCTACCACTAAGTCATAAGGCAAGATATTTATTGTTCCAGTATAATAAATATTCATAATCTGCGTAACTAAACTAAAATTGAAATTTTTTAAAATTTTACAGGCCCTTTTACGTTTTTGGCCCTGAGCCGGCGCCCACCCCGCACATGCTCATGGCCGGCCTTGTTTTTAGTTGACTGATGTGTTTTAGTGATCTTTCCTACAACAATTTTACATGGCAAGGACCTAATCAAGCCACATGCCGACAAAACCAGTGAGCATTTTTATTAAAAAATTGTGTGCTGATGGAGAACATGTTCTGAATGAGACTCTTTATGCAACTTGGACCTTGTTTGAAGTTTGATATTGTATAAATTGTTATTTCGGTTGTCTTCATGTTAGGAATTACTATGTAAACTTATTCAGAAGCTCCTCGACAGGAAAGCCAATGTAAGATAGTTTCCATTGCTTTTATTAGCATTTATATGTTTTTGATGTTTGTTGTTCTTGTGATGGTATTCTCAACAGACATGATATGCTCCCGTGCACGGAGAATATTAAGTGTCCTAGATGTGAGTATATCCACCCTCTAAACCTGTTATAAGGGTTGAGTTCAGATGAGAACTATTAAATAACTGGAAACTTGTTCATATATAATATAACAACCATCTTAGTGTCGTCCAGTCCAGTCACTTTGATAATGGAGTGGACAAGAAATGGGAATGATCGAGATTGAAGTGGAAGATACATAATCGTCTCAGGTCTCAACCATCCATTGAAAAAGATCCAATGGCCAAAAATGGTTCCTTTAGTTTTAAGTTATTTAATGTTTCTCATTTTAACTCATCCTCCTACTGTACATGTGGAAATCTAGTTTTTATAATCATATTTAATAGACAAAAGATGAAATACAAATACCCTTATCATACAAAACGTACGAATAGGGTGAAAAGTTAAAAAAACGCGGTGGCATTTTCGTAATTATTTACTCATAGAGTAATTATCAAAATTACCCTACAAATGATCTTGTAGGGTAATTTTGATCTTGTAGGGTAATTTTGTAAAATGTTTTTGTAGGGTAATTTTGATCTTGTAGGATAATTTTGATCTTGTAGAGTAATTTTGTAGAGCCTACAAATGATCTTGTATGGTAATTTTTATCTTGTAAGATAATTTTGATCTTGTAGGGTAATTTTGTAGAGTATCATAATTACTCTACAATTGTATCAAAATTACTCTGCAAGTTTCAAAATTACCCTACAAGAACATTTTACAAAATTACCCTACAAGATCATTTCTAGAGTAATTTTGATAATTACCCTACGAGCAAATAATTACGAAAATGTCACTGCGTTTTTTTTTTTTTTTTTTTTTTTCATGCTTTTCGTACGTTTTGTACGATAAGGCTGTTTGTACGTGACCTTAACTCTATTTAATATATTAGTTATTTATAAACTTAAAAAAAGAGACAGAAATTGATTTATGTTTTATAGACAGAAATTGCTTATCCGGTAACAAATCAGCACCAAGTTCTAAGTTTGAGAATGCTAGGTTTGACCCAAAAGTCAAAAATGATAACTTTTAGTTTTTACTCTGCATGACCCTAAAACTATGTCACTACATGATCTTATTGACTTCATGGTTATTTTCCAATCGTCATATGACAGCTGCGTGCTCTTTACATGTTAACTGTGGCGGGAATGATTTAGCGGTCAGGGAAAACGAGCAGTCTGTTCTTTATGAAGGAGACGCCAATGTGGATGGTGGTGCCGCCAGGCTGTACAAAGCCGCCAGGAATTGGGGACTTAGTAGCACCGGTGACTTCATGGATGACAACAATTTTCAAAATGCGCGATACACAGAATCTTTACAGGGCAACACGAGGTTACCTGCACTTTATACAACCGCACGGCTCTCACCACTTACACTCACTTACTTCAGCTACTGTCTGGAGAACGGTGAGTATTCTGTTAAACTGCATTTCGCAGAGATACAGTTCACTAACGATAGCACGTATAAAAGTCTGGGCAGGCGGATATTTGATATCTATATTCAGGTGATTATAGTATGATGTTCTTTATTAGTCGTTGGATTCCCTAATCAAGATTATGATGGGTCAATCCAACGGATACTAAATGAGTTATGTTTTGAGTTAGGGACGGCGGGTCAGAAAGGATTTTAATATCGAAGATGAGGCTGGTGGTGTTGGACGGCCCGTGGTCGTGCCATTTAACGCTAGTGTGACTGATAGCATCTTGGAGATCCGGTTTTACTGGGCGGGTAAAGGGACGACCCGTTTTCCTAAAGCAGGAGTTTATGGACCTCTTGTATCAGCTATTGACGTTGACCCGCATTTTAAAACTTGTTCGATGGGTGGAAAAAAGTCGAATACAACTGTTTATATAGGTGTTGGCATTGCTGTCCCGTTTCTTATTTTCTTGATCTTGGTAGTTTTGTGGCGGAAAAAATGTTTTAAAGGCCGAAAAGCGAACGATAAAGGTGACGGTTTACTTCTCTGGTAACTTGTTCCATTTCTTCAACTGGTTGCTGATGCAAAGTGCTTTTTTGAACAGATTTTGAAGGAATGGAGCTTAAAACGATTTCGTTTTCTTTGAAACAACTAAAGATTGCTACAAACAACTTCAAGGCTTCAAACAAAATCGGGGAAGGAGGTTTTGGGGCTGTTTACAAGGTTATAACACGTGTTTTTAACCTTTTACAAAAGGGTCGGCTTGGGTGATTTTAGTTTTGTGTTTGTAACGTGTGTATTCGATGGCTGCAGGGTACGCTGAGTGATGGCACTGTGGTTGCAGTGAAGCAGCTTTCGTCTCACTCAAAGCAGGGAAACCGTGAGTTCTTGAATGAGATCGGTGTGATTTCGTGTTTACAACACCCGAATCTTGTTAAACTTTATGGAGGTTGCATTGAAGGAGATCAACTGTCGCTGGTTTATGAGTACATGGAAAATAATAGCCTTGCAAATGCTTTGTTTGGTGAGTGTTTTTTGATTTTCTTGCAAGTTTGACTTTGTTAGGTTTCAACGGTTTATGAACACCTATTAATTTCTCTTATCCAGGTAAAAGTGGATTAACGTTGGATTGGCCAACAAGGTTCAGGATATGTATCGGGATTGCTCGAGGTTTAGCTTTCCTTCACGATGAATCGAGGATCAAAATTGTCCACCGGGACATTAAAGCCACAAATGTGCTACTTGATAAAGATCTCAACCCAAAAATTTCGGATTTCGGATTGGCAAGGCTAAATGAGGACGATAAGACTCATGTTAGCACACGAGTTGCCGGAACAATGTAAATTTCTCGTGGGTACATTCCTTTGTTTGATCGGTTTTATGTCCTAACATTTTTCATTGATGAATTTGTAGTGGATACATGGCACCCGAGTATGCCCTCCGGGGTCACTTGAGCGACAAGGCAGATGTTTACAGCTATGGAGTTTTGCTATTGGAAATCATCAGCGGGAAGAACAACACCAGTTACGTACCGATTAACGGTTGCATTTGTCTCCTAGATTGGGTAAGATTCAAGTTTTCATGGTGTAGGGGTGCTCTTGGGCTCAGACAGTCGGACCAAACCAAAAGCCGAAAATTCAGTTTTTGGGTTTTTGAGTACTGAAAATAACATTAAAATATATTCCGTTTTCAGAAAATACAAAACTGAAACTAAACTTTACGTTTCGCTTTTACTTGAATCGCCAGTTTTCTGTATAATTAAGTTATGTCAGTTAATTTGGTTTCGGTTCAGTTAATCGGTTCTCTGCTGCTCGCCCTGTCCGGAAAGCTAATGGATGAGAATCAGTTATTGGAGTTTTTAGATGTTCATTTATTTATGGAACTGATTATGCAGGCTTGTCGAGTGGAAACAAGTAAACAATACGAAGAGCTTTTCGACGAGAGATTGGAGTCGGCAATCAACAAACAAGAAGCGGAAACCGTCGTGAAAGTAGCGCTTTTGTGCACCAACGGTTCACCGTCGATGAGGCCGACAATGACGGAGGTTGTAAACATGCTCGACGGAAGAACCCATGTACCGAAAATAGTTCCGGAACGAACCGATAACTCTGAAGATATGAGATTCAAAGTGATGAGAGACTTTCGAAGTGGTGAAGGAAGTCAAACTGTTGGTCAAACGCAATATTCTAACACGAATCGGACTGATACGAAGTATTCTTTGACATCTAATGATGATGCGTTTGAGATCCGGTCAGTTGATACACGATCGTACTGAAATTCAGGTTCGATTGTTCGTTAACAGTGTTGACTTGTAGAATTTAGGGTTCGGAATTCTACATGAACGTTACGTTGTGTTAACTCGCAAAATTTAGAACAAAACGTAAAACGAGTTTTTGCGAAATATGAAAAGTATAGGGTACCAAAGTTGGAAGTAAAAAAGTTCTTATGTTAACTTGACAAATATAAAAAGCTTTGGGGTTAAAAGTAAAAAACCCAAATAGTTTTAAGTTAAAAGTGTAATTATATCATTTTTTTTTTTTTTTTTTGAAAATCTCTCTAAGCATAGAATATAATTACTCTATGCATAACATGATAATTTATAATGGATAAATTGTTTTTCATCTAAATCGTATACCTGTTTAACTTACATATTGATCCTCACAAGTTTTAAATTTACCCGATTTATACATTTCTTATTTCGTTTTCACCATCCCCACACGTTTTCATTATTTAAAAAGACCGTTATTTTGTTTGTATTTTTCTAACTTTAAAAGTTGGGATTCTCATTTTCTTCTTTTATCTTTTATGATCACACATATTAAGAATTTCAAATATGAAACCAAGTTTTACTAATTTAAGCCGTGTAATACACAAAATTCTAAGTATACCTTTAATATTTATTATAATAAAAACTTATTACATAATTAAATATTATATTATGCTATAGCATAACATCATAATCATAGTATTATTAATATGGTATTAGTAGTAACTAGGGTTGTTCACGAGCCGAGCCGAACCGAGCGGACCTTTGCTTGTGCTTGGCTCGTTTACAAACTGAACCGAGCGGAGCGACTCATTTAAAACCGAGCCACAAATCAAGCGAGCATTTTCCGAGCAGTAAATATTTCGAGTGAGCGAAGTTCGAGCGATTTGGACAACCGTGTCGCCCGATTTAAATTTGCTGAGAGAGATAGTGACAATGTAGGGCCTCAAGTTTTTATGTCTTAATAAACAAGCACATTTCATAGCATAATATTTTTCTTATGAATAACAATGTTGTGGCCGACGAGTCTATGATTATATTGCATGAACAATGACGTTGAGAGCAAGAGACGATTGACTTAGGGTAACAACATGAAACATTGAGGCGATGAGCAGACTGTCATTTATCTGTTCAGGGCCTTCGCACAAGACCACCAGCCCTCTCTATAAATACCCAAGCATCCTCATTCATTCTAACTTGCTATCATTTCATCCAAAACGCTGCCGAATTGCTGTCCAACTATTTTCAAGTAAGATCTACCAATGTTTACATGTTCCACAACGATTTTACACAAGTTTATCTTCGATTTCATCAAAACTTCTTTGTTTTCATATAAACTTCATCTTTTTCTAACTTTTTCACCTAAACTTCTACATTTCTATGAAAACCTCCATTCTTTTTATGAAAACCTTCATCTTTTTCATCAAATCTTCTTATTTTACTACGGACCTACACGTAACCGAGTGTATTGGGCCTAGCTTCGGCTTCTCAAGTTAGAAATCTACAGGTTTCACACTCACCAAGTGTTAGATCTAAGTGAAAACCCTTTAAAACCCTTTTTGTCACGACCCCCGGCCCGGTTTGACCTGGTCCCGGAGCCGCGGGACAGAAATCCCATGGTATTTATTTAAGTTGGCAGCGGAATTATTAACAGGATCGTTAAAACTAGAAAATGCCTGATTGTTTTATTTCATAATTAGGGATAAACCCCATAATTTACAATAAATGTGATTTCTCAAGGAAATCCCCTATTTTACAAAAAACATGTTTCTTTATTTAATCAAGCCACTTGATGTGGTGTAAAATACACATATTTATCCCGTGTAAAGTGTATATTTTTTGTATAGTTTTTATTTGTTTTTCTTAGCTTTTAGTATTATATTATATTATTTTGTGTTTGGCCAGGTCCTGGTGTAAATGGAGCGAAAAAGAGTAATAAATAAATAACCAGCCAGTTGAGCAGAGTAGAATGCCAGTGACCGAAGTAAAATTAACGCTATTTTCTATGATTGGGCCAGACACACTTATCTCTATATTATTAAAACAAAAAGCCTACATATATATTTGTTAAAAGTTGGGCAACAGATAAGTGGACGTGTATAAATGATGAAGACTAAACTTGCAAGAAATCATGAAGCTTGAATTAAATGCACATGGCACGAAAAACTCAAGAAAAGAAAGTTGTTGACTCGGGTAAAGGAAATGCATATGTTGACCGATGGGTTAGTACTTTGACCGATTCCTTTATTATTTTGCTATTGGGTTGTTTGGAGACAATAGAAGCCCATCATCAACAAATTGGTATTTAGTGATCTAAAGCAACGAGCCCAGAAGGGGGATTGGGCCATATTTTTAATATATGATATACATCAAACTTGGGACGAAAAAAAAAGAGGAGGGGAGCCGCACATCAGGCATTCACGAACATCGAACAGAAGGGAGCGGCCTAATTACGAATTTAGAGTTCTTGGGAGCAATCCTGGAGCATTCTTGGCAAGCAATTGGAGATTTCAAGACACGGGAATCATTGATACGAGTTAAGAGCGAAGAATCGAAGAATCAATCGGGTTTTCTAATCCCTTGTTTTGTCGATTACTTTCTTGAAACTTTGTTACAATGAATTCTGTTTTAAACATCTTTGTTTTGTTTTCATTTACTGAGATGCTTGGCTAATTTCATAAACCACCTAGACTAGTTGAATGGATTGAATAAAGTATTTACCGTTTTCGTTACTTGCATGAATTGTTATGGGTGATTGTGTTTAGTAAGAGGTTTGATTTAATGGTTTGATGTGTATGCGTGCTTTGATTCGGTTTATTGTTATTATTTGCTTCATATGATTCTTAGTGACGGTCTTTATCACAACATAGAGTCATATTAGGGTTTAGGGTTTCGGTGAGTGTCTATATCACGTTAGAAAACCTTCACTCTTTAGGGAGAATTGCGCAATAATCCTTAGAAGTAAGTGGTAATAATTTACTAAGTCTTAGTGTTCTACTAGTCCTAATAACTGGGAAGTGAGGGGCTATTGGTAGGTCTTACCCGGCGAATTGCTTTAGATAGGCCTTGGGAAAGGTTATGTCTTGGTTTACCTGTCGGTCTTATTAGTCTATCAAGTCAAATTTATTACTTTAAACTACCCTAGATCTAGGATTGGGAAAGAATAGGTCAACATTAGGGTACTTACACAATAATTAGACAACTGGGAAGAAGTCTAATAACCGGTAGAATTAACGGCCTAGGTAGTGCCACAGGTTTCTCCTTGAGAAGGGTCGAGGGGCCTCGTTGGTTCTTAATAGGTTTAGTATTTTAAGATCCCGGTTCCATAACTCATGTATTTAACTTAATCGGTAATCTCTTAAAAACAATCCAGGATTCTTGTCTAGGTGGTCCCGTTCTCACATAAGAAAAGTTCTCAGTCTTTATTCGTTTTAGTCTAGTTTTAGTTAATTTAGTAGTCTAATATAGATTTCCTTAGTTTTCGGTAACCCCCCCCCCCCCAAAAAAAAACAAATAAACAAGTTAAGTCGTGTCTGTCAGCGTCTGTCAGAGTCTAATTTACGTGATACATAGAGTCCTGTGGTTCGATATCCGGACTTCCTAGGTTATACTACATTGATCGGTACACTTGCCGATTGTGTGGTTTTAGGTCGAGTCTAGAATTAAAGCTTTTTAGTGTCTAGCTTAGAGAGTCTAATTTAGTTAATTTTTATAGTCTGTTTAGCACACATCACCACTTCTTCAAGCTTGTAGTGCTACAAGGCACTTTTTCCTGGATCACAGCAGATCACCTGAAACATGTTTTAAAAAAGTTTTATCAGCAGGGAAATACTGGCGAGTCACTCATTTTGCACAAAACGACACATTGTTATAATATACAGTATTAAGGGTAATTACATTGTTTTTATCAACCAATTACCCCAAATCGGTATTTGTCACTCGACTATATCTGTGACTATGGTCAGATCACCCATTGGCTAACTCGTTGTCCAATGGTGACGGGAAACAAGTAATGTATATAAAACCCCACATACCGGCAGTAATTGAAGATTACAAAGACTTAATCCCTGTAATTATAACCTTGAAAACATTTAGGGTTTTATAAAGCAATTTGATAAAAAGAGAATGACTCACATTGCAGATTTAAACGGGCAGAGTCTAGCCTACCGATAAGCCTGTTAACCTAATTCAAATAACAATGCACACGAAAACTAGGTTAGTAACTTTAATCCAACTTTTACGACAACTCACGAGATCAAAACCTTCACAATGAATGACAAAGTGCGATACTTAAACATCCATCGAATTTACGACGAATGACAAAGTATAACCCAAGTTTGAGCAGCACTTAAACATCCATTGGATTGGTTTTTATCGATCGGACATTAAATCGTAGCAGTGATCGAGTTATTACCCTGTTATCGCGGCAGAATTTCGTGCTGTGTGTGTTTTTGGAGTAATCAGACGATATCTCAGTGTATGAATCGAATTTTAACGTCGAACCAACGCCAAATTTCAAGTGCCAATGCCTGGGATTTATACTGGAAAAACGGCGCGCCCGCGTGTCACGAGAGGCTCTTGCGTGGCGCGAGAGGTCACTTTTAGCATAGGGTAGCCACGTCTGTTACTAGCTTAGCTGAGTTGACCGTTCGTTAAAATTCGATTTCCACGTAAAACTGTAAGGATATTACCGACTAGGGAATACCCCCCTGAGTTTTAGGGGCCCTGATCCTGATTCCGATTGTTCTGAAAATTTTTGGTGTCATGCAGTATCACTTGGGGGTCTCAATTAGGGTTTCCTATTGGGTAAAATAAGATAAGAAATGGTAATTTTAATGAGGTTTGTTACATCCTCCCCACCTTATAAAAATCTCGTCCTTGAGATTTACTGGAACAAGTAGGGATATTTTCGCTTCATCTCCGATTCCAGTTCCCAAGTGTATTCAGGTCCTCTCCTTGAATTCCATTTGACTTTGACCAGTACGAGTCTTTTGTGTTTGAGAAACTTGACCTTTCTGTCTTCTATCTGTAGTGGCTTCTCAACAAATTTTAACTTTTCATTTACCTCTACATCTTGAAGATGTACTACCAGGGATTCGTCAGATAAACATTTCTTGAGGTTGGATACATGAAACACGTCATGCACCCCAGCTAGCTCTTCTGGTAGTTGTAAACGATAAGCAACTGGTCCTATTCGTTGGATTATTGGGAATGGTCCTACATATCTTGGACTTAGTTTTCCCTTTTTACCGAATCGAACTACTCCTTTCCAAGGAGAAACTTTCAAGAGTACCTTGTCTCCAACTTGAAATTCTAGCGGCTTGCGTCTATTGTGTGCATAACTCTTCTGGTGATCTCGAGCCATTTTCAGTCTTTCCTTGATTTGAGTGTCGGTAGTTTCTTGTACAATTTCGGGTCCTGATAATTGACTTTCTCCTATTTCTGCCCAGCAGACTGGAGTTCTGCATTTTCGTCCATACAGTGCTTCGAATGGGGCAGTTTCAATGCTTGCATGGTAACTATTGTTATAGGAGAATTCAATTAAGGGTAGGTGGTCATCCCAGTTTCCACCAAAATCTATCACACATGCCCTGAGCATGTCTTCTAGGGTTTGGATCGTCCTTTCACTTTGTCCGTCTGTTTGAGGATGATATGCAGTGCTCAAGTTCAGTTTAGTCCCCATGGCTTCTTGGAAACTTGTCCAAAAATGCGAAGTGAAAAGACTATCTCTATCCGATACAATGGAGAGTGGGACTCCATGTAAGGATACTACCTCGTCTACGTACAATTTTGCTAACCTTTCCATGCTAAAGGTTTCTTTCATGGGTAGAAAATGAGCTGATTTGGTTAATCGATCCACAATTACCCAAATAGCATCATTACCTTTTCTGGTTTTGGGCAACTTGGTAACAAAGTCCATAGTTATAAGTTCCCATTTCCATACAGGCATTTCTAATTGTTGAAGTAACCCTGAAGGTTTCTGGTGTTCTGCCTTAACTTGTGAGCAAGTTAGACACTTAGATACATATCTAGCTATGTCCTTTTTCATTCCTATCCACCAGAAATTATTTCTTAAATCTTGGTACATTTTATTGTTTCCCGGGTGCATGGTATATCTAGATTTATGGGCTTCTTCTAAAATCTAATTTCTTAAATTTCCTTGCTTAGGTACCCAAATTCTCTTCTTATGGAATCTCCAAATTCCATCAGCTCCTTGCTCTAATTCCTTTATTCTCCTTTCATTCCTTCAGCATCATCCTTGATTGCTGTTTCCTGAACATTCTTTAATTGTTCCATTAAGTCTAATTGTAAACTTAATCTAAGAGCACGAACTCGCTTTTGCTTTTCATGATATTTACGACTTAAGGCATCTGCAACTACATTTGCCTTTCCTTCATGATATTGAATATCACAGTCGTAGCCACTTAGGATTTCCATCCATCTCCTTTGCCTCATGTTCAATTCTTTTTGCCCAAATATGTATCTTAAGATTTTATGGTCTGTATAGACAGTAAACTTACTTCCATACAAATAGTGTCTCCAAATTTTAAGGGCAAATATTATTGCTCCTAATTCTAAGTCATGAGTCGTATAATTTTCTTCGTGCCTTTTCAATTGTCTTGAGGCATACGCAATTACCTTTTTGCGTTGCATTAGCACACATCCTAATCCTAACTTAGAGGCATCACAGTATACTTCAAAATCTTCGGTTCCTTCTGGTAAGGCAAGGATTGGGGTGTTTGTTAACCTTTGTTTTAAAATCCTAAAGGCTTCTTCCTGTCTAGGTCCCCATTCAAACTAAACTGATTTATAGGTTAGCTTAGTTAATGGCACAGCTATCTTAGAGAAATCCTCAATAAAGCGCCTATAGTACCCAGCTAATCCTAGAAAACTTCTAACTTCTGTAGCTGATTGCGGGACCTTCCATTTGGTGATTGCTTGTATTTTGGAGGGATCTACGTGAATACCTTCGTGATTCACCATGTGACCTAAAAATTGCACCTCCTGTAGCCAAAACTCACACTTCGAAAATTTGGCGTAAAGCTTTTCCTTTCTTAACAAAGTTAAGAGTGCATGCAGGTGCTGACAATGCTCATCCTGACTTTTGGAATAAATAAGTATATCGTCAATGAAGACAATTACAAATTTATCCAAATACGGTTTACAGATTCTATTCATCATGTCCATGAATGCTGCCGGAGCATTTGTTAGTCCAAAAGGCATAACTGTAAACTCGTAGTGACCATACCTAGTTCTGAAAGCGGTTTTAGGTATGTCTTCTTCTTGTACCTTCAACTGATGATATCCTGAGTGCAAGTCGATCTTAGAAAAATATCTAGCCCCCTGAAGTTGATCGAAAAGATCATCAATCCTAGGTAATGGGTATCGATTCTTGATTGTAACCTTATTCAATTCCCTATAATCGATACACATTCGCATCGAACCATCCTTTTTCTTTACGAACAACACTGGTGCTCCCCAAGGGGATGAACTAGGTTGTATGAATCCTTTACTGAGCAATTCATCTAATTGCTGTTTCAGTTCTAACATTTCGGTGGGTGCTAGACGATAAGGTGCCTTTGCTACGGGTGTAGTTCCAGGAATCAAATGAATTCTAAATTCTACTTCCCTATCCGGTGGTAATCCTGGTAACTCTTCTGGGAATACATCTGGGTATTCTGAGACTATAGGAATTTCCTTAAGTTCCTTACCCTTAGTGCTAATGATTACCGAAATCATATACACTACTCCTTGCTTTCGTTCATAACTAGCAACTTTCATTACTGAAATGAACTTCATGGGTTTTCGTGGCTTATCCCCTGTAATCATAATTACTTCTCCGGTGGGTGCACGCATTTCTATGGAGTTCTTATCACAAAGGATTCGAGCATGGTTGGCTACTAACCAATCCATTCCTAATACGACATCGAATCCAGCTAAATCCATAGGTAACAGGTTTGCAGAAAATTCATGACCTGAAAGTTCTATATTTTCTTTTTGCAAAACCGTATTTATGTTAACAGAATTCTCGTCTGCCGTTTCTACTGTAAAAACTTGCCTAAGTTTCGTTAAAGGTTGCTTAAGAGCTTGGCAGAATGAAGTATTTATAAAACTTTGGTTTGCACCAGAGTCAAATAATACTTTCGCATAGACATTGTGTACCAGAAACGTACCAGCTATTACGTCAGGAATCAATTCAGCTTCATGCGTGGTCAATTGGAAGGCTCTTACGTTTTTCTTGGTAGTTCCTTCTGCAGGTTTGGCCTTGTTATCTACTGGTTTGACCAATTTAGGGCATTCTGGTTTGAAATGTCCCGCTTCTCCACAGTTATAGCAGACCCTTGATTTCTTTCTGCAATCTTCTTCACGATGTCCTACAGTTTTGCAGAAATTACAGGTTTCATTACATTTTCCAAAATGTTTCTTTCTACAGTTTCTGCCTAACGGCGGAGTGGAAGATTGCCCAGTTCCTCTTTTCTTGAAATTTCTATTATTACCCACACGAAATCCTTGGGTAATTTTCTGAGCTAATTCCTTCTTCCTATTTTCTTCTCGCGTACGCACCAGTCCGTCTGTCAAAGTGTTGGCTAATTCCACCGCATCATCGATCGTGCGGGGTCTCGCAGCTTTGACAATATCACGGATCTCGCTAATTAAACCCCAGATGTAGCGAGAAATAAGTAACGGCTCTGGCGAAGCCAAAGTAGGCACAATTCTGGCATACTCGAAAAACTTCGAAGTATACCCTCGGCAATCAACATTCACCATTCGGTGGCTCAGAAACTTATTCGCCATATGCTCTTTTTCATATTCAGGGCAGAATTTTCTTTCCACCAGACGTTTAAACTCCTCCCAACTCATGGCATAGGCCATATCACTTCCTTTGGCTTGTAATACCGTGTTCCACCATTCCAATGCTTCTTCCTTAAAAAGGTAAGAAGCATACATGACTTTATCCTCCTCGGCACATTTACTTATTTTAATCACTGCCTCGGTTTTCTCCAACCAACGTAGTGCGGCAGTCGCCCCTTCATTGCCTGCAAATTCAACAGGTTTACAAGCAAGGAATTCTTTGTAAGTGCAACTAGGCATTGCAGCTTTCATTCTT
This sequence comes from Helianthus tuberosus, assembly GCA_030545235.1. Taxonomy (NCBI): domain Eukaryota; kingdom Viridiplantae; phylum Streptophyta; class Magnoliopsida; order Asterales; family Asteraceae; genus Helianthus; species Helianthus tuberosus. The sequence goes on along the minus strand of CM060437.1, from coordinate 29,287,026 downwards.
TTGAGAATTGGGGCTTGCAGTACATCATCGTTATCGTTATTGTTAATGTTACCGCCTCCATTTATGCTATTACTGAAATTATCGCCGTGAGTGCGTTTACTGGGAATAATTTGTTGAGGTTCAATTAGGTTTCGTGCAGCAGCAAGAATTGCTGGAATAGCATTGGTTATCCCTTGAGCAACGATATTCTCGATATTTTGCCTATTGAGGAAGTGATCCTCATTGTTTTGCTCAGATTGGTTAATCTCGTTAACTGGTTCATTATCAACGTGTTCCATCTGAATATTTATCAATTATTATTTATCACGGGCTAATATTTAGTACAACCATTCAAGTATCATTGTTCAAACAGAAAAATGGCAAACATTACGACGTTTGTATATATATGTTTATTACAAATTACAACTGAAATTCAATATATATTAGGGGTTGTGCATTCATAATTTTAGTCTATCTAGGAATATTATGTTCAGCATGCTTTTATATAAGATTTATTCTATCTTCTCTTACTAAGTTGTTTATCTAACGGGCCAGGTTCCTTTAAAGTTTATGGCTTATAGATGATATGGGTGCTAATACTGAGTTAGGGTGTTGAGATCTAATTTCATTGGTTGGTCCGGGTTTGGCAGTTTAACTTAATTAAAAGTTAACATTTACTGCTGTAGTGGCTAACATATAGAGATTTGCCCATTGTTCATCTAATTCATTTTCCCATGGTGGTTTATTGCCTATTTCCTGAGTTTCCTTATTGATCATCGCTCCTTTTTGTTGTGACTTCTTTATTTTCTCTTGACTTTTTCTAATAATCCAACTCCTTTTCTTAATGGTAAGTGGTTTCTCAAACTGTGCCTTACGAACAAATATTCCTTCCTCAGTACATGCTGAGTATCTTGAGGAATTTGATTGAAATGAGGTTCCCTTATCTTATGGTGAACTATCTAATTGACGATAGATATCCGAAATTCTTTGCTTACCCATACTGTAAACTAACAAATAGTTAGATACACAACAAACACATAATCACAGAATAGCAATCAGAGAAATTAAGTATTTCTAAATACTTAATTGACTTAAATCAGTGGCTCTGATACCACATTTTTCTTTCACGGCCCCCGGCCCGGTTTGACCCGGTCCCGGAGCCGCGGGACAGAAATCCCGTGGTATTTATTTAAGTTGGCAGCGGAATTATTAACAGGATCGTTAAAACTAGAAAATGCCTGATTGTTTTATTTCATAATTAGGGATAAACACCATAATTTACAATAAAGGTGATTTCTCAAGGAAATCCCCTATTTTACAAAAACATGTTTCTTTATTTAATCAAGCCACTTCTTCACGCGTGTAGTGCTACATGGCACTTTTTCCTGGATCACAGCAGATCACCTGAAACATGTTTTAAAAAGGTTTTATCAGCAAGGAAATACTGGCGAGTCACTCATTTTGCACAAAACGACACATTGTTATAATATACAGTATTAAGGGTAATTACATTGTTTTTATCAACCAATTACCCCAAATCGGTATTTGTCACTCGACTATATCTGTGACTATGGTCAGATCACCCATTGGCTAACTCGTTGTCCAATGGTGACGGGAAACAAGTAATGTATATAAAACCCCACATACCGGCAGTAATTGAAGATTACAAAGACTTAATCCCTGTAATTATAACCTTGAAAACATTTAGGGTTTTATAAAGCAATTTGATAAAAAGAGAATGACTCACATTGCAGATTTAAACGGGCAGAGTCTAGCCTACCGATAAGCCTGTTAACCTAATTAAAATAACAATGCACACGAAAACTAGGTTAGTAACTTTAATCCAACTTTTACGACAACTCACGAGATCAAAACCTTCACAATGAATGACAAAGTGCGATACTTAAACATCCATCGAATTTACGACGAATGACAAAGTATAACCCAAGTTTGAGCAGCACTTAAACATCCATTGGATTGGTTTTTATCGATCGGACATTAAATCGTAGCAGTGATCGAGTTATTACCCTGTTATCGCGGCAGAATTTCGTGCTGTGTGTGTTTTTGGAGTAATCAGACGATATCTCAGTGTATGAATCGAATTTTAACGTCGAACCAACGCCAAATTTCAAGTGCCAATGCCTGGGATTTATACTGGAAAAACGGCGCGCCCGCGTGTCACGAAAGGCTCTTGCGTGGCGCGAGAGGTCACTTTTAGCATAGGGTAGCCACGTCTGTTACTAGCTTAGCTGAGTTGACCGTTCGTTAAAATTCGATTTCCACGTAAAACTGTAAGGATATTACCGACTAGGGAATACCCCCCCTGAGTTTTAGGGGCCCTGATCCTGATTCCGATTGTTCTGAAAATTTTTGGTGTCATGCAGTATCACTTGGGGGTCTCAATTAGGGTTTCCTATTGGGTAAAATAAGATAAGAAATGGTAATTTTAATGAGGGTTGTTACACTTTTTAAATCCGAATTTTACACAAAACGGACCAAAACCGACATATATTTCGTTCACTGGACAGTGGGACGAAGTGGTGTCAAAACCGTCTTGAATAGGACTCGAAAATACATCCGATTCAGATGAAAATACAGCTCCGAATGCAAGAAACAGCCACTTGTGAAAACTGGACTTTTCTGTGTGAAGCCCGGCTGCCTTCGTACGAAGGCACTACGAAGGCACTGGTTTCACACAACCTAGCCCAAGTTCTCACCTGTGACTTGAACAAAGACCTCTCTGGCTCTAAGTTTAGTCAGTAGCTTAAGGCTGGAGGGATGTACACCCGATTTCTCGAAGCACGACACGAAGAACACCCGATTTTGAACACGGAACAAGCCAACTGTGCGAAGCCACCACCTTCGTACGAAGGCACCAGCTTCGTACAAAGGATCCTGTTCACCACTCGACACTCTGATTCGACCGTTTCAGCACTTTGGAGGACTTACGCACTTCTGTTCCCGCACGCAGGCTGATCCGACGCTCTCTCCACTCCTTTCCAGACTGTGTTTACTCGCTAAGCACGCACCGTGAGTATACTTAATTTTCGATTTAAACGCACCTTTTGGGGTGTAACATACGTTCATACATAAACACACTTATCAAAACACATTACATGCTTAAACTGATTATCACACGCGAATGACCAATATACATATTTACACGTGATGCTTGATACATATGTGCTAGGACTTTTACTCGTTGACGTTCCACCTTAGCTAGTATGGTACTATAGTTCGACTCACACCCGACGGGGTCTAGTTAAGGGACTTCACACCTCTCCTTCACAGTCATCTCGGGACTTAGCTTGAGTGTTTGTCTTGTTAGTAGATATGTTGTGTTGTATCTCGTTTATGTATGTGGAAACTCGCAATGCTTTTATCTATGTTACTATTATATCAAACCTGTATACTCGCCATTACATTTTTGTATTGACATTATTTTAACGTATGTTGCAGGTTGATCGCAGGTTATCTCGAATCAAGATTAGGCTACTTTAGAAACCCACCTAAATCTAAGTTGTCGGATTTGTATTGTTAGAGAGACATAAAATCTGTATGACTTTTTGTGAAATATTTGTTTATTAGTATGGTATAATGAACTTGTTAAATATTGTCGCTAAATTAGTCGTGATGGATTCTCTTGAGCAATCTGATTCGCTTAGTGCCGCGCCCCGACGATTCCGCCATCGGTTGGGGTGTGACAAGTCCTTGGTCTTTCACATCTTTGGCCATTTGGCACTTTTAGTACCTCTCCTTCCTTGGGATTAGTCAGAGATCCGGGACGCGTTTTAGCTAACGCACAATAAATAATAATCATTCTCTCCTTCCCAGAGTCGGGATTAGTCGGAGATTCAAATACGTTTTAGTTAACGTTCAGTTTAGGTCCTTCCTCCTTCCACATAGTTGGGATTAGTCAGAGGTTTCTCCCTCCACATAGACAGGGTTAGTTGGAGAATTGGACACGTGTCGTCACATAGTTGGACGAAATTTTCAGGGTGTTACATAAGCTATCCCAAACACTTTTTAAAAACTCCTTTTTGAATAGTCATAAGTTAATAAGTCATTTTTAACAAAAATCCTTTTTAACTTAAATAAGCTAACCCAAACACACTCAATAATTACCTGGAACAATTCCTTCATCCATCCTCATGAACAAAGAATGGTCCAAGGTTTTTGGTGGTCGTTGTGACCTGAGAAGAGAGTGTGGCGGAGGAGGGCCAACTACTACTACGCCGTGCTTCCTCCCTGTGTTTGGACAAGTGGTCGCCATTGCGGTGACCAGAGAAACAACGTTGTGGTAGCGGCGTAGAGAAACAATCGCTTAAAGATCCGCCTGAGCTGGCCTTAATGTGCTTTGCCGTAGACATTAAATCGTATAAAATTTTACCGGAATATTAATACTATGGTGACCGAGAAATTTGGTTTTCAAAGGTCCCTTAGAAGATCTTGATTTTGAATTTGATATTAGGTTTTGCATGAAATTGTCTTGGCAGTTGAGGATGGAGGGTTGAGATATGTAGATGATGATAAAAATATGTGACAATCTTTTGGTTTAATAGGAATTTTTCAGTTACAAAGTGAACTTAAATAGACATTTAATTGATAGCTCATGAAGTTTGAATATGAATCTGGTCCAAATACCGATTAAATTACCGAGTGCTTTGTGGCAAGAATTTCACTAGTATCGATTCACTTCAATTTGACAATGATACCAACCAAACTCACGCCCCAACGCACGGGATAAAAATTTCTAGTTTTTATATTAAAAACCAAACCTTAGGCACTGGATAAAAAGAGAAAAATGCCCGGATAGTCCCTGTGGTTTCGCCTTTTTTCACCTATAGTCCCCAACTTTCTAAAACTACCTGAATAGTCCCCAAGTTTTCAATTTTTGTTCCCGGATAGTCCCTGAAATGGATGGGGGTTAGTTTTTGGTGTTAAATAATTGTAAAATTACAAAAATACCCTTCATATAAAAATAACTATTAAGTAATTAAAATAAAATAGTTAATATATTAATTCAGGTGGGGCCCACATGTTTATTATAAACCTATCACATCCCTCTTTCTGTGCCGACCAACCCTACCTTCCCACCCCTTCTTCTTTGCCAACAACCAGTCATCACCATCACCCCCATCGCCGGTCACCACCGAAACTCCGATGACACCCGAGGAACACATGCGACACTTGCAACCACCTGTCAAAACCCACCCACCTGCAACTACCTGTCACGCCCGGCGGCACCTGTAACCACCTTCCCTTTCTTTTCCAGCATCAAATCCGGCAACAAAATATGTGCTAGCAATTTGCAGTCAATTATATCTATTCTATATATGATATGAACCAACTGTAATTTTATTATCTTTGCAATTTGGCGATTAAAGAAATGAATGAAATTTCTGAAAACAATTGGCTGATTGGCCTGCCATGGCGGTTAGCTCATCTTGTTGTTCATTGGAGTTCTCGTTTTGTTATTTATTGGTCCACGGGTTATTTATTGTTGTCACGTGTTATTTATTCGGTCAACAATGCCTCCCAATCTCGATGATTCGTCGTCGGAGAAAAGAAGAGAAAAGTCAGAAATTTACTCCTCGTTTTGCAATTTCCAGAAATGTGTTACCTGCTAGTTTGAAGTTTGTTCGACATAACCACCATATCCACCGCAAACAACCACCAAAACGGTGATGGATGGCCGGAGATGGAGCGACGATTCGTTGTCGGAGAAAAGAAGACATGGGATAAAGAGATAAATCAAGTGAAAAGGGAGAGAATGTGGTGTCCGACGCACCGGAATTGGATCTCCGGAATAATGAAAGTGGCCGGAAATATTTACAGGGGTATAAAAAAATGGTGTTTTTCAATTGGTTAATGAATTGCTTGTGTTTTGGTTGAATCGGTTCATGAGTTTTCCTAAAAAATTGTGTTTTTGTTTCTGTTTCTGTTTGGGTTAGCCAGTAGGCGGTGGTGGTGGTGGTGGTTCTCCGATGGAGGGTGGTGGTGGTGGGTACGGTGAACAAGATAGAGAAAGAGAAAGATGGATAAGTTTATAATAAATCATGTGGGCCGCACCTAAATTAATATATTAATTATTTTATTTTAATGATTTAATAGTTATTTTTTATATTAAGGGTATTTTTGTAATTTTACACTCACTTAACATCAAAAACTAACCCCCATCCGTTTCAGGGACTATCCGGGAACAAAAATTGAAAACTTGGGGACTATTCAGGTAGTTTTAGAAAGTTGGGGACTATAGGTGAAAAAAGGCGAAACCACAGGGACTATCCGGGCATTTTTCTCGGATACAAATTTCTAGTTTTTATATTAAAAACCAAACCTTAGATACATACTACACCTTAGATATAACACACAAAATAAGAAGCCATTAAAAAAGAGTTAATTGCCCGGATGGTCCTTGTGGTTTCATGTTTTTCACGTTTAGTCCCCACCTTTTGAAAATAGCAGGTACGCTCTTTATGGTTTGTTATTTTGTTACTCGGATAGTCCCCTGAGTAGATGTCAGTTTGTTTGGAAATAGCAGGCATGCGCCCTATGGTTTGTCATTTTGTTACTCAGATAGTCCACTGAGTAAATGTCAGGGGACTATCCGAGTAACAAAATGACAAACCATAGGGAGCATAACTTCTATTTCCAAAAGGTAGGGACTAAACGTGAAAAAACGTGAAATCACAGGGACCATCCGGGCAATTAAGGGGGTGTTTGGCCTAGCTTTTTTATCTAAGCTTATAGCTTTTTTAGCTTATTTTTACAAAATAAGCACTAATGGGTGTTTGGTTCAGCTTTTTAAGCTTATGCTTATTAGCTTATATAAGCTAATTCCAAGAAGCTTATCGGAACATGGGTTTTTAGCTTATTTGAATAAGATGGTTTTTTACTCATTACACACAATGATATTATACCCCTTCCCATAATACAAAATAACTTAACAAACAACTAAAGATTAATTATTAATTATCAACGTGTAGAATATAAGCTAATCAAAACACTTAAAAATAGCTTATCAAATGAAAGAAAATAAGCCTAAGCTATTTTAAAATATAAGTATAAGAAAAAAAAAATAAAAGCTAGGCCAAACACCCCCTAACTCAAACAAAAATGATAAAGAAACGTGAAGTCCGTAGTCCTTTCAAACCCCTTTCTTCTCCCCCGATTATCAAACCCTAAACCCTAACCTTGATGATCTTCCACTTCAATGGAAATTGAACAACAATCAGCCTTCAACAACATCTTAATCGACACCGAATTTCACGACGCACTCGAAGAATTCCCGTTTCTCGATGCCTCAACTTCCTTCGAAGAGTCTTATCAATCAGTTTCCACTTCCGATTCTGATATCATTAACGATGAAACTACCGAAGCGGCTACTGTCATATTGGACCACTCGCCGGACTCGCCGTCGTCTCCTTCCGCCGCCGGCCTCCGTCACCGGCGACTCGTTTCCCCGCGGAGTCGCAACGAAGTCTCGCAGTCTAGGTTTTTTAAGAAGAATCCAGAAGGATTGATAGATTTTGATCCTAAAGGTAATAATAGGTTTTGTAAACGAACCGAACGAATAAGAACGGAGGCCTGTTTGTGTTTGCTTATGTTTGTTTTTGTTAACATTTTAAATTTAAATTTAAATGAAATCGACATAAATGAACATATATAAAAAATATAAAACATAATAAATGAGCGAACGAAACATCACGAATATAAATGAATGAACGAACATGTTATGTTCGTTCATTTAATTAAATGAGAAAAATATTTTGTTCATGTTCTTTTATTAAATAAACAAACTTGCTGCTGAACATTCACAGACGGTTAAATGAAGGTTCGGTTTATTTACAGGCGTAGGTAAGAAGCACAAGCGATCGTGCAGTTTGAAGGACAATGAAAAACTAAATGAAAATTTGAGTTTAGACAGCCATGGGAGTTCTGCAATTACTAGTGTTAGTGACAGTCAAAGAGTCAACGATGAGTCAACTACAGTTGACTCGCCAAATTCTGGACCAGATTTTCTGTCTATGTTAGCTGAATTGGTAATTGAAGTTATTAGTTTTCAAACAAAACTGTTAGCAAAGTCTGTTAAGTTTTCAATATGGTTAATACATTCTTCAGACATGTTAATATGTGATCCCTATGGGGTTATAAGACTTTGGAGAAATTGTGTGCAGGGGGGTATTTCTGGAATATGGGGGATTTGTTATAATAGTTGTGTTAAGCTAATTAATTGGTTTCAAACTCATGAGTCTGCATTGAAGCTGTGTGTGCAAATCGGATGGGGGCTGTTGTGGTTGGCTTACTGCGGTTTCGTTTTAGTTTGTCTGTTAGTTCCCGCTTTTGTTTTCGGTGCCGTGGTGGTTAAGTGGGTAGTTGAGGAACCGGTACAGATAGCAGCACTGTTGACTTTCGATTATACGAAAGATACTCCTATGGCTTTTGTGCCTGTAATTTATTGTCCGGATTCATCTTCTCTAGTGCACGATATTAAGATTGGGAGTTTTGCTGAATCGCGGGTCGTACCGTTTGGTCATGAACTGAAGGCCACCGTCTCATTACTACTGCCAGAGTCAGACTACAACAGAAATCTTGGGATTTTTCAGGTGTGTAACAATGTAACAAGATTTGCAATAGATCATCGTTTTTTTTAATTAGAAAACTTGATATCTTTGACTTTGAAGTTACTAATCATTGTTAGTCTACTTTTGATTGAAGGTGAGGGTGGACTTTCTGTCTAGTGATGGTACACTCCTTGCAAGTACACGGAAGCCATGTATGTTGCAATTCAAAAGCGAGCCGATTCGGCTTCTGTCAACTTTTGTCAAATTAGCTTATCTTCTCACCGGCTATCCATCAGAAACACAAACTTTGGATATGAATTTTAGCGGGTATACTGAAAAGGATGTCCCTTTGTCATGCTTACGGGTTGTCATTGAACAACGGGCAGAGTTTGCAAAAGGGGGTGGTGTTCCTGAAATATACTCAGCGTCTTTGAAATTAGAGACTCAATTTCCTTTCTTGAAGAGGATGTTGTGGTATTGGAAGGGGTTGATATACATGTGGATTAGCATAACGTTGTTTATAACGGAGTTGTTATTCACGCTGCTATGTTGCACGCCTGTCATATTTCCATGGGTATGGCGTGCGGGTGGTTCTTCAGTTAACACTGCAGCTCACAACAAGCCTCCTGGTTGAAGTTGCTGCACTTGGGGAAGCCTAAGATGATCATCTTTGTTCCTGATGTGCAGTCAAACTTTTACTCTTAACATGTATAGTATAGGTGATAAAAAGGTGAAACAAGCGAAAGTTGTCAAAATTAAATATTATTTCAAGATACATATATATAGTGTACAGATGGGGGATTCTTAATTTTTTTAGTTTATGTAAATAGATTTGTATATTACTCAATTAGTTTCTGCACATTGTATCAATGCATTGTATCCTATATTCTTTCCAGTGTTCATTTTGTTAAAGCTCTTTTTACCAGACTTGTATATCCGCTGTGTACGATATTATTCCCATGTCAACCTAGATATGGGCTCGTTTCTGTATTATCCAAATCTAAACATTTCTACATGCATCATTTGTCAAATTCAAAAGGAAATATTGTGAGAAGCAACAAATATACATGTATTATTTTGTAGAAAGAGAAAACGGGTTCAGGTCGTGTATCTGTGACTCTGTTAAAAACGGCATATGTGTGCATCCAGTTTTTGGAGGAATGATGAACTCTTTACAAACTCATGTCGGGGCTTATCAGTGAGTCTTATGATACTGTTCGACCAAGCGGAGGCTATTGATCCCAGTATGTAGACCCACCAGCCTTGGTATTGGTTCGACACGATGGGCCGATGGCCGTGCCTTGGTTCAGGGCTGGTTTCCTTGATGCCGCTGCAAACATGGCAATAGTAAAATGGTTGAACCAGTGGCTACTCTTTGCTGTTTCTCCTATCTGCATCAACGTAATTCCAGCCAATGAGCTATTATAGCTCAATTGGCATTGATGGGGAAATGAAAATTTGGGTTTGAGGCCATAGGGCTCTGTTCGAATCCGATCATAACCGGGTTTTACCGCAGTGGGCCTTCGAGCAGTGGGGTTTCCCCGGAATTGGAGATGGTGGGCTTGGGCGTATGGTGTCGCCTTTTGCCATTGAGAAAATCAACATAAATTAAAACATAATGACGTCAAAATACTCTTTTTGGGTTTTAAGTTAAAAAGAAAAGCTAAACATCTATATATATACTATCATATAATACATACTAGATGGATAGAATTGAAATTTGACATCAATCTAATAAGTTTCAATAAATAAACTTTATTTAATAAACTTTTCATAACTAAGATGTCATTAAAAATTCTCTATTTAATTAGTTCTATTAATTAACAAATTTTTATTTTGAATAAATAAATAATAGAAAGTAAATAATAATAATAAAACTATCTCCAATGCTAAGGTCGCCCTTAGACGTCCTTAACTGTCACATCATATCCTTACAAATTCTTAAAATCCTTACGGATCCTGAACTTCTCAATTTCTTCTCCAATCATGCAAACATCTTTACATTTTTCACATCACTCATTTTTTTTATCTAACTTAGATAAGTACAAGTAGGGATTTGAATAATAAAAAAATAAATAAATAAAAACATAATATTGAAATTACTTAATTTTTATACAATGGGTTCCAGAAATATTATTTTTATAAGTTGGAGTAGGTATGGATGAACATGGTACCTGTTCAGTACCGAAAAACGGAGAAAATGGGTACCGTTACATGAAAACGGAGAAAATGGGTACAGTTACATGAAAACGGAGAAAATTGGTACCGAGATAAAAAAAACCGGGGAAATGGGTACCGAATAATAATATAACCGGTATGGTTCGATACCGGTGCCAAATAGGAGTAGCATTTTTAACTTTTAAGTTAACCTTCAAAATATTTTTACCGAATGGGGCAATGGGCTATAAATTAAAGTAAAAGCCCAATTCATAGATATAAATACATAAATAATTTTCCGATCATCCGTGATTCGCAACTCTTTTTTAATCTGAACTCCTGTCATGCAAGAGTCCCCATTTAATGTATTTATTTGGTTTTTATCCATTATTCTAAAGATTGATTACCTCCTTCCTTTTAATGTAGCGGTTGTTTAACCTTTTAATAACCGACACCTTCATTTTATTTTCACATATTTTAACTATATCATTGTAGTGAAATTGATCACTCCGTCAGTCCGTCACATCGTGGCAGATTTTAACTATATCATTGTAGTGAAATTGATCACTCCGTCAGTTCGTCACATCGTGGCAGATTCCCTCAAATACAACTTGAATTTCAATATATTTCCTTCATATTTTTATCTGAAGCATTTTAATAACCTAAATATAACTTGAATTTATATATATTTATGTCGCTACCCCCGACCCCTGCCTCGGGAGGCAGACGGTCGCGGCCTACTTAGAGATGGTGGTATCGATGTTTAACATTATTTGGCAGCGGAAATTTTCCTCAGGACCGTAGTTAGGAAATATTTTATCACAGTAAAACACCATATTTTCTTAATGCTAAAAACATGGGAAATTCCCAAGTTTTCATTACAACACATTTATAGGGATAAACCCTATTTTATTGAATAAAACAATTTTTTTTTATTTAGGTAACTTTTATAGCCTCATTTCTCCAAGCCTTCAGTGCTCTCCAGCTGGCTTCTATTTTGCCTTTCACATTTTGTTACCTGAAACACGTTTAAAAACATTTTGTCAGTGGGAAATACTGGCGAGTGAATCCCAATTTAATCAAAAAAGATTTTATCCTTGTACAGTATTGAGGGCAATCAGCAATTACATTTGTTTATTATTCTACCTTAATTACCACCCACGGTACTGTCGACCCGACTTGTGGTCATGTTACTACTCCCAGTGTAGTAATAAATTTTGTATACAAAACCCCAACATACCGACGATAATTGTAGAATTACAAATACTCAATCACTGTTAATTATAATGTAAATCAATTGAGGTTTTGTAAAAACAGTTTGCTAAAAGGTTTACAAAAAGAAGATTACTTACATTGCTAGTTTAGACTTTTCCTGTTGGTTTCCTGGTTATAATCTAGTAATTTAAACAACGCACACTCGTTAGTATAATAACCCAATATTTACATTAGTTATACCCTCTCCGAGACATAACTCCAACGACTACGTCGGGCATAACCACGACAGCCGTTACGGAGCACTAGATCAATCGGGCAGCGTATCTAATACGTAACCGGGGGTTATAATACTTACAACGGGGCAGAACTTCGTTAATTAGTGGGGTATATGTAACACCTCGTAAAATCACGACCAATCTAATGAAGACACGTATCATGAGCTTTAAACGTGTAACGGATTGAAAATGAGGGCCTAAAGTTGACAAACGAAGAAAGTATGTGTGTAAAAGGATCCAAAGTGTCAACACTTGACAATTATACCTTTCAACAACCCTACACGATGTTTATAACCTTAAACGAATGAATTATGAAGTGTATGAAGCCGTTTGTGGAAGAAAGTGAAAGTTTACAAACCACAAGGGTTAAATGTGTTAACATGTTTAATTTGTACCTCTGAGTGACATTTTAACGAACCCGAAGCCTGGTAACGATTAATTATGTTCACTAGAATAAGTGATAAAAATTTCACAAGGTTTCGATATCGTATGAGAAAGATACGCGAACATTCGTAAGTAAAGGGTTAAAAGCGTCAACGTTGAAATTCAGGACTTATTCGGTGATCGTATAACTAACCGGGGACTTAACAAAGTTTGTTTATGTCTTGGGGTCCTTAAAAGTCAAGTTAGAGGGTTAAAAATGCAAGAAAACAAGTTAAAAACCACCATTAGAAGGACCAGGGACCAAATATGCAATTCTGGGAAACTTGTGACCTGAGCCTGGCCTCCATACCGGCCGCGTAGACCTTGTCTGGGTCTTACGCGGGCCGGCCAAAACTGCCAGCGACAGAAAAAGCTTGGCAGGTGCCAGTTCAGCCTGTTAAACCGACTTATTTGCATGGTTTTTGGATCCAGGAGCGTGGCCAACAGTTTTGCATGCTTAGGGACACTTGTTATGCATTAGGGATCATGCATAGACTTGTTTGTCATGATCTTGATCAATTAAAACCCCTATATAAAGAACACTTGTTGCAACAATTTTTTGGCATTTACTTAAAATCATTTAAACACTTTTTCTGGAGCTCTTTGGACCTCAAACAAGATTCCAATACCTTCATTTTCGTACTAAGGACTTCAGTAAGCTTCCTTAACCTTTCTTAATTTAGTTTTATTAGTTTAACGGCCTAAAGTCAAACCCGTCGTAATTAAGGTTTGACTTAGTGATTAATCACTAACGGTCCAGTCAATTCTCGAATTGAAAGTACCTATGAGTTGGTAATTATATGGGTAACAAACCCTTAAAAGGGCACCCTCTGATTCCCACTCTAACTAGGTCAATCGTCGGGTCAAAGCTAATTATAAAAAGTCATCAGAAAGCAAATTTTCGCATAAACACATAATTAACAATGTGGAAGCCATGGAACCTGTTTTATCACTCATATAACTTGGTAATTAATGTAAGAACATGTCTAAACATGTCCAACCCGACAATTTTCAGTTTAAGCTCGGTTCGGAACCGAAAGTCGGAAAAGTAGACTTTTGCTTTGACTTTCAGTTCTGACCCAATGTAGCATAGTTTAGACATGCCTCAAAGCTCTATTAGGACCAGGTTATAGATTAGTCTAACCCTATGAGGTTATACAACTTGGTTCATTAGTTATTCGATTCATATGCATGTTTCCGTTATATGCCTAAATATTGACCATAATGCCCTTTTGACCTTAAAATGAGATTTTTGAAAATGTGAGATGACAAAAACCTTTATTACTGATTTATAAACTTGTCCTAAAAATTTGACATCAGTTTGAGTTCTAGATTAGGAGTTATGCTCGATATCGTACTTAAGAAGTTTTTTATTAATTAAACGGCGTAATTAGCATAAAGCCTATCTAAACTCAAATTTTAACACCAAAATTTTCACCCACTGATGTAATATAATATTTTGGGATTTTTGAAGATTTTTATTTATTTTTAAAGTGATCATGGCATAGGGTTCATGCCTTGATTCGGTAATTGTCAGTTTTGCCCTTTTGGCCTATAAAATGAGTTTTACATAATATTTTGATACAAAACTTTTTGCTACTGATTTTATATGATAAATAACATATTTTGAACTTTATAAACTGATCAAAAACTCATATTTCCTATTTTAACCCGAAAATCGCTTAAAACCGACTTCTACGCGTTTTAAGCGCATAGTATGGGTTAAAACTCTTTTTAACATATAAAACTTGATACCTACTGACGTTTTAAGTAAATTTTTATAATTAAACAGTAAGCAATAGTTTTGAACTCAGAATTATAATTTTGACCTTTAAAGCCTATGTGAAATTACCAAAATGCCCCTACGGTGCATAGTTTGGTTATAAAAGATAAATTTCACATATATTCAATACCCTACTGTTATAACTTATAAAAATAAATATTTTTACTGATTATATCAGACCTGAAACTCAGATTAATATTTAAACTCTTTTATAAGCTTTTAAATGACCAAAATACCCCTACGGGGCATAATTTGAGTTTAAATCCATTTTGGGCATAATGGAAGGTATCCTACTGATATCACAACATATTTAGGGCATGTTAACTTAGGAAACCTGTTCATGACTCATTTGGTTACCCGTTACGCATTGTTCGCGTTCGGTGCGGTTTATGTAACTAGTTTGCATGAACTAGCCGAAACGGGTCAAACCTTATCATTTTTATCTCAAAATCCAGAATGTGTTTAGTTTACCCATATTATACAAGTATACAAACTTGTCGGGTCTAAACCACATTCTAATCCGGTCTTCGCTTAATCGTGCGTTTTGAACCGTATATCTTCCTTTAAAACTAACCGGTCTAAGTTTAGACTTAATTAAGACCCGTTAGGAATCTAATAGGTTATTAAAACCTTCGTTCCAGATTAGGAGACCAGTAAAAGATACTTGCACTCGCTGATTGTGATATATACTTGCTCAGGTAAATACTTTTAACTTATTTTCCCTTATACGGGCTTGGGGTACGGTATATAAAATACCACTTGGTCGGGCATTGAATTTTTAATCATATAAAGGTTAATTTATTGAGATGACCCGTTTAAACTGTTTTGTTTGCTTAAAGCCTTTGGGGGGTTAATGACCATCTCCCGGATATCCTCGGCATCATTCATTGAAATGGCCACGACCTAAAGCACGGGGTGTAGGCATACACCTGCCGGTGCATATAAATAAAAAGGTATAACCGTTTGTTCGAGAATAACTCGACGCGGGATTATATCACGTGGTGTGTCTATTAATCTTTAACCCGGTATTCAGCCCGGGCTACTGAACGTATAACGAACATGTAATTCTTTTACAAATTTATATATAAATAATTATCCCAAGTTATAAATGATATTTTGTGCCATGTGCTCCTAAATCAATTTTTATAAACTCTTTTCAACATGAGTCGGTTAATTGTATTTACCAGTGAACTGACGTATTTTCCAAAAAGGCTAAGTGCAGGTACTAAACGGAATAGGATGGCTACTCCTAGCATCAGTAAAGAGTCTTGCAAGCTTAGATGTTATAAATCTGTTGAACAAAGATCTTTTTAACTTTTGATCTGCCTGTGGATCCCTTGCAACCGTTATTGTAATATACTTGATATTACTTTTAATTCGGTTTGTAATGATTTTATCTTTCGACTTCCGCTATGTATATAAACTGTGATAAATTGTCTATGATGATATCAACAACGTCACGATACTCCCCACCGGGCCCACCGGTAATACGTGGAAATATCGGGGTGTGACAGGTTGGTATCAGAGCCAACATTGAGTGAATTAAACACTAGCCTTTTGTGTTTAATCTCAATGACACAGTATGCACATTTCTCGACTTTCGAGTCTAGACAAAGAACTTAGGACTAATTCTGACTTATTTTGATTTGTCCTTTATTGTTTCCTTTGTTGTTTCTTTTGTTTGTTTTGACAGGACCTATAAAAATGCCGCCAAGAATCAGAGGAAGAGGCAAGGGGCCATTCATCGCCCCCAATGATCACGAAGCTGGGCCTTCACACCGGCGAACTCCATCAGACACTTTAAGCACAAGTCCTCAAGAAAACTGGAGGACCCATTTAGAACCCGCAAGGCATTCAGTCTCGCTGAGCTCCTCACCTTCCTACCTCAACTCTTTCGGGCCTCAATCGGAGAACGAGCCCCACAACTCACATCACTCTTTTATACCCCCTTCAAAGCCCCAACTCACTCCATTCCTTCAATGACCCAACACCCTACTTTCAAAGCCGGTTCAACCCGGCAAACCTAATTGAAGAGCCAATGGGTTATAACCCGTTGGGACCGGAGGACCATTTCTCCATGGACATGTAAGAGGATCCGGAACCTGCCCAGCCACCAACCGGAACACCTACTCACCCCATCGAGATTTCTGATGGGTCGTCATATCATGGATCACTTTATCGTGGTCCAGACAGTTATCAGGCAAGGTTTGCCCAATACGACTGGGTGTTTACTCCCAGTTATCACTCACAGCAGCAGCAGCAGGATCCCTCGGAGGATTCGCGTTTTGTAGCGGTTACTCCACCGCCACCACCGCCAGTGCAGCAGCCGCCTCCGGAGCCACCGAGGCGAAGAAGATCAAACGCACGGATGTCCGTGCGAGGGGGTGTACGTATCAGCACTCCTCAACCTTCCAGTGGCAGTCATTACCCGCCACTATACGAAGACCCACAGATGGGTGGGCCTTCGAACCCTATTTCTGAGGTGGAGTCTATGCCAATCGCACCGCCACCAGTGGGTTATGATAACCCAATTCCTGCATACGCTGGTGTAGCGGCATATAACCCTTTCGAGCAGCCATCCCACACTAACTACAACTACGCTTAAGTTGACCTATACATTGTGGCGGCAAACTACAATGCTTTTCATCCCGAGGGGCCCTATGGAGTCCCATATCAGACTGGGTACCCACCCTACGGGTACCAATACCCGCCACCTCCTCAACCTCTGCAGCATCAGCAGCCGCCGCAGCCGCCATTGATACCGCCAACACAACAGCAAGAGATCCTCCAAAGGTTGAGCCAGGTAGAACGGGATGTTCAAGAAGAGCGTAGGCACAACCGAGGATTTCTCAAGGGTTTGGCAAGCTTAATCAAAGGGAAGAGCAAAAAGGATCATTAAATCCTTTATTTGTTTATTTGTATTTCTTTAATTTTCAATCAAGTCGTTGCGTGGACATCTGTTTCTGTAACCAGTCCCTGCGAGGACTTGTAGTTTCTGTTTAGCCCCTGCGTGGGCATGTCATTTCTGTTTAGCCCCTGCATGGGCAAGTTATTTCTGTTAAAAGTACCGTTTGGGCAATCATGTACTCTTTAATTTAGTAATGGAATGGTTAAATTTAAAATTTCATTTTTGCCATTATATGCATAAATGTAAAATGTATGAAATAAATAAATAAATACAAAATATGTCATTCCTTTTATAAGATCTGCCTTTAATTATTAAATAAGAATCTTAAAGGGTATAACCTAGCCTGCATGTCATTTTAAGACCTGGCCATGATGGTAAAACCTGTTTAAAAAGATTCAGATCCTTGTTAACATCTAAAAACATGTTAACAATCCTGGCTAATGTGATTCGTAAAATCACACGTGTCATCCTTATATTTGATTATTCCAATTCCTTCTTTATTATTTAAACATCCATTTGTGATGTAATGCCTACGGGCCATAATCATTGTCATATAATACAAAAGACAGTTGTAGCCTGTAACTCCCTGTCAAGAAAGGTAATGAACTATGATTCAAGCCTTAGTATCTCGATCCTATAAGATCTTGACTTATAATTTGAATATGTCCATGTGACTTGGCCTTTTGTGCCATTATTGTATTTAACTATAACTAAGGGTTATTAATGAAAAATCCTGAATGAAATACTTAACAAATTAACCAATATGGTTCTTTAATACCATGGTTAATAAATTAATAAGATGACAAATCTAATATATATCTCTAAATAAATCATTGTCATCATTTTATGTAGCAATCAAGCTACATGGCAGAGTCTGAAGAAATCAACAGTCATCCAAGGGAGAATCATGATACCACTAGGATCAATGTAACGGGTGCGGAACTTCAAGCATTGATTGATAATGCTGTTACCAAGGCCATGGATAGGCAGTTTAATGAATCTAGTGGTACTCGAAGCAGGACCTTATCTGTACCCCATTCCAAATCACAACCTAAGACTCACTCTGAGGCTTATAGTAAGCCACCATCCAAGAAAGAGGATGACCGACACTCTTCAAACCAGCATAGTGTTCCGTCTAAGAAAATTGTATTTGATCAGGAGCCACGTGCAAAGACTTGCTCCTATAAATATTTTGTCTCCTGCAAACCCAGGGATTTCACTGGGGAAAAGGGAGCTATCGACTGCATGACGTGGTTAGACGAGATGGACACTGTAGTTGACATTAGTGGTTGTGCTGATAGGGATGTTGTGAAGTATGTATCACAGTCGTTTTAAGGAGAAGCACTTGCCTGGTGGAGGTCACTAATCCAGGCTACTGGGAAGATCCCGTTGTACAATCTATCATGGGATAAGTTTGTTGCTCTCATCAAGGAGAATTACTGTCCTCAGCATGAGGTTGAAAAGATCGAGGCTGACTTCTTATATTTGGTAATGAAAATGTGACAACCCTCACAATTACAGGTATCCGTACAATTAATTAATATTAAATTTGTGCTCAATGACTGTGCTTAATTACAACTGACGAATAAACTGCTTTCTGATTTCTGTTACATACATACATATGCATCACATTTTATATTGTCACCCCATTTATTACATACAACCTTTAGTGACAAACTTGATGCACAAAGCACAGTTAGCACAGTAAGCGGATAACTCAGAAAGATACTGACAATGCCAGCACATAGACAGACTATATATTGAGGCCCAGTATGAGCCAGGGACAAGGTACTACACTAGTAGGGAGTGTAGGGAGGTAAGGACCATAAGACTGCGTCACTAGGTGATAGCTTAGGTGCCGGAAAGTGCCTAAAACCCACTTAAAATGCAAAATTCTGCATTTATTAATAAAATTCAGCATTTAAACATGCTAGTCACTTGCAAAAATATGGCAAAATGGTCCTGTATGCTTTCCTAAGTGTCAGGAATTAAA
Source organism: Helianthus tuberosus (assembly GCA_030545235.1). Taxonomy (NCBI): domain Eukaryota; kingdom Viridiplantae; phylum Streptophyta; class Magnoliopsida; order Asterales; family Asteraceae; genus Helianthus; species Helianthus tuberosus. The sequence continues at coordinate 29,267,726 of CM060437.1, read as the reverse complement.
AGGGTCACTAAAAGATACATAAAGGACACTTTACGATATCACTTAGCACTTTAACGGAACGGTATCCAGCCGGACAACCGGGCATTACCCGGAACACTAAAATATTATCAGAAACATTGTTTCACTTTTTCTGAGCTAGTCATGGTCCCCGAACACTTAAACACACAACATAAAACATGGTACACACTAAACACTAACTCTTACACTTAACACCCTACTAATCATCCCCTTTACCATTTAATTTTCATCTTAACCCCCCCTCCCCTTGGCTGATTTCGGTTCTTCATGGCCCCACCCCAACAAGATTTCATCAATCTTCTACAAATCCTTCCATAATATCTCATTGGGATTTGGTTTATTGTGTTGGTACTTCAAGGAACATTCTACCCATTGGATATTAGAAGTGTGAGTTTATAAAACACATATCATCTTCACTAATTGATGCGTGTGAAGTGTATATATACGTTTAAGTATATTTTAAGCCCTTTTACACTTTTTTAGCCAAGTTTTAAATTTATAAAACACGATATTTACTAACACTAAACACACATATGGGCAAGTGCACCCATCGTGAGCGTAGTATAGTGTTGGTAAGATACCGAGGTCGTCCAAGGACACAAGAGCTTTTAGTACCGGTTTATCCTCAACGTCTAATCAAATCAAAAAGTTGGAAAAAAGGTTTTTAAACTAAGAAAAATAAAAACTAACTAAAATGCTGAAAATAAAAATAAAAATAAAAAAAGATAGACAAGATGAATCACTTGGTTCCGACTCGTGTATAGTGTAACCTTTGATTATTTCCGCACTTTTGCACTTATTTAAGAGATTATCTTAGTTATTGTAGTAGGCCCCTCTTTTGAAGGTGACGTTACCCTCAACCCAGTAGTTTGAGTCAGCAAGGATACAATCCTAAAGGGTCGGATTACTGAAAGATAATTAATTAAGTTATTAATGCAAATTATGGTAGGCCCCTCTTTTGAAGGTGACGTTACCCTCGGCTAAGTAGTCTGAGTCAGCAAGGATACAGTCCTAAGTAGCCGGGTTATAGTATTAATAGTAGTTTAACTTATGAGGGGATCAAAGAGTTTGGACCCCCGCCATCCAATACCGTTAAGTATTGAAGGAGGTCCTACTAAATTTGACCCAGGTCCCTTGCAGGATCTCTAAACGCTGAACAACGGCAAGACTCTTACCAAACCGTTCCCTTAACCCCCGACCAGGTAGCCAACATACCTCCATATAGACCGTGGAGATATGAATGGTGAAAATCTTTTATTTTATATAGACAGTAAAATAATGACAAGACACCACGGACAAACGATAAGGAAGAATCACCTTCAACATAAGAAACTAGTTATTAAAGTCATTAATACAAAACCAATTAAAAAGTGCGAAAAGATTAAAAATAAAAAGTATTACACTAGACACTTTGTCTTCACCAAGTGATGTAAGAGACTTAGGCAAAAATGGCCTTGATTGTCAAGAACTCTTACGATCAATCTTAGATCCCGAGACGACTCACACACTCTATGATGGACAATGGATGATGGTGGTGGATGATGGTGTTATGGTGGTGGTGGGTGGTGGGTGAAGTGTGAGAGAGGTGGTGTGCCAAGGGATGGTTTGAGCTTGAGCCAAGCACTCCTATTTATAGGCTGAACAGAAGCTCGGGCATGGCCCTGTGTCCAGTGGGCACGGCCCCGTGTCCACATCCTCTCTTTCTTCATTTAATGCAGCTTGTCTGTATTAGTTGACCACGCCCCCGTGTCCGCTGAGCACGACCCCGTGTGCAGAAGCATATCTGTACTATCAAGATTTACCTGGAGTCTGCGAATCTTATAGTTGACCATGGCCCCGTGTCCGCTGAGCACGGCCCCGTGGTGGGCAATAGAAGCTTCTACCACTTTGTCTTTTCTGCTAACACTTGGGCACGCCCCCGTGCTGGCTGAGCATGGGGCGTGTTCAGTCTTCTGTCTTCTTGTTTTGCTTGGGAAGATGCTGTCGTGGGGTCGGGCATGTCACGTTTGTTCCTTTTCTTGTATTTATGTTAGATTTTGCTGTCTTTTTGCTTCTTTTGTTAATTTGAGCTCATTTAATCCTGAAAATACAAAAGGAAGACAAAAGCACACTTTTTCCAACATTAGTACTAAAAAAGGGTTAGTTTTATGCCACAATTGATGTAATTTATATGTTGCATTTTGCACACATCAAATACCCCCACACTTGAATCTTTGCTTGTCCTCAAGCAAAACTCTTTATAATGTGGCTTTACACACCCAAATGGAATGGGTAGAAAAGAAGGTTTTTGGGCTTGTCATAGAGTGTCGGGATTTCCAAGATTCTTTATTTAGTTTTATTTTTATTTATTTACAATCCTATTCGTCATGATTTATTTAAAAACTTTTCATAAGATAAATTACTTATTAGGGCATAACATGCCTCTTTAAAATTCTATTTATATACAAGTTCACATACCTCACAGGGATCACTCAACACTCGGCCGAAAATGTATTTTAGTGGATCACTCGAGAGCGACATGGAACTTACTCCTACCATAAGTTTGCTAAGCAATCAATCCTCCTCCTTTTTAACTATATACCTTTGTAAATATCAGGAGAACTTTTTGGATGAAGGGTTAGGCTTGGGTTAAAGGTAGGTGGTTGGGTTAGTGGTTAGTAGAAAAAGGGCGAAAAAGCGTAACAAGCGTCGGTTTTCGAAAAGACTTTTTATTTTTGCAATGTTTTTATTTTGATGAAGCTTTTATTCAAAAAAGTTATTTTTGATGAACTTGTTTGTTTATTTCTTTTGCTTCATCATCAACACATTATTATTATTTTTTTTTTCAAAGTCAAATGAAAAACCGAGATTTTTACTAAAACAAAGGGTTAAAAATAAAAAAAGGTTTTGGTGGGTGAAAGGGTGTTTGGTTTGGGTTATGAAATGAAAAGGTTTAGGCTCAAAGGGGCTAACTAGGGGGATTTTGGGTAGGTGGTAAAAAAAAGGAAAAATAATGGTGTAGAAATAAAAAGGGTTAGTCCTAATGCCTCCATCATTTACTTACTCGGGTTTAAGTTGGTAAGGACCGGGAATGTATCGTCATGGCAAGTTCTAGAGTCGTAACAACCAAGCGGCTATTCACGCAAGAAACAAAAAATGAGCATTTAGTTTAATGATATGTAATTGTATGCTCAATAAAGGCTCAAAACTCACTTTTGTGGGAATGGGTTTTTATGTGATCAAGTATATATAATCAAATTTTAACTAAGCTTGTCATGCCTTTTCATAATTTTCTTATGTTGGTGCTTTTTATCACGACGCTATCGGTTGTAAATTTGTAAAAATATAACCTTTTTAGAACTTGAAATTCCCGAATTAAACCTAGACAAGTAAAAAATGAATTTTTTTTTGAAAAAATTTTGGGGTGATTAGCGGTTCCAATAGAGTTTTGTGTAAGGCTTGTATTTAGGACTTGCAAGATTCAAGGTTTTAGCATCCCCCCACACTTAAATTACACATTGTCCTCAATGTGTCCCAAAAATAAGTTTTTAGGTTGATTGAATGTGTAAAAAGGTGTGAAAAAGCAAAAATTTTGTTTTACTGGGCGCTGAACACGGCCCCGTGGTGTCCGGGTACGGCCCCATGTTCAAGTGCCAGTAACAAAATTAAATCAAGAGAAACAGAAGCCTGGACACGGGGGCGTGTTGGGTGAGCACGGCCCGTGTCCAGTTTACCTGAACTGGGTATTTCTGCAGACTGTGCAGCACGGGGCCGTGTTGGGCGGACACGGCCCGTGCCGAACTTACTGTTAACGAAGAAAATCGTCGGATGGTCCTGTTTTCCTGCATGGGGTGCTGGTTCAAGTTTCCCTTGTATCCTTTGCCATCTCTAGTGTGTTTTATTTATTTCAACACCATCCAAACACCAAATTAACTAAAACCATCATTCATTAAGTCATAGAGAGAATTACATAATAGTCCAAAAATTAAAATACTAGATAGTTAGGTCAAAGAAACACAAGAAATCCATTAAACCAAGAAGTTCTAGCCTACTACTTATTCTATTAGCAAAATTTCCGAAAAGGTAAATCCCTCAGTTAAATGTGGCTTGAAGAACTTCTTTCTCCGCATGGGTTCCTCACACGTCGGTGAGCCATTCTTCTATCTCCCTAGGGAGAAGAAAATCGGGCTCATTGGCATCGGTTTGAGGAGGTGCAACCTCCACCAGGACTTCTTGTAGATCTACAAGAGGTGGTTCCGCTGGAATGTCGTCCCAACCGGTAGGATTGTGGATTCCAAGTGCTAGGTTCCAATCCTCTTGAGGGAGGACCGGTTCCATGGGAGGTGTTACAAGAATGTTTAACCTCTGGTGCAAGAGGTTTATTTCTTGAAAACTGTTTTCCAACCCCACCGAAAGATAATTTATACGGTCTATTAGGACCTCCTCTACCGAAGTCATCTCGTCAAGAGCTTCACGTAACGCCATCACGTATCTTACGAGAGTTGCTTCAATTGATGGCCTCCTTTCCCTTCGACTGTTTCTGGAGTGCGCAGAAGAGGTTCCACTGTTTTGGCTAGACATTCTACGAAAACAAACCAAAAATAGTTCGTTTTAATGAAACAGTATCACGGACACGGCCCCGTGCTCAATGAGCTCGGCCCCGTGTTCAACTTTCTGCAGTTTTTTAGAACAAGTAATCTTGGAGTTTCAAATTATTTTCCCAACTTATGAAGCATTTTTGAACAGAAATAACTTAAAACAATGTTGTGTAACTTATTTTTAACAAGATTCCTTGAACAAAAATTCAACAAACATCACAATAAAGCTTGAAATCAAGCTTTAATGGAGTTGTTGTTGCAAGAAAGATGAAGAAGAAGGTAATGTATAAAAGTGGAAAGGACAAGACGTTTGTTAGAACCTTCTTTTAGAACATACCTAGGATGGTAAGTTAGAAAATCCTTTCAAATCTCTGTCCCTGGATGGTCCAAATGTGCAGGATTCTTGGCTGCATTTATAGAAAACGACAGCATGCTAGACACGGCCCCGTGTCGGCTGGACACGGCCCCGTGTGCAGGCAAGATCCTGACACGTTTTGTCCGTATTCTGACAGAAGTCAGAAGGGAATCTTTTTGGTGGACACGGGGGCGTGTTGACCTGGGCACGGCCCCGTGTCGGAGGGCTGTTTATGAAGTTTGTCTATTTTTAAGGAACTTTTCCGGATTGGGCGGTTCCTTACTGGATGGAACAACCCCAAAGTGCCTAAGATACCTTAGTTGCTCTAGATTAAGACGAGAACGCAAGAGGTTGTCAGTGAGGGTAATTCCTATGCTATATGTAGGTGGATAAGTCCAACCCTTTTCCGGGCTCTCCTTAAAGAAGGTGTATGCCGAATCGCTCGGGTCTATGTATGCATCGAACGAAGTCGATGGGGACTCCTTCACGGCACAATCGACACAGGGACGACTATCGCTCAAGTCCTCACTAGAGTTAGAAGTATCGTCGGAAACAACGAAGTTGTTTGAATGTGATTCCAACACTTCTTCTTGGTTATCATCTTGAGATAAATTATTGAAATCTATCCTAAGTTCTTTTAACCAATTAAGAATTAGATCTTCTAATTGAAATAGTTCATCAAGAAGCATTTCTCCTAGAAAATCTGGTTGGGAGCATTCGAGGGAGAGATAGGGATTATTTTTACTTTCGCCCCTCTTAAGGATACAAGGAGACGATGGGTCTATATAGTGGGGCTTATAATTTAGAAAATAACATTCTAATTCCTTATGGTTACCACCACATAATTGACACCACGTAGTACCATAAGAGTGCCGAAAGTAAAAAGTATCAGTATCACTCATGTTTGTGTCAGAAATTACCAACCGTCGGGATCTTACGGTTCTTTTTTCAGTAACTGAATCTTGGGCACGGGGGCGTGTTGAGTGGGCACGGCCCCGTGTTCAGCCTACTGTCTGACTTAAAACAGGATGGCCAGTTCCAATGATTGGGCACGGGGCGTGTTCAGCGGGCACGACCCGTGCTGAGTTCTGCAGAAGCTGAAAAACTAAGAAAAATCCTAAAAAAAATAGAAAAATAAGAAAAACAATTAGGCCGTTGATTCCTAACTTTCTTAAAATCCTTGTGTCCCCGGCAACGACGCCAAAAACTTGATGCGTGTGAAGTGTATATATAAGTTTAAGTATATTTTAAGCCCTTTTGCACTTTTTTAGCCAAGTTTTAAATTTATAAAACACGATATTTACTAACACTAAACACATATATGGGCAAGTGCACCCATCGTGAGCGTAGTATAGTGTTGGTAAGATACCGAGGGAGTCCAAGGACACAAGAGCTTTTAGTACCGGTTTATCCTCAACGTCTAATCAAATCAAAAAGTTGGAAAAAGGTTTTTAAACTAAGAAAAATAAAAACTAACTAAAATGCTGAAAATAAAAATAAAAATAAAAACAGATAGACAAGATGAATCACTTGGTTCCGACTCGTGTATAGTGTAACCTTTGATTATTTCCGCACTTTTGCACTTATTTAAGAGATTATCTTAGTTATTGTAGTAGGCCCCTCTTTTGAAGGTGACGTTACCCTCAACCCAGTACTTTGAGTCAGCAAGGATACAATCCTAAAGGGTCGGATTATTGAAAGATAATTAATTAAGTTATTAATGCAAATTATGGTAGGCCCCTCTTTTGAAGGTGACGTTACCATCGGCTAAGTAGTCTGAGTCAGCAAGGATACAGTCCTAAGTAGCCGGGTTATAGTATTAATAGTAGTTTAACTTATGAGGGGATCAAAGAGTTTGGACCCCCGCCATCCAATACCGTTAAGTATTGAAGGAGGTCCTACTAAATTTGACCCAGGTCCCTTGCAGGATCTCTAAACGCTGAACAACGGCAAGACTCTTACCAAACCGTTCCCTTAACCCCCGACCAGGTAGCCAACATACCTCCATATAGACCGTGGAGATATGAATGGTGAAAATCTATTATTTTATATAGACAGTAAAATAATGCCAAGACACCACGGACAAACGATAAGGAAGAATCACCTTTAACATAAGAAACTAGTTATTAAAGTCATTAATACAAAACCAATTAAAAAGTGCGAAAAGATTAAAAATAAAAAGTATTACACTAGACACTTTGTCTTCACCTAGTGATGTAAGAGACTTAGGCAAACATGGCCTTGATTGTCAAGAACTCTTACGATCAATCTTGGATCCCGAGACGACTCACACACTCTATGATGGACAATGGATGATGGTGGTGGATGATGGTGTTATGGTGGTGGTGGGTGGTGGGTGAAGTGTGAGAGAGGTGGTGTGCCAAGGGATGGTTTGAGCTTGAGCCAAGCACTCCTATTTATAGGCTGAACAGAAGCTCGGGCACGGCCCCGTGTCCAGTGGGCACGGCCCTGTGTCCACATCCTCTCTTTCTTCATTTAATGCAGCTTGTCTGTATTAGTTGACCACGCCCCCGTGTCCGCTGAGCACGACCCCGTGTGCAGTAGCATATCTGTACTATCAATATTTGCCTGGATTATGCGAATCTTATAGTTGACCACGGCCCCGTGTCCGCTGAGCACGGCCCCGTGGTGGGCAATAGAAGCTTCTACCACTTTGTCTTTTCTACTGACACTTGGGCACGCCCCCGTACTGGCTGAGCACGGGGCGTGTTCAGTCTTCTTGTTTTGCTTGGGAAGATGCTGTCGTGGGGTCGGGCATGTCACATTTGTTCCTTTTCTTGTATTTATGTTCGATTTTGCTGTCTTTTTGCTTCTTTTGTTAATTTGAGCTCATTTAATCCTGAAAATACAAAAGGAAGACAAAAGCACACTTTTTCCAACATTAGTACTAAAAAAAGGTTAGTTTTATGCCACAATTGATGTAATTTATATGTTGCATTTTGCACACATCACTAATCACCAACTCATCACACTCCTCTCTCCCTCTAAACAAGCTTCGGCTGAACACCCTACCATACACCATCAATTTTTTTGTTTCAAGTTCAAGCTTTCCAAGACCATCCTAAGGTGCAAAAAGGTGAATAACGAAGTGTGGAACTCACGGATCATCAAGGACCTCTACCACAAGCTTTTATCCACTCATTTTTCCCCATTGATCTTCCCTAGCTTTAAGCTAGTTGTAAGGCTTCTTTGATCTTTGTTTACTCCATGTTTTTAGTGGTTAATAGTTATATTATGATGAAATCTCAAGAACACTAAAAGATCTTAAACATAAGTCTTGAACATAAAGCTAACATGATGATGAAATAAGATGAAACCATGATGAAATAAAGTTGTTTTGTTATGTTGTTGATTACTTGATGCTTCTTTGATGATTACTAGTAATATGATGTTGAACATCATGGTTGAACTTGTTAAAGTAAGATTAAAAAAAAAAACTTAAGTTAACAAGTTAGGAGGTGACTAGTGATGTACATAAAAGAATCACCTCCATGTTTCAACATAAACTTGGTAACAAGATGATTTCTTGAAAAATTAGTAAACAAAGTGAGTCGGTGATCGTATGGATCCGAGGTTTACAAATGGTTTTCCTAAATAAACCAAGAGTAGAAGGTGATTTTTGAAGGGTTATGACTTTTGTTAAACCTACACTATTTTAGTAACAAAATAAGTGTAGTAAGTTTAGTAAAACAAGAAAATATTATAAGCAAATATTTTTGTAAAATAAGTTCACAAGTTGTGAACATCTAAAAACCCCGAGAGTAAGATTTTAACAAAAGTAAACGCACTTTGGAGGGTAACTAAACCCACTAAACACCCCACTAAGTTACTACGCGTATTTATGAAAAACCAAGTTCATGTTGTTATGTAAAGTGCATTGTTTTCGCACTTGATAGGTGTAATATTGTTTAGTAACTTGTGGTTGATTGTTTGAATGATTTTGATATGCTAATAGCATGGACACCTCCATTTACAAAGGAGACTATGGCGAAATTTTCTAAAATTCCAATACTTAGAAAATATTTTCTAAACAAGTGTTACGAGTATACTTTTAACTTGGTCTTTCAAAATAAACTTCGCCATAGGTTTTGTTACAAAGATACAAAGTATCGGAGGTTGAATTTTTTCAAATAAAAGGGATAAGTATATATTTAGAATATATACTAAGACACTTGTGTGAATATTTTCATATTCTGTGAACTAGTTATATTATTTTAGGGTAAAATAATATAACTTACAAATACCATGGAAAATTACAACTCCAAAATAATACCAAAAATCACACGGAATAAATATTTAAGTTACACACATAATATTGTGAAACCGAACAAGAAAACGTAACTTATGAATTATTCCAGAAAATTCTCTTACACATATATTTTGGGTAAAATATTATTTTGGATACTAAAGAAGTGAAAATATATTATTTTTGGAAAAATACATATATTTGGAAATACGTTATTTTTGGACAAATAAGTTAAATATATTTTCCTAAGTGGGACTTAAAATATATATTTTTCGAAACTACAATTAGACATGTATCAATGCCCCCATCCTTGGGAAGGAAATACGGAGTTAAAATACTTGAGAAGTATGAATACGAAATAGTTGTCTAACTATTATTCCAAAACCTTAAAAATAATTTAAGTTAAAATAATTTATTTTAACAAATGATTATAACTTGGAATAATGTCAAGGAATCGTAACTCAAACGTAAATACAAAGGCAAGGCACGACCCGATCGTCTAATAGACATTAGTACATTGTAGGGAGTCGTGTTTGCTGACGAGACCGGAGATTTGAGTATGATACAGGAGACGCACTACAGTGAGTTCATGTCCCCCTTTTCTTTTAACTGTTTTCAGTTTTATAACTTCGGGGGTGAAATACATGTTACAATTATTATAGACACATTTATACATGGTATGGTTTGCTTAAGGAGGGTTTACTACTTAGATCATGTGAAAGGTGGGTATAACACTTAAGTCCATTAATCCTCGTTGTTAGGACCGAGGGACATGAGTGATAGATCTATTTGGGTGTAGCGAGCCCACACCCATGAGGCCGGGGCAGCCCATAGTGGTGACTGTGTCTTACAGCCGAGGCCCGGTACAAATTTGCTAGGTTTGAGTACTTCCTGCACCATTTCACACATGCTAGTGGCTTTGTAACCCATTGGTGATCTCTTTTTCCTTAATTGCTACATACCAGGGACTTTCATACATACAGACATATTACAAAGGTTTATACATACTCACTTACACATGAACTCGCTCAACTTTTGTTGATGTTTTCAAACTACATGTATTTTAGGAAACTAGAATGGATTTGGCAAGCAATGGAGTTTAAGCTGCGTAATAAATAAAAGATGTCATCCTTGGTTATGGGGTTTAGAAGGTGCAACCCTTTCCTGGACGGGCTACATGTTTCTAAACCCGGGTTAGCTTAGAGTCTTTTGATGAACTTATTTCAAACATGTTATGGTCTGTAACTTAACTTTGGTATCGATGTTTCAAACAATGATTTCGTGGTATTTTTAAACTTAATGAATGGATGAACATCTCGTGTTTTTATCATATAGCATTGTTATGATTGTTGCTATGGTATTAAGAAGTCACACCAGATAAACCCACGCTTCCGCAAAAGCCAGGGTGTGACAGCTTGGTATCAGAGCCTCGATCATAGCGAACTAGGATTCCTTCTCGAGTCTAGACTATGATCACCAGGGCTCCCACGAAAACATTTTCAAACATTTTTACATTGCATACACTATACGTCCAGATCCAGGGAACAAACATTTTTACAAACAAAAAGGCACAAATACACATTTCCAAATTTATGTTTATAATTCAGTCTTAGAGACTGAGGGAGTTCGGCCTTAGAGGCTGGGGAAGTTTAGTCTTAGAGACTGAGGGAGGACCAGTCTTAGAGACTGGGGGAAATTTAGTCTTAGAGACTGGGAGGTTGGTCTTAGAGACCAGGGATTTAATCTTAGAGACTAGGAGGTTGGTCTTAGAGACCAGGGATTTAGTCTTAGAGACTGGGAAAGTTAGTCTTAGAGACCAGGGAGTTGGTCTTAGAGACCAGGGAGTTAGCCTGAGAGACTAGGGAGTTTAGTCTGAGAGGCTGGGTGGGATAGTCTGGGGAAGACTAGGACGATTACTTGCTTACATTGTTGTGACTTACATGATTATTTGATTATATGTTGATATATGTGCAATTGTCGTGATTGTTTTGTTACAGACGTCATGTCTTCTTCGAGTGGAGTTTCTGGCGCACTAGACCCCATAGCAGTAGATTCAGATGATCCGATGCCCACAGATCCTGAGATTTATACATCTGATACTGACAGCAGTGATGATGACGATTTCCAGCCTTTTGCTTTTCCAGATGTCAGAGATGATGTTCAGCTCACTGATGGTATTCTAGTCGGGGATCTGCCTCTTGCTGAGATCCCTGCTCCCGTTCCCCTTGCTGCAGTTCCTGTTGAGGATCTGCCACTTGATGATGATGTCATTATTCCTGTCATCGAGGTTCTGGTTATGGAGGTTCCTTCTGATTCTTCTGGTCCAGACTCTTTTGAGTCAGTATCATCTTCTACTCTCCATGAGCTGGGGTTACAGCGATACCCACCGACTCAGATTCCGATATGGCCATGTCAGCCGCATCCGATCAGGACCCTGATTTTGACCTTGCTGATGACCCCGATCATGATTTTGACCTTGCTGATGACCCCGATCATGAGTTTAACCTTGCTGATGACGTCGAGCATGAGATAGACTATGCTCCTGATGAGCAGCCATTCGAGGCCCCTGTTTCTCCTCACGATTTCGACCCAGATCACGAGATTGGGCTTGTGCACGATGATTAGCCCCTAGAGGCTCCTGTTGCTCCTATCGATCAACCCCCTGTTATACCTGCTGATCTAGATCTAGCCCCAGCTGACCCTATCCCATCGCCAGATCATGACTCCATCTTTGCTAAGATACCTAATATTGCACCGATATTACCTGATCCAGTCCTTGTGTTTGATGACCATGCTCCGTTTGCTGCCCACATCGATCCTAGATATGCTGACACCCGCAATGGGTGGGTCGATGATGACGATTATCCCCCATATGTTAGACCAGTCACTCCCCCTCATACACCCATCTCTGCACCGATTGATGTTACCCCTCATTTTCCCCATGTGTCAGATGTCCATCGCACCGACCTTCCTATCACTTTTCTCCAGGACATTCCTCCACCTCGTCCTGGGGAGGGATCTTCGAGACAGCAGCCTGCTTTTGTTCCACCTGTGTCGTCAGCTATTCCATTCATGTCTCAGCTTCCTCGCACTACATCACCTTTTGCACCCACGGGCGAGCCATTCATGTGGTCTTCGCCCAACGTCATGCCTTTGTCAGACCTATACCATTCTTTTCATATTGGATATACCATAGATGACATACTTATATCCTTGCAGTTACAGCAGGATGCGTTGAGCCGACGAGTCCAGGAGCTGGAGAGGACTCCGCGTCCTCCCCCTTGTCATTGCCAGACTCCATTTGCTACACCACCAGCTCCTCTTCCACTACAGCCGGATTCTGATGTCCGCTTCCTCACTCCTGAGCAGCAGATTGCTTACCTGCTGCGCGTTATCCATGCCCTCGAGGAGGATTGGGTGCATTTGCGCCATTTGCTTTTCTTCCCTCCTCCACCTCCTCCTCTGCCATCAGTGTAGCTATATTTTTGGTTTGGTGCAGGTATATTTTTTTGGTGAGAGAGTCGCAATTGGGCCAACATATGAAGACTTTTGGAAGACCACGTTTTTGTATATAATTTGTGTAGACTGACTTGTATTTTCGGGTGATGTAACCCTATGATCTTATTTTGATGTATGATGTACTATGAAACATGTAAAACTATATTGTGGTCATGATTAAATGAAAGCTCAATGGCAACGTTCTCACTACATGCATTGTTGAATTATTTGTTTTATATTATAACATGGGATGTTATGTGTTATGAGGTTGATGGATGTTATTACATACGCATATTACTTACTTACCATACTTACTATGACCTGACCAATGCGATCTTCTTTTAGAAGATGCCTCCATGACGAGACACACGTTTGCCTACTACTGAGGCAGAATTGCAAGCAAGAATTTCGCAAGCCATAGCTGATTACGAGGCCTCCCGCGCTAAGACCAGCGGGAATACCTCAAGAAACAACAACCCACCAAATGGTAATGTTAAGTCACTCGAGACACATTACACTACATTTGGACATTTCATGTGCAATTGCTAATGTTTTCTATGAATAACATTGCTTGGACAGGCTGCACCTACAAACAATTTCTAGACTGTAAACCGCTTAACTTTGACGGCACCGGAGGTGCTGTGGGTTTTGTTCAATGGGCAGAAAAGATCGACTCAGTGTTGCGAATGAGCAAATGCGCACCAGAGCAGCAAGTTACCTACATTTATGGGTTGTTTACTGACGGAGCACTCTCATGGTGGAATCTCCAAGTCCAAACCCTAGGAGAGGCTGCAGCATACACTATGACTTGGACCGAGCTGAAAGAGCTCATGCGTAAAAAGTATTGCTCCAGGGCCAAGATACAGAAGCTGGAAACCGAGTTCTGGAATCTTAAAATGGATGGCCCAAAGATCGCCGAGTATGTTCAGAGGTTTCATGATTTGTCCCATGTGGTACCATACATGGTTACGCCTGAATTCAAAGGCGTGGAGCGTTTCATCTGGGGGTTGGCACCCCAGATCATGAGCATGGTAACATCATCAAAGCCTGCAACAATTACTGAAGCTATAGATCTAAGCGTGTCACTGACTGAGGAGGCTATTCGGTTAAACAAGTTTTCAATTTTGGATCCGAAGAAAAAGGAGAAACATGTTGAATCCTCGGCAGAGAAAAAAAGAAAGTTCTCCAACTTTAAAAAGGGTACCAGCAGCGCCAGCAGGAAGAATTAGGGGAACCCACCAGTTGAAGTTAAAACTGGTGTTGAAGTCAAGGGAATAGGGTACATGGGCGCCTTGCCCAAATGTGATATATGCTAGTACCATCATTCTGGCCAGTGCAGGTTGAGGAAATGCGAGTCTTGCGGGAAGGAGGGCCATTCGAAGAATACATGCTGGGCTGGTATTGGTGCTGGTCGTGGTAACAATGGTCAACGAGGTTTTGGTAATGGGAATGGGAACTGTCCGCAAGAAATAATGGAGGTAATGGGAACCGAGGTAATTTTGGGAACCAAGCCGGAAACCGCAATAACAATCCGGGGAATGGAAATGGTAACGGTCGAGGACCAGGATGTTTTAACTGCGGAGACATCGGGCACTTCAAGCGCGAATGCCCAAAACTCAATCAAGCTCGTGGAAGGGTATTCAACATTGGAGCAAGGGAAGCACGCCAGGATCCCAATGTAGTTACTGGTACGTTCCCTATTAATCAATGCTTTGCATCTGTGCTTTTTGATACTGGTGCCGACTATAGTTTTGTCTCGTTAGAATTTAAGAAAATGCTTGGGTTAACTGCTAGTAAGTTAGACATTCCATACTCAATTGAACTGGCTAATGGAAAGCTAGTTGAAGCAAATGAAGTTATCAGAGGATGTGTGATCGAATTGGGAGAGCACGAGTTTACACTGGATCTACTGCCAGTCGAATTGGGAAGCTTCGATGTGGTAGTAGGGATGGATTGATTATCAAGCAACAAAGCCGAGATTGTTTGTCACGAGAAGACCATTCGCATCCCAATGGCAGATGGAGAAATGATTGTGGTATACGGAGAGAAGCACGATACGCCTTTGAGGATCATTAGCTGTTTGAAAGCTATAAAATGTTTGAAGAAGGGATGTGTTGCCTTCTTGGCACACATCGTGGTTAAAGAAGCCGCTGAACCGAAGTTAGAAGATATTCCAGTCGTGAAGGAGTATCCTGAAGTCTTTCCAGAAGACTTGCCAGGATTGCCGCCACAAAGGCAAGTCGAGTTTCGTATTGACTTAGTTCCAGGAGCTGCGCCTGTAGCTAAGGCACCTTATCGACTTGCACCATCGGAGATGCAAGAACTGTCAACGCAACTTCAGGAGTTGTTAGACAAGGGATTTATCAGACCAAGCTTCTCACCTAGGGGAGCTCCAGTTTTGTTCGTTAAGAAGAAAGATGGTAGTTTTCGCATATGTATCGACTACCGGGAGCTGAACAAGTTGACAATCAAGAACCGATATCCTTTGCCAAGGATTGATGACCTATTCGATCAGTTGCAAGGTTCAAGATTTTACTCAAAGATCGATCTTCGATCGGGTTATCACCAGCTACGTATTTAGGAGGAAAGTATTCCCAAGACTGCTTTCAGAACTCGATATGGGCATTACGAGTTCCTGGTTATGCCGTTTGGGTTGACAAACGCGCCAACAGTATTCATGGATTTGATTAACAGAGTTTGTAAGCCGTACCTCGATAAGTTTGTGATTGTGTTCATTGATGACATTTTGATCTACTCAAAGACGAAAGAAGATCATGAGCAACACCTAAGAGCTATCTTAGAACTGCTTAAGAAAGAAAAGTTGTACGCGAAGTTCTCGAAGTGTGAGTTCTGGTTATGCGAAGTCTAGTTTCTTGGTCATGTGGTTAATGGAAATGGAATTCACGTGGATCCCACAAAGATCGAAGCAATCAAGAACTAGGAAACTCCGAAGACGCCAACCGAGATTCGACAGTTCCTAGGTTTGGCTGGTTATTATCGTAGGTTCATTGAGGATTTCTCGAAAATCGCTCAACCTTTGACCTCCCTCACTCAAAAAGACAAGAAGTATGAATGGGGAGACAAGCAGGAAGAAGCGTTTCAGTTGTTGAAGAACAAGCTTTGTGACGCACCAATTTTATCTCTACCCGAAGGCACGGACAACTTCGTGGTATATTGCGATGCCTCGCGTCAGGGTTTAGGCTGCGTGTTGATGCAGCGACAGAAGGTTATAGCATACGCTTCTCGCCAGTTGAAAGTCCACGAGAAAAATTACACCACGCATGATTCGGAATTGGGTGCGGTGGTGTTTGCATTGAAAATCTGGCGACATTACTTATACGGCACGCGATGTACAATCTTCACTGATCACAAGAGCCTGCAGCACATACTTGATCAAAAAGAGCTTAACATGAGGCAAAGACGCTGGGTAGAACTATTGAACGATTATGATTGTGAGATCAAGTATCACCCGGGGAAGGCGAATGTGCTCGCCGACACCCTAAGTCGAAAGGAAAGGATCAAGACCATAAGGGTTAGGGCTTTAGAAATGATCATACAAACGGACCTCTCATTGCGCATTCGTGCCGCGCAGAGAGAAGCACTCAAGGAAAGGAATGTTGAGAATGAGTATCTCCGTGGGATGGAGAAACAGTTGGTACCAAACGGGGAAGGAACTTTGTGCTTCATGAAACGAATTGGGGTTCCTCTGTTTGGTGGTTTGAGGAGTGTTATTTTTGATGAAGCTCACAAGTCACGGTACTCGATTCATCCAGGAGGGGATAAAATGTACCAAGATCTTAAGGATTTCTATTGGTGGCCGAGAATGAAGGGCGATGTTGCGATGTATGTTGGCAAATGTTTAACTTGCGCCAAGGTAAAGGTTGAATACCAAAAGCCTTCAGGTCTCTTGCAGCAACCTGAAATACCCCAATGGAAATGGGAACAAATTTCTATGGACTTCATAACAAAATTGCCAAGGACGCCCAAGGGCCATGATACAATTTGGGTAATAGTAGACCGTCTAACGAAGTCTGCGCACTTTTTGCCAATCAAGGAAAAAGACAACACGAGTAAACTTGCTGAAATATACATGAGGGAGATTGTTGCATGACATGGAGTGCCTCTCTCAATCATCTCTGATAGAGATGGAAGATTCGTGTCAAGGATTTGGAAATCCTTCCAAGAAGCATTTGGTTCTCAGTTGAATCTGAGTACTGCGTTTCATCCGCAGACAGACTTATGCTGGGCTGATGCGGGTGATAGACAGCTTGTTGGGACGGAATTGGTCCAGGAAACGACTGATAAGATTGCACAGATCCGAGAGCGCATCAAAGCGGCTCGTGATCGACAAAAGAGTTATGCGGACCTGAGAAGGAAACCACTGGAATTTGAGGTGGGAGATATGGTTTTGTTGAAAGTTTCACCCTGGAAGGGTGTGGCATGCTTTGGGAAGCGTGGGAAGTTGAACCCAAGATACATTGGTCCATTTAGAATCCTGGAATGGATTGGTCTCGTAGCTTACAAGTTGGATCTACCTGCTGAACTGAATGGCGTTCATGACACATTCCATGTATCAAATTTGAAAAAGAGTCCAACTCAAGAAACAGTGGTCATTCCTGCCGACGAAGTTCATATTAACAACACACTCCACTTTGCTGAAGAACCCATTGAGGTTACTGATTGGAAGGTTAACAAAACACGCCGGAGTAGTGTCAAGCTCGTCAAGGTTCGATGGAATGCACGAAATGGCCCAGAATTCACGTGGGAACGTGAGGATCGTATGAAAGAAAAATACCCACATTTATTCCCCAAGACCCCTGCATCTCATAGCAGAACTTAAATTTCAGGACGAAATTTTCTTAACAGGGATGTTGTGAAGTATGTATCACAGTCGTTTTAAGGAGAAGCACTTGCCTGGTGGAGGTCACTAATCCAGGCTACTGGGAAGATCCCGTTGTACAATCTATCATGGGATAAGTTTGTTGCTCTCATCAAGGAGAATTACTGTCCTCAGCATGAGGTTGAAAAGATCGAGGCTGACTTCTTATATTTGGTAATGAAAATGTGACAACCCTCACAATTACAGGTATCCGTACAATTAATTAATATTAAATTTGTGCTCAATGACTGTGCTTAATTACAACTGACGAATAAACTGCTTTCTGATTTCTGTTACATACATACATATGCATCACATTTTATATTGTCACTCCATTTATTACATACAACCTTTAGTGACAAACTTGATGCACAAAGCACAGTTAGCACAGTAAGCGGATAACTCAGAAAGATGCTGACAATGCCAGCACATAGACAGACTATATATTGAGGCCCAGTATGAGCCAGGGACAAGGTACTACACTAGTAGGGAGTGTAGGGAGGTAAGGACCATAAGACTGCGTCACTAGGTGATAGCTTAGGTGCCGGAAAGTGCCTAAAACCCACTTAAAATGCAAAATTCTGCATTTATTAATAAAATTCAGCATTTAAACATGCTAGTCACTTGCAAAAATATGGCAAAATGGTCCTGTATGCTTTCCTAAGTGTCAGGAATTAAAAGGGTCACTAAAAGATACATAAAGGACACTTTACGATATCACTTAGCACTTTAACGGAACGGTATCCAGCCGGACAACCAGGCATTACCCGGAACACTAAAATATTATCAGAAACATTGTTTCACTTTTTCTGAGCTAGTCATGGTCCCCGAACACTTAGACACACAACATAAAACATGGTACACACTAAACACTAACTCTTACACTTAACACCCTACTAATCATCCCCTTTACCATTTAATTTTCATCTTAACCCCCCCTCCCCTTGGCTGATTTCGGTTCTTCATGGCCCCACCCCAACAAGATTTCATCAATCTTCTACAAATCCTTCTATAATATCTCATTGGGATTTGGTTTATTGTGTTGGTACTTCAAGGAACATTCTACCCATTGGATATTAGAAGTGTGAGTTTATAAAACACATATCATCTTCACTAATCACCAACTCATCACACTCCTCTCACCTTCTAAACAAGCTTCGGTCGAACACCCTACCATACACCATCAATTTTTTTGTTTCAAGTTCAAGCTTTCCAAGACCATCCTAAGGTGCACAAAGGTGAATAAAGAAGTGTGGAACTCACAGATCATCAAGGACCTCTACCACAAGCTTTTATCCACTCATTTTCCCCATTGATCTTCCCTAGCTTTAAGCTAGTTGTAAGGCTTCTTTGATCTTTGTTTACTCCATGTTTTAAGTGGTTAATAGTTATATTATGATGAAATCTCAAGAACACTAAAAGATCTTAAACATAAGTCTTGAACATAAAGCTAACATGATGATGAAATAAGATGAAACCATGATGAAATAAAGTTGTTTTGTTATGTTGTTGATTACTTGATGCTTGTTTGATGATTACTAGTAATATGATGTTGAACATCATGGTTGAACTTGTTAAAGTAAGATTAAAAAAAAAAAACTTAAGTTAACAAGTTAGGAGGTGACTAGTGATGTACATAAAATAATCACCTCCATGTTTCAACATAAACTTGGTAACAAGATGATTTCTTGAAAAATTAGTAAACAAAGTAAGTCGGTGATTGTATGGATCCGAGGTTTACAAATGGTTTTCCTAAATAAACCAAGAGTAGAAGGTGATTTTTGACGGGTTATGACTTTTGTTAAACCTACACTATTTTAGTAACAAAATAAGTGTAGTAAGTCTAGTAAAACAAGAAAATATTGTAAGCAAATATTTTTGTAAAATAACTTCACAAGTTGTGAACATCTAAAAACCCCGAGATTAAGATTTTAACAAAAGTAAACGCACTTTGGAGGGTAACTAAACCCACTAAACACCCCACTAAGTTACTACGCGTATTTATGAAAAACCAAGTTCATGTTGTTATGTAAAGTGCATTGTTTTCGCACTTGATAGGTGTAATATTGTTTAGTAACTTGTGGTTGATTGTTTGAATGATTTTGATATGCTAATAGCATGGACACCTCCATTTACAAAGGAGACTATGGCGAAATTTTCTAAAATTCCAACACTTAGAAAATATTTTCTAAACAAGTGTTACGAGTATACTTTTAACTTTGTTTTTCAAAATAAACTTTGCCATAGGTTTTGTTACAAAGATACAAAGTATCGGAGGTTGAATTTATACAAATAAAAGGGATAAATTGTCACACCCCTTTCTGCAGCGGAAGCACGAGGTGTGATCATGAAAGGTTCTCATTGCATACGAAAGGTAAACATACTACATGCTCAAAAATAACTTCAAACATTACATTACTGAAAACATAAGTCAGGTGTTTACAACACGAGATAGCATATTGTCTTAAAAGTTACAACTTTATTTATCGAAAAACATAGCGACATCCACAAGCATGAGTAAGACCACGCACACATCCATCCTAGTTACCTAAAATACATGTGATTTTTGGAAAAACGTCAACATAATGTTGGTGTGAATTCATGCAGTTTTTGTATTTCACGTTTGTATACTTTGTATGAAAACATAGTTTGTGTCATGTATAAATCAAGTTTTCAGATATAAATCAAGTATTCATGTGTACACCACGTACTCAAGTATATTTCAAGTTTTCTTGAGTACCCCACGTACTCAAGTATAATTCAAGTTTTCTTGAGTACCCCACGTACTCAAGTATAATCCAAGTTTTAGTATGGTATGAATCTTATGTAAATAAAGTATTCCTATAAGTATCAGGATTGTTAATGGGTTGCAAGACCATTAACATGTGACACGACATAAGAAGTCACCAAACCTTAGGCATTTTTTTTTTCTAGTTGGCATATTCTGAGACACAAAAGCACTACTCGGTACTCGTCCTCACCAAGAGTGTGGCTGCCCGGCACCCGTTAGATCTAACCTTTTGTTCTGCGGACTAGGTATATTGTTGATTAATGGTGCTTATGGTACCCTATTCATGACACGATTTCTCGTATCATTTCTCAAAACGCATCATACTCGGTACTCGTTCTCACCAAGTGTGCTTCTTGTATTTTTGTATTCTTAAAACGCATCATACTCGGTACTCGTTCTCACCAAGTGTGCTTCTTGTATTTGTATCATACCATTTATAAACATTGTAACATTTGTAAATGTATTTCACCCCCGAAGTTATAAAAATGAAAACAGTTAAAAGAAAATGGGGAGCATGAACTCACAACTTTGCGTTGCTTGCGTCGTAAACTTCACCGGATTTGCTTAATTAATGTCGTGACCTATACGCGTTTTATTAACGTTAGTCACTAGACTTGCGTCGCACAAGTACAGTCACTCTCTTTTGTATTTGTATTGTTGTGTTCAAAATATTTTATATTTTTAACTAAGTATCTTACTTACATTATTTTCTCAAAAATTAATATAAGTATCTCGTGTTTTGCACTTTGCACCCGAATTATGTATGTTGTATGTTGTATGTGTATTTTTGTGTTTGTACTTCTCATGAGTATTTAGTGTATTTTTAAGTCTTAATACACTAGCACGTATAACACATACTATATACACTTAGCACAAAAGTTGGTGATCAAATAATATATATATTTTTCTCAAAAATATATACATACTTAATATCCATTTTTATTCTTGAAGAAATCCTCATTTCTTATCACCAAAAATTAGGGAAACCTTGGTAATATTTTTAAATACATTTTTAGGGAATAAGTTTCTCAAAAACTTATATTTTTCTAAGTGTCAAAATTTATAAAATTTTTGACAGAGTTTCCCCTAAAAATAGAGGTTTCCCATGTTTTCAAAACATGTGTTTATTTTCTTTTAAATCAACAACAATCTCAACAACATAATCTCTATTTATCAAACTTGTCAAAACAAGCATATACCACAACTTATGAACTTGAAAGTTTGTAAAAATATGTAGTAAGTTACTAACATATTTAGTAGGTCTAGTTATCTATAAAAATAAGTTTAGTTTCTTAAAAACTTTATTTTTAAAGGAAGTGCATTTTCACATCTTCTAGTCTTATTTTCCAAAAATATTCCTTTGTGGAATTTTTTGTTACACAAGTGTTTATACACTTGTTTACTTACTAAAATGATTTTAGTTCATACAAGATCCGGGTTTTTAACAATCTAGTATTTTCCACTTGGTTCTTCCGAAAAACCACATGTAGATCTTTAGATCTACAAGTTTACAACTTCATTTTACAAGAAAAGTCATGTTTATTCAAGTTCAAGGCTTAAGAATGGATGGATCCATCATCCTTCATCTTTCTAACTTTTACATCCTACTAGTTCATGTTCTCAAACATGGACTAGTATGTCTAGATGATGATCCATCTTGTTTCTACTAATCAACAACATCAAATAATAACAACTATACAAGATCTACAAGATTTACACACACATCTTTCCTTTATCCACCTTATTCATCTTATGTTCAAGACTTGTTCATGTTCTTTAGAGTTTCTTCATATTTTACCATTCTATCATCTATTAACCACTAAAAATAAGAACAAGATGAAGTTTTTAAGCACTTACTACTAGCACAAGGCTAGGGGAGTTCAAGAGGGTAAATGAAGTGGATAAAAGCAAACGGTTGAGGTTCTTCAACTTTCGAAAGCTCCTATCTCCACTATGCACCTTCTAACACCTTGAGGAATGCTTGGAATATATGATAATGGATGGATGATGGTGGTTGTAGGTGGTGGTGAGGTCGGCCGAGGGTGGGGAGAGGAGGAGAGGTGTGTGTGTGTGAGTTGTGAAAGAATGAATTGTATGATCTCTTGTGTCCTATTAATAACCATCTTCACACATTAACCCTTGGATATTATGTTCTTGATTTGGAGACAAGATCAATTAAATTATGAAGCTAAAATCCCATGTGGGATTATGCCTCCCAACCGTCCAACATTAGGGGGGGGGGGGGGGTCTTGGTTACATTTCAACTCCAAGTTACATAATCTAGTTACTTTTTAAATGTTAGATTTAGTGTTAAGTGTGTTAAGTATTATATAGTGTGTTAGGGTGTTCGGGGACCCTAACTAGCTTAGAAAAATAAAAACAATGCTTCTAGCATTATTTTGGTGTTCCGGGTAATATCTGGTTGTTCGGTTAGACACCGGTTCGTTAAAGTGCTAAATTACACTTTTTAGTGTCTTTTAAGTACCTTTTTGTATCCTTTTCAATTCCCAACACTTGGGGAAGTATTCTGGATAATAAAACGTAATTTATGCATAATATTCACATGTCTAAAAGCTTATTAGAGCTGAATTTATTAAAATTCTGCACTTAAAGTGCGTTTCGGGTGCTTTTTAGTGCGTATTTTTGCTTCCGTAATGTCTATATATTAAACCCTTGTATGTACTCTTGGGTGTTAATGTATTCTTGTTGTTGGTCCTACACCTAGGCTCCAATTTTATTGTCTGACTGCTTTCTGCAGTTCTGTTGACACAGAGTGTCTTACCGGTGAGTTTACTTAGTATTTCTGACGCAAAGCTCTCGTTTATGCATAAAGCAATACGTTGTAGTATACAACGTGCATGAATTCACTTGTTTAGTATGTGTTCAACCATTGCTAACAATTAAGCACATAATTGCAGTCATTAAATAATAATTAAAGTGTACAGAAATTACCGGTTTGGTGCCAGTTGTCACAGTCTCCCCCCGTTAAAAGAATTTCGTCCCGAAATTCAGGCTGAGCTAATTCTCGCAGGAGTCTTCTTGAATAGGTGGGGATACTTTTCTTTGAACTGGTCTTCTCGTTCCCATGTGTACTCGGGTCCGTGCTTAGAGTTCCAACGTACTTTGACAAGTTTTACACTGCTCCTCCTGGTCTTGTTGACTTTCCAGTCGGTAACATCAACGGGCTGTTCTGTAAATCGGAGGGCGTCATCAATATGCACTTCATCCACCGGGATGATCACGTTTTCTTGTGTTGGACTCTTCTTGAGATTGGATACATGGAACGTATCATGTACTCCATTAAGTTCTTCCGGTAACTCCAACTTGTATGCCACGGTACCAATTCTTTCTAGAATCTTGAATGGTCCGATGTATCGTGGATTCAGCTTTCCACGTTTTCCAAATCTTACTACGCCCTTCCAAGGTGAGACCTTTAACAACACTTTGTCTCGCACCTCGAATTCTACTGGTTTTCTTTTCATATCAGCGTAGCTCTTTTGTCGATCTCGAGCCGCCTTAATGCGCTCTCGGATTTGTATAATCTTGTCGGTTGTCTCTTGCACAAGTTCAGGACCAACCATACGTTTATCTCCAGCGTCTGCCCAACATAAGGGCGATCGGCACTTGCGGCCATACAGAGCTTCGAACGGTGCGGCTTTTATGCTCGTATGATAATTTTTATTGTAGGAGAACTCCACCAAGGGTAGGTGAGTATCCCAGCTGCCGCCTAGATCCATGACACATGCGTGAAGCATATCTTCTAACGTTTGTATAGTCCGTTCGCTCTGGCCGTCTGTTTGGGGATGGAATGTCGTGCTTAGATCTAACTGAGATCCAAAGGCTTCCTGAAATGATTGCCAGATTCTTGAGACAAAGTGTCCATCTCTGTCTGAAATAATTAAGATTGGCACTCCATGTCGTGCCACAATTTCCTTTAAGTATATCTCAGCAAGTTTTCCAGTGCTGTCTTTTTCTCGGATCGGCAGGAAGTGCGCAGACTTTGTTAACCGATCGACTATCACCCATATCATATCGTGCCCTCTCGGGGTCCTGGGTAGTTTTGTTATGAAGTCCATCGAGATTTGATCCCATTTCCACATGGGTATCTCTGGTTGTTGTAGTAGGCCGGGCGGTTTCTGATATTCAGCCTTAACCTTAGCACAAGTTAGGCATTTTCCAACATAGACAGCAACGTCACTCTTGAGTCTCGGCCACCAATAATATTCTTTCAAGTCTTGATACATTTTTTCCGATCTCGGATGGATCGAGTATCTCGATTTGTGGGTTTCTTTAAGGATGACTTATCGAATGCCGCCATAGAGCGGAACCAAATACGCTTCTTAAAGTATAAGGCTCCGTCTTCATTTGGCAACATGTATTTCAGCATACCCCGGAGGTATTCAGCTTTACGGTTTTCCATCTTAAGGGCTTCTTGTTGTGCATCACGAATGCGTGTAGTGAGGTTCGTTCGTATGGTCATTTCCTATGCCCGAACCCTTAGGGTCTTAGCCCTTTCTTTTCGACTTAGTGCGTCTGCTACAACGTTTGCCTTTCCAGGATGGTACTTGATCTCACAGTCGTAATCATTTAGCAGCTCGACCCATCACCGCTGTCGCATATTCAATTCCTTCTGATCAAATATGTGTTGTAAGCTTTTGTGATATGTGAAGATTGTACATCGAGTACCATATAAATAGTGTCGCCAGATCTTCAAGGCGAATACCACTGCTCCCAGCTCCAGGTAGTGAGTGGTGTAGTTTCTTTCATGTACCTTCAATTATCTTGAAGCGTTAGTGATGACTTTTTGGCATTGCATGAGCACGCAACCCAAGCCTTGTCGTGAGGCGTCGCAGTATACCACGAAGTCTTCAGTGCCTTCGGGTAATGATAGTATCGGTGCATCGCATAGCTTGTTTTTAAGTAACTGGAAGGCTTCTTCTTGTTTGTGACCCCAGTCGTATTTCTTGTCTTTCTGAGTAAGGGTCGTTAGCGGTTGAGCTATCTTTGAGAAATTCTCGATGAATCGTCGATAATAGCCCGCTAAGCCCAAAAATTGTCGAACTTAAGTTGGGGTTTTAGGGGCTTCCCAATTCTTTATTGCTTCTATCTTGGACGGGTCTACATGAATGCCCTTCTCATTCACAACGTGACCAAGAAATTGTACTTCGCGAATCCAGAATTCGCATTTTGAGAACTTTGCATAAAGCTTCTCTTTCATCAGTAGTTCCAGAATAGTTCTGAGATGTTGCTCATGTTCTTCTTTCGTTCGCGAGTAAATCAGGATATCATCGATAAACATAATCACGAATTTATCGAGATATGGTTTGCATACGCGGTTCATCAGATCCATAAATACCGCTGGCGCGTTTGTCAGTCCAAATGGCATCACAAGAAACTCGTAGTGCCCATATCGCGTTCTAAAAACAGTCTTTGGCACGCTTTCTTCTTGGATTCTTAGCTGATGGTATCCAGATCGAAGGTCGATCTTGGAATAGTAGCTTGATCCTTGCAATTGATCAAATAAGTCATCAATCCTTGGTAGTGGATACCGATTCTTGATCGTGAGCTTGTTCAGTTCTCTGTAATCGATACACATCCGAAGAGTTCCATCCTTTTTCTTCACGAACAATACTGGAGCTCCCCAGGGTGAGAAGCTTGGCCTTATGAATCCTTTATCCAACAACTCCTGGAGTTGTGTAGATAATTCTTGCATTTTGGATGGCGCAAGTCGATAGGGAGCCTTGGCCACAGGAGCGGCTCCTGGAACCAAGTCTATATGAAATTCGACTTGTCGTTGCGGAGGTAGTCCTGGCAGATCTTCGGGAAAAACATCAGGGAATTCCTTCACCACAGGAATGTCTTCGAGTTTTGGCTCCTCAGCCTTCTTATCTACCACGTGTGCTAGGAAGGCAATACATCCTTTTCTTAAGCACTTCTGTGCCTTCATGCAACTGATGATTCGGAGAGGTGCGTCCCGTTTTTCTCCATGTACGATGAGAGTTTCATCATTTGCCAAAGGGATGCGAATGATTTTCTCATGACAAATAACCTCAGCTTTGTTCTTGGACAACCAGTCCATTCCGACTACTACATCGAAGCTACCCAATTGAATAGGTAAGAGGTCGATGCTAAATCTTCGTTCACCAAGTTCTAGTGTGCAGCCTCTAACAACTTCGCCCGATTCAACAAGTTTACCATTGGCTAGTTCTATGGAATAAGGAATTTCTAATCTACTAGATTCTATTCCAAGTATACGTTTAAATTCCACAGACATGAAGCTATAATCGGCGCCAGTGTCAAATAATATGGATGCAAAGTGATTGTTAATGAGAAACGTACCGGTGACCACATTAGGGTCCTCGCGTGCGTTCTTTGCTCCAATCACAAATGCTCGAGCCTGAGCATTGTTTCCTTTTGGGCAGTCCTTCATGAAATGATCATTGCTTCCACAACTGAAGCATCCTTGGTTCCGCCCTTTCCCGTTACCGTTCTTCTTACCAGCACCATTTCCATTCCGGTTCTTACCTTTTCCCCAACAGTCTTCTGTTTGATGACCCAACCTACCACATTTGTCGCACCTTGGAATGCGACAAGCTCCTTCATGATGAAACTTAAACTTTTGGCATTTAGGCATGATGCCTTGGTATCCTTTGGTTGCAAGGGTCTTCGCCTCCTGATGCGGGTTAGCGTCACGCTTCTTGTTGTTGAAACCTTTGTTGTTACGAGTTTCTTGATTCAGATTCGAATGCTTTCTCTTCTTGTCACCGGACGACTCAGCATGTGTCTCGGTCTTCTCTGTTGGGTTCAGTGGTAACTTCTTCATACGAACACAATATTCAGTCAGGCTGATAGTCAGAGTTACAGCCTCGGTGATCGTTTGAGGTTTGGCTGAAGTTACCATGCCGCGAAACTCTGGGGCCAGTCCCCAAATGTAGCGTTCAACGCGCTTGAATTCGGGAGTCACCATGTAGGGAAGCACTCTAGACAGATCGTGGAACCTTCGAGTATAACCATTAATATCCGCACCTTCCATGGTCAAGTGCCAGAACTCCGTTTCCAGTCTTTGGAGTTCAGAATGAGAGCAATACTTCTCTCTCATTCTTTCCTTCAGTTCCTCCCAGGTTAGGCTAGAAGCGGCATCATCGCCCAAAGTTTGGGCTTGTAAGTTCCACCAAGTCAGAGCTTCATCGGCAAACAACCCAGTAGCAAAGGTGACCTGCTGATCCGCGGTACACTTGCTCATGCGGATAGTAGCTTCAGTCTTCTCCGTCCAGCGTACAAATGCTACTGCACCTCCTGTGCCGTCATAGTTTGTCATACCCCCAAAATCCACCATGCGGAGTACCACCGCTTGGAGGCGTGACGTGACCAGGATCGAGCCACCAATCATATTGAACATCGTAATTAAGTAAATAAGACCAACCACAATACGATTGGTGACCAAAGCTAGTTAACCATGTTTAGTTTAAACAGCGGAGGCATAAAAGTAAATCCAAATGCATAAGTCCATAGTTTATAAGTTAAAGTTCAAAACGCAAGTTTAATAAGTTCATAAGAATTTTAATTAATAAGCACGGAACATAACAGTCCGTACACCACAACGACTCCTTCCTCGTACAAGCTCCAAGCGTTTAGCGACCTGTAAGGCATGTAACAACGAGTCAACAACAAAGTTGAGTGAGTTCACGTTTGTTTGTTTAGTTTTAAGTTGTTTCTGAAAAACGTGGTTTGACTTTCGTTGGCTTAATTGCCGTGGGGGTTACCCCGTAGTTGAAAGTATGTTTAACCAGTTCCTTTTTCATTACCCAAACCATAACCATAATCAGTGGGGGCTTTCCCCGTGTGAACTACTAGACGTTATGATATCGACTACTACGCAAATAAGTTGTGCCCTATATCAGCGTCTATCATCACTGATAATCTGCCATAGTCCATTAGTACACGCCCGTCCGACCGGCACGGTGTGAGGTTTGTTAAACCTAATAGCGCTATTAACTAATGACCCGCTCGCCATTGGCCTCGACGATTAAGTCGATATAATGAAGAGGGACTTATTGATAGAGTTTTGTCTAGCTAGTTTTTAAGGTTGTTGTCCTACAACAGGAGGACGAACGTACGTATTCTACACCGGGAGAATTCGTAGGATTAATAATGGCATCCTATCTATGGAGGATGGCCGTACATATCTTCCCAAGGGGATATGTAGATTTAGTTTTAATTTCTTTAACCCATTCCCAAACCACCGGGAATCCCATGCCTTGTAGAAAGTGTGAACTCACCTCGGTTTGCTCGGTTAGATTCTCAAATATAGCTAACAGTCAAGGTCGGTCAATCACGTCCTAATATGATTACCAGTTAGTCATTTAGTGATTTTTAAATAGAGCACAAAGTTCCTACAAGTATCTATCAATTACCAATATTTTATAAATATCCTTTTCCCGACTGCACTCAGATTTATCTTTTTCTGACCACAGTACACGGAATAATTTATTTAAAATTCATCGAGAGTCCGATTTACGAAATTCCAGTGGGAGAATTACAAATACATCGGTGGTCATTTACAGTACAAATTTTATGATCTAACTCTACACAGAACTCAAGTTATGACAGAAAACAAAACACATATTTTCAGCAGAAAAATGCAGCTCTAGCTGCTGTTACAAAATGACGCTTGAAAAATAGTAAACGAAGTCCAAAAATTATGATTCCGGTGCCATTAGAACCGTATTTCATAATACATGACACTAGACTTCAGAAAACGTATTGTTCATTAAGTTACGGTTCTGTTACAGCCAACTGAAGTTGGCTGTAATTACCAAACAGCCTACTGTTTTCAGTCTTTAACACTCTAAAGCGCGTTCGATTGATTCCGTTAACATGTTTAGTGATCACAACAACATCAACCATCAATATTAACCATCAAAACATCAGATAATCAACCAAGAATCATAACCACACAAGATCTACATGATTTACACACATATCTTCTCTTTATCCATCTTTTATTCCATATGTTCAAGACTTTAGTTTACGTTCATGGGTGTTCTTTAACATTTCAACATTTAATCATCTATTAACCACCAAAAAAAAGAATAAGATGAAGATTTAGAACACTTACTACTAGCACAAGGCTAGGGAAGAAACAAGGTGTAAATGTGGTGGATAAAAGAAATCTAAAGAGGTTCTTGCACTTCCGAAAGCACCCGGCTTGTTTGTATGTCACCTTGCACCTTTGTATATGTAAGAAATGGTTGAACAAAGGTTGGAAGTGGGTGGATGATGGTGGTAGGGTGGCGGCCGAATGGTGGTGTAGAGGCAGAGGAAGATGAGTTGTTGAAGTGTGTTTATGAAAGAGACTAGTTAACCTATGGACTTATTTATAAACTTAACATTCCTATTATCCATCATACCAAGTGTCTCAAACCTTCCAACATTGTACAAATAAAATAATCAAAGAAGTAAGGGTGTGTCCCACCCTTGGGGACCGATTTTGAGGGGGGGGGGGGTATAGGGTTGGGTTTCAATGGGTGGTTTCTATTTTAATTAGATTTCAATTGGTATAGTTAGTGTGTTATGGTGGGTTATATAATATATAGTGTGTTAGGGTGTTCGGGGACCCTAACTAGCTCAGAAAAAATAGGAACAATGCTTCTAGTATTATTTTAGTGTTCCGGGTAAAGTCCGGTTGTTCGGTTTGACACTGTTCCGTTAAAGTGCTTAATTAATCCGTAAAGCGTCCTATATATATATATTTGTAACGTTTTTAATTTTGAACACTCAGGAAAGCACACAGGAGTTTTTAGTAACTTTTCTGTATACTACTAGTATGTTAACAAATACATGTAAGCATAACACAGTAATCAGAGAGCAGTTAAATGATTCAGCACAGTCATCAAGTACTTTAATTATCAATAATAAATTGTACGGAATACATGGAATTATGAGGGTTGTCACATTCTCCCCCTGTTAAGAGAATTTCGTCCCGAAATTTAGCACGTGGTTACTGAGGAAGCTAGTTAAGTTGCGTTTTTTTCCTGATTTTCTTGGGGTGTCACATCATCCCCCCGTTGATTTGGAATTTCCTCCCGAAATTCTGCAGTAGCTTCAGCCTCAGTAGTGGTTGCGTTTTTCTTAAACAACTGGGGGTACTTGAGTTTCATTTGGTCTTCTCGTTCCCAGGTATACTCTGGGCCACGACGGGAATCCCAACGAACTCGAACGAGAGGTATTCTTGTGCGCTTGAGAATCTTAACATCTCGATCAGTAATCTCTACAGGTTCCTCGACGAATCGCAACTGGTCATCGATAGTGAGTTCCTTGAGAGGAACTATGAGGGTCTCATCTGACAGACACTTCTTCAGATTTGACACGTGGAATACGTTGTGAACTCCGCTGAGTTCTTCGGGTAGATTCAATCTGTAGGCGACTTTGCCAATTTTCTCAATGATCTCGAACGGTCCGACATAACGCGGATTGAGCTTGCCTCGTTTGCCAAAACGGACTACACCTTTCCAAGGTGAGACTTTGAGTAACACTTGATCCCCAACCTGGAACTCGAGTGGTTTTCTTCCCTTATCAGCATAGCTTTTCTGACGCTCACGAGTTGCCACCAATCGGTGTCGTATCTGAGCAATTCTCTCGATGGTATCTACCACAAGTTCTGGGCTAGTGATTTGGCTGTCACCAACTTCTGCCCAACAGAGAGGTGATCGACATTTGCGTCCGTATAATGCCTCGAACGGAGCGGCTTGGATGCTGGTGTGGTAGCTGTTGTTATACGAAAACTCCACTAGCGGGATGTGCTTTTCCCAGCCATTACCAAAATCGATTACACATGCCCTAAGCATGTCTTCAAGGGTTTGGATGGTGCGTTCAGATTGCCCATCCGTCTGTGGGTGATAAGCGGTGCTCATATCTAAACGTGAGCCAAAGGACTTGTGAATTGCTTGCCACATTTCAGAAGTAAAACGCGCGTCACGATCAGAAATAATGGAGGTTGGCACTCCGTGCCTTGACACCACTTCTTTTAGGTAGATGTCTGCTAAAGTAGAAAACTTGTCCTTTTCCTTGATTGCCAGAAAATGTGCAGACTTGGTCAGCCGATCCACGATCACCCAAATGGTATCGTTTCCGCGTTGAGATCTAGGAAGACCAGTAACGAAATCCATGGAAATTTGCTCCCATTTCCATTTCGGGATCTCCGGTTGTTGAAGTAGGCCTGATGGTTTCTGATATTCAGTCTTGACTCTCGCACAAGTCAAGCACTTACTGACGTAGGTTGCTATGTGGGCTTTCATGCCAGGCCACCAATACGTAGTCTTGAGGTCGTGGTACATTTTATCCGAACCAGGATGTACCGAATAACGAGACTTGTATGCTTCATCCATCACAAGCTCGCGTAGGTCTCCATAAAGTGGAATCCAGATGCGGCCGTTAACATAGTAGGCGCCGTCTTCCTTTTGTTCTAGCCGTTGCCTCGATCCTCGTAAGGATTCAGCCCTGATGTTTTCTGCTTTCAATGCTTCGACCTGGGCATCTCGAATCTGAGCGGGAAGGTTAGATTGGATGGTAAGCTGTAACGCACGTACACGCTTAGGAATAGTATCCTTTCGACTGAGGGCGTCGGCCACAACATTGGCCTTGCCCGGATGATATTTGATAGTGCATTCATAATCATTCAAGAGCTCAACCCATCGGCGTTGATGCATATTTAACTCCTTTTGCTTGAAGATATGCTCGAGACTCCTGTGATCGGTGTAAATGGTGCACTTGGTACCGTACAGGTAATGTCTCCATATCTTAAGCACGAAAACAACTGCTCCCAGCTCCAGATCGTGAGTAGTGTAGTTCCTTTCGTGAACTTTAAGTTGGCACGATGCGTAGGCAATGACCTTGTCACGTTGCATCAATACGCAACCAAGTCCTTGGATGGAAGCGTCGCAATAAACCACAAAATCTTCTGTGCCTTCAGGCAATGAGAGGATAGGCGCGCTACAAAGTCTATCCTTCAAGTGCTGAAATGCGGACTCCTGTGCATCACCCCAACGATAGGTGACACCCTTCTGAGTCAGTGAAGTGAGAGGTTGTGCAATCTTTGAGAAATCCTTGATAAACCTTCTGTAATATCCTGCCAAACCCAAGAATTGGCGGATTTCTGTTGGTGTACGGGGTGCAGGCCAGTTCTTGATCGAGTCAACCTTGGATGGATCAACATGAATCCCATCCTTGTTTACTACGTGGCCTAGAAAGTGGACTTCGCGAAGCCAGAAGTCACATTTCGAAAACTTGGCATACAACTGCTCTTTTCAAAGAAGTTCCAACATAAGTCGTAGATGCTGCTCGTGTTCCTCCTGACTCTTAGAATAGATCAGGATATCGTCGATGAACACAATAACGAACTTATCCAGGTAAGGTTTGCACACTCGGTTCATGAGATCCATGAAGACCGCTGGTGCATTCGCCAGCCCGAATGGCATAACCAGAAACTCGTAATGGCCGTAACGAGTTCTGAATGCTGTTTTGGAGACGTCCTCATCTCGGACTCTCAGCTGATGGTATCCCGATCTCAAATCAATCTTGGAGTAATAGCTCGACCCTTGCAACTGGTCGAACAAGTCGTCAGTACGTGGAAGAGGATAACGATTCTTCACAGTCACCTTGTTGAGTTCGCGGTAGTCAATACACATTCTGAAAGTACCATCTTTCTTTTTCACCAACAATACTGGAGCTCCCCAGGGCGAAGAGCTAGGACGTATGAAACCCTTTTCCAAGAGTTCTTGTAGTTGTGTGGACAGTTCTTCAAGTTCTGATGGAGCTAGACGATAAGGTGCTCGAGCTATGGGCGCTGCTTCAGGAGCTAGCTCGATTTGAAACTCAACTTGGCGATGAGGCGGAAGACCAGGTAATTCCTCAGGAAATACCTTGGGAAAATTGCGCACAATAGGAATGTCTTCAATTCTCTTCTCTTCCGTTGATGTGTCAGTAACGAGTGCTAGAATGGCAGTGTGGCCCTTTCGCAAACACTTCTGGGCCTTAAGGAAAGAGATAATGCCTACAACAGCACCACTCTTATCGCCATGAATCACGAGGGGTTCTTCGCCCGAACGAGGAATGCGGGCGATTTTCTCCGTGCAAACAATCTCCGCTTGATGATGAGATAGCCAATCCATCCCAATAACGACGTCGAAACTACCCAGTGTGATAGGAATAAGATCGATAGAGAAAGTCTGACCAGCTAAGACGAGGTTACAACCTTTAACTATGTGTGTGGCTTCAAGACTTTTACCATTTGCTAGCTCTATCGTGTGTTTGGTGTTTAGAAGTGTTGGAGTGTGCTTAAGCATTTGGCTAACTTTTAAGGACACATAACTAGTATCGGCACCCGAATCGAATAAAACAGTAACAAAGAAGTCGTCCAGAAGAAACTTACCCATCACAACGTTGGGATCGTTCCTTGCATCACCTTTACCAATCACGAACACACGACCCCTTGCTCCATTACAATTGTTGTGACCCCCGTTGTTGCCTCCATTGTTGCCTCCCTTGTTGTTCCCGTTTCCTTGATTGTTGTTGTTCTGATTCTGGTTCAGTTGGGGGCAGTTCCTCTTAAAGTGACCTTCAGCGCCACACTGAAAGCATCCTTTATTGCCCTGCTGTTGCTGCTGCTGGTGATTCTGTGGAGCTTGTTGTTGTTGTTGGCGATTCTGATTTGCAGGACGCGGGCTCCTGCAATCCCTAGCTTCATGGCCCAGCTTGTGACATCCCTGACATCGACTTTTGTTGCACTGCCCGCTGTGATGCTTGTTGCACCGGTTGCACTTTGGGTGGTTTCCTCGGTATCCACCCTGTCCTTGATTACCGGAAGATTGCTGACCAGGACTCTGGTATTCATCAGTCTTTCGCTGCTGAGACTGAACCGAAGCAGAACCCTTACTGGAGTTCCCATCCCATTTTCGCTTGTTGTCGGTAGGTGTATCAGAAGCAGCTGTGGCACTGATTCGTTTGGGCAGCCTGTTTTGCTCCACCGCCTGGTCAGTGAGTCGATGGGCCAACTTGATGATTTGCTGTATGGTACCCAGGTTGGCTGAAGTCACGTGACTTTGAATCTCTGGTACAAGGCCTTTTAGATACAGCTCAATTCGTTTGATGGGAGGGTCCACCATGGTAGGGCACAAGATGGCCAGCTCATTTGACCTTTTCGTATACGTCTCAATCTCAGACCCCGTCATTTTCAGGTTGAAAAACTCCACCTCTAGTTTGTGGATGTCATCATGGCTACAATACTCTTCCTTGATCATTTCCTTGAAATCGTTCCATGGGGTGGCATTAGCAGCAACCAACCCCAGCATCTGAACCTGAGCGTTCCACCACGTGAGCGCTATTCCTTCAAGAGTACCAGTAGCATACTTCACTCTACGAGCCTCGGGGCATTCGCACATCTCAAAGATAGACTCGAGCTTCTCAAACCAGTGGAGGAGGCCTACAGCTCCTTCAGTGCCACTGAAAGTAGTAGGTCGGCAGTCCATGAAGGTTTTGAACGTGCACACAGGAGGTTGAGCATGTTAACCTGTTGCGCGAGAATAAAAGACAAGATTGAGCCTGAGGGTTGGTTTGCGAAGGTAGGATCTAAACGTCCTAAGGTGAGTTGGTATGGCAGGTTATACCTCTTGCTGGATTTGCTGCGAGTGCCTCAACAACTCGTTCGTTGATCAAAGCCATCAACTGGGCTTGAGTGAGGTTGATACGTCCTCCGTGTCCGCTCATGATCTCCATAATGAAGCAACGTAAGTGAGAAAGGTGTCGCGAAAGTGCGTAAGTGTGGGACGACAATAGAGAGTAAGCACACAAGGTTCAAATAGCAATTATCACATTATCTAATGCACAGTGAGAACTATCTAACCGACAATATAACATAAATCATACCACTTATGGTGTCGAGTCTTGCACGTGGAGCGAAGCGTCGTTGTGGATCGTTGAGCACTGTACAGGTTATAGTCTGGTTTTATCAAAAAGCTTTTCCCATTTTTAAAACCAAGTTCACTATAACCAATGGCTCTGATACCAATCTGTAACACCCCCAAAATCCACCATGCGGAGTACCACCGCTTGGAGGCGTGACGTGACCAGGATCGAGCCACCAATCATATTAAACATCGTAATTAAGTAAATAAGACCAACCACAATACGATTGGTGACCAAAGCTAGTTAACCATGTTTAGTTTAAACAGCGGAAGCATAAAAGTAATTCCAAAAGCATAAGTCCATAGTTTATAAGTTAAAGTTCAAAACGCAAGTTTAATAAGTTCATAAGGATTTTAAATAATAAGCACGGAACATAACAGTCCGTACACCACAACGACTCCTTCCTCGTGCAAGCTCCAAGCGTTTAGCGACCTGTAAGGCATGTAACAATGAGTCAACAACAAAGTTGAGTGAGTTCACGTTTGGTTGTTTAGTTTTAAGTTGTTTCTGAAAAACGTGGTTTGACTTTCGTTGGCTTAATTGTCGTGGGGGTTACCCCGTAGTTGAAAGTATGTTTAACCAGTTCCTTTTTCATTACCCAAACCATAACCATAATCAATGGGGGCTTTCACCGTGTGAACTACTAGACGGTATGATATCGACTACTACGCAAATAAGTTATGCCCTATATCAGCGTCTATCATCACTGATAATCTGCCATAGTCCATTAGTATACTCCCGTCCGACCGGCACGGTGTGAGGTTTTTTAAACCTAATAGCGCTATTAACTAATGACCCGCTCGCCATTGGCCTCGGCGATTAAGTCGATATAATGAAGAGGGACTTATTGATAGAATTTTGTCTAGCTAGTTTTTAAGGTTGTTGTCCTACACCAGGAGGACGAACGTACGTATTCTGCACCAGGAGAATTCGTATGATTAATAATGGCATCCTATCTATGGAGGATGGCCGTACATATCTTCCCAAGGGGATATGTAGATTTAGTTTTAAATTCTTTAACCCATTCCCAAACCACCGGGAATCCCATGCCTTGTAGAAAGTGTGAACTCACCTCGGTTTGCTCGGTTAGATACTCAAATATAGCTAACAGTCAAGTTCGGTCAATCACATCCTAATATGATTACCAGTTAGTCATTTAGTGATTTTTAAATAGAGCACAAAATTCCTACACGTATCAATCACATAACATGCATCACTTTAACGGTTTATGCCCATATAAGTTTCCCATCCATTCCTCACTCATAAACAAACATACGATGATGCACATAACACATATAACATGTTATATCATTCACAGATAACCTACCCGACATTTAGACAGGCAAATTACAACTTATGTCATTTCAGCATTAATATTCAAAACCGGCTGTTTTTGGACATTTTAATAAAATAGTTAACTTATTCCAAAAATTCCCAAATTTTTACAGAATGTCTTAAACGTTCCAGATTTTATTGTGTAAAAATATCGGGGTCCAGGTCATTACCAATATTTTATAAAATATCATTTTCCGGACTGTACTCAGATTTATCTTTTTCTGACCACAGTCCTCGGAATAACTTATTTAAAATTCATCGAGAGTCTGATTTACGAAATTCCAGTTGGAGAATTACA
This sequence comes from Helianthus tuberosus, assembly GCA_030545235.1. Classification (NCBI taxonomy): domain Eukaryota; kingdom Viridiplantae; phylum Streptophyta; class Magnoliopsida; order Asterales; family Asteraceae; genus Helianthus; species Helianthus tuberosus. The sequence goes on along the minus strand of CM060437.1, from coordinate 29,230,747 downwards.
AATACATCGGTGGTCATCTATAGTACAAATTTCATGATCTAACTATACACAGAACTCAAGTTATGACAGAAAAAAAACGCATATTTTCAGCAGAAAAATGCAGCCCTAGCTGCTGTTACAAAATGACGCTTTAAAATAGTAAACGAAGTCCAAAAATTATGATTCCCATGCCATTAGAACCGTATTTCATAATACATGACCCTAGACTTCAGAAAATACATTTTTCATTAAGTTACGGTTCTGTTACAGCCAACTGAAGTTGGCTGTAATTACCATACAACCTACTGTTTTCAGTCTTTAACACTCTAAAGCGCGTTCGATTGATTCCGTTAACATGTTTAGTGATCACAAAAACATCAACCATCAATATTAACCATCAAAACATCAGATAATCAACCAAGAATCGTAACCACACAAGATCTACATGATTTACACACATATCTTCTCTTTATCCATCTTTTATTCCATATGTTCAAGACTTTAGTTTATGTTCATGGGTGTTCTTTAACATTTCAACATTTAATCATCTATTAACCACCAAAAACAAGAATAAGATGAAGATTTAGAACACTTACTACTAGCACAAGGCTAGGGAAGAAACAAGGTGTAAATGTGGTGGATAAAAGAAATCTAGAGAGGTTCTTGCACTTCCGAAATCACCCGGCTTGTTTGTATGTCACCTTGCACCTTTGTGTATGTAAGAAATGGTTGAACAAAGGTTGGAAGTGGGTGGATGATGGTGGTAGGGTGGCGGCCGAATGGTGGTGTAGAGGGAGATGAAGATGAGTTGTTGAAGTGTGTTTATGAAAGAGACTAGTTAACCTATGGACTTATTTATAAACTTAACATTCCTATTATCCATCATACCAAGTGTCTCAAACCTTCCAACATTGTACAAATAAAATAATCAAAGAAGTAAGGGTGTGTCCCACCCTTGGGGACCGATTTTGAGGGGGGGGGGGTATAGGGTTGGGTTTCAATGGGTGGTTTCTATTTTAGTTAGATTTCAATTGGTATAGTTAGTGTGTTATGGTGGGTTATATAATATATAGTGTGTTAGGGTGTTCGGGGACCCTAACTAGCTCAGAAAAAATAGGAACAATGCTTCTAGTATTATTTTAGTGTTCCGGGTAAAGTCCGGTTGTTCGGTTTGACACTGTTCCGTTAAAGTGCTTAATTAATCCGTAAAGCGTCCTATATATATATTTTTGTAACGTTTTTAATTTTCAACACTCAGGAAAGCACACAGGACTTTTTAGTAACTTTTCTGTATACTACTAGTATGTTAACAAATACATGTAAGCATAACACAGTAATCAGAGAGCAGTTAAATGATTCAGCACAGTCATCAAGTACTTTAATTATCAATAATAAATTGTACAGAATACATGGAATTATGAGGGTTGTCACATAGTTCATCGGCTTGCAGTCGAGGAACTGCTTGAAAGTGCAGCCTGGAATTGATTCAACCAATTCACATGTGAGCAATCGAAGAAATAATGAAACAAAGACCGTTCATAAATTTCTCCATGCTTAGTACATTGTCTTAAGGTTACCTTGAGCTGCGTTGCCTCCAGATTAATCTCCGTTCCCATTACGTCTAGCGTTGCTTGGGCCGCCACTGTCTTGAGTTCGGTTTGCCTCGTATTGGGCGATAGCAGCGGAGATCCTTTCTTCCAGTAGAACGTTCAGCTCTTCAGCAGTTTTTGGCAGTGGGGGAGGAGGAGGTTGATCATCATTGCGAGCATTTACAGCTTTCCTGGGTGCAATGTTCTGACAGAACATAACACAACAGGGTTAAACATTTGTTTGATATCGTCATACTAGACAGTAGTAGCATATATATTCACAGGTATATACCACATAAGTCACATCAAACAATTATTACTCTAGCAGAGTACTTAGTAGGCTTGCACTGAGGGAATCTACACGTGACAAGACTTGCTGTGGTTTCTGTGCACTGAATTCCATAATTATGTATGCATCCATAATTACGTAACTCCTTGCGCAGTCCGCACAGTTCATTTCATCCTCGTATTCCTTCCTTCAGATAGGCCATCGCTTTCAGGTAAAGTCACGTATACTTGTGACATTCTACTTCTAGCATATGCTAATTATCACACATAATTGCAAGTAATTTCTAGTCAACGACAAGTGCTACTCAAGTGCACTCTAAGTCTCGTAGTGTCTTTTCTTGACTCTTGTAAATGGTTTCAGGTAGTGGATTTCGCGGGACGTTTTATGCAATGAAAACTCGTTGAAAATTGTTTTCGTGAAAGGACCCTAAAGATTGTAGACTAGACTCGAGAAGGAATCCTGGTTCACTACAATCGCAGCTCTGATACCAATCTGTCACACCCCTTTCTGCGGCGGAAGCACGAGGTGTGATCATGAAAGGTTATCATTGCATACGAAAGGTAAACATGCTACATGCTCAAAAATAACTTCAAACATTACATTACTGAAAACATAAGTCAGGTGTTTACAACACAAGATAGCATATTGTCTTAAAAGTTACAACTTTATTTATCGAAAAACATAGCGACATCCACGAGCATGAGTAAGACCACGCGCACATCCATCCTAGTTACCTGAAATACATGTGAGTTTTGGAAAAACGTCAACATAATGTTGGTGTGAATTCATGCAGTTTTTGTATTTCATGTTTGTATACTTTGTATGAAAACATAGTTTGTGTCATGTATAAATCAAATTTTCAGATATAAATCAAGTATTCATGTGTACACCACGTACTCATGTATATTTCAAGTTTTCTTGAGTACCCCACGTACTCAAGTATAATTCAAGTTTTCTTGAGTACCCCACGTACTCAAGTATAATCCAAGTTTTAGTATGGTATGAATCTTATGTAAATAAAGTATTCCTGTAAGTATCAGGATTGTTAATGGGTTGCAAGGCCATTAACATGTGACACGACATAGGAAGTCACCAAACCTTAGGCATTTTTTTCTAGTTGGCATATTCTGAGACACAAAAGCACTACTCGGTACTCGTCCTCACCAAGAGTGTGGCTTCCCGGCACCCGTTAGATCTAACCTTTTGTTCTGCGGTCTAGGTATATTGTTGATTAATGGTGCTTATGGTACCCTATTCGTGACACGATTTCTCGTATCATTTCTCAAAACGCATCATACTCGGTACTCGTTCTCACCAAGTGTGCTTCTTGTATGTTTGTATTCTTAAAACGCATCATACTCGGTACTCGTTCTCACCAAGTGTGCTTCTTGTATTTGTATCATACCATTTATAAACATTGTAACATCTGTACATGTATTTCTCCCCCGAAGTTATAAAACTGAAAACAGTTAAAAGAAAAGGGGGAGCATGAACTCACAACTTTGCGTTCCTTGCGTCGTAAACTTCACCGGATTTACTTAATTAACGTCATGACCTATACGCGTTTTCTTAACGTTAGTCACTAGACTTGCGTCGCACAAGTACAGTTACTCTCTTTTGTATTTGTATTGTTGTGTTAAAAATATTTTATATTTTTAACTAAGTATCTTACTTACATTATTTTCTCAAAAATTAATATAAGTATCTCGTGTTTTGCACTTTGCACCCGAATTATGTATCTTGTATGTTGTATGTGTATTTTTGTGTTTATACTTCTCATGAGTATTTAGTGTATTTTTAAGTCTTAATACACAAGCACGTATAACACATACTATATACACTTAGCACAAAAGTTGGTGATCAAATAATATATATATTTTTCTCAAAAATATATACATACTTAATATCCATGTTTATTCTTGAAGAAATCCTCATTTCTTATCACCAAAAATTAGGGAAACCTTGGTAATATTTTTAAATACATTTTTAGGGAATAAGTTTCTCAAAAACTTATATTTTTCTAAGTGTCAAAATTTATAAAAATTTTGACAGAGTTTCCCCTAAAAATAGAGGTTTCCCATGTTTTCAAAACATGTGTTTATTTTCTTTTAAATCAACAACAATCTCAACAACACAATCTCTATTTATCAAACTTGTCAAAACAAGCATATACCACAACTTCTGAACTTGAAAGTTTGTAAAAATATGTAGTAAGTTACTAACATATTTAGTAGGTCTTGTTATCTTTAAAAATAAGTTTAGTTTCTTAAAAACTTTATTTTTAAAGGAAGTGCATTTTCACATCTTCTAGTCATATTTTCCAAAAATATTCCTTTGTGGAATTTTTTGTTACACAAATGTTTATACACTTGTTTACTTACTAAAATGATTTTAGTTCATACAAGATCCGGGTTTTTAACAATCTAGTATTTTCTACTTGGTTCTTCCGAAAAACCACTTGTAGATCTTTAGATCTACAAGTTTACAACTTCATTTTACAAGAAAAGTCATGTTTATTCAAGTTCAAGACTTAAGAATGGATGGATCCTATCCTTCATCTTTCTAACTTTTACATCCTACTAGTTCATGTTCTCAAACATGGACTAGTATGTCTAGATGATGATCCATCTTCTTTCCACTAATCAACAACATCAAATAATAACAACTATACAAGATCTACAAGATTTACACACACATCTTTCCTTTATCCACCTTATTCATCTTATGTTCAAGACTTGTTCATGTTCTTCAGAGTTTCTTCATATTTTACCATTCTATCATCTATTAACCACTAAAAATAAGAACAAGATGAAGTTTTTAAGCACTTACTACTAGCACAAGGCTAGGGGAGTTCAAGAGGGTAAATGAAGTGGATAAAAGCAAACGGTTGAGGTTCTTCAACTTCCGAAAGCTCCTAGCTCCACTATGCACCTTCTAACACCTTGAGGAATGCTTGGAATATATGATAATGGATGGATGATGGTGGTTGTAGGTGGTGGTGAGGTCGGCCGAGGGTGGGGAGAGGAGGAGAGGTGTGTGTGTGTGAGTTGTGAAAGAATGAATTGTATGATCTCTTGTGTCCTATTAATAACCATCTTCACACATTAACCCTTGGATATTATGTTCTTGATTTGGAGACAAGATCAATTAAATTATGAAGCTAAAATCCCATGTGGGATTATGCCTCCCAACCGTCCAACATTAGGGGGGGGGGGGTCTTGGTTACATTTCAACTCCAAGTTACATAATCTAGTTACTTTTTAAATGTTAGATTTAGTGTTAAGTGTGTTAAGTATTATATAGTGTGTTAGGGTGTTCGGGGACCCTAACTAGCTTAGAAAAATAAAAACAATGCTTCTAGCATTATTTTGGTGTTCCGGGTAATATCCGGTTGTTTGGTTAGACACTGGTTCGTTAAAGTGCTAAATTACACTTTTTAGTGTCTTTTAAGTACCTTTTTGTATCCTTTTCAATTCCCAACACTTGGGGAAGTATTCTGGATAATAAAACGTAATTTTTGCATAATATTCATATGTCTAAAAGCTGATTAGAGCTGAATTTATTAAAATTCTGCACTTAAAGTGCGTTTCGGGTGCTTTTTAGTGTGTATTTTTGCTTCCGTAATGTCTATATATTAAACCCTTGTATGTACTCTTGGGTTTTAATGTATTCTTGTTGTTGGTCCTACACCTAGGCTCCAATTTTATTGTGTGACTGCTTTCTGCAGTTCTGTTGACACAGAGTGTCTTACCGGTGAGTTTACTTAGTATTTCTAACGCAAAGCTCTCGTTTATGCATAAAGCAATACGTTGTAGTATACAATGTGCATGAATTCACTTGTTTAGTATGTGTTCAGCCATTGCTGACAATTAAGCACATAATTGCAGTCATTAAATAATAATTAAAGTGTACAGAAATTACCGGTTTGGTGCCAGTTGTCACATAAATATATATTTAGAATATATACTAAGACACTTATGTGAATATTTGCATATTCTGTGAACTAGTTGTATTATTTTAGGGTAAAATAATATAACTTACAAATACCATGGAAAATTACAACTCCAAAATAATACCAAAAATCACACGGAATATATATTTAAGTTACACACATAATATTGTGAAACCGAACAAGAAAACGTAACTTATGAATTATTCCAGAAAATGCTCTTACACATATATTTTGGGTAAAATATTATTTTGGATACTAAAGAAGTGAAAATATATTATTTTTGGGAAAAATACATATATTTGGAAATACGTTATTTTTGGACAAATAAGTTACATATATTTTCCTAAGTGAGACTTAAAATATATATTTTTCGAAACTACAATTAGACATGTATAAATGCCCCCATCCTTGGGAAGGAAATACGGAGTTAAAATACTTGAGAAGTATGAATACGAAATAGTTGTCTAACTATTATTCCAAAACCTTAAAAATAATTTAAGTTAAAATAATTTATTTTAACAAATGATTATAACTTGGAATAATGTCAAGGAATCGTAACTCAAACGTAAATACAAAGGCAAGGCACGGCCCGATCGTCTAATAGACATTAGTACATTGTAGGGAGTCGTGTTTGCTGACGAGACCGGAGATTTGAGTACGATACAGGGGACGCACTACAGTGAGTTCATGTCCCCATTTTTTTAATTGTTTTCAGTTTTATAACTTCGGGGGTGAAATACATGTTACAATTATTACAGACACTTTTATACATGGTATGATTTGCTTAAGGAGGGTTTACTACTTAGATCATGTGAAAGGTGGGTATAACACTTAAGGCCATTAATCCTCGTTGTTAGAACCGAGGGACATGAGTGATAGATCTATTTGGGTGTAGCGAGCCCACACCCATGAGGCCGGGGCGACCCATAGTGGTGACTGTGTCTTACAGCCGAGGCCCGGTACAAATTTGCTAGGTTTGAGTACTTCCTGCACCGTTTCACACATGCCAGTGGTTTTGCAACCCATTGGTGATCTCTTTTTCCTTAATTGCTACATACCAGGGACTTTCATACATACAGACATATTACAAAGGTTTATACATACTCAGTTACACATGAACTCGCTCAACTTTTGTTGATGTTTTCAAACTACATGTATTTCAGGAAACTAGAATGGATCTGGCAAGCAATGGAGTTTAAGCTGCGTAATAAATAAAAGATGTCATCCTTGGTTATGGGGTTTAGGAGGTGTAACCCTTTCCTGGACGGGCTACATGTTTCTAAACCCGGGTTAGCTTAGAGTCTTTTGATGAACTTATTTCAAACATGTTATGGTCTGTAACTTAACTTTGGTATCGATGTTTCAAACAATGATGTCGTGGTATTTTTAAACTTAATGAATGGATGAACATCTCGTGTTTTTATCATATAACATTGTTATGATTGTTGCTATGGTATTAAGAAGTCACACCAGATAAACCCATGCTTCCGCAAAAGCCAGGGTGTGACAGAAAAACCTAGACTGTCAGGCTTACCTTACTAGCTTCAATATCATGTCACGTTTGGTTCCATACCTGGTTACCCCGGAACCAAAACGTATAACCCGTTTTATTAGGGGTTTAGCCCCAGAAATCAAAGCTAGTGTGAAGGCATCCCGACCTGCTACTTTTAGGTCAGTGTCTGATTTATCATTATCCCTTACTTTGGATGCGGTCAGGCAGAGATCGCTTAGGCATTCTGATGCTGAGAAGAGAAAACGTGAGGATGATAACTCACATCGATCTGACAAGAAGCACAAAGGGAATTCTGACCACAAAAAGGGTTCAGGGTTCAAGAAAGGTGACCATCAGTTGGGTGAGAAGCCCAAGTGTAAAATCTGTAAGAAGCACCATTTGGGAAGGTGCAGATATGAATCCAAGTCCCAATCGCAGCCAAGAGCTTGTGGGATTTGTAAGTCAAGTGAGCACAAGACGATAGAGTGCAAGAAGATAAAGGATGCAACGTGCTATAACTGTAACGAGAAGGGCATCAAGTCCAACTGCCCTAAGTATGCCAAAAAGCCTGAAGAAGCCAAAAAGACCAATGCTAGGGTCTTTCGAATGGATGCACGGGAAGCAGTTCAGGATGATAAAGTGATAACAGGTACCTTCCTTATAAATGATGTTTATGCAAGGGTATTATTTGATTCGGGTGCGGATAAGTCATTTGTTGATGATAAGTTTTGTAAGTTGCTAAATCTGCCTGTTAAAACCCTAAGCATGAAATATGAAGTAGAGTTGGCCGATGGTACCATAGAAACTGCCTCAACTATATATGGATGCTTTATATCCATTAGGAACCACTCTTTTCCGTTATCCTTGCTTCATTTGAAATTAGCTGGTTTCGACATAGTGATAGGTATGGATTGGTTATCTCATAACCAAGCCCAGATTGTTTGTGACATGGTTGTAAAAGTCCCGACTAGGCTCCGAGTACTCTCCGAGTACTCGCTCCAAGGTAGGCTGCCGAGGCACGAGTACTGGTCTCCCAGGCCAATTACTCCCCGAGTAATCTCCGCCTAAGCCGAGTACTTCCCGAGTACTCCCGAATCCGACTAGGGAGCGCCTAGCGACTTTTGCAACCATGGTTTGTGACAAGAAACAAGTGGTGATCAAGACTCCGTATGGTGAGCCACTTACCATACAGGGAGACACTCAGTATGGGTTGCCTAAGCAAGTGTCCATGCTTAAGGCATCAAAGTGTTTAAGGAAAGGTTGTGTCATCTACATGGCACAAGTAACTATCGATGAACCAAAACCCAAGGTTGAAGACATCCCTGTCATTTCTGAATATCCAGAAGTATTCCTTGAAGAACTACCTGGTTTACCACCAGATAGGCAAGTGGAGTTTAGAATTGACATTATTCCTGGTGCAGCACCTGTCGCTAGAGCACCTTACAGGTTAGCACCAACAGAGATGAAAGAGTTGAGAACTCAACTGGATGATTTATTGGCAAAGGGATTTATTAGACCTAGTTTGTCTCCATGGGGAGCACCGATCCTTTTTGTAAAGAAGAAGGATGGATTGATGCGTCTATGCATCGATTATCGCGAGCTTAACAAGGTCACGATCAAGAATAGATATCCATTGCCCAGGATCGACGATCTGTTCGATCAGCTCCAAGGAGCAAGTTACTTCTCCAAGATTGACTTGAGGTCAGGTTACCATCAGTTGAAGGTTAGAGATGAAGATGTGTACAAGACTGCATTTAGAACTCGTTATGGTCACTACGAGTTCTTGGTGATGCCTTTTGGGCTCACTAATGCACCAGCAGCGTTCATGGATCTTAAGAATCGCGTATGCAAGCCCTACTTGGATAAATTTGTCATCGTCTTCATTGATGACATTCTTATTTACTCAAAGATTCAAGCTGACCATGAGAAGCATCTTCGTTGTATTCTTAAACTTCTTCAACATGAGAAGCTCTACGCCAAGTTTTCAAAGTGTGAATTTTGGCTTCGTGGAGTCCAATTCCTTGGGCATGTGGTTAGTGAGCGTGGTATCCAGGTGGATCCCGCTAAGATTGAAGCTATCATGAATTGGCAAGAGCCGAAGACGCCCACAGAGATTCGTAGCTTTTTGGGACTGGCAGGATATTACAGACGTTTTGTTGAGAACTTCTCAAGGATTGCTGCACCCTTAACTTCACTAACCCGCAAGAATATCAAGTTTGATTAGGGTCCTAAGCAGCAAGAATCTTTTGACATTCTTAAGCAGAAGTTGAGCAATGCACCTGTGTTGACATTGCCTGATGGAATAGAAGAATTTGTAGTATACTGCGACACATCACACACTGGTATGGGATGTGTGCTCATGCAGAAAGGCAAGGTTATTGCCTATGCTTCCCGACAACTAAAAGTGCACGAGAAGAATTACACCACCCATGATTTGGAGTTGGGTGCCGTTGTGTTTGCACTAAAACTTTGGAGGCATTATCTATATGGTACCAAGTGTGTGATCTATTCTGATCACAAGAGCCTTCAACATTTGTTTAATCAGAAGGATTTAAACATGAGACAGCGTCGATGGATGGAGACGTTAAATGACTATGATTGTGAAATCAGATACCATCCAGGCAAGGCAAATGTGGTTGCCGATGCCTTAAGTAGGAAGGAAAGGGTGAAGCCCATAAGAATCAAAGCCGAGAGCATTGAATTAAAGAACAATTTGAGTGATAGACTGTTAGCCACGTAGAAGGAAGCCATGTTAGAAGCTAACTATCCAAATGAAAAACTAGGAGTCACTGTGAAATAGTTATCATATGGTAAGGATAGAATCCTAAGATTAAATGGACGGATATGGGTTCCAATTTATGGAGGACTGAGGGAAGTGATCCTTCAGGAAGCCCATAGTTCTAAATATTCTGTTCATCCAGGAAGTGACAAGATATACCAGGATTTAAAGGCAAATTATTGGTGGATAGGCTTGAAGAAGTCTATAGCCACTTATGTAGCCAAATGTCTGACATGTGCTCAAGTTAAAGCAGAACACCAGAAGCCGTCAGGTTTGCTACAACAGCCTAAACTTCCCACCTGGAAGTGGGAAATGGTGACCATGGATTTTATCAGCAAGTTACCGAAGACAAAGCGAGGAAATGATACTATTTGGGTTATAGTGGATAGACTGACTAAGTCAGCCCACTTCTTACCTATTAAGGAAACACACAGCTCAGATAAGTTAGCTCAGCTGTACGTGGATGAGATTGTATCTCTCCATGGAGTGCCAGTGTCTATCATCTCTGATAGGGATACGAGGTATACATCGCATTTCTGGAAAAGCTTCCAGCAATCCCTAGGCACTCGATTAAATTTCAGCACTGCATATCATCCTCAAACGGATGGTCAAAGTGAACGTACTATACAGACACTCGAGGATATGCTACGAGCTTGTGTTATTGACTTAGGAGGAAGTTGGGATGATCATCTTCCATTGATTGAATTTTCATACAACAATAGCTATCATTCCAGTATTCAAGCTGCACCTTTTGAAGCTTTGTATGGAAGAAAGTGCAGAACGCCTGTTTGTTGGGCAGAAGTTGGAGATGTCCAACTAACAGGACCTGATATAGTCCTGGAGACAACAGATAAGATTGTATAGATACGATATCGTCTCAAAGCTGCCAGGGATAGTCAGAAAAGCTACGCAGATAAAAGGCGTAAACCTCTAAAGTTTGAGGTTGGTGACAAAGTGCTACTTAAGGTATCACCCTGGAAGGGGTGATGCATTTTGGTAAGAAAGGCAAGTTAAGGCCAAGATACATAGGACCATTTGAGATCATCGAATGTGTCGGAACAGTGGCTTACAAGTTAAAACTTCCTGAAGAGCTCAGTGGTATTCATAATGTATTCCACATCTGCAATCTGAAGAAATATCTAGCTGATGAATCACTAGTCATACCACATACGGATGTGTACATAGATGAGAGCCTGAAATTTGTTGAAAAACCTTTGTCTATCGAGGATCAACAGGTTAAGAAGCTTCGAAGGAAGCAGGTACCGATTGTAAAGGTTAAATGGGATACCCGTAGAGGTCCCGAGTACACGTGGGAGGTAGAGTCCACAATGAGAGAGAAGTACCCTCATTTATTTCGGTAAATCTCGAGGTTGAGATTTCTTTTACGGGGGTGAGGATGTAACACCTCATAAAATCACGACCAATCTAATGAAGACACGTGTCATGAGATTTAAACGTGTAACGGATTGAAAATGAGGGACTAAAGTTGACAAACGAAGAAAGTATGTGTGTAAAGGATCCAAAGTGTCAACACTTGACAATTATACCTTTCAACAACCCTACACGATGTTTATAACCTTAAAAAAAATGGATTATGAAGCGTATGAAGCCGTTTGTGGAAGAAAGTGAAAGTTTACAAACCACAAGGGTTAAATGTGTCAACATGTTTAATTTATACCTCTGAGTGACCTTTTAACGAACCCGAAGCCTTGTAACGATTAATTATGTTCACTAGAATAAGTGATAAAAATTTCACAAGGTTTCGATATCGTATGAGAAAGATACGCGAACATTCGTAAGTAAAGGGTTAAAAGCGTCAACGTTGAAATTCAGGACTTATTCGGTGATCGTATAACTAACCGGGGACTTAACAAAGTTTTTTTATGTCTTGGGGTCCTTAAAAGTCAAGTTAGAGGGTTAAAAATGCAAGAAAACAAGTTAAAAACCACTATTAGAAGGACCAGGGACCAAATATGCAATTCTGGGAAACTTGTGACCTGAGCCTGGCCTCCATACCGGCCACGTAGACCTTGTCTGGGTCTTACGCGGGCCGCCCAAAACTGCCAGCGACAGAAAAAGCTTGGCAGGTGGAAGGTATACTACTGATATCACAACATATTTAGGGCATGTTAACTCAGATTATATCAGACCTGAAACTCAGATTAATATTTAAACTCTTTTATAAGCTTTTAAATGACCAAAATACCCCTACGGGGCATAATTTGAGTTTAAATCCATTTTGGGCATAATGGAAGGTATACTACTGATATCACAACATATTTAGGGCATGTTAACTTAGGAAATCTGTTCATGACTCATTTGGTTACCCGTTACGCATTGTTCGCGTTCGGTGCGGTTTATGTAACTAGTTTGCATGAACTAGCCGAAACGGGTCAAACCTTATCATTTTTATCTCAAAATCCAGAATGTGTTTAGTTAACCCATATTATACAAGTATACAAACTTTTCGGGTCTAAACCACATTCTAATCCGGTCTTCGCTTAATCGTGCGTTTTGAACCGTATATCTTCCTTTAAAACTAACCGGTCTAAGTTTAGACTTAATTAAGACCCGTTAGGAATCTAATAGGTTATTAAAACCTTCGTTCCAGATTAGGAGACCAGTAAAAGATACTTGCACTCACTGATTGTGATATATACTTGCTTAGGTAAATACTTTTAACTTATTTTCCCTTATACGGGCTTGGGGTACGGTATATAAAATACCGCTTGGTCGGGAATTGAATTTTTAATCATATAAAGGTTAATTTATTGAGATGGCCCGTTTAAACTGTTATGTTTGCTTAAAGCCTTTGGGGGGTTAATGACCATGTCCCGGATATCCTTGGCATCATTCATTGAAATGGCCACGACCTAAAGCACGGGGTGTAGGCATACACCTGTCGGTGCATATAAATAAAAAGGTATAACCGTTTGTTCGAGAATAACTCGACGCGGGATTATATCACGTGGTGTGTCTATTAATCTTTAACCTGGTATTCAGCCCGGGCTACTGAACGTATAACGAACATGTAATTCTTTTACAAGTTTATATATAAATAATTATCCCAAGTTATAAATGATATTTTGTGCCATGTGCTCCAAAATCAATTTTTATAAACTCTTTTCAAAATGAGTCGGTTAATTGTATTTACCAGTGTAAACTGACGTATTTTCCAAAAAGGCTAAGTGCAGGTACTAAACGGAATAGGCTGGCTACTCCTAGCATCAATAAAAAGTCTTGCAAGCTTAGATGTTATAAATCTGTTGAACAAAGATCTTTTTAACTTCTGATCTGCCTATGGATCCCTCGCAACCGTTATTGTAATATACTTGATATTACTTTTAATTCGGTTTGTAATGATTTTATCTTTCGACTTCCGCTGTGTATATAAACTGTGATAAATTGTCTATGATGATATCAACTACGTCACGATACTCCCCACCGGGCCCACCAGTAATACGTGGAAATATCGGGGTGTGACAGGTTGGTATCAGAGCCAACATTGAGTGAATTAAACAATAGCCTTTTGTGTTTAATCTCAATGACACAGTATGCACATTTCTCGACTTTCGAGTCTAGACAAAGAACTTAGGACTAATTCTGACTTATTTTGATTTGTCCTTTATTGTTTCCTTTGTTGTTTCTTTTGTTTCTTTTGACAGGACCTATAAAAATGCCGCCAAGAATCCAAGGAAGAGGCAAGGGGCCATTCATCGCCCCCAATGATCACGAAGTCGGGCCTTCACACTGGCGAACTCCATCAGACACTTTAAGCACAAGTCCTCAAGAAAACTGGAGGACCCATTTAGAACCCGCAAGGCATTCAGTCTCGCTGAGCTCCTCACCTTCCTACCTCAACTCTTTCGGGCCTCAATCGGAGAACGAGCCCCACAACTCACATCACTCTTTTATACCCCTTCAAAGCCCCAACTCACACCATTCCTTCAATGACCCAACACCCTACTTTCAAAGCCGGTTCAACCCGGCAAACCTAATTGAAGAGCCATTGGGTTATAACTCGTTGGGACCGGAGGACCATTTCTCCATGCACATGGAAGAGGATCTGGAACCTGCCCAGCCGCCAACCGAAACACCTAATCACCCCATCGAGATTTCTGATGGGTCATCATATAATGGATCACCTTATCGTGGTCCAGACAGTTATCAGGCAAGGTTTGCCCAATACGACTGGGTGTTTACTCCCAGTTATCACTCACAGCAGCAGGATCCCTCGGAGGATTCGCGTTTTGTAGCGGTTACTCCACCTTCACCACCGCCAGTGCAGCAGCCGCCTCCGGAGCCACCGAGGCGGAGAAGATCAAACGCACGGATGTCCGTGCGAGGGGGTGTACGTATCAACACTCCTCAACCTTCCAGTGGCAGTCATTACCCGCCACTATACGAAGACCCACAGATGGGTGGGCCTTCGAACCCTGTTTCTGAGGTGGAGTCTGCGCCAATCGCACCGCCACCAGTGGGTTATGATAACCCAATTCCTGCATACGCCGGTGTAGCGGCATATAACCCTTTCGAGCAGCCAGCCCACACTAACTACACTCGCTAATTGTGATATATACTTGCTCAGGTAAATACTTTTAACTTATTTTCCCTTATACGGGCTTGGGGTACGGTATATAAAATACCGCTTGGTCGGGCATTGAATTTTTAATCATATAAAGGTTAAATTATTGAGATGACCCGTTTAAACTGTTTTGTTTGCTTAAAGCCTTTGGGGGTTAATGACCTTGTCCCGGATATCCTTGGCATCATTCATTGAAATGGCCACGACCTAAAGCACAGGGTGTAGGCATACATCTGCCGGTGCATATAAATAAAAAGGTATAACCGTTTGTTCGAGAATAACTCGACTCGGGATTATATCACATGGTGTGTCTATTAATCTTTAACCCGGTATTCAGCCCGGGCTACTGAACGTATAACGAACATGTAATTCTTTTACAAGTTTTTATATAAATAATTATCCCAAGTTATAAATGATATTTTGTGCCATGTGCTCCTAAATCAATTTTTATAAACTCTTTTCAAAATGAGTCAGTTAATTGTATTTACTAGTGTAAACTGACGTATTTTCCAAAAAGGCTAAGTGCAGGTACTAAACGGAATAGGTTGGCTACTCCTAGCATCAATAAAGAGTCTTGCAAGCTTAGATGTTATAAATCTGTTGAACAAAGATCTTTTTAACTTTTGATCTGCCTATGGATCCCTTGCAACCGTTATTGTAATATACTTGATATTACTTTTAATTCGGTTTGTAATGATTTTATCTTTCGACTTCCGCTGTGTATATAAACTGTGATAAATTGTCTATGATGATATCAACTACGTCACGATACTCCCCACCGGTAATACGTGGAAATATCGGGGTGTGACAGTATAATACCCGATTATAGCTTCTACACTATAGAAATTCGAGAGAGAAAGTGACTTGTGAGCGACGGAAAATGATTGCCGAAGCTCCTAATTTATAGGAGCTGATTTGGAGTTTCTCGCGGCCCGCGTAGGAAACAGCAACGGGCTTCGCGGCCCACGACGTAGACTGGGTAGGCCCTAGCCTGGCCCAGTCACTGATCTAGCTTCGACACGCGATTGACACGTGGCAGCACCGGGATGCGCCCTGGCGACTAGCTCTCGCGGCCCGCGTAAGACTAAAAGGGAGTCTTCGCGGCCCGCCAGAAAGCTTTAAAATTGTTTTTATTTTATTTTTCTAAAATTAAAGGTATTTAAATAAAAAAAATATAATGTCTCGAAAAAATCACTCGCCGTCTTCGTCGCCTCCTCCTTGTTCACGATAAAACCATAGGTGCTCGATCAGATCAGCTCGAAGGTTATGGTGTGTGTCCCTGTCACGTATCCTCACTCGGATAACTTCTTTTTCAGCGTATGTGAGTAGTGGGTTCGTCGGTTGGTTACTTTTATCATAACTTTCACCACAAAACGCTCTGCCCGAGTCCTCCAATATCATATTATGCAAGATGATGCACGTATACATGACGTTTCTCATTTTACTTTTTTCAATTATCCTTTACGGCAGGGCAATGATAGACCATCTCTTTTTTAACACACCGAAAGCCCACTCGATATCTTTTCTTGCTGACTCTTGTTTCTTCTTGTAATACATTCTTTTCTCGTCATCTGGACACGAAAGAGTTTTCACAAATGTCGCCCACTCTAGATAAATACCGTCTGTGAGATAGTACGCATACTTATACTCCACGTCGTTTGCATAGAATGAAGTATCTGGTGCAACATCATCTTTGACATCATCTAAAAGATTCGAAGATTGTAAAACTGCGATGTCATTATTCGCACCGGCCAAGCCAAAGTACGCATGCCAAATCCAAAAATCTTGAGACGCGACCGCTTCTTCTCAAAATAATTAATCGTCTCCTGCGTCACTGCGATAAGCATATCGTCAGGAACACCGTCAGATGAAGAGCTCAACGAATCGGATGACATTCTTAACAATGATTGGAGAGAATTTTGTGATTGTTGTGTGTTTTAGTTTGTGATTGGTGTGGTTTTAAGTTTGTGATTGGTGTGTGTTATATAATAGATTTAATTTTTTTTATTAAAGAAGTGACTGGTGCCAACGGTCATGTTGACTGTTCTCCTCGAATTTGCCATTTTTCGTCCGTTACCAGGCTAGCGAAGATGTGATAGCGCCCCATGTTTAACGACGGTGGGGTGGTTGATGGCGCTCGGGGGCGTTAAAATTCCTTACGTGGCGGGGTGGTGCTAAGCCACACCCTGTAGCCTAATTGTTTATGAGAAAGGTAAAGATGTTGAACAAAAAGTATTTTGGGCCAACCCAAGTCATTGTAGTGATAACTATAATTCAGTTGGTGTTTGGGTGCAGCTTTGGCATGTAATGACAAAGCTTGGAGAGAAGTTAAGTGATGAAGAGGTGGATAAGATGATAGGGGAAGCTCACATGGACTGTTATGGTCATGTGATAACTGTATTATACGTAAAAGAAACATTTTTTTAACCAAATAAAGACCATAAATAAAAAAACCTTTTTTTTAGACTATGAGTATGAATATATGGTTGATTTGTTAATTCTATACACTAATAACATCAACCCTAAACCAAAAACTGTTGGAAATTTTAAAAGGATAACATAAAAGTTGGTATGTTTCCTTCATCCCACATTGGTGGAGGGAATAAAGTTTGAGTGGTTTATAAGGGATTACTCCTTATGGGCCTCCAAAGTGTTAAATGGGTTGAGAAGTGGATAAAGCCCACACGCGCGCCGAGCCGAGCCACGAGCTCGCGAATGGTCGTGTTTGAGGCGCACTTAGCACTTCGCGAGGAGCTTTTATTTTTAGCTAGGGTCCGGTTCAGATGTGTTAGATCTGTGGATCGAATGAGATAAGGAGATAGAGGTGAATTTGAAACAGTGGGGGTTATCCCATTATCTCTAGTAATTCGAATTCATGTGGGATATCTCCAGCAACCGAATTTGGTTCTGGATGGTTGTCCCACTCCCCGTTTTTCTCATTCTTTGGTGTGATCACAACCTATAAATAAAAGCCTCCTGCTACCCATTTAGTACACCTAATTTCGCAGCCTCCTCCCACCTTTCTGTGCTCCGGTTTCTTCTCCAGCTTCTGCGTTTTTATGGTTTCCATTGCTGTTGGAATACCGGATCAGTTCTGCATTAAATTCTGGGAATTTACGCTGCAGTTCACAGCAATACGAGCGCGTAAAATCCTTTAAGGACATGAGTCATCCGTGCAGTTCAAGGATCTTCTTTCTCGATCGCCAGGTTGGTTTTAATTTTTGCGTGTTCTTTAAATTCGTCCGATAACGGGACAGTCTCCTTCTACCTTTCTTTAATCAGTTTGCTCAAGTTGGAACAAACTGGTTTAGCTGATAACTCGGTAATTAATAAAGTTTATATTAATTTACTGTTTGATTGAAATATTTTCAACAAAAACTACAAGAACAAAGTAATATATTCACGATTTAGATGTAATAAATCCAACTAATGGACAAAACTATTGTACATTAAGTAGAAATGACAAGTTAATTCCGTGATAACACGGAAAATTGCCATCAATATCATGAATGATATATTCACGCTTTGAACCTGAACTCTCATTCTCAAGTCTGTAAACTTTGCCATTAGACTGAGACCTCATCTCAATAGTTATAGTTTGAAACCATAAATCACCCGAAGCTATGGCTCTTGTATATATATTTTATAAAAGATACTCTATTATAAAAGGATAAGACCAGATAAAGAAAACTAATTTTTTGGTCTTGCAATTATGAGATTAGATTTTTAATAAAATCAGATTATATTTTTAACATAAATAAATGAGCCCAAATTACTACGTTACTTAATTTGGTAATAAAAGATGAGTTTAAAGACAATTTAAAACATTTGCTTTGCTTATTTCTTATGGATTTTTCAAGAAAAAGACAATTTAAAAAAAAAGGCTCTTTAGTTATTGTTAAAGGGGAGTCAAGTATGAAAAGAATAAGTCTAAAACCATCATTCTATATGGAAAGACATGTAGATACTTTAATGAACAAAGAGACCAATCTTTTGGAGTGAACTTTGGAATGCCTTGTAAACATGTAAACATATTTACAGTAAAATTGTCATCTTACACCTTACGCCTCTTTTAAAACTATTCCTATATTTATTTTATCATGCAACTAATATACTTAAAAGGAGAAAAAAGGAAACAAATTTCTGGTTGTGCTAGAAATTTCTGGTTCTGCTAGAAGTCTAGACGTCCCACATCGCCCGATTAAAGGACGATTAAAAGAAATTCAAATTATAAAAAAAGTAAAAGAAAGAAGCGCATTAGTTAATAGTTAGAGTAAACTTCAATTTTCGTCCCTGTGGTTTGCTAATTTTAACACTTACAGTTCAATAGTTTAAACATTGCATTTATCATCCATTAGTTTGCTGATTTAACAGTTTCAGTCCATTAGTTTCCTGATTTTAACAGTTTCAGTCCACACCACTAACACTGGTGTGGACTGAAACTGTTAAAATCAGGAAACTAATGTACTGAAATTGTTAAAATCAGCAAACTAATGGATGATAAATGTAATTCATAAACTATTGGACTGAAAGTGTTAAAATCAGCAAACCACAGGGAAGAAATTTGACGTTTACTAGTAACTCTCACGCATTGGTGGCTGAACTATAATAAAATATCTGGCATTTGTTTTATAAAAAGAGAGCGCTTAGCTATAAATTTAAAGCTTTACATATAAATTTTTAGTCGTTAGCGGGAAAGCCATAAAGCACAGTAATTTTGTTCTTCACGAATTCATTTTCTATAGCTGAAGTTAAGTTTTCGGTCGTTAACTAAAAGCGATCCAACCAAATGGTTAAACCGAATTTACCAAAACTGATCCCTTTTTTAAATCCTGTAACCGATGGTGGTTTTAGTTACAGTGTTAGGTGAAACCAAACTGACCCATAAACAAATAAAACAATAAACATAATAAACATTCACCAATAATCGAATAGTGCTATAGCCGAAAATAAACATTTGTAAAATGTTATACGAAAACATTCACCCGTAACTGAACCGATCCAACAAAAGAACAATAAACATAATGAATATTTGTAAAATACTATACGAATAACAAAACTAACGAAAGTATCACGAAAGAATTGATAAACTAATAGAAAAGAGTACCGCATTGTCGATTGTCGTCGCCACAGCATCGCGCAGGTCTTCTATTAGTATATATATAGGATTCGGTTTAATGGAGAACCATACTCACTTGCGAGAACTATAAGAACTCTCATACACCAATTAGATGATACCACATATACATGTTTTGTTTTTTTGCTTGAAGTATAAACTAGTCATTTTAATCTTCAATCTCTCTCCTTATGTCATACATCACCCTCTCTTCTTATGTCATACATCACTCTATGTTTCTCTCTAATCTTCTTTATTTTTCCTTTTTTTTATAAATCTTCAGACTTTATCTCTCTTTCTTTCTAATTTTTAAAGTTTATTCATCTTTTTCTTTATTCTTTTCAAAGTTTATTCATCTTTTTCTCTCGTCTGTGTTGTTAATATATTTAATTTAACTTATGGTATTGTGGTATTGTTATAAAAAAATGGTACCTTTTAGTTGCACCAGAGTTGGTTTGAATTTTTTTAGAGTTCGGTGTTGTTAATTTACATCCGACACCGTCCGCAAATAATTTTTTTAAATTCGACACCGTCCGCAAAAAAATTGAGATTCGACACCATATGAAAAAAAAAACATTTACGTGTGAGTTTACATTCGACACCGTGGGAAAAAATTTTTTGACATTCGACACCGTACACAAAATTTTTTTGACATTCGATACCGTACATAAAAAACATTTTACGTGTGAGTTTACATTCAACATTTAAAAAAAAACATTTACATTCGACAAAGTGCGCAATTTTTTTTACATTCGACACTGTACGTAAAAAAACACATGTGAGTTTACATTCAACATTTAAAAAAAACGTTTACATTCGACAAAGTGCGCAACTTTTTTTGACATTCGACACTGTATGTTAAAACAATTACCAAACGCCGTATGTAAAAACATTTAAGGTAACAACTATCATTTAGACATTTACAAGTTAGAAATGAACTCAAAAAAAATGTTACTTTTTTATTACATCAGAGTTGGTTTGAATTAACGATTATCATTCGACAAAGTGCACAATTTTTTTTTTTTGAAATTTGACACAATACTAAAAACATTTAAGGTACCAAGTTACCAACTATCATTTAAACATTTACAAAAAAATTGGTACTTTTTTTTTATTGCGGTAACGTTATATTAACAACTTAGTTATTTATTAAAGATATAAAATTACCGGAAAGTCGCATGATTTATAGTTTTGCAAAATTGGAATAAATCATCAACATCATCATCATCATCATCATTCTAAGTAAATCTCATCAAAGCTAATGTAAGGTTTGAGGAGGGTAAGATGTAGACAGCCTTACCTCTACCCCGTAGGAATAGAGAGACTGCTTCCAGTGAGACCCCCCGGCTCGATATTAGTTTTGCATCAAGCCTTGGACACAACACACATAACACTCAACAATCGGGACAAAAGCCGATTAGTACATGTACCCTTTTGTGTTTAGGCTATCAGCGCCACCACATGATGCATGATTAACCATCCATCTCTTTTAACGTTATTTTCACGAAATTAGTAAAATAACGTTAAAATTAGACTTTCACTTTTGCCCCCCCGAACGTCCACACATATATATTATATGTGCATACCGCAAGTGGGGCTAAAATTGGAATAAATGAAAAATAGTATTATTGTAAAACTATAATACGTATTTACGATAACGTAATATCAACAACTCAATTATAATATAAAAATAGTATTACAAATATTTATTATATATAGGGAGTTTGCCCATGCATACAAAAGGAATATATATTATATATAGGGAGGTTGTCCATGCATGCAAAATGAATGACGTGGGGTTTAATAATGCAACTCATGTTAATATTACAAAACTAAATTAGGGTTGATGTCGGGTTTAATAATGTATAAAATTCCCAATTCAACTATTCAACTAATAACCTTGCATATAAATTAATTACAAAACTATAATTTGGGTGAAATTGAAAAGAATGAACTACATTAATTCCTCAAAGAAATGTGTCACTAATCTCCTCAAAACGAACAAATAACATATTAAAGCGTTATCTCCTTGCATCATAAATAAAAAAAACGAAAACCATTGAAAGAAATTTTTTAATGTTGGTCTGTCAACAAGCTCGGAAATAATGTTAAAGCTTGGAAGCCAACGGGTCAAAGTGGGTGACATGATAATCAAATTTCAACTGGCAAATGTTAAGTTTATTTAACACAATCTCTATGTTGCCGTAGTTTAAAATGATTGGATGTTATTTGTAAAGATGAAGGCTAATCCAATATGTGGAATTTGAAGTGGTTAAATAAAGTAGCAAGAGTCAAAACGGGTTCACATGAGTACAATAAAATGTTGAAAATAAGATTTGGTGAATTGCATAACCAGTAGTAGAAAATGTAGTTGAAAAGTGTCTACGTTGTAGGTGATCAATAACGATTTAATATACTTTTGTTTGCCATTTTAACTTGGTTAATACTAATCCATTGGTGGTGTTGTAAACAATGCACATGGAAGAGTTGAAGTTTCCACACGTTAAACTTAATTCGCGTGATAAACTTCACGCGTGAAAATGTCGACCGTTTGAAAAGGTTGTGAGTGTTGTGAGTAATAGGTATAGTTGGGTGTTGTGAGTGATAACCATTTCCACTAAAAAAGGTTGTGAGTGATGTAATAATGGTTGATTGGTTGATGACATGACAGAAGTTGATTGGATGTTGTGAGTGATGAGTGAGTGATGATTGATCACCACTCCACCCCCTTATAATAATATAATTCAAAGTATTAAAATACATCTTAAAGGGTAGGTCCCATAGCTAATGAAGTGTTCACATACCGTTATTTGCAGTTCCTTATTCAACAACCAATGGATACTAAAAAGAAATCCGACTTAGTTTGAGATAACTTACCATGTTAACACAAACTTCCAATGCTTAAAAAAACACAAACTTCAAATGGGTGTTCATAGAATTTAAAAAAAGTATATAAGAGTCCCATACTCAATTGGTCACATAAGGCCATAGGGTGTGGTTATAATCCTCATGACCACCATGACCCTCCACGTCAATGCATGTCACCCTTCTCTAATCCACAATTCAAAACTACAACCCTAAGAGTGTAGTCATAACCAAAACCATTATCCCCTTATTTATTTTAATTTATCTTTGTCTAAAGAAAAATGAAATGATTACTTGAAAAATGGAAAGAGGGACCATGGTTGTCATGGTTTAATCCATGCAAATCATGGTGGATTAGGGAAGGGGGTGGTATAGGCTTCCATTCATGTTTCTACGTGACGAATTATGTCTCAACCATGATCCACACACCCTTTAGCCTAATAAAACGCTTATCTGATCAATCCTCTTATATATTCAACAACCCAACGGTTACAGTTTTGCATTATTTTCTTTTTACGGGTGAAATTTCTTTACTTATCAATGTAAATATAATTTTTTTTTTTTTTTTTGATTTTGCTTCTCTTTATTAGAAGGTTAGAGCAAATTACAAATCATGGGTTGGTAGACGGGCAACAAGCTGCGCCGCCACCCCCTTTTGAATTGCAAATCCTACTCGGCTAAACACGTAACTATGGCCTACAGACACCGTCGCATGCGCAAGTGCTGCCTTTTGAACCCGCTTCAAGAAACCGGACGCCACAGGGGCCAGACAACCAAAGGTATCGAACGCGAAAGGAAGGAAGGCATGTTGATTATCTATGCAGGCCTGCTCGTGCTTGGATATTTTCCCCGCCTCAGCCTTCCGCGTCGCTTGCCCTGAAACAAAACCACTGCCCCTGAAACCGGCAAGAGGCGACACCCCCGTGAGATCAATGCAAGCATGCTTACCCCCGGACCATCCAAAAACCAGCACATCGGCTGGTCGAAGGGAAGACCTCCCCTCTTTCGGGTCCGTTAGGAAAATATAATATAATATAATATAATATAATATAATATAATATAATATAATATAATATAATATAATATAATATAATATAATATAATATAATATAATATAATACTACCTCCGTCCCATTAAATGTGTCTTATTTTGAATTTTCCAAGTCTTTATTTATAAACTTTGACTTTAGTTATATATTTTTGTGTTATATAAAACTTGATGAAAATTAACCCGATAAAAACACTTGTAAAACACACTCAAATCATATAACTTTCATCAAGTATTATCTAACACAAACAAAATTATTTAAGGTCAAAGTTTACAAATAAAGACTTTAAAAATTCAAAATATGACACTTTTAGTGGGACGGAGGAAGTATAATTTTTTAAAGTAAAACAATATGTATGCATAATAAAGTAGATCATATTATTCGCGTATTTTCCGACAACAAATTTGACGATAGTGACTACACTCTAAATAGGGCCCCATGTACATGCATGGTCAAATAACAAAAGACCCGAATTTTAATCTGTATTAAGCTACATTAAAATTTCAGATCTCTTAATATCTTTTTAGTGGTGAAATTTCTCATCAATCAAAGAATGTCGAGTAAATTGCCATTTTAGTTCTTGAGTTTTGTCCAAATTTGTCATTTTAGTCCAAATAGTTTTTTTTTTTTGCCTCTGGGTCCCTAACTTTTCCCTTTTGTTGCCATTTTGATCACATATACTAACTCCATCCAAAAACTTCATCTTTAACCAGGGGTATTTTGGGGATTTTCATTTTAAATGTTTTCAATTGCCATTTTAATCCAATTCCAAAAAATCAAAAAAAATTCCAAAAAATTCTAAAAAATCATAAAAATTCTAAAAAATCCGTTTCGTTATTTTTTAGAATTTTTATGATTTTTTAGAATTTTTTTGATTTTTTTGATTTTTTTTTATTTTTTGGAATTGGATCAAAATGGCAATTGAAAACATTTAAAATTAAAATCCCCAAAATACCCCTGGTTAAAGATGGAGTTTTTGGATGGAGTTAGTGTATGTGATTAAAATGGCAACAAAAGGGAAAAGTCAGGGACCCAGAGGCAAAAAAAAAAAACTATTTGGACTAAAATAGAAAATTTAGACAAAACTCAGGGACTAAAATGGCAATTTACTCAAGAATGTCAGAATGTGTAACATTAACTTTACTTACTTTCGTTATTTTTGTTTGAATTAGTGGTGAAATTTCTCATCAATCAAAGAATGTCAGAATGTGTAACATTAACTTTACCTACTTTCGTTATTTTTGTTTGAAAATAATAAAATTTTCAAACATGAAACATGTATATCATCATCATCGAATAATACTTGTTCTCATCATCCATATCTTTTTAACACATTAATTAAAAAAAGAAAAAAGAAAAAAAAAACCTTAATTAAGATCCAACATTTATTTGTCCTTAAAAATCTGTTCTTCTTTCAAAATTATACCTGTATCATTATTTAGACAATAGAAGACGGTGAGATCCCGCATTTGTTTGTCCTTAAATCTTCATTCATATCCGTTGGATCGCTCAAAACATAGTCAGTAACTTGTATTTATTACCTGTACAACACATTAACAGTTAAAATTTAACCAATGTCAAAATTATATGTTCATATATGCTTGAAGAGTTGAATCGAATGAACGTACCAGTATCATCGTAGCATACCGCCATGTCTCGATTCCCAAGTCTAGTGTTCATAGAAAAAATGTTAACACATGTGGTCACATAATAAAATCCCTTATTTCCAATCTATTATACATAGTAAAATGAGTAATATTATTCGTATCTTCTACTAGGACTACTATGACGAAAGTGACTATACCACCTCCTTAAAAAACCAACATACACTAAAAATAAATTATACCTTAGGGTCTAGTGGTATGATGTCCCTTACAAAAATTTGTGTTAGTTTAATTTCATATAAATACAAGATTAGATGAAATTTAGATGTAAAAAGATTGATGTCATGAAAATGTTAAGGGAAATACAAAGATTAGATGAAATTTAGATGTAATAAGATTGATCTCATGAAAATGTTAAGGCAAGCTTGTAGTGTCCATTGTAAAGTTAAGAATAAAAACGTTGAAAGACCCATAATCAAATGATCACATAATTAAGACCCAAATCAAAATTTTAACCCTTATTAAACTCCAATAAACCTAGATTGCAATATTGCACTAATATTTTGTAGTGGTTAAATTAAAGTTCTCATTCTTTCCTAAGATTTATTAATCAAGGATATTATTTTATAGTTGTTAAGTTCTTATTAATTAAAACATTACCTTCTTTCGTTAGATATATCAAACAAAAAAGATTAATGTGGCAAGGCTGAATTTTCAAATTAAAAAATATAATAAATTTAGCATTGAATTATCTGTCATCTTCATTGGCACACACTCCTCCGCCGCCTCGGCCGTAATTCACGATTCCACCGGCAACAGATGGCGATAAAGATGTTGCGAGATCTAGATAATTGATGTTCATCTTCTTGCTAAGTTGCTATAGCATCTTCTTGATAATAATAAGAAGAAGAAAACAACAGATGGCGATAAAGATGTTGCGATTTCTTGATCCATTTAGAAAAGTTCATATTTTTTGTCGCAAAATGTTTTCAGTCAAGAAAAAAAGCCACATAAAATTATAAAATAGCCAGAACATAAATTTAGTCACAAAATGTTTTCAGTCCAAAAAAATATAATAGCCAGAAGCCCATAACATAAATTTAGTCACATAAAATTATAAAATAGACAGAAGATAAATTTAGTCACAAAATGTTTAGTCCAAAAAAAGTCACATAAATTTATAAAATAGCCACAACATCAAGATCATGTATAACATATATATCATGAGTAATACAAATTACTTTATTGAATAAAACACGATGAGATCCCGCATTTGTTCGTCCTTAAATCTTCATTCATATCAGTTGGATCGCTCAAAACGTACATGGGTAACTCGTATCTATTACCTGTAGCACGTTAACAGTTAAAAGTTAATCAAGGTCATAACATGAATGCTTACATCTTCATATATACATACATACATGACGAATTAAATTGAATGAACTTACAAGTATCATCGAAGCATACCGACATATCACGATTCTCGAGCCTAATGTTGTTAGCGTCGATGATTTGTTGCTTACGGTCCAAGTCTTGGCCGCACTCAGCTGCCTCTTTAAGTGCTTCCCAAATTTCTGACATTTAATCAAACAAATTAACTTAATTACTTTCCCAAAAAATGTCAAATTGCAGTTGTTTGTCAACAAAATGTTAACCTGGTCTTCCACGATCACCGTGAGGAATCGTACGCCAGAAAGTGTCGCGCGTCCGAGGAAGCTCATCATTTGAAAACCTTTGATCATCACCACGCGTCCAAGGCGGCGGACTTGTTACACGGTTATCATCTGCCGGTTTTACGAGATAACCAAAACATTAATCATAATATAACAAACATTCATAGAAACTATGCAAAATACCACCAAATACGAATACAATTAAATTAGTTTTTTTTTCTTTTTTTTTGGAAATGTGTCAATTTCCATTCATCGGAAATGCGTCATAAATCGTCGTAGGAAAGTAATCCATTTCCTAGTAGTGATAAAGCATTCAAGACTTATAACGATCAATACCATACATGAATACCATAAGATCTTCATTAAAAATTATCCAGAAAAAAAGGAAAAATTAAGATATGCTTACTGCCAACTTCGTGAATAGTCGAATCGTAAGACAAAACCATTATGATGAATTTCTGATGTGAATGTTGGATTGCCAATTTCAATAGAGATAGGGTTTATGAGTTGAAGAAGAAAACATATAAAGACAGGCTGAGGCTGAGCAGAAGAGGTGGGAGAGTTGAAAAAATGGTACCTAGATTATCTCGTTTTGGCTATGACGTCAGTAGGAAGGATGCTTTGGCTATGACGTCAGTACCAACCAAAGTAAAAACCATGAAGACCATATTAGACAATATAAACATAATTATGCGTATGATTATATGTATTCAACTTAGGCTATATTACTTATGTTTACATGTATGTATGTATGTATGTATGTAACGATATGAACAAACGGGTATGTTGGTTGGTTGACACCAATTCAAAAGACGGTTATTCCTGCCAGTTTCAACCACCACATAACCGTCAATTATTATGTATAAATGTTTGTTGCCGGGAACCATTTACCGGTACCAAGACAAATTCAAACCTCTGAATTGTCCACACAATTATTTACTACAAATCTTGATCAATAAGGATTCATCATTCATTCATGGAATCAAGTTACTTAGATAATTCCGCTGCAAAACGTTTAGAAAGTCATCAAAGTGGTATCAGAGCCACTGGCGAAAACGATTTTGATCTCAGGCCAACTTCTTCTACGTTACCATGTAAACATTGCTCCGACGAAAGGAGAGAACGAAGATGGTTGGTGAGGCGATGTTATTACTGCAACGAATCAGGGCATCAAATTTCAACTTGCAAGATGAAGGAAGATGACGAAGAATCACAACTGATCCGTCTTGCAATTAACACAGGAACACAGCAACAACAAAGTGAAGATCATGATCATGAGAGCGGTGAGAGGATGGAGTATCTGGTAGTCGGAACCGATGGAGGTTTCTGGTCGGAGATGTGGTATGTAAGTAAATCTATGAAGCATCACTTTTCTAGCAATCTAGATATGTTTAAACGAATAAAATGCATGTCTGATGTTGAAACAAAAACTGGAGAGAATCAGTTTTATTTCATAAGGGGTATAGGGGTCGTTGATGTAATTTCTGGGTCGGAGAAATTTCGTATTCAGAGTGTGTTTTACACTCAAGACATAGACAGAAATGTGTTAAGTTTAGATAAATTAATCACTCAAGGTTTCACGGTGAAATTCATCGGAGACAAGTGCAAATTATTCCCTACGTTTAGTGTTCCCCTAATTAATAAGAAAAGTGAAATATCTGGAATGACCAAGGAAGAAGAGATTGGAATTTTAGAAAAACAGCCAATGATGAGTAAAGAATCTGAATTTATGAAGTTCAAAACAGATTTCTTGAATGAATATTTCGAAAAACTGAACGCATCATCCAACGAACCTGATTGGAACATAATGATACTTCAATCAATGAAATTTAAGGAATTCTTGGATTGCAAAGCATTACTCGATATGATGGAAGATGATGAGTATGTTCGAAAGTATAAGTTTATCCTGGAAACAAAATTTGATGAGATGGTGGATTGGTTTTTAACCAAGAAACTGGAAGTGATGACGAGGCCAATCCCTGCTTATGCCTCGAACAATCGAAAAGTAAGTTTATTAGAACTGTACCTGGTAGTTGAAAGAGAAGGAGGGCATCGATGGATGACTGAAAACAACCTATGGGCCATGGTTGCCAAAGATATGGGTTTTGAGTATTGTGATGGGGAATTTATACGTTTAATGTATGCTATGTATTTAGATGTTCTGGTCTACTACCACAAGTTCAAAACAATCCAAACAAATATTCATGATAAGGAAGTGACAGAAGTAAAAGAAATGCCTATGGGTAAGGTGGATCCGAGAGGTAGTCGAAGCGAAGGAGATCAAGCAGAGCAAGTTGCAGGTCATACCGAGAAGAACAAAGACTATCAAGATGATGCTGAGAATGAATTTGAACATTATGCATTCTACGTCGGAAATGATTGGCAAGGAATGAGGAAGCTTAATTCTAGAAGGAAATTCAATTTCAATCGAGCAAAGGCGGCTGTAGATGATGCAAACAGAAGCGTATTGATATACTCTCATAAACATAATTATGTTTAGGGGAGTGTATTAGACAATATAAACATAATTATTCGTATGATTATATGTATTCAACTTAGGCTATATTACTTATGTTTACATGTATGTATGTAACGATATAAACAAACGGGTATGTTGGTTGGTTTACACCGATTCAAAAGACGGTTATTCCCGCCAGTTTCAACCACCACATAACCGTCAATTATTATGTATAAATGTTTGTTGCCGGGAACCATTTACCGGTACCAAGACAAATTCAAACCTCTGAATTGGCCACACAATTATTTACTACAAATCTTGATCAATAAGGATTCATCATTCAATCATGGAATCAAGTTACTTAGATAATTCCGCTGCAAAACGTTTAGAAAGTCATGAGACCAAAATGTGATCCCAAAAGAAACATTAATATTCTCCTTTTTGTTGGATTAACTTTTTTAAGTCTTGAAAACCTTATTGGATTGTGATAAGATAAGAAGGAAATTGTAATTGGATTAATATAATTTTTTTTTTGTTAATTGAAAACCTAAAAATAACATATAATTGATATTCAGTTGTTTGGCTTATTCATCAATGGGGTGGTGATCCATTGGCAAAGACAAAGTCTTTAAACACCTTAGAAGGGGGAGGTCTTGGTTTCAAGTCGCACAGACGACAGAAATAAGAGAAATTTGCCGTTCAAAAAAAATTGTTTGGCTTATTCGGTTTATTATCTTCAAACTGAAATTATATTTTGAAACCCGAAAAGTAGATATGTAAAACAATTCGGTTTTAATCGATTCGAAACTGAATAGTAAACACTCTTATTGACAACTGCTTTTTGCCCCTCTAGTCTTAAAACATTTTCTTTTCATTCTTTGATACAACTTGTTAGATGTCCAAAATAATCCAATTCCAATATCATTTAAAATAGGTAAGTATATTTAAAATTTTAAGGTACATACATAAACCGTAACAACCTTGATATCAATTCGTATTACCATCAAAACGTTTTATTTACTTTTGATCATTAAAAGGAAAACATTTTTTGGTTAATGGGAACGGAACCTGATAACACAACATAACAGGAACCACAACATGGTCTATGCTAAAAAAAAGTGAGGGTATTGACACACCCCTACTTTTTGAGTGCACACCCCCCAGAGGTGGTATATAGGGCAATAAGAGGACTATATAGTGTGAAAGCAATTAATGTGCCAGAAAAAAGGTTTTGATAAACCTCTCATTGTCCTATGAGAGGCGTATAAGGTTGTGGTAGTTGGAGCATTAAACCCTATACGCCTCTCATTGAGCAATGAGAGGCTTATCGGCACGACTTTTGATGAATTTAAGGTATAATTACTGACATGAAAGGAGTTCAGTCTGAAAAAGCGTGAAAGTGACCCATATGACCCTTATCGACCTATACGACCCTTATCGAGCAAAAATGTTTGTTTACCCAAGCATACGGGATTTATGGCTTTCAAAATTTTTCAAACTCACAAAATTCCGACTGAACTCCTGAAGATTCTTAACTAAAAAATTTGGTTGAGACCGTGAAGCATAAAGATGTCGTTTTGGGACATTTGTAATATTTTTGGCGAAGATTCGAACCAGTCGTACGTCTCCGAAAGCGTTTGGTTATCCGGCGTTGATCGAGGTGAGGAGGAGGTTGTGTCCGTGCCTCGTTGTGATGACGGGGGTGTGCGACCCACGTTACCTGACTTGAACCAGGTGTTTGTAGATGAGGGGGAATCATCTTACATTGCCCAAAGTTATCCGCGACACGAATACGGGACTTACCATTCGTATACGGAAAACAAACACAAGTTAGAGTATGATGAGGTGCTAAGGAGTATGAGAAAAATGATAACGAAGTCGAAGAAGGTGCTAACGACTTTGAGGAAAATGATAACGAAGTCGAGGAATGTGCTAAGGACTTTGAGGAAAATGATAACGAAATCGAGGAAGGTGTAATGCACTTTGAGGAGGGTGTTGATGACGACGAACCTGCTAACGAGGGAGGTGTTCACGACGACGAGCGTGCTAACGAGGAACCTGCTAACGAGGAAGGTGCTAATGACGAGAAAAAAACAAAAAAGGTATGACATAACCGTCAATTACGTGTTATTCATGTTACATAATGTTGATATAATTTTAGAGTGGATAAAATGATTTTGTATACGTGCTATTCGTATGTATATAATTTTTATTAGGTAGGAGAAATCTAGAAAATGTTTGACCCGTCTCGACCTTAACCCGAACCCGACCCGAAATTGTGTCATACATATTAACCCGATTTCGTTATCATTTTGGTGAAATATTATATATGTTCTGGTGAAATATTTTGTTAAAAATAGATTACTTAGGCTTGTAAATGAACCGAACGAACACGAACGAGGCATGTATACTGATTAAAAATAGAAAATGTATGACACGAAATTTCATACAAACCCTAAAATGTGTCATACATATTAACCCGAACCCGATGTTGAACCCGAGTTTTTTTATTGTTTTTTCGATAAATTAATATATTAATTTCATTTATGTGGATTTCTAATGAACCTTTTTTTAAGGTATTTGGGTCACTTGAAGAACTGAAGAATCGGGTATACAAAAGAGAAGTTGCGAAAGGTTACGTCATTGTTACCCAACGAACGAGGAAAAAAAGGCGAAGGTGCGTCAGCAAGGACAGTGAAGATATGGTTGCAATTCGATCGTGGCGGCGAACCCAAAAGTAAAGCATCCGTTCGGCGTTCCGGTAGCAAAAAGGTTGGCTGTCCTTTTAGTCTGATAGGGAAACTAGACTCAAGTAGTGGTAGTTGGAGCCTTGTGGAGAAGAAAAACATTCACAACCATGAGCCTGCTGAATTTCTCGAGGGCCACGCGTTTGCTAGAAGGCTGACCCCGGACGAAGAATCACTGGTGGAGAGACTTTATCTGCAAAACATGGATCCTACAAATATACATTTAACCATAAGAAATCAATACCCACATAGCGTGTGCATTCTACAAGATGTACAAAACATGATTAAAAAGTTTAAAAGAAAAATGTACGGCGATCGAACTCCAATGCAGATATTGGAGAGCATGTTGCAAGAAGAAAGGTACGTTTATTTCACCAGAGTGAATCCCTCCACAAACGCGGTCGAGGAGGTTTTTTTCGTTCATCCGGACTCGTACAACATATGGCGTGCATTCCCACATGTGTTGATGATTGATGCTACCTACAAGACGAATGAGTATAAGCTTCTGTTTATTCAAGTTGTGGGTGTGACATCGACACACAAGTCTTTTTGTGTGGCTCATGCGTTTGTCTCTAAAGAAAAAAAAAAAGATAACTTCTTATGGGTCCTGGAGAAGCTCAAAGAATTGTTGGTAGATTGCATGGAGCCACGTGTAATTGTAACAGATATGGATCAAGCTTTGATGAATGCTTGCGATAAAGTATTCCCAAAAGCTTCCAAATTGTTATGTAGGTGGCACATTGTCACACCCCGATTTCCACGTGTCACCGGTGGGGGATTATCGTGACGTGGTTGGCAACATAATAGTCAAACAACACAATATTTAATATGCACAGCGGAAGCAATTTAAAAGATATAATAGAACCAAATTTAATATTGTAATATCAAATGTCACAATATTCGGAAGTTTATCCACAGATGGATCGGAACAAAATATGAAACAATAGTTCAACAGACTTCAGGCATCTTAAGCTTGCGAGACTTCTAATGATGCTAAGGAGAAATCCCAGCCAATTACGCTTAGTACCTACATTTAATCTTTTTGGGAAAATACGTCAGTTTACACTGGTAAATACAATCAACTGACTCATTTTGGAAAATGATTGAAAATTGGTTTGGATGCACATGGCATAAACATTTTATTTAACTTGGGAGAATTATTTAAATATATAATATTGTGAACAAATTACAGGTTCCTTGTGCGTTCAGTAGCCCGGATCTTGTCCGGGTTAGAGATCAATAGACACACCACAATATTCTTTTGTGCACTGACGGGTGTACGCCTACACCCCGTGCTTAAGTCGTGGCCATTTCGTAAAATGATGCCAAGGATATCCGGGACATGGTCATTAACCCCCCAAAGGTTAATTCTCCTAGTCCCACTAGCCTCCCAGTCTCCTAGACTGACATTCCTAGTCCCACTAGCCAAATTCCTCCCAGTCTCTAAGACTGCTATATCCTCCACCTCGACCTCCTAGATCGAGCCTCGGTCCCCATGACCGAGCCTCAGCCTTCATGACTGAGCCTACTCTCCCTAGTCTCACTAGCCATCTACCTCGATCTCTAAGATCGAGCCTCGGCCTCTCAGACCGAGCCTCAGCCTTTCTAGACTGAGCCTATAAATAATAAAAGGTGCTCAACATTCGTTTGTAAAAAGTTTTGGATCTGGACTTAAGTGGTATGCAGAAAAATGTTTTCGTGAGAGCCCTAGTGATCATAGTCTAGACTCGAGAAAGAATCCTAGTTCGCTATGATCAGAGCTCTGATACCAAGCTGTCACACCCTGGCTTTGCGGAAGCGTGGTTAATTTGGTGTGACTTCTTAATACCATAGCTTAACCATAACAAAGCTATATGAAATAAAATCATGCAAGATCATCCATACGATTAAGTTTTAAAACCAGAGTAACATACCATTGTCTTAGGGACTTACAACCTCATAACATAAAACATTGTCTTGAAAAACATAAACATCAACATGAAATAAAACGCAGTTTAAGATTTGTGACTCGTCCAGGAAAAAGTCACATTTCCTAAACCCGGATGACCTCGGAACCCATATGCAGCGGGAAAACATAACATACCGCGCCAGATCTTTAATTTCCTGAAATACATGTAAGTTGAAAAATCAACAATAATGTTGAGCGAGTTCATGTGTAAGTGAGTAAGTAAACCTTTGTGAGTATAAAAATAGTCTTGGTATGTAGCAAATAAGGGAATTGAGATCACCAATGGTTTGCAAGGCCACTGATATATGTGAAGTGCAAATAGGGAGACTCAAACCTAGCAGATTTCGCCACGGCATTAGTATGTGGACAAAGTCACCCCAAGGTCCGTTTCGAGTTTGGCCTGGGGCTGGGCTCGCTACACCCAGATAGATCTACCGCTCCTGTCCCTCGGTCCTGCCATGAGGACTAATGGCCTCATATTGCTCCTACCCACTCACATGATCTAAGTAGTAAACCTCCTTACGCTAACCATACCATGTATAAAGTACTTGTAATCGAAGTAACATGTATTTCACCCCCGCAGTTAAGAAAACCGAAAACAGTTAGAGAAAAGGGGGACATGAACTCACAGTCGGTGCGTCTCTACCAAGTACTCCAAATCAGGCAGCTGTGCGACGACCTACAGGTGCTAATTTCTATTAGACGGACGGCCGTGCCTTAGCTTTATAGTTTAAGTCTTTAGGAAATAGTTAGACAACTATTTCGTGTTTACATTCTGTATATACTTGGTAGTTATTCTCCTTCCCAAGGATGGGGGATTCAATACATGTGCGTTCAAATTATACCATTAAGTCTCACTTAACATATATATATATTTCCAATTCCAAAATATAAGTATTTTTCTCAAGAATATTATATTTTCATTTCACATAATTTTTCTCCAATAATACGTTGTTAAAATACGCGTTCATAAATATTTCCGTAAGTGCGTAAGTTAAGTTTTAACCATCGAGTGGTAATATGATTACCGGTATAACTTATATATTCATGGTGAAAGCGTTCGTATTATTTTGGATTCGTTAACGTTCGTAAATATTATTTTTACTCTAAAAATAATATTTATGTATTTTCACAAAATAATCATAAACAGTGTGTGAAAAAAAAATATATATTTATCACGTTAAATTTTGTGAAAATCCCACCTCCGAATATTTAGTAAATAAAGTCATGGCGAAATTCATATTTCGAAAACATGTCAAAAATAATTCTAACACTTGTAGTGTAAATAGTTCTAAGTGTTAGGTTTTTAGAAAAATTTCGCCAGAGTTTCCTCTGTAACGGGAGGTGGCCACGCTTTCAAGCGTATCATTTTCTTTAACAAATTAACTCAACAATTTTCTTTATTTGATCAGAACAACTTTCATCACAACAACTAATCAACATATGTGTAAATTGCCAAAAATTACATGAACTTGCAGTTTTCCCAAAACTGTGGTGTAAATCCCCTTAAATTTAGTAGATCTTCATATAAGGTAATTTGATCTTGTAAAAACCTCATTTTTAGAGAAAATCTATCTTTACAACTTCCAGTCATCTTTTACAAAAACTGTTATTTTGTCGGATCTTTTCATTTCACAAGTGTTTACACACTTGTGGTTTATAAAAATCATTCTTGTTAGTGTAAGATCCATTTTTAGAAAGCATGATTTCTTTAACGCTTGGTCCTTTGAAAATACCACTTGCAGATACGTAGATCTGCTAGTTTTAAACACTATTCCACAAGTAAAACATTTTTACACAAGTTCATGATTCGTGTGTGGTAGAGTTTCACCTTTTAACCCTTGTATCATTCAAAACAAGCTTATGTTAAGATCCATGACCTTACCATACCGGGTTAAACGATGATCCGAGCTACCACATCATAGATCGGGCCTAAATAATCATACATTTTAATTTCTACAAGTTTTACACAACTTATGTGCTTTTAACCAACAATACTTGCAAGTTTAGTAAACTTTAATGCTTCAAAATGCAAGATTCCGAGTTTTAATCATCATGCATCTTATTAACCACCTTAGATTAGTTCAAGAACGAGTTTTAAGCATTATACCTCTAGCTCGAGGCTAGGGAAGAATCTTGACGAAAATGGCGTGGATAAAAGCAAGATAAAGAGGTCCTTCGCGTTCCGTTTGCTCCAAGCTTCCTAATATGCGACCCTTAACACTTGTATGATGTTGGAATGGCTTGAACAAGATCGAAGGATGGATGGATGTGTGGGTGTGGGTTCGGCCGAGAGCCAAGGAGAAAGAGAGAGAGAGTTGTGAAGTGTGTTGAGTGATGGATGATTATGTTGTGTAATTAGTTGAACTTATAGACTAAGTTTAGAGTCATTATCCATTGGAAATTGTGTCTAATAGATATTAGGCAATGGTGATTAAAATAATCACCAAGGTACAAGGTATGTCCCCTCTTAGTTGGGGACGGTTAGGAGGGGGGGTCCTAGTCCGATTCCAACTAGATAGTTAGGTTATAGTTAAGTTAAGTAGGTTAGTTAAGCACTTAACTTGGTTAGTAGTGTGTTATGCATTAATGCGGGTGCTAGGGTATTCAGGGCTCCTAACTGGCTCAGAAAAAGATAAATAATGAAAATAACAATATTTTCATGCTTCGGGTAACGCCCGGTTGTTCGGTTGGATAGTAATCCGTTAAAGCGCTTAATAAAGCTTTAAAGTGTCGTTAATACCCTTTTTAGTGACACAACTTATTTCTGACACTTTGAAAAAGTGTCTAGTAATATTTTTCTCCTGTTTTGGCACTTTATTAGTTAGCTAAAAGCTGAATTATTATGTAAAGTGCTGAGTTTTGTACTTAGAGTACGTTTTAGGCACATCCAGTCATTGTAACTTATTCCTAGAGACGCAGTTCTACCACCCTTGTATCCCTACACTCACCACTAGTGTAGCAAAATATTTCTGGCTCATACAGGCCTTAGAGGCAGTGTCTGCCTGATGCTGGCTTTATCAGCATGTTCAATAGGTTATCCATTATAGTGCTACTGTGCTTTTTGTGCATCATGTTTGTCACTAAGGTGCTGTAAGCAAAATATGGAGTGACAGCAAATAAAGTATGATGCAAGTAAGTGCATGTATCAGTATGCAAGTAGCAGTTTATTCACAAGTTCAAGCAAGCACAGTAATTAAGCAGTAATTAATTATTAATTAAGTCGTACGGATACCTGGTTTAGTGAGGGTTGTCACATTCTCCCCCCGTTAAATAAATTTCGTCCCGAAATTTAAGTTCTGCTTGTAGATGCAGGGTTCTTAGGAAAAAGGTGGGGGTATTTCTCTTTCATCCGGTTCTCACGTTCCCAGGTGTATTCAAGACCATGTCTGGCATTCCAACGAACTTTGACGAGCTTGACACTGCTCCGGCGGGTCTTGTTAACTTTCCAATCCGTAACCTCAACAGGTTCTTCAACGAAGTGGAGCGTGTCGTCAACATGAATCTCGTCGGTGGGAATGGCAACGGTGACTTGAGTTGGACTTTTCTTTAGATTGGATACATGAAAGGTGTCGTGAACACCATTCAGTTCAGCAGGTAGGTCCAACTTGTATGCTACTAGTCCTATTCTTTCCAGAATTCTGAAGGGACCAATGTAGCGCGGATTTAACTTCCCACGCTTTCCGAAGCGTGCCACACCCTTCCAGGGTGAAACCTTCAATAACACCATTTCTCCAACTTGGAATTCCACATGTTTCCGGTTTGGATCCGCATAGGCCTTCTGTCTGTGGCGAGCTGCTTCGATGCGTTTAAGAATCTGAGCGATCTTGTCTGTCGTCTCTTGGACGATTTCGGGTCCAGCGAGCTGCCTATCACCTGCGTCAGCCCAACATAAGGGTGATCGGCACTTGCGTCCGTAAAGGGCTTCAAATGGCGCGACACCAATACTGGTGTGGTAGCTGTTGTTGTATGAAGATTCGACCAAAGGCAAATGCTTATCCCAGCTACCACCCAAATCCATAACACACGCTCTCAGCATGTCTTCCAGAGTCTGTATCGTTCGCTCGCTCTGCCCGTCGGTTTACGGATGGAATGCAGTGCTCAGATTTAATTGTGAGCCAAAGGCTTCTTGGAAGGATTGCCATATCCTTGACACAAACCTTCCGTCTCTATCAGAGATGATTGAGAGAGGTACTCCATGGCGCGCGACGATCTCTCTCATGTAAATTTCAGCCAATTTGCTCGTATTATCCTTCTCTCTGATAGGTAAGAAGTGTGCTGACTTTGTTAATTGATCCACTATTACCCAAATAGTGTCATGGCCTCTTGGCGTTCTTGGCAATTTCGTAATAAAATCCATGGAGATTTGTTCCCATTTCCACTTGGGAATCTCAGGTTGTTGCAGAAGTCCTGAAGGCTTCTGGTATTCGGCTTTAACCTTAGCGCATGTTAAACATTTGCTCACATAAACAGCAACATCGCCTTTCATCCTATGCCACCAATAATAATCTTTGAGATCTTGATACATCTTATCCGCTCCCGGATGGATAGAGTACCGCGACTTGTGAGCTTCATCAAAAATAACTTCCCTTAAACCACCAAACAGAGGAACCCAAATCCTTTTCTCAAAACATAACGTTCCTTCCTCGTTTGGTACCAGTAGCTTCTCCATCCCACGGAGGTATTCTTCTTCAAGGTTTCCTTCCTTGAGAGCTTCCTTCTGCGCGGCACGAATGCGCAAGGAAAGATCGGTTCGGACAATCATTTCCAAAGCCCTAACCCTTATGGGCTTGATTCTCTCTTTACGACTTAGGGCATCGGCGACCACGTTCGCCTTCCCTGGATGGTACTTTATCTCGCAGTCGTAGTCGTTCAACAATTCAACCCATCGTCTTTGCCTTATATTCAACTCCTTCTGGTTGAATATATGCTGTAGGCTCTTGTGATCTGTAAAGATTGTACACTTCGTACCATAAAGGTAGTGTCTCCAGATCTTTAAAGCAAAAACCACTGCGCCGAGCTCCAAATCGTGTGTGGTATAGTTCTTTTCATGCACTTTCAACTGACGCGATGCGTAAGAAATAACCTTTTGGCGTTGCATCAACACACAACCCAGTCCTTGACGCGATGCGTCGCAGTATACCACAAAATCATCAGTACCCTCTGGTAGAGCTAAGATTGGTGCGTTACAAAGCTTATCCTTCAGTACCTGGAACGCTTCATCCTGTTTGATTCCCCAATCAAACTTCTTATCCTTCTGCGTGAGGAGCGTCAATGGTTGAGCGATCTTTGAAAAATTCTCAATGAATCTTCGGTAATAGCCAGCCAAACCCAAGAATTGTCGAATCTCGGTTGGCGTCTTTGGCGTTTCCCTATCCTTGATCGCCTCGATCTTGGTTGGATCCACGTGGATTCCATCTCCATTTACCACGTGCCCAAGGAATTGCACCTCTCGTAGCCAAAACTCGCACTTAGAGAATTTGGCATACAGCTGTTCTTCCTTCAGCAGCTCTAGAATGGCTCTAAGATGCTGCTCGTGTTCAGCCTTCGTCTTTGAATAAATTAAAATGTCATCGATGAATACAATCACGAACTTATCCAAGTACGGCTTGCAAACTCTATTCATTAGATCCATGAATACCGCAGGTGCGTTTGTCAAACCAAATGGCATAACGAGGAACTCGTAGTGCCCATAACGAGTTCTGAAGGCTGTCTTCGGGATGCTTTCCTCTTGTATCCTTAACTGATGGTATCCAGATCGAAGATCGATCTTTGAATAAAAGCTTGAACCTTGAAGTTGGTCGAACAGATCATCAATTCTTGGCAGAGGATACCTATTCTTGATCGTCAGCTTGTTCAGCTCCCGGTAGTCGATGCACATACGGAAACTACCGTCCTTCTTTTTGACAAACAGGACCGGAGCTCCCCAAGGCGAGAAGCTTGGTCGGATAAATCCCTTGTCTAACAACTCTTGAAGTTGTGTCGACAATTCTTGCATCTTAGACGGAGCAAGTCTATAGGGTGCCTTAGCCACAGGCGCGGCGCCTGGAACTAAGTCAATGTGAAACTCTACTTGTCTCTGAGGCGGCAGTCCAGGTAAGTCTTCTGGGAAGACTTCTGGGTATTCCCTCACGACAGGGATGTCTTCGATTCTTGGCTCAGCAGCCTTTTTATCCATAATGTGTGCCAGGAAGGCAACACATCCCTTCTGCAAACACTTTCGCGCTTTCAGGCAGCTGATAATCCTTAACGGCGTATCACGCTTCTCTCCGTGAACCACAATTGTTTCGCCATCTTCGGTTGGGATACGAACGGTCTTCTCATGACAAACTATCTCTGCCTTGTTACCTGATAACCAATCCATTCCTACCACCACGTCGAAGCTTCCCAACCGGACTGGTAGTAGATCCAGAGCAAACTCACGCTCTCCTAATTCGATCACACAACCTCTGATAACTTCATTGGCTTCTACTAACTTTCCATTGGCCAATTCGATTGAGTACGGAATATCTAACTTATTAGCGGCTAAACCAAGCATATTCTTAAATTCTAACGACACGAAGCTATAACCGGCGCCAGTATCAAATAAAACGGATGCATAGCGTTGATTTACAGGGAACGTACCAGTAACAACATTGGGGTCCTGGCGCGCTTCCCTAGCTTCGATTTGGAACACTCTTCCACGGGCTTGGTTTAACTCTGGGCAGTTCTTCTTAAAATGCCCGATATCACCGCAGTTAAAGCATCCAAGTCTTTGCCCATTTCCACCTCCATTTCCAGCTTGGTTGTTATTTTGGTTTGCATTGCCAGCTTGGTTCACATTGTTGACCCGATTCCCGTTTCCTCCATTGTTCCCCTGTGGGCGATTTCCAATACCACCATGGTTATTATTTCTATTCCCAAATCCTCCCTGGCCTCCCCGGCCAGCACTAGCCCAACAAGAATCTTTCGAGTGGCCCGGCTTTCCACATGCTTCACATATTTTCACATTACAATGGCCAGTATGGTGGCGTTGACAGGTATTACACTTGGGCTGGGTGCCCTGGTATCCTTTTCCTTTCTTTCCACTGCCAGCTGATCCTCCTTTCTTAACCGCCACACTGGCGCCCTGCTTGAAGTTTGAGAACTTCCGTTTGTTACCTCCTGATGACTCGACGTGAGTCTCTTTCTTCTTCGGCTCTGCTTCATCAAACTTGTTCAAACGAATAGCCTCCTCAGTGAGAGCTACGCTCAAATCGATCGCCTCAGTAATGGTCGCAGGCTTAGATGAGGTTACCATGCTTATGATTTGAGGAGCTAGTCCCCAAATGAAGCATTCAATTCTCTTGAACTCAGGAGTGACCATGTAGGGTACCACATGCGATAAGTCATGGAACCTTTGAACGTACTCTGCGATCTTTGGACCGTCCATTTTCAAATGCCAAAACTCGGTCTCCAATCTCTGGATTTCTGCGCGGGAACAGTACTTTTTGCGGATAAGTTCCTTTAGTTCGGTCCAGGTTAGCGCGTAGGCAGCAGCTTCGCCTAGTGTCTGAACTTGTAGATTCCACCAGGATAGGACTCCATCTAGAAACAGCCCTGAGATATAGGTGACTTGCTGATCCAGCGCGCACTTGCTCATGCGAAGAACAGATTCGGTTTTCTCAGCCCAACGAACAAAGGCGACAGCACCTCCTGTGCCATCAAAGTTGACCGGTTT
Organism: Helianthus tuberosus; assembly: GCA_030545235.1. NCBI lineage: Eukaryota > Viridiplantae > Streptophyta > Magnoliopsida > Asterales > Asteraceae > Helianthus > Helianthus tuberosus. The sequence goes on along the minus strand of CM060437.1, from coordinate 29,188,923 downwards.
GCAGTCCAGAAACTGCTTGTAGGTGCACCCTGCACATACATTGTAACACGTGAACGGCATTAGCATCTTTGCTATAGATATCCAATTAGGTCATGGTATGTCTAAATGACTTAGTATTACCATGAGGTGGATTATTGTTGTTGCCATTGTTATTATTGGTGCTGCTTCCGCTGGGTCCTCCTTGCGAGGCAGCGTATTGTGCGATGGCAGCAGCGATAACTTGCTGGAGTTCTGCCTCATTGGTAGGCATGCGTGTCTCACGTCTCGGCGGCATCTTCTAAAAGATGGTTTACGTTGGTCAGGCCATAGTAAAACGTACGTATATAGTAATAGTAATAGCACATAACATCTCATGTTATCAACACATCACAAATACCAATCACACAACATCCCATGTCATAAAAATATAAATAAGCAATCAAGCGAATCAAATATGGTGAGAATGCTGCGATTGCCATATATCGAGACCACATAGTAAGTGTATCAGTACATCCCTGTGTCATACAATCATCAATCAACTAGGGGCTACATCACCCCTGTCCAAAAACTATATCATGTCAGTGTCAAATACAACATCAAATACATGTCAACAAAAGTCAGGATCATAAAGTAGTCTCCAAAAATGCTGTGCAGTCCAACAATCGCCGTCTTCTCACCCTCGTCTACCCAAACAGCACTGATGAGCTCTATACAGATGGTGGTGGAGGAGGGGAAAGTGGGTGTAAAACAAACGACGTAACTGGAGCCAGTCCTCCTCCATGGCTCGCTGGGTACGAATGATAGAAGCAACCTGCTGCTCTAGTGTAAAAAGACGGGCAGCATAATCTGGAGGTAAGGGTCGAAATGGCTGCAGAGGAGAGTGCGTCTGACCATGGCACTGGCATGGTGGCAGCTGAGCTCTCTCAAGCTCCTGGATGCGCTGCGTGTGTGACTCGTGCTGGGCGACAAAAGACATCAAAACGTCCTCGATAGTATACCCCATGTGGAAAGAATGGTAGGGGTCAGTAGGTGGCATAGCAGAGTCTGGTGCCCAAAGGAACGGCTCACTGGTGGGATCAAAAGGTGCCACATGAAATGGAGAAACAGAGGGTGGAACAGATGACATCTGGGGCATGAAGGGGATAGACATCGGTACATGCCCAAAAGGATGGGCTGAAGAACCCTCTCCAGGCCTTGCTGGAGGTACAAACTGAGGAACCTGAAAAGAAAAATCAACATGTCGTGTATCAGAGATCTGAGGGGGAAAAGGTCGAACATCCTCATCAGCAGGTATCCAACCGTGCTGTGCATGCTCATCTGGTGGATCCATGTGTGCCGCAAACAGTGCATGCTCGGGCTCTAGTGGGATGGGATCAGGTGGGGGAGCAACAAAAGGGTGAATAGGTGCAATGTGCTCAACAGGATGGTCAACAGGTATATCAACAACAGGTAGAGGAACAACAGGATTAACAACGACATGATCGCCCCCTAACAAAGGAACATCCACGGGGAGATCATCAACAGGTGGGTCTGCTATAACAGGCTCAATAGGGATGCCAGCATGTACGGGGTCATGCTCAAGTATGGGGTCTAGAGCGGCTGCCTGCTCAGGGGCGACGGCAGGCTCGGGATCATCAAAAGCCATCTCGAAGTCAAACTCGGGGTCGATAGGATCTACTGGGTCAGCTGGGTCCTCCATGGGCTGATCCATAGGTATAAACTCGATATCATGATCCGAGTCGAATCCCGGGGGAATGATAGGATCAGAATCCTCTATGTCATTGTCACACCCCGATTTTCCACGTGTCACCGGTGGGCCCGGTGGGGGAGTATCGTGACGTGGTTGGCAACATCATGGTCAAACAACACAATATAATAATGCACAGCGGAAGCAAAAGATAAATATTACATTCCAAATATAAGTAATGTCAAAGTATTACAACGGAAGGTAAAGGATCCACAGGCGGATCAATTAAAGAAAACTGTTCAACAGACTTTAGGCATCTAGAACTTGCAAGATTCCCTAGTGACGCCCTGAGCTCCCAGCCAATTACGCATAGTACCTGTCACTTAACCTTTTTGGAAAATACGTCAGTTTACACTGGTAAATACAATTAACTGACTCATTTTGGAAAAAGAGTTTGAAAAGTGATTCGAGTGCAAACGACACAAAATATCTTGACACATTGATTAAAATGCACAGAGGCAAAATTAATCTTTTATACTTGGCACAATTTTGTTAATAAAAATCTTGTATCCGATTTACATGGTTGTCCAACATTTAGGGCCGGTGATTATACAATACAAGCCGGACAAGATTAATCGACACACCACAAATATAATCTCACAAGAAGATACCCTTACGAGTGAGTATACGTTATACATATGCAACAGGAGGTGTTTTGCCTACACCTTGTGCTTACGTCGTGGCCATTCACTTTTTAAAATGAGCCAAGGATATCCAGGACACGGTCATTAACCCCCAATGTTATTTGTTATCAATCAATACAGATTAAACGGGATTATGCAATTTAATCATCTCCGATTAAAAGGTTTCTACACCCGACCAAGCGGTATTTTTATAATACCGTATCCCAAGCCCGTATAAGGGAAAATAAGTTAAAAGTATTTACCTGAGCTAGCAATGCAACTGACACTCAGCCGTATATCTTAATCAGCAAGCACAAGTACTTCTACTGGGGCTCTTAATCTGGAACGAAGGTTTTATTAACCTATTAAATTCCTAACGGGTCTTATTTAAGTCGTAACTTAGACCGGTTAGTTTTAAGGAAAGGTTTACGGTTCAAAACGCATGATTAAGCGAAGACCGGAATAGGATGTGATTTAGACCCGACAAGTCTGGAGACTTGTATAATATGGGTAAACTAAACACATTCTGGATTTTGAGATAAAACCGATAAGGTTTGACCCGTTTCGGCTAATTTATGTAAACTTGTTACATAAACCGAACCGAACGCGTAATAAGCATAACGGGTATCCGTAAGAGCCATATACAGGTTTCCTAAGTTAATATGCTTCAAATATGTTGGGACATCAGTAGGATGTCTTTCATTATGCCCCGAACTAATTTAAACACAAACTATGCCCCGTAGGGGTAGTTTGGTCATTTTAAAGTTTGTAAAAGCGTTTAGATGTTTAACAGAGTTACAGGTCTGATGTAAACAGCAAACATACTCAATTTGATGAGTTATAATAGTAGGGTAAAGTATATATGTGAAATATATCATTTATAACCAAGCTATGCACCGAAGGGGCATTTTGGTAATTTCACATAAGCCGAAAAGCTCAAAACTGAAGTCTGAGTTTATCAACCTTTGCTTACTGTTAAAATATCATAATTTTCCTCGTATATCAGTAGGTATCAACCCGGGTATGTTCAATATGATTTTAAAACATACTATGCGTTAAAAACGCTAAATAAGGCGATTAAAGGCCATTTCCGGGTTTGATACTTAAATCTGATATTTTTATATTTCCAGAAGGCTTAAAATAATTTATTTATCATATGTGATCAGTAGCAAAAGGTTTGGAGTCGTTTAGATATGTAAAACTCATTTTATGGCCCGTAAGGGCAAAACCGACAATTACTGGATTAAGCCTACGACTACTAGTTATGCTCAGCCTAAAATTAATTAAAAATCTTTAAAAATCCCAAAATAATATATTACATCATTGGGTATTAAGTTTGATATCAAAAGGTAGGCTTAACTAGGCTATACGCTAATTACGCCGTTTTATTAACATAAAGCTTACATTTTGCGATATTGAGCATAACTCTTAATCTATAAGTCAAACTGATGTCAAACTTTGCATACAAGTTTATAGATCAGTAACTAAGGTTTCTACACTTTTATATTTTCATAAATCACGTTTTAAGGTAATAAGGGCATAATGGTCAACATATGAGCAATTAACGGAAACACGCATATTAATTGGATAACTAATGAACCAAGGTGTATGATCACAGAGGGTTGTTCTAACAAGTAACCTAATCCAATTTAAGCTCTGAGGCATTTCTAAAACATGCCTAAACGGGTCAGAACTGAAAGTCAAAGTGAAAGTCAAACTATGTGACTTTCGGTTTCGAACCGGGTCTAAACAGGAAATTGTCGGGTTGAACATGTTTAGACATGTTCTTACACTTATTACTAAGTTATAACAATGACCCAACAGGTTGTATATGATCTACAATGTTAATTATGCATAAATGGTATTTTAGACTTCCTGTTGACTTTTTAAGTAAAGGTTTGACCCGACTTTTGACCTGGTTAGAGTGATGATCAGGGGAAACCCTTTTGAGGTTTTATTACCCACATAAATACCATCTTAAATCTACTTTTGATTCGAGAATTGACTGAGCCATTATTGACTAATCTCGAAGTCAAACGTTAACTACGATATTTTGACTTTTAAGCTAAATACTAAGCTAAACATAATTAGAGAAGGTCTAGCATACTTACAAGTGCTTAATGGATGCTTAGGAAGGCTTGGGGGCTGCTTGGAAGTTCCACAAAAGCTCTAAATGGCCAGATGAAGATGTGAGGAGTGTTGTGACTTGAAGGTGGCCTTTTATAGTGAATCAAGCACCACAATTTGTTGACAACTAAGGCTAGCACACACCACAACAATCCAACATGTGTCCTAGTGTTTAGGGGGTGTTTTAGGAGTCAAGTGGTGAGGAGAAATGAGTTAGAATCGTTTGTAATGGCCATGGCAGACAAGAGATCAAGGAAAATCGAATTGCTGTCCAGATATGGCAGTGGCGTAGCGCCACTGCATGCACATCATGTGCTCGCGCTACGCGAGCCCTCAGGGTCTTCCAACATATTTTTTTTTATTTGCAGTTTAGGTCCCTGGCTCTTCAAACTTTGTAAAGACACTCGTTTATTGCTGTATGAACCCTTATAATTGACATATAGGGGCTTCAAGACATATACCCACTTTGTTAAGTCCCCGGGTAACTTTATTGTTACCCGAAAAGGCCTAATTTTCAACGTTGACACTTTAACCCCTCGCACACGAATTCGATCATAACTTTCTCATACGTTAACGAAACTTTACGAAATTTAAATCGTGCATTCTAGTGAGCAAAATTAACATTTACAAAGCTTCGGGTTTGTCAAAAGGTCACTCAGAGGTATATCTTTAAACATGTTGACACATTTAACCCCTGTGGTTTGTAATCTCCCACTTTTAGTTTCGTATGATCCATGATTTATTCGTTTGAAGGTATGAGCATCGTGTAGGGTTAATGTACATTATATTTATTTACAGTTGACACTTAGAATACGTATTTTCACATACTTTCCATGTTTGTCAACTTTAGTCCTTCTATAATATTTCTTTCACACGTTTAAACATTATGACACGTGTCAACACATTATAGGACGTGAATTTTCGAGGTGTTACAGTCATCATGGTCAAACGTAAAGCTGGGAATAGGTGCAACAGAGGATGCCTGGTCGGGATCAGAATCATGCGCAAAGTGATGTGCGCTCAATGTGTGAGAAGGTGCGGATGCCACAGACTCGAAGGAGTCTGGGACAGGAGAATGTGCAGGCGAATCCTCAGCGGGAACGTCAGCGATCATCAGAAGATCGTCCGCAGGAAGAAGGGCCTCGCCCTGGATCTCATCCTCAAAGGGCTCATCCTCAAACAGGTCAATATCGCCATCAGCCTCGGCGTCAAGAAGAAAATCATATGCTGGATAAACGGCTAAGGGTATAGGGGCCGGAATCTCTACTAGAGGTAGGTACTCAGCGGGAGGGTCATCTGCAGGCTCATCAGCACCATCGGGTAGTGCGAAAGGCTGGAAATCATCCTCGTCAGTACTGGTATAGTCAGATGTGTGCACCTCGTGCTCGGAGGATGTGAGGTCATCAGATACGATAGGTATGGGTCCAGTGGTGTCCGAAACGCCAGTACTGGCTGAGTCCATAAGTCTGTAACATAAACACAAATATGCTCAAATAATCAGTCATACAATCAGATAATCACATAAGTCACCAAGTAAGGTATCACATAATTCTCCTAGTCCCACTAGCCTCCCAGTCTCCTAGACTGACATTCCTAGTCCCACTAGCCAAATTCCTCCCAGTCTCTAAGACTGCTATATCCTCCACCTCGACCTCCTAGATCGAGCCTCGGTCCCCATGACCGAGCCTCAGCCTTCATGACTGAGCCTACTCTCCCTAGTCTCACTAGCCATCTACCTCGATCTCTAAGATCGAGCCTCGGCCTCTCAGACCGAGCCTCAGCCTTTCTAGACTGAGCCTATAAATAATAAAAGGTGCTCAACATTCGTTTGTAAAAAGTTTTGGATCTGGACTTAAGTGGTATGCAGAAAAATGTTTTCGTGAGAGCCCTAGTGATCATAGTCTAGACTCGAGAAAGAATCCTAGTTCGCTATGATCAGAGCTCTGATACCAAGCTGTCACACCCTGGCTTTGCGGAAGCGTGGTTAATTTGGTGTGACTTCTTAATACCATAGCTTAACCATAACAAAGCTATATGAAATAAAATCATGCAAGATCATCCATACGATTAAGTTTTAAAACCAGAGTAACATACCATTGTCTTAGGGACTTACAACCTCATAACATAAAACATTGTCTTGAAAAACATAAACATCAACATGAAATAAAACGCAGTTTAAGATTTGTGACTCGTCCAGGAAAAAGTCACATTTCCTAAACCCGGATGACCTCGGAACCCATATGCAGCGGGAAAACATAACATACCGCGCCAGATCTTTAATTTCCTGAAATACATGTAAGTTGAAAAATCAACAATAATGTTGAGCGAGTTCATGTGTAAGTGAGTAAGTAAACCTTTGTGAGTATAAAAATAGTCTTGGTATGTAGCAAATAAGGGAATTGAGATCACCAATGGTTTGCAAGGCCACTGATATATGTGAAGTGCAAATAGGGAGACTCAAACCTAGCAGATTTCGCCACGGCATTAGTATGTGGACAAAGTCACCCCAAGGTCTGTTTCCAGTTTGGCCTGGGGCTGGGCTCGCTACACCCAGATATATCTACCGCTCCTGTCCCTCGGTCCTGCCATGAGGACTAATGGCCTCATATTGCTCCTACCCACTCACATGATCTAAGTAGTAAACCTCCTTACGCTGACCATACCATGTATAAAGTACTTGTAATCGAAGTAACATGTATTTCACCCCCGCAGTTAAGAAAACTGAAAACAGTTAGAGAAAAGGGGGACATGAACTCACAGTCGGTGCGTCTCTACCAAGTACTCCAAATCAGGCAGCTGTGCGACGACCTACAGGTGCTAATTTCTATTAGACGGACGGCCGTGCCTTAGCTTTATAGTTTAAGTCTTTAGGAAATAGTTAGACAACTATTTCGTGTTTACATTCTGTATATACTTGGTAGTTATTCTCCTTCCCAAGGATGGGGGATTCAATACATGTGCGTTCAAATTATACCATTAAGTCTCACTTAACATATATATATATTTCCAATTCCAAAATATAAGTATTTTTCTCAAGAATATTATATTTTCATTTCACATAATTTTTCTCCAATAATACGTTGTTAAAATACGCGTTCATAAATATTTCCGTAAGTGCGTAAGTTAAGTTTTAACCATCGAGTGGTAATATGATTACCGGTATAACTTATATATTCATGGTGAAAGCGTTCGTATTATTTTGGAATCGTTAACGTTCGTAAATATTATTTTTACTCTAAAAATAATATTTATGTATTTTCACAAAATAATCATAAACAGTGTGTGAAAAAAAATATATATTTATCACGTTAAATTTTGTGAAAATCCCACCTCCGAATATTTAGTAAATAAAGTCATGGCAAAATTCATATTTCGAAAACATGTCAAAAATAATTCTAACACTTGTAGTGTAAATAGTTCTAAGTGTTAGGTTTTTAGAAAAATTTCGCCAGAGTTTCCTCTGTAACGGGAGGTGGCCACGCTTTCAAGCGTATCATTTTCTTTAACAAATTAACTCAACAATTTTCTTTATTTGATCAGAACAACTTTCATCACAACAACTAATCAACATATGTGTAAATTGCCAAAAATTACATGAACTTGCAGTTTTCCCAAAACTGTGGTGTAAATTCCCTTAAATTTAGTAGATCTTCATATAAGGTAATTTGATCTTGTAAAAACCTCGTTTTTAGAGAAAATCTATCTTTACAACTTCCAGTCATCTTTTACAAAAACTGTTATTTTGTCGGATCTTTTCATTTCACAAGTGTTTACACACTTGTGGTTTATAAAAATCATTCTTGTTAGTGTAAGATCCATTTTTAGAAAGCATGATTTCTTTAACGCTTGGTCCTTTGAAAATACCACTTGCAGATACGTAGATCTGCTAGTTTTAAACACTATTCCACAAGTAAAACATTTTTACATAAGTTCATGATTCGTGTGTGGTAGAGTTTCACCTTTTAACCCTTGAATCATTCAAAACAAGCTTATGTTAAGATCCATGACCTTACGATACCGGGTTAAACGATGATCCGAGCTACCACATCATAGATCGGGCCTAAATAATCATACATTTTAATTTCTACAAGTTTTACACAACTTATGTGCTTTTAACCAACAATACTTGCAAGTTTAGTAAACTTTAATGCTTCAAAATGCAAGATTCCGAGTTTTAATCATCATGCATCTTATTAACCACCTTAGATTAGTTCAAGAATGAGTTTTAAGCATTATACCTCTAGCTCGAGGCTAGGGAAGAATCTTGACGAAAATGGCGTGGATAAAAGCAAGATAAAGAGGTCCTTCGCGTTCCGTTTGCTCCAAGCTTCCTAATATGCGACCCTTAACACTTGTATGATGTTGGAATGGCTTGAACAAGATCGAAGGATGGATGGATGTGTGGGTGTGGGTTCGGCCGAGAGCCAAGGAGAAAGAGAGAGAGAGTTGTGAAGTGTGTTGAGTGATGGATGATTATGTTGTGTAATTAGTTGAACTTATAGACTAAGTTTAGAGTCATTATCCAATGGAAATTGTGTCTAATAGATATTAGGCAATGGTGATTAAAATAATCACCAAGGTACAAGGTATGTCCCCTCTTAGTTGGGGACGGTTAGGAGGGGGGGGGTCCTAGTCCGATTCCAACTAGATAGTTAGGTTATAGTTAAGTTAAGTAGGTTAGTTAAGCACTTAACTTGGTTAGTAGTGTGTTATGCATTAATGCGGGTGCTAGGGTATTCAGGGCTCCTAACTGGCTCAGAAAAAGATAAATAATGAAAATAACAATATTTTCATGCTTCGGGTAACGCCCGGTTGTTCGGTTGGATAGTAATCCGTTAAAGCGCTTAATAAAGCTTTAAAGTGTCGTTAATACCCTTTTTAGTGACACAACTTATTTCTGACACTTTGGAAAGTGTCTAGTAATATTTTTCTCCTGTTTTGGCACTTTATTAGTTAGCTAAAAGCTGAATTATTATGTAAAGTGCTGAGTTTTGTACTTAGAGTACGTTTTAGGCACATCCAGTCATTGTAACTTATTCCTAGAGACGCAGTTCTACCACCCTTGTATCCCTACACTCACCACTAGTGTAGCAAAATATTTCTGGCTTATACAGGCCTTAGAGGCAGTGTCTGCCTGATGCTGGCTTTATCAGCATGTTCAATAGGTTATCCATTATAGTGCTACTGTGCTTTTTGTGCATCATGTTTGTCACTAAGGTGCTGTAAGCAAAATATGGAGTGACAGCAAATAAAGTATGATGCAAGTAAGTGCATGTATCAGTATGCAAGTAGCAGTTTATTCACAAGTTCAAGCAAGCACAGTAATTAAGCAGTAATTAATTATTAATTAAGTCGTACGGATACTTGGTTTAGTGAGGGTTGTCACATTGATGCCCGATCAAGCGGTATGCTATATACCGTAACCCAAGCCCGTATAGGGAAAATAAGTTAAAAGTATTTACCTGAGCAACGTATAAATCACAATAAGAAAACGCAAGTAGCTTTTACTGGTACTCCTAATCTGGAACGAAGGTTTATAATAACCTATATTAGAATCCTAACGGGTCTTTAGTTAAGCTTAAGCTTTGACCGGTTAGTTTCAAAGATACGGTTCGTACGCACGATTAAGCGAAGACCAGATAGAATGTGATTTAGACCCGAAAAGTTTGAAGACTTGCTTAATATGGGTTTATTATTCACATTCTGGATTTTGAGATAAAACCTATAAGGTTTGACCCGTTTAGGCTAATTTATGTAAACTAGTTACATAAACCGAACCGAACGCGTAATAAGTGTAACGGGTATTCATGAGAGCTATTTACAGGTTTCCTAAGTTAATATGCTTCATATATGTTGTGACATCAGTAATATGCCTTTTATTATGCCCGAAATGAATTTAATTACAAACTATGCCCCGTAGGGGTAGTTTGGTCATTTTAATGGTTGTAAAAGAGTTTAAGTGTCAACCTGAGTTACAGGCCTGATGTAATCAGCAAATATACTCAATTTGCTAAGTTATATCAGTAGGTTAAAGTATATAAGTGAAATTTATCAATTATAACCAAACTATGCCCCGTAGGGGTATTTTGGTAGTTTCACATAAGCCGAAAAGCTCAAAACCGAAGTCTGAGTTTATCAACCTTTGCTTACTGTTAAAATGTCATAATTTGCCTCAAATATCAGTAGGTATCAACCCTTGTATGTTTAATATAGTTATAGCACATACTATGCGTTAAAAACGCTTAGAAAGGCGATTCAAGGCCATTTCCGGGTTCGATACTTAAATCTGATATTTTTATATTTCCAGAAGGCTTAAAATAATTTATTTATCATATGTGATCAGTAGCAAAAGGTTTGGAGTCGTTTAGATGTATAAAACTCATTTTATAGCCCGTTAGGGCAAAACCGACTATTACCGGATTAAGCCTACGACTATAAGTTATGCTCAGCCTAAAATTAATTAAAAATCTTTAAAAATCCCAAAATAATATATTACATTAGTGGGTAAAGAGTTTGATATAAAAAAGTATGTTTAAGTAGGCTATACGCTAAATACGCCGTTTAATTAACATAAAGCTTTAATTTTACGCTAACGAGCATAACTCTTAATCTACACCTCAAACTGATGTCAAAATTTGTATTCAAGTTTATATATCAGTAATTAAGGTTTCTACTCTTTTACATTTCCAAAAATCACGTTTTAAGGTGAAAAGGGCATAATGGTCAACATACGAGCAATTAACGGAATCATGCATATTAATTGGATAACTAATGATCCGAGGTGTATAATCACATAGGGTAATACTAGCATGTAACCTGGTCCAAATAAATCTCTAAGGCATTTCTAAGACATGCCATAACGGGTCAGAACTGAAAGTCAAAGTATAAGTCAAACTATGCGACTTTCGGTTCCGAACCGGGTCTAAATAGGAAATTGTCGGGTTGAACATGTTTAGACATGTCCTTACACTTATTACCAAGTTATATTAATGATCAAACAGGTTATATGTGTTCTACATTGCTAATCATGCATAAATTGCAAATTTAAACTTTCTGTTGACTTTTTAATTACACGTTTGACCCGACATTAGACCTAGTTAGAGTTGGAATCAGGGGGAACCCTTTTGAGGTTTTATTACCCACATAATTACCAACTTATAATTACTTTTGATTCGACTAATCACTGGAGCATTAGTAATTAATCTTAAAGTAAACCGTTAATTACGACGGTTTTGACTTTTAATCTAAAACTAAGCTAAAACTTAATTAAGAAGGGATTAGCAACTTACTGAAGTCCTAAGCTTGATTAGTGATCACTTGAGAGAAGGTTTGAGCTCCAGGAATGATCAGAAAGCTGAAGGAATTGGTGTGAAAAATGTTTGCAAGTTCATGGCCCTTTTATAGTGAAATTTTCACCACAAGAAGTTGACACACAACTCTATCACTGACCACAACCCACCAACATGTGTCCCTAAGTGTTTAGGACTGTTTAGGGGTCGTCCACAATGCAAAAATATCGGTTAAAGGTTGAATACGCGCGAATACAGGAGTCTGTCTACGTATTCTGTTACTGGGCGGTTAACGCGGCCCGCGTAAAAGACCTTAAGGTCTTACGCGGCCCGCCTGGACCCTATTATCAGCTTTCACATTTTCCATTTTCCACATCTTTGTCCCTTAGCTCTTCGAAAGGGCAACGAAGCTTATTATTTGCAATTTGAGCCCTCTTTATTTACCTACAAGGGCTTTAGGACTTATACCCACTTTGCCAAGTCCCTGGACACTTCTGGTTAACCCGAAAAGTCATAACTTTCAACGTTAACACTTTAACCCCTCGCACACGAATTTGATCATAACTTTCTCATACGATAACGAAACTTTATGAAATTTATATCGTGCATTCTAGTGAGCATAATTAACAGTTACAAAGCTTCGGGTTTGTCAAAAGGTCACTCAGAGGTATAACTTAAACATGTTGACACATTTAACCCCTGTAGTTTGTAATCTCTCACTTTTTGCTTCGTATGATCCATGATTTATTCGTTTGATGATATGAACATCATGTAAGGTTATTATGAAGTATATTTATTCACTGTTGACATTTAGAACCCGTATATTCACATACTTTCCATGATTGTCAACTTTAGTCCTTTCAGAGCATTCTTTCACACGTTCAATCACATGACACGTGTCAATACATTATAGGACGTGAATTTTCGAGGTGTTACACACATCTCACAGAATATTCTAAAACACTGTCGGGCAAGATTTACGGATGAAGACTGGAAAATATTCAAGCTTTCTTGGTCTCGACTGTGTAATTCTCCCACTCCGACGATATACAATTATAACTTTCAGCGGCTTTTCACGCGACTGGTTAACGACGAACGATCAGGTACATATTATATTAGTTTACATACATTCATCCATACATATATACATACAAACATTAGAAATCATTGTATTCAATTTTTTTTTCAGATGTTCTGGATTATTTGTATGATGTGTGGCTGAAAGATTATAAAGAAAAGTTCGTTTCAGCTTGGACTAACGCAGTCCCCAATTTTGGTCAACATACAACCAACAGAGTTAAAAGCCAGCATTCTAAGTTTAAGAGATACATTAAAGGGCCAAACAACTCGCTACATAGACTTGTGTGTCTTGTTGGCAAAGTTGTAGAGTCACAAAAGATACAAATAAAACTTAGTTTTCAGGAGAGCAGGTCCGTGCAAATGGGGGAAGATTTCCATTTTTTGACAACATACGCGGTAATGTTTCCCAAAAAGCCTTAGAGTTATTGGTTGTCGAGAGGAAGAAGCTACATGCGTTGAGGGTAGGAGGGGGGACTTGTGGCCACCAGCTTTCTACGGGTTGTGGGTTGCCATGTGCTTGTCAGATGGAGTGGTGGGAAAATACAGGTAACATAACAACTATAACATACGCTTCGATCCATAGAATATAATCATCATTATACTTCATGTTTTAACAATGATTCTTGAAAAACAGGTTGCAAAATTCCACTTGCCGCGATAGATAAATTCTGAACAAAACTTCATTTTTCGATAGAAAAACTTAATCAAGACGAGTGTAATATTCAGGCGGAAATGGATAAACTCACAAAGCAACTACATACGCAGCCACCTCTAGTGTTAAAAAGTATGTTGTCGAAGATGAAAGCGGTGTTGAATCCAAGTATGACTGACCATCAACCGCCTGAGGTACAACAAGATACCCGGGGCCGCCCAACAACGAAAGAAAAACAACAAAAGAATGAAGACCTTGTGAGACGTAAAGATAAATAACCCGAATCACAGAGGAACGACTACACTCAAAAGCCAAATGTGCGACGTAGTCGTTCAAAGAAAAACAAAGAAGAAAAAAATACACTTCCGATTATAGATAAAGACTTTCCACTGTTGGCCGGGCACATGTACATACGTATATACATACATATATTTAGAATTCTTTTTCAATTTTTTATTTTTTAATATTTTTTAGTTTTTTTTTTGCCAATTATAGGTACAAAAACATGATCGAGCGTTTTAAGGATTGGCTTCCATCTAGCTATCGGAGATACATAACACATATCGAAGATGCCCAGCCGGACGGTAACTGTGGGTTTCGATCCATAGCTATGGGTTTGGGGTATGACCAGAAACAGTGGAAGTGGGTCCGCCAAGAGCTACTCGACGAGATGTTCATTAACAAAAAGCGTTGGGGGCATATACTCGAATCATTGGACAAGGGATGTTACGAAAATGTGTATCGATCGATAAATTGGTTAAATGTTGAACCTGCACCCATGGCATGCTGGATGTGGTTGCCCTACACAGGGTTGTTGGTGGCTCAAAAATTTGGGGTGATTGTTCAACATTTAAGCAACGGTGTTTGTCAAACTTACTTCCCGATGTTCGATGGACTGCAGGTTTACCCGAACCATTCCATTTTAACGATTTCTTATGTCGAAGATAGCCATTTCATCATGCTTAAGTTAGCGGATGATAGCCCGATGCCAGTACCTAATGGACTTTGGAATATATACCGAAGTATGGAAGCTATGGAATGGGAGACAATGTACATGTCTCGTATTGCACAGGGTAGGACGTTACTACGTAGTAATAGAACTCGACAAAAAGACGTTATTGACTTGTGTTAGCTGTATCATTCGTGAAACATAGTGTACGCAACGAACTTATTAATGTTTCTCTTTATTATAATTTAAATATATTGTAACATCCGTCAAATATAGTGTACGCAACAACTTTTTTATAAATTTTTTTTAATTAAAGTGCTTCATATAAAAGAAAAGAGTACAAAATAAAAGAAAACTATTGTTTTAAAGGGATTTAAAATTGTTGACTCAAACTAAAAATGAAATCTGTTTTATTTATAAAAGGAATTAATTTTAATATAAATAAATGAATAATAAAAAATGTCAAATAAAAAAGGGAGGGGTCCTTCTGTATCGGACTGGCCTCCCCCGGGATTCGAACTCGAAAATTTCGCATAGAACACACAAGCCTTAACCAGTTTATCCTCCTGTACAGGAGCTGATAAATTGGTTATAGTATATCCTTTATACACTTCATACGCTTTAAACCCAACAACTCCTATAAGGTGCTCATTGAACCATAGGGCTCTCATTGAACACAAACACTTTCCCAACTTCAATAAAGGGGTATACTAGATCTAAAATTTGAAAACTCACACACTAAAACACCAAGAACACACACACAAACGCTCTGGATCACACGATTTTCACAAGACAAACTCTGGACGACACGATGAAGGTTAGTTTGTATTCCAAATTTTATTGCTTAATCTTCAACCTTTTTTTATTTTTTGGTTTTATTTCCGCCGTTTGTGGTGGTGTTGGGTTTTACGGTGGTGTTGGCTTTGATGGTGGTGTTGGGTTTGACGGTGGTGGGGGATTGACGGCGGCGGGGGATTGACGGCGGTGGGGGATTGGTGGCGGTGGGGGATTGACGGCGGTGGGGGATTGACTGTGGTGGGGAATGACGGCGGTGGTGATTGACGGTAGTGGTGGTGGTAGTGGTGGTGGTGGTGGCTGTGGTGGTGGCTGTGGTGGTGGTGGTTGTGGTGGTGGTGGTGGTGGTGGTGCTGGTTGTGGTGGTGGTTGTGGTGGTGGGGATTGACGGCTGTGGTGGTGGTGATTGTTGTGGTGGTGGCCGTGGTGGTGGTGGCTGTGGTGGTGGTGGTGGTGGTTAGGCGGGCGTGGTGGTAGTGGTGGTGGTGGTGGTGGTTAGGCGGGTGTGGTGGTGGCTGTGGTGGTAGTGGTGGTGGTGTTGGTCGTGGTTAGGCGGGTGTGGTGGTGGTGATGGTAGCGTAACCCTACCCGACCCCCGGCCTGACACGTTTGCCGGGTCTAGACTTATATCATCGTTTTTCCACAAATTTTAAGCTCTCATCTATATGCACATCTGTATGTGGTATAACCAGTGATTCATCAGCGAAGCACTTCTTCAGATTGCAGATGTGAAACACATTTTGAATTCCACTGAGCTCTTCCGGTAAGTTTAACTTATAGGCAACTGACCCGACACGTTCGATAACCTCGAAAGGTCCTATGTATCTCGGGCTTAGCTTGCCTTTCTTACCAAATCGCATCACTCCCTTCCAGGGTGATACTTTAAGTAGGACTTTGTCACCTACTTCGAAGTTAAAAGCCTTACGCTTTGGATCTGCGTAGCTCTTCTGCCTATCCCGGGCAGCTTTGAGACGGTCACGAATCTGGACGATCTTGTCCGTCGTTTCAAAGACTATCTCTGGTCCTGATAATTGGACATCTCCAACTTCCGCCCAACAAACGGGCGATCTACACTTTCTACCGTATAATGCCTCAAAAGGCGCAGCCTTAATGCTGGTATGGTAGCTATTGTTGTAGGAGAATTCGATTAACGGTAGGTTCTTATCCCAACTACCACCCAAATCGATCGCACATGCACGTAGCATGTCTTCCAACGTTTGAATAGCACGCTCACTCTGACCGTCAGTCTGAGGATGATAAGCTGTGCTAAAATTTAAACGTGTGCCCAAAGATTGTTGGAAACTCTTCCAAAAATGTGACGTGTATCTAGTATCTCTGTCAGAAATAATAGACACAGGTATGTCATGTAAAGCTACAATCTTATCAACGTATAACTGGGCTAATATATCGGAGCTATAAGTCTCCTTGATGGGTAAGAAATGTGCTGACTTAGTCAGTCTATCAACTATAACCCATATTGTATCATTTCCTTTCCTTGTCTTAGGTAACTTGGTGATAAAATCCATGGTTACCATTTCCCACTTCCATGTAGGAAGTTCAGGTTGTTGTAGCAAACCTGACGGTTTCTGATGCTCGGCTTTGACTTGCGCACATGTCAAGCATTTAGCTACATAGGTGGCTACAGACTTTTTCAAGCCTATCCACCAATAATTTGCCCTTAGATCCTGGTACATCTTATCGGCTCCAGGATGAACGGAGTATTTGGAACTATGGGCTTCCTGGAGGATGACATCTCGAAGTCCTCCATAAATTGGAACCCATATTCGTCCATTTAACCTTAGAATTCCGTCCTTGCTAAGAGTTAACTGCTCCTCAGTTATCCCTAGCTTTTCGTTAGGATAGTTAGCTTCCAGCACAGCTTCCTTCTGTGCAGCTAACAACCTTTCAGTCAAACTGTTCTTTATCTCCATGTGCTTGGCATTGATCCGGATGGGTTTCATCCTTTCCTTTCAACTCAAGGCATCAGCGACTACATTCGCCTTACCGGGATGATATCTGATTTCACAATCATAATCATTTAAAGTCTCCATCCAACGGCGCTGCCTCATATTTAAATCCTTCTGATTAAATAGATGTTGAAGGCTCTTGTGATCAGAATAGATCACACACTTGATACCATACAAGTAATTCCTCCACAGTTTTAGTGCGAATACAACGGCACCCAACTCCAAGTCATGGGTGGTGTAATTCTTTTCATGCACCTTTAACTGTCTTGAAGCATAGGCAATAACTTTGCCTTTCTGCATAAGCACACACCCCATGCCAGTGTGCGACGCATCGCAGTAAACCACAAAGTCTTCTATTCCATCTGGCAATGTCAGTACTGGGGCGTCGCTCAACTTTTGCTTCAGAATATTAAAGGATTCTTGTTGTTTAGGACCCCAAACAAACTTAACCTTCTTCTTAGTTAAGGAGGTTAGGGGTGCAGCAATCCTTGAAAAATTTTCAATGAAACGCCTGTAATATCCTACCAATCCCAGGAAGCTACGAATCTCTATAGGCGTCTTTGGTTCTTGCCAGTTCATAACTGCTTCAACCTTAGCGGGATCCACTTGGATACCACGCTCGCTAACCACATGTCCAAGAAATTGGACTTCCCGAAGCCAAAATTCGCATTTAGAGAATTTGGCATAGAGCTTCTCTTGATGCAGGAGTTTGAGAATACATCTAAGGTGTTTCTCATGGTCAGCTTGGTTCTTCGAATAGATAAGAATGTCTTCGATGAAAACGATGACGAATTTATCTAAGTAAGGCTTGCAAACGCGATTCATGAGATCCATGAACGCGGCAGGTGCATTAGTGAGCCCAAAAGGCATCACTAGGAACTCGTAATGACCGTAACGAGTCCGAAATGCTGTTTTATGCACATCTTCATCTCTAACCTTCAGTTGATGGTAGTCTGACCTCAAGTCAATCTTCGAGAAATAACTTGCCCCTTGTAACTGATCGAACAAATCGTCGATCCTGGGCAAAGGATACCTATTCTTTATTGTGACCTTGTTGAGCTCACGGTAATCGATGCACAGACGCATAAATCCATCCTTCTTCTTGACAAACAGGACTGGCGCTCCCCAAGGAGACGAACTAGGTTTAATGAAACCTTTGGCTAGCAATTCGTCTAGCTGTGTCCTCAATTCTTTCATCTCTGTGGGCGCCAACCTATAAGGTGCTTTAGCAACTGGTGCTGCTCCGGGAATGATATCAATCCTGAATTCCACTTGTCTATCTGGTGGCAAACCAGGTAGTTCTTCCGGAAAAACTTCTGTGAATTCAGAAATAACAGGGATGTGTTCTATCTTTGGTTTCGGCTCATCAATAATCACTTGTGCCATGTAGATGACACAACCCTTCTTTAAACATTTTGAAGCCTTGAGCATAGTTGCTTGCTCAGGCAGCCCATACTGGGTATCTCCCCGAATGGTAAGTGATTCACCAGATGGAGTCTTTATTACCACTTGTTTCTTGTTACAAACAATTTGGGCCTGGTTATGAGATAACCAGTCCATACCCAGAACTATGTCAAAACCGGCCAACTTAAAGGGAAGTAGAGACAAAGGAAAAGAATGGTTCTTAATGGATATAACACATCCATCTAACACAGTAGAGACGGTTTCTAGGGTGCCATCTGCTAACTCCACCTCATAATTCACTTTTAAGGTTTTGACAGGTAATTTCAGCAATTCACAAAACTTATTATCAACGAAAGACTTATCAGCACCTGAATCAAAAAGTACTCTAGCATAGACGTCATTTACAAGGAAAGTACCTGTAATAACGTTGTCGTCTAGAACCGCTTCTTTTGCGTCCATTCTGAAGACTCTAGCATTAGTCTTCTTGGCCTCTTCAGGCTTCTTGTTGTATTTAGGGCAGTTGGTCTTAATGTGCCCCTTTTCATTGCAACGGTAGCACGTTGCGTCTTTCATCTTCTTGCAATCCAAGGTTTTGTGATCCGTGGACTTGCATATACCACAAGCATAGGTTTTTGACTGAGTCTGAGAGTTCGACTCGAGTCTGCACTTTCCAAAGTGCTGCTTCTTGCAAATTTTGCATTTGGGCTTCTCGCCAGAATGATGCCCATCTTTCCTTGACTCCGATCCTTTCTTGTTGTCACCGTTTCCACGGTTTTTCTTGTTCGATCTCCTTGAACTATCATCTTCACGTTTTCTCTTCTCAGCCTCCTTATTCCTCAGCGATCTCTGCCTGACCGCATCCAAAGTAAGGGATAAAGATATGTCAGCTACAGACCTAAATGTAGCTGGCCGAGAAGCCTTTACGCTTGCCTTGATTTCCGAGGCTAAACCATCGATAAAACGAGTTATTCTTTTTGGTTCTGGGGTCACCAGATAAGGAACCAACCGGGACATCGTGTTGAAGCTCGTTAGGTAAGCTTGACAGTCAAGGTTTGTCATCACCAATGATAGAAAATCAGACTCTATCTTCTCCACCTCATGCTGAGGGCAGTAATTTTCCCTGATAAGGGCAACAAATTGATCCCATGACATATTGTACAATGGGATTTTCCCGGTGGCTTGAATCAGAGATCTCCACCATGCTAAAGCTTCACCCTTAAAAGAATGCCACACAAACTTGACCACATCCCTCTCAGCGCACCCGCTGATATCTACCACCGTATCCATCTCATCCAGCCACGTTATACAGTCAATGGCTCCTTTCTCCCCAGTGAAATCCCGGGGTTTGCAGGAAACGAAATATTTATAAGAACAACCCTTCTCACGGGGTCTTTGGTTCAGTATAACCTGCTGATATGGAGCACTGTGGTTCGAGGAGTGTCGATCATCATCTTTCTTCGGGTCGTCCTTCTTGGACGGTGGCTTTGAAGGCTGTGTAGATAGGGTCCTACTACGAGTCCCACTATACTCTTCGTACCGTCTTTCCAATGCCTTAGTAACTGCGTCGTCGACCAACGCTTTTAATTCAGCACCCGTTAAATTAATCCGGGCGTTATCAATGTTCTCCACTGGATGACTATTTATCTCGTCTGAGTTAGCCATTTTAATTGAACTGTTACAGAAAACAAGGACAATAGTTTATTTGGGAGTTTATTATGGAATTGCCCCTTAGGGTAATTCATTAACCATGGTAACAGAGACCATATTTGGTTAATTTATTAATCATATCTATTTAGGATTTCTATTATAATTTATCCTAATTATAAAACAATAACAGTTTTATTTGTGGCACAAAGGCCTAGTCACATGGACAATTTAATTTATAAGTAATGATTTCAGAGAATCAAAACATGAAGGTATACTGGCACAATAGGCCTAGTCACAAGGACATTTATAAATTATATGCTAGGATTTCAGAGAATCAAAGCATTTGAGGTTTGAACCTAGTTCATTACCTTTATCAGACAGGGAGTCATAGCTACCACTGTCTTTTGGCTCATATAGAAATGAGCAGGGCCCGTAGGCACGTATTACCACGTATGGTACAAGTATGATCATCTTAATTGATGATTTAACCCATGATTCAGAGATCATTTAGTTGAGTTTGGAATTTTTGAAAGATCCTTATATAATAATAATGTGTGTGATTTTAAATGAATCACATCTGCCAGGAGTGTTAACATGTTTTCAGATGTTAACAGGGATACGAATCTTTTAAACAGGTCTTACCATCTTGGCCCGGCCTTATAATGACTCGAAGGCTAGGTTTCACACTTTAAGATTCTTATTTAAAATTTTACATAGGCATATATTTATTTAAAAGGAATGATTTTTGATTTATTTATTTCATATATAATATTTATGCATATAACAGCAAACATGAAATTTATAAAACAATATTCCATTAATTTATTACAATATTACACGCTGCCCTGAACGGGTCTTTTCAAATAACAAACTTACCCACGCAGGGGTTTTAAACAAGTACTTGCCCACGCAGGGGCTTAATAACACACATACCCATGCAGGGGCTTAATAACATACATACCCACGCAGGGGCTTAATAACATAATAGTCCACGCAGGGACTTACACAATTAACATACCCTCGTAGGGGTTTACAGAAAAGTAGACCCACGCAGGGGTCAAAACAGACGAGCATACCCACGCAGGGGTTTATACTACAAGACTGGCCCACGCAGGGGCTCAACAACACCTGGAAGGATTCAGTGGTCCTTCTTGCTCTTCCCTTTGATCAAGCTTGTCAATCCTTGGAAGAACGTTTGTCGCTCCCTTCGTTCCCTGTGAAACTCTCGCTCCACATGGTCCAACCTTTGCAGAATTTCTTCACGCTCCGGTGGAGAGAACCTTAGTGGTTGCGATTGTTGCCTGATAATAGGTCTTGGGGGTATTTGGTACCCATGTGTTGGGTACCCTATTCCCCATGGATCTCCATAGGGTCCTTGGGTGTTGTAGTTAGCCGCTACCATGTAAGGCTCGGCCTCGGCATAGTTGTAATTGGTGTGCACTGGCTGTTCAAACGGGTTATACGCCATAGAACCCGTGTATGTCGGAATTGGGTTATCAAAACCCATAGGCGGTGGTTGCGGTGCAACTGGGTGCGAAGGTCCACCCATTTGTGGATCTTCTTGATGTGGCGCGTAGTGGCTGCCACTTGATTGCCGGGGAGAGCTGAAATGGAAGTCTCCTCCCCGTGTAGACATACGCAGTCCTGATCTCCTATGCCTTGGCGGTTGCGGAGGTGCTGGTTGAACTGGTGGCGGTGGAGGTGGTGGCGTAACTGCCACAAACCGTGAATCCACCGAGGGATCCTGTTGCTGCTGAGGCGACGAATGGTGAGGAGGTGTATAGTACCATTCGTGCCTGGTGAACATAGCTTGAAAGCTATCTGGGCAACATAGTGTGATCCGTGAAACGAAGAGCCATCCGAAATCTCTATGGGATGGTTCGGTGTACCACTGGCGGGTTCGACGGGGTCCGTATCCTCGTCCATGTCATCCGCATGATCGCCAGAGAAGTGGTCCTCTGGTCCCAATGGGTTGAAACCCACTGGTTCTTGTATAAAATTCGCCGGGTTAAACCGGCCCCTAAAAACTGGTGTAGGGTCACTAAAAGAATTGTGCGATAAAGATCGCTGTAGAGGTATGTATGAGGGATGCGGGATGTTGGGCTCATTTTCCGAGTATGGCCCATATGAGTTATGCACGGGAGGTGTCGAACTGTGTGAGACCGACCGTCTAGCCGGCTCAAAGAGGTTTCTCCGGTTCTGCCAGGGATCGTCACTCTCCGTGGTAGATGGAGCTCGCGCATTTGAAGGTCCAGCTTCATCATCATTGGGGGCGGTGATTGGCCCCTTGCCTCTTCCTCTTCTCCTGAAGAATCTTGGCGGCATTTTGTTAATCCTGTCAATATAGCATGAGATAACAAAACAAAAATATATGCAAAATAAAGGACAACACAAACAAAGTGGAATTTGTCCTATGTTATATGTCTAGACTCGAAAGTTTAGAAATGTGCAATTGTGTTATTGAGATTAAACACAAAAGGCTAGTGTTTAATTCACTCAATGTTGGCTCTGATACCAACCTGTCACACCCCGATTTCCACGTGTCACCGGTGGGCCCGGTGGGGAGTATCGTGACGTGGTTGGCAACATAATAGTCAAACAACACAATATTTAATATGCACAGCGGAAGCAATTTTTAAAAGATATAATACAACCGAATTTAATATTGTAATATCAAATGTCACAATATTCGGAAGTTTATCCACAGATGGATCGGAACAAAATATGAAACAATAGTTCAACAGACTTCAGGCATCTTAAGCTTGCGAGACTTCTAATGATGCTAAGGAGAAATCCCAGCCAATTACGCTTAGGACCTGCATTTAATCTTTTTGGGAAAATACGTCAGTTTACACAGGTAAATACAATCAACTGACTCATTTTGGAAAATGATTGAAAATTGGTTTGGATGCACATGGCATAAACATTTTATTTAACTTGGGAGAATTATTTAAATATATAAACTTGTGAACGAATTACATGTTCCTTGTGCGTTCAGTAGCCCGGATCTTGTCCGGGTTAAAGATCAATAGACACACCACAATATTCTTTTGTGCACTAACGGGTGTACGCCTACACCCAGCGCTTAAGTCGTGGCCATTTCGTTAAATGATGCCAAGGATATCCGGGACATGGTCATTAACCCCCCAAAGGCTTTAAGTAACAAGACTGTTTAAACGAGCCGATCAAATTATTCAATTAACCACCCAACGATGGAAGATTTGATGCCCGATCAAGCGGTATGCTATATACCGTAACCCAAGCCCGTATAGGGAAAATAAGTTAAAAGTATTTACCTGAGCAATGTATAAATCACAATAAGCAAACGCAAGTAGCTTTTACTGGTACTCCTAATCTGGAACGAAGGTTTGTAATAACCTATTAGAATCCTAACGGGTCTTTAGTTAAGCTTAAGCTTTGACCGGTTAGTTTCAAAGATACGGTTCGTACGCACGATTAAGCGAAGACCGGATAGAATGTGATTTAGACCCGACAAGTTTGAAGACTTGCTTAATATGGGTTTATTATTCACATTCTGGATTTTGAGATAAAACCGATAAAGTTTGACCCGTTTAGGCTAATTTATGTAAACTAGTTACATAAACCGAACCGAACACGTAATAAGCGTAACGGGTATTCATGAGAGCTATTTACAGGTTTCCTAAGTTAATATGCTTCATATATGTTGTGACATCAGTAATATGCCTTTTATTATGCCCGAAATGAATTTAATTACAAACTATGCCCCGTAGGGGTAGTTTGGTCATTTTAATGGTTGTAAAAGAGTTTAAGTGTCAACCTGAGTTACAGGCCTGATGTAATCAGCAAATATACTCAATTTTCTAAGTTATATCAGTAGGTTAAAGTATATAAGTGAAATTTATCAATTATAACCAAACTATGCCCCGTAGGGGTATTTTGGTAATTTCACATAAGCCAAAAAGCTCAAAACCAAAGTCTGAGTTTATCAACCTTTGCTTACTGTTAAAATATCATAATTAGCCTCAAATAACAGTAGGTATCAACCCTTGTATGTTTAATATAGCTATAGCACATACTATGCGTTAAAAACGCTTAAAAAGGCAATTCAAGGCCATTTCCGGGTTCGATACTTAAATCTGATATTTTTATATTTCTAGAAGGCTTAAAATAATTTATTTATCATATGTGATCAGTAGCAAAAGGTTTGGAGTCGTTTAGATGTATAAAACTCATTTTATAGCCCGTAAGGCAAAACCGACTATTACCGGATTAAGCCTACGACTATAAGTTATGCTCAGCCTAAAATTAATTAAAAATCTTAAAAATCCCAAAATAATATATTACATCAGTGGGTAAAGAGTTTGATATCAAAAAGTATGTTTAAGTAGGCTATACGCTAAATACGCCGTTTAATTAACATAAAGCTTTAATTTTACGCTAACGAGCATAACTCTTAATCTACACCTCAAACTGATGTCAAATTTTTTATGCAAGTTTATATATCAGTAATTAAGGTTTCTACTCTTTTACATTTCCAAAAATCACGTTTTAAGGTGAAAAGGGTATAATGGTCAACATACGAGCAATTAACGGAATCATGCATATTAATTGGATAACTAATGATCCGAGGTGTATAATCACAGAGGGTTATACTAGCATGTAACCTGGTCCAAATAAAGCTCTAAGGAATTTCTAAGACATGCCATAACGGGTCAGAACTGAAAGTCAAAGTATAAGTCAAACTATGCGACTTTCGGTTCCGAACCGGGTCTAAACAGGAAATTGTCGGGTTGAACATGTTTAGACATGTCCTTACACTTATTACCAAGTTATATTAATGATCAAACAGGTTATATGTGTTCTACATTGCGAATCATGCATAAATTGCAAATTTAAACTTTCTGTTGACTTTTTAATTACACGTTTGACCCGACATTAGACCTAGTTAGAGTGGGAATCATGGGGAACCCTTTTGAGGTTTTATTACCCATATAATTACCAACTTATAACTACTTTTGATTCGACTAATCACTGGACCATTAGTGATTAATCTTAAAGTCAACCGTTAATTACGACGGTTTTGACTTTTAAGCTAAAACTTAATTAAGAAGGGATTAGCAACTTACTGAAGTCCTAAGCTTGATTAGTGATCACTTGAGAGAAGGTTTGAGCTCCAGGAATGATCAGAAAGCTGAAGGACTTGGTGTGAAAAATGTTTGCAAGTTCATGGCCCTTTTATACTGAAATTTTCACCACAAGAAGTTGACACACAACTCTATCACTGACCACAACCCACCAACATGTGTCCCTAAGTGTTTAGGACTGTTTAGGGGTCGTCCACAATGCAAAAAATATCGGTTAAAGGTCGAATACGCGCGAATACAGGAGTCTGTCTACGTATTCTGTTACTGGGCGGTTAACGCGACACGCGTAAAAGACCTTAAGGTCTTACGCGGCCCGCCTGGACCCTATTATCAGCTTTCACATTTTCCATTTTCCACATCTTTGTCCCTTGGCTCTTCGAAAGGGCAACGAAGCTTATTATTTGCAATTTGAGCCCTCTTTATTTACCTACAAGGGCTTTAGGACTTATACCCACTTTGCCAAGTCCCTGGACACTTCTGGTTAACCCGAAAAGTCATAACTTTCAACGTTAACACTTTACCCCCTCACACACGAATTTGATCATAACTTTCTCATACGATAACGAAACTTTATGAAATTTATATCGCGCATTCTAGTGAGCATAATTAACAATTACAAAGCTTCGGGTTTGTCAAAAGGTCACTCAGAGGTATAACTTAAACATGTTGACACATTTAACCCCTGTAGTTTGTAATCTCTCACTTTTTGCTTCGTATGATCCATGATTTATTCGTTTGATGATATGAACATCATGTAAGGTTATTATGAAGTATATTTATTCACTGTTGACATTTAGAACCCGTATATTCACATACTTTCCGTGATTGTCAACTTTAGTCCTTTCAGAGAATTCTTTCACACGTTCAATCACATGACACGTGTCAATACATTATAGGACGTGAATTTTCGAGGTGTTACACACATCTCACAGAATATTCTAAAACACTGTCGGGCAAAATTTACGGATGAAGACTGGAGAATATTCAAGCTTTCTTGGTCTCGACTGTGTAATTCTCCCACTACGACGATATACAATTATAACTTTCAGCGGCTTTTCACGCGACTGGTTAACGACGAACGATCAGGTACATATTATATTAGTTTACATACATTCATCCATACATATATACATACAAACATTAGAAATCATTGTATTCAATTTTTTTTTCAGATGTTCTGGATTATTTGTATGATGTGTGGCTGAAAGATTATAAAGAAAAGTTCGTTTCAGCTTGGACTAACGCAGTCCCCAATTTTGGTCAACATACAACCAACAGAGTTAAAAGCCAGCATTCTAAGTTTAAGAGATACATTAAAGGGCCAAACAACTCGCTCCATAGACTTGTGTGTCTTGTTGGCAAAGTTGTAGAGTCACAAAAGATACAAATAAAACTTAGTTTTCAGGAGAGCAGGTTCGTGCAAATGGGGGAAGATTTCCATTTTTTGACAACATACGCGGTAATGTTTCCCAAATAGCCTTAGAGTTATTGGTTGTCGAGAGGAAGAAGCTACATGCGTTGAGGGCAGGAGGGGGGACTTGTGGCCACCAGCTTTCTACGGGTTGTGGGTTGCCATGTGCTTATCAGATGGAGTGGTGGGAAAATACAGGTAACATAACAACTATAACATATGCTTCGATCCATAGAATATAATCATCATTATACTTCATGTTTTAACAATGATTCTTGAAAAACAGGTTGCAAAATTCCACTTGACGCGATAGATAAATTCTGGACAAAACTTGATTTTTCGATAGAAAAACTTAATCAAGACGAGTGTAATATTCAGGCGGAAATGGATAAACTCACACAGCAACTACATACGCAGCCACCTCTAGTGTTAAAAAGTATGTTGTCGAAGATGAAAGCGGTGTTGAATCCAAGTATGACTGACCATCAACCGCCTGAGGTACAACAAGATACCCGGGGCCGCCCAACAACGAAAGCAAAACAACAAAAGAATGAAGACCTTGCGAGACGTAAAGATAAACAACCCGAATCACAGAGGAACGACTACACTCAAAAGCCAAATGTGCGACGTAGTCGTTCAAAGAAAAACAAAGAAGAAAAAAGCACACTTCCGATTATAGATAAAGACTTTCCACTGTTGGCCGGGCACATGTACATACGTACATATATTTAGAATTCTTTTTCAATTTTTTATTTTTTAATATTTTTTAGTTTTTTTTTTTTTTTTGCCAATTATAGGTACAAAAACATGATCGAGCGTTTTAAGGATTGGCTTCCATCTAGCTATCGGAGATACATAACACATATCGAAGATGCCCAGCCGGACGGTAACTGTGGGTTTCGATCCATAGCTATGGGTTTGGGGTATGACCAGAAACAGTGGAAGTGGGTCCGCCAAGAGCTACTCGACGAGATGTTCATTAACAAAAAGCGTTGGGGGCATATACTCGAATCATTGGACAAGGGATGTTACGAAAATGTGTATCGATCGATAAATTGGTTAAATGTTGAACCTGCACCCATGGCATGCTGGATGTGGTTGCCCTACACAGGGTTGTTGGTGGCTCAAAAATTTGGGGTGATTGTTCAACATTTAAGCAACGGTGTTTGTCAAACTTACTTCCCGATGTTCGATGGACTGCAGGTTTACCCGAACCATTCCATTTTAACGATTTCTTATGTCGAAGATAGCCATTTCATCATGCTTAAGTTAGCGGATGATAGCCCGATGCCAGTACCTAATGGACTTTGGAATATATACCGAAGTATGGAAGCTATGGAATGGGAGACAATGTACATGTCTCGTATTGCACAGGGTAGGACGTTACTACGTAGTAATAGAACTCGACAAAAAGACGTTATTGACTTGTGTTAGCTGTATCATTCGTGAAACATAGTGTACGCAACGAACTTATTAATGTTTCTCTTTATTATAATTTAAATATATTGTAACATCCGTCAAATATAGTGTACGCAACAACTTTTTTATAAATTTTTTTTAATTAAAGTGCTTCATATAAAAGAAAAGAGTACAAAATAAAAGAAAACTATTGTTTTAAAGGGATTTAAAATTGTTGACTCAAACTAAAAATGAAATCTGTTTTATTTATAAAAGGAATTAATTTTAATATAAATAAATGAATAATAAAAAATGTCAAATAAAAAAGGGAGGGGTCCTTCTGTATCGGACTGGCCTCCCCCGGGATTCGAACTCGAAAATTTCGCATAGAACACACAAGCCTTAACCAGTTTATCCTCCTGTACAGGAGCTGATAAATTGGTTATAGTATATCCTTTATACACTTCATACGCTTTAAACCCAACAACTCCTATAAGGTGCTCATTGAACCATAGGGCTCTCATTGAACACAAACACTTTCCCAACTTCAATAAAGGGGTATACTAGATCTAAAATTTGAAAACTCACACACTAAAACACCAAGAACACACACACAAACGCTCTGGATCACACGATTTTCACAAGACAAACTCTGGACGACACGATGAAGGTTAGTTTGTATTCCAAATTTTATTGCTTAATCTTCAACCTTTTTTTATTTTTTGGTTTTATTTCCGCCGTTTGTGGTGGTGTTGGGTTTTAAGGTGGTGTTGGCTTTGATGGTGGTGTTGGGTTTCACGGTGGTGGGGGATTGACGGTGGCGGGGGATTGACGGCGGTGGGGGATTGGTGGCGGTGGGGGATTGACGGCGGTGGGGGATTGACTGTGGTGGGGAATGACGGCGGTGGTGATTGACGGCAGTGGTGGTGGTGGTGGTGGCTGTGGTGGTGGCTGTGGTGGTGGTGGTTGTGGTGGTGGTGGTGGTGGTGGTTGTGGTGGTGGTTGTGGTGGTGGGGATTGACGGCTGTGGTGGTGGTGATTGTTGTGGTGGTGGCCGTGGTGGTGGTGGTGGTGGTGGCTGTGGTGGTGGTGGTGGTTGTTGTGGTGGTGGTTAGGCGGGTGTGGTGGTAGTGGTGGTGGTGGTGGTTAGGCGGGTGTGGTGGTGGCTGTGGTGGTAGTGGCGGTGGTGTTGGTCGTGGTTAGGTGGGTGTGGTGGTGGTGGTGGTAGCGTAACCCTACCCGACCCCCGGCCCGACACGTTTGCCGGGTCTAGACTTATATCATCGTTTTTTTTAAATGTGCATATGTTATTTTTATTATTATATTTATTATTTTTAATAATATATTTTCGGATGTCGGGTCTAAGGCTATAATTGTATGTTTTATTAACAGGATATCGAAAGTCGGTGTTTTGACGGTGGTGGTAGCGTAATCCTTATGGAGAAGTACACTGCGTTCATATTTCAGATTCAAACGCTTAACTGCGTTCGTATTCCAGATTCATGCACCGGAACGTCCACTAACGACAATGCTTCTGCACCCACAGTCTGTGACGGTGGAAGTAGATATTTACCGGTGACTGTGAGGGTGAGCTGGAATGTTCTTCCACCTCCACCAACGACAATGCTTCTGCGTCAGCAACCTCGAGGGAGAACTCCTTCTGTATGGATTGGTTCTTCATGCTGTGGAACCGGTTACTGAGAATTCTTCAGCAACAACGAGGGAGCGTCAGATCAGGTCGGAGGTTCTTCATGTGGTAATGGGGAAGCGGAAAGCACGTTTACCATGGAACGCGTCCTTAAACTTGATAGCAACAATATGGTGACCGAATAGAGATCTGAATAACCGATACAGTTTGCAAGAATTTAAGAATATGTAACAGTTAGCGATTTAGGGTTTAGGGTTTAGTCGTTACATTTTGTATTAAAATGACATGTTTTGTGTATTAATATAAAACTATGTTTCGTGTATTTATTGCGTTATAGTTAATAAATGACAAGTGAAAAATAATTAAAGACATAATAATAATTGATAAATAAAAAATTTGACATTTTATAATACACAAAATGCATTTCATAAAATATCTTCATGGGTCAAAGACCGTACCCGACCCCCGGCCCGACCCGTTTGCCGGGACTAGATATAACATCGTTTTTTTTAAATGTGCATATGTTTTATCATTATTATTATTATTATCATCATCATTATTATTATTATTATTACTATTATTATTATTATTGCTAAGTTAACGGGATGATTGTCCGATGTCAGTACGAAATGGACTTTGAAATACCTCACCGACGTATAGAAGCTATGAATGGGTGACAATGTACATGTATCGTATTACACAGGGTAGGGCGTTAATAGATAGTAATAGAACTTCACGAAAAAGAATTTGTTAACTTGGCAAATGTGTAACATCCGTGAAATATAGTGTATGCAACAATTTAAAAAAATATTAATTAGGGTGTTTTATAACATAAAAAACCCTTAATTACCACATAAAATTGTTAAAAAAAATTAATTTCATATGAGTCGTATAGGGCAGTGAGACCCATATACAACTCCTATAAGGTGCTCATTGATCAATAAGCCTCCCCTGGTTGACACCTTATGAGTGTCTCAACTCCTATAAGGTGCTCATTGATCATCCGAGAGACGTACCCAGGCGGGGAGGCAGGTCCGTCCGGGACGCAGGCAGGTGGTGGGGATGATTCTGACGACAGGGATAAGGAGATGGAGGATTAGTATTTGTATTTGTTGGGTGAATTGTATTTTGTTAAACATTTGTGGACATGTATGAACAAATATTTATTTCTTTTTGTTTATTTTGGTATGTTTAAACATTTGTAACTTGATAAATGTTTGTTCGTTTTGTTATTTATGCTTAGTTATTTATGCTTAGTCGACTTATTTTAAAAAACAACATTTAAAAAAAAAAAAAACTTAGTATATATAATAACAATGAAAAATAACAAGACAAACAACACAATATTCGATTACATTTTTTTTTAAACTTAATATATATAAAAAACGGCATTTATAATTAATATTCGATTACATGTCTTGCATAAACTTACATACTAACAATGAAAAATAACAAGACAAACAACACAAAAAAATCCAACTGATTATCAACCAACGTTCCCTCTTACGAACAACACTTGAATGAATATCTTCAAATTCCGCTTCTTGCAATTTATAAATTCAAACCTCCTCTCTCAAAAAATTAACTTCGTTTTGAAGCACAGCCTTCGTATCCATCAGTTCTTTGATGACCACACATGCCCGACGACACATGGGAGGATCGACCCACACAAAGAAGTTGCACTTAGAACGCTGATACGAAAAAGAAAATCACTAATATACAAGGGTTAATGGAAAAAAAATACATTAAAAACATACCATATTGTGACAAGTGTAAAATTGACGTCCGGGATTAGCTTCAGTCCAAGATGTTCTTAGTGCAGCCGTCCTACCACATCTGCAAACAACCATTGTGAATTTGTGATTGTGAAGATGGTGTATATTTCTGTGGCAAGTAAGGATGACAAAAATACCCGACATTTGCAACAAACATATACAAGCTTTAAAAAAAAACAAACCAATATGCCGCTCATAGGCCCATACGCGCGTATGGTGGGTACGGATCCTGACAACTTTTCAGCCCATATGCCTCGTATAGCCAGATGAGACCCATATCCTCCTACCTTTTCTGAAAAGTTGACAGGACATTTATGACACCCCACTTGCATATGCCTCTCATCGACCCATACGGGTCTCATTGAAGTTCAGTTTCACTTCCATTTATAGTTTAACCGAGAACAAGTACATATCCAAATACAAAAGTTATTTTTTGGACGAGTTCTGGACCACACGATGACAATCCGAAAGGGAACCACACACGTCTCTCGTATAGTTTTTGCTCTCGTATCTGTCTATATGGTCGGAATATTCAAGGTTTGTTTACCCTTGTTTTTTTTTTTTTGTGGTTTTATTTTGGCGGTTTGTGGTGGTGTTGGGGTTAGGGTTGTGGTGGTGGTGGTGGTGGTGGTGTTGGGGTTGTGGTTGTGGTGGTGGTGGTGGGGGTGGGTCGGCTGGGGTGGTGGTGGGTAGGATGTGGTGGTGGTGGTGGGTCGGCTGGGGTGGTGGTGGTGGTGGTGGTGGGTTGGCTGGGGTGGTGGTGGTGGTGGGTCGGCTGGGGTGGTGGTGGTGGTGGGTCGGCTGGGGTGGTGGTGGTGGTGGTGGGTCGGCTGTGTTGGTGGTGGTGGTGGTGGGTCGGCTGGGGTGGTGGTGGGGGTGGGTCGGCTGGGGTGGTGGTGGTGGTGGGTCGGCTGTGGTGGTGGAGGTGGTGGGTCGGCTGTGGTGGTGTTCTGTTTTTTTTTTTTTTTTAATTTTTACAATATATTTTCGAATGCTGAGTCTAATGCTAAATTGTATTTTTTATTAACAGGGTATCGAAAGTCGGTGTTTTGACGGTGGTGGTAGCGTAATCCTTATCGAGAAACTACGTTCGTATTTCAGATTCACGCACTAGAACACCGATCTAGGATTACGTGTTATCGGAGTAGCCTGTTGACTCGTCAGCTCCAAGTGACGCCAGCGAACGCGGTCTGCCCCGTGACATGTCCTTCCAAGAGAGGAGTTCATTAGTGTTCTCATGAGCCTTCCACCAACGGGAATGCCACTTCGTTCACCATCCTGACAAGAGGCGGAAGACTGGACGGTGGTTGATAAATGAAATGCCGACTCCACTGCTCCAACCTCCTGATCCCTTGTGCCATTTCACTGTGGTAGATGTGAAGCAGAATCCCGTTGGAAGGTAGGGTTTGGTACGCAATTTCAAGACAGCCGGGGCTGTTTTTATATTGTGTATGTTGCACCCGTCGTTTTCCTGTACAGGAATTCAAAAATATGTAACAATTAGCGATCTAGGGTTTAGGGTTTAGTCGTTACATTCTGTATCAAAGTTACATGTTTTGTGTATTAATATAAAACGATGTTTAATTACATTTTGACTTATGTTTCTTGTTGCGTTATGGTTAATAAACGACAATTGAAAAACAATTAAAGACTTTCAGAAGTTGACATTTTTTAACATACACATGGCGTTATGGAAACAATTAAACACATAATAATAACTGAAAAATAAAAAAGTTGACATTTAATAAAACGTTATAATATACCCATTTAATAAAATTAAACACATAATAATAATTGATAAATAAAAAAGTTGACATTTAATAAAACGTTTAATAATACTTATAAAAAATTGTCATTTTATAATATATACAATTCGTTTTATAAAAAAATTGACATTTAATAATACTTATAAAAAATTGGCATTTTATAATGTACACAATTCATTTCATAAAAATATGAAGTTTTTATAATACTAACACAATTTTTTTATAACAACATTTTATAAAAAAAAATTAATTTTCTTAATATTTCACAACTTCCCCATACAAATACCCTATCAAAATAAAGTTCCACACACCCCAATCATTGGCTGACACCCAATGATTGACATTAATTAGATGGTAGGGACCATTTTCAAACGTATTGGGCAATGAGGGGCGTATGGGTGGGGCCAGTTTAAGGCGTATTGGGCAATGATGGTCATTTAGGGTTAGTGGGTGTGTAAATACTTTGGGGGGGGGGGGGGGGGTGTGGATACCTCCACCGAAAAAAAATTTATCAGATGGTATGATGGAAAGGTGTCAAAGGTGTGTGGATATCATACTTGGATTGTTTAGGGCTAAGAACAACTTGGAAGCAGATAATATGAACCTGTACCAAGCGAATATCAAGCTAGAACAATCAGACAGGTCACTTCAAGGCAAAGTGAAAGTCTCTGAAGCTAAACCAAGAAAATTCACTCAGTATTTTGTTATTAGTTAAATTTGTTTTGTTATGTATGTTATATTGTTTTAGGTTGTTATTAATGTTGTTCTAGGTTGGATTTTTGTAACGCAGCTTATGTAATGTGCAAGTTTTAAGTTTTAATGGAATACATGGAACATGTTATTTAATATGCAAGTGTAAAGTGAGACTGTAATATGGATGTTTAATGTAAATGACAAAAACAAGTATACATGACCAAACAATTGTGTAGTGTAAAAAACCAAAACAAGTGTAAAGTGTACATGACCAAATCAAAGTGCATAAAAGAGAACAAAATGACCAAAACTGATCACAAAATGACAAAAACTTTACTATCAAATCTGACCCATATCAACTGTAATAAAAATGACCAAATTTTACTACCAAATCCAACCCATATCTTAAGGGGTACGTCCCATAGCTAATGAAGTGTTCACATACTATTTTTTCCATTTCCTTATTCAACAACCAATGGAATCTAAAAATAAATTCGACTTAGTTTCAGTTAACTTATCATGTTAACGCAAACTTCAAATGGATGTTCATATAATTTAAAAAAAAAATGTAAATAAGAGTCCCATAATCAAGTGGTGAGATAATAAAACGTTTATCTCAATCCTCTTATATATTCATTCAACAACCCAACAATTACGGTTTTGAATTATTTTATTTTTACAGGTGAAATTTCTTACTTATCAATGTATGTTGGTGAAATTTCTTTACTTTTCAATGTATATACGAACTATTAAAATAAAATATAACGTAATTTTTTTAAAGTACATTATGCATAAAATGTAGATCATATGCTTTTCTATCCTTCCTGCTTTTCCACCGTGTTTAAATTACAAAAACTGGACTGACTGACACATTATGCTTTTAGCTTTTCCAAGCTTCCCAACTCACCCCACTCTTTCCGGAACTTGCATGTCACTTTTTTTTTCCAACCTTCCCAACTCACCCCACTCTCTCCGGAACTTGCATGTCACTTTTTTTTTTTTTTAAAGTAAACTCCCGTTTTGCTCCCTTTGGTTTGGTCACTTTAACGGTTTTGTCCCAAATCTTTTAAAATAGCCATTTTACTCCCTGATCTATGAAGGACTTTATGATTTTGCTCCCCGCTCCTAAACGTCATCCATTTTAACAGTTAGGGTTTTAAGCTGGAATTGTAAAGGGAGGGTTGGGAAAAGACATAATTGCCCCTCAGGTGTTTTGCACGTGACAGACTTTAACTATTAAAGTGGACGACGTTTAGGGGCGGGGAGCAAAATCATGAAGGCCTTCATAGATCAGGGAGCAAAATGGATATTTTGAAAGGTTTGGGGCAAAACTGTTAAAGTGACCAAACCACAGGAAGCAAAACGGAAGTTTACTCTTTTTTTTTAATTCCTGGCGGGGCGTGGCTAGCCCGCATGGGTTGGCCAGGTTTATTAAAATTAAAAAAAAAACTAAAATTAAAAAATACACACAAAATTAAAAAAAAAAAAGCCTAAACTTATTATTAAAATTTCCTAAAAATTACAAAATTCTACAAAAAAAAGGATTACAAAATAAAAAGAAGCCTAAAGCGTTAGGTAAATTTCGAAAAGGGCGAGCTTGTCAAACGGCTTCCGCTCCTTGCCCCGGAACTAGCGAAAGGTAGATTTCGATGTTGGCCACCGCCACCCAGTCTTCGTGACTTATATCACTGTCCGGGACGCTGTCGTAGTAGACTTTAAAACGACCGAGCTTCGGACGTAGCTCGCGCCACTTGTGTTGGCACGCGTTTAAATTGTGCCGGTCGTTCCCCACGTTGTGCCGATAGCTAGCGAAAGCTTCCGGCCAGTAACGGGTCTCACCGGGTTGGCGGCACTTTATCGCGTCAACGACGCTCGTGACAAGTGCTATCTCTTCCTCGTATGTCCAAGTGGCCATCGATCAAGTGTGTGTGGGTAGCGGGTTCAGCAGGTTCGGGTAGTTAGAGTGACTTGGGTTGGGGTAACGATGTGGACATGCGGTGGCGTTGGGAGTTTTATAGCAAGTTTGGTTATTTTTTAAAATTTAAACATAGCTGCTATGACCTAGCCAGCAAGCCAATAAGAGCCGGCCACATAGGACCGCTAGCCATGCCCAACGCCCGGGCTGAAACCCCCGCCCAAGGGGCCACGCCGAAACCCAAGCCCACCCGGGGTGGTGACTTAGGTGTTTGTACCCAACCCACGCCTCATACCCCATAGTCTAACTTTCATTGCGTGTCACATTTTTTTTAAAATTGCTTTCATTCACAATAGCAAAGCACCCAAAAGGGTAGAAACAACACATAGACAACCCAAACTAATTACGTGAGATTGAAACTACACCAATCAACCCATCTAATGTCTTTAAACCTGGATCTATATTTAAACCAAAAGAATGCAAGAGATTTTATATTGCTACAGATGTTTTCAATCTCCACTGCCTTATTCAAGAACCTTTTTTCATTGCATGTCCCTAGAATTGTTTTCTAACTTTCATTGCATGTCCCTAGAATAATTGTGTTATGTCTTCTTACACTTTGTACATGCCCGCTTAGTGTAACAGTGGAATCTTTGACAACCACAAATGGGCTTTCTTGTTGAAAGCCTTCAATTCATCCATAGCAATTGTGAATTCTCGAATTGTTGTTGTAGCCGAACCTGTCGCAACCCCCGCCCCCTTATCTGTCCCGGGAACGGGCATCTGCGAGCATTCGTTTGTGGTGGTATCAGTTATTAATTTGGCAGCGGAAATTACATCAGGATCGTAGTTAGGAAATGTTTATCAGAGTAAAACCACCATATTTTATATTAATAATCACATGGGTAAACCCAAGTTTCTTTATTACAACACGTTTATAGGGATAAACCCTATTTTATTGAATTTAAAACATCGTCTTTTTGGTAACTTTTATAGCCACATTTTTTCCAAGCCGTCAGTGCTCTCCAGCTGGCTTTTTACTAATTGGCTGTCACATTGTGTTACCTGAAACGCGTTTTAAAAATATTTGTCAGTGGGAAATACTGGTGAGTGAATCTCAGTTCAATCAAGAAGCATTTTATCAATTAACACAGTATTGAGAGCGATCACATTGTTTATTTCTACACAATTACTCATTCAGTACTGTCAATCCTGACTGGTGGGTCATATTACACATTGGTTAACTCGTCGTCCAATGGTAACGTGTTTCACATTTTGTATACAAAACCCCAACATACCGGCAGTAATTGAAGAACTACAAAGACTCAATCACTGCTTAATCGCATTGTTAAGCATTTAAGGTTTTGTAAAACAGTTCACAAAAAGGTTTACAAAAAGCGGATACACTCACAATGCTATCTTAGACTTCGTGTAAGGGTTTCTTGGAATAAATCTATAATTTACACAAATATACACATGTTAGTATAATAACCCTTTAATTATATTAACGATACCCTCCCCGAGACGGTATTCCAACAACTACGTCGGGCAGAACCACGATAGTTGTTACGGAACCCTAAATCAATCGGGCAGCATATCTAATACGAAACTGGGGTTATAATACTTACAACGGAGCATAACCTCGCTAATTAGGGGGATATAATACCCGTATATTATGCCTACTATTAGTTTTTAGAGATATAGAAAAGAAAGTGAGCGAGTTTGCTGAAAATCCGATGCCCTCTATATATAGTGCTGATTTCTGGTCCTCTCGCAGCCCGCGTAAAGTGTAACCCAAGGGTTACGCGGCCCGCGTAATAATCCGGGTAGGGTTTAGGGTGTCCGGGTCATCGCATACTGTTGCCGGGTGTTGGGCCACGTGGCGGCCCAGGGTTTAGCCATATTTTACCCGCTCGTGACCCGCATAAGGGTTGGCTAAGGTGTAACACCTCGAAAATTTGCGATCAATGAAATAAAGACACGTGTCATGTAAGACAAAAGTGTTATAAACCCGGATCAAGTTAAAGAGGTATGGCAGGATTTAAAAGTGTCGACATGTTAATTAACACCTCTGAACGACCTCATTATGAATCCCAAGACCCTAACATATATTATAAACATCTGATATACTCAAATCCGGTAAATGCTAGCAATGATCGATTCATATTTGCAAGAGTGGAATCCTATGAGGATATGCACGATAAACATTCGTTTATGGTTTTTCGTTAAAGTTCAAGAAAACATTACATAATGGTAGGGTGCATAACTGTTCATGTCCCATTCAAGAGGCCCCATACTGAAAATAATGGCCCAAAATCGTAATACACTAGTTGCCCTTTCAAAGCTTGAGAAGTTAAAAAATTTTTCCTGCTGTAAAGAGCTTACGGACCGTAAAGGTCAAGCCTTACAGTCCGTAAGGAGTGCCCAGGGACAGAAAGTTTGACAGTTGGCTGTTTTGAGCATGTAACCGACTTAGAAAGATATTTTCACTTCCATGGGCGACCCCTAATAGTCCATAGGAACTAGGAACACTTGTTGATGATCAGGGAACAATAGTAGAGTTGCTTGGCATGATCTAATGAGATCAAAAGCACTATAAAAGGCCCTCATGTTGCAACATTTTGATCATACCTTCCATCTGCAATTGTGGAGCTTCCTGGAGCATAAGATCAGTCCCCAAGCATCTCTAATAGTGCATTAGACCTTTGTAAGTGTCCTTAACCCTTCCTAACTTAGTTTAGCTTAGTTAATTAGCTAAAAGTCAAACCGTCGTAATTAGAGTTTGACTTCGAGATTAATCAATATTTGTTCAGTCAAATCTCGAATTAAATGTAGTTATAAGTTGGTAATTATGTGGGCATTAAACCCTTAAAAGGGCACCCTCTGATTCCCGTCCTAACTTAGTCATTTGTCGGGTCAAAGTTGTTTACAAAAAAAAGTCAACAGAAACGTAATTTGCGAATTAACATGTAATTAGCAATGTAGAAGGCATGTAACCTATTTTATCACTCACATAACTTAATAATAAATGTAAGAACATGTCTAAGCATGTTTGACCCGACAATTTTCTGTTTTGACCCGGTTCGGAACCGAAAGTCGCAAAACTTTAACTTTTGCTTTGACTTCAGTCCTGACCCGATTTAGTATGATTTGGAAATGCCTTAGAGCCTCCTTAGGACCAGGTTACATGATAGTATAACCCTCTGTGGTTGGTTCGTTGATTTTCCGATTCGTTTACATATTTCCGTTAATTGCCTAATATTGACCAATATGCCCTTTTGACCATAAAACGAGAATTTTGGATATGTGAGAAGACAATAATCTTTATTACTGATTTATAAACATGTCCCTAAATTTTCACATCAGTTTGAGGTCTAGATTAGGAGTTATGCTCAATGACGTAATTAGAACGCTTTTTAGTAATTTAACGGCGTCATTAGCATAAAGCCTATCTAAACCCAATTTTTGACACCAAAACTTTTACCCACTGATGTAATATAATATTTTGGGATTTTTGAAGATTTTTAATTATTTTTAACCTGCTCATAACCTAAGGTTATGGCGTTGATTCGGTAAATACTGATTATACCCTCTTTGTGTATAACATGAGTTTTACATAGTATTTTGACACCAATCCAATTGATACTGATTTTATATAATAAATGTAGTATTTTGAACTTTATAACTTGATCAGAAAACTCAGATTTCCCGTGTAACCTGGAAATCGCTTAAAATGGCTTTTTACGCGTATTAAACACCTAGTATGGGTTTAAAACCATTTTGTCATATAAGACTTATCACCAACTGATATAACCTGACAAATTAAATTATTTTATTGATTTATTCAGACCCGAATCTCAGAATTATAAATAATCTCTTTTATAATCTTTAAAATGACTAAAATACCCCTACGGTGATTAAATTGAAATTTAACTCGTTTTGGGCATAATGGAAGATATCCTACTGATATCACAACCTATTTAAGGCATATTAACTTAGGAAACCTGTAAATGACTCTCATAGATACCCGTTACGCCTCTTGCGCGTTCGGTTCGGTTTATGTAACTAGTTTACATAAATTAGCCGAAACGGGTCGAACCTTATCATTTTTATCTCAAAATCCAGAATGTGTTTAGATTACCCATATTATACAAGTCTTCAAACTTGTCGTGTCTAAATCACATTCTATTCCGGTCTTCGCTTATTCGTGCGTTTGAATCGTATCTTTCCTTAAAACTAACCGGTCTAAGTTTAGGCTTAATTAAAGACTCGTTAGGATTCCAATAGGTTATTATAAACCTTCGTTCCAGAATAGCAGACCCGGTAAAAGCTACACGCACTTGCTAATTGTGATTGATACTTACAAAGGTAAATACTTTTAACTTATTTTCCCTTATACGGGCTTGGGGTACGGTATA
This sequence comes from Helianthus tuberosus, assembly GCA_030545235.1. Lineage (NCBI taxonomy): Eukaryota > Viridiplantae > Streptophyta > Magnoliopsida > Asterales > Asteraceae > Helianthus > Helianthus tuberosus. The sequence goes on along the minus strand of CM060437.1, from coordinate 29,148,514 downwards.
TAAAATACCGCTTGGTCCGGCATTGAATCTTTAATCGAATAGAGGTTAAATCATTGATATGCTCCGTTTTGAAATGTTTTGTTTGCTTAAAGCCTTTGGGGAGTTAATGACCATGTCCCGGATATCCTTGGCATCATCTTACGAGATGGCCACGACCTGAGCACGGGGTGTAGGCGTACACCCGACAGTGCATAAACAAATTATGTGGTGTGTCTATTGATCTTTAACCCGGTCTACGGATCGGGCTACTGAACGCATGAGTCAGTTAATTGTCCCAAGTTATAAAAAGTTTGTGCCACGTGTATTCAAATCAATTTTATTAAACCTTTTCAAATGAGTCAGTTAATTGTATTTACCAGTGTAAACTGACGTATTTTCCCAAAAAGGTTAAGTGCAGGTACTACGCGAACTAGGCTGGCTTTCTCTTAGCGTCCACAATAAGTCTCGCAAGCTTGGATGTCAAAACTGTTGAACAATGTTTCCATTTTATTTTGATCCACCTGTGGATTACTTTCAACTGTTTGTGATACTTGATATTACAAATTATTAAAGTTGAAATATATCTATCTTTTGCTTCCACTGTGCATTTTAAATATTGTGTTGTTTGACTGTAATGTTACCAACTACGTCACGATACTCCCCACCGGGCCCACCGGTAATACGTGGAAATATCGGGGTGTGACATAAGGGCTACGCGGCCCGCCTAAAACCCAATTTCTTTGTTTTTTTTATTTATTTTAAATGTTATAACGTATTTTGGGCTCGGTTTTCACATACGGGGTGTATTTTAAGACATATAGGGTATTTTAAAATATATTAGGGTGTCAGAAAAATATTCGGGAGGGTTATTATATCCTCCCTACCTTGTTTTAGAGCTCGTCCTTGAGGTCTACTGGAACAGGTGTGGGTATTTCCTTTGCATTTCTGTTTCAAGCTCTCATGTGTATTCTGGTCCTCTTTTGGAGTCCCACTTCACTTAGACTAGAACTAGTCTTTTATGCTTGAGATTTTTGATTTTCCTGTCTTCAATCTGTAGAGGCTTTTCCGCAAATTTTAATTGTTCATTTACCTATATATCCTTAAGAGGTACTATTAGTGATTCATCAGTTAAGCATTTCTTGAGATTAGATACATGAAATACATCATGTATTCCTGTCATTTCATCTGGCAGTTGCAGCTGATAGGCTAGAGGTCCTATTCTTTTAATAATCTTGAAGGGTCCAATATACCTGGGACTTAGCTTTCCTCTTTTTATGAATCTTACCACTCCTTTCCAAGGAGAGACTTTTAACAATATTTATCCCCTACTTGAAATTCCAACGGTTTTCGTCTGTTGTCAACATAGCTTTTCTGTCGATCACGTGGGGTTTTCAGGCGTTCCTTGACTTGAATGATTTTGTCTGTTGTTTCTTGTACTATTTCAGGTCCAGATAGTTGCTTTTCCCCAATTTCTGCCCAACAGACTGGGGTTTCGGCACTTTCGTCCATAAAGTGCTTTGAATGGTGCAGCATTGATACTTGTGTGATAACTATTATTATAAGAAAATTCTATTAATGGTAAATGATCGTCCCAATTACCTCCGAAATCAATTACACAAGCTCTAAGCATATCCTCCATTGTCTGAATCGTCCTTTCGCTTTGTCCATCTGTTTGAGGATGATAAGTTGTGCTTAGATTCAACTTGATTTCCATTGCTTTTTGGAAACTTGTCCAAAAATGAGAGGTAAAACGACTATCTCTGTCAGAAACAATTGATAGAGGAATTCCATGTAAAGAAACTATTTCATTTACATATATTTTAGCTAATTGTTTCATGCTAAAATTTTCTTTCATTGATAGGAAATGAGCTGATTTGGTTAGTCTGTCTACAATCACCCAGATTGTATCATTACCTTTCTTTGTTTTGGGTAATTTAGTAACAAAATCCATTGTTATCAATTCCCATTTCCAAACAGGCATTTCTAACTGTTGTAATAAACCTGAAGGTTTCTGATGTTCAACTTTGACTTGTGAACAGGTTAAACACTTAGAAACGTATGCTGCTATATCCTTTTTCATTCCTATCCACCAGAAATTCTTTCTTAAGTCTTGATACATCTTATCACTTCCAGGATGCATCGTATATTTAAACTTATGAGCTTCTTCTAATATAAGGTGGCGTAGGTTTCCTAATTTAGGTATCCACATTCTTTTCTTATGGAATCTCCAAATTCCATCTGTTCCTTGTTCTAATTCTATAATCATCCCTTTTAATTTTTCAGTATCATTCTTGATTATTGATTCTTGTGTTTTTCTAATCTGCTCATTTAAATCTACTTGTAGATTTAATTTAAAAGAACGTACCCTTTTTGGATGTTCGTGATATTTTCGACTTAAAGCATCAGCAACTACATTAGCTTTTCCTGCATGATACTGAATATCACAATCATAATCACTAAGAAATTCCATCCAGCGTCTTTGTCTCATATTCAATTCCTTTTGCCCGAAGACATACCTTAAACTTTTATGATCAATGAAAACAGTAAACTTACTACCGTACAGGTAATGTCTCCAAATTTTAAGAGCAAAAATTATAGCTCCAAATTCTAAATCATGAGTGGAATAATTTTCTTCACGATTCTTAAGTTGTCTAGATGCATAGGCTATAACCTTTTGACGTTGCATTAACACACATCCATAACCTAATTTGGAAGCATCACAATAGATTACAAAATCTTCAGTTCCTTCTGGTAATGCTAGTATGGGTGCATGGGTTAATCTTTGTTTAAGGATTCTAAAGGCTTCTTCTTGTTTTAATCCCCATTCAAACTTAACAGATTTACAGGTTAGCTTAGTTAAGGGAATGGCTATTCTAGAAAAATCTTGAATAAATCTTCTATAATAACCAGCCAATCCTAAGAAACTTCTAACCTCGGTTGGTGACTCAGGGGTTTTCCATTTGGTAATTGCCTCGATTTTTGTTGGATCCACATGAATTCCTTCATGATTGACTAGATGTCCGAGACATTGTACTTGTTCTAACCAAAACTCATACTTTGAAAATTTAGCATAAAGCTTTTCCTTTCTTAATAAATTTAAAAGTGTTTGCAAATGCCTTGCATGTTCCTCTTTACTCTTAGAGTAAATGAGCATATCATCTATAAAGACAATTATGAATTTATCCAAATATGGCTTACATATTCGGTTCATCATGTCCATGAATGCAGCTGGGGCATTGGTTAGACCAAATGGCATGACAGTAAATTCATAATGACCATACCTTGTTCGAAAGGCGGTTTTAGGAATGTCCTCTTCCTGTACTTTTAATTGATGATATCCTGACCTTAAATCGATTTTTGAGAAAAATCGGGCTCCTTGTAACTGATCAAACAGATCATCAATTCTTGGTAACGGATACCGATTCTTAATTGTGACTTTATTCAATTCACGGTAGTCAATGCACATACGCATTGATCCGTCCTTCTTTTTAACGAATAAGATCGGCGCTCCCTAGGGTGATGAACTTGGTTGTATGAATCCTTTCTCCAACAATTCATCTAATTGCATCTTTAGTTCTTGCATTTCTGCAGGTGCCAAACGGTAAGGTGTTTTGGCAATTGGTGCTGTTCCTGGTATTAAGTGAATTCTGGATTCAACTTCTCTATTTGGAGGTTGCCCTGGTAATTCTTCTTGAAATACATCTAAAAACTGAGATACTACTGGAATATCTCTTAATTCCTTTCCTTTAGTGTTAGTGATTATAGAAATCAAATACACTAATGATCCTTTTCTTATATAACTTGTTGTTTTCATCACAGAGATGAATTTAGTGGATCTAGAAGTTTTATATCCTTTAATTGTGATCTTTTCACCTTTTGGTGAATTTACTTGTATCGACTTTTGATCACACAAAATACTGGCTTTATTGGGTATTAACCAATCCATTCCTAATACTGGCTTTATTTATTTTATTATTATTACCAACTTTACCATCACCTTCACGGATATGGATTTCCCCCGAAATTCATCTGACGCTCGTCATATTTCCAGACGAGTTGTTCTCCTACATACCTAATCCTCTCACTACTCTCTATGATTTCTTCTCCAAAAATTCGGAGTTCTTGCAAATTCTCTGCACTCATTGGGGGTGCAGGGGCTGGTACTGGATCTGGATACTGTGGCCTGGGATTCTCCTGAGGGTATGGATTCTCTAAAATTTCCCTAATGTATTCGTCGTTGTCATAATAGGGATCTAGAGGGTCCAAACCTGGATACGCTGCTATGTTCGGCAAGGTTTCGACATTTAGATGGTAGCGTGGCACATAATCCCTAAGATCGTTAAACCATGGATCATAATTTGGGTCTAAGGGATTAGGGACTGGTATCCTAGGTATTTCCTCAGGGTTGAAATCATGCATTTCTACCTCCATCGACTGAGTGGGAATTAAAGGTAAGGGTTGTGGGGCTACTAGTTGTTCCAGACTTGGGTCGGCAGCAGTTGTAGCTAGGATATGGAAATTGGCTAGGCTTCTATTAAGCATATCCTGTGTATGGGCATCTGACTCTCGCTTAGCAGTTGCTAGAACTCTTTGCTGTTGCAACCTTCGCATTCTTTTCTACGCGCAAATGCTTCCTTACTGAACCATCCTCTCTTTTTCTGAGGGAATGGCTCTTCAGACTGAGCTTTAAAGGCAAACATCCCTTCTTCCTGATCACCAGAATACCCTGAGAGGGTAGGCTAGGAAGAAGTACCTTCACTCCTAGGTGAATCGGACAGCTGACGATACACGTCTGAAGGTCCTTGATCACTCATACTGTAAACTAACAAATAGTAAAATAACACATAACAATAAAATACAGATATTCACGTATTTTAAGAATTTATTTCCTAACAAATTAAATAATATATTGATGTCAGCAGAACACTCCCGTGGCTGAATCAGTGGCTAGGCTCTGATACCACCTTCTGTCGCAACCCCCGCCCCCTTATCTGTCCCGGGAACGGGCGTTTGCGAACATTCGTGTGGTATCAGTTATTAATTTGGCAGCGGAAATTACATCAGGATCGTAGTTAGGAAATGTTTATCAGAGTAAAACCACCATATTTTATATTAATAATCACATGGGTAAACCCAAGTTTCTTTATTACAATACGTTTATAGGGATAAACCCTATTTTATTGAATTTAAAACATCGTCTTTTTGGTAACTTTTATAGCCACATTTTTTCCAAGCCGTCACTGCTCTCCAACTGGCTTTTTACTAATTGGCTGTCACATTGTGTTACCTGAAACGCGTTTTAAAAACATTTGTCAGTGGGAAATACTGGTGAGTGAATCCCAGTTCAATTAAGAAGCATTTTATCAATTAACACAGTATTGAGAGCGATCACATTGTTTATTTCTACACAATTACTCATTCAGTACTGTCAATCCTGACTGGTGGGCCATATTACACATTGGCTAACTCGTCGTCCAATGGTAACGTGTTCCACATTTTGTATACAAAACCCCAACATACCGGCAGTAATTGAAGAATTACAAAGACTCAATCACTGCTTAATCGCATTGTTAAGCATTTAAGGTTTTGTAAAACAGTTCACAAAAAGGTTTACAAAAAGCGGATAAACTCACATTGCTATCTTAGACTTCGTGTAAGGGTTTCTTGGAATAAATCTATAATTTACACAAATGTACATATGTTAGTATAATAACCCTTTAATTATATTAACGATACCCTCCCCGAGACGGTATTCCAACAACTACGTCGGGCAGAACCACGACAGTTGTTACGGAACCCTAAATCAATCGGGCAGCGTATCTAATACGAAACTAGGGTTATAATACTTACAACGGAGCAGAACCTCGCTAATTAGGGGGATATAATACCCGTATATTATGCCTACTATCAGTTTTTTGAGATATAGAAAAGAAAGTGAGCGAGTTTGCCGAAGATCCGATGCCCTCTATATATATAGTGCTGATTTCTGGTCCTCTCGCGGCCTGCGTAAAGTGTAACCCAAGGGTTATGCGGCCAGTGTAGTAGCCCGGGTAGGGTTTAGGGTGTCCGGGTCATCGCATAGTGTTGCCGGGTGTTGGGCCACGTGGCGGCCCAGGGTTTAGTCTGATTTTACCCGCTCGCGGCCCGCGTAAGGGTTGGCTAAGGGCTACGCGGCCCGCCTAAAACCAAATTTCTTTGTTTTTTATTTATTTTAAATGTTATAACGTATTTTTGGGCTCGGTTTTCACATATGTATTTTAAGACATATAGGGTTTTTAAAAATATATTAGGGTGTCAGAAAAATATTCGGGAGGGTTGTTATAGAACCCTACCATATGTATATATAAGATCAAGATCAAGGGAAAACGCATATAAGTTGTAAGAACTTGGAGAACTCGGCCTTCTCGTGCGAGTTTTGCCCCCATTTTTTTAACACCCCTAGATTAAAATGTTACAAAAATGACCGTAAAAAATCGAATTGGTGTTTTAGTCCCCTTACAGCTATTGCAGCATAACATTAGCATGACATTAGTTTTTTTTTTTACAGCATTTACGATGTAAAGCATCGCTTTTGTAACTTTCTTTATTTAGAAAGTTCGTCTTGTATTCTATTTTTCAAAAATTTTATTCTCTTTGTATTTGTATTTTCCTTTCAAACATTGTAATCCGAGACTTGATCCATAATGAAAAATTTGATCTTTTTGTACATCGTATTATACATAATTCATAAATACTTAGCGTACATTCATTATACATGCATACTTGATATAATTTATATGCAAATCCATACTTGTTTATACATGCAAATTCATTTTATACATTCATTTATTCATACATTACACTTATGCATTGCACTTACATGCATAAAACCGACAAAATGTGCGCAAAACAACAAACTTGAATCTTTATGCAACAGGGGATAACCCTCTCGTGCGAAAGGCCCCTGTCGCCCGAATCCCTCTTGTCCCAAACCACACCTAACCCTATAAATACGGACCCACACCCTCATTTCTCACCTTCCACAACTACGAAAATTCTCACAACTTACTGATTTCACACTATTCAGCTGAGCTACTTCCAGAACTATTCTATGTGAGTTTACAACTCACAAACACTCTTATTTCTTCTACTTTTCTAAACTTTTATACATTCTTCACATCATTTCACTTGGTTACACAGATTTTCCTTGGCAATCTGATGATAACTCTCAATGATGAGGACCAAGCTGAAAAGTGAAGTTAAACTTTGAAACTTTTATAAAACAAATAACTTTCTGATTTTAAACTTGGCAGAATAATGGACCCATCGAGCTCACAAACTAAGTTCATAGCTGTGGGTTATGTTGGCTCATGTGGATCCCACCTGAAGAACAGATGATTGAAAGCCAAAATAGTTCTGCAAACATTTGATCCTTCAATAACAGTGCTTGAATACATTCTTCTTTCAATGGCAAGTCATCAAACAACTGCTGCTTCCTAAGGTCTGCTACAAGCTAAAGTGTGATGGTCACAAAGTCTATTAAAGTTAAACCGCTGATGAAGACCAAAGGTCTGATCATTCTTTGAAGAAGGTCTGCTAAAGCTTCATCAGAGGATAGAGTTATCAGATGTTGTAATCACTGTTTTGTAATAGAATAATGTTTAGCTTTAGCAAAGGTTAGAAGTTGTTATAGTTGTTAGATGTCATTGTCTAGGTGACATCAGCATAGATTCCCCAGTGGTTTAGTTTGTACTATAAATAGAACAGTGCATGTAATGTTCTATTAGGATCACTTCACACACTTGCATTTTGTACGAACAAATTGAGTCATCTAAGGCTGAGGGGGGGATTGTATTCATGCATACGTGAATCATTGTGTAATTCAATCATTCAGTACAAAGTATTCATGATGAAAGCAAATCTCTCATTGTTTGTGTTTCAAAGTTTACTTTTATTCCGCTGCAAATTATTTCCATCTTTTTATCATCTTCCATTGTTTCATCTCAAACGTACACAAACAATTCGAACTCAGATCCTAACAATTGGTATCGAGCATAGGTCAATCAAATTCGATTTAACAATCAATTTGATATAAAATATTAGCTCAATTCATTGATATCGTTTGTTCGTAGTAAGTTGAAAAACATAGTAAAAAGTTTAATCATGTTCAAAGTTCTTTAAACGAAGCTTTGTAAAACAACCAAAATGTCTCAAAACATAAAAGATCATCATAACACCGGCACCCTGTATAAACCACCTATGCTTGTCTGATCTGAGTACAATATCTGGCAACATAGAATGGGTCATGTACTTGCACAGTAAAACACCGGTTGCTGGAAATCGGTTATCTTCAGACCACATGTTCCGATGGTGCCTAGTGCAGAAGATCCCAAGGTCCAAGTACCTAAGAAACCTGAGAATTACTCTGAGCAGGACTTTCAAAAAATTGAGATAGATGCTAAAGCATCCAGTATAGTTACTACAGCACTACCCAATGATATCTATGCTGGCCTGTTACATTGTAACAGTGCAAAAGAGTTATAGGATCACTAAAAGAGCAATTCAGTGGTACAGAAGAGGTCATTGAGAATAACAGAGAAGTGTTGAACCAACAATATGAAATATTTTGTCATGTTAAGGGAGAGTCATTAACCCAAAAGTTTGAGAGGTTTAGTTGTCTGATTAGTGAGCTAAAACTGGTTAATGTGGAATATGCTAATTCAACCTTAAATAGTAGGTTACTTAGATCATTGCTAGAAAAATAGGACACTATAGCCTTTGTTACTAGAAACTCTATTGGTTTTAAGGAGATGAGTTTTACTCAACTTCATGGTAGGCTCCTCACTTATGAGAGAGAGCTTAACTAGAAAAAAAAGTTACAAGAGTCAGGAAAAGTGGCTAATGACTACTCTTTTGGCAGTACAACACTTTTTGGTCAGGAAGAATCATCTGGTGGCAGTAAGGATTAGAGTTATGATCATTACATTGACATAACAGCTGGTGGAGCATTCAACTTTGATTCTTACTCACCCAACTATGCTTTCATAGCAAATGTGGAAAACCAGATCTCTGACAACTTATCCTTTGAATTAAATAACCTTCAACATTTTGACCCCACAGATCTGGAGGAAATGGACATTTTACATCAACTTGCCTTGTTGAGTGTGAGAACAAGCATGATTTACAAAAGAACTAGTAGGAAGTTTCCAGGGTTGCATGGGAATTTGAAGGTTGGGTTGGATAAATTAAAGATTAAGTGTTATAAGTGTAATAGGCTTGGTTACTTTACTAAGGAATGTAGGAGTCAAACCAGTGGTCCTATAATCACTCACCCTAGTCCAAGACCTCAAAACACCCAAAACACTATCCATTATTCCCAATATACCCCTGCTCCTCAAATGCAAAACACTGCTCATTTTGCACACCTTGTAAACACTGTTCCTGTCCAGTATGTCCAAACCAATGTTCCTCAAATTCAATATGTTCAAGCCCCAGCACCCCAGGTCCAAGTGCAACCTGCACCACAAGCCGCACAAACATCTGCTCCAGTAGAGGCCAGTTAACAAAGCTTCTTTACATAAGGCTTTGTTGATTGGAGTAGGTTAAATGAGGATTTTTTGTGTGATTTGAGCTTTCAAGTTCAATTTAGTAGATCTCTGGGTAAAAAAACCACTTCAGTTCCAAAATTACGAGGAAAACCCCCGATCAGTCTTGATTTGAACCGATTTAATCTATAAGTTCCACAGTTTTGTCGATTTGTTGTGTGATTTGAGCTTTCCAGTTCAGTTTTTTGCCCTAATTTAAGTAAATCGACCAGTTTCCAGTAAATTAGGTTAGATTATGAAATGATAGATCGTTAGAGAACATAAATTTATTTGTGATCGTTGTGTTGTCGATTTGTTGTGTGCTTTGAGCTTGCGAGTTTCAGTTTTTTTGCCCTAGGTTTAGTAAATCGTTCAATTTGTAGTAACTTAGGTTATATTATGCAACGATAGATCGTTAGAGAATCGAAAATTGTTTGCGATTGTTGTGTATTTTGCCTTAGGTTTTATCAAAATTATTGCTGAATTCGTTGTTGTATGTTAATAGTCTTAATTGACTTCGCATAGTCGGTAGGTATTGAAATATGTCCAATAGTATGATTTGTTTGATAATGTTGTTATTGATTATATTAGATGTTAAGGTCGGTTGTGAATCGGTTATTCAGTTTTGTGGTTTAACCAATGGTTCTTCAGTTCATATTAGATGTTAGTTATTAGTCATATTAGATGTTAAATGGTTGTTATATATTAAATGAGTGAAATGTTACGATTCTGAAAGTGAATGAAGAATGCTTATTGTTAAATCAATATTCAAATTTTGAAACGATTTACTTTTTGTAAGTTCCCTGATGTGTATCGGTACCGATTCACGATTCATTGTTTTATTGCCAGTGTTTTGTTGATGCTAATGTTGCTTAGGGTATCTAAACATAATAGATGTAAATATGTTTTTGTTAGTATAGAGATGGGGATCGTGTTGCTCTCTTCTGAGTTTAACCTATATTTACTAATGACTTGTCTTGAAATAGGGTGTTTTTTTTGAAGTCTAAAGGTGTTTATCAAAAGGTTTCAGAGGAAGAAAAAGAAAGAATAAAAAGTAAGCAATTTACACATGAGTAAATAAGTTGTTTACACATGTGTAAATCATGTTAGTTACTATTACATGTGTGTAATTAAGCAATTTACACATGTGTAAGTAAGTTGGTCATACATGTTGTTTAACTACATTCTATTGTTTTAATTGAAGCATCAACGAGTGGTGAACAAAACAAAGATAGTGAACACATGTGTAAGTAATATGTTTACACATGTTTAATTCATCTTAGTGAAAATTGAATTTGAGTAATTAAGCAATTTACACACGTGTAAATCATCTTAGTTAATATTGAATATGAGTGATTAAGAAATTTACACATGTGTAAATAAGTTGTTTACACATGTTTAAGTAAGTTATTTACACAAGTGTAATTAATCAATTGCATAAACTACTACTAATGCATACTAAGAATGTTGTTTAAAATTGTTTCATGTATATGGAATTAGAAACAGGAGGCAAAAACAAAGAAAATAGAAGAAGCTGAACCAAAAGAGGCAACAAATAAGTGCAAGAATAAGAAAATTGTTGCTGATTGGGACTTTTGTGGTAATTAGGAATATGAAGATGCTCGTGGTTAGTTGGTATATGGTTGATTGGGTTAGGTTATGTGATGACCGATCTCCGTTTGATCCTGGTGTTATGTTGGTGTTTTGGGGTTGGGTGATAAAATAGCTGCTGGTTTTTGTTGTTAATAGGTGGGGTTGGACGTATGGCTGGTTTGGGGATGTGAAAATTAGGCTAGGTTTGGTGTTTACTGGTGATACTCTTTAGTGTATGGTTGTTTGAAGTTTTGGCAAGTTGAGGAATGAGGATGATGCTGCTGGTGCATGGTCGAGTTCAAGATTTTTGGGATGCTCAAGATAGACTCTCGGATGTTATGCTTTAGGTGTTTTTTTAATGTTTTGGTCATGTTTAATTGTTTTTGGATGGTTTGTGTTGTTTGAAACTTGATTGTATACATTTATTTTTAAGTTGGACTTGGTCCGAGTGTGGCTTTAAGTCTAGCATAGGTTGTGTTTTGATTTCTAGTTTAGCTCGTGGTCGGGACCTTGTTAGGTTCTAATTGTTAGACCATAGCTAATGGTTTGGGGTTGGTCTCTTCCTTTAGGTATATCGCGGGAAGCCTAATGCTCATTGGTTGTAAATTCTTTGTTAACAATAAATATTACTGGGCTGCCATCCACTTTTACAAATATGGATAATGCTATGTTTGTTTAAATCCTACTTTTTGGTCAATGTTGGAATTGAATACTTTTGATATACGGATAATTTACACATGTGTAATACCTGAGTATCACACATGTGTATTAGAAAATTATATGTGCAGTTCGAATAAAATAAAAACATATGGATATCAAGGTTACACGTGTAAATCATAAAAGTTAAAAAAAACCTAGATATCAAGGTTTACACATGTGTAAATTCTAATTATTATAAAATAAGCATATTTATGGATGTTTACACATGTGTAAATCATAATAGTTAATAAAAATAAGTAAAAATATGTAACAACTCTCATTAAAATTACTATTTCTTATTTTATTTTGTCCAATAGGAAACCCTAATTGAGACCCCCAAGAAATATTGCATGACCCCTAAAATTTTCTGAACAATCAGAACTAGGATCAGGGCCCCTAAAACACAGGGGGGGGGGGGGTATTCCCCATTGACGATTATCATCACAGTTTGTTTTAGAAATCAAATTTCGTTAAACCATAGACTCACCCAGACTACAAACAGACGTGGCTACCCTATGCTAGAAGTGGTGCCATCGCGCCACGCGACAGGGACACTTTTCCAGTATAAGTAGAGGGCATTGGCACTTGAATTTTGGCGTTTGTTCGACGTAAAAACTCATTTCGTACATTAAGATATCGTCTGTTTACTTCAAAACACACACAGCACGAAATTATGCCCGATAACAGGGTAATAACTCGATCACTGATACGATTTAATGTCCGATCGATAAAAAAACCAATCCGATGGATGTTTAAGTGCTGCCCGTATTTGGGCTATACTTTGTCATTCGTCGTGAAGGTTCTGAATCTCGTGAGTTGTCGTAAAAGTTGTATTAAGTTACTAACCTAGTTCTCGTGTGCATTGTTATTTGAATTAGGTTAACAAGGCTAAATCAGTAGGCTAAACTCTGCCCGACTAAACTTGCAATGTGAGTCATTCTCTTTTTATCAAATTGTTTTCCCAAAATTCTACTTGTTTTCAAAGTTATAATTACAAGGATTAAGTCTTTGTAAACTTCAATTACTGCCGGTGTGTGGGGTTTTGTATACATTACTTGATACCCGTCACCATTGGACAACGGGTTAGCCAATGGGTGATCTGACCATAGTCACAGATACTGTCGAGTGACAAATACCGATTTGGGGTAATTGGTTGATAGAAACAATGTAATCACCCTTAATACTGTATATTATAACAATGTGTCGTTTTGTACAACTTGAATAACTCGCCAGTATTTCCCGCCGATAAAACCTTTTTAAAACATGTTTCAGGTGATCTGCTGTGATCCAGGAAAAGTGTCGTGTAGCACTACAAGCTTGAAGAAGTGGCTCAATAAAAATAAAGAAACATGTTTTTGTATAACACCGGGGGTTTCCCAGTGAAATCTCCTTTATTGTAGATTATGGGGTTTAACCCAAATTATGAAATAAAATAATCGGGCATTTTCAAGTTTTAAAAGATCCTGTTAAAATTTCCGCTGCCAACATATTAATTACCATGGGTTTTCTGTCCAGCGGCTCCTGGACCGGGTAAAACTAGGACGGGGGTCGTGACAGAAAAAGGTGGTATCAGAGCCACTGATTTAAGCCAATTAAGTATTTAGAAATACTTAATTTTTCTGATTGCCATTCTGTGATTATGTGAAAATTCAAGTTACAAAATTTTAACCTAGAATTTTGTGTGTTTCTTTATAAATGCTAACAACATGAATGAGTTGTCTGAAGCTCTTCAGAATATCACTATCCATTCTGCTGATATGGAAGTTTCCGAGGACTTTTCTGGTTATTTGGCCGACACTGATGAACCTATGGAATTTCAAGCCCAACCCCAGGAGAAACCCAAACCGAAAAAGAGAAGAAGATTCGTGGGCTGGAGGCGTGTGCGTAGGAAGAAACCAGCGACACGGAAAGTTATAAAGACTGAGGACCCAAATGATAAAGGCAAAGGAAAGGAGATCGGGGAAAGTTCAGGGCAAGCCCAGGAGATGCCATCATGGGAGGAGCTGGATCGTAAACTGGCACTTAGTGACCTCATCAGACCTGCTGATGAAAACCTCTTCAATTACCCAGCGGAAGCACAACTTCCAGTTAATCTAGAGCCTGATATCCCAGATCCTATTATCCACCCCAGACATCTACCAGAAGAGCTGGAAGAATGGTGGACAACCGACTGGCAATTTCAGAATCTCTTAAATAACCCTAATACCTTTTTCCCTCAGTTTGACCCCGAGCCTGCACCAAACCCACCTATGAGCGCAGAAAACTTGGCAGAACTTTGTCATTATAGCGAAGAGCTGATTGATGCAAGAAACCGAATTAGGTATGTGGGAGAAAGAATCTCATGGAAATACGACGAGAGGGAACGTCGTTTCTGAGATGCCAGCTGACTGTGGTTGTGTGGTTGTGGGAGGATGTGTTTAATAATAATATAATAATAAAAATATAATCATGTGAAATAACTAAAAATAAAACTTTTGTAAGATAACCGGTGTGTACGGACGCATACTAATATATATATAAAAATATCAACGTCGCAAGGTCGACAATTTTGGCTAAATGTGTTGATGTGATTATGTGCGATTGTTTTATTATGCTTGGTTATTAATTAATTTGATGCTAATAACTTATATATATATATATATATATATATATATTACCAGATGGAACACGCTAGTAATGAACCAGTTAATGAGGTTAACCAATCCGAGCAAAACAATGGAGATCAATTTCTGAATAGGCAAGATATAGAGAATATCGTTGCCCAGGGATTAGCCAATGCTATTCCAGCAATCCTTGCTGCTGCTCGAAATCCAGTTGAACCTCAACCAATTATTCCTAGCAAACGTACTGATGAAGATAACTTTAGTAATAGCGTAAATGGAGCGGAAACATTAATAATAATGATAATAATGGGATGCAAGCCCCATTCCTTAAAAGAATGAAAGCTGCAACGCCTGGTTGCACTTACAAGGAATTTCTTGCCTGTAAACCTGCTGAATTTGCAGGCAACGAAGGGGCGACTGCTGCATTGCATTGGTTGGAGAAAACCGAAGCGGTGATTAAAATAAGTAATGTGCCGAGGAAGACAAGGTTATGTACGCGTCGCATCTTTTTAAACAAGGGGCCCTAGAATGGTGGAATACGGTATTACAAGCCAAGGGAAGCGATGTGGCCTATGCCATGAATTGGGAAGAATTTAAAAGTCTGGTGGAAAGAAAATTATTTCCCGAATACGAAAAGGAACAAATGGCAAATAAGTTCCTGAACCACCGGATGGTGGATGTCGACTGTTGAGGGTATACTTCGACATTTTTCGAATATGCTCGAATTGTGCCTACTCTGTCTTCACCAGAACCGGTGCTTATTTCTCGCTACATTTAAGGTTTAATTAGCGAGATCCGGGATATTGTCAAAGCTGCGAGACCCCACACGATCGATGATGCGGTGGAATTTGCCAACACTTTGACTGACGGACTGGTGCGTACGCGAGAAGAAAACAAGAAAAAGGAATTGGCTTAGAAAATTACCCAAGGATTTCGTGTGGGTAATAATAGCAACTTCAAGAGAAAAGGAACTGGATCATCTTCCACTCCGCCGTTCTGCAGGAACTGTAAAAAGAAACATTTTGGAAAATGTAATGAACCCTGCAACTTCTGCAAAGCGATAGGACATCGTGAAGAAGATTGCAGGAAGAAAACAAAGATCTGCTATAACTGTGGAGAAGCTGGGCATTTCAGACCAGAATGCCCTAAATTGGTCAAACCAGCTGACAACAAGGCTAAACCTGCTGAAGGGACTACGAAGAAGAACGCAAGAGCCTTCCAATTGACCACACAGGAAGCGGAACTGATTCCTGACGTAATAGCTGGTACGTTTCTGGTACACAACGTTTATGCGAAAGTATTATTCGACTCTGGTGCAAACCAAAGTTTTATCAATACTTCTTTATGCAAGCTCTTAAGCTACCCGTAACCAAACTTAGGCAGATTTTTACGGTAGAAACGGCAGATGGGAATTCTGTTAACATAGGTAAGGTTTTGCAAAAAGGAAAGATAGAACTTTTAGGCCATAAATTCTCTGCAAACCTGTTACCTATGAATTTAGCTGGATTCGATGTTGTATTAGGAATGGATTGGTTAGTAGCCAACCATACTCGAATCCTTTGTGATAAGAATTCCATAGAAATCCGTGCACCCACAGGAGAAGTAATTATAATTACAGGGGATAAGCCGCGTAAACCCATGAAGTTCATTTCAGTAATGAAAGTAGCTAGTTATGAACGAAAGAAAGGAATAGTGTATATGATTTCAGTAATCATTAGCACTAAGGTTAAGGAACTTAAGGACATTCCTGTAGTATCAGAATACTCGGATGTATTCCTAGAAGACCTACCAGGATTACCACCAGATAGGGAAGTAGAATTTAGAATTCTTCTAATTCCTGGAACTACACCGATAGCCAAGGCACCTTATCGGTTAGCACCCACCGAAATGTTTGAACTGAAAAAGAAGTTAGAGGAATTATTAAGTAAAGGATTTATACAACCTAGTTCATCCCCGTGGGGAGCACCAGTGTTGTTCGAAAAGAAAAAGGATGGTTCGATGCGAATGGGTATCGATTATAGGGAATTGAATAAGGTTACAATCAAGAATCGATACCCATTACCTAGGATTGATGATCTTTTCGATCAACTCCAGGGAGCTAGATATTTTTCTAAGATCGACTTGCGCTCAGGATATCATCAACTGAAAGTACAAGAAGAAGACATACCTAAAACTGCTTTCAGAACTAGGTATGGTCAATACGAGTTTACAGTTATGCCCTTTGGACTAACAAATGCTCCTGCAGCATTTATGGACATGATGAATAGAATTTGTAAACCATATTTGGATAAATTTGTAATTGTCTTTATCGACGATATACTTATTTATTCCAAAAGTCAGAATGAGCATTGTGAGCATTTACATGAACTCTTAACCTTGTTAAGAAAATAGAAACTTTACGCCAATTAGGGTCGATAATTTTTGCCCTTAAGATTTGGAGGCATTATCTGTATGGAAGTAAGTTTACAGTTTATACAGATCATAAGAGTTTAAAATACATATTTGGGCAAAAAGAATTGAACATGAGGCAAAGAAGATGGATGGAAATTCTAAGTGACTACGACTGTGATATTCAATATCACGAAGGAAAGGCAAATGTAGTTGCAGATGCCTTAAGTCGTAAGTATCATGAAAAACAACAACGAGTTCGTGCTCTTAGATTAAGTTTATAATTAGACTTAATGGAACAACTGAAAAATGTTCAAGCCACAGCAATCAAGGATGATGCTGAAGGAATGAAAGGAAGAATAAAGGAATTAGAGGAAGGAACTGATGGAATTTGGAGATTCCATAAAAGAAGGACTTGGGTACCTAAGCAAGGAGAATTAAGAAATAAGATTTTAGAAGAAGCCCATAAATCTAGGTATACCATGCATCCTGGTAATAATAAGATATACCAAGATTTAAGAAATAATTCCTGGTGGATAGGAATGAAAAAGGACATAGCTAGATATGTATCTAAGTGTCTTACTTGTTCACAAGTTAAGGCAGAACACCAGAAACCTTCAGGATTACTCCAACAATTAGAAATGCCTGTATGGAAATGGGAACTCATCACAATGGATTTTGTTACTAAGTTGCCCAAAACCAGAAAAGGTAACGACGCAATTTGGGTAATTGTGGATTGATTTACTAAATCAGCTCATTTTCTACCCATGAAGGAAACCTTTAGCATGGAAAGATTAGCAAAGTTGTATGTAGATGAAGTAGTATCCTTACATGGAGTTCCACTCTCTATTGTATCGGATAGAGATAGTCGTTTCACTTTGCATTTCTGGACAAGTTTCCAAGAAGCCATGGGGACGCGACTAAATTTAAGTACTGCATACCATCCCTAGACAGACGGACAAAGTGAAAGGACAATCCAAACCCTGGAAGACATGCTCAGGGCATGTGTAATAGATTTTGGTGGAAACTGGGATGACCACCTACCCTTAATTGAATTCTCCTATAATAATAGTTATCATGCAAGCATTGAAGCTGCCCCATTCGAAGCACTGTATGGACAAAAGTGTAGAACTCCAGTTTGTTGGGCAGAAATAGGAGAAAGCCAATTATCAGGTCCCGAAATCGTACAAGAAACTACCGACAAGATCACTCAAATCAAGGAAAGACTAAAGACAGCTCGAGATCGTCAAAAGAATTATGCAGACAATAGACGCAAACCACTAGAATTTCAAGTGGGAGACAAGGTACTCTTGAAAGTTTCTCCTTGGAAAGGAGTAGTTCGGTTCGGTAAAAAGGGAAAACTAAGTCCAAGGTACGTAGGACCATTCCCAATAATCCAGCGAATAGGACCAGTTGCCTATCGTTTACAACTACCAGAAGAGCTAGCTGGGGTACATGACGTATTTCATGTATCTAACCTCAAGAAGTGTTTGTCCGATGAATCCCTGATAGTACCTCTTCAAGATGTAGAGGTAAATGAAAAATTAAAGTTTGTTGAGAAGCCACTGCAGATAAAAGACACAAAGGTCAAGTTTCTCAAGCACAAAAGACTAGTACTGGTCAAAGTCAAATGGGATTCATAGAGAGGACCTGAGTACACTTGGGAACTGGAATCAGAGATGAAGCGGAAGTATCCCTACTTGTTCCAGTAAATCTCGAGGACGAGGTTTTAATTAAGGTGGGGAGGATGTAACAACTCTCATTAAAATTACAATTTATTATTTTATTTTCTCCAATAGGAAACCCTAATTGAGACCCCCAAGAAATATTGCATGACCCCTAAAATTTTCAGAACAATCAGAACTAGGATCAGGGCCCCTAAAACTCAGGGGGGGGGGGGGTATTCCCCATTGACGATTATCATCACAGTTTGTTTTAGAAATCGAATTTCGTTAAACCATCGACTCACCTAGGCTACAAACAGACGTGGCTACCCGATGCTAGAAGTGGTGCCGTCGCGCCGCGCGACAGGGACACTTTTCCAGTATAAGTAGAGGGCATTGGCACTTGAATTTTGGCGTTGGTTCGACGTAAAAACTCGTTTCGTACATTGAGATATCGTCTGTTTACTTCAAAACACATACACAGCATGAAATTCTGCCACGATAACAGGGTAATAACTCGATCACTGATACGATTTAATGTCCGATCGATAAAAAAACCAATCCGATGGATGTTTAAGTGTTGCCCGTATTTGGGCTATACTTTGTCATTCGTTGTGAAGGTTTTGAATCTCGTGAGTTGCCGTAAAAGTTTTATTAAGTTACTAACCTAGTTCTCGTGTGCATTGTTATTTGAATTAGGTTAACAAGGCTAAATCAGTAGGCTAAACTATGCCCGACTAAACTTGCAATGTCAGTCATTCTCTTTTTATCAAATTGTTTTCCCAAAATTCTACTTGTTTTCAAAGTTATAATTACAGGGATTAAGTCTTTGTAATCTTCAATTACTGCCGGTATGTGGGGTTTTATATACATTACTTGATACCCATCACCATTGGACAACGGGTTAGCCAATGGGTGTCTGACCATAGTCACAGATACTGTCGAGTGACAAATACCGATTTGGGGTAATTGGTTGATAGAAACAATGTAATCACCCTTAATACTGTATATTATAACAATGTGTCGTTTTGTGCAACTTGAATGACTCGCCAGTATTTCCCGCTGATAAAACCTTTTTAAAACATGTTTCAGTTGTTCTGCTGTGATCCAGGAAAAGTGCCGTGTAGCACTACAAGCTTGAAGAAGTGGCTCAATAAAAATAAAGAAACATGTTTTTGTTTAACACCGGGGGTTTCCTAGTGAAATCTCCTTTATTGTAGATTACGGGGTTTAACCCAAATTATGAAATAAAATAATCGGGTATTTTCAAGTTTTAAAAGACCCTGTTAAAATTTCCGCTGCCAACATATTAATTACCACGGGTTTTCTGTCCCGCGGCTCCTGGACCGGGTAAAACCAGGACGGGGGTCGTGACAAAATATCAAGGTTTACACATGTGTAAATTATGATAGTTTAAAAAAATAAGCACAAATATGAAGGTTTACACACGTATAGATCATAACAGTAAGAAAAATAAGCATAGATATCAAGGTTTACACATGTGTAAATCCAAATAGTTAAAAAAAATAAGCACTAATATGGAGTTTTACACATGTGTAAATCATAATTGTTAAAAGAGTAAACTGCCATTTTGGTCCCTGTGGTTTGGGCACTTTCGCCATTTTAGTTCAAATCTCAAACTTTTTAAATCTGGGTCCCCGTGGTTTCACTTTTGTTGCCATTTTAGTCCAAAATTCAAATTAACTCCTATTTCATTATTAAAAGCTGGTAGTTTTGTCTTTTTATTCAGGGGTATAATCATCCAGTTTTTTATAACAGTTAAATCTTTAAATTAATTATACTCATTTAGTTCCTTTATACCCCCCATTTAGCCAGCGTCTTCCCCAAAAAAACCCTAACAGTAGTTCATCTTCCTCCACATCCTCAAAGCTCTCAAACAAGCTTCACACAACCTCCACCAAAACCCTAACCCCTCACAAACCGATAACAACACAGTTTCAACCTCATCCGCATCCGCCATTAAAGCACTTCTCGAGCTCGAACATGAATTATAATCAATCCTCTGCAACGATCCGCACCTTGTTACGCTGTCTAAGCACCTAACCACGTTAAAAACTCTCATCGAACACTCGTGTAACACTAAACAACGTAAACACGGACTCAGATCGTTCATAACTAGCCGAGTCAACTCACACGAGGTTTCCAGACTCGCCGGTGCAATCGAGTCCGAGATTTAAGCGTGGATCGATCGAGAGTTTATCAAAACCCTTATGCAAACGCTTGTTCATACAGGTACTATTATCGTTGAATCTGATACGAAACAGGAACTTGTGTTGGTCAATTTGATTGAAGAGTTCGAGGAACGAATCGGTAGAGGATTCGATCGGAAACTACAGGATTTGATTCTCAGATCTAAAGTTTTTACAAAAATCGAATCGATTTTGTGCGGTTAACTACGTAGGGTTTGTTTCAGGTGACATAATTCCCAGCTACAGGATTTGATTCCCAGATCTAAAGTTTTTTGGGGAAGATGAACCGCTGTTTGGGTTATTTTGGGGAAGACAATGGCTAAATGGGGGGTATAAAAGAATTAAATGAGTATAATTAATTTAATGACTTAACTGTTATAAAAAAAACTGGACGATTATACCCCTGAATAAAAAGACAAAATTACCAGCTTTTAATAGTGAAATAGAAGGTAATTTGAATTTTAGACTAAAATGGCAACAAAAGTGAAACCACAGGGACCTAGATTTAAAAAGTTTGAGATTTGGACTAAGATGGCAAAAGTGCCCAAACCACAGGGACCAAAATGGCAGTTTACTCTAGTTAAAAATATTGTTACCTAGGACTATTTGAAAAGTTTACACATGTATAAGTCAATAAGTAACCCAAATTCTTGTTAATACGTTATTTACACATGTGTGATTCAACATGTTACAAATGTGTAATTTGAATGAGAAATTTTGTACATACCATCACTATGTATTATTTAACAAAGAGTTAAATGCCTGGATAGTCCCTGTGGTTTGGCCTTTTTTCAGCTTTAGTCCCTAACTTTCTGAAATTACAGCTATAGTCCCCAACTTTTTCAATTTCGTTCCCGGATAGTCCCTGGCGTGGATGAAGGTTAATTTTCTCAGTTAGGTGGATGTGAAATGAAAAAAGTACCCTTTTCTAGTAAAACCCTAAAAATCCATCCTTTCATTCAGATCTATACCCACCATCAACTACAACCACAACCACCCTCCACCAGAGAACCACCACATCCGTCGTACATCCACCATCTCCGCCATTAACACCACTCCACCCCTTCAACCACCCCGCCACAACCTACAAAACAAACTTCTTCAATGGCGGTGACGGTGGTTTACGTGGCAATCCCAGAGATCACGTCTGATGACCTTCGATAGGTCGTTTTCAACCTTAGTTTGGGTTCAATCTTATAACCTAAAATTAGCCACTTGCCACATCTACTTTGAATTCATCATCTCTTAGTTTGAACTATTCCAACCACCGCTAATTGATTTGTTCCCACTCCGACTCATTGATTTGTTCGGACTCGATGATAATTAGGTAACATCCATCGTTATCGTTATTATTTGTTGATGCAACAAATAAGAGACTAAAGATAGTAGCGAGGTTGGTTAGGCAAAAGGGTTAAAGGGTTTAACTTTGCCTAACGCAGGTCGTGGGGTCCCCCCACGTTTGCAAGACGTGGAAGGAGGTTCACTAGTTTATTCTTGTTGTTTGCTAAGGATCTTTCTCTGAAGTGTATTTCAGATTCGGATGAAGGGGCAAACAGAATGTGTGTGTTGGATGTGAAAGGGAGTAACTCGCATGAAGCAAGTACTCGGAATGAATGACCAGATATTTAAGGAATCTTGACTGGCCAGGCATGTCTTCACTCAGTAAATGAAGTGTCAAATATATAGGAGAAGACATCTCCCAAAGAGGAATGTATTTGACTAGTGACCTTGCTTGCAGTGAGGGGCTTGCCCTTTCGGGGGTTGAAGCCTTTTGACCCCTGGATAATAGAGTGTGCTCTGTGGACCTGCATTGCTTTTGCAGCTGGCGAGTTGGTGAAGTAATCTGGAGACATGACTACTTACTGTTCCGTGCTACGTTATCTCGTCTTCCCAGGTTTTTAACCTTTGAACCATTTTGCCTTATGAGCATTTACATTTTTAAATCATTCATATTTGGTCTTGGGCTACCCCCGTCATCAGCCCCCCCAAGTCAGAGGTTTTTGGGAAATGAGCTCAAAGACTTCTGACTTTTATACGTATGTTTTTCTGCCCAAAGGCTTCGAGGGTTCGAAGGTTGGAAGGTTGAAAACGGTTTTTGAATTTCGGAATTTGACAAGACAGTTGACAAGACCTGTGGCAGTTTGTCAGACGGCGGTTTTGAATTCTTCCTGTTGATAATTATCACTTATTTTATTTATTTTCACATTTTTATTTTGAAGAACATTACTTGCTCCCTTTTTCTCTCAAGTATCCCCCTTTTTCAAATCTGGTCAGTTCCGTTTTGCTTACTTTCTTTTTAATTGTTCATATCATGGGTGCTCGTAAGGATATGGCGAAGTCCTTTTCTCGACTGACCCAAGAGGAAGTCGATTTGTTTTGTGTTGAATGGGGTATAGGGATGAAGTATAAACCGGTTGCACCGGCTTGTGATAAATCTATCAATGAATGTCCTTCTGGTATGATTGCCTTGTATTGTCGTCATTTTGAGTTTTCCAATCTTCATTACCCGTTCTCAAACTTTGTTTTGAATATTTTGGAATATTATCGAGTGTCTTTTGGTCAGATTCACCCCCTTGGCATGGCTAGGGTTTTACATTTTGAAATTTTGTGCCGGGCCACCGGGTATGACCCATCTCTGTTGTCCTTCCGTCGCTTCTTCTGGCTTGCTAAGAATGGTGATTGGTTCACCTTTGAGACCACTCAAGTTGTTACATGTTTAATTTCTTCCATGGTTTCTACGCTTGGGGTCTGGAAAGATCGGTTTTTCTGGGTGTCGGAGGAGATTGTTCCTTTCAAACTTGTTTGGAGACACCCGGATGCCGTTTTGAACGAACTGGAGCCTTCTGATTCTGAAATAAACACTCGTTTTTTAGAAATTCTCAGGGAGTGCCCTTCGAGGCTTTGTCCCTTCCCTGAGCATTTGTTGGTGTTGTTGGGTATAAGTAAAGTGTGGGAAAAGGCCAACCGGAATCCGGTGCTTATTAAAGATGGGAAGGGTATGCATTTATTCTTTTCTTGCTTTTTTATTCCTTTTTCTTTGTTTGCTTATGTGTTTTTTACATTTGTGTTGTAGTTATGTATGCCCTTGATTTTATTAAAAGCGATGATACCTCTGACGTTGCCTTTGATGATGTTGCTGCTACTCCTGGCGAGAATGCGGTTGTTAAGGGTTCTGATTACAGGTTTGAGGGTTCTGGTTACGTGAATGTTCCGAATGTTAAAGGCTTTACCAAGGTTACTGCTTCCAAAGGTTCTACCCGTCGTTCCCAACGTCATCTGAAAGGTGTTGATCAGGCTTCTGGTTCGGAGCCTATCGATGTTAGTGATGATATTGAGGTGTCAGGGGAACAGGTTATGGATGTTGGCAAGGGAGTTAATTGTTTCAAGCAAGAAGAAGAAATTGATTAAGAAAGGTACCACTCCGGTTATTCAAGGTTCATCAGCCAAAAGTGTTGAGAGTTTCGAAGGTTCAGAGGGTCAGGATATTTATGTACCTAACTGGGGAGTTAAGGTTGGTGATAATTTTAAGGACCCGACTGTTTGTGCTGAATCCTTGGCTCATTTTGCTCCTCCCGGTGTTCGAAGTGCCATATCTGAGATGGAGGCTGATCATCTTATTTCTAGGATGATGCTTAGTTCTTGCAACCTTTCTGCCTTTTTGGCTGAAGGTGTTACTCGCTTTGCTAAAGGGATGCAGGAATATGAGGAGGCTTCCAAGAAGAAGGAAAAAAATGAAAGCTTCAATTGCTGCAATGAAAAAGGAAATCGATAGCTTTTCTGAGAAAGAGCTGGCTTGGACCAAGAAAGTGGAAGAGTTAACAAGGAGGCACGAGATTGAGATGGGTGATCTCAAGAAGAGTTTTGAAGCTGACCGTCTGAAGCTGAAATCTGATAGAGAGGCCTTGGTTGTACAACAGAAGGCTTTTGATGAGGAGAAAGATGATTTGAAGACTTCGGTTGCCCGGGCCACTAGGGGTAACCAATGGCTTATTGAGCAGGGTTTTCACCAGGTTGTTACTTATTTGCTTCATTCTAAAGAGTTTAACTCCGCTCTTGGCGAGGTTTACACTAAACTGCTTAATCTGGGAAAACACCAAGGTCTTATTGCGGGTTATAAGCTTCACGAGTCTGGCCACCCTTTGGAAAAATCTCCCTTGTATCGTCCCGAGGCTTCTGATATCTTTAAGAGTTCTGTTGAGCAGATGGAGAGGTTATCATACCCGTATGTGAGTCAGGTTGCTTCTTGTTATGGTAAGCCTCTCTCCGTCTTGCAGGAACTGAAGCCGGATGGTTTGAATGAAAAGGTATGTGCTGAAATGCTTAGCTCTCTTTCAAGGAAACGCTCCTACTCGAGAGATAGTGAAGATACCTTTTCCGGGGAAGCTGATGCTCCAAAGGACGTCAGCTTGGAGGTTTCGGCTGTTGATGATCAGGGTCCAAAGGCTAAGAAGGTTAAGAAGACTAAGAAGGCTAAAGGTAGCAGTTCTGGGGCCTCTAAACCTTCTATTGATGCATGAAATTCGTAGCTTTCTTAGCTCTTTTAAAACAATTTGTGGTTTGTAACCTTTAAACAATATTAGGTTTTCAGGAACCCTTAAGGTTCCTGTTGGTTGTTATTTAGGCCTTCGAGGTCGTTTGAACAATATCTTAACTTACAAGTCACTAGGACTTGTTTTGACATGTGCTTGAAAGTCTTTCAGGGCTTTCTTTGATATGATATGATGTTTAACTATTTTCTTTGTGTTATATTTTTATACTTTGGCTTATTTTGTTAAGGCAGCCTGGTTGGCTTCAACCTTTTAAGCCTTTTGGCTATTTATAGGTAGGTTGAAGTATTTGAGGTTTCTAGTTGTCGCCTATGTGGCTTGAATCCTTGAAGGCTTCTTAGTTTAGTGACTTGACTTGGCTTGTATCTTTAATTTTTTGTTCAAGTTGTATCATCCTTTAGATTATTTTTGTCTTTTGGTAACTTTGTCTTTGTCGTGTTTGCGTTGTCTTTATGTGTTTTATACCTTAAAGGGTTCAGTGCTGCAGTCACTTAGCCTTGGTATTTTTAACAAGAAGACATAGCACCTATCCTTTTTATTTTCTTGTTTTTGTTTGATTTCATAAGCTTGTTTGTTGGTTATTTTTCTAAGGCTTAAGGAACATTTGGTGCAGGCTGTTCAAACCCGTCTATGAGACAATTTTGTTTTAACCTAATAAGTCTCATGGAGTTGTATTGATTTAGGAACTCACCCCTTATATAGGTTCATTCATCCCTTGAACCTATTGAGCGATGTAGCCTGGGAGCTCATCCCCTTACATGGCCCTTGCCATGGAGTTTCTTGCTAGGTTCTCAACCTGATCTTAGGATAGAAAGACAAGTTTGATAAAACAACTTCATTCATTCAAGCAATACTTGCTTTTTACAAAAGGTATTCATAGTGCTGTTCTCGAAATACATTTTGATACAAACCAAACTTTCCTGTCTAAACATGGAACCTTTTCAGGGTTTTGCCATTCCAATGCCTTGGAAGCCTTTTGCCTTCTGAATCTGCTAGCTTGTAGGATCCACCCTTGTGTGCTTCGAGGATGGTATATGAACCCTCCCATTTTGGGCCAAGCTTTCCTTGATTTTCCTTTTTGCTAGCTTCGTTGTTTCTGAGGACCAGGTCCCCTGGCTTGAATCCTTCGTTCTTGACTTTCTTGTTGTAGTAAGTTTCCATTTATTGCTTGTATTTGGCTTCTTGAATTGCAGCTTGATCTCGTGCTTCCTCTAGGAGTTGTAAATTCAACATGGTCTCTTTTTGGTTTGTTTCGGGATCCATGTTGACGATTCGTTGGGTTACAACTCCTATTTCAGCGGGGATCACAGCCTCAGATCCAAATACCAAGCTTTAGGGTGTTTTCTTATGGCTTGTTTTTTCGGTTGTTCTAATTGCCCATAGAACACTAGGCAATTCTTCAAGCCATTTGCTTTCATATCTTCCCAATCTTGTCTTGATACCTTCCACTATGCTTCGATTTGCCCTTTCAACCTGACCGTTTGATTGCGGGTAAGCCACTGAGCTGAAAATCTGGTTGATTCTGTATTCTTTGCACCAAACGCTGAAAAGCTTCTCAGCAAATTGCTTTCCATTGTCAGTGACAATTACCCCCGACAATCCATAACGACAAATAATGTTCTCCCAAACAAAGTCGATGACCTGTTTTCCTGTGATCTTTGCAAGTGGTTTAACCTCGGGCCACTTGGTGAAATAATCTATTGCCACCAGCAAGAATTTTACTCCTCCTTTGCTTGGGGGAAATGGACCAACAATGTCCATTCCCCATTTATGGAATGGCCATGCCGAGGTTATTGGGACAAGGTCATGCTTGGGATTTTTTGGGATCGGTGCATGAATCTGGCAAGCATCACATTTCCTTAATTGTTCAGTGGTATCACGATGCATTGAGGGCCAGAAATATCCAAGGTTCATGAGTTTTGCAACCACCGACCTAGCTCCAAAATGAGCTCCGCATATGCCTTCGTGAATCTCTTTGATCAAATACTTACTTTGCTCAGGACCAACACATCTTAGCAAGGGGCAAGGTAACCCTTTTTGTAAAGGGTTTCTCCTTGTAGTACGCACTGCCTTCCCTTGATTTTAACCCTTTCAGCTTCTACTTGATCATTGGGTAGTTCACCATTTTTAAGGAACTTTTTGATGGGAGTCATCCAATTTGGATCTTCCTCGGTGACTACTTCTAGAACTTCCAATTCATCAATCGATGGAGCCTTCAACACTTCTACCAACACCTTCTTGGTAAGGTGGGCAAAAGTGAGAGATGCTAGCTTACTTAAGGCATCAGCCTTTTTGTTTTGGGATCTGGGAATTTGCTTAATGTGGCATGCTTGGAAGGTATTCATCAGCTCCTTGGATTTTTCTTTGTATTTTTTCATGTTGGGCTCTTTAGCAATGTATCTATCATTTACTTGGCTCGAGACCAGCAACGAATATGTGAACACTTCAAGCTTCTGGACCTTCATCTCTTTGGCCAGCCTTAAACTGGAGATCAGTGCCTCGTATTCAGCCTCATTATTGGTGGTCTGAAAATCAAAACGGAGAGCATATGTGAATTCCAACCCTTCTGGGTTGATCAAAATTAGCCCAGCCCCTGACCCTTCAACGCTTGAAGCCCCGTCGGTAAAAAGCTTCCAGGCTTCAGGGTTGGAGGGTTCAGTGGTGGCAGTGTTCACTTCAGTGATTGCTTGGTTTGGGACTTCCACGATGAAATCAGCCAAGACTTGGGCTTTGATAGCTTTTCGTGGGACGTAGGTGATGTTATGTTCACCTAGTTCCACTGCCCATTTGGCCAACCTTCTCGAATTCTCTGGTTTTTCAAGCACACTCTTAATAGGTTGGTCGGTGACCACTTGTATAGGATGTGCTTGGAAATACCTTCGAAGCCTTCTAGCTGTTTGAACTAGGGCTAGGGCAAGCTTTTCAAGGGGAGGGTATTTGGTTTCAGCCAATTTTAGAGTTTTGCTGAAGAAATCAACGGGTACCTGGGCATTTTCTCGCTCAATGGTGAGGACCGCGCTTATGGCTTCCTCAGCGACTGAAAGGTACACCGAGATTAACTCTCCCATTTCTGGAGCTGCAATGTCAGGTAAAGAAGCAAGATGTTGTTTCATCTGGTTGAAGGCTTCTTCAGCCTCATCAGTCCATTTGAAGTTCTTCTTATCAGAGCAATTCTTGAGCGTTTTGTAGAAGGGCAGAGATCTTTTAGCCAGCTTGGAGGTAAAACGCTTCAAGGCTGCAAGCTTCCTGTTCAGGCTTTCAACCTCCTTCTTGGTTTTTGGTGGTTTGGTTTCAAGAACAGCTTTCACCTTGTTTGGGTTAGCCTTGATGCTTTGTTTCCCAACAATGTGACCCAAGAACTTTCCTTCCTCAAACCCAAATGAACATTTCTCAGGGTTGAGCTTCATGTTAACCTTTCTGAGGTTCTTGAACATTTCCTGAATGGCATCGAGCATTTGATACTCCGTCTTGCTTTTGATCACCAAGTCATCGACGTATGCCTCCATGTTTTTACCAATTTGGCTTGTAAAAGCTTTGTCTACTAGACGTTGGTAGGTTGCTCCAGCGTTTTTTGAGTCCAAAAGGCATCTTTTTGTAACAAAAGATTCCTTTATCAGTGTGGAACGCTGTCTTCTCTTCATCTTCTTCTTTCATGAGTATTTGGTGATACCCTTTGTAAGAATCAAGAAAGCATTTGAAAGGGTAACAGGTGAGTGAGTCAACCTTGAGATCAATTTCCGGTAGTGGATAGCAATCCTTAGGACAAGCCTTGTTAAGATCCTTGAAGTCTAAGCACATCCTCCAAGAGTTGTCTGGTTTCTTGACCATAATCGGGTTTGCAACCCATGATTGGTACTTGACTTCTCGGAGAATGCCGGCTGATACGAGCTTTTCGACTTCTTGGCAAGCAGCCAGGCTTCTCTTAGGTGCTAAACTTCTTTTCTTTTGGACCACAGGCTTGACATCCGGTGGTATTCTTAACTCATGCTCAGCAATGTTCCGGGGGATTCCTGTCATATCCTCTGGACACCAAGCGAAGACATCGTTGTAATGTGTTAGCAACTTTTCTAGATATGAGAGGGTTTCTTGTGAAAGGCTTGGATTGACCCTTATTCTCTGTTCAGGGTACTTAGGATTTATGATTAGCCTTTGCTTGTCTTCTTCACTTCTGGAACTTTCACCCTCAACCAGGTAGGCTTCTTAAGAGGGTTGAAGGGTTGCTATCCCCCTCTCGGTGGGAAATTTGACTGTGCCATGGCCAACAGACACAGCCATGTAGAATGCACACTGCCCTGGTCTTCCAATGATCACATCATAGTTTGAAGGTATGTTGATAACCACAAAGGTGAGTGGTTGGATTCTTTCCTTTTGACCTTCGCTGAAACGAACATTAAGTGTCAGTTGCCCTAGAGGCTTGAGGGGTATATCGGCAATACCTTTTATGGAAGTCCCAGAGGGTTGAATCCTTGAACGTTCTTCATTGCTCAAGCGGTTGAAGAATTTCTCAAACATGATTTCAGTGGCTGCCCCAGTGTCTATGTATGCTTTATTTGTTTGCAACGTCCCCACAGTGGCTTCTACCACAAGAGGGCTTGAAAAAGGGTCTTTTTCTGTTGGGGGGAAGCAAACACACTGAAGCTCCCAAGCTTCCAACCGCTGTCTCTTATGAGGAACCCTTCCATCGAAATCTACCATATTGACTTCCTTGCCCTTTCCTTCAGCCATTTTGTCCCGTATCCCTTTCACCAAATGAGCAAGTTCTCCAGACTTAACAACTTCTTCAATTC
Source organism: Helianthus tuberosus (assembly GCA_030545235.1). Lineage (NCBI taxonomy): Eukaryota > Viridiplantae > Streptophyta > Magnoliopsida > Asterales > Asteraceae > Helianthus > Helianthus tuberosus. The sequence continues at coordinate 29,118,481 of CM060437.1, read as the reverse complement.
TTTTCTTGAGCTGGAAGCAATCATTGGTGTTGTGACCTTTTTCTTCATGAAACTCACAAAACTGTGTGGGGTTCTCATTTTTTATACTTTTGGGTAGAGGCCTAGGAGGCCGAAAGTTTTGCTTAACTTCTTCCGTGGCAAGGATTTCTTGAGGAGTCTTTGTGAGGGGTGTGAAACTCATGCCTTTCTCCCTGGTTGGAGGGTTCCGACCTTCATGCCTTCGATGGTCTGAACCCTTTTGACGTCTGTCATAGGAGTTAAAGTTCCCTCTTTTTTTGGCTGGGCTGTTGCTCCGCCAACTAGACCCTCTTTTTCTTTTCTCTTTAATATCTACTACCTCCTCTCCTCGGATGTGGGCTTCTGCCCTTTCGAGAGCTTCTTCCAAAGTCTTGGGCAGAGATTTGTTGAAATCTCTTGTGAGATATTTTGAGGTGATAGCGTTCATGAAACCGGCTACCCTCATTTTCTCATATGCCCCTACATATGTGAGACCTTCCTTCTTGTATCGTTCAATAAACTCACGAAGAGTTTCATCATCTCGTTGTTTTATCTGAAAGATCACAGTTGCGTCTTTGACATATCGCCTTTGTTGGGAGAAATTGGCTAGAAAACCCTTGCTGAGGTCGTCAAAGCTTCGAACGCTTCGAGCAGGTAAGTCGTTGAGCCAGATCCTGGCTGATCCAACAAGGGTTTGCATGAACATTAGGCAACATTCAGCGTTTGACCATTTCTCTATCCTTGCTGCACCGGTAAAGATCTGAAGATGGTCCTCAGGATCTTCAGTCCCATCGTATGTTTTGATGTGAGGAGGCATTTTGATCTTTGCTTGAAAATCATAATCAGCTATTTGCTGTGAAAAGCATGAAAGGTTGCTTGGCTTATATGGTTTGGCCAAGTCTTCTTCAGCCCTTGTACCCACGTTATTTCCATTGCTGTTGTTTCCCTGAGTGGACAGCACTTGATTAATAAAGTGCTGCCACAGGAAGCTGGCCATCATCTGGGCCATCATTGGTGGCATGAGGTTGAAGCCTTGAAGGCTTCCGGGTGCAACTGAGCAGCTTACTTCAAGGGGGTGCTCATAACGGCACTTCGTGCCAAAGGGAGCACGGATAGGGCCTGTTCCCACGAGGTTGTTGTAGAAGCTGGAAGGCTTGTTACTGGGGACTGTAGGAGCTGATCTAGGGTCAGTTCATGGCCCAAAGGAGCACCATTTATAGCTGGTTGAGATGAAAAGAGAGGACGTGTTGTAGGATTTTCCATTGTAGACAGATATGGATTAGGGTTTGGAGGATTACTAGGACCAGCCTCATTCCTAGTTGTAAAAGGTGGGACGGGAGGTCCGGGAGACAACGTTGGTTCGGGCTCATCATAGTCTAGACGAATCCTCACTCCCTTGTACCTTTCCTTATTTACATATTGGTTGAGGAGAGACCTCAACTCAAGGAAATTGTTGGCAACCCCCTCGGGGGTAAGTTCAATACGTGTCGGGGTGTCCGAGACACCAACATTGGGGGAAGGGACTCCGGATCTGGACGGAGTTGGCGTGTTAAAAGTGAGGAATTCAGAAGCGCTCCCCGGAGTTGAGAAAGGAGTTGGTATAGCCACATGAGCTTGGCTAGTACCCGGGGTTGAGGTGTTTGGAACCTGATTTATTTCACCCGGGGATCCACTTTCGGACATGGTAATTTCAAGAGAAAAGAGCTACACTACTAGGTCTTTTTTGAGGAGAAATAGCGGCGTAGCCCCATGGTGGGCGCCAACTTGTTGATGCAACAAATAAGAGACCAAAGATAGTAGCGAGGTTGGCTAGGCAAAAGGGTTAAAGGGTTTAACTTTGCCTAACGCATGTCGTGGGGTCCCCCCACGTTTGCAAGACGTGGAAGGAGGTTCACTAGTTTATTCTTGTTGTTTGCTAAGGATCCTTCTCTGAAGTGTATTTCAGATTCGGATGAAGGGCAAACAGAATGTTTGTGTTGGATGTGAAAGGGAGTAACTCGCATGAAGCAAGTACTCGGAATGAATGACCAGATATTTAAGGAATCTTGACTGGCCAGGCATGTCTTCACTCAGTAAATGAAGTGTCAAATATATAGGAGAAGACATCTCCCAAAGAGGAATGCATTTGACTAGTGACCTTGCTTGCAGTGAGGGGCTTGCCCTTTCGGGGGTTGAAGCCTTTTGACCCCTGGATAATAGAGTGTGCTCTGTGGACGTGCATTGCTTTTGCGGCTGGCGAGTTGGTGAAGTAATCTGGAGACATGAGTACTTACTGTTCCGTGCTACTTTATCTCGTCTACCCAGGTTTTTAACCTTTGAACCATTTTGCCTTATGAGCATTTACATTTTTAAATCATTCATATTTGGTCTTGGGCTACCCCCGTCATCATTATTCTTTGAAACTTCCCTTATATAGAATATTCATGCTATAAACGATAATGCCTAGTATGATGATAGGCATTTCAAAGTTTTAAAATATGAATATAAGCAGAGGGATTTATATGTGTGTGTGATGGAACTTTACTTCAGTAATTATGTCATTAAATATTTCTTTGATGATGGGTTAATGACACGTTATTTATCAAAAAAAAAATGTTAGTACAGAATCAGGTTCCATGAGATGCTTTGAATTTAATTTTTTTCAGACATAATTGTTAAACACAAGACCTGCAAAACAAAATTCTTCGATGGTGGAGACGGTGGTTGAATGGGTGGAGTGGTGTTAATGGCGGAGATGGTGGATGTACGACGGAGGTGGTGGTTCTTCGGTGGAGGGTGGTTGTGGTTGTAGTTGATGGTTGGTATAGTGATCCGAATGAAAGGATGGATTTTTAGGGGTTTTAGTAGAAAGGGTACTTTTGTCATTTCACATCCACTTAACTGAGAAAATTAACCTCCATCCACGCCAGGGACTATCCGGGAACGAAATTGAAAAAGTTGGGGACTATCGCTGTAATTTTAGAAAATTAGGGACTAAAGGTGAAAAAAAGTCAAACCACATGGACTATCCGGGATTAACAAATTTGGTAAAACACAACATATATATAGGGGATGGATCATGAGAAAACTAGTTTAAATGAGAAAACAAAAAAACTAACTAAAAAACCAAAAAAAAAACATACCAAATTTTTTTTTACATTTTTTTTTATAAAAAATCGCTAGTTTTTATACATGGAAAAAAATTTCAAAAAAAAAAATAAAAAAAAAATTTAAAGAAAAAATTCGTTGTTTTACACATGTGCACTATTACGGATACAGTGCACATGTGTAATACACATATAATGCACATGTGCACTACAACAATTTTTTTTTTTTAAGTTTTTTTCCAGGCATAAAAACTAGCGATTTTTTTATTAAAAATTGTATAAAAAAAATTTAGTATGTTTTTTAGGCTTTTTTAGTTAGTTTTTTAGTTTTCTCATTTATATCTAATTTTCTCATGATACTTTCCCAATATATATATATATATATATATATATATATATATATATATATATCAAATGAAAACCACTTTTATTGTGAAAACTCGAAAACTAACTAAAAAAAGCCTAAAAACACACCAATTTTTTTTTCAATTTTTTATAAAAATCGCAGGTTTTTTTATATAATTTTTTTTTTCAAAAGAAAAAAAATTTGTAGTACACATGTGTATGTGTAGTATTACACATGTGCATTACAATTTTTATTTTTTTTTGAAAAATTTTTTTATATATAAAAAATGGCGAAAATTAGTATGCAAAAAAAAATTTGGTATGTTTTTTTGGTTTTTTTAATTAGTTTTCGAGTTTTCACAATTACTAGTGGTTTTCATTTGAACCTTCCCCTATATATATATATATATATAATCCACCAACTGAACAAACATACAATGTAAGTAGTAATTACACTGAATTAATAAAGTGTATAAGCAGTTTTTGCTCTTATTTTCAAAGGACCACCATGATTCAAATTGACTTATACATAATTGGTTGCTTGATTGGTAGGTACTAGTAGGGATCATCTTCTTTCCTTTTGCTATTGAAGCGAGTAGTATTAAAGAGTTGACCCACTGAAGTCACAATGTGACACTTGTTTCTGACGCTACTATGACAGGCACCAAACTTCTCTTTTTTCCTTTCATTGTCGATGGTATAGGCAATGGTAACACCAATGGCATCTCAAAGTGGATCATGAATTTGACTCTCTTAGTTGCCTTGTCGAAACATCGTAAGCCGTGTCACCTCTTCTGCAGTATCAAATTTGCAACAAAAATCAATTTCTTTTCTTCTTATTGCTTTTAACCTTTGCTTTTTCTCCCCGGAAATATGTGTAATACAACCAAACATATGTTAGTTAGAAACAAATAAGTGAAAGCAAACAATTTAAACATGTAAATGATAACCTCTGGAATCACAGGACCTTTATATTTTGTCTATCTCCATGTCATTACTACTAGCAACATGAAAATCATAACCAAGAGCATAAGCTCCTGCGAAACGGAATCAACATCCAAGACAACATATTCCACAAGTTTATTAGAAGATATGAGTGAAGTAAATGATGAGCTCGATCAATAAAACAGTTCCTAAGAGTTAATGGGTCAAATAAAGGGATACCGTTGCTTATTTTCGTGTAGATGACAAGCAAGCCAAGGTTTCCCAAACTAACAACTAGTTTTGTAAGGAGAAAAACCAAATCCTCAATTCAAAACGGACATATTTCAGCAGAAAGTATAGGTATCGATGTTTTCTCAAGAACATTTGGTATTAGAGATTCAAGTAAAAAATTGATATTAGCCCAACACCTATTTCATCCAAATATTCAAATTGTTCATCGTGATTGAAAACCCTTTTACAATATGAATCAGGATTAATCACGTATAATTTAGGATAAAGCATAATATCAATTCACTATATAAAATTAGGGAAAATTAAGAACTAAAAAAGGAATTGAAATCGTGGAACAAAATCAACAATCGATTAGGAACTCAATACAACCTGGAATTGAAATTAGAATCAATTGTAAGTCATTACCTATAGGTTAGGAACAAATAAAATGGTCTGATAATCAAGAACTCAAATCAAATGTGTCAATAACCTGCAAAGGAATTGAACAAATCGATTGATTAAGAGCTGTATGAAGCATCGATTGTGTAATACCACAATCAAATGCGTCTGATTATGTAATACTTGTAAACAAATCGATTGATTAAGAAAGAATCAAGATTTGATTTTGGGGTGTATGGAGCAACGATTGATTAGGAACAATGAATTTGATGTGAAACCTGGAAATATTAGAGAAAATAAGGGATGGTTAAATTATCAATTTAACATTTTCATTAAAACAAAAGGAAATATAAATAAGTGGCTGAGATTTGTTCTCATGGTTCTCACAAAAGATGGGTGTTCTCATTTAAACCCTCTGATAAATATATATATATATAGGAGAAGGATCCGTTAGAAACCACTCTTTATTGCAAGAACCGCGAGAACCAATGTGAACACAACAAAAAATACCTAAAAAACACACACTTTTTTTTAATATTTTTTATAAAAAAATCGCAATATTTCGTTACAAAAAAAATAAATTTTTTTTTATTTTAAAAAAAAATTGCTACTAAAAGTAGCGATTTTAATGTAAAAAATATCAAAAAAAATTTGTGTGTTTTTTAGATTTTTTGAGAGTTTAGTTTTTAGCATTTTAGCTTGGGTGGGGGGGGGGGGGGGGGGGTGGGGGAGGGAGGGGGGTTTAGGTTTTTTTTTTTTTTTTTTTTTGGGGGGGGGGGGTGGTGTTAGGTTTTTTTTAGTGTTTTCACATTGGTTCTCATGGTTCTCACAATCATGGTTGTAAAAATCCCGACTAGTCTCCGACTAGTCGCCGATTAATCACTAGTCGGAGGTTCACCGATTAATGGCCGATTAATAGCTAGGCAGTCAATGGCGGTCCTATTCTGGCGAAATTTTGGCTAGATGCCGGCCAAATTTTGACCAAACCATATAAATTCCTTCCAATTACTTAAAAAAACGGGTTAATGAGGGGTTAAAACATGTCTACTTTAAAAAACTACATATAAAAATGTGTGTTTATATATGTAACTAAACATTACATATAAAAATCTCAATCCGATTAATTTCGATTAATCCCTATTAATCCCGATTAATCGCTAGTCGGTACCCCACCGCCCGACTAGCGCCTAGCGATTCTTACAACATTGCTCACAATAAAGGTGGTTCTCAAATGAACCTTACCCTATATATATAGGGTAAGGTTCATGCGAGAAGCACCTTTATTGCGAGAACCGCGAGAACTAATGTGAGCACAACAAAAAATAGCTAAAAAAACCTAAAAAACCTAACCCCACCCCCCACCCCCCCCCCCCCCAAAAAAAAACCTAAACCCCCCCCCCCCCCCCCCTAAGCTAAAATGCTAAAAACTAAACCTCTAAAAAACCTAAAAAAATCTAAAAAACACAAAAAATTTTAAAATATTTTTTACATTAAAAACGCTACTTTTTGTAGCAAAATTAATAAAAGTAGCGATGTTTGTATAAAAAAAATTTTAAAAAATATTTGTGTGTTTTTTTGCTATTTTTAGGTATTTTTTGTTGTGTTCACATTGGTTCTCGATGTTCTCACAATAAAGGGTGGTTCCTAACGGATCCTTGTGCTATATATATATATAGGGTCAGGATTTAGAGAAACGATGAAAAGTGTGAGAACGGTGAGAACGCTTATCGATCGTCCGATCAAAACAATCTATGAACTAGATTGGCGCGGTGGCGTTTTCGTAAATAACACGAATTCTATTGAGTCGATGCGCTTCATAAGGGTAAAAAGGTCTTTACCACTTCTAAACCAAACGCCATTACTGGCCAAAACGCATCCGTATATAAACAAAATATTCTCATACATAAGAACACACCTCCCCCAACCTGAAACGCCATATTTCTACTATATAACATTCATCTTACAATGCCAAAAAATCCAAAACATACCAATCATCTTAGAAAATGCCAAAATCTCTCAAATATCAAAAATTTCCAAAAAATGGACTTTTCTTTCAGATACACTATTCCTCAGAAAAACGCAAAAAATGCCAAAAATGGTTTCTTGTATATTCAATATTTTTCTACGCGAAGTTTCGGAAAATGCATTCTTTCCTGAGGTGCTGCGACTCAAATAACATTTTGCTGAATGAGATGGACAAAACTTCAAGAAAAAGATACTGGGGTTAGACTTATGTCAGTTTTTGTGTTTTGTTATTGATGAATATTATAATGCATGAATTAGACGAATGACACTGATGAGTGGTTTGAAGATACATATTCAAACAAAAAACTCATGTCATATTGTCTTTCCAAACGGCCAAAAAAACACAAGCATGACCAAAGCCAAACCGCCAGTGAACATGTTTCAAAGAAGAAAGAGACTGGCAACAATGAAGATTTGAAAAGATGAATTGTTTCTATTTTTATTTTTTTAGTTTTCTTTTTATGTTGTTTGTTATGTATTTTTCAACTTAGAATAAAAAAATAACATTATATTAATAAAACGCCAAAAGTCATAATTATTGTGAAACGCCATAATGAAGTAAAACGCCAAAAACTCCCAACCTATAATAAAAGTAATTTAGAGAAGAATTATTAAAAGCTAAAAATGGAAACAAAGTCAAAAACTACTTAAAGCCATTAAAAAACGCCAACTTGGAAGATCGAATGTCTAAGACCATAAAACTCATAAAAACCTGAACAAAATCAGTAAAAAATACATACAGTAACTGAAAAGAAGACTACTTTATTAATATCATTTATTATAAATAAAAATCCTGCCTAAATTACACGCCAAAAACATCCTATAAGGGAGACATCTCTGCACAATCAACTGATCACAGCACCGAAAAAATAAACGCCATCTTTCCAACAAACCATTCACTTTAAAACGCCAAAAAAGATACTTAAAAAAACCACAGATGCAGAACGTCATTTCTTCTTTATTGAGTATTGTTCTGAATGAAATTTCACAGAATGGATTCTACTCTGAGGTGGGTATATCTATAAGCTTTTGCTGAATGAGATGGACAAATTTTCATGAAAAAACGAAGAAAAAAAGACTTTTACCCCTTAATGAAGACGGGCGTTATGAGGGAAAAAAAGGATCTACATAATGTATTCAAAACAGGTTCAAAACGCCAAAAACGGTTAAAGTAAAAGAGGCTGATGACAGTGAAGATTTGGAAGAGAAATTAGATTATAATTTTTTTTTCAATTTCTATTGTTTGTTATCTAATTCACTAATTTTATTATCTAATTCTCTACTAAAAAAAATTAATATAAAACGCCAAAAACACCAAAACGACTGATAGTCTGAAAACTGAGAGAACGGATGCTAGCAAAGCACGATGTTTGCTATAAAACGCCAAAAACGCCAAACAATGTATTACTGAAAAATCAACGCTAATTCACCGATGAAAATGAACGAAAAAGTAAATGCTAAACAATAAAAGGAAGAGACGGTAACATTATTGCCAAACATTTATTATATTAAAAACCACTACATGGAAAACTGAATTTATTTATCTTTTCAAAACACCATAATTGTTTGTCAAATTATAGACCTGTATCCTACTTGATATAATAAACATCAAGAAAATTACTGATGTTTTTTACATCATAGACATGCATCCTGATTTAAAAAACAATAAAAACGCCAAAACATAACTAAAACGCCAAAATATTAAATATGATCCTGATCTACAACCAATAAAACGCGGCGTATTTATTAAACGCCAAAAAAATGGAAACGGAATGTGACACGCGTTTAAAAAAGAAAATATGAAAGGACAAAGAAGCCCCTCCACCCTTCTCTATACCGCGTGACACGTGTTAGGTCAGGAAGCATTCTCACCGCTCTCACACTTTTGAGCGTTTTCTCCTGATCCCGTTTCTCTCTCTCTCTCTATATATATATATATATATATATAGGGTCAGGATTTAGAGAAAACGCTCAAAAGTGTGAGAATGGAGAGAACGCTTATGGATCGTCAGATCAAAACAATCTATGGACTAGATGACGCGGTGGCATTTTCGTAAATAAATTCACTTTTATTAGTGTGGTGCGCTTCATTAAGGGTAAAAGGGTCTTTTGAGTTAACATAAAACGCCAAACTCACGCTATTAAAATCCCGCCTCAACACACATAGCACAGTTCATCATAATATAACGCCATAGATATAAAACGCCAAACTTTGTTTTTAACCGATAAAGCTGAACAAACCGTACTAAAATGACGGAACTTTATTACTAGCATTTACTGCAATAAAAATCGCGCTTAAAATACGCGCCAAAAACTTCCTATATAAACAAACTCTCAGAATTACTAAAATCCAAACCAAAACCATAAAAACCTATATTTTCCTCTACACCATTCATCTTATAAACGCCAAAAAAACCAAACTATCAAAGATTCAAATCCATGTTTCTTTGATATACACTATTTTTCTCAATAAACTTTCGCTCTATGTAATGAGCAAGATCCTCAATATAAACGCCAAAACATACAAAAACCACAAAACTTCAAAAACACCATTTCATGAAGATTCTGTTTTTGTTCTTTATAAAGTTTAGCTAAACGGGATGGATAACATTGTTACACATCTTTCTTGACTGAGGATTAACAATGTTATCCATTTCGTTCAGCAAAACATTATTGAGTTTAGCACGACCAAAAATAGAAGTTTATGGAAGTTTTATTTAGTGGCGTTATTTTTTTTTTTTTTTTTTGGCGTTTGATTTCCTTGCCCGATCTTATATTGTTTGTTATTTAACTTCGAAGTAGCATGTTATGAAGAAAGATATAGAAAAAAGAAAAAGATGCAAAAAAAAAAAAAAGATTTAAAACGCCAAACTAAGAAATGTATGTGTTCTATAGTATTGAAATAAAAAACGCCAAACTAGTCTACACTGGCTCTCAAAGACCATCTGTATGTGTTCTGTAAGAATGACAAATACAAAACGCCAAACTACTCTTCACTGGCTCTCAAAGACCTTGTCGATCTTCTTTTAATTATGGCATGTTTGCATGTTGATGCGTAGTGTCCATAGGGTTTGCAGTTCTGACACTGTCTTTCTTTGGCCCCGGGTTTCGACTTTGATTTCTTTTTGTCGATTGCTATCTCCTGTTTAGATTTAAGGCGCTTCCGAGAACCAGAACCTTTGGATTTATTGTCACACCCTGACTTTTGCGGAAGCGTGATTTGGTGTGACCTACTTAATATCATTGCATTCAATCATAACATCAACTATATGATATAAACCGATGGTGATCATCCATTAATTTAGTTTAAAACATAACAACATTTTTGAGACATAGACATCAAATTCGAGTACAAACTGTTAGGGGAGGATTTTCCAATCCTAAGGATCATGGATCCTCAAGTACTGCCAGGATCACGGATCCTTAATTCTGTTTTAATTTAGGATCCTCAGAATGTGTTGCAGGACCAGGATTCAGGATCCTCATTGTTATCCTTACACTAACGGTTGTCTACCTTGTATGTGAGCTTGTTTTGCAGGAGTATGTGCATGGACTTGGTCTTGCCGATATTCGTGGAGCATATTCCCTCAATATTCCGCACATGCTTGGCCCTTGTGAACGTTATGGAGATCGTGGGGAGTTTGCACAATTAGCGGACAGTTAGTTAGTGTAGTTATTTCTAATTTTAAAAAGGGGATAACAAGCTTGAGTGAAAACACTTGGCTAATTTAGCAAAAACACACACTCTCGAACAGCTCTCGACAGTTTACTTGGCGATTTCATACACTTTAACACTTTTGCACACTAGTGATCCTTGTAACAAGCTTGTTATCATCCTGAGTTGTAACATTTTTTCTGTTTAATCTTAGTTGGTGATCGGTAGTTTCCATCACCCGAGGTTTTTTATGCCGGGGATCAACTCTTGATCAAGGGCTTTTTCCTCGTATAAATCCTCGTGTCACCTCTTTATTCGATTCGCAAGTTGTTCATACAATTGTTCATAGATTCAAGCATCACACCTCACAACAAAAGATTTGGTTGCATTATCCTTGCTTGATTTTTGACCAAAACAAATTGGCGCCCACCGTGGGGCAATTGGTGCTTCATTCCTAAGATGTTTTTGTTTTTGTGATCATTTCGGTTCGTTACAACCAAGCAGATGGCTTCTTCAGCAAAGAACACTTCAAGTTCAATGCCGGCAATCAGTTCTTCACAGGGCGTTCCACCTTTGCCTCCACCACCTTCTGGATCCCAGAAGAATGCTGAAAATGCTGCAAAGAGACCAAGCCCCATTTTTCCAAAACCACCAACTTCTTCTGTTTCTTCTAATCCTACTACTAGTGATCTTTTTACTTTGATTTTGCAGATGAGGGATCACATACAGGAGCAGGACAAAACCAACGAAAGGATCCTGCGGGAAATTGGTGACATCAAGAAACAGAAGAGATCGGGGGAGGATCACTCTCCTCTGATACCAAGGTCACTGGATTTTGACACTCCAGCTATAACCGCCCAGCAATCTGCAGCTCCGGATATCAAGTACCAAACTGAACCATGGGGAAAGCGTTATGGAACAACAACCATGAGTCAGGCGTTAGGGTCTCACTTCCAGCCTCCAGGATCCTATTTTCAGCCTTCGGGACCCTCTTTCCAGCATCAGGGATCCTTCGTCAGCTCAGGAGGATATATGGGGACGCACACAGTTCAAGGATCCTCTCAGGTTCAAGGATCCTCTCAGGTTCAAGGATCCTCTCAGGTTCAAGGATCCTCCTTCCAGGTTCAAGGATCCAACATCTTTCAGGATCAAGGATTCTTAAGAAGTGTACAACCCCAAAGCACAGATGTTCATCAAGGAGACTTCATTCCAATGCAGACCATTGCCTCTTCTGGTCCTTCAATCATACCAGAATCCCGTCAATATGGATTCACATCTGCAATTCCAAACTTGAATCCACTGGGAGGTAACACTTTTAATAATAATTCTTATAACACTAACCATGGCTCTATGTAGGATACAGGTATCAATCAAGCTATGGCTAGGGAATTGCAGAAACTGAAGGATATGATATCCAGTGTTCCAGGGGTGGTTAAGCCCATCCCTGAAATTGCAGATGGGAGCCATAGGATATCACGTTTTGCACCACCCATTTGTGATGCTGAGATACCCAAAAGGTTCCAAATACCAACTATGAAGTTGTATGATGGTTCAACAGATCCAGAAGAATATGTAGCTCAATATAGAGAAAGGATGGAGATCAACCCCATCCCAGAGAGGTTAAAAGAAGCATATCTATGCAAGGGTTTCGGATCCACACTCACAGGATCTGCTCTTAAATGGCTGCTAAGTCTTCCCCCTTACTCTATTACTTCATGTGCTAATCTAGTTAATCTGTTTAATAATCAATTCTCATGTAGCAGAAAATTTGAACGTTTAACTAGTGATTTATATAGGGTAACACAAGGTCAAAATGAATCACTTAGAGATTACATCACTAAGTTTAGTAAAGAATCCTTAGATATCCCTAATCTGGATATAGCTACGGCTGTGGAAGCCTTTAAAATGGGTTTGCTTAGGGATTCATTATTCTATGATGATCTTGTTATGACCCCATGCAGGAATCTTGATGAAGTGAGAACCAGGGCCCTTAGATTCATCCGATTAGAGGATGATAAAAGGATCCAGGAGAGATTGGCAGGATCCTCGAAACAGGAAAAGCAAGGATCCTACTTCAAGAATAAAAAGTTCAAGTCCTACAACAAGTCTGATAACCAGAATGTGCATGCAGTAGAACAAGAAGAGGATGATGAGGATTATCCTCCAATTTCTGAGTACTGTTTTTCTGTTGATAAGAACGAACTAATTCTTGCAATGCAGAATCTAGGTGAGAAAGCAAGATGGCCAAGGAAAAGTGATAAACCAGCCGCAACAAAGGTCAAGTCCAAGTGGTGTGCATATCATGAGGATTTTGGGCATCTCACTGAAGAGTGTATTGCACTTAGAAAAGAAATTGGTTACTTGCTAAGCAAGGGGCACTTGAAGGAACTTTTGGGAAGAAAAAAGTCAAGGATCCAGGATCCTGAAAAGGTTCCAGAAAGAGCTCCTGCTCCTCCAGCAGATGCACAAGTTATAAACTTTATATCCAGTGGATCAGACATTTGTGGTACTTCCTTTTCAGCAGCCAAAAGACATGCCAAGGAGACCAAGATGGATAATGGAGATAGACCCATCCGGATCTCTACTGTTACACAGGAGAAAGTCATAACTTTTGATGAGGATGATCGTGTTGATGTGCAGGATCCTCATCATGATGGTCTTGTTATTACTTTGTTTATATCTAACCACTTTGTTTGCAGGATCCTGATAGATGGAGGAAGCTCAGTAAATATCATTCAGCTTGATGTCCTCAAGAAGATGAACATCCCTGAATCGGATATTGTTCCAAGATCCTCAGTTCTTGTGGGATTCAATGGAGAAACCAAGAACACATTGGGGGACATCAAACTCCCCATCTATATTGAAGGACTTCATTCTTATCAAAAATTTTGTGTTATAGATTGCTTATCCTGTTGTAATGTTATCCTTGGCAGGCCATGGATACATGACATGAAGGCAGTCCCATCTACCTATCATCAATGCGTGAAGCTTCCTAGTCCATGGGGAGTGGTGAAAATTGAGAGTGATCAACAAGAAGCTAAGAATTGCTACACGTCGTCAATGAAGCCAGCCTCAAGACCAAGGGAGCAATAGCAATTTAAGCATCCTCCAAGAGATGTCTTGGAGGCAAGAGAACAAGATGTAAAAGAAATCCTTATGGATCCTCATGATCCTGAATCCAAGATCTTCATAGGATCAGGGATCCTCAACAACATCGAACAGGAGCTAATATCCTTCCTCAAGAGGAGAAAAACTACATTTGCCTGGAAACACGAAGATATGACAGGTATCTCTAAAGATATAATTACTCATAAACTTGGCATTGACAGGTCATTCAAACCAATACACCAAAAGAGGAGGAAGTTTGCACCTGAGAGAAATGCCATTATCCAGGAGGAAGTAGATAAACTACTCCGGGCAGGTATGATAAGAGAGGTTAAGTATCCAAGGTGGTTAGCCAATGTGGTTGTTGTTCAAAAGAAAAATGGAAAGTGGAGGGTATGTGTCGATTTTACTGATTTAAACAAGGCATGTCCCAAGGATCCTTTCCCATTACCCCACATTGACTCCATGGTGGATGCTACCGCGGGTCATGAGTTGTTGACTTTTATGGATGCTTCATCTGGATTTCAACAGATTCAGATGGAACTATCTGATCAAGAGGAAACAACTTTTATGACCCCAACTGGTATATATTGTTATATTGCTATGCCATTTGGACTAAGAAATGCAGGTGCTACTTATCAAAGGCTAGTCAATATGATGTTCAAGGAACAAATTGGACACACTATGGAAGTCTATATAGATGACATGGTGGTTAAGTCCAAGAGAGCTGAGGATCACCTTAGAGATTTGGAGGAAGCATTCAATATCCTTGATAAGTTTAATATGAAACTAAATCCTTCCAAGTGTCACTTTGGTGTTAAAGCAGGTAAATTCCTAGGCTATATGGTGACAAAAAGAGGCATTGAAGCAAGTCCAGAGAAAATTAAGGCTATTGTGAATATCAAGTCTCCTGCCAATGCCAAGGACGTGCAAAGATTGACAGGCAGGATCGCAGCCTTGAACAGGTTCATATCCAAGTCATCAGAAAAATACAAGGAATTCTACGACATTTTGAGAATGAACAAGAAATTTGAATGGACTGAAAAGCATGAAAATGCTCTCAAAGCTCTTAAGGATTACCTATCCTCAGCTCCTGCCTTGATGAAACCAGAAAAAGGGGATATATTATCCTTATATTTGGCGATATCCTCCAAAGCAGTAAGTGCAGTCCTTGTTAAGGATCACCAAGGTACACAACATCATGTTTATTATGTAAGTAAGAGTTTGCTTGATGCTGAATCCAGGTATTCACATTTAGAAAAACTTATCCTTGCATTAATTATGGCATCTACTAAATTAAGACATTATTTTGAAACTCATGCCATTATTGTCAAGACTAATTTTCCAATTAAGGATGTTCTCAGGAAACCTGAAATGTCAGGAAGGATGGCTAAATGGGCAGTGAAGCTTAGTGCTTATGATATAAGATATGAACCTAGAACTGCCATTAAATCCCAAGCCTTAGCTGGCTTTGTGGCAGATTTCAGCAGTGACTTGCAAAAGGAAGCTGAGTTAGAAGTCCAACAGCTTGAAGAAACTAAGGATCCTTGGATACTCTTCACTGATGGAGCCTCTAATGTCAAAGTAACAGGACTTGGAATACTACTAAAATCGCCACAGGGGGACATAATACCCCACTCCATAGCTTGTGAGTTTCGAACTACTAATAATGAGGCTGAATATGAGGCCTTGATAGCTGGTTTGCAAATTACCAAGCATATGAGGATCAGGTATCTTGAGGTACATGTAGATTCATTGTTAATTACTAATCACTTTAATGGATCATGTGTTGTTAAAGGTGAAAAACTAACTAAATATTTAGAGATAGTCAAAGAATTGGCACTCTCTTTTGTTTCCTTTAGTTTGACACAGGTACCCAGGGAAGAAAATGCAGAAGCTGATGCATTGGCCAATCTAGGATCATCCTTGAAGATTCCAGAGGATATCAGGATCCCTATTATCCACATCCTAACTCCCGCTATTGAGGATCATGTAGCTATGGAGATAGGAGAAGATTCTGCAATCATCCCTAGTGATGATACACAATCTCATTCAGGATCATGGACCCTTCCAATCATGAGATATATCCAACATGGAGAGATTCCTACAGGAGAAAACCCCAGGGCTTTCAAAATTAAGGTATCTCAGTTTACAATATTGAATAACATGTTATATAAACGATCTCTTGCAGGACCATATCTAAGATGCATTGAGGATCCTGAAATCCAAGAAGTCCTAAAGGATTTTCATGAAGGAGATTGTGGAAACCACACTAGGGGCAGGGCATTATTCTCAAGGATCCTGAGGACAGGATACTATTGGCCTACAATGAAGAAGGATGCTGTGGATTATGCCAAGAAGTGTGATCCTTGTCAGAGACATAGTAATATCCTTCATCAACCAGCAGAGCTCTTGCATCCTATATCCTCTTCTTGGCCATTCATGAGATGGGGAATGGATATAGTTGGAAAACTTCCCAAAGCACCAGGAGGAAAGGTGTTCATGTTTGCCATGACTGATTACTTCTCTAAGTGGATAGAGGCTGAAGCCTTTGCTCAAGTCAGAGAAAAGGAAGTGATATCCTTTATTAAAAGAAACATTATTACTAGATTTGGTATCCCTTCTGAAATTGTTTGTGATAATGGATCCCAATTTATTGGGAGTAGAACTACTAACTTTTGTGACAGCTGGGGGATTAAGATGATAACATTAACACCAGTCCACCCACAAGCTAATGGTCAGGCAGAATCATCCAACAAGATCATCATCAACAAATTGAAGAAGAAGCTTGGATCCAAGAAAGGAAAGTGGGCAGAAGAACTACCTTATGTATTATGGGCTGATAGGACAACTCCCAAGAATGCTACTGGTCAAACTCCATTTTCTTTGGTATTTGGAGCAGAATCAGTGATCCCTACAGAAATGGTGGTTCCTACTGCAAGAACAAGCATCCGTGATCCTGAAGAGAATGCTGAAAACTTGGTTCAAGACTTGGATACTATAGAAGAACTCAGGGATTTGGCAAGGATAAGGATGGCTAGTTATCAACAAAGGATGGCTGGAGCCTGCAATATGACTGTCAGGATCAGGAAGTTCCAAGTTGGTGATATGGTATTAAGGAAAACATTTCAGAATACCACAAATCCTGCTGACGGAAAATTGGCACCAAAGTGGGAGGGCCCCTACCTGATTAAAGCTGAGGCTGGAAAGGGGGCATATCGATTGCTAACAATGGAAGGTGATTTACTACCAAGAGCTTGGAATGCTGTCCACCTGAAGAAATACTTCATGTGATAAGGATTTGTGATCCTTAGCAATATTCATGATCCACATCCTTGAAGGATCCTTAGAGGATGGATGATCCTCATTTTGGTAATGATCCAATCTCAAACTATTTCATTCTTTAATTATCCTATATACAAGGAAAAGGATCCTGGATCCTTTATCCTCCTTTCACTTGATTCTGAGTTTTGCAGAAGGTTCATGTATCCTTAACGAAGGATTGAGTATCCACAGAAGTCTCCAGTTATTTGGGCTTGACCCCAGTTATTTGGGGTTGACCCCAGTTGTTTGGGCCTGTCCCCAGTATCGCCAGTAGCGCACGATGATCCTGGTACAGTTCATGGCAATGGGACCAGTACCCGCTTTAGGGGCAGACAATTTCATTGTACTGGCTGTATCCGGGATCCTACGTATAATGGTAGACGTACCATACATCCGTTCCTAAGGTTTCTAACATTTTCACGTTAGCTAAGGTTTTGGCATTTTCATGTCACTAAGTTTCAATAGTCGCCAGTGAGGGCCATACTCCAGTTTACACAAGATCCTTTGGGCTTGTCCCCCAGTTTTTTGGGCTTGTCCCCAGTATATTGGTCTTGTCCCCAGAATTGTTGGGCTTGTCCCCAGATGCTAACTTTTCTCTTATATTGGCTTAGTCCTAAGTTATGTTCCATTTCAGGTTTTTGAAGTTAAACAGCTAAGGATCCTTGATCCTTACCTTTCACTAAGGTTTGTCTTTTGGTTATCCTGATCGTAAATGTTAAAGGTTTAGGATCCTAACTTGGATTCTTAGGTATGATCCTTGATCATTTTAATTTTATTCACTATTTATATAAGTGACCCTTATCCTTTGACAACAGGACAGTTGATCCTTGAACTATACTGCTTTTTTGAATTGATCAATTATAGGATATTTGATCCTTGATCATATCCTAAAACGTTTTGACATGATTTATTAAACCTTTATTCTTTACTTATGAACTCAAAGAAAGTATATAACAACAGTTGAAAATTGAAGAATTCACAAGGATAACAACACAAGAAATAGCCAAAATATTAAAGTTTTATTTATTCACAAAATATTAAACCCTTAAAGGTTGTCAAAATTGCCAACCCAAGCTTCTACCAGCAAACCGTGGCCCATCCACTGGGGTTGGCAAAGGGTGTCCATTGTTAACAGGTCTTAAAAGTGCAGGAAATAAAAGATGGCAGGATAACAAGTGGTTTCATCCCCCAAACAGAGGATCCCTCCACCACCTATTATTCAAAGGATCCATGATCCTCAACCCTAATAGCTATTGTTTAGTTATTACAGACCATCATTGTTTGAAATAAAAACATCATAACCAAAAAACCACTACCAAATCCTAAAAAATGGGCTCCGGCCGCGTCTAGAAATGTCCATCATCGCCCATTTCTGCAGCTCACACCTTGGCTGCATCACCACCAGCGTCAGCACCACCAGCTCGATCCTTCCCGCTGCCACTTGCCTCAATCGCCAAGACCTTTGTAGCCTCCTCATCATCATCTAGCTCAGCCAGCTTCGCCTTCCAGCCCTCCTTGTCCCAAGTGGTCCTGTCGAAGTCAGGATCCTCAGCCTCCTGGGCCATTTGCAGCTTGATCTTGTACATGGTGATGGCAGTAGAGACTTTAGCATCCTCCAGCACATCATGCTTCTCATGATCAGCGTTTATCTGGGCCATGACCACATGCTGCTTTTCCAGAGCGAGATCTTTCTCGAGGGAGGAGATGGTTTGATCCTTGGCCAGGAAGATCTTTTGGAACTCCAGATGCTTCTGCTCAGCCTCTTCGATATATGCATCAAACAGCATTTCGATCTCAGCGAATTTCTGCAAAAAAAAGACAAGGTAAAGTTCAAGATCCGTGATCCTCGAATGGGCAGGATAATAAAGCAAGGTTGGTGATCCTTACATCGGCAAAGTATTCCTGAAACTGGTGGCGGATAAGAGGCAAGCCTTCCAGGTCATCAGCCTCGGTAGCCTTCCTTTTCTTTCCTCCTTTACCCTTGGAGGTAGTGGGCTTTGGCACTGGAACGATGGGGCTGGCAGCAGTTTTCTTCTTCCCGGAGCGGGCAGTGACAGTGTCAAGATCACTGACACTGAAGCGAGTGGCTGACCTTGAGGATTTTCCAGCGCCTATCAATCCAAAACAACAGATAAGTATTCTTGTTTTATTTTCATTTAAACATTTAATTATATACAAACTCGGATACTTACTTGACATTGTGACTGAGCCTGAGGATACTTCTTGAGAATCCTTGGTGTTTGCTTGAAATGATCTTGCTGCAGGATCAAGATTCCGGAAAGCAGCAGTCCTCTCTTCGGTTGCAGGTGATGAAATGATATGGGAAACAGAGATAGCTGCACAAAAAATACAAAAAGGGGTTAGTGATCCTCAGCCGAAACAGGGTTATCCTATGATCCTTTTATAAGGATCCTCTATCCTACCATGAGTGGTCCACTTTAAGGGGAGATCCTTCCCATCCGGGATAGAATCCCTCCTAACGAAGAAAAAACGCTTCTTCCAGTTGGTGTCATTTTTGGTGGTCTTGAGGATTGGGTGTTCTTCACCGAGTTTGTGTTTGAATAAAAAGCGGTGTGAACCATGGCTCACAAGGTTGTACAGTTCAGCAAGTTCCGACATCCCCAACTCTATGCCTTCTTGCTCGATGATTCTCTCTAGGGTATATAAAACCCTCCACATCATAGGCATTGCCTGAACATAGCACATGCCGGTGAGAGAAAAGAAGGATTCGGTGAAAGCAGGGAAAGGATAGGAGTATCCTATCAGAAATGGGGTAGCCGGAAAAGCAACCCAAGTTGTAGAAACGAAATCACTCAAGGCGGTAGGGTCGAAAGGTTTAAAGACAGTGTTCGCCAGAAAGCAATGACGAATCCTGTCGATCTCAGGATCAGTAAAGCAGCAACGCTCCTTCGGAGAATCTTTGATGATTCCTTGGCTCTTTAGACGGCTATCCTTTTGGTGATCCTTAGCCGGTGAAGATCTTAACATGTAACACCCCAAAACCGAATTATTAATTTGATAGTTTGTTATCATGTTTAACAAAAGGAGGTATAATAACTAGGTTAGTAAACCTAGTTAAATGCCTAGCAAATTAAGTAAAGGAATGAAACATGTGGCAACTATGATGGGTGATAAACTTGAGGGACTAGGATTGCCAAATTTGACAATGAAATTAATTAAAACAAAATTAAATCACACACACACACACACACAAGGTGTGTGTTGCGATCGTACAGGAGAAGGGAGCAAGGGGGTGTGAACCCTAAACCTCAAGAAATCATCAAATTAAAAGGGAAATTGAAGGCTAGTTGACTGCATGAATTAAGAATGATGATCACCTAAGTATTTCCTACATCAAGTAAGTCGAATTTTGCAATTTGCTGATGTTTGATTTAGAGGGTTTAGTGTAATTCGTGAATGTAATGCTAAATCTAGTATGAATGATGGTTGCTATGGCTGTGTAGACATCAAGATATGTTAAATTTTGAATATGAACATGGATTAGGCAAAACCCACTTGCATGTCAAGGAATGGCTAGAAATTTTGAGATTTCTAAATGTTAATTTGGTTGTTGTTGATGATCTTGTTATGAATAATCGATGTCACAACCATATGTTCATAGTTAGGATGAAATATTGTTATGAACTTGATTGATTGTTAATAAGTTATGTGAAGAATTAGTAGGAATCACGCTTTAAAAGCTTGTACATAATGTGTTACAAATGCGAAACCCGCCAAGTGTTCGATGAAATGCCTAAGAGAACAAATTTGTGAAATTGTATGAAAGTTGTGGGTAAGTATGTATAGAAAGTGTTTTTGGTGTAGTCGTTAACAAGATAATATGTGAAGTGTGCTTTAGGTGGGGTCCATACGAAAATTCGGATTTGAATAAATGGTTTGGTAAAATTATGCATTAGGGACTTGTACCTTGTGCTTAAATGGCGTGATGCTCACCATGTATTTGATGCGCTTGATTTATGGTAATCAAAAGTGAATGTGTACGAATGCGAAACGAATAGCTTATTTATAAGTAATGATGTCGGAGTTATGTCGTGTACGTATCTATGATAATAAATTTGACTAAGTAAATGTTGAGCAATGTGGTTGTCAGTTCATGTTTTATGCGTGATAAAGTTTGACTATTAAAAGTTTATGTAGTTAAGAGTTGAAAATGGATGCGATATGAATGATCATGCGTGCTAACTATGAAATGGGTATAATGACTTGAAAGGATAGGAAACCTAAATTTACATGGACTCAAGTATGGAAGGCTAACGGATTAAGAGGAAATGAGGAAGCTATGCACAAACTCGGACGCATGAGGTAAGTGATTTCCGTAATCACTTCTTAGTTTGTTTAAGTAATATAATGTTTTAATTATTAAGTTCATATGAAGTTGAGGTCAAATCAATAGATTATTTTGATAAATGCACGAACGGTCGAATAGTTCGTAGACGAATAACAAGCCGAACACGTATAAGTTAAGAAATTCCCTAACTCGGATGTTGGATTTCAAGTTCACATGATAGAATATTAAATTACAATCATGTAGGAAGAAACGTGACGCAAAACGGATGAAAAATGAGAGAGTTATGTCCGTTTCGGTAAGAATTAATGGCTAGGAAAAGTGCAGAGTTGACACGGCCGGGTGGTGAGCTGACACGGCCGGGTGAAGGTTCTGTCAAAAATATTATTTATGTGATTTATGCATCGTAGGCTTTGGTATATTATCCGTGGACTACGATGGGCCTCCCAAACATGATTTCGAGTGTTTCCTTGACGATTATAAGTTGTAAACCCAAGTCTAAGCCTCATATAATTTATATAAGAGTATGATAGATGTATGTAATGAAGTTGGACATGTATTACATGTAAATGGTATACAAGAATGCGTACGGAACACGTAGGTATGAATACATGCTTGTAGGTATGATTGAATGTATAATAGGTATGTAGATGTGTATGATTGTAAGTATGTATGTGTGCAAGTATGTGCGAATGCATGATTTGGAGGCATTTGAGAATTAGCGTTACTAATAATGCCCTTGGGTTTGGAATGTAAGTTAATTAGATGCATTTAAATGGTTGACGTCCTTTTTACGAAGAGGTAGTACTTGAATATGTTGAGATTACGGGTTGCTAACCAAGTTATTATTGAGTATGTTTGAAAGTGAAGGTTTATGAATGTCGGACTTTCGAAGTGTTGATATAATAATAACCAAGTTATTATTGAGTATGTTTGAAAGTGCAGGTTTATGAATGTCGGACTTTCGAAGTGCTGATATAATAATGAAACGGTTGAATGTTGAAAGGATAATCGGGTTGAAGTAACTTATGCGGTTAGAATATGCTATGGACGTTTTAGTTTATACAACATTTTATGTTTGGTCGTCATCATCTACTAACGGGTTAGTTGTATGAAAATATATGTCATACCCATTTAATTGGGTAATCGAATGCCTGAGAGAAATGAAAGTACATACACGAATGGAACTAAAGTGACGGTTTTATAAGCAAATAAGTATAATGACTAACTTTTTAAAGCTTTGTTGTTGAATGTAGGTAAATCCTCAATTCAGGCGACTTGGAGAATCGGAGCGAGCGCGTGTTCATGTTATGTCATACCAAACGCTTCCGCTAGCTTGTTCAAATGTTTTTGGTCCAAAATTTGTTGTATTGGTTCTTAGTAGTATTTTGTCGAATGAATCGTAGAATTGTATCTAGTTTGATTATGTTTAAAACAGGGGTATGCTCGTTTTATGGACGGGTCATGCCCAAATTTTGTTAA
The DNA here is from genome assembly GCA_030545235.1 of Helianthus tuberosus. Lineage (NCBI taxonomy): Eukaryota > Viridiplantae > Streptophyta > Magnoliopsida > Asterales > Asteraceae > Helianthus > Helianthus tuberosus. The sequence goes on along the minus strand of CM060437.1, from coordinate 29,095,602 downwards.
ATTAATGCACATGCGTTATTGATATCATCGTTTAAAATTCCGAAAAGTTGGACATTTTTAAGAAATTTTTTATATTTCTAGTGTCCTTTAGGCGTCTTTTATTAGACGCAAACGCAGACCTTACAAGTTGGTATCAGAGCCTAGGTTTGAGAGATTCGAGCAAGAGTAATAGTGCTTGAACTCAAACCGAAGGCTCGTGTAAAAGTATGCTCGCTCCGAGATCGTCAATGAGGTAAAATTTTATGTTTTTGTTTCATATAAGTATGTATAGTGTGTTCATGATGAATAATTAAGTTAAGCATGCGAAATAGTAATAATGGGGGTTAAACATTGGGTTTTATCTGATCTGGCGTCGCACACAGGTGTGTCGTTGAGTGACACAGCTGTGTGGACCCTTGATGCTTGTTGCTGAGATCAGGGTGTGGCAAGACTGACACAGCTGTGTGACATTGTACTCAGATAATCAACACAGCTGTGTCTGGACAAATTTTTCAGCGATTCAACCAAAAGAAATTCAGTAGCGTTTCAGCAAACGGGAGGCCGTCGCCGACGGGCTCCTGGCCGTCGCCGACGCCCCCCTTAGTCCCGACGCCCTAAGTGTCTGCCGACGGGCAAAAGTGGCCGACGCCACATTCCAGGATCCGTCGCCGACGGGTGTAAGGCCGTCGCCGACGGCTTGTGGAGTAACAATCTGCTGAAAATTCTATTTTAGTATTATTTTCGCGTTTCGAGTTACCGGGTGGTCCGAAGGCCCATTCGAATGTTTATGTAGGGTCCAAATAATGCCTAGTAAGATGTATCTAACCACACTTTTAGTGGTTACGATGGAAAGAAACTTGTAAAGGCCTTGTTTTCGTACTTTGAGTTTCTAAATTGTCTAAAAGCTTAATGAATGTTCGTGTAAGATCTATATAAGTCCTAGTACGACATATGTGACCACGATTAGTGGATAAGATAGACGAAATATGCTAATCATTTATTTATATGCTATTCATAAGGCCAAGAGCACGCGGGTTATGTGAAGGGTAAGCGCAACTGTTCGGAAGGAATGATCCGTGAATGCGGTCTAGGACCGGCATCAAGGCAAGTAATAAGACGAATTGACCCCTGGTACGTATACTCAACGCGTGGATGTATGAAATAGTATAATTAGGCAAGTGAAAGAAAATTCTAAATGAATATAACAACGACATGGTAAAGGAGTTTTAAAAATGTAACACGTGCCGAAACTTAATTCTTCGGGCATAATGTGGCGATTACGCGAAGACACGAAACTAGTACGTGGATTGTGTACCTGGCCAGTACACAAGAAACGTATGACGTTCGTGAGACCGCGATAATTGTTACATGTATGTCTGTTAGAATTGGGTAGCAGGTGGGCGTACGGGTGAAATGAGTAGTAAGACTCTCGGGAGATTGAGAGTACTACTTAAGAGTAAAAAAAATGCAAGTGATAAGAATAAAATGTTGAATCCGTAAGAAAGTACGGATCAACAATGTATGAATGCAATGCTTAAATCCGCGAGACGGATTCAAGGAATGAAAGATACGAATGCAATGCTTGAATCCGCGGGACGGATTCAAGGAATGAAAGATACGAATGCAATGCTTGAATCCGCGGGACGGATTCAAGGAATGAAAGATACGAATGCAATGCTTGAATCCGCGGGACGGATTCAAAGAATGAAAGATATGGATGCAATGCTTGAATCCGCGAGACGGATTCAAGGAATGAAAGGCATGAATGCAATGTTCAAATCCGCGAAGCGGACTTAAGGTATAAAGACGAAAACTAGTCTACATAAGAAGAGTCAATAGTTTGACCATGATTGCGTCAAACAAGTCATATAAGTAAATGTAAAGCAAATGAACAAAGGAACGATAAGAATGAAGATATTCGAATGTGAAGTAATTACGTACCAAACAAATAACTGTTCCTTAAGTGATATGATTCAGTTTATGTTTGAACTTCTATATATATATATATATATATATATATATATATATATATATGAATATATTTATGCAAATGCGTTTCGTACAAGAATGGTCGAGAGGACAAATGGGTCATACGGGTCAGATGGCGATCGCCATTTGAACTCGGTAGCTAATGTTTTTATTGTTAAGTTTTATACTCATAGGTAAGCTTGATGAATGGACGCGCAATGTCACTAACCGGAAAGGAATAATTACCGTAAGGTATGGATAACGAATCAATGGAATTTACTTCCGTCAGGTACGTATAAAAAGGGTTGTAACTTTAGTATGAGGTTATGACTCGACTAGAGAGGAATGCGTCAGAGTAGAATATGTATATACAAAACCGTAATGAAAAATGTGAAGTGAACTTCTAAATGTTCGTAATGATCGTCGGGTGGTATTGAACCTGAATGCTCATAACTGTGGAAATTCTGATAGAATATAAGAGACGGCAAGTATCGTTAAGAAATGCTAACTTTGATGCTCGGCTTGTTGGCCATGTTCATTTGAACAAGATATTGTAGAAAAGATACGCATGGCATGAATAACAATAGTAACCATGGAAATAATACTTAGTCTTTGAATTAAGTACGAATAAGTAAGTTTAAGAAGGCTGATTTTGATTGAAATAATAAGTCTTTGAATGATTATAGTATGCATATGATAATGTATTGACCCCCCCCCCCCTATGAGTTTAAAGGCAATCAAAAGTAATGATAGAAATGGAATGTTTGGGATGGCTCGTGGTGAACAACATGAAAGATAGCATATGATGTATGAGCAGTATGAAATAAACCGATTTATTTCGATTAGCAAATATATAAATGTAATATGCTTAAATAGGAAGTTAGAAATAAGCTGCAGACTTAGGATTGTACGATTAATAATTGTATACAATTGGAATAAATTCGATGAAGGTAACGCTAGTGATGATATGTGCTAAGAGCTAGTATTATAAAGTAAAAAGACACTAATAAGAGCTCTGGAGCAGAATCTAACATAAGTATTGTGGATGAACAAATTGAAAATGGGGTAAGAATAGAATTGGTTTGGTTTGAATGAGAAAGGTTTCGGGGACGAAACCTCTTTTAAGGGGGGTAGACTTGTAACACCCCAAAACCGAATTATTAATTTGATAGTTTGTTATCATGTTTAACAAAAGGAGGTATAATAACTAGGTTAGTAAACCTAGTTAAATGCCTAGCAAATTAAGTAAAGGAATGAAACATGTGGCAACTATGATGGGTGATAAACTTGAGGGACTAGGATTGCTAAATTTGAAACTGAAATTAATTAAAACAAAATTAAATCACACACACACACACACAAGGTGTGTGTTGCGATCGTACAGGAGAAGGGAGCAAGGGGGTGTGAACCCTAAACCTCAAGAAATCATCAAATTAAAAGGGAAATTGAAGGCTAGTTGACTACATGAATTAAGAATGGTGATCACCTAAGTATTTCCTACATCAAGTAAGTCGAATTTTGCAATTTGCTGATGTTTGATTTAGAGGGTTTAGTGTAATTCGTGAATGTAATGCTAAATCTAGTATGAATGATGGTTGCTATGGCTGTGTAGACATCAAGATATGTTAAATTTTGAATATGAACATGGATTAGGCAAAACCCACTTGCATGTCAAGGAATGGCTAGAAATTTTGAGATTTCTAAATGTTAATTTGGTTGTTGTTGATGATCTTGTTATGAATAATCGATGTCACAACCATATGTTCATAGTTAGGATGAAATATTGTTATGAACTTGATTGATTGTTAATAAGTTATGTGAAGAATTAGTAGGAATCACGCTTTAAAAGCTTGTACATAATGTGTTACAAATGCGAAACCCGCCAAGTGTTCGATGAAATGCCTAAGAGAACAAATTTGTGAAATTGTATGAAAGTTGTGGGTAAGTATGTATAGAAAGTGTTTTTGGTGTAGTCGTTAACAAGATAATATGTGAAGTGTGCTTTAGGTGGGGTCCATACGAAAATTCGGATTTGAATAAATGGTTTGGTAAAATTATGCATTAGGGACTTGTACCTTGTGCTTAAATGGCGTGATGCTCACCATGTATTTGATGCGCTTGATTTATGGTAATCAAAAGTGAATGTGTACGAATGCGAAACGAATAGCTTATTTATAAGTAATGATGTCGGAGTTATGTCGTGTACGTATCTATGATAATAAATTTGACTAAGTAAATGTTGAGCAATGTGGTTGTCAGTTCATGTTTTATGCGTGATAAAGTTTGACTATTAAAAGTTTATGTAGTTAAGAGTTGAAAATGGATGCGATATGAATGATCATGCGTGCTAACTATGAAATGGGTATAATGACTTGAAAGGATAGGAAACCTAAATTTACATGGACTCAAGTATGGAAGGCTAACGGATTAAGAGGAAATGAGGAAGCTATGCACAAACTCGGACGCATGAGGTAAGTGATTTCCGTAATCACTTCTTAGTTTGTTTAAGTAATATAATGTTTTAATTATTAAGTTCATATGAAGTTGAGGTCAAATCAATAGATTATTTTGATAAATGCACGAACGGGTCGAATAGTTCGTAGACGAATAACAAGCCGAACACGTATAAGTTAAGAAATTCCCTAACTCGGATGTTGGATTTCAAGTTCACATGATAGAATATTAAATTACAATCATGTAGGAAGAAACGTGACGCAAAACGGATGAAAAATGAGAGAGTTATGTCCGTTTCGGTAAGAATTAATGGCTAGGAAAAGTGCAGAGTTGACACGGCCGGGTGGTGAGCTGACACGGCCGGGTGAAGGTTCTGTCAAAAATATTATTTATGTGATTTATGCATCGTAGGCTTCGGTATATTATCCGTGGACTACGATGGGCCTCCCAAACATGATTTCGAGTGTTTCCTTGACGATTATAAGTTGTAAACCCAAGTCTAAGCCTCATATAATTTATATAAGAGTATGATAGATGTATGTAATGAAGTTGGACATGTATTACATGTAAATGGTATACAAGAATGCGTACGGAACACGTAGGTATGAATACATGCTTGTAGGTATGATTGAATGTATAATAGGTATGTAGATGTGTATGATTGTAAGTATGTATGTGTGCAAGTATGTGCGAATGCATGATTTGGAGGCATTTGAGAATTAGCGTTACTAATAATGCCCTTGGGTTTGGAATGTAAGTTAATTAGATGCATTTAAATGGTTGACGTCCTTTTTACGAAGAGGTAGTACTTGAATATGTTGAGATTACGGGTTGCTAACCAAGTTATTATTGAGTATGTTTGAAAGTGCAGGTTTATGAATGTCGGACTTTCGAAGTGTTGATATAATAATAACCAAGTTATTATTGAGTATGTTTGAAAGTGCAGGTTTATGAATGTCGGACTTTCGAAGTGCTGATATAATAATGAAACGGTTGAATGTTGAAAGGATAATCGGGTTGAAGTAACTTATGCGGTTAGAATATGCTATGGACGTTTTAGTTTATACAACATTTTATGTTTGGTCGTCATCATCTACTAACGGGTTAGTTGTATGAAAATATATGTCATACCCATTTAATTGGGTAATCGAATGCCTGAGAGAAATGAAAGTACATACACGAATGGAACTAAAGTGACGGTTTTATAAGCAAATAAGTATAATGACTAACTTTTTAAAGCTTTGTTGTTGAATGTAGGTAAATCCTCAATTCAGGCGACTTGGAGAATCGGAGCGAGCGCGTGTTCATGTTATGTCATACCAAACGCTTCCGCTAGCTTGTTCAAATGTTTTTGGTCCAAAATTTGTTGTATTGGTTCTTAGTAGTATTTTGTCGAATGAATCGTAGAATTGTATCTAGTTTGATTATGTTTAAAACAGGGGTATGCTCGTTTTATGGACGGGTCATGCCCAAATTTTGTTAAATTAATGCACATGCGTTATTGATATCATCGTTTAAAATTCCGAAAAGTTGGACATTTTTAAGAAAATTTTTATATTTCTAGTGTCCTTTAGGCGTCTTTTATTAGACGCAAACGCAGACCTTACATAACATCATCTTGGTCATGGATGATGGTAAAGAAAGAAGTAACAGAGTAAGAAGGTGAAGAGAGAAAGGAAAGAGAAGTACTTGTTTGATCTTCGAATGAGGATTTAAAGGGAGTATTGCTCGAATTTAAATGCACATTAGTCCTTATCTCTAACCTATATATAATGATGATTCTGCAGGGACGTCGCTTCAATGACATATGATTTGCAACGGCTAGTTAGATTGTAACGGCTATATATCCGTTAGTTAGTTGCAGATAAGATAAAAAAAATATAACTCGCTAATTTACACTTTACTCCTTATATTTTGGGGGCAATTGTTAGGGGAGGATTTTCCAATCCTAAGGATCATGGATCCTCAAGTACTGCCAGGATCACGGATCCTTAATTCTGTTTGAATTTAGGATCCTCAGAATGTGTTGCAGGACCAGGATTCAGGATCCTCATTGTTATCCTTACACTAACGGTTGTCTACCTTGTATGTGAGCTCGTTTTGCAGGAGTATGTGCATGGACTTGGTCTTGCCGATATTCGTGGAGCATATTCCCTCAATATTCCGCACGTGCTTGGCCCTTGTGAACGTTATGGAGATCGTGGGGAGTTTGCACAATTAGCGGACAGTTAGTTAGTGTAGTTATTTCTAATTTTAAAAAGGGGATAACAAGCTTGAGTGAAAACACTTGGCTAATTTAGCAAAAACACACACTCTCGAACAGCTCTCGGCAGTTTACTTGGCGATTTCATACACTTTAACACTTTTGCACACTAGTGATCCTTGTAACAAGCTTGTTATCATCCCAAGTTGTAACATTTTTTCTGTTTAATCTTAGTTGGTGATCGGTAGTTTCCATCACCTGAGGTTTTTTATGCCGGAGATCAACTCTTGATCAAGGGCTTTTTCCTCGTATAAATCCTTGTGTCACCTCTTTATTCGATTCACAAGTTGTTCATACAATTGTTCATAGATTCAAGCATCACACCTCACAACAAAAGATTTGGTTGCATTATCCTTGCTTGATTTTTGACCAAAACACAAACCATGCAACTTGTTTTTAGAGTTCACACGGACTCGACAAAAGACATTAATTAAAAACCGGGCTTTGGCAGTTGTGCCTTATCTAGGATAAGACACACAATCCAAATCCTCATACATAGGACGACACCTTTTATTCTCAAATTCACTTGAAACATCCAAACGCCTGCCAAATCCATACTTAATTACCTGAAATACATGTATTTTGAAAACATCAACAAAAGTTGAGCGAGTTCATGTGATTTGTGTGTGTGCACGAATAATCCTTGGAAACATTTGTAAGTATGTATGTATTTGTAAACTGGTATGAAGCAACAAGGAACAGATCAATTAATGTGTAGCTAATACATTAACACGTGTGAAACGGCGTAGGAAGGCTCAAACCTAGCAGATTTGTACCGGGCCTCCGGCTGCAAGACATAGTCACCTCATGGGCCACCCTGGTCCACATGGGCATGGGCTCACTACACCCAAATAGATCTATCACTCATGTCCCTCGGTCCTAAACGAGGATTAATGGTCTTAAGAGTGCGCCTACCCTTCCACATGATCTAACAGTATTTTCCTTAGCTAACCATACCATTTGTAATTGTTTGTAAACATTTAGTAACTTGTCCTTCACCTCCGAAGTTATAAAAACTGAAAACAGTTAAAAGAAAAGGGGGACATGAACTCACAGTTTTGCGTTCCTTGTATCCAATGTAACTCAAATCTTCTTCTAGAACGCACGACTACCTACATGTGTACTACGGTCCATTAGACGATCGGGTCGTGCCTTGATTTAGTATTAGTTAGTGTCTTTGAGTTACGTTTCTTTTGTGTCTTCGATGTTATTCCAAGTTATATAATTATTTGTTAAAATAATTAATATTTTAACTTAAATTATATTTATTAATTTTTAGAATAATTGTTAAAACAATATATTTTAACTTAATACTTCTCAAGTATTTATACATGTATTTCCTTCCCAAGGATGGGGGTATTTGTATTCGTATTCTTATATTTGCATATTTTTGCCACGTATCGGTATCGTATTCCGGTGTGTATTTATACGTATGAGGATACGTATTTTTATTGTATTCATTAAGTATTCTTATTCTTAATTTCGTATTAATTTTTCCAGAATATTATCTTTAATAAAAGTTCATAAATATATATTTCCAAAATATATATTTCAATAAATATTACTTAGAAAAATTATTTATAATTTTTCCTTTGGCAAAAATATTTGTATTTTCATATAAGTTCCAAAATGATATATTTTCAAGTCTAACTTAGAATATATATATATATATATATATATATATATATATATATATATATATATATATATATATATATATATATATATATATATATATAAGCTTATCTTTCTCCAAAAATGATATATCTCATATTTATTTGAGAAAATATATTCTTCATCCAAAAATATCGTATTTCATGTTTGTTTAAGAAATGTATATTTTCTCCAAAAAATAATACATCTTCTAATAATTCCAAGAAAAATATATATTTTTTTATTCACCCAAAATAATATATTTTTCCTTTGTCAAAATATGATATATTCTTGTAATATTCATAAAAAATCATATTTTGTCTCTTGGTGTCCGAAATATTATTTACCAAAATATACTTGTGAATATAATTTCTGGAATATTTCGTAAGTCTTATTCCATAGTTCGGTTTTATCAATATTTTGTGTATAATTTGTATATTTATTCCTTGGAATTTTGGTAATATTTTGGATTGTAATCCTTGGTATTTTGATGTGTTATATTATTTCATATCCTAAAATAATATAACTAATACACAAAATATACAAATAATCACACGCATGGTGTCTTCTAAATATATATTTCCTAAATACATATTTAGCCACTTTTATTTATAAAAACCAACCTCCAATAATTATAATTTTTGTAGCAAAAATTATGGCAAAGTTTATGTAACCATTTATTGTTGAAAATACACTTGTAAGTGCATGTTCATAAATATTTTCTAAGTGTTTAGATTTTTAGAAAATTTTGCCATAATTTCCCCTAAAAATGGAGGTTTCCATGCTTTCAAGCATATTATTTTCTTTTGTAAAACTCATCACACTCAATTCATAATCAACAATAAATAACCTTTACTTACCAATCTTGCTGAAAACAAGCATAATCTAATGCTTCATGAACTTGAATATTTGTAGGAACTTACTAGTGTTCTTAGTAAGCCTTGTTACCTTCTAAAGTGTGATTAGTTCTTTAAAAACTTCATTTTTAAAGAATATGGATCTTTACAACTTGTGATCATCATTTTTTAAAAATGTTTCTTTATGAAATTTTCTTGTTACACAAGTGTTTCTACACTTGTTTATTTACTAAAAATAAGGTTTGTTTATGTAAGAACCAAGATTTAGTAAAACTTATATTTTTAACTTGGTTTCTTTAGAAATCATCCATGAAACTTTTAGATCTACAAGTATTGCTACTCACTTTGATCATTATTTTTCAAGAATCAACTTTATTCTTTCAAGTTCATGCTTTATGTGTGGATGATCTATCATCCTACAACATTTCTATTTTCTCATCTTGCTAGATTATATTTTTAATCATGATCTAGCAAGATCACATGATGATCTATATCATATACATGAACAAATAACAACCAACAAGCAAAACAACACAATAACAACTTAGTTTCTTCATAAACCATGCTTATGTTCAAGTTTACTTCTTGTGATTCTTAGTGTTCTTCATGATTAACATTATGAATCTTCTTTTAACCACTTAAAATAGAAATAAAATGGTAAGATCATGGTTCTTACCACTAGCACAAGGATAGGGATGATCAAGAGGAGAAAACAAGTGGATAAAAGCAAATGGTGGAGGTTCTTCAACTTCCGAAAGCTCCTAGCTTCCTTATGCAACCCCTAACATCTTTGTATATACTTGGAACTAGTTGAAGATGAGGGAATGATGGTGGTTATGGTGTGCTTGGTCTCGGCCGAACTCAAGGGAGGAAGGAGATAAGAAAAGTGTCTGTTTCAATGTGTGAAAGATATGAAGTTTAGACTCTTATAATCCATCCATTCATTATAACCCTTGGTCATTATGTTTTGGAAAGTAATAACACAATCTAATAGCATATTAAAACAAATCAATATGGTGGGGGCCACTTGGGCCGTGAACTAGGTAGGGGGGGGGGGGGGGATAGTAGTTTAGGCTTGAACCAAGTTAGTTAGTTTAAGGTTAAATTGTAAGTATCTAGTTAGTTATATTAGTTACTAAATATTTTAGGTGGTGTTATGATGTTCGGGGATCATAACTAGCTTGAAAATGTTAAAACAGTGCTTCTAGTGTAAATTTGGTGTTTTGGGTAGTGTCCGGTTGTTCGGTGGGTTACCGGTTTGTTAAGGTGCTAAACTATGCAGTTTAGTGTGCTTTATGTACCCTTTTGTGACAGTTTTGATTCCCGACACTTAGGAAAGTATTCAGGACCATTTAAGCACATTTTTGCATGATATTAGATTGTTTAAATGCTGAATTTTGCTGAATTCTGCAGAATTCTGCAGTTTTGTGTGTTTTAGACACTTTCCGGTACTTAAACTGTAACATCCGTAAAAAAAACGGATGCCCGAAACCTGACTCGTTTTGTAAACCGACCCGACTCGTTTTGTAAACCGGATTTGAAATGTAATAAATGAAAAATGGGAATTTATTTATTTATTTATTTTTATCATTGATCCTAAAGTATGGTTCTAATTTAAACTAAAAGAACAACTTTCATTATTTAATTATAAAATAATCACAATTAATGTCCATGCTCAATACATGGATACGTTCCACCATTCCCAAATACTTTGCAAACTTAAATTCCAACAAACATGAGACATGTAACTGTTATACGTTATACGAAACTGATGATTTCAAAACAAACTTTAAGTCTCAATGATGACAATTAAAGGTCACCATTATTGTGTTTAACTCCAACAAACATACCAGTATATAAGTCATCGGCCAACTTTCATTCTATATGAAACTTTCGTTCCAACAAATCTGCACTCGAACACCTTTCTGTTTCGCCGTTGCCGGAGTTCAGTCGCATTCACTGGAAGAACCCTCCCACTCTCTCTGGCTCGATAACACGTCACCGGAGGAAGTCGACATCACCGGAAGTTACGCCGGAACTCGTAGACGACTCCGAAGCCAAGCGGAGTTTACGACGGAACTCGAATCCACATCGTTTCGGTATACTCTTTTTGCTTCTGTCAATTTAATCCTTTTTTTTTCATATATAAGAAGTTGCCTCAAGAAAACACGATCAATGTTTAGATGTTATCATAATCATTGTATACATGTTCTTTCCTTTTTAATGGGTTCTTTCTTTTCAAATATAAGATATAAGTTCATTATACTCATGCATTGTTTAAATGCTTTCAGCCAATGATTTGTCAAAATCAGAATTTGTGATGTTTTGAAATGTTATTTGATATTTGGTTACTGTTCTATTCGTCTGGGTATTAAAGGAAAAAAGAAGAAAACCGAAACCAACGTTTAAATCAATTAAAAACTTAACTTTTTCCAATTAGAAGATGCAGATCAGTTGGTCGTTGTTGTGAGGTTAAGACACGGGAAGTCGCGGGTTCGAAACCCGACTCCCCTTTGTTTTTCGCTGCAACCCTTGTCTTTTTATTAACAGAACAAGCTCAATACAATGGTTTGCTAGTGTGAGTGTGTGTATTTCGCCAATAACTTGCAGAGAGTTCGAGTGTTGTGTGTTTTTTCTGTGTTGTATTCGACTTATATATAAAAATGAGCTCTTTTCCCCTTTAAAGATAGAAAAATATCAAGTAACAAACTTTCCGAAAAAGGTGAAAGTCACCCATGTTCTCCAAAACGGTTATTTTTCATCAAGCACGTGCCTATATGAAGCATATTCTGCGAGATTCCAGCAAAGACTAAGTCCATGTCGTCCATTACCTGTGTATAAACATTAAAAATGTGACAAATGTTAAAAACATAAACAATAGTAAGGATCCGGGATCCTGTTGTGTGTTTTTTCTGTGTTGTATTCGACTTATATATAAAAATGAGCTCTTTTCCCCTTTAAAGATAGAAAAATATCAAGTAACAAACTTTCCGAAAAAGGTGAAAGTCACCCATGTTCTCCAAAACGGTTATTTTTCATCAAGCACGTGCCTATATGAAGCATATTCTGCGAGATTCCAGCAAAGACTAAGTTCATGTCGTCCATTACCTGTGTATAAACATTAAAAATGTGACAAATGTTAAAAACATAAACAATAGTAAGGATCCGGGATCCTCAGACTCTCTGCATCATCCGTTAAGGATCCATGATCCATGCCCAGTCTCAGGATAGATGATACTTAGCATAAAATTCATGCCCTAACACTAGGGTTTATCCCTATAAATGTATTATGAATGAAAAATGGGTTTTATCCCATTTGTTTATTATAAAAGTTTGGTATTTTGAACTCTGAAATTATTTCCCATCTACGATCCTGATACCACTTAACTGGTTCGCGGCTCCCGCTCCCGGGTAGGGGTTTGGGGTTGCGATAAGTTTAGAGAGAGAAGGAAGAGAGAGGGAGTTTCAGTTTTTTTATTTTTTTTATTTGTATTTTTTCTATTACAAAATAGTCCTTGAATATTAATTGTTTACACACTAGTCACTGGAAAGCTAAAATGACAACAATGCCCTCATTTGCAAGGCACATGACCAGATTTAACAAAAAAATAAACTGGGTTAGGCTAAAAACACATACCGTGCAAGATTTTGAAACATTAAATACAAAACCCATCAATTTTAAAAGTGAAAGGAAATCGTATGAAATAAAGGACATAACTTTTAATTTACTCCATTTCAAATCCAGTTTCAAAAGAACACATTTTTTAACTACCCTACCTATTTCGATACCACCCTTATTTGGATACCACCCTGTTATTTCGGATCCTGTTTTTGTTTCCATTTAACCTCACTTTTATTTCATTTCCATTCACTCCCCCTAATTCGAAATTCTTTTGCAATAATATTATGTAGCCCTACTTGACCAAATAACCCAGCTTCCCTCAATGAGTCAACCACCATTATCATTTATCCTCTATGTGGGCCCAGATAATTGTTTCTACACCTGACCAATACCAAACAAAAATTCACAACTAATTTAATCTCAGCCCAATCATCTTGGCCTATTTTTGTTTTCTTGAATTAACTCAGCTCCAAATCTTGTTTTTAAATAACAAACTAGTTGATTTTCCTCCCGCGCGTTGCGGCGGGGACCCAATGACTGCAAAACACGTGTCAGTGACGGTAAGCAGATACCGAATATCAAAACACAAATAAAAATGTCGTGAAAAGGATAGTCACTCCGTCCTAAAAAAACCGATATTAGATAACCTAATATATAATAATAGGACCTACACGTCCTACACGTTAGAAATTCGGTTGTTTTCAGTTCAGTTATTACGGTGCTAACACATTAAAATATAGATGAGCATGGTACCGGTAACGGTACTAAAAGTACCGATCGGGAAAATCATCGAAATTAGGTATCGGCACCGAAAATGCTCGGTACAATACGGTATGGTATTTGAAGGTAAAAATCAATAAGTACAGGTATGGTGCTAGACCGGTGTCGAACCGAAAGTAACGATTCTGAAAACGCCAAAATGTGGGTACCAAATTGGTACCGAAAATGATTTGGTATAGTAAATTTGGTACCGATACGATACCGTTTTGATTACAGGATTTGATACGATTTGTTAATCAATAATCTAAATATCCAAGTTAATTTTAAATGCTACAATTCATTTATTACAGAAAAAGACAAAAAAATAAAGCAAAATAAGTTGTGTATATAAAATCTCATTCAAACGAAACACAGTTTACTTACTGTGTGTATGAAAAGTAATATAAACGGTGCAACTACTTGCATTGCTATGTTGCTACAGGATTTGATGAGCTCGGTACCAACCGGTACGGAAAATACCGTTACCGAAATCCCCAAAAGTGGGTAACGGTACCGAATATACCTGGTACGGTACGACTCGGTACCGGTACTGGTACAACACCGGCATTTGAGGAAAAAAACCGATGAATACCGGTGTCCAACCGGTAGCAAAAATACACCCGGTTTAATAAACCGTAATGTTACTACTCATTAAATTCAATTTTACTATTCATTCAGTTCCTTTTTTAATATATAGGATAATAATAAACCGTAATGTTACTACTCATTAAATTCAATTTTACTATTCATTCAGTTCCTTTTTTAATATATAGGATAATTATTAGATGACAACCTTTAATGTCCGTATAAGTTAATAAAGGATCTGTTATAAAACCAAACATGAGATCAGCAAACCGTTTAAGAGTGTCACATTTGAACCCGGGTTCGCCGGTTCGAATCCGGGGATGCCATTTTTTTGGTGTTTAGTTTCTTTATTATTTCTTTTATTTGTTACTCAATCTCTTTTCAATAATAACATGCAGTTCATGTCTTTTTACTAAAACCTTAAACTTTTAATACAAAACATTAACAAATTTACTAAAATCCTTTTATAACCTTAAATACTAATAATGTGATACATTTTAATATCTAAATAATTAATTTATAAACTAAATACTAGGATTATTTATTTAACCAATAAATATGAAATTAGATCATTCACGTGTGATAATTTTTCATATCTAGGATAATCGTCTTGTTCGTTCTCTTGGAATTCCAAATCCTACTCGTGCGTTACTTACAATAAATCGCAAACGCAACCAAGATGAGTATACACGATCCCATTTTCATTTTAAACACTTTTGGGTGCAACTTGTATTCATATTCAAATTCACAAACACGTTAAACTTTATTTATTCACACTCTATCCAAATTACACATGAAATGTTTGATTCTTGTTATACATGTGATGCTAATGTAAACACTTCATGACTATATGCTCATTAACTTCGTACAAGCCTACCTTAACAATTATAGCGCTATAGGTTGTAACGCCCTGCCCGCTATCCTTGGGTATTGTTAAGTTAAACATGTTAACCTCCCGCTAAACTTTTGGGATAGGCACTTTAATTGCGTAAACATTGGTTTGAGCATGTAGAGTAACATCGTTTCGGCATAACTGTTAACTAGTATCATCTTATTCATGTTGGATATGAGCACGTTTAAACATTTTATTCTACTATGCTATGTATCAAACTTGTATACTCGCCAACATATTTTGTTGATCATATTTTAATACATGTTGCAGGTTGATAAGCAAGATGTTGAAGAAACAAGATTAGGGTGGACTAGAAACACACCTAGAAAATAAGTTATGTTTGAACAATTGTTTTATGTTTGAACTATTTGAACAATGTATGCATTTTTTAGCAATTTATTATGAAATTTGAATTTAATTATATTGTCACAATAGTGTTATGATGCTTTGAGCGATTTGTTCGTCTCATCCCGATGTTTCCGCCATCGGTTGGGGTGTGACATAAACTATCTCTAGGAAGGCAGTTTTGTGATCTTTACTTTCCTACACACTATACTAGTGTAATACTTAGTTTATGGCCCATTCTGTGTCTTAATACAATGTATGTCTATCTACTGAACTCTGTCAGCATTTTTCTGATTTGTCTGATAATTGTGCTAACTGTGTTTCGTGCATCATTTGAGTCAATAAAGTTCTCATTCAATAATGACATGACATTAAGCAATATATGATGCACATGTATGCATATGGTAATAATCAGAAGCAATTCAAGTAATTAATTGTAATGTAGCACAGTCATTAAGCACTAATCATTATTTAATAATTGTACGGATGTATGCAAATTTGGCAGTTGTCACATTTATAACCTACAGGGACTCTTATCGGATTCTTGTCATTTTTATATTGACCAGTTATCTCGGCAAATCTATCCCTCGAACTAGCGGTAGGAGCAACAATCTGCATATCTTGAACCTTCTTCATATAAGATTGAACATGATCCTTGTATAAGGATAGCTCCTCTTTATTACCAGATAAACGGTTCAAAGTGTATTCAGTTGAATAAATAATATCTCGCATCATACTTTGCACATCAGGATCAAGCTCGGTCATATATTCACGACTAATTGAGAATTCAGGAGAGCAGTTTGAGGAGGCCTCTTTGCGCCATCTATTCAGAATGTATTGTTTTGGAAATTCCCTAATGTCCATAAGTCTCAAAACATAGAATATATGTCTACATAGCAAACCAAACTGTTCAAAACGTCTGCATGAGCAACTGCATGTGCAATCAGACTTACGGAACGATACCTGAAAAACGCCAAAAACAATATCTCTAAAACGTCATGCATAGAATGTTTGTCTAAAAAAGAAAAGAACACATTGCATATGATAAAACGCCATTAACAGAAAATGCCATAAAAACCAAAACGCCATTATTTACCTCAAATAAGGATGTACAAAGCTGTTGGAAGTCATTTACATAAAACTTAACAAACCCATCAGGCTGATCTTCGTAACGTTGATTTATGCAATCCGCAACTCCAATAAGCTCAGCTGGAACGTCACAAAAAATACTTTTTGTGTATATATCAACAGCTTGCCCTTCCAACAATTTGTAACTACTCTTCAACTGGGGTTTTTGTATCGAGATTCATGATCATTTTTACGATGTGTGTAACGCTGTGCTTCTATTGCAGTCTCATAATACGTCATGAACTCAACAAGAGTAGCTTTCGAATTGCACACTTGACCAAAAAAATGATTCTCACTCTCCGACCTGGATGTCGTTCGCATAAGACCAGACATATGCTCCATTCTATAGTATGCAGGAATCCAAGATTCCCTAAGTGAAAAAATACCAGATAGCCAGTCATTATCTTCTAAATTGAATTCTGCAATAACCGCTTCCCATTCTAATTCAAACTCTTCAGGTGTGAGAATATCCGTCCACACAACACCACAGATACGTTCTTTAAAATTGGTGGAATTGCATAGCCTAACACCAACCTATAAATAAAACGAAAACGCCATGCATATATAAAAAAACAAAAGACAAAACTTAATTAAAAAAAACAGTAACAAGGTACAAAACGCCATGTATCTTAAAACGCATTGTATACTAAAACGCCAAAGGTAAAAAAAAAGCATAACAACCTTCAGAGAAAGTTTATGCATCACATGCCACATGCATAACCGATGCCTCGTGTCAACAAATACAGCAGAAATAGCCTTCTTCATCGCTGGATCTTGGTCAGTGACAACAACTTTTGGTTGAGAACCAACAGCTTTAAGGAAAACTCTTAACAACCAAATATACGCATCAGCAGTTTCCGATGCCAACAATGTTGCACCAAATGTAACATTGTAGTGATGATTTTCTATACCAGTGAACGGTACAAACACCATAGAGTATCTGCATATGAAAACGCCATTAGAAATGAAACAATAATAAAACTCCATTGCATGTAAACAAGTAAAACGCCATTGCATGTAAGCTAATAAAACGCCATTGCATGTAAAATATAAAAACGCCATTGCATGTAAATTAATAAAACGCCAAAAACAAAGAAGTTGAATTATAAAAAACTACTTGTTGGAACGATACGTGGCGTCAAACGAAATCACATCACCAAACACGTGGTAATTACGTTTGGCCGTCACACCAAAAAAGACCCTTCAAACGATTCTCTTCGTCTGTGATTTAATCATACGAGAAATTAGGCTGGGAATGTTTTTTTTTCATTCAAATGTTCACAACCATATCAGCGTCATATTCCCATATGAACAAGTTAATTTGCCTCTTATAGTTCTTAAATACAACTTTGCTTGCGCCCACGTCTTCAAAACCGCCAAAACAAGTCTTCATAACATTGAACGCCTTGACAGGACCCAAATTCAGCTTAGACATGTTGTGTATAACATGCTTCTGAAGCTGAGTGAGGTGTCGTTCAGTTGGAAGAAAATGCTTATCAGGATGTTCAATAAGTTCATGATTGTGCTCTTCGACAAACTTATACACCTTCCAAAATCCATCCTCAAATTCTACACATAACAGTGCACCACAATCAGTCCTCTTTGAAAAGTTAGATCGCACTACCCGCTCCTTTTGATTGGGGTCCAACGTATCAACCTTCTTGTCCTTATATACCCCATCTCTCATACACAAGAAATACTAAATATGTAAGACACCTTTAGAGTTTGTCTTTGTAGTTCCTTTCCTGACTGAAAACCCACACTCCATGGCATACTTAACATACATTGAATAACAATCATCAAGGCTTGAGAATAGCATGTGCTTTCTGGGCTTTAATTCTTCATTGGCGTCAGGAATGATAAATGGTAATCCAGTTTTGGGGCAATGCCTTTGACTCGAGGAAGAGACTTCGTCTGAGAAAACACAGGGAGGAACAGAAAATCAGAAAAACCGAGTGATGTCTCGTAATAACATTATACATTAAAACGCCATTAATTGAATAATAAACAAGACATAATAAACACATAATTTAAAAACGACATGAAAAAAAAGCCATGAGATGAATAATTAAAAACACTTAACAACATAAATAATTAACAAAATATAAGATCATAATGAAAACGCCAAAATTAACAAAACTAATGTTTACATAAATTAATAAAATAGTAATAACTGATATTCACAAATACTACTAAATAAAATTCAAAACTAATCAAATAGACGAAAAACGCCAATGATCGTAAAAACATAACAAATACACTAGAACGTAAACGACAATTAAAATTAATATCGAAAACTCCAATTGCAGTTCTGAATAATAGATTAAATATCAATTAAAACGCGATTAAATTGCATAATTGAATAACGCTACTGAAAATCATACAACACATTATAAAAATAATAATACAAAAAACACCATAGAACAATGATAAAAGAACAAAACGCCATATCTGTTGCATGATTTGGTGGAACGAAAAATAGAAAACGCCAACGAATTTTACTTTGTCGAACAGAATCCAAGTTAAACGCCATAGATCTGAGAAAGCTTGCAAAGGAGGTAACAGCTAACAATAAATCTTTGGAGTTTTAATTTGAAAGAGATTTATAACGTGAATAAGGAGGGAACGTATAAAAGGACAATCGTACCCCCGCATATCAATTAGGGCACCATGCCACGTGTTGGGCCAGGATCCGTTCTCACCGTTCTCACATTTTTCACTGTTCTCTCCTGAACCTGTTTATATATATATATATAGGAACAGGTTCAGGAGAGAACGATTTAAAGTGTGAGAACAGTGGCATTTTTGTAAATAATGGGAACCTTATAACTACCAGGAGGGGTAAAATTGGAAGATCCAAACAAGGGTGCACATGCTAATCACATGCTATTTTCCCCTATCATATTTAAACGCCAATAACTTTTTCATACTTGATTATTTTTCTAAAAAAATTACACCATAAAACTCAGCGTTTTTTTATATTTCCAACGAGTATACTATTGATATACTTTTAAAAAAAATGAAATGGGTTTTTGGCGTTTTTATGAACTGAGTGTTTTATTGCGTTTTAGACTAGTTATTTTTATTGCGTTTTTCTGAACTATGTGTTTTTATGGCGTTTTAACTAGGTATTTTCATGGCGTTTTTCTGAACTGAGTGTTTTATGACGTTTTAAACTGAGTTTTTCATGGCGTTTTTTCTGAACTAGGTGTTTTATGGCGTTTTAACTGGGTATTTTCATGACGTTTTTTTTTCCTGAATTTGGTGTTTTATGGCGTTTTAACTGGGTATTTTCATGGCGTTTTTTTTTTCTGAATTTGGTGTTTTTATGGCGTTTTATTTGAACACCCAATTCATGTGTGTGGGTTTTTTGACAATATTACCCCTTAGTGTAATTTAGCATCACTGCCACATGTCAACTCCAAAATCGTTTTCACCGTCCACGCACTTTTCATTGTTCTCTCTAAATCCCGACCCTATATATATATATATGGATGGGGTAAAATGAGAACCACCTTGATTTGTGAGAACCGTGAGAACTAGGCTGTAAGGACCTGCAAAAATGTCCCAAAACGACCCGTAAGTGGAAACCCGGACCCCTAAAACCCTAATTCTCATGAAAAACCAAGAAATTCACATTTTCTGGTCGCTCACGGGCCGCGTAAGACTTTAGGACATCTTACGCGGGGCGCGACAGCTTCACAATGTTCCGGATAAGCTTCATGCCACGTGTCAGACACGTGGCAGACCTACGGTGTGAATCTGCAGCCCTAGCCGTAGCTAGGGTGGCCCTCGCGGGCCACGTAAGACTCCCTTAAAGTTTACGCGGACCGCGAGAGACTCAAAAATCTGCTATAAATGGGTCGTGCATGAGGCTTGCTTCTGTGTTCGAAATTTAGTTCAAAACGTCCATATTCTGCTTAAAAACGAGTGTTAAGGTGTCGAGACACTACTACGATTACAGGGTATTAACTCGATCACTGCTACGATACAATGTCTGATCGATTGAAACCGATCCGATGGATGTTTAAGTGCTGCCCGAATTCGGGCTATACTTTGTTATTCGTCGTGAGGGTTTTGATTTCCTGAGTTTATCGTATGTTAGTGCATGCGTCTGTCGACTTCGTCTTATATGGAGTCGTGTAATAGAACAGATGAAACAAGTCACACAGTTCGAGATTAACAGGATACAGAGGTGAATAAGCTAGTTCAAACGAAGTGGCCAGTTCAAACGAACTGGACCAGTTCGTACGAACTGGAGATGCTTGTTCAAACGAACTGGAAATAGTATAAATAGGTGACTTGTGATTTTCATTTGTAATTTTTGGATTCCGGTGCTGAAGTGCTGCCGAAGTGTCTCCTCGTCTGTAAACGTTCTAGAATCAATATAAGAGACAGTTAATAGTGAATATCAAGCTGATACAATCTCTGATTCATTGAATTCCGCCTTTGAATCAGTTTAGAGCTCTTCTGAAGACTCGTTCAGATCGATTCTCGATCCTACAAGTGGTATCAGAGCTCAGGAGGAAGAGCTCTTACTATTTCAGCTCGATTTCATCAAGATTTCTGTTTCTACTCCATTATGTCACATTTTTTCAAAAAATTTAACAAGATTTTTCGGATAAAATGAACTGATTTTTGCTCATAACAAGCGAAATTGTGTTTTAATCAATCTGTAAAAGTTTCAGGCTTAATTTCAAAGTAAAACTCATTCAATTTGATAAAAATTTAGTCAGTTCGTTTGAAGCTTGATACATATTACACGAACAAAAACTTTGAACTCAGATCTACGACGATTTAGTGGACAAAATTGAACGATATACACATCATTGTGATCGGAATTCTTTGTAGGACAATCCTAGAACATATCAGATCCTATTTCAACTGAAAACTTGATCAATTTGACAAATGACATCCCGTTTGTATGAAGTGTTTTTTTTCAGTTCGCATGGAAAGTCCTCTGTTCGTATGAACTAGTTCGTTTAGTTGAACCTCAATTCGTTTAAATGTGTTAACCAGGTCATACGAAGTGACCAGTTCGTTTGAAAAGGTTCGGTTCGTATGAAGTGATTCATCAGTTCGTTTGAAAAGTTATACGAAGTGAGACCAGTTCGTTTAAAGTTGATTAGTTCGTTTGAAAGTATTCTGTTCCAGTTCGTTTGATAGTTGCTCAGATCGTTTGATTTCACCATTCAGTTCATACGAATTGGATATTGTCTAGTAGCCTGAGATTTGATCAGTTCACACGAAGAGGATAATGTCAGTTCGTTTGGATTGTGTCTTCAGTTCACACGAGGCTTTGACAGATTGCATGTGATTCAGATTGACTTTATAAATTGACGTCCAATCAAATTGAGTTGATAGTTAAGATTGTCGGCCACTTTTACAATCATTAAATCATTAGTATCAAATTGATGTATAGTGCGGCTCAATCAAGAAATTAAAACTCAATACATTTGCATGTGAGTATAATAATTACAAGATCTGGATGTCTGTCCAACTTTTGGAGGCCCAATCATTATACAACAATACTTGAAGTATGTCGGCCCAGATTTTGTATTGATTCAGCTCAGATTTGTCGGCCCAATCTGTTAAGTATTAGTGGAATGATCATGTTCTTTGAGTGAATCCATGTAGTTTGAAAAGTCAGTTCGTTTGAATCATTCCAGTTTGTCTGAAGTTTGATCTCAATTTCGTTTGGAGATTTCAGTTCGTTTTGAACTCAGTTCGTTTGAAAGAGGATATAGCTTGAACTTGATATTTCGTTTAAAGTGACTGTCTTGATAAACGTGTTTACGAATCATGGATATAAATTTCTTTAATATGAATAGTGAAACAGTTAATAGAATAAATGTATTAAAGAAAGAGTTTGACTCGTTTTCAGGTTGTCCAGGAGAAAGTACAAAGAGTATCATTGAGAGATATAGCCATCTTGTTCGTTCAATGTCTGAGAAAGGTATAACCAAAAGTCCAAATGAATGGGTTGAGAAATTAGCCAATGCCTTACCTCAACAAGAGTGGGGTACATATCTTTTGGATTTAAAAAGAAATGGAGAATACTCTAGATTGACAATTTGTCAATTCATTGAGAAACTTGAAGAACAGATGGAGAGAAATGTTGAGAAGAAGAAAAGTCAAAATGGAAAATCAATACTAAAAAGAACCAGGAATAAAGGTGTCCAAGTGGGAGAGGAACAGCCTGAAGAGATTTCAGCTTTGAAAGACAAGAAGAAAAATGATGAGAAACAGATTCTTGAAATGCGTGAAAACTATGAGAAATTGAAAGCTGAAAATGTCAAACTGTTAAGTGATTTGGACAGTTTGACATTAGAAAACAAAGTTTTTAAAGGAAAAGAAAAAGATTTTGAAAATGAAAAATTAAAAATTGAAAAAGATTTTTATCAACATTTAACTAGGTTATAAGGCTAAATCAGTAGGCAAGGTTCTGTCCAACTAAACTTGCAATGTGAGTCATTCTCTTTTTATCAAACTGTTTTTATCAAACCCCAAATTATGTTCAAGTTATATTTTATAGGGGGTAAGTCTTTGTTATCTTAAATTACTGGTAGTAAGTGGGGTATTGTGCACATTACTATTGGTTTCTCACTTTTAGGTGGACGAACCTAAACAGTGATAATCATCACTATTGGGTGAAAGGACCCATTAGTGGTATGACCATCGTCACCAGGGGGTGACACTGGACCAGATAATTGTAAGATAGTGGCAATTGTAATCGCTCTTAGTCCTGTAATTTATAACAATGTGTCTTTTTGTGCAAAATGAATGACTCGCCAGTATTTCCCCGCTGACAAAATTTTTTAAACATGTTTCAGGTGATTTACTGTGAACCAGGAAAAGAGTTGCGTAGCACACCAGCTTGAAGAATGTGGCTCAATAAATAAAATAAATAAACATGTTTTGTAAAATAGGGATTTCCAAGTGAAATTACCTTTATTGTAAATAATGGGGTTTGTCCCAAAATGTGAAATAAAATAATTGGGCATTTTCAGTTTAAAAAGATCCTGTTAAAATTTCCGCTGCCAAAATCAACACCAATACCACGGGTTTCTGTCCCGCGGCTCCAAGAACGGGTAAAACCGGGTCGGGGACTGTGACAGAAAAAGGTGGTATCAGAGCCACTGATTTAAGCGAATTAAGTATTTAGAAATACTTAAATTTTTCAGATTGCCATTTTGTGATTCTGTGAAAATTTAATTTACAATACATAAAATTTTAATTTGGATTTTGTGTGTTTCTTCATATGTGCTAACAGTATGAATGAACTGTCGGATACACTCTGAAATTTTACCATCTATACCACCGATATGGATACCACCGGGACCCTATCCGGTTATCAGGCGGATACTGAGGAGCCAATAACTTTCCAGGCTCAGCCGCAGAAGAAACCAAAGCCGAAAAAGAGGAGGAGAATCTTGGACTGGAAACGCGGACGTAGGAAGAAGCCAGCTGCCCAGAAGGTTAAAAAGACGGAGGATCCGAAAGACAAAGGGAAAGGAAAAGAGATCGGGGAAAGTTCCGGGCAAGTCCAGGAAATGCCACCATGGGAAGAGCTTGATCGCAAACTGGCAAATTGTGACCTCATCGGACCTGCCGATGAAAACCTCTTCAATTTCCATGCCCAATCACAACTCCCAATTAACCTTGAACCTGCTATTCCGGACCCTATTGTCAATCACCAACTTCTACCCGGAGAATTGGAGGAATGGTGGACAAATGACTGGCAATTTCAGAATTTCATGAATAATCCTAATGTTTATTTTCCCCAGTTTGATCCTGAACCGGCACCATACCCACCTATGAGCACAGAAAACTTAGATGAACTCCGCCACTATGGCGAGGAACTGGTGGAAGCAGGAAATAGAATTCGGCATGTGGGGGAGAAGATCTCATAGAAATACGACGAGCGGGAACGTCGTTTCTGAAAAGCCAGCTGACGGTGAAGATGTGGTTGTGTAATAATAATAATAATAATAATAATAATAATAATAATAATAATATATAATAATAATAGTAATAATATAATATTGTATAATAATAAATAAAATAAAACTCTTGTAAAATAAACGGTGTGTATCGATGCATACTAATATATAAACATATAAAAGTCGCAAGGACGACAATTTTGGCTATATGTGTTGACGTGATTATGTGTGATTGCTTTATTGTTTGGTTTTTTTCTATTTTGTGGTAATAAATTTCATATATTGTTAATTATTCAGATGGAAAATGTTGAAAACCAACCAGTCAACGAAGTAATCAATCTGAACAAAACAATGAGGTTCACTTTCTTAATAGGCAAGACATAGAAAACATCGTTGCCCAGGGAATAGCCAATGCTATCCCGGCAATCGCCGCTGCTATTAAAAGCCCTGTTGAACCTTCGCAAGCCAACCATAGTAAACGTACGCGCGACGATAATTTTAGTAACAATGTAAATGGAGGCGGCAACAATGATAATAACATGGTTCAAGCCCCAATACTCAAGAAAATGCAAGTTGCAACACCTGGTTGCACTTATAAGGAATTTCTTGCCTGTAAGCCAATCGAATTTGCAGGCAATGAAAGGGCGACTGCTGCACTGCGTTGGTTAGAGAAAACCGAAGCAGTAATTAAAATAAGTAAATGCGCCGAAGAAGACAAGGTTATGTATGCATCCCACCTCTTCAAGGAAGAGGCATTGGAATGGTGGAATACGGTGTTGCAAGCCAAAGGAAATGACATGGGTTATGCCATGAGTTGGGAAGAATTTAAGCGATTGGTGGAAAGAAAATTTTGTCCTGACTATGAAAAGGAACAAATGACAAATAAGTTCCTGAACCACCGGATGGTGGATGTGGACTGCCGAGGGTATACTTCGAAATTCTTCGAGTATGCCCGAATTGTGCCAACTCTGGCTTCGCCAGAACCGGTACTCATTTCTCGCTATATTTGGGGTTTAATTAGCGAAATTCGTGATATCATCAAAGTTGCGAGACCCCGCACAATTGACGATGCGGTGGAATTAGCCAACACCTTGACCGACGGGCTGGTACGTACGTGAGAAGAAAACAGGAAGAAGGAATTGGCTCAAAAAATCACCCAAGGATTCCGTGGGATTAATACTAGTAGCAACTTCAAGAAAAGAGGAACTGGGCAATCCTCCACCCCGTCATTTTGCAGTACCTGTAAAAGAAAACATTTTGGGAAATGTAAAGGGTATTGCAATTTCTGCAATAGACCAGGGCACCCAGAAGAAGAATGCAGGAGGAAGAAATCAACGATTTGCTACAACTGCGGCGAAGCAGGACACTTTAGACCAGAATGCCCAAAATTAGTCAAGCCAGCTGATAACAAAGCCAAACCTGCTGAAGGAACTAATAAGAAAAATGCAAGAGCCTTCCAGCTAACTACCCAGGAAGCAGATCTGATCCCTGACGTGATATCTGGTACGTTTCTTGTACAAGACGTTTACGCAAAAGTATTATTTGACTCTGGTGCAAACCAAAGTTTTATAAATACTTCATTTTGCCAAGCTCTTAAGCAACCTTTAACCAAACTTAGGCATATTTATACAGTAGGAACAGCAGATGGTAATTCTGTTAACATAGATAAGGTTCTTCAAGAAGGAAAGATAGAACTCGCAGGCCACAAATTTTCTACAAACCTACTACCTATGAATTTAGCCGGATTCGATGTGGTATTAGGAATGGACTGGCTAGTAGCCAACCATGCTCGAATCCTTTGTGATAAGAATTCCATAGAAATTCATACACCTACAGGAGAAATAATTGTGGTTACAGGAGATAAACCACGTAAACCAATGAAGTTCATTTCAGTAATGAAAGTTGCTAGTTATGAACGAAAACAAGGAATAGTGTATATGATTTCGGTAATCATTAACACTAAAGGTAAGGAACTTAAGGAAATTCCTATAGTATCAGAATACCCGGATGTATTCCCAGAAGAGCTACCAGGATTACCACCAGACAGGGAAGTAGAATTTAGAATTCATCTAATTCCTGGAACTACACCAATAGCTAAGGCACCCTATCGATTAGCACCCACTGAAATGTTAGAACTGAAAAAACAGTTAGATGAATTGCTAGGTAAAGGATTCATACAACCTATTTCATCCCCTTGGGGAGCACCAGTGTTGTTTGTGAAAAAGAAAGATGGTTCAATGCGAATGTGTATCGATTATAGGGAATTGAATAAGATTACAATTAAGAATCGATACCCATTACCTAGGATTGATGGTATTTTTGATCAACTTCAGGGAGCTAGATATTTCTCTAAGATAGATTTGCGCTCCGGATACCATCAACTAAAGGTACAAGAAGAAGACATACCTAAAACCGCTTTCAGGACTAGATATGGTCACTACGAATTTACAGTCATGCCATTTGGACTAACAAATGCTCCTGCAGCATTTATGGACATGATGAATATGATCTGTAAACCATATTTGGATAAATTCGTAATTGTCTTCATCGACGATATACTTATTTATTCCAGAAGTCAGGACGAGCATTGTGAGCACCTACATGCACTCTTAACCTTATTAAGAAAGGAAAAGCTTTATGCTAAATTCTCGAAGTGTGAATTTTGGCTACAGGAGATGCAATTTTTGGGTCACATGGTGAATCACGAAGGTATTCACGTAGATCCTTCCAAGTTAGAAGCAATTACCAATTGGAAGGTCCCACAATCAGCTACCAAAGTTAGAAGTTTTCTAGGATTAGCTGGATACTATAGACGCTTTATTAAGGACTTTTCAAAAATAGCTGTGCCATTAACTAAGCTAACCTGTAAAACAGTTAAGTTTGAATGGGGACCTAAGCAAGAAGAGGCCTTTAAGATTTTAAAGCTAAGATTAACAAACGCCCCAATTCTTGCCTTACCAGAAGGGACATAAGACTTTGAAGTTTACTGTGACGCTTCTAAGCTAGGATTAGGATGTGTGCTGATGCAACGCAAGAAGGTAATTGCGTATGCCTCAAGGCAATTGAAAAAACATGAGAAAAATTATACGACTCATGACTTAGAGCTAGGAGCAATAATTTTTGCCCTTAAAATTTGGAGACATTATCTGTACGGAAGTAAGTTTACAGCCAATACAGATCATAAGAGTTTAAGGTACATATTTGGGCAAAAAGAATTGAACATGAGGCAAAGAAGATGGATGTAAATTCTAAGTGACTACGACTGTGATATTCAATATCACGAAGGAAAGGCAAATGTAGTAGCAGACGCCCTAAGTCGTAAGTATCATGAAAAACAAAGACGAATTCGTGCTCTTCGATTAAATCTTCAAGTAGATATAATGGAACAACTGAAAAATGTTCAGGAAACAGCAGTCAAGGATGAGGCTGAATGAATGAAAGGATGAATAAAGGAATTAGAGCAAGGGGCGGATGGAATTTGGAGATTCCATAAGAAAAGGATTTGGGTACCTAAGCAAGGGAATCTAAGAGATAAGATTTTAGAGGAAGCCCATAAATCTAGATATACTGTGCACCCTGGTAATAATAAGATGTACCAAGATTTAAGAAATAACTTCTGGTGGATAGGAATGAAAAAGGATATAGCTAGATATGTATCTAAGTGTCTAACTTGTTCTCAAGTTAAGGCAGAACACCAGAAACCTTCAGGGTTACTCCAACAACTAGAATTGCCTGTATGGAAATGGGAACTAATCACAATGGAATTTGTTACTAAGTTACCCAAAACCAGGAAAGGTAACGACGCGATTTGGGTAATTGTGGAACGATTAACCAAATCAGCTCACTTTCTACCCATGAAAGAAACCTTTAGCATGGTAAGATTAGCAAAGTTGTACGTAGATGAAGTAGTATCCTTGCATGGAGTCCCACTCTCCATAGTATCGGATAGGGATAGTCGTTTCACTTCGCATTTCTGGACAAGTTTCCAAGAAGCAATGGGAACCCGACTGAATTTAAGTACTGCATACCATCCCCAAACAGACGGACAAAGTGAAAGAACGATCCAAACTTTGGAAGACATGCTCAGGGCATGTGTCATAGATTTTGGAGGAAACTGGGATGACCATCTACCCTTAATTGAATTCTCCTATAACAACAGTTATCATGCAAGTATCGAAGCTGCCCCATTCGAAGCACTGTATGGGCGAAAGTGCCGAACTCCAGTATGTTGGGCAGAAATAGGAGAAAGTCAATTATCAGGTCCCAAGATTGTACAGGAAACCACCGACAAGATAACTCAAATCAAGGAAAGACTGAAAACGGCTCGAGATCGTCAGAAAAGTTATGCAGACAATTGACGTAAACCATTAGAATTTCAAGTTGGAAACAAGGTACTTTTGAAAGTTTCTCCTTGGAAGGGAGTAGTTCGGTTCGGTAAGAAGGGAAAGCTATGTCCAAGATACATAGGACCATTCCCAGTGATCTAGCGAATAGGACCAGTAGCCTATCGCCTACAACTACCCGAAGAACTAGCTGGAGTACATGACGTGTTTCATGTATCTAACCTCAAGAAATGTTTATCTGACGAATCCCTGGTACTACCTCTTCAAGATATAGAGGTAAATGAAGAGTTGAAATTTGTTGAGAAACCACTTCAAATAGAAGACAGAAAGGTCAAGTTCCTCAAACACAAAAGACTGGTACTGGTCAAAGTAAAGTGGGAGTCAAGAAGAGGAACTGAGTACACATGGGAATTGGAATCAGAAATGAAGTGTAAATACCCTCACATGTTCCAGTAAATCTCGAGGACGAGATTTTAAATAAGGTGGGGAGGATGTAAGGACCTGCAAAAATGTCCCAGAATGACCCGTAAGTGGAAACCCAAACCCCTAAAACCCTAATTCTCATGAAAAACCAAGAAATTCAGATTTTCTGGTTGCTCGCGGGCCGCGTAAGACTTAAGGACATCTTACGCGGGGCGCGACAGCTTCACAATGTTCCGAATAAGCTTCATGCCATGTGTCAGACACGTGGCAGACCTACGGTGTGATACGGCAGCCCTAACCGTAGCTAAGGGGCCCTCGTGGGCCGCGTAAGACTCCCTTAAGGTTTACGCGGGCCGCGAGAGACTCAAAAATCTACTATAAATGGGTCGTGCATGGGGCTTGCTTCTGTGTTCGAAAATTTAGTTCAAAACGTCCATATTCTGCTTAAAAACGAGTGTTAAGGTGTCGAGACGCTGCTACGATTACAGGGTATTAACTCGATCACTGCTACGATACAATGTCCGATCGATTGAAACCGATCCGATGGATGTTTAAGTGCTGCCCAAATTCGGGCTATACTTTGTCATTCGTCGTGAGGGTTTTGATTTCATGAGTTTATCATAAATGTTGTATTAAGTTACTGACCTAGTTTCGTGTGCATTGTTATTTAACTAGGTTACAAGGCTAAATCAGTAGGCAAAGGTTCTGTCCAACTAAACTTGCAATGTGAGTCATTCTCTTTTTATCAAACTGTTTTTATCAAACCTCAAATTATTTTCAAGTTATATTTTACAGGGGGTAAGTCTTTGTTATCTTAAATTACTGGCAGTAAGTGGGGTATTGTGCACATTACTATTGTTTTCTCACTTTTACGTGGACGAACCTAAACAGTGATAATCATCACTATTGGGTGAAAGGACCCATTAGTGGTATGACCATCGTCACCAGAGGGTGACACTGGACCAGATAATTGTAAGATAGTGGCAATTGTAATCGCTCTTAGTCCTGTAATTTATAACAATGTGCCTTTTTGTGCAAAATGAATGACTTGCCAGTATTTCCCCGCTGACAAATTTTTTTTAAACATGTTTCAGGTGATTTACTGTGAACCAGGAAAAGTGTTGCGTAGCACACCAGCTTGAAGAATGTAGCTCAATAAATAAAATAAATAAACATGTTTTTGTAAAACAGGGATTTCCCAGTGAAATTACCTTTATTGTAAATAATGGGGTTTGTCTCAAAATGTGAAATAAAATAATTGGGCATTTTCAGTTTAAAAAGATCCTGTAAAAATTTTCGCTGCCAAAATCAACACCAATACCACGGGTTTCTGTCCCGCGGCTCCTGGAACGGCTAAAACCGGGTCAGGGACCGTGACATAGGCCATCCAAAAGGTTTTTTCGAAATTTTTTTCTCAAAAGTCATAAAAATTCACTTGTTTCAGCAAAAAAAATTTAAAAAATGCCGCATACTCACATTTACATGAGGCCTAAAAAAATGTGTATATTTGTACAAAATTTACACCAGAGCTTAAAAAAATTTGCATCAGTCAAAACTACCGACTCAATAATTTTTTTTTACTTTTTTTTACAGATTTGTTTATAATATTTTCATTTACATTTGTGCAAAAAAAAATTGGTCCAACTCGCGCGAGAAGAAAAAGTTCTCACGATTCTCATAACTCGTGATAGTTCTCATTTGAACCGAGCTCTATATATATTAAATGGCAAGTCTACCTTCTCTCACAAAGTGTTACTGTGCTTCATTTACAACTTTACTATACACCATGTACAAGTCTCTTTATGCCTGATGCTTGCCTACGCATGTTTTGTTTCATTTACTCGGTTTTCCAAGGTCCCTTACAAGATCTTAATTTTGAGTTTGATATGAGGTTTAGCATGAAACTGTCTTGGCAGTTGAGGATGGAGGATTGAGATCTGTAGATGATGATAAAAATACATGACCATCTTTTACACTGTGTTCCAGAGTTTACTAATGGAAGGAAAGGAAAAGAAACAAAAGAAAAGTACAAATATTTTGTGTTCCGGAGTTTCATCTATGAAAGGAAAAGAAAGGAAAATAAAACATGTCGTGTTCCCGAGTTTCATTTAAGGAAGGAAAAGAAAGGAAATGAAAGGAAATGAAAGGAAAACTAGGCTAAATTCTTTTATTTTTCTTTCCTTCCGATTTGGGAGGAAATGGTGGGAAAGACATCTTTTTTTTCCCTTTCTCGTTCTTTCCTTTCTCACTTTTACTTTCTTTTCTTTTCCCTCGTTAAGTTAACTCGGGTGCTTTGCGGCAAGAATCTCGTTAATATCGATTCACTTTAATTAGGCAATGATACCAACCAAACTCACACCACAACCGAAAGGAGGCGTATTTGTGCTCGCTTATGTTCATTTTTGAACTGAAGGCCACCGTCTCATTACTACTGCCAGAGTCAGACTACAACAGAAATCTTGGGATTTTTCAGGTGTGTAACAATGTAACAAGATTTGCAATAGATCATCTTCTTTTTTTTTTAATCAGAAAACTTGATTTCTTTGACTTTGAAGCTACTAATCATTGTTAACTCAGCAAGCTGAGTTTCAATGTGAGGAGTGCTCACTTCCTTGACTGCGCGTGGCACATCGGTGTACCACTCTTCATCTTGTGCTGAGTGCTTTGAGTCTTCGGCTATGGAGGTAATCAAAGCTCTAATTTGAGTAGGTGTTTTATCGAGTAGAGCTCATCCACTAGACGCATTTATCAAAGGCCTCTCCAATGGTGCCAATCCTTCACAGAAGTATTGAAGGAGTTGGTGATCGGTTATGCCATGTTGTGGGCAACGAGCACACAACTTTTTAAACCTGTCCCAATAAGTGTGCAAGGCTTCTCTTTTTAGTTGCTTAATTCCGATGATCTCCTTGCGCAGGATCGAAGCTTTGACTTCTGGGAAGTATTTGTCTAGAAACAGCTTTGCAAGTGCATTCCAAGTAGTTACCGACCCCGGTGGTAGGTAATATAACCATTCTTTTGCTGAGTCTTGAAGAGCAAAAGGGAATGCCCTTAGCTTGATTTGGTCTTCAGTGACGTTATGTGGCTTCATGCCAGAACACACAACATGGAACTCTTTGAGGAACTTGTGTGGGTCTTCATTCTCTAGGCCTCGGAAAAGGGGTAATAGATGAATGAGTCCGGATTTCAGCTCAAAGTTTTCCACAGTAGGGTAGTTAATGCAAAGTGGTTGTTGTGGGACATCACGAGTCGCCCATTGTCTAAGGGTTTGTTCATCTGCCATTGTAACTGTAGAAATTGGAGATTCGTGGGAACACTGGCGATGTACCTGTACTAAAAGAAATCTTGGCACAAAACAGTTAGATATGCCGTATCCCCAGCAACGACGCCAATTTGTTGGGTGTCGAATCCAGCAAATAAAATAATAAGAAAACTACTAGTATGAGTGGAAGTAGAGTTCGTGTCCACAGGGATACAGGTTAACTAATTATGCCAAAATGTTTTAAACACAGATACGATTGTATTGAAAGGGGGGTTTTAAATTTAACTAAATGTAAAAACAATTTATAATTTTTAGATTAAAAAGAAAAGCTAATTAAAGGGGTTGGAAAATTCAGATGTTAAAAACTAATTTCAACACCAGGGCAATTTCTTGATTATGTTCGACTTACGATCATTAACGGTCACGGTGCAATAATCCTTTTTAAATAATAGTTTGTATCGACACTAGACGTCACGCAGTTCGGACATCCACTCTATCTAATGTCTAACCAAACACCGTTCGTTGATTAGAGCCAACCCGCTACTCTAAGCTCACGCCGTTCGGATTTTAGCGTGCGGGTTGCGGGATAGAAGTATCAATTACAATCAAACACTCACGCCATTCGGAGTGTCTAATTAGATTGTATGATTCTATAATAAATTCAAATTCATAGACAAACTTGAACCATTATTTGTTCCTTTTATCAAAACTTAAAATCCGATTAGAGATTAAAATATTGATGAACTTTATTAGAAAAATTAATAAATTGATCAGGTTTATTAACAATCTAATATTTTTCGGATCGAATCCGTATTAAAACAAGAATCACACAAACAAACCACCAAAATAATTGGATCTAACGTGATCGTTTCACACAAGTTTATGAACCAAATCAAAGAAAATACGCCCCGATGTCGAAACTATAAAAGACTAGCCGGACATGGTGGCTAGAACAATCAATACAAATAAGAAACAAAACATCAAAAATTTTAAACTTACGAAAATCAGAACAAACTGTGATGTTCTAGAAAATCACCAAACCACCAAAAGGCTTTCACTTGCTGCCGTCCAAAAAATAAATCCAATCCCCCTTTTTCGTGATGATTGTTATTATTATTTTTTTCTAGTCCATGACTCAATGTGCAGCCCATCATATTTGAAGCCCAAATAACGTATTATATCTTTGTATAATCTTGAATCTCTAATTAATCAGAGTGGCAATTATGATTCGAGCACAGTTAGAGTAACTTTTGACCATCGACCGATTTTTTTCTTTCCAATTTCTTCAATTTAACTCGCTTCCTCCATAATCAATCGATCCCTCCAATACTCGTTATCGGCACTTGCAATTACTCCACGCCTACAAAATCATTAAAAACGACCAAAGTAGATTCCGTTCCACAAAAACGTGTGTATTTCAAAATTATGCAATATTTATGATCTAAATGCCTAATATGCAATGGAAATACGTGTTAAAAATATGATAAAATATGCCTAAAAATGCATATAACATTCCCTTTATGCCCTTCTATTATCTTCTTTTCCCTACAACTAATCTCAACCCTTCAAATCTAAGTTCAATGGATTAGAATCCTTCTTACCCTTCTTATTTATTTTATCCTTAGTATTTGATCCTAACCCTATTTTGTAGAAAGAGAAAACGGGTTCAGGTCGTGCATCTGTGTTAAAAAGGGCATATGTCACATCCAGTTTTTGGAGGAATGAACTCTTTACAAACTCGTGTCGGGGCTTATCGGTGAGTCTTATGATACTGTTCGACCAAGCGGAGGCTATTGATCCCAGTTTGTAGACCCACAAGCCTTGGTATTGGTTCGACACGATGGTCGTGCCTTGGTTCAGGGCTGGTTCCTTGATGTGCTGCAAACATGGCATTAGTAAAAATGAGCTATTATAGCTCAATTGGCATTGGTGGGGAAATGAAGATTTGGGTTTGAGGCCATAGGGCTCAGTTCGAATCCGATCCTAACCGGGTTTTACCGCAGTGGGCCTTCGAGCAGTGGGTTTTCCCCAGAATTGGAGATGGTGGGCTTGGGCTACCCAACGCTGTCTACGGTCGCGGGCTTATGGTGTCGCCTTTTGCCATTGAACATGGTACCCGTTCGGCACCGAAAAATGGAAAAAATGGGTACTGTTACCTAAAAACTGGGAAAATTGATACCTGTATCAAAAAACGGAGAAATGGGTACCGATACCGGTACCGAATATCCCGGTACGGTTCAATACTGGTGTCAAATGCTCATCCCTAGGAGGCATTTTTAACTTTTAAGTTAGACACCACCTTCGAAAATATTTTTACGTAATGGGCTATAAATTAAAGTAAAAGCCCAATTCATAGATATAAATTACATAAATAAGTAGGTTATATTCTCCACTAAATACATTTGGAGATCAGACACCGGCCTCCAACGCAGGGACGGGTTCAGGCATGACTGAGGTGGATATCGGATGGGGTGGGAAAGGCGCGTCAAAGACGGTCTAATAATAATTGCATCTATAACAACAATTTAATGAAAGACTTAATTATATGCATATGGTATGGTTTAATTTTAAACAAATAAGAGGGGTTAATGAAGCCTTAAAAGGATCACCATTTTTGGCGCCCCATAGCGCCCTCCCCCATCCCCTGCTTGTTAACAAGGGGGTGCTACCCCATGTCCTCCAGCATGCTAACACTGTTAAAGGGGAAAGAAGGTGGGGCCTATTATTTTCAACAAATCAAATCTTCTTTTTTTTTGTATTTTGTTTAATATGGGGCTTTAAACCATTGCATACAAGTTAAAGGAAGGGGCTTTAAAGCCCCTTATGTGCGTGGCGTTGACGTGGCGCTGAAGTGGCGTTACCACACTCTGTAGCCTAATAACCTAAATATTATATCAATTATTGGCGCAACTAATAAAAAAAACCCTAGTTACTCCGAAAAACTAGGAGGCGATTGGCGGCACGTAAGACGAACAGGCTGTTTTTGATCTCGTTTGCATGGCGGGTAGGGAGAGGTACAAGGTCGATACTTGGTATGATGCACCGTCTAGGAAAGGAAGAAGATCAGATCAAGGGGAGAGGCCGAAACAGAACGATTTTCCGGTGACAAAATACTTTGTATCTAACCTTCCGGAGGGTTGTTCATCCGCTGATTTGATGGCTGTTCTCAAAGGATTTGGATCGATCAAAAGTATCTATATCGCACGGAAATATGATAAGCTTGGTAAGCGTTTTGGCTTTATGTCTTTTGTGAATGTTAGGGATCCGGAAGACTTAGAGATCCTGATGAAGGATGTCTGGATTGGTTCATATAAGTTATACGTTGTTTTGGCCCGTTTTGTGGATGGGGAAAGGGTGTTGAGGAAGGGGGAAAAGCAATGGGTACCGGTTAGGAACGAAGAGGAGGGTCTTGACTCGGGTAAGGGGAATAGAAAGGAGACTCGTGTGGAAGAGACTAGTAATGCGGGTCAAGGTAAAGGGGATGGGAGATCTTTTAGAGATACCTTATTGAATGTTGATCCTCCTAAGAAAGATTCGGAGATTGTGGTCACTGTAGCGGCTAAGGGTGGTATGTTATGGGAAGGGTGTGGGGCTGTGGGAAGGGTTTCTGATCTGAAAAAGCTTTCTAAGCTGCGTATTTGGTTAGATTTGGTGGGACAAGACAAGGTTGGCATTCGGTACTTGGGTGGTTTCTGGGTTATGTTGTTGTTTGATTCGGACGTATGCATGGAAGGGTTTGTACGTACTAAGGAGGTATGGAGGGTTTGTTTTGATAGTTTAGAAAGATGGGATGGACAGGTGATTCATATGGACCGTATTGCTTGGTTGAAGATTTACGGGGTTCCTTTAATGTTATACGATGAAAGTTTGTTCAATGACATTGGTAGTAAATTTGGCACGGTAGTTCAACTGCCTGAGTGTGATGAAGCTACAGTTGATTTGTCGTGTGTTATGATTGGTGTGCTTTGTAAAACGGGGCTGCGGGTTAACGAGATGATTTCCGTGAGATGGAAGGAGGAGGTGTTCCCGGTGGTTGTTGAAGAGGAGATGGGTGAGTGGGTTCCGGAATGTTTAGATGATTGCTCGCTGTATTCAGAATCGGGGTTGAATATCGCTGATGGTGCGGATGTGGATGGTCAGTGTTGTAATATGGAGGCTGCCGTGGACAGTGGGTGTGCCATGGAACAGGTTGAAACGGATATAATTCCGGAAGAAGAAATACGTGAAACAGTGGTTGGTGAACAAAATGACCAGCAAGTTGGGGGTTTTAATAATGATACTGTCTTGGATACGGTAGGGATTAACACCGAGGCTCCGAACAATAGGGGTAAGAAGACTAGAGGTTTCCGTAAAATGGCGAGGGCGCAAAAGTCTCCGTCTCCACCAGGGCAAGAAAGACCGAAAAAAAGAGCTAGAGAAGGGGAGGATTTATTTGACATTGATAGGTTTATTTATGCGATTAATGGGAACGAGGAGAAATCCAGGGAGGACATCACGAGCTCTGTGGGTATTGATGAAAATGTAGGTGTTGCGATTACAAATGTGGAGGTTGTAGAAGAGGTGATTGGGGTTGAAGTAACAGAAACGGTTAAGTTGGGTACGGCCCTTGGTGTGGAGCAGTTTGAGAAGTTTGGAGATTCAGTGGCAAAGGTCATTACTGAAGAAGGTTATCAACAAGTGGATCAATGAATGTGATTTCATGGAACATTAGAGGGCTTGGGGCGGATGGCAAAGGCGTGTGGTGTAGGAAATTAAAGACGGAAAATGAGGTGGGATTTATTTTGATTCAGGAAACTCAATTCAGTTCATTGGATACGATTAATGTTAGTAGCTTCTGGGGCTCGGGTGAGTTCGAGTTCGAGTATGTTGACGCTACAAGTCGGTCGGGTGGCTTGATTACTCTTTGGAACCCGAAGTTGTTTGTTAAAGCTTCGGTTTTGAAAGATAGAAATATGCTCGTGGTTTCTGGTCATGTGAAAAGTGACGGTTCCAAATTGACGGTTGTGAATGTGTACTGCCCGCAACGGTTACAAGACAAAAGGCGGGTGTGGGAGCTTATGAAATCGGTGAAGTCGGATGGGGATGGGTTGTGGATTGTGGCCGGAGATTTTAATAGTGTGAGGGATCGTGCAGAACGGCGTAATTCTAATTTTGATTTGGCGGATTCGAATGCTTTTAATGAGTTTGTGGAGGATGCCGAGTTGTATGAATTTGGTTTAAAAGGTCGGAAATTCACTTACTTAGCTAATAATAAGCTAAGTCGGATTGACAGAATTTTTGTAGATTGGACGTTTTATAATAAATGGCCAAATGCGGAGTATCGGGTTCTAGACCGAGATGGTTCGGATCACTTCCCTTTATTGTTGAAGATTGGTTCGAGTAATTTTGGTGCGAAACCGTTTAAATTCTTCAACTCATGGCTTGAACGGGAAGGCTTTGATGATGTGGTTAAAAACGCGCTTGAGAATTTTAGTTTTACAGGAGCCCCGGATATTGTCTTGATGCAGAAGTTTAAAGTGTTGAGAAATAAAATTCTGCTGTGGAAACATCATATGACTTCGACCGAGTTGGTGGAGGTTGAAGTGCTTAGTAAGGAGGTCAAGGATTTGGAGCTTACTATGGAGGGAAGGGATTTACTGGAAGAGGAGGTTTGGGTCTTGGAAGAAGCTAAAAAGAGACTTAAACAATTGGAGTATTTCAAGCTAAAAGATTTGAAACAAAAATCTAGAGTAAAATGGGCGAAAGAGGGTGATGAGAATTCGAGATTTTTTCATGGTTCTATTAATAGTAGGAGGGTTTCGAATGCTATTTTGGGTCTTTCAGTGAATGGTGATTGGATTCATAAGCCTAAGGATGTTAAGAAAGAGGTATTGCGGTTTTATAAGGCTATGTTTGTAGAAGACTTCCCTTGTAGGCCGAAACTAGCTTGCTACGGCTTGAAGACCTTGAGCAATGATCATGTGATGGAGATTACTCGTCCGTTTTTGGAAAACGGGGTTAAGGAGGCGGTGTTCCAGTGCGGTAGTGATAAAGCTCTAGGTCCGGATGGGTTCAACTTTCGATTTATTAAAAGGTATTGGGAGTTGTTTTCTAGAGACTTTATGGATATCATGAACAATTTTGCGGTCACAGGAGAGATTAGTCGTGGAGTGTCTTCCTCATTTATTACACTTGTGCCTAAAGTGAATGACCCGGTGCGGTTAGAGGAGTATCGACCGATTAATTTGATTGGGGTGATTAGTAAAGTTATTTCAAAAGTTTTGGCGAACAGGCTAAAACCGGTCATGGATAGTATTATAAATGAGACACAATCGGCTTTTGTGGCGGGTAGGTATATTCTGGATAGTCCTCTATTGATTAGTGAAGTGCTTTCGTGGTCTAAAAAATCTGGATCAGAGCTGTTTTTGTTTAAAATAGATTTTGCAAAAGCCTACGATAATGTTAACTGGGCTTTTTTAATTTCGGTTATGAGGCAGATGGGATTTCCAGAGATATGGTGTCTTTGGATAGATGGAATTCTCAAGTCGGCTCGGTCGTCGGTTTTGGTGAATGGGTCTCCGACTTTTGAATTTAGTTGTGGGAAGGGCATTCGTCAGGGTGACCCGCTATCTCCGTTTTTATTTATTATGGTGATGGAGGCTTTTTCGGGGCTAATAAAAAAAGCTTGTGATGTCGGAGCATTCCGTGGTATTGGGTTTGATAGCGGTGGTATTGTGGTTTCTCATTTATTATATGCTGATGATGCTATGGTGATGGGGGAGTGGTCAGATAGCAATTTGGTGTGTTTGAGGCGTATACTCCGTATTTTTCATATGTGTTCAGGCTTACGGATTAACATCCAAAAGTCTACACTATACGGTGTGGGTAAAAGTGTAGAAGAGGTGGGTCTGAAGGCGAGTGAGTTGGGTTGCCAAGCGGGGGTAGCTCCTTTTACTTATCTTGGGATAAAGGTTGGGGCAAACATGAATAGAGTTAGTAGTTGGGAGCCGGTGGTAAATGTGTTTAAAAGTAGATTGACACGGTGGAAGTCAAAGGTGCTGTCGATTGGAGGTAGATTGACTCTTATTAAATCTGTTCTGGTTAGTCTTCCTTCGTATTATTTCTCTCTTTTCAAGGCTCCTGTTGGGGTGATTAATGTGTTGGAAGGGTTAATCAAAAATTTCCTATGGGGAGGTAATGTTGACGTGAGAAAGTTACATTGGGTGGGTTGGGTTGTAGTTACAAAGCCGGTTAAATATGGTGGGTTGGGAATTCGCAAGTTAGGAGATTGTAACAAAGCCTTTTTGGTTAAATGGTTATGGAGGTATCGTCACGAAAGAAACGCTTTATGGAGAAGAGTGGTGGAAGCTATTCATGGGTCGTAACGTAAGTGGGATGCATATCCACATAATTCTAGAATAAATGGTACATGGTCTAAGATAGTTACTTGTGGGTTACGGCTGAAAGTTGGAGATCGAAGCAGCCTAAATTTGATCAGGGGACGGGTTGGGAATGGTTTGGATCGACCCATGGGTTGATAGTACTCCGCTAAAGAGTCTTTTTCCGGATCTATTTCGTTTGGAGAGTGCAAAGTTTTGTAAAATTAGTGAACGAATTAGGGGTGGAGAGAGTGGAATGAATGTGGTTTGGCAGTGGAGGAGAAGTCCTCAATCGGATTTAGAGGTCCAACAACTACAAGCTTGCTGTGATTTAGTGGCGGCTCAAAGTTTGGGTGAAGCAAATGATACATGGTTTTGGGATAATGGCTTGCAAGATGGTTTCTCTGTCCAAGAAGTGAAGAAATGGTTGGATACTGACCGCTTTACTCAGTCGGATACGATCTATAAATGGTGGAAATGGATCCCGCTTAAATGTAATATTTTTATGTGGAGAATGTTACTTGACAGGATCCCTACAAAGAAAGTGTTACAAAGGCGGAATATTGATTGTGGAAATCTATTGTGTAATTTCTGTGAGGATCAGGAAGAGAGTGTGGATCATTTATTCACCGGGTGTGGATTGGCGAATGGTGTTTGGTACGGTATAGCTAGCTGGATGAAATTGCCTCCGTTATTTTTCTTTTCGAGACAAGATATTATGCAGGTTTACTTGGATTCTTCTTGGCCGGCGAGAAAGAAGTTGGTATTGCACGGGATTATGGTCATTACTTGTTGGCGGATTTGGAAGGCTAGAAATGAAAAGATATTCCAAGATGATAACCGGAATGTGGTTCAACTTGTAGCAGATATAAAAGCTTTGGGTTATGTTTGGTTTTCTAGTAGAAGTAAAAAGGGTGTTATGGGGTGGAAGGATTGGCAAAGTTTTGATTTTGATGTAATGTAAACGTTTTTGGTTGTAGGGGGTCTCTGTCTTGGAGATTGCCCGGTTGTGTTTGTGTGTTAATGAAATTTGCCTTTCAAAAAAAAATTATTGGCGCAACTCCTCGTCATATATTTGTACACAAATAACGAGTATGATTGAGATTCTAGATAAAGGATTAAAAATGTTCTTCAAGGTCATTTGACCTTGGAGAGTAGTCTGCCCCTGCTCAAGATGATGCTAGACTACTAGTAACAAGGAAAATTGAAAGCTAGTACTAAATCATCGGTGGCAACACTCGAGATAATGAACATGAGATAGAACGTGATGATGATTCCAACACCAAAGTTTGGAGGTTCAATCATGTAGGGACGGTTGCTCCTAGATCATTGTGTCTTGAGTAGAATACCAACCATATACCATGCATATGCCAAAATGTAACTTTCAATTTAACATGTTAAGTACTTAAATGTTCCACACCGAATCTCTCTCAAGAGGCGAAATCCATGGTGACCGCGGGGTTGAAATGGGCACAGGTAATGTGGCTGATGGTGTAAACCATCACCATGACCACCAACACCCATATGATGGCGATTAACAACCCGAATTTCCGAGTCATTACTTGTATCTGTCATTTCTTGCTTAATTGACTTGTACTCTCGAGATATCGATTATCGCTAAAGGGTTTAAACTACTATTTCAAACTATGTTTTCAAACGCATATTACAACGCTTATTCAAAATGCAGTTATCGCATTTAACGCTATTTACCACGCATACTATTTAACGCATTTTATCGCTTGTTTAGACTAAACGCTATCTCAACGCAACTCAATGCTAACTCAACGCAAACTCGAAACGCAAATTTACTTTATGCTTTACTTATGTTATGTGTGCTAGTTATGTGATTATTTGTTAAATGTTATGTGGTTATCTCAATGCAACACTTACTCGCAAATCACTTAAACACAACACGCAACGCTTAACGCACAAAACGAAAGTTGGAAAACTAACTCGCACAATACGGCTGTCCGAATGGACATCTAGTCAAATGGACATCCGTCCGGATGACCATCCGATTCGATCGGATGTCCATCCGATCGGATGGCCATCTGAACAGAACGCCATCCGACCCAAACACCTCACATCTCCACCGCCTTAACTCCTCTCTCACGCCTATAAATAGCACCCGTACACTACTGTTCACTTATTTGACACCTCCATCCGACCAGTACGCACTCAAGTCGCTCCAAGTCACTTTTCTCTGGATTCAAGGCTATTTCGTAAGTATTTCTCCTCAAATCTTTTACAATCATCATCACTAAACACTTCTTCATCATCTTCTCCATCAAAATCACCTATTTTCTTCTCGAAATCACCTGATTTGGACTCCTTGAAGGTGGTTCTCACTCATTTGCTTGTGCAAACTATGGTGTGACATCATGTCATCAATATTGGTTCAAATCTAAAGGATTTCCACACAGTTTAACATGAATCTCAACAAGATTTCAACACTTTTCAACTATTTTCAAGCTTTTCTTTAACACCCTACACAAAACCGACGGAATCTGGACTCATTCAGACTCTACTCAATTTCTAGTTGAGAGCCGGCTTGGAAACGGATTTCCACCAGAGAGATGACCGATTAACGGGTTGAACATGAAATCCCACCAGGAACAGTGAATCTGATCGAATGGGGTGATTCCCATCCGATCGAATAAGCTGGACCTTGGTGTGTTTTCCCGTTGTTTCACATCGTCACGCTGTCTCCGTTAACGCAAAGCTTGACACCTAGAAAATTTTATCAAAATTCAAACAACAGACCATCGGATTGAATGGCCATCCGTTCGGATGACCACCGACCAGATGGACTGCCCTTTATAACTTT
Source organism: Helianthus tuberosus (assembly GCA_030545235.1). Classification (NCBI taxonomy): domain Eukaryota; kingdom Viridiplantae; phylum Streptophyta; class Magnoliopsida; order Asterales; family Asteraceae; genus Helianthus; species Helianthus tuberosus. The sequence continues at coordinate 29,052,944 of CM060437.1, read as the reverse complement.
CAAAACTTAAACGATTTTGTGAAAACTTTAAACTACCAATTTCTCGATCGAATAGCCATCCGATCGAATGGCCATCCGTTCGGATGACTTAGCATCAATATTCTACATTGTTTAAACGCTACAACGAAAACTTCAAATTTTTAAAACGATTTACAAACACCCACACCTCATTCGAATGGCCCCCCATTTGAGTGGACATCCGCTCAGATGACCATCCGTCTGGATGACCATCCGATCGAATGGGAACTCATCCGTTCGACTTACCATTCGACACTTATCGCATCCGACGCACTGTTTACGCTCTGTTCAACGCTTATGCTACTATTCTATGCTCAGGCTAACTCCAACGCGCTCCCTTCAATCCAATCAAGGCTGTGTTTATTTGTTAAACACATACTATGAGTATACTCGAGCCCATTTTCTTTAAACGCACTTTTGGGTGTTACATACGTCCTCTATCAAAACACAACAACACACAACGCAACACTTTACAACGCTAACCACTCCCGCATGCTATACGTGTTCTATGAAAGCTTGTTACTATGCTTATACAGTGTTACACTATACCGCCTCTTGCAACGATAGTACTATAGTTTGGACTCAGCACCTGTCGTGGACAGGGGTTGCTAGGGATCACATCACTTTACTTCACGTGTCCGCTGGACATGTGTCGCGCATAGTCGACAACGCAGTCTCGTGGTTATGTGTGAACATAGTTTAGATAGTTACTTGTTTCACCCGTTACGTGATACATGCTGGTTACGCGTAAAACGCTTTCTCTACTATATACTATGCAAACTTGTGTACTCACCTTTACATTTCATGTATTGACTTTATTTTAACGTATGTGATAGGTTGATAGGATGCTATGCTTTGCTGTGATGAACCAAGTAGGAAGTCTAGAAACTCCACTAAATAAATCTGAGTTGTCGGAATAGTTTTGTTCTTGAGACTGATATTTGTAATGACTGTTTTGCTTTATATGGTTGATGGTATGGGACATTAAACGATTAAATATATTGTCATCAATAGTTGTTATTGATTCTCTTGGACAATCTGTTTCGCTTAGTGCCACGCCCCGATGTTTCCGCCATCGGTTGGGGTGTGACAGATTGGTATCAAAGCCATAACTATAGGGAATTAGGTCGAGTCTTAGGATTGACCTAGTCTATAGTCTAAGTACCAACAGACCCACTCTGTGCGAACCCAGTAGGGGTTTTTGCACGAGCCAACTTTGATACTCTCATTCTAAGGAAAGGTTGTCTTTGTGCGGAATTGCCAAGCTCTATAGGAACATGCTATACCCTATCAGCCTTTCCTAAGGACGAACACTACATGCCTTTCCTAAGGCTGACACAATACACACGTTTTCGAAAACACTCGCATAACACAATCGAGTGATCTTGTCGAGATTAGGCGTGAAAACCAAGAACTCTCGATAAAGTCACTCACACTACGCTTATTTTTACTCTCAGCACGAGAATCTTCGTTGAGTTAGGAGTGACATCCATATCCCAACGACATTCGCCATCCCTATCTCGTGATTTTACCATACTTTCAGGAACGAAGTTGTTAAGTTAGGGTTGAAACCCGCATCTTAATGACTAGTTCCACTCCCTACTTTGATTTTACAAAACTCTCACCAAAGTCTCGATGGATTCCAATGACTTGAGTCGTGTAGTAACTGAAAGGATGCGTGTCGTTCGCCCTATTTCGGCGAGAGCACAGTCTACTAGGCCAAAGCGTGTACTCGAGGTCGTTGTGAATAGTCGGATCACTTTGGGAAGTCGATGGTTAACACCCAAGACACTCTGTTTCGATTCTGAGCTCGCAGCCGCTGATTCTAAAAGTTATCGATTTTATGAGTTTTATGTTTATATGTTTCTATTTTGGAGATTTTAGGCTATCCGCCTATCGCTCCGCACAATGCGCACAACTATCGAACCTCAAACGCTAACTAATCGCAGACAAACTAAGCACTCTCGCTGTTTTACGCAACTCTGCACGCTATACTACTCGCTACGCTACTCGCTACCGCCCGCAACTCTCGAAACGCGCTACGCCACCTTGAAAGATAGGTGAATACGTGTAAAATATGTAGCTGAATACGTGCAAAATATAGGTGAACATGTGCAACATGTGTGCTTACGTGGATTATGTGCTCCTACGTGATTATATGCTTATGTGGTTTATGTGCCTACGTGACCATGTGCCAATGTGTTTGACGTATTCATGTGCTTTAGCTAATAATAATAATAAGTATATTGGTTAACGCTAAACTTTTCAAAACCCGATAAAATCGAATCTCGTCTGAATCCTATGACGATGTCTGCTGCAGACACTGTCGTCATTTGGATCACATACTTCACGCGCCATTCGACGTAACTATGCTGACAAGCGCATCGCTTCACTGGTAGCCAAGGAAATGGCTAAAGTCATACCTCAGATCGTCAGTGAGATCAACGAGGTCAGCAGCAAATCGTCCGTTGAATCAAAGAGCGACTCTCCAAGAGCTCCTTTCAGCTTTAAGCAATTCACGGCCTGCAGTCCTGCTAACTTCACTGGTGAAGATGGATCCAGTGCTATGTTCCAGTGGGTTGACTCAATCAAAGTCACATTCAGGCAAAACGGATGCCCACAAAATCTGCGAAATGTTAATGTTACTACAGTTTTTTAGTCACATTCAAGCAATTCACGGCCTGCAGTCCTACAGTTTTTTTTGGAGAATGAGTTCTGGCATATCAAACAAGATGGAGGTGATAACGCTGGTCTCACCTCTCGCTTCAAGCAGCTCAGTATTATCTGTCCTGGCCCAGTAACAACGCCTGAGATAACGATCAAGAAGTACATTTGAGCTCTCCCCGACTGTGTAGCTGACTTTGTTCAAGGAGCTAAACCTGCTACTATTGAGGAAACCTACCAACTCGCAACTGAGATTAACGACAAGCGAGTCTTAGCTGGTTATTTCAAGACCTCAACCAAGAGCCTCAATCAAGCAACCGCTACTCCTGCTACCGAAACCGCCGCACCTCAAGTTTCAAAGTCTTCACGTCAAGGACGCAAGCGCAACGGTAACAACAACAAGAACTACGCTACTACCACCGCCCCTCTCAACGCTGTCCCCGCACCACCCAACACTCAGAACCGTCAGGTTGCAGCACCTGTTACCAACGCACCGCCTGCTAAGCGTGCGTATACTGGTGTTCATCCTCTCTGCCCTACTTTCACCTATCATCACCCAGCTGGGGTGAATTGTTATTACTGTACCAACTGCAACATCTATGGGAATTTTACTACTCACTACCGTTCAGGCCCACGTCAACAAGCTCAAGCTCTTCCAGCACCACCAGCTCCACTCCCCGCTCCTCAGGGTAACCAAGCAGCTCCTGCCCCCGCTAGTAATCTTATGAATATCTACAGTTTTGGTAGTCTGATGAGGAATTAGCATTTGGCTATGCATTGCTATTAATTCTTAAGTCTGAAGTTTTACTTAACTGTGAACGTATCAGTAATCTCTTTAAATTTTCATCACGTGGTTCCGATTCTGTTAACTTGACTTCTGTATATGAGTGAAGTCAGTCTTTTGATAATGTGTCAAAAATGATGGATGAATACTCAGATGAAGATGAAGATTCCCAAATCCCTGATGAAGAGGTTGGTAATTGGTTATATATTTTTATTGTTTATTTTTAACTACATTATATGGAGGTAGGTATTGTGATGTGCAGAGTCTGGAGTGTGTTGCTAGGTATTGAGGGAATACCTCTGGCTCTTTCACACTATTAATCCTTTGGTAAACCTGAATTTTATGCGTTTTATTATTTGTTTATGTATGGAACATAAATTATTGCAGACTTTTATTGTTGTTAGGTATTGAGGGAATACTTCTGGCACTCACATTATTAATCATTTGGTTAGCCTTAGTTTTATTTGTTTTGTTATTTGTTTATGTATGGAGCTCAAATTATTGCAGACTTTTTATTTATATTGATGTTGATTTATTAAAGTTTGGTGCATATATTGGTATGGTTGTGTTTAGGTTCGAGCTAAACAAAGAAGTTTTCTTCAAAAAGATAGTCCTTTGGGAGAGACTATTCTCGAGTATTGCAACTTACAGTTGTGGATGTCAACATGTTTCAATTTCCGAATTTATTTTGGCGAAGACAGAGAGTGTGGTTATTCTTCTTTATAGGGAGCCTTTCCAAAATCTGATTCTCTGAAAGACATGAATTGGGACCTGAGTCTGTGGTGTCCACTTATTGAAAATAGATGTTTCTTGCAGTGGCTTGTTAAGGTTAATATAATTTTCTTTATTTGTTCTCTATATTTGTGTTTATAAAATGGAAAGACAAAGTATAGAACCAGAAAGTGATTAGTATGTTTGGTGCAGATTCCATCTGAACAGAGGAGCTATGAGCCAACCAGATCAGTGCTCGGGCCTCAGCAAATCAACAAGGTAGAAGAACTTTGGAAGATCTTAAAAAGCCCGATGTAGATGATGAACCAATTGTCCTGGTTTTCAAATTGGTAACTTGGAATTATAAGTATGGACATTGACTATTAGTAAATTTGAACAAACTTGATCTTGCTGATATGGAAAAACATTCTTCAAAAGACTTTACATATGTTTTTGTACACATCAGTCCATTCATTTGAAGTTGTGAACACAAAGATGCATGGTTCATAGTTTTGTCTATATATTAAATTTATAATTTTACACAATAAAAGAGTAAATAATGCTTATTTTCAATCAACATGATAAGAGAGGGTGGTATGAACAATGGTTTTATGACTTATCTTATTTTTATGGACAATAAAGGGTGCAAAATGGTGCGGTATGAAGCTTATCTTAAAAGTTAAAAAGCCAAATTTAGGTCAAATTTGTAAAATAAGAGATAGTTAAAAAGGAAGTGGGTGATCATTTATCCTTGTAAAACCATATATTAAATTTTTGTATTGATTGATTAATGAACAGGGTTAGATGATATGTATATAGGTGGGAGGTGAATGGTACTCAATTAAGTGATATTAACGTTAAATAATATTATGCTTATTTTTTGGTTAATCATCAAACAATATTTGTTTAGTACTTTATTGCAATATTAGCAGACTAATCATTTAGTAAATGTGTGACTTGTAGGCAGTTGTAGCCATTCAGTTTTTTCAGTGGACAATAGGAATGGTCAAAGTCAACCATAACATCGTATTCCATCTATTGCTAAACATCTACTAAAATGACCTTATGAGCAAACTAAGCCTATAGATTTGTAATCTTCTCCTGCTAGATCGATGGAAAAGACTCTGCTCCAAGGAGAAATCCCATCAGATGCATCCCATCCTCAGTTAGAGAGTTTGTAAGTATCATCAGAATACTTTCTTTTAGAGTTAACCAATATAATAAGTTATTGCAATGGTGAAATATGTAGGAAATAACCATTCTTTATATATAGGTAGTTAGGTGGCCATTGAGATCCTACATGGGCGATTTGGTAATTAACCATAAGTAGGAAGTCCTATACACTATGTTGTCAAAGGCGCACTAGGTGTGTGTAGGTGCTCAAGTGCAGCGCCGAAAAGGGCATCATGGCAGTCCAGACGTAATTCTGTAAAAAATCTGCAAATTTTGGTATAAATAGCTTTAGCCTATCGAAAATATCCAAAAAAGTGGCTTGAACCTTGATCCTTGCAAGTTAGTTGGAGTGGATTTGGAGAAGATGGAAGCTTAGGCTACTATACTACACACACAAATGGCCAGATTGCACGTTCACATGTGTAGATAAATATAGGTTGATAAAAATGTGCAGAACTCTATATACACTTTCTCTATAAAGGATAAAAAGTTCATTAATTTCTGAATATTAAAATTGTTTTGGTTTTGTCTCTACTAGTGTAGAAGTTTGAAATTTGCACCCGAACGCTGATTGTTACGTGGTAAAGTGTTTTAGTTTTGCTTCTTTTGGAGGTGGAAAAATAGGGAGGTAGGGTAGGTAGAGTAATGGGTCAAAATGGATTAGGTTGACCTGGACTTTTTTATGTCTAAACGCTTTTGTGTTATGGCTTTAGATTATGTCGCCTCGGTGCTCTTCTCGCTTATGAAAAAAATCCTGGTTCTCAATGCACTATTGTTTCTGAAAGTTTATATATATATATATATATATATATATATATATATATATATATATATATATATTCAACCATTTCATGAATTTATCCTTGATAATATCTTTGCAGACGCGTCACAATCCTGAAAATATTGTTATAGAGCTTTCAGAGGAATCTGACGTTGTTAATCCATTTCATAAACGAGCTGAAAGGTGGACACAAATGAATGTTGGACAACTTGACAGACCCGGGTGAGCAAGCTAAACCCAACACAGAAGGTTGGACAATTTTAGAAGCTGCGACTAAACCAAGTGCAATGTCATATAAGGTTTAATAGTAACATCTTAAAGTTTTGTTTTGTTAAGACTTGAGTTATTTTTGTTCTTAAAGGATTGCATGATTAATTATTAGTTATGTTGGTTTGTGAGCAGTGGAGGATCCAGAAATTTTTTTCAAGGGGTTCACTTTTTTGAATGTTCCAATATCATATGTCCGAACATAAAAAAAATACGGGTCTAAAAATCCGATATACGATAATGGAAAAACATCATCATGAGCGTAACATACATATAAGATAGTTTTCACGAATAAAAATAACATACCTACAATTGTTATCTACGAGGCCTCATCTTTTGAAAACATAAAAAAACATCGTCATGAGCGTAACATATATATAAGATAGTTTTTACGAATAAAAAAACATACCTACAATTGTTACCTACGGGTTCTCATCTTTTGAAAACATTGCATTACATTCTCGATCGAAACTTGTAGTAATATCATGACAGAAAATTCAAATTCATCTACATACATAGAAGTGGATTTATGATTTATCAATGAAAGATTGCTACAAGAGTTCAAGATTGTTGAACTCATTCACTTCCAGAGGAAATAAACACAATCAGATGATTGTTAGCCGCATTAGCAGCTCCTTAATTAGTTTTTGAGGTAAAAACAAAAAAACAAAAAAAAAAGGCAAAAAGGGTCTAATCAGACTCGAACTTAGGATTTGTAACACACATAACACGTATACATACCAGTAGACCATTTCATTAATTTGTTTAATAGGTTCCCCTACAAAATATTAAAGGGTTCCTTCAAAAGTTTCTTAATGACTTGACACTATAAATTACGAACCGAACGGGTTCCTGGGAACTCCTTATATGGCTTTAGATCCGCCCCTGTTTATGAGATAAAGATATTAAGAGAACGAACGAAATTGAACATTAGTCTGTTGTCTAATTTTGAAAATATTTGCAGACTCCGGTATACACACCAATGTTACTTCAAAGTGTTTTTCGCATCCCTCACCGTTTACTAACCCCTCCCCAACCCTAAAATCAAAGATTAGTTTGTTTAAGAAGCTATAATTCGAAGGCTTAGTGTTCGTGAATAACCCAGGTTGCTTTTTGTTGTTGTTGTTGCTGGCGCTTGTACCATCGCAACAACCCAGGTTAGTCACAATGATAATATTACGTCTTTCTATATACATCACATATGGCGACATGGGCATGTAGAGTTTCTGGTCTGAATAGGAACCACAATTGCCGACCTGTTTGATCGGTATTATTTTAATCGGAGTCAAACGGGTCAATTAAAAAAATTCTATTATACATTTCCTGGACTTACAAAACACTAATGGACTGATCCTATTCAGGTCTCAACGACTGAAGCTGGTTGTTATCATTTCTCTATTAATTAGAAACTGGGTTCAGTCATGTTTTATCAAAACTTTTTTCCATTTCAACGTAACTAAATTATCTTTTATATAAGCCTTTTGTTCAGCAGTATAAACAACAAAACGTGGGTACAAAGTGTTAGGAAAGAAACCCGCAATTATCCTACTTAGAAACCAGTTATAGTTACATTTTATGAAAGGTCTAATGCCATATCAAAGGAACTAAACTATCCTCTATAAAAGACTTTTTCTCGGTAGTACAAAATACAAAGTGCTAAGAAAAATTCTTGCTAATTCATTGACTCTCATGATAGTAGGGTCATTATTATATATATCAAATAACATCGACACTTTGCGCCAGTTGTGTTTCCATGTTTTAGGTTTTGGCCACTGCAGTTTCCATCCTCTTTCTCTCACCCGCGACTCCTTCAGATGCAACTTTCTAAACCCCCTGTATCTCCCAGTCATCATCATCACCACCAGCCGAACACCTTGTCACCTCTTTCCAAAAGAGGAGAAAGAGGGTCGTCGCATCAGACGAAGGATGAGTGATACAAAGGAAGAGGGAGAGAGCGGAAGAGAAAGGGTGAGAACGAAGAGAAGAAAGAGCGAGAAAGAGGGATTCGGAAGAAACAGACAGATCCGGAGCCGGCGAGTCTTCGGCGACCGGCACTCGGCGCATGCTCGCTTCCCACCCATAGAAGGGAAGATGTAGAAACCCTCGGTTGTTACAAACTCCGGCTGATCCCTGAGCAGCGACGGAAGGTTACAACAACAGGACTTCGTCTGATTCCATCATTGAAGGCGACGGAGACAAAGCGATCTTCACCTCCTAATTTTCGGTAATTTTGAGCCCTAAATCGCGAATAAGAAATTAACCAAGTCAAAGTTCATAAATTTGTTTTTGTTGTGCTGAACAGATTTAGGGTTTATCAATGATTGAAGAATTCCTTTTGTCCTCTGTAACCAAAACCCTCAATCGACCGCTAATGCTCTCATCCCTCAACGTCAAGGTACGTGTAAATTTCAAAATGTAACTTTTAATTTCAGTTTTCATGCTAACTTTCACGTTTAGGGGTTTCTGTATGCTTGATTACATTGAATTGATGTGTTTCGTTTAGGGGTTTCTGTAAGGTGTCTTGAAACTGTTTTTTATTTTTATTTTTTATACGAACTCTTTTAGTCTTATTTAAGTTAAAAAGTAGCCTATTTTTATTTGTATCACCTCAGCAACCTTCTACCAAGCACATCCTAAATCAAATATTTTATACAATATGATATTTCATATGCTTTACAACTTGAAGTTTAGCTAACATCCAAAGTCAAACCCTTCTTTTTGTAAGACGACATCTTATAAATGAAGCTTTGTTAATCCAATATTAGGATACAAGATTTAGAGCTACATTTTACATAGAACTTTTTGTAAGTTAAGATGATTATTATATCAGTGGGGCATATAGAAATTGCCATTAGTGGTTCAAGAATTGAAGACCATTTTAACGTATTTGAGTAGTTTTTCTACAAATTAATTAACATCGTTACTACAAGTTTCAGCATTCACTTTTTGTTAGTGTTGAAGAGGTACTTTCTAAACCGTTATTATGTTCTTACAATAGGTTAATTTCATAATGATTCGGTTATTTTTATAGAACGGTATGTCCTGTCTTATGTGGTATGAAATCACTTCGGGTGAATGTCGACCCATTTTCCATTTAATATGCGAGTCCACGTATGTTTTGTGGCTAAGGAATCGAGACGAAAGGGTCTCAAGTCACTACATGTGTTATTCAAGTGTTTGTTTGCTCTCTTATAAAAAGTTTTAAATTCTTATTGGAAATGAATCAACGAAAGAAAATAAGGTGGTTAACAGATTTGGATTATTGTTGTGTTATTTTTATTTGTGATAATAAGTAATTATTTGTTTGTTAAGGACTTGACCAGGTTATTCAAAAAAAATGTTTGATTGCATTGGCTGCAAGAAGCCCAGCCACGATGTCATGTGGGACGTTGGCACTGGTAGCACTCAGACCCTCACCTCGGTAAGTTAATGTTCCCCTTACTGGTATCAATTTACGTGTAACCGAGATTATTTTACTTTATTTATGAATATTAAAATTATTATTATGGTCTATTTAGTTTTGTAATGGGATCGTATTTGTTCTTCGTAGCTTCGGAGCATATACAGAAGTGTAATTTGCAAAAATATCCAATATGCTCCAAAGCTAACTGGATGCTGTAGAAACAGTGAGTCATTTTTTTTATGAGTAATTTGTAAAGTTTTAGCTTTGGCCTTTTGTTTTGTTCAGGATACGTGTGCTTCATCACTGAATCGTGTGTGTTTGTGTGTATGTATATGTAATATTCGTTGTTAAACTTTGAAGGGTTCATTTTCGGTTAATTTTTTTGTGTTGTTTGACAGGCGCCGCAACGCGGCGCAGGCTAGAGCCTAGTTTTCATAAATTGGTATGTAAAAGATAAAAAATGTAGGTCGTATCCATTTGAAAAGAAAGGCTTGGGAAAGCACACCCCCAGTAGAATTATGCACATTACCAATATTAACCGTTACCAGAAATATTATGTTCAAGAAATTGAAAGGGCTTTTTGTGAGATATCTCTAGCTTGTTCAATTTCTGTAAAGAAGCGGACGTGTTCTACTGCAACAATTCTTAATGTGCAAGGCTTGGTATGTGATATCAAATGATGCTACTCTTTGTATAGATGTGCCAGTTAGACTGTTTACTTCTCAATGGGTCAATTTCATATGTAAAAGACCATGTGGGAATCGGGTTCAGTTTGTTGAAATGTTGAATGTAGCCCAAAGTGCAGTTTTAATACATTAACGTGCAATTTTTTTATTCAAAAAATGAAATTGTTATAATGATAACTATATGACATTTTTATATTAATAATGTTTCTCACACTAAGGCCATAGGGTGTGGTATAAAGCCCCTACGGGCTTTATCACGCCATATTAGCGCCACCTCACCGCCACGTCACACAGGGGGCTTTAAAGCTCCTTCCTTTAACTTGCATGCAATGATTTAAAGCCTCCATCATCATTACCTAATTATTTTTTTATTTAAATTTAAATATTATTTAATTTTGATATATTAATTTAGAACTCATAATTTAAATAAAAAAAATAAAATGCCATAATTTAAATAAAAATATACAATTTCATAATTTAAATAAAAATATACAATTTCATAATTTAAATAAAAAAAATACAATGTCTCTAAAAAATCACTCGCCGTCTTCGTCGTCTCCTCCTTGTTCACGATAAAACCATAGGTGCTCGGTCAGATCAGCTCGAAGGTTTTGGTGTGTGTCCCTGTCACGTATCCTCACTCGGATAACTTCTTTTTCAGCGTATGTGAGTAGTAGGTTCGTCGGTTGGTTACTTTTATCATAACTTTCACCACAAAACGCTCTGCCCGAGTCCTCCAATATCATGTTATGCAAGATGATGCACGTATACATGACGTTTCTCATTTTACTTTTTTTCAAGTATCCTCGACGGCTGGGAAATGATAGATCATTTCTTTTTTAACACACCGAAAGCCCGCTCGATATCTTTTCTTGCTGACTCTTGTTTCTTCTTGTAATACATTCTTTTCTCGTCATCTGGACACGAAAGAGTTTTCACAAACGTCGCCCACTCTGGATAAATACCGTCTGTGAGATAGTACCCATACTTATACTCCACGTCGTTTGCATAGAATGAAGTATATGGTGCAACACCATCTATGACATCGTCTAAAAGATTCGAAGATTGTAAAACTGCGATGTCATTGTTCGCACCGGCCATGCCAAAGTACGCATGCCAAATCCAAAAATCTTGAGACGCGACCGCTTCTTCTCGCAAATAATTAATCGTCTCCTGCGAAGCATATCGTCAGGAACACCGTCAGATGAAGAGCTCAACGAATCAGATGACATTCTTAACAATGATTGGAGAGAATTTTGTGATTGTTGTGTGTTTTAGTTTGTGATTGGTGTGGTTTTAAGTTTGTGATTGGTGTGTGTATATATTAGATTTAATTTTTTTTTAATTAAAGAAGTGACTGTTGCCAACGGTCATGTTGACTGTTCTCCTCGAATTTGCCATTTTTCGTCCGTTCCCATGCTAGCGAAGATGTGATAGCGCCCCATGTTTAACGACGGTGGGGTGGTTGATGGCGCCTGGGGGCGTTAAAATTTCTTACGTGACGGGGTGGCGCTAAGCCATACCCTGTAGCCCATTGTTTATGAGAAAGGTAAAGATGTTGAACAAAAAGTATTTTGGGCCAACCAAAGTCATTGTAATGATAACTATATTTCAGTTGGTGTTGGGGTGCAGCTTTGGCATGTAATGACAAAGCTTGGAGAGAGGTTAAGTGATGAAGAGGTGAAGCTCACATGGACTGTTATGGTCATGCGATAACTGTATTATACGTAAAAGAAACCATTTTTTTAAGCCAAATAAAGACCATAAATAAATAAAAAAAAAAACTTTGTTTAGACTATGGGTATGAATATATGGTTGATTTGTCGATTCTATACACTAATAACATGAACCCTAAACCAAAAACTACAAGAACAGAGTAATATATTCACGGTTTAGATCTAATAAATCAAATAATGGACAAAACTATTGTACATAAAGTAGAGATGACAAGTTAATTCCGTGATAACATGAAAAATTGCCGTCAATATCATGAATGATATATTCACACTTTGAACCTTGACCTCTCATTCTCAAGTATGTTGACTTTACGATTGGACCGAGACCCAATCTCAATAGTTATAGTTTGAAACCACAAATCACACGAAGCTATGGCTCTTGTATATATATTTTGTAAACGATACTTTATTACAAAAGGATAAGACCAGAGAAGGAAAACCAATTTTTTGGTCTTGCAATAATGAGATTAGATTTTTAATAAAATCAGATTATATTTTTAATATAAATGAGCCCAAATTACTACATTACTTAATTTGGTTATAAAAGATGAGTTAAAAGACAATTTAAAACATTTGCTTTGCTTATTTCTTATGGATTTTTCAAGAAAAAGACAATTTAAAAAAAAAAAAAGGCTCTTTAGTTATTGTTTGTTAAAGGGGAGTCAAGTATGAAAAGAATAAGTCTAAAACCATCATTCTATATGGAAAGACATGTAGATACTTTAATGAACAAAGAGTCCAATCATTTGGAGTCTTTGGAATGCCTTGTAAACATATTCACAGTAAAATTGTCATCTTACATCTTACGCCTCTTTTAAAACTATTCCTATATTTATTTTATCATGCAACTAATATACTTAAAAGGAGAAAAAAGGAAACAAATTTCTGGTTGTGCTAGAAATTTCTGGTTCTGCTAGAAGTCTAGACATCCCACATCGCCCGATTAAAGGACGATTAAAAGAAATTCAAATTATAAAAAAAGTAAAAGAAAGAAGCGCATTAGTTAATAGTTAGAGTAAACTTCAATTTTCGTCCCTATGGTTTGCTAATTTTAACACTTACAGTCCAATAGTTTAAACATTGCATTTATCATCCATTAGTTTACTGATTTAACAGTTTCAGTTCATTAGTTTCCTGATTTTAACAGTTTCAGTCCAAACCACTAACACTGGTGTGGACTGAAACTGTTAAAATCAGGAAACTAATGTACTGAAACTGTTAAAATCAGCAAACTAATGGATGATAAATGTAATTCATAAACTATTGGACTGAAAGTGTTAAAATCAGCAAACCACGGGGACGAAAATTGAGGTTTACTAGTAACTCCCACGCATTGGTGGCTGAACTATAATAAAATATCTGGCATTTGCTTTATAAAAAGAGAGCGCTTAGCCATAAATTTTAAGCTTTACATATAAATTTTTAGTCGTTAGCGGGAAAGCCATAAAGCACAGTAATTTTGTTCTTCACAAATTCATTTTCTATAGCTGAAGTTAAGTTTTCGGTCGTTAACTAAAACCGATCCAACCCAATGGTTAAACCGAATTTACCAAAACTGATCCGTTTTTTTAAATCATGTAACCGATGGTGGTTTTAGTTACAGTGTTAGGTGAAACCAAACTGACCCATAAACAAATAAAACAATACACATAATAAACATTCACCAATAATCGAATAGTGCTATAGCCGAAAATAAACAATTGTAAAATGTTATACGAAAAACATTCACCCGTAACCGAACCGATCCAACAAAAGAACAATAAACATAATGAATATTTGTAAAATACTATACGAATAACAAAACTAACGAAAGTACTATATAATGTATCACGAAAGAATTGATAAACTAATAGAAAAGAGTACCGCATTGTCGATTGTCGTCGCCACAGCATCGCGCAGGTCTTCTATTAGTATATATATAGGATTCGGTTTAAGGGAGAACCATACTCACATGCGAGAACCATAAGAACTCTCATACACCAATTAGATGATGCCACATATACATGTTTTGTTTTTTTTTGCTAGAAGTATAAACTAGTCATTTTAATCTTCAATCTCTCTCCTTATGTCATACATCACTCTATGTTTCTCTCTAATCTTCTTTATTTTTCCTTTTTTTTATAAATCTTTTTATAAATATTCAGACTTCATCTCTCTTTCTTTCTAATTTTTAAAGTTTATTCATCTTTTTCTTTATTCTTTTCAAAGTTTATTCATCTTTTTCTCTCATCTGTGTTGTTAATATATTTAATTTAACTTATGGTATTGTGGTATTGTTATAAAAAAATGGTACCTTTTAATTGCACCAGAGTTGGTTTGAATTTTTTTAGTGTTCGGTGTTGTTAATTTACATCCGACACCCTCCGCAAATATTTTTTTTAAATTCGACACCGTCCGAAAAAAAATTGAGATTCGACACCGTATAAAAAAAAACATTTACGTGTGAGTTTACATTCGACACTGTGGGAAATTTTTTTTTGGTGTCCACACCGTACACAAAATTTTTTTGACATTCGATACCGTACATAAAAACATTTTACGTGTGAGTTTACATTCGACATTTAAAAAAAAACATTTACATTCAACAAAGTGCGCAATTTTTTTTACATTCGCACTGTACGTAAAAAAACACATGTGAGTTTACATTCGACATTTAAAAAAAAAACGTTTACATTCAACAAAGTGCGCAACTTTTTTTGACATTCGACACTCTACGTTAAAACAATTACCAAACGCGTATGTAAAAACATTTAAGGTAACAACTATCATTTAGACATTTACAAGTTAGAATTGAACTCAAAAAAATTGTTACTTTTTGATTACATCAGAGTTGGTTTGAATTAACGATTATCATTCGACAAAGTGCACAATTTTTTTTTGACATTTGACACAATACGTAAAAACATTTAAGGTACCAAGTCACCAATTATCATTTAAACATTTACAAAAAAATTGGTACTTTTTTTTTATTGCGGTAACGTTATATTAACAACTTAGTTATTTATTAAAGATATAAAATTACCGGAAAGTCGCATGATTTATAGTTTTGCAAAATTGGAATAAATCATCATCATCATCATCATCATTCTAAGTAAATAGAGAGACTGCTTCCAGTGAGACCCCCCGGCTCGATATTAGTTTTGCATCCAGCCTTGGACACAAGACACATAACACTCAACAATCAGGACAAAATCCGATTAGTACATGTACCCTTTTGTGTTTCGGCTATCAGCGCCACCACATGATGCATGATTAACCATCCATCTCTTTTAACGTTATTTTCACGAAATTAGTAAAATAACGTTAACGTTAAAATTAGACTTTCACTTTGGCCCCCCGAACGTCCACACATATATATTATATGTGCATACTGCAAGTGGGCTAAAATTGGAATAAATGAAAAGTAGTATTATTGTAAAACTATAATACGTATTTACGATAACGTAATATCAACAAGTCAATTATAATATAAAAATAGTATTACAAATATTTATTATATATAGGGAGTTTGCCCATGCATACAAAAGGAATATATATTATATATAGGGAGGTTGTCCATGCATGCAAAATGAATGACGTGTGGTTTAATAATGCAACTCATGTTAGTATTACAAAACTAAATTAGGGTAGATGTCGTGTTTAATAATGTATAAAATTCCCAATTCAACTAATAACCTTGCATATAAATTAATTACAAAACTATAGGTGAAATTGAAAAGAATGAACTACAATTCCTCAAAGAAATGCGATCACTAATCTCCTCAAAACGAACAAATAACATATTAAAGCGTTATCTCCTTGCATCATCAATAAAAAACGAAAACCATTGAAAGAAATTTTTTAATGTTGGTCTGTGAATAAGCTAGGAAATAACGTTAAAGCTTGGAAGCCAACGGGTCAAAGTGGGTGACATGATAATCAAATTTCAACTGGCAAATGTAAGTTTATATTACACAATCTCTATGTTGCCGTAGTCTAAAATGATTGGATGTTATTTGTAAAGATGAAGGCTAATCCAATATGTGGAATTTGAAGTGGTAATTAAAGTAGCAAGAGTCAAATTATGGGTTCACATGATCAGTAAAATACTTTTGTTTAATATACTTTTGTTTGCCATTTTAACTTGGTTAACACTAATCCATTGGTGGTGTTGTAAACAATGTAGGTAAAGCACATGGAAGAGTTGAAGTTTGAAGATTAAAGTTTCCCGACGTGAACATACATTCTCTTGGTTGATGTTTCAATTCATTTGTCATTAAGCCAACTCTCATCGTCTTGTGGTAGTCTTTGATAAACAGACTCATTATATACAAGTATATCACTATTCACTAGTGGAGTTTTTGGTTAATACTAAGCATAGCAAGCTGATACCGATAATTTGAATGTTTTAAAAGATATTGTTTTAAAAAATAGATAAAAAGTACATGTATTGCATTATATATATTTGTGTGTGTATATATATTTATCAAAAGGAAAAAAAAAAGTCTTGTTCTGTGCTAGGAGATGAATAAGATTTTGGTCAATTATATAGTAGGTCAGTAAAGTGTTTCCATATCAATACACACTATTCACCATATACCAAAAAAATCATGAAATGCGTCTCCTAAGAGTACAGCTTCTCCAGGCATATAGATATACATGTAGATTTGACATCGAGATCTATCTTCACGTCACCACTAAATAATTGTGTCACCTTCGATATTGCAACTACATGCTACTACATTGATACCGCAATACGTAACCCCCATAAGCAGAGTTGCTTGGGTAATTAATGCATAATAAAGTAGATCATATTATTCGCGTATTTTTCGACTAACAAATTTGACGATAGTAACTACACTCTAATAGGGTTTCATGTACGTGCATGGTCAAATAACAAAAGACCCGAATTAAACTACATTAAAATTTCAGATCTCTTAATATCTTTTTAGTGGTGAAATTTCTCATCAATCAAAGAATGTGTAGCAATAACTTTACTTACTTTCGTTATTTTTGTTTGAAAATAATAAAGTTTATAATAATTTTCAAACATGAAACATGTATATCATCATCGAATATTACTTGTTCTCATAATCCATATCTTTTTAACACATTAATTAAAAAAGAAACCTTAGTTAAGATCCAACATTTATTTGTCCTTAAATATCTGTTCTTCTTTCAAAATTATACCTGTATTATTATTTAGACAATAGAACACGGTGAGATCCCGCATTTGTTTGTCCTTAAATCTTCATTCATGTCCGTTGGATCACTCAAAACATAGTAAGGTAACTGGTATCTATTACCTGTACAACACATTAACAGTTAAAAGTTAACCAATGTCATAACATGAATACTTATTATATGTTCATATATGCATGAAGAAGAGTTGAATCAAATGAACGTACCAGTATCATCGAAGCATAGCGTCATGTCTCGATTCCCAAGTCTAATGTTATTCGTGTCGATGATTTCTTGCTTACGCTCCAAGTCTTGGCCGCACTCAGCTGCCTCTTTGAGTGCTTCCCAGATTTCTGACATTTAATAAAATAAATTAACTTAATTTCTTTCCAAAAAAAAAAAAAAAATGTCATCAAATTGTTGTTTGTCAACAAAATGTTAACCTGGCCTTCCACCATTACGGTGAGGAATCATACGCCAAAAAGTATCGCGCGTTGCAGGAAGCGCGACATTTGAAAGCCTTACTTCATCACCACGCGTCCAAGACGGCGGACTTGTTACCCTGTTTTCGTCTGCAGGTTTCACGAGATAACCAAAACATTAAAGAACTTGAAACCCTAAATATAACAAACATTAAAGAACTTGGAACGATCAAGAATACTACCATTAGGTGATCTACACTAAAATCTGTCCAAAGAAACAAGGAAAATGAAGAAATACTTACTGCCGATTTCGTATATCTTTGAATTGATCGAGTGTACCATTATGATGAATTTCTGATGTGAATATTGAATTGCTAACTTTATTGCATTAGAGGTTTTGGAGGAGAGGAAACTTGAAGATGAAGAAGAAGAAACAGGAAGTGTTGTATTTTTAGTTGCTTTTGAGGCGGGATGTTATCGTTATAACCAACGCCCTTAGAAAATTCTGAGAAAATTCTTTTGTTTCGGGTAATGAAACTAAAAAAAAGGAATTAGTAGTGGGTGCCACTTGACAGCCTTTGATTGGGCCAAGAAAAAACTAACATTATAGGATAATATTCACATCCAGTTATTTCCAATTCCTTCCTGATTGGGTGCTAATTTCTACACCCCTCCCACTTACTTTTTTCACCTCTCTCCTCTCACATACTTACAGGTGGGGCCTGCGTGGGACCGACAGTTTTCCTCTCACAAGGGGGTATAATCAGAAGGGGGGGGGGGGGGGGGGGGGGGGGGGAGGGGGGGGTATAGAATGAGCCTTCCTGATTCAACAACCTCACGATTAAGGTTTTGCATTTACTGTATTTCTTTTTATAAATATAAATTTCTTTTATAGGTGAAATTTCTTGACTTATGAAAGTGTAATACAAAGGAATCATATAAAACAGAATACCCTTTTTATAGTAAAGCAAAAGATAAAAAAGAATGAGGCAAAAGTTAACAAACAGAATGTTATAATTAACCTTTTATAGTAAAGCAAAAGTTGATCATATTATTCACGCATAGTATTTCGTGAGAACTAATTTGACGACCGTGACCATATAACCTCCTTAGAAAACCAGTAGGTGCTAAAAATAAATCCTACTTAGTTTATATTAACTTATTAACACAAGCTTCAAATGGGTGTTCAGGAATGGAAAAAAATGTATATAGAATACATTTTAAAGGGTCGCATACTCAAGTGGCCACAAAATAAAAACACTTATTTCAATCTACTTATATATTCAACATCGTCAAGATTACAGTTTTACATTAATTTCTTTTTATACGTGAAATTTCTTTACTTATAGTTGTATAATATGACATACAAATACGAACAGTGGCGGATCTAGGATTCCGACTAAGCGGGAACGTTTTATAAATAAGCGGTAACGAAATCGAAAAAACGTCAAATTTTTCCAAAATTTACACTAAAAACGTCAAAAATTTTCCGACCAAGCGGTAGCGGAGGCTACCCCTTGATGTAAGGTAGATCCGCCCCTGAATACGAATCAGATAAAACAGAATGTTACGTATTTTTTTAAAGTACAACAATATGTATAATAAAGTAGATCGATCATTGAAGAAACACCAAACTAATCTGGTGATTAGTTTGTGGTATTTGCCTCGACAAATAAGGTTAATTTTCTTTAACTCGTCCAAGCCGTGGTGATGATGATCCTGCAAAACACTAAACACCCCGTTAAACTCGTTACGAGGAGGGGAATAGGTTGTGAGTGATGGACATTTCCACTAAAATCCATAACTAGTGATGGAATAATGGTTGATGACATAACAGAACTTGATTGAAAGTTGTGAGCGAGTGATAAGTGATTAGTGATGGACGCCCCTACCCCCTAATCACAATGCATGTCAGCGTAAAGCTACTTAATATAATCGATACAAAACAAACATATACCAATAAGTCATATCTTATGTAGGGGGGGGGGGGATAGTGCACGGTCCTTCCAACCGTCGGAGTGATCTCACTCCGGTAGCCGCTACCCGACCAAGCTAGCTCCGCGGTGAATTCCGGCCCTTACCGAGTTCTTACCCTGGGCGACATATGTCACTCCCAAGACTTAAACCCGGGACCTCTGGAAAGAGGTGGGTGTCGGTGGCCAACTGGGCCACCCCAGTTGGTTAAGTCATATCTTATGTAGTGTATAAAAATATCATATAATCTTAAATTATATGAATCGTACAACGAACTTAACCTCCTTTAGTTTAAGATTTTGAAAAATGTATTTGCAACTCATCAATATAAAACAAATATGTGTGACAAAATCAAGTCTTATCTTTGAGTCAACTCGAAAATCAAGTTTTTTAACCTGCTAGATGTCCAAAACTAGTGAAAATACCGGCACTGGCTGGGTTTCGTTCTGTATCGGTTTGATTCGATTGGAAATATCACATGCATACATGAGAACTTGAGTCGCTCACATGGTATTGATGCTCAAAACATTCGAAAGTTCACAACATTTTTATATGGGCACACCTAAAATATATTAATCTATCAATGATGAATAAGATCAATGATCTTTGTATAAAAAATATAATTATTTATATGTAAAATTAAATATTATACACACATATATATATATATATATATAGGGTCAGGATTTAGAGAAAACGCTCAAAAGTGTGAGAACGGAGAGAACGCTTATGGATCGTCAGATCAAAACAATCTATGGACTAGATGACGCGGTGGCATTTTTGTAAATAAAATCACTTTTATTAATCTGGCGCGCTTCATTAAGGGTAAAAGAGTCTTTTGACTTAACATAAAACGCCAAACTAAAATCTCGCCTCAACACACATAGCACGATTTATCATAATATAACGCCATAGATATAAAACGCCAAACTTTGTTTTTAACCGATAAAGATGAACAAACAGTACTAAAACGACGGAACTATATCACTAGCATTTACTGCAATAAAAATGGCGCCTAAAATACGCGCCAAAAACTTCCTATATAAACAAACTCTCAGAATTACTAAAATCCACACCAAAACAACAAAAACTTATATTTTCCTCTATACCATTCATCTTATAAACGCCGAAAAAACCTAAATATCAAAGATTCAAATCCATGTTTCTTTGATATACACTATTTTCTCAATAAACTTTCGCTCTATATAATGAGCAAGATCCTCCATATAAACGCCAAAACATACAAAAACCACAAAACTTCAAAAAAGCCATTTAATGGAGATTCTGTTTTTGTTATCTATAAAGTTTAGCTAAATGGGATGGATAACATTGTTACACATCGTTCTTGACTGAGGATTAGCAATGTTATCCATTTCGTTCAGCAAAACATTACTAAGTTTAGCACGACAAAATCAGAAGTTTATGGAAGTTTTATTTAGTGGCTTTATTGTTTTTTTTTGGCGTTTGATTTCCTTAGCCTATCTTATATTGTTTGTTATTTAACTTCGAAGTAGCATGTTATGAACAAAGTGATAGAAAAAAAAGATTTAAAACGCCAAACTAAGAAATGTCTGTGTTCTATAGGATTGAAATAAAAAAGGCCAAACTACTCTACACTGGCTCTCAAAGACCATCTGTATGTGTTCTGTAAGAATGACAAATACAAAACGCCAAACTACTCTTCACTGGCTCTCGAGGACCTTGTTGATCTTCTTTTAATTACGACATGTTTGCATGTTGATGCGTAGTGTCCATAGGCTTTGCAGTTCTGAAACTGTCTTTCTTTGGCCCCGGGTTTCAACTTTGATTTCTTTTTGTCGATTGCTATTTCCTGTTTAGATTTCAGGCGCTTCCGAGAACCAGAACCTTTGGATTTATAACCTACAGGGACTCTTATCGGATTCTTGTCATTTTTATATTGACCAGTTATCTCGGCAAATCTATCCATAGAACTAGCGGGAGGAGCAACAATCTGCATATCTTGAACCTTCTTTATATAAGATTGAACATGATCCTTGTATAAGGATAGCTCCTCTTTATTACCAGATAAACGATTCAAAGTGTATTTGGTTGAATAAATAATATCTCGCATCATACTTTGGACATCAGGATCAAGCTCGGTCATATATTCACGACTAATTGAGAATTCAGGAGAGCAGTTTGGGGAGGCCTCTTTGCGCCATCTATCCAGAATGTATTGTTTTGGAAATTCCCTAATGTCTATAAGTCTCAAAAAAATAGAATATATGTTGTTATGGGCCATTTTCTGAGCGTATATATCCTGACTAATATTCTGCTTTTGATTGTGATCAGGATACCGGATCAGGATATTGGTAACATCCTGGTGCGATATCCTGGTATTAGCTAAATAATCACGTGCAGGTTAAAGGTTGTGGGTCACTAACGGTCAGATGGACTTCTTCTCCTTAAGACTCGGGCGAAGTAGTTACACGAGAGACATTGAACCCGAAGGACCAGGTCTACAACGTTCAGATAGGGAATATCCGCCGGATCCCGGTTTAATAGGGTAGTTTGTTACATTTCTTTTACTATAAATAGATGGATCGGATCAGTTAAGGCACTCACTTTTCCATTCGCACACTTTACTCTCTAGCTATTGGCAACCACTACACACAAACACTTGTATACAAATTACATTGTAACACCTAGTTGATCCGCATCACATCCTGCACTGTATCCTGATATTCGAAGTAATAGAAGAACAAGGCAGCTGCGATTGTCAGCTCTCGAGGTTTTGTGCCGGCGATCTAGATTGATCAAGGGCTTTCCTCGTACATCTCGTGTCACCCTTTACATTTTTTGCTCATTGTTTGATCATAGATACAGCTCTATATCCTGAGCCGTATCCTGAAACTGTTTTTGCAATTAATCAGATTAACATATTCTTGACACTCATTTCTAGCACACTACCTCACTTAACTAATTTGATCACTTAATTGCTTCGGTAATTTTTGACCAAAACAATTTGGCGCCCACCGTGGGGCAAGTGGTGTTATTTTTACTAAAAACTTTAGTAAAATCATTACTCGGTTTTCTATTATCAAAACTCTTTGCTATATTATTTTCAATGGCCTCGAGATCAAACATGAGCTCTTCCACCATGTCTGCTACAACCTCTGCAACAATTGGTTCGGTGCTTCCACCTCCTCCTCCTCCAAGAATGCAAGCTTCTTCACACGGAACTGAGAGTCATGTGGCTCGGGATGTTATCCCCGCCCCCAGTACCCAGGGATCTGCTCCTATTTTGGCTTCTAATGATGAAATTCTGAATTTGTTTGGTAGTGTACAGGAACAGATGAGGCAGCAGCAGGAAACTAATCGGATGCTGATGAGAGAGATACAACTCTTGAAATCTGGCCCAAGTAGATCTGCTAATGAAACTGTCACTCCTTTGTAGCCTAGGGCTTTGAACTTCAGCTCTGCAGTTTACACTGAGGATAACCGGGGAAATATCGTGCCAAGCCATTCTCAGAATCATACTCCTGAGATACCCTCCTCGGTCAGGATGTCAACTGTGAGAAGCTCAGGATATGCTTCAGGATATGGCCAGAATCCTCAGACCGGTAACGTGTCAAATAATAATATTCTTGCTGCTAACAATAATGGGTCTTTGCAGGATGCAGGTATGACGTCAACATTTACTAGGGAGCTTCAGAAATTGAAGGACATGATATCCAGTGTACCTGGAGTGGTCCAGCCGATTCCGGAAGTGTCCCAAGACAGCCACAGGATACCCGTTTTGCATATCCTATCTGTGAAGCTGAAATCCCAAAAAGATTTCAAACCCCCAACATGAAACTGTATGATGGGACTACGGATCCTGAAGAGCATATTGCCCAGTATAGAGAAAGAATGGAGATTAACCCTATCCCTCCGGAGCTCAAGGAAGCATGCTTGTGCAAGGGTTTCGGTTCCACCTTGACAGGATCAGCCTTAAAATGGCTGTTAAATGTTCCTCCTCACTCAATTACTTCGTTTGCTCATTTGGCTAATTTATTTAATAGTCAGTTTTCTTGCAGCCGGAGTTTTGAGAAACTAACCAGTGATCTTTACAGGATAACTCAAGGACCTCAGAAATCCTTGAGGGATTATGTGAACAAGTTTAGTCGGGAATCCTTGGATATCCCACATCTTGAAGTTTCAACAGCTGTGCAGGCTTTTAAGATGGGATTACAAAAAGATTCTCAGTTTTATCAGGATCTTGTAATGAATCCCTGCAGGAATCTCGACGAAGCTCGTAACAGGGCCTTGAGATATATTCGCTTGGAAGATGACAAAAAGATGCAAGAGAGGATGAATTCTACCTCGACCTATGAATCAACAAACAGGAAATCAGAATCATCATATAAACCATATCGCTCCAAGCCATATGGCAGAAATGACAACAAGAAAGTGAATGCTGTTGAAGACGAGGATCCTGAAGAATATCCTGAATTATCTGAATATTGCTTTTCTGTTAATATACCTGAATTAATGTATGCTATGCAGGGTTTAGGAGACAAAGCTAGGTGGCCTCGAAAGAATCAACAAAAAGCTGATTGGAAGGATAAATCCAAATGGTGTGCCTTCCATGAAGATTTCAGACACGTAACTGAAGTTTGCATTGCTCTGAGGAAAGAAATAAGCTACCTATTGAGCAAGGGGTATCTGAAGGATCTCCTAGGGAGAAAGAAGAATAAGGGGCAGGATCCTGAGAAGGATCCTGAACGAGCAGCATCACCTCCTGCGGATGCCAAAACAATTAACTTTATCTCGAGAGGATCCGATATTTGTGGGACTTCGTATTTTGCGGCCAAAAGACATGCAAAGGAAGCTAAGACTGAAAGGGGAGACAAACCAGCCAGGATGACTACCCTCACAAATGATAAAGTGATCACTTTCGACAGTGATGACAGGGATACTGTCCAGAATCCTCACCACGAAGCTCTCGTAATAACATTATATGTTGCTAACCATTTTGCACGCAGGATATTAGTGGATAATGGCAGCTCTGTCAACATAATTCAGCTGGAAACATTGAAGAAGATGAACGTATCTCCGATGGACATTACTTCAAAGTCCACCGTGCTCGTTGGTTTCAGTGGAGAAGCTAGGAATACCGTAGGGGAGATAAAGTTACCAGTATATGTTGAAGGGGTCAACTCGATACAACGTTTCTGTGTGATGGACTCCCTATCCTGCTATAACATCATACTAGGCAGGCCATGGATCCATGACATGAAGGCTGTGCCATCAACTTATCATCAGTGCATCAAGATCCCTACCCCTTGGGGGGTTGTCAAGGTTGATAGTGATCAGCAGGAGGCGAAGGAATGTTACTCATCCTCAATGAAATCCTCAACCAAGCCTAATGCAGCATAGCAATTAAAGATGCGGGCCCAGGATATCATGGAGGCTTCGGAGCAGGATGTAAAGAAAGTTATCCTGGATCGGGATAATCCGGATATCTCGGTGCTCGTAGGAACCAATATCCCTCAAGATATTGAAAACCAATTGACTAATTTTTTGAAATGCAGGATGTCAACATTCGCATGGAAGCACGAGGATATGACAGGTATTTCCAAGGATATTATAACACATAAGCTTGGTATTGACAGGTCATTCAAGCCGGTCCAACAAAAGAGAAGGAAATTTGCTCCGGAGCGAAATGCGATCATCCAGGAGGAAGTTGAAAGACTACTAAGAAGCAAGATGATTAGAGAGGTGAAGTTTCCTAGATGGCTTGCGAATGTAGTCGTGGTACAAAAGAAAAATGGGAAATGGAGAGTTTGTGTAGACTACACAGACTTAAACAAAGCCTGTCCAAAAGACCCGTTTCCTCTACCTCATATTGATTCAATGGTAGATGCTACAGCCGGCCACGAAATGTTAACCTTCATGGATGCCTCTTCATGATTTTAGCAAATCCAAATGGAACCCTCTGATCAGGAGGATACTACTTTCATGACACCCACATGTATTTATTGTTATACTGCTATGCCCTTTGGTTTGAAAAATGCAGGTGCAACATACCAGAGGTTGGTAAACATGATGTTTAAAGACAAGCTGGGGGACACCATGGAGGTATATATTGACGATATGGTGGTAAAATCTAAAAAGGCTGAGGATCATCTCCAGGATATTAAGGGAGCATTTGATATCCTGGATCAATATAACATGAAACTGAATCCTGCTAAGTGTCATTTCGGAGTGGGGGCAGGAAAGTTTCTAGGATATATGGTGACAAAAAGGGGGATAGAGGCAAGCCCGGAGCAGATTAAAGCTATACTGGATATAAAATCACCTTCAAATATGAAGGATGTTCAACGGTTAACAGGCCGAGTAGCAGCGTTGAACAGATTTATTTCAAGATCCTCGGAGAAGTGCAAGGAATTTTACGATATCCTCAAGAAGAATAAGAAATTCGAATGGGGAGCGAAACATGAAGCAGCCTTGCAGGATTTGAAGCAGTATCTTTCAACCGCACCCTTATTGATGAAGCCTGAGGATGGCGAACCATGATCCCTGTATCTTGCAGTGTCAGGGAATGCCATAAGTGCTGTTTTGGTCAAGGATTACGAAGGTCAGCAGTATCCTGTCTATTATGTTAGTAAAAGTTTATTAGATGCTGAAACTAGATATTCTCATCTAGAAAAATTGATATTAGCCCTAGTTATGGCATCAACAAAACTTAGACATTATTTTGAAACACATAGGATTCATGTTAAAACCAACTGTTTTGGTCAAAAATTACTTAAGCAATTAAGTGATCAAATTAGTTAAGTGAGGTAGTGTGCTAAAATTATGTGTAAAAAATATGTTAACCAAGTTAGATATGAAAACAGTTTCAGGATACGGCTCAGGATATAAAGCTGTATCTATGATCAAACAATGAGCGAAAAAGTAAAGGTTGACACGTGATGTACGAGGAAAGTCCTTGATCAATCTAGATCGCCGGCATAAAACCTCAGGAGCTGACAATCGCAGCTTCCTTGTTCTTCTATTGCTTCGAATATCAGGATACAGTGCAGGATGTGGTGCGGATCGACTATGTGTTACAATGTAATTCGAATACAAGTGTTGTGTGTAGTGTTTGCGATGAGCTAGAGAGAAAGTGTTTGAAAATGCGTAAGTTGTGTGCCTTAATCTGATCCGCCCCCATCTATTTATAGTAAAACAAATGTAACTAACTATCCTACATAACCGGGATCCAACGAATATTCCTTAGTTGAACGTTGGAGACCTGGTCTTTCGGGCTCAACGTCTCTCCTTTAACAAATACGCCCGAGTCTTGAGGAGATGGAGTCCACTTGACCGTTGGAAAGTCCCAGTCTTTAACCTGCACGTGATTAATTCGATATACCTCAGGATATCACCCAGGATGTTAGCAATATCCCCGTCCAGTATCCTGATCATAGATAAACAATAAAAAGCAGGATATTAGTCAGCATGCATACTCAGAAAATGGCCCATAACAATTGTCCCCAAATATATCGGTTGGTATACCAATCCAACGGATATATTTTAAAAACTTTATCTCGTCGACCGAGGCAATTAAAATGAAACGATGGTTGAAGTGACATTGTGCCATTTTCAATGCAATATTTACTCTTTACCCCCTATATTCAGCCTATAATTAGCCGAATCATTTCTGCTTATTATCTTCATTCTTCAAGCGATTTTCAGGTAATCACTTTTCTCTTCATCCTCTATCCTTCTTTCTTGAGTTTCTTTTAGTTTGCCCAACACCCTTCATGGCATCACGAACAAGATCTCGATCGGACGGACCGGCCTCAACCCTCGTAAGCCAAAACCTCATCCGTGATCCAGCAAAGGAAATCTGCTGCTTCAACAACGCCGACATCGCTGCTCTTAAAGATTCCGGCGTTTTCCCCACCGGAACAGTCTTTCGCCCTTTTGATCGGGAAGCCCGATCAGATGCATCATCTGACGAGTGGGTTTGTTTCTTCGCCTACCCTTTTTTCCCTTGAACTCCGGTATCCATTTCCACCCTTTATCTCTCGCTTTTTTGACCTCACCGGCCTTAGCTATGCCCAGACTATGCCAATGGTCTGGCGAGTTTTGATAGTGCTGGATCAAATCAAGTCTCGTCATTTTCCTGACCTGTGTATTGAAGACCGCCCTATAGCATACCGGTTGAGATCCCATGGCGATCACCGTTTTCTTCTGTTTTCTACCTCCAAGAACCCTTTGGTTCTTAAGGCCACCAAGAACGAGGATCGATGGCGACGAAAATTCTTTTTCGTAAAAAGAGACTCTATTGATAAGGGTTTCGATCTGCCGGTTAAATGGTTAACCAAGGGTAGGATTTAGGGTTTTAGGAATATCCCCAATTATATCTTCAAACTGTATCCCAGACTTATATCCTGATGTTTTTATGCAGCGAACTTCAGAGATTTAGTGCCTCCCAGTGCAGAATCCGAATCCAAGATCAAGGAAATCTACCGAATTCCTGCCAGTGAAAGAACTTTTTCCCTGTCTCTCACAGATTCAAGCCAGAAATCAAGCTCAGAGATGTCTGGTAAGCACATTCTCAGCAATTATACATATATTTTAAATCAATTATTTTTCAAAAGTATGATGAGTTTAAGAATATCTTCCCTTGTGCAGTACCAGTTGTCAACCTTGAAGGTTTCCAACTTAACGAGTTGGATTGCTACTCCAGCCTTGCACCCATCAAACAAGAATCCAAGCCAAAGTCGTCTGCTACACCAAAGCCTACCTCTTCAAGGACTGTTTCTACTTCCAAAGCCCCTTCGGCATCCAGGACCCGGGCATCTAGCTCTCGGAAGAGAAAGGAGACGGACTCTCCAGCTGTTTCTGAGACATTCTCTCTCGAGAATCATGGGTTTAACAAAGCCACCTCATTCCTCAAACAGGTAAAATTTTCCTTTCGATATCCTGCACAAGTATGTTAGTCCTTATCCTGCTTATTTTTACATCGATACCTATGTCCTTATCGATAGGGCTTGGAACGTCTTATGCACTTGTATGAAGACGCCTGCGGGCTTAACAAGATGTTGGAGATCAAGCTGGAGAAAGCTGAAGCTACCATAGCTGATCAAGGAACCATTGCGGCTGCCAAATCCCAGCATTACGAAGACAAATACAAGGCAATGATCCAGGAACACCAAGCTACCCTCCATAAAGCCAACGAGGATGCCCAAGCCAAACTAGATGCCGCCCTTCTCCAATACCAGCAGAATATGAGTTCATATCGGGATAGCCTCAAAGCATCTGTGGTCGTCTCTCTTCTCCAAGCCAGGATAAGGATGGCTTATGAGGCCAGGGATTTGGGTTTCGAATGCCCCTCCTGGAACATAAAGACTTGGGAAGCGAAACTAAAGGATCTCGGAGGTCATCCCGTTGCTCATCCTGCAAAGCATGCTGGTGAAGAGCCTTCTAAGGCGGCAGAGGAAGTGGCCAATGCTGATGATGGTGATGCCGAGAAGAATCCTGAGGCCAATGCTGGTGCAGATGCTGGGAAGGAGGCTGTTGATCAAGAAGGTGCTGCTTCTTAAGCGGCGAAGTGGGCGATGATGGATATACGTGCCAAGGCCGGAGCCCACTTTTAAATTTCGTGGTTGTGGTTGTGTAAACAATTTACTTTTCCTGTCTTCGAACAATTTATACTTCCTGCATTAGAACAATATGATGACCAAAGGTGGATGGGTCCTAGGTTTTAGGATGAAGCCCTTGGTCATCGATTAGTATAACCTGTTTTGAATGTGGTAACGGTTGTAGGTGGACAGGTCCTGTTTTGAGATAGATCCTCCAACCGTTACACAAGTATGGTAGAAACTAATTGTGCTTTTGGTGGATGGGCCTCGGTTTGAGGTGAATCCAAAAGCATAACTTTTGACATGTTAATAATATAACTATCTCTTAACTTATTTGTTATTGCCTTGCATTACTTAATGTACCTTTTAACTTTGCAAAAATTTCGTATTGTTATCTTATGAAAATATCCTGATCAATATGCTCAGCGATATATTATAAAAACTTTTTATTGGAGAGGACTTCCAAACATTCGTTCAACTTTGTAGAAAGCTCTTTAAAGAGTGAAAAACAATCCATCTTTCCAAAACCTGTTTTGATAATACTTAAATGATCAAAGTTTCAAACTAGTATTAGTTTCAAATATCTTAACCAAATATCCTGAAAAGTATTTAAAAACATATTTTGAGAATATATCAGGATATTTAACCTTTTACCAAACATAGTATTATCAAAAATTTAAACATTATTTATAAAGGAAAGATCATACCAGGAATAGGGTATAACCCTATCATCAAACCTCAATCCCTTTGCAACTTTTCCAATGAAGATGTCCCCTGTCTGAGACACTTTGTGCATTAGTTCCGAGCCTTATCCTTTGAGCTTTACATTATTGCTTTAGTGGGAATGTCCCCTGTGTACAATGTCTTCAAATACTTAGAAATCTTCTGGATATCAGTTTCCATTGCATAGGCAATTTTTCATGTCACAGGGGTAAAACCCAAAAATGTTTTGGAAATAAATTCCTCGTATCCTGGGGAAAATCCCAAATTTTCGTGCGCTACAGGCGGGAGTGTATAAACTCCAAGACTTAGAAAGGTGAAAACCTTTAAACCTTAGAGAGTATGAAAATACCCTTTCGTGAGAGAGGGTGATCAATCCTCATATACCTTTAGGATTCAGGATATAGCCAACAATAACGAAATTGTCAGCCACTTTTACATGGACTGGTCCCGCCACCTTGAACTATCCCTGAATAACTTGCTGTTACACCCTAAATCATATTTGACAAAAAGTCGCAGCGGAAACACTAACCATAAAATTTCTTTCATTAAAAATATCTCAACTTATTTAAACTTTTAACTTTAACTTGATTCTTAATCAAAAATCTGTCATCCTCTTATTTGTTAACTGAAAACATAGCTTTCACTTAATACATTTTACATTCAACGTCCCCGTACAATCTCTTCAAGTGACTCGGTCTTCGATCCCTAATCCTCGTGGTAACCGCTCATTATCCGTACAACCTGCATTCACCACATACATTCATAACATTAGTACACATTAAGGGAACAAAGTTCATTCGCATACACTTCACACTTCGTCATCTTTTAAGCTTTAAGCATTTCATCCGCATATCCATTTCCTGGTGAGGCTTCAATGATGTACCTGCATTACTTCTCATTCTCAAGGTACACCGTTAGTACCATTAACACACAATGTGTCTAGATCATGCGTACACACGTACTTACATACAAACATACATGCACATTTGCATACATCCATACCTTTCCTACAACTTTACATACGTGCATACACTCATACATGTTCTTATACATACATACATACATACACAACCACATACGTACATACCTTTCCTACATCTTTACATACATACATACACTTGTTCATACCCTTATACATTACCTATCTTTATACATACATACATACATACATACATACATACATACATACACTTCCACATACGTGCATACCTTTCCTACATCATCACATACATGCATACACTCGTACATACCCTTATGCATACATACATACACATCTACGTACAAACATACCTCTCCCACAACTTTACATACGTGCATACACTCATACATACCTTCATACGTGCTTACATACACAACTACATACGTACATACCATTTCTACATCTTTACATACATGCATAAGCTCGTACATATCCTTATACATACATACATACACATCCACATACGTACATACCTATCCTACATCATTACATACATACATACACTTGTTCATACCCTTATACATACATTCGTACACATCCACATACATACATACATTCCTACGCCTTTACATATACGCATACTGTCACACGTATCTTAATGTATACCTTATAATCTTGATGCTGGTACATAAGTTATAATTTCGGATAACCTGCTTTTAATCCAAATTATGCGTTGCAGGTTTGACAAGGTTAGGGAGCCTTTCGGGAGCTTTTACATGCCATTGGGTCGAAAACCGAAGCACCAGGACACGTTACGGTTCAACCGGAAACACAAGACGCGAAAATAAAAAGCTCACAAACAAGAGCCCGTCGGCGACGGCCTCCTTGCCCGTCGGCGACGGGTTGTAGAAATGCCCGTAGTGCCATAAGCCCGTCGGCAGTAACTTATCCCGTCGGATGAAAACGACAAAACAAGAGCCCGTCGGCGACGGGGGGTATACCCGTCGGCGACGCCTTCTCAAAATCCCCTTTTTCTGCAGAATCGTTTCGTCGTCCGTACGCACTAAAACGCGCGTAACTTTTGAACCGTTTACCCGTTTAACCTCCCGTTTCTTCCTACATGCTTGTAAATTCACATTCTATCATATAAACTTAAAATCCCACAACCGGATTAAGGAAATTCTCATCTTACGCTCTATCGACTTATTATCACATTCTAATTATTTGACCCGTTATGGGTATTTGTGCATTAACTGGTTATGACATACCAAGACCATACTCTTAGCTTCCATACTTGTTCAAAACATTATACTCATCAAATAACTTGCTACAAAACTACTTTTAAGATCGTTCGCCCAAAATACCCATCAAGGGCATTTTGGTCAACTTTTACATCAATCATTTATGACGAAGGACTTCAACACACATTTAACCTCAACATCATGTTTAAGTACTCTAAACAGTATATCACTTAATCGTACTAAGAAGTGATTACGGAAATCACTTACCTTATGCATCCGCGTTCCTATCCGCTTCCTTGCCTTCTCTTGACCCGTTAGTCAATCATGCTTGAGTCCGCCTTGATATGAATCCTATACTTTCATATCACCTACATCGCATTCTCGTTAGCTTACATCATTGTACATGCTCACGACCATATCAATCACATGTTTCACATTTGACTTTCATAAGTCGATTCTAGCTAACATAAAACATACAACCAATTTCATATCCCGTTAACGCGTGTAATTCATCACGTCATTCCATTTAGTACATATCGACATAACAGGTACCATACCACTTCCTATAATCCTACCTTTACGACAACTAGTCATATTGTACTTCATATGCATAGTTGACTTTCCGAAAGTCAACAGTTCATTAATTTAACTTTCCTACTTATCATCATATACTCGTAACATCATAATAGACTATACGGTCGTCACTATATACGTCTTATCGCACCATTGGTGTGCGTACCACCTTTTAAGCATAACGTACAACTAATTCATGCACAATCTTCTAAATTCATACATAATTCATCAAATCCTTCTACTAACCAACATGTGGTATTTAAAATCAAACATCAATAACATGAACATATTATCATTTTCATCATATCATCAAAACCCACTTCATAACTATTTTTCTAATCACTTACAAGTGATCTAATCTTAAGTTCTTCATAATTTCTTCATGCTTTTGATGTGTGTACTACCTCCTAAGCATAGTGTACAACTAGTTCATGCATATCCTTCAAATCTCATCCATAATTCATCAATTCCTTCCTCCTAATCAACATGATTCATACATGCATAATTATCAAACATATAATCCTCACATTTCTTCCAATCCTTCTAACAAGAATCCATCATACATAACATGGTACATCATTTTTGAACAAGAATTGGACCTAGATGATATATTCATACTATCATCTTCACCCTAACAATTGGGTTTCACTTATAAACATCAAATTAAGCTAAATCATACATAATCCATGTTCTATATGGTGATTCTAACACCTATACATGAACAATTTCATACCAATTCACGGATCAAGACATAACCCACTTCATGCAACTTCATCAATCTAATTTTTGAGACATACCTCATGATCCCCTTGAGTAGGTGATCCTTAATTCATGTTCCTTCTTGCATTTGAGCTTCAATTTACCCTTCAATTGGGTGATTTAGTTGAGTTTAGGGTTTGGCTCCTTTGGGGGAACTCTTGGTCGATCCAGACATTCACACACGAAGTGTGTGTAATGTGTGTGTATATATTCTTTTAAATTCATAAATAAACTTTCCTTTTATCCTACTTTAGTCCCTCGGGTTTGCCTTTAAAACATAACATGCACTACTTCCATCTTTTAATACTTTTTACCATATTCCTAACTAGGCTAAATAACCTAGTCACTTATTTCTTGATGTACCATATCGTAACATTTAACGAATATAAATATTCGGATTTTGGGGTGTTACAAGTCTACCCCCCTTAAATAAGGTTTCGTCCCCGAAACCTTTCTCATTTCTTCTTACACACACACATTTATGTTTGACTTAACATTCTCATCATAATCATAAGTAAACATCCTATCTCATTTCATAATTATTCAATCAATTGACTTCTTCTTCTTAACACGTCTATACTTTCCATGGCATACTTTCGTATAACATTCTCATTTCCTTTGACCCGTTAATAACAGGTTAATATACATACTTATTCAAACTTATAATAATGCTTACACTCATATGATCCGTTTATATACTTTCATTTCTTTCACGCATTCTATTACCCACTTAATTGGGTAATAGCATATACTCTCATAATGAGATTTAAGCATACCACTTACGACCCGGTAACATCGGGTTAATTACTTTCAACATAAATCTTCCGTTCTATCCATATAACGGATTGAACTTCATACATTCGTTATTGCATTCGCGACCACTCGTTCTAAACGGATGGTACCTTATCCTCACTCGACTTGTTCAACTTGAACCGGTCGACGTGCCTAGCTTATTACAGCTTTCGCTTATCATAACCAAATCCGCAAGGAATTTGCATCATTCATATCTTTCATTCCTTGAATCCGTCTTGCGGATTCAAACATTGCATATACGCTTTTCATCCCTTGAATCCGTCTAGCGGATTCAAGCATTGCATTCATACTTTAACCTCTTTCATGTTTCGAATCCGTCCCGCGGATTCTAGCTTAGCATTTTATGTTTCGAACCCGTCTCGCGGATTCTAGCATAGCATATCATACTTCGAATCCGTCTCACGGATTCTAGTATAGCATATCATCTTCCGAATCCGTCTCGCGGACTCTAGCATAGCATTTCATGTTTCGAATCCGTCTCGCGGATTCTAGCATAGCATATCATACTTCGAATCCGTCTCACGGATTCTAGTATAGCATATCATCTTCCGAATCCGTCTCGCGGACTCTAGCATAGCATTTCATGTTTCGAATCTGTCTCACGGATTCTAGCATAGCATATCATACTTCGAATCCGTCTCACGGATTCTAGTATAGCATATCATCTTCCGAATCCGTCTCGCGGACTCTAGCATAGCATTTCATACTCTCATTCTTGAGAGTCTTACATTTCTCTTCACCCTCACGTCCACCTACTACTTAATTCTAACAGACATACCTGTATCAATTATCACGGTCACACGAACGTCATATGCTTCACGTGTACTGGCCAGGTACACAATCCACATACTAGTTTCGTGTCTTCGTGTAATTGTCACCTTATGTCCGAAGAGTTTGGTTTCGGCACGTGCATCATTTTTCAAAACATGTTTACTATACCATCATGGTCCTTCATTTAGCATTTTTCTTCCCTTAATGCACTTTACCATTTCATATACCGACATATTAAATTTACGTACCTTAACTTTATCTTATTTCATGCCTTGGTGTCGGTGGTTGACCGCACTCGAGGATCATCCTCTTCAAACGCTTATACTTACCTTGCATATACAAAACCATCAGTTTCTTTATGCGTATACATAAGTACATACTTACATTCTCTTTTACCTTTGGATCTTGACCGAGTCTTGGATTGTACGGGTTTCTTAACACAAGAGCACACAGGTTTGAGTTCAAGCACTTACCTTCTTACACTTGATTCTCTCAAACCAGGGCTCTGATACCAACTTGTTACACCCTAAATCATATTTGACAAAAAGTCGCAGCGGAAACACTAACCATAAAATTTCTTGCATTAAAAATATCTCAACTTATTTAAACTTTTAACTTTAACTTGATTCTTAATCAAAAATCTGTCATCCTCTTATTTGTTAACTGAAAACATAGCTTTCACTTAATACATTTTACATTCAACGTCCCCGTACAATCTCTTCAAGTGACTCGGTCTTCGATCCCTAATCCTCGTGGTAACCGCTCATTATCCGTACAACCTGCATTCACCACATACATTCATAACATTAGTACACATTAAGGGAACAAAGTTCATTCGCATACACTTCACACTTCGTCATCTTTTAAGCTTTAAGCATTTCATCCGCATATCCATTTCCTGGTGAGGCTTCAATGATGTACCTGCATTACTTCTCATTCTCAAGGTACACCGTTAGTACCATTAACACACAATGTGTCTAGATCATGCGTACACACGTACTTACATACAAACATACATGCACATTTGCATACATCCATACCTTTCCTACAACTTTACATACGTGCATACACTCATACATGTTCTTATACATACATACATACATACACAACCACATACGTACATACCTTTCCTACATCTTTACATACATACATACACTTGTTCATACCCTTATACATTACCTATCTTTATACATACATACATACATACATACATACACTTCCACATACGTGCATACCTTTCCTACATCATCACATACATGCATACACTCGTACATACCCTTATGCATACATACATACACATCTACGTACAAACATACCTCTCCCACAACTTTACATACGTGCATACACTCATACATACCTTCATACGTGCTTACATACACAACTACATACGTACATACCATTTCTACATCTTTACATACATGCATAAGCTCGTACATATCCTTATACATACATACATACATACACATCCACATACGTACATACCTATCCTACATCATTACATACATACATACACTTGTTCATACCCTTATACATACATTCGTACACATCCACATACATACATACATTCCTACGCCTTTACATATACGCATACTGTCACACGTATCTTAATGTATACCTTATAATCTTGATGCTGGTACATAAGTTATAATTTCGGATAACCTGCTTTTAATCCAAATTATGCGTTGCAGGTTTGACAAGGTTAGGGAGCCTTTCGGGAGCTTTTACATGCCATTGGGTCGAAAACCGAAGCACCAGGACACGTTACGGTTCAACCGGAAACACAAGACGCGAAAATAAAAAGCTCACAAACAAGAGCCCGTCGGCGACGGCCTCCTTGCCCGTCGGCGACGGGTTGTAGAAATGCCCGTCGTGCCATAAGCCCGTCGGCAGTAACTTATCCCGTCGGATGAAAACGACAAATCAAGAGCCCGTCGGCGACGGGGGGTATACCCGTCGGCGACGCCTTCTCAAAATCCCCTTTTTCTGCAGAATCGTTTCGTCGTCCGTACGCACTAAAACGCGCGTAACTTTTGAACCGTTTACCCGTTTAACCTCCCGTTTCTTCCTACATGCTTGTAAATTCACATTCTATCATATAAACTTAAAATCCCACAACCGGATTAAGGAAATTCTCATCTTACGCTCTATCGACTTATTATCACATTCTAATTATTTGACCCGTTATGGGTATTTGTGCATTAACTGGTTATGACATACCAAGACCATACTCTTAGCTTCCATACTTGTTCAAAACATTATACTCATCAAATAACTTGCTACAAACTACTTTTAAGATCGTTCGCCCAAAATACCCATCAAGGGCATTTTGGTCAACTTTTACATCAATCATTTATGACGAAGGACTTCAACACACATTTAACCTCAACATCATGTTTAAGTACTCTAAACAGTATATCACTTAATCGTACTAAGAAGTGATTACGGAAATCACTTACCTTATGCATCCGCGTTCCTATCCGCTTCCTTGCCTTCTCTTGACCCGTTAGTCAATCATGCTTGAGTCCGCCTTGATATGAATCCTATACTTTCATATCACCTACATCGCATTCTCGTTAGCTTACATCATTGTACATGCTCACGACCATATCAATCACATGTTTCACATTTGACTTTCATAAGTCGATTCTAGCTAACATAAAACATACAACCAATTTCATATCCCGTTAACGCGTGTAATTCATCACGTCATTCCATTTAGTACATATCGACATAACAGGTACCATACCACTTCCTATAATCCTACCTTTACGACAACTAGTCATATTGTACTTCATATGCATAGTTGACTTTCCGAAAGTCAACAGTTCATTAATTTAACTTTCCTACTTATCATCATATACTCGTAACATCATAATAGACTATACGGTCGTCACTATATACGTCTTATCGCACCATTGGTGTGCGTACCACCTTTTAAGCATAACGTACAACTAATTCATGCACAATCTTCTAAATTCATACATAATTCATCAAATCCTTCTACTAACCAACATGTGGTATTTAAAATCAAACATCAATAACATGAACATATTATCATTTTCATCATATCATCAAAACCCACTTCATAACTATTTTTCTAATCACTTACAAGTGATCTAATCTTAAGTTCTTCATAATTTCTTCATGCTTTTGATGTGTGTACTACCTCCTAAGCATAGTGTACAACTAGTTCATGCATATCCTTCAAATCTCATCCATAATTCATCAATTCCTTCCTCCTAATCAACATGATTCATACATGCATAATTATCAAACATATAATCCTCACATTTCTTCCAATCCTTCTAACAAGAATCCATCATACATAACATGGTACATCATTTTTGAACAAGAATTGGACCTAGATGATATATTCATACTATCATCTTCACCCTAACAATTGGGTTTCACTTATAAACATCAAATTAAGCTAAATCATACATAATCCATGTTCTATATGGTGATTCTAACACCTATACATGAACAATTTCATACCAATTCACGGATCAAGACATAACCCACTTCATGCAACTTCATCAATCTAATTTTTGAGACATACCTCATGATCCCCTTGAGTAGGTGATCCTTAATTCATGTTCCTTCTTGCATTTGAGCTTCAATTTACCCTTCAATTGGGTGATTTAGTTGAGTTTAGGGTTTGGCTCCTTTGGGGGAACTCTTGGTCGATCCAGACATTCACACACGAAGTGTGTGTAATGTGTGTGTATATATTCTTTTAAATTCATAAATAAACTTTCCTTTTATCCTACTTTAGTCCCTCGGGTTTGCCTTTAAAACATAACATGCACTACTTCCATCTTTTAATACTTTTTACCATATTCCTAACTAGGCTAAATAACCTAGTCACTTATTTCTTGATGTACCATATCGTAACATTTAACGAATATAAATATTCGGATTTTGGGGTGTTACACTTGCGCTCCAGGCGGAGTGTTTAAACCCAATTTGGAAGAAAGGTGAATACCTTTAAACCTGTGAAGGGATCAGGATCCCTTGTACATGAGAGAGGGGGCCAATCCTCTAATTTTCTGAAGTATCCTGAGTGAGCATCCTGGAGCTATATCCCGAAGCATATACTGCAAAACATCCTTACACTAAGGTGGGTGTTAGCTTGGCTAACACCCCTCCGATGCTTAAGTTAGTATTGGGTTTCAAAGAATAAATTAAACCAAACATATTTAAAAAAGATAGAATTCATACCATCCTGAGTTAGAAATTAAATTCTAAACTCACTTGAAATAAGGTGTATAGCATTCCAAGATCTCGGTAGCATATCCCCTTTCATATTCTTGAGTCTATATGCTCCTTTCCCTGCTTCTGATTCAACTTCATATGGTCCTTCCCATTTTGGAGCTAGCTTGCCATCGACAGGATTAGTGGTATTCTGAAAAGCCTTTCTTAACACCCAATCTCCCACCTTAAATCTTCTGGTCCTAATATTCTTGTTATATGCTCTGGATATTCTTTGTTGATATGCTGCCACCCTTAGCCTTGCTGCATCCCTCTTTTCATCTATAGTATCCAAATCCTGACACAAGGCTTCAGGATTCTGTTCAGGATCCCGTAGGGTAGATCTTGCAGTAGGTATTGCCATTTCCGTTGGAATCATTGCTTCTGCTCCAAATACCAAGGAAAATGGGGTTTGGCCTGTTGCATTCTTTACCGTTGTCCTATCAGCCCACAAAACAAAGGGTAATTCTTCTGCCCATCTTCCTTTTTTGGCTCCAAGTCTCTTCTTTAAGTTATTGACAATTATCTTGTTTGAGGATTCTGCTTGTCCATTCGCTTGAGGATGTACTGGAGTAGATGTTATCATTTTGATTCCCCAACTCTTGCAAAAGTCAGTAGTTCTCTTGCTTATAAACTGAGAACCATTGTCACAGATTATCTCGGCTGTTACTCCGAATCTGGTCAGGATATTTCTCTTTATGAAGGATACTACTTCTTGATCTCTAACTTGAACAAATGCTTCTGCTTCAACCCACTTGGAGAAATAATCCGTCATTGCCAACATGAAAACTTTTCCTCCTGGAGCCTTTGGAAGCTTTCCCACTATATACATACCCCACTTCATAAACGGCCAAGGGGAAACAATAGGATACAGTGGTTCAGCAGGGTGATGTAATATGTTACTATGTCTTTGACATGCGTCACATTTTCGAGCATATTCTGCGGCATCTTTTCTCATTGTTGGCCAATAATATCTTGTCCTTAATACTTTTGAGAATAACGACCTGCCCCCAGTATGGTTACCACAATCCCCTTCATGTATATCCTGAAGTACTTCTTTGGCTTCAGGATCCTCCAAGCACCTCAAATACGGTCCTGCAAGAGATTTCTTGTATAAAACATTATTTATAATAGTGAATCGTGATACCTTCATCCTAAATGCCTTAGGATTTTCATTTCCGGGGATGTGTCCTTCTTTGAGATATCTCATGATTGGAGCCGTCCAGGATTTAGGATCCTCTTCAGGATGCTCTGCTCAAGGATCCTGAATACCCGCTACTTCTTTATCCCGAGGATTCGTTGCAGGATATAAGATATGTAATATTGGTATTTGGGTTCCTTCTGGTATCCTGATCGATGATCCCAGATTTGCTAAGGCATCTGCTTCAGCATTATCCTCCCTTGGTACATGTTCAAGTGTAAAAACATCGAAATATCCTGCTAATTTTTTGAGAATATCGAGGTATTCGATTAATTTCTCACCCTTGACTGCATAGGATCCATTAAAATGGTTAGTAATTAACAAGGAGTCAACATATACTTGCAAATTCTTGATACTCATATTCTTAGCCAATTCTAATCCTGCAATTAAAGCTTCATATTCTGCCTCATTATTAGTAGCAGGAAATTCACACCTAATAGCCTGGGGTAATATGTCCCCCTGTGGTGATTTTAGTAGTATAGCTAAACCTACACCTCTTATATTGAATGCACCATCAGTATATAATGTCCAGGATCCTGAAGATTCTCCTAACTGTTGAACTTCTAGGTCTACCTCGTCCTGAATGTCACTACTGAAATAAGCCACAAAGTCAGCTAAAGCCTGAGATTTTATGGCATTTCTAGGTTCATATACTAAATCATAAGCACTTAAATTTACTGACCACTTGGCCATCCTGCCTGACATCTCTGGTTTCCTAAGCACAATTTTGACAGGATAATTTGTTTTAACATGGATCCTATGTGTCTCAAAATAATGTCTAAGCTTTGTCGATGCCATGACTAGAGCTAATATCAGTTTTTCTAAATGAGAATACCTAGTTTCAGCATCTAACAAACTTTTACTAACATAATAAACAGGATATTGCTGACCTTCATGGTCTTTTATAAGAACGGCACTTACAGCATTCCCTGATACAGCGAGGTATAGGGATAGTGGTTCACCATTTTCAGGCTTCATCAATAGAGGTGCAGTTGAGAGATATCGCTTCAAATCCTGCAAAGCTGCTTCATGCTTTGCTCCCCATTCAAATTTCTTATTCTTCTTGAGGATATCATAGAATTCCTTGCATTTTTCCGAGGATCTTGAAATAAATATATTCAAAGCTGCTACTCGGCCTGTTAACCGTTGTACGTCCTTCATATTCGAGGGTGATTTTATATCCAGGATAGCTTTAATCTGCTCCGGGCTTGCCTCTATCCCCCTTTTCGTCACCATATATCCAAGAAACTTTTCTGCCCCCACTCCGAAATGGCACTTAGCAGGATTCAGCTTCATGTTATACTGATCCAGGATATCAAATGCTCCCTTGATATCCTGGAGGTGATCCTCAGCCTTTTTAGATTTCACCACCATATCGTCAATATATACCTCCATGGTGTCCCCCAGCTTATCTTTGAACATCATGTTTACTAATCTCTGGTATGTTGCACCTGCATTTTTCAAACCGAAAGGCATAACAGTATAGC
Source organism: Helianthus tuberosus (assembly GCA_030545235.1). Classification (NCBI taxonomy): domain Eukaryota; kingdom Viridiplantae; phylum Streptophyta; class Magnoliopsida; order Asterales; family Asteraceae; genus Helianthus; species Helianthus tuberosus. Next base: position 29,010,846 of record CM060437.1, on the reverse strand, counting down.
AATATATACATGTTGGTGTCATGAAAGCAGTATCCTCCTGGTCCGAAGGCTCCATTTGAATCTGCTGAAATCCTGAGGATGCGTCCATGAACGTTAACATTTCATGTCCAGCAGTAGCATCCACCATTGCATCGATATGAGGGAGAGGAAATGGGTCTTTAGGACAAGCCTTGTTCAAGTCCGTGTAGTCTACACAGACTCTCCATTTCCCGTTTTTCTTCTGTACCACAACTACGTTTGCTAGCCATCTTGGAAACTTGACTTCTCTGATCATCCTGGACTTCAACAATCTTTCAACTTCCTCTTGGATAATCGCATTCCGCTCAGGAGCAAATTTTCTTCTTTTTTGCTGAACAGGCTTGAATGATTTGTCAATTCCAAGCTTGTGAGTGATAATGTCTTTGGATATGCCTGTCATATCCTCATGCTTCCATGCAAACGTTGACATCCTGCATTTCAAAAAGTTAGTTAACTGCTCTTCAATATCCTGAGGGATATTGGTTCCTACGAGCACCGAGATATCAGGATTATCCTGATCCAGGATAATTTTCTTCACATCCTGCTCCGAATCCTCCACGATATCCTGGGCCCGCATCTTTAATTGCTATGCTGTACTAGGCTTAGTTGAGGATTTCATTGAGGATGAGTAGCATTCTTTCGCTTCCTGCTGATCACTTTCAACCTTGACAACTCCCCAAGGGGTAGGGATCTTGATGCATTGGTGATATGTTGATGGCACAACCTTCATATCGTGAATCCATGGTCTTCCCAGTATGATGTTATAGCAGGATAAGGAGTCCATCACGCAGAAGCGTTGTATCGAGTTGACCCCTTCAACATATACTAGTAACTTTATCTCCCCTACGGTATTCCTAGCTTCTCCACTGAAACCAACGAGCACAGTGGACTTCGAAGTAATGTCCATCGGAGATACATTCATCCTTTTCAATGTTTCCAGCTGAATTATATTGACAGAACTACCGATGTCTACCAGTATCCTGCGTACAAAATGGTTAGCCACATATAATGTTATTACCAAAGCATCATGGTGAGGATCCTGAACAGTATCCCTGTCATCACTATCGAAAGTGATCACTTTATCAGTTGTGAGGGTAGTCATCCTGACTGGTCTGTCTCCCCTCTCACTCTTAGCTTCCTTTGCATGTCTCTTGGCCGCCGAATACGAAGTTCCACAAATATCGGATCCTCCTGAAATAAAGTTAATTATCTTGGCGTCTGCTGGGGGTGATGCTGCTCGTTCAGGATCCTTCTCGGGATCCTGACCTTTATTCTTCTTTTTTCCCAGCAAGTCCTTCAGATACCCTTTGCTTAACAAGTAACTTATTTCTTTCCTTAAAGCAATGCAATCCTCGGTCATATGTCCGAAGTCTTCGTGGAAGGCACACCATTTGGATTTGTCCTTCCAATCAGCTTTCTGCTGGTTCTTTCGAGGCCACCTAGCTTTGTCCCCTAGACCCTGCATAACATACATTAACTCAGGTATATTAATAGAAAAGCAGTATTCAGATAAGTCAGGATATTCTTCAGGATCCTCGTCTTCAACAACATTCACTTTCTTGTTATCATTTCTGCCATATGGCTTGGAGCGATATGGCTTATATGAGGTTTCTGATTTCCTGTTAGTTGATTCATAGGTTGAGGTAGAATTCATCCTCTCCTGCATCTTCTTGTCATCTTCCAAACGGATATATCTCAAAGCCCTGTTACGAGCTTCGTCGAGATTCCTGCAGGGATTCATTACAAGATCCTGATAAAACTGAGAATCCTTTTGTAACCCCATCTTAAAAGCTTGCACAGCTGTTGCAACATCAAGATGTGGGATATCCAAGGATTCTCGACTGAATTTGTTCACATAATCCCTCAAGGATTCCTGAGGCCCTTGAGTTATCCTGTAAAGATCACTGGTTAGTTTCTCAAAACTCCGACTACAAGAAAATTGACTGTTAAATAAATTAACCAAATGAGCAAACAAAGTAATTGAGTGAGGAGGGATGTTTAACAGCCATTTTAAGGCTGATCCTGTCAGGGTAGAACCAAATCCCTTGCACAAGCATGCTTCCTTGAGATCTGGAGGGATAGGATTGATTTCCATCCGTTCCTTATACTGGGCAATATGCTCCTTAGGATCCGTAGTCCCGTCATACAGTTTCATGTTGGGAGTCTGGAATCTTTTTGGTATTTCAGCATCACAGATAGGATATGCAAAGCGAGATATCCTGTGGCTGTCTTGGGATACTTCCGGAATTGGCTGGACCACTCCAGGTACACTGGATATCATGTCCTTCAATTTTTGGAGCTCCCGGGTAAATAGTGACGTCACACCTGCATCCTGCAAAGAGCCATTGTTGTTAGTAGCAAGAATGTTATTATTTGACACATTACCGGTCTGAGGATTTTGGCCATATCCTGAAGCATATCCTGAACTCCTCACAGTCGACATCCTGACCGAAGAGGGTATCTCAGGGGTATGATTCTGAGAATGGCTTGGGACGATATTCCCCTTGTTATCCTCAGTGTAAACTGCGGAATTGAAGTTCAAAGCCCTGGGCTGTATAGGAGTGACAGTTTCTTCAGCAGGTCTGCTCGAGCTAGCTTTTAAGAGTTGTATTTCTCTTAACAGCATTTGGTTAGTCTCCTGTTGCTGCCTCATTTGTTCCTGCACACTTCCAAATAAAGTCGGAATTTCATCATTAGAGGCTAAAACGGGAGCAGATCCCTGAACACTCCGAGTAGGGATAACATCTTGGATTGTGAAGAAAATGGCATCCTTGGAGGAGGTGGTGGAAGCACCGAACCGGTAGTAGCAGAGGTTGCAGCAGACATAGTAGAGGAGCTCATGTTTGATCTTGAGTCCATTGTAAACAACGTGGCGAAAAGTTTTGAAAATAGAAAACCGATTAACGATTTCACAAAGATTTTTAGTAAAAGTAGCACCACTTGCCCCATGGTGGGCGCCAAATTGTTTTGGTCAAAAATTACTTAAGCAATTAAGTGATCAAATTAGTTAAGTGAGGTAGTGTGCTAAAATTATGTGTAAAAAATATGTTAACCAAGTTAGATATGAAAACAGTTTCAGGATACGGCTCAGGATATAAAGCTGTATCTATGATCAAACAATGAGCGAAAAAGTAAAGGTTGACACGTGATGTACGAGGAAAGCCCTTGATCAATCTAGATCGCCGGCATAAAACCTCGGGAGCTGACAATCGCAGCTTCCTTGTTCTTCTATTGCTTCGAATATCAGGATACAGTGCAGGATGTGGTGCGGATCGACTATGTGTTACAATGTAATTCGAATACAAGTGTTGTGTGTAGTGTTTGCGATGAGCTAGAGAGAAAGTGTTTGAAAATGTGTAAGTTGTGTGCCTTAATCTGATATGCCCCCATCTATTTATAGTAAAACAAATGTAACTAACTATCCTACATAACCGGGATCCAACGAATATTCCTTAGTTGAACGTTGGAGACCTGGTCTTTCGGGCTCAACGTCTCTCCTTTAACAAATACGCCCGAGTCTTGAGGAGATGGAGTCCACTTGACCGTTGGCAAGTCCCAGTCTTTAACCTGCACGTGATTAATTCGATATACCTCAGGATATCACCCAGGATGTTAGCAATATCCCCGTCCAGTATCCTGATCATAGATAAACAATAAAAAGCAGGATATTAGTCAGCATGCATACTCAGAAAATGGCCCATAACACCAACTATCCTGTTAAAAACGTGCTTAGGAAACCCGAGATGTCGGGCAGGATGGCTAAGTGGTCAGTAAAATTAAGTGCCTATGATTTAGTTTATGAGCCTAGAAATGCCATAAAGTCTCAGGCTTTAGCTGACTTTGTGGCTGATTTCAGTAGTGACATTCAAAATGAAGTAGACTTAGAAGTACAACAGCTAGGAGAAAACTTAGAATGCTGGACATTATATACTGATGGTGCATCTAATGTAAGAGGTGTAGGCCTAGGTATACTACTAAAATCGCCACAGGGGGACATATTACCCCAGGCTATTAGATGTGAATTTCCTGCCACTAATAATGAAGCGGAATATGAGGCTTTGATCGCAGGATTAGAATTGGCTAGAAACATGAATATTAAGAATTTGCAAGTATATGTTGATTCCTTGTTAATTACTAATCATTTTAATGGATCCTATGCAGTTAAAGGTGAGAAGTTAATCGAGTATCTCGATATTCTCAAAAAATTAGCAGGATATTTCGATGTTTTTACACTTGAACAGGTACCGAGAGAGGAAAATGCTGAAGCTAATGCCCTGGCAAATCTAGGATCATCGGTCAGGATACCGGAAGGAACCCGAATACCAATATTACATATCTTATATCCTGCGACAAATCCTCAGGATAAGGAAGTAATAGGTATTCAGGATCCCGATAATGAGTATCCCGAGGAGGATCCTAAGTCCTGGACGGCTCCAATCATGAGATATCTCAAGAAAGGACACATCCCAAAGAATGAGAATCCTAAGGCCTTTAGAATGAAGGTATCACAATTCACTATTATAAATAATGTTTTGTATAAGAAATCCCTAGCAGGACCATATCTGAGGTGCTTGGAGGACCCCGAAACCAAAGAAGTGCTCCAGGATATACACGAAGGGGATTGTGGTAACCATACTGGGGGCAGGTCGTTATTCTCAAAAGTATTAAGGACAGGATATTACTGGCCGACGATGAGAAAAGATGCTGCAGAATATGCTCGAAGATGTGACGCGTGTCAAAGACATAGTAACATATTACATCAGCCTGCTGAACCGCTGTATCCTATCGTTTCCCCTTGGCCATTTATGAAATGGGGTATGGATATAGTGGGAAAGCTTCCAAAGGCTCCAGGAGGAAAGGTTTTCATGTTGGCAATGACGGATTATTTCTCCAAGTGGGTTGAAGCAGAAGCATTTGTTCAGGTTAGAGATCAAGAAGTGGTATCCTTCATAAAAAGGAATATCCTGACTAGGTTTAGAGTACCAGCTGATATAATTTGTGACAATGGATGTCAATTCATAAGTAAAAGGACTACTGACTTTTGCAAGAGTTGGGGAATCAAAATGATCACGTCTACTCTGGTACATCCTCAAGCAAATGGACAAGCAGAATCCTCGAACAAGATAATTGTCAACAACTTGAAAAAGAGACTAGGAGCTAAGAAAGGAAGATGGGCAGAAGAACTACCCTTTGTTTTGCAGGCTGATAGAACAACGGTAAAAAATGCAACTGGCCAAACCCCGTTTTCCTTGGTATTTGGAGCAGAAGCAGTGATCCCAACGGAAATGGTGATACCTACGGCAAGATCTATCTTCCGGGATCCTGAGCAGAATCCTGAAGCTTTGTGCCAAGATTTGGACACTGTAGATGAGACAAGAGACGCTGCTAGGCTAAGGATGGCAGCATATCAACAGAGGATATCTAAAGCCTATAACAAGAATATAAGGACTAGAAGATTTCAAGTTGGAGATTGGGTATTGAGAAAGGCTTTTCAAAATACTATTAATCCTGCTGATGGAAAGTTGGCTCCAAAATGGGAAGGACCCTATGAAGTTGAATCAGAATCAGGAAAAGGAGCATACCGACTCAAGAATATGGAGGGGATATGCTACCGAGATCCTGGAATGCTATACATCTAAAACTCTATTTCAAGTGAGTGTGGAATTTAAATTCTAACTCAGGACGGTATGGATTCTGTCTCTTTTATTAAATTTTGATATTATTTACTATTTTGAACCCATTACTGACTTAAGCATCGGAGGGGTGTTAGCCAGGCTAACACCCACCTTAGCTTACGATTGTTTTGCAGTATATGCTTCGGGATGTAGCACCAGGATACACATTCAGGATACTTCGGAAGATTAGAGGATTGGCCCCCTCTCTCACGTCTAAGGGATCCTGATCCCTTCACAGGTTTAAAGGTATTCACCTTTCTTCCGAATTGGGTTTAAACACCCCGCCTGGAGTGCAAGTTATTCGGGAATAGTTCAAGGTGGCGGGACCAGTTCATGTAAAAGTGGCTGACAATTTCGTTACTATTGGCTATATCCCGAATCCTAAAGGTATATGAGGATTGATCACCCTCTCTCACGAAAGGGTATTTTCATACTCTCTAAGGTTTAAAGGTTTTCACCTTTCTAAGTCTTGGAGTTTATACACTCCCGCCTGTAGCGCATGAAAATTTGGGATTTTCCCCAGGATACTAAGGATTTATCTCCAGTATATTTTGGGTTTTACCCCTGTAACACAAGAATTGTCTATACAATTGGAACTAGTGTTCAAAACATTTTCTAAGTGGTTAAAGACTTCAGGCATAGGGGACATTCCTTCTAAAGCAATTGTGTGAAGCTCAAAAGATCAAAATTGGGCTAAGTGTCTCGGATTGGGGACATCTTAGTGGGAGAAGTTGCAAAAGGGGTTGCAGTTTGATACTAGGGTTACACTCAATTCCTGGTATGATCTTTCCTTTGTGAACCTTACATGAATTATTTAACTCTGATTAATGCTCAAAATATCCTGATAAGGATATATCTTTAGGATATGTCTTCAAAATGTGTTTTTGGGATACGTTTCGGGATATTTGATTGAAATATTTGGGAAATGATACTTGGATTCAAAATTAAACTTTGATCAAACAAGTGTTATCAAAACAGGTTTTAGAAAATGGACTGTCTTTTATTCTTTATAAGTTTTGTCTAAAGCTTTTAGAAATTCTATTTAATAAAAGTTTTCATAATATATCACTGAGTATATTGTTCAGGATATTTTACAAAATCTACACTAAGAAATGCATTGGAGAACAATAGCAAGCCAATTGAAAGATGAAATTATAATACCAGTTGATGACCGAAGGCTTCATCCTAAAACCTAGGATCCATCCACCTTCGGCTATCAAGTTGTTTTAATGCAGAAATAAAAACTGTTCATAGGACAAGAAGTAAAATTGTTCAAACATAAGCATAACTCTCAAATTGAAGGGAAATAAGTTTTAGGAGGCAACGCCTTCTTCGTTCATGATATTTTCAACAGCATCCGTCTCGGGATCAACCTCAGCATCAGTTGGTTTTTCGACTGCCTTTGAAGATCCTTCAGCTGCAGCTTTAGCAGAAGTGCCACCGAGACTCCTTAGCTTTGTTTCCCAGGCATTGATGTCCCAAGAAGGACATTCGAAGCCCAATGCTTTGGCTTCATGGGCCATCTTTAGCCTGGCCTGGAGAAGGGAAGTGACGACTGAACTCTTAAGGCTTTCCCGGTAGCTAACCATATCCCGTTCATGTTGAGCGTGGGCGGCGTCAAGATCGGCTTGGGCCTGGAGAGCTGTTTTGTTGAGGGCGGCCTGGTGTTCTTGGGTCATAACCTTGAACTTCTCCTCATAGTGCCGAGATTTGGCGGCTGCAATCATACCCTGATCAGAAATGGTAACCTCGGCTTTCTTCAACTTGGATTCAAGCGTCTTGTTGAGCCCACGGGATTCTTGGTATAGATGAACCAGACGTTCAAGACCCTGCAAAATAAGAGGACAGGTATTGGTTTTAATAAATACTTATAAGTGGTATAAGGTGCAGGATATGGCTCAAGGATACTAACCTGGTTGAGAAAAGAAGTCATAAATCCGCTTGCTTCAATGAACCCGTGATTCTCATAAGGGAATGTGTCAGAGATAACGGGAGAATCGGGCTCTTTCCTTTTACGAGAACTTGAACTCCGGGGCTTGGTAGCTGGCGAAGGCTTGGGGATGACGATAGCCTTGGAGCTGCTGGGCTTGGATGAGGCCGTAGCCTTGGGACTAGGTTCCTTCTTGATCTGGACCTAATTGGAATAACTGTCCAGCTCGTCGAGGTCAAAGACTTCAGGGATCTTGGTTGGTGCTGCATAAAGGGAAAAGTCTTACATCTTTATTACCCTTCATTATATTATATTGCGCTATTTAATTATTTCAAAAGTAATCCTTACCAGACATTTCGGATGATGAGTATTGACTGGAACTCGGGATATGTGTGGTAAAACTCCTGTCACTTGCAGGTAATTGGTAAACTGCTTTGATTCTTTTTTCTGATTCCGCAGTAGGGGGAGCTACTTCCTTAAAATTCACTGCAAAAGGATCAAATAAGAGGATATTAGCAAAAGATAAAAGTCTAAAGGTACCTGGGGACATTCATGATCCTACCGGTGGTTAACCACGCCACCGGAAGGCTAGCACCCTCATCAATGGAGTCTCGTTTGATGAAGAAGAACTTGCGTTGCCATCCGTCTTCGTTTTTGGTGGCTTTAAGAATAAGGGGTTTGTTAGAAGTTGAAAAAAGCAAAAACCGGCTAGAACCGTGGGATCGGAGGCGGTAAGCGATTGGCATATCTTCGATACAAAGGTCGGGACAGTGAAGGTTTTTAATTTGGTTGAGCACGATTAATACCCTCCAGACCATGGGCATGGTTTGGGCAAAGGAAATGCCGGTAGTCCGGAAGAATTGCATCATAAATTCGGGGAAAGGGTACCGAACACCTAGCGAGAAAGGGTATGCCGGGAAGCAGACCCAATCAGCAGAAGAAACGTCCGATCGAATTGACCGATCAAATGGTCTAAAGACCGTGCCATCAGGGAAAGCACCGGAAGTTCTTAAAGCCGCAATGTCTGCGTTATCAAAAGCACAGACTTCCTTCTCGGGATTTTTGAGAAGATTCTGCTGAATGAAGGTCTCGGATGATTCGCCGGTTTGAGAATAAGTTCTGGCAGCCATTGCAGGAAAAGGAAAAGAGATTGACAGGAAATGAGTAAGAAGTAGGGAATTACCTGGAGACTCCGTTGGAGATACCTGCTTTTCAAACAAGAAGAGAGAAGATATTGGAGCGTTGTAGATCTCCATCGAGTTAAAAGCGCGTTGGAAGTTATGGTGTAATCTTGACCGACGTCTCGATTTAATTGCCTTGATTTACGAGATAGAATTTTTAAAATATATCCGTTGGATTGGTATACCAACAGATATATTTGGGGACAATTGTTATGGGCCATTTTCTGAGCGTATATATCCTGACTAATATTCTGCTTTTGATTGTGATCAGGATACCGGATCAGGATATTGGTAACATCCTGGTGCGATATCCTGGTATTAGCTAAATAATCACGTGCAGGTTAAAAGTTGTGGGTCACTAACGGTCAGATGGACTTCTTCTCCTTAAGACTCGGGCGAAGTAGTTACACGAGAGACGTTGAACCCGAAGGACCAGGTCTACAATGTTCAGATAGGGAATATCCGCCGGATCCCGGTTTAATAGGGTAGTTTGTTACATTTCTTTTACTATAAATAGATGGATCGGATCAGTTAAGGCACTCACTTTTCCATTCGCACACTTTACTCTCTAGCTATTGGCAACCACTACACACAAACACTTGTATTCAAATTACATTGTAACACCTAGTTGATCCGCATCACATCCTGCACTGTATCCTGATATTCGAAGTAATAGAAGAACAAGGCAGCTGCGATTGTCAGCTCCCGAGGTTTTGTGCCGGCGATCTAGATTGATCAAGGGCTTTCCTCGTACATCTCGTGTCACCCTTTACATTTTTTGCTCATTGTTTGATCATAGATACAGCTCTATATCCCGAGCCGTATCCTGAAACTGTTTTTGCAATTAATCAGATTAACATATTCTTGACACTCATTTCTAGCACACTACCTCACTTAACTAATTTGATCACTTAATTGCTTCGGTAATTTTTGACCAAAACATATGTCTACATAGCAAACCAAACTGTTCAAAACGCCTGCATGAGCAACTGCATGTGCAATCAGACTTACGGAACATTACCTGAAAAACGCAAAAAACAATATCTCTATAACGCCATGCATAGAATGTTTGTCTAAATAAGAAAAAAACATGTTGCATATGATAAAACGCCATTAACAGAAAACGCCATAAAAACAAAAAGCCATTATTTACCTCAAATAAGGATGAACAAAGCTGTTGGAAGTCATTTACGTAAAACTTAACAAACCCATCAGGCTGATCTTCGTAACGTTGATTTATGCAATCCGCAACTCCAATAAGCTCAGTTTGAATGTCACCAAAAATACTTTTTGTGTATATATCAACAGCTTGCCCTTCCAACAATTTGTAACTACTCTTCAACTGGGGTCTTTTGTATCGAGATTCATGATCATTTTTACGATGTGTGTGACGTTGTGCTTCTATTGCAGTCTCATAATGCGTCATGAACTCAACAAGAGTAGCTTTCGAATTGCACACTTGACCAAAAAAAATGATTCTCACTCTCCGACCTGGATGTCGTTCGCATAAGACCGGACATATGCTCCATTCTATAGTATGCAGGGATCCAAGATTCCCTAAGTGCAAAAATATCAGATAGTCTGTCGTTATCTTCTAAATTGAATTCTGCGATAACCGCTTCCCATTCTAATTCAAACTCTTCAGGTGTGAGAATATCCGTCCAGACAACACCACAAATACGTTCTTTAAAATTGGTGGAATTGCATAGCCTAACACCAACCTATAAATAACACGAAAACGCCATGCATAAATAAAAAAAAGACAAAACTTAATTGAAAAAACAGTAACAAGGTACAAAACGCCATATATTTTAAAAAGCATTGTATCCTAAAACGCCAACGGTAAAAAAAGCATAACAACCATCAGAGAAAGTTTATGCATCACATGCCACATGCATAACCGATGCCTCGTGTCAACAAATACAACAGAAATAGCCTTCTTCATCGCTAGATCTTGGTCAGTGACAACAACTTTTGGTTGAGAACCAACAACTTTTAGAAAAACTCTTAACAACTAAATATACGTATCAGCAGTTTCCGACGCCAACAATGCTGCACCAAATGTAACATTGCAGTGATGATTGTCTATACCAGTGAACGGTACAAACACCATAGAGTATCTGCATATGAAAACGCCATGAGAAATGAAACAATAATAAAACGCCATTGAATGTAAACTAGTAAACGCCATTGAATGTAAACTAGTAAAACGCCATTGCATGTAAGCTAATAAAACGCCATTGCATGTAAAATATAAAACGCCATTGCATGTAAATTAATAAAACGCCAAAAACAAAGAAGTTGAATTATAAAAAATTACTTGTTGGAACGATACGTGGCGTCAAACGAAATCGCATCACCAAACATGTGGTAATTACGTTTGGCTTGATCGTCACACCAAAAAAGACCCTTCGAATGATTCTCTTCATCTGTGATGTAATCATACGAGAAATTAGGTTGGGAATGTTTTTTTTCATTCAAATGTTTCACAACCATATCGGCATCATATTACCCTATAGACAAATTAATTTGCCTCTTATAGTTCTTAAATTCAACTTTGCTTGCACCCACGTCTTCAAAACCGCCAAAACAAGTCTTCATAACATTAAACGCCTTGACAGGACCCAAATTCAGCTTAGACATGTTGTGTATAACATGCTTCTGGAGCTGAGTGAGATGTCGCTCAGTTGGAAGAAAATGCTTATCAGGACGTTCAACAAGTTCATGATTGTGCTCCTCGACAAACTTATACACCTTCCAAAATCCATTCTCAAAAAGTACACATAACAATGCACCACAATCAGTCCTCTTTGAAAAGTTAGATCGCACTACTCACTCCTTTTGATTGGGGTCCAACGTATTAACCTTCTTTTCCTTATATACCCCAGCTCTCGTACACAAGAAATACTTAATATGTAAGACACCTTTAGAGTTTGTCTTTGTAGTCCCTTTCCGGACTGAAAACCCACACTCCTTGGCATACTTAACATACATTGAATAACAATCATCAAGGCTGGAGAATAGCATGTCCTTTCTGGGCTTTAATTCTTCACTGACGTCAGGAATGATAAATGGAAATCCAGTTTTGGGGCAAAGCCTTTGACTCGAGGAAGAGACTTCGTCTGAGAAAACACAGGGAGGAATAGAAAAATCAGAAAAACAGAGTGATGTCTCGTAATAACATTATACATTAAAACGCCATTAATTGAATAATAAAAAAACATAATAAACACATAATTTAAAAAAGACATGATAAAAAAGCCATGAGATGAATAATTAAAAACACTTAAGAACATAAATAATTAACAAAATATAACATCATAATGAAAACGCTAAAATTAACAAAACTAATGTTTACACAAATTAACAAAATAGTAATAACTGATATTCACAAATACTACTAAATAAAATTCAAAACTAATCAAATAGACGAAAAACGCCAATGATCGTAAAAACATAAGAAGTACACTAGAACGTAAACGACAATTAAAATTAATATCGAAAACTCCAATTGCAGTTCTTAATAATAGATTAAATATCAATTAAAACGCGATTAAATTGCATAATTGAATAACGCTATTGAGAATCATACAACACATTATAAAAATAATAATAATAAATAAAAAACGCCATAGAACAATGATAAAAGAACAAAACGCCATATCTGTTGCATGATTTGCTGGAACGAAAAATAGAAAACACCAATGAATTTTACTTTTTCGAACAGAATCCACGTTAAACGCCATAGATCTGAGAAAGCTTGCAAAGGAGGTAATAGCTAACAATAAATCTTTGGAGTTTTAATTTGAAAGAGATTTATAACGCGAATACGGAGGGAAGGTATAAAAGGACAATCGTACCCCCGCATAACAATTAGGGCCCCCTGCCACGTGTTGGGCCAGGATCCGTTCTCACACTTTTCACCGTTCTCTCCTGATCCCGTTTCTATATATATATATATATAGGGTCGGGATTTAGAGAAAACGGTAGAAAGTGTGAGAACGGTGAGAAAGCTTATGGATCGTCCGATTAAAACAATCTATGGACTAGATTGGCGCGGTGGTGTTTTCGTAAATAACATCAATTTTATTACGTGCACGCGCCTCATTAAGGGTAAAAAGGTCTTTACACCTCTAAACCAAAACGCCATACTGATGAATAAAATGCCATTACAGACCAAAACACATCGCTATATAAACAAAAACATCCCAGACATAAAAACACACCCCCCCCAGAACCTGAAACGCCATATTTTCTACCATATACCATTCATCTTACAAACGCCAAAATCCCCAAAACATCAAACACAACTACTCAAAAAACGCCATATTTTCTACTATATACCATTCATCTTAGAAAACGCCAAAACACTCAAACATCAAAGATTCCAAAAAAATCGAAGGTTCTTTCAGATACACTATTTCCTCAGTAAAACGCCAAAAATGCCAAATATTGTTTCTTGTATATTCAAATATTGTTCTACGCCAAAGTTTCGGATAATGCATTCTTCCCTGAGGTGCTGTGACTCAAATAATATTTTGCTACATGAGATGGATAAATCATAAACAAAAACATGCTGGGGTCAGACTTTTGTCATTTTCTGTTTTTTGTTCTTGATGAATATTATAATGGCATGAAAAGACGAATGACACTGATGAGTTGTTTGAAGATACATATTCAAACAAAAAACTTATGTCATTTTGTCTTTACAAACGACCACAAAAACACAAGCATGGCTAAGCCAAACCACCAGCGAACATGATTCAAAGAAGAAAGAGACTGATGACAGTGAAGATTTGGAAGATGAATTATTTTTATTTTTTTAATTTTATTTTTCTGTTGTTTGTTATGTATTTTTCAACTTAGAATAAAAAAATACATTATATTAATAAAACACCAAACAGTCATAATGCATGTGAAACGCCATAAATGGAGTAAAAACGCCAAAAACTCCCAAACTATAACGAAAGTAGATTGGAGAAGAATTAATTAATAAAAGCAAAAAAATAGAAAAAAAGCCAAAAACTACTTAAACCCATTCAAAAACGCCAAACTTGGGAGATGGAAAGTGTATGACCCTAAAAACTCATAAAAAGTTGAACAAAAAAAAAGTAAAAATACACAGCAACTGAAAAGACGGCTACTTTATTAATTTCATTTATTATAAATAAAATCCCACCTAAACTACGCGCCAAAAACATCCTATAAGAGAGACGTCTCTGCACAATCAACTGATCACAAAACCAGAAACAAACGCCATATTTCCTAGAAACCATTCACGTTAAAAACGCCAAAAATAATAGTTAAAAAAGCCACAGATGCAGAACCTCGATTCTGCTATATTGAATATTGATCTGAATGAAGTTTCACTGAATGGATTCTTCTCTGAGTTGGGTATCTCTATAATCTTTTGCTGAATGAGATGGACAAATATTCAAGATAAAGAGACTGATGACACTATAAAGAGACTTTGTTCTTGATAGATATATTGATGACATGAAGGGATCAATACATTAGAGCAGGCGTTGGTCTTCAACATGTCATCAAACAAGTATATATCCACCCACCAGAAAGGATGCCACAAAAAATAAGCATCTTCTAAAGATAACCGTTATGTAGGAAAATAAGGATCTACATAAGGTATTCAAAAACAGGTTCAAAACACCAAAAAGGTTAAAATAGAAGAGACTAATGACAGTGAAGATTTGGATGAGAAATTAGATTATAATTTTTAATTTCTTTTCATTTTCTATTGTTTGAATCTAATTCTCTGTTGTTTATCATCTAATTCTCTACTATTTTTAAAAAATTGAGTATAAAACGCCAAAAACTAAAAACATCAAAACGCCTGATAGTGTGAAAAACTGTGAGAACGAATGCTAGCAAAGCACGATATTGCTATATAAAACGCCAAAAAACGCAAACAAAATATTACTGGAAAAATCAACAATAATTGACAGATGAAAATTGAAAGAAACAGTAAAATAAAGAGACGGTATCATTATTGCCAAACATTATAGTTATATTAATGCCACTACATGGAAAATTGAAATTTATTTATCTTTTTCAAAACGCCATAATTGCCTGTCACATTATAGGCCTGTATCCTACATGGCAAAACACTTGATATAATAAAATCATGAAAATTGCTGATGTTTTTTACATTAAAGGCCTGTATCCTGATCTAAAAAATGTAGGTCCCCTTGACGTATGGATCTTCACAGAATCGTCAATCCAATCAAGAGTGCGGAATCCTCTTGATCAGAATTTCACAGAAACGAGTAGTAATCAGCAATTCACAATCAAACCGGGTTTCTATTGATTATCAAAAACAAGTTTTACAATCAATCAAACCCTAACTACACTCAATTTTGTCCAAGCTGTATAAGCTCTCACGAATTCTCTCTAGCAACTGTTTTGGCTGATTAACCTAAACCCTAATGCAAAGCCTTGTTTATATAACACAAGGTTTGCTACTTGGGCTAAGGTTTCCTACATGGGCAAAGCCCAATTCGTCCCCCTAGACCTAATGTGGGTTTTGTTTAGCCCAAACTCTATTATTCCACTAATACAAAGCTAAACCCGCTAACTGTTTATCGTTTAACTAATTACAAGATATCCAAAGACCAAATCTAAGCTGTTGTCACAAATATGCACCAACAAACTCCCCCTTGACAATAGCTTCATAAAATAACTTTGTCTTCAGTCATCTTGCAATCTTCATGTAGTCTTGCACTGTCTTTGGTCTTTAGCTAGCTTCAGCTTTAACAGCTTATGTCAGCAACAGACTCCCCCTAAGCTGATGCATCCAATCACCAAATCTTCAAAAACTTTAGCTTTTGAGTAAACTCCAGTTCAGCATATGTATAGCAATCTTCAAACTCTTCAACTTTGTTTGCAATGTAGAAAGGAGGTTCTACCATGCATCCAATCAAACTCGCATCTTCACAGCAACTTCTCAGCAACATACTGCTTCAATCTGTATACTATAAAACAAACATCTCGAGAAACCATAAGAATTTTTCAACAAAGTTAAATAAATTATTATTATTCAAGAGATAGTTAAACTGTATCACATATTAAGCATTTTCAAGTTATCACCAACACGCAAAATTTTTTGTCCAACACACAAGACCCTGTATGATTTAAAAATTTTGAACTCACTTTCTAACACCGTCTCCCCCTATCAGTAACAATTCCTCCAAGAATAACAGTTTTCCGTACGTTAAGAATTTTTTAAACAAAAAAAGACACTATTTTTGGATTTTTATATTTTATGAAAGCAAGTAAAAAACAAAACCAATAAACACTCTATTTTTGTGAGAATCACCGGTAAGAAGATCATATCAGCACAATCAAACTGTTTCACACTTATAGTTAATTCTTTATTTATTTTCGTGAAAAGCAGTCCAAGACGATTACCAGTATGTTTGTCCACTTAAACAAAATGCATGAACATTTCAAGTACCATTACCGTATGATACGTTAAGGTAATTTTATTTCTGATATATTAGTGTGTCCCACTTCAGGATATACCCCCGCGATCAAGGTATGCACAAAGATTCATCGTAGTAGGTGAGTATACTGAATTCATCCGTTTTGTATTTCAATGATAGATACTTGGTGATCAGGTCAGTACTTTCGTTCAGCAAAGAGACCAAAATATCTAACGTGGGCTAAGACAAATACCATTTTTTGGTACGATTTATGCATTTTGCACTTTTTGAATGACTCTCTAGGAGAGCTTCTTCATTTATGGGATTTCGCATTTTTTGCTCTTTTAAGATATCCTGGTTGTGCCTAGGTCAGCATGTATCTGGATGCAGCAGAAGGACAACCCTGATATCCCCAGATGAAATAACAGTATAAAGACCCAAAACCTCATATTTTGGCAAAATATCAACGCAAGATTTAAGGTCATTAAACCATACACCACTGATGTGTTCCCCACTCATATTCAGTTCATTTAGGTTTATATCACATTGGTAAGTTGATTATTTCATGCTTTTTGCCTACTGGTATATCATATAATGAAGCTGCTATCACACTTAAGCAATTTAATTCAGTTTGAGTGTGACAGTCTAACTTGTCGATGTACTATCATTTCTTCTTTTTCACACAGTGATAACTCATTTTTTATTTTCTATTTTTATGTTTTTCAATTTTTCAATGTTTTTGGATTTTCGTGGTTTTCTATTTTTTTTTTTTTTTTTAAGAAAACAATAAAATATTTACAAAATTCTTATGAAAAACCAGTTATTCATGATTCCTCATCCCGTTGAGTTCGACAAAATGTTCAGCGCGAGCCCTGTCAAAAGCTTTAGTATAAAGATCTGCCAGGTTATCCTGTGTGTCGACTCTATGAAGTTCAATTAGTTTCTTTTCATCACTTTGAACTTCATTTTAAATCATTTAATATCCACATGTCCATTATCATAATTTTCAAACTCTGTCAAGTAGGGGTGAGCAAATTAACCACCATAACCGATAACTGAACCATAACCGACATAACCGAACCACTAATAACCGATAACCAATATAACCAATGGTTATGGTTATGAAACTTTGTATAACCGCTCAATCGGTTATGGTTATGAAGCTTTTGTTAACCGAATATAACCGAAACCGAACCAAAGTTGTGATGTTAACATTATATAATAGATTTGTGTTTTACAAAACCATATAGAGGGTTTTTACTAAGATAAAAGTATGTAAGTAACAAAATGATTTTGATGTAGATGTCATTTATTTTGATAAAGAACTAAGGTGTTATGGCCATAATTGTTTTTGTTTGAGAATTACCTTATTAAAAAGAACTCTAAATCTGTAGTTTAACCAAAAAGTTTAGTCTTCGTTATCTTATAAAATAGGCTCAAGCTAAGTTCAAATCGTGCACAACCCTATTTATTTCAAACCTTGCTTGGTTACTTAACCGAAATTAACCAAAACCGAACCATAACCGACTTCATAACCGATTAACCATAACCGAAGTTTGGTTATGGTTATGGTTACCAAAACTCCATAACCGAACTAGCGGTTATGGTTATGGTTAATAGTAAAAACCGACCAAAACCGAACCATAACCGACTTCACATTCCCCGTCATATGCCTGAAGCAGCCACTATCAACATAAGTTGATAATCCTCCTTAGCAGCTCCTACACACACCAACTAAGAAATTAGTTAGATTGGGGGACCCAAGCCTTAATGGTCTTGGGTCGTCCAAATTCACCAACTACTGGAACATCCATCCAATATCCATTACTCCTAACTGGAGTCTTGGATCTCAGACCTGTTGATGGAATTTGATTTTGATTTCCACAAGGTCTATGGTCCTGAGGGTTCCTATATGTGTTTGGACTGTTTGACCTTTGAAAATTTTGATTTTGGTACGTTGAATTTTGATTCCAAGAAGCATGATTGTTGTAATTTCTAAAGCCATTGTTATAAAAAGTTCGACCACCATTATTTTGGTATCGATTTTGATATTGACCTTGACTTCTGAAATTATTAGAATTATAATTGTTCATTCTTGGTGAACTGCTTCTAGGTCTCTCATATCTGCCTGGTGGAGATTTAGGCTGAAATCTTGGTTGATTTCTTTGAAAACATGGAACTTGTGGAGTTCCTGTTCCAGCCTTATCTACACCAACAGCAACATTCTCTGGTTGCTTAGGAGCAGATTTCTTTGGAGAGTTTGACTCTCTCTCCTTTTTATCACCACTATTCTCTGGTGACTTCTCTCTCTTCCTCTCACTAACTTGTGCTTCACTCTTTTTGTTAGGACAGCAGCTAGCTACATGTCCCTTTGTGTGACACTTGAAGCACGATCTCCTTTTCAAAGACTTCTTAGCTGGAGTCTTTGAGGTAGATCCCTCATCAGATGGTGATGATGCCTTGGATGAATCTTGTTCAGTTTGCCTAATTTCATATTTTTCTATGTTCTTATTTTTTGCAAACTCTACATTCGATTCATTTTCAATAACAGTGGTTTCGTTTTTCATATCAATACCTTGAACAAAATTAATCTTTTTAACAAAAGTTTGATTTTTACTCTTAGGAGGTGAATTTTTCCTTTTCAAAGGTTCCCTGTTATTGTTCTTCTTAGCATCATCACTCTCAGACCCCTCACTTTGATTTGATGCGAAACTACTTGGTGCAGTTGACATAAAGTCTGTTAGCTCATCTTCATCAGGCAGGAATGAATAGTCATGACTAAGAGGAGGTGGGACTTCATTAAAGCCCTGAAAGCCCACACTGGTCTTGTCATTACTCTTCTTTAACCCACCCATCATGTGTTTCATTACAAAAGACGAATCCCTGAATTGACTTAATTTCTTTTCAAGTTCAACAATTTTGAGTTGTGCATCTGACAACTCTTTGCATTTTTCAGAAATCTCTTTTGTTTTCTCAGCCATCATGTCATGAGCTAAATCTATTACTTGAAGTTTTTCATTTAACTTGCATGTTAAAGATTCAATTTCACTTTCATACCCTTTTATCTTCTTCAAGTATACAGATTCGTTTCTTTTAGCAAAAAAGTTTGACTCTTTTATGTTCGACATCTCGCTTACCAGACTTTGGTTTTGTGTTGACAACCTGTCAACCTCACCCTGTAATTCACGACATCTTAAACACACAGAATTAGATTGTACCTCTTCCTCATGAACTTCTGTAGTTTGATCAGCAACAACCTGTTCAGCTTTATTCTCTTTCTCTACTTCAGCATCCACTTTTGCTTCAGCATTCTTCACTTTAGCTTCAGCATCATTCACAGTAGTTTCAGCCTCATCAACTGGCACTATCTCTGCCATGAATGCCTGAGTGGCACTCTCATTATCTTCCAGATGAACACTCCAATCATATGAACCATCTCGTGCTGTAGAGCTCAAAGCTTTATTCTTTTTGACATCTGCATTTCCCTGATATCGCTTTTGTAATGCATCCCAAATATCCTTTAAATTAGTGTACTTATTAAAGGTGTGCTTGATGCCATCAGGTAAGGACATCTTGATAGCAGCTAAGGCTCTCTTTTCAGCCTCATACATCTTTTTATCATCCTCTTGCATGTTCACATAGTCTGTTCTACGTGGTCTGCCCTCAAAATCGTGTGTTGGGTTTGTGTACCCATCTACAATACAGATCCACATGCGTGCATCCTGATATTCAATGAAGGATTGGAAGCTGTCCTTCCATGTAAGATAATTCTCCACCTTCATCATCTTAGGTGCATTCAAATTCGTCATGTTTGACATTTTAATGTAACAGACTGGTAAAACTGCACAAAATATCTCCGAAAACAGTGGTTACCAAATTACACCGTTAGAATCGTCTCGAAAAGACGAATCCAATGATATATAATGTCAAAAACCAAATTCGGGATTTTCCAGAGTCTTTTTTAATACAAGGAATTCAACGGTGCAGACGGTTTTGTCAAACGAGCTACGAATCACTTTCTATTTAAGAAAACGTGAATTTTTACTTACGTTTGCCAGAAAATATTCCACTCCTTATTAATTTCTCTACTAATTTCGCTGGGTTCTGGGTTAATTTCGCTGCTCAGTTCAACTTAATCTCGCTACTCAGTACAAGTTAATTTGGCAGGTCTACTTCGCTGAAAAGGTCAAGTTCGCTGGTCAAATTCGCTGCCAAATTCGCTGCTTAATTTCGCTATTACGACGACTGGTAAAGTCTCCGAAACCGTGATAATTTCGCTGTGGAAAATTATACGGTTACCAAAGTCGCCTTTGGATTTAATTTCGCCGATAAAATCGTTGGTCAGTTAATTTCGTAGGTCCAGACTGCGAATTTAATTAAAATCGCCTGTAAACTTGGAAATTCAATCTTTTCGAAATTTCTGAGATTTTCCAGATTCTATCAACACTTTCCTGCAGAATCGAAACATCAAAAATATCAGTAATTTTCGAAAACCAGTGAGAAACCGAACGAAGAACGTGAAGAACACGAAGAACAATCTTCGAATCTTCAAGCCTTTCCAGCCAAAATCCTTCAAACAATCAACCAGAATTGAATCCTAAAACCTGCAGAATAGCAAACAAACAATGCAGAAGATCAAACAGCCAAATAATTTCGAAATTTTTTATCAAACCAACAAAAATTTTGAAACCCTAATTGTCAGGTTTCAAAAAAATTCGAAAAACTCCCTATTTCTGCCAAGCACAATTCTGAACCGAGCCTTGAAGAGCCTAATGCTCTGATACCAATTGTAGGTCCCCTTGACGTATGGATCTTCACAGAATCGTCAATCCAATCAAGAGTGCGGAATCCTCTTGATCAGAATATCACAGAAACGAGTAGTAATCAGCAATTCACAATCAAACCGGGTTTCTATTGATTATCAAAAACAAGTTTTACAATCAATCAAACCCTAAGTACACTCAATTTCGTCCAAGCTGTATAAGCTCTCACGAATTCTCTCTAGCAACTGTTTTGGCTGATTAACCTAAACTCTAATGCAAAGCCTTGTTTATATAACACAAGGTTTGCTACTTGGGCTAAGGTTTCCAACATGGGCAAAGCCCAATTCGTCCCCCTAGACCCAATGTGGGTTTTGTTTAGCCCAAACTCTATTATTCCACTAATACAAAGCTAAACCCGCTAACTGTTTATCGTTTAACTAATTACAAGATATCCAAAGACCAAATCTAAGCTGTTGTCACAAATATGCACCAACAAAAAACAATAAAAACGCCAAAACAATACTTAAAACGCCAAAATATTTACTATGATTCTGGTCTAAAAACGCCGCGTATTTATTAAACGCCAAAAAAATGGAAAGATGAAGTGACACGCGTTAAAAAGAAGAAATATGAAAGGACAAAAAAGCCCCTCCGCCCTTCTCTAAGCGGCGTGACACGTGTTGGGCCAGAAAGCGTTCTCGCCGTTCTCACACTTTTGACCGTTTTCTCTTGATCTCGTTTCTATATATATATATATATATATATAATGTAAGTATCTATAGAAAACCCACTTTAATTTAGAAAACCCGGGAAACTCAAAGCTCCCGATGTTTTTTTTTTGAAAAAAATTATACATGTTTTTAAGGGTTTTGGGCAAAAAAAATCAAAAAAGCGCCGAGTAGATATTTTAAAAAAAAATAAACAAGTTTTGGTGTAACACATGTTACAAATATGTCAGATGAATGTAACACATGTTACACCAAAACTTGTTTATTTTTTTTTAAATATCTAATTGGCGCTTTTTTGATTTTTTTTCCCAAAACCCTTAAAAACATGTATATAACATGTATAATTTTTTTCAAAAAAAAAAAAACATCGGGAGCTTTGAGTTTCCCGGGTTTTCTAAATTAAAGTGGGTTTTCTATACATCCTTCCCCTATATATATATATATATATATATATATATCAAACAATTTTAAAAATAGTATAAAAAATACTATATTAATGAAATTGTGAGTAAGTGATTTTAAAAGTTGTTATAAAATATAGGAGTTGGTTCCGGTACAAATCATACTTATCATACAAACCGTAAGAACAAATCCTAGCACTTAATAAAAGTTAAATTAGCACATACCAAAACAATACATACATAAAAGTAGCACTTTTAAATTATATTAGCACATGAAAATTAATCAAGATAATTGATTTTAGCTTATATTTGAATAATATCAGCACTTTTCTTAATCAACACCTTGAAAATAAAAGGAAAATCCAAATAAGAATTAATTGCTTGTTCACATATTTACAGGTAATTCAATATAATTGGTATTATTTAGGATATGATTTTATCATTTATATATAATTGGTTGGATGTCGCGTGCCACATTTTAAATGGTTCTTACAGTTTGTATGCGAAATATGGTTTGTATTTGATCATACTCCTAGTATAATTAGAGGTAAAGAAATATTAAGAAAAGAAAAACACTTGTAAAATTAAATTATATATTGATAAACGGTTTATATAATTTAGTATGATAATAATATTATATTAATGAAATAGTCAAGGGAAATAATAAAAAAAACAAAGAGTGAAACTTATATATTTATCAAACGGTTTACAGAATTTAGTATGATAATAATATTATATTGATGTAAAAGTGAAGGAAAATACATTAAAGAAAAGCAAAGAATGAAAAGGACAAAGTGGATGGTGTAAAGCTTAAAAGGAAAAAAATCTCTCCAAGTGGTCCAATCATATATAGTCACTCTACATCAATCTTGCAATTGTAATATACATAACAGTCAAATTCTCCAAACAAGGTGACGAGCGTACATTTCTTTAGGATACATACACAAATCTCAATCAACATAAATGTTAACACCCTTCAAATACATTGATAAAATATGCATTTATAGTTCACATCGAATTACCACCGAAACCTTTAATTTACTTTTGATTAACAGAAAATAATAATATTCTCAAAGTCCCAACTTATAACTTTTACTAGTGGGAATGCCCGCGCGTTGCGGCGGGTGCGTTTGTTTTGTCGCCTCGTAGCCCCTCCACCGCTCTCCTCCATCACAGCCGCACCCCTCCCCACCGTCACCGCCGCATCCCTCCCCCTCTCGTCCTCCCTCACCGCCGGAAGCCCCCTCCACCACTCTCCTCCATCACAACCGCCACCCCTCACCCCAACGTCCTCCATCACAGCCGCACCCCTACCCCGTCGTCCTCCATCACAATGACCCTCGCCTTGTGGGATGAGATAGATGACATGTCAGTTTCTTATTGGGTATGATAAGGTCTCTAGTTCTCTTAACTTGGTGTGGTTCTTATAGGAAAGTAGCCCTAATAAGATAAACTAAAAGTATTTGTAAAGCGTAACTAAGTATCCAAAATAGTATATAAAATTATCATTGGAATAACAAGAAAAAGTTTTAAGCATCTGTGAAGCATGATAAAGAAACCAAAATAGTCAATAAAGTTATCATAAGAGAATAATATCCCCGCAAACTAAAAGCTACAACAGCTTTAGTATAGCTTGAAACATAAGAGAGAAACTCTCTTAAGTTGGCAACCACTTGTAGAAATATCAGCAATATAATTATTTGTCACCCCAGATAGTACATTTTCTCTAGCACAATAAAACAAATACTAACCAGGTCTTATGAAAAATAACCCTACTTTATGACTATATTACAAGAAGTCAGTCATCCAACATGTCTTTGAAAAATTATTTTACAAGTAAATTATGACACAATCTACAATTGGTTAAACTTCAAACTTGAGCCATTTATCCAAACTATTCATATGGTTGTAATGATGACTGAATATGATCTGCCAATTAACTGCAAGAAAGACACAAGCCGTGGTGGTTAACTATTAAAGACATCCATTTCAACCTTAACTTGTTTGACCCGTTACCCGACGCGTACATCTTGCGATCTCTAGTGCCTCAAGACAAATATAATTACTTACCGAGTAACCCGATGATGTATAAAACTCTTTTGCAGACGGGATTGAGTCCGTGAACAGTCCTCTAAATCGATCAGCAAACCAAAAAAGCTGCATTTTGTGAAAACAAAACCAAACGTCACGTCAAAAAACAGCCACGACGAAGTCATTAGGAACTAAGAAATAATAAGTAGTTGTTCCTGACCTGTTTTGCATGAACTAATAACAAATCAGAGTAAGAAGAGTTATAAGGCATAAAAGCAATAGCCGCTGCAGCCATAGCAGCAGCAGTTTCATCCGCAATGTCTGAACCCGAGTGTTCAGTATCCACTTTATAAGCGGTTTGTGGTGTGGTCATGTCTTCTGCCGGCTCCCAACAGTAGTGGTTCGAGTCCCCATCACCTACCTGCATCACAATTTTAGTAAACATTTAGGTAACCAAACGTTTAATTTCTCAACTATATCGTTCATTTTGTTGCAAACTTACCAATTGTTGGATCTGGGTGTGTGTAGTTTGTGTTTTTCTTATAAACACTTAATCAAATTGAAAATTCAACACTCTTACTTAGTTTTATTATTTGTACCTGTCCCCAAAGAACATTGTGTTGTAAATGGGCTTTAATGAAGTAATCAGTACCCCATTTGATATTACACACTCATATCCCTCAATACTTGTATATTATATCGTATTTACCCAACAAAAAAAATTAAGAGTAAAGTACACAGAAGGTCCCTGTGTGTCACGACCCCCGTCCCGGTGTTACCCGGTCCAGGAGTCGCGGGACAGAAACCCATGGTATTTATGATTTGAGTTGACACCGGAAGTTTAATAGGATCTTTTACAACTTGAAAATGCCCAATTATTTTATTTCATAAGTTGGGACAACCCCGTAATTTACAGTAAAGGAAATTTCACGAGGAAATCCCTTGTTTTACAAAACATGTTTATTTATTTTACTGAGCCACCACTTCAAGCTTGTTAGTGCTCCGTAGCACGTTTTCCTTGATTCACAGTAAGTCACCTGAAACATGTTTTTAAAACTATTTTATCAGCGGGGAAATCCTGGCGAGTCATTCAGGTTAAATAAAACGACGCATTAGTTATGAATTACAGCATAAGAGCGATTAGAATGGCTACTATCTTATTTTTATCTGGTGTCGTGTCACATCCTGGTGACGATGGTCATACCACTATTGGGTCCTTTCACCCAAGTAGTGATGATTATCACTGTTAGGTTGATGAACCTAACCGTGAGAAATTAGTAATCTGCACAATACCCCACTTGCCAGTGATTCAAGATAACCAAGACTTAATCCCTGTAATTATAACTGGAAAATAATTTGAGGTATTGTAAAACACTTTTGATAAAAGAGAATGACTCACATTGCAAGTTTAGACGGGCAGAGTTTAGCCTACTGATAAGCCTGATAACCTAATTTAAACAACAATGCATACGAAACTAGGTCAGTAACTTAATACAACATTTACGATAAGCTCAATAAATCAAAACCCTCACGACGAATGACAAAGTATAGCCCGGATTCGGGCAGCACTTAAACATCCATCGGATCGGTTTCAATCAATCAGACATTGTATCGTAGCAGTGATCGAGTTATTACCCTGTTGTCGCAGCAGAGTGTCGGGATTTGATGGTTTTAAAAAGATCAGAGCACCACTTGACGTAGAAAATGAATTTTCTCGTCGTAATAAGACCAACATGCAAGTGCCAAACCCCAGATTTATATGCTGAAAAATGGTCCTTGTCGTGTGACGCGCCAGGGTCACCTGGCTCCCGCGCGTGGCGCGACGGGCACACTTCTAGGCTAGGGTAGCCTCGTGTCCACATAGCCTGGGTGAGTAAAAATTTCGACGAAATTCACTTTGTACAACAAACTGTGAAGATAATCGTCCATTAGGGGATATCCCCCTTGAGTTTTAGGGGGCCCTGATCCTAGTTTTGATTGTTCTGAAAATTTTAGGGGTCATGCAATATTATTTGGGGGTCTCAATTAGGGTTTTCTATTGGACATTATAAATTAAGAAATAATACTTTTGATGAGAGTTGTTACATCCTCCCCACCTTAATTAAAATCTCGTCCTCGAGATTTACTGAAATAAGTGAGGATAGTTTCGCTTCATTTTCGATTCTAGCTCCCAAGTATACTCGGGTCCTCTTTTCGAATCCCACTTGACTTTGACCAATACCAATCTTTTGTGTTTGAGAAACTTAATTTTTCTGTCTTCTATTTGAAGCGGTTTCTCCACGAACTTCAACTTTTCATTTACCTCTATGTCTTGAAGAGGTACTACCAGGGATTCATCAGATAAACATTTCTTGAGGTTAGATACATGAAATACATCATGTACCCCAGCTAACTCTTCTGGCAGTTGTAAGCGATAGGCGACTGGTCCTATTTTCTGGATTACTGAGAATGGTCCTACGTACCTCGGACTTAGCTTTCCTTTCTTACCGAATCGAACTACCCCTTTCCAAGGAGAAACTTTCAAGAGTACCTTGTCTCCAACTTGAAATTCTAGCGGCTTGCGTCTATTGTCTGCATAACTCTTCTGATGATCTCGAGCCGTTTTTAGTCTTTCCTTGATTTGAGTGATCTTGTCGGTGGTTTCTTGTACGATTTCAGGTCCTGATAATTGGCTTTCTCCTATTTCTGCCCAGCAAACTGGAGTTCTACACTTGCGTCCATACAGTGCTTCGAACAGGGCAGCTTCGATGCTTGAATGATAACTATTGTTATAGGAGAATTCAATTAAAGGTAAATGGTTATCCCAGTTTCCTCCAAAATCTATCACACATGCCCTGAGCATGTCTTCCAGGGTTTGAATCGTCCTTTCACTTTGTCCGTCTGTTTGGGGATGGTAGGCTGTACTTAAATTTAGTCGGGTTCCCATTGCTTCCTGGAAACTGGTCCAGAAATGGGAAGTGAAATGACTATCTCTATCCGATACAATAGAGAGTGGGACTCCATGTAAGGATACTATTTCGTCTATGTATAACTTGGCTAATCTTTCCATGCTAAAGGTTTCCTTCATGGGCAGGAAATGAGCTGATTTGGTTAATCGATCCACGATTACCCAAATTGCGTCGTTACCTTTTTCTGGTTTTGGGCAACTTAGTAACAAAATCCATGGTTATTAGTTCCCATTTCCATACAGACATTTCTAATTGTTGGAGTAACCCTGAAGGTTTCTAGTGTTCTGCCTTAACTTGTGAACAAGTAAGACACTTAGAGACATATCTAGCTATGTCCTTTTTTATTCCTATCCACCAGAAATTATTCCTTAGATCTTGGTACATCTTTTTATTTCCAGGATGCATGGTATACCTAGATTTATGGGCTTCCTCTAAAATCTTGTTTCTTAAATCTCCTTGCTTAGGTACCCAAATCCTTTTCTTGTGGAATCTCCAAATTCCATTACTTCCATGCTCTAATTCTTTTATTCTTCCTTTCATTCCTTCAACATCATCCTTGATTGTTGTTTCTTGAATGTGTTTCAGTTGTTCCATTAAATCTAACTGTAGATTTAATCTAAGAGCACGAACTCGCTTTTGCTTTTCATGATACTTACGACTTAGGGCATCTGCGACTACATTTGCCTTTCCTTCGTGATATTGGATATCACAGTCGTAGTCACTTAGGATTTCCATCCATATTCTTTGCTTCATGTTTAATTCCTTTTGCCCAAATATATATCTTAAACTCTTATGATCTGTATAGACTGTAAACTTACTTCCGTACAGATAATGTCTCCAAATCTTAAGGGCAAAAATTATGGCTCCTAACTCTAAATCATGAGTCGTATAGTTTTCCTCGTGCTTTTTCAATTGCCTTGAGGCCTCGCAATTACCTTCTTGCGTTGCATTAACACACATCCTAATCCTAGCTTAGAAGCATCACAGTAAACTTTAAAATCTTCTGTCCCTTCTGGTAAGGCAAGAATTGGGGCGTTTGTTAATCTTTGCTTCAAAATCCTAAAGGCCTCCTCCTGCCTAGGTCCCCATTCAAACTTCACTGCTTTACAGGTTAGCTTAGTTAATGGTACAACTATTTTGGAAAAATCCTTAATAAATCGTCTATAGTATCCGGCTAACCCTAGAAAACTTCTAACTTCCATAGCTGATTGCGGGACCTTCCATTTGGTAATCGCTTCTATTTTGGAGGGATCTACGTGAATACCTTCGTGATTCACCATGTGTCCTAAAAATTGCACCTCTTGTAGCCAAAATTCACACTTCGAGAATTTGGCGTAAAGCTTCTCTTTTCTTAACAAAGTTAAGAGTGCATGTAGGTGCTCACAATGCTCATCCTGGCTTTTGGAATAAATAAGTATATCGTCGATGAAGACAATTACGAATTTATCCAAATACGGTTTACAGATTCTATTCATCCTGTCCATAAATGCTGCAGGAGCATTTGTTAGGCCAAAGGGCATGACTGTAAACTCGTAGTGACCATACCTAGTTCTGAAAGCGGTTTTAGGTATATCTTCTTCTTGTACCTTCAACTGATGATATCCAGAGCGTAAATCTATCTTAGAAAAATATCTAGCTCCCTGAAGTTGATCAAAAAGATCATCAATCCTAGGTAATGGGTATCGATTCTTAATTGTAACCTTATTCAATTCCCTGTAATCGATACACATTTGCATCGACCCGTCTTTCTTTTTTACAAACAACACTGGAGCTCCCCACGGGGATGAACTAGGTTGTGTAAATCCTTTGCTTAATAATTCATCTAACTGCTTTTTCAATTCTAACATTTCGGTGGGTGCTAACCGATAAGGTGCCTTGGTTATCGGTGTAGTTTCAGGAATTAGATAAATTCTAAATTCTACTTCCCTATCGGGTGGTAATCCAGGTAGTTCTTCTGGGAATACATCCGGGTATTCTGATACTACTGAAATTTCTTTAAGTTCCTTACCTTTCGGGTTAATGATTACTGAAAGCATATACACTACTCCTTGTTTTCTTGAATTTATTTCCTGTAATCATTACTACTTCTCCTGTAGGTGCATGAATTTCTATGGAATTCTTATCACAAAGAATTCAAGCATGGTTAGCTACTAACCAATCCATTCCTAACACAACATCGAATCCGACTAAATTCATAGGTAACAGGTTTGCAGAAAATTTATGGCCTAAGAGTTCTATCTTTCTTTTTTGCAAAACCTTATCTATGTTAACAGAATTCCCATCTACCGTTTCTACAGTAAAAATTTGCCTAAGGTTGGTTAAGGGTAGGTTAAGAGTTTGGCAGAATGAAGTATTTATAAAACTTTGGTTTGCACCAGAGTCAAATAATACTTTTGCATAAACGTCGTGAACTAGGAACGTACCAGCTATTACATCTAGGATGAGTTCTGCTTCTTGGGTAGTTAACTGGAATGCTCTTACATTCTTTTTGGTAGTTCCTTCTGCAGGTTTGGCTTTGTTGTCAGCTGGCTTGACCAATTTGGGGCAATCTGGTCTAAAGTGTCCAGCTTCTCCACAGTTGAAGCAGATTGTTGATTTCTTCCTTCTACAATCTTCTTCTTGATGCCCTGGAATTTTGCAGAAATTGCAATACCCTTTGCATCTTCCAAAATGCTTTCTTTTACAAGTACTGCAGAATGGAGCAGTGGAAGATTGCCCGGTTCCCTTTTTCTTGAAATTACTACTATTACCCACACGGAATCCTTGGGTAATCTTTTGGGCCACTTCCTTTTTCCGGTTTTCTTCTCTTGCACGTACAAGTCCGTCGGTCAAGGTGTTGGCTAATTCTACTGCATCGTCAATTGTGCGAGGTCTCGCAGCTTTAACGATATCATGGATTTCGCCAATCAATCCCCAAATATAGCGAGATATAAGTACCGGTTCTGGCGAAGCCAGGGTTGGTACAACTCTAGCATACTCGAAGAATGTCGAAGTATACCCTCGGCAGTCAACGTCTGTCATCCGGTGATTGAGGAATTTATTTGCTATTTGTTCCTTTTCATATTCAGGGCAAAATTTTCTTTCTACCAGACTTTTAAATTCTTCCCAATTCATGGCATAAGCCACATCGCTTCCCTTGGCTTGTAGTACCGTATTCCACCATTCTAATGCCCCTTCTTTAAAAAGATGCGACGCGTACATGACCTTGTCTTCCTCGGAACATTTACTTATTTTAATTACTGCTTCGGTTTCCTCTAACCAACGTAGTGCAGCAGTCACCCCTTCATTGCCTGCAAATTCGATGGGTTTACAGGCAAGAAATTCCTTGTAAGTGCAACCAGGCGTTGCAACTTTCATTCTTTTAAGAAATGGGGCTTGCACCACATCATCATTATTATTAATGTTGCCGCCTCCATTTACACTATTACTGAAATTGTTGCTGTGAGTACGTTTGCTGGGAATAATTGGTTGAGGTTCAACTAGAATTCGGGCAGCAGCAAGGATTGCTGGAATAGCATTTGCTATTCCCTGGGCAACGATGTTTTCTATATCCTGCCTATTAAGAAATTGGTCTCCATTGTTTTGCTCAGATTGGTTACCCTCATTAACTGGTTCATTACTAGCGTGTTCCATCTGGTAATTAATATATATAAGTTATTAGCACAAGATAAATAACAACCAAACATGGTAAAGCAATCACACCTAATCACATCAACACTTATAGCCAAAATTGTCGACTTTGCGACTTCCATATTTTATATATTTTAGTATGCATCCGTACACACCAAATATCTTACAAAAGTTTTATTTTAAATCATTTTACATGATTAGATTTTTATTATTATTATTATTAAACACGTAACCACACAACTACATGCGATCCCCTTCAGCTGGCACTTCAGAAATGACGTTCCCTCTTGTCGTATTTCCATGATATTCTCTCCCCCACTTCTCGGATTCTATTTCCTGCGTCCACCAACTCCTCGCCATAGTGGCGGAGTTCAGCTAGGTTTTCTGTGCTCATAGGTGGGTTTGGTGCAGGCTCGGGGTCAAACGGGGGAAAAAAGGTATTAGGGTTATTTAAAAGATTCTGAAATTGCCAGTCAGTGGTCCACCATTCTTCTAGCTCTCCTGGTAGAGGTCGGGGGTGGATAATAGGATCTGGGATAGCAGGTTCCAGTTTAACTGGAAGTTGTGCTTCCGCTGGGTAATTGAAAAGATTTTCATCGGCAGGTCCGATGAGGTCACTAAGTGCCAGTTTACGATCCAGCTCTTCCCATGATGGCATTTCCTGGGCTTGCCTGGAACTTTCCCTGATTTCTTTTCCTTTTCCTTTATCCTTCGGATCCTCAGTCTTTATAACTTTCTGTGTTGCGGGTTTCTTCCTACGCACACGCCTCCAGCCTACGAGTCTTCTTCTCCTTTTCGGCTTTGGTTTCTCTTGAGGTTGGTCTTGGAATACCATTGGCCTGGTAGCCAGTGAAGGTATCGATAGTATCCATATATGTGGTATGGATAGTAAAGTTTTGAAGTGCTTCTGACAGTTCATTCATGCTGATAGCATACATGAAGAAACACACAAAATTCTAAGTTAAAATTTTGTAAATTAAATTTTAATAGAATCACAGAATGGCAATCAGAAAATTAAGTATTTCTAAATACTTAATTGGCTTAAATCAGTGGCTCTGATACCACCTTTTTCTGTCACGACCCCCGTCCCGGTGTTACCCGGTCCAGGAGTCGCAGGACAGAAACCCGTGGTATTTATGATTTGAGTTGACAGCAGAAGTTTAACCGGATCTTTTACAACTTGAAAATGCCCAATTATTTTATTTCATAAGTTGGGACAACCCCGTAATTTACAGTAAAGGAAATTTCACGAGGAAATCCCTTGTTTTACAAAACATGTTTATTTATTTTACTGAGCCACCACTTCAAGCTTGTTAGTGCTCCATAGCACGTTTTCCTTGATTCACAGTAAGTCACCTGAAACATGTTTTTAAAAATATTTTATCAGCAGGGAAATACTGGCGAGTCATTCAGGTTAAATAAAACGACGCATTAGTTATGAATTACAGCATAAGAGCGATTACAATGGCTACTATCTTATTTTTATCTGGCGCCGTGTCACATCCTGGTGACGATGGTCATACCACTATTGGGTCCTTTCACCCAAGTAGAGATTATTATCATTGTTAGGCTGATGAACCTAACCGTGAGAAATTAGTAATGTGCACAATACCCCACTTGCTAGTGATTCAAGATAACCAAGACTTAATCCCTGTAATTATAACTGGAAAATAATTTGAGGTATTGTAAAACACTTTTGATAAAAGAGAATGACTCACATTGCAAGTTTAGACTGTCGCAACCCCCGATCCCTTATCTGTCCCGGGAACGGGCGGACGCGAACTCAGAGTTTCGGTGGTATCAGCTTGTTAATTTGGCAGCGGAAATTACATCAGGACCGTAGTTAGGAAATGTTTATCAGAGTAAAACCACCATATTTAATATTAATAATCCCATGGGCAAAACCCAAGTTTCTTATTACAATACGTTTATAGGGATAAACCTTATTTTATTGAATTTAAAACATCGTCTTTTAGGTAACTTTTATAGCCACATTTTTCCCAAGCCTTCAGTGCTCTCCAGCTTGCTTTTTACTAATTGGCTGTCACATTGTGTTACCTGAAACGCGTTTTAAAAACATTTGTTAGTGGGAAATACTGGTGAGTGAATCCCAGTTTAATTAAGAAACATTTTATCAATTAAAACAGTATTGAGAGCCATCACATTGTTTATTTCTACACAATTACTCATTCAGTACTGTCAATCCTGACTTGTGGGTCATATTACACATTGGCTAACTCGTTGTCCAATGGTAACGTACTGTCATCCCGACTTACTACTCACAGTGTAGTAAATTTTGTATACAAAACCCCAACATACCGGCAGTAATTGAAGAACTACAAAGACTCAATCACCGCTTAATCGCATTGTAAAATAATTAAGGTTTTGTAAAATAGTTACTAAAAGATTTACAAAAAGAGGATAATCTCACATTGTTATCTTAGACTTCGTGTAAGGGTTTCCTGGGAATAATCTATAATTTTCACAAATGTACATAGGTTAGTATCATAACCCTTTGAAAATATTAATGATACCCTCCCCGAGACGGCATTCCAACAACTACGTCGGGCAGAACCACGACAGTTGTTACAAAACCCTAAATCAAACGGACAGCGTATCTATTACGAAGCTGGGGTTATAATACTTACAACGGGGCAGAACCTTGCTAATTAGGGGGTATAATACCAGCTTCCTATGCCTAATATTTCAGAATTTTGAGATACAGAAACGTTTGTGAACGAATTGAAATGAAATCCGATGCGTTCTATTTATAGGTGCTGAATTTGGGTCTCACGCGGCTCGCGTAAAAGATAAGCGAGGCTTACGCTGCCCGCGTCGTAGCTGGGTAGGGTTTAGGTGATCCGGGTCATCGCCTAGACTCGCCACGATGTCGACACGTGTCGGCCTCTGGTGTTGCTGCGTTGTTGATCTTACGCGGCCCGCGTTAGCTTAAACGAGGTCTTACGCGGCCCGCATTAGCTTAAACGAGGTCTTACGCCGCCTTAACTTAAGAAATCAACGAAGTCAGTTTTGAGCCTTGATACCGCCCACGTGAAGGTTGAGGTGGGTCCTACGCGGCCCGCCTTAGCTTAAAAATCAGATTTTAAATTTTATTTTAAACGCTATATTGTATTTCGGGCTCGGTATTCACATACGGGGTGTGTTTAAAGACATAATGGGATATTTTAAAATATACTGGGGTGTCAGAAATATTATGAAAGTGTCGGTTTTACTGAGGGTTGTTACATTCTCCCCACCTTGTTTTAGAGCTCGTCCTCGAGATCTACTAGAACAAATGCGGATATTTCCTTTGCATTTCAGATTCAAGCTCCCATGTGTACTCAGGTCCTCTTTTGGAGTCCCACTTCACTTTGACCAGAACTAATCTCTTATGCTTGAGATTCTTGACTTTCCTGTCTTCAATCTGTAGAGGCCTTTCTACAAACTTGAGTTGTTCATTTACCTCTATATCCTTAAGAGGTACTATTAGTGATTCATCAGCTAAACACTTTTTGAGATTAGATACATGAAATACATCATGTATTCCAGCCATTTCCTCTGGCAATTGTAGCTGATAGGTTACAGGTCCTATTCTTCTAATAATTTCAAAAGGTCCAATATATCTGGGACTTAGCTTTCCCCATTTGATGAATCTTACTATTCCTTTCCAAGGAGAGACCTTCAATAATACTTTATCTCCTACTTGAAATTCCAAGGGTTTGCGTCGGTTATCGGCATAACTCTTCTGTCGATCACGTGCTGCTTTCAATCGTTCCTTGACTTGAATGATTTTGTCAGTTGTTTCCTGCACTATCTCAGGTCCAGATAGTTGCTTTTCCCCAATTTCTGCCCAACAGACTGGGGTTCGGCACTTTCGTCCATAAAGTGCTTCAAATGGTGCAGCATTGATACTTGTGTGATAACTCTTATTATAAGAAAATTCTATTAATGGTAAGTGATCATCCCAATTACCTCCGAAATCAATTACACAAGCTCTAAGCATGTCCTCCATTGTCTGAATTGTCCTTTCACTTTGTCCATCCGTTTGAGGATGATAAGTTGTGCTAAATTTTAACTTGGTTCCTATTGTCTTTTGGAAACTTGACCAAACATGAGAGGTAAATCGGCTATCTCTATCAGAAACAATTGATAAAGGAATGCCATGTAAAGAAACAATTTCATTTACATACAACTTAGCTAACTGTTCCATACTGAAAGTTTCTTTCATTGGTAGGAAATGAGCTGACTTGGTTAGCCTATCTACAATCACCCAGATTGTATCATTTCCTTTCTTAGTTTTGGGTAATTTAGTAACAAAATCCATTGTTATCAATTCCCATTTCCACACTGGCATTTCTAATTGTTGTACAAATCTTGAGGGTTTCTGGTGTTCAGCTTTGACTTGTGAACAAGCTAAACATTTAGAAACATAGGCTGTTATGTCCTTTTTCATTCCTATCCACCAGAAATTCTTTCTTAAATCCTGGTACATTTTATCATTTCCTAGGTGCATCGTATACTTAGACTTATGGGCTTCTTCTAATATACGATGACGTAGGTTTCCTAATTTAGGTATCCACATTCTCTTTTTATGGAATCTCAAAATTCCATCTGTTCCTTGTTCTAATTCTTTTAGCATACCTTTTAATTTTTCAGTATCATCCTTGATTACTGATTCTTGTGCTTCTCTTATCTGATCATTTAAATCTACTTGTAGATTTAATTTGAGAGAACGTACCCTTTTTGGCTTTTCAGGATATTTTCGGCTTAAAGCATCTGCCACTACATTTGCTTTTCCTTCATAATACTGGATATCACAATCATAGTCACTAAGCATCTCCATCTAGCGTCTTTGTCTCATATTCAATTCCTTTTGCTTGAAAATATACCTTAAACTCTTATGATTAGTGAATATGGTAAACTTACTACTATAAAGGTAATGTCTCCAAATCTTAAGAGCAAAAATTATAGCTCCTAACTCTAAATCATGGGTTGAATAATTCTCTTCATGATTCTTAAGTTGTCTAGATGCATAGGCTATAACCTTTTGTCGTTGCATTAATACACATCCATAACCTAATTTGGAAGCATCATAATAGACTACAAAGTCTTCAGCTCCTTCTGGTAATGCTAGTATGGGTTTATGGGTTAATCTTTGCTTAAGGATTCTAAAGGCTTCTTCTTGCTTTAATCCCCATTCAAACTTAACAGATTTACAGGTCAGCTTAGTTAAGGGAATGGCTGTTCTAGAAAAATCTTGGATAAATCTTCTATAATAACCGGCCAATCCTAAGAAACTTCTAACCTCGGTTGGTGACTCAGGGGTTTTCCATTTAGTAATTGCCTCGATCTTTGTGGGATCCACATGAATTCCTTCATGATTAACTAAATGTCCAAGAAACTGTACCTGTTCTAGCCAAAATTCGCACTTTGAAAATTTAGCGTAAAGCTTTTTCTTTCTTAATAAACTTAAAAGTGCGTGCAAATGCTTTGCATGATCTTCTTTATTCTTAGAGTAAATGAGAATATCATCTATGAAGACAATTATGAATTTATCCAAATATGTCTTACATACTCGTTTCATCATGTCCATAAATGCGGCTGGGGCATTGGTTAAACCAAATGGCATGACAGTAAATTCATAATGGCCATACCTCGTTCTGAATGCGGTCTTAGGAATGTCCTCTTCCTGTACCTTTAATTGATGATATCCTGACCTTAAATCAATTTTAGAGAAAAATCGAGCTCCTTGTAGTTGATCAAACAGATCATCGATTCTCGGTAATGGGTACCGATTCTTAACCGTGACTTTGTTTAATTCATGGTAGTCAATGCACATACGCATTGATCCGTCATTCTTTTTAACAAATAGTATCGGCGCTCCCCATGGTGATAAACTTGGTTGTATAAATCCTTTCTCTAACAATTCGTCCAATTGTTTCTTTAGTTCTTGCATTTCTACAGGTGCCAAACGGTAAGGTGCTTTGGCAATCGGTGTTGTTCCTGGTATTAAATGGATCCTGAATTCAACTTCCCTATCTGGAGGTTGCCCTGGCAATTCTTCTGGAAATACATCTGAAAACTGAGATACAACTGGAATATCTTTTAAATCCTTTCCTTTAGTGTTAGTGATTATGGAAATCAAATACACTATAGAACATTTTCTTATATAACTTGCAGTTTTCATCACAGAGATAAATTTTGTGGATCTAGATGGTTTATCTCCTTTTATTGTGATCGTTTTACCTTTTGGTGAATTTACTTGGATTGACTTTTGATCACATAAAATACTGGCTTTATTGGCTATTAACCAATCCATTCCTAAAACAACATCAAATCCTGCCAGATTCATGGGATAAAGGTTTGCAATAAATTTCTGATTTAAAATTTCTATTCTTGCTCCCTGCAAGATTTCAGAAATCCTAACGGTTTCTCCATTAGTTGTCTCTACTAGACATTCTTGTGGTAGTTTAGTTAATGACTGATTTAGAAATTTGCAAAATGATGTATTAATAAAACTTTGGTTTGCACCAGAGTCAAATAATACTTTAGCAAAAATATCATTAACTAAAAACGTACCAGCTATGACATCTGGAATCATCTTGGCTTCATCTGCAATTAGAACAAATGCTCTAGCATTTTGAGTATTCTTGTTGTTTGTAGCTGGAGCTAATTTTGGGCAATTAAGCTTGATATGACCTTGTTCTCCGCAGTTGTAACATATCCTGTTGTTAGCTTTCTTCCTGCAATTTTCTTCCTTGTGTCCCGATATTTTACAAAAGTTACAGTATATGGAGCATCTTCCTGAATGCTTTCTTTTGCAATTCTTACAGTAAGGTGTAGAGGTAGAACCTATATTTTTTCCACGATTAAAATTTCCAGAATGAAATTCTTGTGTGAGCTTCTGGGTTAGGTTCCTTCTTTGATCCTCTTCTCGGGTACAAACTAATTCATCTGTCAAGGTATTTGCTAGTGCTACAGCTTCTTCTATGGTTTGAGGTCTAGCTGCCTTGACTACGTGTCTTATTTCTCCAATTAATCCCTAGATATAACGGGAGATTAACACTGGTTCTGGTGAAGCAAGAGTTGGCACTATTCTAGCATATTCAAAGAATAATTTAGTGTATCCCTTACTATCCACACCAGTCATCCTAAGGTTTAAGAATTTGTTTGCTATCTGTTCCTTTTCATTGGGTGGGCAGAATTTCCTTTCTACCTTGTTTTTAAATTCTTCCCATTCCATATTGTAAGTTCTATCACTTCCTCTTGATTGGAGGATAGTGTTCCACCATTCTAGTGCTGAATTCTTAAACATATTAGAAGCAAACAATATCTTATCTTCTTCAGCACTCTTGCTTATTCTTAAGACTGCCTCAGTCTTCTCTATCCAACGTAGAGTTGCAATGGCCCCTTCGTTGCCCGAGAATTCCATTGGTTTACAAGAACATAATTCTTTATAAGAACAACCGTAAGACACGGTTCTTCTCCTTTTGGGAATGGACATTTGAAGTACAGGTCCATTGTTCACGCTGTTTTCGGGTTCGATTGGTCGCTTACTGCTATGCTTACTTTTATTATTCGCTTCTTGAATAGTTTGAATAATAAATGACATTGCATCTATGATTCCTTGTGCCACTATATGTTGAACAGCACTATTATCCATTTGATTTCCATTGTTATTGATGCTTGGATTCTCATTAACCACGTTAATGTTACTCTGGTTATCATTATTCAGATTTCCTTGATTTCCTTCATCGGCCATCTGAATTTTAAACATTTACCCCATATTAATATCACAAGATAATATTTAATATAATTAATCATACGACACGCAATCTAGTAAAAAACGTCGATCATTGCGACTTTTACTCTATTTTCATATACTATTATGCATCTATTACACACTAGTACGGAAATAAAAATTACAATACCAATAGAAATAGAATTACACTAATAGTAATAGGCATCCGTACACACATATTTTATTTTATTTTTATTTTATTATATTATATTATTATTACCATCTCATCCATCACCTCACGGATATGGATTTATCCAAATATCCATATTGCGCTCATCGTATTTCCATACGAGACGCTCTCCCACCTGTCGCATTCTCTCACTGCTTTCTAAAATTTCCTCACCGAAGGTCCTAAGTTCTTGCACGTTTTCTGCACTCATTGGGGGTGCAGGTTCTAGGACTGGGTTTGGAATCTGGGGTGCGGGTTCCTAATATGGGGGTGAAAGTGCCTGAAATCGGTAAGGATCTTCTAAGATCTCCCTAATGTAGTTATCATGGTAATAGGGATCTAAAGGGTCCATACCTGGATAGGCTCCTATGTTCTGTATGGGTGTGTCTTCATGTATCGGGTAACGTTGCACAAAATCCCTATTATCGTCCCACCAGGGGTCGTAATTTGGGTCTAGGGGGTTTGATGCTTGTACCCTAGGGATTTCCTCTGGGTTGAAATCATGCATCTCCATGATGCGTGTGAAGTGTATATATAAGTTTAAATATATTTTAAGCCCTTTTACACTTTTTAGTCAAGTTTTAAATTTATAAAACACGATATTTACTAACACTAAACACACATATGGGCAAGTGCACCCATCGTGAGCGTATAGTGTTGGTAAGATACCGAGGTCGTCCAAGGACACAAGAGCTTTTAGTACCGGTTTATCCTCAACGTCTAATCAAATCAAAAGTTTAGAAAAATGTTTTAAACTAAGAAAATAAAAATTAACTAAAATGCTGAAAAATAAAAATAAAAGAAAAACAGATAGACAAGATGAATCACTTGGTTCCGACTCGTGTTTAGTGTAACCTTTGATTATTTCCGCACTTTTGCACTTATTTAAGAGATTATCTTAGTTATTGTAGTAGGCCCCTCTTTTGGAGGTGACGTTACCCTCAACCCAGTAGTTTGAGTCAGCAAGGATACAATCCTAAAGGGTCGGATTATTGAAAGATAATTAATTAAGTTATTAATGCAAATTATGGTAGGCCCCTCTTTTGAAGGTGACGTTACCCTCGACTAAGTAGTCTGAGTCAGCAAGGATATAGTCCTAAGTAGCCGGGTTATAGTATTAATAGTAGTTTAACTTATGAGGGGATCAAAGAGTTTGGACCCCCGCCATCCAATACCGTTAAGTATTGAAGGAGGTCCTACTAAATTTGACCCAGGTCCCTTGCAGGATCTCTAAACGCTGAACAACGGCAAGACTCTTTCCAAACCGTTCCCTTAACCCCCGACCAGGTAGCCAACATACCTCCATATAGACCGTGGAGATATGAATGGTGAAAATCTTTTATTTTATATAGACAGAAAAATAATGCCAAGACACCACGGACAAACGATAAGGAAGAATCACCTTCAACATAAGAAACTAGTTATTAAAGTCATTAATACATAACCAATTAAAAAGTGCGAAAAGATTAAAAATAAAAAGTATTACACTAGACACTTGTCTTCACCAAGTGATGTAAGAGACTTAGGCAAACATGGCCTTGATTGTCAAGAACTCTTACGATCAATCTCGGATCCCGAGACGACTCACACACTCTACGATAGACAATGGATGATGGTGGTGGATGATGGTGTTATGGTCGTGGTGAGTGGTGGGTGAAGTGTGAGAGAGGTGGAGTGCCAAGGGATGGTTTGAGCTTGAGCCAAGCACTCCTATTTATAGGCTGAACAGAAGCTTCGGCACGGCCCCGTGTCCACATCCTTCTCTTTCTTCATTAATTGCTCTTGTCTTTATTAGTTGACCACGCCCCCGTGTCCGCTGAGCACGACCCCGTGTGAAGAAGCATATCTGTACTATGAAGATTTGCCTAGATTCTGCGAATCTTATAGTTGACCACGGCCCCGTGCCCGCTGAGCACGGCCCCGTGGTGGGCAATAGAAGCTTCTACCACTTTGTCTTTTCTGCTGACACTTGGGCACGCCCCCGTGCTGGCTGAGCACGGGGCGTGTTCAGTCTTCTGTCTTCTTGTTTTGCTTGGGAAGATGCTGTTGTGGGGTCGGGCAAGTCACGTTTGTTCCTTTTCTTTTATTTATGTTAGATTTTGCTGTCTTTTTGCTTCTTTTGTTAATTTGAGCTCATTTAATCCTGAAAATACAAAAGGAAGACAAAAGCACACTTTTTCCAACATTAGTACTAAAAAAAGGGTTAGTTTTATGCCACAATTGATGTAATTTATATGTTGCATTTTGCACACATCACTCCACTTGATTTTCAAGGTTTTCTATCTCCATGGGTTGGTCTGGGTTTAGTGGTTGTGGGGCTACTAGTTGTTCCAGACTCGGGTCAGTAGCAGTTGTAGCTAAGATGTGGAAATTGGCTAGGCTTCTATTAAGCATATCCTGTGTATGGGCATCTGTCTTTCGCTTAGCAGCCGCTAGAACTCTTTGCTGTTGCAACTTTCGCATTCTTTTCCTACGTGCAAAGGCTTCCTTACTGAACCATCCTCTTTTCTTATGAGGGAATGGCTCTTCTGACTGAGCTTTAAAAGTAAACATTCCTTCTTCCTGATCAGCAGAATACCCAGAAAGGGCAGGCTGTGAAGAGGTACCTTCACTCCTAGGTGAATCAGACAACTGACGACTCATGTCTGAGGGTCCTTGATCACTCATACTGTAAACTAACAAATAGTCAAATAACACATAACAAATAAACACAGTTATGCACGTATTTCCATAATTTATTTCCTAACACAAAATTTAGAATTTAAGTGTCAGCAGAACACTTCTTTGGCTTAGACCAGTGGCTAGGCTCTGATACCACCTTCTGTAGCAACCCCAAATCCCTTATCTGTCCCGGGAACGGGCGGACGCGAACTCAGAGTTTCGGTGGTATCAGCTTGTTAATTTGGCAGCGGAAATTACATCAGGACCGTAGTTAGGAAATGTTTATCAGAGTAAAACAACCATATTTAATATTAATAATCCCATGGGCAAAACCCAAGTTTCTTATTACAATAGGTTTATAGGGATAAACCCTATTTTATTGAATTTAAAACATCGTCTTTTAGGTAACTTTTATAGCCACATTTTTCCCAAGCCTTCAGTGCTCTCCAGCTGGCTTTTTACTAATTGGCTGTCACATTGTGTTACCTGAAACGCGTTTTAAAAACATTTGTCAGTGGGAAATACTGGTGAGTGAATCCCAGTTTAATCAAGAAACATTTTATCAATTAAAACAGTATTGAGAGCGATCACATTGTTTATTTCTACACAATTACTCATTCAGTACTGTCAATCCTGACTTGTGGGTCAAAATACACATTGGCTAACTCGTTGTCCAATGGTAACGTACTGTCGTCCCGACTTACTACTCACAGTGTAGTAAATTTTGTATACAAAACCCCAACATACCGGCAGTAATTGAAGAACTACAAAGACTCAATCACCGCTTAATCGCATTGTAAAATAATTAAAGTTTTGTAAAATAGTTACTAAAAGATTTACAAAAAGAGGATAAACTCACATTGCTATCTTAGACTTCGCGTAAGGGTTTCCTGGGAATAATCTATAATTTTCACAAATGTACATAGGTTAGTATCATAACCCTTTGAAAATATTAATGATACCCTCCCCGAGACGGCATTCCAACAACTACGTCGGGCAGAACCACGACAGTTGTTACGGAACCCTAAATCAATCGGGCAGCGTATCTATTACGAAACTGGGATTATAATACTTACAACGGGGCAGAACCTTGCTAATTAGGGGGTATAATACCAGCTTCCTATGCCTAATATTTCAGAATTTTGAGATACAGAAACGTTTGTGAACGAATTGAAATGAAATCCGATGCGTTCTATTTATAGGTGCTGAATTTGGGTCTCACGCGGCCGCGTAAAAGATAAGCGGGGCTTACGCGGCCCGCGTCCTAGCCGGGTAGGGTTTAGGTGATCCGGGTCATCGCCTAGACTCGCCACGATGTCGACACATGTCGGCCTCTGGTGTTGCTGCGTTGTTGATCTTACGCGGCCCGCGTTAGCTTAAACGAGGTCTTATGCGGCCTGCCTTAACTTAAGAAATCAACGAAGTCAGTTTTGAGCCTTGATACCGCCCGCGTGAAGGTTGAGGTGGGTCCTACGCGGCCCGCCTTAGCTTAAAAATCAGATTTTAAATTTTATTTTAAATGCTATATTGTATTTCGGGCTCGGTTTTCACATACGGGGTGTATTTAAAGACATAATGGGATATTTTAAAATATACTGGGGTGTCGGAAATATTATGAGAGTGTCGGTTTTACTGAGGGTTGTTACATAGACGGGCAGAGTTTAGCCTACTGATAAGCCTGATAACCTAATTTAAACAACAATGCATACGAAAATAGGTCAGTAACTTAATACAACATTTACGATAAGCTCACGAAATCAAAACCCTCACGATGAATGACAAAGTATAGCCCGGATTCGGGCAGCACTTAAACATCCATCGGATCGGTTTCAATC
This sequence comes from Helianthus tuberosus, assembly GCA_030545235.1. Taxonomy (NCBI): domain Eukaryota; kingdom Viridiplantae; phylum Streptophyta; class Magnoliopsida; order Asterales; family Asteraceae; genus Helianthus; species Helianthus tuberosus. The sequence goes on along the minus strand of CM060437.1, from coordinate 28,967,639 downwards.
AATCGGACATTGTATCGTAGCAGTGATCGAGTTATTACCCTGTTGTCGCAGCAGAGTGTCGGGGTTTGATTGTTTTTAGAAAGATCAGAGCACCACTTAACGTAGAAAATGAATTTTCTCGTCGTAACAAGACCAACATGCAAGTGCCAAACCCCATATTTAAATGCTGAAAAATGGTCCCTGTCGCGTGGCGCGCCAGGGTCACCTTGTAACACATTTGGTCCTCAGCTTTTTCCAAAAGTACATGGATGGTCCCAGTGGTTTTCTCTTTGTAACGCCTTTAGTCCCTAACTTCGACATGTTAAAAAATGCGTTACAAAGTGCAAACCCCATAGACCATTCGTGTACTTTTAGAAAGCTAAGGATCAAATCCAAAATTTTGGTACTTTACTCATAAATTAATATTAAATACAGCTGTTAAAAATATTAGAATTTGCATTTTATAATATGACAACTTTACCCTTTTATTTCTCCTTAAATTCCAACTCCTCATTACTTGTTGCAAGTTTAAGGAAAGGATATGGGTAAATTTGGTATAATAAATTAATAATCTTTGTTGGGTATATATTATATTAACACAAGTTACTCTAATCAGAAATATGCCATTCAAGAATGAAGAAGAATTTACTAAAATGCCAGTGTCTTACAGTTCAGATATCAGTCATCTTCACCAGCTTACTATAGAGAATACGATTATCCCTCCCAGTGTTGCTATCCAGCAATGCACTTTGTACAAGTTCCTGAATAGATAAGGATAACAAATGAAGGAAAGAGACTGATGAATCTACTCGTAAACACCTAACAGGTTCGGTCAAAACCAGTGGATTTTTCATATGGTTGACTAATTATTACCTTGACATCTCTGTGAGACATGCAGTTTCCCAATGCATGCAGGATCAGCCGTAAATCTTCAACGTGCACCTTCAAAACTCAAATCACCCAACTTTTAGATAAATGAACCGAAACTGCCATTGGTAGACACAAATATGTCCGCCATTCCCACCAATAAATGATGTTATCATATTTCTAAAAAAATTAAGGAGCTAGAAATAGGGCTAACATTCATAGGGTATGAGTGATCCATTTAGTTGTCGGCTTAACCCCACTGCAAAGTCGCACATGTCAATAACTTCCTGTCATTAACACAAAAAAAAACAAAAGAAACAAAAATACAACTTTTAACATCTGTAGTTTATACCAAGAGATATGTGAATAATGAAAACTACACCTGATATACCAAAATGTTAGGAGAATCGTTAGTGGTGTCTGGAAGCTCAATATGACCAAAGTTTCTTACCTATTAAAGCACAGGGAACCCATTTTAATCACTAACAGAACCAGAACATATGCCAATTTAAGTAAATAAAACTGCAAGTTCTGTAAGTAATGTAAAAGATAAGTCCATGGTGGAAATTAAAACTATCCTGGAAAAGTTTGAACAGATTCTGCTCCACTTAGTCGTTTCTACAAGATATAAAAGGGTTGATTACAAAAATTATACACATTACATGATTATTACCACTTATTTTAAATGCAACTCCCAACCGACCCAACCACCAAGATCAGCCTATGATCAAAATGCCGATAGAGACTTCTCGTATACTTATCAGACACTTCTATCCAAGCATAAATCTTTTGACCCTATCAGCAACATAAAAGAAAACATGTACAGACTATGGCATATCTTCATATAATCACATGATTTATCCCAATTATTTTACTAAAGAAATTTAATAGGTAGTAAACACTTACATATACTTTTTTATTCCGGTGAAAATAACGACGTCTCTGCCAAAGATGCAATTGAAACCCTAGTTCAATTTATAACCCTGATTTGCATTAGTGTTTGGAAAAATAGTTTGATTGTATTTGGGGGGAATCAAAAGCATCTGGTTGGGTTGAATCAGACCCTCACTATTTGCGATGCGATGAAGATGTAAAGTAGGTGAAAATAAGTACCTTCAATCGATGCGATGAAGATGTAAAATGGTGCTGAGGAAACCTTGAATGAAGCCCTAAAATTGCATATCCTAAATCCAATAGAAATCAAACTGAGAGTTGATTTTTTTACCTTGTCGGATTTAATTCGGTTTTTGAAGACGTAGTCAGTGACTCGCTTGATGGCCTCTGTGATCTTCATCTCCCAAATAATTCGAACTGTGAAATTGATTAATCCCTGAACTTCAACTTTCAAATGTTGAAGAGGATGAGCTCAGTTGTCGTACGAATCTATAAATTACCTAGCGAATCGTTTAGGAATTCTTGAGTTAGGTTTAATTTCTTCTGCTTCTGAAGAAAATCATTTGCATATATATAAATCCTACCCTTCAATTGTAGAGCATTTAATCGAAGGTGAGGTTAATAGGAATTGAATTTTGCATTCAATTCGGTCCATTGAGTCGTCCATGTCATTGAAGAAGGTTCGCATTCATGGTTCGGTTTCATAGTGTGGATGACTATTAGATTTCTTCAGGGACACTGGAGGAAAGATTTTTGTATGCGTGAGTATGAGGTGTGGGCAAAAATACTATTATACCCTTTGAGTGTCTTAAAATTTGGTGTTTTTTACAATTTCACCCTTATAAAATAAGCATTCTTTACTTGTACATATTGCATAAAATGATAGACGCCATGTAAAATTACATGTGTGTACGTCACTTCTCCTTTTTATAGTATTATAGATAAATCCCCAAAATAATTTCGGCGAAACCACCTAAGAGTTCGGTGTCCTTTAACCATCCATGGTTCAAACTTCCGGTAATATATAATTTATCAAATCCTTTGAATGCAAATTATCTCTATATAAATTAAGAGAAAAGAGCCCCTCACTTGTGGCCTAGTTGTAGAGACTTGGGTTTTTCAATTGAGACTCAAGTTAAATTCTCACTTGAGTCATATTGGGGTAGATATTGGGCAATGATGGTGACAAATCCACCGAGGAGGGTTCGATCCTGAGCCGCACCCCGGTTTTCATCCGGTTGTTACTTCAGCGAGGCATCTCGTGTGGAGGCAGTACGGTTTCCGAGGAAACGCCGTAACCAAGTCTGACCAACCCAGCACAAGCCCGGCTAAGACAACGTAGTCTGGGCAGATCTTGACTATAGAGCCGCCGTTTAGACGGTGTAACATTAGGTCACTCAAAAAGAAAGTCACCATTCAAAAACAAATTAAGAGAAAAGAGGAATAGTGACTTTTTCATCATACTATATTTCCTCATTTAGTGTAAATTTTCATTTGTAATCCATGTAGTTTAATCATTGTTTTCTTTTGCTTTTACTTTAACCAAATTATTTTTCTACCCCTAAATAGTGTTTTTTAACGAACACATTATCTTTTCTTTTTCTTTGCTATATAGAGTGTGGCGAAGGTATTTTTTTAGTTTAGTTTTTTAGGGAACGCCCAATACTATTTTGAATATATTTTTTTAACTTTTTTTTTGCTATAACCAATGCACCGAAACCGACCGATTTTCTATCGTTTTCTTTTTTCGTTTACCTTTGTTATTTACTATATTATTTTACCTTTTCTTATTATTTTGATGTTCAAAGCCGAGTTACGACGCCAATGGCATAACACATTTTGATATCATATTATTTAATTTTACGAATTTATTTATCAGTTGTCATGGTATACTATACGTTAAGAATTTCAACCGCGTTTCTGCGCAACGCGCGGGTAACTACGACTAGGGGTGCAAACGAGCCGAGCGGCTCGCGAGCTACTTGAGATCGGCTCAGAAAAAGCTCGAAACGAGCCGAGCCTTATCGAGCCCGAGCCGAGCTTGAGCATCAAAACAAAGCTCGTTTGTTTATCGAGCCCGAGCTCGAACCTCACATGTGAAGCTCATTAGGCTCGTCGAGCCTTATCGAGCCTTAGTGTAAAAGAGCCGAGTTGTGTCGAGCTTATTTAAACTTGTTTACAAGCCGACCTCGAACCTAAAAATAAGCTTATTTAGCGAACGAACCCGAGCTTTACTTATCGAGCTCGCAAGCCTAAAAAGTCTATTATTTATATTATTTGTATAGATAAATAAACGAGCCGAGCTCGAGCTTTGAAAAAAAGCTCGAATCGAGCCGAGCTCTCATAAGTTAATCGAGCTCGAGCCCGGGCTCGGCTCGTTTGCACCCTTAACTACGACCCTAGTTAATGTAATATTAAAAGAAGTTGGCAATTGTTTTTGCGTTTGTACTAAATTGATTGTAGAAGAAGTAATTAACACACGCTTGTAAATGTAAAAGTAAAAGTAAAGGGAGTTAATATTCACACACTTCTACTTTTTATCTCTATGTATTTTTTTTGAACGGTGACTTTATTTTTGAGTGACCTAATGTCACACTGCCTAAATGGCGGCCCTAGCCAAGATCTGCCCAGACTACGTTGTCTTAACGGGGCCCGCGCTGGATTGGTCAGACTTGGTTACGGCGTTCCCCCGGAACCCGTACTGCCTCCACACGAGATGGCTCGCTGAAGTAACAGCCGGATGAAAACCGGGGTGTGGCTCAGGATCGAACCCCCCTCGGTGGGTTTGTCACTATCATTGTCCAATATCCACCCCAATATGACATAAATGGGAATTGAACTTGAGTTTACATTGGAAAACCCAAGTCTTCTACCACTAGGCCACAAGTGAGGATATCTCTATGTATATACATATATAAAGAAAGATAGAGTTGTTTCATGTTTGTGGGTTTTATAGTTAAATATGGCGGACTTGGCGGTCAATAACTGGGCCTAGGATGTTTACGCCCGGTTCGGTCAACTTTGACAAAATTTGGTCCGAAAAGCTTCCAACAAGTCTCTTGTTGGATCGGCGGAAGAATTTTCACGGTCTTACAATTTAGTTTTTGTGGTTTAGAAAAAAAAATCAAAAGCATAGTGTAATAAATTTATAAAGTATTAAAATTTGTTCATGTTGATAATATATACAAACACTTCATATTCTTGAAATGAAAAGAAAATGTTACAAGATCGGTTGTAAGTTTCAAACCATAAACTGAGTTGTAAACCGTTAAAACGTTATAACTGAATTGTGAATTGAACCGTATAGATTTCAAACCGGCAAACTACTTTGTTCAGTTAGGATGATTCTATCAGGTTTTGATGGTTTGAACACCCTTAACTCACCATTCACAAATATGAATACTTTTGTTTTATATTTGTGAATGGTGTCCGGGATGCAGTTAGTAGAACCCTTGACTCTGTTCTCGTGGGGACGGGGCATTTCCGTTGTTTGAATCTCATGTTTGTGACATTATTTGATTTTGATTAAAAATTAATACGTTGCTAAGAGCATTCACATCCCTTCATCTATTATATTTTTTTATAAATACACTAAAAATCACTATAATTAATGGGATGTGGGTTCATTTGCAAAGACAAAGTTTTTAGACACCTGGGGTTGCGAGAGGAAGATATTAGGTTCAAATTCCACAGACGATTAGGATTGAAAGAAATTTGCCCTAAAAAAAACTAAATATTTCTACATTTTTTCTCTCATTTTCAATTAAATAATATTTTTTAAATCATTATCATTACATTTTCTCTCTTCTCCACTCACAACCGTTTTCAAAAAAAATAAATAAATGGGGTGAACAGTTTCCCCAAATATATAGATGAACAGTAACATTTTATTTCTTCTCTACCCATAACTACTTTGTATAATACGGAGAATTCACTTACAAATATATGGTAGAAGGGATGTGAATGCTCTTTTAGAGTTATAGGTTACATTTCCTTAGGTCACTGAATCGGTTCCCTCCCAAGTTCAAGGTCAAGTTCTAGTTGAATGCTCGAACAAAAGTTCAAATTGGTTAACTTCCGTACAACAAGTGTCACCGATGATTGGTCATGAGCATGATCACCAAATGAGTGGTAGATAGAATCTTGTCTCAGGTTTGTACGGAGCAGAGATGAATAATGTTTAAACAAAGGTCTAATGCAATAATCTTCACATGTACCAATGAGGTGGTGTTGTCAAAGGCAAAGCCTTTAAACACCTTGGGAGGGGAGGTCTTGGGTTCAAATCCCACAGACGTCAGAGAATGACCGATTCGTTTGCTTGGATGATGAGATAGATGAAGAACCGTTTTTCATGTAAGTCTCTAATGGCACGTAACTTGCAATATGAAGCCTATGACAAAATTGACATGCATCTTTACTCTTCCTGTTGTATTAGTCATACACTATTTAACATATATTGCCTACTAACAAGTATTGCCTCAACACAACAATAACAAACAACACAGGCTCCATTAATGTAGTCTTCTACAACGAAGCACTTAATGACATTGTCAAGATAAGTTGTCGTGACATGGTAATGGTTCATGGAAAAAGGAACCGAAAGGTGTAAACCGGATGAGATGGTTAAGGTGGTCGCTGCTTTTGATATCGCCGAGTACCTGGGATTCGAATCTGGTCCGGGGCATCTGTTTTTTTCTTTCTTTTGTACACTTTGGGCCTAAATTTTCCACATCTCAAATTACCTACGAAATGGGTTACCTTTATGTTTTACAAAATTTTAAATACACATGGTAATATACATATCAAATTACTTATGTAATGGGATAATTCTGTCTTGCAAAATTTTTAATTCTTTAACAAGTTTGTTGTCTTTTTGTCAATTCATGTGTTTGCTACACCACATCGTTAATCTCTTTTACCATGGTTTATGCATTCTTTAGATAATGGCAAGTGTCACCGTCCTCCCTCCATATGCTTTCATTACTTCCTAAATGAAGTCGTAAACGCCTGTGTTACAATGAAGCCATAAACACGCGCAATAACAAGTACAATGAAGTCGTAAACGCTCGTGTTACAATGAAATCGTAAACGCTCGTGTTACAATGAAGCCGTAAACGTGCCGCATCTCTCGCGGATGGGTCAACAATCTAGTTCTCTTTAAATGTACAACTCTAATTATTTATTAAAAACATATTTTACCATTGATTTACCATAACTTCTTATTACTTAATTTCTAACTCATTTAGTTTTATTGAAATTGAGTTTTCTTTGATAACTTTCATTCATTAAAGGACTATTTAGCAACTTCTGAAGGACTGTTTGGCAACTTTTGAATGTGTAAGTGTTGAACCAGTAAGATGTCTGAACCATTAAGTGCTGAATTAGTAAGAAGTCTAGAGGTCTGAACCATGAAGAGTCAGTATAATGTTTAACCATTCAGAGACAAATGTCTAGAGACAAATGTCTAGAGACAAATGTCTGACCAATTCAGATAAAAAGTCTTAACCATTCAAATTCAGTATAATACTTAACCATTAAGAGGCAAATGTCTGAACCATTCAGATATTTGTAAACAGTCTGAACCATCAAGTACTAAACCAGTAAAAGTAAGATGTCTGAACCATTAAAAACACATAAAGAGCTAAACTAACAATCCTAATTTTTTTTCTTCGGTATAGCAAGTACCATATCACTATGGTTTTCAATTGATTAAAACCACATCTCAGCACATCTATTTTTCATTGATAAAATTTTTCTTTAAATTTCTTCGGTATAGTAAGTACCACTACCTCACATTGATTATTTAACGGGTGTTTAGGTGTGAAATTCCTATCTTTTCAATACAATAATATTATATAATCTATACTATATAATAAAATAAAATTATGAGAGCACATATTATTTATTAGAGCTATCTATTATTCAATTTATGTTGTCCCGTCTCTCTCCCATCCTTAATTATCTCATACTTAATTATAAATACTTATTTTTTATAATAAGAGATATTCATTATATATAAATATTAATAAATTATAAGACCAGAACAAACAACAAATTTAAATTCGTCGTCTTTACTTTGAAACGAACTATTTGGTATTTTATTCTTATAAAAATAATCTATTAACTTCATATATTTATTTTATTCTTATAAATTCTCAAAGATATATAAAAATAATCTATTAACTTCATATAAAATTATCTTCAAATTATATAAATAAAATATTAATACATTTGATTTTTCATTATTCTCCACCGACATTTTTTTAATTCCTCTCATCCTCACCTATTTACATGACATATATTATTCCTGCATATTTTTATGTATTAGCTAAGAAACATCTAAATGAGCATGCATCTCATTATATATGCATATTAAATTGGATTAGATATTGGTTGCTATAAAATATATCCATATAATAAAAAATACAAATGGATCGTTTTGTCATATACTATAGTCAACATATATATTGTTAGTATAACAAGTTATTTATTAATATTAATTGCAATGGTTATTGCTATATAATAATTTTATTTTGTTTTTCACTTATCTCTTATTTATTTAATTTTTTTTACCTTCTTTTGGTTTTCTGCTTATTAATATTTCATTGATTCAACCACGTGTAACACACAAGTTCTAACCTATTAAACATATAAAAAAATAAAGTAAAATGTTATAACGTATGTGATATACAAGTTTCTAACCTAGTAATAAATAAAAAACAAAGTAAAATGTTATAAAAAGTATAGTACATCAAAGTTCATTTTTTCAAAACATATAACTTATTTAAATCACGGGTTTATTCAATCCGTGTAATGTACGGGTTTTAAAAGATTTAATTTTATTATTACTTAGTATATAAAATTATATTTATTTAGCCCATGACATGGTGTGTTAATCTAGTTTAATATAATTGAAAGTATAAATGCAAAGTTACTGAAGCTTGAATGAGTGTTCATAAAAAAGTATTATAATACATCTTAAGGGTTCCATCATAGAAGAGTTATCACATAAAAAAACCTGAATGTTAAAACAACCTCATGACTACAGGTTTTGTATTAATTTCTTTTTAGGTGTGAAATTTCTTGACTTATGAATGTGTATTATAACACAAGAATCATATAAAAAAGAATGTTACAAAATCTGTAAAGTAAAACATAATTTGAGATATGATCTAGCTAGCATGTACAGAAAATGGATCATATTATCCTCATCTTTCACGAGGACTACAACTTCACTATTACAACTTTGCACTATTTATTTTTTTTTTTTTTTGCACTGGTGAAATTTCTTTACTTATAATCAATGTATATTATTTATGTGGCATACAAATCAGATAAATAGAATGTCTATTATTTATGTGGCATGTTGGTATATTTGACAGATGAGAAACAATTTGGCGTTTAATAAGGTTGATAACATTCTTGGTGGAATCAAGCACTTAAGCTTTCTTTGGATAAAAAAATAGGGCCAAGAGTGATCTTGATTGGACAAAATGGAAAAATTCTATGATGTAAGAGCATTCACATTCTTTTTTTTTTTTTAACGGCCAACAAAAATTTTTATTAATCAAACTAGCAAGATGCTAGCCACCAAATTTACAGACACCAAACTTACAATAAAGAGCATTCACATTCTATCCATCAAAATATGTGAGGGGGAGTTTTTATATTATAAAGGGTATAAAAAGTGGTTGTGAGTGGAGGAGAGAGAAAATGTTACTGTTCATCTGTATATTTGGGGGGACACTGTTCACCCAGTATAATTTTTTTAATATATATTGAAAGTGGTTGTGATTGAAGGAGAGAGAAAAATGTGATGATAATATTATTTAATTGAAAAGGAGAGAGAAAAAGTATTTGTTTTTAGTGGAAATATATTGATATAGGAGTTGTTTGTTAGTGGAATGTATGTATAATTTGATGGTTTGGATGTGAATGCTCTAGAAGATGAATTAAAGTAGGATTGAAGGAATTCACCGGTCGATTCATACGGTGAGAGGAACCAGAAGATGAATTAAAGTAGGATTGAAGGAATTCAACCGAACTGAAACTGAAACATTCATTCAATCATCTATATACTAAAATCCCCCAAAGAGACACTTCATTTGCAGGCCAGCATCGATTCCATTCAATTCAATGGGTGAAAACCCTAATTTACCCCTCAGGTGTCTTAAAATTTTGGAGAACTTGCAACTTAAATGGCTTTAAGCACCTTGTACATATTGCTTTAAAATTGATACACGTGGCAAAATTACCATCTTGTACATCACTTCTCCTTTTTAATATATTATAGATATATATATTGTTTAGTATAACAAGCTATTTCTTAATATTAATTGCAATGATTATTGCTATATAATATTTTTTTTTTCTTTTTCACTTATCTCTTATTTATTTAATATTTTTTACCTTCTTTTGGTTTTCTGCTTATTAATATTTCATTGATTCAACCACGTGTAACACACAAGTTCTAACCTATTAAAAATATAAAAAAAATAAAGTAAAATGTTATAACTTATGTGATATACAAGTTTCTAACCTAGTAATAAATAAAAAAATAAAGTAAAATGTGATAAAAGTATAATACATCAAAGTTCATTTTTTCAAAACATATAACTTATTTAAATCACGGGTTTATTCAATCCGTGTAATGTACGGGTTTTTAAAGATGTAATTTTATTATTACTTAGTATATAAAATTATACTTATTTAGCCCATGACATGGTGTGTTAATCTAGTTTAATATAATTGAAAGTATAAATGCAAAGTTACTGAAGCTTGAATGAGTGTTCATAAAAAAGTATTATAATACATCTTAAGGGTTCCATCATAGAAGAGTTATCACAAAAAAAAAAAAAACTGAATGTTAAAACAACCTCATGACTACAGATTTTGTATTAATTTCTTTTTAGGTGTGAAATTTCTTGACTTATGAATGTGTATTATAACACAAGAATCATATACAAAAAGAATGTTACAAAATCTGTAAAGTAAAACATAATTTGAGATATGATCTAGCTAGCAGGTACAGAAAATGGATCATATTATCCTCATCTTTTACGAGGACAACCTCACTATTACAAGTTTGCATTATTTATTTTTTATTTTTTATTTTGTACTGGTGAAATTTCTTTTCTTATAATCAATGTAGCATACAAATCAGATAAATAGAATGTCTATTATTTATGTGGCATGTTGGTATATAATCAATGTAGCATACAAATCAGATAAATATAATGTCTATTATTTATGTGGCATGTTGGTATATTTGGCAGACGAGAAACAATTTGGCGTTTAATAGAGAGCCGGTTAAGGTTGATAACATTCTTGGAGGAATCAAGCACTTAAGCTTTCTTTGGATAAAAAATAGGGCCAAGAGTATGTATCTTGATTGGACAACATGGAAAAATTCTATGATGTAAGACTGTGGGGTATGGGGCTTGGGTTGGGGCGTGGCCCGAGGGGCGGGAGTTTTAAGCCGGGCGTGGTGCGGGTCTAGCAAGGTGACATGGCGGGCTCTCAATGGCCAAACCAAACTAGCCGTTGGGGGCATTTTAAAAAAAAATTTCCTTTATAAATACCTTACCATATTTAACATTTTTCTCACACAATATCAAACACATAAAACACAATCTTGCCATGAGTTCTTCAAGTTCAAGTGAATCGTCATCATCATCTGACGATGGTGCGGAAATATTTCTACAAACGATCGCGGCGGTGGTGAAAGCTATCGTGGAAGACGATGAGGAAAAGACTCCGCAACCTAAACGGAGGAGAAGGTACATCGCTCGTGAACGGCACACCGCTAACAATTTGTTGGTAAGCGATTACTTCTCAGCGGAACCTAAGTATGATGAAAAAATGTTTAGGCGTCGTTTTCGTATGAGTAGAAACTTATTTTTAAGGATATCTAGAGATCTTGTGGAGAAATGTGTTTATTTCCAACAAAAACCGGATGTAACAGGACAATTAGGATTTAGTACGTGGCAAAAGCTCACGGCCGCACTTAGGCAGTTAGCGTACGGCGATAGTTCGGACATTATGGATGACTATTTAAAAATGTCTGCACGTGTAGCTAGAGAAAGTCTTCACAACTTTTGTTCGTGTATTCTAGAACTTTATAGGAAAAGATATTTGAGAAAGCCCTAGTTCAGTGACATGCAACAAATATTGGAACATCACACAGATTATCATGGGCTACCCGGGATGCTAGGTAGTTTAGATTGTATGAAATGGCCTTGGGAACTTTGTCCTACCACATGGCAAGGCGCTCACACGAGTGGATTTCACGGGATGCCAACCATCATGCTTGAAGCGGTTGTGCCCAAGATCTTTGGATATGACATGCGTTCTTCGGTATGCCAAGTTCACATAATGATATTACCATCATAAACCACTCGCCCCTTTTCAATGATCGGGTAAATGGTATAGGACCCAAAGGAACTTTCTTTGTAAACGGGGTTGAGTACGTGTATGTGTACTACCTAGTTGATGGGATTTACCCAGAGTGAGGGGTTTTCGTAAAATCGTTCACAAGACGCGGTACCATAGATCCAAAGAGATTAAAGTTTAACAGGGTCCAAATGGCTGTATGTAAAGACGTCGAGCGAGCATTCGGTGTTTTGAAGAAAAGGTGGCGAATATTGGCAATACCTTGTCGACTATGGGATAAGGATCAGATTGGAAACGTGATGTACGCATGTATCATTCTTCACAACATGATTTTGGAGGATGAATGTAGAGCGGTCGTTACCTACTATGAGGACGATGACCCCCAACCATGTAACGTAACAGTTACTGACGAAAATAAAGCGTCAAATGAATTTTTGATCAAGTCAAGGGATATACATCACCACCTTCGATCTGATTTGGTGGATCATGTTTCAACGATTCCTGGGTTCGAAACCGACGAAGACGACGAAGAATGATTGTTTTTTATTTTGATAATTATTATGTATGTTTATGTAGTTTTTAATGGTTATATATATATATATTAAAAAAAAGTTGATGTGGCTTGGCCACGCCAGCCCAGCCACGCCCACCATACCCCCTACAACTTGGGTTTGGGTTTGTTGATCTTCAAGTTCCACGTGTCAACTCATGCCCCCAACCCAAGCCCCACCATACCCCACGGTCTAAGGGTGTTTTGTTTTGTTTGTTGATAGCTTGCTCTTCTTGATGGCGAGCGCTACTGAGGGGGACTTGGTGGGGGCCACATGCATAACTAATTAGATTTTTTTAAAGGAAAAAAAACCCGTGATTTGTCGTTAAATAGTTAAAGGAGCTTTAAAGGGAGCGTTATCTCACTTCGTGCAAGTTAACAATAAAACCTATCGTTTATATAAAGATGTATTAATAAAAAAGATAACGCTCCCTTTTATTGTTAATCCCATTTTTTACGGCTGTCACAATAGGTACAACAACCAAACAACTACTCACATAAGTCATGTATTCGATCCGTGGCATAACCGCACAACTACGTGCCAGTTTGTTGTGGGTCAGCCTTGGAGTCGAACTCATGACCACCCGGTCAGGAACCCACTAAAATGCATAAACATTACCATCCTTTTACCTTGGTTATTTAAATGAAAATATGCATTCTTTCGATAATGGCAAGGGGCACCGTCCTCCTTCCACATGCTTTCATTACTTTCAAAATATACTAGTGATTTCAAAATTATTTCTATCAAAGTTTTCCCGCTCGTAAGATGTATGCGAACAAAACCATGTGCTGTGTATATCGAAAACTGTCATTATATTATATAAAAAAGAATATTAAATTATTTACAGATGTACATCAGTAGACCATAAAAAGGCTCCCCCCAGTTCATTTTAAGTTATGCCATATTCAGTTTCTCTTAAAAGGGCTCTGGGTTGAAGAAGAAGAAGAAGAAGACGGAAGGATGGGTGGTGTTTAGCTCAGGCCTGGCCTGGCCTGGGTAAGACGACGGTCGTGATTCCGTCTTGCAACACAAAAGACTCCTTGCGCCACCACCGGAAAACAAACGGCCAAAATCATCATCAGGTACGGTGTTGTAGTCTTTGATGTCAAAGCAGGCATGACATGGTCTTTTTACCAAAGGCATGGAAATTGGAAAATACTAGTATATTAATGTGCGTAAATGTTGATGTTATTTTTGGTTTCTTTTCCTTTTATAACTGAAAACAAAGTGTATTTTCCCATACTATCTTTCTGTTCGTGAGAAATTCTTGACTTTGGTCCCTAGTTTCGTTTTTATTGTTTTACATTAATAACTAAAAAATAAAATAAAAAATATTAATTCAAAAAATTATAAAATAAAAAATATTAATTTCAAAAAAATATAGCACTGAATGTTAATTAATAATTAATTAATTATTCTAAATATTTGAAAATAACTAATTTATCTATCACTCTTTCCGATGTCACTTAACTTACAACAAACTTCCGAACCCGACCCGATTTCAAAGCCACCCGAACCCCTCCTCCATTTAGGGTTGTCCATTTTTATTTGAAACCCGAAACCCAACCTGATTAAGCCACCCAAACCCGTCCTTCATTTAGGGTGGTGCATTTTTATCTGAAACCTGAACCCGAAACCTGACTCGAATTCAAAGCCACCCAAACCAAACCCGAGAAACCCCGAACCTGACCAATCAGAAGTGTAATATTGAGAGATTATTCCATGCTTACTGACAGTGAAATAACAATGAATGATATCATCATAAATAGCACATTAATTTAGAAGAAATACACATGATAAAATCCCAAATTCATATCCGTTGGATCGATTATTATGCTACTTTCAGAAGCACAAATGCAACAAAATTCATCTCCGCCGGTGGATCACTTAATTCATATCTGTTGGATCGCTTAAAACGTACAAGGGTAACTGGTATCTATTACCTGTAAGTGTTAAGAGTTGATCAATCTCACAAACCTACATGTTCATCATCATATAAATACATACATGAAGAATGAACGTACCAGTATCATCATAGCATATTGTCATGTCGCGATTCCCGAGTCTAATGTTATTAAAGTCGAGGATTCGTTGCTTACGCCCCAAATCTTCGCTCTCAGCAGCCTCTCTAAGGGCTTCCCAGATCTCTGAAAACATAAATTAAACTAATCAACTTAGTATTTTTTTCGCCTCGCACCAACCAAATGCAGATCTTTGTTGAGAAAAAAAAAATCAACCTGTTCTTCCACCATTGCGACGAGGAGCCATACACCAGAAACTATTGCGCGTCCGAGGAAGCTCAACGTTTGAAAACATGTTATTATTACCACGCCTCCAAGGCGTCGGACTCGATACCCTGTTAGTGTCTGCAGGTTTCACGACAAGGCCAAAACATTAGTACTCAGATTAAACACGGACATCGAACAAAACAACTCAATATGTATAACATTCAAGATTAAGCGTAACATTCTAGCAAAAATCTTATCAGTAGTATAAACATAAAGAAACTGATTCCTTCACTTCCAAAAGTCACCAAAAAAAAAAAAAAAATCAAAAGAACAAAAAAAAAAGATTGTAATAAAATTTAAGAACAACGTACTGCTGACTTCGTTAATAGTCGAACTGATCGAGAATACCATTTTGATGAATTTCCGCTGTGAATGTTGGATTGACAGTTTTATTGCATTGGGGGTTTAAAACAGATGGAGATGGTATATATAAACCGCAAGGTGGTGGGTGATACGGTAGCCACCAGGGGCGGATTTACTTGTGCTTGAGGAGGGGCACAGGCACCCCCTCAATCAACCAAAAAATGCCTTATAAAACCTCACTTTTAAGGAAAAATATAGTAAGGCCCCTTAGAAATTTATTAGTAGGCACCCATGTCGAAACCAAGAGAGATGGAGCGAAGTAAAAAAAAAAATTGTCTCAATGGAAGTTGCAGGTGGTTCTCTGAGAAGATAAAGATGGAGTTAATTTTGGTAATTTCAATTGGCAAGTTTCATATTAAATCCCTTTTATTTTTTAAAGTTACAAATTTAACCTTATAGTTTGATTTGAATTTAAAATAACCCTAAAGTTATAGTTCAGCAGATAACTAATTTGTTTTGTCATTGGATTACAAGTGTTTTTTGTTGACAGTTTTATTCGTTAAATAAATAAGTATAAATTGTTTTAAATCGACCCATTTTTTGTAGACTTGGTTTTTGCTTATCACATTTCACCCCCGACTTGTTTTCACCCAACCATATTTTTTGCATCCCCTGACAAAAATTTCTGGATCCGCTACTGGTAGCCACACTCGCGTTACGTTTTCCTTTGAATTTTACATGAATGCCATTTAGACACACAAAATAATTTTTTAATTGTCTTGGAACTCTGGGCCGGTTTTGATTTGGATGCCATTTTAATGGCATTTTGGTAATTCATTGTCTTAGTAGGTGCTAAACCAAACTTTAGTGTGGGTTTTGTCTGTGTGTTTTGTCTTAGTGCCCCTTGTAAAGGGAAAAGGGTGTTGGTGAAAAATTTATTTATCAAAATAGGTGATTTAAAAAATAATTATTAAAATTGGTGTTTTTTAATATTTCTTTATTTTTAACTAATATGATATAATTCTTTTATTTTTATTTAATCAACCTATCACATTTGTATTCTTTTCTTCCATCTAACTCATTATATAGATTTTTTAACTAACTTATTAATTATTATATATATTTTTTCAATTTTTTATAATGAAACCCATGTTAAAACAAACTGAGATCGTTGAATTCATTTTATTTTTAAATGCTAATACCTCTCATCTATTGTTTTAATTTGATTTTTTTGAGAGTAATTTTTCATTTACTATTGTCCGTGTAGTTGATTACAATTCAAATGAAAACCCATAATATAGTGTTTCCTAAAGTTACATAAATTTTATTAACAACCATAGTTGTTAAAAGCCATCGCCTCTTGCGGCTAGGCCCATTTTCCAGGCGAGGCGAGACAATTGCGCTTTAAGTCGAGCCAATTGCGCTTTAATCCTTCAGGTGATGGTTCAAGCGCAGATTCCTAGATTCCGGAGAGTTTCCGGCCAAATTCTTTAAATTCTGGCAAGATTCCAGCCATATTTCTACTTTTATCTAAGGAAAACTAACTTTCTACACTAATACGCTAATATTTTAGAACTTTTGGTGCTACTTTTAGAACTTTTGGCACTAAATAGATCACATTAAATGTTATATAAAAGCGTTTGTTTATTTTATTTGAAGAATAGTATTATTTTTCTAATATATAATATATGTTTAATATTTTTTCATTGTGCGCTTATATTTTCTCAGGCCCTTGCTTCTTTTGCGCTTTGCGCCTAGGCCCTAGGCGAGGCCTAAGCGCCTTGAGTGTGCATAGCACCTTTAATAACTATGTTAACAACTAGTGGGCAAAATATTTACGTAGATTAATTGGTTCGTAATTTTATTGGCCAACTCGATACTTATTATTATTTTTTATTATCAACTTATTTTTTAATAGTCACAAACACCATTTATTTCATTCAGTTAATGTTAACATGAACACATGTCTCGTGTACAAAAAAGAAAACTATGTTTGTGTTCGATTAAATTTAAATAAATGAATATGAACGTGCTACTTTAGTGATTGTTTACATCTCTAAAATTAGAATGATTTAGCTTACATAAATGTAAAAGGAAATAAAAGAAAAGGCATTAAGAAAAAGAATTATATTTCGGTTGGTTAAAAAATAAATACAATATAAAGAGTAACTGTTTGGAGAAAATAAATTAAAAACATATTAAGTTAATTGAAAAAAAAGAAAAAAATATAATAGATTAGTTAATAATAAAGAAATAAGAAATAACATTCATTTTAATATTTTTTTAAAATCACCCATTTTGGTAAATATTTTTTCCACCCTCACCAATTAGGGAAAAAGTCATTGCAAAACATCTATTTTGGTAATTATTTTTTCAAATCACCTATTTTGGTAAATAAGTTTTCCACCAACACTCTTTTTGGAAAAAAAAAACTCCATTTACACACATATAATTAAGTTTTTTTATGGCATTTTAGTAATTCATTGTCTTTTGAATGGCATTTACACAATACACGCTATTCTTTTTTTTTTTACGTTTTGACATTGGTTTTGTTACTCACACTATTGCGGGATATAAATTGTGTTGGATTGACGGGTTGACGGGATGTGGGTTGATGGATGGAAATGTGTAACCTGAATCAAACTCATATTACCATTTGTGTCAAAGATTTCAACCTAGGTCACATACAAATACATTCAGTTCAATCCGATTACGACCCGTTTGCAGTAGATGAAAGGGGCACCTATAATGTAATGGAAGCGAATGGTGTCTTGATGTATTGGTTGTTCCGACCCCATGTCACTTCAGTATTGTTATACTTCAAATTTACTGTTTTTCTCTTGCAACATACTTATTTTATCAAAGGAGTTCATATTCACACATCTCTCTTCGCTATCTCTCTTTATTTATATATATATAGATAGAGAGAGAGAGAGATCGAGTGTAAAAGGATCTAGGAATAGTGAAAGCCTTTATCAAAGCTACTTAAAGTTTACCTTTTTCTCATTAATGGATGTCATATGCTATTTTCGTTGTTCTATTGTTATACTCTTGCGACGTGTCTATTTTTATTTACGCTTCGATAAAAGTTATGTTCAAAGTCGAATGGGTCAAACAAAATTATTTTTTGTTTATTATCGTGACAAATCGAACCAACATCGTCTGAACAACTTCGATAGCAGTATTGAATATATTTTAGTATGTGTACCGTGATGATAGTGTGATGGACCGAAGTGATACCGTCCCAAAAGTATCGGTTCCACATAAATATAATATCGTATGTCTTAATTAGGAAGTTCAACTTCAAACAAGTTTAACCATTTATTTATAGCCTAATACAAAATGATTTTAACATTCTTTGTTTACCAAGCATTACCTATCAAAATTACTTTCCCTCATATATTTACTAGTTCATCAAAATAAATAACTAGACCATTTCTTTTAAGGGTTGGTTGAAGATGTGAAGTCCTTTAAGGGTTGGTTCAAGAAGAACCTGTGATTTTTTTTTCACATCAACGAGAAGTTGCAACTTTGCAGCTTTGCTGTTCAAGGTCGACAAATCTTTGAAGACCGGATTCGATTGCTAAGGACTTTATTTATTTTTTCATTAGATTAATCAATTTCTAAAGACTCGATTCGATTTCTAGGACCTGCAACTTTTGAAGACTAAATTCGGTTTTTGAAGACCTGTAATCTTTCTATTAACCCTCTAGTAGGGCTGTAAACGAACCGACGTTTAGCGAAAAGTTCGTGAATCATTCGGCGGAAAGTTCGTTTAGGTTTAGATGAACGAGAATTTCTGTTCGATTAGTTAAATAAACGAACATGAACAAAGACCAAGTTTATTCAATTGTGTTCGTGAATGTTCGGTAATGTGTTCATGAACGTTCGTTCATTTACCATTATTAATGTTTGTTTGTTTATGTTGTGCATGAATGTTTTTTCTACATTTATTCATTTTTTCTAAACATTATATATTATTTAATTACCCTAACAATTATTTAATTACCCTAACCATTTTTTTAAACATTATATGCAGTAACAATGGCGTTGTGTTGTGGTAACAATGGTTGTGGATGAAAAGACGCCTAAGATTTGATGATGGTGTTGTGGCCGCCGTGGGTGGCCGCCAAAGGTGGGAGTTTGTAAATAGAAATTGAAAAGGAAAAAGAGATGGGGAGGAGGGGGGGTTGTCGATGACTTGCCAGTGGTGAGGGAGTGCTTACCGATGCAGTTAGCGGGGGTGGTTGTCTGGTTGGGGATAATTTTTTCCTTTTTAGTAAAAGTTCATTTGAAAACACACACGAAGATAGTGGTTGTTTGGTGGTGGATGAGTTAGTCACGTTAGACTATGTGGTGTGGTTGTGAAGGTGGAGGGGACATTTTGCGTCACGTGTTTGCCATGTAGCCATGTAGCCAGAGGGGGCATTGAGGCAAAAACCCAAAACCATGGGGTGGGTGCAAGGTGAAAATGGCGTTTTTTTTAATTCTTTTTATTGTAATTTTTAAAAAACTCACCAATCACCATTATCCTCTGTTCATCCCTCCACATCCAAACCCTTTGCGCCCATGAAGAATCTGAAGCCCCTTGCCCCCACGCCATCGATGGGATGGTGTTGGCGGCATGAAAGTGCTTCACCATCCTCTCCATGCCACCACACCGTGTATTCTTAGTTAGCGAGTGTTGTTTGGATATGGATTGTAAACATCGTGTAAAAAGTTTATTAAGTTATTTGGATATGGGATTCTGGGTACAGACAAGTGTGAGAGTTGTGTATGCCACATGGGAGGTGGTTATCTATTTTTTAAATTTTAATTAAGCCCAATTATACATATTAATTTGAATTCACGATGAATAGTGTTTTCAATTTTTTAAACATTTTTTATAAGTTTTTTTAATAAAAGATTATTTATCATTTTGTTTATTTTTTAGTAACTTGCTTATGTTGGTTTTTCTTACGATGTATATGTTTTCAATTTTTTAAACATTTTTTTAAAGTTTTTTAATAAAAGATTATTTATCATTTAGTTTATTTTTTAGTAACTTGCTTGTGTTGGTTTTTCTTAATCTAACTCTGTAACTATACTTTTTAAACATTATGATATAAATTTTCATGAAAATGGATATCGTATCGCTATCATACCAATAGAACCGGAACCGACGATGTATAGTATTTACATATTTTTATTCAAAACAACGTATTTTTTTGTATTGTACATTATACGAGTGCCGATAACAGTATTAAAAATGTATTTTTTATTGTAAACTATACGTGTCTCGATATGTGACGAATATAATCGATTTCGACCAAATAACATTGTAAACTATACGAATCTCGATATGTAACGAATCTAATCGATTTCGACCTAATAAAATCGGTACCATTATGGCGGTATCGACAATATCAAAAACCGGTATTCGTTTTTAAGTTTTTTGATTGATGTAAAAGATGCGACAAAATCGCGACCTTATTTCTTTAGTTTTCTCTTTCAGTTACTATAGCGAGTATCGGTATCGAAACGAACTCAACCAAACTGATACTAACAGAGTTACCGCCGCATAGCGCGGGGAAAACCAACTAGTTGACATTATTAACAATTATAAGTAAGATTCGATCAGAGAGAAAGAGATAGATCGAATAAAGGACTAAAGAACAGTTACAAAATGACAACGTATTATAACTTCTATGATGTTTGTTTACACAAAATGACAATGTACAACTTCCATCTCTATACCTGTGGTCTGATGAGGATACGTCCTTGATCGGACCGAATCATCAGCAAACATAGAACCGAACTATAGCACACAAAGGTCGGATCGCGCCACACGCCATAGACAGAACGATCAAATACACCGGTACGCCATAACTAACTGGGCCCCACGGCCATAACTGCCATGACAATGACCGGTCCGACCCTAACTAACTCACCACGTCAGCACACCCAAAGACTATAAATACCACACTTAAACCTCCAAAAATAGGTAATCACAATTTTCTCTCTCTAAACTCTCCTCACTCTCTCTCTCTGACTTACTTTCTCCTCACAAATACTTATTCTCACGTCCGAGCTTGGTCACAGAGAGGCCCCCCTCCCTGTGACGAGGCTAACGGTGTGCTTGTTTCCTTGTAATCTTGCAGGTTATTGCTTGGTCATCTGAAGCTCTGCTCTAGCAGGTCGAACCAACTGGTTTTGAGTCTTCAGTGGCGCCATCCCCTCGAATTCACACAATTCGTTTCCCTGTTTCTGTTCATTCGAAATTATGGCAGAATCAACGACAGCAGTCTCCACCAACACTTTCCCGTCTTACAATGACATATGGGAAGGAAACGCTGCCTCCACAATTGCATCAACAGCAGTTGCTGCCGCAGCGGCTTCGATAGGATCAGCGTCGGCACCTCCAGCTGCAAATTCTGTAGGCGGAAGCTCTATCACCACGCTGTCTGTTACTGCTCCGGTCGCCACACCGTTACCTAACTTTGATAACGCGTTCCTTTTACGGAATGCTGATCTATTGCGACAGTTACAGCAACAACAACAGCGAGAAGAGATGTTGCAGAGTCTCCGAGCAAACCTGTTCAACAGTGCCTATCCAGGGGGTAACCCCGTCTCCGTTGGAGCCTTCACTTCCGGATCTATGGTAAGTCCTATAATCTCCACTCCTATAACATGTGTTACACAATTTTCCTCGATTACGAGTGCTCCGATGAATAATGGTCTAAACGACCTGTTTCGCCAAGGATCTATGGGTTTAAACCCTCAGGATCAGGAGTTGATCATGCCATATCACCCCACGTCTATGACTTCCTAATCGAAGTTTAAGTTACAGATTGTCAATGTCCCACTCCCAGCCAAGCTGAAGATGCCTCCCACGTTGAAGTTTTACGACGGTACGTCCGATCCGGACGACCACATGTTCACGTTCGCCGGAGCGGCTAAGGTCGAACAGTGGCCTATGCCGGCTTGGTGTCATATGTTCGCCCAAACTCTCACCGGATCGGCAAGGGTTTGGTTTGATGGGTTGCCAGAGGGATCGATCGATCACTTCGAGGATTTCCGGCGTATATTTTTGCAAAACTTCTGTCAGCAGTGACGCTGCAAGAAAGACATTACCGAGGTTCACCATATAAAACGCTGCACCGGAGAGTCCATAGAAGATTTTATCGATCGCTTCAATCGAGAAAGCATGCAGATAAGTGGAGCGGTTGACCAGCTCCGAGTCTCTGGATTTTATCACGGAGTTCGGAACAATCAACTTGTGGAAAAGCTCCACGAAGATCTTCCAAAAACAATGGAGATACTTATGGAGCGAGCTCGAGCCTTCGTTCGGGGAAAGAGTGCCTGCGGTCAACCGAACGAAACCACAGCAAGAAATACCAAGGCTCGAACCACATCTTGGAGACGGAACGCGTCACCACCAAAAGATAGAGGCAACAGTTGGAATAGAAGTCGTGGTCCGTATCAGAAGTCAGATCGAAGCAGTTTCCGGACCGGAAACGTGCGCTTTAACACCTTCTCCGAGCTCACAAAATCGCCAAGTGAAATTCTTAGTACGGAAACCACCCGGTTCCCTACACCGTCGAAGCAGCGACCTACCTCGGATAAGCACTCCAAGAAGTCTTGTGAATATCAACGAGACAAGGGGCATACAACTGATGAATGTTGGGCTCTGAAGCAAGAGATCGAGAAGGCTGTACGATCCGGTAAACTCCCCCATCTCGTGAAAGAAGTAAAAGACGGGAAGAAATCTGCAGCAGCAATTGACAACCCGAACACCGAGCCCGGAATCAATATGATCCGGTCGATCGAATCAAGAGGGGTAAAGCGATCGAATCAGCATATGACAGCATGGAAGCACTAACCAACATACTTCCCTCCGATCAATCCAGATGATGCTCGAGACGGACCAATTACGATCTCGGCCGTCGTCGCCAGACGCCTTGTCCGAGGAATCTATGTAGACGGAGGAAGCACCTTTGAAATCATGTATCTACAGTGCTTCCAGCAACTGAACCCCCAAACGAAGAGGAAGCTGATTGAAGTCTCCACTCCTCTGATAAGTTTTTCGGGAGAAGTGGTTCGTCCAATAGGGCAGATTACCCTTCCGACCACTTTCAAGGATGATGACAAAAGCAGAACTGTTCAATTAACTTTTTTGGTTGTTGGTACTCATTCGTCGCATAACATAATACTCGGACGACCCGGGTTGCGAGCTCTTGGAGCGATCAGCTCGACGATACATGGTGCCATTAAATTCCCCACTGAAGCAGGGGTCGCCACTATCTTTTCAGAATCAAATTCGTTCGTAGCTGAGGTAAGACACGCAGCAGAAATGAGCTCCAAAAAATCTGAAGTGCCTACAGAACTCTGGGCGATCAATCCGGATTTTCCTGAACAGCAAGTGGCTATCGGAGCCCAACTCCCAAAACGAACGAAGAAGCTCCTATGGGAACTATTAAGTAACTCGATCGATGTTTTCGCATGGAAGCACTCCGATATGCAAGGGGTCCCCAGGTCTATGGCGCAGCACCACCTGAACGTCAAAGATTCGATTAAACAGATAGCACAGAGAAAAAGGCATATGGCGCCGGATCGAGCCAAGGCTATTGCAAAAGACGTAAAAAGCCTCTTAGATGCCGGAATTATTCGAGAAGTTCGGTACCAAACGTGGGTGTCGAACCCAGTTATGGTGCGAAAAAAGGACAACTCATGGAGAATGTGTATCGACTTCACCGATCTAAATGACGCGTGCCCAAAGGATTGTTTTCCGTTACCGGAGATTGATGAGAAGATTGACTCCGTCGCCACATTCAGGTTGAAGTGTTTTCTAGACGCATACAAAGGGTACCACCAGATACAAATGGCGGTTGAAGATGAGGATAAGACAGCCTTTGTCACCAACGAAGGAGTTTACTGTTTCACCAAGATGCCTTTTGGGCTGAAGAACGCTGGTGCTACGTATCAGCGTCTGATGAGCAAAGCTT
This sequence comes from Helianthus tuberosus, assembly GCA_030545235.1. Lineage (NCBI taxonomy): Eukaryota > Viridiplantae > Streptophyta > Magnoliopsida > Asterales > Asteraceae > Helianthus > Helianthus tuberosus. The sequence continues at coordinate 28,943,381 of CM060437.1, read as the reverse complement.
TCAAAGATCAGATCGAGCGAAATGTAGAAGTATATGTTGATGATATTGTAATCAAGACTCACGATGAAGCCACCATGCTGAAAGACATACTTGAAACATTCACCCGACTCCGAAGTATCAACATGAAGTTAAACCCCAAAAAATGTACGTTCGGGGTAGAAGAAGGAAAGTTCTTGGGAGTCATGGTCGGGTCAAAAGGCCTTCGAGCCAACCAAGACAAGATCGATGCCGTCCTTACAATGAAACCTCCAACTTCGGTAAAAGAAATTCAATCCCTAAATGGACGATTGGCTGCTCTCCATCGCTTCTTGTCAAAAGCAGCAGACAGGTCACTCCCGTTCATGGACGTGCTCAGAAAAAGCTTCAGATCGGAGTTCAAATGGACGGAAGAAGTTGCACGAGCTTTCGAAGAGCTTAAAGTTTATCTCGGTACTCTACCGACTCTCACCGTACCAGAAAAGGATGAGGTGCTAATGGTCTATCTGGCTGCATCATCTGGTCCTATTAGTGCAGTACTAGTCTGTAACAACTCTCATTAAAAGTCCTATTTATTTTATCTAAAAGGAAACCCTAATTAAGACACCCAAGTGATTCTACACAAACCCTAAAATTTCCAGAACAATCAGAATCAGGATCAGGGCCCCTAAAACTCAGGGGGGGTAAACCCTAGTTACGATTATCCAAATTAAACGCTGTCAAAATTGAAATTTCAAGAATCGTCGACTCAGCAAGCCTACATACACACGTGGCAAGACTATAGTGAAAAGGTGTCCCTTACGGACCGTAAGGGATAAGGCTTACGGTCCGTAAGCCTGTCAAAATTCGTATATAAATAGCAGACTTTGGGACTTGATTTCTGGCGTTCGTTCGACAATCAAATTCAAATTATACTCCGAGTTATAGTAGAAACAATCTCAAAATCACTAATTAGTATAGCGGGGTGCTGCTACGATACCGGGTATTAACTCGATCGCTGCTACGATTCAATGTCCGATTGATTGAAACTATCCGATGGATGTTTTAGTACTATCCTTTGTCATTTGTCGTGATTCCGACATGATGTTTGAGTACCACCCGAATTCGGGGAATACTCTGTCATTCGTTTTGAATCCGATGGATGTTTAAGTGATTGCACTTTGTCATTCGTTGTGAGGGTTTTAATCTCGTGAGTTATCGTAAATGCTGCATTAACTTACCTACCTAGTTCGTGTACACTAGGTTACAAGGCTAATCAATAGGCTAAGCTTTGCCTGTATAAATCTGCAATCTATCAAGGCTTATCTGTAGGCTAAACTTTGCCATTAGGAATCTGCATGCTTATAATGTGAGTCATTCTCTTTTTATTAAATTACTTTCAAAAGCATGTTTATTTTCAAAGTTATAATTACAGGGATTAAGTCTTTGTAGTCACCAAATCACAGCCGGTATGTGGGGTATTGTATACGTTACTTTTTCCCGCCACCATTGGACAACGAGTTAGCCAATGGGTGGTCTGACCACAGTCACAGAAATAAGTCGAGTGACAAATACTGTGGGTAGTTGGTTGATATAGAAACAATGTAATCACCCTTAATACTGTAAATTATAACAAACAGGTCGTTTTACTAAATAGAATGATTCTCTCAGTATTTCCTGCTGACAAAACCTTTTTAAAACGCGTTTCAGGTAATCACAGTAGATTGGAGTAAGAGATGGATATGGCACTGAAAGGCTTCAAGAAGTGGCTTATTTTATTAATTAAATCAAATTAAGAAATATTGTTTTATATAATCAAATTTATCTTTATTAAAGCTACCATTGTAAAACATGGGTTTATCCCATCTATTTAATAAATAAAATCTGGAGTTTTCTAAACTCTGATATTTTTCCTAACTCACGGTCCTGATGAAATTTCCACTGAAACATTTTCAAAATAATCACCGGTACCACTGGGCTGTTCGCGACTCCCGATTCTGTCCAGGGTGGGTCGGGGGCCGTGACATAGTCGCTCACCGGACCGGGGCGCAAATCCCCATCTACTACGTGAGCCGAACACTGAAAGACTATGAAACAAGATATTCAAACTTGGAAAAACTAGCTCTAGAATTGGTCCATGCTTCGAGAAGACTCCGGCGATACTTTCAAGCTCACCCGATCGAGGTACGAACGGATCAAAGAATCCAGCATGTTCTCCGACTACCCGAAGTTTCAGGTCGTATGGCAAAATGGGCGATCGAGCTGGGCGCATTCAATATCACCTTCAGAACCAAAGGTCCGTTAAAAGGGCAGGTGATAGCTGATTTCCTAGTAGAAATGCCGGAGGATAAGGAAACGAAAGAAATCGAGAAAGCTCCAGAGAAGCCTTGGTCCTTGTATACAGACGGGGCTTCAAGCGCTGAAGGAGCGGGAGCAGGCCTAACTCTCACCGATCCAGATGGTACGGATATGACGTATGCGCTCCATCTAGAATTTAAGAGTTCTAATAACGAAGCCGAATACGAGGCCCTCTTAGCTGGTCTACGTCTGGCGCTAAAAGTCAGAGCAAGAAATGTCGTAGCCCACGTAGATTCGTTGCTCGTAGCAAATCAGGTAAACGGGGAATATGAGGCGAGGGAAGCTAACATGATCGAATATCTCGAGCAAGTGAAGCAAATTATGGCGTCATTTGAGGCATGTAAAGTCGAACACGTTCCCTGTAGCAAAAACAAAAAGGCCGACGCGTTAAGCAAGTTGGCGTCGGTATCATTCAGTCACTTGGCCAAAGAAGTGAGGGTAGAAGTGTTAACTGCACCGTCAATTGCGACTCCTCACGTTATGCAAGTAGAAGCTCCGACCCAAACATGGATGACACCCATAATCAACTACTTGGTGCACGACGTCTTTCCAGTTGATAAAGCAGAAACAAGAAAGATCCAAATCAACTCGCTCCAATATCAGATGCAGGAAGGAGGTTTGTACCGAAAGACTTTTCTCGGACCCCTGCTAAAATGTCTTGATCCAGAGCAGGCCAGTTATATCATCAGAGAAATACATTACGGTATTTGTGGTATTCACGCCGGGCCAAAAATGATCGTAACAAAAGTGAAAAATGCAGGATATTATTGGCCCGGGATGCACGAGAGTGCAGTTAAAGAACTTCAACAATGTGATGAATGCCAAAAGCACGCACCAGTGAGCCTCCGAGCAAAGAATGAAATGATCCCGGTGACCGCCGCATGGCCCTTCCAAAAGTGGGGCGTCGATATAGTTGGTCCTTTTCCACGATCGAGCGGAAGCGCCTAATATTTGTTAGTCGCAGTGGATTATTTCACTAAATGGGTGGAAGCCAGACCGTTCACAATCATCTCCGGCTATAATGTAACGAGATTCTTTTGGGAACAAACCGTATGCCGTTTCGGTCTTCCACTCTACGTCGTAAGCGATAATGCAAAGCAGTTCGCGGAAAACCCGTTCAAGCGGTGGTGTGAAAACTTGAAAATTAACCAAGTCTTTTCCTCGGTTGCCCATCCCCAGGGGAACGGGCAGGTCGAACAGATAAACCGTCGAATCGTTGATGGGATAAAGAGAAGACTTGGTTATGAAGGCAAAGGTTGGGCGGATGAACTGCCAAACGTGCTATGGGCTCACCGAATGTCACACCCCGATATTTCCACATATTACTGGTGGGCCCGGTGGGGAGTATCATGACGTAGTTGATATCATCATAGTCAATTAACACAATTATAGCACAGCGAAAGTCTTGGAATATAAAATATTATTACAAACCCAAATGTCTGAAAATATCAAAGTATTTATTATAGACGAGCCTGTAATAACAAATCCACAGGTGGATCTTTACAGTATGTATAAAATGAAGTTTAGCAGACTTTAAGGCATCTTTAAGGATTTGCAAGATCCTCTATTTCGACACCGAGCAACTCCCAGCCTATTACGAGTAGTACCTGTCACTTAGTCTTTGGAAAATACGTCAGTTTTCACTGGTAAATACAATTAACCGACTCATTTGAAAAGAGTTTATGAAAATTGATTTAGGCGCACAAGGCACAAAACCATTTATAACTTGGGACAATCTTTAATAAAATCTTGTATACTGTTTCACATGTTTGTCATACATATGGGGCCGGTTTGGAAGCCGGTCATGATTAACCGACTCACCACTTACAAAACCCACGAAGGAGTTATTCCCAACATGTGGATTATTTATATTTTAGCATTTGCATCTGTCGGGTGTATGCCTACACCCCATGCATAGGTCGTGGCCATTTTTAACTTTAATGAGCCGAGGATATCCAGGACACGGTCGTTAACCCCCAATGTTTATGTTATCAAACAAAACATATTAAAGCAGGTTATGCAGATTTATTAAATCACAATCCGATTAAATGATCACATACCCGACCAAGCGGTATTAATATACCGTATCCCAAGCCCGTATAAGGGAAAATAAGTTAAAAGTATTTACCTGAGCTAATACTTGATTCACAGCAAAATAACTCAGTCGTATCCAATCTATCTAAATGCAGGTAGCTTTTACCGGGTGGCTCTAGTCTGGAGTGATGGTAATATATAACCAATTTAGAATGCTAACGGTCTTATTTAAGTCGTAGACTTAGACCTGCTAGCTTAAAACATCTAGAACGGTACGATACGCTAGATTAAGCGATGACCGGAATAGAATGTAGTTCAGACCCAACAAGTACGAGGACTTGTGTAATATGGGTACACTAAGTACATTCTGGATTTTGAAGTAAAAACAATAAGGTTAAACCCGTTTCAGCAAACTTACATAAACTAGTTACGTAAGTCTAACCGTACGCGTATAAGCGATAACGAGTAACCGGACGAGTCATGAATAAGTTCCGTATGCCAATATACCTTAAACAAGTTATAATATCAGTGGGATATCAACTTGTATGCCCATTTAGGTTTTAAAATCAAGCTATGCCCCGTAAGGGCGTTTTGGTCATTTAATGTTGTATAAAAGGAACTTGGGTACAATTTGATGTTACGATCATAAACATCCTTTTAAAATACTTTATTTATGATATAATATCAGTATGATATCAAACATATGTGTGTTTCATAGATTAAAACCAAACTATGCTTCATAGGGGCATTTTGGTAATTTCACACATAGTTTTGAAGGTTAATTTGGGAATCTGAGTTTATAACATATACCTACTGTAAAAATATATTTAAGATGATTTATAAAATCAGTAGGTAACTAGTCTTGATTGGTAGTTATGGTTTAAAACCATACTACGCGCCGAAATGGCGATTGAGTCGTTAAATGACGATATATGCGATCTTTTATGAAAACTGATATTATGGTCAGGTTTATATGACCAAAATATGTTATTTAATATGATATATCAGTAGTAAAAAGGTTTCATATGATAATCATGCTTTTAAACCATTTTAGGTGCCAAAAGGTCATTATCGTCATTTAAAGACATAATTCAAGAACTTGTGCGTAAACTCAGTTTATAATCTGAATTGATATCCCAAATTATCCTAATTATGATATTAAATCAGTAGGCAATGAGTTTGGTATAAGGAATTATGCTTAAAACCGATATATGCGCCTAAAGGGCATTTTGGTCACTTTAAAGCATAATTCACGACCTTATACGCGAACTCAGTTTATGATCAGATTTATAACATCAAAATATGTTAAACATGTTAACATATCAGTACCTAAGTTGTTTGAAAGCTTATTGGTGTTTAAAACCTTATTTTTGCTAAAAAGGGCATAGTAGTCAAAGTATGGCATATTAGCGGAAACTTGCATAAGACTCGGATTACTAGTATGATCATGTAATATAATCCCAGAGGGTTATGCTACATTATAATATGATCATAACGGAGCCTAAAATCAGCAGCATACTAGTCTAATTCGGCTTATAACCAAAAGTCAACGTAGAAGTCAAATTACGCGACTTTTGGTTGTGAACCGATCCTAAACTTAGAATCGCCGGGTTAAACATATTTAAATTATAATTACCAAGTTGTTAAAGTGTCAAATATAATTTATAACCCTTGTATTATTGGTTTTACTTATTAATCACAATTCTGCCAAGTTTGACTTTTTAATTAAATAGTTTGACCCGACAATTAACTAAGCAAACGAAGGAATTAGGGGGTGCCCTTTTAAGGGTTAATCACCTACCTATCTATGGTCTTATACCCACATTCAATTTGATCACTGGTCAGACCATTAGAGTTTAAACCGAAAGTCAAAGTTAATTTACGATACTTGACTTTTCGGTTTGTAAAACTATGAAATTGAACTAATGAGAGGGCTTAAGACACTTACATGAGTCCTAGCTATCTTTTCTACAAGAATATAAGTCCCAATCAGATCAGGAGCTCCAGATTTGTGAGTAGAGAAGTTGGAATGATAAATGGCAATTGAAATGAATGGATACATCAACTATTTATAGGTTTTTGGATATGATTTGGATTGAGACAAGTGTTAGATGGATCTTTAGGATCACTACAGGTGTTACCCCAGCTGTCCAACTTGATTTGGAGCCCAAGGAATCGTTTTTTATTGGTTAAGAAGTGAATGGAGTGGGCTGCAAGCAAAAAAAACAAAGCTGCCCAGACCTGGGCGTAGGCTACGCTGCAGGGGGTGTAAGCTACGGCCTGCACAGATCAAACAACTTGCAGAAGTTGCAGTTTTGGCCCCTGCATGTGTTTAAGCCCATATTTGACATGTTTAAAGCCCGTTAAGCCATTTTCAAGGCTCTACAAAGATTCCTAAGCATAGGGAACATAAAACATGCTCAAAAACATGTCGGATGTCGGTTCGTTTGGTCGTACGGTCGCGTTGTTCGGGTAATTACGACGAAACACAAACGGACGCGAAAAACGATCCAAATTACGCGACGAATGGAATATTATCAATCCAAACACTAAAATAAAATATTTTAGTGCTTACATAAATTTTTGGATGCCCGGATGTATTCAGAACGCAAGATATGCGTGAAAATGCAAACTTATGCACATTTTGACGCTTTTAGTCCCTGTGGATCAAATAAGTTTATTTTTGCGCACCAAACACCTCTAAGCCTATTTCTAAGCTATGTAAAGGATATTTAGGGCATGTTTAACTTATGATCATATTCCGGAAGGTTCGATACCCTACGAATCGATATATTTTTGCAGTTTGACGCAATTAGTCCTTCAATCGCACAAAGTAGCGCGAAATGTCATTTAATTACATCCAAGCCTTCCATGGCCCATAATGGGTATTCCCAAGTATGTGTTTAATTATTACTACGCTCCTGTTTGCTTAAATGGTCACCGAAAGGCGTGGATTCAAAAGTTGACGCTTTTAACCCCTCTAACTTACAAACTTGCGCATAACTTTACTTATTGGCATAAAAGCCTTGCATAGCCAGTATTTGGCATTCCCGAGAATATGATGAAACATAATGAAGCTCTCGGTTTGTTAAAAGGTCATTCAGAGGTAAGAATTAACATGTTGACACTTTTAACCCTTTTATCGCGCAAACTTTCAAATAATTTCGCAAACGGCTCCTCTCGTCCAACAAATGGCTCGTTTGAGAATACGGACATCGTATAAGGTAACTCAGAGGCCTAGTTTAGGCATGTTGACACTTTCAGTCCTTCTAAAATCAAGGTTTTCGATTTTTACGAATTTAGTCCCTCATAGTCAACGTTTGAATTTATTAGGGTTCATTACACGTGTCACCACACCATTGGACACGATTTTACGAGGTGTTACACCGAACGTTACACAAGACTAGTAACGGAGAAACACCGTTCAGTCTTACATATCGCACTGAGGCCGTGATCCCCGCAGAGATCGTACTCCCGAACCAAAGGTGTAAAACTTGGGAGGAAAACGAGCATGAGCTCCGATCCAATCTTGATCTGCTAGAAGAACGTCGGAACATCGCGGCGATCAAAGAAGCCCGATACAAAAAGAAGATCGAGAAGTACTATAATGCCCGTGCCAAGCTTTACAAATTCAAGGTCGGAGACTTTGTGCTCCGAAGCAATAATGCAAGCCGCGTTGAAACCCCTGGCAAGCTAACCCCAAAGTGGGAAGGACCGTACCGAGTCAAAGAGGCTAGCGAAAAAGGCTCGTACGTATTGGAGAAAATCGATGGAACCCCAGTACCCAGGACATGGAACGGGGTGCATCTGAAGAAATGTTTCATGTAAACAGACAGCTACGGCCATGAAAGATCGTTATTTCCTATTTTATTTTCAATTTCCATATGTAAGTCGGGAGGGTAGTACCCCGAACAAATTTCCATTTTCCTTGTAACCGGGAGGGTTTTTCCCCGGATCTATGATTAAATAGTCAAATAAAGCGATCTGTACTTTTATAAGTATAAAAGCATAGCATATGTATAAGTTCGAACAATATAAAAAATGTGCACAAACGGGCCTCGACCCATGCCTTGCGCCGATCGAGAAGGCTTAAATAGTTCCAAAAATAGTAAAATCTATTAAGCAAACGGTCTGTACCTAATTCGGTCCGACCAAAAAAAAAATCTACTAAGCAAAAGAAGTCAGCAAAAAACTTCTTGTTAAAACTCAGTCACCTAAGTGAACCGAGAAAAAACCTGGTCGAACAGTGAAGTTTGGACGCAAACTAAAAACTAAGTAGCCAGGATTGAATATTTGTTATCAAAATCATGACTTCATGCGAAGCTAGAGGAACATGTCAGTCAAATACTACAAACGGAAAAGATAAATTGTGCGGTTACATGCCAAAAGAAAAGTTTAAATTATGCGATTACAGGCCACAATAACAGTAAAATGTTGTACGACTGATAAAACCAAATTCCAGGCTTCATAATCATCTTTCACGATCGGAAGCTCGCTTTTTTGCTTGATAACGGACAAGGGCTTATCCACCAAGTCCGCAACCTTCCCAAGAACGGAGATGTGGAAGTTATCAAAGGCCTTTATCGCAGCGTTTAGCGCATCCTCGGCTCCCTTATCATACCCTAGAACTTCTTCGGCAGAACGAACCGAGTCATGGGCAACTTTGAAGCCCTGTTTAATACCCTCGTTCACTCCCACCGCATTAACATTGTTGACCAGATCCGTAACGACCTTCTCCAACTCTGGGCTTAGATGCACCAGCTTGACCACCCACGCGATCCCATCCGTCAAAAACCATTGCTTGGTTAACATAAGCTCCGATACCTGGGCATATAACTCAACCATCTCACCATCACAGCGTGTCAACATGCTTTTTGCTTCGTCGATCGTCGCCGTGTGTGATTCGATCGCCCTGTCACGAGCCCTTTCAATTTCATCCTTATCTAAAAAAAATAAAAAATAAAAAGATTTAATTAGAAGAAAAGAAAGCATTGAAAAATAAATTATGAACGTACCGCTTATCAGACAATGGTGATCGGCCAGAAGCTGGTCATAAGATGTTTGCATTTCCTTCAGTTCAGCCGCGTTGATCGGGGTGTCGCGCTCCGGTCAAAGATAAAATTTATATGCCCAAATTACCCTTAACAAATAGCTAGTGGTAGTAAGGGGTCGAACCACGAAGAGTATGTGGTTTGCGAATGGACTTGATTGATTATAAACGATTGTCACACTTATGAAGCTTACTAGATATGTTTTTGTATTTTTGGTTTAATTGAAAGATGTGAATTAGAGTTACTAAAATGATTGAATGGATTAACTATTAGTGATTAACAAATTTCAAGAATTAAAATTGATTGATTGAACAATGATAAGAAAACAAGGTTCACACCCGGTTCGATAATTGAAATCCTAGGGTTTCTACACGTTTTAGGTTTGAATCAATTGCAAAGATGATTAACGGATTTAGTGTCGCAAGTCTTAGGTGCCAAAAGCTATCAACGTTATAAATAACGGACCACAATGCACTTTGTTACCAAGAACATGTAAACTCTAACCTAGACAAGGCATAATTGCACATAAACATTTCATAAAGTCAAATTTAATCTTCACTCGACAATTTATGAATTCAATACAAATGCAAGACAATTGTCATAAGCTTCAAAATTAAATAGCAAATTGTCACAAACTCAAACCAAGAACAATGTTTAAACCCTAGACTTACAAAAATCTACACCGGGGTGAAACCTCCAAGAAATTAGCCGCTCATGGTGAAAATGGCACGATCAACGGATGATGGAAGCTTGAATTGAGTCATCTTGGAACTTGTAGAATGGTGAATGATGATGATTAGGGTTTTGGATAAGTGATGATGGTGAGTGGGTGAGTGGATTAATGGATTGATGGAACTAGGGTTTCGATTCAAGAAGATGATGTTGCTATCGTTCTTGATTCGGGTTGTCGGAATGATGGATGATGAATGGTAGGTGATAGATGGGTAGAATCGGCTCCAAGATGTGTTCAAAACTCAAAAACAAAGTGTAACCGTCGAATTGATGTCAACCCCCCTTTTTGATTCGTTCAAAAGCCAACATAAACCAAAATTTCGCGACAGCAACATACAAGGGCCGTCGCCGACGGACCTAACCACCGTCGGCGACGGTGTGTGCATTCCTGATATTGGCCGACGTGTTATCTTGCTGCCTACGGGTTTTTTGGCGACGGATAATTCTACGTATCATCGGCGACGGACCTTATGGTCGTTGGCGACGGTCCCCAGAACTTCAACTTTTTGTTTTCTTCATTTCCCAAGTTCGGTTGACCCGTTTCGCGTCCCGGTGGTTCCGTTTTCGCTCCGGTGACTCGTTTAGCTCCCAATTAGCTCCTTAAACTTCACAAGACCTGCAAAACACAAACCCTTTTACAAGTAGGCTATTCGGGATAAAAAGTTAAGCAAAAACATGAACTTAGACATAAACGATCACCGGTTTTCGACCACGTATCACATCCCCACACTTGTCTTTTGCTTGCCCTCAAGCAAATCTGTTTTCACTTTCACGTGGGTCGAACAACAAATACACTCCCCATTCCCGAGACGAAGGTTAAGGTCCAATGTCATGCTAAAGTTCAAACTCTTTACAATTTTCAATATATTTAACGGTAATGTGATTTCACATACACAAATGGGTACCCAAGATTAACCCGCCCGTGAAACCAACAATTCATGCACGTCCCTCACAATGTTCTCTCCACTCGGCTTGTAAATTGGCTAATATTTATAATGTATTAGCACTTCAAAGACTATTCACTCAAAACCGATTAGAACACATACCCGCATAAGCTTGCAACTCAATCATTCTCCACTATTGATCACGAACACTAAGCACAAGTCATAAGGTCTTGTAAGGGTTGTAACGGGGCTAGGCTAAGGGTAGGAATTAGGATATTTAAAGTGGCTAAGGTGATGAAAATTCGATTTTTATTACGAAAGACTATTCTAGCAAAACTAACTATAAACACCAATTATGAGGCAACAACATTCGCCTTTTATTCAACAACTACTAACACTTCTTTTTGTGTTTTTCTTCAACGATTTTCACTTCTTGTTCATAATATTTTCTGATTTTTTTTACATATATGCAAACAAACAAGAACAACTATACAAATACGACTCCTATAATCGAATTTCCATCACACGGGTTTAAAAGAAAAAGTTTAACGGTTATGGGCTATAGGGTGGTCAAACGAAAGGTTTAGGCTCAAAATGGGCGACTAGGGGATTTGTTTGGGTAAGGATAGATAAATGGTTTTAAGAGAAAAGGTTTACCTAATGCCTTAATCATTCTCGTGCTTGTATTCGGTCTATAGTCTCAAACGTATCAAAAGTTGCAAGTTCTACAATATATGACTAATGGTTCACTCAAACAAAGAAACATAGGTATGTAATCTATGATATAAAAGTGGCTCAAAACCTCACATATCTAAAAGGGTATGGTATGTGACATGCATAAAATACTAGTTTCTAAGGCGGATTATTCTCAAATAACCACCCGCTAAATACCCGTCATGCTATTAATTCGAACTTGACCATGACAATAGACCAAATGGGTTGTGACATCCCTCGTTGACTTAGTTACTTATGCTTTTAAGATCGCTTTTGAAACAAGACATTTTTGAAAATTTTTTGAAATTTTCCCCCATCCCCACACTTGAGGTGAACATTGTCCTCAATGTGTAGTATTTAAATAAACGGGTCAAAATCTAAAACTTTTACTACTCCCCCATCCCCACACTCGAGGTACATATTGTCCTCAATGTGTAAGAACTAGAGTTTTAACGCACAAGGGATGTGACACGGCTAATTCCCCCAAAAATTTCACCCCGGAAAATTAAATACAAAATACATTCCACTTATTTGCTAATCTAAAGATCAAAAGTAAAAAGAAACGTATGCACCTGGTTTTTGAGCTCATTCTTCGTATGCTCTTCTCCTCTTCATGAAAGCAGTTGTCCAACGAACCCAATGTACCTACAAATCTTAACCCTTGTGTAGAAGCATGCTTCTCACAACCATTAAAATTTGTTAGTTACCTAGTACTACCACTTTTATGAAACCATTACCAAGCTATACGTTATTTCACTTTGATTTATGTGGAAAATAATTTACAACAACAATAAACCTAACTCACTTTCGTAGGAATCACGGTTGCATTTAGCTTATGCAACAAGCCCTTTTAAACCCCCCAATAGCTTGGGAGGACGAGAGGTCTCGTGAGGGTTATGTAGGGAACACACCCACAACGTTCATTTAACTAGGCGAAAATAAATAACATGAAATAAAAATAACAGAAACAAAATAATATACAACAACATCAACAAAAACGTACCTTGCCTCTACCGCTGATATCTCTCATTAGGGTTCACTGGCGGGTTCGGCTGGTACTGATAACCAGTGAGGGCCTCAAACATATCCCTGTAGTTATCTAGTGGGCTTGACTCTCCTTGTGGCGGTGGCTGGTAAGGAATCGGGATGAAACTAGAGCCGACTGCCTCGGGCCAATGAGGGGTGGGATCGGATGGGCCTAGTGGATGAGGAAGATTGGGGTAATCGGTCCACCCCGAGTGTTCGGCGTACGGGAGACCGGCTTGAAGGTCTCTTTGATGGCGCTCCTGATCGTGGAGTACCTTGGCGTTATTAAGCATCATTTGGTTAGAGATAGCCAAAGCTCTCCATCGGCGTTGTTCCAATTCCATTTGTGCATTGTAACGCCTAGCCTCTTCTTCCTCCCGTGCCCGTCTGTGAGCCCTTTCTTCTTCTTGCAACTGTAACAAGCGTTCCATTTGAGACTGTTGTAACGCTTGTTGCAGTTGTTGTTCTTCCATCTGTTTCTCCATCCTTTCACGAAAGGATGCTTGAGAACCCCATTGCTCTTGAGAATACGCCCCTTGCGCCTCTTCCCATTCTCTCCTGCTCTCATGGTACTCTCTTGCTTCACCAATGCCGGCCGATACATTATCGTAAATAGCTTGTTGCCCACGAGTCCACAACCGGTATGACGGTATCTGCCTTTGGTTCACAAAGTCTGCCACATTGGCGGAGATTTCCCTATGCTGCTTCCTATACCTCCGCCTCGGACCTCGCGGACCGGAAGGATCCGTCTCCTCCTCAACATCCGGCATCTCCTCATCGCCTTCTTCTTCGTCACCCTCTTCATCACCCTCTCTCTGTTCATTAAATCGGTAACTATCTCCTTGTTCATCTTCAACCGTGTAAAGATGACCAAAAGCTTTCACCATTATCTTCCAAGGTCGCCTAATGGTGGCGAAGCTGAACTGATCGATGGGCTTAGACACCCACAGTGACTCCTGAGGCAATGCATTCTGTTGCAGAATCATTGCGCTAATCAACCTTGCATAAGGGATCATCTTCCGCTTGAATGATTCCCGTGTATCCCATGTATTGATCATCACAATTTGACGCCAGGATAGCTTGGGCGTCCCGTACAACAACGCATGCAAAACTCGGCAGTCGGGTGCCTTCACTTTACCGCGGTCCCCATACCGCACCATAATATTTTCTAACGAAATGCCTTGTAATATTTTTCCCATCAAAGACAAATCGCTTCTCGACTCCCCCGCACCCCCAGAACCTGTCAATACGGATGCTAGCATTTGTGGCGGATCGGCTTCGTTTCTTTTATTATCCAAAAATTGATCATAACCATAGTAATCATATGCGTCCATCCCAAGCGAATCAAATCTCGCTATAGCATTCATGTGCTCGAATGACATGATCATTTGGTTTTTGCCAATATTACCAACTAACCGCCATGTAGGAGCCGGCCCATCAGAATGCTCAAATCGTAGCGTAGATAGCCATTCACACACCGCACCCAAATATACCCGGGTAGTGATATCCTCCCAACCAATCTTTTCGAACTTTTGAACTATGCCGATCTTTCGGAACTCTTCGACATCTACCGTACGCTCACAAACTGCCCTCTCGGGTATGGGTTTTGAAACACCCGTAACCATCTTCATCTTCCACATCTTCGCTTCCAATCTCTTGTTTCGGTATCGGGAAAGAGCCTTCAACTTCTCTTCTTTCCATACCGAAGCTGACTGACTATTCTTTGCCTCTTCCCAATCCCATTCCTGTCAAATAAGTTGCCCATCACCTTCTTGAACATTACTTAATTGTTCCCAACGCCTTTGATATTCCCCCGAGCCTGACCCGGCTCCTGAAGACGAACCTTGCCCGGAGGTCTTGGCTTTCTTGCTTCTTCCAAACATATCTACAATCAAAAGACAAGACAACAATTAGTACACCCAAAATCTTCAAACAATCTCAAACTTTGAACATAATATGTAATGTTGAATTTCAATCAATAATTAGATGTAAAATCGCCTTTTTAAACATCCAAAGTTGCACATCTTATCATCTATATCAATTAAACATGTTTATTCACAAAATTTTTGCAAAATTTTATGGTTTCAACAATATTCAACATCACACTATGTTCAATCATGCACCAATCTAGTGTAATCACATCACCAAGACTAAAGCATGCTCAAATCCCACCCAAATCAAGTAAACATTCATAAGTTTATGCTGAAACATCATACATTATGATAAACAACCTACTCTTAAACAATGAGCTTAAAATTTCGGAAGAAATCAACAATGAATATAACAATCATGCATAAATTTACTGAAATTTCATACCTTTTATGTAGATGGACAAGAAGAACTATGAATAAGTGTAAAGCAAAGTACTTTGATGAACACCCTCAAAAACCCTAAAAGTTCACGCTCAGAAATCTTGCAAACTAGCAAGAATTGATGAAAACCGTTAAGGGGGTTTTGTTCCTCTCGAAAAATCACTCAAGATAGGCTCAAGAATCACTCGATTTGGTAGAGATTTGAGGGAGTTATGAGAAGTAGAAGACTAGGGTTCTAGAGGAAGTTTGGGGAAGATGAAGTTGGAATGCAAGAGAGAGAAAAGAAAGACGTATGAATCTGAATTGAGGGGGTTTATGTGTATTTTGGGAGAGTATACGAGTTATCGGGTCATGTGGATGGTCAAAACATGTTTTATTTCGACTTTGCAAGGTTACACTTGACCTTTGGTTCGATCTTGACCCTTAACAAGTTATCTGCGCCGGATGAGTTTAGGGGAGCCGTCGCCGACGGCCTGAAGCCCCGTCGGCGACGGTGCTTGGATATGTTGAAAGTGGGCGACGGCCTAAGTGGCTGCCTACGGTGAAAAGTAGGCGACGGGACTTTCTATGCACCGTGGGCGACGCAAGGTCTCACCGTCGGCGACGGTGTGTATAAGTTGACTTTTTGATTTTTTTTTTTTTTTAGAAAAATAAGAAGAAATTATGAACTTTTTGTAAAACAACTATATACATTAAAAATCCTAAAAAATTATTAAAAATCTTTTTGAATATTTTTATAAGTTAAAATTTTTAAAACGCAATAACCGTCAACCGCCCTACCACCCCCAAAAAAGTCGTGTATTGTCCTCAATGCACCTAATAAAGTCTAAAAACATACCTTACATCTTCAAAACTCGTTCGGGGTATCCGGACTTCACACAATCAAACGGGGTTAATATAAAACGGAAACGATTATATAAAAACACTCAAACAATTAAATAATTATACATAACTTTACACCAAACTCATTACCGGTCCTTTCAGTTGACCTCATAAGTTGGCACACTTACCACAAAGTTCACCAACTCCACATTCTCATCCTTTTTCTCATTGTTACCATCAAGGAACGGTTTAAGGCGATGCCCATTAACCGTTTGCTTCGACCCATCCTTCGGATCCTTGATTGTAACATCTCCAAGCTTTCCGACCCGTGTAATCACGTACGGGCCCATCCATTTGCTCTTAAGCTTACCGGGGAAGTATTTAAGCCGTGAATTGTAGAGCCAAACCTTTTGACCCACTTCAAACTCCTTCGGTTTCAACTTCGCGTCGTGTGCCCTCTTCATATCATCCTTGTACTTCGAGGCGCACTCATACGCTTCTTCTCTAAGCTCCTCCAACTCACAAAGCTTTAACTTTCGCTCTTTCCCTGCATCGTCATATTTCATGTTAACCTCTTTAATAGCCCACCAAGCACGATGTACGAGCTCAACCGGTAAATGACAATTTCGCCCATAAACTAAGCGATAAGGTGTAGTTCCAATAGGTGTTTTATGAGCCGTTCTATAAGCCCATAAAGCATCATTCAACTTTGTTGACCAATCCATTCGGTCTGGTCGAACGGTCTTTTGCAAAATTTCTTTTATTTGCCGATTGGAAACTTCCACTTGACCACTTGTTTGTGGGTGGTAAGGGGTAGCGATTCGATGGTCAACACCATACCGTTTCAAGAGTTTGCCAAAGTTAAAATTATTGAAGTGAGACCCCCCATCACTAATGATCACTCGGGGAATCCCAAATCTCAAAATTATGTTTGTTTGTACAAAATTGCAAACAACGGTATTGATGTGCGGTAAAGTGTTATATATATTAGGTGTATATTTTAAGCCCCTTTAACACTTATTTTAGCCAAGTTTTAAATTTATAAAACACGATATTTTACTAACACTAAACACACATATGGGCAAGTGCACCCATCGTGAGCGTAGTATAGCGTTGGTAAGATACCGAGGTCGTCCAAGGACACAAGAGCTTTTAGTACCGGTTTAACCTCAACGTCTAATCAAAGTAAAAAGTTTAGAAAAATGTTTTTAAACTAAGAAAAATAAAAACTAACTAAAATGCTGAAAAATAAAATAAAAAAAACAGATAGACAAGATGAATCACTTGGTTCCGACTCGTATCTAGTATAACCTTTGATTATTTCCGCACTTTTGCACATAATTAAGAGATTATCTTAGTTATTGTAGTAGGCCCCTCTTTTGAAGGTGACGTTACCCTCACCCCAGTAGTTTGAGTCAGCAAGGATACAATCCTAAAAGGGTGGATTATTGGAAGATAATGAATTAAGTTATTAATGCAATATTGTGGTAGGCCCCGCTTTTGGCGGTGACGTTACCCTCGGCTAAGTAGTCTGAGTCAGCAGGGATACAGTCCTAAATAGCCGGGTTAAAGTATTAATAGTAGTTAACTTATGAGGGGATCAAAGAGTTTGGACCCCCGCCATCCAATACCGTGAGGCATTGAAGGAGGTCCTACTAAATTTGACCCAGGTCCATTGCAGGACCTCTAAACGCTGAACAATGGCAAGACCTTTACCAAACCGTTCCCTTAACCCCCGACCAGGTAGCCAACATACCTCCATATAGACCGTGGAGATATGAATGGTGAAAATCTTTTATTTTATATAGACAGTAAAATAATGCCAAGACACCACGGACAAACGATAAGGAAAGATCACCTTCAACATAAGCAACTAGTTATTAAAGTCATTAATACAAAACCAAATAAAAAGTGCAAAAGATTAGAAATAAAAAGTATTATACTAGACACTTTGTCTTCACCAAGTGATGTAAGAGACTTAGGCAAACATGGCCTTGATTGTCAAGAACTCTTACGATCAATCTTGGATCCCGAGACGACTCACACACTCTACGATGGACAATGGATGATGGTGGTGTTGTGATGGTGGTGGGTGGTGGATGAAGTGTGAGAGAGGTGGTGTGCCAAGGGATGAGATGAAATGAAACCAAGCACTCCTATTTATAGGCTGAACAGAAGGCTGGGCACGGCCCCGTGTCCGCTGGACACGGCCCCGTGCCTGTCTGACATTCTCTCTCTTCATTAATTGTAATTCGCAATTACAATTAATGCGCCTGCTGTACTTTCGCCACGCCCCCGTGTCCGCTGGGCACGGCCCGTGGTGGGCAATAGAAGCTTCTATAGGTTTGTCTTTTCTGCTGCTTCTTGGGCACGGCCCCGTGCTGGCTGAGCACGGGGCGTGTTCAGTCTTCTGCCTTCTCTATTTTGCTTGGGAAGATGCCGTTGAGGGGTCGGGCAGTCCACTTATGTTCCTTTTCTTGTATTTATGTTAGATTTAGCTGTCTTTTTGCTTCTTTTGTGAATTTGAGCTCATTTAATCCTGAAAATACAAAAGGAAGACAAAAACACTCATTTTCCAACATTAGTACTTAAAAAGGGTTAGTTTTATGCCTCATTTGATGTAATTTATATGTTGCATTTCACACACATCAGTATGGTCATTTGTCTTGGTGGCAATCGCTTCGACCCACTTGGATACATAATCGACCGCAACCAAGATGTATAAGTTGCCATGCGAATTAGGGAATGAGCCCATGAAATCGATCCCCCACACATCAAAAATATCTACAATGAGGATCGGTTGCATGGGCATTTCATCCCTTTTAGAAATTCCCCCTAACTTTTGACACTCTACACAGTTTTTAGCGAAATTAAAAGCATCCTTAAAAATAGTCGGCCAATAAAGACCGCTATTGAGCACTTTGTGCCCGGTTTTGTGACCACTGAAATGGCCCCCACAAGCAAATGAATGCAAGTGCATCAAGACGCTAGGAATCTCCTCGTCGGGTATGCATCTTCGAACGACTTGATCAGGACAAAACTTGAATAAGTCCGGCTCTTCTAACGTGTAGTACTTGATTTGAGATAGGAAGTGCAACCTCTTCCTTCTATCCCAATGAGCCGGCAAATCACCTGTAACCAAATAATTCACAATATTAGCATACCATGGTAATATTCCAACTTTTAAAATGTGCTCATCTGGGAAATTCTCATTAATCTCTTCAGGTGAAGAATCCTCCTCTACAACCAATCGAGACAAGTGGTCCGCAACCACATTCTCACTTCCTTTCTTATCTCTAATCTCCACGTCAAACTCTTGTAGCAAGAGAACCCATCGGATTAACCTCGGCTTCGCATCCTTCTTGTCCATGAGATACCTAACTGCAGAATGGTCAGAATATACAATGACCTTAGTACCCCATATATAAGCACGAAATTTATCCAACGCATATACCACCGCAAGTAGCTCTTTCTCGGTAGTTGTATAATTTAATTGTGCATCCGAGAGAGTCTTACTTGCGTAGTAAATGGCAACCGGTTTCTTGTCTACCCTTTGACCCAATACGGCCCCCACCGCATAATCACTTGCATCACACATAATTTCGAATGGTAACGACCAATTCGGTGATTGCAAGATTGGAGCCTCAACTAACTTTTTCTTCAAAATGTTAAAGGCGTTTTGGCAATTTTTATCAAAATCAAATGTTTTATCTTTTAACAACAAATTGCATAGGGGTTTTGTTATATCACTAAAGCCTTTTATGAACCGCCTATAAAACCCCGCGTGTCCCAAAAACGACCGAACACCCTTAACACTTGTAGGATAAGGCAAAGTGGATATGACTTGCACCTTTGCTCTATCCACCTCAATCCCACGACTCGAGACGACATGCCCCAACACAATCCCTTCTTTAACCATAAAATGGCTCTTTTCCCAACTCAAAACCAGATTTTTCTCAAGACATCTTTGCAAAACTTTTTCGAGTTGGTCAAGGCATGTATCAAATGACGGTCCAAATATTGAGAAATCATCCATGAAGATTTCCAAAGACTCCCCCTCCATATCTGAAAAGATACTCGTCATACACCTTTGAAAGGTGGCGGGAGCATTACAAAGTCCAAAGGGCATTCGCCTAAATGCGAAAGTACCGTATGGACAAGTAAAAGTAGTCTTTGCTTTGTCTTCCGGATGTATAGCAATTTGATTGTATCCGGAATAACCATCCAGAAAACAATAAAATTTTTGTCCGGCCAATTTCTCAACAATTTGGTCAATAAATGGTAAAGGGAAATGATCTTTGGAAGTTGCAGCATTTAACTTCCTATAGTCAATACAAATACGCCACCCGGTTACCGGCCGAGTGGCGACCTCTTCACCTGCGTCATTTGTGACGACTTGAATACCTGCCTTCTTCGGAACTGTTTGTGTCGGGCTCACCCATTGGCTATCCGAGATAGGGTATATAATACCCGCATCTAGCCACTTCAATACCTCCTTCTTGACAACTTCTCGCATGTTTGGATTTAATCTCCGTTGCGTGTCACGAGAAGGATTCATGCCATCTTCAGTGATGATCTTGTGCATCACTACCGAGGGACTAATTCCCTTCAAATCTGCAATGGTCCACCCGATAGTGGCTCTATGAGTGACCAAAATTTTTATCAACTTCTCTTCTTGCTCCCCGGTTAAGTTTGATGCGATAATAACCGGAAGCGTGCTACCTTCACCCACATAAGCATATTTAAGATGCTTGGGTAGCACCTTTAACTCTAGTACCGGAGGTTCTTCCAATGACGGCTTCAACTTCGTGTCGATGCTTTCCGGAAGACTTTCCACTTGATGTGTCCAAGTGGGCCTTCCTTCTTTTGCCGCCATAACCTCCAATTCTTTCATCTCTTCATCCATGCTCCGATTTGTTTCTCCTTGCAACCTGTCAAAAATGAAACATTCCTCTATTGTATTTTCCTCTTCGACACTAGTGTCACATAGAGGTATACACTCGTCAAAGATGTCCGCCATATAGCATTCATCGCCAACTAGAGGATCCGTTAATCTTGAAAAGACATTTAACCGCAACCGACGGTTACCAAAAGTCATGTCGACCGTGCCCGATTTGCAATTTATTTGGGCATTCGATGTTGCCAAAAATGGTCGACCAAGGATCACCGTTGGTTGCTTAGTTCGGTCTAAAGAAACATAATCTAACACAAGAAAGTCCACCGGATAGTAAAAGTCCTCGACCTTGACTATTACATCCATGACTATCCCACGGGGCAGTTTAGGGGTCAAATCGGCTAACACCACGGTGGTGTTAGACACTTGAAGTGGACCATAATCATATTGGTCATATAAACTACCTGGCAAGATACTCACACTTGCCCCAAGATCCAAAAGTGCCCGTGTCATTTTGAATTCCCCAACTTGTATTGAAATAATGGGCGCTCCCGGATCTTGAAGTTTTGGTGGAAGTGCACCCGAAAGAATCAAACTCACGTTTTCGGTTAAATCAAGTTTCTTAGGAAACTTGTGAGTTCGCTTTTGGGTGCATAAATCTTTCAAGTATTTAGCATATGAAGGTACTTGCTTAATTGCATCTAAGAATGGTAAATTGATTTTGACTTGTTTAAAAATTTCCCACATTTCTTCTTGTTGTGGGCCTCGTTTGTTTACCACTTTCTTAGATGGTCCCAACAAGGCTTCGGGAAAAGGGGCGGTATTAACCTCCACACCCTTTTCCTTAGCTTTTGGGACGGGAATGGTCACAACGGGTGTAGTATTATTAATTTTAACATCATTTTTCTTTGGACCCGTTTGACCATTTTTACCTTCATCATCACTTGCATCTTCCACCACCCCTTCAACAAACTCGGGTGATGGCTCAACATCGTTATCTAGGACTCGACCACTACGTAAAGTAATTTTATTAATTGGTACCTCACGTGTGTTCCTCGAGTTCGACCCTTGATGCTTAGGGTTCACCGTGGTATCACTTGGAAGTCCTCCTCCACTTCCACGAATTTGAGCCATCTCTTGAGCAAGTTGCCCCACTTGCTTTGCCAATGCCTCATGTGCTTTATCCCGAATCTCGTTTGTCTTCTTTATCTCCTTGATATCATGGTGAGATTCTTTTATATTGTTTTGAGATTCTTTTTGCATATTCAACAAAGCATCCATTTTGGCACTCAAATCATCGCCACCGGTTTGATTGTTCGACCCGCTTCCATTACCGCCTTGATTGTTGTAATTCCTTTGGTACCCACCTTGGTAATTATTGTCCCTACCTTGGTACCCTTGGTTGTAATTTCGTTGATAACCTCCTTGGTTACCACCTTGACGGTTTTGATATGATGACCCGCTTTGACCTCCTTGGTTACCCGATTGAAAATTCGGGTTCATTTGATTTGAAGCATTACCATATCGGAAGTTAGGGTGATTTCTCAAACCCGGATGATAAGTGTTGGAGTTCATGTCATATTGCTTCCTATCTCCATACACTTGATTGACTTCCTCCGTGTAGTTACTCGGCCCCGTTGGACATTGTTCTGCTCTATGTCCAATATCACCACAATCTTCACATACCTCGAATTGAACCGCATTTACTTCCTTTTTCTTCTTTCGAGCCATTTCCCGCTCTAAGGTGGAAATCCGATCTTTAGAGTCAAGATCGGGAAGTGACCGTGAAATGGGATGCTTCTTAGCTCGATCGGCTGATTCTTTCTCTTTTGAACGTTTACTCATCCGTTCCAAGAATTCCCAATCATCATCTTCATGGTTGCTTAGAAGGGTCCCATTGCTCGTTGATTCAAGTCGGTTCCATGTGTTGTCATCTAAACCCCGTACAAAGCACTTAACCAACTCCCACTTCTCGATTTGATGATGTGGGCATCTTCGCATCATTTATTTAAATCTTGTAAAGGCTTCATGCAACGGCTCGCCCGATAATTGGCGAAAAGACCTAATTTCATCACGAGCATCATCGGTCTTCGCCATAGAATAGTATTCATCTAGAAAAGCTTGTTGCATTTCTCCCCATGTGCGAATGCTATTGGCTGGAAGTGTAAGGAACCATTGCTTCGCTTTGTCTTTCAATGAAAATTGGAACAAACGCAGTTTGACCTCCTCTAGTGCAAAGTTATGCCCCCCGATAGTGCTGCAAATGGAAGAAAACTCTGTCAAATGTGTGTACGGTTTGTCGTTAGATCTTCCATTAAAATGAGGAAGTATGTTGATGTAATGTGGTTTACAATCAAACATCCTCCTCTCACAAACGATTGGTGAGTCGTTCTCGGTGACAACCGACCTAAAACGATCATTCACTCCCCGTGGAGGTCGTTGACGACGTTGTGGACCGTTAACTTCTTGATCGACCGGTCTTCTATTATCCCGTCTTTCACCTCTTCGATCATCTCTTCGATCCTCTCTTCTATTATCCCTTGGGTTACCACCTCCCACGAAACGAGGAATCCGGTTAGGGTTTGCATTGTTGTTGTTGTTATAAAACCCATCATTCCGGTTCCGTTGGTCATTGTTTCGTGGTTGACGGTTGTTCCCATAACCGTCATTTCTTCCACCTCCGTAACCGTATTCGTCGTCCCCAACGTAATTGGCATGTTGGTAGCCAAATTCCTCATCATCATACCTTCTAGCATTGTAAACGTTTCCCCTATTCACGTAGCCCCAATCTTCATCATCGTTAACCCGATCATCATAGTACCCCCCATCGTCCGAATTTTCCGTATGAATGCTTACATGTTTCGGCGATTGGTAACCGGGAACACTAAACGGCTCATCGTCGGGAATGGCGTTCCTTAAATCGTCTATGTTGAAGAATGGATCTTCGTTCGCGGGATTTCCGCGATCACGATTTCCCCGACGGTCGGAATTGACATTCCGGTCATCTAGGTTGATGGGTAAAGAGGTTTGTCGATGAAGATTTTGTTGTTGAGGTGTTCTTTGATTGTGGTTGGGATTTTGGTTTTGGAAAGGTGGTGTGGGTGGTCCGGCATTGTTGTTATTACCACCCAGTCGCTCTGGAGGTATAGGTTGCAAATTTGGAGCGGGATTGAAATTGCCTCGGTATTGAAATTGGTTCGGATTTTGATTTTGGTTGAAGTTTTGGTTAGAGTTTTGGTTCGCCATTGAATCGGTTTCAATGGATGGTGTATGTTGTGGTGTGTTGGTGGTTTGATTAGAAGCAAGTGTTGCTTCTAACCGGCTTGCTAGATTTCTTCTTGCTACCCTTTCGATTTCCGGTTCGTAGACTAAAGGTGAAGTCCTCCCGGAGTTCCGCGTATGCATGCACTACCTGTAACCTGCACAAGTAACACACCCGCGTAACAAGGAAAAAGACAAAGTGCAAAAAGAAAGCTAAACAACTTAAACAGGTAATCACAAAAAATTCAAACAATAATCCAAACACAAAGCGCACGCACTCCTCGGCAACGGCGCCAAAATTTGATCGGAGTGTCGCGCTCCGGTCAAAGATAAAATTTATATGCCCAAATTACCCTTAACAATTAGCTAGTGGTAGTAAGGGGTCGAACCACGAAGAGTATGTGGTTTGCGAATGGACTTGATTGATTATAAACGATTGTCACACTTATGAAGCTTACTAGATATGTTTTTGTATTTTTGGTTTAATTGAAAGATGTGAATTAGAGTTACTAAAATGATTGAATGGATTAACTATTAGTGATTAACAAATTGCAAGAATTAAAATTGATTGATTGAACAATGATAAGAAAACAAGGTTCACACCCGGTTCGATAATTGAAATCCTAGGGTTTCTACACGTTTTAGGTTTGAATCAATTGCAAAGATGATTAACGGATTTAGTGTCGCGAGGCTTAGGTGCCAAAAGCTATCAACGTTATAAATAACGGACCACAATGCACTTTGTTACCAAGAACATGTAAACTCTAACCTAGACAAGGCATAATTGCACATAAACATTTCATAAAGTCAAATTTAATCTTCACTCGACAATTTATGAATTCAATACAAATGCAAGACAATTGTCATAAGCTTCAAAATCAAATAGCAAATT
This sequence comes from Helianthus tuberosus, assembly GCA_030545235.1. Lineage (NCBI taxonomy): Eukaryota > Viridiplantae > Streptophyta > Magnoliopsida > Asterales > Asteraceae > Helianthus > Helianthus tuberosus. The sequence goes on along the minus strand of CM060437.1, from coordinate 28,918,446 downwards.
GTCACAAACTCAAACCAAGAACAATGTTTAAACCCAAGACTTACAAAAATCTACACCGGGGTGAAACCTCCAAGAAATTAGCCGCTCATGGTGAAAATGGCACGATCAACGGATGATGGAAGCTTGAATTGAGTCATCTTGGAACTTGTAGAATGGTGAATGATGATGATTAGGGTTTTGGATAAGTGATGATGGTGAGTGGGTGAGTGGATTAATGGATTGATGGAACTAGGGTTTCGATTCAAGAAGATGATGTTGCTATCGTTCTTGATTCGGGTTGTCGGAATGATGGATGATGAATGGTAGGTGATAGATGGGTAGAATCGGCTCCAAGATGTGTTCAAAACTCAAAAACAAAGTGTAACCGTCGAATTGATGTCAACCCCCCTTTTTGATTCGTTCAAAAGCCAACATAAACCAAAATTTCGCGACAGCAACATACAAGGGCCGTCGCCGACGGACCTAACCACCGTCGGCGACGGTGTGTGCATTCCTGATATTGGCCGACGTGTTATCTTGCTGCCTACGGGCTTTTTTGGCGACGGATAATTCTACGTGTCGTCGGCGACGGTCCCCAGAACTTCAACTTTTTGTTTTCTTCATTTCCCAAGTCCGGTTGACCCGTTTCGCATCCCGGTGGTTCCGTTTTCGCTCCGGTGACTCGTTTAGCTCCCAATTAGCTCCTTAAACTTCACAAGACCTGCAAAACACAAACCCTTTTACAAGTAGGCTATTCGGGATAAAAAGTTAAGCAAAAACATGAACTTAGACATAAACAATCACCGGTTTTCGACCACGTATCACGCGTGCCTTTTCTCCGCACCGGATAACTTCCTCTCCAGATCAGCGAATTTCAACTTGAAAGTTTCTAGGTCTTGAAGGGCTTTGTCGCGAGCTTCATAAGCAGCCGCCGCCGAAGCCTGGGAAGATTTATTAACTTCTTTCGCCTCTAAAACCTGCTCCTTCAAACGGTCAATCTGAGAACGGAGGGTGGATAGCTCCTGCTTTGTTTTCGACCGAACATTTTCTTCATTTTTCAAATTAGCAACTTCGCGATGAAGCTTGCGACAATTTGATTACGATTCGACCCAGCGCTTGTATGTCTCCACAACTAAAGAATTCGACTGGGCTTGGTTTAACATCAAAGCATTTCCAAGTTCCGGACCGCTCATCTTCCGATAATGAGAATGCTCGGCCGGAGTCCTCAAATGAAATAATGCCATCTTCGCTAACAGAGCGTCCACAATCCTATCCTTGTTCGTCAGTGACCACTCCGGTACATATTTCTCCAAAGCACGAGCCGAATCCATATCTTCAACGTCGCCCGAACCTAGCTCCCGGGATAAGAAAACAGCTTCAGTGTTATACCATAAAGGGGAAGAAGAGGCACTATCCCCACCATCAATTGGTTTGGGGCTCGGCTTGACACATTGGAAGCAACCCCCGTTGTAGGCTTACCGAAGGGAGATGGTTCAATTTTCTTGAAAGATAAGGGCTCGGGCATATGAATATCTTCGATAACCTTGGTAGAAGCCCCGCCGAAAGATAATGGACTTGTTGGAATATTGACCGGGCGATCCCTAGGGGTGCGACCACCATGAAGATGGGCATCAAGATTTGCTAATAAACCTCCAGCAGTAGAAAACTCAGTGGCTTGGTCATCCTCCTCATCATCTAATGTGATGGTCTTGAAGTCCGTTTCTTTTTATTCGCCTGCTTGGGCTTCGGATCGGACTTTGAAGAAGTAGTCTGTCTTCTTTTCAAACTGACTTGAGGACGTTCTCCATCATCACCATCGTCACCCTCTTCGGCATGCACTCCTTCGTCTTCGATAGAGACATGTACTCCTTCGTCTTCGATAATAAATTTGGAACCAGACCCTTTCGTCCCACTCGAACTTGTTTTCTTGCTCTTATCACCACCAACCACCACCGCAGCCTGAGCCGGAACAATATCCACTATTTGTGTCGCAGGAGCCGAACCTGAACCCCCTTGACCGGCTGAACCTCCCTGATTATCCGGAGCCTCGGGTTCCCGAATCAGATAAAGATTCTCCTGCACAACGCTTAAATACGGAGGATCACCTTTCGGTGTCTTGGTGGCCCGGATATCGAGCTCCTTGGAATCAAAAGACTTCAACCTCAAAGCTTCCTTTAAACCCATAGCTGCACAAAAGACAAACGATAAATAATATCTATAGTCCGACATGACGAAAAGCATACAAAACAAGCAAAGTAAGTCAAAAAAAATTCAAGAAGCACCGCATAACTGACCCTCTTTATTCCACTTGAGGGTAGGATACCACTCTGGTTCGGCCCAGATCGTGCTAATCCGCCCCATGACAAGGATGTGTTCCGGATACTTCTGTATACGTCCAGCTTCCTTAATCAAATTCGCATATAAATCTCTGTTAAACTCGAAGTCTTCAGGAAGAGGGGGTGGAAGGCGCGACTTCTTCAATCTCCACGTCATAAACTCCGGAACGCACCGATCATCAACCAAGAAGAAGTGGTCTTTCCAATCCTTTATACTGGTAGTGATTCATATATAACAACAAGAAGTTTTGTCCCTAACTTCGAAGGTGTACCAACTACCGGACCGATTCAACTTGTAAAAAGCCCGGAACACGTCCAAATCCGGGTCGGATCCCAAACCACGACAAGCTAACTCAAAATGACACACCTTGGCAAGGCCGAAAGGGTTCATTTGAGAAAGATGAACCTCGTGAAATAAAAGAACTTTGATCAAGAACTTCGTCAGAGGAAGACGATAGTTGCAGTAATCGAAGAGGCGAGTATAAACCCCTATTTTCCCCGGTACGAAAGGATAAATAGGCGTATTCTTTTCGGGGAGAACGGGGTGTAATGAGGCAGGAATTGCGTAATTATCTATGTACCACTGTAAGCCATTTCTACTCAAAATATTGAAGCAACCGGATAGATTGCTCTTGTTCGCCATACTAAGAAGAAGGGTACTGACCTGCTCGATGAATAGTTTCGCCTCAGACAAAGGGATGGAGAAGATAAAGTAAAAGGTAAAAACAAAAAAATTACTTTTCTCCCTTTTTATAGGGGCAATACACCGCCTCAAAGGTAACCAATCAAAGAGTGACACGTCACGATAACTGACGCATATCAAACGTCACGTCAGAGGAAAAGATAAAACGACCGTCTGTTACCCAGCAAAAATCACCGCCCAGAAATTTAAAATTCAAAAAATCAGCAAACGACAAATCAAGGGATCAGCCCGCCAAAAATTACGCCGTTATAGTTCGAAGCTTTTACATAGGAAACGCTACGAACTAGGGGGACTTGATGAGGATACGTCCTTGATCGGACCGAATCATCAGCAAACATAGAACCGAACTATAGCACACAAAGGTCGGATCGCGCCACACGCCATAGACAGAACGATCAAATACACCGGTACGCCATAACTAACTGGGCCCCACGGCCATAACTGCCATGACAATGACCGGTCCGACCCTAACTAACTCGCCACGTCAGCATACCCAAAGACTATAAATACAACACTTAAACCTCCAAAAAGGGGTAATCACAACTCTCTCTCTAAACTCTCATCTCTCTCTCTCCCTGACTTACTTTCTCCTCACAAATACTTATTCTCACACCCGAGTTTGGTCACAGAGAGGCCCCTCCCTGTGACGAGGCTAACGGTGTGCTTGTTTCCTTGTGATCTTGCAGGTTATTGCTTGGTCATCTGAAGCTCTGCTCTAACCAGGTCGAACCAACTGGTTTTGAGTCTTCATGGTCGAAGCTCATTTTTTTCCCAATTCACACAAATGAGAATTCTTTATATTATATTATATTATGAATATTGTCTCCAAACAAATATAAGAGATTTATTTGTAATACTAAAAGCTCTTATATTAAATAATTAAAATAAACTTTATTGACGTATGACATTTATATTTTTTGGGTTTTCTTTCATGTTACCTGAGGTTGGCAAGTTAACTCCACACAATGTGCATACGTGGGTTAGCATTTTTACGATTATTATTATTATTATTATTATTATTATTATTATTATTATTATTATTATTTTTGATTTAACAGTTTCACCACAACATATGGGCCCTAAAATCTATTTTCATTATCTTTTTTTTATGTTTGAGTTTATCCGTAATGAAAATGATATTAACCAATCGTTTAACAAAATATTTATTTAATTTTTTTGCATTTTACGGTCCTGCCGAAAAAACGCTAGTCCTATTACTAGTTTTATTTAATTTTTGTACTTTGTTTATCTTTTATTTAGTTTATTGTTTGCTGACTTAGAGTTAAATACATCGTTAGTCCCTATGGTTTGCAAAAAGTAACATACTTAGGTACTAATAGTTTAAAATCACATTCTAGGGTATTAACTTTTCATTATGTAACGTTTGGAGGTATTAACGTCATTTGTAGGTTTAAAATCATATTCTATTAGTACCTAATGATGTTATTTTGTGCAAACAACAAGGACTAACTATATTAGTACCCAAGAAGTTAATACCTCCAAACGTTACAAAATGAAAAGTTAATACCTTAGAAGGTGATTTTAAACTATTAGTATCTAAGTATGTTATATTATGCAAACCACATGGACTAACTATGTAATTAACTCGCTGACTTATAATACATGTGTGCACAGACACTAATAATTTTTTTTAAAATTAAAACAAAACGATAGTAATAGCATACTTAAAGTAAAGAGAATAAAATGTTTGTTTTTTATGTTGTATATTTTTATAAATATTAACGCATGAAAAGATTAGGATTATTTAAAAACCATGAGGGGTACTTGGTTTATTGGTGAAAATTATAGTTATTAATTAATTATAATCTTATCCTTCTCATATGTAATGCTTGCTAAAGAGTCATAAGTGTTTTTTATACGAAAGCTATTATAAATTTTATTATTGTAAAACAAGGGTGAGGATCAAATAAGAAGTTTATTCAAATAAGAAGTTTATTTTGGCTAGGAAGTGTAGGAAGCAATAGGATTATGACATGTGACAACATTTAAAATAAAGAGCAAGGGTATTTTAGTCAATCGTATCCTTTCTTCTTTCTTCTTCTCCCTAGTAACTTCAAAACCCAACATCTTCAACCTTTTCTTCACTTTCTATCTCAATAATCACTACATTATAGTGCGATTTTCGTCAACAATCAATGATTCAAACACCCGATCAACGTGTTCTTCAGCTTTTTTGAAGAAAACCCAGTTTAATTTCATACAAAATCTTGTTTTTTCTCTTGATTTTGAAGATAATCACTCGATCCATTCGATTCGATCGCTGATACGTGTTTCTATCATTCAAATTTCGTCAATCGTTGAAGAAATCGGCTTCGATCCATTTAAGAAATTCTTTAATTTCAGTTTTACGATATGGGTTTTTGATTTAGTCGTTGCGTTTTACGATCTTGGCGGGGGTCCGGGGGACGCGCCCCTGATAGCAGGGTCCAGGGGGCGGCAGCCCCTGGCGGGGTCCAAGGGGCAGAGCCCCTGGCTGGGGTTGAGCTGCGTTTTTTTGATTTAGTCGTTGCGTTTTTTTTCCCGATTAAACTGCTTTAATAAAAATGCATCAAAAATTTAATTTTCTGTAAATTGCCTCTGGAAAACTGCATTCGTAGACAGTTTTTGATCTCCTACTTCCTGGTTCAGACAATTCCCAAACAAAACTATTGTCCTGGTTCAATGCGTTTTAGAGAGAACACTTTCTTTGGTGTTTTTAGGCCATTGCGTTTTAGAACTAAGACATTTTTATGTGTTTTCTGGCCATTGCGTTTTAGAAAAAACACATTTTTGAAGTGTTTTTAGTCATTGCGTTTTAGGTAAAACACATTTTTAGGTGTTTTCAGTCCATTGCGTTTTACAGAGAACACTTTCTTTTATTTTTTTTAGGCCATTGCGTTTTAGAAAGGAGACATTTTTAAGTGTTTTCTGGCCATTGCGTTTTATAAATATGACATTTCTTTGTGTTTTTGGTGCATTGCGTTTTAGAGAGAACAATCTCTTTTGTTTTTTTAGGCCATTGCATTTTAGAAAGGAGACATTTTTAAGTGTTTTCTGGCCATTGCGTTTTATAAATAAGAAATTTCTTTGTGTTTTTTGTGCATTGCGTTTTAGGTAAAACACATTTTTATGTGTTTTCAGTCTATTGCGTTTGAGAAAATACAATTTGTTTGTGTTTTTAGGCTATTGCGTTTGAGAAATAAGACATATCTTTGTGTTTTCTGGCAATTGCGTTTTACAAATAAGACATTTCTTTGTGTTTTTTGTGCATTGTGTTTTAGAAAAATGTCATTTTTAGGGGTTTTTTTTATTGCGTTTTACGCAACTGAGTTTTTTTCCATTGCGTTTTACGCAACTGGGTTTTCAAAAAAAAATTCGAAAATATTGCAATAGTATACTCGTTTTAAAGATAAGAAAACACTCGTTTTTTGCTGCAATTTAAAAAAAAAAAATAATGTCGTATGAAAGAGTTATTAACGTTTAAAAAATGGGAGGGGGGAATTGGAGGAGAGAGAAACTATTGGCTTGACTTGACTAGAATGCCCCTGAACAAACCCACGCGCCTCCTTTTTTCTTCTTTCAATTTGACTCATTTAATCTTAGCCCTTGATTAAGTAAATGGATGGTCAAGATTACTTTCTAGGCTTTCTATCCAAATAAACTTCCTATTATATCATAACTCTGTAAAACAATATAACGAAAGTAGGCAACTTTGATTAATAAGTCAAAAAAATTACTAGACAAAAAAAGATAAGCCGTTCAAAAAAAAAGGCAAAAAAGGATAGTGATGCAATCCAAACGAGGTTGTCGTTCAAAGATACAATGAGAGAGCGAAGGCGGTGGCGGTTTCGTGGGGGAGAAGACAAACCTCTCACACTCTCTATCTAAGTGATTCCATCCACACTAGTGTTGCATATTCTCTCTTTTTGTCGAAAGGCAATTATAAAATTTTGGTGAACTAGTTGATTTTCCGCCCGCGCGTTGCGGCGGGGACCCAATGTCTGCAAAACGCGTGTCAGCAGCAGATACCGAATATCAAAACATAAATAAAAATGACGTGGTAAGGATAGTCACTTCGTCCTAAAAAACGATTTTAAATAACCTAATATAAAATAATAGGACCCACACGTCCTACACGTTGAAAATTCGGTTGTTTTCAATTTAGTTATTAGGGTGCTAACATGTTAAAATATGGATGAGCTCGGTACCGGTAACGGCACCGAAGGTACCGATCTGGAAAATCATCGAATACGGTATGGTATTTGAAGGTAAAAATCAATAAATACAGGTATAGTGCTAGACTGGTGTCGAACCGAAAGTAACGATTCTGAAAACGCCAAAAGGTGGGTACCAAATTGGTAACGAAAATGATTTGGTAATAGTAAATTTGGTACCGATACGATACCGGTTTGATAACAGGATTTGATACGATTTGCTCATCAATGATCTAAATATCCAAGTTAATTTTACATGCTACAATTCATTCATTACAGAAAAAAGACAAAAAAGAAAGCAGAATAAGTTGTTGTGTATATAAAATCTCAATCAAAAGAAATACAGTTTACTTACTGTGTGTATGAAAAGTAATCTAAACGGTGCAATTACTTGCATTGCTACGTTGCTAGAGGATTTGATGAGCTCGGTACCAACCGGTATCGAAAATACCGTAACCGAAATCTCCAAAAGTGTGTACCGGTACCGAATATACCTGGTACGGTAAGGTACGGCTCGGTACTTGTCGGTACTGATACGACACCTGTATTTGAGGGTAAAAATCGGTGAATACCGGTACAGAAAATACACCCGATTTTGTCACACCCCTTTCTGCGGCGGAAGCACGATGTGTGATCATGAAAGGTTCTCATTGCATACGAAGAGTAAACATACTACATGCTCAAAAATACCTTCAAATATTACATTACTGAAAACACATGTCAAGTGTTTACAACACGAGATAACATATTGTCTTAAAAGTCACAACTTTATTTAAAGATAAACAAAGCGACATCCACGAGCATGAGTAAGACCACGCGCACATCCATCCTAGTTACCTGAAATACATGTGAGTTTTTGGAAAAACGTCAACATAAAGTTGGTGTGAATTCACGCAGTTTTGTATTTCACGTTTGTATACTTTGTATAAAAACATAGTTGTGAATAAATCAAGTTTTTCTTGAGTACTCCACGTACTTCAAGTTATATATCAATCTTCTTGAGTACCCCACGTACTTCAAGTTATATATCAATTTTCTTGAGTACCCCACGTACTTCAAGTTATATATCAATTTTAGTATGGTATGAATTTTATATAAATACAGTATTTCTGTAAATATCAGGATTGTTAATGGGTTGCAAAGCCATTAACATGTGACACGACATAGGAAGTCACCAAACCTAAGGCATTTAATTGGTATATTCTGAGACACAAAAGCACTACTCGATTCTCGCCCTCACCGAGAGTGTGGCTGCCAGGCACCCGTTAGATCTAACCTTTTGTTCTGCGGTCTAAGTATGTACACGATTAATGGTGCTTTTGTACCCTATTCGTGGCACTATTTCTCATAACGCATCCTACTTGGTTCTCGTCCTCACCAAGCGCGTTTCTTTTTATCATTTCTCATAACGCATCCAACTTGGTTCTCGTCCTCACCAAGCGCGTTTCTTTTTATCTTATATTTTGTCACACTTGGTTCTCGTTCTCACCAAGTGTACTTCTTGTATTTATATCATACCATTTATAAATATTGTACTTTTGTACATGTATTTCACCCCCGAAGTTATGAAAACTGAAAACAGTTAAAGAGAAAAGGGGGAGCATGAACTCACAACTTTGCGTTCCTTGCGTCGTAAACTTCACCGGATTTGCTTAATTAACGTCGTAACCTATACGCGTTTTCTTAATGTTAGTCACTAGACTTGCGTCGCACAAGTACAGTCACTCTCTTTTGTATATATTCTTGTGTTAAAAATATTCTATATTTTTAACTACGTATCTTACTTATATTATTTTCTCAAGAAATAATTATAAGCTTTTTGTATTTTGCACTTTGCACCCGAATTATGTATCTTGTATTTTGTATGTGTATTTTTATGTTTATACTCCTCATGAGTATTTAGTGTATTTTTAAGTCTTAATACACTAGTACGTATAACACATACTATACACACTTAGCACAAAAGTTGGTGATGAAATAATATATATTTTTCTCTCAAAAATATACATACTTATATCCATTTTTTATTCTTGAAGAAATCCTCATTTCTTATCACCAAAAATTAGGGAAACCTTGGTAATACTTTTAAACACATTTTTAGGGAATAAGTTCCTCAAAAACTTATATTTTTCTAAGTGTCAAAATTTATAGAAATTTTGACAGAGTTTCCCCTAAAAATGGAGGTTTCCCATGTTTTCAAAACATGTGTTTATTTTCTTTTAAATCGTCAACAATTTCCTCATTCAACAACAAACAATATGCAACTAGTTAAAATAGATTTAATCGCAGAAATACATGAACTTGTGGTTTTTCCAAAATAGGTAGTATCTTTCCATTATTTTTAGTGGATCTTTGTATAGATCAACTTCGTTTCTTGAAAGTCTCGTTTTTAAAGAAGTTACATCTTTACAACTTCCTGTCAATATTTACAAAAATAGTTATTTTGTCGAAACTTTGTGTTACACAAGTGTTTACACACTCGTGTGTTTGCTAAAATCATTCTTTTTCATGTAAGATCCGGTTTTAGAAAATATGATTTCTTGGACACTTGGTCCTTTGAAAGTACCGCTTGTAGATCCGTAGATCTACTAGTTTTAAACACTATTTCGTAAGAAAAATCATTTTTACACAAGTTCAAGTTTGATGTGTGGTAGAGTTTCATCACCTAACCCTTTGTTACACTTAAACAAGCTTTATGTCATAATCCATGATCATGACCAATCCGGGTTAAACGATGATCCGAGCTACCACAACATAGATCGGGCCTAAATAACCACACAAATCAAATACTACAAGATTTACACAACATTCAAGCTTTTAACCACCATTACTAGCATTTTTAGTAGACTTTTATGTATCAACTTGTATGTTTATGAGTTTTAGCCGTTACATAACATTTTAACCACTTCAAAATAGTTCGAGAGTGTGATTCAAGCAACTTACTACTAGCTCGAGGCTAGGGAAGATTCTAGTCGCAAAATGAGTGGATAAAAGCAAGAGAGTGAGGTCCTTCGCCTTCCGATTGCACCAAGCCTCCTTATGCGTGATCCTTAATGCTTGTGTGAACTTGGAATGTGAAGATCAAAATCGAAAATATGATGGGTGTTGAAGGGGGGTTTCGGCCGTGAGCTTTCTAGAGAGAGAGGGAGTGTTGTTGTGAGTTGTGTAGTGAAATGAATGATGTGCAAGACCTTGTTACTTATAGGCAAAGGTTTGGTTATGGTCCAAAGGATTTTGTGTCATATAGATACTAAACATATGGATTAAAATAATGTTTTGGAGGACAAAGTATGTCCCCCTTCTTGGGGACGGTTGGTTAAGGGGGGGGGGGGTAACTAGTTCATTTCCAACCAATATAGTTAGTGTAAAGTTGGTTAATCTAGTTAGTTAAGTGATTAACCCGGTTACTAGTGTGTTGTGCTTTATTGCGGGTGTTAGGGTATTCAGGGACCCTAACTGGCGCAGAAAAAGAACAACTATGTTAATGACAATATTTTTATGTTCCGGGTAAAGTCCGGTTGTTCGGTTACATACCGATTCGTTAAAGTGCTAAATTGCACCTTTTAGTGTTTAATAAGTATCTTTTTATAACACTATCGATTCCCAACACTTAGGGAAATATTCTGGATAATAAAACGACATTTCTGCAAAATATTCATGTGTCTAAATGCTGAATTATTGCTGAATTATATAAATTCTGCACTTAAAGTGCGTTTCGGGTGCTTTTTAGTGCTTAATTTTGCTTTCGCAATGTATATATATATTAAACCCTTGTATGTACTCTTGGGTTTTAATGCATTCTTGTTGTCGGACCTACACCTAGGCTCCAATTTTATTGTCTGACTGCTTTCTGCAGTTCTGTTGACACAGTGTGTCTTACCGGTGAGTTTACTAGTATTTTTGACGCAACGCTCTCGTTTATGCATAAAGCAATATTTTGTAGTATACAACATGCATGAATTCACTTGTTTAGTATGTAATCAGACATGGCTGACAATTAAGCACATAATTGCAGTCATTAAGCAATAATTAGTGTGTACGGAAATTACCGGTTTGGGCCAGTTGTCACAGTCTCCCCCCGTTAAAAGAATTTTGTCCCGAAATTCAGGCTGAACTAACTCTCGCTGGAGTCTTCTTGAATAGGTGGGGATACTTTTTCTTGAACTGGTCTTCACGTTCCCATGTGTACTCGGGTCCGTGCTTAGAGCTCCAACGTACTTTGACAAGTTTTACGCTGCTCCTCCTGGTCTTGTTGACTTTCCAGTCGGTAACCTCAACGGGTTGTTCTGTAAATCGGAGGGCTTCATCAATATGCACTTCATCCATCGGGATGATCACGTTTTCTTGTGTTGGACTCTTCTTCAGGTTGGATACATGAAACGTATCATGTACTCCATTAAGTTCTTCCGGTAACTCCAACTTGTATGCCACGGTACCAATTCTCTTCAATATTCTGAATGGTCCGATATATCGTGGATTCAGCTTTCCACGCTTTCCAAATCTGACTACGACCTTCCATGGTGAGACTTTTAACAATACTTTGTCTCCCACCTTGAATTCTACTGATTTCCTTTTCGGATCGGCGTAGCTCTTTTGTCGATCTCGAGCCGCCTTAATGCACTCTCGGATCTGCGCAATCTTTTCGGTTGTCTCTTGTACAAGTTCAGGACCAACCATGCGCTTATCTCCGGCATCTACCCAACATAAGGGCGATCGGCATTTGCGGCCATACAGAGCTTCGAACGGCGCGGCTTTTATGCTCTTATGATAGCTGTTATTGTAGGAAAACTCAACTAACGGTAGATGAGTATCCCAGCTGCCGCCTAGATCCATAACACATGCGCGAAGCATATCTTCTAGCGTTTGTATAGTCCGTTCGCTCTGGCCGTCTGTTTGCGGATGGAATGCCGTGCTTAGATCTAACTGAGATCCAAAGGCTTCCTGAAATGATTGAGATTGGCACTCCATGACGTGCCACAATTTCTCTTAAGTATATCTCTGCAAGCTTCCCAGTGCTGTCTTTTTCTCGGATCGGTAGGAAGTGCGCAGACTTCGTTAATCGATCAACTATTACCCATATCATATCGTGCCCTCTCGGGGTCCTGGGTAATTTCGTTATGAAGTCCATCGAGATATGTTCCCACTTCCACACGGGAATCTCTGGTTGTTGTAGTAGGCCGGACGGTTTCTGATATTCGGCCTTAACCTTAGCACAGGTTAGGCATTTTCCAACATAGACAGCAACGTCGCTCTTGAGTCTCGGCCACCAATAGTATTCTTTCAAATCTTGATACATTTTATCTGACCCTGGATGGATCGAGTATCTCGATTTATGCGCTTCATTAAGGATGACTTCTCGTATGCCACCATAGAGTGGAACCCAAATACGCTTCTTGAAGTATAAGGCTCCCTCTTCGTTTGGCACCATGTATTTCAGCATACCCCGTAGGTATTCAGCTTTACGGTTCTCTCCTTTAAGAGCTTCTTGTTGTGCATCACGAATGCGTGCAGTGAGGTTCGTTTGAATCGTCATTTCCAATGCTCGAACCCTTAGGGTCTTAACCCTTTCTTTTCGGCTCAACGCGTCTGCTACAACGTTTGCCTTTCCAGGATGGTACTTAATCTCACAGTCATAATCGTTCAGCAGCTCAACCCAACGCCGCTGGCGCGTATTCAATTCCTTCTGATCAAATATGTGTTGTAAGCTTTTGTGATCTGTGAAGATTGTACATCGAGTACCATATAAATAATGTCGCCAAATCTTCAAGGCGAATACCACTGCACCCAGCTCCAGGTCGTGAGTGGCATAATTTCTCTCGTGAACCTTTAGTTGTCTTGAAGCATAAGCGATGACTTTTTGGCGTTGCATGAGCACGCAACCCAAGCCTTGTCGTGAGGCGTCGCAGTATACCACGAAGTCTTCAGTGCCTTCAGGTAATGATAGTATCGGTGCATCGCAGAGCTTGTTCTTAAGTAGCTGAAAGGCTTCTTCTTGTTTGTGACCCCAGTCGTATTTCTTGTCTTTCTGGGTAAGGGTCGTTAGCGGTTGAGCTATCTTTGAGAAATTCTCGATGAATCGCCGATAATAGCCCGCTAAGCCCAAAAATTGTCGAACTTCAGTTGGGGTCTTGGGAGCTTCCCACTTCTTTATTGCTTCTATCTTGGACGGGTCTACATGAATGCCCTTCTCATTCACAACGTGACCAAGAAATTGTACTTTGCGAATCCAGAATTCGCATTTCGAGAACTTTGCATAAAGTTTCTCTTTCTTCAGTAGTTCCAAGATGGTTCTGAGATGTTGCTCATGCTCTTCTTTCGTTCATGAGTAAATCAGGATATCATCGATAAATACAATCACGAATTTATCGAGATATGGTTTGCATACGCGGTTCATTAGATCCATAAAGACAGCTGGCGCGTTCGTCAATCCAAATGGCATCACAAGAAATTCGTAGTGCCCATAGCGTGTTCTAAATGCAGTTTTTGGCACGCTTTCATCTTGGATTCTCAGCTGATGGTATCCAGATCGAAGGTCGATCTTGGAATAGTAGCTTGATCCTTGCAGTTGATCAAACAAGTCATCAATCCTCGGTAGCGGATACCGATTCTTGATCGTGAGCTTGTTCAGTTCCCTGTAATCGATACACATCCGCAGTGATACATCCTTCTTCTTCACGAATAATACTGAAGCTCCCCAGGGCGAGAAGCTTGGCCTTATGAATCCTTTATCCAACAACTCCTGAAGCTGTGTAGATAATTCTTGCATTTCGGATGGCGCAAGTCGATATGGAGCCTTGGCTACAGGAGCGGCTCCTGGAACCAAGTCTATATGGAATTCGACTTGTCGTTGCGGAGGTAGTCCTGGCAGATCTTCGGGGAACACATCAGGAAATTCCTTCACCACAGGAATGTCTTCGAGTTTTGGCTCCACAGCCTTCTTATCTACAACGTGTGCTAGGAAAGCAACACATCCTTTCCTTAAGCACTTATGTGCCTTCATACAACTGATGATCCGTAGGGGCGCGTCTCGTCTTTCTCCATGTACTATGAGAGTTTCATCACTCGTCAGAGGGATGCAAATGATTTTCTCATGACAAATGACTTCAGCTTTGTTCTTGGACAACCAGTCCATCCCGACCACTACGTCGAAGCTACCTAATTGAATAGGTAAGAGGTCGATGCTAAATCTTCGTTCACCAAGTTCTAGCGTGCAGCCTCTAACAACTTCGCCCGATTCAACAAGTTTACCATTGGCTAGTTCTATGGAATAAGGAATTTCTAATCTACTAGATTCTATTCCAAGTATGCGTTTAAATTCCACAGACATGAAACTATAATCGGCGCCAGTGTCGAATAATATGGATGCAAAGTGATTGTTAATGAGAAACGTACCGGTGACCACGTTAGGGTCCTCGCGTGCGTTCCTTGCTCCAATCACAAATGCTCTAGCCTGAGCATTGTTTCTCTCTGGGCAGTTCTTCATGAGATGATCATTGCTTCCACACTTGAAGCATCCTTGGTTCTGCCCTTTCCCGTTACCATTCTTGTTACCAGCACCGTTTCCATTTTGGCTCTTTCCTTTTTCCCAACAGTCCTCTGTTTGATGACCCAATTTACCACATTTGTCGCACCTTGGAATGCGACAAGCTCCTTCATGATGATACTTACATTTTTGGCATCTAGGCATGGAGCCTTGGTATGCTTTGGTTGCATGGGTTTTCGCCTCCTGGGACGGGTTAGCGTCACGCTTCTTGTTGTTGAAACCCTTATTGTTACGAGTTGCTTGGTTCAAACTTGTATGCTTTCTCTTTTTGTCACCGGACGACTCAGCATGTGTCTCGGTCTTCTCTGTTGGGTTCAGTGATAGCTTCTTCATACGAACACAATCTTCAGTAAGGCTGACAGCCAGAGTTACAGCCTCGGTGATTGTTTGTGGTTTGGCCGACGTCACCATGCCACGAAACTCTGAGGCCAGTCCCCAAATGTAGCGTTCAACACGCTTGAATTCGGGAGTCACCATGTAGGGAAGCACTCTGGACAGATCGTGGAACCTTCGAGTATAACCATTAATGTCAGCACCTTCCATGGTCAAGTGCCAGAACTCCGTCTCCAGCCTTTGGAGTTCAGCACGAGAGCAGTACTTCTCTCTCATTCTTTCCTTTAGTTCATCCCAAGTTAGGCCATAAGCGGCATCATCGCCCAAGGTTTGGACTTGCAGGTTCCACCAAGTCAGAGCTTCATCGACAAACAACCCAGTAGCAAAGGTGACTTGTTGATCCGCGGTACACTTGCTTATGCGGATAGTAGCTTCAGTCTTCTCCGTCCAGCGCACAAATGCTACTGCACCTCCTGTGCCATCATAGTTCATCGGCTTGCAGTCGAGGAACTGCTTGAAAGTGCAGCCTGGAATTGATTCAACCAATTCACATGTGAGCAATCGAAGAAATAATGAAACAAAAACCGTTCATAAATTTCCTCATGCTTAGCACAGTGTCTTAAGGTTACCTTGAGCTGCATTGCCTCCAGACGAATCTCCATTCCTATTACGCCTAGCGTTGCTTGGTCCTCCACTGTCTTGAGTTCGGTTCGCCTCGTACTGGGCGATAGCAGCGGAGATCCTTTCCTCCAGTAGGGCGTTCCGCTCATCAGCAGTTCTTGGCAGTGGGGGAGGAGGAGGTTGATCGTCATTGCGAGCATTCACAGTTTTCCTGGGTGCCATGTTCTGACAGAACATAACACAACAGGGTTACACATTTGTTTGATATCGTCCTACTAGGCAGTAGTAGTATATATATTCACAGGTATATATCACATAAGTGACATCAAACAATTATTACTCTAGCAAAGTACTTAGTAGGCTTGCACTGAGGGAATCTGCACGTGACAAGACTTGATGTGGTTTCTGTGCACTGAATTCCATAATTATGTATGCATCCATAATTACGTAACTCCTTGCACAGTCCGCACATTTCGTTTCATCCTCGTGTCTCTTCCTTCAGATGGGCCATCGCCTTCAAATAAAGTCACGTATACTTGTGACATTCTACTTCTAGTACATGCTAATTATCACACATAATTGCAAGTAATTTCTAGTCAACGACAAGTGCTACTCAAGTGCACTCTAAGTCTCGTCGTGTCTTTTCTAGACTCATGTAGACAGTTTCAGGCGGTGGATGTCGCGGGACGTATTATGCAATGAAAACTCTTTGAAAATTGTTTTCGTGAATGGATCCTAGAGATTGTAGACTAGACCCGAGAAGGAATCCTGGTTCACTACAATCGCAGCTCTGATACCAATCTGTCACACCCCTTTCTGCGGCGGAAGCACGAGGTGTGATCATGAAAGGTTCTCATTGCATACGAAGAGTAAACATACTACATGCTCAAAAATACCTTCAAATATTACATTACTGAAAACACATGTCAAGTGTTTACAACACGAGATAACATATTGTCTTAAAAGTCACAACTTTATTTAAAGATAAACAAAGCGACATCCACGAGCATGAGTAAGACCACGCGCACATCCATCCTAGTTACCTGAAATACATGTGAGTTTTTGGAAAAACGTCAACATAAAGTTGGTGTGAATTCATGCAGTTTTGTATTTCACGTTTGTATACTTTGTATAAAAACATAGTTGTGAATAAATCAAGTTTTTCTTGAGTACTCCACGTACTTCAAGTTATATATCAATCTTCTTGAGTACCCCACGTACTTCAAGTTATATATCAATTTTCTTGAGTACCCCACGTACTTCAAGTTATATATCAATTTTAGTATGGTATGAATTTTATATAAATACAGTATTTCTGTAAATATCAGGATTGTTAATGGGTTGCAAAGCCATTAACATGTGACACGACATAGGAAGTCACCAAACCTAAGGCATTTAATTGGTATATTCTGAGACACAAAAGCACTACTCGATTCTCGCCCTCACCGAGAGTGTGGCTGCCAGGCACCCGTTAGATCTAACCTTTTGTTCTGCGGTCTAAGTATGTACACGATTAATGGTGCTTTTGTACCCTATTCGTGGCACTATTTCTCATAACGCATCCTACTTGGTTCTCGTCCTCACCAAGCGCGTTTCTTTTTATCTTATATTTTGTCACACTTGGTTCTCGTTCTCACCAAGTGTACTTCTTGTATTTATATCATACCATTTATAAATATTGTACTTTTGTACATGTATTTCACCCCCGAAGTTATGAAAACTGAAAACAGTTAAAGAGAAAAGGGGGAGCATGAACTCACAACTTTGCGTTCCTTGCGTCGTAAACTTCACCGGATTTGCTTAATTAACGTCGTAACCTATACGCGTTTTCTTAATGTTAGTCACTAGACTTGCGTCGCACAAGTACAGTCACTCTCTTTTGTATATATTCTTGTGTTAAAAATATTCTATATTTTTAACTACGTATCTTACTTATATTATTTTCTCAAGAAATAATTATAAGCTTTTTGTATTTTGCACTTTGCACCCGAATTATGTATCTTGTATTTTGTATGTGTATTTTTATGTTTATACTCCTCATGAGTATTTAGTGTATTTTTAAGTCTTAATACACTAGTACGTATAACACATACTATACACACTTAGCACAAAAGTTGGTGATGAAATAATATATATTTTTCTCTCAAAAATATACATACTTATATCCATTTTTTATTCTTGAAGAAATCCTCATTTCTTATCACCAAAAATTAGGGAAACCTTGGTAATACTTTTAAACACATTTTTAGGGAATAAGTTCCTCAAAAACTTATATTTTTCTAAGTGTCAAAATTTATAGAAATTTTGACAGAGTTTCCCCTAAAAATGGAGGTTTCCCATGTTTTCAAAACATGTGTTTATTTTCTTTTAAATCGTCAACAATTTCCTCATTCAACAACAAACAATATGCAACTAGTTAAAATAGATTTAATCGCAGAAATACATGAACTTGTGGTTTTTCCAAAATAGGTAGTATCTTTCCATTATTTTTAGTGGATCTTTGTATAGATCAACTTCGTTTCTTGAAAGTCTCGTTTTTAAAGAAGTTACATCTTTACAACTTCCTGTCAATATTTACAAAAATAGTTATTTTGTCGAAACTTTGTGTTACACAAGTGTTTACACACTCGTGTGTTTGCTAAAATCATTCTTTTTCATGTAAGATCCGGTTTTAGAAAATATGATTTCTTGGACACTTGGTCCTTTGAAAGTACCGCTTGTAGATCCGTAGATCTACTAGTTTTAAACACTATTTCGTAAGAAAAATCATTTTTACACAAGTTCAAGTTTGATGTGTGGTAGAGTTTCATCACCTAACCCTTTGTTACACTTAAACAAGCTTTATGTCATAATCCATGATCATGACCAATCCGGGTTAAACGATGATCCGAGCTACCACAACATAGATCGGGCCTAAATAACCACACAAATCAAATACTACAAGATTTACACAACATTCAAGCTTTTAACCACCATTACTAGCATTTTTAGTAGACTTTTATGTATCAACTTGTATGTTTATGAGTTTTAGCCGTTACATAACATTTTAACCACTTCAAAATAGTTCGAGAGTGTGATTCAAGCAACTTACTACTAGCTCGAGGCTAGGGAAGATTCTAGTCGCAAAATGAGTGGATAAAAGCAAGAGAGTGAGGTCCTTCGCCTTCCGATTGCACCAAGCCTCCTTATGCGTGATCCTTAATGCTTGTGTGAACTTGGAATGTGAAGATCAAAATCGAAAATATGATGGGTGTTGAAGGGGGGTTTCGGCCGTGAGCTTTCTAGAGAGAGAGGGAGTGTTGTTGTGAGTTGTGTAGTGAAATGAATGATGTGCAAGACCTTGTTACTTATAGGCAAAGGTTTGGTTATGGTCCAAAGGATTTTGTGTCATATAGATACTAAACATATGGATTAAAATAATGTTTTGGAGGACAAAGTATGTCCCCCTTCTTGGGGACGGTTGGTTAAGGGGGGGGGGGGGGGGGTAACTAGTTCATTTCCAACCAATATAGTTAGTGTAAAGTTGGTTAATCTAGTTAGTTAAGTGATTAACCCGGTTACTAGTGTGTTGTGCTTTATTGCGGGTGTTAGGGTATTCAGGGACCCTAACTGGCGCAGAAAAAGAACAACTATGTTAATGACAATATTTTTATGTTCCGGGTAAAGTCCGGTTGTTCGGTTACATACCGATTCGTTAAAGTGCTAAATTGCACCTTTTAGTGTTTAATAAGTATCTTTTTATAACACTATCGATTCCCAACACTTAGGGAAATATTCTGGATAATAAAACGACATTTCTGCAAAATATTCATGTGTCTAAATGCTGAATTATTGCTGAATTATATAAATTCTGCACTTAAAGTGCGTTTCGGGTGCTTTTTAGTGCTTAATTTTGCTTTCGCAATGTATATATATATTAAACCCTTGTATGTACTCTTGGGTTTTAATGCATTCTTGTTGTCGGACCTACACCTAGGCTCCAATTTTATTGTCTGACTGCTTTCTGCAGTTCTGTTGACACAGTGTGTCTTACCGGTGAGTTTACTAGTATTTTTGACGCAACGCTCTCGTTTATGCATAAAGCAATATTTTGTAGTATACAACATGCATGAATTCACTTGTTTAGTATGTAATCAGACATGGCTGACAATTAAGCACATAATTGCAGTCATTAAGCAATAATTAGTGTGTACGGAAATTACCGGTTTGGGCCAGTTGTCACAGTCTCCCCCCGTTAAAAGAATTTCGTCCCGAAATTCAGGCTGAACTAACTCTCGCTGGAGTCTTCTTGAATAGGTAGGGATACTTTTTCTTGAACTGGTCTTCACGTTCCCATGTGTACTCGGGTCCGTGCTTAGAGCTCCAACGTACTTTGACAAGTTTTACGCTGCTCCTCCTGGTCTTGTTGACTTTCCAGTCGGTAACCTCAACGGGTTGTTCTGTAAATCGGAGGGCTTCATCAATATGCACTTCATCCATCGGGATGATCACGTTTTCTTGTGTTGGACTCTTCTTCAGGTTGGATACATGAAACGTATCATGTACTCCATTAAGTTCTTCCGGTAACTCCAACTTGTATGCCACGGTACCAATTCTCTTCAATATTCTGAATGGTCCGATATATCGTGGATTCAGCTTTCCACGCTTTCCAAATCTGACTACGCCCTTCCATGGTGAGACTTTTAACAATACTTTGTCTCCCACCTTGAATTCTACTGATTTCCTTTTCGGATCGGCGTAGCTCTTTTGTCGATCTCGAGCCGCCTTAATGCGCTCTCGGATCTGCGCAATCTTTTCGGTTGTCTCTTGTACAAGTTCAGGACCAACCATGCGCTTATCTCCGGCATCTGCCCAACATAAGGGCGATCGGCATTTGCGGCCATACAGAGCTTCGAACGGCGCGGCTTTTATGCTCGTATGATAGCTGTTATTGTAGGAAAACTCAACTAACGGTAGATGAGTATCCCAGCTGCCGCCTAGATCCATAACACATGCGCGAAGCATATCTTCTAGCGTTTGTATAGTCCGTTCGCTCTGGCCGTCTGTTTGCGGATGGAATGCCGTGCTTAGATCTAACTGAGATCCAAAGGCTTCCTGAAATGATTGCCAGATTCTCGAGACAAAGCGTCCATCCCTGTCTGAAATGATTGAGATTGGCACTCCATGACGTGCCACAATTTCTCTTAAGTATATCTCTGCAAGCTTCCCAGTGCTGTCTTTTTCTCGGATCGGTAGGAAGTGCGCAGACTTCGTTAATCGATCAACTATTACCCATATCATATCGTGCCCTCTCGGGGTCCTGGGTAATATTGTTATGAAGTCCATCGAGATATGTTCCCACTTCCACACGGGAATCTCTGGTTGTTGTAGTAGGCCGGACGGTTTCTGATATTCGGCCTTAACCTTAGCACAGGTTAGGCATTTTCCAACATAGACAGCAACGTCGCTCTTGAGTCTCGGCCACCAATAGTATTCTTTCAAATCTTGATACATTTTATCTAACCCTGGATGGATCGAGTATCTCGATTTATGCGCTTCATTAAGGATGACTTCTCGTATGCCACCATAGAGTGGAACCCAAATACGCTTCTTGAAGTATAAGGCTCCCTCTTCGTTTGGCACCATGTATTTCAGCATACCCCGTAGGTATTCAGCTTTACGGTTCTCTCCTTTAAGAGCTTCTTGTTGTGCATCACGAATGCGTGCAGTGAGGTTCGTTTGAATCGTCATTTCCAATGCTCGAACCCTTAGGGTCTTAACCCTTTCTTTTCGGCTCAACGCGTCTGCTACAACGTTTGCCTTTCCAGGATGGTACTTAATCTCACAGTCATAATCGTTCAGCAGCTCAACCCAACGCCGCTGGCGCGTATTCAATTCCTTCTGATCAAATATGTGTTGTAAGCTTTTGTGATCTGTGAAGATTGTACATCGAGTACCATATAAATAATGTCGCCAAATCTTCAAGGCGAATACCACTGCACCCAGCTCCAGGTCGTGAGTGGCATAATTTCTCTCGTGAACCTTTAGTTGTCTTGAAGCATAAGCGATGACTTTTTGGCGTTGCATGAGCACGCAACCCAAGCCTTGTCGTGAGGCGTCGCAGTATACCACGAAGTCTTCAGTGCCTTCAGGTAATGATAGTATCGGTGCATCGCAGAGCTTGTTCTTAAGTAGCTGAAAGGCTTCTTCTTGTTTGTGACCCCAGTCGTATTTCTTGTCTTTCTGGGTAAGGGTCGTTAGCGGTTGAGCTATCTTTGAGAAATTCTCGATGAATCGCCGATAATAGCCCGCTAAGCCCAAAAATTGTCGAACTTCAGTTGGGGTCTTGGGAGCTTCCCACTTCTTTATTGCTTTTCGCCTCCAGTTCAAAATGTAATTACGATTTTGCTCTCTGTACAGACATACATGTTATGAGAGAGAACCTATTGGACCAACCTATTTTTTATTTAATTTTATTCCCAGTTTAAAATTACGCTTTCGTCCTTCGTTTAAAATTACGTTTTTGCCCACAGCTCAAAATAAAATTATAATTTTGCCCCTAGCTCAAAATTACGCTTTTGCCCCCGGTTCAAAAACTCATTTTTAATTTTGTTCCCAGTTTAAAATTACGGTTTCGCGCCTCCGTTTAAAATTACGTTTTTACCCCAGTTCAAAATAAAATGTTGTTTTTTCCTCTAGCT
This sequence comes from Helianthus tuberosus, assembly GCA_030545235.1. Lineage (NCBI taxonomy): Eukaryota > Viridiplantae > Streptophyta > Magnoliopsida > Asterales > Asteraceae > Helianthus > Helianthus tuberosus. Next base: position 28,896,037 of record CM060437.1, on the reverse strand, counting down.
CAAAATTACGATTCTGCCCTCAGCTCAAAATTACGTTTTTTCCCACAGTTCAAAATAAAATTATGTTTTCCCCCTAGCTCAAAATTATGATTTTGATCTCAATTTAAAATTATGATTTCTCCTCCAGTTCAAAATGTAATTACAATTTTGCTCTCTGTACAGACATACATGTTATGAGAGAGAAATATTCGGCCTATTGCCCCGCAACGCGGACGGGGCAAAAACTAGTTACGTACATATTACCTACATATACAATTACAAGCTAAGGGGAATAGTGCCAGGCATCTGCTTGGCACTCCCCCATTGGACCAACTCATTTTTTTTAATTTAATTTCCAGTTTAAAATTACGCTTTCGTCCTTCGTTTAAAAATACGTTTTTTCCCCAGGTCAAAATAAAATTATAATTTTTCCCCTAGCTCAAAATTACGCTTTTGCCCTCGTTTCAAAAACTCATATTTAATTTTGTTCCCAGTTTAAAATTACGTTTTCGCCTTCTGTTTAAAATTACGTTTTTGCCCCCAGTTCAAATACAATGTTGTTTTTCCCTCTAGCTCAAAATTTCGCTTTTGCCCTCAGCTCAAAATTACGTTTTTGTCCACAGTTCAAAATAAAATTATGTTTTCCCCCTAGCTCAAAATTATTAGCTGCCTGTCACTTCCCTATTGGACTAACTCATTTTTAATTTAATTTTATTCTCAGTTTAAAATTACGATTTCGTCCTTTGTTTAAAATTACTTTTTTGCCCACAGCTCAAAATAAAATTATAATTTTGCCTTAGCTTAAAATTACGCTTTTGTCCTCGGTTCAAAAACTCATTTTTAATTTTGTTTCCAGTTTAAAATTACGATTTCGCCCTCCGTTTAAAATTACGTTTTTGCCCCCAGTTAAAAATAAAATGTTGTTTTTTCCACTAGCTCAAAATTACGATTATGCCCTTAGCTCAAAATTACGTTTTCGCCCACAGTTCAAAATAAAATTATGTTTTCCCCCCTAACTCAAAATTATGATTTTGCTCTCAGTTTAAAATTATGATTTCGTCTCCAGTTTAAAATATAATAACGATTTTGCCCTCTGTACAGACACACATGTTGTGAGAGAGAAATATTTGGCTTATTGCCCCGCAATGCGGGCGGGGCAAAAACTAGTTATTATTAAATGATGGATTATTTAGAAATAAATTATAGAAAAAATAATATAGTTACTTCACGTAAGGAAAAAACTTTCAAAAAAAATGAGTAAATTACAAAACTCGTCCTTTATATTGATACCAGATTGCAAAGTGTGTCCTTTGTCTTCAAAAAGTACAAAAACCGTACTCGATGTTTGCAAACCCTTACATGTTATGTCCTTTAACCCTAACTCAGTTAGTTTTCATAATTAAATCTGACAAAGTGGACCCCACATGAGGGTATTTTGGTCATTTTACCATTTATTTATATAAAACAATTAAGCATCTCACTCTAAACATGAATACACTTACACTTTCCATCCTCTCCGGCCACAGATCTTCAGTCACCACTACCACTAACCTCCGGCGGCTAAGAATCCCAAGCCACCACCTCCACACTCCACACACCACCACCATCTAAATCTGTCACCACCACCACTCGACCACCCACCTACAACCATCAACACCACCACTCCACCTGAAACCACCGCCACCACCACCCACCTGCCACCACAACCACCGGCTGCACTAAAACCCAAGCAACAACACACCCCGCCAGATTGGACGAACTTCGATGTGGGATGACGGTTTTTGTTGCGTTTTAATTGTGGGTTTGTTATCATGAATCAAGATTGGAGGTTTGTTATATTTTCAACAACTTATACAGTCCCAATCAACAACAATGTTACGAAAATTTATATTCAACAACTTGTACATTCAACTGCAATTGATATTCAACAACTTGTACACCTTGGATGCTGAGTACAGATCGACAATCTCACCACCCCCTGTGACCACCGCCGCCACATGCGAGATACAACCGACCTAAGAGACCGAACAAATCTGGCTCAGATCTTGGATGCCGAGTTAAGATCTGAAACCCTATGTCGGTTGCCCCAAATGGTGGCTGTGGTAGGGATTTAGATGGTGGGGGTGGTGCTTCACCGGAGATGAAGACCATTGTGGAGGGAGGTGTTGTATGAGAAGAAGACTAAATAGTGGAAGGTGGTGCTTCTGCGGTAGTTGTGCTTCACCGGAGAAGAAGATAAAGAGAGTTTGATACTGACTATTTGGAGAAAGAAGGAAAGAGGTTTTAGGATTTATATATATTGGGTCAAGTTATTCTACAAAAGCTCCTAATTATAAGAAGTGTAAGAAAGATTTATAGAGTGACAAGTGTCCAATAACGTAAAATTAAACCCACTACATCACCACCCAAAACCTAAACACCCACCCCCACCACCACCCAAACCCCCCCCCCCCCCCCCAAAAAAAAAAAAAAACTATACCTCACCAAAAAAACCCCTAAAAAACCTAACACCCCGCTCTAAAAAAAAAACTAAAAACCCACCCCCACCCAAAAACCTAAACCCCAACCCCCTCGGCAAAAAAAAATATTGGGGTGGGTGATTGTAACACCACGTAAAAATGTGTCAAATTATGTAAAGACACGTGTCCTAAACTCTAAAGGTGTGAAAGATTTAGTTTGAAGGACCAAAGTTGTCAAACAGTGAATCTATGAAACCACAGGGACTAAAAGTGTCAACATGCCAAACTTGTGCCTCTGAATGACCATACACGATGAATATATTCTTAAACGAGTGATTGATTGGATATAAGAAGCCGTTTATAAAAATAATCTGAGGATTATTAAATTACAAGGGTTAAACGTGTCGACATGTCGATTCTGACCTCTGAGTGACCTTTTAACGAAACCGAGGCTTCAAAATATTCAAATATACTCTCAAGAATAAGTGGTATGAATTTCACGTGGTTTCGAGATCGTTAAGTATGTTTTCAAGACTTTGGGCCAAAAGTGTCAACTTGATGAAACTTGCTTTCATAGAGGTATTTAACGAACCGGAGCCTAACGAAGTTAGTTTATTCATCCTAGAGCCTCAACATACTAACTACAAGGGCCCTACATGTCAACAATGAGGTTAAAAAGGGTTAAAAACGATCAAGGACTGAAACTGCCAGCTTGGAAACTTGTTTTACCTGATCAGATGGTTCACGCGGCCCGCGTAAGACACCCTTAAGTCTTACGCGGCCCGCCTCAGCATGCCCAGATCAGAAAAAATGTTGCCAGGTGCGGGTTTTGCCTGTTCCACCGCCTTAGTCTAGTTTGTAACAACCTAGGGAGCTGTAAGTCGGTTATTTTCAATAGCTAGGACACCTGGGGTGATCCCAGGGCCTCCAATTACACTTGGAAATGATCTAGATTCATGGAATTTGCTATATAAGGGAGCCTATTCTTGTGTTTATAAACACATTTGCAAACAATTCACTTGAGGGACTTGTCCTGGAGCTTCCATCAGTGAGAAGAGGATTATCAAGTGTAGAAAAGACAGCTAGGACTTTTAGTAAGCCTCTAATTTCATGTTTAGTCGTTTTAATTAGCTTAATTACTCTTAAGTCAAACTTATCGTAAAATTAGTTTGACTTTCGTTTTAATTGCATATGGTTTAACCACTGATCAAATTGAAAGTGGTTATAGAACCACATTAGTGTAGGTGATTAACCCTTAAAATGGCACCTCCTAATTATCTCGTTTGACTGGTCAATTGTCGGGTCAAAGTAGTCTGACAAAAAGTCAAACTGGACAGAATGTTTGAATATGATTAAAATTAATAAAACAGAGGTTCTAAATTATATTTTAACATTTTAATGACTTGGTAATCAATATTAAAACATGTTTTATCAGTTCTAACCCGACAATTAATAGTCTAAGGTCAGTTTATAACCGAAAGTCGCAAAAGCTTGACTTTTGCTTTGACTTTCAGTTCTGACCCGTTCAAGCTTAATTCTCCCATGTTTTAAGCTTCCATTAGGACCACATTACTTAGTAATATAACCCTCTGGAGTTATATTGCTTGGTGCCTAGTGGTTTGAATTATATGCACTTGATCGTAATTATGCTTAATAATACCATAAACGCCCTTTTTACATACAACTGAGATTTTTAACAATGTGATTAGACTAACACCTTTGCTAATGATATTTAGACATGTCCCGAAAATTTGACTTCAGTTTGTGGTCCAGAATAGGAGTTATGCTCAATAGAGTAATTAAGGAGCTTTTTATTATTTAAATGGCGTAATTAGTATGAAGCCTATCTAAACCCGATTTTTGACACCAAACTTCTTATCTACTGATGTAAAATAATATTTTGGGATTTTTAAAGATTTTTAGTTATTTTTAGGCTGAGCATAAAATAGGATTATAGCTTGATTTCGGTAAATGTCGGTTTTACCCTTTTCATGCATAAAATGAGTTTTTCATAACATTTTAGTGGCAAACCTTTTGCTACTGATTTCATATGATAAATAAAGTATTTTGAACTTTATAAACTGATTAAAAACTCAGATTTCCTATTTTAACCCGAATACCCCTTTAAACCGACTTTTAAGCGTTTTAAGCACCTAGTATGGGTTAAAACTATTTTAGCATATAAAACTTATTACCCACTGATGTTTTAAGTTAATTTATACAATTAAACAGTAAGTTAAAGTTTTTAAACTCAGAAATCTATTTTGACCTTTAAAGCCTATGTAAAATTACCAAAATGCCCCTACGGTGCATAGTTTGATAATATAAGATAAAATTTCACATATATAAAATATAAAATACCCTACTGATATAACTCATAAAAATACATATCTTTGCTGATTAGATCAGACCTGAAACTCAGTTGCACAATTAAACTCTTTTATGGGCATTAAAATTACCAAAATGCCCTTATGGGACTTATTTTGGTTTAAATTACTTTTTGGGCATATATGTTAACATCTTACTGATGTATTAACATATTTTGAGTATAATAACGATTAAGACCTGTATATAATTTATTTGGTTACCCGTTACGCGTTTACGCGTTCGGATCGGCTTATGTGACTAGTTTACATACAATAGTCGAAACGGACTTAACTTTATCATTAAATCCTCAATTTCCAGAATGTGTTTAGTTTACCCATATTATACAAGTATCCAAGCTTGTCGGGTCTAAACCACATTCTATTCCTATCTCCGCTTAATCTAGCGATTAAGACCGTAAGGTTTCCTTCTAGCTAGTCGGTCTAAGTCCTTGACTAAATTAAAGACCCGTTAGCGTCCTAATAGGTAATAAACCTTCTATACAGATTAAATAGCTTCCAGTAGAAGGTGCCATCAAGAGCTTTAGGATTATACTGCTAGCATCAGGTAAATACTTTTAACTTATTTTCCCTTATACGGGCTTGGGATATGGTATTATAATAATACCACTTGGTCGGGTATGAAATCATTTAATCGGATTGTGATTAATAAATTTACATAACCCGTTTTAATCTGTCTTGTTTGATAACATAAGCATTGGGGGTTAATACGACCGTGTCCTGGATATCCTCGGCTCATTTCATTTGAAAATGGCCACGACCTATGCACGGGGTGTAGGCATACACCTGACAGATGCAAATGCTAAAAATATAAACCCACATGTTGGGGATAACTCCTTTGTGGGTTCTATAAGTGGTGAGTCGGTTAATCACGACCGGCTTCCAACCGGCCCCAATTGTAAGACAAACATGTAAATCTGTATACAAGATTATATTTAAATAATTGTCCCAAGTTATAAATGATTTGTACCATGTGCTCTTAAATCAATTTTCATAAATGTTTTCAAATGAGTCAGTTAATTGTATTTACCAGTGTAAACTGACGTATTTTCTTAAAGACTGATTTGACAGGTACCTCTCGTAATAGGCTGGAGCTATTAGGTGTCATAAGAGGATCTTGCAAATCCATAGATGCCTGAAGTCTGTTATTTTGTTTCTTTGTATTTGTTTATGATCCGCCTGTGGATCTTATTACATTCCAGTCTGTATATTCTGTCACTCGAACACTCAGACATTATGGTTTGTAATAGTTTATTCACCAAGCCTTCCGCTGTGCTATTATATTGTGTGTATTGACTATGATGATATCAACTACGTCACGATACTCCCCGCCGGGCCCACCGGTCATATGTGGAAATATCGGGGTGAGACAGGTTGGTATCAGAGCTAACATTGATTGAATTAAACACCAACCTTTTGTGTTTAATCTCAATGACACAATAAGCACATTCCTTAGACTCTCGAGTCTAGGCAAATGACCTAGGATTTTACTCTTAACCTTCCTTTATTTGCTTTATTATAGTTATTTGTTTTGACAGGTTATCACTTTGAAGAATGCCACCAAGAGTAAGGGGAAAAGGCAAAGGACCCATGCGTGGAGGACCGTCTAGCAGCACGGGACCCTCCCATAGGCGTACACCATCCGACTCGCTTTCCGGCTCTGACTCCAAGGATAATTGGAGCCATAGCTTTGAACCAGCAAGACATTCTGTCTCGCTGGGATCCTCACCATCCGACCCTTCTTATTTTGGGTTGCCCATTCCTATCGAACCCCATCATTCCCCTCTTTCGCAAGGAACTCATCACTCAAACCAATCACACCACTCTTTCCAATCTCATCATTTTCGTCATTCAGATTCCACTTACTCACCTGCACAATTTAATCCGAACGCTTATGTTAATGACTTTTTGGGCTACAACCCTTTGGGACCTGAGGATCACTTTTCTCAGGAAATGGAGATGGATGACGACCCGGACCCGGATTTGCAAACAGGAACATCAGGCCACCCAATAAGTATCTCAAGCGGTTCCCCATTTCGGGGATCACCGTACCATGGGCCTGACTCATTTCAAGAAAGGATGGCTCAGTATGACTGGTTCTTTACACCATCATACCATAACTCCCCAGTCCAACCTCCCTTGGATGAACCACAGCTTCGAGCTGTTACCCCACCACCCTTGCCAGTTGAGGAACCACCTCAACAGCCTCCCGAGCCGCCAAGGCGGAGGAGAAATGCTAGAATGTCCGTACGTGGGGGACCACGGTTTGCATCTCCTCGTGGCTCAGGTTCGTATCCTCCTATCCCAGAAGACCCTCAGTTGGGTGGACCCTCACACACGGTGCCGAAAGTCAACCTTCCGCCAGTTTCACACGCACCACTACAGCCACCGTTGGGTTTTGACAACCCGATCCCGACATACCCAGGATCATCTGGGTATAATCCGTCTGGATACCGATCTGACTATGGGACTCATGATCCGTACCTTACAGCTGCACAATACCATCATCTTTACCCTTCTTCTTACCCTCCAGTTTATCCCACTGGATACCCGGTGCAGGATTTTCAATACCCGCCATACCAACAACCTCCTCCGTTCCAGCAGCAGCAAACTCAAGAGATTTTAGAGAGGTTAGATAGAGTTGAACATGAGACCCATGAAACTAAGAAGAAGCACAATGGCTTTGTCAAGGGTCTTATGAACCTTCTCAAGGGCAAGAAGAAATAGGATGATGTTGGGTTGTTTTGTTTGTAATAAAGTCCCTGCGAGGACATTTATTTTGTTTTCATGTACCAAGTCCCTGCGTGGACTTACTTCCATTTTAGTAGCCCCTGCGTGGGCAATGTTTTCAGTAGCCCCTGCGTGGGTAGTTTGTGTTGTTTTCTCAATTCCCTTTTTGGGCAATGTTGTAATCGTTTCATAGTTTAATGAAGTTAATTTGTTTTTAAATATGTAATTTATTATATCATGCTACTTCATTTCAAATTTTATTTAATCTGCCTAAGAAACTCTTAGAGGTATAACCTAGCCAAAATATTAAATGGCTATGATGGTATAACCTTTTTAAGATAATGACTCTCTGTTAACATCTGAAAACATGTTAACAATCCTGAATTGTACGGTACGAGAAATCACACAATCTTCCTAATATACTTGGATTTTTCCAAGCCACTATTTTTAGCCTATATGATCATCATAAATCATGGCTAACAGACATCAATGTGATGTATACACCAAAAACATCCGTTAGAGATGTATGCTTAAAAGCAAAGGTGTAATAGTGACAATGAAAGTTTTATTTTATAAACTTCTTGTAAAAAAGGCAATGAACTTTGTTCAAACCTTAAATGATCACTGATCCAAAGGATCGTTGGTTATATTTTAATCTTCTCTTTGTTAAATGTCCCTCGAGACGAATCCAACGTTAAATGTCTGTTACGATATTGACAGTTGTGAATTTTATTTCCCCCTGTCTAATAAATATAAAGAATATTATATTGACTACTTAATTATTACTTAGATTGGTCTAAATGGTTAATAATACCATGACCATCTAGTCATCAATGCGATGATCTAATGTGTAAATTAAATATATCATCTATGTTTGATATAGTATTCAGAAATGGCTGGCTCGGATGAAGCAAACAGTCATCCTACAGAAGGCAACAACACCAGGATTAATATCACTGGTGCCGAACTGCAAGCAATGATCACCGCAGCAGTTTCTCAAGCGGTAGATGCTAAGTTTAAAGAGCCTAGTATTGTTAGGTCTCAAACTCATTCAAAATCCCATTCTCAACCCCACACTAATAAGAAAAGTGAGTCTCAGCACTCATCTAACTAGGGTAGTGAACCCAAGAGACAGATAGTCCTCAAGCCGACTCCTAGGTACACCAAAGGTTGTACCTATAAGTACTTTGTCTCCTGTAAGCCTAGGGATTTTACTGGAGAAAAAGGAGGGATTGACTGTATGAAATGGTTAGACGAGATGGAGACGGTGATAGACATTAGCGGACGTGCTAAGGAGGATGTGTTTATGTTTGTATCACAATCCTTCAAGGGTGATGCCCTTACATGGTGGAAAGCTCTAGTACAGTCTACTGGGAAGGTTCACCTGTATAATCTTTCTTGGGAGAAGTTTGTTGACTTGGTGAAGGACACTTACTGTCCTCAACACGAGGTAGAAAGGATAGAGACTGATTTCCTCACCCTGGTAATGAAGGATCTGGATTGTAGATCCTATGTGACTAGTTTCAATTCAATGTTAAGGCTTGTGCCATATTTAGTCACTCCTGAACCCAAACGCATTGCGCGTTTCATCGGTGGCTTAGCCCCTGAAGTAAAAGGGAATGTTAAGGCCTCTAAGCCAGCCACTTATAGATCCGATGTGGATCTATCCTTGTCCCTCACTTTGGATATTGTGAGGAGAAGGGCAAAGAGGGCGACCGATGAGGGGAAAAGGAAAAGAGAGGAAGACAAGTCTCCTCAGTCAAACAAAAAGGGAAAAGGGAACTCTGGTTCCAAAAAGGGGCAGTCGAGTGACAAGCCCAGGTGTAAGACTTGCAACAAAAGGCATTTTGGGAAATGCAACCAAGACCCACTGGCCAAACCATGTGGGATCTGTAAAAAGAAAGGGCACAAGTCTGTTGAGTGCCGAAATATAAAGGATGCAACTTGCTATGGTTGCAATGAAAAGGGGCACATCAAAACCAATTGCCCCAAGAATGCAAAGAAGCCCGAGGAGGCAAAGAAGAACAACGCGAGAGTTTTCCAGATGCAAGCGAGGGAAGCGTTGAATGATGAGAACGTCATAACAGGTACCTTCCTCGTCAATAATAATTATGCTAGAGTCTTATTTGATTCCGGTGCTGATAAGTCTTTTGTAGACCATAAGTTCTGTAAGTTATTAAATCTGCCTATTAAGACTCTAGACATAAAATACGAGGTAGAGCTTGCTGATGGTACCTTAGAAACAGCTTCCACTCTTCTTGATGGATGTTCTATATCCATTAAGAATCATTCTATCTCCCTATCTCTCTTGCCAATGAAATTGGTTGGGTTTGATATAGTTTTAGGCATGGATTGGTTGTCGCATAACCAAGCCCAAATTGCCTGTGATAAAAAGCTAGTTATTATCAAAACCCCTTCTGGCAAATCAGTCACTATTCAGGGAGATACACAATACGGATTGCCCAGCAATGTGTCTATTCTCAAGTTATCGCAGTGTATGAAAAGTGGATGTGTCATTTACATGGCACAAGTGACTGTAAATGATCCGAATCCTAAAATTGAAGATATTCCAATTATCTCTGAATATCCTGATGTCTTTCCTGACGAATTACCTGGATTACCTCCTGAGAGGCAAGTAGAGTTCAGGATAGACATTCTTCCAGGATCAGCACCGATTGCACGAGCTCCTTATCGTTTAGCACCTACTGAAATGAAGGAACTCGGAACTCAATTAGATGACTTATTGGAAAAGGGTTTTATACAACCTAGTTCTTCACCTTGGGGAGCTCCTATATTGTTTGTGAAAAAGAAGGACGGGTCAATGCGCTTATGCATTGATTATCATGAATTGAATAAAGTAACGATCAAGAATCGTTATCCCTTGCCCAGGATCGACGACTTATTCGATCAACTCCAAGGGGCAAGCTACTTCTCGAAGATTGATTTGAGATTTGGGTATCATCAACTTAAAGTAAGAACTGAAGATGTACCTAAGAGGACATTCAGAACGAGATATGGACACTTTGAGTTTTTAGTAACGCCTTTCGGACTCACAAATGCGCCAGCAGCATTCATGGATCTCATGAATAGGGTCTGCAAGCCATATTTAGATAAATTTGTCATCGTCTTCATCGATGACATACTTATCTACTCTCGTAACCAAATTGATCACGAGAAGCACCTTCGATGCATTTTAGGATTGCTTCGACTGGAGAAATTGTATGCTAAATTCTCCAAGTGTGAGTTCTGGCTTCGCGAAGTCCAATTCCTTGGACATGTTGTCAATGAGTGAGGTATCCAAGTAGATCCCGCTAAGGTAGAAGTCGTAATGAATTGGGAAGCACCCAAGACTCCGACCGAAATACGTAGCTTTCTGGGTTTAGCTGGATATTATAGAAGATTCATTGAAAACTTCTCAAGAATAGCTGCACCTTTAACTTCTTTGACCCGTAAAAATGTGAAATTTGATTGGGGTCCAAAGCAAGAGGAATCCTTTGAGATTCTTAAACAAAAGTTGAGCAATGCTCCGGTGTTAACCTTACCTGAAGGAATTGAAGAGTTTGTCGTATACTGTGATGCTTCACACACCGGTATGGGTTGTGTGCTTATGCAACGAGGCAAGGTGATTGCCTATGCATCACGACAATTAAAAGTGCATGAGAAGAATTACACCACCCACGATTTGGAGTTGGGTGCCGTTGTATTCGCATTAAAGTTATGGAGACATTATTTGTATGGAACTAAATGTGTGATCTTTTCTGATCACAAAAGTCTCCAACATTTGTTCAATCAAAAAGAGCTCAATATGAGACAACGCCGTTGGATGGAAACCTTAAATGACTATGATTGCGAAATTCGCTACCATCCTGGTAAAGCGAATGTGGTCACATATGCTCTAAGTCGAAAGGAAAGAGTTAAACCAATTAGGATCAATGCCAAGAGCATTGAGTTGAAGAATAGTCTGAATGAAAGACTATTAGCTGCACAGAAGGATTCTGTTTTGGAAGATAACCTTCCAAATGAAAAATTAGGTATAACTACTGACCAGTTAGCACCTGGGAAGGATGGAATCCTCAGAATGAATGGAAGAATTTGGGTTCCTATTCATGAAGGACTTCGAGAGGTAATCCTCCAGGAAGCCCACAACTCCATGTACTCAGTTCACCCTGGTGGTGACAAAATGTATCATGATTTGAAGGCTAATTATTGGTGGATTGGTTTGAAGAAATCTATTGCCACACATGTAGCTAAATGCCTGACTTATGCTCAGATTAAAGCTGAACATCAAAAGCCTTCAGGTCTACTTCAATAACCAGAACTCCCTACATGGAAGTGGGAGATGGTAACCATGGATTTCATAACCAAGTTACCTAAAACAAGGCACGAAAATGATACCATATGGGTTATTGTTGATAGACTGACTAAGTCAGCACATTTCTTACCCATCAAGGAGACTCATAGCTCCGATAAATTAGCCCAGTTGTATGTAGACAAGATCGTAGCTCTTCATGGAGTACCGGTGTCTATTATCTCTGATAGAGATACTAGATACACCTCTCATTTTTGGAAAAGTTTTCAACAATCATTGGGCACGCGTTTGAATTTTAGCACCGCTTACCATCCTCAGACTGATGGACAGAGTGAGCATACAATTCAAACTTTGGAAGACATGCTTCGTGCATGTGTTATTGATTTAGGTGGTAGTTGGGATGACCACCTGCCATTGATCGAGTTTTCTTATAACAATAGCTACCATACTAGCATTCAGGCTGCGCCTTTTGAGGCATTATATGGTAGGAAATGCAGAACGCCTGTCTGTTGGGCAAAAGTAGGAGAAACTCAGCTGTCAGGACCTGATATAGTCCTTGAAACAACGGACAAGATTGTCCAGATTTGTGATCGCCTAAAAGCTGCCAGGGATAGGTGTTAAAGCACCGGATCGATGACGAACATCAAACATTGCACTTGATTCAAGACATGAAGAACAAGAACAGGGTAGATGAAGAAGAAGATGCAAGACAAACTCATTCATTTCAATACAATCATCACAGATTACATACCAAACGAGTATACATCATCTTCTACAAGCTGGTTTAGATCACAAAGATCTAAACCCTAGCTTTCTCTCACTAACACATAGTCTCTCTCTCTAGAATTCACACCAGGAGAATAAGTTGGGAGAGGAGCACAAAGCTTCAAGAGTTGCTCTAATCTACACAATACAAACATATATATAGGCTAGGGACTAAACCCGGACAAAACACATTGTCCGGGATACAAAACAATACAATAATCCGAAACACTAGAAAGTCGTCCGGAATGCCTTCAGCAATTCTGATAATCTTCATTATCGTTGACTTTAACTCGGACTTCTGCTTTGGTTGACACAGAACTGATAAGCGACAGTTACCCGGCAGGAACTGCACTTACAGTCTCCCCCTTAACTGATGCATCAGTTCTGTGTGGCATCGATAATCTTCAATCACCGGATACTGCACTTACAGACTCCCCCCTTAACTGTTGCATCAGTTCTGTCTAACACTGATATCTTCAGTCACCGGATACAGCACTTACAGACTCCCCCTTGACTGATGATATCATGGCTGCTTTCAACTTTGGCTGAGACTTGATCTTTCTGGTAGAGCAAAGCGATCTTCAACCCTTCTAATAAAAGACTTGCTGACGATCACTTAAGGCCGCTTTGAGAAACCCGAAGAATCCAACATCAAACACTGTAGATCTTCCCCCTCAAACTACTCCCGAATCAAGTTAACGCGAACCGACCTACAACCACATGTAGGAATATCGCTCGATACATTAATCTTCAAACCTAACCAACAGCAGAAAGAAACATTGGATTTCCAATGCCCAACCTTGAACACTTCAAATTTCGCAAAGACATGAAGCTCAGTTCGATAAGTTAATAACAAACTGAACTTTGTAAAAGTACATCCACCATCTTGATCAAAGTCTTCAACCGAGTGTCTGAAATCATTTCATCTTGAATCTTCAAGATCCAATCTCGTATCTTCACGAATCCACCAATTACCCGATGACTTTCGTCTCCAATCTCCCCCTCAATGTAAGAACCCCTATTTCGAGAATCCGATCAGTCACCAACTTGGAAGAGAGATCAAGAAGACTAATCATCTCTACTCTAACCGGCATACGATAAAGGCTTGACCTTCAACTAGTTGCCAAAAGAACAATTTGCTTCATCACGTCAACACTTGATTAAACCTCGAACAAACTTGACAAAACTCAATCATACACTAACTCTAACTTGCTTCATGTTATAAACACTTCGCCACCGGTAAGATTAACCCTAAGTTAATCTCAAAGATAGTAAACATGAACTTGTTTCGATGTAGCACCACGAGCTTATAAATCTGATTAGGTGGCCCAACATGTGAACCCTAGCTGCCTTATGTCATCCGCCACCAATTTTTAATGCATGCGTGGCCCTGCTGTTTGTTGCTGACATCCCACCAAATGTTGTTGCAACATTATTTTCATCTTTCACCGTTGATCTTTTCCCATCATCCAACGGCTCCCATTTATTAGGGTTGTTAATGATTTTGATGTAGGATCATGTGCAGCCGCCACAAACATTCCTTACTCTGCTGATGTCATTCCATCATCATCATCAGCTTTTGATCTTTCATCGGAAAACAACAAATATTATCCGAGATCATCATCAACAGCAGCCGACAATCAACATTCCTTATCATCATCAGACATCAGTAAAACTCGAAAATAAACTATTCAATTTCAAAACTGGGTTCTGTAAAATTCGGAACCTTGTTAACTTGATCTCATCAAAACTCGGAGCCCACATACATAAAACTTGGAACCGCATTTAAACTTCAAAACTCGGACCAGTTCAGGACTAGGAACCCCATTTAAACTTCAAAACTCGGACCAGATCTATATCGGAACACCAGCAGTTTTGAAGTTATCACTGTTTTTAGATCAAAACTCGGAATATGAACTGGATGAAAAACTCTGAACAGGATAAGGTGTATGTAAAATTCGGAACATTAACTATATGTAAAACTCGGAACATGATGAACTGACTGTTTAAGAATCGGAATCAAACACACTCGGAACCTCGTGATACTCGGACCCGGAGACAAACTTCGGAAGCCATAAACAGTTTTAAAACCTTGTTTAAAACTCGGAAAATCGGAACAACTGTTAAAAACTCAGAATAACGATTTGACTGATCAAAAAGTCGGACATTATGATATATCAGCTAAAGTTATGATATATCTCAGACATTAGTTGAGATCAAAACTCGGACATTATGATATTGAAAGAAACTCGGACAATCATGCTTTCCACAACTAAAACTCGGACTGTTAGGAGATTGAAAGAAACTCGGAACAGTAAAGAGATAGATATTAAAAAAAACTGGGACCCAGTTGAAAACCTTCAAGGCTCGGACAGAAGAAAAATATAAAACTCGGACATGGTGAAGATCAGAAACAAGTCTCCGGACTTTCTCCCTAGTGTGACTTCACACTAGTTCACCAAAACCCCGGAAACAACAAACACAGAGTTTTAAACTCAGACGGGTTTAACACTAAGAAAAACTCGGACAGAGCAATTTTTGGATCAAACCTCATGTCTGCAACAACTTGGAGAACAAAACAACTACGAACAGCTTCATTTTCTTCAACTTTTTTGCAAAATCTTCAAGTCTTCAAGATGTTTGGCGGAAACAAACATCAAATCAAGAGCAATGGTGATTCAGAAGGCGGTTAGACCATTCTGAATTGGTAACCATGCTCTGATACCACTGTGAAAGCACCGGATCGATGACGAACATCAAACATTGCACTTGATTCAAGACATGAAGAACAAGAACAGGGTAGATGAAGAAGAAGATGCAAGACAAACTCATTCATTTCAATACAATCATCACAGATTACATACCAAACGAGTATACATCATCTTCTACAAGCTGGTTTAGATCACAAAGATCTAAACCCTAGCTTTCTCTCACTAACACATAGTCTCTCTCTCTCTAGAATTCACACCAGGAGAATAAGTTGGGAGAGGAGCACAAAGCTTCAAGAGTTGCCCTAATCTACACAATACACACATATATATAGGCTAGGGACTAAACCCGGACAAAACACATTGTCCGGGATACAAAACAATACAATAATCCGAAACACTAGAAAGTCGTCCGGAATGCCTTCAGCAATTCTGATAATCTTCATTAACGTTGACTTTAACTCGGACTTCTGCTTTGGTTGACACAGAACTGATAAGCGACAGTTACCCGGCAGGAACTGCACTTACAGTCTCCCCCTTAACTGATGCATCAGTTCTGTGTGGCATCGATAATCTTCAATCACCGGATACTGCACTTACAGACTCCCCCCTTAACTGTTGCATCAGTTCTGTCTAACACTGATATCTTCAGTCACCGGATACTGCACTTACAATAGGCAGAAAAGTTATGCTGATGAGAGGCGAAAACCTCTAAAGTTTGAGATAGGCGATAAAGTTCTATTGAAAGTGTCACCCTGGAAAGGTGTGATACGTTTTGGTAAGAAGGGTAAGTTAAGCCCTAGATATATTGGACCATTCGAGATTATCGAATGTGTCGGCAGTGTAGCTTATAAGCTAAACTTGCCTGAGGAGCTGAGTGGAATCCATAATGTGTTCCATATATGTAATCTCAAGAAATGCCTAGCTGATGAATCATTGGCTATGTCTCATAAAGACGTGCAAATTGATGAAAGCTTGAGATTTGTTGAAAGACCTATATCGATCGAGGATCGACAAGTTAAAAAGCTCCGAAGAAAGCATGTACCTATAGTAAAGGTCAAATGGGATGCCCGTAGAGGTCCCGAATATACGTGGGAAGTTGACTCCACTATGCAACAAAAGTACCCTCACTTATTCTAGTAAATTTCGGGGTCGAGATTTCTTTTAAGGGGGTGAGGATGTAACACCACGTAAAAACGTGTCCAATTATGTAAAGACACGTGTCCGAAACTCTAAAGGTGTGAAAGATTTAGTTTGAAGGACCAAAGTTGTCAAACAGTGAATCTATGAAACCACAGGGACTAAAAGTGTCAACATTCCAAACTTGTGCCTCTGAATGACCATACACGATGAATATATTCTTAAACGAGTGATTGATTGGATATAAGAAGCCGTTTATAAAAATAATCTGAGGATTATTAAATTATAAGGGTTAAACGTGTCGACATGTCGATTCTGACCTCTGAGTGACCTTTTAACGAAACCGAGGCTTCAAAATATTCAAATATACTCTCAAGAATAAGTGGTATGAATTTCACGTGGTTTCGAGATCGTTAAGCATGTTTTCAAGACTTTGGGCCAAAAGTGTCGACTTGATGAAACTTGCTTTCATAGAGGTATTTAACGAACCGGAGCCTAACGAAGTTAGTTTATTCATCCTAGAGCCTCAACATACTAACTACAAGGGCCCTACATGTCAACAATGAGGTTAAAAAGGGTTAAAAACGATCAGGGACTGAAACTGCCAGCTTGGAAACTTGTTTTACCTGATCAGACGGTTCACGCGGCCCGCGTAAGACACCCTTAAGTCTTACGCGGCCCGCCTCAGCATGCCCAGATCAGAAAAATGTTGCCAGGTGCGGGTTTTGCCTGTTCCACCGCCTTAGTCTAGTTTGTAACGACCTAGGGAGCTGTTAGTCGGTTATTTTCAATAGCTAGGACACCTGGGGTGATCCCAGGGCCTCCAATTACACCTGGAAATGATCTAGATTCATGGAATTTGCTATATAAGGGAGCCTACTCTTGTGTTCATAAACACATTTGCAAACAATTCACTTGAGGGACTTGTCCTGGAGCTTCCATCAGTGAGAAGAGGATTATCAAGTGTAGAAAAGACAGCTAGGACTTTTAGTAAGCCTCTAATTTCATGTTTAGTCGTTTTAATTAGCTTAATTACTCTTAAGTCAAACTTATCGTAAATTTAGTTTGACTTTCGTTTTAATTACATATGGTTTAACCACTGATCAAATTGAAACTGGTTATAGAACCACATTAGTGTAGGTGATTAACCCTTAAAAGGGCACCTCCTAATTATCTCGTTTGACTGGTCAATTGTCGGGTCAAAGTAGTCTGACAAAAAGTCAAACTGGACAGAATGTTTGAATATGATTAAAATTAATAAAACAGAGGTTCTAAATTATATTTTAACATTCTAATGACTTGGTAATCAATATTAAAACATGTTTTATCAGTTCTAACCCGACAATTAATAGTCTAAGGTCAGTTTATAACCGAAAGTCGCAAAAGCTTGACTTTTTCTTTGACTTTCAGTTCTGACCCGTTCAAGCTTAATTCTCCCATGTTTTAAGCTTCCATTAGGACCACATTACTTAGTAATATAACCCTCTGGAGTTATATTGCTTGGTGCCTAGTGGTTTGAATTATATGCACTTGATCGTAATTATGCTTAATAATGCCATAAACGTCCTTTTTACAAACAACTGAGATTTTTAACATTGTGATTAGACTAACACCTTTGCTACTGATATTTAGACATGTCCCGAAAATTTGACTTCAGTTTGTGGTCCAGAATAGGAGTTATGCTCAATAGCGTAATTAAGGAGCTTTTTATTATTTAAATGGCGTAATTAGTATGAAGCCTATCTAAACCCGATTTTTGACACCAAACTTCTTATCTACTGATGTAAAATAATATTTTGGGATTTTTAAAGATTTTTAATTATTTTTAGGCTGAGCATAACATAGGATTATAGCTTGATTTCGGTAAATGTCGGTTTTACCCTTTTCATGCATGAAATGAGTTTTTCATAATTTTTTAGTGCCAAACCTTTTACTACTGATTTCATATGATAAATAAAGTATTTTGAACTTTATAAACTGATCAAAAACTCAGATTTCCTATTTTAACCCGAATACCCCTTTAAACCGACTTTTAAGCGTTTTAAGCACCTAGTATGGGTTAAAACTATTTTAGCATATAAAACTTATTACCCACTGATGTTTTAAGTTAATTTATACAATTAAATAGTAAGTTAAAGTTTTTAAACTCAGAAATCTATTTTGACCTTTAAAGCCTATGTAAAATTACCAAAATGCCCCTACGGTGCATAGTTTGATAATATAAGATAAAATTTCACATATATAAAATACCATACTGATATAACTCATAAAAATACATATCTTTGCTGATTAGATCAGACCTGAAACTCAGTTTCACAATTAAACTCTTTTATGGGCATTAAAATTACCAAAATGCCCTTATGGGACTTATTTTGGTTTAAATTACTTTTTGGGCATATATGTTAACATCTTACTGATGTATTAACATACTTTGAGCATAATAACGATTAAGACCTGTATATAATTTATTTGGTTACCCGTTACGCGTTTACGCGTTCGGATCGGCTTATGTGACTAGTTTACATACAATAGTCGAAACGGACTTAACTTTATCATTAAATCCTCAATTTCCAGAATGTGTTTAGTTTACCCATATTATACAAGTATCCAAGCTTGTTGGGTCTAAACCACATTCTATTCCTGTCTCCGCTTAATCTAGCGTTTAAGACCGTAAGGTTTCCTTCTAGCTAGCCGGTCTAAGTCCTTGACTAAATTAAAGACCCGTTAGTGTCTTAATAGGTAATAAACCTTCTATACAGATTAAATAGCTTCCAGTAGAAGGTGCCATCAAGAGCTTTAGGATTATACTGCTAGCACCAGGTAAATACTTTTAACTTATTTTCCCTTATACGGGCTTGGGATATGGTATTATAATAATACCACTTGGTCGGGTATGAAATCATTTAATCGGATTGTGATTAATAAATTTACATAACCCGTTTTAATCTGTCTTGTTTGATAACATAAGCATTAGGGGTTAATACGACCGTGTCCTGGATATCCTCGGCTCATTTCATTTGAAAATGACCACGACCTATGCACAGGGTGTAGGCATACACCTGACAGATGCAAATGCTAAAAATATAAACCCACATGTTGGGGATAACTCCTTTGTGGGTTCTATAAGTGGTGAGTCGGTTAATCACGACCGGCTTCCAACCGGCCCCAATTGTAAGACAAACATGTAAATCTGTATACAAGATTATATTTAAATAATTGTCCCAAGTTATAAATGATTTGTGCCATGTGCTCTTAAATCAATTTCCATAAATGTTTTCAAATGAGTCAGTTAATTGTATTTACCAGTGTAAACTGACGTATTTTCTTAAAGACTGATTTGACAGGTACCTCTCGTAATAGGCTGGAGCTATTAGGTGTCATAAGAGGATCTTGCAAATCCATAGATGCCTGAAGTCTGTTATTTTGTTTCTTTGTATTTGTTTATGATCCGCCTGTGGATCTTATTACATTCCAGTATGTATATTCTGTTACTCGAACACTCAGACATTATGGTTTGTAATAGTTTATTCACTAAGTCTTCCGTTGTGCTATTATATTGTGTGTATTGACTATGATGATATCAACTACGTCACGATACTCCCCACCGGGCCCACCGGTCATATGTGGAAATATCGGGGTGTGACAGTGATGGGGGAGGGGGTGGGTCGGGGTTTAGGTTTTTGGGTGGTAGTGGATGTTTAAGCTTTTTTTTTTTGTAGTGAGTTTTTTAGGAGCCTTTATACCCTTCTTACAATTAGTAGCCTTTGTATTTGATCCTAATCCTATATATATTATTATATTTTTGTTTATTTAAGATATAAGTTTAAAATAAAAGGGTAAAAGGACCATATTGCCCTCATGTGCCTTGCCCTCATGTGCCTTGCACATGACACATTTTAACCTTTAAACTTAACTGAGTTACGGCTAAAGGACATAACATGTAAGGGTTTGCAAACATCGAGTACGTTTTTTGTACTTTTTGAAAACAAATGACACACTTTGCAATCTAGTGTCAACATAAAGGACGATTTTTGTAATTTACTAAAAAAAAGTTCACGTAAGGAAAAGTTTATGAATTTTATTTGGGTCTACAAATTCACACACCCAACTCCCTAAAAAAAGTTCACGATAGGCTTATACAAGACCTATACGAGACTTATACTACACTATACGATACGATGCGATACAACACGATACTATAGGATACGATACTACATCCATAGGCCCATACAATGCCTATACAAGACCTATACGAGATTTATACTACACTATACGATACGATACAATACTATACTACACTATATGATACGATAGTATCGTATGGTATCGTATTGTATCGTATAGTATGGTATCGTATTGTATCGTATAGTGTATAGTATAAGTCTCGTATAGGTCTATACGAGACCTATACGAGACTTATACTACACTATACGATACAATACGATACGATACGATACTATAGGATATGATACAACGCCCGTATACGTCGATAGGCCTATACAAGACCTATAAGGGACCTATACGAGACATATACTACACTATATTTTAAAAACAATGTAATATTTCTACGATCGAATATTTTTAAAGGCCGATCTTGAAAACGGTAAAATATTTTTATAAAAAAAATAAAACTTTTCTTAAAAAACAACTCAAATTACCCCACCAAAACACCCATTTTATTACTCAAAAAAACATCACCCTCCAAAAACAATCAAATTACCCTACCAAAACATCCATTTTCAACTCAAAAAAACACCAACGAGGGGTCCTAAGGGGCCCTATACGAGACCTATACGAGGGGCCCTATACGCCCAGTATAGGCCTATACGAGGGGCCCTATACGCCCAGTATAAGCCTATACGAGGCATATTGAAGCAGTCAAATCAGAAGTGACATGAGTCAGACACTGACTTTGATATAACCCTATACCCTCGTATAGGCCTATACGAGGCATATACGAGGCAAAGGGTGTCTAAATAGGCAGATAGGGTGTGTGAATATGTTGAGCCTTTTATTTTAGTAAGTGTAGCTTTTTACTATTTTATCATTAAAAAAAAGAGGGGTTTTTTTTTTTCTGGTTTTGCTATATTTCTGTTTACCAATGTCTAGCATGAAAAATTAGTGAAGTAGATTCTTCTGTTGTGATAGAAAAGGCAATGAAAAAAGAGATTATTTCTACTGTGTTTTCAAGGAAGGTGACTGGTTAATTTTGGATAAGTCCAGAAAGATTTTGTTCCGACATACGAACCTCAATACTTGAGTTTTGAGTTATTAAACTAGTTCTACATATATTATAAAATTTTGGTGAATACCAACCTCTTTTAGTCCATATTCTACGTATATTATAAAATTTTGGTGAATACCAACCTCTTTTTTTCCTTTTGTGTATGTGTTGTTTTTCTTCTTTATAACTCACCCTTTAACTTTTATTATTAACGTTTACACCCCTTCAACTTTCTAGAAATTTTATAACATACATTTTCATCTATCGAGTTTTACATTGCTACTTTTAATGTATGTGTATTATAAATTCAAGTTTGTTTTTGGTTCCACATAATTTTTTTTTTCAAAAATGAGTTAGGTCAAATACAATATGTTTTCATACTTATTTTTATGTACATTTTCAGTTGGTTTCATTTTGATGTAAATTTTGTCGTGTCAGTATGAATTTAAGTTGGTTTATGTTTCGACGTAAGCTTTTTTGAGAAGTGGTCGGGTCAAAAATAATATGTTTTCGTACTTAATTTCATGTATGTTTTCGTACTTAATTTTATTTATGTTTTCAGTTGGTCTACACGTTTTTTTGTTACGATTTTTCTAATTCTAATTTATGATGTAATGTGTTTTTTTATTTACGTTCAGATGTGTATAACCGAGTGTCTGAAATGAACCGAAAACATATACATATCATTTGGTCATAACGACTTATTTTTTTAGTTTTCTTTTCTGGTTGATATAGCATGCGTCAACACGATAGCGAACCGAACCGGTACATATCAAATTTCCATCACGTTGCCGCCTTTCTAATAAGCTATATGCAATATCACTTTGGCCCTGAAGAGGTATGGTCCCAATTCTTTACCCACATGGCAAGGACCATACCACTTTTTCCAGCTTATGTGGCGCTGACATCAACGACACCATCCAGAAGCTTCCAGAAAATATGAAGGCAACACCAAAGATGCTTCATCCGACATAAAGGACAACACGTGTCACCAGTCATCAAGCGCCAAGTAGGCCTGTGACGAATCCAGGAGCAATCCGACAATGCCAGTACAACGTCTCCAAAGGAGGCAAATACAGGCGCGCCATGTGTACCACTACACTGACCACGACAGAGGAGACCAAAGGGATATTCCCCTTGGTCGGACAGCTGGCGCGCGTCTACAGCTGGCACCGCTGCTCCTCTCCTTCTTTACCCTCCGGCTATAAATAGGACCCTTCACCATCCAGGTTGATGATCTTGCTCTCTCTATTCTCACACTTAACACACACTGTTATTCCTTCCTCGGAACAGTACTTATTCTCACGCCGGAGCCTGGTTAAGAGGGAAACCCCCATATTCCCCTCTTAACGAGACTAACGGTGTTGCTGTTTTGCAGGAACCGAGCCATCTCACGAGTAGAAAGAGAGATTGAACCCACAGAAGAAATAACCCCACTGATTAACCATAGCGTTAACTTGTGTTTCATCAGGCCCCCTCGATTTTCTAATACATGGCGGTAAAAAATCGACTTTATCTTCGTTTTACGTCATGTGAGTCACTTGGTGTTAGAAAATCATGTTTTGTTTTGTGCTTTTTCCGGTTTTAGTCGTCGTTTGGTTACTACTTAGCACAGTTTTACATCCCCGCTTCGCAACACGAAGGACTTAAAACTAGTTATAACTATCTATTGATTTTGGAACGGGTCTGCATGTGCTATGCTCCCCCTTTCCTTACTTGCTCCAAGAACTTATTCTTCCGTATTATATAATCAATATTAATTATTTATTTGATGATTAGTTTTTTTACGACAAACAAAAAAGTATATATAAAACAATAAGGGTATCCGGGGCACTCGCGGGGAGGGGAATCGGTGACCCCTGTCACCGCTCGGGAACACCGGCGCCACCGGTGCGGGGAGGGGAATCGGTGAGGAGACACCGAAGAGGGAGGGAGAGAGATGGTGGGGCCACCCACTTTTCAAACCAATCAAAACTTTTCTTTTTTTTTTTTTGAATAAAAAAACAATTCCCCTAAGAGGGGAGTGCCGCCATCAAATTGGGGTGCGAGGGGAGTTGACGTGGCATAACCTGATTGGGTGTGCGTAAGAGAGGGGACTCCCCTCTTAGGGGAGTGCCCCCCTCACCCTAACAGCAGCTCCTGCAAAAAAGAACAATCAGAACATAAAGCGCAGGAATGAAAGACACCAACCACCACATTACAATTTTTTTTACGGTAAATTTGGATCACTGATGGACCAATAGAGTATCATCGAGCCACCAATGAAATCATTAGATCATATCCATCTCCACTAGACAATAATGTCTATACACCAACTCAATAGGAAACCCAATATTACACCACCCAAATATGCAGGGGCGGAACTTTAGTTATGTGGGGTGTAGCCCGGGCTACGGCTCAAGTTTTTACTAGTAGTGTTAAATTTTTTTTTTTCCGATTTTTATACATAGGACATCCCTGAACAAGTACGAGGACACCCCTCAAAATTTTTTTTACAAAATAATAAGATGTTAAGCCCAAATAAGTAAATAATAACACATTAGGTAAGCCCAAATAAGTAAATAATAACACATTTGCTAAGCCCAAATAAGTAAATAATAACCCAATTGAATGATTATTGATTTGGGCAATTGGGCGGCATGTTTTACCACTGTTGGATATCGAATAGACGTGAACGAACAAAGAGCCAACAACATTGAACGAACATCAGTGGCACTTCGAATTGAACGACCAGACGTGAGAGACGTCTCCAAAAAACGAACGAACGGAAGTACATAATCTGATAATCGGCACTTGAACTTCGGCAGGTTTGTTTCGATTTCGAATAGATTGTTTGATTTACAATTGTTACTTGTTTGTTTGATGACAATTGATTTCGAACAGGTTTGTTCGATTTCGAACAGAACTACAGAAGTCAGAAGATAATCTTCGACATCATTTTGAAGTTGACATTTTTAATGAGGTTTTAGACATGCAAATTCAAGAATTAGGAAATCGATTTAGTGAGGTAACAACTACTTTGATAAAAAAATATGTCGGGTTTAAATCCTTCTAACGGTTTTTCTAAGTTTGACCCATCGAAGATATTGACGTTTGCTAAGATGTACCCGGATGATTTTACTACACAAGAAATAGGGACTCTTTTGGGTGATATTGAGTCATTTCGTCACACAATAAGCGATGATGATAACTTTGACAACTTGCATGGAATAAGTGATATTGCGCGTCTTATGGTTGAAACGGGAACGCATATTTCTTGTCCTTTATTTTATCGGGTAGTTAAGTTAGCTTTGCTTGTACCGGTTGCAACCGCAACCGTTGAAAGATGTTTTTCGAAATTGAAGCTTGTCAAGACGGATTTACGCAATCGAATGGGCCAAGAATTCTTGAACAATGCTATGGTTTGTGCGGTCGAAAAGGATTTTTTACGTGAAGTAAAAGACGAGGATGTGATGGAACGATTTCAAGCTATGAAAAAAAGAAGAGGACAAATCTATTAGGTAATTGTTTTACTTTATTTATTTATTGTCGTTTTTTTTAATATTGAATGATTGCACGATAAAAAAAAATTGGGATACCCCTGAGTTGATGTTCTAGTTCCGCCACTGCAAATATGATCAAGCTTAGGCAAAATAAAGGTTAGAAGAAGCAGCTCCGCATATTTTGGCACCACTTTTCCCAACTAAGGCTATGGGGTATGGTTTCCACTTCCCTTTTCTTCCTTAAGTCCACTTTAGCACTACATTACCATCCCCTTTCACTTCGGCATTCTTCCCCTAACATGGGGTGTGGTTTCCCCTTCTTTCCCTTTCCATTTTTTATATAATTTATTTCATATGTTTTATTTACAAATAACAGTTTTTTATTCATTTAATTTGTTAAAATAATAAATAAGATTTTTTTAATTTAAATTAAACATTAAAACATTAACATATATAACTACAAAAAAATTTGAGGGGTCTTTTTAAAATTAATACCAAATTCTAAAATGTATTATTTAAAACTAAAGGGTAAATTACTTTTTGAGTCCCTGTGTTTTATAGGTTTTAACTAGTTGAGTCCAAAAGCAAAAAGTTTAACTACCTGAGTCCCCATAAGCATTTTCTTTAACCATTTGAGTCCAAATTTCTAACCCAGTTAGAATTTTGTTGTTAAGTTTTGTTAAATGACCAAATTACCCCTATAAAACACAGGGACTCAAAAAGAAAAAGAATATATAATTATAATTATTATTATTATTATTATTATTATTATTACTATTATTATTTACAAGACAAAAGATACAAGAAAAGAGAACCAAGTATACTGGTTAGCCTCGCATCATTCAAACTCCCGCATCGTGCATACATATCAACTAACACACTTTCTACAAACACGTACGCAACAAAACCGCCTTTCACAATGCAACCGTGCACCTGCACCGCAAACCAAAAAGCCATGATTTCCCCACACGCAGCCAAAACACTCGGAAAAGTATACTGGTTAGCCTCGATTCCTTCTGCACGCATATCACGAAAGCACTCAATAGCTCCAAGTTGATCTTGGTTCCTCGAGTACCCAGTGATCATCGCGGTCCACGTCACATGATTCTTGTCGTGCGACATCATCTTAAACAGATACTTAGCTTTGTCCACCCATCTACATTGTGCATACATGTCAACGAGTCCAGTCATCACAAAAACATTCGCATCAAACTGCGTTTTAATCGCGTACCCATGAACCTGCTCCCCTCTCGACAACAACCCGTTAGTTGAACACATTCTAAGAACACTGCCTAACGTAAACTGGCTCGGGTTGTGAAGAGGTATGGTCCCAATTCCTTGCCAACATGGCAAGGACCACACCACTTTGTCCATCAGACGTGGCGCTGACATCGACGAAGTCATCCAGAAGCTTCTAGAAGCTTCTGGAAAATATCTGGGTGGCCCCAAAGATGCTCCACCTGACATAAAGGACACAACGTGTCACCAGTCACCAGGCGCCACGTAGGCATGTAACAAATCCAAGGGCAGCCCGACAATGCCAGTACGACGTCTCCAAGATGGGCGAATGCGAGCGCGCCACGTGTACCACTACACTGACCACAGCAGAGGAGACCAAGAGGATATTCCCCTTGGTCGGACAGCTGGCGCGCAACCACAGCTGGCATCGCTGCTCTTCCCTCTCTCACACTCCGGCTATAAATAGAACCCTTCATCATTCAGGTAAAAGGATCTTGCTCTCACTATTCTCATACTTAACACACACTCTTATTTCCTCCTCGGAACAGTACTTATTCTCACGCCGGAGCCTGGTTAAGAGGGAAACCCCCATATTCCCCTCTTAACGAGACTAACGGTGTTGCTGTTTTGCAGGAACCAAGCCACATCCGCGAGTAGAAAGAGAGATTGAACCCACAGAAGAAATGACCCCGCTGCTTAACCATATTGTTAACCAGTGTTTCATCATTGGCGCCATCCGCTTTTAGCAAAACCACTCTCATCTCTTTTTCTTTTCAAAAAACACTCGTCAAACATGGCTGAACAAAACCCTTCTCACCAAGTGGACGGAGACGTTTCTTCCTTCGAACTCGTTTCGGACAACGTACACGTTCAACGAGGTCCAAGGAACGAAATTATCCAAGAAGGACCGATGAACAATGAGTTTCCCAGCATCTTTGGGAGTACATCCAGGATTGCTACTCAAAACGTACCTGGGGCTACTTTCCAAACTCCACCAAGAATCATCACTCAGACCACAAACGGAGCTGCGTTCCAGCCTCCGTCAGAGGTAGTCCAACAGACACCACCACCAGTGCAAACTCGGAGCCATGGAGCTGGCCCCTCAGCTCCATCGGACCAAGCACAACTAAACTTCTCTGCACTACTCGGGCTACCCGAAGGAAAAACTCTGGCTTCCTGGTATGCCGAACAAGTGGCGTCTATCAATCTTGTTTACACACAACTCAGTGCGCAGCAAGCTTTGCTTCAAGCACAAGCTCACCAGTCAGCATTTGTCACTCCACCGCAAAGGCCTTTGAGTGCTCCCATGCCTCAACAGGCCAATGCATTCAACCTGCGTCCTGAGTCAATACCTCCACCGCATATTAGAAGGCCAAGCGTGCACGACACACGCGATACTTACGGCGAAACAGAAAGCAATTACGTGCAGTACTCTCAACAACCGAAGAAGCCAATACAAAGCCGTTTAGGCCCGCGCAACATAAACGACGAATTCGACGATGACAACGAGACGAACACAGTGTTCAGTAGGCTACCACCAGAGCATGAAGCGTACAAACCTCGCAAGCGCGCAGGTTACGACCCAAAAGCTGAACATGATTACACTCTAAGCGATCGTCCAGACGACATGGCTGAGAATTCAAAGTTCATCAGAGAGATCGCCACGGCTGCCATAGACAAAACAAAATTGCCACACAACGTAGGCAAATACAACGGGTTGACAGACCCAGACGATCATCTCCAAGTTTTTAACGGTGCAGGAGCAACAGGCGGATGGAACTTACCAACCTGGTGTCATCTATTCGCTCAAACCTTCATAGGCGCGGCGCGCATCTGGTTTGACAGCCTACCAGCAGGAAAAATCAAATCATGGGTTGATTTCCGAGAGAAGTTCCGAGCACACTTCTCACAACAACGACGACACACCAGGGATCCAGCCGATTGTCTGAACATATGGCGCAGAGACCACGAAAGCGTGGAAGATTTCATTACAAGATACAACAAAGAATGTTTGGAGATAGGCGATGTAGGCGAAAAGATGACGCGCGCACATTTCATGAGGGCTGTCAAGTGTGATGATCTCATCAAGCGTGTCAAAGGAAGAGATGGAGGACCCAAAGACTGGGAGACCTTCATTGAAGCTGCCAAAACCATCGCACAGTCGGATAGACAGTTGACCGGTGACGACCACCGTCAGCGTAGTTACAACCATACCGACCGGCACAACAAGAAAGGTAGAAACCAACCTTGGAAAGCATCCGGTCACAGAGAAAGAAGCCCGGTAAGAGAAGATGCGCGCCACACGATCAACCAAATAGCACACCGAAAAGAGGTGAAAAGAGAAAACAGAGAAAAGCAGTGGACAGTCCTAACAAAAACCCCTTCAGAAGTCTTGGCAACCGAGAACCACCAGTTTAAGCCACCACTACAGATGCGCAACAAAAGGGGCCAAGACCCAAATCTTTTTTGTGAATTCCACAAGGACACCGGCCACTTAACCGACGATTGTTTCAGCCTCAAACAAGAAATCGAAAGGGCCTTAAGAGACGGAAAGTTAACTCACCTGGTCAAAGGCGGAAGGCGTGATTACCGTCAGATTCAAAGAAGAGAAGAAGGGCCGGACAACAAAAAACTCCGGAAGTTAGAAACCCACATGGTTCAAGGGGGTCCATGAAGGCCAAGAAGAAATTACAACAAGCGCGCGCAAGACGACTCATGGCGCGAGAAACAAGTTGTTTTCCCCGTTGTAAGAGGAGGCCCTCGAGAAAGAAGACCAATAGTCATCTCAGGCGTCATAGGGCATTACCAAACAGATTACATCTTCATCGATCCGGGGAGCACTGCGGATATCATATATGAACAGTGTTTTAATCAGTTCGATCAGGAGGACAAAGCGCGCTTAGAACCAGTTGATTACCCACTCACTGGCTTCTGCAACGAAGCCGTTTTTCCTCTAGGACAAATGTCGTTCCCAGTGTTGCTCTCGGACGG
Source organism: Helianthus tuberosus (assembly GCA_030545235.1). NCBI lineage: Eukaryota > Viridiplantae > Streptophyta > Magnoliopsida > Asterales > Asteraceae > Helianthus > Helianthus tuberosus. The sequence goes on along the minus strand of CM060437.1, from coordinate 28,866,627 downwards.
AAGAAACTCAAGAACAGAAGAAGTCACGTTCATGGTGCTGCCAGCACATTCAAGACACGATATTCTGCTTGGAAGAGAATCCCAAGGTGATTTCAGCATGATCTGCTCTGGCCCACACTCAGCAGTGGGATTCCCAACAGAGACAGGAGTAGCCATCATCTACGCAAGCAAAGAAGTATTAGCAACAGATGAGCTAAGACCTGCAAAAACAAGGAAACCAGAAGCACGCCAAGAGGCAGAAAAATGGGTGCTAAACAGCGCATATCCGGAACAGGCAGTAACCTTGGGTCCCGCAATGCCCGATCTGACGCGCGCAGCGCTAAAAAAACTATTGTTCCAAAATATGGATGTTTTTGCCTGGACGCCAGCAGACATGGTGGGTGTTCCACGGCACATAGCTGAACACCGCTTAAACGTCTCGGAAGAAGCCAAACCGGTGGTACATGCTAAGCGCCATTTGGGAGACATAAAGCACGACGCCATGAAAGAGCAAGTGATAGAGCTGTTAAACGCAGGAATCATCAGGGAGGTCAGGTACCAAACATGGGTAGCAAGCCCAGTGATGGTCCAAAAGAACAACGGTAGCTGGAGAATGTGCGTCGATTACAAAGATCTGAATAAGGCATGTCCGCGCGACTGTTACGCCTTACCAGACATCGATGAAAAGATCGATTCACTGGCCACATTCCGATGGAAATGTTTCCTTGATTGCTACAAAGGGTACCACCAGGTACAGATGGCCGTGCAGGATGAAGACAAGACCGCGTTCCGCACGCCAACAGGGCTATACTGCTATACCAAAATGCCTTTTGGTTTAAAAAATGCGGGCGCGACTTATCAAAGGCTCATGAACGAAACCTTCCACGACGCCATCGGCAAGTATATAGAAGTGTATATGGACGATCTGGTTATTATGAGCAAAGAGGAGAGTACAATGTTGCTGAACATCCAAAAGACATTTGACACTCTGCGCGGAGTCAGCATCAAGTTAAACCCAGCGAAATGCTCCTTCGGCATGGAGGAGGGGAAATTCCTGGGTTTCATCGTCACGAAAGATGGTTTCAAGGTGAACCCTGACAAGATACAAGATACAAGCAATAGAACGCATGCCGTCACCGTCAACGATTAAGGAGATGCAAAAATTGGCAGGACGGTTGGCAGCACTCAACCGCTTCCTGGCCAATCACGCAGCTAAATCATTTCCGTTTATAAAAACTCTCCGTAACTGCATGAAGAAGAGCCAATTTCAGTGGACTCCGGAAGCTGAAAGCGCATTCCGCGAGATGAAAGACTGCCTCATCAAGCTGCCAACATTAACTGCGCCAGTCAAGGGCGAACCTCTGGTACTGTACTTATCAGCCTCCGACAGAGCAGTAGGAGCAGTGTTGCTTGTAGATCGACAGGGTGTTCAGACGCCAGTCTATTATGTGTCACGAACTCTAACCGACCCAGAAACCCGGTACGCAATCATGGAGAAACTAGTACTTGCGCTGATCCATGCATCAAGAAGGCTGCGCAGGTACTTTGCCAACCACGTCATTCACGTGCTAACAAACTACAATATTGGCAACATACTAGCAAGGCCAGAGATTTCAGGGAGATTAGCAAAATGGGCAATAGAGCTCGGGGGTCATAACGTAGTGTTCAGACCAAGACCGGCGATCAAAGGCCAAGTACTTGCAGATTTCATGACAGAGGTACCAGATGACAAAGATCGAGAATGCAAGGCGATGGAAAAGGCCGAGAAACAACAAGTGGAAGAACCATGGCTACTATACACAGATGGTGCGTCTAACGAGGATGGCGCAGGTGCCGGTCTCCGGCTAGTGAGCCCTGACAAACATGAGTTCACCTACGCCATACGCCTGGATTTTAAAAGCACCAACAACGAAGCTGAATACGAAGCCTTCCTTGCTGGATTAAGGCTGGCAATCAAAATGGGAGTACGACACATCGAAGCGCATGTGGACTCCATGTTGGTGGCAGGCCAAATCAACGGGCAGTACGAAGCCAAGGGAGATACAATGGCACTTTACCTGAGCCAAGCAAAGACACTGCTACAAACCTTCTATTCCTACAAAGTACATCACATCAATAGAAGCGAGAATAAGCCAGCTGACGCGCTGAGTAAACTCGCCTCTACGAGCTTCCAGCACCTAGCAAAAGATTTACGCATAGAGGTTTTAAGCAACCCGTCAGTGCCACTACGAGAAGTAAGCGTCGTTCAAACAGGGACAACGTCTTGGATGACTCCGATAATCACATACCTCCAATCTGGAGTACTCCCGGAGAACAAGGCAGAAGCACGGAAAATCCAGTACAAATCCGAACACTACCAGATGGCTGATGGGATTTTGTACAGAAAATCATACCTCGGGCCTTTGTTAAGATGCGTTGACCCCGAAGACGCACGCTATTTGATCAGAGAGGTGCACGAGGGAATCTGTGGTATACATGCCGGACCAAGAATGGTGGTAGCAAAAGTCATGAATGTGGGATACTATTGGCCCGGAATGCATTTGGACGCGGTCAAAGAGCTGAGGAAATGCAGTGGATGTCAAAGACATGCCCCCAAAACGATGCGTCCCAAGAATGAGTTGGTACCAGTCACCACGGCATGGCCCTTTCAGCAATGGGGAATAGACATGGTCGGACCTTTTCCCGAAGCCCCAGGAGCTGTCAAGTTCATAATAGTCGCAGTTGACTATTTCACCAAATGGGTAGAGGCAAAGGCCCTAGCGTCGACCACAGCCGCCGTTGTCAAAAAATTCATTTGGGAACAAATCATCTGCCGTTTTGGTCTACCTCTCAAGATAATCACCGACAACGGAACCAACTTTGCCGAAGACAACCTCCAATAGTGGTTCAAGGAATTACACATCGAGCATACTCGGTCGCGCACCCGCAGGGGAATGGTCAAGTGGAAGCCGTCAACAAGAGTATAGTCGACGGAATTAAGGCAAGGCTGGGAGAAAAAAGAAGAGGTTGGGTAGACGAACTGCCAAGCATCTTGTGGGCCCACAGGACGATGCCCAAAACAAGCAACGGAGAAACACCGTTTAGCTTGGTTTATGGGTCGGAGGCTGTAATACCAGCAGAGATAGGATTGCCGTCACCCAGAATGCTCTCCATGAACATGATCAACAATGAAGAAGAAAGGAGGATCGACCTTGACCTCCTAGAAGAACGGAGAGAAATGGCGGCAATCAACGAAGCAAAGTACAAAACAAAGCTGGAAAAGTATTACAACTCTAAAGTCCGAATATGCACCTTCAACCCGGGAGAATACGTCCTCAGAGACAATGAGGCCTCAAATGCAGAAAAACCCGGGAAGTTGGCTCCCAAATGGGAGGGTCCGTATGTCATCGACACCGTGCTCGGAAAGGGGGCCTATAAGCTGCGCACCATCGACAACAAGGATGTTCCTCGCACATGGAACGCCCAACAGCTGAGAAGGTGCTACTTATGAATGAAGTTCTTGTAATTGCAATGGCCAAGTTGCCAACACATTTATAATACAAGGAGTGTTTGGCTAACTTTCTATTATGCAAATTTCTTTGTCACAACTGCATATATCACTTTGGGCATACACGAAAACATCAATGGCTCGACCATTAGGAAACGTTGTAGACCTCCAAGGCCTGTCACAAGCAAGTGCACAGCCGGGTCAGACACACAACTAAATCCTAACAAACGCCAAACAAATACTTCGTGCTCACATAAAAACGAAAACATCGAACACAGGACAAACAAACATTGTAAGCACCCCCAAGGCTGAGAACAGCTGGGTCTACACAATAACCTATAAACTCGATCACTTCGTATTCACGATCTAACCTGTGCACAAAAACGACAGAATAAAACGTTGTCATAAACACAACACAAACCTGTCAGCGCCACCATTCATTCGTGATACCTGAATCAAAGTAATTACACATGCACATATTGTGACAATAATAAAATTCGCATAAAAACAGACAACTATTAGCATAACATATGCCAACACACAGCCAAATATCCACTAGCATAACAAGGAAGGTAAAATTGTTTATCGAATTGTCAAGTACAAGACCACCCAAGGTCATACGCGGCGCGCAGGCCGGAGTTCTTCATTCGGGATGACTGGGTCCAACACCCCCAGCCGCACCACCTTCATCACCTAGCGCCCTTTTTAACATAGCAACACCATCCGGCCTTCGAGCCAGCTTTCTCGCAGCATTAACCACCGCAAACTCCAAAGACGAAAACTCTTGTCTCTTTGCGGCGTAAGCAGCGGTGCAATCTTCTTTCCACAGCTCAAAATGGTGTTCTTTCTCCTTATTAGCCGCCGCAGCCCTGCCTTCGATATAACCATCCTTACGCCCGCTGCTATAGCCAGCTTGCCCCAACTCAAACATATAGTTGGCCAGCTCATGGGAGTTAATGATGCGCTCAGCAATCTACGAAGAAACACACAAACAAGCGAAACAGCTCACGAAAGTCACACAAAAAAAAAGAAGCAGAAGAAAGAGAGGTCAAAAAGTTACCGGGGGCACTGCGCGCGAGAGCAACCACTTGCAATCAGCTGACGTTTCCTCAGCAAGGAGTTCAGAGGCTGTGCATTCAACAGTCTTCTCCTGAAGAAGACGTTCAGAAGTCTCATACTGCCTCGCAAGAACCTCCAGCTTAGCGATGCGTTCAATGTATTATTTCTCCTTCTTCTCAAACGCCATGCGCGCTTGATTAGCCTCCTCAGCAATATCCTTCTTTTCACCAGACAAACGTACAATGGCGTCACGTTGAGTTTTAAGCTCCACATTCGTACGCTCGCACGCAGCTTCCCAATTTTTCTGCTTGTCAGCATTGACCTTCCTCTCCTGGGCAAGTTTCCCCTCTGCATCAGCAAGCCTCCACTCCAACCCTTTCTTCTCAGCGTTGAAATTATCCTTCTCTTCCGCAAGTAGTCTCTTATCATTCTCAAACTCCAATGTGTCCTCCCCCATCTGCTTCCACTCACGGACAATCTCCTGAGTAGTAGAGAAAAAATTAACCCCGGCTTGAACATGATCATCTAACAGTTCAAACCGACGGCGCTTTTTCTGAAACATCCTTTCAGCTGGGGGGAGAGACAACGAGTAGAAGTCATGACAATTTTCAAGATTATCCATCCTAGAACCTTGGGTCAAGTTCCAACGGGGGACGTGCGGGAGATCGTCACAAGCAGGATTCGTTGTATCAAAAGAATCAGCATGAACTTTTCCAAACTGGGGGCTGCGGACAGCACCTGAGGTTGCACCACCACCATCACCCGGGGGACGCTTGGTATACACTGTTTGATGAGGAGTAGTTTCACTCACCTCTACCTCAACCTCAACATTCTTACCACGATCAGCACCAGCAACACCGCCCGCAGCACCACCTACATCACCGCCACCTTCTGCAACCTGCTCAACCCTCACATCTCCTTTTTTCGTCCCGTCAGGAGTGTCATGAGGAGGAGACAACCCAAACGTCCTCGACGGCGGAGATTCTGGAGGAGTAATCTTGGATATGTCAACCTTGTGCCCACTCTTGGCTGTTTTGGTACCTGCTCCAAAACGAGCAGAGCGCATTCAAAGAAAGGAAGGACAAACAAATGAAAACATAAGAGACGCTGGGAAACAATAAAACGAATACCAGAAGCTTCATAGATTTTCTGCAGTAAATCACTTGGCTTTTCAGCAAAAATACCCATGTCAATATCCGATTCAGAAGGGGCAGGAGGGTTCTCTTTCTGAAGTTTAATCTTCTTCGAAGCAAGCACAACAGCAGCCTGCTCGTCAAGTTTTCGCTTCCTATCCTCAAACATCTTTTTCTGCATAATCTCAGTTAAAGTTGCGCGGTCCTCAGGGTCCGACTCAGGGCGTTTCTCTCCAACCCCTAAACCAGGCAACGTGTCAGAAACGACAACATAATCAAGGATACGAGTAGTATGAAGTCGCTTACGAGGAGACTTAGAGGAAGTTCCTTCAGTCTTTTTCCCTTTCCCTTCCGCCCTGTCAGCTTTCGCCTTCTTCTTCGTTTCCAATGGGTCAACAGGTTCGACCGGAATCTCCAAATCATCACCCACAACTTCGTTCACCGGTTCATGCATGCCCCCCTGCGCCGGACCTGCACGCGCGGAACGAGAGGTTAGATCTTCAAAAGATCTGCCAGACCCATCACTCGAGAGAACGATAACTTCCTCTCGAATAGAATCAAACGCATCATCATCATCCTCACTATCTTCACCTAAGACAGTGTTCACATAAGTGGTGAAACTCTCGTTGCTTGGATGCAGAAACCGGCCACGAATCTGATCTAACCAAGGCCGTTTATCAGATTTTTGTATCGCCTCAACCATCGCACCCGGCGCCTTAGGATCCAAAACGTTCAACAGCGTGAACCCTACTGCACAAAACGACAGAGATAAGGAACAACTCACAAGCAATACAAAGTACAACATACAAAAAAAAAAAGAGAAGAAGAGTAAGATTACGGAACGAGACGTACACTTGCCCTCATGACCATAAACCGGGACTCCCATCGGATGTTTTGGGATCCACTTCATACTCATCCCGGCACCAACCAACGCCATCTCCTCAAGCTGGATTATCGGAGTGGCTTTCCGGGTCAACCTTTTATACCAGTCTTGATCAGCAAAATCTGCAACCACATCAACTTTTGGGATACCCTCATCCACAGATCTGTAATGCATGTCCATCGGAACAACACCCCGGCGAATGTAAAAAAACTTCTGCTTCCAATCATGTAGACTCTTCAGTGGCACAGAGCAAACCGGAGAAACGTTGGTACGAGCACTGAAAGAGTAAAACCCACTTGTATACGTAACAGTGTAGAAGACGTTGAACATCTCAAACGTCGGATCCAAGCGGTTCGCCATACAAACGAACTCGAAGTGAGTAATCCGAGGGAGTCCGATGGCATTTATCTGAGAGATGTGGAGACCATAGCCCCTCAACACATCGGCAGTAAACCGGGTAATCGGCAGCCTGAAGTTACCTTCCCGGAAGAAGGTAGCATACAGAGTCATATGCCCGGGAGGAGCATCCATGGCTGTAGAACCAGGGGTAGGATACTGAGCACCCCAATCAGGGAGGAAACCCATCCCCTTACTAAATTCTGGAATTCCTCCTCTTTCCAACCTATCACCGCCTGATCTGGGCCCGGAGGAGTTTTCCCCTTGTTCCTCCTTCTCCTTGAAGACGGATTTGCAGAAGACATTTTGTGGAAACTCACTATAATGCAGATGAACTCACACGGAAGAAGAGAGAAAACGGAGGAAGAAGAGAGTTTTTCGGAATTCAAATTTTGAATAAGTGAGGAAGAAAGAGAAAATCATCGTGTATTTATACCCATCGCATTTAATGCGATGGGTAGTGGAGGGGTCAGACTCCGGAAAAGCAACCAACAGGGAGAAGACACGTCAGAGGAGAGAGAAGACGACACCTCTTTTTCCGGAAAGTAGGTGAACAGTTACCTGACACTTCGCCGAAAAGCTTCCGACGGTAACTGAAAAGGCAACTGTTCATCTGACACCCGTCAGTCACATCAGTCACCCTTTCCCAAGACAGACAAAGCGTCCTCTCGACGGCAACTTTTTAAAGGGCCAAAACCCATGCGCGGTGCGCCATGCGTCCATTTGGCTCAACCTTTTAAAGGGCCAAAACCCATGCGCGGCACGCCATGCGTCCATTTGGCTCAACGTTTTAAAGGGCCAAAACCCATGCGCGGCACGCCATGCGTCCATTTGGCTCAACGTTTTAAAGGGCCAAAACCCATGCGCGGTGCGCCATGCGTCCATTTGGCTCAACCTTTTAAAGGCCCAAAACCTCACGCCATAACGAAATACCACACTTATAAGTCCAGAATCCCTCCTAGACGATCAACTCAACTAGAAGGCACACTGGACTGGGGGGACTTGAAGAGGTATGGTCCCAATTCCTTGCCAACATGGCAAGGACCACACCACTTTGTCCATCAGACGTGGCGCTGACATCGACGAAGTCATCCAGAAGCTTCTAGAAGCTTCTGGAAAATATCTGGGTGGCCCCAAAGATGCTCCACCCGACATAAAGGACACAACGTGTCACCAGTCACCAGGCGCCACGTAGGCATGTAACAAATCCAAGGGCAGCCCGACAATGCCAGTACGACGTCTCCAAGATGGGCGAATGCGAGCGCGCCACGTGTACCACTACACTGACCACAGCAGAGGAGACCAAGAGGATATTCCCCTTGGTCGGACAGCTGGCGCGCAACCACAGCTGGCATCGCTGCTCTTCCCTCTCTCACCCTCCGGCTATAAATAGAACCCTTCATCATTCAGGTAAAAGGATCTTGCTCTCACTATTCTCATACTTAACACACACTCTTATTTCCTCCTCGGAACAGTACTTATTCTCACGCCGGAGCCTGGTTAAGAGGGAAACCCCCATATTCCCCTCTTAACGAGACTAACGGTGTTGCTGTTTTGCAGGAACCAAGCCACATCCGCGAGTAGAAAGAGAGATTGAACCCACAGAAGAAATAACCCCGCTGCTTAACCATATTGTTAACCAGTGTTTCATCAGGTTGTACCCTTCATACTGCATTTTGTAAAACAGCCTCATTGATTAGTGTTTGTTTCCCAGTTTACAGTATCCGGAAATTGTGATGACCATGTAATGGAACTTTTCATTGGAGTTTCATCAAACAACTTATGTGCATCGGTTATCTTTCTCGAATTAGCATAACCAGCAATCATGGTGTTCCAAGTGAAGTCATCTCTCTCAGGCATTTCATCGAACATGTGGTGTGCATCATTGATTCAACCTGATTAACATAGCTCGTTTAACTTCTGATTATTGTAGTAAACGGGTGGTGTTATGGGTATGAGTGAGTAAGTAGTTTTGTGAAAATTTTGAGCAAACAGGAGCCACACATGTCGATTGTAGCAACCCTTGTGGGAAATCCAAGTGTGATCAACACACCGCCACACCGGTAAACAACTTGATGACTGTAACGCGGCACAAGTGTGGGAAATCCAAGTGTGGTCAACAACCCCTACTGTTTCTCTCTCTGGGAAGAAGAAAAGGAAACAAGAAGTGGAAGAGAGAAAGACCAGATATGAATGGTGAAGAAAGAGAGAGAGTGTGTTTTTTTATTTTTTACATATAAGGGTATTTTGGTAATTTAACAGTACTTAACCAAAAAATTCTAACATTGTTAGAAATTTGGACTCAAATGGTTAAAGAAAATGCTTATAGGGACTCAGGTCGTTAAACTTTTTGCTTTTGGACTCAAGTGGTTAAAACCCATAAAACACAGGGACTCAAAAAGTAATTTACCCAAAACTAAAACAAACTTAAGGGGTTAACAAGTCATAGAACAAACTTGAGTGGTAAAAGCTGCAACACACAAATAACCTCCTTCCTTATCCATAATAATCCCGAGTGTCAAAAAAAACAAACCAAAAAAATAAATAAAATGCACACACAAATGATTGGGGGGAAGTCCCCATTGGCAACGAAGAACCATCCGGGGGGTGGGGGGTTGTTCCCCGTTGGTAAAAGCTCCACCTCAGCGTTCCTCGTTCTCTTCCCAAACTCATATCCCATGACCTAATTGACATTCATTTCGACTGATTTTTGGTACCACAACCTAATACACTTTTTTGTAATTATCGTTTACGTCTTGTGTTTACACTTTTTTTGTAAGTATCTTTTACACATTGTGTTTTATAAATCGTGTGCTGTCTTGCTACACATTTCCACGCCGCCGCACGCCGTCGCAACGCGTGACAGACAAAATACTATCTATAATAAAAGTCATACCTCCCAATTCCACTTACTCCTAGATTCAACAACAATCCGTTTACCCCTGCCTTTGTTTGCCTCTTCACAAAAATTCCAAACTTTACCATATAGTGACAATAATAAAAATGAACAAATCTAAAGGTTAAAATATAACTCATAAAATAAAATTGGCAAAAAAAGAAAAAAGAAAAAAAAAACCCTAATTGGGTCAAAGTTCTATTAGTTTGTGAGTGATAGAGAAAATAAGTTGAAAGTTAGGAGTGTTGCCGGCCAATAAATGAAAGTTGTGCAATTACCCTAAACACGTGTTGACATCATTTTGGACTTATCAAGACTTTATTTTTTAATTTTTCTCTTTCGGTTGCTATATCAAGTGCTGGTACCATATCAATACCGTAATGAACCGAACCAATAACGTTATTTTACCACCGTGTCTACCTTTTTATTTAAAATTTATTAAATATCGGGTCGTTGCCGCGGAGCGCAGATGGAACCCACTAGTTTATAATAACTGCTACAAATGAATTATATGGTTCTTGTAGTTCTTAATATTTTTGGTTCTTGAAAACTATCTTAGTGAAAATTTGACACTTTTTTAAAACAACATAGCCGAAGTAATTGCTATTCAATATTTTTTTCGGACCATGTTGTTTTGACGGGAGAAGATGACGCTTGAAATATGTTTTTTTAGTTGGTAATTCACACATATTAAATCTACTACTAAACTATTAACCACTTGAATTTTTTATAGTTTTAAGGCTATTTTAAAAATAAAAAATACAAGTTATAGTTTTAAGGCTATATTGAGAGCTTATTGGTTGATTTTGGTTCTTCTAGAGGGCCCATTAGACTAAAGGGTATAGTGAGGGTAATTCCCACGAGGATGAGCCGTCACGTAGGACGTCACATCTCCATCCTTCATGGGATGACCCTCCTAGCAAAATAAAGGGGGTGGAGGATGGGTCTACCCCACACCAATTATTTTATAATTTTTTAACTTTTTTTTGGTTAACTTGATAAAAATATCTTAAAATTTAAATTAAATTAAAACATAAAACAACATAATTAAATCCATTACATAACATAAAGAAAAATTACACATCCTAAAAAATAAAATTACTAATCCTAGAAACGGAAAACATAAAAGCGGAAAAAATAAATAACGATACGACTAAAAAAAGACGAAACAACCTATGACGTCCATTTTTTTCTTAACTTCCTCTTTCATCCTCCGGTAAACCTCGCGTTCATCCTCCGGAACCGAGTCGAGATCCAACCTCATAATCCTAAAATCCTTCGCTCGAGCATAGTCGGCCGACAAGTTTTTCTTATAACTATATTTTTCCGCCGTGAGCTCTTTGAACGAATGGAATTCGGATATCAACTCGTCCATTTTCGAGCCCGCCCCGGAAGACGTTTGGCTCGAGCCGCCCCCTTTTCTCTTTCTGGCCGCCTCTTTTTTTGCTTTGTCCCTTACGGGAGGACGTTCCGACTCGTGAACGGCAAACACCTCCTCGTCAAATTTCGGGTCCTCGTTTATGTTGATGTGACAACGAGCGGTGGAGCCTCCCGCACTATAACTTCCGGACTCGGAAGTTTTATTCCGTTTGGCGGTTGCGACCTCGTTTGGAACAGGCTTCCATTTGTTTTCTTTCTTTAAAACGTTTCATGCTCGGAGGTGTTGGAAATGAGTTGTATTCTTAGAGTCCCATTTAGCCAAAGCAAGGTTGAGAATGTCCTACTCGATACTCCCACTAGGAGGATTAGTGTAAAATTGGTTATAAATACCGCTAAAGGTGTTGACGGCCTTGCTCATTTTACGCCACTTGCCAGAGACGGAATCGATATCACACATCGGGCCTTGGTCCATAAGCGCGTTAAATTTATCATTTATCGCCTTCCAAAAACTGGTACCCGTTTGGTTGTTCCCTAAATTTAAAAAAAAAATCCTTAGTAAAATAAAAAATATATCTTTTTAAATTTAAATTAAAAAAAATAAACTTTGGTTCATACCGACAATCGGGCAAGTTGAGGACTTAACCCACGCAATTGCTAGCGCCTCCTCCTCTAATTTTGTCCAAGGTCTCGGCTTATGTTTCGAATCGCCTTTGGTTTCGACTACGGTTTCAACCGCCTTCCCCTTGTTTTTTTTGCGCTTGATATTTTGAGGTGAAGATTCGGGGACGACTTCTTCATCATCGTCAAGTGGAAACGGGGATGTTGCCGGTTGCGATTGGAATTGCGCTTGAGATTCAAACGAGTTGCGTAGCATCATTTGTTGGAGTGCTTGGTAATGTTGCATTTGTTGGACTTGAGACATTTGTTTGAACGCATTGGGTGATTGTTGGAAACCCGAAAAGGTAAATTGCGGAGACACCCATGAGGGATCGATAGTTGGAGTGTAAGCGGGCGTCGAAAAAAAGTTAGCTTGATTCGGGTTCGGGTTGGGATTGTTTGGATTGAACGGATTCATGATTTTATAAAAAGATGGAGATTTTTTTATAAAAATAGATGAGAGAAGGGAGAAGTTGGGAGAGTTAATTTATAAAAATGGTTGAGGTGGGGTGTTTATTTAAAGTGAAAATCTTTTTTTTTTGTTTGTTTAAATCTAGCCGTTGTTCAACGACACAAATTCAAAAAGGTGGCCCGTCGGATGCATCCTTGGGCCGACGGAGAAGACGGGACGAGGCAGGGGCTGTGTGGGGTGTGGCGTCGGGGCTCCTCGGGGCAGGGCCGGCCCCCATACCGTTTAGTCTTATAGTTTTAAGGCTATATTGAGAGCTTAGTGTATGATTTTGGTTCTTCTATGGGGCCCACCATGTCGACATTGGTAGAGTGGCCCTATTACTCTAGTGTTAACTACAAATCATAGATTATGTTTTATTTGTTATATTAAATCACTTTAAGTAATTTTATCATCAGTTGTTTTGTCCTTTGAAGTTTGAAGACAGTGGCGGACATAACATAAGGCTTACCGGGGGCAACCTCCGCTACGGTTTGGCGCGGAAAAATTTGGAAAAATTAGTGTAAATTTTGGAAAAATTTGACGGTTTTTCGATTTCGTTACGGCTTATTTATAAAACGTTACGGCTTAGTTTCGTTTCTAGATCCACCACTGTTTGAAGACCCATATTTTCCCTATCTTAATGAAAAATCTTGAATTCGGCATTGACTACTTAGGTTGCAAACCTGTAAACCATTAGTGAAATATCTAGGGGACCCGAAAATCCAGTTGCTTGAAATAACCATTAAAATGATCTTTTTTTTTTTTGAAAGGAAAACTTCATAAACAAACTCGCTAGTCCTTAAAGCAAGGACTAAGCGAAAAACAAATTACATCAATCCAAAGGGAATTTACACCAAGTTTTCCAATCCTTAAATTTCCAACGGGATCTATTACGAATCCAAAAATAAGACGTCGCTTTGATGTTCTCCACCAGCTGAACCGGATTCCTCTTCTTATCGTTAAAAACGCGTTCATTTCTTTCATTCCAAATCATCCAAATGGTCGTGTATGCGATGCCCCGAAGAATGTGCTTCGCGTCTTTGGACGTGGCTTGGGACTCCGGCATATCCAGTAAGTCCGGGATGTCAAAAAGAAAGGAGTGGCTTATCTTGCACCAATTTTCAATTCGAAACCATACCTCATTCGAATAACGACACCCGGTAAAAAGGTGCGAAGTAGTTTCCACATCCTCTTGACAAAATCTGCAATCTGCGTGTTGTATAGGAACTCCCCGTTTGATGAGTTCAGTCGTCGTAGGAATGCGATTTCTAGCGATCCTCCAAACTAAGATTTTGCACTTCAACGGGACCCAACCTTTCCACTTAATCCCAAAATTGTCGTCTCCCACATGATGACTGGCAAGTAATCTCTTGGCCGAAGAAACAGAGAACAGCCCGTCCTTTGCTTCTGTCCACTTCCAACAATCATTACCTCCTTTCCAATCAAAGTTATAGACCATTTGAAGAAGATCAAATAATTCAGTGAGCTGCTCTTGGGTTTGCGGTTGTGTTTTCCACTCCCAATTGAGCTGTTTGTTGCCTTCTACACATTCAAGCCGATCACTGACTTTGCACCATTTGTACTTTTCGAGCCGAAATAGATTAGGGAACATGACACGAAGAGGAGCATCAAGAATCCACGTATCACTCCAAAAATTAATATGTCTACCGTTGCCCAAAACCCCAGCAAAAAGGAATTGAGCGATCTACCGTTAGGAAGTTGGTTTTCGCCGGTTTTAACAATATATTTCCAACACCCATTTGAAGATGCATTACATGGCAATAACGACCAAGGTCTACTAGAACCATGACATCCCAAGATGATCTTCTTCCAAAGATTATTACCCTCCTTTTTGTACCTCCACGTCCATTTTAATAGCAAAGCTTTATTCACCTCTTCAACCTTAGAGATACCTAGCCCACCTTTGCTTTTAGGAGTCGTAACAACGTCCCAAGCAACCCACGAAATTTTGTTCTCAATACCCGGCCCGGCCCAGAGAAACCGCCGCATAATTTGTTCAATGTTCTCCACAACGGCTTTCGGGGCTTTATAAATAGAGAGATAGTAAATCGGAAGACTTTCAAGAACCGATTTCAATAATATCAACCGACCACCCATAGACAAATGCCGAACCTTCCAAGAAGCAAGGCGGGTCCGAATAGTATCGATCACCGGATCCCAATTTTTAACACGAGTCATCTTTGCACCAACTTGGATACCTAGGTATGTAAAAGGAAAACTTCCACGTTTGCAACCTAGATAGTCCAACATGTTATCCAACTCTCCATCCCCCACACAAACGCCATATATATTTGATTTGTGAAGATTGATTCGAAGCCCCGAACACAAATAGAATATACGGAGGATTCTAGCAATGTTTTTAATATTATCATACGACCAATCCCCCATAATCAATTTAAAATGTAATTTAAGTCGTTTTAAAAAAGTATAAAGAATTTAAACCAGTATATTTATCTCTTTTTTAGAATTTGTATGATTTTATATTTATATAAATATATATATATATATATAGGGTAGGGTTCCAGCGTGAACAACCTCCCAAGAGTGAACTGCGTGAACAGATCTTGATCGTCGATTAATATGATCTTGATTTGTTGATGGGGTGGCATGATTGTAATTAATAGGTTATCTTTTATTGTTTTTTTAAATCAAAAGGGTAAAAGTGTAATTATGTTAATTGCTTATTTAAAATCAGGAAACAAAATTATTTCCATAATATTAGATGAAATCCCGTAATAATCTAATTATTTGTTTATTACTTGTTTAGATATCCATTTTAATCAAATAAAAAAACCCCCTTTGCTCCATTCTTCTACGGCGACGGCAGAGGAAGAAAACACCCCATTTTCTCCATTCTTCATCGATGACGGCAGAGGATAAATCTGGTACTTCTTCAACAATTAAAGGTACACATTTGAAAATCTTAATCCTTATATGTTATCGAAACTACCTGCATGTTCTTTTTAGTTTGTTAATGAAGTAAGATCGCAAATCGGAATTAGGGCTTGAATGTTGTGTTATGAAAGTTGTTTATTTACAAATCTTAGTTACAATGGTATGATTTTAAGTAGGAGTCAATCGAATCGGAGTATGATTACGTTGAAGTAGTTAATCGCTGTTCAGTGCTTGAATGTTGTGATGTTGTTCTGTTTTTCATTGAATTGTAAGTATGTTCTTCAATCGATTCAGATTCATAGTACACCTGTGTACGGTTTTGGCAATTCTGTTGATAATTTTGTTAATTCGTGATGTACACCAGTGTATGTAGTGTTAAAATAGTTTTAGATTTGTTTTGTTTGTTAATTTTGTAGAATAAAAAATTTGGTTAAACACAATGAAGGGTTGTGCCATGATTTTAATATGTTAGGGCGTCAGTATGTTGAGTTATATATGATTATGTGGTTTAAGTACACATGTGTACTGGTCGCCCAAAGAAAAAGACAGGGAAAAAAGTTAGGCTTGAAATGGAACTAAACGAAGTTGCCAACACAAATGCGTAAAGATCATATTCTTTTCCGAAAAATGATTGATATTCGATAACAAGACTGATTATATATTTACACGTGTGTACGTGCTCTATTCCCCGAAACACACACATGTAGTACTACAAATGTTATGTGCAGTACACGTTTTAGTTTGAGTGCGTTATTTGAATAATAGGTCTGTTTACACGGTGTACACATGTGTATACCCATATAGTTGCACATGTGTACTGCTGTGTTCAAATCACTACAACAAGACAATACACATGTGTACTCGACATATGTCATACTTTTTGTGAACATGAGCATGTGTTCGAATTTGAAAAATGACCATAGTATGCGATGTACACATATTTACTGATGGGTCTGGGTTCGAGAACCGCATATGTGTAGTCGGATTTTTTTTTGGTTAAAAAAATGCGATAGTTTTTTTTTGGACACACAAGGCTAGTTGTCCTTTGTGTCTGATTGGTACACAGGTGTACTCGTATGCTAGTGTAATTGGCTGAAATTCGGTTAATTGAAAACATTATTAATTTATTATGACATTTTTGCAGGAAATTGGTGTTTGAAACTGAGAGTGGCGTTGGGTTGTACCATTTTCAAATGATGGATTTACAACCAAGCAAGTGGATTAACGATGGAGTGATAAATAGCTTTGTATCAATGCTAAACTATGAGGAAAAGGAGCGTACAATCGGATGCAATATATTCGGGCATGCTGATAAAGTAAAAGGAACAAAGCCTCGACTGTTCGGCCATACAAATTGTTTTGTAAGTTAAACTATGTATTATAATTGTGAATACTATGTTAAATTGTGCGTGGCCGATTATTCAAATACACATTGGTTGTTATTTGTGCGTTCAGGCCGAGGATATCTTATGGAATGGGAAACGTGGTTTGGGGTAACAGCCGTTAAGTGGGATAGTGGCTTCCCACTTGGGCATGTGGCCAAGAAGGCGTGCTTGACACGTTTGAGGAAGAAGTACGCAATAAAGCTAGTAACTTCAAAGGTTAACAAGCACCGTTATCGCGTATTGGCTGAAGCAACTGAACATGACCAGGCGATGGTTTGAGTTTTTCGTATGTATTTGATTAATAAACATGTGGTGATTGGCAAACTAGAATCATTTGACGGTTTGGTATTTTTGATATTTTTTGAAAAAGTGAAACTTGACAGGTTTGGTATTTTGATTATTTTGTATATGTTTGTTTTTTTTGTATGTCAGACTACTTGACAGGTTGTTAGTGTACATATTATGGGTTATGTGTACTAAATCTAATTAAGCGTTTTTACAATAAAAAATGAGCAGAGTTATAACGTAGTAAAGTAAGTGCACATGAGTACTTGTTATGTAAATATACAAGTACACCTGTTTACAAACATAGGCGATAATGTCTACGTTGCAACAATGGATTGTCCAGGTAGTGTATTCGTATGACCGTTGATTTCCATAGATTTAAACGAACATGTAAGATTTTCGTTGTTTTTGGTCGTTTCAGCAATATTAGAATTATAGTTACTCATTTTTTTTCGTTGAATTAGAGTTTTCAGTCCTCTTTTTTATGGTGTATAATATTTAGCTCCGTCGTACACATGTGTACTGCTGTGTTCTATAGAGAGGAATGTTGTTTATGTGTATAATATTTAGCAGAAAAGTGCACATGTGTACATATTTTTTTTTTCCAGATTTTTTTCAATAGAGATGAATGTTATTTATGTCTATATTGACTTTGTTTAAGACATAATACAAGTGCAGTCAAAGAAAAGAAAAAGAATAATTGTTAGTGATAACAAGTCTTATTATGTCGCATCAAACAACCAGAAAAAAATCGATGATTAAACGCTTAAATGAAAATCACAAAACAATAAAAAGAAAAGACTATCCAAATTGTTTCAATTGTTTGTAAATCCAAGAAAATTCCTAGATTTCACTACCGTTATCTTCGCTCTCATCTAAATGGCCATCAGTATTGGTTTCGTTTCCTTCGTCATACACATACTGCTCATCCTCTTCTTCCTCATCATCTTCTTCTGTAGACGAATCATCCTTCATTGGTTTACCTTTTTTAAGTGGACAATTCCTTTTATCATGCTTCCTCACCCGTTTGCCACAAAATTACATTTCCTCCTATGTTTTTTGAATTTCTTTTTTGCTATTTCCTTTGGGCCCATTTGGAGTTTCGTAAACGTTACTAGCAACCGACTCTGCACAATTACAATACAAAAAGAATCATTCAAAATAACAAGGACAAACAATGATGCGGGTCTTTAAAGGTTCATTAACTAAGATTATGCTATTTACATGTAACCACCGTATATTATACACGTGTGTACGATCGCGTTGGAGTGTATAGAACACAGCAGTACACATGTGTATGACGGAGCTAAATATTAGACCCAATAAAAAAAGGACTGAAAACTCTAATTCAACGAAAAAATGAGTAAACTATAATTCTAATATTGCCGAAACGCCCAAAAAACAATGAAACTCTTACATGTTCGTTTAAATCTATGGAAATCAACGGTCATACGATTACACTACCTGGACGATCCATTGTTGTAACGTAGACATTATCGCCAACGTTTTGGTTAGAATTATGATTGTCGATTTCTGGGTCGGCCATGAATGAATTACGGTATCACCTGCCGGAAATAATTCAACTATGTTTCAATGTAGACAAACACACCAATTTAATTACAAAAACATAAAAATCAAGTTCTAAATCAATATTGAAGTTGTAAGTGAAAGAATTTCGCAAACTGAATAACCATTTAGTTAAACAACATGGGCTACGATGATCGCCGGAATATCAGTCCAACTTATCTTCCGATGTCTGGCAGGTGACGGCGACGGCAACAATATAGAAGTCCGTCGAGATGTCCGGCGAGATGAAGAGGGTGACGTGATGAACGACGGTCGTTTATTAATCTCCGATAGATCAATGTTCTGGGGTAGAAAACTTGATAAGTACGTGAATTGTGGATCAATTATCAACAAAATATGGATATTTGTTGAAGAGATCATGAAAGATAATCTAGAAAATTAAAAAAAATATGTTAAGATTTTAAATTAATAACCATTTTATGAAACTGATATTGCAGTTCACGTATGAAATTAATGTATATGAAAAGTTACATAAATTAATAACCATTTTAATAAGATTTTAAATTCATAACCATTTTAAGATTTTATGCAAAGTTACAATCTTGCCCTTGTCAAATGGATATGAAATCAATGGTTCAGATCAGTTCACGCGGTTCACGCTAGAAAATTTGTTCACGTTTGAACCTAATCCTATATATATATATATATATTATTGGTTTAAATTACTTATTTCATTTATAAATAAATAAACTTTATATGCATTCTACAAAATAAATTTATATAATTTCATTTATATTGTTTTATAGCCTTTTGTGATTTGCCTATTAGTTATTTCAAACTGGGCTTCTACTAGTTAGTTTCAAAGATTTGGGCTTGATTTGCTGGGTCAAACTGTCAAAGTATGAAATGCATCATAGTCTAGCCAATCTAAAAAAGGGTGCAGCAAAATCGTTAACAGTTAAAATCATTAAGGGTAAGCCAATGAGGTAGTCGACTGGTGGAGTGATGGAGTGGTTGGGGAAACATTTGGTATTCCTTGTGACCTAGGTTTAACTCTCACTCTTCCCATTATTTTCTGCGGCATCAAGGTGAAGGGTGAATACGGGTGGCGCCGGTTCGTCTTGGATGGGAGGCGAGGTTTACCGATTATTCCACTGTCATGCCTTCGAGCGGGTGGAGGTCGGGGCTGGTAGCGGTCGAGTAGTCGACCTTTGCCACAGCGTCCGGTGTCACGGTTGTTGGCATATCTTTCCTTGCCGTTCAAAAAAAAAACTATTAAGGGTAAAACTAGAGGAACGCAAAAAACCAGCACCTAGAGCTAGACCCGAGAAAATAATATGAAACTAGTTATTTTTGTATCAGGTTATTTTATACCTATGACCTTACCTGACCTTACCCTTAGGGTTGGATATGGTACACATTTTAAGATCAATACCCGAGCCCAAACCTAAAAATACACAGAACCAATCATACCATATATTCAAACACAGTTATACCATATACCCGATACCGGTTTTCTTAATACTAGGTAGAATACCCGAATTTTTAAAATATATTTCCATGTCTACTTTACAACTTTTATATATAAGTCTTTTAGAAATGCATACTATAAAGCAAATAATTCGTACTTGAGTGAATTTATGTTATTGTATTTTATCTATACTATCTATAATAAGAGATTATGAGCTGATGTAAATCTGCCTATGTGTCAACCATTAAGGTATGTCACTTGTCCCTGCTGATGTCATAATTCCATTTTCAAATTCAAAGGCTAATATATAAAGACTTTAAAATTCAAAGTTGGCCCACTTTCACCTTTTTCAAAGGTCTGCCCATCAAACCATTGCCATCAAACCACTGATGATTCAACAGATGTTCAAAACACTTTCAAGCCACTGATGATTCAAAATTATGGCTCCAGATTCAAAATTCAAAATTATGGCTCCAGATATATATAAGATACCATCTTCTTTAATCAATTACTCTCTCTAATCCATTTCTCTCTCAAGTCTCTCTCTCTCTCTAAATGCAGGTTTCGATTTCCACAGGTAACTTATTGTTAGTGATTCATTTATATTATCTGTTTGAAATTTGAAATTAATTGGATATATATTGTATTTGTAACTTATTGTATTTCAATTTAACCTAAACAGCGATATCAGGTTTGTATAATCCCAACTTCTCTCCCTTTTCTTTTTATGTCTCTTCTTCTTCTTCTTCCGTGATTCACAATCCATCAAATCTTTATGCATTCGTAATTGATTTCTGTTACGCATCTACACAGCATCCAGATCCGCGATTGTTGTTGATTTCATAAAGATTGATTGATATCTCTGTTGATTTTGGCGGCTGAGGGTTTGAAGACAAGCGATTGGCGATTGTGGAGCGTTTGGTAAGGTTTATATGGGGATGAATCTGGATTCGGGGAAGTTACTTTTATTCTTTTCTTATTTCATAATATTGATCGCCGGATCTTCGACTCTAGGGTTTCAGGTATATTTTTATTCTTTTCTTATTTCATAATATTTTTATGCTTTTTGATGATTACTATGTTTGATTTATGTTAGTCAACTGAATATAATGGTGATTTTGAGGCTTTCAGATTGAAAGATTGTATATTTGTAAGGACCCCCAAGATAAATGAGGTAACAGTGAGGTTTATGGCTGAGACGAACATAGGCGACCTGATCTAGGGTTATGGTAACTCCAATGAAGGTATTCCTGTCCCCAAACTGGTAAGCTATTTATATTGTCTGTTCTTGAGTTGTGGTTAACCTGTTCCAATATATGTTTCGATAGGGCAACACACTTAATTAGTGGCTTTTTCCCCAATTTGGGAGAGATGACAACTATCAATTGTTGGACTTTTAGAAGTTTTACATCCTTTTATTATACTAACTTTTGGTGGAGCTTTCGTATACAGTGTTTTATTTATTCACCAGAGATTTCATTTTGTTGGAAATTAAATATAATAATCGGATAAACAATTTGAATAAGCAACTCCATGGCTGGTCACGTAAAGCTGTTTATTTGTCTTAATAGGTTAATAATTAGAGTTTTCTAATCAGTTTCATTAAAACATATAAAAAATATATTTGAAGTTTGGATGTTAATCAAAATTCACAAAAAAATGTTTGAAATTTATTAGAGGATTACCCTCAATGGGATGATGATCATCTAATTGACTTTATTGGGCATTTGGTTGTGCTAAGGTGATTCTAATTCTTAAGCAAATGTTGGCTGACATTACAAGGTTTGTTTTTTACTCTCAGGTTGATGTCAACCTTTTCTTTTTTTGGGATTTTTAGGTGTACAAAATAAATATTTATAGTTTGCAGGGTGGCATAGTCTTGGGGCAGGGCACTTTTGGTAATTTCATGTAGAAAAATTTAAGGAGAAGGTTGTGCTGGATAATATGTGGCAAAGCATGTTTCATATTCTAATGGTGGATTCTATGAATTTGTTTTAGATTCTTTATTATCTTAGTTTGGATCATGTTAAACATCTTGGTGGGCGCAATAGGTACGTAGTCCTACCTTAACCTCATTGAACTCATAAATAAAAAAATAAAATATTTGAGATCATAGTTTGGATTCTAAAATTCACCACAACATATACTTGGGGTTATATGTGTAAGTTTAACTGCAAGTGTAAGTTTAATTACAAATATTTGAGATCGTAGTTTAGTAAGCAAAATTTTTTTCCTTATAGTGTTTGTTTTTATTGTAATTTGAAGTTGGCATGCTAATGGTAAGGGATTCCCCGAGATGAAGGCAGTTATGAAAGATCCAAATGCTTTGTCAAAAGACAAATGGATGATGTATACAAGTGAGTTTCGTTTTGATTTCACTATAATATCCTTTTTTTTTTTCCTTTTTAGTTTTCATTTGTAAGAGTGGTTTTGCATTTTCATATATGAATCCTAATTTAGTTTAAGATTTTACTCCATACTATATGGTGATCACATGCTCTGGTTCGTTTTTACCGATGTGATATTTTTCTCTTCTAAATTTGTAATTTGTAGTTCAAATCATTGGTGTGTAGAAACCTTAGGTGTCATGTATTTGAGTATCCAATTTTAATATTTATTTTTAAGTCTTTCGTTTATAATATAGATTAGATTTCTCAATTTATTTAAATTAAATTAACATGTAACCTTAATTACTTGCATCTCAAAATGGTGGAAGGAGTATCTTCAAAATGTATCATTGGAGAAAGCCGGCTGGTATCTTGAACCCTTTACGGAAAGCAAATTGTCTTTTTTTGAACTACAAGACATACGTTTGGAGGCAACATGGTACGCTACTTTCGGTATTTTCAGTTCAAAACAATGGATGGCTGATTAAAGGATTTTTTTTCCAAATGTTGTATTAGGGATACGAGTAAAAGTGGAAGACCTTTGTGTTAACATCTGCTGTGAAGAAAAGTTTTGAAATGGTATGGTTGGCAGTGAGTCAGAGGTGGCCTGTTCTTCTTTACGGTTCAGCTGGCGCAAGGAAAACAACTCTTATTAGCAACTTAGCCCATAGTCATGGGATTCAAGGTATGAATAAAACTTTTGTTATGTGCAATTACTATGGCAAAGTTGGAGTTTGTATTACTGGTAAATAAAACAATTGTGATTATATGTGATTATTTATGTTGATGATGAAGTAGCAATTGAGTGTTTATCGTACTTAATTTTTGGCTTTTTTCAACTCTTAATATTAGTTTTGTTGTTTGTATTTGATGATTTTGTGTTTGATCCCTTTTACTGGAATCGTAGGTAGACGATTGGGGGTTTAAAGGTGGTTGTGTTGTATTTCGCGTTAGGGCAGAATCAATTTCAATAATTGTGTTTAAAGGTGGTTGTGTTATATATATGCATAAGAAAACCATCTTCAATAGTGGTTGATAAGTCTACAGATGTTTGAAACCACTGTTGGGTTAAAACACTGTTTTTTGGAGAAAAAGTGAAACCACTGTTTTGGGTTAAAACAGTGTGTTGAAACCACTTTTGGGTTAAAACAGTGTTTGAAACCATTGTTGGATTAAACGGTGGTTTGAAACCACTGTTGGGTTAAATCGGTGGTTTGAAACCACTGTTAGGTTAAAACAGTGTTTTGTGAAGAAAACAGAAGTTTGAAACCACTGTTGTGTTAAAACAGTGGTTTGACCTTGGATAGAGCAACAGAACTATAGGTCAGTTGTTAGATAAAATGTGATTTGAGATATAGATCAGTTGTTAAAACAGTGGTTTGACCTTGGATAGAGAAACTGAACAATTTCTGGGTTTTTATTCTCAGGGGGTGTGTGAGATTGAATTCGAATCGAAAAGGGTATAAAGATTCCACATTTGAATTGTCTAGACATGCAATTTAATGTTATTTCTTATTTGAATTACCATACTTGACTCATCCTAACACACCATTGTTCTTGTGAAAAACGATATTAAATCGTTAAAAAATTAAAAGTTAAATTTTCGACATATTTTGATACTTGCATGTGTTGGAAAAACCTTATGGACTTTAGTTGACCTCATGGTTAAGTCTTTTTATTTATACATTTAAGTAGCATTAGTCATAAATAGTTTCTAATATTTGGATTTATCTAAATATTTATTTCTTTTGAACATATTATTTTCTATTCAATATATTTTTTTTGTGTTAATTTAGTAAATAGAAAACGTGGTTTATCAATTTTCATGAACACAAGCTATTATATTCATACAAAGAGACTAGATGAGTTGGATCTAGATTTTGTAATTGTTGTACGCATTGATCACTTATTGTACATTTGTTTACCAGACCCAAAGATCTTATAGCATATAAATAGCTGATAGCTTAAGCTTGCTTCGGTGTGGGAGCTCCGGCAATTTTCCAGTGACCAGAAGATAAATCAAGTGATGGCAAATCAGCCTCTGAGTTAAGGGTGCGGTTATAGGTAAATAAAAGCATGGAGTATGCTAAACCATGGGAGATATGAGGCATGGAGCTGGGGTTATAGGTAAATATAAAGGTCATATTTTCATAAAAAGGTCTTCTAAGTCTGTCGAAAAAAGGTGTATGTGTTGAACGCCACACTTGCCAAGGAATCGTGCTCGGGTACTACTTGTAAAAAACAGAGGTGATTTAGTTAATTACATATTTCTTCATTAGATAGAATCTGTATAATTTGGATGGTTTATAAATTTTATACTTTAGATAACGAATTTGTAGATTATGTTAGGGACAAGGAGGTGGAAAGAATGTTCATCAGTTTAGTACAAAAGACAAGACTGAATCTCATGTGTGTTTTTTTTTTCTTACATCACAAATTTGTAGATTAATGTAATTTAGTGCAATACCCAAAACCTTTATGAAAAGTCAATGGTTCAAATAGATCCATGTTAATTATAACTATTTGAATAAGTCTATGTAAATTTATGTTTAGATCACTCGTAAGTTGGTACTAATGTTGATGTAGCAGGCTTATTTTATTTTCATAGAACTATCTAATGTAACAGATTAAATTTCTTTTTTATGTAAATTCAATGCTCTAGCCCGTATCACACATGTGGTACCTATATCTTTTGTCGTTAGATATTAAGCATCATGGAACTATTATTCCATCTACTCATGTAGTTCTTTATTTATCGGATGGTTATAAATAGACGGTGAATAATAACCAGTCAATAGTTTATAAGTCTACCTACAATTTGACAACCCGTGATTAAGTTTATGAAAAATTTATAACTCTTTCATAGCCAAGACATTTAATACGTAATACTTTTGTATGATATTAATTATGTATTAACCAAAAATAGTTTTTAATTAACGTAACTTTCTCGAGCCTGGGAAGCAATCCATATTGATTTTTAATGAGATGTTTTTTTTGGCCATTTAGGTATATGGAAGATTGATAAAGCTTGTCGGATGTGGACTGTGGAGAAAGAATGGAGGATCTAGAAACATTTTATTCATATCGAATGGCGGGACGCATTGACTTCAACATTTAGGGATTGTTAATCTATTAAATGAGTTTCTTTGTTGGGCAGAAGTTCATTTGTATATCACCACACCTAAGATCACCAGTGTTTTAATCAACAGTTAGATGATTGCTTTGTTGTTTGTTTACATCATCATATGGTGTGATCCGTTGATCATTTTTTCAAATATTTATTAATTTAAAATTACTGATATTGTTTTGTGTCTTAAGCCAGTTCTTATGTACCTGTTCAACTTTTATATGCTAACCTTGGAACATAAAATTAAACCAAGAAATTAACATTTGAGTAATAACTTACAAGAATGCATAATAATTTTTTCGTAACATAGTAATGAATTTTTTATATCCTAACACATGTGAATTCATCAAATATTTGTTCACATCATATTTTACATATAAACATAGACAAAAACTTTTATCATTATAGTTATTATAATACTAACACATACTGTCTTTAACATTATTTTATAAAGATATGTAACTAAAGACAAAAATTTAAATGATATATTATAATCTGTTTTTTAGTATTTGATTTCGATCGTTATTAAACCTACCCGTGTGGTTACACGGGTCCTACAACTAGTGATGTTATAAAGAAAATAAATTCGCCATAACTGAGATTAAAATACTAACCAAAGATTTCCTTTGGTTGTCGGTCATGTAAGAAGCAAAACCATACATTTTTCTATAAAAAGAGAAAAACGTTAAAAGATGGTAAGTAACTAAGAGAACATGATTAAAGGAAATAGCATTTGTATGCAACCACTGTTTGACCAAAGTCAAACCACTATTTTTTTTTAAATCTGTTTGACCAAAGTCAAACCACTATTTGCAAAACTATGACTCTTAGTGGTTCAAAGGTCTGCTTGACCATGGTCAAACCACTGTTTGACCAATGACAAACCACTGTTTTCTCCTCAAAACACTGTTTAACCCAATAATGATTTTAATAATATATTTTCATCCATCTGTTAACCAAAGTCAACAGATGTATCAACAACAATGGTTTTAAGTTGATGAGCATTATTTATGAAAAACGTTAAAAGATTATTCTAATTATTGCAATTAAAAAGAGTATAACTAATAGACTAAAATATTATATAACGTTAAAAGGTTATTTGGGTATATTCAATGTCAACAATGTGAAATACCAAATGTTATTTTCGATGCCGAGAGTTTCTAAGGCTTATTAATATGTTTCTATTTTTGACAATGTGATACAAAACCCCAAACATGTGAAATATACTCTGATAAAATCTGTCAAAAAAACACCAACTTAAAGTTTACTAAACATCATAATCTTAAAAAATCTTTATACAACAACTGATAAACAATCATTTTTAACATAGCCCTAAGTATATAAACCTCAATCGAACATCCATACAAAAGTATAAGCTTCAATCGAACATCAATACGAACATTCATATGATGGAATCTGAAGTATAACAAATCAAATAAACAAACATGATCACAAATTACAGTTCATATAAAAGAACAAACCTAAGATCAAAAATCATACATGCAAGCATGGTATAAAAAATTACATGAAGCAAAGATTTCAGAAAAACAAAATCGAATCAATACGTTTTCGATTACCTATTGCTGATAAGGAAAAATCTTTAACACTCACTGTCGTTGGTTTGTCGCCCTTCGAAGAACGGAGATGGAAATGGAAATGGAATGGTAGATGAGTGATTAGAATTTGGGGCCGTATTGGATATAAGGGTTTTAACGGGCCTACAAAATCTTACACAACAGTTAAGCTTAATTTTTTTTCAAATATAAGGGCCTTTATTGAACTGTTCAATAACATTTGATTATTTGAATTAAATACAAACAATTTAAATGATGTATTATAATCTATTTCGATGGTTATTAAAGCTACGCATGTGGTCACACATACTGTCTTTAACATTACTTTATAAAGATATAGAACTAAAGACCAAAATTTAAATGATATATTATAATCCGTTTTTTAGTATTTGATTTCGATCATTACTAAACCTACCCGTGTGGTTACACGGGTCCTACACCTAGTTTTAATTAAAGTAAGAAATTACAAACCCAATTTAATTTTCAAACGAATTTATTCTT
Organism: Helianthus tuberosus; assembly: GCA_030545235.1. NCBI lineage: Eukaryota > Viridiplantae > Streptophyta > Magnoliopsida > Asterales > Asteraceae > Helianthus > Helianthus tuberosus. The sequence goes on along the minus strand of CM060437.1, from coordinate 28,839,133 downwards.
GTGTAAATAATAAAATTAGCTTATTTTTTAAAATCGGGCATTAATACTCGAACCATACCCGGTTATACCCGAACCTGATGATACCCTACCCGGGTACATAGGACATCGTTTTTATTTTTAATACGTGTACTCAAACCCTATCCGGTTTCTCTCAATACCCGGAACCGGGTATTGAAAAAACCTGATTTGTGCACCTCTAGGGAAAACTGGAAACGAAGATCTCGCATATTTAACTGCAGTAAGGGCGCTCGGGTCACTTGGTCTTTTGGCAGCGGGTACCCCTTATCCGCAGCGGCAACACCACTGCCGGTCCGGCGGGTAAGGGACTCAGGTAATAGCTAATCATTGGGCAAGATGTAGCTTTGGCGAAAGCATCGTGTTACGCCTCGGAAAACAAGCACAAATGAAATCAACAAATGGGGATATTTTTTGGAAAACAATACTAAAAAATTACAAATTACAATTGGGTGGATCCGATCATACGACTCATCAACTCAATTCAAAATGAAAATCTTTGAATAAGGAAATGAATACGGTCAAGGGCTATTCGATTCAAGCGGTAATATTCTTAGTAATTTGTATTTTTAACTTAGAATTTTATTAAATATATAACAAGTAATTTTTATTGAATATATAGTAACAAATATTTATTAAAATTTATATAGGATCGTCTTCTTCGAGGGTGTGAACAAAGCACGGGGATGTAACTCTTTTTTTTAATCAGAAAACTTTGAATTTTATTAAATATATAACTTTTTTTCCTAAATCATTATTAGTTTACTTTTTATTGAAGGTGCTTGAGGGTTGACTCTCTGTATAGTTTTTCTGGAATGACTTTCTTGTGTTAGGGTGAGCGGGGCACTCCCCTAAGAGGGGAGTTCCCTCTCTTACGCACACCCAATCAGGTTATGCCACGTCAACTTCCCTCTTAAACTCCCCTCACACCCCAATTTGATGGCGGCACTCCCCTCTTAGGTGACTTATTTTTTTTATTAAAAAAAAAAAGAAAATCACTGATTGGTTGAAAATGAGGCTGGCCCACCAACAACCCTCCCCTTCTTCGGTGAACTCCCCCCGACCACCCTCCCCGAATTGGGTCACCGCAGGGATGGCGGCGATGTTCCCGCTGGGGGAATTGGGTCACCGCGGCCACTCCCCGCTGATGCCCCGCTCACCCTTAGGGCCACCGCACTCCCCCAAATTGGAGAGTCTCGTTGCCTCACTCTAGTCAGACTATGTTGTCTTAACCGGGTCCACGTTGGCTTGGACGTTCCCCCGGGAAACCATAGTGCCACCACAAGAGCTGAAGTTGAACACGGAAGCCATGTATGTTGCAATTCAAAAGTGAGCCGATTCGGCTTCTGTCAAATTAGCTTATCTTCTCACCGGCTATCCATCAGAGAGACAAACTTTGGACATACACTTTAGCGGGTATACTGAAAGAGATGTCCCTTTGTCATGCTTACGGGTTGTCACTGAACAATGGGCATAGTTTGCACTTTACAAAAGGGGGCGGTGTTCCTGAAGCGTCTTTAAAATTAGAGACTCAATTTCCTTTCCTGAAGAGGATGCTGTGGTATTGGAAGGGTGTGGATTAGCATGGTGATGTTTATAATAGAGTTGTTATTCACGCTGCTATGTATGTTGCAACATGGGCGGATTTAGGCCACTTTTGTCGGTTCCTAGGAACCTATTCGGTTTAGAAAAAATGGGAAAAATAGTAAGAATCTCGTATGATTTAGAAAAAAATAGTGAGAATTAGTGAGAATCTACCAAAAGAAACCCAGTGGAAAAAGTTTTTAGATCCGTCACTGTGTTGCACTCCCGTCATATTTCCATGAGCACAACAAGCCTCCTGGTTGCACTCTTATTCTACCATGTATATACTGGATGATAAAACAAGTTGAAACAAATGTCTATTGGACTGTATTATTAGACTATGGTTTATTAATGTAAGCCTACGGGCTCGGTTAGGTTTCTAGGGTTCCTTGTGATCTTTATATATTGTAACCAACACCAACATGGAGAGCGTTAGCAAACCTATTAACACACGGCATCATAGCATCTGCAGCGTCCTTCGCTGCCTGAGAGACGTAGTGCCTATTCTCCACCCCATAGTACCTATGCAGTTCTGAGAACGACGGCGGCGATCCCTTGATCACCCTAATCTCGTCGGTTACCAACTTGATCTTGTCCACAATCGCTGTACAGGAGGCGGTGTCACATCCAACCGCATGCTCAGAGGAACTGCAAGCCCGAGGCGATTGTGTAGTGCCTGTGCAAGCCAGTATGTCTGCGCCAGTCCAAATGGATGAGCAGCAGTACGGACAGCTGCCTCCTGATTTCCCTTAAGCTCCTCGATGATGTTCAGGGGTACCATTGTTCTCAATGAGTTAATGTAAGATATCCCTATACGCTCCATATTTGCATCCCCCGTCTTGAAAGTATGATTCTTAGCCAAGTGAAAGAGTCCGAACATTGCAAGTATGTTGAGACAGAAGGACTTCGTCTCATCTCCCAATCGCTGTTGCGCCGCCATAACCAGATTCAACGTCACAGTGTCCGGAACATCCCTGACATACACCCACTCCTTGTTCAGTAAAGTGTCCTCATGTGGCAGAATCCCACACCCAACCCCATATGCACGCACCCAAGCTCCAATATCCCACCGACCTACCGCTGCATAGTTCAGCACAACAATGCTAGATAAGGTATACGGATGCAGCTGATCGACAAACCTATCATTCATATTCCCATAATCTTCCGCCCACTGGGTGTCCGTCACCCGCGTAGTAGCACGTCTGCTAGCCAAAAACCCGAAATCCCGCACATCAAAGTTCAACCCTATCAACCTACAAAACAGCCCTATAACCGTGTTCGCAACATGTGCATCATCCCGCTCATTCTCGCCGTACGTCCAGAAGTCGCGATCGTCCCAATTTGGGAAAGCGAAATCCGCAGCGGGTAGTGGGAGTGCATCAAATGCAGTGCGCTTGGCGCGAACACTCCCAGCCTGCTCAATGAATGCTCGAATCTGCTCGTAGGACTGAGTGTAGGCTCGTCGGTACCTGTTCACAGCAGTAGCGTCCAATGGAACCAGGGACCAATCTTCATGTTCCAAATTGATCCCTAGCCCCAAAGGGAGGCGAAGCTGTTGAGCGGACGTCAGGAACTCTACTCTCACCGTCTGGTCCTTGATGTCACTCTGCCCGTTGATAGAAGTAAAGATTAGTCTCATCAGCCCATTGTAGTCGAAATCCTCGTCATTCTCGGGAGCATCAACGATCCCAGCGGTACGAACCATCCCATTTCTCTGTCTCAATTCTTGGATCTGCGTCACAAGATCCGCTCGCTGCAGCATCTCCCCGATATTTCTTGCTGCGTTCTCTGCCATTTCTTAGTTATGCCAAACGACTGGATGTAGTTGGTGCAGTGTCTTGAAACCTAAACACAGTACTCTAATGATTATTACTACTATGAGTAAGGAAGAAAGGAGAAATAAAAAGTAAGAATAAAGTAAGGAACCCTAGAACCTAACAAACCCGTGGGCTTACATTAATAAAGCCTAATCTAAGGGTATGTGTAGTGGGCGCCATGTGAGGGGTGGTATGCCTCATAGCGCCGCCATAACCCCCCACACACCAAAACAAGGGGCGCCATGTTTCATAAATTTGGGGGAGGCGGTATAATTATCGCGCCATGTTTCATAAATTTGGACCAATCAAATTTAAGCAAGGTTTTTTATAAATAATTAATAAAATTGAAAATTAATAATTTGGTAATGATGGGTAGGGGCGTTATGACTACGGGCTCAAGTGATATAACGCCCCATAAAGCCCCTGTGTGACGTGTCACGACACGTGTCGCATAACGCCCCACAAGGGGCTTTATGACTACGGATGGCCTAATAATACGGTCCAATAATGTCAAAATTAAATATTGCATGTGGTTTTTGTATTTATAACTAGTTGATGCTATGCGTTGCGGGGTGATAGCCGAATAATTCTATATCAATTAAAAAAAAACTACTATAATTTTGTTAGGAAAAAAACTAAAACGATGATAAGACCGTATTTTCAGCTCAGGGCAAAACTGTAAATTTTCAGGACTAATGAGCGAGTGTTAGGCAGCTCCTTGACACGGGAAAAATTAAATCGAGTCAACCAATTAAAAAAAAACTTTTATACTTTTGCAAAAAAAAAAAAAAAAACTAAAACGATGGGAAAAACCGTAATTTTGAACTGAGGGCTAAATCGTATTTTTTTTTTCAGGGATAAAATCGTAATGGGGGAGTGCAAGGCATGACTGTAATTTTACACTGGGGGCAAATTTGTAATTTAACCAGGAAAACAAACAAAAAACGATGAAGAAAATGTAAATTTAATTTGAGGGCAAAATTGTAACTTGGCTGTGAGAGAAAAAAAACTAATGGCAAAACTGTAAATTTAAACGGGGCAAAATCGTACTTTTGAACCAGGGGCAAAATCGTACTTTTGAACCAAGGGCAAACTTGAAATTTTTAGCTGGGAGCAAAAACGTAAATTTATTTTTAAGTCGGGGTAAAAGCATAACTTTGAAGTGATGGCAAAATCTTAACTATAATGGGAAAAATTAATGGTAAAACTGTAAATTTAAACGGGGCAAAGACGTAATTTTGAACATATGGCAAAATTGAAATTTTTAGTTGGGAGTAAAAGCGTAAATATGTTTTTAAGTAGGTGTAAAAACATAATTTTGAACTGATAGCAAAATCGTAGTTTTAAAGCGGGATAAAAACGTAAATTTGTTGGGCCAATGGAGGAGTGTCAGGCAGCTACCTGACACTGTTTCCTTGTCGCCCATGTCACCCAATAAAAGCGGAGAACTATTCCCGCCACACTCTTCTTTGTAGTTGTTGAAAATTGTTGAAAATGTTGAAAACTAGTTGATGCCCCGCCCGCGTTGCGGGACGATATCCGAATAATTCTCAATCAATTAAAAAAACACTATTGTAATTTTGCTAGGAAAAAAACTAAAATGATGATAATTTCGCAATTTTTGGCTCAGGGTAAAACTGTATTTTTTCAGGAATAATGAGCGAGTGTTAGTCAGCTCCTTGAGACGGAAAAAAATTAAATCGAGTCAACCAATTAAAAAAAACTTTTATAGTTTTGCTAGAAAAACTAAAACGACGGGAAAAACATAACTTTGAACTCAGGGCGAAATCATAATTTTATTTCAGGGATAAAATCGTAAATTAAATGGAGCAATGGGGGTGTGCCAGGCAGGTGTCGGCATGAGTGTAATTTTACACTGGGGGCAAAATTGTAATTTAACCAGGAAAACAAAAAAAAAACGATGGAGAAAATGTAAATTTAAGTTGAGGGCAAAATCGTAACTTGGCTGTGAGAGGAAAAAACTAATGGCAAAACTGTAAATTTAAACGAGGTAAAATCGTAATTTTGAACCGAGGGCAAAATTGAAATTTTTAGCTGGGAGCAAAATCGTAAATTTATTTTTAAGTGGGGGTAAGAACATAATTTTGAACAGATGACAAAATCGTTATTTTAAGGAAAAAACATAATGGCAAAACTGTAAATTTAAACTGTGCAAAATCGTAATTTTAAAACGAGGGCAAAATTGAAATTTTTAGATGGGAGCAAAAGCGTAAATTTATTTTTAAGTGGGGGTAAAAACATAATTTTGAACTGTTTGCATAATCGTAATTTTAAAACGGGATAAAATCATAAATTTGTTGGGCCAATAAGGAGTGCCATACATGACTATAAATATAAACAGGGCAAAATCGTAATTTGAAAAAAAAAAGTTTTTTGTGGGTGGCATGTGGCCGCCCAAGCCAACGAATCCCAGCAAAACACTATTGCCGGCCTACTATTCCCCCACTTTAAGTTTGTATACGTTGAATAATGTATATATAAGCGAATATCTAAGTTTTTAGTTTATGTAAATACAACTGTATATTAATGCAACATATTCATCTTGTATGTTGTATCCTACATTGGTTTCCCATATTCATTCTGTTCATGCTCTTTTCGTATCCCATATGTGCACACACATATTCGTCACACACGATGTTCCTTCTTCACATGTCAACCTTGATCTCCAAACATTTTTTTTCTATATTACTCAACTCTTTGAACATTTTTACATTCGTTTTATACAAAGTGTAAATGGAATAAAACAATGAAAAAAAATTATTATAATAACATGAGAGGCAACAAATAATGTGAGACACCGGTTTCGGGCTTGCTTCTTGTGTTAAATCCGAATGGAGATAAAAAGGGCATATTTGTGCATCCAATTTTTGGACGAGAGATGAATTCTTGACGATCTCACGTACTGGCTTATCGGTGAATCTTATGATACCGTATGCCCACGCCCCGGCTATGGCTCCCAATATCGGTCCCAGGATGTAGACCCATAAGCCTTGGTATTGGTTTGACAGAATGGCCGGGCGGGCCTAGGGTCCGGGCCGGGTTCATTGATGCCCCTGAAATTGGCCTTCACCAACAAAAAATGTTTTAAATTCTATAAACAAATAACAAAAAGAATGGTATGGGAAAAGGTATTGTACCCTGCAAACAATAGTCTCATATTTTTTATACCAGGTCCTTGCTTTATTCTATACATTATTTAAAAAAACCCTTCATTTCTAGGAATAATAAAAAAAAAAACCATGAGGTCAGTATTAAATAAGATTTTGTAAAAGATTTTATGGTTTCAAAAGCATGTTACAAACAGAAACTTTTTTTTAATGAGCCAAACTATCTGTACACCTTGGTTGGCTATCTACACACTTAGGGTTTACCTACACTGCGTACAGGGGCGAAGCTTACAAGGGGCGGGGGGGGGGGGGGGGACGCCCGCCCCCCGGGATTTTTCGCTCAGTAGTGTTATATATGTAGTTTTCGTATAGAAATTTGTGGGTATATAGGTTTTCACCCCCCCGGTTCTATAGAAATTTTTGGGTATTCTATAGAAATTTTTGGGTATATATGTTTTCACCCCCCGGCCGAAAAATCCAAGCTTCGCCATTGACTGCGTATAGGTCTATACGCAGCGTATAGGGTTAACTCAATACGCTGCGTATAGAGCTATACTCAGCGTAGATAAACCATGGATTTCAGAGCCTGATCATCAATCATTGCACAGAAAACAAGGGTTTATATACGCTGCGTATAGGTCTATACGCAGCGTATATACACTATAAGGGTTAAAAAGATAATTTAACCATAGGTTTGGGGTTAAAAATAAAAACTACCCTTTATATACGCTGCGTATAGACCTATACACATCGTATATAAAGGTCAGAAAATGTCCTTTATACCCTTGTGTTGAGGCTATACGAAGCCAAATACAAGGGTAGTTGTGTCATTTTTGTCTCATACGCTGCGTAGGGATCTATACGCTGCGTAGGGATCTATACGCTGCGTATATAAAGCTTCATTTTTGTATTTTTTTATTGTGTATTCCATGCCTTTATCCTTGTTCGCGATCACTATGCCGTTAACTCGGGCCTTTTATACACTTTATTTTCCTCAAAGGCATTTTCTCTCCTTTTTATTTTATTATTAGACTTATTTATTAAAATCATAATAATTTACCGGGTTAATCTTTACCACTAACGGTATTTTACCCGTTATTAATATTAACGTTGTTTGGTTACCAAACCCGTTTTTGGGTATTACAGAATCGAACCGTTTCGACGCGAACCGTTTTGACCCGAACTGGTGGTTGTGGGTGTCGGGGTGACGGATTCCAATTCATTTGACAACCAAACCTAACAAAAATGGAATTGAGATTCCAATTCCAACAATTTCCAATTCCAATTGGAATATTTAAATTCCAAATCCAATTCCTTCAAATTCTAATTCCTATACAACTTTCAATTTCAATTCCAAATCATTCCGCGAACCAAACGCCCCCTAAATTTCTTCGGTATAGCAAGTATTACTACCTCACTATTACAGTTTTACATTGATTATTTAACTGATGTTTAGGTGTGAAATTCCTATCTTTTCAATACAATAATATTATATAATCTATATTATATAATAAAAAAATTATGAGAGCTACAGATATTATTTTTTATAATTAAAGATATTCATTATATATAGATATTAATAAATGATAAGACTAGAACAAACAACAAATTTAAATTCGTCATCTATACTTTAAAATGAATTATTTGTTATTTTATTCTTAGAAAATCTAAAAGATATATAAAAATAATCTATTAACTTCATATAAAATTATCTTCAAATTATATAAAGAGTGAATTTCAAGAATTGTCCTTTATCTTTATACCCATTTTCAGGTGTTGTCCTTTATGTTTAAAATTGATGAGTTTCGTACTTTATCTTTTAAAATCTATCACGTTTTGTCCTTTTGGCATAACCCAGTTTGATTTTTCAGTTAAATGTGGTCATGTGCGGGTGATGTGAGGATAGATCTGTTATGCCTCTTTTAATACCCAAAGTTATCATCTTCCCCAATTTCATTCTTCATGAACCTAGTTACATTCTTCTTGATTTGGTTAGCAACAAACAAGGTTCCAGATGGCGTCCATAGGAGAATTGAGATAAAAAGCAGGAGCAAAGTAATTAAGCTTATCGACATTTCCAGTAACCGGAGAGTATGATGAAGGAAAAAACTCTTTGGCCATTGGATTCAGCTTCAAATTGGACAAAATACCAACAATTCCTTGCATTTCCATTTCTGAATTTGAATCAGATTCAGACCCTTTTTTAGATTCAACAAGTGACCCATTACCATCAACATTTGCAGCATTAATATTCTCACTCTCATTAGTAACAACAACAACGTTGTTATCCACAGAAGCAGCAGATTCAATTTCAAGACCAACAACCATTAAAGATTTTAAACCCAAAACCCCACAAACTCAAAACCCAAAAAGATTCAAAATTTATTCAAGAAAATGAATACCCACAAAAAATAAAGATGAAAATCAATGAAAAAGATTAAATCTTGATGTCAAAAAACGGAAGAAAAATAATTGCTGATAAATGAAGCAAACCCAAGATTTCCTTTTTTTTTTTGCTTCTTTTTTTAACTTTAGATATCAACGATCACTTATTCACTTGCAGATTTAAGTCTCGGTGGTGGAGGTGGTGCGAAATCCGGTGCGTTCAGCATCAACTTTTCACCAAAAGATGCAGATGCTTGAGAAGAACTAGAGTTTTGGGTGGGAAGTCAGATCTCAAATTTGGGGAATTTTTTAACTAGGGTTCATGAAGAATGAAATTGGAAAGATGATAATTTTGGGTATTAATAGAGGCATTAAATGACAGATTTACCCTCACATGACCTGCATATGACCACATTTAACTGAAAAATCAAACTGGGTTATGCCAAAAGGACAAAACGTGATAGATTTTAAAAGATAAAGTACCAAACTCATCAATTTTAAACATAAAGGTCAGCGTCTGAAAATAGGTATATAAAAATAAAGGACAATCCTTGAAATTCACTCTTATATAAATAAAATAGTAATACATTCGATTTTTCATTATTCTCCACCGACATTTTAGTTCCTCTCTTCCTCACTTATTTACATGACATATTTTATTCCGACATATTTTTGTGTGTTCTTTAAACTAAGAAACATCTAAATGAGTATGCATCTCTTTATATATGCGTACTAAATTAGATTTGATATTGGTTGCTATATAATATACTAGGTTAGAACCCCGTGTATTACACGGGTTTAATAAATGTAATTTTATATACTACATAAATAAACAATATATTTTTAAAAACCTCATTTATTACACGTGTTGAGTAAATATAATTTTATATATTAAATAATAAAAAAACTCTATCTTTAAGAAACTCATGTATTTTGCGGGTTGAATAAAAGTAATTTTATATACCAAACAATAAAAAAGTTATATTTAAAAAAAACTATGTATTCAAGTATGAAAGAAATGTAATTTTGTATACTAAATAATTAAAAAAAAATTATATGCATGTTTATCTACTATTAAGTGAAAGAATGTTATTTAGTTTAGATAAAACTTTACGATTTGAAGTTAGGTTTACGCCAATGATTTGAGTAAATTGCCAAAATCGTCCCTGAGGTTTGGACATATTTGTCATTCTCATCCAAAACAATGGTACTGTATCATATAGTTCTTCACTTTTGGATTTTTTTTTGTCATTTTCATTCAAATGTCTTATTTGCTTTATTTTTTCTATCAAACTTTTGGATGAAAATGACAAAAAATCCCAATTCTCAGGGACGATTTTGGCAAATAAAAAAAAATCAGACGTTTAGAAATGAAAACTTTGGACTAAACTGATAAAATAGCCCAAATCACATGAACTAAAATGACATTTAATTCTAAAATTTAAAAAAGAAAAAACACCCATTATTCGGTTAATAAGGCTATAGCAAATATTACACTTGTTGTGAAATACAAATTTTTATTATTAAAATCATATTTTAAATCAACATCATCGTCTCCTAGTTGTGAAATACAAATTTTTATTATTAAAAACATATTTTAAATCAACATCATCGTCTCCTAAGTAAATATTTAATTTAAATTAGATAATAATGTGAAATACAATTTTTTATTATCAAAAACATATTTTAAATCAACACTCATCGTTCCTAAGTAAATGCTTTATTGTTATATTATTTAAATTAAATAATAATTATCTACTATTAAGGATGGCCTAAAATAATGACAAGTGTCCCTCTATTGGTTTCTTTTATTATATGTATAGATTCATATAATAATAAATACAAATGTATCGTTTTGTCATATACTATAGTCAGTATTTATTGTGTCGTATAACAAGTTATTTATTAATATTAATTTCAATAATTGTTGCTATATCATTATTTTATTTTCTTTTTCGCTTATTTATTATTTATTTAATATTTTTTACCTATATCTTTTGCTTTTCTGCTTATTAATATTTCATTGATTCAACCACGTGTAACACACAAGTTCTAACCTATTAAAAATATTAAAAAAACAAAGTAAAATGTTATAACCTAAGTGATATACAAGTTTCTAACCTAATAATATACAAAAAACAAAGTAAAATGTTATAAAAAGTATATAGTACATCAAAGTTCATTTTTTCAAAACATAGAACTTATTTAAATCACGGGTTTATTCAATCCGTGTAATGTACGAGTTTTAAAGATGTAACTTTTTTATTATTTAGTATATAAGATTATATTTATTCAGCCCATGACATGGTGTGTTAATCTAGTTTAATATAATTGAAAGTATAAATGCAAAGTTACCAAAGCTTGAATGAGTGTTCATAAAAAAAGTATTATAATACATCTTAGGGTTCCATCATAGAAGAGTTATCACATAAAAAAACTGAATGTTAAAACAACCTCACGACTACAGGATTTATTTCTTGACTTATGAATGCGTATTATAACACAAGAATCATATAAAAAAGAATGTTACAAAATCTGGAAAGTAAAACATAGGGATTTTTACATATTTCCCCTTCCTAAGCTGCCTTATTACGTATTTCCCCAAACAAAAAAAAAAAAAACAATTATATATTTCCCCTCCATAACCCATATATATTACATATTTGCCCTTTTCATTAAAATGACTCTTATTTATGACTATTTTACACTTAATAAACTATTAAATGAATATTTACATATTTCCTCATTCTAATATCTATCAATCAATTACACATTTACCCAATTCATGTTGTATCACTCTAATTCCTCTACTTGTTATGTCAAACAATACAAACAAAACCATAATTTCGCAATTCATGTAGTATAGTATCACTCTGTTCAAAAAACATAAAGTTTCGCAAAATTTAAGAAGTACAAATACGATAACAAAATTTGAAAATCAACCGCTCACCTTTACTTTCACGGTTTTTGTACTCTTTCATTGTCCCGTTTTACTAGTTGAGGCTTGAAAATCAACACTATTGGCTCTGTATCCGAATGACAATGAGTGGCAACCTCTTCAATCAAATCATCAAAGTCGTAAACGCAAGTTTCAATGTAAAGACATTTTTGAAAGCCAAAACAATAACGTTTTTTATACGAGTTCTTAGCCAACCGAAAATAACCTCCATATTATTCATATTATCATCTTCCATATCATCCATATTATCACCTAAACAAATAAAAGAAATCATATCACACATATTGTCACCTAATAAATAAAAGAAAAGAGATTTGGTAAGCATGTTGGTGTCAGCAAAGAAAAAATTATTGTTTAATAAGCTATTGTAGATAAGCATTTACTGTCTAACAAAGAAACTAAACAAAAAGCAAGATTCAACATTTATTCTTTTATATAAGCCATTATAGATAAGCATGAATTGTTTTATAAGAGATTATAGATATAGATAAGCATTAAGCAATTAGTAAACAAACTGAGAAACAACAAAATTCACATGTATTACGAAGTGATACACATCGATTGTTTAATAAGAGATGATTCACATGGATAATTCGATGCAGTTCGATTCACATGTATGGTTCGATTCACATGAACAATAATCAATGCAGTTCGATTCGCATGTATAGTGTCGTAAGATTCAACATACCTGGTAGGATTGAACAAACAGAAAGATTCAATGGTAGGAGGATTTGGCATCTACCAGAAGAAGAGGAAAAGTTTGTGTTGTGTAGGGTTTGGTTATGACGTTTGATTATACGATGGATTATTAGAAGGGTAATTGAGTATTTTCTCAAAAAAAGGGGAAATATGTAATTGTTTTTTTGGTTTGGAGAAATACGTAATAAAACAGCTTAGGAGGGGAAAATATGTAAAAATCCCTAAAACATAATTTGAGATGCCAAGTGGGGCTAGCTCACTTGGTAGAGGCTCTTGCCTCTTAGTGGGAGGTCTTGGGTTCAATCCCAAGCAAGGGTGAATTATTTGTAAATATAGTAGTTTGGAAGAGTAACGTTAGCCATTCAAAAAAAAAAAAAAAAAAAAAAAAAAAAACATAATTTGAGATACGATCTAGCTAGCATGTACAGAAAATGGATCATATTATCCTCATCTTTCACGAGGACTACAACCTCACTAGTCACTATTACAACTTTGCACTATGTTTTTTTTTTTGTACTGGTGAAATTTCTTTACTTATAATCAATGTATATTATAGCATACAAATCAGATAAATAGAACGTCTATTATTTATGTGGCATGTTGGTATATTTGACAAGCGAGAAATAATTTGGCATATAATAAATTTGGATCAAAAAATACGGCCAAGAGCATGTATCTTGATTGGACAAAATGGAAAAATTCTATGATGTAAGGGTGTTTTGTTTTTTTTCTTGCTAGCTTGCTCTTGTTGATGGCGAGCGCTACTGAGGGACTTGGTGGTGGCCACATGCATAACTAAAGAGATATCTTTATTTTTTTAGTAATACATCTTTATATAGTTAAAAGGAGCTTTAAACGAGGCATTATCTCACTCCGTGCAAGTTAACGATAAAACCTATCGTTTATGTGAAGCATACGTGAGGCTAAGCAACCAAGGCGCCCCCATCTTAGCGGAGCGGGGGGGGGGGGGGGGGGGGGGGGGACCTAGCCAGTGGCAAATTCAGGAGTTTTTTTTTTCCAATGGGTTCACTTTTTAAAATGTTCCCGTTTCATATGTCTATGTCTGAACATAAAAAAAAATTGAGTCAGTTCAATGGTTCGGGTCGAGAAAGGTTCATCACATGATAAAAATACGATATAATAATGAAAAAAACATCGTCATTATAAAATTAAACAACACGTAATTTAAATAAGATGGTCTTTACGAATAAAAGAACATACCTACAATTCGAGGTTTCATCTTTTCAAAACGTTGCATTACATTATGGATTGAAACTTGTTGTAAGAACTCCCTTTTAATGTAGCAAATGCAAGAATCGTTCTTGTATCCATCACCCATCTTAATGCACTGACTAAATAATCTCATATTCAGCTCTTCGAATTTAGCTCGATATAAAACAACACTTTAATCAAAGCTATCCACTTTGAGCATATCAAACAGGAACTAACATATAAAGTCAATGAAATGTGACTCTTAGTATCCATGAAATTAGTAAAACACCATTTTACTACAAAAAAGAAAAACAAATATATAAAGGTTTTAAACTCAGTATACAGAAAATGTCCAATGACCAAACACATGAAGACGAGTTGGAACTTGGTACACATTTCACACCTTCTATATTTTGTAGATACAGTCTCTATCTCTTATCCACACCGATTCCCACAAGGGGGGTTTTCCCATATTTATTGGGTTTCCTCCTGAATTGGTGTATAGGCATTATGCCTAGTGGAGATGGATATGATCGGGTGGTTCCTCTGGTGGCACGATGATACTTCAGTGGTCCGTCAGTGATCCAAATTTGCCGTTCAAAAAAAAAAATAAAAAAAAATAATTTCTGTTTCTATCTCAGACTGTTATCTACGCAGGAGTGTCCATTATTCTTCCGCACAAACACCTATCAACTTATCAGTTTAATACATACAGTTTAACCAAGTTTGATCAACATATCAGCTTATTCACTCGTTTTTCTCCGGAATCTTTTTTTTCTTTCATTCAAAGGGTGCAGTGTAGAAGTTTTTTGATGATAGATAATTGTCCTGCTGATAATTGCTCAACAAATCACCCAACAAAAGTATTTCCGACCAGTTAAGTCGAGTCAATATTGATTCACTATTATTTATAAAAAGAAAATAAGGGCAATAATATTAGAAAAAGTGTTTCAGACCAACCTAGCACTGTTCTGACCCATGAAAAATTCCTATTAAAATGGTCAACCTCACACTCAAATCTGCAAAAGCAAAGACCTTAACAGTAATATGGCATTAACATTCACTCTATGCACTTGATTCCAGATCCAAAAGGTGCATTAACATCAACAGCTTCATTATTTCCGCGAATTAAGTGAACAATTTGTGGATAGTCAACCTTGAAAAGCCTAAGTCGTTTTTGAGTTTAAAAAAATAAATAAATAACAATAAAAAAAGGTCAAAAAACAGCTGTAATCGGGCTTGGACTCGGGACCTAAGGTCTAATAAGCACGCAACATACCACTTGAACACAGTATACTATCAGCCATAAGGTTCCCATACAAAATATTAAAGGGTCCTTCATAATTTTTTATATAGCTTAGCACTAAAAATTACGAATCGAACAGGTTCCTGGTAACCCCCTTCCCGGCAATAGATCCGCCCCTCCTACCTAGCTGAGGTGGCTATGGGCGCTGCCACACACCGGGTGGTCTTAATGGCTTTTGTTGTAAGTTGAGACTTAAAACTTTAAACACGAAGAAAATCCATTATATAAATAATCCGGTAAAATAGTTTATACTCTACAATTTACACATTTTTTATTATTTTTTTTCCTGTAGCTTTAGATTGATTTGGCTTCTTTGCTGCTGCAGGTTGTTCCTTGTAATATTTTTTTCCTGTAGCTTTAGATTGATTTGGCTTCTTAAAGCTCATTTTTGGGTATGGCCATTTCAAGGCAATTGTTAAAACCATACAGTTGATGGATCTAATTATGTGCATACATTTTTGTTTCAGTTTTATTAAAAATCGGTCTGTCATCAATGAAGCACGGGTGAAAACAACTAGTTTTTTTTAGAAAAGATGTAGTGTATATTTATAATTTTATTTTAAATACGTTAATCTCTTTTTTTTTTTTTTGACGGTTGGCACAGCAGGTACAACAACCAAACAACTACTCACATAAGTCATGTATTCGATCCGTGGCATCGAAAAACCACGAACCGCACAACTACGTGCCAGTTGGTTGTGGGTCAACCTTGGAGTCGAACTCATGACCACCCGGTCAGAACCCACTAAAATGCATAAACCTTACCATCCTTTTATCAACACCACTAATCAAGCTATCAATGATTGATAAATATTCTCCTCCCATTTATTTAGTCAATCAACATGATTGACAAATGATTGCAAATCAATCATCATTCAAAGGCTGCACATAATTCTCTCCCTTGATGTACGCCATTTGTATTTATGTTTGTATCTTACCTTTCCTAGTATTGTCGATATATTTCAATGTATACCTTGTACTCGATATCATCACAGATCAATACAAAATCATTTTTATCAATATGGTATCAAGAGCCTAACAAGCTCATTTGAGCCACATTCGATCTTATCAACCTTCGGCTGCAACAGTCCTTTTTTTTCCCTCTCGCACACCTTCTGCTCTCTTGCTGCCTACCCGTTTCAATCCCCATGGCCAAACCGATTGTTCATATTACCGCTGCTACTCACTTTCCCATCAAACTTAACCCTCAAAACTTCCCCTCATGGCGCACCCAAGTTACCGCCACCCTAATTGGTCTTGAACTCGACCACCACATCATTGGAACCGAGACCACTCCGACCGAAACTATTACTGAGGGCCAACTAACCAAACCGAACCCGAAATATCTCCGTTGGTTCCGTCAAGACCAAATGATTATAAGCGCTCTTCTTGGTAGTTGCTCTGATCAAATCCAACCTATTGTTTCGTCCGCCAAAACAGCCCGCCAAGCTTGGGATCTCCTAAACTCAAGCTATGCGAGTCGATCACGTTCTCGCATCATCTCACTTAAGTCTCGGTTAGCCAATAATCCAAAAGGAAATCGCTCTAATTCCGACTATCTCCATGAAATGAAGTCTCTATTTGATGAACATGCAATTGCTCAAAGCCCTATGTCCGAGGAAGATCTTGTTGTTCATATCATGAACCAACTAGGCGATGACTATTCCAACTTGGTAGCCTCTTTTCGAACCCGTGACACCACAATCTCCTTTGCCGACCTTTTTGAAAAACTCTTAGACCATGAACGCACTCTCAAAGAAACTCTCACCGAACCCATCCTTACCACCGTCAACAACACCTACCGAAGCTCCACCCGCTCAAACTATAACCGCCAATGTAAGGACTCTCAAAATTATCCTAAAAATACCCATAAGTAAAAACCCGGACCCCTGAAACCCTAAACCATATTTAAAATCAAGAAAAAACAAAATTCTGGTTCTCAGGCGGGCCGCGTAAGAGTAAGAGTAAGTAAAGTCTTACGCGGGCCGCGTCAAGACTTGTTTGACCGGATAAGTGTTCCGGATCCACGTATTGACCAGCTGGCTAACCTACTGATGACCGATCAACCCTACTCGTAGACTAGGCGGCCACGCGGGCCGCGTAAGATATAAGGGGTGGTTTACGCGGGCCGCGTGAACCCTATTTTTCAGCTATAAATAGCTTGTTGCATGCACAGTTTGATGGTGTCGAAACGAACTTTCAAAAACGAAGTTTTAATACTCTGAAGTCGAAATTACTTTCAATTTTAGCGAGGTGCTGCTCCGATACCGGGTATTAACTCGATCGCTGCTACGATTCAATGTCCGATCGATTAAAACTATCCAATGGATGTTTAAGTGCTGCCCACATTTGTAACACCCATATTAAGTTAATATGAATTTACTACTAAATACGCATTTAGTTTGCGTAAAATGGGGGTTAACAAAAAAAATTGTTACGTTTAATACTCTTATATGATTAGAGTATTTAGGATTAACATCCCTACTAGTTTAGAACATACAAAAGTGACATCCAGAGTTACATGTTCACATTTAGTTAAAACAAATTATATTAACGCGGAAGCTTCAAAAGTGTTGTGTTCGGTTCTTGACATATTGCTTGATCGCCATCCGGAGCATCGCCAACATTACCTAATATCAAAACCAACTAAAATGTTAGTTTTGACAACATATAAACTAGTACAATCGAGTTCCAATATCAAACCATAAAATAAAAATAAATTTTCCAAATTGATGCCTCCCGCGAGTCGCGGAAGGCGTCCTTTAATCTGTCGCGTGTCGCGACACCCGTCGCGTGTCGCGCCCCAACTATGGGATCCTGTCGCGTGGCGCGGGGAAGACTAATTTCCAGCAGGTCCGTTTCTGAACCTGCATTTTCTGCCCAGCTCTATTTTCTTTACAAAATCAAACTTCAAATGTGCATAACTTTTTGCCTACTTGTCCGTTTTAGTCGATTCTTTTTCCTACACGTCCGTAATAAAAATACGGATCCAATCATTCAAATTTCGCGCTATGAAACCTGATTTATAAACGAATTGTTCACAAATCCATGTTTCAATTATTCGACCCGTTTGTTTTGTAGCATAGTTTTCATCATTCAATTTCAATGATTTCTAAGCTTAATTACCCATTCCTCGGGATTGCCAATTATGGTGTATCATCACCATTACATGGTTTCAAGCACACACTAGAATTTCATGCTCGTTCTTCCATATTTCAACCGTACCGCTTTACGCAAATCATGCAAGCGATTTCTATTTATTTGACCCAATATCAAGGGTTCGTGAAAATCAATTTGGTGCATCCAATATCTTGGTATATCACCTCTTCTCACTAACATATTATGTGACCTTCAAGTCTCTACATACACTGTCGTTTTAAAACATAGTTTGACCCGTTTAGTTGTCAAGTGAAAACCTTCACTGTGATGACAACTAAGATTTATTCCGACTATTATTTTGACCCATTTTCTATGATGTGCCGAACGGTTCTAACCGCTCTTTTCAATTTGTATCGCTTATATCAATCATGCCTTAACCATTTATTTCAAGTCCGTTTTGATTGTCGAGTGAACTTCGTCACATCAATGGCTACCATACATACACAAGTTATTCAATTTGACCCGTTTGATCTATCGAGTGAACTTCGCCACTTCATTGATACATCAACATCCTTATCACACTACAACACTATAATTTCAACCATTGTTCGGCCCGTTTGGTTGTCTAATGGAAACCACCATTTTATAACACACCAAACTTATGCTAGCCAATATTTGACCCGTTTATTTATCTAGTGATCTCCGTCACTACAACTAAATACAAATTTTATATATTACGCCAAATTAAAGTCTACTAACGGAAATACATAATCAAGCATAACGTAACGAAACCGTAGTTACGTACCTTTAGAGCACACCTTTCAATCGCGCATCACCACCGGCTTGTCCGCTTGACGCCTGGGTTTCTTTGCCTAAAGAGTTCAATTCACAACCTATTTAGAACTCTTTTCATAATCATTAACGCATAATTTGCTAAAATAATCAAATATGCGTTTTCATCCGATTTTTAGCACTTTAATCCTCACTTAGGCATTTTAACAAACACCTAGCGGGTCTGATTTCTACACAATTAGAATCAAGTTCATGTCTTGTTACTTTAACCAATTTCAATCACAAATTTCGATTTCCTCATGTCATGCATGCATGAATTCTATAAAATTATCATAGAGGATTCAAGTAATACTACTTCTAATAACCCAAATTTTTATGTTCATCTTCTTTGTGAAAAGCCATTTAACTCATGAATGGGTTGTCATAATTTTTAGAATTTTAAACATAATTTTTGCTAATTATCAACTAGGATTCACTCATAAACCTGTTTTCATTACAAGTTTCATCTAATCATCCCAAAATCAAGCTAAAATTCAATTTTCACAATTAACCTGAAATTTAAGATGAATCAAAACATCAAGATTTTGCATACCTTATGATCCCTTCAACGAGGTGATCACGAATTTGTGCTTGGAAATCGATTTAGACTAGATTAGAGCCTTCAATTTAGTGAAAATTGCAAGTCTAGGGTTTGGTGGGGAGCTCTTGTGTCGCCCCTGTGTTCTTGATCGACCAGACACACCTAAGTGTGTGTTTGGTGTGTGTTATTTCAACTTTAATCATTCAAGTTTCCTTTTTCAACAACTTAGGTCCCTTGACTTATTATTTTGTTTATAATTTAGAAGTTTTAATCCACTTATTTGGCATTACAAGACTCGTAACTAACTGGGTTATCTATCCCTAGTTAGTTTGTTCTTGTTTATCTAATATTTAATAATTCAAATATAAAGTTTTATATTTTCGGGGTGTTACAAGTCCACCCCCCTTAAAAAGGGTTTCGTCCCCGAAACCTTCTTTAAGTAGTCATTTGGGCATATGTCCTATTGGACCGTAACCTTTTATCATCAATTTCCTATCTTTGTCGCCTATTTGACCGGGTTGTGTTTTGACCATCCAGTCACTGAGTCCGTCGGCATACTTACTTCACGCTAGTCTTACATTGACAAGCGCTCTATATAGGTCACAACATTATTATGACTATAACTTGTTTTATCGCCTAAAGTGATTGGTCACCATTTTACCTCATACCTCGTCACTAGGGTATACTATATTGCCATCATCAGCCCTTTGCATGTTTATAATTTCATATCTAGTAACTCATATTACAACGTGGCTGTATTATGTATCACTTTTGTGTCCGTGATCACATCACGTCATGTTTAGGTTTACGTCGGCTTTACATTATTATGAATCTTCTTTCGAACGCATCGTCTTACACCTGTCGGCGTTAAGACCTATATCCTTTAGTATTAACCATTTTCTAATTTCTCTCATAATATTTATATTTGTTAAAACGTCGTTTCTTACTAAAACTGAATTTTAGTTTAATGTTTTTTTTTTCTTTAACACATGTCAATTAATCATATCAAGAAATTGACGACAAGAATTATTCTTCTCGTACCATTTTACGCGGGAAATCATAACTGGTTCCTATGCTTTATATTATTGACCCGTAGGTTCCTTTACTTAGCCCCGTAGGCTATTTTATTAGGTCTTCACCTTTTTAGGGTGAGACCCTATAGTTTGTTCCTTTGTATTTGCGACCCTATGGTAATTTTGGTCCCGTAGACCCTTACATTGTTTATAATCTGAAGGTTATGGTGATCCCATGGATCATCTTTTTTTTTTTTATATCTTTATTTAATTGCATATGTATACACATGGCGTCAAGGCACCCCTTTTTTATGTTTAGAATAAACAAATTTTTGCCTTCAAAATTCATTTGACCTTGACCGTAGTCTAAGGCTACACTCATTTTCTTTCGGATTATCTTTCCGACTCTATGACTTCTTACGTCATTTTCGCGTCGGTTTATTTCACTCATACAGTTATTTGGTTCATGGTTTCCATATTCTTTTACGACCTATCACATAGATTCTTGCACTTCCATTTTTCGGTTTGTGTTTACCTTTATTATCAAGCATCTTACTTATTTGATCCGAACACCACCTTTCTCTTGTTAGCGACCCTTAGGTCTGTTTCTCTTTTTTTTTTTATGTCCCGAAGGCCAATTTCTTAAGCCTTATTTGGTGAAACCACTGCTATTGTTATACGACCTTTGGGATCTACCTGTTCTTATTCTAACACTTTCAAAACGTTTATTTTACTAATCTTTTATACAATCATGTCCATCACTGTGGTCACCGTCCTTCCTCATAAAAAAATTTGATTAATAATGGGTTACTTGGATGGTTACTCATACCCAAGTTTCTAAATTTGTATTTATTGATACTTCATTATTCACAGTAGCGAATAATACGTGTCATCCATTTAGCTTCCTTCTCGAGCATATTTTCGGTCCGAGTCTTAATTTCTCATTTTTGACCTTAATCCATTGTAACAATAACAAAATTAATTCATTTGATATTATTATTCCATATTGTTGTGTGAAATTTATCTACATCGTTTATTGATATAAACGATGCTTCTACATGTTTTATTTAGTTTAGCCAACTCTATAACCTTGTCTTCGCCATTTATTGCTATTGCAATTTCTGGGTTCGGGTGTAATTTCACTTTTTCCCAATACAACATTTATTCACTTCATTAAGTTCCCGGGTTCGAGTGTACGCGCACTCCTTCCCATTTCAATATTCATCGAGATTACTTTTTGTCTCGACTTCACATGCTCACCATTATTTATTTTCTTATATACATATATATATATAGGTATTTCTTTTACATGATTCACTCATTTCACTACTCATATATGCCCTTATGCAACTATCATTCACACTCATATCGAATAAAATTTGTGTTAAATGAAATTTACAAGAAACATACCTGAAACGACATCAGGTTCAGCTTTAGCCTCTGCGGCTGTCACGTGGGAAGACCTTGCCTTCTCTTTTGGGGTATCAAGCTTTGATTTCTTTACGGGTCTTGGGTCCACATCCGACTCACCCCCGTCATCTTTTTCTTGTGAGAGACTATCTTTTAATTCAGTCATCATGTCCTCTATCACTAGCAAGATTGTGGTTTGTAGTCTCTCGACAAATTGAGGTACACTGGCTTTTACTGCCTTTCCGACTTCTTCGGAAATTTTAGCTTCCATCTCTTCAGTTAATTGAGATGCTAATTCGTCCCCGGTTACACCGGACATTTCTTTCATCTGTTCGGTGACTTTTGGCACCGTATCGTTATTGCCCTCTTCATTCATCATGAATCTGAATGTTCATATTAATTGTTAAACATTTCAATCTATATCATTTGCATCTTTTGTTTTGATATAGCCAAGTTCACAACTTGCTTAGACCATTCATGTTTGGTGCACTTTCCGGGTTTGAGTGTATTACGCACTCTTCCCATGCACATCTAATCGCATTCATTTCATTTTTTTTAATGTTTTAAGGAAATGTACTAAACTAACTAATTCTTACCGGATGTTTGATCAAGCTTCGAACCGAACACACTTTGTCTTCAACCATAAGCTCTGATTACCAACTTGTAACACCCATATTAAGTTAATATGAATTTACTACTAAATACGCATTTAGTTGGCGTAAAATGGGGGTTAACAAAAAAATTGTTACGTTTAATACTCTTATATGATTAGAGTATTTAGGATTAACATCCCTACTAGTTTAGAACATACAAAAGTGACATCCAGAGTTACATGTTCACATTTAGTTAAAAACAAATTATATTAACGCGGAAGCTTCAAAAGTGTTGTGTTCGGTTCTTGACATATTGCTTGATCGCCATCCGGAGCATCGCCAACATTACCTAATATCAAAACCAACTAAAATGTTAGTTTTGACAACATATAAACTAGTAAAATCGAGTTCCAATATCAAACAATAAGATAAAAATAAATTTTCCAAATTGATGCCTCCCGCGAGTCGCGGAAGGCGTCCTTTAATCTGTCGCGTGTCGCGACACCCGTCGCGTGTCGCGCCCCAACTATGGGATCCTGTCGCGTGGCGCGGGGAAGACTAATTTCCAGCAGGTCCGTTTCTGAACCTGCATTTTCTGCCCAGCTCTATTTTCTTTACAAAATCAAACTTCAAATGTGCATAACTTTTTGCCTACTTGTCCGTTTTAGTCGATTCTTTTTCCTACGCGTCCGTAATAAAAATACGGATCCAATCATTCAAATTTCACGCTATGAAACCTGATTTATAAACGAATTGTTCACAAATCCATGTTTCAATTATTCGACCCGTTTGTTTTGTAGCATAGTTTTCATCATTCAATTTCAATGATTTCTAAGCTTAATTACCCATTCCTCGGGCTTGCCAATTATGGTGTATCATCACCATTACATGGTTTCACGCACACACTAGAATTTCATGCTCGTTCTTCCATATTTCAACCGTACCGCTTTACGCAAATCATGCAAGCGATTTCTATTTATTTGACCCAATATCAAGGGTTCGTGAAAATCAATTTGGTGCATCCAATATCTTGGTATATCACCTCTTCTCACTAACATATTATGTGACCTTCAAGTCTCTACATACACTGTCGTTTTAAAACATAGTTTGACCCGTTTAGTTGTCAAGTGAAAACCTTCACTGTGATGACAACTAAGATTTATTCCGACTATTATTTTGACCCATTTTCTATGATGTGCCGAACGGTTCTAACCGCTCTTTTCAATTTGTATCGCTTATATCAATCATGCCTTAACCATTTATTTCAAGTCCGTTTTGATTGCCGAGTGAACTTCGTCACTTCAATGGCTACCATACATACACAAGTTATTCAATTTGACTCGTTTGATCTATCGAGTGAACTTCGCCACTTCATTGATACATCAACATCCTTATCACACTACAACACTATAATTTCAACCATTGTTCGGCCCGTTTGGTTGTCTAATGGAAACCACCATTTTATAACACACCAAACTTATGCTAGCCAATATTTGACCCGTTTATTTATTTAGTGATCTTCGTCACTACAACTAAATACAAATTTTATATATTACGCCAAATTAAAGTCTACTAACGGAAATACATAATCAAGCATAACGTAACGAAACCGTAGTTACGTACCTTTAGAGCACACCCTTCAATCGCGCATCACCACCGGCTTGTCCGCTTGACGCCCCGGTTTCTTTGCCTAAAGAGTTCAATTCACAACCTATTTAGAACTCTTTTCATAATCATTAACGCATAATTTGCTAAAATAATCAAATATGCGTTTTCATCCGATTTTTAGCACTTTAATCCTCACTTAGGCATTTTAACAAACACCTAGCGGGTCTGATTTCTACACAATTAGAATCAAGTTCATGTCTTGTTACTTTAACCAATTTCAATCACAAATTTCGATTTCCTCATGTCATGCATGCATGAATTCTATAAAATTATCATAGAGGATTCAAGTAATACTACTTCTAATAACCCAAATTTTTATGTTCATCTTCTTTGTGAAAACCCATTTAACTCATGAATGGGTTGTCATAATTTTTAGAATTTTAAACATAATTCTTGCTAATTATCAACTAGGATTCACTCATAAACCTGTTTTCATTACAAGTTTCATCTAATCATCCCAAAATCAAGCTAAAATTCGATTTTCACAATTAACCTGAAATTTAAGATGAATCAAAACATCAAGATTTTGCATACCTTATGATCCCTTCAACGAGGTGATCACGAATTTGTGCTTGGAAATCGATTTAGACTAGATTAGAGCCTTCAATTTAGTGAAAATTGCAAGTCTAGGGTTTGGTGGGGAGCTCTTGTGTCGCCCCTGTGTTCTTGATCGACCAGACACACCTAAGTGTGTGTTTGGTGTGTGTTATTTCAACTTTAATCATTCAAGTTTCCTTTTTCAACAACTTAGGTCCCTTGACTTATTGTTTTGTTTATAATTTAGAAGTTTTAATCCACTTATTTGGCATTACAAGACTCGTAACTAACTGGGTTATCTATCCCTAGTTAGTTTGTTCTTGTTTATCTAATATTTAATAATTCAAATATAAAGTTTTATAGTTTCGGGGTGTTACAACATTAGGGTTTATGCTTTGTCATTCGTCGTTAACTCGATGGATGTTTAAGTATCGCACTTTGTCATTCGTTGTGAGGGTTTAATCTCATGAGTTATTGTAAATGCTGTATTAGTTACTAACCGAGTTCGTGTGCATGTTATTAATTTTAGGTTAAAAGGCTAATCAGTAGGCTAAGCTCTGCTCATATAAAATCTGCAATGTGAGTCATTCTCTTTTTATCAAAGTGCTTTATAAATTCTTAAATGTTTCAAAGTTATAATTACAGGGATTAAGTCTTTGTAATCACCAAATTACAGCCGGTATGTGGGGTTTTGTATACATTACTTGATAACCGTCACCATTGGACAACGGGGTAGCCAAGGGGTGATATGACCATAGTCACAGACACCATTGGACTCTGAGGTTACCGATGGATGTTCGAGTGACAAATACTGTGGGTAGTTGGTTGATATCTGGAAACATTGTAATCGCTCTTAATACTGTAAATTATAACAAACGCGTCGATTTAGTAAAAAGAATGATTCACCAGTATTTCCCGCTGACAAAACCTTTTTCAAACATGTTTCAGGTGATCTATTGTGATCCAGGAAAAGTGCCGCGAAGCACTACAAGCTTAAGGAAGTGGCTCAATATAAAATAAAGAAACATGTTTTGTAAAATAAAGATTTCTCCGTGAAATCATATGATTGTAAATTACCGGGGTTTTATCCCGAATTGTGAAATAAAATAATCGGGAAATTTCAGTTTTAAAAAGATCCTGATAAAGTCTTCCGCTGTCAAATTAATTAAATAAATACCATGGGATTTTCTGTCCCGCGGCTCCTAAAACGGGTCAAACCGGGTCGGGGCCGTGACAGCCAACCCACCTCTGATTCTCGTTTCACTCGTAACACCACTCCACCCACTAACCGAAACCAATGGAACTCTCGGCCTACCTCCTCTACAAATCGCCCGACCCGAAACAACAACACCTATTGCTATTATTGTAATATTCCCGGACATGACACTAAGGATTGTAGGAAACTTGGTCGCTTTCTCAAAGAACATAATGTCTCGCCTCACAACAACACCCCGGTAGTCAATCATACTACTCCTCATCCCACGGGTACAACACCTTCTTGGATGTGGGACACCGGCGCTTCCGACAATACCTGGAACAACAAGCATCCATTTCCCGTCCTTTCTGAATACGGAGGACCCGATGAGATCGTGCTAGGTGATGGTCAAACTCTCCCTATAACTCATATTGCTCAAACAACTATTCCAACAAAATCCCGTCCACTCCTTTTAAACAATATTTTGGTTTCTCCAAATATTCGAAATAATCTTATTTCCGTTGCTAAAGTCTGTCGTACTAACCGTGTTTCCGTTGAATTTTTTCCTTATTATTTTTTTGTCAAGGATCTACGCACGGGGGCGCGTCTCATGCGGGGAGTGAACGTCAATGATGTCTACTATGGACCCATCTCCTTATCTCCTCAAGTCAACACCACTCAAACCACCTCTCTTCTCATGTGGCACCACATACTTGGAGACCCATCGTTTCAAGTGTTTAAGTCTCTAATTTCTAGATTAGGACTTCATTGTAATAAAGTGACCCATGACTCGTTTCATTGCATGTCGTGTTCTTTAAATAAAAGCCACAAACTACCTTTTGGCAAAAATTCTTTTGTTGCAAATCAACCTCTCCAACTCATCTACTCGGATGTTTGGGGTCCCGTCAAAACATCTATTGATGGCTTTAAATATTATGTCATTTTTGTTGACTATTTCTCCAAATACATTTGGCTACATCCAATTAAACGCAAGTCCGATGTTAAAACACTTTTTCCACAATTCAAAACTTTAGTTGAAATTTTTTTTAAAACCAATATTATTGCCTTATTTACCGACAATGGGGGTGAATATGTGGGTCTCTCCGCATATCTTACTTCCCAAGGCATCTCCTATTATACAACACCTCCTCACACACCGGAACAAAATGGTGTCGCCGAGCGCCGTCATCGCCATGTCGTTGAAACCGGCCTTGCGCTCCTCCATTACTCACACTTACCACAACATTTTTGGTCCCATGCGTTTCAAACCGCCACTCACCTAATTAATCGCTTGCCTACACTCATCCTTAACAACAAATCCCCGTTTGATATGTTGTTCAAAACCACTCCCGTACTTATTCCAAACTCAAACCCTTTGGTTGCCTTTGCTACCCATGGTTACGACCATACGCCGCTTCTAAACTCCACTCCCGCTCCACGGCGTGCATATTCCTTGGGTACTCGTCTTCCAAATCGGCATTCAAATGCTATGACCCCCTTACCCTTAAACTCTACCATTCTCGCCATGTTGAATTTATCCCACACATCTTTCCATCCCAAACTATAAACTCCCAACCTAAACACATGTCCTTTGAAACCTTTCTGTTCCCACACCACTCGACCAACCAACATCCCTCTCCTGCCCAACACTCCTCATCCTCTGACCCAATAAGCATCCCTCAACCAACCCCTATTCCCCAGCCCATCTCTCCAGAAGCCCACGACCCATCTAACCTTTCTCCTTCTCATGGCCCACATACCTCCTCCCTTTCTTTCAGCCATAACGCCCCTACATCTGGCCCATCTGAAACCAGCCCATCACCCACCCCTGAGCCCATCTCCTCACCCGGCCCCACTCTTCAGCCCAGCGAACCTTCCTCACCCATCGACCCACATGCTCAGCCTATTAACTCACACCCAACCGAATCTCAATCCACTATCAATTCCTCCAACTCTTCCCCAAACTCACCTCCACATATTTCTCAACCACCTCGTCGACAACCAAAACCAAATCCAAAAATACTACAACCCAAGCTTTGTCAACTCTACCACCATTCACCCTCTACCCGTTTCCCTTGAACCATCTACCTATACTCAAGCCTTAAAGGATCCGGATTGGCGCCATGCCATGGACCTTGAGTACAATGCTCTCTTTCATAACAACACATGGACAATTGTACCTCACACAACCCAAACTCCTATTGGTTGCAAATGGGTATTCCGAATCAAACGCAAACCCGACGGCACAATTGACAAGTACAAAGCCCGTCTAGTCGCCAAAGGGTTTCACCAACAACATGGAAAGGACTATCATGAAACATTTAGTCCCGTCACTAAACCCGTCACAATTCGTATCGTTCTCTCTATTGCTCTCTCAAAAGGATGGTCCTTGCGTCAACTAGACGTTAATAATGCATTTCTTCATGGGACTCTCCACGAAGATGTTTTCATGATGCAACCACCCGGGTTCACCAATACGGAATTCCCATGACACATTTGCAAACTCAAAAAATCCCTCTATGGACTTAAGCAAGCACCGTGTGCTTGGTACATCGAACTAACCAATTTTCTCATTCGCTTTGGTTTTAAAAAATGTATCTCAGATCCCTCCCTCTTTGTCTACAATCTCAATAATATCACTTGTTATCTCCTTGTGTACGTTGATTACATTGTCCTCACTGGAAATCATAATCCGTTTATGGATTCCTTTGTTCAAGCCCTAAGCAAACAATTTTCTATCAAAGACTTAGGCCCTCTCCATCATTTTCTAGGAATTGAGGTCATTCCTACGCCTCAAGGTCTATTTCTTTCCCAACACCGCCACATCCAAGATATTCTCACCACCTTTAAAATGGATGGTGCAAAAGAGGTGCTAACTCCTCTAAGCACTTCCGACCCCCTCTCTTCCTTTGACTCCACTCCCCCAGTCGATCCCACCCCCTACCGCAAACTGGTAGGTACTCTGCAGTATCTTGCCTTCACTCGTCCCGACATCTCCTTTGCGGTCAATAAGCTATCTCAATTCATGCACTCACCTAAACAATCACACTGGCAAGCTCTCAAAAGGGTACTCCGCTATTTGAAAGGAACGGTCTATCATGGGTTGTTCTTGAAACGCAATACTAATCTTACCTTGCAGGCTTTTTCGGATTCGGACTGGGGCGGTATTAATGATGGGGGACGGTCCACTACTGCCTACCTCATCTACCTTGGGCCCAATATCATCTCTTGGAAATCTGCTAGACAAAAGACTGTTTCTAGATCATCTATCGAAGCTGAATATAACGCACTCGCCAATGCTGCGGCTGAAATCTCATGGGTTAAGAATTTACTAAGTGAACTCGGGCTTTCAATTATGAGCACTCCATCAATTCAATTTACTGTGACAACACCGGAGCAACCTACGTTTGTGCAAATCCTGTTTATCATTCGCGTATGAAACATATCGCTCTTGATTATCACTTTGTGCGAGAACAAGTTAATTACGGGCAACTCAAAGTTCTTCATGTCAGCACCAAGGATCAACTCGCGGATGTCCTCACCAAACCGCTTGCAAGAGCGCCTTTCATCTCTTTTCGGTTCAAGATTTGAGTCTCCAACGGATCCTCCATCTTGCGGGGGCGTATCAACACCACTAATCAAGCTATCAATGATTGATAAATATTCTCCTCCCATTTATTTAGTCAATCAACATGATTGACAAATGATTGCAAATCAATCATCATTCAAAGGCTGCACATAATTCTCTCCCTTGATGTACGTCATTTGTATTTATGTTTGTATCTTACCTTTCCTAGTATTGTCTATATATTTCAATGTATACCTTGTACTCGATATCATCACAGATCAATACAAAATCATTTTTATCAATACCTTTTACCTTGGTTATTTAAATAAAACTATGCATTCCTTCGATAATGGCAAGTGGCACCGTCACATGCTTTCATTACTTTCTAAATAAATATACTAGTGATTTCAAAATGATTTCTATCAAAGTTTTCCCGCTCGTAAGGTGTATGCGAACAAAGCCATGTGCTGTGTACATAGAAAACTGTCATTATATTATATAAAAAGAATATTAAATTATTTACAGATGTACATCTACACCTTAAAAAGGCCCCCCAGTTCATTCGCCATATTCAGTTTCTCTTAAAAGGGTTCTGGGTTGAAGAAGACGGAAGGGTGGTGTTTAGCTCAGGCCTGGGTAAGACGACGATCGTGATTCCGTCTTGCAACGTAAAAGACTCATTGCGCCACCACTGGAAAACAAACGGCCAACGTGCAAAAATCATCATCAGGTACAGTGTTGTAGTTTTTGATGTCAAAGCATGACATGGTCTTTTTATACAAGTGTATAATGACTTGTACCAAAGGCATGGAAAATACTAGTATATTAATGTTCGTAAATGTTGATGTTATTTTTGGTTTCTTTTCCTTTTATAACTGAAAACAAAGTATATTTTTCCCATACTATCCTTCTGTTCGTGAGAAATTCTTGACTTTGGTCCCAGTTTTGTTTTTATTGTTTAACAGTAATAAATAAAAAATATTAATTTCAAAAAATTATAGCACTGACTGTTAATTAATAACTAATTATTCTAAATATTTGAAAATAACTAATTTATCTATCACTCTTTCCGATGTCACTTACAACAAACTTTCGAACCCGACCCGATTTCAAAGCCACTCGAACCCTTCCTCCAGGGCCGGCTCAACCGTTTTGGAGGCCCAAAGCGAAACAAAATTTTGTGGCCTTTCGACTACATGATAAGGATAACCTTTCGATATTTATTAAAATATCACAATCCTTTCATTATATTGCTAGAAAGCCATCCAATAAGTCTCTTTATTCTTAATTTAATAATGTACCAACTGGTTACCATATCAATTATGTACCTACTGGGTTGTATATTAATCTTTTCATAAGTCTTATTGTTCTTATTCCTAATCTAACATGGCATGTAAACCTAGGCTCTAAAGTAATAAGATTCTGCAGTAGGAGGGATTAGATATTACCTAATCTAGTAGACTGTAGAAGGACAAAGGCTATGTATGTGAAGTCTTCCAACGTGTAAAAATGCTAATATAAAAAAAATGTGACCATGCCTGGAAAATAAATCATAATGTATGTCTACACAAAAGATCACAAATTCAAATTCTTAACTGGAATGATGCTATATTCTTCATTTGTTTGAGGGTGTCAAGTTTTGACAATATTGAAATGTGAGAAAGATTTTAATTGGATACAAGGATCCCATAAAATTAATGTAACCAAAAATGCTTACCTTCAATGTGGTTCCATTACAAAAAGATGCACTCAGAATGGAATCATTTATACCTACAACCATAAAAATTAATATCGAACAAATGAGTATTACACAAATTTGCAAAATCAACTTCAATGTAGAAGAACAAAACTCAGATTAATCCATATATATAATAAACTCAAGATCAAGAAAAATACATTATACGGCTGTAATTTCGCTTATTACCATATGCGTTGCCAAAACCTAGCATCCATCATTCCATATTTCCATCGTCGCTTCGTTTCCAAACCGAAACCATCGTGACTGCTTGCTGATTGGCAGTGGCGAGCGGCCTTGCCTTCTGTCCGTTCCGAATTAATTACCCTCATTGATTACATCAGAATTATTAAATCATGCATGCTTTTTCCAATCCAAGTTTATTAGTTTACCTTGAGGCCCAAACTGATCTTCTAAGCCCAAAATCGAAAATAGGCTGTATATTTTTTTTGTTTGAGGCCCTATAAAATATGTGGCCTAAAGCCCTAGCTTTAGTTTGCTGGCCCATGGGCCGGCCCTGCCTTCCTCCATTTAGCGCTGTCCATTTTTATATATAAAAAAACCTGAATTTAAAGCCACCAGAATCCGTCCTTCATTTAGGGTGGTGCATTTTTATCTGAAACCTAAAAACTTGAATTCAATTAGCAGGGGCGGATATGTAGGCGTCAAGGGTTTCGAGGGATACCCCTCAACTTTCATGGCGAAGTGTATTTTTTTTCTTTTTCTTTGGTTTTATATATGCGGATACCCCTGAGAAAATATATATTAATATATTCCTGAATATAATAGTAGAGAGATGAGAAGAAAAACAAAATTTTTTGAAGAAAGATGGGAGCTTTTGGCCAGAATGAAGTTTCAAAGTGTTTTGAAGAAGAAGACGAGTTTGATTTTTAAAACAAAAAAGAAGGGAAATGATTAAATAGGAAGTTTATTTTGGTTAGGAAGGATAGGAAGCAATAGGATTAGGACATGTGGCAAAATTTTAAATAAAAAGAAAGGGTATTTTAGTCAATCTTATCATTCCTTCTTCCTTTTCAAAACCCAGTAACTTCAAAACCCATCATTTTCAAAACCCACCATCTTCAACCATTTCTTCACTTTCTATCTCAATAATCACTACATTATAGTGCAATTTTTGTCACCAATCAATGATTCAAACACCCGATCAACGTGTTCTTCAGCTTTTTTTGAAGAAAACCTTGTTTAATTTCATACAAAATCTCGTTTTTTCTGGTGATTTTGAAGATAATCACTCGATCCGTTCGATTCGAGCGATAATAAGTGTTTCAATCATTCAAAATTCGTCAATTGTTGAAGAAATCACTTCGATCCATGTAAGAAATTCTTTAATTTCATTTTTACGATCTGAGTTTTCGATTTAGTCATTGCGTTTTACGATCTTGGCGGGGATCCGGGGGCAGCGCCCCTGGTAGCGGGGTCCCAGGGGCGGCAGCCCTGGCGGGGTCCAAGGGGCAGAGCCCCTGGCTGGGGTTGAGCTGCATTCGTAAACTGCATTGGTTCAGACAGTTCACAGCACAGACAATTCACAGCACAGACAAAACTATTGTCATGGTTCAATGCGTTTTATAGAGAACATTTTCTTTGGTGTTTTTAGGCAATTGCGTTTTAGAACTAAAACATTTTTATGTGTTTTCTGGCCATTGCGTTTTAGAAAAACACATTCTTGAAGTGTTTTTGGTGCATTGCGTTTTAGGTAAAACACTTTTTTTAGGTGTTTTCACTCCATTGCGTTTTACAGAGAACACTTTCTTTTGTTTTTTTAGGCAATTGCGTTTAAGAATGAGTCATTTTTAAGTGTTTTCTGGCAATTGTGTTTTACAAATAAGACATTTCTTTGTGTTTTTTGGTGCATTGCGTTTTAGGTAAAACACTTTTTTATGTGTTTTCAGTCTATTGCGTTTTAGAAAACAGACATTTTAAGTGTTTTCTGGCCATTGCGTTTTAGAAATAAAACATTTGTTTGTGTTTTTGGTGCGTTTTAGGTAAAACACATTTTATGTGTTTTTAGTCCATTGCGTTTTAGAAAGTACATTTTTTTTGAGTTTTTAGGCTATTGAGTTTTAGAAATAAGACATTTCTTTATGTTTTCTGACCATTGCGTTTTATAAATAAGAAATTTCTTTGTGTTTTTTGTGCATTGCGTTTTAGAAAAAATATCATTTTTTAGGTTTTTTTTTCATTGCGTTTTACGTAACTGGGGGTTTTTCTATTGCGTTTTACGCAACTGGATTTAAAAAAAAAATTCGAAAATATAGCAATAGTATACTCGTTTTAAAGATAAAAAACGCTCATTTTTTTGGTTCAATTTTTATAAAAATATAATGTCGTATGAAAGAGTTATTAACGTTTAAAAAATGGAGGGGAGTTGGAGGAGAGAGAAACTATTGCCTTGCATTGAATAGAATACCCCTAAATAAACTCACGCGCCTCTTTTATTCTCTTTAATTTCCCTGATTTAATTTTAGCCCTTGATTAACTAAATGGATGGTTAAGATCACTTGCTAGCCTTCTTAGCCAAATAAACTTTATGATATATCTCCACCTCAAAAAAGAATTGTAATTATTGGATTTTGTTTTTTCTTGGAACTCGGTCACATGGTGGGCTCACTATAATTTCCAATTTAACTTTAATTTACTTTTTACAATTTAACTTTAATTAACTCACATTTATATATGTATAGTATTTAATTAGCTTATTATATTGCTAATTTATTAATTTATTTTATTTTACTTGAAGCTTACTACTTGTATCAATATTTTATCATAGATTATCTATTTTTTAAACTCTGTCATAATAGATAACACTTTTTCGCCACATAAATAAGCTTTATTGTTGAGATTATTTAATAATAAAAAACTTCAAACATTTTAGCAATTATACTAAATTAAGGTTCGTGATAAATTATTAGTGCATATGAGAAGATACAAAAATTTAGGTTAGAACCCGACTCAAACCGAACAGAACCGAGCCATAAAACTTTTTTGTTCGCATGTATGAAATTAATCCATCTAAAAAGAGTAACTCCATACATATAAAATCCCTCATTCGTCACTGAATGTATCGTAAAAGAAATTGCAACTTTTGGTAAAAAGAATTGCTCCGTTTTATAAATGTACAGTAAAAAAAAATTTAGGATACCCCTGAATTTTTCTTCTAAATCTGCCACTGTCATTTAAGGTGATGCATTTTTATCTGAAACCCGAATCTGAAACCTGACTCGAATTCAAAGCCTCCCAAACCCGAGTTGAAGAATACCCGAGAAACCCTGAACCTGACCAATCATAAGTGTAATATTGAGAGATTATTCCATGCAGTGAAATAACAATGAATGTTAGCGTATGTATCATCATAAATAGCACATTAATTTAGACATGATAAAATCCCACATGTATATGTCCTCAAATATCATTCTACTTTCAAAAATCCCAAAGTCATACCCGTTGGATCCCTAAAATCATATCCGTTGGATACTTTTAGAAGTACAAATGCAACAAAATTCATTCATCTCCGGTGGATCGCTTAATTCATATCTGTTGGATCGCTTAACACGTACAACGGTAACTGGTATCTATTACCTGTAAATGTTAAGAGTTGATCAGTCTCACAAACCAACATGTTCATCATATAATAAATACATACATACATGAAGAATGAACGTACGTACCGGTATCATCATAGCATATTGTCATGTCGCGATTCCCGAGTCTAATGTTATTAACGTCAAGGATTCGTTGCTTACGCTCCAAATCTTGGCACTCAGCAGCCTCTCTAAGGGCTTCCCAGATCTCTGAAAACATAAATCAACTAATTAGTATTAGTCGTCTCGCACCAACCAAACCAACTGCAGCTCTTTGTTAAGAAAAAAACAAAAAAATCAACCTGTTCTTCCACCATTACGCCGAGGAGCCATACGCCAGAAACTATCGCGCGTCCGAGGAAGCTCAATATTTGAAAACATGTTATTATTACCACGGCTCCAAGGCGTCGGACTCGATACCCTGTTAGTGTCTGCAGGTTTCACGAGAAGGCCAAAACATTAGTACTCAGATTAAACACGGACATCTAACAATATGTATAACATTCAAGATTAAACGTAATATATATGCGTAACATTCTAGCAAAAATCTTATCAGTAGTATAAACATAAAGAAAATGATTCCTTCACTTCCAAAAGTCACAAAAAAAAATAAAAGATTGTAATAAAATTTAAGAACAACGTACTGCCGACTTCGTTAATAGTCGAATTGATCGAGAATACCATTTTGATGAATTTCCGCTGTGAATGTTGGAGTGACAGTTTTATTGCATTGGGGGTTTTTAACATATGGAGATGGGATTATATATAAACCGCAAGGTGGTGATATGTTTCCTTTGAATTTTACATGAATGCCATTTAGACACAAAATAATTTTTTAATTGTCTTAGGAGGTGCTAAACCAAACTCCTGTCTGTGCAGGTTTTCTTTGGATGCCATTTAATGGCATTTTGGTAATTAATTGTCTTAGGAGGTGCTAAACCAAACTTAGTGCGGTTTTTTTCTTTGAGTCCCATTTACACACATATAAGGTTTTTTTATGGAATTTTCGTGGTTCATTGTCTTTAGTGGCATTTACGCAATACACACTATTCACTTTTTTTTACGTTTTGACATATAGGTTTTGTTACTCACACTATTGCTGGATGTAAATTGTGTCGGATTGACGGGTATGACAGATGTGGGTTGATGGATTGAAATATGTAACCCGAATCTGACTCATATTATCATTTGTGTCAATGATTTCAACCTAGCTCGCGTACAAATATATTCAATTCAATCCGATTACGACCCGTATGCAGTAGATGAAAGGGGCACCTATAATGTAATGGAAGCGAATTGTGTCTTGATGTATTGGTTGTTCCGACCCCATGTCACTTCAGTATTACATTTCAAATTATTGTTTTTCTCTTGCAACATATCTTATTTTATCAAAAGAGTTAATATTCACACATCTCTCTTCTCTATCTCTCTTTATTTATATATATAGATATATATATATAGAGAGAGAGATAAAGTGTAAAAGGATGTAAGAAACTAAGAACAGTGAAAGCCTTTATCAAAGGGGTGTGCATATTTACACACCAATGTGCCTATATGCATACCAAACCCTAGTAAACCCTAGTTCAAACTGTCTTTTCCTACGCATTGTATAGATCTATACGTAGCGTATAGAGTTACCTCTATACGCTACGTATAGAGCTATACGATGCGTATAGTTTGCATGTGTTTCTGGGCCTGATCAGTAATCATTGCACATAAAACAAAGGTTTATATACGCTACGTATAGCTCTATATGCAGCGTATATACACTGCGTATAGCTCTATACGTAGCGTATATAAACCATCAGACTTTTTGGGTTCATTTTGGTGGGTTTGAAACATCAGTTTTTCACAAAGTTTATATACGCCGCGTATAGCTCTATACGCAGCGTATATAACCATCCAGAATTTTGTTTGGTCATTTGGCACATTTGTGGTATAAATTCTCACCCAGTTACAACGTTAACTCGCTTAAAATATATAACGAGTTAGAAATATATAATGTTTTTTATTATTTAGTCGATGTCGTCGTTAATTTATTTAGTCGATGTCGTCGAAAAACGTATAACGTTAATTTTTTTTTGAAAAAAACGTATATACTGTTAGGGGAGGATTTTCCAATCCTAAGGATCACGGATCCTCAAGTACTGCCAGGATCACGGATCCTCAATTCTGTTTGAATTAAGGATCCTCAGAAGGTGTTGCAGGATCAGTATTCAGGATCCTCATGGTTATCCTTACACTAACAGTTGCCTTTGCTATGTTTGAGTTTGTTTTGCAGGAGTATACGCCTTAGACTTGGTCTTGCCGATATTCTTGGAGAATATGCTCTCAATATTCCGCACGTGCATGGCTTAGTGAACGTTATGGAGATCGTGGGAAGCTAGCAAGAATTGAGGATAATTAGTTGTTTTAGTTATTTCTAAATTTAAAAGGGGATAACAAGCTTGAATTAGAACACTTAGCTAATTTAGCAAACACACACACTCGGAACAGCTCTCAATAGCTTTCGACAGTTTACTTGGCGATTTCATACACATTACACTATAGTGATCCTTGTAACAAGCTTGTTATCATCCCGAGTTGTAACTATCATTTATTTAATTGTAGTTGGTGCTCGGTAGTTTCCATCACCCGAGATTTTTTATGCCAGAGATCAACTCTTGATCAAGGGCTTTTTCCTCGTATAAATCCTTGTGTCACTTGTTCATCTCATTGGCTAGATATTCATATATTTGTTCAAGCATCATTCCTCACAACAAAGATTTGGTTATATTATCCTAGCCTGATTTTTAACCAAAACAGTTTGGCGCCCACCGTGGGACAATTGGTGCTTTATTTCTGAAAAATTTTGCTCATTGTGTTCATTTTGGTTCATCATCTTCAACCACATGGCTTCTTCGTCGAAGAACACTTCAAGTTCAATGCCGGCGGTCACTTCTTCACAGGGCATTCCACCTTTGCCTCCACCACCTTTTGGATCCCAGAAGAATGCTGAAAATGATGCAAAGAGACCAAGCCCCATTTTCCCAAAACCACCAACTTCTACTGTTTCTTCTAACCCTACTACTAGTGATATTTTTTCTTTGATTTTGCAGATGAGGGATCACATACAAGAGCAGGATAAAACCAATGAAAAGATCCTCCGGGAGATTGGTGACATCAAGAAACAGAAGAAATCAGGGGAGGATCACTCTCCTCTGATACCAAGGTCACTGGATTTCGACACTCCAGCTATAACTGTCCAGCAATCTGCAGTTCCGGATATCCAGTACTAGAGTGAACCATTGGGAAGGCGTTATGGAACAACAACCATGAGTCAGGCGTTAGGATCTCACTTCCAGCCTTCAGGATCCTATTTTTAGCCTTCGGGATCCTCTTTCCAGCATCAAGGATCCTTCGTCAGCTCAGGAGGATATATGGGGACACACACAGTTCAAGGATCCTCTCAGGTTCAAAGATCCTCTCAGGTTCAAGGATCCTCTCAGGTTCAAGGATCCTCTCAGGTTCAAGGATCCTCTCAGGTTCAAGGATCCTCTCAGGTTCAAGGATCCTCCTTTCAGGTTCAAGGATCCTCATCTCAGGTTTACGGATCCATGGATTATCCTCTAAGACCCCCAGTCACAGCGCACCAAGGATCCAACATCTTTCAGGATCAGGGATTCTTGAGAAGTGTACAACCCTCAAGTGCAAATGTTCATCAAGGAGACTTCATTCCAATGCAGGCCATTGCTACTTCTGGTCCTTCAATCATACCAGAATCTCGTCAATATGGATTCACATCTGGGATTCTAAACCTGAATCCTCCGGGAGGTAACACTTTAAATAATTCTTACAACACTAACCATGGCTTTATGCAGGATACATGTATCAATCAAGCTATGGCTAGGGAATTACAGAAACTGAAGGATATGATATCCAGCGTTCCAGGAGTGGTTAAGCCCATTCCTGAAATCGCAGATGGTAGCTGTTTTGGTCAAAAATTACCGAAGCAATTTAGTGATCAAATTAGTTAAGTGAGGTAGTGTGCTAGAAATATGTATGAAAAATATTTTTACCAAGTTGATTATAAAAACAGTTTCAGGATACGGCTCAAGATATAGAGCTGTATCTGTGATCAAACAATGAGCAAAAAGGTAAAAGTTGACACGTGATGTACGAGGAAAGCCCTTGATCAATCTAGATCGCCGGCACAAAACCTCGGGAGCTGACAATCGCAACTGCCTTGTTCTTCTATTGCTTTAAATATCAGGATACAGTGCAGGATGTGGTGCGGATCAACTATGTGTTACAATGTAATTCGAATACAAGTGTTGTGTGTAGTGTTTGCAGTGAGCTAGAGCAAAAGTGTTTGAAAGTGTGAAAGTTGCGTGCCTTAATCTGATCCGCCCTCATCTATTTATAGTAAAAGAAGTGTAACAAACTATCCTAATAAACCGGGATCCGGCGAATATTCCCCACTCGAATGTTGTTGACCTGGTCTTTCGGGTTCAACGTCTCTCCCATAACAAATACGCCTGAGTCTTGAGGAGAAGAAGTCCATCTGACCGTTAGTAACCCCCAGCCTTTAACCTGCACGTGGTTAATTCAATCAACCTCAGGATATCGCTCAGGATGTTAGCAATATCCCAGTCTAGTATCCTGGTCACAAATAAACAATTAAAAGCAGGATATTAGTCAAGATATATACGCTCAGAAAATGACCCATAACAATTGTCCCCAAATATATCTGTTGGTATACCAATCCAACGGATATATTTTAAAAGTTCTAACTCGTAGACCGAGGCAATTAAGATGAAACGACGGCTGAGGTGACCTTGTGCCATTTTCAACGCAATATTTACTCTTTACCCCCTAC
The DNA here is from genome assembly GCA_030545235.1 of Helianthus tuberosus. Classification (NCBI taxonomy): domain Eukaryota; kingdom Viridiplantae; phylum Streptophyta; class Magnoliopsida; order Asterales; family Asteraceae; genus Helianthus; species Helianthus tuberosus. The sequence continues at coordinate 28,799,381 of CM060437.1, read as the reverse complement.
ATTCAGCCTATATTAACTGAGGGACTTCTCATTATGGTTATCTTTATCTTCAACCGAATATCAGGTACTTTTCTCTCTCTCTTCTCTATTTTCCTTGTTTAAATCTTTTGTTCTCCGATTGTGATCCTTCATGGCGACCCGCACTAGATCGCAAATGGCGGATTTTGTTTCCCCCTTTCATAAACAAAACTTGCTTAAGGAACCCTCAAAAGAGGCGTGTTCTTTCGATAATGCCGATATTGCGGCCCTACGAGCTTCTGGTGCCTTTCCCGCTGGGACAATCTTCCGTCCATTCGACCGAGAGGTCCGATCGGATTTTTGTTCCGACGAATGGGTTTGCTTTTTTGCCTACCCTTTCTCCATAGGACTTCAATACCCGTTTTCTCCTTTCATTTCTCCTTTCTTCGAGCTTACTGGCCTTAGCTTTGCCCAAATCATGCCCATGGTTTGGCGCGTATTAATGACCTTGGAAGGGATTAAGGCTCGTCACATGCCCGACCTGTGTATCGAGGATTTGCCGATGGCTTATCGTTTAAGATCTCATGGTTCCAGCCGATTCCTTCTATTCTCTATTTCCAAAGATCCTCTCATCCTTAAAGCTACCAAGAACGAGGATAAGTGGACAAGAAAATTCTTCTTTGTGAAAAGAGACTCCATTGATAAGGGTTTTGACCTTCCTAAGAGATGGTTGACTTCTGGTAGAATTTAGGGTTTTAGGAATATCCCCAATCATATCCCGAAACTCCATCCTGAACCAATATCCTGATGTGTTTATTTCCTTTCTTGCAGCAAACTTCAAGGAATTAGCTCCCCCTAGTGCTGAATCAGAAGGAAGAATAAAAGAAATCTACAAGCTTCCAGAAGGTGAAAGAACCTTTAACCTGCTACTCACAAGCTCAAGTCAAAGATCAAGTTCCAACATGCCTGGTAAGCATATTTTCAGGAATTATCTCTATATATTAAATCGATTATTATTTTTTATTTTTATTGTTTAGAGGTATAATAAGTCTAAAACATCTTCCCTTGTGCAGTGCCAGTTATTAACCTCGAGGGCTTCTAACTCGACGAGTTGGACAACTATTCTAGCCTCGCATCTACCAAGCAAGAATCCAATCCAAAGTCATCCGTCACATCGAAGCCTACCAGTTCGAAGACTACCACCGCTCCCAAAGCTCCTCCGGCATCCCGGACCCGGGCCTCTAGTTCCCAAAAGAGAAAAGAAGTTGAACCTCCCGCTACACCTCATGTATTCCCATTTGAGAACCACGGGTTTACGGAATCCAGCAAATTTATGACCGGCTTCCTTAACCAGGTTAGTATCCTGACCTGTATCCTGCACCATATGCTAAGTAGAAATGTTCATTTAGAATGATGCCTGTTTCTTTACCTTGCAGGGCCTTGAACGCCTGGTATTCCTTTATGAGGACGCATGTGGCTTAAACGTCATGCTAGAAAGCAAACTAAAGAAGGCTGAAGCTACCATCACGGATCAAGCAGTAATTGCCACCGCCAAATCTGAACACTACGAAGCTAAGTATAAGGCCATGACTCGAGATCACCAGGCTGCCATCCAGAAGATCACCCAAGAGGCTCAAGCTAAGTCTGACGCGGTCCAGGTTCAGCATGAACAAGATATGGCTTCATACCGGGAGAGCCTTAAGAATTCAGTCATCATCTCCCTCCTCCAGGCCAGACTGAAAATGGCTTACGAGGCCAGGGCTTTGGGCGTCGAATGCCCCTCATGGAACATCAAAGCCTGGGAGATGAAATTGAAAGATCTCGGCGGCAATCCTGTGGAGCCCCCTTCAAAACCTGTCGCAGAGGAGCCCGCCAAGGTAACTGAGAAGGTGGATGATGCTGGTGCTTCAAAGGATGCTGGTGGTGACTCTGGAGAAAATGCTGATGGAGAGGATGCTGCTGATGATGCTGAGAAGAATGTTGGAGAGGATACTGGTGGGGATGTCACGATGAAGGAGGGAGCTGACCCTTAAATGCAGCGATGTGGGCGATGATGGATATATGTGCTGAGGCCGGAGCCCACTTTTTTAAAATTTCATGGTTATGGTCTGTAAAACAATTTACATTTCCTGTCTTTGAACAATTTATATTTCCTGCATTAGAACAATATGATGACCAAAGGTGGATGGGTCCTGGGTTTCAGGATGAAGCCCTTGGTCATCGGTTAGTATAACCTGTTTTGAATGTCATAACGGTTGAAGGTGAACAGGTTTCGTTTTGAGATAAAACCTTCAACCGTTATGTAGGTATGGTAAAAACTAATCGTGCTTTTGGCGGATGGGCCTCGGTTTGAGGTGAAACCAAAAGCACAACTTTTGACTTGTTAATAATATAACTACCTCTTGACTTATTTGTTATCGCCTTTTAGATTTTTGCCATGCGTTACTTAGTGTAAATTTTAGCTTTGCAAAATTTTGTACTACTATCCTTTGAAAATATCCTGGTCAATATACTCAGTGATATATTACGAAAACTTTAAATAAAACTTCTAAAAATTCAATCAATCTTCATAGGAAAGACAATCCACTTTCCAAAACCTGTTTTGACAATACTTGTTTGATCAAAGTTTCAAACTAATATCAGTTTCAAATATTTTAATCAAATATCCTGAAAAGTATTTTGAAAATATATTTTGAGAATATATCCCGAGATTTTATCCTAATCAGGATGTTTAACCTTTTGCCAAACATAGTATTGTCAAAACTTAAATAACGTTTACAAAGGAAAGATCATACCAGGAATAGGGTATAACCCTATTCTCAAACTTCAATCCCTTTGCAACTCTTCCAATGAAGATGTCCCCTGTCTGAGACACTTAGTGTATTAGGTCCGAGCCTTATCCTTTGAGCTTTACACCATTGCCTCAGTAGGAATGTCCCCTGTGTACAATGTCTTCAAATACTTAGAAATCTTCTGGATATCAGTTCCAATTGTATAGACAATTTTTCATGTTACAGGGGTAAAACCCAAGAATGTACTGGAGATAAATCCCTTCTATTCTGGGGGAAATCCCAAATTTTCGTGCGCTACAGGCGGGAGTGTATAAACTCCAAGACTTAGAAAGGTGAAAACCTTTAAACCTTAGAGAGTATGAAAATACCCTTTCGTGAGAGAGGGTGATCAATCCTCATATACCTTTAGGATTCAGGACATAGCCAACAGTAACGAAATTGTCAGCCACTTTTACATGGACAGGCCCGCCACCTTGAACTATTCCCGAATAACTTGCGCTCCAGGCGGGGTGTTTAAACCCAATTCGAAAGAAAGGTGAATACCTTTAAACCTGTGAAGGGATCAGGATCCCTTATACGTGAGAGAGGGGGCCAATCCTCTAATCTTCCGAAGTATCCTGAGTGTGTATCCCGGAGCTATATCCCGAAGCATATACTGCAATACATCTTCAAACTAAGGTGGGTGTTAGCTTGGCTAACACCCCTCCGATGCTTAAGTCAGTATTGGGTTTCAAAGAGTAAATTAAACCAAACATATTTAAAAGAGATAGAATTCATACCACCCTGAGTTAGAAATTAAATTCTAAACTCACTTGAAATAAAGCTTAAGGTGTATAGCATTCCAAGATCTCGGCAGCATATCCCCCTCCATATTCTTGAGTCGGTATGCACCTTTTCCTGATTCTGATTCAACCTCATATGGTCCTTCCCATTTTGGAGCCAGCTTTCCATCAGCAGGATTAGTAGTATTTTGAAAAGCCTTTCTTAACACCCAGTCACCAACTTTGAACCTTATGGTCCTTATATTCTTGTTATATGCTCTGGATATCCTTTGTTGATACGCTGCCATCCTTAACTTTGCTGCATCTCTTGTCTCATCGATAGTATCCAACTCCTGGCATAGGACTTCAGGATTCTGTTCAGGATTCCTGAGGCTGGATCTCGCTGTATGTATCAGCATTTCTGTCGGGATCACTGCTTCTGCTCCAAATACTAAGGAAAACGGGGTTTGACCAGTTGCATTTTTTATCGTCGTTCTATCAGCCCACAAAACAAAGGGTAATTCTTCTGCCCATCTTCCTTTCTTGGCCCCTAATCTCTTCTTCAAGTTGTAGACAATTATCTTGTTTGAGGATTCAGCTTGTCCGTTTGCTTGAGGATGTACCGGGGTGGATGTAATCATTTTGATTCCCCAACTCTTGCAGAAGTCAGTAGTCCTTTTACTTATAAATTGAGATCCGTTGTCACAAATTATTTCAGCTGGTATTCCAAACCTAGTCAGGATATTCCTTTTTATGAAGGATACCACTTCCTGATCTCTAACTTGAACAAATGCTTCTGCTTCAACCCACTTGGAGAAATAATCCATCATTGCTAACATAAAAACCTTTCCTCCTGGAGGCTGGAGCCTTTGGAAGCTTTCCCACTATATCCATACCCCACTTCATAAATGGCCAAGGGGAAACAATAGGATACAATGGTTCAGCAGGCTGATGTAGTATGTTACTATGTCTTTGACAGGCATCACATCTTCGAACATATTCTGTGGCATCTCTCCTCATTGTCGGCCAATAATATCCTGTCCTTAATACTTTTGAGAATAATGACATGCCCCCAGTATGGTTACCACAATCCCCTTCGTGTATATCCTGAAGTACTTCTTTGGTTTCAGGATCCTCCAAGCACCTCAGATATGGTCCTGCAAGAGATTTCTTATACAAAACATCATTTATAATAGTGAATCGTGATACCTTCATCCTAACGGCTTTTGGATTCTCATTCTTTGGGATGTATCCTTCCTTTAGATATCTCATGATTGGAGCTGTCCAGGACTTAGGATCCTCCTCAAGATAGTCATCATCAGGATCCTGAACACTTATTACTTCCTTATCCTGAGGATTCATCGCAGGATATAGGATATGTAATATTGGTATCCGGGTTCCTTCCGGTATCCTGACCGATGATCCCAGATTTGCCAAGGCATCAGCTTCAGCATTATCTTCTCTTGGTACCTGTTCAAGTGTAAATATATCGAAATATCCTGCTAATTTTTTGAGAATTTCGAGATACTCAATTAACTTCTCTCCCTTAACTGCATAGGATCCATTAAAATGATTAGTGATTAACAAGGAGTCAACATATACTTGCAAATTTTTAATATTCATATTTTTAGCCAACTCTAATCCTGCAATTAAAGCCTCACATTCTGCCTCATTATTAGTAGCAGGAAATTCACACCTAATAGCCTGGGGTAATATGTCCCCCTGTGGCGATTTTAGTAGTATACCTAAACCTACACCTCTTATGTTAGATGCACCATCAGTATATAATGTCCAGCATTCTAAGTTTTCTCCTAGCTGCTGTACTTCTAAATCTACTTCGTTCTGAATGTCACTACTAAAATCAGCCACAAAGTCAGCTAAAGCCTGAGACTTTATGGCATTTCTAGGTTCATATACTAAGTCATAAGCACTCAATTTCACTGACCACTTGGCCATCCTACCTGACATCTCTGGTTTCCTAAGCACGTTTTTAACAGGATAATTGGTTTTAACATGAATCCTATGTGTCTCAAAGTAATGTCTAAGCTTCGTTGATGCCATATCTAATGCTAGTATCAACTTTTCTAAATGAGAATTGTTTTGGTCAAAAATCAGACGAGGATAATGCAACCAAACTCTCTGTTACGGGGTATGATGCTTGAATTGGTAAACAATAATGAGGATCACTATGAAATGATTTGCACAGGGGACACAAAGATTTATACGAGGAAAAAGCCCTTGATCAATGTATGATCTCCGGCATAAAAAACCTCGGGTGATGGAAACTACCGATCACCAACTCAAATTAAACAATAATCCTTTTACAACTTCGGATGATAGCGAGCTAAGTACAAGGATCACTATAGTGTATCGTGTAGAAACGTATGAAAAATGCTAAGTGTTTTGCCGAGAGCTGGTGAGTGTAGTTGTATGAGTGTGTGTAGCCAAAAAATAGCCAAGTGTTGTCTAATTAGCTCGCTACCCCTTTTAAATTTAGTAAAATATCTAAATAACTAACTATCCGCAATTCATGCCTTCTCCCCACGATCTCCATAACGTTCACCATGGTCAAGCACGTGCGGAATAAACATGGAATATTCTCCAGGAACGTTACCAAGACTAAGTCCAAGCTGGTACTCCTGCAAAACAATACCGAAATCATAGCAGACAATCATTAGTATAAGGATCCTTAGGATGATCCATGATCCTGATCCTGAAGCACTTCTGAGGATCACTAACTGACACAGAAGTAAGGATCACCAAGCAGGATAATAATTGAGGATCACGGGTCATTAAGAAATCCTCCCCTAACAATTGCCCCCAAAATATAAGGAGTAATATTGTAAATAAACGAGTTGTATTTTGTTGATCTTATCCGCAATAAACTAACGGATAAATAGCCGTTAAGATCGAACTAGCCGTTGCAAACCTGACGTCACTGAAGTGACTATCCTGCAAATCATCATTATAAATAGGAGTTAGAGATAGGATCAATTTGCATTTAAATCCTTGAGAAACTCCCTTTAAAGTCTCATCCGAAGATCAATCAGGTATCTCTTTTCCTATTTCTCCTTCTCTTACTCTGTTTTTCTTTCTTTACCAACATCACGTTAAGAATGATGCTCCGGTCCTTCCCCGCCAAGGATCACCAGAAGGATAGCCCCTTGAAGAGTCAAGGGATCATCAAAGATTCAGCGAATGAGAGGTGTTGCTTTACTGATCCACAAGTAGATAAGATCCGGTACTGCTTTCCGGCGAACACCTTTTTCAAACCCTTCGATCCCACTGTTCTGAGCGACTATATTTCTGAGACATGGGTAGCTTTTCCTGTTACCCCATTCACCATAGGATACACCTATCCTTTTCCAGCCTTTACCCAATCCTTTTTCTCCCTTACCGGTATCTCCTACATCCAAGCTATGCCGATGATCTGGAGGGTCTTATATACCCTTGAGAGGATCATAGAGCAGGAAGGGATTGATTTAGGAATGTCGGAACTGGCAGAGATGTATGATCTCACGACGTTTGGATCCCACCGATATCTGTTTAAGCGAAAACCCGGTGAAGAAAACCCCATTTTTAAAGCCACCAAGAACGATACAAACTGGAAACGACGTTTTTTCTTTGTCAGAAGGGATTCTATTCCAAACGGAAAGGATCTACCAAGGAAGTGGTCCACCCATGGTAGGACAGAGGATCCTGAGAAGGATCACCAGATAGTCTTGTTTTTGTATAAGGATCACTAACACCTTTTTGTTTTATGTTATACAGCTGTCTCTGTTTCGCACCTCATACCATCACCTACCACCAAGGAAAAGCTTGCTGCTTTTAGAAGGCTTGAACCTGTAACCAGATCATTCAAGACAGACACCCATGATTCACAAGAAGTATCCTCAGGTTCTATCACCATGTCAAGTAAGTATCCTGTTCTTTGTATAGTTAAAGACTTAAATAAATAGTTAAATAGAAATAGGATAAGGATACTTATCTGTTTTGAATGTGTAGGTGCCGGAAAAGCTTCCAAGCCTGCCTCCCAGTTCAACATTGCCGATCTTGACACTGTTCGATCCAGAAAGAAGAAGGCCACTGCCAGCCCTAGTGTCTCCATCCCCAAGGCACCCACTAAAGGAAGGGGTGGCAAGAAGAGGAAAAACTCTGAGATAGAGGATCTACAAGGCCTGCCACTGATCCGCCACCAATTCCTTGAATACTTCAATGACGTGAGGATCACCAATTCTGCCTAGGTATCCTACTTATTTGAGGATCACCTGATCTTGAACTGCTTTGTCTTTTTTGCAGAATTTTGCTGAGATTGAAGACTACGTGGGGAGCGTTGAGGAGCTGGATAAGAAGATTGCTGACCTCCAACAAGTTGCAGTGCTCAAGGATCTTAAGATTGCTGATCTCGAAAAAGCCCTTCAAGACGCCAAGACTCAGACAGCTAAAATCTTGATCGACATTGACTACGAGAAGCATGATCTCATAGAAGGTGCAAAGGTCTCCGCTGCCATCACAATGTATAAGACAAAACTGAAGATGGCCCAGGAAGCTCAAGATCCTGACTTTGACAGAAGCAACTGGGATGTTGAGGGCTGGAAGGCGAGGTTAGCTGATCTGGAAGATGATGAGGAGGCTGAGGAGGTTTTGGCGATCGAGGCTGGAGGCAGTGGGAAGGATCAGGTGAAGGATACTGAAGCTGGAGGGGATGAAGATGCAGCGAAGGTGTAGGCTGCACGATTGGGAAATGATGGACATTTCTAGACGTAGCCGGAGCCCAATTTTTTAAATTCGGTAGTAGTTTGTTTGGTGGTTGTGCTGTTTTGAAACAATGATGGTCTGTATTTGAACAATAGTTTTAGGATTAAGGATCTAGGATCCTTTGGATAATAGGTAGGATTACAAATGGTGGAGGGATCCTCTGTTTGGGGGATGAAGCCATTGTGATCCTGCCGCCTTTGATTTCCTGCACTTGCTATAACCGCATAAACAATGGACACCCGTTGCCAACCCATGTGGACGGGCCACGTTTTGCTGGTAGAAACATGGGTTGGCAATTTTGACAACCTTTGACGGTTAAACCTTTGTTAATAAAATAACTTTAATCTTTTTTGGCTTATCTTGTGTTGTTATCCTTGTTTGTCCTTTTAATTTTCAATTGTTTTGATGCACACTTGTCTGAGTAAGAAAAGTTGAACAAATTAGATAAAGAAAATATTTAGGATATGATCCAGGATCAAATATCCTATATTTGAATAATTCCAAAAAGTGGTATATTTTAAGGATCATGAGTTCAGTTGTCAAAATATAAGGGTTATTCAAATAATCAATGAATAAAATCAAAATAGTTAAGGATCATACCTGGGGATCCAAGTTAGGATCCTAACCCTTTATACTATAACCAGGATAACCATAGGACAAACCTTAGTAAGAAGTAAGGATCAAGGATCCTTGGTTGTTTAACTTCGAAGACCTGAAATAGAACATAACTTGGGACTAAGCCATTATAAGATAAAAGTTAGCAACTGGGGACAAGCCCAAAGGATAACTGGGGACAAGCCCATGGATAACTGGGGACAAGCCCATGGATAACTGGGGACAAGCCCAAGGATCGCGTATGAACTGGAGTATGGCCCTAACTGGCGACTATCCAAACTTAGTGGCATGAAAATGCCAAAACCTTATCTAACGTGGAAACGTTAGAAACCTTAAGAACGGATGTATGGTACGTCTGCCATTATACGTAGGATCCTAGGTATAGCCAGTACAATGGAATTATCAGCCCCTAACGCGAGTACTGGTCCCACTGCCATGAACTATACCAGGATCATCGTGCGCTACTGGTGAAACTGGGGTCAAGCCCAAATAACTGGGGTCAAACCCAAGTAACTGGTTGCTTTTGTGGATAACCATCCTTTTGCTAAGAGTACCTGAACCTTCAAAACTCAAAATCACGTGAAAGGGGGATAAAGGATGCAGGATCCTTACCCTTATGTGAGAAAGTAAGGAAATGAAATAGTTTGAGATTAGAATGTTACCAAAATGAGGATCATCTGTGCTCTAAGGATCCTTCAAGGATACTTATCATGTGAGGATCATAGGTCCTTATCATATAAAGTATTTCTTCAGATGGACAGCATTCCAGGCCCTGGGTATCAAATCACCTTCCATTGTTAGCAATCGATATGCCCCCTTTCCTGCCTCAGCTTCAATCAAGTAAGGGCCTTCCCATTTTGGTGCCAACTTTCCATCAGCAGGATTGGTGGTATTTTGAAATGCTTTTCTCAACACCATATCACCAATTTGGAACTTCCTGATCCTGACATTTTTGTTGTAAGCACCAGCCATCCTTTGCTGATAACTGGCCATCCTTATCCTTGCCAAATCCCTGGTTTCTTCTATAGTATCCAGGTCTTGAACCAAGTTCTCATCATTTTCCTCAGGATCACGAATACTTGTTCTAGCAGTTGGAACCACCATTTCTGTAGGGATCACTGATTCTGCCCCAAATACCAAAGAGAATGGAGTTTGGCCTGTAGCATTCTTAGGAGTTGTCCTATCAGCCCAAAGCACATAAGGTAGTTCTTCTGCCCATTTCCCTTTCTTGGATCCAAGCTTCTTCTTCAAATTGTTGATGATGATCTTATTGGAGGATTCTGCCTGACCATTAGCTTGTGGGTGGACTGGTGTTGATGTTATCATCTTAATCCCCCAACTGTCACAAAAGTTAGTAGTTCTGCCCCCAATGAATTGGGAACCATTATCGCATATAATTTCAGAAGGAATACCAAATCTAGTTATAATATTTCTTTTAATGAAGGATATAACTTCCTTTTCTCAGACTTGGGCAAAAGCTTCAGCCTCTATCCACTTGGAGAAGTAATCAGTCATAGCAAGCATGAACACTTTTCCACCAGGTGCCTTAGGGAGCTTACCAACTATATCCATACCCCATCTCATAAATGGCCAAGAGGAGGATATAGGATGCAAAAATTCAGCTGGTTGATGAAGGATATTGCTGTGTCTCTGACAAGGATCACATTTCTTAGCATACTCCACAGCATCTTTCTTCATAGTTGGCCAATAATATCCTGTCCTCAGGATCCTTGAGAATAATGCCCTGCCCCCAGTGTGGTTTCCACAATCTCCTTCATGGAAGTCTTTTAAAACTTCTTGGATTTCAGGATCCTCAATGCATCTTAAATATGGTCCTGCAAGAGATCGTTTATACAACATATTATTTAAAATTGTGAATTGAGATACCTTAATTTTGAAAGCCCTAGGGTTTTCTCCTGTAGGAATCTCTCCATGTTGTAAGTATCTCATGATTGGGAGGATCCATGATCCTGAATGAGATTGAGTATCCTCACTAGGGATAATTGTAGAATCCTCTCCTATTTCCATAGCCACATGATCCTCGATGGCAGGAGCCAGGATATGGATAATGGGGATACTTATATCCTCCGGGATCTTCAAAGATGATCCTAGATTAGCCAATGCATCAGCTTCTGCATTTTCTTCCCTTGGTACCTGTGTCAAACTAAAGGAAACAAAAGAGAGTGCCAATTCTTTGACTATCTCCAAATATTTGGTTAGCTTTTCACCTTTAACAGCATAGGATCCATTAAAGTGATTAGTGATTAACAAAGAATCTACATGTACCTCAAGATACCTGATCCTCATATGCTTAGTAATTTGCAAGCCAGCTATCAAGGCTTCATATTCAGCCTCATTGTTAGTGGTTTGGAACTCACAAGCTATAGAGTGGGGTATTATGTCCCCCTTTGGCGATTTTAGTAGTATTCCAAGCCCTGTTCCTTTGACATTTGAGGATCCATCAGTATAGAGTATCTAAGGATTTTTTGGTCTCCTCTAGCTGCTGGACTTCTAACTCAGCTTCCTTTTGCAAATCACTACTGAAATCTGCCACAAAGTCGGCTAATGCTTGGGATTTAATGGCTGTCCTGGGCTCATATCTTATATCATATGCACTAAGCTTCACTGCCCACTTAGTCATCCTTCCTGACATTTCAAGTTTCCTGAGGACATTCTTAATTGGAAAATTAGTTTTGACAATAATGGCATGAGTTTCAAAATAATGTCTCAATTTAGTAGATGCCATAATTAATGCAAGGATAAGTTTTTCTAAGTGTGAATACCTGGATTCAGCATCAAGTAAACTCTTACTTACATAATAGACAGGATGTTGTGTACCTTCGTGATCCTTAACAAGGACGACACTTACTGCTTTTGAGGATACCGCAAGATATAAGGATAACACATCTCCTTTTTCTGGTTTCATCAAGGCCGGGGCCGAGGATAGGTAATCCTTAAGAGCTCTTAAGGCACTTTCATGCTTCTCAGTCCACTCGAATTTCTTGTTCTTCCTTAGGATATCATAGAATTCCTTGCACTTTTCTGAGGATTTGGATATGAATCTGTTTAAAGCTGCAATCCTGCCTGTTAACCTCTGAACATCCTTAGCATTGGCAGGGGACTTGATGTTCACTATAGCTTTGATTTGTTCTGGACTGGCTTCAATGCCTCTCTTTGTCACCATATATCCTAAGAATTTACCTGCTTTAACACCAAAGTGACATTTTGAAGGATTAAGTTTCATGTTATATTTGTCAAGGATATTGAACGCTTCCTCCAAGTCTCTTAGGTGATCCTCAGCCTTTTTTGATTTTACCACCATATCGTCTATGTAAACCTCCATAGTTTGTCCAATCTGATCCTTGAACATCATATTCACTAGCCTTTGATAAGTTGCACCTGCATTTCTTAGTCCGAATGGCATAGCAATATAACAGTATATACCAGTTGGAGTCATAAAGGCTGTATCCTCTTGATCGGATGGTTCCATCTGAATTTGTTGAAATCCAGATGAAGCATCCATAAAAGTTAACAGTTCATGACCCGCAGTTGCATCCACCATGGAGTCAATGTGGGGTAATGGGAAAGGATCCTTGGGACATGCCTTATTTAAATCAGTGAAATCGACACATACCCTCCACTTTCCGTTTTTCTTTTGAACAACAACCACATTGGCCAACCATCTTGGATACTTGACCTCTCTAATCATACCTGCTCGGAGTAATTTCTCTACCTCCTCCTGGATAATGGCATTTCTTTCTGGTGCAAATTTCCTCCTCTTTTGATGGATTGGTTTGAAGGACCTATCAATGCCAAGTTTGTGAGTGATTATATCTTTAGATATACCTGTCATGTCTTCGTGTTTCCATGTAAAGGTAGTCTTTCTCCTTTCGAGGAAGGATATGAGGTCTTCCTTTATTTCGGCAAGGATCCCTGATCCTATATAAACTTTAGATTCAGGATCATCAGGATCCATAAGGATTTCTACTACATCCTGCTCTCTTGCCTCCAAGACATCCCTTGGAGGATGCTTTAATTGCTATTGCCCCCTTGACTTTGAGGCTGGTTTCATTGATGAGGTGTAGCAGTTCTTAGCTTCTTGCTGATCACTATCAATCTTCACTATTCCCCAATGATTAGGAAGCTTCACACATTGATGATAAGTGGATGGGACTGCCTTCATGTCATGTATCCAAGGCCTGCCAAGGATAACATTACAACAAGATAAACAGTCAATAACACAAAATTTTTGGTAAGAATGTAGGCCTTCGATATAGATTGGGAGTTTAATGTCCCCCAGAGTATTCTTAGTCTCGCCACTGAATCCCACGAGCACAGAGGATCTTGGTATGATATCGGATTCAGGAATATTCATCTTCTTGAGGACATCAAGCTGAATAATGTTCACAGAGCTTCCTCCGTCTATAAGGATCATGCGAACAAAATGGTTAGAAATAAAAAGAGTGATAACCAAACCATCGTGATGAGGATCCTGAATGTCAACACGATCATCCTCATCAAAAGTTATAACTTTTCCTTCGGAGACACTGGATGTTCGAATGGGTCTATCTCCATTATCCATCTTGGTTTCCTTTGCATGTCTTTTAGCTGCAGAGAAGGATGTTCCACAAATGTCTGATCCTCCAGAAATAAAGTTAATAACTTGTGCATCTGCTGGAGGGGCTGGAGCTTTCTCTGGGATCCTTTCAGGATCCTGAGTCCTTGACTTCTTTCTCCCCAATAATTCTTTCAAGTGCCCCTTGCTCAACAAGTATCCAATTTCTTTTCTCAGTGCGATGCATTCTTCTGTGAGATGCCCAAAATCTTCATGATATGCGCACCACTTTGACTTATCTTTAGTTGCAGCTGGTCTGTCATTTTTCCTGGGCCATCTAGCTTTATCACCTAAATTCTGCATCGCAAGGATTAGTTCATTTTTGTCAACAGAAAAGCAATATTCGGAAATTGGAGGATAATCCTCATCATCCTCTTCTTGTTCAACAGCATGCACATTCTGGTTATTGTTAGGGGTGGATTTCTAAATGACCAGTGATCCTTATTTGCTGTTGGATTTAGTGATCCTCAATTCTGTCTGAAGCAGTGATCCTCAGAAGTGTTGCAGGATCAGGATCATGGATAACTATAAGGATCCCAGTACTAACGATTGTCTACTTTGAATTCGTAAATGTTTTGCAGGAATATCAACTTGGACTTAGTCTTGGCGACATTCCTGGAGAATATTCTTAGTCTATTCCGCACGTGCATGGCCAGAAATGGACGTTGTGGAGTCGTGGAAGACTTGCACCATTTGCGGAATGTTAGTTAGGCTTGATATTTTCTATTTGTAAAGGGGTAGCGAGCTATTTTAGAGACACTTAGCTATTTTTGGCTACACACACACTCATACAACCGCTCTCACTGACTCTCAACGAAACTCTTAGCATTTTTCATACATTTCTACACGTTACACTATAGTGATCCTTGTACTTAGCTCGCTATCATCCGAAGTTGTAACAGATTGTTTGTTTAATTTGAGTTGGTGATCGGTAGTTTCCATCACCCGGGGTTTTTTTGTGCCGGAGATCAACTCTTGATCAAGGGCTTTTTCCCCGTATAAATCTTCGTGTCATTTGTTCATTATACTTTATAGTGATCCTTATTGTTGTTCATCAATTCAAGCATCATACCTCACAACAGAAAGTTTGGTTACATTATCATTGCTTGATTTTTGACCAAAACAGTTTGGCGCCCACCGTGGGGCAATTGGTGCTTCATTCTTAGAAAGATTCGTGTGTTCGTGGTTATTTCGGTTCGCCACAACCAAACAAATGGCTTCCTCAGTGAAGAATACTTCAAGTTTGATGCCCTCATTCAGTTCCTCACAAGGCGTTCCTCCTTAGCCTCCACCACCTTCTGGATCCCAGAAGAATGCTGAGAATGCTGCGAAGAAACCAACTCCTATTTTCCAAAAACCACCTACTTCTTCTGTTTCAACTAATCCTACTAGTAATGATCTCTATACCTTGATTTTGCAGATGAGGAATCATGCGCAAGAGCAGGATAAGACCAACGAAAGGATCCTCCGGGAAATCGATGAAATCAAGAAACAAAAGAAATCAGTGGAGGATCACTCCCCTCTGATGCCAAAATCGCTGAACTTCGACACTCCGGTCATAACCTCACAATACTCAGCAGTTCCGGATGTGCAATACTTGGGTGAACTATCAGGAAGGCGTTATGGGACGACAACAATGAGTCAGGCATTTGGCTCTTGCTTCTAGCCTCAGGGGTCCTCTTCTCAACCATTAGGATCCTCTTCTCAGCATCAGGGATACTTCACGTCAGGAGGATATGTGGGAATGCATGCAGTACAAGGATCCTCCCAGGTCTATGGATCCTCCCAGGTACAAGGATCCTCCCAAGTCCAAGGATCCTCCCAGGTCCAAGGATCCTCCCAGATCCAAGGATCCTCCCAGGTCCAAGGATCCTCCCAGGTCCTAGGATCCTCTCTGGTCCCAGGATTCTCCCTTGTTCAAGGATCCTCCCTGGTCCCAGGATCCTTTCAGATTCAAGGACCATCACAATTCCAAGGATCCAACCCCCTTCAAAATCAAGGATCCTCGAGAAATATGCAACCTCAGAACTCAGACGTCCATCAAGGAGACTTCATACCAATGCAGACCATTGCCTCCTCTGGTCCTTCAATCATGCCAGAGTCTCGACAAGATGGATTCACATCCGCAATTCCAAACTCGAATCCTGTGGGAGGTAACACTTTTAATAATTTATATAACACTAACCATGGCTTTATGCAGGATACAGGTATCAATCAGGCCATGGCTAGGGAACTGCAAAAGCTTAAGGATATGATATCCAGTGTACCAGGAGTGGTTAAACCCATTCCTGAGATTGCGGACGGTAGCCATAGGATATCTCGTTTTGCACCACCTTTGTGTGATGCTGAGATACCTAAAAGATTCCAGATACCATCAATGAAGCTATATGATGGTTCAACGGATCCAGAAGAGCATGTAGCTCAATACAGGGAGAGGATGGAGATCAATCCAATTCCGGAAAGGTTGAAAGAAGCATGTCTATGCAAGGGATTTGGGTCCACACTTACAGGATCTGCTCTTAAATGGCTGCTAAGTCTTCCCCCTTACTCTATTACTTCATTTGCTAATTTAGTTAACTTGTTCAATAGTCAATTCTCTTGTAGCAGAAAGTTTGAATGATTAACTAGTGATCTATATAGGGTAACACAAGGTCAAAATGAATCACTTAGAGATTATATCACTAAGTTTAGTAAAGAATCCTTAGACATTCCCAATTTGGATATAGCTACGGCTGTTGAAGCCTTTAAAATGGGATTGCTTAGGGATTCATTATTCTATGATGATCTTGTTATGACACCTTGCAGGAATCTTGATGAAGTAAGGACTAGGGCCCTCAGGTTCATCCGCCTAGAGGATGACAAAAGGATCCAGGACAGATTGACAGGATCCTCCAAACAAGATAAGCAAGGATCCTACTTCAGGAACAACAAATCCAAGTCCAATAACAGATCTGATAACCAGAATATGAACGCAGTGGAACAAGAAGAGGATGATGAGAATTATCCTCCTATTTCTGAATATTGTTTCTCTGTTGATAACAATGAACTAATCCTGGCAATGCAGAATCTAGGTGAGAAAGCTAGGTGGCCAAGGAAAAGTGATAAACCAGCTGCTACAAAGGATAAATCCAAGTGGTGTGCATATCATGAGGATTTTGGGCATCTCACTGAAGAATGTATTGCACTTAGAAAGGAAATTGGTTAGTTGTTGAGCAAGGGGCATTTAAAGGAACTCTTGGGACGAAAGAAGTCAAGAACCCAGGATCCTTAAAGGATCCCGGAAAGGGCTCCTGCTCCTCCGGCAGATGCACAAGTCATAAATTTCATATCCGGTGGATCAGACATCTGTGGTACATCCTTCTCAGCAGCAAAAAGACACGCTAAGGAAACCAAGATGGATAATTGAGACAGACCCGTCAGGACCTCCGTTGTCACCCAGGATAAAGTCATTACTTTTGATGAGGATGATCGTGTTGACATCCAGGATCCTCACCATGACGGTCTCGTAATTACAATGTTTATTTCTAACCACTTTGTTCGCAGGATCCTTATAGATGGAGGAAGCTCTGTGAACATCATTCAGCTGGATGATCTCAAGAAAATGAATATTCCAGAGTCCGATATTATTCCAAGATCCTCAGTACTTGTGGGATTCAGTGGAGAAACAAAGAATACATTGGGGGACATTAAACTCCCAATCTATATTGAAGGATTGCATTCTTATCAAAAGTTTTGTGTTATTGATTGCTTATCGTGTTGTAACGTTATCCTTGGCAGGCCATGGATACATGATATGAAGGCAGTTCCATCCACCTATCATCAGTGTGTAAAGCTTCCAAGCCCACGGGGAGTGGTGAAAATTGAGAGTGATCAACAGGAGGCTAAGAATTGCTATACCTCATCAATGAAACCAGCCTCAAGACCAAGGGAGCAATAGCAATTAAAGTATCCTTCAAGAGACGTCTTGGAGGCAAGAGAACAGGATTTGAAAGAAATCCTCATGGATCCTGATGATCCTGAATCCAAGATCTTCATAGGGTCAGGGATCCTCAGCGATATTGAACAAGAGCTAGTATCCTTCCTCAAAAGAAGGAAGACCACCTTTGCCTGGAAACATGAAGACATGACAGGTATATCTAAGGATATAATTATTCACAAACTTGGCATTGACAGGTCATTCAAGCCAATTCATCAAAAGAGGAGGAAGTTTGCACCTGAAAGAAATGCTATTATCCAGGAAGAGGTAGATAAGCTACTTCGAGCAGGTATGATTAGAGAGGTTAAGTATCCAAGATGGTTAGCCAATGTGGTTGTTGTTCAAAAGAAAAATGGAAAGTGGAGGGTATGTGTCGATTTTACAGATTTAAACAAGGCATGTCCCAAGGATCCTTTCCCATTACCCCACATTGACTCCATGGTGGATGCTACTGCGGGTCATGAGTTGTTAACTTTTATGGATGCTTCATCTGGATTTCAACAAATTCAAATGGAACCATCCGATCAAGAGGATACAACCTTTATGACCCCAACTGGTATATACTGTTATATTGCTATGCCATTTGGACTAAGGAATGCAGGTGCTACTTACCAAAGGCTTGTCAATATGATGTTCAAAGAACAAATTGGATACACTATGGAAGTCTATATTGATGACATGGTGGTTAAGTCCAAAAGAGCTGAGGATCACCTTAAAGACTTGGAGGAAGCATTCAATATCCTTGATAAATTTAATATGAAACTAAATCCTTCTAAGTGTCATTTTGGTGTAAAGGCAGGTAAATTCTTAGGATATATGGTAACAAAGAGGGGCATTGAAGCAAGTCCAGAGCAAATTAAGGCCATCGTGAATATCAAATCTCCTGCCAATGCTAAGGATGTGCAAAGGTTGACTGGCAGGATCGCAGCCTTGAACAGATTCATATCCAAATCCTCAGAAAAGTGCAAGGAGTTCTATGACATCCTGAGGAAAAACAAGAAATTTGAATGGACTGAGAAGCATGAAAGTGCCCTTAAAGCTCTTAAAGATTACCTATCCTCAGCCCCAGCCTTAATGAAACCAGAAAAGGGAGATGTGTTATCCTTATATTTGGCGGTATCCTCAAAAGCAGTAAGTGCGGTCATTGTTAAGGATCACCAAGGTACACAACATCCTGTTTATTATGTAAGTAAGAGCTTACTTGATGCTGAATCCAGGTATTCACATTTAGAAAAACTTATCCTTGCATTAATTATGGCATCTACTAAATTAAGACATTATTTTGAGACTCATGCCATTATTGTTAAAACTAATTTCCCAATTAAGAATGTTCTCAGGAAACCTGAAATGTCAGGAAGGATGGCTAAGTGGGCAGTGAAGTTGAGTGCATACGATATAAGATATGAGCCTAGGACTGACGTGATTGTCGTGGGTCACGCAAATTTAATCCCAATAACAACTATAGATAGTGGTAAGAGGGTATCGAACTCAGGGAGTATGTGGAAAGTATGTCGATTATTTCGCTTTGCACTTAAACTAAGATTAAACTAAAATTGCAGAAATTAAAATTCAAGAGTTGATTGTTTTGATTTTAAGAACTAATATTAACTAATTAAATTTCAAAGCAAAGAGTGTTTTTGTAAACAGATTAGGAACAAGCGACCATCCTAGATTTCAGGTTTTAATTCACACTAATGTTTATGCTTAACTAGAAAGAACCACATAGACATGGCTCGTGTTTGATTATCTGTTTGTGATGAAAGAGAACTAAGTACTCGGATTATAAAATGCGAGGTTGTTACTCGATGATCAATTGACAATTATCCAACCCTAATCCCTCCCATGATATCTCGATTGCCAGCGGCACCAAGAACGTATGGTTTAGATTAACATCAAACAATAATCAACAATTTACAAACAAATATCCAAACACCATAATAACTCAAACAAACATTCAAAGTTATTATTCTAGAAATTCAAGCACAAACATAGTGTTTCAAAAGCAAACCTTACATCTAGGATGATCACCAAAAGTTTAGCCACGCATAGCTTGGTACATCATCTTCACACAACGATTAATGTTCATACGAATCGAATACACAAACCGAATGTTAGGAATTGTTTAGAACCAAGCAAGAACAAGCAAAATCGCCCCCAATGTCTCCCAAAAACATCCAATCCCGAGAATACTTGAAAAGACACAATAAAAACTGACTTAATGAGGCAGTTACATGTTTTCTCGCAGACACCACCGTAATTTACGGTCATACCGTAAATTACGGTACACATATAAGTGTTACGGTACATGAAGACTGATTTACGGTGAGCTCCAGGCAAGAATCAGGTCCACCGTAAATTACGGTGGGACCGTAATTTACGGTGCCATCCTGATTTTTGTGCTTTGTTCCATCTTTTGTTCCTCACTCGACCCGTTCAACTTCAAACCTTCCAAAGCTACATTTAATCCACTTTTTAGCTCCCGAACCGCACCTGAAACATAGGCAACAGTAGTTATCTAATTCAAGATAATTACACGATTAAGTGATGGATTATTTCGTCTTTTAACATGATTAAGGGTTGTCCAATGGACCACCCGTCACATCCCCACACTTAACCGTTGCTTGTCCCAAGCAACTCATCAAATCAATTTCAAAACAAGTGATCAAAGTAAACCAAGCAAAAACATGCAATCCTTTTACTAACCCCTTTTTTAACACCCAACCAATGCACCCCTCTCTAAATCTCTCCTCTCGGCTACAAGTGAATACTAGCAAAGATAAGCTAGACACACAATAGGCAAACGGGTGGTTGCACAATCATAGGCTTGTACCTAAATCGATCCTTCTCCTAAATGTGTCAAACATGAATGCAAATCAAAGGGACTTTCAAGGTTGTAACGCGGCTAAGTGTATGGGTAGGAAATGGAATATATATGAAGTAGCAAAAACTTGACCCGGTCTTTTTATTACAAAAATAAGCAAACGAACAACTATCAAACTTAACTACTATATACTAGACAACTAAACATCACTTCTTTTTCCGTTTTTCATTGCTTTTTTTTTTCTTTTCATTTCTGATTTTTTTTTCAATCAAAGCAAACAGCCATACAATAAAGCATCAAACATATCTTCTTCAAATTACTAAAACTACTAATACTATTACTAACACTATAAGACCGGGACAAATTTGGGTAAGTTTTTAAGTAAGTAGCTAGGGGTAACAATTGATAGGCTTTTAAGGCACAAAATGGGCAACTAAATGTCCAAACCCCCGCCCCTCTCACTACCATGCTCATATATATAACTTATGAGGTCCAACCCCCCAAATCCCACACTCGCTCACACCAACGACGAGGCTACCTAAATGCCCTTATCCTTTTTGCATTCATGTCTAACTAAGGACTCAAATCGCATTCAAGCACAAGTTCTAATGCACCCCCACCCGTAGCCACTCTCATCAAAGATAAGCATTATTTATATACAAGTGTGGCTACAACTCTCACCAAGAATGAAAAAGGTATCAAGGGTTGCCGGTGCACCAATTTAGGGTTAATCTAGGGTGTTCAAATTTTCACATCGTTTCGCTTGGCTCAAAATTTTCAAAATCTTCAAAAAATTCCCTCCATCCCCACACTTGGGATACATTGACCCCAATGTATGGTTTTGAGAGGCTTTGACCACTAAATTTTTTTTCAACATCAACAAAAACGCTTCTTCACTCAAACCCCAAATTTCTTTTTGTACTTTTCATTTTATAAATTTTTTTTATGTTTTTCTTCTTTTTAACATATGACACCACCAACAAGCACCAACCCAAACACAACATATCAAAACACCACCCAACCTCCCAACCTTAAACAAACAAACTAACAAATATGCACAAAAATATACAAAGGGGAAACACAACCTGACTAATAATAGCGCGGTCCCGGAGGTCCAAACATGGAAGACATCATTTCGTTCCATTCACCGAACGCAAATGAGCCGCTACTACTTCCTCCTTGTTGTTGTTGCGCTCCCTCTTGTTGCCTCGGGTCAATCCATTGTGAGTGGTGGATCGGCGGGGTTGGATACGAAATACTACCATCATAAGGTGGTAGTGACGCATAATCCACATGTTGTGGATCCACAACCACCGGCCGCCCGGCATGATAATCCGCATGCAATCTCCTTTCTTGATCATCAAAATAACGGTTATTTATTTCCACTTCCCGGGAATACGCATGTGTGCGATTCCATAACTCGTGACGATCCAAGCTATGTTTTAATCAAATAACGGTTATTTATTTGCACTATTCCTCGTGTTTTGATCAAATAGCGTCCTCTCCGAGCCTGACCATGTATAAAAAATAGATGCCGGAGGACGTTGACTCTCAATCACTTCTTGCATTGTGCCTTCATAGGCCCAACCCGGCACATAAGATTGCTGCGTATAATCATAAAACATCCCACCATGACCACTACCATAACCACCTTGACCAACATTTTCAACACCATGCGGCTCGTCCGCATAGTCCTCATCTCCACTCGGAACTACTTCTTCATCGCTTTCTGGCTCGTCCGGCTCACCCGGTAACAAATCTCGTGCACCCAACTTTAGTGCTCTCCACCTTTGCCCTTCCGACTTTAACTTGTGATAACACTCCGACTGAGTATACGTCCAAACATTCCCCAACTTATCTAGCGTAAAAGGCTGATGCCTTTTTGTTGCTCCTCGATCTTCAGATGTTATTGCCTTCTGTTGTTTCATCAACCCCGTAATTATTCGACAATGCGGGACGATGTCTCTTCCATACTTATTCCGGCAGATCCATAAGTGGTTCATGATAAGATAGCGTATAGGAAAACGCAGAGCCCCGTGCATTAACGAATAAAGAACAGGTACTTCAGGAAACCTGACCTGCTCTTTGTCCCCCCTTCTTGGAATAACATTGAGAAGACAGATTGTATGCAACAATTTAGCTTCAATTTTTAAATTCTTCCGGTATAGAATACCACTGTATCTACCGGGTAAAAACAATGCTGCCAACATATCATTCCATCGCGTATGTTTTTCCGGCTTCACCAGAAGATCATCAAGAGTCGGTATCATATAATCACGGGCTGGCAGACTATCATATTTTCCAAGCTTCTTCAAAGTATCAAAAGACATTTCCACTGGAACTCCATTCACAATACCCGTCAGCTTCATATTCGATGGCCTGTCATATTGATTAACCTTAAGAGTTGTCATCCACTCTTGGATTTCAGTGACAAACAAGTTGCTTTTATCTTTGTCAAAACAACTAAGTGCCGACTCCCAACCTAGAGCCCGGAACTTGTCAAACACCCCAAACTGACCAAACTCAGCTTCTCGAACATCCCTTTCACATATAAAGGCCGCTGCCTTATTCTTCAACCTATTCATACAGTCATTATATAACGTTGGCTGCCATTCCAATGGTTGATCATCTAACGGTCCCGAATCCCATTTCGGTTTCTCCGTCATATCCAACTCCATCTCTTCTTGGCTTTCACTTTCGCTTTCATCCACTCGACCCATGTATTGTCTCTTCTTTGGTTGTTGTTCCGGCTGTTTACCCTTTCCCTTTGAAGACGAAGATGAACTAGCTCCTGTCTTTTCTTTCGTTCGTGCCATTCCTACACACATTAGAGCAACAACACAACCAACGAAACAAAATTAAACCCTTTTTTCCAAAATATCCCCACACTTGCTTGTTATCATGGTTGTAGATGCTAGTGAACCAAAAATCTATCAAGAATTTTTCAAAAATCGGGCATGATGTCTCTAGAATGTAGAGCATCCCAAAAGTTCACTACTTTAACCACAAATCCTACATCTACAACCATAACCATGTTCAAATAACCAATTTCATAATCATATCTAAGAACAAGCAAGTGGGTATGAGCAAGTAACCTAAATAACCTTACTTTTCACAATGTAGCATCAAAATATAACAAATAAGCTTTCATACCTTTGTTTGAAGATGCAAGGATGCTTGTGAAACAAAAGCTCCCAAAACCCCCAAAATTTTTCGAACTAGGGTTGAGAATTCGGACCCTAAAACTGTGTTTTCTTGTAAATCTCTTGGCAAAATCAGAAACTACGTGAAAAATTAGTCAAGAAAGACTCCGATTTCACTTGATTTGAGCAAAAATTGATTGAAATATGGAGGATTGAAGGTTGAGGAAGCTATGGGGTCTTGTGGGTTAGAGAGGTGATAGATGAAAGAGATAGGTAAGAAAGATGAAGAGAAAATGAGTGGATAGGGTTAATTTTCGGAACTAATGTTTATTATTATGTTTTTTTTATATACATACGGAACCCAGACTGACGGATCAAAATTTCATGCGTACCGTAAATTACGGTCTGATCGTAAATTACGGTACATTATGAACAACAACTCCCACCGTAAATCAGGAGCATATCACCGTAAAGCTAAAAAAATTTTTATCACTCACCGTAAATTACGGTCTGACCGTAAATTACGGTACACTCTGAACATAAATTTTTACCGTAAAGCAGGAGACTTATACCGTAAAAACCCCAACATATTTTATCTCCACCGTAAATTACGGTTATACCGTAATTTACGGTACGAACTGGGCATTTGAGGTTCGTGAAAAATGCTGTTTTTTTTAGGTTCATTTTTTATATTTTTTAGTTTTTTTCAATTTTTTTATGTTTTTATTTTTTTTTATTTTTCAAAAACGTGTAAAAATCACCCTACCCCCTCGAAAGTTCCGTGTTGTCCTCAACACAATGTTAGAGTAATTCGTGACCCGAATATCCCCACACTTGTTTCAAACACGGATTTCGAGGAAATACGGCAATTGTGCAAACTATACAAAACAAACCAAATGAAATGCTAACTATTTACACTACCAAACCTGGGCCTCTCATGGTTGCTCATCGTCGACCGGGCGTAAGATGTGACCCGCTTTGTCAAGCTCCAAGTTATTAATGTCGTTCCCTTCCAAGTATGGCTTCAACCGGTGACCGTTCACCGTTTGTTGTTTTAGCGTGTGCTCATCTTGGATATCTACATCTCCAAACCTCCCAACTCTCCGAACGACATACGGGCCCATCCATTTGCTTTTAAGCTTGCCCGCGAACATCTTGAGTCTTGAGTTATACAACCAAACTTTTTGACCCACTTCGAACGTTTTCTTTCGCAATTTTGCATCATGCACCTTCTTGAGTTTATCTTTATAAGCCGATGCACATTCATATGCCTCATCTCGAATCTCTTCTATCTCGCTTAGTTGCAATTTTCTCAACTTCCCCGCCTCGTCATAATCCGCGTTGACCGTCTTAATTGCCCAATGTGCCCGATGCGCTAACTCCATTGGCAAATGACAACCCTTTCCATACACCATCCGGTAAGGCGTTGTGCCAATTGGAGTCTTGTAGGCCGTTCGGTATGCCCACAATGCATCATCTAACTTACTCGACCAATCCTTCCGATCCGTTCTAACCGTCTTCATAAGAATTTCCTTGATTTGACGGTTGGACACTTCTACTTGTCCACTCGTTTGCGGATGGTAAGGTGTGGCAATCCGGTGATTCACACTGTACCTCTTCAATAATTTCCCGAATTTGAAGTTCTTGAAATGCGAACCACCATCGCTTATAATAACCCGT
The DNA here is from genome assembly GCA_030545235.1 of Helianthus tuberosus. NCBI lineage: Eukaryota > Viridiplantae > Streptophyta > Magnoliopsida > Asterales > Asteraceae > Helianthus > Helianthus tuberosus. The sequence goes on along the minus strand of CM060437.1, from coordinate 28,774,262 downwards.
GGGATGCCAAAACGAGAAAAGATGTTGGAGTGAACAAATTTACAAACAACCGAATGGTCGTTTGTTCGTGTTGCAATAGCTTCAATCCACTTCGAGACATAATCCACCGCTACCAAAATGTATAGAAAGCCATTCGAATTCGGGAAAGGACCCATAAAGTCTATACCCCATACATCAAATATCTCTACAACCAAGATTGGTTGTAAAGGCATCTCATCCCTCTTTGATATGCTTCCCATCTTTTGACAATTTATGCAATTTTTAGCGAATTCACAAGCATCCTTGAAAATTGTGGGCCAATAGAACCCACATGAGAGAACCCGGTAGCCTGTTTTGTGCCCACTAAAATGACCCCCACATGCGGACGAATGAGCATGGGTCAAAATTTCCAACACTTCTGTCTCGGGCACACACCTTCGTATGACTTGATCCGGTCCAATCTTGAAAAGATCCGGTTCATCCCAAATGTATTGCTTCACTTGGACCATAAATTGTTGTCGGCGCTTTTTGGTCCAATGACTTGGGATGGCACCCGTGGCTAAGTAATTGACATAGTGAGCATACCACGGTGCAACAAAGGTAGAAACGGCTAGTAGTTGCTCGTCGGGAAAACTCTCATTGATTTCACTTACATCATCGATCCCTTCCACCGGAATCCGAGACAAGTGATCCGCCACTACGTTCTCACTTCCCTTTTTGTCTCGGATTTCTAAATCAAACTCTTGTAACAATAATACCCACCGAATCAATCGAGGCTTTGCGTCCTTCTTCTCCATCAAGTATCGGACCGCACTATGATCCGAATAAACCACCACTTTGCTCCCCCAAATATAAGCACGAAACTTATCCAAAGCATACACCACCGCTAATAACTCCTTTTCGGTTGTGGTGTATTGAGTTGCGCTTCAGATAAAGTTTTGCTTGCATAGTAAATCACCACCGGCTTTCTATCAACCCGTTGACCCAAAACTGCACCAATAGTGGTGTCGCTTGCATCACACATTATCTCGAACGGCTTTGACCAATCCGGTGGTTGCAAGATAGGAGCTTTGACCAAGTGTTCCTTCAAAACAGTGAAAGCTTGCATACACTCATTAGTAAAATCAAATGGGACATCTTTTAATAACAAGTTGCATAAGGGTTTGGTGATAACACTAAAACCCTTTATGAAACGTCTATAAAACCCCGCATGTCCCAAGAATGACCTTACACCCTTAACATTTTTCGGAGGTGGCAAAGATGCTATTACCCTTATTTTCGCCTTATCCACCTCCATCCCCCTTTCAGAAATTACATGACCCAACACAATGCCCTCTTGCACCATGAAATGACTTTTCTCCCAACTTAGCACTAGTTTTTTCTCAACGCACCTTTTTAAAACCTTTTGTAATTCGTTGAGACAAGCATCAAAACTAGTGCCAAAAATGGAGAAGTCATCCATAAATACTTCGAGCGACTCTCCAACCATGTCCGAGAAAATACTCATCATACATCGTTGGAAAGTTGCCGGAGCATTGCACAAGCCAAATGGCATTCGCCGAAAGGCGAAAGTGCCATATGGACAAGTGAAGGTGGTCTTGTGTTGGTCATCCGGGTGTATTGCAATTTGATTGTAACCCGAGTACCCATCTAAAAAGCAGTAATATTTTTGACCCGATAATTTTTCAATAATTTGGTCAATGAAAGGTAGCGGGAAATGGTCCTTAGAAGTGGCGGCATTCAGTTTTCAGTAGTCAATACATACACGCCACCCGGTAACCGGTCGGGTGGCAATTTGTTCACCACTTTCATCCTTGACTACTTGAATGCCGGCCTTCTTAGGCACAACTTGGGTGGGACTCACCCAAGCACTATCCGAAATCGGATAGATGATTCCCGCATCCAACCATTTAATTACCTCCTTTTTAACTACCTCCCGTAGGTTCGGATTCAACCGCCTTTGAGCTTCTCGTGTCGGTTTGGCATCTTTGGTTGTAATGATTTTGTGCATGACAATTGATGGACTAATTCCTTTGAGATCAGCAATTGTCCATCCGATAGCTCCCTTGTTCTCCTTCAAGACTTCCAACAATGCTTGCTCTTGTGCCAACTCCAAATTAGAGGCAATAATGACCGGTAAAGTGTCATTATCCCCTAAAAACACATACTTCAAGTGGCTTGGCAAGTCTTTGAGCTCCAACTTTGGTGGTTCCTCTAATGATGGTTTAGTACCCGAATCTATTTCCGCCGGTAAGCCTTCAAACTGGTGGGTCCATGGCGGCCGACCTTCCTTCAACGCCATCGCATCTTGCTTTTCTTCTTCAACCCGGAGTGCATAAGCATGTACCTGTTCAGAAAAATCACACAGGCAAACATCCAAACCATCCTCCTCATACTCATGCGGGTTGCATCCGTCAACTATATCTGCCATGAAACACTCATCAACACCATTAGCATTAGAATTGTTAGTAAAAACATTCAAACGCATTTTTCGATTTCCAAAAGTCATATCGACTGTACCAAATCTACAATCGATGACTGCATGTGCGGTGCTCAAAAATGGCCGACCCAAAATTACGTTTTGTTGTTGCTTTGGGTCCGCCGATGAGTAGTCCAAGACTAAAAAGTCAACCGGGTAATAAAATTCATCAATTTTAACAATGACATTTTGAACCATACCCCGGGGTAACTTATGAGACAAATCGGCTAAAACAACCGTTGTCTCCACCCTTGCTAACGGACCAAAATCATATTGGTCATATAATGGGTGAAGTGGGTGAACCAATGATTCTGTTTTCGCGTAGTAAAACTCGGTTTTGCCTTAACGTTCTTTCGATTTCCGGATCACATGACAATGGTGAAGCTTTGTGAGAACCTCTAGTATGCATGCACCTGTAGAACCTGCACACTAAACACACCAGTGTAAACCTGAAAATAACAAAGCAAAACTAACAAAATGACACTCGTTGCGCACTACTCCCCGGCAACGGCGCCAAAATTTGATGTGATTGTCGTGGGTCACGCAAATTTAATCCCAATAACAACTATAGATAGTGGTAAGAGGGTATCGAACTCAGGGAGTATGTGGAAAGTATGTCGATTATTTCGCTTTGCACTTAAACTAAGATTAAACTAAAATTGCAGAAATTAAAATTCAAGAGTTGATTGTTTTGATTTTAAGAACTAATATTAACTAATTAAATTTCAAAGCAAAGAGTGTTTTTGTAAACAGATTAGGAACAAGCGACCATCCTAGATTTCAGGTTTTAATTCACACTAATGTTTATGCTTAACTAGAAAGAACCACATAGACATGGCTCGTGTTTGATTATCTGTTTGTGATGAAAGAGAACTAAGTACTCGGATTATAAAATGCGAGGTTGTTACTCGATGATCAATTGACAATTATCCAACCCTAATCCCTCCCATGATATCTCGATTTCCAGCGGCACCAAGAACGTATGGTTTAGATTAACATCAAACAATAATCAACAATTTACAAACAAATATCCAAACACCATAATAACTCAAACAAACATTCAAAGTTATTATTCTAGAAATTCAAGCACAAACATAGTGTTTCAAAAGCAAACCTTACATCTAGGATGATCACCAAAAGTTTAGCCACGCATAGCTTGGTACATCATCTTCACACAACGATTAATGTTCATACGAATCGAATACACAAACCGAATGTTAGGAATTGTTTAGAACCAAGCAAGAACAAGCAAAATCGCCCCCAATGTCTCCCAAAAACGTCCAATCCCGAGAATACTTGAAAAGACACAATAAAAACTGACTTAATGAGGCAGTTACATGTTTTCTCGCAGACACCACCGTAATTTACGGTCATACCGTAAATTACGGTACACATATAAGTGTTACGGTACATGAAGACTGATTTACGGTGAGCTCCAGGCAAGAATCAGGTCCACCGTAAATTACGGTGGGACCGTAATTTACGGTGCCATCCTGATTTTTGTGCTTTGTTCCATCTTTTGTTCCTCACTCGACCCGTTCAACTTCAAACCTTCCAAAGCTGCATTTAATCCACGTTTTAGCTCCCGAACCGCACCTGAAACATAGGCAACAGTAGTTATCTAATTCAAGATAATTACACGATTAAGTGAAGGATTATTTCGTCTTTTAACATGATTAAGGGTTGTCCAATGGACCACCCGTCAAGGACAGCCATTAAATCCCAAGCATTAGCTGACTTTGTGGCAGATTTCAGTAGTGATTTGCAAAAGGAAGCTGAACTAGAAGTCCAACAGCTTGAAGAAATCAAGGATCCTTGGATACTGTTTACTGATGGAACCTCCAATGTGAATGGAACAGGTCTTGGAATACTACTAAAATCACCACAGGGGGACATAATACCCCACTCCATAGCTTGTGAATTTCAAACTACCAACAATGAGGCTGAATATGAAGCCTTGATAGCTGGTTTGCAAATTGCAAAGCATATGAGTATCAGGTATCTTGAGGTACATGTAGATTCTTTATTGATCACTAATCACTTTAATGGATCCTATGCTGTTAAAGGTGAAAAGCTAATCAAATATTTGGAGATAGTCAAAGAATTGGCACTCTCTTTTGTATCCTTTAGTTTGACACAGGTACCAAGGGAAGAGAATGCAGAAGCTGATGCATTAGCCAATCTAGGATCATCTTTGAAGATTCCTGAGGATATTGAGATCCCTATTATCCATATCCTGACCCCTGCTATCAAGGATCATGTAACCAATTTATTGGACTAGAAGCCTTTGCTCAAGTCAGAGAAAAGGAAGCTGAACTAGAAGTCCTTTATATCCTTTATTAATAGGAAGCTGAACTAGAAGTCCAACAGCTGAACTGAACTGATGCATTTGCTCAAGTCAGAGAAAAGGAAGTTATATCCTTTATTAAAAGGAATATTATTACTAGATTTGGCATCCCTTCTGAAATTATTTGTGATAATGGATCCCAATTTATTGGGAATAGAACCACTAACTTTTGTGACAGTTGGGGAATTAAGATGATAACATCAACACCAGTCCATCCACAAGCTAATGGTCAGGCAGAATCATCCAACAAGATCATCATCAACAATTTGAAGAAGAAGCTTGGATCTAAGAAAGGAAAATGGGCAGAAGAACTACCTTATGTGCTGTGGGCTGATAGAACAACCCCCAAGAATGCTACAGGCCAAACTCCATTTTCTTTGGTATTTGGGGCAGAGTCAGTGATCCCTACAGAGATGGTGGTTCCAACTGCAAGAACAAGTGTTCGTGATCCTGAAGAAAATGCTGAAAACTTGATTCAAGACTTGGATACTATAGAAGAAATCAGGGATTTAGCAAGGATAAGGATGGCCAGTTATCAACAAAGGATGGCTGGAGCTTACAACAAAAATGTCAGGCTCAGGAAATTCCAAGTTGGGGATATGGTATTAAGGAAAGCATTTCAAAACACCACCAATCCTGCTGATGGAAAGCTAGCACCAAAGTGGGAAGGACCCTATTTGATTGAAGCTGAAGCAGGAAAGGGGGCATATCGATTGCTAACAATGGAGGGTGATCTGCTACCTAGAGCTTGGAATGCTGTCCATTTGAAGAAATATTTCATGTGATCATGATCCATGATCCTTACCAGACAAGTATCCTTGAAGGATCCCCACTGATAGATGATCCTCTTTCTGGTAACATTCTAATCTTAAACTATTTCATTCTTTTTATTCTTACAAGGATAAGGATCCTGCGTCCTTTATCCTCCTTTTACTTGATTTCTGAGTTTTGAAGGTTCAGGTATCTTTAACTAAGCATTGAGTATCCACAGAAGTATCCAGTTGTTTGGGCTAGTCCCCAGTCTGGGCCTGTCCCCAGTTTCGCCAGTAGCGCACGATGATCCTGGTATAGTTCATGGCAATGGGACCAGTACCCGCTTTAGGGGCTGACAATTTCGTTGTACTGGCTATATTCAGGATCCTACGTATAATGGTAGACGTACCATACATCCGTTCCTAAGGTTTCAAACGTTTTCACGTTAGCTAAGGTTTTGGCATTTTCATGTCACTAAGTTTGGATAGTCGCCAGTAAGGGCCATACTCCAGTTTACATACGATCCTTTGGGCTTGTCCCCAGTTATCCTTTGGGCTTGTCCCCAGTTATCCTTTGGGCTTGTCCCCAGTTATCCTTTGGGCTTGTCCCCAGTTATCTTTTGGGCTTGACCCCAGTATATTGGGCTTGTCCCCAGAATTGTTGGGCTTGTCCCCAGAATTGTTGGGCTTGTCCCCAGTTACTAACATTCATCTTTTATTGGCTCAGTCCCAAGTAATATCTTATTTCAGGTTTGTGAAGATAAATGACCAAGGATTCTTACTTTTAACTAAGGTTTGTATCTTGGGTTATCCTAATTTTAAGTGTTAAAGGATAGGATCCTAACTTGGATTCTCAGGTATGATCCTTAACTGTTTTGATTTTATTCATTATGTGTTTAAGTGACACTTATCCTTTGACAACTGAAATTATGATCCTTAAATTATTTTTATGTGATCCTAGATCATATCCTTAAGGGATATTTTTTAATATTTTTTCCTTACTTGATAAGTTTGAACGACAATAGATTGAAAAATAAAATAACAATAAGGATATCAACACAGGATATAGCCAAAAAGTTAAAGTCATTTTATTCACAAAAGCTTAAACCCTTTTAAGGTTGTCAAAATTGCCAACCCACGTTTCTACCAGCAAAACGTGGCCCGTCCACATGGGTTGGCAAAGGGTGTCCATTGTTTGCAGGTCTAACAAGTGCAGGAAAATAAAGGCGGTAGGATCACAATGGCTTCATCCCCCAAACAGAGGATCCCTCCACCATTTGTAATCCTACCTATTGTTCAAAGGATCATCCATGATCCTCAACCCTAATTACTATTGTTCAAATACAGACCAACCATTGTTTACCAAAACACCATCAAAACAAAAAACCATAACCAAACTAAAAAAAATGGGCTCCGGCTACGTCTAGAAATATCCATCATCGCCCATTGTTGCAGCCTACACCTTCGCTGCACTACCATCTCCAGCTCAACTAGCTTCACCACCATGATCCTTGCCACTGCCTCCAGCCTCGATCGTCAGGATCTCCTCAGCCTCATCTTCATCATCCAGTTCAGCCAGCCTTGCCTTCCAGCCTTCCACATCCCAGTTGCTCCTGTCGAAGTCAGGATCCTGAGCTTCCAAGGCCATCTGGAGTTTAGTCTTGTACATGGCAATGGCAGCGGAGACTTTGGCGTCATCTGTGATCTCCTGCTTTTCATAATCAAAGTTGATCAGAATCTTGGCTGTTTCAGTTTTGGCATTTTGGAGGTCAGCAATCTTGAGATCCTTAAGCAATGCGACTTGTTGGAGGTCAGCAATATTCTTGTCCTGCTCCTCGACATGCCCAACATAGTCTTCAATCTCAGCAAATTTCTGCAAAGAAGATAAAGAACAGTTTAGGAACAAGTGATCCTCAAATAAGCTGGATACCTAAAGCAGGGATACGGATCCTTACCTCGTTGAAGTATTCAAGGAACTGGTGGCGGATCAAAGGCAGACCTTGCAGATCCTCAGCTTCGGAGGCTTTTCTTTTCTTGCCACCCCTTCCTTTAGCGGGTGCCTTGGGGATCAAAGCAGTTGGGCTGGCAGGAAGCTTCCTTGGAGGATCGGACGGTGTCTAGCTCAGTGACACTAAATTTGGAAGCGGATCTTGATGATTTTCCAGCGCCTACACACCCAAAACAGATAAGTGTCCTAATTGTATTCATATATAACTATTTATTTAAACATTTGAATATATAAAGAACAGGATACTTACTTGACATGGTGACAGAACCTGAGGATACCTCTTGTGAATCCTGGGTGATTATCTTGAATGATCTCGTTTCAGGATCAAGCTTTCTAAAGGCAGCAAGTCTCCCCTTGGTGGCAGCTGAAGGAATGATATGCGAGAATGTGATAGCTGTACAAAAAGAAACAAAAACATATTAGTTAGCATTATCAGAATGAGCTTACTTAGTGATCCTTCTAAGGATCCTCCAATCCTACCATCAGTGCTCCATTTCTTCGGCAAATCCTTTCCATCCGGGATAGAATCCCTTTTGACGAAGAAGAACCGCCGTTTCCAGTTGGTATCGTTTTTTGTAGCCTTAAAGATGGGATGCTCTTCTCCGAGTTTACGTTTGAATAAATATCGGTGGGATCCAAACGTTGTGAGATCATACATCTCAGCCAACTCCGACATTCCTAGGTCAATTCTTTCCTGCTCGATGATCCTTTCAAGGGTATAAAGGACCCTCCAGATCATCGGCATAGCTTGGATGTAGCAGATGCCGGTAAGGGAGAAAAAGGATTGAGTAAAGTCCAGGAAATGATAGGTGTATCCTATGGTGAAAGGTGTAACTGGGAAAGCTACCCAAGTTTCAGAGATGTTGTCACTGAGAGCAGTGGGATCAAAGGATCTGATAACAGTATTTGCTGGAAAACAGTGGCGGATTCTATCAATTTGTGCATCGGTGAAACAACAGCGTTCTTTTGTGGAATCTTTGATGATCCCTTGACTTTTTAAGGGGCGGTTCTTCTTGTGATCCTTGCCCGGTGAGCTTCGGAGCATCATTTTTGAACAAGATGATGGTAAAGAAAGAAGAGCAGAATATGAGAAAGGAGAAAGGAAAAGAATTACCTGTTTGATCGTCGAAGCAGAATTTAAAGGGAGTTCTCTTGAACTTAAATGTGAAATGATCCCTATCTCTAACTCTTATTTATAATGATGATTCTGCAGGGTAGTCATCTCACTGACGTCATGATCGCAACGGCTAGTCCGCTTATAACGGCTAGTTATCCGTTGGTTAAATATGGATAAGATCGACAAAATATAACTCATTTATTTACATATTTACTCCTTATATTTTGGGGGCAATTGTTAGGGGTGGATTTCTAAATGACCAGTGATCCTTATTTGCTGTTGGATTTAGTGATCCTCAATTCTGTCTGAAGCAGTGATCCTCAGAAGTGTTGCAGGATCAGGATCAGGATCATGGATAACTATAAGGATCCCAGTACTAATGATTGTCTACTTTGAATTCGTAAATGTTTTGCAGGAATATCAACTTGGACTTAGTCTTGGCGACATTCCTGGAGAATATTCTTAGTCTATTCCGCACGTGCATGGCCAGATATGGACGTTGTGGAGTTGTGGAAGACTTGCACCATTTGCGGAATGTTAGTTAGGCTTGATATTTTCTATTTGTAAAGGGGTAGCGAGCTATTTTAGAGACACTTAGCTATTTTTGGCTACACACACACTCATACAACCGCTCTCACTGACTCTCAACAAAACTCTTAGCATTTTTCATACATTTCTACACGTTACACTATAGTGATCCTTGTACTTAGCTCGCTATCATCCGAAGTTGTAACAGATTATTTGTTTAATTTGAGTTGGTGATCGGTAGTTTCCATCACCCAGGGTTTTTTGTGCCGGAGATCAACTCTTGATCAAGGGCTTTTTCCCCGTATAAATCTTCGTGTCATTTGTTCATTATACTTTATAGTGATCCTTATTGTTGTTCATCAATTCAAGCATCATACCTCACAACAGAAAGTTTGGTTACATTGTCATTGCTTGATTTTTGACCAAAACAGTTATCAGATTTGTTATAGGATCTGAACTTGTTGTTCTTGAATGAGGATCCTTGCTTCTCTTGCTTCGAGGATCCTGCTAACCTCTCCTGGATCCTTTTGTCATCCTCTAGCCGGATGAACCTAAGGGCCCGGGTTCTTACCTCATCTAGATTCCTGCATGGTGTCATAACAAGATCATCATAGAATAATGAATCCCTAAGCAATCCCATTTTAAAGGCTTCAACAGCCGTATCTATATCCAGGTTAGGGATATCTAAGGATTCTTTACTGAATTTAGTGATATAATCCCTTAATGATTCATTATTACCTTGGGTTATCCTATACAGATCACTAGTTAAACGCTCAAATTTTCTACTACAAGAAAACTGGTTATTAAATAGGTTAACTAGATTAGTAAACGAGGTAATAGAGTAAGGGGGAAGACTTAGCAGCCATTTAAGAGCTGATCCAGTAAGAGTGGATCCAAATCCCTTGCACAGACATGCTTCCTTTAACCTTTCTGGGATGGGATTGATCTCCATCCTTTCCCTGTACTGTGCTATGTGTTCTTCAGGATCTGTTGAACCGTCATACAACTTCATGGTAGGCACGTGGAACCTCTTAGGTATCTCAGCATCACAGATTGGTGGTGCAAAACGAGATATCTTGTGGCTCCCATCTGCAATCTCCGGGATAGGCTTGACCACTCCTGGGACACTTGATATCATATCCTTTAACTTTTGCAATTCTCTGGCCATGGCATGATTGATACCTGTATCCTGCATAAGGCCTTGGTTAGTGGTATAAGAATTATTGAAAGTGTTACCTCCCATTGGATTCAAATTAGGAAGAGCGGATGTGAATCCATATTGTTGGGGCTCTGGAATGACCGATGGACCAGTAGAAGCAATGGTCTGCATTGGAATAAAATCTCCCTGATGGATATCGGAACTCCCTGATTGCAAACTCCTTAAGGATTCCGGAATCTGGAAGGATCCATGAAACTGAGAGGATCCTTGGACCTGGGAGGATCCTGGGACGTAGGAAGATCCTTGAACCTGGGAGGATCCTTGAAACTGAGAAGATCCTTGAACCTGGGAGGATCCTGGAACATAGGAAGATCCTTGAACCTGGGATGATCCTGGAACATAGGAGGATCCTTGAACCTGGGAGGATCCTGGAATATAGGAGGATCCTTGAACCTGGGAGGATCCTGGAACATAGGAGGATCCTTGAACCTGGGAGGATCCTTGAAACGGCCAGAATCCTTGAATCTGCTGCGCTCCTGAGCATCCTCCTGAGCTTACAAAGGATCCTATATGCTGAGGATGGGATCCTGCTGGTTGGAAGTATGACCCTGAAGCCTGAGTCATTGCTGATGATCCGTAATGCACTCCTTTTGGCCCTCCCACATATTGAACGTCTGGAACCGCTGAAGGCTGAGAAGTTATAACCGGAGTATCGAAATTCAAAGATCTGGGCATCAGTGGGGAATGATCCTCTGCCGATCTCTTCTGTTTCTTGATGTCTCCAATTTCTCTAAGAATCTTTTCATTGGTCTTATCCTGCTGCTGTATATGCTCCTTCATCTGCAAAATCAGAGTAAACAAGTCACTAGTAGTAGGAGTATAAGAAGCAGAAGAAGTTGGAGGTTTTGAGAAAATGGGAGTCGGTTTCTTCTCGGCATTTTTCTGAGGTCCAGAAGGTGGTGGAGGCAAAGGTGGAATGCCCTGGGATGAATTGACTGCAGGCATCGCACTGGAGGTGTTCTTTGATGATGAAACCATCTGCTTGGATGTAACGAACCGAAATGATCACAAAAATGCGAATTTCTTAGGAATGAAGCACCAATTGCCCCACGGTGGGCGCCAAACTGTTTTGGTCAAAAATCAGACGAGGATAATGCAACCAAACTCTCTGTTACGGGGTATGATGCTTGAATTGGTAAACAATAATGAGGATCACTATGAAATCAATTGCACAGGGGACACAAAGATTTATACGAGGAAAAAGCCCTTGATCAATGTATGATCTCCGGCATAAAAAACGTCGGGTGATGGAAACTACCGATCACCAACTCAAATTAAACAATAATCCTTTTACAACTTCGGATGATAGCGAGCTAAGTACAAGGATCACTATAGTGTATCGTGTAGAAACGTATGAAAAATGCTAAGTGTTTTGCCGAGAGCTGGTGAGTGTAGTTGTACGAGTGTGTGTAGCCAAAAAATAGCCAAGTGTTGTCTAATTAGCTCGCTACCCCTTTTAAATTTAGTAAAATATCTAAATAACTAACTATCCGCAATTCATGCCTTCTCCCCACGATCTCCATAACGTTCACCATGGTCAAGCACATGCGGAATAAATGTGGAATATTCTCCAGGAACGTTACCAAGACTAAGTCCAAGCTGGTACTCCTGCAAAACAATACCGAAATCATAGCAGACAATCATTAGTATAAGGATCCTTAGGATGATCCATGATCCTGATCCTGAAGCACTTCTGAGGATTACTAACTGACACAGAAGTAAGGATCACCAAGCAGGATAATAATTGAGGATCACGGGTCATTAAGAAATCCTCCCCTAACAAGAATATCTTGTTTCAGCATCTAACAGACTTTTACTAACATAATAGACAGGATATTGCTGACCTTCATGGTCCTTTATAAGAATGGCACTTACAGCATTCCCTGATACAGCGAGGTATAGGGATAGTGGTTCACCATTTTCAGGCTTCATCAATAGAGGTGCAGTTGAGAGATATCGCTTAAAATCCTGCAAGGCTGCTTCATGCTTTGCTCCCCATTCGAACTTCTTGTTCTTTTTGAGGATATCATCAAATTCCTTGCATTTTTCCGAGGATCTTGAAATAAATCTGTTCAACGCTGCTACTCGGCCTGTTAGTCGTTGAACATCCTTCATATTTGAAGGTGATTTGATATCCAGGATGGCTTTAATCTGTTCCGGGCTTGCCTCTATTCCTCTTTTAGTCACCATATATCCTAGAAACTTTCCTGCTCCCACTCCGAAATGGCACTTAGCAGGATTTAGCTTCATATTGTATTGATCCAGGATATCAAATGCTCCCATGATATCAAGGAGGTGATCCTCAGCCTTTCTAGATTTCACCACCATATCGTCAATATATACCTCCATGGTATCCCCCAGCTTATCTTTGAACATCATATTCACCAATCTCTGGTATGTTGTACCTGCATTTTTCAAACCGAAAGGCATAGCAGTATAGCAATAAATACCTGTTGGTGTCATGAAGGCAGTATCCTCCTGGTCCGAAGGTTCCATTTGAATCTGCTGAAATCCTGAGGATGCGTCCATGAACGTTAACATCTCATGCCCAGCAGTAGCATCCACCATTGCATCGATATGAGGAAGAGGGAATGGGTCTTTAGGACAAGCCTTATTCAAGTCCGTGTAATCTACACAGACCCTCCATTTCCCATTTTTCTTCTGTACTACGATGTCACGGCCCATGACCCGGTTTGACCCGTTTCAGGAGCCGCGGCAGAAAATACTGCGGTATTTATTTAATTGAGTTTTACAGCGGAAGTTTTCATCAGGATCTTTTAAAAATGTAAATATTTCCCGATTTATTTATTTCACAACGCGGGATAAAAACCCGGTAATTTACAATCATTTGATTTCACAAAGAAATCTTTTATTTTACAAAACATGTTTCTTTATTTTATACTGAGCCACTTCCTTGAGCTTGTAGTGCTATATGGCACTTTTTCTTGATTTATAATAGGTCACCTGAAACATGTTTGAAAAAGGTTTTGTCAGCGGGAAATACTGAGTGAATCATTCTATTTTGCATAATGATGCATAGTTATCAATTACAACATAAGAGCGATTACAATGGCTTCTATCTTATTTTTATCTGGCCTTCTGTCACAATGGTGACATGTCACAATGGTGACGATGGTCATACCACTATTTAGATCAATGAACCTAAATAGTGACGATTATCCCTGTAGGTCAATGAACCTAACAGTGATTATCCCGAGTAGGTCAATGAACCTAACTGGGAGACAATTAGTAATGTGCACAATACCTCACTAACCAGTAATTCAAGATATCCATGACTTAGTCCCTGTAATTATAATCTTGAAAATAATTTGAGGTATTGTAAAATATTTGATAAAAAGATAATGACTCACAAACTGTGAGAAAAGGAGAATGACTCACTTTGCAGATTTATACGGGCAGAGCCTAGCCTACTGATTAGCCTTTTATCCTAATTTCAATAACAAGCACACAATTTGGGTTAGTAATCAATCCAGCATTTACGATAACTCACGAGATCAAATTCTCACAACGAACGACAAAGTGCAATACTTCATCCATCGAATTAATGATGATCCGTCGAATTAACAACGAATGACAAAGTATAATACTTTATCCATCGAATTAACGATGATCCGTCAAATTAATGACGAACGATAAAGTATAACCCTAATGTGGGCGGCACTTAAACATTCATTGGATATTTGGATCAATCGGACAATGAATCGTAGCAGCGATTGTGCTAATACCCTGATTGCAGCATCAATTTAGTGCCTGTGTATGTTAATTGTGATTTTTGAGAGTAAAATGACGAAATCTCAGCGTAGAATTGGAATTTCTACGACGTTTTAGATCCAGAATTCAATTGCCAATGTTCTGTATTTATACACGGTTTTTGCCAAGCTTACGGACCGTAAGCTTAATGACCTTACGGTCCGTAAGGTACACAAAATGCTTATATTGTTGCCACGTGTGGGACTAGCTCAGATGAGTCGACACTTTCTCAAAATTCAACTTGGACAGCACGTAATTTGGATAATCGTTAACTAGGGTTTACCCCCCCTGAGTTTTAGGGGCCCTAATCCTGATTCTGAAAATTATGAAAATCTTAGGGTTTGCACAGAATCACTTGGGTGTTTCAATTAGGGTTTCCTATTGGTCAAATTAATTTCATAATTATGACTTTTGATGAGAGTCGTTACATTCTTCCCAACTTAATAAAAATCTCGTCCTCGAGATTTACTGGAATAATTGAGAATACTTTGTCTTCCTTTTGAATTCCAGTTCCCAAGTATATAAGGATCCTGTCTTTGAATCCTACTTTACTTAACACTATTTGTTTACCTTTATATCTTAGAAAGGTACTACCAAAGATTCATCTTATAGACATTTCTTGAGATTGTATACATGAAATATATCATGTATTCCAACTAACCTTCCTGGTAGTTGTAAACTATAAGTAACTGATCCAATACGTTGAATTACTGGAAATAGTCCTACGTACTTTAGTCTTAGCTTTCCTTTCTTACTCCTTTCCAAGGAGATACTTTTAATAGTATTTTGTCTCCAACTCGAACTCCAACGGCTTTTATCTATTATCTGCATAATTCTTATGACTATCTCTTGCCGTTTTCAGCTTTTCCCTCGTGATACTGAATATCACAGTCGTAGTCACTTAGGATTTTCATTCATCTCCTTCGCCTCAAATTCTTTTCGCCTAAATATATATATCTTAACTTCTTATAATCTGTATAGATAGTATCCTTACTTCCATACAGATAATGTCTCCAAATCTTAAGGCAAAATTATGGTTCTTAATTCTAACTCATGAGTGGTATAGTTTCTTCGTACCTTTTTCAATTGTCTTGATGCATATGCAATTACCTTTTTGCATTGTATTAACATATATCCAAATCATAGCTTTGAAACTTCACCATATACTTTAAAATCTTCTGTTCTTTCTGGTAAGGCTAGAATTTTATAGTATTGGTTAACTTAGTTAATGGTATAGCTATTTTGAAATTTCCTTAATAACTATCTATAATACTAAACCTACAAAATTCCTAATTTCCATTGCTGATTGCAGAATCTTCCATTTGGTAATTACTGCTATCTTAGTAAGATCTAAGTGAATACCTTCATGATTCACCATATGACCTAAAATTACACGTCTAGCAGCCAAAATTCATTCTTCGAAAATTTGGCGTAAAGCTTTTCTTTTCTTAACAAAATTAAGAGTACATGCCAGTGCTATCAATGTTCTTTCCTACTTTTTGTAATAAATAAGTATATTATCTATGAAGACAATTACCAATTTATCCAAATAGAGTTTACAGACCCTATTTATCATGTCCATGAATGCTGCAGGTGCATTCTTTAATTCGAATGGCATGATTGTAAACTTGTAATGACCATACCTAGTTCTGAAAATAGTCTTAGGTACCTTTTCCTCTTATACTTTTAATTGATAATATCCGTAACATAAGTTGATTTTAGAAAACTATCTATCTTCCTGGAATTGATCGAATAGATCATTAATTCTAAGTAATGAGTATTGATTCTTAATTATAACCTTATTCAATTTCCTATAATCAATACACATTTGAACCATACTTTTTCTTAACAACCAATAATGTGCTAACCGATAAGGTTCCCTGGTTTATCGGTATAATTCCTGGAATTAAATGAATCTTAAATTCTATCTTCATATCTGGTGGTAATCCAGGTAAATCTTCTGGAAATATATCTGGGTATTCTAAATTTACAGAAATTTCCTTAATTTCTGTATCTTTAGTATTAATGATTACTAAAATCATATATACTATTCCTTTGCCTTCGTTCATAATTAGCAATTTCCATTACTGATATGAACTTCATAGGCTTACATGGTTTATCTCCTGTAATCATAATTACTTCTCCGATGGTTGATTGTATTTCTAAGAAATTCTGATCATAGATAATGATCACAACATCGAATTCAACTAATTTTACAGATAATAGGATTGCAGAAAACTTATAACTTATTTCTAGGTTCTGCATAACCTTATTTATTTTAACTGAATTCCCATCTGCCGTTTCTAATATAGAAATTTATCTAATGCTGGTTAATGGTAAGTTAAGAGTTTGGCAGAGTAAAGTATTTATAAAACTTTGGTTTGCACCAGAGTCAAATAATACTGTTGTGTAAACGTTGTAAGCTAAGAACATACCGGCTATCACATCTGGAATCATCTCGGCTTCATGAGTAGTCAGCTGAAAGGCTCTCGCATTCCTTTTTGCTCTTTCTGCTGGTTTGGCTTGATTGTCAAATGGTTTATTCAGTTTTGGACAATCTGGCCTAAGATGTCCAGTTTCTCTACAGTTGTAACAAACTGAAAATTTCTTCCTCCTACAGTCTTCTTCTTGATGCCCTGGAATCTTGCAAAAATTGCAATATCCTTTGCATCTTCCAAAATGCTTCCTTTTGCAAAAATTGCAAAATGGACTAGTAGAAGATTGCCCATTCCCTCCTTTCTTGAAATTGTTATGGTTACCCGAACTGAATTCTTGGGTAATCTTTTGGGCTACTTCCTTCCTTCTATTTTCTTCTCTTGTCCGTACTAGCTCGTCAGTCATAGTATTGGCTAGTTCTACTGCATCATCAATTGTGCGAGGTTTCGCAGCCTTGACGATATTACGGATTTCGGAAATTAATCCCCAAATATAACGAGAAATAAGTACCGGTTCTGGCGAAGTCAGGGTTGGTACCACTCGAGCATATTCGAAGAATGTCGTAGTATACCCTCGACAATCTACATCTACCATCCGATGAGTTAGAAACTTATTTGCCATTTGTTCCTTTTCGTACTCAGGACATAATTTTCTTTCTACAAGACTCTTAAATTCTTCCCAGTTTATAGCATACGCCATCCTTCTTCCTTTTGCTTGTAACATCGTATTCCACCATTCTAGCGCCACTTCTTTGAAAAGGTTTGATGCATACATGACCTGATCATCCTGAGCACATTTACTTATGGCAATTACTGCCTCGGTTTTCTCTAACCAACGCAGTGCCGCAGTCGCTCCTTCATTGCCTGCAAACTCAGTGGGTTTACAAGCAAGAAATTCTTTGTAAGTGCAACCAGGCGTTGCAACTTTCCTTTTCTTAGGGAGCGGAGCTTGCCGTGGTTCATTATCATGATTAACATGATTACCGCCTCCATTTACGCTATTACTAAAATTATCTTCAGAAATGCGTTTACTAGGAACAACTTGTTGCGGTTCATTTGGATTTTTAACAGCAGCAATGATTGCTGGAATAGCATTGGCTATCCCTTGAGCAACTATTCCTGGAATAGTGTTGGCTATCTCTTGAGCAATGATATTTTCTATATCTTGCCTAGTCACATATTGATTCCCCGATTGTTGCTCAGATTGATTACCCTCATTAACTGGTTCATTATTAGCGTTTTCCATCTGATATCTATTTTATAGATACATAATTAGTATAAAGGAAATAATTCAATGTCACAATTTAGTTGCACATAATCACATAAACGAATATACAAACAAAATTCTAATATTTCCTTATATCATGTTTCTATATACACCCGTTTTATTATTTATTTTACACATACTGATTTTACTGTTACTATTATACAACCACAGTTTCATAATCCCCTATCCTTTGTCAGATGATGTTCTAGTAACGGCGTTTCTTCTCATCGTATTTCCAGGAGATCTGTCCCAAAGTCTCTTGGATCCTATTCCCAGCATCCATGTTGTCAAAATGATGAAGTTCAGTCCTATTTTCGTTACTTATTGGTGAATTTGGTAAAAGTTCTGGTTTGTACTTAGGAAAAAGCCTATAGGGATGGTTTTGTAACAGTATTTCATTATCCAACCATTCGTCTATATTCCAGTGATTCGAAGAGTTTGGAATAGATGGTTCTAAGTTCATAAAATTATTTTCGTTAACAGGCTCAATAGTATCATCGGTTGCCATTATAAAATCTAGTTCTTCTTGAGATGGTAACTCTTCAATTTGCCTAGAGCTTTCCCCAATTTCCATTTTCTTAGGCTTAGGTTTCTCGAGAGGTAAAGCGTTAAATTCTATAGGTTATTCTATGTCTGGAATATACCTATTAAAATCTCTGGAAACTTCGATTCTTACTGGATAGAGATTTAAATTCTGAAGGGCTTCTGACAGATCACTCATGCTATTTAACAAAATACACATAATTATTAAATCATACTAAAATTTTATAGAACAAATTTTTAAATAGTATTTCATACTACCAAAACAACTAAAATTTAAAACATGTTAGAGCTTTTGAGATCGTTGATACTTGTGCTGGATTAGTTTAATAGTAGTTAGTAGCAAATTAGAATGTACAAGGGCTTGTTTTGTAATTCTCTAATAGTAATGTTCCTGACCTAGTGTAGATAAGATTCCAGCAAATTTATAAATTTGCTGGCAGATCAGGAACACACTATAAATAGCCCTCACATTGTAACCTTGGCAAGCTTTTGGCTCTTGAATGAATATTGGTGTTGTTACTTTCTCTTGCTGATCTAGTGCTTAAATCTGATATCCAAGGTTGTTTATTGCTATATCTCATTGTTTGGATTCAATACAACACTTGTTGTATTCATTAATCCATTAGCTTCCCTTCATCTTTGATATTTCTTAACTTTTCATATCTCAAACACCTAATCAATAGGTGTTATGGGTTAAAACAACCAACCACTAAGATCCGGATACGTTTTGGGATCTATAATTTGGTATCAGAGCCTTTGTGCTCTTGGTTGTTGTGTTCTTGTTGAGATTTTTCATTGTTTTGAAGGTTTTTCAAAGTTTCAAGGTTTTTCAAATTTTTGAGCTTAAAATGGATTGATTTGGTGTGTTTAATCAATAGGTTGTTGTTAATACATGATTAGGGAGTCATTTTGGACATTTTGATGCATCAAAACATGGTTTTTGAGCTGTTTTTGAGTGATTAGAGGGTTTTTGTTCGTGTTAAACCCTCTGTCCAGCGAAAATAATTTGAAGACAGCGAACAATATTTGAATACAGCGAAATTATTTTTGAAGACAGCGCACTCAGCGTTGAATATAGCGAAGTATATTTAGTCATTGAGGTCCTTATCGCATAATCATTAATTTCGGCGACCATCGTTGGAGCGAAATTGTTGATCATTAGCGAGATAGTGTCAGTTGTCCCTTGAGCGAAATTATCGAAGGCGACTTCGAAAGCCGTGATAGCGAACCACAGCGTTCTTATCACGGTTATCGGTGAAATTAACCTAACATCTGTCTGTGTTTTGATTTGTCAGCGAAGTTATCTTGATCGCTCGCTCTAGCGAAGGTCGAGGATCAGTCAGTGAAGGTGAACAGGTGTCTTCGTGTACCAGTGAAGTTAAGCCTCTAGCCGGTTAACCTGCGACCTGTCGGCGAATTTAAGTTCTGATCAGCTAAAATTTGTCTAAACAAGCCAAGATGTCGCTAAATCAACTAAGTCCAATTGCACAAGCTGAACTCGAGACTGGAACCACCACTCGACCACCAAAGTTGAAGGGTGCTGAAGACTTTAGCACTTGGAAGACTCGCATTCAATCGTTCTTCGAGTACATGGACTACAATCTGTGGCTCTCTGTCACCGCTGGACCCCACATTCCAACGGTTGTCCAAGGAGATGCGGTGGTGGCCAACCGTGATGCAACCACCTTCACTGATGAAGACAAGGCTCTAATCCAACGTGATCGTCGTGCTCATGCTGCTTTAACTATGGCACTATCAACTGATGACTGCAACATGTTTGAAGAACACCGAACTGCAAATGCACTCTGGAATGCATTGATCGAGTACTACGAGGGTAATGAAGAGTTGATTGAAAGCAAGAGAGATATGGTGCAGAAACAATATGACATGTTCTGTGGAGTTCGCGGAGAAAGTCTTTCTGATCACATCAGTCGCTTTCTGAATATGATGACCAAAATGAAGAAAGCGGGAAACCCTGTCACAAACCGTGCTGCAATAAAGAAGCTGCTAGATTCACTCCCCAAGGAATGGAGCCTACAATGCATGATGATCAAGAAGGATTTCCTCAACAATCCAAATCCTGTTACTCTGATCGACCTGATCAACACCCTAAGAGCCTTTGAAATGGATGTCAGCAAAAGAGAATTGAACACTGCCAGTCCCACGGCCAGTTACCCACCAAAGTCTGCTCAAACCTCTGTTGGACTGAAAAATGTAGCATTTCTCGCTTCAGGTGGTATCCCTCCACAAGATTCTGACCTAATCTACGCCAACGCCTCTGCTAGCGCATCGAAAGCTCCACAACTTGTTGAGAAGTCTATCACTGTTGACACTCAAGCTTTGAAAGTGTCCACCGAAAATGTGGCACTGTTCAACACATTTCTGAGCAGCTATGAAGCCCTGATGTCTGGAGAACTGAAAAAGGAGATGTTCACTGCTGAAGACATGTATCAAGTTGATCCAGATGATATGGAGGAAATGGATCTGAAATGGCAAATGGCCATGATCACCTTGAGGCTGAAGAAATTTCAAGACAAGACAGGAAAGCGTTTGGGTCTGGGAAAGGCTGGTTTTGACAAATCCAAACTTAGGTGCTACAACTGCAAGAATCTTGGCCATTTCAAGCGGGAGTGTCCTCTATTGAAAGAAGGAAACAGTGAAACTACTCCTGCTGTAAAGCAAATCACTGTCGAAGAAAACAAGAACAACGCATCTCCCAGCACGCCAAAAGCTTTAGTCGTTGAAGACTATGATTGGAGTGAAGAAATTAATGAAGCAAAGGAGCAAGTCAACAAAGCTCTGATGGCTAAGATCTCAAGTGAATCCTCATCGAGGCAGACACCCGGAATTCCAAAAGGAGACAATACTGCTGACAAAGGGTTGAAAAGCATTCTCACTCCAGTGAAGCCTGAAAATGAAAAGAAGTGTGGAGAAGCTGGGGAGCATGTGTCGAAGGAGACATCTGAAAAGGATAAGGAAAAGGTCCCAGCAGCCGCAATGAAAGCAGATTCATCAAAGGAGAAAGCAGACAAGGACTTGGTAAACAGTATTCCTCTTAGTTTCAAGGAAAAGTTATGCACACCAGCATGCGTTGATGTCGTGGCACATTACAAGTCTCTTAATCTAGAATTTGAAAGACAAAAAGACAAGGCCTTAAAAATGAATAAAGAACTTAAACTGAATGAGGCCGCATACCAGAGAAAGTTGAATTCAACTTTAGCTGAGATGCAAACTCTAAAAGAATTTGTGATTAGAAAAGATTTCATCATTAACGATCTCACAGATAGATTAGAAAAGGCCTTAAATGAAACTAACAAATTGCAAATTATCATTGATAAATGGAATGTCAGTCAAAAGGCCTTTACTGATATCAAAAACTGCCAACGACCAACGTATGTGAAAGACGGGATCGGATATAAGGATAGGCAAGGAAACGAAAGAAAACTCTTTCTTCCACCACATAGCAAAAACTATGTGCCTATACCTACTCCTCATCCCGAAAATGATCTCATTGATGAAAAGGCCTCTGTAGAACAAAACGATTCTGGTAAAAACGAAACAACCGCTAACTTTTCTAAAAGTAATGCAGATCCAATTGTGTGTAAAGAAGATGTGTGCGATGAGGATGGAGACTGCGGCGGTTCAAAAATAGGAATCGGATATTCAGGCGACAGTTATTCCACCGTTAACTGGTTCGTCTGGAATTGTTCTAAGAAAAACAATGTTAAGGATGAATGTAATAATTTAAGTAGGATGGATGACTGTAATGGCCGAGTGCCTAAATTTAAATCTTCGGATGACTGTAAGGGCCATGTGCCTACATTTGAGACCCGTGATCGTGAACATGCTATGTTTGAATGTCATGATTTAAATTCTGCATTTTGTGATGATAAAGTTGTGTGTGAATCTCCTGTATTTGTGCCAGAATTGAAAAAGAATAGCTTTGGAAAATTCCTCACCGAGGAAATTCCAGAATTTATTCCATCTCGAACAGGTATGACAGATTCTGAAGATCAAGGCAACGAAGACTCAAGCACTGCTTCAAGCCTTGAGGATGAGCAAATGTCAGAAACAACAGACAGTGAGAGCACATAATTCTCAAGTGAAGAAGCCGTGAAGACCTCAAGTGAAGATCACACAACAAATGATGAAAGCTCTGAAAGCTCAAGTGTTGAAACTATTAAAGACCAAAATCCAGAAAGTTCAAGCGAAGATCACAGCTGCAACGATTCAATTTACGAAGCAAGTGAAGAACATGACTCAAGTGAATACCATACGTCCGAAAGCTCGTCTGATTATGACAATGATGAAGAATGTTCAGAAGATGAAAGCAGAGTTGACAAGAAAATGAAGAAAGCAGAAAGCTCAAGACACTCATCACATACATCATCTTCTAACACCAAAAGACCCAAACATAAAAGATGTTTTCGCTGTGGTCATTTAGGACATACAGCGAAACATTGTAAAACCAAGAAGCTTTCTAAACCAGAGCATGATCTTCTTACAAACGTCACATATCAGTTAAATTATCTTAAGAAGTCTGTTAAAAATCTGGTTGAGTCAACGGCCTATTTTTGGAAACAAAAAGAGGCCAAAGTGGGTCAAAATCATGATAGATTCGAAATGAAACAAATCTGGGTTCCCAAAACTTACTAATTTGTATATTTGTGTCCTTGTGTATATCAGAATAAACTCCAGAAATGGCTCCGCATGCTCATGGAATACATCTGGCACGTAGACAGCGGATGTTCAAGACACATGACAGGACTGAAGGAACTCCTGAAGAATTTTCGCTTCATCGATGGTGATTTCGTATCTTTCGCTGGAGACGAGAAGGGAGGAAAGATTGTTGGAATAGGAGATGTGGTGTCTGAAGCCCTCACTCTAGAGAATGTCAACTATGTGCCGGAGCTGTGCTACAATCTCATGAGTGTTTCTCAAGTCTGTGATAAAGGAATATCGGTGCTTTTCAATGACATGGAATGCTTGTTCCTGAAGCCCGGATATGTTGTTGCTGCTGAAATGATCATGCTCACAGCTCCAAGACAAAACAACACTTACGTGCTAAACATGAAAAACGCCAAGACAAATGACAACTTAACCTGCCTGATCTCTAAGGCTTCAGAATCGGAATCACTGCTTTGGCATAGGCGACTGGGGCATGTTAATTTCAAAAATATGAACAAACTTTCTAAGTTAAACTTAGTTAGAGGTCTTCCAATTAAGGAATTTCCATTTTCTGAAAAATGCATTGCATGCGCCCAGGGAAAACAGCATAAGAAACCGCACAAGTCCAAAGCAGTGAACACGATTACGGCACCTCTTCAGTTGTTGCATATGGATCTTTTTGGTCCAATCAGTGTTAAAAGTCTTGCTAAAAGTTCTTATTATCTGGTGATTACAGATGATTTCTCTCGGTTTTCTTGGGTTTACTTTCTTGAGGCTAAAAGTGAAACAGCGGAAATTCTCAAGGCATTCATTCCCTTGATTGAGAACGTGACCAAATTAAAAGTGAAGTCAATCAGAAGTGATATTGGCTCGGAATTCAAGAATCAAACTTTCATATCCTTCTGTGCAGAAAAGGGAATTCATCTTCAATACAGTGCAGCCAGAACTCCTCAACAAAATGGGGTTGCTGAACGCAAGAACAGAACATTGATTGAAGCCGCAAGGACCATGTTAGTGGACTCAAAGCTTCCAATCATCTTCTGGGCAGAAGCAGTTAACACGGCTTGCTACGTTCTGAACAGGGTTCTCATTGTAAAACCACATGGAAAAACGGCATATGAACTTCTTTTCAAAAGAAAGCCGCTTATTGATTTCTTCAGACCATTTGGTTGCTCATGCACTCTTCTAAACACTCAAGAGAATCTCATCAAGTTCGAAGCAGTGGGTGATATCTGCTACTTCATGGGATATTCATCCACTCAAAAAGCTTACAGAGTCTACAACAAAAGAACAAAGATGGTGATTGAGTCGTACTACGTTGATTTTCAAGAAGGAAATTACACTAACACCGGAAGTACTCCCGACTGGTTTTATGATGTAGGTGTGATCTTCAACACCTTTGAAATTCCAGAAGATATTCCAGAAGCAGAACCTGCAGAAGTCGCTCAAGTTGAACCTCTATTTGATACTTCAGATATTGGTTTCACTCCATTCACTACCCGTTTCACTCCATTCTCTGCTAATCCACTTCTCTCTGTGGATGAAGCAACTGGTGAC
Source organism: Helianthus tuberosus (assembly GCA_030545235.1). Taxonomy (NCBI): domain Eukaryota; kingdom Viridiplantae; phylum Streptophyta; class Magnoliopsida; order Asterales; family Asteraceae; genus Helianthus; species Helianthus tuberosus. The sequence continues at coordinate 28,749,592 of CM060437.1, read as the reverse complement.
ACTTCGCCTGAGAACACCACTGAAAACGGTGCTTCTTCTTCACAGGCGAACGTGGATGAACCAACACAAGAAGATGATCTACCAGTGATTTATGTGGACGAACACTTCACCAACCTTCCGTAGCAAATTGAAGCTCTGACAAATGCTGGATACAAGACGAATCGAAATCATCCTCTTGAAAATGTTATCGGAGCAGTCGAAGAAGGAGTGCGTACACGCGGGCAGTCGTCAAGCATCAACAAAGGGCTATTTGCAGCTTTTCTGTCACAATCAGTTCCACGGGACATCGAAGACGCTATTCTAGACTCCAGTTGGGTTCAAGCAATGCAGGAAGAATTATCTCAATTTCGCAAACTCAAGGTCTGGGAGTTAGTAGATCTACCTGAGGGAAAATTTCCGATTGGTACCAAATGGGTGTTTCGTAACAAGATGGATGATCGTGGAGTTGTAATCAAGAACAAGGCCAGATTAGTGGTGCAGGGTTTTCGGCAGGAAGAAGGAATCGACTACGAAGAAGTTTTTGCTCCGGTTGCACGACTGGAAGCCATCAGAATATTCCTGGCTTACGCGTCATACAGAAATTTCAAAGTCTTTCAGATGGACGTAAAGAGTGCCTTTCTGTATGGGAAGGTAAAGGAAGAAGTCTACGTGTGCCAGCCTCCAGGTTTCGAAGATCCTCATTTTCCAGGACGCTACTACAAGTTGGACAAAGCCCTCTATGGTCTTCACCAAGCTCCACGTGCTTGGTACGAGACTTTGTCAACTTATCTTTTGAAGTGTGGATACACCAGAGGAACGATTGACATGACTCTCTTCACCAAAAGAGTCGGGGAAGATGTAATGCTGGTTCAGATTTATGTGGACGATATCATCTTCGGGTCGACTAACGAAAAACTGTGTAGAGAATTCGAGTCTGTCATGAAGGCACAATTTGAAATGAGCATGATGGGAGAGCTGACGTTCTTCTTGGGGCTAGAAGTGAAGCAAAAGGAAGACGGGATTCTTATTCATCAGGCCAAGTACATTCGGGATATTCTCGCAAAATACAACTTGAATGACTGCAAAGTTGCAAGTACTCCATTTGCATCTCAGACAGAGCTTACTCTTGATCCTCAAGGAAAACCTGTAAACAAGTCATTCTATCGCTCGATGATTGGATCTCTGATGTACTTAACAGCCAGCAGGCCTGACATCATGTGGGCTGTCTGTCTCTGTGCTCGCTTTCAGACTAATCCCAAGGAATCTCACGAAATCGCTGTAAAGCGCATCTTCCACTATCTCAAAGGAACTCCGAAACTAGGTCTTTGGTATCCTAAAGATAGCAATTTTGATCTTATTGCTTATTCTGACAGTGATCATGCAGGTTGTAAAGTAGATCGCAGGTCTGTATCAGGAGGATGTCAATTCTTGGGAAATCGTCTGATCTCATGGCAAAGCAAGAAACAGACAACTGTGTCCACCTCAACCGCTCAAGCAGAATACACCGCGGCCTACAGTTGTTGTTCACAAGTTCTCTGGATACAAAATCAGTTGTTGGATTATGGAATCAACATCATGAAGACTCCTATATTCATAGACAATGAGGCATGTCTGGGAATTGTGAAGAATCCCATCCACCACTCCAGAACGAAGCATATCGAAATTCGCATTCATGCAATTCGAGATGCGTACGAGAAAGGCTACATTCAAGTGGTACCAGTGGATACAACCCAGCAACGGGCAGACATTTTCACTAAAGCTTTCGACAAAACGCGATTCAACCAGCTGGTAACCTGGTTGGAGATGGTAAATTTCCTTGAATGGAAATGAATCTTGTGTCCAAAAGCTTTCGTAAATACACTATCCCTGTTCATAGTTTTTCATTAAAAAAAAAAAAAAAAAAAAAAAAACCGTTTGTTGAAAGTAAAACAAGTATCGTACAGCGTTGCTCACCAAAAAGATTTTCTGATTCTTAAAATTTCATTTTCGGGCAAATGGACTTTCGAAAATAAAGATTTTAGGGGGGATATTCCAGAAAATCAAAACGAGATGCTTGTTTCTGACTCCTGTTAGAGGAAATGATAGAAAATTGCTAACGCTTTGCTATTTCCTGCAAAACAGAAAACAAAACAAAAAGAAATCGGGGTACCAAGCAACGACGTGTCGGTAGATTCAGCAACACCGACGAGTAAACTGCTGTTAGGGAGGAAAACATAACATCTACACAAGGATTCTGGCTTCTCTCAGGCATTACGCATCTTGTGGGTAACACGTTGCGGCATATGGCTTAATGGTCTTAAATCTTGTGTTGATAGATTGCCAAAGTCTGAGATCTCGGGTCTTTATATTGGTTTCCATTCGGGGGGTATCATAGTTGGTCTTCTGCTGCATCCAGATACATGCTGACCTAGAACTTCTATGATATCCCTTCAATAATAAGCGCCTTAAAAAAAAAAAAAAAAAAAAAAGAAAAAAAAAAAAAAAAAAAAAGCCAAACCCTTTCATAATAAGTGCCTTTTGTGGCCAGAAACCTCTTGATGGATTAGTTTCGGTCTCTCTGCTGTACGAAAGTACTGACCTGTTCACCGAACTATCTGTCTCGCCCTCGATAGATCTTGGAATCTCTGTTGTACGAAAGTACAGACCTGATCTCCGTTCTATCGTTGAAAATGAATGGATCCAATATACTCACCCGTTATGAAGAACCTTTGTGCATACCTTGATCACGGGGGTATGTCCTGATGTGGGATTCACGGGCGTAATGTTTCTATTCTCTATAGCTTGTGTGGGGGCCATAGAAGTCTTGTCAATATTACCGAAAACATGATAATAGCGCTCTCCGAAGGCATGTTGAAAGAAGGATGCATGGATTTAAGCGGACAAACATACTGGCAGTTTTTCTTGTGCCCGGGTTAGTAAATTTGATTAATAATAATAAATAAGGAATTGGCAAGTGTTGGCGATATGATCTTCTGCAGGTAAGTCGCTGAGCGTCGATTCCGCATCAAATGAAACCTCCAAAAGCTGAAAACTCAAAGTTCGGAGTCCAAATGGCCCAATTTTCTCTGTTTTTGTAAATATTTCGTAATTTTCGGTGTTTTTAACAAAAATGGGCACGTTTTTCGAGAAAGTTTGAAATTTACGAGCGAATTTAAAATTTTGATTTTTGAAAAAGGATTTTCAGTTAAGTCGGCGGATTTAAGATACCAGCGAATTAACTATTTCGCCATGTACGGAGAACCGTGCATAAATATCTCATAACCGTCACTTTTCAAACTCTTCTCAAATCATTTCATCATCGTCTTCGCTAAGTCTCCGGACACTCTCTCTATAGTTTTTCACCAAATTCTCTAACATAATCAACACAAGATTCAAGTTCAGTCAAGATTATCAGGTAATATCGCTCACTAAATCGCTGCATTCTCATCTTGATCGGATTCAAGTTTTGTTTCATGTCTCAATCGATGTATGGGTTTGGGTTTCGATTATCTCTACATTGTTCCTAAAATGCCTAAAATCTGTTAGTAATATGCTTGAGATATGTTGCTTGTATGTGACTGGCTTTCGTTACACTTCGAAATGTTTTGAAATCGCCTAAATCGTATAATGATTGTGGGAAATCAGTGTTTAAGGGGGTTGAACAGTTAGGGTTTTAGAAGGGTTTAGTATGAAAAAGATGATGCCAGCGAATTAGACTTGAACATAGCGAACTCAGCGAAAATAACAAGGATTTTCAAAAGTCTCGAACGCGAGTTCGAGCAACCAGTGAAATATTCTTATTTCACCGGTAAAGTGGCCGAGACAAATGTCTTCGCTGCTGAATCTTTTCCGGAAACAAAACCTTGTCTTCGCTAAGTTCGCTAGCGAACTTATCTCAGGAGTATATCCTCGCTGGTAGATCGCTCCGAGGATAAAGCCCATCTCATCGTCGCTGCTGGATCGTCTTCGCTGGTGGATCGATCCGATTCATCGCTGATATCGCTGTCTATATCAGGACCAGCAGCGAAGACAATCACCGACCAGGCAGCGATTTTAATTCTAATTCAAATCATTTTTTTGTAAATATTGCTTTTATTCATAAATTTTCTTGTAAATATCCGCTTATATCTCAACATTTCTCTCACTTGGCTCGTTTGTCGTTTCAGAATCAAGATGGTGAAAAATATTGATTGGGATACTACGTTAAAGCACAACCAGAGTATCAGTCTCGATCAAACACCACAGGACTTTCAGGATGCAGCGAGGTGGATTCAATCTAGCAGAATCGGTTTTGCAGTTGAAGCAGCAGTTCCCGTTTATCGCCTCCACATTCATGAGTTTTGGGTACATGCGAAGCCTGAGACTATAAACAAGAAGAGAGGAATTACTTCAACTGTTCGTAACAAACGTATAGAAGTTACTGAAGATAGGATTCGCAGAGTGTTGAAGCTGAAAGACAACGAGCAAGATCCAATCTCTTTAAGCAAGGATGATGTGTTGGATGGATTCCGTGGCATGGGATACGCAGGAGACTTTCGTCTAAAGAAGGAGATTAAGAGAAATGGACTGACAAGAGACTGGAGATTTATAGTTCATGTCATTGCTATGTGCCTAGCTCACAGAAAGGGTGGATTTGACGGACTAAACCTAGAATGGTCAGCAGCCATGCTAAGCCTGTGCTTGAAGCATAAATTCAATATCTCCGGGCTAATTTTCAACTACATGCTAGAGAATGTGAGCGGGAAAACTTGGGCAATGTATCCTCGTTTCATTCAGATGCTGATAAACGATCAGTATGAAAACCCACCACAAGATGGAAACCTATATGCCTTCCATGTGCCAACAAGTCGTCAGTATACGGAAATTAAGACTAATGAATGGGTGATGCTACACGATTGGATGTATGCGGCCGAGAGATTGCCACTAGTCAAAGAGGCTTATCGAAAATATAAAGAGGCAGTCCGAGAAAAGCAGCAAAGGATTGCACAAGCTGAAGCAGAGGCGGCTGAAAAGGAAGATCGTTCGAAAGGCAAAAGGAAAGGAAAGGAGATTGATAAGGATGAGCCTCCCAAAAAGAAAAAGGCGCCAGAAAACACAGAAAAATTCATGGGCGACAGCTTTAGGGCAGCGGAATCTGAAGAACAGCAGCAACACATCAAAGATATGAGAGAAATCCATGCTTTGGAGGAAAGGGAAAAGAAAGAGAAAAGACTCAAGAGACTAGAAATGTCATCATCCGAACGACCTGAAGTTATCCCAGAAGAGGTGCAGTCTCTTAATGACTTTGTTGATACTCTGTTAATAGATCCTGAAGAAGGCTCAGTGGGAAAGAAAAAGACTGATGATATATCTTCGAAAGTATCTCCGGTAAAACCAACGAGGTTTTCAAAGCCACATGTCCCGCCACAAAGGATCCGTCCATTTCAAGAACTCTACGATAAACTTGTAGAGAACGCAAGTCCAACTGTGGCAAAGGAGATTTGTCTTCTCAAAAATCAAGTCAACGACACTAACATTTTAAGAGAGAAGATTAAGGATCAACGCAAGAAGAATAAAGAGATGAATGCATACATGGCTAAGCAGTCCAAATTCATCAGATTTCAGCAAGCAGGACTGGAGAAAATGTTTAGAATGACGCGAAGTATGTGTGAGAAAATGAAAATCAAGCCAATGTTCACGTTTGATGAAATCTTTGACTTCGATGCCTTCATAACAGAAGAGACAACCAGAAAAGAAAAGGAGGCAGAGGCAAAGAAAAGGCGTCTGGAGTCGGTTGGCAGGGTATCTGAGGGAGACGAAAGTGAGGAAGAAGCTGTCGATCGGGAAGATATGCCATCAAAGTTTCTTGAATGGGGTCTTGAGGACGAAGTTCTATACGAGCAAGAGAATGGAAAAACATTTGCTCCCGAGCACCCTGAATGGTTCAAAAAGGAAAGAGAACGACTTCCTGATTTCCATCAAGTTATCAAAGTTGAAAAGTCTGAAGCTACCGATAAGATTATCAGTTGGATGTATGATAATCTTAGAGGAATGTTCGTAGTTAAAAGACGCGGTGGAGTAATTCAGTACTTTCAAACTGGATTTGATCTGTTCACACTTCCGAGGTGGGATCTTCGGGAACTTGGTCGTCTAGATATACTGAACCACGAAGAAAGAGGAATTGGGAGGGACTTCGAACGCATAATTGCCAAAGAATGTAACAAAGGATTCCCAACTCACGCTCCGCAGCGTCCAAGACGCAGGGTGTCAAAAACAACAATCGATCCAGTAACGGGAAAAGGGAAAGTGACGTGGGTAATCAACCCAGCTAAAGTTGTCACACGGATCAAACTCCCAGAAGAAGCTCCTGTCGCTCTCACAAATTTCAAGAAATGGTTCTATGACAGCAAGTCCGGTGAAGCTGTAATAAGATCAAACGAAAACGTGGATATCCGTATTCTAGATCCGATGGATGTCTTCATGTTTGGGCTCTCTGATCTAACAATACTAAACACCAGTCACATAAACGTAGGAGCAGGAAATGCAAATTTAGAAGAGGCGGCGTTATTTTCGAGAGCGGTGGAGCGAGCATGGAGGCTGAAAAGAGATATGCTGGATTTGGTTGATAAAATGGAAAAGAGGAAAGAAAAAGATGCAAAGAAACAGGAAGCAAGAAAGAAAAAGAAACACGAAAGAAAGAAGGGAGGATCTTCTGCTTCCACTGCTGAACCAACCACCACATCACCACCTCCGGCCTCATCCACATATGAGGCCATTAAGGAGGTCCAACCAACTTGTGAAGCTACTGTTACTCAAGAAACTCCGGAAGCACCAACCGAGACCGAGGCACCTCTAGAAACCACAACTAACGAAGAAAATCCAACTGAGCCTGAGAAGCAAGCTACTGATAATCCAGCGGCCTCAACTGAAGAATGAAAAGACAAGTATGCAACGATCTAGGGGGGATATTGTTAGAGCTTTTGAGATCGTTGATACTTGTGCTGGATTAGTTTAATAGTAGTTAGTAGCAAATTAGAATGTACAAGGGCTTGTTTTGTAATTCTCTAATAGTAATGTTCCTGACCTAGTGTAGATAAGATTCCAGCAAATTTATAAATTTGCTGGCAGATCAGGAACACACTATAAATAGCCCTCACATTGTAACCTTGGCAAGCTTTTGGCTCTTGAATGAATATTGGTGTTGTTACTTTCTCTTGCTGATCTAGTGCTTAAATCTGATATCCAAGGTTGTTTATTGCTATATCTCATTGTTTGGATTCAATACAACACTTGTTGTATTCATTAATCCATTAGCTTCCCTTCATCTTTGATATTTCTTAACTTTTCATATCTCAAACACCTAATCAATAGGTGTTATGGGTTAAAACAACCAACCACTGAGATCCGGATACGTTTTGGGATCTATAAAACATACTAGGTTTTATTTGTAATTTATTTATAAATTTTCTTGACTGTAGATAATAAAAATACTAAACTTTAAATCAGAATATTTAAAGATTTATATTTACTATTTACAGTAATTAACATATAAAAATCTATATACTAAATAAGTATGATGACTTAATTTATACATATTAACTAGTCATTATCATGGTGGATATTGGTTAGTGCTGCCTTGTTTAAGCATAGGTGATCAGTCCATGCCTAACTAAGGCCAGGTTATCCAATATCTGCCTTTGATAATAACCCTAGTATTTAAAAATAATCTTAATACTACTACTATTAATATATTATTATTAATAATAAAATTATTAATAATAAATAACTAAACAAAATTTTAAATAAGAGTATATTTCAAACATAAAAATATAATTTCTTTACTGTAATATAGTAATACTATATTTGTAAATTAGGTAATTCCATATATAATCAAGTAATTTTATAATGTTTTTTGATTAACGATGATAGAGCAATAAATATTACAATATATATAAAAATCTGCCCATACTAAAATTAGTCAAATAATTAAAACATATAATCACAAAATAGCAAAATAAAAATTATTAAGTATTTTCTAAATACTTAATTGGCTTAAATCAGTGGCTCGATAAGTGGCTCTGATACCACATTTTTCTGTCACGGCCCATGACCCGGTTTGACCCGTTTCAGGAGCCGCGGCAGAAAATACTGCGGTATTTATTTAATTGAGTTTTACAGCGGAAGTTTTCATCAGGATCTTTTAAAAATGTAAATATTTCCCGATTTATTTATTTCACAACGCGGGATAAAAACCCGGTAATTTACAATCATTTGATTTCACAAAGAAATCTTTTATTTTACAAAACATGTTTCTTTATTTTATACTGAGCCACTTCCTTGAGCTTGTAGTGCTATATGGCACTTTTTCCTGATTTATAATAGGTCACCTGAAACATGTTTGAAAAAGGTTTTGTCAGCGGGAAATACTGAGTGAATCATTCTATTTTGCATAATGATGCATAGTTATCAATTACAGCATAAGAGCGATTACAATGGCTTCTATCTTATTTTTATCTGGCCTTCTGTCACAATGGTGACATGTCACAATGGTGACGATGGTCATACCACTATTTAGATCAATGAACCTAAATAGTGACGATTATCCCTGTAGGTCAATGAACCTAACAGTGATTATCCCGAGTAGGTCAATGAACCTAACTGGGAGACAATTAGTAATGTGCACAATACCTCACTAACCAGTAATTCAAGATATCCACGACTTAGTCCCTGTAATTATAATCTTGAAAATAATTTGAGGTATTGTAAAATATTTGATAAAAAGATAATGACTCACAAACTGTGAGAAAAGGAGAATGACTCACTTTGCAGATTTATACGGGCAGAGCCTAGCCTACTGATTAGCCTTTTATCCTAATTTCAATAACAAGCACACAATTTGGGTTAGTAATCAATCCAGCATTTACGATAACTCACGAGATCAAATTCTCACAACGAACGACAAAGTGCAATACTTCATCCATCGAATTAACGATGATCCGTCGAATTAACAACGAATGACAAAGTATAATACTTTATCCATCGAATTAACGATGATCCGTCAAATTAATGACGAACGATAAAGTATAACCCTAATGTGGGCGGCACTTAAACATTCATTGGATATTTGGATCAATCGGACAATGAATCGTAGCAGCGATTGTGCTAATACCCTGATTGCAGCATCAATTTAGTGCCTGTGTATGTTAATTGTGATTTTTGAGAGTAAAATGACGAAATCTCAGCGTAGAATTGGAATTTCTACGACGTTTCAGATCCAGAATTCAATTGCCAATGTTCTGTATTTATACACGGTTTTTGCCAAGCTTACGGACCGTAAGCTTAATGACCTTACGGTCCGTAAGGTACACAAAATGCTTATATTGTTGCCACGTGTGGGACTAGCTCAGATGAGTCGACACTTTCTCAAAATTCAACTTGGACAGCACGTAATTTGGATAATCGTTAACTAGGGTTTACCCCCCCTGAGTTTTAGGGGCCCTAATCCTGATTCTGAAAATTATGAAAATCTTAGGGTTTGCACAGAATCACTTGGGTGTTTCAATTAGGGTTTCCTATTGGTCAAATTAATTTCATAATTATGACTTTTGATGAGAGTCGTTACATACGACCACATTTGCCAGCCATCTCGAAAACTTGACTTCTCTGATCATTTTGGACTTTAACAATCCTTCAACTTCCTCTTGGATGATTATATTTCGTTCAGGAGCAAACTTCCTTCTTTTTTGCTGAAAAGGCTTGAACGACCTGTCAATTCCAAGCTTGTGAGTAATAACGTCTTTGGATATGCCTGTCATATCCTCATGCTTCCATGCAAATGTCGACATCCTGCACTTCAAAAAGTTAGTTAATTGTTCTTCAATATCCTGAGGGATATTGGTTCCTACGAGCACCGAGACGTCAGGATTATCCTGATCCAGGATAACTTTCTTCATATCCTGCTCTGAAGCCTCCACGATATCCCGGGCCCGCATCTTTAATTGCTATGCTGGATTGGGCTTGGTTGAGGATTTCATTGAGGATGAGTGGCATTCCTTCGCCTCCTGCTGATCACTATCAACCTTGACAACCCCCCAAGGGGTAGGGATCTTGATGCACTGATGATAAGTCGATGGTACAGCCTTCATATCATGGATCCATGGCCTGCCTAGTATGATGTTATAGCAGGATAAGAAGTCCATCACACAGAAACGTTGTATCGAGTTGACCCCTTCAACATATACTGGTAACTTTATCTCCCCTACGGTATTCCTAGCTTCTCCACAGAAACCAACGAGCACAGTGGACTTCGAAGTAATATCCATCGGAGATACATTCATCCTCTTCAATCTTTCCAGCTGAATTATGTTGACGGAGCTACCATTATCCACTAATACCCTGCGTACAAAATGCTTAGCAACATATAATGTTATTACGAGAGCATCATGGTGAGGATCCTGAACAGTATCCCTGTCATCACTATCGAAAGTGATCACTTTATCGGTTGTAAGGGTAGTCATCCTGGCCGGTTTGTCTCCCCTTTCAGTCTTTGCTTCCTTTGCATGTCTCTTGGCCGCAGAATACGAAGTCCCACAAATGTCGGATCCCCCCGAAATAAAGTTAATTATTTTGGCATCTGCTGGGGGTGATGCTGCTCTTTCAGGATCCTTCTCAGGATCCTGCCCTTTATTCTTTTTTCTTCCCAGCAAATCCTTCAGGTATCCCTTGCTTAACAAGTAACTTATTTCTTTCCTTAGAGCAATGCAATCCTCGGTCACATGTCCAAAATCTTCATGGAAGGCACACCGCTTGGATTTATCCTTCCAATTAGCTTTCTGCTGGTTCTTTCGAGGCCACTTAGCTTTATCTCCTAAACCCAGCATAGCATACATTAACTCAGGTATATTAACAGAAAAGCAGTATTCAGATAATTCAGGATATTCTTCAGGATCCTCGTCTTCAACAGCGTTCACTTTCTTGTTATCATTTCTACCATATGGCTTGGAGCGATATGGTTTATACGAGGATTCTGATTTCCTGTTGGTCGATTCGTAGGTTGAGGTAGAATTCATCCTCTCTTGCATCTTTTTGTCATCTTCCAAGCGGATATATCTCAAAGCCCCGTTACGAGCTTCGTCGAGATTCCTGCAGGGATTCATTACAAGATCCTGATAAAACTTAGAATCCTTTTGTAACCCCATCTTGAAAGCTTGCACAGCTGTTGCAACATCAAGATGTGGGATATCCAAGGATTCTCGACTGAACTTGTTCACATAATCCCTCAAGGATTCCTGAGGTCCTTGAGTTATCCTGTAAAGGTCACTGGTTAGTTTCTCAAAACTCCGACTACAAGAAAATTGACTGTTAAATAAATTAACCAAATGAGCAAACGAAGTAATTGAGTGAGGAGGAACATTCAACAGCCATTTTAAGGCTGATCCTGTCAAGGTAGAACCGAAACCCTTGCATAAGCATGCTTCCTTGAGATCTGGAGGGATAGGATTGATTTCCATCCTCTCCCTATACTGGGCAATATGCTCTTCAGGATCCGTAGTCCCATCATACAGTTTCATGTTGGGGGTCTGAAATCTTTTTGGGATTTCAGCATCACAGATAGGATATGCAAAGCGGGATATCCTGTGGCTGTCTTGAGGTACTTTCAGAATTGGCTGGACCACTCCAGGTACACTGGATATCATGTCCTTCAATTTCTGGAGCTCCCTGGTAAATGTTGACGTCATACCTGCATCCTGTAAAGACCCATTGTTGTTAGTAGCAATAATATTATTATTTGACACATTACCGGTCTGAGGATTCTGGCCATATCCTGGAGCATATCCTGAACTCCTCACAGTTGACATCCTGACCGAGGAGGGTATCTCATTGGTATGATTCTGAGAATGGCTTGGGACGATATTCCCCCTGTTATCCTCAGTGTAAACTACGGAACTGAAGTTCAAAGCCCTAGGCTGTATAGGAGTGACAGTTTCTTCAGCAGGTCTACTTGGGCCAGATTTCAAGAGTTGTATTTCTCTCATCAGCATCCGATTAGTTTCCAGCTGCTGCCTCATCTGTTCCTGTACACTACCAAATAAATTCAGAATTTCATCATTAGATGCCAAAACAGGACCGGATCCTTGGGTACTTGGAGCAGGGATCACATCCCGAGCTACATGACTTTCAGCTCCTTGTGATGAAGCTTGCATTCTCGGAGGAGGAGGCGGAAGCACCGAACCAATTGTTGCAGAGGTTGTAGCAGACATGGTGGAAGAGCTCATGTTTGATCTCGAGGCCATTGAAAACAATTTAGAAAAAAGTTTTGATAATAGAAAACCGAGTAATGATTTTTCTAAAGTTTTTAGCAAAAATAGCACCACTTGCCCCACGGTGGGCACCAAATTGTTTTGGTCAAAAATTACCGAAGCAATTTAGTGATCAAATTAGTTAAGTGAGGTAGTGTGCTAGAAATATGTATGAAAAATATTTTTACCAAGTTGATTATAAAAACAGTTTCAGGATACGGCTCAAGATATAGAGTTGTATCTGTGATCAAACAATGAGCAAAAAGGTAAAAGTTGACACGTGATGTTCGAGGAAAGCCCTTGATCAATCTAGATCGCCGGCACAAAACCTCGGGAGCTGACAATCGCAGTTGCCTTGTTCTTCTATTGCTTTAAATATTAGGATACAGTGCAGGATGTGGTGCGGATTAACTATGTGTTACAGTGTAATTCGAATACAAGTGTTGTGTGTAGTGTTTGTAGTGAGCTAGAGCAAAAGTGTTTGAAAGTATGAAAGTTGCGTGCCTTAATCTGATCCGCCCTCATCTATTTATAGTAAAAGAAGTGTAACAAACTATCCTAATAAACCGGGATCCGGCGAATATTCCCCACTCGAACGTTGTAGACCTGGTCTTTCGGGTTCAACGTCTCTCCCATAACAAATACGCCCGAGTCTTGAGGAGAAGAAGTCCATCTGACCGTTAGTAACCCCCAGCCTTTAACCTGCACGTGGTTAATTCAATCAACCTCAGGATATCGCTCAGGATGTTAGCAATATCCCAGTCCAGTATCCTGGTCACAAATAAACAATTAAAAGCAGGATATTAGTCAAGATATATACGCTCAGAAAATGACCCATAACAGTAGCTATAGGATATCTCATTTTGCACCACCTATTTGTGATGCTGTGATACCCAAAAGGTTCCAGATACCAACTATTAAGCTGTATGATGGTTCAACGGATCCAGAGGAACATGTAGCTCAATACAGAGAAAGGATGGAGATTAATCCAATTCCTGAGAGGTTAAAGGAAGCATGTCTATGCAAGGGTTTTGGATCCACACTCACAGGATCAGCTCTTAAATGGCTGCTAAGTCTTCCCCCTTACTCTATTACTTCATTTGCTAATCTAGTTAATCTGTTTAATTGTCAATTCTCATGTAGTAGAAAATTTGAACATTTAACTAGTGATCTATATAGGGTAATGTTTTGGTCAAAAATCAAGCAAGGATAATGCAACCAAATCTTTTGTTGTGAGGTGTGATGCTTGGATCAATGAACAATGTTAAGGATAATTCAGAAATGTAATGAACAAGTGACACAAGGATTTATACGAGGAAAAAGCCCTTGATCAAGAGTTGATCTCCGGCATAAAAAACCTCGGGTGATGGAAACTACCGATCACTAACTAAGATTAATCAAAAGAAGTTTACAACTCGGGATAATAACAAGCTTGTTACAAGGATCACTAGTGTGCAATGTGCAAAAAATTTATGAAATCGCCAAGTAGTGTTTGAGAGCTGATTGAGAGCTGTTGCGAGAGTGTGTGAATGCCAAAATTAGCTAAGTGTTCTACTCAAGCTTGTTATCCCCATTTTAAATTAGAAATAACTAAACTAACTAACTATCCGCAATTTGTGCAAGCTCCCCACGATTTCCACAACGTTCACAATGGCCAAGAACGTGCGGAATATTGAGGGAATATGCTCCAGGAATTTCGGTGAGACTTGGTCCATGCCTTTGCTCCTGCAAAACAAGCTTACATACAAGGTAGACAATTGTTAGTAAAAGGATAACAATAAGGATCCTGAATCCTGATCCTGCAACACCTGCTGAGGATCCTTAATTCAAACAGAATTGAGGATCTGTGATCCTGGCCGCACTTGAGGATCCGTGATCCTTAGGATTGGAAAATCCTCCCCTAACAATTGCCCCCAAAATATAAGGAGTAAAGTGTAAATTAGCGAGTTATATTTTCTTGATCTTATCCGCAACACACTAACGGATATATAGCCGTTAGGATCTAACTATCCGTTGCTGATCATACGTCACTGAAGCGACATCCCTGGAGAATCATCATTATAAATTCAAGTTAGAGATAAGGGTTAGGAAGCATTTAAATTCGCGCGTTACATCCTTTAAATCCTCATTCGAAGATCAAGCAGGTACTTCTCTCCCCTTTCTCTCTTCTTCTTACTCTGTTCTTCTTTAAAACCTTTGAATCACGATGAAGCTAAGATCATCCCCTGCCAAGGATCACCAGAAATATACTCCATTAAAAAGCCAAGGGATCATCAAAGATTCTTTGAAGGAACGTTGCTGCTTCACTGATCCGGATATAGACAGGATTCGCCATTGCTTTCCGGCGGACACTATTTTTAAACCTTTTAACCCTACCCTCTTGAGTGACTTTATCTCTGAAACCTGGGTTGCATTCCCGGCCACCCCATTTCTGATAGGATACTCCTACCCGTTCCCTGCCTTCACTGAATCCTTCTTCTCTCTCACCGGCATATGCTACATTCAGGCTATGCCCATGATGTGGAGGGTCTTGTATACCCTGGAAAGGATCATTGAGCAGGAGGATATAGATTTGGGGATGTCTGAACTTGCTGAACTGTACAACCTTGTGAGCCATGGTTCACATCGCTTTTTATTCAAACACAAACCCGGCGAAAAACACCCAATCCTGAAGACCACCAAGAACGACACCAATTGGAAGAAACGTTTTTTCTTTGTTAGAAGGGATTCCATCCCGAATGGGAAGGATCTCCCAAGGAAATGGGCCATCCACGGTAGGATAGAGAATCCTTATAGAAGGATCATAGGATAACCCTGTTCCTGTAAGGATAATTGATTTCTTCATATTTATTTTGCAGCTGTCTCTGTCTCTCATATCATTCCATCACCTGCAACAAAGGAAAGGCTTGCTGCTTTCCGGAGTCTTGATCCTGCTATAAGATCATTTCAAGCAAACACCAAGGATTCTCAAGAAGTATCCTCAGGCTCAGTTACAATGTCAAGTAAGTATCCAAGTTTGTGTTTAATTAAATGTTAAAATGTCAATAAAACAAGAATACTTATCTATTGTTTTGGATTGATAGGTACTGGAAAATCTTCAAGGTCAGCCACCCGCTTCAGTGTTACCGATCTTACTGATGTTGCTCCCAGGTCTGTGAAGATGAAGACTCCTGCTAGCCCGAGTGCCGTAGTTCCAAAGCCTGTCACCTCCAAAGGAGGAAAGAAGAGGAAGGCCACTGAAGCTGACAATCTCGAAGGCCTGCCCCTCATTCGCCACCAGTTCCAAGAATACTTTGCTGACGTAAGGATCACTGACTCTGCTTGATTATCCTACCCACTTGAGGATCACGGATCCTGAACTTCACCTTGTCTTTTTTGTAGAAATTCACTGAGGTCGAAATGCTGTTTGATGCATATGTTGAGGAGGCGGAGCAGAAGCATGTGGAGTTCCAGAAGATCTTCTTGGCCAAGGATCAAACCATCTCTCGCCTTGAAAAGGATCTCGCTCTAGCAAAGCAGCAGGTGGTCATGGCCCAGATAAATGCTGATCATGAGAAGCACGACCTGCTGGAGGATGCTAGAGTCTCTGCTGCCATCACCATGTACAAGGTCAAGCTGCAAATGGCCCAGGAGGCTGAGGGTCCTGATTTCGACAGGACCACTTGGGACAAAGAGGGCTGGAAAGCGAAGCTGGCTGAGCTGGACGATGAGGAGGAGGCTATCGAGGTCTTAGTGATTGAGGCAAGCGGCAGCAGGAAGGATCAAGCTGGTGGTGATGCAGCCAAGGTGTGAGCTGCAGAAATGGGCGATGATGGACATTTCTAGACGCGGTCGGAGCCCATTTTTTTAGGATTTGAAAGTTTTTTGGTTGTGATGTTTTGAAACAATGTTGGGTTGTACTTTGAACAATAGGTTTTAGGATTATGGATCAAGGATCCTTAGACAATAGGTAGGATAATAGGTGGTGGAGGGATCCTCTGTTTGGGGGATGAAATCACTTGTTATCCTGCCATCTTATATTCCTGCACTTTTAAGACCTGTTAACAATGGACACCCTTTGCCAACCTAAGTGGACGGGCCACGTATTGCTGGTAGAAACTTGGGTTGGCAATTTTGACAACCTTTAAGGGTTTAACTTTTGTGAATAAATAAAACTATAACTTTTTGGCTATTTCCCGTGTTGTTATCCTTGTGAATTCTTTATATTTCTATTGTTGTTATTCACTTTCTTTGAATTTGTAAGTAAAGAATAAAGGTTTAGTATATCATGTTTAAAAGTTTTAGGATATGATCAAGGATTAAATATCCTATAGTCGATAAATTCAGAAAAGTTATGCAACTTAAGGATCATTAGTTCTGTTGTCAAAGGATAAGGGTCACTTATATGAATAATGAATAAAATCAAAGTGATTAAGGATCATACCCGAGAATCCAAGTTAGGATCCTAACCCTTTAACATTTATAATCAGGATAACCGAAAGACAAACCTTAATAGAAGGTAAGGATCAAGGATCCTTAGCTGTTTAACTTCAAAAACCTGAAACAGAGCATAACTTGGTACTAAGCCAATATAAGAGAAGAGTTAGTAACTGGGGACAAGCCCAACAATTCTGGGGACAAGCCCAAAGGATAACTGGGGACAAGCCCAAAGGATAACTGGGGACAAGCCCAAAGGATCTTGTGTAAACTGGAGTATGGCCCTCACTGGCGACTATCCAAACTTAGTGACATGAAAATGCCAAAACCTTAGCTAACGTGAAGACGTTAGAAACCTTAGGAACGGATGTATGGTACATCTACCATTATACGTAGGATCTCGGATACAGCCAGTACAATGAAATTGTCATCCCCTAAAGCGAGTACTGGTCCCATTGCCATGAACTGTACCAGGATCATCGTGCGCTACTGGCGATACTGGGGACAGGCCCAAAGAACTGGGGTCAAGCCCAAATAACTGGGGTCAAGCCCAAATTACTGGATACTTCTGTGGATACTCAATCCTTTGTCAAGGATATATCATCTTTCTGCAAAACTCAGAACTAGGTGAAAGAAGGATAAAGGATCCAGGATCCTTCCCCTTACACATAAGATAATTAAAGAATTAATTAGATTGAAATTAGATCATTACCAGAATGAGGATCATCCACCTCTAAGGATCCTTCAAGGATACTTGTTAGCTAAGGATCATGGATCCTTATTACATGAAGTATTTCTTCAAGTGGACAGCATTCCAAGCTCTTGGTAGCAAATCACCTTCCATTGTTAGCAATCGATATGCCCCCTTTCCTGCTTCAGCTTCAATCAAATAGGGGCCTTCCCACTTTGGTGCTAACTTCCCATCAGCAGGATTGGTGGTGTTCTGAAATGCTTTCCTTAGTACCATATCACCAACTTGGAATTTCCTGATCCTGACATTTTTATTGTATGCTCCAGCCATCCTTTGTTGATAACTGGCCATCCTTATCCTTGCCAAATCACTGAGTTCTTCTATAGTATCCAAGTCTTGAACCAAGTTTTCAGCATTTCCTTCAGGATCACAGATGCTTGTTCTTGCAGTAGGAACCACCATTTCTGTAGGGATCACTGATTCTGCTCCAAATACCAAAGAAAATGGAGTTTGACCAGTAGCATTCTTGGGAGTTGTCCTATCAGCCCATAATACATAAGGTAGTTCTTCTGCCCACTTTCCTTTCTTGGATCCAAGTTTCTTCTTCAAATTGTTGATGATGATTCTGCCTGACCATTAGCTTGTGGGTGGACTGGTGTTGATGTTATCATCTTAATCCCCCAGCTGTCACAAAAGTTAGTAGTTCTACTCCCAATAAACTAGGATCCATTATCACAAACAATTTCAGAAGGGATACCAAATCTAGTAATAATGTTTCTCTTAATAAAGGATATCACTTCCTTTTCTCCTACTTGAGCAAAGGCTTCAGCCTCTATCCACTTGGAGAAGTAATCAGTCATAGCAAGCATGAATACTTTTCCACCAGGTGCCTTAGGAAGCTTACCAACTATATCCATTCCCCATCTCATAAATGGCCAAGAAGAGGATATCGGATGCAAAAGCTCTGCCGGTTGATGAAGGATATTACTATGTCTCTGACAAGGATCACACTTCTTGGTATATTCCACAGCATCCTTCTTCATAGTAGGCCAATAGTATCCTGTCCTCAGGATCCTTGAAAATAATGCCCTGCCTCCAGTGTGGTTTCCACAATCTCCTTCATGAAAATCCTTTAGGACCTCTTGGATTTCAGGATCCTCAATGCATCTTAGATATGGACCTGCAAGAGATCGTTTATATAACATGTTATTCAATATTGTGAATTGAGATACCTTGATTTTGAAAGCCCTGGGGTTTTCTCCTGTAGGAATCTCTCCATGTTGGATATATCTTTTGATTGGAAGGATCCATGATCCTGAATGAGATTGTGTATCATCACTAGGGATGATTGCATAATCTTCTCCTATCTCCAAGTCTACATGATCCTCAATAGCGGGGGTTAGGATGTGGATAATAGGGATCCTGATATCCTCTGGAATCTTCAAGGATGATCCTAGATTGGCCAATGCATCAGCCTCTGCATTCTCTTCCCTTGGTACCTGTGTTAAACTAAAGGAAACAAAAGAGAGTGCCAATTCTTTGACTATCTCTAAATATTTGATTAGCTTTTCACCTTTAACAGCATAGGATCCAATAAAGTGATTAGTAATTAATAATGAATCTACATGTACCTCAAGATACCTGATCCTCATATGCTTGGCAATTTGCAAATCAGCTATCAAGGCTTCATACTCAGCCTCATTGTTAGTAGTTTGAAACTCACAAGCTATGGAGTGGGGAATTATGTCCCCCTGTGGCGATTTTAGTAGTATTCCAAGTCCTGTTCCTTTGACATTAGAAGCTCCATCAGTGAAGAGTATCCAAGGATCCTTAGTTTCTTCAAGCTGTTGAACTTTTAGCTCAGCTTCCCTTTGCAAGTCACTACTAAAATCTGCCACAAAGTCAGCTAAGGCTTGGGATTTAATGGCAGTCCTTGGTTCATATCTTATGTCATAAGCACTAAGCTTCACTGCCCACTTAGCCATCCTTCCTGACATTTCAAGTTTCCTGATAACATTCTTAATTGGAAAATTAGTCTTCACAATAATGGCATGAGTTTCAAAATAATGTCTTAATTTAGTAGATACCATAATTAGTGCAAGGATAAGTTTTTCTAAATGTGAATACCTGGATTCAGCATCAAGCAAACTCTTACTTACATAATAAACAGGATGTTGTGTACCTTCGTGATCCTTAACAAGGACCGCACTTACTGCTTTAGAGGATACCGCCAAATACAAGGATAATATATCCCCTTTTTCTGGTTTCATCAAGGCAGGGGCTGAGGATAGGTAATCCTTAAGAGCTTTGAGAGCATTTTCATGCTTTTCAGTCCACTCAAATTTCTTGTTCTTCCTCAAAATGTCATAGAATTCCTTGCATTTTTCTGAGGATTTGGATATGAATCTGTTCAAGGCTGCGATCCTGCCTGTCAATCTTTGCACATCCTTGGCATTGGCGGGAGATTTGATATTCACAATAGCATTAATTTGTTCTGGACTTGCTTCAATGCCTCTTTTTGTCACCATATAGCCTAGGAATTTACCTGCTTTAACACCAAAGTGACACTTGGAAGGATTTAGTTTCATATTAAACTTATCAAGGATATTGAATGCTTCCTCCAAGTCTCTAAGGTGATCCTCAGCTTTCTTGGACTTAACCACCATGACGTCTATGTAGACTTCCATAGTGTGTCCAATTTGTTCCTTGAACATCATATTGACTAGCCTTTGATAAGTAGCACCTGCATTCCTTAGTCCAAATGGCATAGCAATATAACAATATATACCAGTTGGGGTCATAAAGGCTGTATCCTCTTGATCAGATGGTTCCATCTGAATTTGTTGAAATCCAGATGAAGCATCCATAAAAGTCAACAACTCATGACCCGCGGTAGCATCCACCATGGAGTCAATGTGGGGTAATGGGAAAGGATCCTTGGGACATGCCTTGTTTAAATCAGTAAAATCGACACATACCCTCCACTTTCCATTTTTCTTTTGAACAACAACCACATTGGCAAACCACCTTGGATACTTAACCTCTCTTATCATACATGCCCGAAGTAGTTTATCTACCTCTTCCTGGATAATAGCATTCCTTTCAGGTGCAAACTTCCTCTTCTTCTGATGTATAGGCTTGAATGACCTGTCAATGCCAAGCTTATGAGTAATTATATCTTTAGATATACATGTCATGTCCTCATGCTTCCAGGCAAAGGTAGTTTTCCTCCTCTTAAGGAAGGATACTAGTTCCTGTTCAATGTTGCTGAGGATCCCTGATCCTATAAAGACTATGGATTCAGGATCATGAGGATCCATAAGGATTTCTTTCACATCCTGTTCTCTTGCCTCCATGACATCTCTTGAAGGGTGCTTTAATTGCTATTGCTCCCTTGGTCTTGAGGCTGGCTTCATTGATGACGTGTAACAATTCTTAGCTTCTTGTTGATCACTCTTAATTTTCACCATTCCCCATGGACTAGGAAGCTTTACACATTGATGATAGGTAGATGGGACTGCCTTCATGTCATGTATCCATGGCCTGCCAAGGATAACATTACAACAAGATAAGCAATCTATAACACAAATTTTTTTATAAGAATGAAGTCCTTCAATATAGATGGGGAGTTTGATGTCCTCCAATGTATTCTTGGTCTCTCAGCTGAATCCCACAGGAACTGAGGATTTTGGGACAATGTCTGATTCAGGGATGTTCATCTTCTTGAGGATATCAAGCTGAATGATGTTTACTGAGCTTCCTCCATCTATCAGGATCATGCGAACAAAATGGTTAGAAATAAACAGAGTAATAACAAGACCATCATGATGAGGATCCTAAATATCAACACGATCATCCTCATCAAAAGTTATAATTTTATCCTTGGTGACAGTGGAGGTCCGGATGGGTCTATCTCCATTATCCATCTTGGTTTCCTTGGCATGTCTTTTGGCTGCTGAAAAGGAAGTACCACAAATGTCTGATCCACCGGATATGAAGTTTATAACTTGTGCATCTGTGGAGGAGCAGGATCCTGGATCCTTGACTTCTTTCGTCCCAAAAGCTCCTTCAAGTGCCCCTTGCTTAACAAGTAACCAATTTATTTTCTAAGTGCAATACACTCTTTAGTGAGATGCCCGAAATCCTCGTGATATGCACACCATTTGGATTTTTCTTTTGTAGCAGCTGGTTTATCACTTTTCCTTGGCCACCTAGCTTTCTCACCCAAATTCTGCATTGCAAGAATTAGTTCATTGTTATCAACAGAAAAATAGTATTCAGAAATGGGAGGATAATCCTCATCATCCTCTTCCTGTTCTACTGCATGCACATTCTGGTTATCAGACTTGTTGTAGGACTTGAACTTGTTATTCTTAAAGTAGGATCCTTGCTTTTCCTGTTTCGAGGATCCTGCCAGTCTCTCCTGGATCCTTTTGTCATCCTCTAAACGGATGAACCTAAGGGCCCTGGTTCTTACTTCATCAAGATTCCTGCATGGGGTCATAACAAGATCATCATAGAATAATGAATCCCTAAGCAATCCCATTTTAAAGGCTTCCACATCCGTAGCTATATCCAGATTAGGAATGTCTAAGGATTCTTTACTAAACTTAGTGATATAATCTCTAAGTGATTCATTTTGACCTTGTGTTACCCTATATAAATCACTAGTTAATCGTTCAAATTTTCTACTACATGAGAATTGACTATTAAACAGATTAACTAGACTAGCAAATGAAGTAATAGAGTAAGAGGGAAGACTTAGCAGCCATTTAAGAGCAGATCCTGTAAGCGTGGATCCGAAACCCTTGCATAGACATGCTTCTTTTAACCTCTCTGGGATGGGGTTGATCCCCATCCTTTCTCTGTATTATGCTACATGCTCCTCCGGATCCGTTGAACCATCATACAACTTCATAGTTGGTATCTGGAACCTTTTGGGTATCTCAGTATCACAAATAGGTGGTGCAAAACGAGATATCCTATGACTCCCATCTGCAATTTCAAGAATGGGCTTAACCACTCCTGGAATGCTGAATATCATATCCTTCAACTTCTGTAATTCCCTAGCCATAGCTTGATTGATACCTGTATCCTGCATAGAGCCATGGTTAGTGTTATAAGAATTATTGAAAGTGTTACCTCCCACAGGATTCAAGTTTGGAATCGCAGATGTGAATCCATATTGACGGGATTCTGGTATGATTGAAGGACCAGAAGAGGCAATGGTCTGCATTGGAATGAAATCTCCTTGATGAACATCTGAACTTGAGGGTTGTACACTTCTCAAGAATCCTTGATTCTGAAAGATGTTGGATCCTTGATGTGCTGTGACTGGGGGTCTCGGAGGATAATCTATGGATCCATAAACCTGAAGTGAGGATCCTTGAAGTTGAGAGGATCCTTGAACCTGGGAGGATCATTGAACCTGGGAGGATCCTTGGACCTGGGAGGATCCTTGGACCTGAAAGGAGGATCCTTGAACCTGGGAGGATCCTTGAACTTGGGAGGATCCTTGAACTGTGTGTGCCCCCATATATCCTCCTGAGCTGATGAAGGATCCCTGATGCTGGAAAGGGGATCCCGAAAGCTGAAAGTGAGATCCAAAGGCCTGACTCATAGTTGTTGCTCCATAACGCCTTCCTAATGGTTCAGTTTGGTACTGGATGTCTAAGGCTGTAGATTGTTGGGCAGTTACGGCTGGAGTGTCAAAATTCAGTGACCTTGGTATCAGAGGGGAGTGATCCTCCACTGATTTCTTCTATTTCTTGATGTCACCGATTTCCCAGAGAATCCTTTCATTGGTCTTGTCCTGCTCTTGTATGTGATCCCTCATCTGCAAAATCAAATTAAAAAGATCACTAGTAGTAGGGTTAGAAGAAACAGAAGAAGTTGGTGGTTTTGGAAAAATAGGGCTTTGTCTCTTTGTAGCATTTCAGCATTCTTCTGGGATCCAAAAGGTGGTGGAGGCAAAGGTGAAATGCCCTGTGAAGAACTGATTGCCGGCGTAGAGCTTAATGTGTTCTTTGCTGAAGAGGCCATCTGCTTGGTTGTAATGAATCAAAATGATCACAAAAACAAGAGTTTCTTAGGAATGAAGCACCAATTGCCCCACGGTGGGCGCCAAACAGTTTTGGTCAAAAATCAAGCAAGGATAATGCAACCAAATCTTTTGTTGTGAGGTGTGATGCTTGGATCAATGAACAATGTTAAGGATAATTCAGAAATGTAATGAAAAAGTGACACAAGGATTTATATGAGGAAAAAGCCCTTGATCAAGAGTTGATCTCTGGCATAAAAAACCTCGGGTGATGGAAACTACCGATCACCAACTAAGATTAATCAAAAGAAGTTTACAACTCGGGATGATAACAAGCTTGTTACAAGGATCACTAGTGTGCAATGTGCAAAAAATGTATGAAATCACCAAGTAGTGTTTGAGAGCTGATTGAGAGCTGTTACGAGAGTGTGTGAATGCCAAAATTAGCTAAGTGTTCTACTCAAGCTTGTTATCCCCATTTTAAATTAGAAATAACTAAACTAACTAACTATCCGCAATTTGTGCAAGCTCCCCACAATCTCCACAACGTTCACAATGGCCAATCACGTGCGGAATATTGAGGGAATATACTCTAGGAATTTCGGTGAGACTTGGTCCATGCCTTTGCTCCTGCAAAACAAGCTTAGGTATAAGGTAGACAATTGTTAGTAAAAGGATAACAATAAGGATCCTGAATCCTGATCCTGCAACACCTGCTGAGGATCCTTAATTCAAACAGAATTGAGGATCCGTGATCCTGGCCGCACTTGAGGATCTGTGATCCTTAGGATTGGAAAATCCTCCCCTAACAGGTAACACAAGGTCAAAATGAATCACTTAGAGATTACATCACTAAGTTTAGTAAAGAATCGTTAGATATTCCCAATTTGGATATAGCTACGGCTGTGGAAGCCTTTAAAATGGGTTTACTTAGGGATTCATTATTCTATGATGATCTTGTCATGACCCCATGCAGGAATCTTGATGAAGTAAGAACCAGCGCCCTTAGATTCATCCGATTAGAGGATGATAAAAGGATCCAGGAAAGACTAGCAGGATCCTCGAAGCAGGAAAAACAAGGATCCTACTTCAGGAACAACAAGTTCAAGTCCTACAACAAATCTGATAATCAGAACGTGCATGCAGTAGAACAGGAAGAGGATGATGAGGATTATCCTCCCATTTCTGAATACTGTTTTTCTGTTGATAACAATGAACTAATTCTTGCAATGCAGAATGTAGGTGAGAAAGCAAGATGGCCAAGGAAGAGTGATAAACCAGCCGCAATAAAAGACAAGTCCAAATGGTGTGCATATCATGAGGATTTCGGACATCTCACTGAAGAGTGTATTGCACTTAGAAAAGAAATTGGTTACTTGTTAAGCAAGGGGCACTTAAAGGAACTTTTGGGAAGGAAGAAGTCAAGGATCCAGGATCCTGAGAAGATCCCAGAAAGAGCTCCTACTCCTCCAGCAGATGCAAAAGTTATAAACTCCATATCTGGTGGATCAGATAATTGTGGTACTTCCTTTTCAGCAGCCAAGAGACATGCCAAGGAAACCAAGATGGATAATGGAGATAGACCCATCCAGACCTCTACTGTTACACAGGAGAAAGTTATAACTTTTGATGAGGATGATCGTGTTGATGTTCAGGATCCTCATCATGATGGTCTGGTTATTACTTTGTTCATTTCTAACCATTTTGTTCGTAGGATCCTAATCGATGGAGGATGCTCGGTGAACATCATTCAGTTTGATGTCCTCAAGAATATGAATATCCCTGAATCAGACATTATCCCAAGATCCTCAGTTCTTGTGGGATTCAGCGGAGAAACCAAGAATACATTGGGGGACATTAAACTTCCCATCTACATTGAAGGACTTCATTCTTATAAAAAATTTTGTGTTATAGATTGCTTATCTTGTTGCAATGTTATCCTTGGCAGGCCATGGATACATGACATGAAGGCAATTGCATCTACATATCACCAATGTGTAAAGCTTCCTAGTCCATGGGGGGTGATAAAGATTGAGAGTGACCAACAATAAGCAAAAGATTGCTATACCTCATCAATGAAGCCAGTCTCAAGACCAAGGGAGCAATAGCAACTTAAGTACCCTCCAAGAGACGTCTTGGAGGCAAGAGAATAGGATGTGAAAGAAATCCTTATGGATCCTCATGATCCTGAATCCAAAGTCTTCATAGGATCAGGGATCCTCAGCAACATCGAACAGGATCTAGTATCCTTCCTTAAAAGGAGAAAAACTACCTTTGCCTGGAAGCATGAAGATATGACAGGTATCTCTAAGGATATAATTACTCATAAACTTGGTATTGACAGGTCATTCAAGCCCATACATCAGAAGGGGAGGAAGTTTGCACCTGAGAGGAATGCCATTATCTAGGAGGAGGTAGACAAATTACTCCGAGCAGGTATGATTAGAGAGGTTAAGTATCCAAGATGGTTAGCCAATGTGGTTGTTGTTCAAAAGAAAAATGGAAAGTGGAGGGTATGTGTCGATTTCACTGATTTAAACAAGGCATGTCCCAAGGATCCTTTCCCATTACCCCACATTGACTCCATGGTGGATGCTACCGCGGGTCATGAGTTGTTGACTTTTATGGATGCTTCATCTGGATTTCAACAAATTCAATTGGAACCATCTGATCAAGAGGATACGGCCTTTATGACCCCAACTAGTATCTATTGTTATATTGCTATGCCATTTGGACTAAGGAATGCAGGTGCTACTTATCAAAGGCTAGTCAATATGATGTTTAAGGAACAAATTGGACACACTACGAAAGTCTATATAGACGACATGGTGGTTAAGTCCAAGAGAGCTGAGGATCACCTTAAAGACCTGGAGGAAGCATTCAATATCCTTGACCAATTCAATATGATGCTGAATCCTTCAAAGTGTCACTTTGGCGTTAAAGCAGGCAAGTTCCTAGGTTATATGGTAACTAAAAGAGGCATTGAAGCAAGTCCAGAGCAAATTAAGGCTATTGTGAATATCAAATCCCCTGCCAATGCCAAGGATGTGCCAAGGTTGACAGGGAGGATCGCGGCCTTGAATAGGTTTATATCAAAATCATCAGAAAAGTGCAAGGAATTCTACGACATTTTGAGAAAGAACAAGAAATTTGAATGGACTGAAAAGCATGAAAATGCTCTCAAAGCCCTTAAGGATTACCTATCCTCAGCTCCTGCCTTGATGAAACCAGAAAAAGGGGATGTATTATCCTTGTACCTAGCGGTATCCTCTAAAGCAGTAAGTGTGGTCCTTGTTAAGGATCACGAAGGTACACAACATCCTGTCTATTATGTAAGTAAGAGTTTGCTTGATGCTGAATCCAGGTATTCACATTTAGAAAAACTTATTCTTGCCTTGATTATGGCATCTACTAAACTAAGACATTATTTTGAAACTCATGCCATTATTGTTAAGACTAATTTTCCAATTAAGAATGTTCTCAGGAAACCTGAAATGTCAGGAAGGATGGCTAAATGGGCAGTGAAGCTTAGTGCTTATGATATGAGATATGAACCAAGGACTGACATCAAATCCCAAGGCTTAGCTGACTTTGTGGCAGATTTTAGTAGTGATTTACAAAAAGAAGCTGAGTTAGAAGTTCAGCAGCTTGAAGAAACTAAGGATCCTTGGATACTCTTCACTGATGGAGCATCTAATGTCAAAGGAACAGGACTTGGAATACTACTAAAATCGCCACAGGGGGATATAATACCCCACTCCATAGCTTGTGAGTTTCAAACTACTAATAATGAGGCTGAATACGAAGCCTTGATAGCTGGTTTGCAAATGGCCAAGCATATGACGATCAGGTATCTTGAGGTACATGTAGATTTGTTGTTAATTACTAATTACTTTAATGGATCCTATGCTGCTAAAGGTGAAAAGCTAATCAAATACCTAGAGATAGTCAAGGAATTGGCATTCTCTTTTGTTTCTTTTAGTTTGACACAGGTAACCAGGGAAGAAAATGCAGAAGCTGATGCATTGGCCAACCTAGGATCATCCTTGAATATCCCAGAGGATATCAAGATCCCTATCATCCATGTTTTAGCTCCTGCTATTGAGGATCACATAACTATAGAGATAGAAGAGGATTCTGCAATGGTTCCTAGTGATGGTGCACAGTCTCGTTCAGGATCATGGATCCTTCCAATCATGAGATACATACAACATGGACAGATTCCTACAGGAGAAAACCCCAGGGCTTTCAAAATCAAGGTATCTCAATTCACAATATTGAATAACATGTTATATAAACGATCTCTTGCAGGTCCATATCTAAGATGCATAGAGGATCCTGAAATTCAAGAAGTCCTAAAGGATTTTCATGAAGGAGATTGTGGAAACCACACTGGGGGCAGAGCATTGTTCTCAAGGATCCTTAGGACAGGATACTATTGGCCTACAATGAAGAAGGATGTTGTGGATTATGCCAAGAAGTGTGATCCTTGTCAGAGAAATAGCAATATCCTTCATCAACCAGCAGAGCTCTTGCATCCTATATCCTCTTCTTGGCCATTCATGAGATGGGGAATGGATATAGTTGGTAAACTTCCCAAAGCACCAGGAGGAAAGGTGTTCATGCTTGCCATGACTGATTACTTCTCTAAGTGGATAGAGGCTGGAGCCTTTGCTCAAGTCAGAGAAAAGGAAGTGATATCCTTTATTAAAAGAAACATTATTACTAGATTTGGTATTCCTTCTGAAATTGTTTGTGATAATGGATCCCAATTTATTGGAAGTAGAACTACTAACTTTTGTGAAAGCTGGGGGATTAAGATGATAACATCAACACCAGTCCACCCACAAGCTAATGGTCAAGCAGAATCATCTAACAAGATCATTATCAACAACTTGAAGAAGAAGCTTGGGTCCAAGAAAGGAAAATGGGTAGAAGAACTACCTTATGTACTATGGGCTGATAGGACAACCCCCAAGAATGCTACTGGCCAAACTCCATTCTCTTTGGTATTTGGAGCAGAATCAGTGATCCCTACAGAGACGGTGGTTCCTACTGCAAGAACAAGCATTCGTGATCCTGAAGGAAATGCTGAAAACTTGGTTCAAGACTTGGATACTATAGAAGAACTCAGGGATTTGGAAAGGATAAGGATGGCTAGTTATCAACAAAGGATGGCTGGAGCCTACTATAAGAATGTTAGAATCAGGAAATTCCAAGTTAGTGATATGGTATTGAGGAAAGCATTTCAGAATACCACAAATCCTGTTGATGGAAAGTTGGCACCAAAGAGGGAAGGCCCCTACCTGATTGAAGCTGAGGCTGGAAAGGGTGGATATCGATTGCTAACAATGGAAGGTGATTTGCTACCAAGAGCTTGGAATGCTGTCCACTTGAAGAAATACTTCATGTGATAAGGATCCATGATCCTTAGCAATATTCATGATCGATATCCTCGAAGGATCCTTACAGGACAGAGGATCCTCATTTTGGTAATGATCTAATCTCAAACTATTTCATTCTTTAATTATCCTATGTATAAGGAGAAGGATCCTGGATCCTTTATCCTCCTTTCACTTGATTCTGAGTTTTGCAGAAGGTTCATGTATCCTTAACGAAGGATTGAGTATCCACAGAAGTCTCTAGTTATTTGGGCTTGACCCCAGTTCTTTGGGCTTGACCCCAGTTATTTGGGCCTGTCCCCAGTATCGCCAGCAGCGCATGATGATCCTGATACAGTTCATGGCAATGGGACCAGTACTCGCTTTAGGGGCTGACAATTTCATTGTACTGGCTGTATCCAGGATCCTACGTATAATGGTAGACGTACCATACATCCATTCCTAAGGTTTCTAATGTTTTCACGTTAGCTAAGGTTTTGGCATTTTCATGTCACTAAGTTTGGATAGTCACCAGTGAGGGCCATACTCCAGTTTACACAAGATCCTTTGGGCTTGTCCCCAGTTTTTTGGGCTTGTCTCCAGTATATTGGGCTTGTCCCCAGAATTGTTGGGCTTGTCCCCAGTTGCTAACTCTTCTCTTATATTGGCTTAGTCCCAAGTTATGTTCCATTTTAGGTTTTTGAAGTTAAACAGCTAAGGATCCTTGATCCTTACCTTTTACTAAGGTTTGTCTTTTGGTTATCCTGACTGTAAATGTTAAAGATTTAGGATCCTAACTTGGATTCTCAGGTATGATTCTTGATCATTTTGATTTTATTCTTTATTTATCTAAGTGACCCTTACTCTTTGACAACAGGACTCATGATCCTTAAGTTACATTACTTTTTTGAATTTATCGATTATAGGATATTTGATCCTTGATCATATCCTAAACTTTTTGACATAATCTGTTAAACTTTTATCCTCAACTTATGAATTCTAACAGAGTGTATAATAGCAACTAGAAAGTAAAGTATTCACAAATGTAACAACACATGATAAGCCAAAAGATTAAAGTTTTATTTATTTATCAATAGTTAAACCCTTAAAAGGTTGTCAAAATTGCCAACCCAAATTTCTACCAGCAAAACGTGGCCGGTCCACTTGGGTTGGCATAGGGTGTCCATATTTAACAAAGGTCTAAGTGTAGGTAACTGATGGGTGTCGAGTGTTATATATATTAGGTGTATATTTTAAGCCCTTTAACACTTTTTTTAGCCTAGTTTTAAATTTATAAAACACGATATTTACTAACACTAAACACACATATGGGCAAGTGCACCCATCGTGAGCGTAGTATAGCGTTGGTAAGATACTGAGGTCGTCCAAGGACACAAGAGCTTTTAGTACCGGCTTATCCTCAACGTCTAATCAAATCAAAAAGTTTAGAAAAAAATGTTTTAAACTAAGAAAATAAAAACTAACTAAAATGCTGAAAATAAAAATAAAAGAAAAAACTGATAGACAAGATGAATCACTTGGTTCCGACTCGTGTATAGTGTAACCTTTGATTATTTCCGCACTTTTGCACTTATTTAAGGGATTATCTTAGTTATTGTAGTAGGCCCCTCTTTTGAAGGTGACGTTACCCTCAACCCAGTAGTTTGAGTCAGCAAGGATACAATCCTAACACTATGTTCCCGAGTCATTTAACAGGGGGAGGTGAGGGGAAGGAAAATTTTCTCTCCTAATCTCTCCAATTTGGGAGGATGAATATATGGTCATATTTTCTTCCCTTTTCCCT
The DNA here is from genome assembly GCA_030545235.1 of Helianthus tuberosus. Classification (NCBI taxonomy): domain Eukaryota; kingdom Viridiplantae; phylum Streptophyta; class Magnoliopsida; order Asterales; family Asteraceae; genus Helianthus; species Helianthus tuberosus. The sequence continues at coordinate 28,719,024 of CM060437.1, read as the reverse complement.
CCCCTCCCCCTGTTAAATGAAACTCGGGAACATGGTTTTTAATATTTTCATCTCTTTTCCCTCCCCTTCCCCTGTTAAATGAGTCTCGGGAACAGAGTGTAAAGGGTCGGATTATTGAAAGATAATGAATTAAGTTATTAATGCAAATTATGGTAGGCCCCTCTTTTGGAGGTGACGTTACCCTCGACTAAGTAGTCTGAGTCACCAGGGATACAGTCCTAAATAGTCGGGTTATAGTATTAATAGTAGTTAACTTATGAGGGGATCAAAGAGTTTGGACCCCCGCCATCCAATACCGTTAAGTATTGAAGGAGGTCCTACTAAATTTGACCCAGGTCCATTGCAGGACCTCTAAACGCTGAACAATGGCAAGACTCTTACCAAACCGTTCCCTTAACCCCCGACCAGGTAGCCAACATACCTCCATATAGACCGTGGAGATATGAATGGTGAAAATCTTTTATTTTATATAGACAGTAAAATAATGTCAAGACATCACGGACAAACGATAAGGAAGAATCACCTTCAACATAAGAAACTAGTTATTAAAGTCATTAATACAAAACCAAGTAAAAAGTGCGAAAAGATTAAAAATAAAAAGTATTAAACTAGACACTTGTCTTCACCAAGTGATATAAGAGACTTAGGCAAACATGGCCTTGATTGTCAAGAACTCTTACGATCAATCTTGGATCCCGAGACGACTCACACACTCTATGATGGACAATGGATGATGGTGGTGGATGATGGTGTTATGGTGGTGGTGGGTGGTGGGTGAAGTGTGAGAGAGGTGGTGTGCCAAGGGATGGTTTGAGCTTGAGCCAAGCACTCCTATTTATAGGCTGAACAGAAGCTTGGGCACGGCCCCGTGTCCAGTGCTCACGGCCCCGTGTCCACATCCTTCTCTTTCTTCATTTAATGCAGCTTGTCTTATTAGTTGACCACGCCCCCGTGTCCGCTGAGCACGACCCCGTGTGCAGAAGAATCTTTGTAATATGAAGATTTGCCTGGATTGTGCGAATCTTATAGTTGACCACGGCCCCGTGTCCGCTGAGCACGGCCCCGTGGTGGGCAATAGAAGCTTCTACCACTTTGTCTTTTCTGCTGACACTTGGGCACGCCCCAGTGCTAGCTGAGCACGGGGCGTGTTCAGTCTTCTGTTATCTTGTTTTGCTTGGGAAGATGCTGTCGTGGGGTCGGGCATGTCACGTCTTGTTCCTTTTCTTGTATTTATGTTAGATTTTGATGTCTTTTTGCTTCTTTTGTTAATTTGAGCTCATTTAATCCTGAAAATACAAAAGGAAGACAAAAGCACACTTTTTCCAACATTAGTACTAAAAAAGGGTTAGTTTTATGGCACAATTGATGTAATTTATATGTTGCATTTTGCACACATCAAATACCCCCACACTTGAATCTTTGCTTGTCCTCAAGCAAAACTCTTTAATATGTGGCTATTACACTCCCAAATGGAATGGGTAGAGAAGAAGGTTTTTGGGCTTGTCATAGAGTGTCGGGATTTCCAAGATTCTTTATTTAGTTTTATTTTTATTTATTTACAATCCTATTCGTCATGATTTATTTAAAACTTTTCATAAGATAAATTACTTATTAGGGCATAACATGCCTCTTTAAAATTTTATTTATATACAAGTTCACATACCTCACGGGGATCACTCAACACTCGGCCGAAAATGTATTTTTGTGGATCACTCGAGAGCGGCATGGAACTTACTCCTACCATAGGCTTGCCAAGCAATCAATCCTCCTCCTTTTTAACTTATATACCTTTGTAAATATCAAGAGGACTTTGTGGGTGAAGGGTTAGGCTTGGGTTAAAGGTAGGTGGTTGGGTTAGTGGTTAGTAGAAAAAAAGGCGAAAAGCGTAACAAGCGTCGATTTTCGTAAGACTTTTTATATATTTATTTATTTTTTTTTTTTATGAAGCTATTATTCAAACAAAGTTATTTTTGATGAACTTGTTTGTTTATTTTCTTTTGCTTCATCATCAACACACATTTTTTTTTTTGAAAAGTCATGCGAAAAATTGAACTTGTTACTAAAACAAAGGGTTAAAAATGAAAAAGGTTTTGGTGGGTAAAAGGGTGTTTGGTTTGGGTTATGAAATGAAAAGGTTTAGGCTCAAAGGGGCTAACTAGGGGGATTTTGGGTAGGTGGTAAAAAAAAAGAAAAATAATGGTGTAGAAATAAAAAGGGTTAGTCCTAATGCCTCCATCATTTACTTACTCGGGTTTAAGTTGGTAAGGACCGGGAATGTATCGTCATGGCAAGTTCTAGAGTCGTAAGAACCAAGCGGCTATTCACACAAGAAACGAAAAATGAGCATTTAGTCTAATGATATGTAATTGTATGCTCAATAAAGGCTCAAAACTCACTTTTGTGGGAATGGGTTTTTATGTGATCAAGTGTATAAAATCAAATTTTAACTAAGTTTGCCATGCCTTTTCATAATTTTCTTATGTTGGTTCTTTTTATCACGACGCTATCGGTTGTAAATTCGTAAAAATATAACCTTTTTAGAATTTTGAAATTCCCAAGTTAAACCTAGACAAGTAAAAAAATTAAAATTTTTGAAAAAAATTGGGGTGATTAGCGGTTCCAATAGAGTTTTGTGTAAGGCTTGTATTTAGGACTTGCAAGATTCAAGGTTTTAGCATCCCCCCCACACTTAAATTACACATTGTCCTCAATGTGTCCCAAAAATAAGTTTTTAGGTTGATTGAATGTGTAAAAGGTGTGAAAAAGCAAAAATTTTATGTTACTGGTTACCTGGGCACGACCCCGTGTTGAGTGGACACGACCCCGTGCTCAGGTGCTAGTAACGAAAACTTACAGAAGGTGAACACGGGGGCGTGTTGGTTGAACACGACCCCGTGTCTGTCAAGGTCTGCAGAAGTAAAACAGACAGCAGGTTCAGGGGAGTGGGCACGGGGGCGTGTCGGCTGAACACGGCCCCGTGTGGACAATCTGCATGGTTGAAAAACAGGTTTCTTTCTTCGGTTCTCATGTCCCGGCTTTTGTAGTACTAATGCTTAGTACTCTAAGCCTCGTATGTACCTGTTTAATCAATAAACACTCCACCAACACATAGCAAACATCCTAATTTTACCAAGTTCAACATCCATGTCAAAGTTAAAAGAAAAACAAATGCAGAAAATAAAAGAAGTTAGGGAAAGTAAATTGTTCAACACTTGGCACGCAGGCCTCAAATTGTTCAAGATGGAAAAGGTTAACCTGGGGAATTACCAAACAACCGCTTCTTCCTCCGCTCCTCCCGCCTAATCCATGTCCTCATCATCATCATCCCCTCCATGGCCCGCAATGTGGTCCCAAATATATCCAATATCATCTTGGATATGGGATATGTTTCTCTCTATAGCTCCAACCCGGTGGTACGTGTTGCTCGCCATGTTGTAGGTGTTCCTGGTGCACATAAGGTTTTCCTGCAACAAATCATGCAAACTTTGGAAATTAGGAAAACCGCCTCCTGAGGAGGATTGGCCCGGATCACCTTGGGGTTGGTGCTGATACTGATGATGTTGTGGAGCGTGAAGGACAAGTGCCTCTTGCGGGTTCCATGCATGACCTTGCATCCTTTGAAAACTTACCGTCCCGTCTTCCGCCTCATAAATTAGGTTCATTGAGCGGCAGATGTGTATATCTACCCTACCCGACCATGGGCTCCTTTCAAATGACCTAGGTATGCGGGTGAAGTGCCTGAAGAGACGGTACACCCATACCCCAAGAAGATAGGGGTTGGTGCACTTGCAAGGCGGTTATGATGCATGTTTCGGAGCATGAGGAACGGAACATCGAGCGGCCTGCGGTTGTGGATGCAGTGGAGGACAACCAAATCTCTTAACCCAACGACGCCACCGCTATTGTGTCTTTGACTAAGAGAGTAGCCGATGAGCCTATGGATATATCGGTATAGCGGGTCCCTCAACTTCGTGCTCTTCGTGCTGCTCGGATTATAGTACCCTTCACCAATCTGAGCCCACGCAGCTTGGCGATCGTTTTCATCTAACTCACGTATCCCTCCGGTATTTTCCTCGTTTCCTGCATCCACTTCTGCATACAACCCGACAATCGACCCAAATTGTGCCATAGAGATCGAATACCTAGTTCCGCCACATCGGAATGCTACCCCATCGTTGTCGAATGGGTCACACCTTGAGTTGAATGTGAAGGTGCTATAGAATTCCAAAGTGCATTCGTGGACGGAACGGAGTCGAGTTGTTAAAGCGACTCTTAGTGGTCCCGTAACAATGTTGTTGAAACGGTCGATTTGATTCACCATAGTTAATAGTTCCGTGCATGCTTGCCTCGGGTATTCCTCCGGCCTTGTTTGAAGTATCTCGTATCTAGCCCTAGCATCGAGCTCATTGGCGTTAAATCTTGTGAACTTCCTAGCCATCTGAAAGAATACACCAAAAGTTAGCACGAAACAGAAGTATTTTCGGACAAAACTGCAAACAGTGGGCTGGACACGACCCCGTGTTCAGCGGACACGGCCCGGTGTCCAAGCGTCTGTTACACAAAAATTCCATTTTTTGACCCGGTTTCCCCCGAAAATGAAACCCTAAGTGCCGTTTTTTCCCAAAATAACCTGTTTACCCATTCAATTTTATCTTTTTTGGGTTCAAGAACAAGGGTTTGGGGTTTTTGTGAGAAATCGGGCGAATCTATGAACAATACAAGTGTATTTACTTCCCTTAACACTAATCTAACTAAATGCAAACAGATCTAAACAAAAATTTGAGGTTCGATCCGGGTGAACTTCAAGAACCCTAGATTTTTCCCCAAATTTTGGTGTTTTAACTACATGCAAGTAACTAATCTAACTACTAAAAGTGATAGAATCATACCTTGATGTTGTTAGAACAAAAGGAGACGTCGAAAATCTGCGAAAAATCGCCTGAAACAGAGCTTTTTCGGGGAAACGGGGCGTGTGGAATGTTGTAACTGTTGTGAAAAAGGGGATATATCCCGACTGCAGCGCGAACACGGCCCCGTGTCCAGCGGACACGGCCCCGTGCCGAACACCGTTTAAAAGTTTTTTTTTTCAGTGCTCGTGTGAGTGCCCTTATTTCCTATAAGCTTTGGTTAGAAAACTTACCGCCTTAGATGTCGTCCCAATTGTTCGTAACTTACCAGGTATGATGTTGGTTTCATTCTTCCACCGTTTGAAGCGAGATTTCTTCCTCTTCATCCTCAATGAATCCTTGATAGAGTTTTAGCCGTTGGCCATTGACTTTGAATGGAGGCCCATTTCGAGATTTAATTTCTACTGCACCGTGTGGGAAAATATGGGTGATGGAAAAAGGTCCTGACCACCTAGACTTTAATTTACCAGGAAACAATCGAAGTCGTGAATTAAACAAAAGAACAAGATCTCCTACTCGAAATTCACTAGGTTTAATATTTTTGTCATGCAAGTTTTTCATTCTTTCCTTATAAATTTCGGAGTTTGAGTATGCATAATTCCTAAGCTTGTCTAATTCATTTAAGTAGCTTTGCTATTTGTGGGATTTACTGGGTATGGTTGTTGTTGTTGTTGTTGTTGTCTAATTCATTTAATTGACAAAATCGATTTTTACCAGCAAATTCTAAATCTAAGTTTACATTTTTAATTGCCCAATAGGCTTTGTGTGCAATTTCTACTGGCAAGTGACAACTTTTTCCATAGACTAGCTTATATGGGGTTGTACCTATTGTTGTTTTATAAGCAGTTCGAAAAGCCCATAAAGCATCATCTAATTTATCTGCCCATTCCTTTTTATTTAACCCTACGGTTTTTTCGAGTATTCGTTTTAAACCTCTATTAGTCACTTCGGCTTGTCCGTTTGTTTGAGGGTGATATGCTGTTGAGACCCGGTGATAGACCCCATATCTTGTTAAAAAATTTTCAAGTTGATGGTTGCAAAAATGGGTACCTCTATCACTTATTAATGCTTTAGGTGTGCCAAAACGAGAGAATAATTTTTTCAGAAATCTTACCACGACTCTTCCATCATTCGTTGGAAGTGCCTCGGCCTCGGCCCATTTAGACAAGTAATCTACTGCCACAAGTATATATTTGTTTCCTTTCGATGGTGGGAAAGGTCCCATAAAGTCGAGTCCCCACACATCAAAAATTTCACAAACAAGAATGCCATTTTGTGGCATTTCGTTTTTGGAAGAAATATTACCTGTTCTTTGACAAGTATCACATGTCTTGACAAGACCTTGGGTGTCTTTGTAAATGGTCGGCCAATAAAATCCTGAATCAAATACCTTTCGTGCGGTACTAGCGGCACCATGATGCCCTCCGTATGGACTTTCATGACAATGGCGGAGAATTCTTCGTGTTTCGCTACCATGTACGCATCGTCGTACGAGTTGGTCGGCACACATTTTGAAAAGATATGGATCTTCCCAAAAATAGTGTTTCACATTGGCAAAGAATTTTTTTCTTTGATGATGTGGCCAACCTTTTGCGACTATACCGCTTGCTAGGTAGTTAGCATAGTCGGCGTACCATGGTTCTTCCTTATATTCCACCATTTCCTGGGACTCAGTCGGGAATTTTTCGTTGATTTGCTCGTCCCTGGTTGCCTCCAAAGCTGGGTCTTCCAAGCGCGAAAGATGATCTGCTGCGGTGTTTTCTGCTCCTCTTTTGTCTTTGATTTCAATGTCAAATTCTTGGAGGAGTAGAATCCACCGAATCAAACGTGGTTTTGCGTCCTGCTTTTTGAAGAGATATCGAATGGCCGCATGATCTGTATAGACTATAGTTTTAGAAAGAACAAGATAAGAACAAAATTTATCAAAAGCAAATACCACAGATAGTAATTCTTTTTCAGTTGTTGTGTAATTTTCTTGTGCATCATTAAGTGTTTTACTAGCATAATAAATGGGGTGGAAATGCTTTTCTTTTCTTTGTCCCAAGACAACTCCAACTGCAAAGTCACTAGCATCACACATGATTTCGAAATGAAATTTCCAATCAGGCGCTACCATGATAGGTGCATTGACTAACATTTCCTTTAAGATTAGAAATGCTTGATTGCAATCCTTGTCAAAGATGAAAGGAACATCTTTTTCAAGTAATTTTGTTAGAGGCCTAGAAATTTTTGAAAAGTCTTTGATAAACCGCCTATAGAATCCGGCATGCCGTAGAAAACTTCTGATAGCTCTTACGGAGGATGGAGGTGGTAATCTAGAAATGGTATCTATTTTGGCTCGATCTACCTCCATTCCTTCGCTTGAGATTTTGTGACCGAGTACTATTCCATCCGTTATCATGAAATGGCATTTTTCCCAATTAAGGGCGAGGTTAGTTTCCTCACATCGGGATAGCATTCGTTCAAGGTTATCGAGGCATTGGTCGTATGAATCCCCAAAGATAGAAAAGTCGTCCATGAAGACTTCCATTGTCTTTTCTATCATGTCATGGAAGATGGCTACCATGCAACGTTGGAATGTTGCGGGGGCATTACATAGACCAAACGGCATGCGTCGATAAGCAAAAGTTCCATAGGGACATGTGAAAGTTGTCTTTTCTTGGTCTTCGGGTGCTATCGGGATTTGAAAGTAACCTGAAAAACCATCCAAGAAACAGTAAAATTTATGACCGGATAATCTTTCTAACATTTGATCAATGAAGGGTAAAGGAAAGTGATCTTTTCTTGTTGCTTCATTTAATCGTCTATAATCTATACATACTCTCCATCCTGTGACGGTTCTCGTGGGTATCAATTCATTGTGTTCGTTTGTTATCACCGTCATACCTCCTTTCTTTGGAACTACTTGGACGGGACTCACCCAAGGACTATCGGAGATAGGATAGATAAGTCCGGCGTCAAGTAATTAGATGACTTCGTTTTTAACCACTTCTTGAACATTTGGATTTACTCGACGTTGTGGTTGTATTACCGATTTGTAGTCATCATTCATTAAAATTTTGTGTGTGCACATGGAAGGACTAATTCCTTTTATGTCTACAAGTTTCCAAGCTATTGCGTTTTTGTGTTTTTTCAAAAGACTAATTAATTTTTCTTTTTCTAAGCTATCTAATTTAGACGAAATAATTACAGGCAAATTACCATCTTTGTCTAGAAAAGCATATTCCAAACCTTTTGGAAGTTCTTTGAGCTCAAGTGGTGGGTCTTTAGGAGACTCCTTATTTGGTTGCTCATTTCGATCAAGAACTTTAAAAGTTTGTTCTATGGCGACCTCTTCTTCAACAAAGTGGTCAATCTCTTCACTTGTATCGGGTGGTTCATCTTCATCTTCAATTAGGGGGTCATTATTGCCGAATGGATATTTCATTGACCGCTCAAGATCGACACTTCTTTTAAATGCCCCTAATTGAAGAGGTAGATTGTTGAACTTCCAGTTTTTCAAAGCTTCGTGAGTTTTTACAAATGGTCGTCCCAACGCTAGCGGAGCGTCATCGAGGATGACAAAGTCGGTTGGGATTGCCATTTGATTTGTTTGAACCAATACATCCTCAACTACACCGATTGACTTTATTACTTTCCGATTGGACAGAAAAATGGGTATTTGAAGTGGAGAAAAATCACTAATACTTAATTTTTCGAAAATGTAGTTAGGCATTATGTTAACACAAAGATCTTTATCAATTTTGACATTACTAATAAACGAATTTTGAAAGAAACATGGAACCGGTGTAATGTTAATTTCAAATGGGTCTTCTTTTATTAGCGAAGTTTGATCATTAGTTAACTTAACACTTACCGTTTCGTCAATTTTAGTGTTAGTGTTTAACTCTTTTAAAAACTTAGCATGAGTGGGTACTAAACAATGATTTTCAAAAGAAGGTGACAAGAGATTAATTTCTTCAAAATTAGACTCTTCTTGAATTTTAACGTTGTCGGACTCACCTTTTTCGTTGTTTAACTCATGTGTCGGTTTTTCACTTACTTGTTCTTCCATTTTTACACTTTCAGTTATCTCTTCTTTATTTAATTGTTCTCTTGCGCGGGACTCCTCTTCCCTTGCGCGAGATTCTTTTATATAGCGATCGATAACTCTAAGGTGTTCTAATATCCTATCGGTCACTTCGGTTATAGAAAAAGAATCGGGATTTTCAAAGCTTGAATCCGGTTGTTCGATCCTTTGTTCCTCATAATACTCATATGAAGTAGATGGTTCACACCATTGTTCTCCATTGTAAGCATATGATGGATAAAGGTCGTTATTTTGTTCTTCATAATACTCATATGAGGTGGGTTGTTCACGCCATGGTTCCTCATAATAAGCATACGAATGTGGTGGCTCATATCTTGGTTCCTCAAAGTATGAGTATGAAGGCTCATACCTTGGTTCATAAAAATATGAGTATGAGGGAGGAGGTTCATACCTTTGGTCTTCATAGGATGTGTATGAAGTTGATGGCTCGTACCTGGGCTCCTCATAATAGGTGTATGAATTGGATGGTTGATATGAGTGATTATATTGAACCGAGTGCGGATTTCTACAATTAGTGCAATAGTTACCCTTATAATCATCCTCCTCATAGGTGTAGTTGTAACCTCCTGAGTATTGATCCATAAGAATCACTCAGCAGACCACAACCAAGTCTCGAGATCAGAAAACAAAAATAAAAACGGAAACAGAGGCTGGACATGGCCCCGTGTTCAGTGGACACGGCCCCGTGTTCAGAATCTGTATCTGGGCGTTTTAATTAAATTTACTGATCTAGTTGAGCACGGGGCGTGTTCAGTGAGCACGGCCCGTGTTCAAGCTACTGTTACTAGGTGTTTTTATGAAAATGTGCAGCACGGCCCCGTGTTCAGTGAGCACGGCCCGTGTTCAGGTTACTGTAAATGCAAAACTAAACTAAAATGCAAAAAAATGTGTGCGCGTTTTAAAAAGGTTTTGAAAAACTGATTAGGCCGTCGATTTTAAGCTTTCTTAAAATCCTTGTGTCCCCGGCAACGGCGCCAAAAACTTAATGGGTGTCGAGTGTTATATATATTAGGTGTATATTTTAAGCCCTTTAACACTTTTTTTAGCCAAGTTTTAAATTTATAAAACACGATATTTACTAACACTAAACACACATATGGGCAAGTGCACCCATCGTGAGCGTAGTATAGCGTTGGTAAGATACCGAGGTCGTCCAAGGACACAAGAGCTTTTAGTACCGGCTTATCCTCAACGTCTAATCAAATCAAAAAGTTTAGAAAAAAATGTTTTAAACTAAGAAAATAAAAACTAACTAAAATGCTGAAAATAAAAATAAAACAAAAACAGATAGACAAGATGAATCACTTGGTTCTGACTCGTGTATAGTGTAACCTTTGATTATTTCCGCACTTTTGCACTTATTTAAGAGATTATCTTAGTTATTGTAGTAGGCCCCTCTTTTGAAGGTGACGTTACCCTCAACCCAGTAGTTTGAGTCAGCAAGGATACAATCCTAAAGGGTCGGATTATTGAAAGATAATGAATTAAGTTATTAATGCAAATTATGGTAGGCCCCTCTTTTGGAGGTGACGTTACCCTCGACTAAGTAGTCTGAGTCAGCAGGGATGCAGTCCTAAATAGCTGGGTTATAGTATTAATAGTAGTTAACTTATGAGGGGATCAAAGAGTTTGGACCCCCGCCATCCAATACCGTTAAGTATTGAAGGAGGTCCTACTAAATTTGACCCAGGTCCATTGCAGGACCTCTAAACGCTGAACAATGGCAAGACTCTTACCAAACCGTTCCCTTAACCCCAGACCAGGTAGCCAACATACCTCCATATAGATCGTGGAGATATGAATGGTGAAAATCTTTTATTTTATATAGACAGTAAAATAATGTCAAGGCACCACGGACAAACGATAAGGAAGAATCACCTTCAACATAAGAAACTAGTTATTAAAGTCATTAATACAAAACCAAGTAAAAAATGCGAAAAGATTAAAAATAAAAAGTATTACACTAGACACTTGTCTTCACCAAGTGATGTAAGAGACTTAGGCAAACATGGCCTTGATTGTCAAGAACTCTTACGATCAATCTTGGATCCCGAGACGACTCACACACTCTATGATGGACAATGGATGATGGTGGTGGATGATGGTGTTATGGTGGTGGTGGGTGGTGGGTGAGGTGTGAGAGAGGTGGTGTGCCAAGGGATGGTTTGAGCTTGAGCCAAGCACTCCTATTTATAGGCTGAACAGAAGCTCGGGCACGGCCCCGTGTCCACATCCTTCTCTTTCTTCATTTAATGCAGCTTGTCTTATTAGTTGACCACACCCCCGTGTCCGCTGAGCACGACCCCGTGTGCAGAAGAATCTTTGTACTATGAAGATTTGCCTGGATTGTGCGAATCTTATAGTTGACCACGGCCCCGTGTCCGCTGAGCACGGCCCCGTGGTGGGCAATAGAAGCTTCTACCACTTTGTCTTTTCTGCTGACACTTGGGCACGCCCCCGTGCTGGCTGAGCACGGGGTGTGTTCAGTCTTCTGTTATCTTGTTTTGCTTTGCTTGGGAAGATGCTGTCATGGGGTCGGGCATGTCACGTCTTGTTCCTTTTCTTGTATTTATGTTAGATTTTGATGTCTTTTTGCTTCTTTTGTTAATTTGAGCTCATTTAATCCTGAAAATACAAAAGGAAGACAAAAGCACACTTTTTCCAACATTAGTACTAAAAAGGGTTAGTTTTATGCCACAATTGATGTAATTTATATGTCGCATTTTGCACACATCAGTAACAAAAGGCGGAAGGATAACAAGTGGTTTCATCCCCCAAACAGAGGATCCATCCACCACCCATTATCCTACCTATTGTCCAAGGATCCATGATCCTCAACCCTAAAAACTATTGTCTAAGTTATTACAGACCAACAATTGTTCATGAAAAACACCATCAAACAAAAACCACTACCAAACTATAAAAAATGGGCTCCGGCCGCGTCTAGATAAATCCATCATCGCCCATTTCTGCAGCTCAAACCTTCGCTGCATCACCATCACCTCCTGCTCCAGAATCACCCGCCTGATCCTTAGCTCCGCTGCCTCCTGCCTCAATTGGCAAGACCTCTGTAGCCTCCTCTTCATCATCAAGCTCAGCCAGCCTAGCCTTCCAGCCCTCCTGGTCCTAGTCGGTCCTGTCAAAGTCAGGATCCTCAGCCTCTTGAGCCATCTGCAGCTTGGTCTTGTACATAGCAATGGCAGCAGAGAGTTTGGCGTCCTCCAACACCTCCTTCTTTTCCTGATCAGCAGTTATTTGGGCCAGGACCACCAGCCTTTTTGCCACATTGAGATCTCTCTCGAGGTTGGAGATTGTTTGATCTTTGGCCAGGTAGATCTTCTGGAAGTCCAGCTCCTTCATCTCAGCTTCTTCAACATAGGCATCGAAGAGCATCTGGATCTCAGCGAATTTCTGCAAAGAAAGAAGGATTCATTTCAGGATCACTTATCCTCATATGGACAGGATAGAATTAAGGATCAGGGATCCTTACATCAGCAAAGTATTCCTCGAACTGGTGACGGATGAGGGGCAGGCCTTCAAGGTTATCAGCTTCAGAGGATTTCCTCTTCTTTCCTCATTTGCCCTTGGAGGTGGTAGGCTTTGGAACTGGAACGCTAGGGCTAGCAGCAGACTTCTTCTTCCCAGACCTGGGAGCAACAGCACTAAGATCGGTGACACTGAAGCGGGTGGCTGACTTTGAGGATTTTCCAGCGCCTATCAATCCAAAACAACAGATAAGTATTCTTGTTTTATTATCAGCTAAACATTTAATCATATACAGACTTGGATACTTACTTGACATTGTGACTGAGCCGGAGGATACTTCTTGAGAATCCTTTGAGTTTGCTTGAAATGATCTTACTGCAGGATCAAGATTCTAGAAAGCAACGATCCTCTCTTTTGTTGCAGGTGATGGAATAATATGAGAAACAGAGATAGCTGCACAAAAGATACAAAAAGGGGTTAGTGATCCTCAACAGAAACATGGTTATCCTATGATCCTTCTATAAGGATCCTCTATCCTACCATGGGTGGCCCACTCTCTTGGGAGATCCTTCCCATCCGGGATAGAATCCCTCCAAACGAAGAAAAAACGCTTCTTCCAGTTGGTGTCATTCTTGGTGGTCGGGTGTGCATCGCCGGGTTTATGTTTGAATAAAAAGCGGTGTGAACCATAGCTCACAAGGTTGTATAGTTCAGCAAGTTCCGATATCCCCAACTCTATGCCTTCCTGCTCAATGATTCTCTCTAGGGTATATAAAACCCTCCACATCATTGGCATTGCCTGAACGTAGCACATGCCGGTGAGAGAGAAGAAGGATTCAGTGAAGGCAGGGAAAAGATAGGAGTATCCTATCAGGAATGGAGTGGCCGGAAAAGCAACCCATGTTTCAGAAACAAAGTCACTTTTGGTGGTAGGGTCAAAGGGCTTGAAGACGGTGTTTGCCGGAAAACAATGGCGAATCCGGTCGATCTCCGGATCAGTGAAACTGCAGAGTTCCTTCGGAGTGTTTTTGATAATCCATTGGCTTTTCAAAGGACTATCTTTCTGCTGATCCTTGGCAGGGGAGGATCGTAATTTCATTATGATTTAAAGATTTCGAAGAGGAACAGCGGAAGAAGATGAAGAGAGAAGGGAGAGAGAAGTACCTGATCAATCTTCGAATGAGGATTTAAAGGGTGTAACACACAAATTTAAATGCCTTCTGATCCTTATCTCTAACTTGAATTTATAATGATAATTTTGCAGGATTGTCACTTCAATGACGTAAGACCAGGAACGGCTAGTTTGATCCAAACGGCTATATATCTGTTAGTCAGTTGGAGATAAGATAAAAAATATAACTCGTTAAAATTACACTTTACTCCTTATATTTTGGGGGCAATTGTTAGGGGAGGACTTTGCAATTCTAAGGATCACGGATCCTCAAGTACTGCCAGGATCACGGATCCTCAATTCTGTTTGAATTAAGGATCCTCAGAAGGTGTTGCAGGATCAGGATTCAGGATCCTCATGGTTATCCTTACACTAACGGTTGTCTTTGCTATGTTTGAGTTTGTTTTGCAGGAGTATACGCCTTAGACTTGGTCTTGCCGATATTCTTGGAGAATATGCTCTCAATATTCCGCATGTGCATGGCTTAGTGAACGTTATGGAGATCATGGGAAGCTAGCATGAATTGCGGATAGTTAGTTGTTTTAGTTATTTCTAAATTTAAAAGGGGATAACAAGCTTGAATTAGAACACTTAGCTAATTTAGCAAACACACACACTCGGAACAGCTCTCAATAGCTTTCGATAGTTTACTTGGCGATTTCATACACATTACACTATAGTGATCCTTGTAACAAGCTTGTTATCATCCCGAGTTGTAACTATCATTTGTTTAATTGTAGTTGGTGATCGGTAGTTTCCATCACCCGAGGTTTTTTATGCCGTAGATCAACTCTTGATCAAGGGCTTTTTCCTCGTATAAATCCTTGTGTCACTTGTTCATCTCATTGGCTAGATATTCATACATTTGTTCAAGCATTATTCCTCACAACAAAGATTTGGTTGTATTATCCTAGCCTGATTTTTAACCAAAACATATACGGTTCAAATATATAATATCGTTATCGAGCTTCTGAAATAAATTATTATACCAAGTCTAGTGCCGTTCGAATACTGTTAGGGGAAGATTTTCCAATGATCAGTGATCCTCAACTACTGTCAGGCTTAGTGATCCTCAATTCTATTGAATTAGTGATCCTCAGAAGTTATTGTGGGATCAGGATCATGGATCATCATAGTGATCCTTACACAAACGATTGTCTACTTTGAATATGAAGTTGTTTTGCAGGAGTATGAGCTTGGACTTGGTCTTAGCGATATTCCTGGAGTATATTCCATACTTATTCCGCACGTGCTTAACTGAAGTGGACGTTATGGAGTTCGTGGAAGACTTGCATAAAATGCGGACAGTTTGTTATCTTAGATTTTTTTCTAAATTTATAAGGGGATAACGAGCTAAATTAGGACACTTGGCTATTTTTAGCTTAACACACACACTCGCAACCGCTCTCATCAGCTCTCGACAGTTTACTTGGCGATTACACACTTTTTTGCATATTACGTTATAGTGATCCTTGTAACTAGCTCGCTATCATCCGAAGTTGTAATACATTTTCTGTTTAATTTGAGTTGGTGATCGGTAGTTTCCATCACCCGAGGTTTTTTATGCCGGAGATCAACTCTTGATCAAGGGCTTTTTCCTCGTATAAATCATTGTGTCACTTGTTCATTTCATTTCTGAGTGATCCTTAGCATTGTTCATTAATTCAAGCATCACACCTCACAACAGAAAGTTTGGTTGCATTATCTGTTTTGGTCAAAAATTACCGAAGCAATTAAGTGATCAAATTAGTTAAGTGAGGTAGTGTGCTAAAAAGTGTGTTGAAAATATGCTGGTTAAGTTGTTTGAAAAAACAGTATTCAGGATACGGCTCAGGATATTGAGCTGTATTTACGATCAAACAATGAGCAAAAAGTAAAGGGAGTGACACGAGATATACGAGGAAAGCCCTTGATCAATCTAGATCACCGGCATAAAACCTCGGGAGCTGACAATCGCAGCTGCCTTGTTCTTCTTATTGCTTTGAACTTCAGGATACAGTGCAGGATATTGACCAGATCGCTAAGTGTTACAATGCTTTTGTGGGAAAGTGAAAATTGCTAGAGAACAAGTGTAAGAGTGTAGTGAGTGTTGATGTGATGTCCTATTCGATCTGATATACCCACCTATTTATAGTAACGAATTACAAACGAAAATTCCTATAAATATGGGATGCTCCGAATATTCCATTGTAAACGTTGTAGACCGAGTAATGCGGCTTCAACGTCTTTATTTGAACGACTTGGACCGAGTCTTCCGCGGAATGAGTCCTTGTGAACGTTGCTAGCTTCTAACCCGCTTACCTGCACATAATCCGTTAGTCATCCTGAGGATACCATTCAGGATGTTACCAATATCCTGAATCAGCATCCCGGATGTGAACAAATATCATATAACCAAGATATAATCCAAGATATTTCCCAGGATATGGGCTCAGAATTTCACCCCTAACAATTGTCCCCAAAAATGTTACCGTTTAGTATACTGCCACTAACGGTTACATTTTTCACAGAGATCGAGGCAATTAAGAGATAAGACCAATGATGTGACCGTTTGCAACTTACTCAGCCTATATTTACTCATTGCACCCTATATCTTCTCATCCTCATCTATTTTTTAATCACTACCGATAAGGAAAAAGGTAAACATTCTCTCTCTAATCTTCATCTTCATTCTCCTTTTCCGGTCAAAAATTCAGGCGATCAAATGCCGAGACATACAAGATCCAGTTCTGGTGATTCGGCTCCCACATTCATCCAGCAAAATCTTCTCCAAGAACCGGAGAAAGAGATATGTTCTTTTGATAGTTCCTATTTGTCGGCTTTGAAATCCTCCGGTATCTTTCCGAAAGGAACGGTATTCCGGCCGTTCGGCCGGGAAATCCAGTCGGATATGGTCTCCAATGAGTGGTTGTGCTTTAGTGCCTTTCCCTTCACCTTAGGGTTACAGTTCCCCTTTCCAGACTTCATCACCGAATTCTTCAAGATTACAAAAATCTCTTTCAGTCAAACAATGCCAATGCTTTGGCGTGTTCTGTCCGTTCTTGACCAGATCAAGAAAAACCATATCCCTGATCTTTCTGTTCATGATCTCCCCCTAGCTTACCGGCTTAGATGCCATGGATCATGTAGATTTTTGTTTTATTCCACCTCCGGCGACCCGCTGATACTTCGTGCCACCAGGAACGAGGATAATTGGCAATCTAAGTTCTTCTTTGTAAAAAGAGACTCAATCCCTGGGGGAACGGAATATCCGGTGAAATGGTTGAAAAAGGGTAGGATTTAGGGTTTAAGGATGATCCTGCCTCTTATCCTGTTCCATATCCTGAACTGATTAACTTTCTTTTTTCTGTTGTGCACACAGCTGATTTCAGGAAGATTGCACCTCCCCTTGCTGATTCAAAGAAAAGGATTGACGCCATCAGACTCCTTCCAGAGGCTGAAAGAAGTTTCAACCCGTCTCCACCATCTCCAAGTCCTCTTTCTAGTGCAAACATGTCTGGAAAGGATCCTGCAAAATATCCTGTACAAACATGTCTTTATTTGATATACTTAGGAGAAATTTTACTCCCTGTATGCAAACTCCAGCAAGGTTCCAGTCTACCTAGACCTCGATGAACTTGACAGCTATCCTACCCCAGTCATGGTCAAGAAAGAGACCCCTGCAACCACCAGCTCCAAGCCGCTCTCGGCTCCTAAGGCTAATCCGAGGACTCGTGCTTCCACAGCAAAAAAGAGGAAAGGTCCTGAGGTCAGTGCTCCAGGTCCAGAAGGGTTCTCCTACGATGAACTCAGCTTTTCTGACTCCTTAGAGGCAATGACATCCTTCATCAACAAGGTAATATCCTGCTACATATCCTGCACATATATCCTGATAGGATATCCTGATAGGATATCCTGGTTAATATATTCTAACTCACACCTGAACTTGATGTGCAGGGCCTCCAGCATTTGCTCCACCTGTACAACGATGCCTGTGGTACTGCTGCACTCCATGAAGTCAGGATCAAACAGCTTGAAAGCACCGTTGCCGACCAAGGTGCCATTAATGAAGCAAAGACCCGGCACTACGAGGGCATGCTGAAGAAGGTCACCCAAGATGCTGAGCTCAAACTTGCCACCGTCCAAATGGATCACGAACAGGCCATGGTTTCTTTCTGGGAAGGGATCAAATCCTCTGCTATCGTCTCCCTGCTACAAGCTCGCATCAAGATGGCCTACGAGGCCAATGAGACAGGCCTTGTATGCCCATCCTAGCCGGTTGAATCCTGGGTGGCCAAGCTGAAGGAGCTTGGAGGCAAAGCTGTGCCACTCCCTGCTGAAGCCGGGGAATCCTCTAAGACAGCAGAGGTGGTAGACAAGGCTGGAGATAAGAAGGATGCTGGAGAGGATGCTGGGACAGATGCTGGTGAGGATGCTGCTCAGGATGCTGAAGCTGGAAAGGCAGAGAAGGTTGGAGAAGATGCCGCTGTGTGAGGGCATTCAGGTGGGCAATGATGGATATATGTGCCAAGGCCGGAGCCCACCTTTTTAAATTTGAATGTTGGTCTGTAATCCCCAAAACAATTTACTTTTTCCGCACTTTACTTTTCTGCACCTGAACAATTTACATTTCCTGCATGCTTTTTGAACAATACAACAGTTGGAGGTGGATGGGTCTCGGTTTGAGATGAAACCTTCAACTGTTGGGTATATATGTTTAAAGACTAATTGTGCTTTTGGTGGATGGATCTCGGTTTGAGATGAAACCAAAAGCATAAACTTTTGCTATGTTAATAATATAACTTCTCTTTTGGCCTTACTATTGTTGTTATTAGTGTACAAATTTCACTTATGAAAGCTGTTTTGTTTGAACATTCTTGGGAATATTATGGGAACACATTCTGAAAATATCCTGACAAGTATCCTAAAAGATATCCTGGTCGGGATATTGTCATATAACTTAGAAAACTTAAGTCATTTGAAAAAAGGAAAGATCATACCAAAGACTCTTAGAGAGTCAATTCCAATCTTCCACCTTAGGAATGTCCCCAGTTCATACATACAAACTTGGATCCATCCTTTGAATAGTATAATGTATGTCCCCTGTGTACGACACAGAAATGCAAATGTATTCACACTTTGGCTTGAATAAATTCCGAACACCCTGAGGCAAAACCCTTGATATCCTGAAATGAATCCTTAGCATACTGGGGATAAACCCTTAATATCCTGGGGATAAACCCTGATATCCTGGGGATAAACCCTGAGTTTCATGCGCTACAGGCGAGAGTGTATAAAATCCAAATCTTAGAAAGGTGAAAAACTTTAAACCTTAGAGAGTATGAAAATACCCTTTCGTGAGAGAGGGTGATCAATCCTCATATACCTTCAGGATCCAGGATATAGCCAACAGTAACGAAATTATCAGCCACTTTTACATGAACTGGTCCCACTACCTTGAACTATACCTAGATAACTTGCGCTCCAGGCGAGGTGTTTAAACCCAATTCGAAAGAAAGGTGAATACCTTTAAACCTTTGAAGGGATCAGGATCCCTTAAACGTGAGAGAAGGGGCCAATCCTCTAATCTTTCGAGTTATCCTGAATGCATATCCTGGAGCTATATCCTGAAACATATGCTGCAAAACAACTGTAAACTAAGGTGGGTGTTAGCTTGGCTAACACCCCTCCGATGCTTAAGTCAGTATTGGGTTCAAGATAATAAAAAAATATATTTAAAAGAGATAGAATACATACCATTCTGAGATAGAAATTAAATTCTATCCTTACTTGAAATAGAGCTTTAAGTGTATTGCATTCCAGGACCTCGGTAGCATATCCCCTTCCATATTCTTGAGTCGATATGCTCCTTTCCCTGCTTCTGACTCAACTTCATATGGTCCTTCCCATTTTGGAGCTAGCTTGCCATCGGCAGGATTAGTGGTATTTTGAAAAGCCTTTCTTAGCACCCAATCACCAACTCGAAATCTCCTAGTCCTTATATTCTTGTTATATGCTCTGGATATTCTTTGTTGATATGCTGCCATCCTTAGCCTTGCTGCATCTCTTTTTTCATCTATAGTATCCAAATCTCGACATAAGGCTTCAGGATTCTGTTCAGGATCCTGTAGGATAGATCTTGCAGTAGGTATCACCATTTCCATTGGAATCACTGCTTCTGCTCCAAATACCAAGGAAAATGGGGTTTGGCCGGTTGCATTCTTTACCGTTGTCCTATCAGCCCACAAAACAAAGGGTAATTCTTCTGCCCATCTTCCTTTTTTGGCTCCAAGTCTCTTCTTTAAGTTATTGACAATTATCTTGTTCGAGGATTCAGCTTGTCCATTCGCTTGAGGATGTACCGGAGTAGACGTGATCATTTTGATTCCCCAACTCTTGCAAAAGTCAGTAGTCCGCTTGCTTATAAACTGGGACCCATTATCACAAATGATTTCAGCTGGTACTCCAAACCTGGTCAGGATATTCCTCTTTATGAAGGATACTACTTCTTGGTCTCCAACTTGAACAAATGCTTCAGCTTCAACCCACTTAGAGAAATAATCCGTCATTGCTAGCATAAAGACTTTTCCTCCCGGAGCTTTTGGTAACTTCCCTACTATATCTATCCCCCATTTCATGAATGGCCAAGGGGAAGCTACAGGATATAGTGGTTCAGCTGGTTGATGTAGTATGTTACTATGCCTTTGACATGCATCACACCTTCGAGCATATTCTGCAGCATCTTTCCTCATCGTTGGCCAATAATATCCTGTCCTTAATACTTTTGAGAACAATGATCTGCCCCCAGTGTGGTTACCACAATCCCCTTCATGTATATCCTGAAGTACTTCTTTGGCTTCAGGATCCTCCAAGCACCTCAAATACGGTCCTGTTATGGGTGAAATTCTGAGCCCATATCCTGGAAAATATCTTGATCTATATCTTATTTATGTAGTATCTGTTTACATCCGGGATGCTGGTTCAGGATATTGGTAACATCCTGAACGGTATCCTCGGGATTACTAATGGATTATGTGCAGGTACGTGTGTTAGAAGCTAGCAACGTTCACAAAGACTTATTCCGCGGAAGACTCGGTCCAGGCCGTTTAAAGAAAGACGTTGAAACCTTATTACTCGGTCTACAACGTTCGTGGTGGAATATTCGGAGCATCCCATATTTATAGGAATATTTGTTTGTATTTCGTTACTATAAATAGGAGGAACACCAGATCAAATAGGACACAACAATCTCACTGCAATCACACTCACTACACTCTAACACTTGTTCTCTCGCAATTTGTACTCTCACACGAATTCATTGTAACACTTAGCGATCTGGTCGATATCCTGCACTGTATCCTGAAGTTTAAAGCAATAAGAAGAACAAGGCAGCTGCGATTGTCAGCTCCCGAGGTTTTATGCCAGCGATCTAGATTGATCAAGGGCTTTCCTCGTACATCTCGTGTCATTTTCTTTACTTTTTGCTCATTTTGTTTGCTCATTGTTTGATCGTTGATACAGCTCAATATCCTGAGCCGTATCCTGAAACTGTTTTTGCAAGTAATTTAATTAACATATTTTCGACACTTGTTTCTAGCACACTACCTCACTTAACTAATTTGATCACTTAATTGCTTCGGTAATTTTTGACCAAAACAATTTGGCGCCCACCGTGGGGCAAGTGGTGCTCTCTTTACTAAAAATTTTTGCTAAATCGCTAATCGGTTTTTTATTTTCAAAACTTTTTGCCACATTGTCCATAATGGCCTCAAGATCAAACATGAGTTCCTCTACTGTGTCTGCTATGACTTCTGCTACTACAGGTTCGGTGCTTCCACCACCTCCTCCAAGAATGCCAGCCTCTACACGACCTCAGGATATTATCCCTACCCGCAGTGTTCAGGAATCTGCCCCTGTTTTAGCTTCTAACGATGAAATTTTAACCTTATTTGGAAGTGTGCAGGAACAAATGAGGCAACAACAGGAAACAAACCAAATGCTTTTGAGGGAAATACAACTCCTGAAGTCTGGCTCGAGCAGATCTGCTGAGGATATTGTCACTCCATTACATCCCAGAACGTTGAACTTCAGCTCGGCTGTGTATACTGAGGATAACAGGGGGAATATTATGCCCAGCCTTCCTCAAAATCATACTCCTGAAATACCCTCCTCGGTCAGGATGTCGACCATAAGGAGCTCAGGATATGCTTCAGGATATGGGCAAAATCCTCCAACAGGTAACGTATCAAATAATAATAATACTCATGCTACTAACAATAGTGGATCTTTGCAGGATACAGGTGTGACATCAGCACTTACTAGGGAACTTCAGAAGTTGAAGGACATGATATCTAGTGTGCCTGGGGTGGTCCAGCCGATCCCGGAAGTGTCCCAGGACAGCCACAAGATATCTCGTTTTGCATATCCTATCTGTGATGCTGAGATCCCAAAGAGATTCCAAACCCCCAACATGAAGCTTTATGATGGGACTACGGATCCTGAGGAGCATATTGCTCAGTATAGGGAAAGAATGGAGATTAACCCTATCCCTCCGGAGCTCAAGGAAGCGTGCTTGTGCAAAGGATTTGGTTCTACTCTAACAGGATCAGCCTTAAAATGGCTGTTAAACGTTCCTCCACATTCAATTACATCTTTTGCTCACTTAGTAAATTTATTTAATAGTCAGTTTTCTTGTAGTAGAAGCTTCGAAAAATTAACAAGTGATCTCTACAGGATAACACAAGGACCTCAGGAATCCCTTAGGGATTATGTGAACAAGTTTAGCCGGGAATCACTAGACATTCCTCATCTTGATGTTGCAACAGCTGTGCAAGCTTTCAAGGTGGGGTTGCAAAAGGATTCTCAATTTTACCAAGACCTTGTAATGAACCCATGCAGGAACCTGGATGAAGCTCGGAACAGGGCCCTAAGATACATTCGGTTGGAAGATGACAGAAAGATGCAAGAAAGGATGAACTCATCCAACACTTATGAGTCAACTAACAGGAAGTCGGAATCCTCATTCAAGTCGTATCGGCCTAAGCCATATGGCAGAAATGAGAACAAGAGAGTGAATACTGTCGAAGATGAGGATCCTGAAGAGTATCCTGAATTATCTGAGTATTGCTTCTCTGTTAACATTCCCGAATTGATGTATGCCATGCAGGGTCTAGGGGACAAGGCAAGATGGCCTCGAAAGAATCAACAAAAAGCGGATTGGAAAGACAAATCAAAATGGTGTGCTTTCCACGAAGATTTCGGACATATGACCGAGGATTGCATTGCTTTGAGGAAAGAAATAAGCTATCTTCTAAGCAAGGGATATTTGAAAGATCTCTTAGGAAGAAAGAAGAATAAGGGTCAGGATACTGAGAAGGATCCTGAGCGAGCAGCATCACCTCCCGCGGATGCCAAGATAATCAACTTCATTTCGGGAGGATCCGACATTTGTGGGACTTCGTATTCGGCAGCAAAGAGACATGCAAAAGAAGCTAAGGCCGAAAGGGGAGACAAACCTGTCAGGATGACCACCCTCACAACTGACAAAGTGATCACTTTTGATGCTGATGACAGGGATACTGTCCAGGATCCTCACCATGATGCTCTGGTAATAACGTTATATGTGGCTAACCATTTTGTACGCAGGATATTGGTTGATAATGGTAGCTCCGTCAACATAATCCAACTAGAGACACTTAAAAGAATGAATGTATCTCCAATGGATATCACTTCGAAGTCCACCGTGCTTGTTGGGTTCAGTGGAGAGGCCAGAAACACAGTAGGAGAGATAAAGTTGCCGGTGTACGTTGAAGGAGTCAACTCGATACAACGTTTCTGTGTGATGGACTCTCTATCCTGCTATAACATTATACTGGGAAGACCGTGGATTCACGATATGAAGGCCGTGCCATCAACATATCACCAATGCATCAAGATACCTACCCCTTGGGGAGTTGTTAAAGTTGATAGCGATCAGCAGGAGGCGAAAGAATGCTACTCATCCTCGATGAAATCCTCGACCAAACCTAGTGCAGCATAGCAATTAAAGACGCGGGCCCAGGATATCGTGGAGGATCCGGAGCAGGATGTGAAGAAAATTATCCTGGACCAGGATAATCCCGATATTTCGGTGCTCGTGGGAACCAATATCCCTCAGGATATTGAAGAGCAATTAATTAACTTTTTAAAATGCAGGATGTCAACGTTTGCATGGAAGCATGAGGATATGACAGGCATATCCAAAGATATTATTACTCACAAGCTTGGAATTGATAAATCATTCAAGCCCGTGCAACAAAAAAGAAGAAAGTTTGCTCCTGAACGGAATACAATTATACAAGAGGAAGTTGAAAGATTGTTGAAGTCCAAAATGATTCGAGAAGTCAAGTTCCCAAGGTGGCTAGCAAACGTGGTTGTGGTACAGAAGAAAAACGGGAAATGGAGAGTCTGTGTAGATTATACAGACTTGAACAAGGCTTGTCCTAAAGACCCATTTCCTCTCCCCCACATTGATGCAATGGTAGATGCCACTGCTGGGCATGAAATGCTGACTTTCATGGATGCATCCTCAGGATTTCAACAGATCCAAATGGAGCCTTCTGACCAGGAGGATACTGCCTTCATGACACCAACAGGTATTTATTGTTATACAGCTATGCCTTTTGGTTTGAAAAATGCAGGTGCAACATACCAAAGATTGGTAAACATGATGTTCAAAGACAAACTGGGGGACACCATGGAGGTGTACATTGACGATATGGTGGTAAAGTCAAAGAAAGCTCAGGATCACCTCCAGGATATTAAAGGAGCGTTTGATATCCTGGATCAGTATAATATGAAGCTGAATCCTGCCAAGTGCCATTTTGGAGTAGGAGCAGGAAAATTCCTAGGATATATGGTGACCAAAAGAGGAATAGAAGCGAGCCCGGAACAGATTAAAGCCATCTTGGATATTAAATCTCCCTCAAATATGAAGGATGTTCAACGATTAACAGGGCGAGTGGCAGCATTGAATAGATTTATCTCAAGGTCTTCAGAAAAATGCAAGGATTTTTATGATATCCTGAAGAAGAACAAAAAATTCGAGTGGGGTGAGAAGCATGAAGCAGCCCTACAGGATTTGAAGCGATATCTCTCAACCGCACCTCTACTGATGAAACCTGAAAATGGTGAACCACTATCCCTGTACCTTGCTGTATCAGGGAATGCTGTAAGTGCCGTTCTTATAAAAGACCATGAAGGTCAGCAATATCCTGTTTATTATGTTAGCAAAAGTTTGTTAGATGCTGAAACTAGGTATTCTCATTTAGAAAAATTAATACTAGCATTAGTTATGGCATCAACGAAACTTAGACATTACTTTGAGACACATAGGATTCATGTAAAAACAAATTATCCTGTTAAAAATGTGCTTAGAAAACCAGAGATGTCAGGCAGGATGGCCAAGTGGTCGGTAAAGTTAAGTGCCTATGATTTAGTATATGAACCTAGGAATGCCATAAAGTCTCAGGCTTTAGCTGACTTTGTGGCTGATTTTAGTAGTGACATTCAGGATGAGGTAGACCTAGAAGTTCAACAGCTAGGAGAATCCTCAGGGTCCTGGATATTATATACTGATGGTGCATCTAATATAAGAGGAGTAGGATTAGGAATACTACTAAAATCGCCACAGGGGGACATATTACCCCAGGTTATTAGGTGTGAATTTCCTGCTACCAATAATGAAGCAGAATACGAGGCTTTAATTGCAGGATTAGAATTGGCTAAAAGCATGAATATCAAAAATTTACAAGTATATGTTGATTCTTTGTTAATTACTAACCATTTTAATGGATCCTATGCAGTTAAGGGTGAGAAGTTAATAGAATATCTTGATATTCTCAAAAAATTAGCAGGATATTTCGATATTTTTACACTTGAACAGGTACCAAGGGAGGATAATGCTGAAGCGGATGCCTTAGCAAATTTGGGATCATCGATCAGGATACCTGAAGGGACCCAAATACCAATATTACATGTCTTATATCCTGCAACGAATCCTCAGGATAAAGAAGTAGCGGGTGTTCGGGATCCTGGAGCGGAATATCCTGAACAGGATCCTAAATCCTGGACGGCTCCAATTGTGAGATATCTCAAAGAAGGACACATCCCCGGAAATGAAAATCCTAAGGCATTTAGGATGAAGGTATCACGGTTCACTATTATAAATAATGTTTTATACAAAAAATCTCTTGCAGGACCGTATTTGAGGTGCTTGGAAGATCCTGAAGCCAAAAAAGTACTTCAGGATATACATGAAGGGGATTGTGGTAATCACACCGGGGGCAGATCATTGTTCTCGAAAGCATTAAGGACAGGATATTATTGGCCAACGATGAGGAAAGATGCTGCAGAATATGCTCGAAGATGTGATGCATGTCAAAGACATAGTAACATACTACACCAACCAGCTGAACCATTGTATCCTGTAGTTTCCCCTTGGCCATTCATGAAATGGGGGATGGATATAGTAGGAAAATTACCAAAAGCTCCGGGAGGAAAAGTCTTTATGTTAGCAATGACGGATTATTTCTCCAAGTGGGTTGAGGCTGAAGCATTTGTCCAAGTCAGAGACCAAGAAGTAGTATCCTTCATAAAGAGGAATATCCTGACCAGGTTTGGAGTACCAGCTGAGATCATTTGTGATAATGGGTCCCAGTTTATAAGCAAAAGAACTACTGACTTTTGCAAAAGTTGGGGAATCAAAATGATCATATCTACCCCAGTACATCCTCAAGCGAATGGACAAGCTGAATCTTCAAACAAGATAATAGTCAATAACTTAAAGAAGAGACTTGGGGCCAAAAAAGGAAGATGGGCAGATGAGTTACCCTTTGTTTTGTGGGCTGATAGGACAACGGTAAAGAATGCAACCGGCCAAACCCCGTTTTCCTTAGTATTCGGAGCGGAGGCGATGATTCCAACAGAAATGACAATACCCACTGCAAGATCTATGCTGCAGGATCCTGAACAGAATCCTGAAGTCTTATGTCAGGATTTGGATACTATAGACGAAAAAAGAGATGCAGCAAGGCTAAGGATAGCAACATATCAACAAAGAATTTCCAAAGCATATAATAAAAACATAAGGACTAGAAGATTTCGAGTTGGTGATTGGGTGCTAAGAAAAGCTTTTCAAAATACCACTAATCCTGCCGATGGCAAGCTAGCTCCGAAATGGGAAGGACCTTATGAAGTCGAGTCAGAAGCAGGGAAAGGAGCATATCGACTCAGGAATATGGAAGGGGATATGCTACCGAGATCTTGGAATGCTATACACCTCAAGCTTTACTTCAAGTGAGTTTAAAATTCAATTTCTAACTCAGAATGGTATGTATTCTATCTTTTTTAAATATGTTTTGGTTTAATTTACCCTTTGAAACTCAATACTGACTTAAGCATCGGAGGGGTGTTAGCCAAGCTAACACCCACCTTAGTTTACAATTGTTTTGCAGAATATCTTTCAGGATATAGCTCCGGGATATATACTCGAGATAAGTCGAAAGATTAGAGGATTGGCCCCCTCTCTCACGTTTAAGGGATCCTGGTCCCTTCAAAGGTTTAAAGGTATTCACCTTTCTTTCGAATTGGGTTTAAACACCTCACCTGGAGCGCAAGTTATCCAGGTATAGTTCAAGGTAGCGGGACCAGTTCATGTAAAAGTGGCTGACAATTTCGTTACTATTGGCTATATCCTGGATCCTTAAGGTATATGAGGATTGATCACCCTCTCTCACGAAAGAGTATTTTCATACTCTCAAAGGTTTAAAGGTTTTCACCTTTCTAAGAATTGGAGTTTATACACTCTCGCCTGTAGCGCATGAAATTTAGGGTTTATCCCCAGATATCAGGGTTTATCCCCAGGATATTAAGGGTTTATCCCAAGTATGCTAAGGATTCATTTCAGGATATCATGGGTTTTGCCCTGGGGTATTCGGTATTCATTGGAGTCAAAATATAAATACATTGGTGTTTTTGGCAAACACAGGGGACATATGTAATATTGTTCAAAGGATGGATCCAAGTTTATAAGTATGCACTGGGGACAAACTTATGATAAAGGATTGGAACTGATCCTCTAAGAATCTCTGGTATGATCTCTCCTTTTTATTTGGATGATTTATAGGTGTATTTCAATATCCTGATCAAGATATCTTTCAGGATATCTTCCAGGATTCATTTATAATATATATTCCTAAAAGTGTACGAACCAAACAATTTTTGTAACTACGATTTTCATAGCAATAACAACAGTAATAGGGTCAAAAGAGAGGTTATATTATTAACATACCAAAAGTTGTGCTCTTAGTTTCACCTCAAAACAAGGCCCATCCACTAAGAGCACTAATAGTTCATAACCATATTTACCCAACAGTTGAAGGCTTCATCTCAAACCGAGACCCATCCACCTTCAACTGTTGTATTGTTCAAAAAGCATGCAGGAAATATAAATAGTTCAGGTACGGGAAAGTAAAAGGCAGAAAAGTTTGTGGAACTACAAACCAACATTCAAATTCAAGAAGGTGGGCTCTAGCCTTGGCACGTATATCCGTCATCGCCCACCTAAATGCCCTCACACAGTGGCATCTCCTCCAACTTTATCAGACTTCTCTGCTCCAGCATCCTGACCAGCATCCTGCGCCGCATCCTGACCAATGTCCATCTCAGCATCAGCTCCAGCATCCTTCATCTCTCCGGTTTGGACCACCACCTCTGCTGACTTAGAAGACTCACCGGCTTCAGTAGGAAGTGGCACAGCTTTGCCTCTGAGCTCCTTCAACTTAGCCACCCAGGATTCAACTGGCCAAGATGGACAAACAAGGCCCGTCTCCTTGGCCTCGTAGGCCATCTTGATGCGTGCTTGTAGCAGGGAGACGATAGCAGAAGCCTTGATTCCCTCTCGAAAGCTGATCAAGGCCTGATCATGATCCATTTGAACGCTGGCAAGTTTGACCTCAGCGTCCTGGGTGATCTTCTTTAGCAAGCTTTCATAGTGTCGGCTCTTCGCTTCAGCAATAGCGCCTTGGTCAGCAACGGTGCTCTAGAGCTGCTTGATCCTGGCTTCATGAAGTGCCACAGTACCACAGGCGTCATTGTACAAGTGGAGCAAATGCTGGAGGCCCTGCACATTAATTACAGGTATGGAGTTAGAATGTATGCTGACTAAGACATCCTACCAGGATATCCTGTTAGGATATACGTGCAGGATAAATGTACAGGATATACATGAAGGATATGCGTCAGGATATTACCTTGTTGAGGAAGGATGTCATTGGCTCTAAGGAGTCAGAGAAGCTGAGTTCGTCATAGGAGAACCCTTCTGAGCCTGGAGCGCTGACCTCGAGACCCTTTCTCTTTTTCGCTGCGGAAGCACGGGTTCTTGGATTGGCCTTGGGAGCCGGGAGTGGCTTGGAGCTAGTGGTAGCAGGAGTCTCCTTCTTGACTATGGCTGGAGTTGGATAGCTGTCAAGTTCATCCAGGTCTAGATAGACTGGGACTTTGCTGGAATCTGCACACAAGGAGTAAATTCTAAATCTCTCTTATGAATAACAGATAAAAAACATATGTGTGCAGGATATCTTGCAGGATCCTTACCAGACATGTTGGCACTTGAAAGAGGGCTTGGAGTTGGTGGAGAAGGATTGAAACTTCTCTCTGCCTCTGGAAGAAGTCTGATGGCGTCTATTCTTTCTTGAGAATTAGCAAGAGGAGGTGCAATCTTCCTGAAATCAGCTGCACAAAAATGAAAGTTTATTAGTTCAGAATACGAGACAGGATAAGAGACAAGATCATTCTTAAACCCTAAGTCCTATCCTTTCTTAACCATCTCATCGGATAATCCGTTCCACCGGGGATTGAATCCCTTTTTACAAAGAAAAACTTGGATTGCCAACCATCCTCGTTTTTGGTGGCACGAAGTATCAATGGGGGACCGGAAGTAGAATAAAATAGAAACCTAGATGAGCCGTGGCATCTAAGCTTGTAGGCTAAAGGGAGATCATGGACAGAAAGGTCAGGTATGTGGTTTCTCTTGATTTGGTCCAGAACAGATAAAACACGCCAAAGCATTGGCATGGTTTGGCTAAAAGAAATTTTAGTGATGTTAAAAAACTCGGTAATAAAGTCCGAAAAGGGGAATTGTAACCCTAAGGTGAAGGGGAAAGCATTGAAACAAATCCACTCGGTGGAAACCATATCTGACCGGATTTCTCTGTCAAAGGGTCGGAATATGGTTCCATCCGGAAAGATACCGGAAGATTTCAAAGCCGACAGATGAGCACTATCAAAGGTGCATGTTTCATTCTCCGGTTCTTGGAGAAGATTCTGTTGGATGAATGTGGGAGCCGAGTCGCCTGAACTGGACCTCGTTTGCCTAGGCATTTGATCGCCTGAATTCTTGCCGGAGTAAAATGAAAGATGGTTATGAAGATGAGAGAGAGAATATTACCTTTTTCTTGTCGATTGTGGGAAAAAAAGAAGATGAGGATGAGAAGATATAGGGTATGATGAGTAAATATAGGCCAGGTGGTTGAAAGCTGTCACATCAGAAGTCTTATCTCTTAATTGCCTCGGCCACTGTGAAAAAATGTAACCATTAGGATATCAAACGGTAACATTTTTGGGGACAATTGTTATGGGTGAAATTCTGAGCCCATATCCTGGAAAATATCTTGATCTATATCTTATTTATGTAGTATCTGTTTACATCCGGGATGCTGGTTCAGGATATTGGTAACATCCTGAACGGTATCCTCGGGATTACTAATGGATTATGTGCAGGTACGTGTGTTAGAAGCTAGCAACGTTCACAAAGACTTATTCCGCGGAAGACTCGGTCCAGGCCGTTTAAAGAAAGACGTTGAAACCTTATTACTCGGTCTACAACGTTCGTGGTGGAATATTCGGAGCATCCCATATTTATAGGAATATTTGTTTGTATTTCGTTACTATAAATAGGAGGAACACCAGATCAAATAGGACACAACAATCTCACTGCAATCACACTCACTACACTCTAACACTTGTTCTCTCGCAATTTGTACTCTCACACGAATTCATTGTAACACTTAGCGATCTGGTCGATATCCTGCACTGTATCCTGAAGTTTAAAGCAATAAGAAGAACAAGGCAGCTGCGATTGTCAGCTCCCGAGGTTTTATGCCGGCGATCTAGATTGATCAAGGGCTTTCCTCGTACATCTCGTGTCATTTTCTTTACTTTTTGCTCATTGTTTGATCGTTGATACAGCTCAATATCCTGAGCCGTATCCTGAAATTGTTTTTGCAAGTAATTTAATTAACATATTTTCGACACTTGTTTCTAGCACACTACCTCACTTAACTAATTTGATCACTTAATTGCTTCGGTAATTTTTGACCAAAACAGGTCCTGCAAGAGATTTCTTGTATAAAACATTATTTATAATAGTGAATCGTGATACCTTCATCCTAAATGCCTTAGGATTTTCATCTTCGGGGATGTGTCCGTCCTTGAGATATCTCATGATTGGAGCCGTCCAGGATTTAGGATCATTTTCAGGATACTCTGCTCCAGGATCCTGAATACCCGCTACTTCTTTATCCTAAGGATTCGTTGCAGCATACAAGATATGTAATAATTGTATTTGGGTCCCTTCTGGTATCCTGATCGATGATCCCAGATTTGCTAAGGCATCTTCTTCAGCATTATCCTCCCTTGGTACCTGTTCAAGTGTAAAAACATCGAAATATCCTGCTAATTTTTTGAGAATATCGAGGTATTCGATTAATTTCTCACCCTTAACTGCATAGGATCCATTAAAATGGTTAGTAATTAACAAGGAGTCAACATATACTTGCAAATTCTTGATACTCATATTCTTAGCCAACTCTAATCCTGTAATTAAAGCCTCATACTCTGCTTCATTATTAGTAGCAGGGAATTCACACCTAATAGCCTGGGGTAATATGTCCCCCTGTGGAGATTTTAGTAGTATTCCTAATCCTACTCCTCGTACATTAGATGCACCATCAGTATATAAGGTCCAGGATCCTGAGGATTCTCCTAACTGTTGGACTTCTAGGTCTACCTCATCCTGAATGTCACTACTGAAATCAGCCACAAAGTTAGCTAAAGCCTGAGACTTTATGGCATTTCTAGGTTCATATACTAAATCATAAGCACTCAACTTTACTGACCACTTGGCCATCCTGCCTGACATCTCTGGTTTCCTAAGCACATTTTTGACAGGATAATTTGTTTTAACATGAATCCTATGTGTCTCAAAGTAATGTCTAAGCTTCGTTGATGCCATAACTAATGCTAGTATCAATTTTTCTAAATGAGAATACCTAGTTTCAGCATTTAACAAATTTTTACTAACATAATAAACAGGATATTGCTGACCTTCATGATCCTTTATAAGGACGGCACTTACAGCATTCCCTGATACTGCGAGGTATAGGGATAGTGGTTCACCATCTTCAGGCTTCATCAGTAGAGGTGCAGTTGAAAGATATTGCTTCAAATCCTGCAGGGCTGCTTCATGCTTCTCACCCCATTCGAATTTCTTGTTCTTCTTCAGGATATCATAAAACTCTTTGCATGTCTCTGAGGATCTTGAAATAAATCTGTTTAATGCTGCCACTCGCCCTGTTAATCGTTGGACATCCTTCATATTTGAGGGTGATTTAATATCCAAGATGGCTTTAATCTGCTCCGGGCTCGCCTCTATTCCTCTTTTGGTCACCATATATCCTAGAAATTTTCCTGCCCCCACTCCGAAATGACACTTAGCAGGATTTAGCTTCATGTTATATTGATCCAGGATATCAAATGCTCCTTTAATATCCTGGAGGTGATCCTGAGCTTTCCTTGATTTTACCACCATATCGTCAATGTATACCTCCATGGTGTCCCCCAGCTTGTCTTTGAACATCATGTTTACCAATCTCTGGTATATTGCACCTGCATTTTTCAAACCAAAAGGCATAGCCGTATAACAATAAATACCTGTTGGTGTCATGAAGGCAGTATCCTCCTGGTCAGAAAGCTCCATTTGAATCTGCTGAAATCCTGAGGATGCATCCATGAAGGTTAACATTTCATGCCCGGCAGTAGCATCCACCATTGCATCAATGTGAGGAAGAGGAAATGGGTCTTTAGGACAAGCCTTGTTCAAGTCTGTGTAGTCTACACAGACTCTCCATTTCCCATTTTTCTTCTGTACCACAACTACGTTTGCTAGCCATCTTGGAAACTTGACTTCTCTGATCATCCTAGACTTCAACAATCTTTCAACTTCCTCTTGGAAAATCGTATTCCGCTCGGGAGCAAATTTCCTTCTTTTTTGCTGAACAGGCTTGAATGATCTGTCAATTCCAAGCTTGTGAGTGATAATGTCTTTGGATATACCAGTCATATCCTCATGCTTCCATGCAAACGTTGACATCCTTCATTTCAAAAAGTTAGTTAACTGCTCTTCAATATCCTGAGGGATATTGGTTCCTACGAGCACCGAGACATCAGGATTATCCTGATCCAGGATAACTTTCTTCACATCCTGCTCCGAATCCTCCACGATATCCTGGGCCCACGTCTTTAATTGCTATGCTGTACTAGGCTTGGTTGAGGATTTCATTGAGGATGAGTAGCATTCTTTCACCTCCTCCTGATCACTATCAACCTTGACAACTCCCCAAGGGGTAGGGATCTTGATGCATTGGTGATATGTTGATGGCACAGCCTTCATATCGTGAATCCATGGTCTTCCCAATATGATGTTATAGCAGGATAGAGAATCCATCACACAGAAACGTTGTATCGAGTTGACTCCTTCAACATATACTGGTAACTTTATCTCTCCCACTGTGTTCCTAGCCTCTCCACTGAACTCAACAAGTACGGTGGACTTCGAAGTGATATCCATCGGAGATACATTCATTCTCTTCAGAGTCTCTAGTTGAATTATGTTGACGGAGCTGCCATTATCAACCAATATCCTGCGTACAAAATGGTTAGCCACATATAATGTTATTACCAGAGCATCATGATGAGGATCCTGGACAGTATCCCTGTCATCAGCATCAAATGTGATCACTTTGTCAGTTGTGAGGGTAGTCATCCTGACAGGTTTGTCTCCCCTTTCGGCCTTAGCTTCTTTTGCATGTCTCTTTGCCGCCGAATACGAAGTCCCACAAATGTCGGATCCTCCCGAAATAAAGTTGATTATCTTGGCATCCGCGGGAGGTGACGCTGCTCGCTCAGGTTCCTTCTCAGTATCCTGACCCTTATTCTTCTTTCTTCCTAAGAGATCTTTCAGATATCCCTTACTTAGAAGATAGCTTATTTCTTTCCTTAGAGCAATGCAATCCTCAGTTACATGTCCGAAATCTTCGTGGAAGGCACACCATTTTGACTTATCTTTCCAATCGGCTTTTTGTTGATTTTTTCGAGGCCACCTAGCCTTGTCTCCTAAACCCTGCATGGCATACATCAATTCAGGAATGTTAACAGAAAAGCAATATTCAGATAATTCAGGATATTCTTCAGGATCCTCGTCTTCGATAGCATTCACTTTCTTGTTTTCATTTCTACCATATGGCTTAGGGCGAATGGCTTAAATGAGGATTCTGACTTCCTGTTAGTTGACTCATAGGTGTTGGATGAGTTAATCCTCTCTTGCATCTTTCTGTCATCCTCCAATCGAATATATCTTAGGGCCCTGTTTTGAGCTTCATCCAAGTTCCTGCATGGGTTCATTACAAGGTCTTGGTAACATTGAGAATCTTTTTGCAGCCCCATCTTGAAAGCTTGCACAGCTGTTGCAACATCAAGATGCGGAATGTCTAAGGATTCCCGGCTGAACTTGTTCACATAATCCCTTAGGGATTCTTGAGGCCCCTGTGTTATCCTGTAGAGGTCACTTGTTAGTTTTTCAAAGCTTCTACTACAAGAAAACTGACTATTAAATAAATTGACTAGGTGAGCAAAAGATGTGATCGAATGAGGAGGAACATTCAGGAGCCATTTCAAGGCTGATCCTGTTAAGGTAGAACCAAAACCCTTGCACAAGCATGCTTCCTTGAGCTCCGGTGGGATAGGGTTAATCTCCATTCTTTCCCTATACTGGGCAATATGCTCTTCAGGATCCGTTGTTCCATCATAAAGCTTCATGTTGGGGGTTTGAAATCTCTTTGGAATCTCAGCATCACAGATAGGATATGCAAAGCGAGATATCCTGTGGCTGTCTTGGGACACTTCCGGGATTGGCTGGACCACTCCAGGTACACTGGATATCATGTCCTTCAACTTCTGAAGCTCCCTAGTAAATGCCGATGTTACACCTGTATCCTGCAAAGATACACTATTGTTAGCAGCATGAGTATTGTTATTGTTTAACACGTTACCCGTAATAGGATTCTGCCCATATCCTGAAGCATATCCTGAACTCCTCATGGTCGACATCCTGACCGAGGAGGGTACTTCAGGAGTATGGTTCTGAGGAAGGCTGGGCACAATATTCCCCCTATTATCCTCAGTGTACACAGCTGAACTGAAGTTCAAAGTTCTGGGTTGTAGTGGAGTGACGATATCCTCAGCAGATCTGCTCGAGCCAGACTTCAGGAGTTGTATTTCCCTCAACAGCATTTGGTTTGTTTCCTGTTGCTGCCTCATTTGTTCCTGTACACTTCCAAATAAGGTTAGAATTTCATCATTAGAAGCTAAAATGGGAGCAGATCCCTGAACACTCCAAGTAGGGATAATATCCTGAGGTTGTGAAGAAGATTGCATCCTTGGAGGAGGTGGTGGAAGCACCGGACTAGTAGTAGCAGAAGTTGTAGCAGACACAGTGGAGGAGCTCATGTTTGACCTTGAGGCCATTGTAAATAATGTGGCAAAAAGTTTTGAAAACAGAAAACCGATTAATGATTTCAAATAGATTTTAAGTAAAGAGAGCACCACTTGCCCCACGGTGGGCGCCAAATTGTTTTGGTTAAAAATTACCGAAGCAATTAAGTGATCAAATTAGTTAAGTGAGGTAGTGTGCTAAAAAGTGTGTTGAAAATATGCTGGTTAAGTTGTTTGAAAAAACAGTATTCAGGATACGGCTCAGGATATTGAGCTGTATCTACGATCAAACAATGAGCAAAAAGTAAAGGGAGTGACATGAGATATACGAGGAAAGCCCTTGATCAATCTAGATCGCCGGCATAAAACCTCGGGAGCTGACAATCGCAGCTGCCTTGTTCTTCTTATTGCTTTGAACTTCAGGATACAGTGCAGGATATAGACCAGATCGCTAAGTATTACAATGCTTTTGTGCGAAAGTGAAAATTGCTAGAGAACAAGTGTAAGAGTGTAGTGAGTGTTGATGTGATGTCCTATTCGATCTGATATACCCACCTATTTATAGTAACGAATCACAAACGAAAATTCCTATAAATATGGGATGCTCCGAATATTCCATTGTAAATGTTGTAGACCGAGTAATGCGGCTTCAACGTCTTTATTTGAACGACTTGGACCGAGTCTTCCGCGGAATGAGTCCTTGTGAACGTTGCTAGCTTCTAACCCGCTTACCTGCACATAATCAGTTAGTCATCCTGAGGATACCATTCAGGATGTTACCAATATCCTGAATCAGCATCCCGGATGTGAACAAATATCATATAACTGTTAGGGGAGGATTTTCTAACAATTAGTGATCCTTATTCGTTATCCTAATTAATGATCCTTTCTTCTGTGATAGATAGTGATCCTCAGAAGAGCTTCAGGATCAGGATCATGGATCACTTTAAGGATCCTCGTACTGACGATTGTTTGTTTGTGTTTTGTATTACTTTGCAGGAGTAACAAGCTTGACTTGGTCTTGGCAACGGTACTAAGGAATATTCCACGGGCATTTCGCACACGATTGACCAAAAATGGACGTTGTGGAGAACGTGGGAGCTTGGCACAAAAGTCGGATAGTTAGTTATTGTAGTTAACTTCTATTTTTAAAAGGGGTAACGAGCTAGAATTAGAACACTTAGCCATTTTCAGCTATACACACTCTCATATACTCGCACTCTTGAAGCTCTCGACGAACATTCATTAGTTTTCACTTACTTTTACACATTTCACGATAGTGATCCTTGTACCTAGCTCGTTACTATCCGAAGTTGTAAACATTTATTGATTTATTTGAGCTTGGTGATCGGTAGTTTCCATCACCCGGGGTTTTTTGTGCCGGAGATCAACTCTTGATCAAGGGCTTTTTCCCCGTATAAATCCTTGTGTCATTTGTGCAATTTACATCGAAGTGATCCTTGTCAATGTTCTATATTATTAGCATCATACCCCATAACAGAGAGTTTGGTTGCAATATCCTCATCAGATTTTTTGACCAAAACAGTTTGGCGCCCACCGTGGGGCAATTGGTGCTTCATCCTTAGAAAAATTCGCATTTCTGTGCTCATTTCGGTTCACTACAACCAAGCAAATGGCTTCCTCAGCGAAGAATGCTTCAAATTTGATGCCTTCATTCACTTCTTCACAAGGCGTTCCCCCTTTGCCTCCACCACCTTCTGGATCCCAGAAGAATGCTGAGAATGCTGCGAAGAAACCAACTCCCATTTTCTCAAAACCTCCAACTTCTTCTGCTTCCTACACTCCTACTACTAGTGATATGTTTACTTTGATTTTGCAGATGAAAGATCATATACAGCAACAGGATAAGACCAATGAAAGGATTCTCAAAGAAATCGGAGATCTCAAGAAGCAAAAGAAAACGGCAGAGGATCATTCCCCACTGGTGCCAAAATCTTTGAATTTTGATACTCCGGTGATTACTTCTCAGCCATCAGTGGTTCCAGATGTTCAATATGTGGGTGGACCAAAAGGAGTGCACTACGGAACAACAACAGTGACTCAGGCATCGGGTTCCTATTTCCAGCCAGCAGGATCCTATCCTCAGTATATAGGATCCTTCATGAATGCAGGAGGTTATTCAGGAGCGCAGCAGATTCAAGGATCCTCCTTTGTTCCAGGATCATTCCAGGTTCAAGGATCCTCCTTTGTTCCAGGATCATCCCAGGTTCAAGGATCCTCCTTTGTTCCAGGATCATCCCAGGTTCAAGGATCCTCCCTTGTTCCAGGATCATCCCAGGTTCAAGGATCCTCCTTTGTTCCAGGATCATCCCAGGTTCAAGGATCCCTCTTTGTTCCGGGATCGTCCCAGTTTCAAGGATCCTTCCAGATGCCAGGATCTTTGAGGAGTTTGCAAACAGGAAGTTCAGATGTCCATCAGGGAGATTTTATTCCAATGCAGACCAATGCTTCTACTGGTCCCTCGATCATTCCAGAGCCCCAACAATATGGATTAACATCCAATCTTCCTAATCTGAATCCAATGGGAGGTAACACTTTTAATAATTCTTATACTACTAACCATGGTCTTATGCAGGATCCAGGTATCAATCATGCCATGGCTAGAGAATTGCAAAAGCTAAAGGATATGATATCAAGTGTTCCAGGAGTGGTCAAACCTATCCCAGAGATTGCAGATGGGAGCCACAAAATATCTCGCTTTGCACCACCAATCTGTGATGCTGAGATACCCAAGAGGTTCCATGTGCCAACAATGAAGCTGTATGATGGTTCGACGGATCCTGAAGAACACAGAGCACAATACAGGGAGAGGATGGAGATCAATCTAATCCCAGAAAGGTTAAAGGAAGCGTGCCTGTGCAAGGGATTTGGATCCACTCTTACTGGATCAGCTCTCAAATGGCTGCTAAGTCTTCCCCCCTACTTTATTACCTCATTTGCTAATCTAGTTAACCTGTTTAATAATCAGTTTTCTTGTAGTAGAAAATTTGAACGATTAACTAGTGATCTATATAGGATAACCCAGGGTCATAATGAATCATTAAGGGATTACATTACCAAATTCAGTAAAGAATCCTTAGACATTCCCAACTTAGATATAGCCACGGCTGTTGAGGCCTTTAAAATGGGTTTGCTTAGGGATTCGTCGTTCTATGATGATCTTGTTATGACACCATGTAGGAACTTAGATGAGGTAAGAACTCGGGCACTTAGGTTCATCCGGCTAGAGGATGACAAGAGGATCCAGGAGAGGTTAGCAGGATCCTCAAAGCAAGACAAGCAAGGATCCTCATTCAGGAACAACAAGTTCAGATCCTATAACAGATCTGATAACCAGAATGTGCATTCTATTGACCAAGAAGAGGATGATGAGGATTATCCTCCAATTTCTGAATATTGTTTTTCTGTTGATAACAATGAACTAATCCTTGCAATGCAGAATCTAGGTGATAAAGCTAGATGGCCCAGAAAAAATGATAGGCCAGCTGCAACTAAGGATAAATCAAAGTGGTGTGCATACCATGAAAATTTTGGGCATCTCACAGAAGAATGCATTGCACTAAGAAAGGAAATTGGATACTTGTTGAGCAAGGGGCATCTAAAAGAATTGTTGGGAAGAAAAAAGTCAAGGACTCAGGATCCTGAAAGGATCCCTGAGAAGGCTCCAGCCCCTCCAGCAGATGCACAAGTAATAAACTTTATTTCTGGAGGATCAGACATTTGTGGCACATCCTTCTCAGCAGCTAAAAGGCATGCAAAGGAAACTAAAATGGATAATGGAGAAAGACCTGTTCGAACATCAAGTGTCTCCGAAGGAAAAGTCATAACCTTTGATGAGGATGATCATGTTGATATCCAGGATCCTCATCACGATGGTCTAGTTGTTACTCTTTTCATTTCTAACCATTTTGTCCGCAGGATCCTTATAGACGGAGGAAGTTCAGTGAACATTATCCAGCTTGATGTTCTAAAGAAGATGGGTATCCCTGAATCAGATATCATACCAAGATCCTCCGTGCTCGTGGGATTTAGTGGCGAAACTAAGAATACCCTGGGGGACATTAAACTCCCAATATACATTGAAGGCCTACACTCTTATCAAAAATTTTGTGTTATTGACTGTTTATCTTGTTGTAATGTTATCCTTGGCAGGCCTTGGATACACGATATGAAAGCAGTCCCATCTACCTACCATCAATGTGTGAAGCTCCCTAGTCCTTGGGGAATAGTGAAGATTGATAGTGATCAGCAGGAGGCTAAAAATTGCTACACTTCATCGATGAAACCAGCCTCGAAGTCAAGGGAGCAATAGCAATCAAGGTATCCTCCAAGGGATGTCTTGGAGGCAAGAGAGCAGGATGTGGTAGAAATCCTCATGGATCCTGATGATCCTGAATCCAAAATCTATATCGGATCAGGGATCCTTGGCGATATGAAGGAAGACCTCGTATCCTTCCTCAAGAGGAGAAAGACTACCTTTGCATGGAAACACGAAGACATGACTGGTATATCCAAAGATGTAATCACTCACAAACTTGGCATTGACAGGTCCTTCAAACCAATCCATCAAAGGAGAAGAAAGTTTGCACCGGAAAGGAATGCCATTATCCAAGAAGAGGTAGAGAAGTTGCTCCGGGCAGGTATGATTAGAGAGGTCAAGTATCCAAGATGGTTGGCCAATGTGGTTGTTGTTCAAAAGAAAAATGGAAAGTGGAGGGTATGTGTCGATTTTACCGATTTAAATAAGGCATGTTCCAAGGATCCTTTCCCATTACCCCACATTGACTCCATGGTGGATACAACTGCGGGTCATGAACTGTTAACTTTTATGGATGCTTCATCTGGATTCCAACAAATCCAAATGGAACCATCCGACCAAGAGGATACAACCTTCATGACTCCGACTGGTATATACTGCTATATTGCTATGCCGTTCGGACTAAGAAATGCAGGTGCAACATATCAAAGGCTGGTGAATATGATGTTCAAGGATCAGATTGGACAAACTATGGAGGTTTACATAGATGATATGGTGGTAAAATCCATAAAAGCTGAGGATCACCTAGGGGACTTGGAGGAAGCATTCGATATCCTTGACAAATATAACATGAAACTTAACCCTTCAAAATGTCACTTTGGTGTTAAAACAGGTAAATTCTTAGGATACATGGTAACCAAGAGAGGCATTGAAGCTAGCCCGGAACAAATCAAAGCAATAGTGAACATCAAATCTCCGGCCAATGCTAAGGATGTTCAAAGGCTAACAGGCAGGATAGCAGCTTTGAACAGATTTGTATCCAAATCCTCCGAGAAGTGCAAAGAATTCTATGATATCCTAAGGAAGAACAAGAAATTTGAGTGGACTGAGAAGCATGAAAATGCTTTAAGAGCCCTCAAAGATTACCTATCCTCAGCCCCGGCCTTGATGAAACCAGAAAAAGGCGATGTGTTATCCTTGTATCTTGCAGTATCCTCAAAAGCAGTAAGTGCGGTCCTTGTTAAGGATCACGAAGGTACATAACATCCTGTCTATTATGTAAGTAAAAGTTTACTTGATGCCGAATCCAGGTATTCACACCTTGAAAAGCTTATTCTTGCATTAATTATGGCATCTACTAAGTTAAGACATTATTTTGAAACTCATGTTATTGTTGTTAAAACTAATTTTCCAATTAAGAATGTCCTCAGGAAACCAGAGATGTCAGGAAGGATGGCTAAGTGGGCAGTGAAGCTATGTGCATATGATATAAGATATGAGCCTAGGACAGCCATCAAATCCCAAGCATTAGCTGACTTTGTGGCTGATTTCAGTAGTGATTTACAAAAAGAAGCTGAGTTAGAAGTCCAACAGCTAGAAGAGACCAAGGATCCTTGGATACTCTATACTGATGGATCCTCAAATGTCAAAGGCACAGGGCTTGGAATACTACTAAAATTGCCACAGGGGGACATAATACCCCACTCTATAGCTTGTGAGTTCCAAACCACTAACAATGAGGCTGAATATGAAGCCTTAATTGCTGGTTTGCAAATTGCAAAGCATATGGGGATCAGGTATCTTGAGGTACATGTAGATTCATTGTTAATTACAAACCACTTTAATGGATCCTATGCTGTTAAAGGTGAAAAGCTAACCAAATATTTAGAGATAGTCAAAAGTTTGGCACTCTCTTTTGTTTCCTTTAGTTTGACGCAGGTACCAAGGGAAGAAAATACAGAGGCTGATGCATTGGCTAACTTAGGATCATCCTTGAAGATCCCGGAGGATATCAAGATCCCTATTATCCATATCCTGACCCCGGCTATCGAGGATCATGTGGCTATGGAGATAGGAAATGATTCTACAATTATCCCTAGTGAGGATACTCGATCCCATTTAGGATCA
Source organism: Helianthus tuberosus (assembly GCA_030545235.1). Taxonomy (NCBI): domain Eukaryota; kingdom Viridiplantae; phylum Streptophyta; class Magnoliopsida; order Asterales; family Asteraceae; genus Helianthus; species Helianthus tuberosus. The sequence continues at coordinate 28,677,118 of CM060437.1, read as the reverse complement.
GGATCATGGATCTCACCAATTATGAGATACTTACAACATGGAGAGATTCCTACAGGAGAAAACCCTAGGGCTTTCAAATCTAAGGTATCTCAATTCACAATTTTAAATAATATGTTGTATAGACGATCTCTTGCAGGACCATACTTGAGATGCATTGAGGATCCTGAAATCCAAGAAGTTTTAAAGGACTTCCATGAAGGAGATTTTGGAAACCATACTGGGGGCAGGGCATTATTCTCAAGGATCCTAAGGACAGGATACTACTGGCCAACCATGAAGAGAGATGCTGTGGAGTATGCTAAGAGATGTGATCCTTGTCAAAGACACAGCAATATCCTTCATCAACCAGCTGAATTATTGCATCCTATATCCTCCTCTTGGCCATTTATGAGATGGGGTATGGATATAGTTGGTAAGCTCCCTAAGGCACCTGGTGGAAAAGTATTCATGCTTGCTATGACTGATTACTTCTCCAAGTGGATAGAGGCTGAAGCTTTTGCCCAAGTCAGAAAAAAGGAAGTTATATCCTTCATTAAAAGAAATATTATAACTAGATTTGGAATTCCTTCAGAAATTATATGTGATAATGGTTCCCAATTTATTGGGGGCAGAACCACTAACTTTTGTGACAGTTGGGGAATTAAGATGATAACATCAACACCAGTCCACCCACAAGCTAATGGTCAGGCAGAATCATCCAACAAGATCATCATCAACAATTTGAAGAAGAAGCTTGGATCCAAGAAAGGGAAATGGGCAGAAGAACTACCCTATGTGCTTTGGGCTGATAGGACAACCCCTAAGAATGCTACTGGTCAAACACCATTCTCTTTGGTATTTGGGGCAGAGTCAGTGATCCCAACAGAAATGGTGGTTCCAACTGCTAGAACAAGTACCCGTGATCCTGAGGAGAATGATGAGAACTTGGCTCAAGACCTGGATACTATTGAAGAAATCAGGGATATGGCTAGGATAAGGATGGCCAGTTATCAACAGAGAATGGCTGGTGCTTACAACAAAGATGTCAGGATCAGGAGGTTTCAAGTTGGAGATATGGTATTAAGGAAAGCATTTCAGAATACCACCAATCCTGCTGATGGAAAATTAGCTCCAAAATGGGAAGGCCCTTATTTGATTGAAGCTGAAGCAGGAAAGGGGGCATATAGATTGCTAACCATGGAAGGTGATTTACTACCAAGATCTTGGAATGTTGTCCACTTGAAGAAATATTTCATGTGAGCAGGATCCTCATGGCACAGGTGATCCTCACGATAGGGATATCCTTAAAGGATCCTCAAAGTATCGGTGATCCTTACTTTGGTAATATCCTAATCTTAAACCATTTCATTTCTTTATTCTCTCATATAAGGATAAGGATCATGTGTCCTTTATCCACTTCTCACGTGATTTTAAGTTTTGAAAGTTCAGGTATCCTTAGCATAACATTGGTTATCTGCAGAAGCAATCTGTTCCTTGGGTTTAACCCCAGTTATTAGGGCTTGACCCCAGTTTCGGCTGTAGCGCATGATGATCCTGGTATAGTTCAAGGCAGTGGGACCAGTACTCGCTTTAGGGGCTGATAATTCCATTGTACTGGCTATGCCTAGGATCCTACGTATAATGGTAGACGTACCATACATCCTTTCCTAAGGTTTCTAACGTTTACACGTTAGCTAAGGTTTTGGCATTTTCATGCCACTAAGTTTGGATAGTCGCCAGTTAGGGCCATACTCCAGTTTACATACGATCCTTGGGCTTGTCCCCAGTTATCCTTGGGCTTGTCCCCAGTTGCTAACTCTTTTCTTATATTGGCTTAGTCCCAAGTTATGCTCTGTTTCAGGTTCTTGAAGATAGGCAACTAGGGATCCTTGATCCTTACTTCACTCTAAGGTTTATCTTATAGTTATCCTTATTATGGTTAGGATCCTAACTTGGATCCTCAGGTATGATCCTTAACTATTATTAATTCTATTCATTATTTATTTGAATAACCCTTATACTTGACAACTGAACTTGTGATTCTTAAACTATATCACTTTTTAGAACTTATCGGTTATGGGATATGTGATCCTTGATCATATCCTAAACTTTTTGGATATCTTTTTTAATTTTTCAAGGCTTGATAAGTATAAACAGAATGAACATTACAATAGTTGGAAAGTAAGATATTAACAAGGATAACAACACAAGATAAGCGACAAAAAGATAAGATTTTATTTATTAACAAAGGATTAACCCTTAAAAGGTTGTCAAAATTACCTACCCCGAGCATCTACCAGCAAAACGTGGCCCGTCCGCTGGGGTAGGTAAAGGGTGTCCATGATAATAAGTTCAAAAGTAGTGCAGGAATATAAAGGCGGCAGGATCACAATGGCTTCATCCCCCAAACAGAGGATCCCTCCACCAATTGCAATCCTGCCTATTGTCCAAAGGATCATACATGATCCTTAATCATAGAAACTATTGTTCAAGTACAAACCATTAAATTGTTCAACATCACAACCACAAAAGACCTACTACCAAATTTAAAAATTGGGCTCCGGCTGCGTCTAGGAATGTCCATCATCGCCCAATTGTGCAGCCTACACCTTTGCTGCATCCTCTTCCCCTCCAGCTGCGGTATCCTTCATCAGATCCTTTCCACTGCCACTTGCCTCAATCACCAAGACCTCAGTAGCCTCCTCCTCATCATCCTCGAGATCAGCCAACCTTGCTTTCCAGCCCTCAACATTCCAGCTGCTTTTGTCAAAGTTAGGATCTTGAGCTTCCTGGGCCATCTTCAATTTTGTCTGATACATTGTGATGGAAGCAGAGACCTTAGCATTTTCTATGAGATCATGCTTCTCATAGTCAAGGTCAATCAGAAGCTTGGCCGTCTTAGTCTTGGCAACTTGGAGTTCCTTCTGAAGATCAGCAATTGCAAGGTCCTTGAGCACTGCAACCTGTTGGAGGTCAGCAATCTTCTTGTCCTGCTCCTCGACATTCTCCACATAATCTTCAATCTCAGCAAATTTCTGCAAAGAAAAGGATAAAGCAGTTCAAGATCAGGTGATCCTCATATGAGTAGGATACCTAGGCAGAATTGGTGATCCTTACATCATTGAAGTATTCAAGGAACTGGTGGCGGATCAGTGGTAGGCCTTGAAGGTCCTCAGTGTCAGAAGTTTTCCTCTTCTTGCCACCTTTCCCTTTAGTGGGTGCCTTGCGAATGGAGATGCTGGGACTGGTAGTGGACCTCTTCTTCCTGGATCGAACAACATCAAGGTCAGCCGTGTTGAATTGGGATACAGGCTTGGCAGATTTTCCGGCACCTACACATTCAAAGCAAGATAAGTATCCTTATCCTATTTCAATTCACTTATTTATTTTAATATTCAAACTATAAATCAAGCAGGATACTTACTTGACATGGTAATGGAACCTGAGGATACTTCTTGTGAGTCTTGGGTGTCTATCTTGAATGTCCTTGTTTCAGGATCAAGCTTCCAAAAAGCAGCAAGCCTATCCTTGGTTGCAGGTGATGTGATGATGTGTGAGACAGAAATAGCTGCATAACACAAGACAAAAAGGGGGTTAATGATCCTTATACAAAAACAAGACTACCTGGTGATCCTTCTCAGGATCCTCTGGCCTACCATGGGTGGACCAGGTCTTTGGTAGATCCTTTCCGTTTGGAATGGTATCCCTCCTGACAAAGAAGAAGCGACGTTTCCAATTTGTGTCGTTCTTGGTGACTTTAAGAAGGGGGTGTTCTCCGCCGGGTTTTCGTTTGAACAAATAACGATGGGAACCAAAGGTAGTAAGACTCTGACATGCCTAAATCAATGCCTTCCTGTTCGATGATCCTCTCCAGGGTGTACAAAACCCTCCAAATCATCGGCATGGCTTGGATGTAAGAGATGCCGGTAAGGGAAAAGAAGGATTGTGTAAATTCTGGGAAAGGATAGGTGTATCCTATGGCGAATGGAGTAACTGGAAAGGCAACCCATGTTTCTGAAACATATTCGCTCAAAATAGTAGGATCAAAGGGTTTGAAAAAGGCACTCGCCGGAAAGCAGCGACGAATCTTGTCTATCTGAGCATCGTTAAAGTAACACCTCTCATTTGCGGAGTCTTTGATGATCTTTTGACTCTTCAAGGGACTATCCTTCTGGTGATCCTTGGCGGGAGAGGACCGGAGCATCATTCTTGAAGAGACGATGGTAAAGTAAGAAAAACAAAGTAAGAGAAGGAAGAAGATGAAGAGAGAATACCTGTCTATCTTCGGAATGCAGTTATAAAGGGAGTCTTTCTGAAATTTTAAATGCATTTGATCCTATCTCTATCTCCTATTTATAATCATGATCGTGCAGGGTTGTCACTTCTGTGACGTCACGATTGCAACGGCTAGTTCAACAATAACGGCTATATTTACGATAGTTAGTTGCGGATAAGATCAAGAAAACATAACTCGCTCATTTTGCATATCACTCCTTATATTTTGGGGGCAATTGTTAGGGGAGGATTTTCTAACAATTAGTGATCCTTATTCGTTATCCTAATTAATGATCCTTACTTCTGTGACAGATAGTGATCCTCAGAAGAGCTTCAGGATCAGGATCATGGATCACTTTAAGGATCCTCGTACTGACGATTGTTTGTTTGTGTTTTATATTACTTTGCAGGAGTAACAAGCTTGACTTGGTCTTGGCAACGGTACTAAGGAATATTCCACGGGCATTTCGCACACGATTGACCAAAAATGGACGTTGTGGAGAACGTGGGAGCTTGGCACAAAAGTCGAATAGTTAGTTATTGTAGTTAACTTCTATTTTTAAAAGGGGTAACGAGCTAGAATTAGAACACTTAGCCATTTTCAGCTATACACACTCTCATATACTCGCACTCTTGAAGCTCTCGACGAACATTCATTAGTTTTCACTTACTTTTACACATTTCACGATAGTGATCCTTGTACCTAGCTCATTACTATCCGAAGTTGTAAACATTTATTGATTTATTTGAGCTTGGTGATCGGTAGTTTCCATCACCCGGGGTTTTTTGTGCCGGAGATCAACTCTTGATCAAGGGCTTTTTCCCCGTATAAATCCTTGTGTCATTTGTGCAATTTACATAGAAGTGATCCTTGTCATTGTTCTATATTATTAGCATCATACCCCATAACAGAGAGTTTGGTTGCAATATCCTCATCAGATTTTTTGACCAAAACAATAACCAAGATATAATCCAAGATGTTTCCCAGGATATGGGCTCAGAATTTCACCCATAACATTATCATTGCTTGATTTTTTACCAAAACAGTTTGGCGCCCATCGTGGGGCAATTGGTGCTTCATTCTTGAGAAATTATTGTTCTTGTGATCATTTCGGTTCGTTACAACCAAGCGGATGGCTTCCTCAGCGAAGAACACTTCAAGTTCAATGTCGGTAATCAGTTCTTCACAAGGCGTTCCTCCTTTGCCTCCACCACCTTCTGGATCCCAGAAAAATGCTGAAAATGCTGCGAAGAGACAAACCCCCATTTTCACAAAACCACCAACTTCTTCTGTTTCCACTAATCCTACTACTAATGATCTTTTTAATCTGATTTTGCAGATGAGGGATCGCATGCAAGAGCAGGATAAAACCAATGAACGGATCCTCCAAGAGATTGGTGATATCAAGAAACAGAAGAAATCAGTGGAGGATCACTCTCCTCTGATGCCAAGGTCATTGAATTTTGACACTCCTGTTGTAACTACCCTACAATCGGCAGTTTCGGGCATCCAGTATCAAAGTGGTACATCAGAAAGGCGTTATGGAACGGCAACTATGAGTCAGGCATTTGGCTCTCACTCCTAGCCTCAGGGATCCTATTTTCAGCCATCGGGAACCTCTTTTCAGCATCAAGGATCCTTCAGCTCAGGAGGATATTTGGGAATGCACGCGGTCCAAGGATCCTCCCAGGTCCAAGGATCCTCCCAGGTCCAAGGATCCTCCCAGGTCCAAGGATCCTCCCAGGTCCAAGGATTCTCTATTGTTCCAGGATCCTTTCAGCTTCAAGGATCCTCTCAGCCTCAAGGATCCAACATCTTTTAGGATCAAGGATTCTTCAGAAGTATGCAGCCTCCAAGCTCGGATGTACATCAAGGAGACTTCATACCAATGCAGACCATTTCTTCGTCTGGTCCTTCAATCATACCAGAACCCCGTCAACATAGATTCACATCCGGAATTCCAAACATGAATCCAATGGGAGGTAACACTTTCAATAATTCATATAACACTAACCATGGCTCTATGCAGGATACAGGTATCAATCAGGCTATGGCTAGGGAGCTACAGAAGCTTAAGGATATGATATCCAGCGTACCAGGAGTGGTTAAACCCATTCCTGAAATTGCAGACGGTAGCCATAGGATATCTCGTTTTGCACCACCTATTTGTGATGCTGAGATACCCAAAAGATTCCAGATACCTTCCATGAAGCTGTATAATGGTTCGACGGATCCAGAAGAGCATGTAGCTCAGTACAGGGAGAGGATGGAAATCAATCCGATTCCTGAGAGGTTAAAAGAAGCATGTCTATGCAAGGGTTTTGGATCCACACTCACAGGATCTGCTCTTAAGTGGCTGCTAAGTCTTCCCCCTTACTCTATTACTTCATTTGCTAATCTAGTTAATTTGTTTAATAGTCAATTCTCTTGTAGTAGAAAGTTTGAACGATTAACTAGTGATCTATATAGGGTAACACAAGGTCAAAATGAATCACTTAGAGATTACATCACTAAGTTTAGTAAAGAATCCTTAGATATTCCTAACTTGGATATTGCTACGGCTGTAGAAGCCTTTAAAATGGGATTGCTTAGGGATTCATTATTTTATGATGATCTTGTTATGACCCCATGCAGGAATCTTGATGAAGTAAGAACCAGGGCCCTTAGGTTCATCCGTCTAGAGGATGACAAAAGGATCCAGGAGAGATTGACAGGATCCTCAAAACAGGAAAAGCAAGGATCCTACTTCAGGAACAACAAATCAAAGTCCTACAACAAGTCTGATAACCAGAATGTGCATGCAATGGAACAGGAAGAGGATGATGAGGATTATCCTCCCATTTCTGAATACTGTTTTTCTGTTGATAACAATGAACTAATTCTTGCAATGCAGAATCTAAATGAGAAAGCTAGGTGGCCGAGAAAAAGTGATAAACCAGCTGCTACAAAGGATAAGTCCAAGTGGTGTGCATATCATGAGGATTTCGGGCATCTCACTGAAGAGTGCATTGCACTTAGAAAGGAAATTGGTTACTTGTTGAGCAAGGGGCATTTGAAAGAGCTTTTGGGACGAAAGAAGTCAAGGATCCCGGAAAAGGCTCCTGCTCCTCCAGCAGATGCACAAGTTATAAACTTCATATCCGGTGGATCAGACATTTGTGGTACTTCCTTTTCAGCAGCCAAAAGACATGCCAAGGAAACCAAGATGGATAATGGAGATAGACCAATCCGGACGTCCACTGTCACCGAGGATAAGATCATAACTTTTGATGAGGATGATCGTCTTGATGTCCAGGATCCTCATCATGATGGTCTTGTAATTACATTATTTATTTCTAACCACTTTGTTCGCAGGATCTTTATAGATGGAGGAAGCTCTGTGAACATCATTCAGCTTGATGTCCTCAAGAAGATGAATATCCCGGAGTCTGATATTGTCCCAAGACCCTCAGTCCTTATGGGATTTAGCGGGGAAACCAAGAACACATTGGGGGACATCAAACTCCCTATCTATATTGAAGGACTCCATTCTTATCAGAAATTTTGTGTTATAGATTGCTTATCATGTTGTAATGTTATCCTTGGCAGGCCATGGATACATGACATGAAGGCAGTCCCATCCACCTATCATCAATGTGTAAAGCTTCCAAGTCCATGGGGAGTGGTGAAAATTGAGAGTGATCAACAAGAGGCTAAGAATTGTTACACATCATCAATGAAGCCAGCCTCAAGACCAAGGGAGCAATAGCAATTAAAGTATCCTTCAAGAGATGTCTTGGAGGTAAGAGAGCAGGATGTAAAAGAAATCCTCATGGATCCTCATGATCCTGAATCCATAGTTTTCATAGGATCAGGGATCCTTAGCAACATTAAGCAGGATCTAGTATCCTTCCTTAAGAGGAGGAAATCCACCTTTGCCTGGAAGCATGAGGACATGACAGGTATATCCAAAGATATAATTACTCATAAACTTGGCATTGACAGGTCATTCAAGCCTATACATCAAAAGAGGAGGAAGTTTGCACCTGAAAGGAATGCTATTATCCAGGAAGAGGTAGATAAACTACTTCAGGCAGGTATGATTAGAGAGGTTAAGTATCCAAGATGGTTAGCCAATGTGGTTGTTGTTCAAAAGAAAAATGGAAAGTGGAGGGTATGTGTCGATTTTACTAATCTAAACAAGGCATGTACCAAGGATCTTTTCCCATTACCCCACATTGACTCCATGGTGGATGCTACCGCGGGTCATGAGTTGTTGACTTTTATGGATGCTTCATCTGGATTTCAACAAATTCAGATGGAACCATCTGATCAAGAGGATACAGCCTTTATGACCCCAACTGGTATATATTGTTATATTGCTATGCCATTTGAACTAAGGAATGCAGGTGCTACTTATCAAAGGCTAGTCAATATGATGTTCAAGGAACAGATTGGACACACTATGGAAGTCTATATAGATGACATGGTGGTTAAATCCAAGAAAGCTGAGGATCACCTTAAAGACATGGAGGAAGCATTCAATATCCTTGATAAATTTAATATGAAACTAAATCCTTCCAAGTGTCATTTTGGTGTTAAAGCAGGTAAATTCTTAGGCTATATGGTGACAAAAAGAGGCATTGAAGCAAGTCCAGAGCAAATCAAGGCTATTGTGAATATCAAATCTCCTGCTAATGCCAAGGATGTGCAAACATTGACAGGCAGGATCGCAGCCTTGAACAGATTCATATCCAAATCCTCAGAAAAGTGCAAGGAATTCTATGACATCCTGAGGAAGAACAAGAAATTTGAATGGACTGAGAAGAATGAAAGTGCCCTCAAAGCTCTTAAGGATTACCTATCCTCAGCCCCTGCCTTGATGAAACCAGAAAAGGGAGACATATTATCCTTATACCTAGTAGTATCCTCAAAAGCAGTAAGTGCGGTCCTTGTTAAGGATCATGAAGGTACACAACATCCTGTTTATTATGTAAGTAAGAGTTTGCTTGATGTTGAATCCAGGTATTCACATTTAGAGAAACTTATCCTTGCATTAATTATGGCATCAACTAAATTAAGACATTATTTTGAGACTCATGCCATTATTGTTAAGAGTAATTTTCCAAATAAGAATGTTCTCAGGAAACCTGAAATGTCAGGAAGGATGGCTAAGTGGGCAGTGATGCTTAGTGCTTAAGATATAAGATATGAACCAAGGACTGCCATTAAATCCCAAGCCTTAGCTGACTTTGTGGCAGATTTCAGTTGTGACTTGCAAAAGGAAGCTGAGTTAGAAGTCCAACAGCTTGAAGAAACTAAGGATCCTTGGATACTCTTCACTGATGGAGCCTCTAATATCAAAGGAACAAGGCTTGGAATACTACTAAAATCGCCACAGGGGGACATAATACCCCACTCCATAGCTTGTGAGTTTCAAACTACTAATAATGAGGCTGAATATGAAGCCTTGATAGCTGGTTTGCAAATTGCCAAGCATATGAGGATCAGGTATCTTGAGGTACATGTAGATTCTTTATTAATCACTAATCACTTTAATGGATCCTATGTTGTTAAAGGTGAAAAGCTAATCAAATATTTAGAGATAGTCAAAGAATTGGCACTCTCTTTTGTTTCCTTTAGTTTGACACAGGTACCAAGGGAAGAGAATGCAGAGGCTGATGCATTAGCTAACTTAGGATCATCCTTGAAGATCCCGGAGGATATCAAGATCCCTATTATTCACATCCTGACGCCTGCTATTGAGGATCATATAGCCATGGAAATAGGAGAGTATTCTGCAATCATCCCTAGTGATTATACTCAATCTCATTCAGGATCATGGATCCTCCCAATCATGAGATACATACAACATGGAGAGATTCCTACAGGAGATAACCCTAGGGCTTTCAAAATTAAGGTATCTCAATTTACAATATTGAATAATATGTTGTATAAACGATCTCTTGCAGGACCATATCTAAGATGCATTGAGGATCCTGAAATCCAAGAAGTCCTAAAGAATTTCCATGAAGGAGATTGTGGAAACCACACTGGGGGCAGGGCATTATTCTCAAGGATCTTGAGGACAGGATACTATTGGCCTACTATGAAGAAGGATGCTGTGAAATATGCCAAAAAGTGTGATCCTTGTCAGAGACATAGTAATATCCTTCATCAACCAGCAGAGCTTTTGCATCCTATATCCTATTCATGGCCATTTATGAGATGGGGAATGGATATAGTTGGTAAGCTCCCTAAGGCACCTGGTGGAAAAGTATTCATGCTTGCTATGACTGATTACTTCTCCAAGTGGATAGAGGCTGAAGCCTTTGCTCAAGTCAGAGAAAAGGAAGTTATAACCTTTATTAAAAGAAACATTATTACTAGATTTGGTATTCCTTCTGAAATTGTTTGTGATAATGGATCCCAGTTTATTGGGAGTAGAACTACTAACTTTTGTGACAGTTGGGGGATTAAGATGATAACATCAACACCAGTCTACCCACAAGCTAATGGTCAGGCAGAATCATCCAACAAGATCATCATCAACAATTTAAAGAAGAAGCTTGGATCCAAGAAAGGAAAATGGGCAGAAGAACTACCTTATGTACTATAGGCTGATAGGACAACTCCCAAGAATGCTACTGGCCAAACTCCATTCTCTTTGGTATTTGGAGCAGAATCAGTGATCCCTATAGAGATGGTGGTTCCAACTGCAAGAACAAGCATTCGTGATCCTGAACAAAATGCTGAAAACTTGGTTCAAGACTTGGATACTATAGAAGAAATCAGGGATTTGGCAAGGATAAGGATGGCCAGTTATCAACAAAGGATGGCTGGAGCTTACAACAAAAATGTCAGGATCAGGAAATTCCAAGTTGGTGATATGGTGTTAAGGAAAGCATTTCAAAATACCACCAATCCTGCTGATGGAAAGCTAGCACCAAAGTGGGAAGGCCCCTATTTGATTGAAGCTGAAGCAGGAAAGGGGGCATATCGATTGCTAACAATGGAAGGTGATTTGCTACCAAGAGCTTGGAACGCTGTCCATTTGAAGAAATATTTCATCTGACAAGGGTCCATGATCCTTACATGACAAGTATCCTTGAAGGATCCTTATAGGACAGATGATCCTCATTTTGGTAATGATCTAATCTCAAACTATTTTATTTTTTAATTATGCTATGTAAGGATAAGGATCATGTATCCTTTATCCTCCTTTCACTTGATTCTGAGTTTTGAAGGTTCAGGTATCCTTAACTAAGGATTGAGTATCCACATAATTATCCAGTTATTTGGGCTTGACCCCAGTTATTTGGGCTTGACCCCAGTTTAGGCCTGTTCCCAGTTTCGCCAGTAGCACACGATGATCCTGGTATAGTTCAAGGCAATGGGACCAGTACTCGCTTTAGGGGCTGACAATTTCATTGTACTGGCTGTATTCAGGATCCTACGTATAATGGTAGACGTACCATACATCCGTTCCTAAGGTTTCTAACGTTTTCATGTTAGCTAAGGTTTTGGCATTTTCATGTCACTAAGTTTGGATAGTCGCCAGTGAGGGCCATACTCCAGTTTACACACGATCCTTTGGGCTTGTCCCCAGTTATCCTTTGGGCTTGTCCCCAGTTATCCTTTGGGCTTGTCCCCAGTTATCCTTTGTTCTTGTCCCCAGTATATTGGGCTTGTCCCCAGAATTGTTGGGCTTGTCCCCAGTTACTAACTCTTATCTTATATTGGCTTAGTCCCAAGTTCTATCTTATTTCAGGTTTTTGGAGATAAACGACCAAGGATCCTTGATCCTTACCTTCTACTAAGGTTTGTCTTTTGGTTATCCTGATTATAAGTGTTAAAGGTTAGGATCCTAACTTGGGTTCTCAGGTATGATCCTTAACTATTTTGATTTTATTCATTATTCATTTGAGTGACCCTTATCCTTTGACAACTGAACTTATGATCCTTAACCTATATTACTTTTCAGAACTTACCAACTAAAGGATATGTGATCCTTGATTATATTTTAAACTTTTTGAAGATATTTATTTACTTAATGAATTCAGACAAAGTGTATATCACAACAATTGAAGAGTAAAGTCTTTACAAGGATAACAACACGGGAGATAGCCAAAAAGTTAAAGTTATTTTATTCACAAAACATTAAAACCCTTTAAGGTTGTCAAAATTGCCAACCCACGTTTCTACCAGCAAAACGTGGCCCGTCCACATGGGTTGGCAAAGGGTGTCCATTGTTTACGGGTCTTTGTAGTGCAGGAAATAAAAGACGGAAGGATAACGAGTGGCTTCATCCCCCAAAAAGAGGATCCATCCACCGCCCATTATCCTGCCTATTGTCCAAGGATCCATGTTCGTTCACCCTAGAAACTATTGTCTAAAGTTATTACAACCCAAGATTGTTTCAAAACACCATAACCAAAATAAAACTACCAAATTCTAAAAAATGGGCTCCGGCTACGTCTAGAAATGTCCTTCATCATTACTGCAGCTTACACCTTCGCTGCATCACCTTCACCATCATCTCCAGCTCCAGTATCATCCGCATGATCCTTAACCCCACTACTGCCAGCCTCGATTGCTAGGACCTCACCAGCCTCTTCTTCGTCGTCCAGCTCAGCCAACCTAGCCTTCCAGCCCTCTATGTCCCAGTTGCTCTTGTCAAAGTCAGGATCCTGAGCTTCTTGGGCCATCTGCAACTTGGTTTTGTACATAGCAAAGGCAGCGAAGACTTTAGCATCATTGGTGATCTCATTCTTCTCCTGATCAGCAGTGATATGAGCTAGGACAAGTTCCCTCTTTACCAGATTGACGTCTTTTTCAAGGGAGGCAATCTTCTGATCCTTGGCCAACATCATCTTTTGGAGGTCCAGTCACTTTAGCTCAACCTCTTCAACATTGCCTACGTAGTCCTCGATTTCAGCAAATTTCTGCAAAAAGACAATGTAAAGCTTAGGATAACATGATCCTCAAGTGGGCAGGATAAGTAAGCTAAGTCAGTGATCCTTACCTCAGCAAAGTACTCAAGGAACTGATGGCGGATCAGAGGCAAGCCTTCTATATTTGTCAGCCTCAGAGGTCTTTCTTTTCTTGCCACCCTTGCCCTTAGAAGTGGTTGCCTTGGGGATCGTGACAGTTGGACTGGCAGCAATCTTCTTCTTTGAGGATCGGACAGTGTCAAGGTCAGTGACACTGAATTTGGAGGCAGATCTTGAAGATTTTCCAGCACCTACACATCCAAAACAGATAAGTATCCTTATTTCATTTAAATTTAAGCATTTAATTACATATAAACATGGATACTTACTCGACATAGTGACAGAACCTGAGGATACTTCTTGAGAATCCTGGGTATTTGCTTGAAATTATCTTATTGCAGGATCAAGTCTCCGGAAAGCAGCAAGCCTTTCCTTCGTTGCAGGTGTTGTAATAAGGGGTGCGACGGTAATAACTGCAAAATAGAAACAAAAGGATGTTAGTGATCCTCAGCAAGAACAAGGTCATCTGGTGATCCTTCTCATGATCCTCTATCCTACCATGAGTGGTCCATTTTCTAGGCAGATCCTTTCCATCAGGGATAGAATCCCTTCTGACAAAGAAGAATCGCCGTTTCCAGTTGGTGTCATTCTTAGTGGCTTTGAAGATGGGGTGTTCTTCACCAGGTTTATGTTTGAGTAGATATCGGTGAGATCCATGGCTCACAAAGTCGTACATCTCTGCAAACTCCGACATTCCCAGATCGATACCTTCACGCTCAATGATTCTTTCAAGGGTATACAAGACCCTCCTGATCATTGGCATTGCTTGGATGTAGGAGGTGCCGGTGAGAGAAAAGAAGGATTGTGTGAAATCAAGAAAAGGATACGAGTATCCTATCGTAAATGGGGTGACCAGAAAAGCTACCCATGTTTCAGAAACAAAGTCACTTAGAACGGTGGGATCAAATGGTTTGAAAACGGTGTTTGCCGGAAAGCAATGTCGGATCATGTCTATCTGCGGATCGGTAAAGCAGCACCGTTCCTTCATAGAATCTTTGATAATTCCCTGGCTTTTTAGAGGACTGTCCTTACGGTGATCCTTAGCCGGCGAAGATCTCAACATCATCTTGATCGCAGATAAAGATAAAGAAAGAAGGAACAGAGAAAGAAGATGAAGAGAGAAAGGAGAGAGAAGTACCTGATCGGATCTTCGAATGAGGATTTAAAGGATGAAACGCACGAATTTAAATGCTTCGAAATCCTTATCTCTAACCTGAATTTATAATCATGATTTTGCAGGATTGTCACTTCAATGACGTCAGAATTGCCAATGGATAGTTCGATTACAATGGCTATATATCCGTTAGTTGGTTACGGATAAGAACGAGAAAATATAACTCGTTATTTTACATTTTACTCCTTATATTTTGGGGGCAATTGTTAGGGGAAGATTTTCCAATGATCAGTGATCCTCAACTACTATCAGGCTTAGTGATCCTCAATTCTATTGAATTGGTGATCCTCAGAAGTTATTGTGGGATCAGGATCATGGATCATCATAGTGATCCTTACACTAACGATTGTCTACTTTGAATATGAAGTTTTTTTTGCAGGAGTACGATCTTGGACTTGGTCTTGGCGATATTCCTAGAGTATATTCCATACTTATTCCGCACGTGCTTAACTGAAGTGGACGTTATGGAGTTCGTGGAAGACTTGCACAAAATGCGGACAGTTTGTTATCTTAGATTTTTTCTAAATTTATAAGGGGATAACGAGCTAAATTAGGACACTTGGCTATTTTTAGCTTAACACACACACTCGCAACCGCTCTCATCAGCTCTCGACAGTTTACTTGGCGATTACACCCTTTTTTGCACATTACGCTATAGTGATCCTTGTAACTAGCTCGCTATCATCCGAAGTTGTAATACATTTTCTGTTTAATTTGAGTTGGTGATCGGTAGTTTCCATCACCCGAGGTTTTTTGTGCCGGAGATCAACTCTTGATTAAGGGCTTTTTCCTCGTATAAATCATTGTGTCACTTGTTCATTTCATTTCTGAGTGATCCTTAGCATTGTTCATTAATTCAAGCATCACACCTCACAACAGAAAGTTTGGTTGCATTATCATTGCTTGATTTTTGACCAAAACAAATACTATAAACGTTTAAATATTATACAGTTAATTATTTTCACGAGGCTCATAACCGTATCCTCCGTATCCACCGTCTCCTCTGTATCCACCGTATCCTCCGTATCTATCCGAACTATCTTGTTACACGTAAGAAACTTCACCCCCGTATCCGTAACCCGGATACGATTGCTGCATCGGGTAATATGGTTCATCAACAGGTGCATTCTCAACATTGTATCCTACGTATCCATCCAGATTACCTTGTTGCACGTACGGAGATTCATAGCCGTATCCGTAATCCGGATACACTTGATGCACCAGGTAATATGGTTCATCAAAAGGTGGAGTCTGAGTCTCGTTCAAGTCTGGCAACTGTATTTTTTGATCAACAGGGACGCCAGACACAACCTCCTCCTCCTCATTAGCATCATTTACTCCCCATGCGTCGTTAGAATAGTGATTAAGGAAATAATTCTCGTCCCAAAATGATGACATTTTAACAATATTGGAAATGAATGTATACTGAGGAATTAAAAGGAATTGAAATTTTATTTGATACAGAGGAACTGAAAGGAAATGAAACTGTGTTTGAATTCGTAGGCTGAGATGGATGTCTAAATACACTTTTGAATTCACAATCATACGCATCGTATAGTTCTATACTCTGCGTATAGCTTTATTCACGTGCCTAGACAAAATGGTATCAGTGTCAAATATGTCTGACATACGCTGCGTATAGGTCTATACGTAACTTTTTGTACATACGCTTCATATAGATCTATACGCAACGTATGTCAGACTGGTTTGACATGATACTGGGTTTGATTGTCTAGTCGTGTACCTACCCCTTACCTACGATGCGTATAGACCTATACACAACGTAGAAGGGTAACCCTATACGCTGCGTATAGGTCTATACGCAGCGTAGGTAGACCCTAAGTGTGTAGATAGCCAACCAAGGTGTGCAGATAGTTATGGCCTTATCAAAGCTACTTAAAGTTTACCTTTTTCTCATGAATGGATGTCATATGCTATTTTCGTTGTTCTATTGTTATACTCTTGCGACGTGTCTATTTTTATTTACGCTTCGATAAAAGTTATGTTCAAAATCGAATGGGTCAAACAAAATTAATTTTTTTTTTTTTATTGTGACAAATCGAACCAATATCATATGAACAACTTCGATAGCGGTATTGAGCATATTTTAGTATGTGTACCGTGATGATAGTGTGATAAACCAAAGTGATACCGTCCCAAAAGCATCAGTTCCACATAAATATAATGTCGTATGTCTTAATCAGCAAGTTCAACTTCAAACAAGTTTAACCATTTATTTATTTAGCTTAATACAAAATGATTTTAACATTCTTTGTTTACCAAGCATTATCTATCAAAATTACTTTCCCTCATATATTTACTAGTTCATCAAAACAAATAACTAGACCATTACTTTTAAGGGTTGGTTGAGATGTGAAGTCCAACATGTAAGGCTCGATCAAGAAGAACCTGTCATTTTTTTTCACATCAACGAGAAGTTGCAACTTTGCAGCTTTGCTGTTCAAGGTCGACACATCTTTGAAGACAATTTTGAAGACCGGATTTGATTGCTAAGGACTTTATTTATTTTTTTCATTAGATTAATCAATTTCTAAGGACTCGATTCGATTTCTAGGACCTGTAACTTTTGAAGACTAAATTCGGTTTTTGAAGACATGTAATCTTTCTATTTACCCTCTGGTAGGGCTGTAAACGAACCGACGTTCAGCGAAAAGTTCGTGAATCATTCGTTGGGAAGTTCGTTTAGGTTTAGATGAATGAGAATTTATGTTCGATTAGTTAACTGAACGAACATGAACAAAGGCCTCGTTCATTCAGTTGTGTTCGTGAACGTTCGGTAATGTGTTCATGAACGTTCGTTCATTTACTATTATTAATGATTTTTTATTTATGTTGTCCATGAATGTTTTTCTACATTTATTCATTTTTTTCTAAACATTATATATTATTTAATTACTCTAACCATTTTTTAAACATTATATGGCGGTGACGATGGCGTTATGTTGTGGTAACAATGGTTGTGGATGAAAAGACGCCTAAAGATTTGATGATGATGTTGTGGCCGCCGAAGGTGGGAGTTTGTAAACATAAATTGAAAAGGAAAAAGAGATGGGGAGGAAGGGGGTGGTTGTCGGTGACTTGCCAGTGGTAAGGGAGTGCTTACCGATACAGTTAGCGGAGGTGGTTCAATGGTGGAGGCTACATCAAATAAAAATGTTGTGGGGGTGGTTGTCTGGTTAGGGAATTTTTTTTCCTTTTTAGTAAAAGAAGTTCATCTGAAAACACACGCTAAGACAGTGGTAGTTTGGTGGTGGATGTGTTAGTCACGTTAGACTATGCGGTGTGGTTGTGAAGGTGGAGGGGATATTTTGCGGCACGTGTTTGTCATGTAGCCATGTAGGCAAAGGGGGCATTGAGAGCAAAAACCCAAAACTATGGGGTTAGTGCAAGGTGAAAATGGCGTTTTTTGTTTACTTTTATTCTTTTTATTGTAATTTTTAAAAACTTACCGATCACCATTATCCTTCATTCACCCCTCCACATCCAAACCTTTGCGCCCATGGAGAATCTCAAGCCCCTTACCCCGACGCCACCGATGGGACGGTGTTGCCGTGTTGGCGGCATGGAAGTGCTTCACCATCCTCTCCATGCCACCACATCGTGTATTCTTAATTAGCGAGTATTGTTTGAGTATGGATTGTAAACATCGTTGTAAAAAGTTTATTAAGTTATTTGGGTATGGGATTATGGGTACAGACAAGTGTGAGAGTCGTGTATGACACATGGGAGGTGGTTATCTATTTTTTAAATTTTAATTAAGCCTAATTATATTATATTATATATATATATAGTTTTCAAAGGACCATGAATAGTAATTTCAAATTTAAAATAATATGTAGCTTTTTAATATTTTATTATATTAATATATTTTTTTTAATATTTACTTTTAAGTTTTAACATCTTAATAGTTTTCGAATGACCATGAATAGTAATTTCAAATTTAAAATAATATATAGCTTTTTAATATTTTATATATTAATATATTTTTTTAATATTTACTTTTAACTTTTTTCAATTTAATTATGAATAGTAATTTCAAATTTAAAGTAATATATAGCTTTTTAATATTTTAATATATTAATATATTTTTTTAATATTTGCTTTTAACTTTTAACATATTTTAACTTTTTTTCCATTTAATTTTAGTTTTCAACGTATTTTTATTTTTTCATTTTTTAAAACAATATTTCCTTTATCATTTGCTTTGTTTTTAATAATATATATTTTTTTTTCTTTTTTTAAATCTATCTTTACTTTATCCATTAATTTGATATTTCTTTAATAACTTATGTTCGTTAATTTTTTTTTTAAACTTAAGAACGTAGTTGAGCTTAATTTTTACCCTCGATTAGTATAAGTTTTATTAAAAACGAATTTATATTAAAAAATATTTATTTGCTCTTGTAAAATGATACGATGATAAACTGAACCGATTCTAACGGTTTGACTTTCTAAACAGCATTCTACATTTTCAAATAACATTTGTTTTACATTATCATTTGTTCTTTTTCGCCGCAACGCGCGACTGAAAAAAAAACAAGTTATTACCTATCTATAATTTATCAAAAAGGTCTTGTGAGTTGAATTCACTATTCAACTTTTTGCAAGTTTTAAAGCTAACATTACATGTTGGTGATGCACAACTTACTTTGTATACTAACTATCAATACATATAAAAAAAATTCACATGCAAAATTGCCCTAAAAAGGTTGCTTCATAAATTAACTAAAAAGGTCGCTTCTTCCTTGAAGTTAACTTAATCCGTTGTTCCTAAAGATTTGACGAACTGTGTTGGGTGGTGGCGATAATTGTGTCGCAGTAGTGAAGTGTCACACCCCGATATTTCCACGTATTACCGGTGGGCCCGGTGGGGAGTATCGTGACGTAGTTGATATCATCATAATCAAACAACACAAATTTAAAATGCACAGCGGAAGCAAAAGATAAATATATTAAAACCCGATTCAAAAGTAACATCAATTATTACAAACGGATTGTAAGATGGATCCACAGGCGGATCTTAAAACATAAACATTGTTCAACAGACTTTAGACGCCTAGAACTTGCAAGGTTCCCTATGAACGCCCTGAGCTTCCAGACAATTACGTTCAGTACCTGTCACTTAACCTTTTTTGGAAAATACGTCAGTTTACACTGGTAAATACAATTAACCGACTCATTTTAAAAAGGGTTTAAGAAAATTGATTTAGATGCACCAGGCACAAAAATATCTTTTATAACTTGGGACAATTATATAAAAATAATCTTGTATACAGATTTACATGTTCGCTATACGTTCAGGGCCCGATGTAGAAACCGAGTCAAGATTAACAGACACGCCACAAGTATAGGCCCACAAGAGAGTGAGATATTGTTTCCGTTATGCAACTGTCAGGTGTATGCCTACACCCCGTGCTTAAGACGTGGCCATTTTATTATAATGATGCCAAGGATATCTGGGACATGGTCATTAACCCCCCAAAGGCTTTAAGCAAACAAAACATTTTCAAACGGGACATTTCAATGATTTAACTTTCATACAATTAAAGATTCAATGCCCGACCAAACGGTATTTTATATACCGTACCCCAAGCCCGTATAGGGAAAATAAGTTAAAAGTATTTACCTGAGCTAGCAATGCAATTTATACTCAGCCGTATATTCTAATCAGCAAGCACAAGTACTTCTACTGGGGCTCCTAATCTGGAACGAAGGTTTTATTAACCTATTAGATTCCTAACGGGTCTTATTTAAGTCGTAACTTAGACCGGTTAGTTTTAAGGAAAAGTTCACGGTTCATAACGCATGATTAAGCGAAGACCGGAATAGAATGTGATTTAGACCCGACAAGTTTGGATACTTGTATAATATGGGTAAACTAAACACATTCTGGATTTTGAGGAAAAAATGATAAGGTTTGACCCGTTTTGGTCAATTTATGCAAACTAGTTACATAAACCGATCCGAACGCGAAATATGCGTAACGGGTAACCATAAGAGTCATATACATGTTTCCTAAGTTAATATGCCCTTAATATGTTGTGACATCAGTATGATATCTTCTATTATGCCCAAAAATGGATTTAAACTCAAATTACGCCCCGTAGGGGTATTTTGGTCATATTAAGGTTATAAAAGAGTTTAAGTATGAATCTGAGTTTCGGGTCTGATGTAATCAGTAAAATACTTAATTTAATAAGTTATAACAGTAGGGTATCAAGTCTTATATTTATATGATGGTTTTGATACATACTTGTGCGTTAAAGACGCTTAAAAAGGCAATTTGGGGCCATTTCTGGGTTTTCAAAGGAAGGCTGATATTTTTATTATTCCGGAAGGCTCAAAATATTTTATTTATCATATTAGATCAGTAGAAAAAGGTTTGGTATCAAAAGGATTAGTAAAACTCATTTTATAGACGAAAAGGGTATAATCGGCAATTACCGAATCAAGATAATAACCCTATGTTATGATCAGTTTAAAATAATTAAAAATCTTCAAAAATCCCAAAATATTATATTACATCAGTGGGTAAGAGGTTTGGTGTCAAAAATTGGGTTTAGATAGGCTTTACGCTAATTATGACGTTTAATTAATAAAAGGCTTTCTAATTACACTATTGAGCATAACTCCTAATCTAGACCTCAAACTGATGTGAAATTTTAGGGACACGTTTATAAATCAGTAACAAAGATTATTGTCTTTCACATTTCCAAAATTCTCGTTTTAAGGTCGAATGGGCATATTGGTCAACATTAGGCATTTAACGGAAACATCGGACAATCAACGAGTCAAGTAGTATAATCACAGAGGGTTATACTATCATACAAGCTAGTCCTAACGAAGCTCTAAGGCATTTTTAAAACATGCTTAAACGGGTCAGAACTGAAAGTCAAAGTAGAAGTCAAACTATGCGACTTTCGGTCCCGAACCGAGCCTAAACTGAAAATTGTAGAGTTGAACATGTTTAGACATGTTCTTACATTAATTACGAAGTTATGTTAATGATAAATCAGGTTGCATAGCTTCTACATTGCTAATTATGTGTTTATTTGCAAAATTGCTTCCTGTTGACTTTTTAAGATCAAGTTTGACCCGACAATTGACCTACTTAAAGTGAGAATCAGAGGGTGCCCTTTTAAGGGTTTATTGCCCACATAATTACCAACTCATAGGTACTTTCAATTTGTAATATGACTGGACAAATTAAGATAAATGACGAAGTCAAACCTTAATTACGACGGTTTGACTTTAAGCTAATAAACTAAGCAAAACTGAATTAAGGAAGGTTAAGAATACTTACCAAGGTCCTAAGCACGACTAATGATCACTAGGAATGAGTCTTGAGCTCCAAAATACTCCAGGAGTGAAGTTGTGAGCTTGCAAGTGAATGTGATCAAATGTTGCAACATAGAACTTCTTATATAGGGACTTTAATCCCACAAGATCATGCCAAACAAAGTCTATGGATGTCATGGGAATATTCCAAGTGTCCCTAGGCCCTTCTAAGACATTAAACAAGCCCCTAGAATCAAGAAATGGTGAATTGAGGCGGTGTAACCGGCTGGACATGCACCTGCCAATGTTTTCTGCATCAGAAGACCCCTCACGTGACGTGTAGGTCCCCTAAGGACCCTACACGTCACGCGACGCCCCTTCTGACCTGATTTAAATTTTCAGAAATTATTGTTTTGGTCCCCGGTCCTTCTAAAAATTGTTTTAACCTTTTGTTTTGCACTTTGAGCCACCTAAATTGATTTCTAAGGACTCCAAGACATAACCAATCTTTGTGAAGCCCTTGGTCAACTTTATGGTCACTCGAAAAGCCTTAATTATCAACGTCGATGCTTTTAACCCCTCGCATACGAATAATAGCATAACTTTCTCATACGGAATCGAAACCTTGTGAAATTTTTATCACTTATTCTCGTGAGTATAATTAGTCATTACAAAGCTTCAGGTTTGCTAAAAGGTCACTCAGAGGTATACTTTAAACATGTTGTCATATTTAGCCCCTGTAGTTTGTAATTCCTCACTTTCTTTCACAATTAGCTTCGTATGATCCATGATTCATTCGTTTAAGGGTATAAACATCATGTAGGGTTATTGAAAGATATATTTATTCATTGTTGACACTTTGAACCCTTTTATTCACATACTTTCCTTGTTTGTCAACTTTAGTCTTTCTAGAGTATTCCTTCACACGTTCAAAGCTTATGACACGTGTCAACACATTATTGGACATGAATTTTTCGAGGTGTTACATCCTCACCCCCTTAAAAGAAATCTCGACCTCGAGATTTACTGAAATAAATGAGGGTACTTTTCTTTCATTACGATCAGTATATGCTTCCTTCGAAGCTTCTTAACCTGTCGATCTTCGATCGACACAGGTTTTTCGACAAACTTCAAGACGTCATCGATGTGTACATCTGTATGTGGTATGACTAGTGATTCATCAGCTAGACACTTCTTCAGATTGCAGATGTGGAATACATTATGAATACCACTGAGCTCTTCAGGAAAATTTAACTTATAAGCCACTGATCCGACACATTCGATGATCACGAATGGTCCTAAGTATCTGGGCTTAGCTTGCCTTTCTTTCCAAATCGCATTGCCCCTTTCCAGGGTGAGACCTTAAGTAGAACCTTGTCACCTACTTCGAACTTTAGAGGTTTACGACTTTTATCTGCGTAGGTATTCTGCCTATCCCTGGCAGCTTTGAGACGATCTCGTATTTGAACAATCTTATCTGTCGTCTCCATGACTATGTCAGGTCCTGTTAGTTGGACATCTCCAACTTCTGCCCAACAAACGGGCGTTCTGCACTTTCTTCCATACAAAGCTTCAAAAGGTGCAGCTTGAATACTGGAATGATAACTATTATTGTATGAAAATTCGACTAATGGAAGATAATCATCCCAACTTCCTCCCAAGTCAATAACACAAGCTCGTAGCATATCCTCGAGTGTTGGTATAGTACGTTCACTTTGACCATCCGTCTGAGGATGATATGCAGTGCAGAAATTTTATCGAGTGCCTAGGGATTGCTGAAAGCTTTTCCAGAAAATGCGATGTATACCTTGTATCCTCATCATGGATGATAGACACTGGCACCCCGTGGAGAGATACAGTCTCATCCACGTACAGCTGAGCTAACTTATCAGAGCTGTGTGTTTCTTAACTTGTCAATCCTTAATAGATACAGGTTTCTTATCACATCATAAATCCGCATATCGTTATGTGATAATGTGTCTCGACTTATCGGTGAAACATTTCTTTAAATCACTAGTGTGGGTCACATTGCGAGCTCCACTAAGCTCCTTATATAGGTTTTAGCTCATAACTATAGACCTTTATTGTATTTGATTTCCCCGAATGTTCCTATATATCCAGGGCTTAACTTACCCTGATCAATTAAGATTTAGCACACCCTTCTTAGGGCGATACCTTCGATTGAACCTCATTCCTTACTAAAGACTTAAGAGGGTTGCGACTTTGCATCAATCCTTAATTATCTGCCGATTACTGGCAACTTTTAGATGAATACGAAATCGAATGATCTTATTCGTTGTTTCCAGGGAAACTTTCAGATCCTGGAAATTGGACTTTCCAAAGTCCCGTCCATTAAACGGACGTTTTGATTTTTCATCTATACAAGGTCTCAAAAGGAGCAACCTTGATACTTATATATATATTGGCTATTTTTAGAAAAGCTTATTTAAGGTGAGGTGGTTATTTCAACTACTGCTTAAACCCAACCTTAAGGAATAGCTAATCCTTACAGTTAGTCGAACAAGTCGACGATCCTGGGCAGCTGATAGCGATTCTTATTTGTTGTCTAAATAGGGTTGCGGTAAACAATGCATTCGCATAATGAACCGTCTTTCTAATCAATAATAACTGAACTCTTAGAGTTACGAATTTGGCTTTAAGAACCTCTATCTTAAAACTCACTTAATTAGGATTTCGATTCTTCAATAATGCTGGTAATAATTGTCCTGGAGGGTTCACAATACCGCAACCCTAAGCGGGATGCTAATCTTAACTTTTCTTGCCTCTCAGGAGGTAAACAGGGTAATCATAGAGAAGATAATCAAGACACAAGGAGGTTACAGAGATTTTCCAAATCTCAGGCTCCCGTTCATCCATCATTGCTTGTGTCAAATAAGTGACAAATTTAAGTTACAAGTCCACGAATTCCTTAATCGGCGATATTTACTTGGACAATTCCATTCTGGATGTCTTCTTTGAATACCATTGGCTGACTTTAGTACCATATGACCATCGGAATATCTTTGTGGTCCCACGCATTAAACCTCCATACTGATCAGGCATGGAAGCAATCTATGGAACATACTAAGATATACCAATCCTCATCTGGCGCTTTTTATCATACCGTTTAGTATTCGCAATAGTTAGAGATCTAGATGTTGACGCATTTCCTCTAGAGAGAGGGTACTTCTTGAATTTTTACGACTGAAGATTTCTGACATGAGTAAAAGAAATGGAATCTTTAAGATTCATTTGTAAGTTTTACCTTACACTTGATCTCTGAGGTTCTAATGGAAGGCTTTAAAAGTTTATTATGCTTACCATCTATGAAGGATATATTGGCATCCTATTCAAAATAGTACTCTTGGCATTTATTCTACTTCGTATTTTATGCTTAGGTTTCTAACAGGCAGATTTAATAACTTACGAAATGTATTATCCACAATCAACTTATCTGTACTCGAATCAAACACCCTTGCATATACATTATTGATAAGGACGTACCGGTTATTACATTGTCATGTTGCATGGCCTCTTTTGCATCCATCTAAGAGACCTTAGCGTTGGTCTTCTTATCTCCTTCGAGCTTCTTATCATACGTTGGGCAATTGGATTTGATATGCCCTTTCTCGTTACAATTGTAACAAGTCGCACCTCCTATCTTCTGCCATTCCAATGTTTTATGCTCACTAGATTTGCAGATCCCACAAGCCCTGGGCTGCGATTGGGATTTTGATTCGAACCTGCATTTCCCATAATGTTGCTTCTTGCAGGTCTTGCATACAGGTTTCTGGTTGGACTTTTGTTTGTTCTTCTTTTTAGAACTCTGGGAGTTATCTTCCTTCCGTTTCCTTTTTAGCTCATCCTTTGCATTTGAGGCATGAACAAGATCCTCCTTATGAGTAAGGAAATGTGGTCCTAGATAAAATTTGGAGCGAGTAGCATGGGGCTCCTTGAACTTTTTCACGGCCTTCTTCACAGCTTTTCCAACAGCTGCGTCTATCATAATTTGAAGAACATCTTTGGAAATTCTAAGGTTCACAATTGTAGCGTCATTAACATGTGTTGCATCATCCATAACACGATCAATGGCTGTCTTATCCGAGTTTTCCATACTCGATATTTGGTTCCTAACACCAAATAAAAAAATTAGTTGCAATTCAACAACCGCTATTCATCATCCTGATGACCTAATTTATACTAACTATGGTATCGTCAAACCATTCAGGCTAATATAGTACAACTATTCTCAATGAACGTCATTTAGATATGTATATATATCAATTATACTTAGCCTAGGCCATAAAAGACCATTAATGGCAATTAAGGTTTGGACCTAGTCCATCACCTTTTTGACAGGGGATCAATTGTACCTCTGTCTTGATCATATTGATGATTTTTTGGATATCTTGAAAGTTTGACATTAGGATATTGGATAAGAGTGTTTCCTAATGGATATAAAGCATCCATCTAAGGTTGTTGAAGCAGTCTCTAAATGTTATCGGCCAATTCTACCTCGCGCTATAAGCCTAAGATCCTAATAGGCGGATACAACAGCTTACAATATTCATTGTCCTCAATAGACTTTTCTGTGCCAGAATCAAATAATCCCCATATAAGCATCATTGATAAGGAAAGGTACCTTTTATGATGTCATCTTCCTGTATTGCCTCCTGGTGTTCATCTGGAAGACTCACGCGTTTGCTTTCTTGGCCTCTTCAGGCTTCTTCTGATTCCTAGGGCAGTTAGTCTTGATGTGCCCCTTCTCGTTGCAACCATAACAGGTCGCATCTTTCAACTTTCTGCAATCCAAGGTCTTATGCTCCTTGGACTTGCAGATTCCACAATGTAGAGGCTGAGATTCAAATCTGCATTTCCCCAGGTGGTATTTCCTACATGTTTTGCACCTGGTCTTTTCACCCGACTGCTGGTTAACCTTTTTAAACCCGGAACTCTCCCTATGATCAGAGTTCCCCTTTTCTTCTTATCGGAGCGATGAGAACCATCATCCTCCTTTTTACGCTTCTCTTCTTCAGAAGCCTTGGCAGCCTTGTTTCTGACCACATCGACTGTGAGAGATAGCGACAAATCTGCCGTTGACCTGAATGTAGTAGGTCTCGATGCTTTCACACTTGCCTTTATTTCTGGGGCTAGACCCCCAATAAAGCGAGCTATACGCTTTGGTTCCGGTGTGATCAAGTAAGGAACCAATCGAGACATGGTATTGAAACTTGTAAGATATGCTTGACAATCTAAGTTCCTCATGACTAATGTCAAGAAATCAGTCTCAATTTTCTCAACTTCATGTTGAGGAAAGTAATTTTCTTTGATAAGAGCAACGAACTGATCCCAAGTCAAGTTGTACAAAGGGATCTTCCCTGTAGCATGGATCAGTGACCTCCACCAAGCTAGAGCTTCTCCTTTAAAGGATTGTGAAACAAACTTCACAATGTCTTGCTCTGCACATCCACTAATATCCACAATGGTGTCCATCTCATCGAGCCACGTCATGCAATCGATGGCTCCCTTTTCTCCTGTGAAGTCTCTAGGCTTGCAGGAGACAAAATATTTATATGAACAGGCTTTAACACGTGGTTCTTGATGAAACACAACCTGTCTAGACGGAACACTCCTCTGATTCGAAGAATGATGAGAATCGCTATTGCGATCTGTATGAGTCTTGGAGGGTTGCCTTGTATGAGGTACAGATAGGGTCCTACTATGGGTACCACTTGATTCATTATCTCTTCTCTCCAGAGCTCGAGTAACGGCATTGTCTATCAATGCCTGTAGTTCCGCACCAACTATATTAACTCTGGTAGCATCATTATTCTCCCTTGGGTGACTGTTGACCTCATCCGATCCAGCCATGTAGCTTGATTGCTACACAAATTTTGACAAAGATTTACTCGGGAGTTTATTATGGAATAATCATTTAGATGATTCATTAACCATGGTAATATAAACCATATTGGTTAATTTGTTAGTATTTTCATTATAATTTATCCTAGTATATAAAACATTAAGGATAATAAAGTTGGCACAACAGGTCTAATCACAAGGATAGTTTTGGATTTATAAGCCATGATCTTATAGGATCAAGGCATTAAGGTTTGAACGTAGCTCATTACCTTTCTCGACAGAGAGTCAAGGACTACAACTGTCTTTTATCTTTTTGGACAATTGATATGGCCCGTAGGCATTTCATCACTCTAGGGATGTTTACGATATGATCATCTTAACTGATGATACTAGTCAAGATCACATTGATCATATAGACTATTTTGCTTGGACGTAGTCCAACGTCTTTAGACAGGGGGTCAAAGACCACCACTGTCGTTGTCTTATCGGAAAACAAGTTTAACCCGTAGGCACTTCATCACTAATGGATGTTTATAATATGATCATCTTTATTTGATGATTTAAGCCATGATTTCTAAATCACTAGGCTAAATAAAAGGGGTTGGAAATTCCCAATATAAAGATGACAAGTGTGATTTTATCGCATCACTGTTGTCAGGAGTATTAACATGTTTTCAGATGTTAACAAGAATCTGAATCTCTTTTAAACAGGTTTTACTATCATAGCTAGGTCTTTAATGACATTCAAGCTAGGTTATACCCCTTTAAGACTCTTTTTAACATATATTGGCAGATCAATTACGAAAAGGAATAAAAATTTGATTTATTTCATATATTATATTCATGTATAATGATAAAATGAAATTTGGATGAAATATCCTAATGATTTTAAAAGAAGTACCGAATTTGCCCTAAGCAGGACTTAAAAGAAAATAATGTTGTCCATGAAGGGACTAGAAAATAAATATGTCCTTATAAGGACTATTAAGGAAACGAATTTCCGCAAAAGGAGTTTTCTTCCTCACTTTATTTCTGAATGTTTTCTCCTTGGGTGCACGTTGTAACCTAGCCGCGGTACGAAGCTCGACAATTCAAGGCTCCGATTGTGGAGAATTTCCATTACGGCTTCTTGATTGGAGACATATTCAAAATATATAAATTCGGAAGCAATAGTTTTCAGATTAGGGTTGAGAGTATTCCTATGTTAAGTCTAGACTCAGAAGGTCTAAGGAATGTGCTACTGTGTCATTGAGATTAAACACAACGGCTAGTGTTTAATTCACTCAATGTTGGCTCTGATACCAACCTGTCACACCCTGATATTTCCACGTATTACCGGTGGGCCCGGTGGGGAGTATCGTGACGTAGTTGATATCATCATAGTCAAACAACACAAATTTAAAATGCACAGTGGAAGCAAAAGATAAATATATTACAACCCGATTCAAAAGTAACATCAATTATTACAAACGGATTGTAAGATGGATCCACAGGCGGATCTTAAAACATAAACATTGTTCAACAGACTTTAGACGCCTAGAACTTGCAAGGTTCCCTATGAACGCCCTGAGCTTCCAGCCAATTACGTTCAGTACCTGTTACTTAACCTTTTTGGAAAATACGTCAGTTTACACTGGTAAATATAATTAACCGACTCATTTTAAAAAGAGTTTAAGAAAATTGATTTAGTTGCACCAGGCACAAAAAAATCTTTTATAACTTGGGACAATTATATAAAAATAATCTTGTATACAGATTTACATGTTCGTTATACGTTCAGGGCCCGATGTAGAAACCGAGTCAAGATTAACAGACACGCCACAAGTATAGGCCCACAAGAGAGTGAGATAATGTTTCCCTTATGCAACTGTCAGGTGTATGCCTACACCCCGTGCTTAAGACATGGCCATTTTATTATAATGATGCCAAGGATATCCGGGACATGGTCATTAACCCCCCCAAAGGCTTTAAGCAAACAAAACATTTTCAAACCGGACATTTCAATGATTTAACTTTCATACAATTAAAGATTCAATACCCGACCAAACGGTATTTTATATACCGTACCCCAAGCCCGTATAGGGAAAATAAGTTAAAAGTATTTACCTGAGCTAGCAATGCAATTTATACTCACCCCTATATTCTAATCCGCAAGCACAAGTACTTCTACTGGGGCTCCTAATCTGGAACAACGGTTTTATTAACCTATTAGATTCCTAACGGGTCTTATTTAAGTCGTAACTTAGACCGGTTAGTTTTAAGGAAAGGTTCACGGTTCATAACGCATGATTAAGCGAAGACCGGAATAGAATGTGATTTAGACCCGACAAGTTTGGAGACTTGTATAATATGGGTAAACTAAACACATTCTATATTTTGAGGAAAAAATGATAAGGTTTGACCCATTTTGGTCAATTTATGCAAACTAATTACATAAACCGATCCGAACGCGAAATATGCGTAACGGGTAACCATAAGAGTCATATACATGTTTACTAAGTTAATATGCCCTTAATATGTTGTGACATCAGTATGATATCTTCTATTATGCCCAAAAATGGATTTAAACTCAAATTACGCCACGTAGGGGTATTTTGGTCATTTTAAGGTTATAAATGAGTTTAAGTATGAATCTGAGTTTCGGGTCTGATGTAATCAGTAAAATACTTAATTTAATAAGTTATAACAGTAGGGTATCAAGTCTTATATTTATATGATGGTTTTGATACATACTTGTGCGTTAAAGACGCTTAAAAAGGCGATTTGGGGCCATTTCTGGGTTTTCAAAGGAAGGCTGATATTTTTATTAGTCCGGAAGGCTCAAAATATTTTATTTATCATAATAAATCATTAGAAAAAGGTTTGGTATCAAAAGGATTAGTAAAACTCATTTTATAGACGAAAAGGGTATAATCGGCAATTACCGAATCAAGGTAATAACCCTATGTTATGATCAGTTTAAAATAATTAAAAATCTTCAAAAATCCCAAAATATTATATTACATCAGTGGGTAAGAGGTTTGGTGTCAAATATTGGGTTTAGATAGGCTTTACGCTAATTATGTCGTTTAATTAATAAAAGGCTTTCTAATTACACTATTGAGCATAACTCCTAATCTAGACCTCAAACTGATGTGAAATTTTAGGGACATGTTTATAAATCAGTAACAAAGATTATTGTCCTTTCACATTTCTAAAATTCTTGTTTTAAGGTCGAATGGGCATATTGGTCAACATTAGGCATTTAACGGAAACATCGGACAATCAACGAGTCAAGTAGTATAATCGCATAGGGTTATACTATCATACAAGCTGGTCCTAACGAAGCTCTAAGGCATTTTTAAAACATGCTTAAACGGGTCAGAACTGAAAGTCAAAGTAGAAGTCAAACTATGCGACTTTCGGTCCCGAACCGAGCCTAAACTGAAAATTGTCGAGTTGAACATGTTTTGACATGTTCTTACATTAATTACCAAGTTATGTTAATGATAAATCAGGTTGCATAGCTTCTTCATTGCTAATTATGTGTTTATTTGCAAAATTGCTTCCTGTTGAGTTTTTAAGATCAAGTTTGACCCGACAATGGACCTACTTAGAGTGAGAATCAGAGGGTGCCCTTTTAAGTGTTTATTGCCCACATAATTACCAACTCAATTTGTAATATGACTGGACAAATTAAGATAAATGAAGAAGTCAAACCTTAATTACGACGGTTTGACTTTAAGCTAATAAACTAAGCAAAACTGAATTAAGGAAGGTTAAGAATACTTACCAAGGTCCTAACCACGACTAATTATCACTAGGAATGAGTCTTGAGCTCCAAAATACTCCAGGAGTGAAGTTGTGAGCTTGCAAGTGAATGTGATCAAATGGTGCAACATAGAACTTCTTATATAGGGACTTTAATCCCACAAGATCATTCCAAACAAAGTCTATGGATGTCATGGGATCATTCCAAGTGTCCCTAGGCCCTTCTAAGACATTAAACAAGCCCCTAGAATCAAGAAATGGTGAATTGAGGCGGTGTAACCGGCTGGACATGCACCTGCCAATGTTTTCTGCATCAGAAGACCCCTCACGTGACGTGTAGGTCCCCTAAGGACCCTACACGTCACGCGACACCCCTTCTGACCTGATTTAAATTTTCAGAAATTGTTGTTTTGGTCCCCGGTCCTTCTAAAAGTTGTTTTAACCTTTTGTTTTGCACTTTGAGCCACCTAAATTGATTTCTAAGGACTCCAAGACATAACCAATCTTTGTGAAGCCCTTCGTCAACTTTATGGTCACTCGAAAAGCCTTAATTATCAACGTCGACGCTTTTAACCCCTCGCATACGAATGATAGCATAACTTTCTCATACGGAATCGAAACCTTGTGAAATTTTTATCACTTATTCTCGTGAGTATAATTAGTCATTACAAAGCTTCGGGTTTGCTAAAAGGTCAGTCAGAGGTATACTTTAAACATTTTGTCATATTTAGCCCCTGTAGTTTGTAATTCCTCACTTTCTTTCACAATTAGCTTCGTATGATCCATGATTCATTCGTTTAAGGGTATAAACATCATGTAGGGTTATTGAAAGATATATTTATTCATTGTTGACACTTTGAACCCTTTTATTCACATACTTTCCTTGTTTGTCAACTTTAGTCTTTCTAGAGTATTCCTTCACACGTTCAAAGCTTATGACACGTGTCAACACATTATTGGACATGAATTTTTCGAGGTGTTACATGAAGTGACTACGTCAATATCAGTTGTCTGACGGTGTTGTGTTGTTCCAACTAGGTAGAAAGAGAGAGCAAGAGTATGGAGAATTTGTTAGCACTAAACTTTAATAAAGTTACCGTAGGGCACCAGAACTTTATTACAGTTACTTTTCTACTTATTTTTTACGTGGGTGTTGTTACCATTTCAATTTAGTTAATCTTTTTTCACGATAATGTCGTATGTTTTAGTCTAAATTTGGCGAGTTAACACTACGCAACACGCGTACATGATTCAACGTTTTTGCGCCTATGTGGCTATGTTTTGTCGGTTTTACAGTCCCGTCGCAACGCGCGGGTCCTAAAAACTCGTATATATTGTTGGTGAACAATAATGAATAGTAACTTTAAATTTATATTAACATATACCTTTTTTAAATATTTTAGTATTTTAATGTTATACTACTTTATAATTATATTTACTTTTTAACATATTTTCCTTTTTTTCCTTTTATAAAATGATATTTCCTTTTATCATTTACTTTTTGTTTTTCATAATTCTTTTTCCTTTTTTTAAATGATATTCTCTTAATCAATTAACTTAATATTTCTATAATAATTTTCGTACACATATTTAAAAAAAAAAACTTACGTATGTTTATTTTTCCCTTGAACATTCCGAAATAAGTATTGTTGAAAATGAAATTGTATTCAAAATAGAGTATTTATTTGGTATTGTTTTTTACGATACCATGATAAACTAAATCGATTCTGCTGGTTTGGCTTTTGAAACAACATGCTACATTTTCAAATAACGAACAATGATGAATCGTAACTTTAAACTTATAATAATATATCTCTTGTTTTAATACTTTATTATTTTAATATTATACTACTTTATTATTATATTTACTTTTAACATATTTTCCTATTTTTATTTTATAATATTTCTTTAATACCTTTCGTACGCTATTTATTTAAAAAAAACATAAGTATGCTTATTTTTCTTTGGACATTCCGATATAAATATTGTTAAAAATGAAGTTGTATTCAAAATAGAGTACATATTTGGTATCGTTTTTTTATATGATGATAAACTAAACCGATTCTGTTGGTTTGGCTTTTGAAACAACAAGCTACATTTTCACATAACGTTTGTTTAACATTATGATTTGCTCTGTTTCGCCGCAACGCGCGACATCAATAAGACCTAGTATATATTGTTGATAAAGGACCATGAATAGTAACTTTATTTTTTTAACAATATATAGTTTTTTATTATTTTTTATTTAATATATTATAACAGTTTATTATTATATTTAATTTTAATAACTTATTTTTTATTTTTTTCTTTTCTAAAACCATAGTTAATAACGTATTTTTTATTTTTTTTCTTTTCTAAAACCATATATTTCTTTTATCATTTTTTAATAATTCTTTTTTCTTTTTTTAGAACATATATTAATTTATCGGTTAATTTGATGCTTATGTTTATAACTTTTTTTTATAAAAACTTAAGTGCATAGTTTTGCTTGATTTTTTCCTTGACATTATGTTATAAGTTTTGTTAAAAACGAATTTGTACTCAAAATAAAGTATTTATTTGGTACTATAAAACGATACGATGATAAACTGAAGCGTTCTAATGGTTTGACTTTTTAAACAACATGCTTTATTTTCAAATCACATTTATTTTACAATATGATTTGTTGGATTTCGTCGCAACGCATGACGTATAACAGTTATAAGTAAGATTCGATGAGAGGGAGAGAAAGAGATAGATAGAATGAAGGACAAAAGAAAAACTACAAAATGACAACGTATTATAACTTCTATGATGTTTGTTTACCCAAAATGACAACGTATTAACCCTATGATGTTTGTTTACATGATACAAAACTACCATGAGGTTTGGTTAACAAAAGGACAATGTTCAACTTCCATCTCTATACCTGTGGTCGAAGCTCAATTTTTTCCCGATTCACACAAATGAGAACTCTTTATTATTATATTATGAATATTGTCTCCAAACATATATAAGAGATTTATTTGTAAATTGTAATACTAAAAGCTCTTATATTAAATAATTAAAACTAGAATTGCGACCCGCCGCAATGCGAGGGGGATTTTTTAGTTATAACTAAGTCGATCTTTATTATTATATAACATAGGATTGTTCCGGGTAGAGGAACGGTGACTAACCAAAGCGATTCGAACCCCTTTCAGATTGAGGCAACGTGTCTTGGCTTAGTTAGACAAATACGTCATCAATATTAGGCCTACGATATTTGTCCTTTTGGTCATTACACATTTCTAATTGATTGGGAACTTCGAGACTTTGGCGAGACATAAAAATCAATGAGAGTGGGACTAGTCACCAAGGTATGAGTTTCACCTCTATCTTGACAACATCGTACCCTAATAGCGTGTGGCATCCACTTTATTTAACGATCAAATATACAAAAGTTTTTAACAAAAATTGGGCATGACCCATTCGTAACATTTACGTTTCCCTGTTTTTACAATAAGGTTCAAAATCAACCCAAAGCATTCAAACGTTCTTAAAACACTTACTACTATTCTAAACATACGGTTAACATTTACATTAACAAATTGATTTTCGACCCATTAGTATAAGATAACATAGTCCGGAAGCGCAAAAAGGGCTATTTAGTGTGTTCGTCCAAGCTCGCCAACTTCAAACATGAGATTTACCTATCATGCACAACATCGAACATTAGTAAATTCACAAGGCTCAAACAAAATCCATAACGTACCCTACATACTTTTAATCGACCCATTAACGATATACCAGTCATTAACAAATATTGTTTACAACATTCTTTTCATTAAACATTCTTTCCATTAACTTTCCTTTATACCAACATCTCGGTACATTCATACATCCATATCATTCGACCCATTCGTAATGAGCAAATAATCAAACCTCAACCGAAATCGTCATGCCGTCCTATTTTACCCATCTACGACGGGTAACCCTCATCATACATGCTTATCACAAACATATCATTTAACCTGTTTACAACAATTCGTTACTTAATCATCTCATAATCTTACTTTTCATCAAACTTCATCTCACTTGAGTGATCATTATACATCCGACACTATTGTGTCACTTATCCGCTTTCTAACATATAACATATCGACATTTGAACCAATATCAACACACAACTCAACATTTAGGATTAATAAACAAACTTTCGTCCGTAGAACAACATAAAAGGAGGATTAAGTTCATATGAACTTACCGTGATCCTGAGCTCCTTGTGCCTTGGAGTGACTTGCTCCTTCTTCCTTCTTATTTCCTGAACATCATAACTTTATTCACGTAGCTCCCATTACTTTCACATTCCTTATTATCCAATACGATATTTATAATTCACATACATTCCCACCATGATTACATCTCATTAATTTAGCGAATTTTCATACAAAATCATATCTAAATTCATTTAGACATTTCATCAAACACATGGTGTGCATACTATCTACAAGGCATGATGTACAAGTAGTTATAACATGTCCATCCTATCTCATCAATGGTTAATCATAATCTTTCATAATAATAATCATTACCCTAATCCATAGTTTACTATTTTGACTATAAACATATGGTTCCAAATCTATTATTCATAACAATTTCATCATCAACAATCAAATTAACATGTAGAACTCAACAATTGCTAACCATTACTTGACATGCAAGTGGGTTTTGCCCTAATCATGATCATATTCGAAATTTAGCATCTATTGATGTCTAGACATTCATAGCAACCATTAATCATACTAAATTTTGCATTACATTCACGAATTACACTAAACCCACACAATCAAACATCATCAAATCAAGAAATTTCACTTACTTGAGATCAAGAGTACTTAGACAATCAGAATTCTTAGCTCATACATTCGATTCTTCACTAAATTGGCTTTCAATTGATGGGATTTTAGTGATTTAGGGTTTTTGAGAGGGAAGGAGTCCCCCCTGGCTTCTCACGGTCGCACACCAAATCCCAGTCTGGTTTCTTTCTTTTTTTTTTTTATCATGTTTTATAACCACATTTACACATCTAGTCCATCATCATTTAATCCCTATTCACTTTAGTAATTTACCTTCTAACTTAACCATCTTTCTTTTACTAACTTTTATTTTTTTTGACATAATTCAATATATATTTTCCATTTTAACTTATTAAAACATCACTACACATTATACTTTTAGGACATACAAGAATTTGGGGTGTTACAAGTCCACCCCCTTAAAGAAGGTTTCGTCCCCGAAACCTGAATACGTACCGAATAATTCTGGGTAATGTTCTCGCATTTCCTCCTCCGCTTCCCACGTGAGATCCGATCCTTTTCGATGTTGCCATTGGACCAACACTTGCCGAACGGATTTGTTGCGGAGTTGTTTTACTTTAAAATCCTTTATTGCGACGGGCTTTTCAACATAATTTAATTTCTCATCCACTTAATTCTTGATCTAACCATATCAATCTTTTCATTCGTTTCGGCTACTAAATCCTTTGACGCGAGTTCGCGCTGACCCACTTTCCCCCAGCAAACCGGGGTTCTACATTTCCTTCCATAGAGCATTTCATAGGGGGTCATTTTTTTGCTGTTATGATAACTATTGTTATATGAAAATTCTACCAAGGGTAGATGATCATCCCAGCTTCCCCCAAAATCCATGACACACCCTCAACTTATCAACTAATGTTTGTATAGTTCGTTCTGATTGACCGTCGGTTTGAGGATGGTAAGCGGTGCTGATATGTAACCTGGTCCCCAATTCTTCATGAAACTTCCTCCAGTAACGGGATGTGAACCGGGTGTCCCGGTCGGATACTATAGACACTGGAACCCCATGTCGGGATATAATCTCGTTCATATAAACTTCCGCCATCTTTTCTGAATTATAAGTTTCCCGAATGGGTAAGAAATGTGCACTTTTGGTCAGTCGATCAACGACCACCCATATTGCATCGTGCCCTTTTCTTGTCTTGGGAAGCTTAGTCACCAAATCCATCGTTACATGCTCCCACTTCCATACCGGTATCTCCAACGGTTGCAATTTCCCATACGGTCTTTGGTGTTCGGCCTTTACTTGGGAACATGTCAAACACTTAGCCACAAACTTGACAATGTCTCTTTTCATTCCCGGCCACCAATAATTCATCCTCAAGTCTCGATACATTTTTGTAGCTCCTGGATGAACAGAGTATCGAGACTTGTATGCCTCATTCAAAAGTAATTCTTTCACATCACATTCCCGAGGTATCCAAATTCGACCATACCTCGTTCTCATACCATTCACATTCTCATTCAACTTGTGGATAAATCCTTTCGTCCTTTCTTTCTTTGAGTCCTCGGCACCTAGGGACTTAATTTGAGCTTCTCGTATTTCTTCAAGGAGTTTGGAAGTGACTACCATTTTCATTGATCTTACCCGAATCGGGGGCGGGTACTCCTTTCGACTTAGAGCATCCGCCACTATGTTAGCCTTCCCGGGGTGATAGTGGATATCACAATCGTAATCCTTGATAAGCTCCAACCATCTTTGTTGCCTCATATTAAGATCTTTTTGTTCAAAAAAATATTTGAGGCTCTTGTGATCCGAGAAGATTGTACACTTCACCCCGTATAGGTAATGTCTCCATATCTTCAAGGCGAACACGACCGCCGCCAACTCTAGATCGTGGGTTGGGTAATTATTTTCGTGTTGCTTGAGTTGCCTTGAAGCATAGGAAACGACTTTACCCCTTTGCATTAGTACACACCCAAGACCCTGATGGGAGGCATCAGTATATACCACCAAATCATCCGTTCCATCTGGTAATGTCAATACAAGAGAACTTGAGAGTTTTTCTTTCAGTGCCTGAAACGCTTTTTCCTGTTCTTCGCCCCATAGAAACTTCTCACTTTTCTTCGTTAACTTTGTCATGGGCGAGGCTATTTTGGAGAAATCCTGGATAAATCTCTTGTAATAACCAGCCAAGCCCAAAAAGCTTCTTATCTCGCTTGGATTCTTCGGGGGTACCCAATTCATTATTGCCTTTACTTTGGACGGGTCCACATGGACGCCGTCCGCATTGATTACATGGCCCAAAAATTGTACTTCTCTCAGCCAAAAGGCGCATTTTGAGAACTTTGCATATAACCTTTCCTTGCGGAGCGTCTCCAGCACATCACGTAAGTGTGAAGCATGCTCTGCTTCACTTCGGGAGTACACTAGTATATCATCGATAAAAATGATTACATACTTATCAAGCATAGGCCGGCACACCCGATTCATTAGATCCATAAATGCAGCTGGCGCGTTTGTTAAGCCGAAGGACGTTACTAGGAACTCGTAATGTCCATACCGCGTTCGAAATGCAGTTTTCGGCACATTCTCTTCTCGTACCCGCAGTTGGTGATACCCTGATCGCAAATCAATCTTTGAAAACCAGCTCGCCCCTTGTAGTTGGTCGAATAAATCGTCAATTCTAGGTAAGGGGTAACGATTCTTCACCATTAGCTTGTTTAACTCCCGATAGTCGAAGCACATTCGCATCGAACCATCTTTCTTCCTTACGAATAATACGGGTGCTCCCCATGGCGAAACACTTGGTCGAATAAAATCTTTGTCGAGCAGTTCTTGAAGTTGGGTCATCAATTCTTTCATTTCGATTGGGGCCAACCGATAAGGAGCTTTAGCTACCGGTGCGGATCCCGGGGTAAGCTCTATCTTAAACTCTACTTCACGTTCGGGTGGAAGCCCAGGTAAATCCTCCGGAAATACACCTGGATATTCATTCACTACTTTTACATTTTCCAGCTTCGGTACAACTTGATTGGTATCGATCACATAACACAGATACGCTTTTCCCCCGTTCTTCACATACTTGACGGCTTCAATAATAGAACAAAATTTCGACTCATCGACCCTATCCCCTTGAATACTTACCCGCTTTCCCTCCGAGGTTACTACTTGAATGACTTTCTTTTCACATTATATTTCAGCATGATTTTGGGCCAGCCAATCCATTCCCACAACTACTTTAAATTCCCCCATACACATTGTAACAAGGTCTATGCTAAATTCCTCATCTTCAATCAAGATCTTACAGTTTCTACACACATCATGCAATAGGTAACTTTTGCTATCCGCTACTTCCACTTCTAAAGGTACTTCTTTTCAAGCTTAAAGGAAGGATGACATAAAAGTTCATTCGAAACAAATGACCTACTAGCCCCAGAATCAAATAAAACATTTACAGGTATTGAATTTACTAGGAATATACCTGAAACTACTTTCGGGTGAGACTTTGCTTCTTCAGACGTTATCTGAAACATCCTTCCACGAGCCCTTGACGGCTCCTCTTTCTTTCCTTCCTTCCTAGGCGTTTGTTGGAGCTTTGGACATTCAGATTTCATGTGCCCCGCTTGATGACAATTGTAACACGTTTTCTGATTTTCTGGACATCTGTAGTAGGGATGTCCCTCTTGTCCACACTTGTAGCACCCTTTCTTTCCAAGCAAACAATCACCCGAGTGGTGTTTCTCGCACGTCTTGCAAGTCGGAATCCCACTACTTGTCTTCCCTTTCTTGTTTTGATCTTGATATTTTGCCTTTTTCGATGGGTTTGTGTTGGTAGGCTTCTCCGCCACCCTTTTTTCTCCCCGTTCGACCTGCCTTCTTAACTCGATCTCCCTATCTCTTGCCCAGTCGATTAATTCATTCAAGGTTGCACACTTGGAGGGATTTATGGACTCCCGATATTCATCCTTTAACATAGCATGATAACGTATGATTTTCAACCTCTCAGTCCCCGCTATCTCCCCACAAAATTTCACCTTCTCGAGGAACTTATTCGTTATTTCATCAATCGTTTCATCCTTTTGTCGAAGACGTAAGAAGTCTTCTTGAATCTTATCAAGTGCGGATTGTGGGCTATGATATTTCAGAAATGGCTCCTTGAACTCTTGCCATGTTAACGTTTGTACTTTGTCATCCCCCAATTCCTTCGAATGTGCGTCCCACCAATCCTTTGCTTGGAGTTGTAGGAGACCCGTTGCAAACATTACTTGATCCACCACTTCACATCTACTTCTTACAAACACTGCCTCGGTGCTTGAAATCCATCTTTGACAAGCTATCGGGTCAATTTCCCCTTTGTACGGCAAAGGGTTACATGCCATGAATTCCTTGTGCGTGCCCCTTCGAGTACTTTTCTTTGTTTGTAGTTCACTAATCATCTCCTTTAGTTCTTCCACCTTGGTCGTTACTAGAGTATCGACTACTCCCAATACTTGACCTTCCACCTCTTGAGCTAGTCGGGAAATACTAGCTTCAATTGCTTTCTCAACTTCTTCCACAATCATTGTTCTCATTTCATTTTGGCGGGCTTCATCGTCATCATTTACATTCACCGTATCAGCCATCTACATAAAACATTCATTACATTCATTAGACTTCATTTCATACTTCCCATCATCATGTTTTAACATCATTTTATCATGACACATTCCATTCATCATTCATACTTCATGCTTTATCGTCATTGACGATCGTATCGTATCATTTCGACCGAATTCTTTAATCATAACAAATTTCCTTCTCATCATTCACATGTACCTTTCTTTCATCATTTTATTATCATATTTGCTTTAAATATTGTTCATAAGGTCTATAAAATCAATTGGAACAAGTCCCGTACTTAAAATCATCAAAACAAAAAAAATTCGGAAGCATATGGGTGCTCGCGTGGCGCGAGGGTCTGCCTGCCCTTCCGTCGCGCGACGCCAGCAACGTCGCGCTACGTGACGAACTTGGATCACAGGGATGGCGCGACGCGAGCAACGAATTTTGACAGAATGTTCGTTGTTTTGCTGCTGTTGATGCCCAGCTCCATAAATTCTCAAACTTAATTCTTAAAAACATCATATCTCAAGTTCTACTAGTCTGTTTTACTCGATTCTTTTTCCTACGCGTCGGTAATTTAATTGCGGACCCGTTCAGCATATCCGTTAGTCGTAAGCCTCGGTTTAAGAACAAATAACCTATAAATCCCATTCTATTTCTAACTACAACAAAATAAATTTTACAATTTACTTACTTGCGTAGCGCTTCGTAATGAACACACCTTATACGAGCTTTTAGTTTGAGTTCAAGCATTTGACCCAAATACTTGAATCCCTCAAACTTCGGCCCTGATACCAACTTGTGGCATCCACTTTATTTAACGATCAAATATACAAAAGTTTTTAACAAAAATTGGGCATGACCCATTCGTAACATTTACGTTTCCCTGTTTTTACAATAAGGTTCAAAATCAACCCAAAGGATTCAATCGTTCTTAAAACACTTACTACTATTCTAAACATACGGTTAACATTTACATTAACAAAATGATTTATCACCCATTAGTATAAGATAACATAGTCCGAAAGCGCAAAAAGGGCTATTTAGTGTGTTCGTCCAAGCTCGCCAACTACAAACATGAGATTTACCTATCATGCACAACATCGAACATTAGTAAAATCACAAGGCTCAAACAAAATCCATAACGTACCCTACATACTTTTAATCGACCCATTAATGATATACCAGTCATTAACAAATATTGTTTACAACATTCTTTTCATTAAACATTCTTTCCATTAACTTTCCTTTATACCAACATCTCGGTACATTCATACATCCATATCATTCGACCCATTCGTAATGAGCAAAAAATCAAACCTCAACCGAAATTGTCATGCTTGTCCTATTTTACCCATCTACGACGGGTAACCCTCATCATACATGCTTATCACAAACATATCATTAAACCCGTTTACAATAATTCGTTACTTAATCATCTCATAATCTTACTTTTCATCAAACTTCATCTCACTTGAGTGATCATTATACATCCGACACTATTGTGTCACTTATCCGCTTTCTAACCTATAACATATCGACATTTGAACCAATATCAACACACAACTCAACATTTAGGATTAATAAATAAACTTTCGTCCGTAGAACAACATAAAAGGAGGATTAAGTTCATATGAACTTACCGTGATCCTGAGCTCCTTGTGCCTTGGAGTGACTTGGTCCTTCTTCCGTCTTATTTCCTGAACATCATAACTTTATTCACGTAGCTCCCATTACTTTCACATTCCTTATTATCCAATACGATATTTATAATTCACATACATTCCCACCATGATTACATCTCATCAATTTAGCGAATTTTCATACAAAATCATATCTAAATTCATTTAGACATTTCATCAAACACATGGTGTGCATACTATCTACAAGGCATGATGTACAAGTAGTTATAACATGTCCATCCTATCTCATCAATGGTTAATCATAATCTTTCATAATAATAATCATTACCCTAATCCATAGTTTACTATTTTGACCATAAACATATGGTTCCAAATCAATTATTCATAACAATTTCATCATCAACAATCAAATTAACATGTAGAACTCCACAATTGCTAACCATTACTTGACATGCAAGTGGGTTTTTGCCCTAATCATGATCATATTCGAAATTTAGCATCTATTGATGTCTAGACATTCATAGCAACCATTAATCATACTAAATTTTGCATTACATTCACGAATTACACTAAACCCACACAATCAAACATCATCAAATCAAGAAATTTCACTTACTTGAGATCAAGAGTACTTAGACAATCAGAATTCTTAGCGCATGCATTCGATTCTTCACTAAATTGGCTTTCAATTGATGGGATTTTAGTGATTTAGGGTTTTTGAGAGGGAAGGAGTCCCCCCTGGCTTCTCACGATCGCACACCAGATCCCAGTCTGGTTTCTTTTTTTTTTATCATGTTTTATAACCACATTTACACATCTAGTCCCTCATCATTTAATCCCTATTCACTTTAGTAATTTACCTTCTAACTTAACCATCTTTCTTTTACTAACTTTTTTTTGACCTAATTCTATATATATATATATATTCCATTTTAACTTATTAAAACATCACTACACGTTATACTTTTAGGACATACGAGAATTTGGGGTGTTACATAGCGTCGGTACTTATCAACAGATAAGACCTACTGGAATATA
Organism: Helianthus tuberosus; assembly: GCA_030545235.1. Lineage (NCBI taxonomy): Eukaryota > Viridiplantae > Streptophyta > Magnoliopsida > Asterales > Asteraceae > Helianthus > Helianthus tuberosus. Next base: position 28,633,681 of record CM060437.1, on the reverse strand, counting down.
ACAAGGAAATTTCCCATTAAGGTTCGGATGTCACTCCTGTCTTGAGGCCAAATTTCGTGCAAAATACAAACACTGATCAGCAGTGTCTCCAAAGTTTACAAGTGTATTTTGTGTCAGCCTTAGGAAAGGTATCTAAGTTTAACAGGAAATGTGCTGCTAGGAAGCAGATACGGTAGAATGCATAAGTCTTAAACAACAGATAAGAGTCAAGATTTCAAAAACTATAGACTAGGGCAAGTATTCCTACTTATCCTAATTCCCTATAGTTATGGCTCTAATACCAATATGTCACACCCCAACCGATGGCGTAAACATCAGGGTGCGGCACTAAGCGTTCAGATTGCTCATGAATTTCCATAACACTAATAGTTTTGATATAGATTAATCAAGTTTCATGATAACATAGTCTAAAATCAAACACCAACTGAAACATAAGTAACAAATACAAATTCGCCCAAATTATTTCAAAGTTTCTAAGATTAACTAGGATGAGTTTCTAGCAGCATTCCTAGCATGTTTCTTTATCGTAGCATCCTATCAGCCTGCAACATATATTAAAATAAAGTCAGTACAAAAATGTACTGGCGAGTATACAAGTTTGAGTATATAACATAATAGTTTAAAAAGACTCATATCCATCATGTAAACGATAAAATAGTTTCAACCATGCTAGTGTTCGCAGTCCAAGTGATAGCCCAAGTGTCCCGATGCTTTAACCACTTTCCCAAGAATCAAGGAAAGAACATAGAATCCTCCTAACAATACCCCCGAGAATAATAGGGAGGTGCATCATCCTATAGCGCTACTATTGTTAAGGCGGAACTACACACAAGGATTAAACGTTCATATAGCATAAAGAATCAAGAATCAAGAATCACAAGTATCAAGTTTCACATTCACAGAGGAAAGAGTTTAGATTCAAAGTTTCAAGTTTCTAGTTTCATAGAATACATGTTGCATCCCAAATGTTTAAAACGAAAAGGGATCGGGTATACTCACAGTGATTGCTTAACAGTAAGACTGTTATTGGATCAAAGGGAGCTTTTAGGATTAGCCTGATTAGAGTATAATAAATAAGCGTCTACCAGAATAACGAGAATTGTGCAAGGTATAGGATCAGTCACCTGATCGGATGTCTATCCGGACGGATGGTCATCCGGTCGGATGACATATGAATGGGACGGATCACCATCCGATCGGATGGTTATTCGGACGGATGGCCATTCGATCGAATGGTCATTCGATCAGTGTGATAACTTTCCAAAATGTTTAACTTTCAAAGTTTCTGATTCAAATAATTCAAGTGTTGAAGGAGGTAAGGCACATGTCACTTGATCGGATGGTCTTTCAATCGGACGATAGTCTGATCGGATAGCCATTCGACTTAAGTGGTCTGGTCCCTCCTTGCAACCTTGTTAAGTTTCTAAGTTTGAGTTTAACGACGATGATATGGTACGTGTTGAGACAACGAAAAGCGCATCAAGACTCAGCCTGTCTGATCGGATGGGAATCACCCCGTCCGATCAGGTGTCTGTTCCTGACGGTTTTCATGTCTGAATCCGTTATCCGGCCATCTTTTCCGGCGATAATCCATTTCCAAGCCGACTCCAGGCTAATCAACAAGTCTACAGTCCGTTTGGGTCCAGATTCCACCGTTTTTAGCAAGAAGTTTAAGAAAGTTTGAAGATAAACATGAAATCGACTGAAAACCTTAGATTTAGTAAAGATTTGGTGTAAAAACACATGAAATTCCTTAGATTTGAGCTAGATATCGACTGGAATGACATCACACAGCTGTTTGTACAAACCGCCATGATGACGTCATCCTCAGGACCTCAAATCTTAGAGTTTTCATGGTGAAAACTGTGATTTCGAAGAAGAATTATGTAGAGAATAGTGTATAGATTGAAGTTGTACAAGATTTAGGTTGAAAACTTACAAGAATCAGCCTAGAATTGAAGGAAAGTGTCCAAGAATGAGAGTGCGTGCGTCTGGAATGGTGTGACAGTTCCTATTTATAGTGCAAGAGAGGAGTTAAGGCGGTCTGGCGAATGGATCGGATGGCTATTCGGTCGAATGGCCCTCCGATCGGATGGTCATCCGATCGGATATCCATTCGGACAGTCCAATCCGTTTTACGACTTTTCCGCCTTTGGTTCGTTTTGCGAGTTAGATTAAGCATTTCGTTACGGATTATTTGAGTAATATTATCACATAACAGGATTATATCATTAGCACAAAAGTTTCCAAGTTTTCGAGTTTAACAAGTGTCAAGTCTCCAGTCCCTCGTTCAACCAAGTCTCAAGTTTCACGAGCCTCAAGAGTCAAGCACCAAGTATCGAGTATCGAGTATTAAGCTTCAATCATCAAGAATCAAGTCTCAAGAATCAAGTATTAAGAATCTAGAATCAAGTGTCATAGCATTAAGTATCAAGAATCAAGTGTCTAGAGTTAAGTATCAAGAATCAAGTGTCTAGAGTTAAGTATCAAGAATCTAGCTTCATAGAATCAAGTATCAAGTATCAATAAGATTCAAGTTTCGTAGCATCAAGATTCACAAGTCTCATAAGTATCAAGAGTCACAAAGTATAGGGGCTAAAATTAACAATAGCTAAAAGTTTAGGGACACAGGGCGTTAGAATAATACACGTGTGCACACAGACAATAATAATTTTTTAACATTAAATTAAAACTATAGCAATATCATACTTAAAGTAAAGAGAGTAAAATGTTTGTTTTTATGCTGCATTTTTTCATAATTATTATGGGGTTATTAAAAAACCGCGAGAGGTACTTGGTTTAATGGTGAAAACTATAGTTATTTAAATTTCTAAAATTATGTAAAATTATAATCTTATCCTTCTCATATGTAATGCTTGCTAAAAAAGTCACAAGTGTTTTTATATGAAAACTATTAGGGGACCTGGGGTACCCCGCTATGACCTATTCTTCACGAGTTTTCGATACTGAAACACTGCCTCCGCCTGTGTTGTTCACGCATGGATTAGATGACGCGTGGTCATTATCACATGTTAACTTTTTGAGATTGTGGCCTTTTTCTCTGTACAATTCGGGTATGGATTAAGGTGAAGAGATTGACCCAGTTGATTTAACTAATCTTGTAGGTAGTTTGGATGACTGGGTTTGTAGTTCTCGGAGCTCCGGTGAAGATTTGGAAATAGAGGGTGAGAGGTTGTTGATGATGGAAACAGGAGTGAATGAGTTGTTGATGATGTAATAAAAACCCTAGTTTAATTGGGTCATGTAATGCGCTGGGCAGTTTCTTTCCTTTTCTTAACCAGCCCAGTTCAATTTAATATTATGAAATACATAAATGTTAATATTTTAGGAGATATTTAAAATTTGTAAAAAAAATAACATTATTTAAAAATTTTGTTACATACAACAGCCCTAGTAGAATAAAAAAAAATAAAACCCATCATTAGTGATGGGCATTTCTACTAAACTCCATCACTAGTGATGGAATAAAGCTCGATGATGTGGCAGAACTTGATTGGATGTTTGTGAGTGATGGAATTCCATCACTAGTGGAGCGCCCCCCTACCCCTTATAAATTTTATTATTGTATTTTATATGAAAACTATTATAAATTTTATATTGTAAAACAATATACGAAATTAGGTAACTGTAACGCCTCGTATTTCGTATTTCAAATTTTTTTTAGGAAATTTGTAATTGCCTTCCATTTTTTTAGAATCATAGTCGAAATCGGATCAAAAAACGGAGTTAAAACGACAAACTACGCATTTTACGCACTTTTAACGCGACCGGCAAGCGAACGCGACCAATTTCGACTACCGACATCATTTCGCGAATTTTTGACCTTTAAATAATATTAGACGTCATTCTCTAAAAGTTCGGATGCGAAAATAAGTTTAAAAACGTGAACGGACCACTATCGGGCATTAGGCCCAAACCCACTCAAAACCCTAGACCTACTTAAACTAACTAAACCCCCTCTTCCTCATCTTTGCAAAAACCCTAGCCCCCTTTCAATCACCCCCCCTGCCTTCTCTCTCGTTTATACTCCGGCGACCGGAGTTCTGTTCCGGTGATCCCCCCTCCAGCGTCGGTTCCGGCCGACCACAAACACACCCCAAGGCCTTCCTTTTTCGGCCGCACCCACAACACCCCTCACCTCCCCTCTCACCTTAAACCACGACACCGAACCCCCCACTTCCCCTCAACCAACCAACCGGCCGACCACCAGCGTTCGGTGGTTGCACACGACAGCGAGGGACAAGAGGAGAGAGATAGGGAACCGGAGAGAGAGAGAGACGCAAGAGAAAGAGAGAGGGAGAGCGACGGTTCTGCCTTCTTTCTGGCAATCGTCAGCTGCGGCGGTTTAGTGGTGTGTACACGGTGTTGTATGGTTTGGATTTTGGCTCCGGATTGTTCCAATTGGCTCAGTCCGGCATCGGTTTTGAGTTCTTCCGGTCGCAGGTTCAAGTTCCGGTTGACTTCAGACAACCCCGGTCAACATCAGCTTCGGTTTGTCTCGGTTCAAGTACGAGTTTTCAATTTATTCGGTTCAGTCTCCGGTCAATTTCAATTAGTCAGTTTTTGTTCGATTCGTTGCAGGCTCGGTACAGTGGTGGTGACTCCGACTCGAGTGGTGGATTCGGTTCAGTTTAGGTCACGGCTCAAGTGCGGGTCTCGGTGCAACTCGTTCAATTCCGGCTCGGGTTGACGGTCAAAGCTGGTCAACAGTTGTGTCGAGTCATGTTACGGTCGAGTTTTTGATGTTCGGTTCGGTGTTAGGGTTCAGTTTTAGTGTCTCAGGTCAAACAGTCAAACTCGGTCAATTCTGGTCAACTGTCTGTCAACTGTCAGGTCGACACAGGTTTTGATATAAAATAACGACTCGAATATTAATTTTAGTGTTTTTCATAATTATTTATTATTTTTAATCGCGACACGAACTTGATATAATTTGTATTTTTTACATAGAAATCTTATATTTATAAATTGTGTTATCGGAATTGTTTATTGAGTTTTGACAATTTTATCGACAACTAGCATTGTCGGGATCATCCAAAAACAGAGGAAACTCTGCCCGATTTTCGTTAAAATATGTATATATACTTTATGGTCGAATCGCTAACGAAAACGTATCGGATTCAAATAATTTTTATAAAAAATATATATAAATGTATATTTATTTTTGAAAACACTTCTAATGTATTCTTGATGAATTTAATTTAGAATTTTTACTTAAACTATGTAGAATATACATATATATATATATAGAATTCACGCTAAAATGAGAACCACCTCGAGTTGTAAGAACCGTGAGAACTACACCGTACGGGGTGAGGTGGACCAAATTTTTTTTCACAAACGTAGATGCGTGTATTATAAACACATTTGTAAAAAAAAAAAATCAAAAAAAAAAGTTTTTGAGCACCACAAGTGTGTGTTTATGGGTACCATAAATTTTCCGGTAGGATTTACGGTACCCGTAAACACAAACTTGTGGTGCTCAAAACTACACCACACGACATTTTTTTTTGAATTTTTTTTTACAAATGTGTTTATAATACAAGCATCTACGTTTATGAAAAAAAAAATTGGTCCACCTCGCCCCGTACGGTGTAGTTCTCACGGTTCTTACAACTCGAGGTGGTATATATATATATATATATATATATATATATATATATACGTATACATCAGCGAGATAGACTCTAAATTCCAATTCAAATCCTCCGTCATAATTCCGATCACTCATGCACCTTCGTTTGCCCATATAGGATTACCTCGGTGTTCCATCCTCCTAGTCTCATACACTCGTCAACACTTGGATAATCGGAAGACTTAGCAATTTTGTGAGTATACTTGAACCCCTTTTTCATTTACCACTTTTGGGGTGTAACATGTTATCTATTAACTTACACTTAAACTTTATTCATAATGTACAAACATTCCTTATACATGCATGTAACGCCTGCCTCCCTAGACTTTTAGCTAGTTGTCACTTTCAGCCCCTGACCTATGGGATAATTGATACTTTTGATACTTTGTGAATCTAATACTATGAATCTTATGAGACTTAACTCTAGAAACTACGATTCTTGATACTTGATACTTGGAAACTATGATTCTTGATGCTTGGAATCTAGATTCTTGACTCTTGATACTTTGGTGCTTGACTCTTGAGGCTCATGAAACTTGAGACTTGTTGAACGAGGGACTTGAGTCTTGTCACTGGCGAAAACTATGGAAACTATGGAAACTTTGGTGTTAATGATGTAATCTAGTTATGTGATTCTATTGTCCAAAAATACACAACGCTTAATCTAGCTCGCAAAACGAATCAAAGTCGGTGAAACGGAAAGGATGGGATTGACCGAATGGCAATCCGATCGGATGACCAACCGACCAGATGGCCATTCGACCGACCTGCCATCCGATCCGCTGCACACCGCCTCACTCCCTCTATCTGACACTATAAATAGGCCTGTCACATCATTCTCACTGATGTGACATCCTCACTCGACCAAGACGCACACACTCCTACATTTCTTCCATTCTCGGTGATTCGGTACGTTTTACACTAGATTCTTGTACATCCTTTGATCACTGCACAATTCTCTACAAGATTCTCCTTTGAAATCTCACTTTTCACCACGAAATCCCTAAGATTTGAGCTCTTGAGGTTGGTACAAAACTATGGTGTGATGTCATTCTTGCCAAGATCTAACTCAGATCTAAGGAATTTCATGTATTTTACATTGAATCTTAACTAGATCTAGGCATTTTCAGCTAAAATTTATGTTTTCTCTCATCCTTTCTTACCATATCACTTAAAACGGTGGAATCCGGATCTGAACGGACTAAAGACTTGATGATTAGTCTTGAGTCAGCTTGGAAACGGATTGTTGCCGGAGAAGATGACCGGAGTACGGATTTCGACATAAGCATCGCCAAGAGCAGACGACTGGATGGACTGGGGTGATTCCCATCCGATCAGAACGGCTATATATTGGTGTGATTACCATAGTCTCAATACGTACCAAGCCGTCACGTTAAACTCAGAAACTTCACAAGGGTTATCAACGGGACAAGAACAACTCGATCGAATGGCAATCTGATCGGATAGCCATCCGATCGAACCGCCATCCGATCAAGTGGCACTTGCCTCGTAACCTTAAATACCTTGAATCCTTGATTGACGAATGGAAATCCGATCGGATATCCATCCGATGGAACTGCCATCTGATCGAGGGTAACAATGTGTTCTTGGAACCTGTTAACACATAGAAACTTTTTCAGAAACTTGGTAATCAATTTGAAATCTCAAAACTTGGATCGAATGGCATTCCATCCCCCACACAATAGTCATCCCAATAAAAAATACATTACAAAAAAAAAATCAATCATCTTCATCTTCATCTTCAATAGAGTCGAATCTAGGAAGTGTCGAAACATGTTCTACCAAATCAACTCGAAGATTTGAATTTATTTGTCTTGACTCGATTAGATTTTGGTTTTGCATTCTCTCTTTGTTACTAATGTCTTCGTTATTTGACTCAGTCTCCTCGCCATAATATTCAACTATTGCACGCCCTTCATCCTCTAAAATCATGTTGTGTAGAATGATGCATGCGTACATCATGTTTCTTATTTGATCTTTTTCATACAATCTACAAGGCATGCTCAAAATGTGCCACCTTTTCTATAAAACACCAAATGCTCGCTCGACGTCCTTGCTTGCCGCCATCTGAACTTTGTTAAACATTAGTCTTTTAGGATCTAGGGTCCCCTCTCTTGAAAATGATTTCACAAAAGCCCACTCAGAGTAAATTCCATCAACAAGATAGTACCCATACTTGTATTCAACGTCATTTACAATAAATGTTCGTTTTAGTCTAACACCATTTATTAGATCATTGAAAAGGGGGAGTGATGTATAATATTTATACCGTTAGGTGAACCTGACATACCAAAGAATGCAAGACAGATCCAAAGATCTTCTGATGCAACAACTTCAAGCATTATAGCCGGCATTCCATGATATCCGCTTGTGTGAGAGCCTTTCCATGTAGTTGGACAAAGTTCCCACTCCCATTTCATACAATCTAAACTACCTATCATCCCGGGGAAACCATGATATTCAGCGTGATGTTCCAAAAGTTGTTGCATATCACTAAACGTTGGTTTTCTCATGTATCTTTTCATATATAGTTCAATGATATACACACAAAAATTGTGAAAACTTTCCCTAGCCACTCGTGCCAACATTTTAAATAGTCATCCATTATGTCGGAACTATTGCCTTAAGCCAATTGTTTTAGGGCGACCGTGACCTTTTGCCACGTGGTAAATTCGATCTTACCACGTGCATCTGGTCTTTGTTGGAAAAAGGATAATTATCCTCTAAATCCTTTGATATTCTTAAATATAAATTTTTACTCATACGAAAACAACGCCTAAACATTTTTCATCATACGTTGGTTGGAATGAGAAATAATTGCGTAGAAGCAAATCGATTGCGGTTTCGCATTCACGAACTATCTACTTCCTCCGTTTGGGTTGGGATTGGGAAGTCCATTCACCTGAATCTTCAACAATAGCTTTCACGACCATCGCCACTATTGATAATAATATTTTCGCTCCGTCGCCGGATGAGGATGACAAAACAAATCTATCATACGAATCACTTGAACTTGAAAAAACCATTGTATATATCTTTTTGGATGTTGGTAGTGGTTTTTGAATTTTTTGATAGATAAAATGGTAAGCATTGTTTGCTTTATATAGAATATAAATAAAAGATTTTTTTTTAAATAGCCGTTGGCCAACGGCTATGCCAAAAGGCTAGCCCAACGGTCATATGTCACCGGCGAATACTTGCCAGCCAACTCAGCTCTCACCCCCGCCCCATGCCAGGCTTCAAAGCCACACTAGTGGGGCAACACCATGGCAAACGTTGGCACAGTGTGGGTTAGCCAACATTGCCTGACATCCCTCGCCCTACACTCGCTAGTCTAAGAGAGTGAAGTTGAGTTGGCCGGCGGCAGTTTCGTGGGGAGAATACAAACCTCTCACACACATTCTCTAACTTTATTCCAACCGTTTATAAGGCTACAGGGTGTGGTATAAAGCCCCTACGGGCTTTTTCAAGTCACCTCAGCGCCACGTCACACAGGGGCTTTGAAGCCCATTCCTTTAACTTGCATGCAATGGTTTAAACCCCCCCCCCCCCCCCCCCTCATCATTACCTAATTATTTTTTTATTTATATATTTTATTTTTTTAAATTATATGCCAATTTTAATAACTAGAAAATTAAAAAAAAACATAATTTCATTAAAATAAAATAAAACATTACAAAGTCCTAAAAAACGCAAAGCTAAAAAATAAAGTACTAGAAAATAAAAACTACATATATTTCCCTCGAATTTGTGCCTTACAAGCCTCCAAAATGACTCGGTCCTCCTATGCTAGATGTGAAAAGTCTTTCGCGAGAAATTTCCTGTTTTTCTGGATTTGTTTCTCTATTTTTAGTTCTTGCTCCTTTTCCTTCATCGAGAGAAGCTTGTTGAGTCTATAATCGAACTCGTCCAACCTTGTTAGGCCATCCGATGGCGTTGAAGAAGACATGTATCGTGCTCGTGCAACTGCCTTACTTCGATCCCCTACCCTTTGGTCGTGGCAGCTCTTGTGGTTGTTCAAATTCGTCGAAGTCGTCGTTTAGATTAATAGTTTTACGAGCATGGACTCAGATGGTTTGATAGTGGATGTTGATTTGGACCGTTTTGACCTATGGGCGGTTGGGTGAAACGGCGACACAAGATGCCACTTGGGAGATTTGCGAAGAAGCTCCCACGAAGGTATCATCGTAAACGGATGCCCATGATGCAATATATAGTCGTTGTTGGCGGAGGTTATAACGTCCATGTCGCTGGAACCACTTCTTCTAACATTATTGGCGTAATGATTATGTAAATTGTTGAAATTGGTAATCTTGGTACGCATTGCGGTCCACTTGCCCGAAAAAAGAGTTGGCCGTACGATATTTACCACGACCCATTGCGGTGAAAAACTTCTCACGTATACGCCTCCAAAATACTTTTATATCTTGATCATTTCCTATAAAAATGTTTAATTATAAAAATATTTTTACAAAGTATATTTATAAAAGTATGTTAAAAAAGTTTATAGAGAGAAAATTTACTAACAATCTCATATTCCGATACGTCGAGCCATTGTTGTGACAATGCAAGTTCTTCCCTAGGCATCCACTTTTCGACCGTCTTAGGAGCACGTGATTCAGTCTCACCCTTCTTACGATGCCTTCTCGATCATCCACCTTTTGAGGAAGTGGGTTCGGCTTGGATTTCGGGTACAGATTCGGTTTCGGGTGAGTTTTGGGTTTAGGGTATGTTTTGGGAAAAAATGGTGGTTGGGAATAATATTCGTAAAAACCGGGAATCGGTGGAGTGGTCGGATGAGGAGAAGTTGGGGTGCTAGGTGGCATTGGATAATATCCAAGCTCACCCGTCTGCGGGTCTCTTTGATAACGGTCTTTTTTGCTCGTTGTTGTGATTGTTTGGTGCACTTTGCCAAAACGGATGGTTCGGATCCCACACGTTTTGGTTGTTGGGAAACATTGTGTGATTATGAAAAAAAAAGGTGTAGAGATTTGGTATAAAGAGTAGAGGAAAAAGGGATGAAAATTATAGAAAAATGTAGGGTATTTATAAGTAAATTATAAATTTTAAAATTAATGTTTTTTAGATTTTATTATTCATATAACGGTCATATTGACCACACACATCGATCCCATCAAAAATTGCTCGTTAGCGTGCTGGCGATGACGCCATATCGCCCCCATTTAAATCCTTGGTGTGGTCCATAGCGTCTCAGAGCGCTAAAGTGTGTGACGTGACGGGGTGGCGTTAAGAAACCCCTCGCCTAAAAAGTAGAATGAGTTTTGGCAAGGACTTTATTTTTTAGTTTTGGGACGACTTTATCTTTTTGTTGAAAGGGAATGAGCTTTGGGATCGACTTTATCTTTTTGTTGAAAGGCCATGCAATTCCATATTATTATTTCATATATTAATAAGCAACTTCTATGTGCATCATTACTTGTATCTTTGGCATTGGGAGTGCTTCAAAAAAAACTTGATTTTTTCACTTCTAACCCAAACAATTCATATTTTACATTTTAACCCCATTTCATTTTTTTTACTTTTACCCCAACTTTTTCCATCTTTTCTAATTCAACACAACATTTTATTATCTACAACTTTCGTACCACATACTTTTTATCTTTCGCGTCGTTCTAAATTTTGCGAGTTAACATGTCGTAGCGTGCATGTGACGTTCAACATTTTTGCTCTATTTTTTCATATTTGACTGACCCGTCGCAACGCGTCCATTTTCCCCTTTTGAAAAGTTCGCCTCAACGGACGGGTCGTAGATCGACTAAGTTATTATTTTCTACGTTTTACGTTTCTGGTTAATTTCTTCGTATTAAGACACTGTAACGGGTGTGTGTGGTTCAACGATTTTAGTCTGCTTTTCGTTCAGTGTAATTTTTACCATCTTATCTATTTTATTTTTACGATGTTGAGAGTCGATGTGGTTGTGGCATTGGTGCTACGTGGCCACGGTTTTACGAACGTTTTTAACCTATTAAATTTTTTACTAAATTTTTGTTTCGGTTTATCCCTATACTTCCTTTACTTAAAAACCACTTTTTACGTGCTTATTTTATGTACGGGTATGTGTAAATATGATTTCTTCTACATTCCGACGTAAACTTTTTTTATAGACGAGTCAGTTCAAATATAATACGTTTTCGTTTAAAGAAACCATTTTTACGTGCATATTTCTATGTACGTTTTCGTATAAATTTAAGTTGTACTACGTTTCGACGTAAACTTTTTTCGGGAAATGATTCAGGTCAAATATAATATGTTTTCGTGCTTATTTTATGTACGTTTCGTAAAGTTTGTTTCGAACCGAGTGCAGTCAAATTATGGTTTCTTTTTCTCCTCTTTTTTCGAAAGCTCTAATTAATCCCTTTCGATTACATGTGCATATTTTCCTTCATACCCGTTACGTATTCTTTGTATAAGTTGGGTCACATATAATACATTATGATTGTTCGATATGAATTCCATTTACTTTTCGTTTGATCCAATCACAATGCTTATACATGTTACACTGAGTTCAACTGGATACGTCGAAGTGTGTTTTTTCATATGGTTAATGCATCATATAACGTTTGGACTAATTCATTCAATGTTTACGATGTACCCGCGCCGCAACGCGGGCGGGTCTTAACCCTAGTTCCATATATAAGTTTGCAAGCTTTTTTGTGCATTATCACTTGTACATTGTGCTTTAGGTGTTTTTCAAAAAAAAAAATTGATTTTTTATTTTTAACCCAAAGGTTTTTACTTTTTACAATTTTAATCCTACATAATTTGTTTTTTAACTTTAACCCAAAACTTTTCACTATTTGCAATTTAACTTCACAACGTTTTCGTATAAATTTAAGTTGTACTACGTTTCGACGTAAACTTTTTTCGGGAAATGATTCAGGTCAAATATAATATGTTTTCGTGCTTATTTTATGTACGTTTCGTAAAGTTTGTTTCGAACCGAGTGCAGTCAAATTATGGTTTCTTTTTCTCCTCTTTTTTCGAAAGCTCTAATTAATCCCTTTCGATTACATGTGCATATTTTCCTTCATACCCGTTACGTATTCTTCGTATAACTTGGGTCACATATAATACATTATGATTGTTCGATATGAATTCCATTTACTTTTCGTTTGATCCAATCACAATGCTTATACATGTTACACTGAGTTCAACTGGATACGTCGAAGTGTGTTTTTTCATATGGTTAATGCATCATATAACGTTTGGACTAATTCATTCAATGTTTACGATGTACCCGCGCCGCAACGCGGGCGGGTCTTAACCCTAGTTCCATATATAAGTTTGCAAGCTTTTTTGTGCATTATCACTTGTACATTGTGCTTTAGGTGTTTTTCAAAAAAAAAAAATTGATTTTTTATTTTTAACCCAAAGGTTTTTACTTTTTACAATTTTAATCCTACATAATTTGTTTTTTAACTTTAACCCAAAACTTTTCACTATTTGCAATTTAACTTCACAACGTTTTCGTATAAATTTAAGTTGTACTACGTTTCGACGTAAACTTTTTTCGGGAAATGATTCAGGTCAAATATAATATGTTTTCGTGCTTATTTTATGTACGTTTCGTAAAGTTTGTTTCGAACCGAGTGCAGTCAAATTATGGTTTCTTTTTCTCCTCTTTTTTCGAAAGCTCTAATTAATCCCTTTCGATTACATGTGCATATTTTCCTTCATACCCGTTACGTATTCTTTGTATAAGTTGGGTCACATATAATACATTATGATTGTTCGATATGAATTCCATTTACTTTTCGTTTGATCCAATCACAATGCTTATACATGTTACACTGAGTTCAACTGGATACGTCGAAGTGTGTTTTTTCATATGGTTAATGCATCATATAACGTTTGGACTAATTCATTCAATGTTTACGATGTACCCGCGCCGCAACGCGGGCGGGTCTTAACCCTAGTTCCATATATAAGTTTGCAAGCTTTTTTGTGCATTATCACTTGTACATTGTGCTTTAGGTGTTTTTCAAAAAAAAATTGATTTTTTATTTTTAACCCAAAGGTTTTTACTTTTTACAATTTTAATCCTACATAATTTGTTTTTTAACTTTAACCCAAAACTTTTCACTATTTGCAATTTAACTTCACAACTTCAGTCACTTATACTTTTCATCTTTCGCAAATTTTCGTTTTACGTATGGTTCTAATTTTTCAAGTTAATACGACGCAACGTGCATGTGTGGTGCAACGTTTTTACCTCTATTTTTCCATGTTTGACAGGTTCGTCGCAACACGCATATCCTAGGTCTAGTCAGTGTTGGTGGTCGATGACAGTTGTGTGACATTAGTACTATTTGACACCGTTTTACGCCCTGCCGCAACACGGGGTGTGCTTTGGGGGTTTTCAAAGAAAAAATGGTTATGCATATGGTTGTCGTAACGTTAGCTTTGGGGGTTTTCCAAAAAAATTGATTTTTGTTTTTACTTTTCACTCAAAAGTATTTCATAAATTACTTTTAACTCAAAACTATTTGTTTTTTTTTTTTACTTTTAAACCAAAACTTTTTATCTTTTGCAATATATCCTCATAACTTTTTTTACTTTCAACTTTAGTCCTTTGTAGTTTTCATTTTCCGCAAATTTTTCACTTTATGGTTGGTTCTAAATTTTGTGACTTAACACATCGCAACGTGCGTCTTTGGTTTAACGTTTTTACGTTTTGTTCTAAATTTTGCGAGTTAACACGACGCAACGTGCGTGTGTGGGTGAATGTTTCATCGTCTATTTTTTCCCCGTTTGACAGGTTTAACATAATGTGCGGGTCCTATATTGACTTAGTTATAACTAAAGAATCTCCGCCGTATTACGACGGGTCACAATCCTAGTTCTACATATATTATAACATTTTGGTGAATACCAACCTCCTCCTTCTTCTTCTTTTTTCTCCTTTGTATTTGTTGTTTGTCTTCTTTATAAATTACCTTTTAACTTTTAGTATTAATGTTTACACCCCTTCAACTTTCTAGAAATTTTGTAACATGTCATTTTCAACCATCGAGTTTTACATTGCTAGTTCTAATATACATGTTATTATAAATTCAAGTTTGTTTTTGGTTTTACGAATTTTTTTTTCAAAAATGAGTCAGGTAAAATATAATATATTTTCATACTTATTTTTATGTACATTTTTAGTCGGTTTCGTTTTGATGTAAATTTTGTCGTGTCAGTATGAATTTAACTTGATTTATGTTTCGATGTAAGCTTTTTGGGAAGTGGGTCGGGTCAAATAATATGCTTTCGCGCTTATTTTCATATACATTTTCAGTTGGCCTGCACGTTTTTTTGTTACGATTTCTCAAATTCTAATTTAGGATCACTACTAGAAAATGAGGCTATTGCAACCTTTTAGATGAAACACTTTTAAATTGTGTTGCATTTGACCCTAATACAACTTCGTTGAACATAAAGGTTGCATTAAATGATATAATGCAACCTTTTTTTTCATAAAAAGTTGCAATATTTTGCTGAAATTGCAACCTTTTTATTTAGAAGTTATAAATTTTACTAAAAATGCAACTTTTTTCTTAGAATGTCGCAAATATTATCGAAGTTTGCAACTTTTGCTACAAAAGTTGCATTGTTAAAACTTAGTTGCAACTTTGATTTGAAAAGCCTGCGTAATTCAATAAGGACAACAAAAAGTATTGAAAGTTTTAATTTCTAGATAACAAAAAAATCTTTTATTATTTTAGTGATATTTGGTATTTAAATAATTTTTTTGTATGATGAAAAATGATAATACTAGCGTAGGGATACCTAAAATTAAAAAATAAAAGATGGGATGTTAATATAATAAAAAAAAAATTAGTAAGACTTTTGATCAGCATGACTCGAACCCAGGTATTTTTGAAAGAGACGTTTACACAGAAATCATTAGGCTATATCATACTTGTTTATGATTTACTTAAACTAAAATGAGCTCTGTGAACTTAAAAAATAGGTAAACGTGTGTTACCAGTAATTTTACTGTCGTGTCTACGGTTGGGTGGGTTATCGGGTTTTCCTCAGAATTGGTGGTGGACTTAGGTTACTCTCGGAGTATTCCGTTTGGTCCAGTGGGTGCATCGAGAGTCGAAAGTGCTCGCGATTGATTCTGTTGGCCATTAAAAAAACAAATTGGTTCTTTTCTTAATTGTACAACCTGCAATGAACTTGTATATGCAAATATTATTTTTCGTTACTGAAAATCTAACCACCAAAATCAGTTGATTAATCCAATGTTCCAGCCTAGCCTTGAAATACTTTTCTTTAATCCGGGAAAAAACAAAATGCATGTGCATAAAATTGTCTACTCATTACTCTTCACATGATCAACATCGTAGAAACTTTAACAGTTTCAAGATTTCAAGAAACTATAAAGCGTCAAAATCAATAAATGCACAAAAAACAACTGCTAATCATAACGAACTTTAAAAAGCCACAGTGATAGTCATCGTCAGCTTCTTTTTCTTTGATTAACTAATTATGAATTTACATCGAGATAGTTGGTAAACGGGCAACAAGTTGTTACGTTACCTTTTTTTGGGTTTTTCTTTAAAACCTTCAAAAAAAACATGACTTCTAAAGTTACTACCATCAATAACATGAAAAAAGACTTGACATTTAGCTTGGAGCAATCACTAAAGAAAGATAATCATGCATAATAATTAATATGCAACAATATCAAACCTCAAGTTTCGTAGACTAGCTAAACCATATTCCACAGAATTATAGAAAATGTTTATTCTACACTAAAAGAACTATAGGTAATTCTTAAATGGAAGTAAGATTTAACATACAATGAATGGTTCAGCTGAAGATGCTCCATCTGACAAACAAAAGTTGTCTGCAATCAGATATAACGTTAATCAACTACAACTTTAAGATGGCAATAAGCATTCTCCTTGTGTACAAATAAACAAACATCTGATCTAAACTAAGCAACAAAGATGTTAAAGTTACCATGACAGATGAAAGGTTTTTTTTGAGAATGGCAGAAGCATGTTCGGCAATGCATTCATCTTCTGATATCAGCAAATTTGCAAGTTGATAGATACATCTCCTCAGCTCTTCATAATAGAAGTCATTATAATATGTGGCATTACCATTACCAATCTATTAAAAAGAAAGTCATACAAGTACTAATATAGCATAAACACAATGTATAAATGATGGAATGTTATTTTATTGCAAAAAAAAATTAAAAAAAAAACACAAAAAACAAAATTACAAGTGTGTTTGATGCAGTTTCAGAAGCAATCAAATGGTTCAAGATCACTTTGTTAATCAAAGTCTCATAACGAACCGATATGTTCAAGAACAATATTTTTTTTCTATTAAAATTCAATGAAAAATTAAAAAAAGTAAACCCTAGATCCCTATTTATAGTAAACAATTAAATTTAACATCATTTTGTTTTAGCAAGGGCCCATCAGAAGTCATATGAAAGATATCATGCATGCTACCTCTGGATCTTTTTTTTTTGAACGGCAAATTTGGATCACTGACGGACCACTGGAGTATCATCGTGCCACCAGCAGAACCACCCGATCATATCCATCTCCGCTAGGCAATAATGCCTATACACCAATTCAGAAGGAAACCCAATAAATCGGGAAAAACCCCCTTTGTGGGAATCGAACCCATAACCTAATGGTCATAAGCCTTATCACACCCCCAAGATACCCAAGCTACCTCTAGATCTTTTATTTTGTTTTACATTCGTACACTAGGTTGCTGAAAAAGAGGCCACCATATATACCTTTGAGTGGCCCCCATATTTGAAAAAGAGACCATAGCTTCCGTAGGTTTATCATGATCTGACTCATTAACTAACTTGATGTTCAAATTTAGACCGTGGGGTATGGGGGGCTTGGGTTGGGACTTGGGTTGGGGCATTTGTTGACACGTGGAATGGGAGCCCCCCATCATCAAAACCCACGTGGGGCTTGGGTTGGGGGCTTGGGTTGGGGGCATGAATTTGGTTTGGCCATTGAGAGCCTGCCATGTCACTTACTAGCCCGCCCCACGCCCGGGCTGAATCCCACGCCAAAGGGGCCACGCCCAAACCCAAGCCCACCCGGGGTGGAGGCTTGGGCGTTTTCAGGCAACCCACGCCCAAACCCTCGCCCCATACCCCACAGTCTTAAACACACATATACCATATCTTCAAAGTATATTCTATTTTTTATTTCCAAACAATTCGGCTCATCATCAATATTTTCTTCTCGTAAATCAATATCTTCCTGTTGAAATTGAAATCCTGAATTATTTGGTTCTTTACTGAAAACCTTCGCATAGCCTGGAATGGAAGGTGGGGGTGGGGTTTCCAAACAACTCCCGTGGCTCATCGAATAGTTCACCGGAGATCCATTATCAACAACCTCACATTTATGTCTATATCTATCTTAAAGGAAAAAAGTCAGGTGACTTTTTCACTGTACCTCCATTTCTTTTCTTTTTATGCTTACCCTTTTCCTTTACTTTGTTTATTTGTTTGTTTGTTTGGTCCTATAGTGGTGACTTTACTCATTTCTTGGCAAAGGGGGAAGTGTCCAGACAAAACTTTATGTTTCCTTTTTTTTATTACAGAATCATTTTAACCAATTAATTATGCGATCATATAATTTACAGTAATATAATCATTATTTACTTTTTCTAATATTATTTTAAATATCAAATGCTGATTAGCACAAATGAATAAAATAATTTCAACGGTCCATGGGTCCTTTCTTTTTTTAGAATGCGACGTGTTATCACCACCGCAACACAACTGCCACAACACTACTACACCACCGCCTGTTAAACCATTTGTCACACCCCAACCGATGGCGGAAACATCGGGGCATGCCACTGAGCGAAACAGATTGTCCAGAAGATTCCATAACAATTATCATTACCAATCAATTTAAAGTAACATGTCCCATACCATGTCTCAAAAGGTAAACAAATTATTACAAACAAAATCTAGGAAAATAGTTCTGTTCCGACAACTCAGATTTTTCAAATAGCCCAATTGTTTATCTGCTTCTAGAGACCCTTGATTTCATTTGAACAGACAACTATTTGTTGGCCTCTAAGACCTTATTCTAGCCTCGATTTCCTAGCAGATAAGCATCCTAAGCACCTGTCACATACGTTAAAGTAAAAGTCAATACACATAGTGTAAAGGTGAGCATACAAGTTTGATAATAGTGTGGGTCACATTGCGCATTCCAACAAGCTCCTAAATTAGGTCTTAGCTCGTAAGCTATTTAGTCTTGATACATTCGAATCCTTCGAATGACTTTGTATGATCCGAGCTTAACTAACCTGAAAATTACAATTCAGCACACCCTTCTAGGGTGTTATCTTTTGTTGAACCTTATCTTTTAACCAGAACTTAGGAGGGTTGCTATTTTCATAAATCCTTGATTTCCTACCGTATACTGGTAACTTACATTCGATTATGGATTTGTATGATCTTATTTGTTGTTTCCTAGGCAACTTTCAGATCCTGATAATTGGACTTACCAATTCTCTATCTAACAATAGATGTTTAACATTCCATCTATACAAGGTCTCCAAAGGAGCAGCCTTAATACCTACATATCAATTATTATAGAAAAGCTTATCTTAAGGTGGGATGGTTATCCCAACCATTGCTTAAAACTAATCTTAAGGAGTAGTTAATCCTTATAGCTAGTTGAATAACTCAACGATCCTGGGTAGTTGATGGTGATTCTTAATCGTTGTTAAAATAGGGTTGTGGTAATGAATGCATAAGCAAAATGAACCGTCTTGCTTATCAAACTCTCGGAATATCAAGTTAGGCTATATGAATCTCTTATCTTAAAGTTTACTTAATCAGGGTTTCGATTATTCCATGATCAACACGGAGTTCTCACAACACTCCAACCCCTAAGCGGGATGTTAATCTTAACTCTACTTGTCTCTCGGGAGGTAAACAGGGTAGTCTTAGGAGAAGATAATCAAGATACAAGGAGGTTACAGAGATTTTTCCAAATCTCTGGCACCAGTTCATCCATCCTTGCTGGTGTCAAATGAGTGACACATTTATGTTACGAGTCCAAAGATTTCTTAATCAGTGACACTTACTTAGACAATTCCATTCTGGATATCATCTTTGAATACCATTAGTTGACTTTAATACCGTATGACCATTGGAATATCTTTGGGGTTCCATGCATTAAACCTCCATACTGATCAGGCATGGAAGCAATCTATGGAACATATTAAGATACACCAATCCTCATATGGTGCTTTTGTCATACCATATGGTATTCTTAATCGATAGAGATCAAGAGATATCAATTTCATATTCTGACGTACTTCATCTGGAGAGGGTGCACTCGAATCATATGACTGAAGATTTCTAGCAGGAACAGAAAAATGGTTCCTATCACCAAATGAATCATTTACTCAGTTGCAATCCAACAACTGCTATTCATCACCCTGATGGCCTTAACATATACTAACCATGGTTTCATTAAACTATACAGGCCAATATGGCACTAATATGCTTAATGAACTTCATTAAAAAGAATATCAATATCACTTGGCCTAGGTCACAAAAGACCATCAATGGCATTTAAGGGTTGGACCTAGTCCATCACCTTTTTGACAGGGGATCAGAATGTCACATCTGTCTTTATTATATTGATGAATTTGGATAGCTTGAAAGCTTGCCATAAGAATATCAGAAAAGAGTGATTCCTAATAGATATAAAATATCAATCTAAGATTTGTTGGAGCATTTTCATTATAATTTATCCTAGTTATAAAACATTAAGGATATTTAAAGTGGCACAACGGGCCTTGTCACGAGGACAGTTTTGAATTTACAAGCCATGATCGTTTGGGATCGAGGCATTTAAGGTTTGAGCATAGTTGGTTACTTTTCTTGACAGAGAGTCGACGACTACAACTGTCTTTTGTCTTCTAGGACAATAGATATAGCCCGTGGGCATTTCCCTTCTGAGGGATGTTTATGATATGATCATCTTTTCAGATGCTATTAGTCGAGATCGTATGGATCATACCGACTATTATGCTTGGACATGGTCCAACATTTTTAGACAGGAGGTCAAGACCACCACTGTCGTTGTCTTATCAGACAACAAGTTTAGCCCGTAGGCACTTCATCACTAATGGATGTTTATAATATGATCATCTTATAGGATGATATAAGCCATGATTTCAGAGAATTGAGGCAAATTTATAAGTTAGTAATAGCACAAAAGGCCTAGTCACGTGGACAAGTTTAATTTATAAGCCATGATCGTTTGGGATCGAGGCATTTAGGTGTGAATCAAAGTTCATTACTTTTTCTTGACAGGGAGTTGTAGGCTACCACTGTCTTTAGTCTCAGAGGACATTAACTATAGCCCGTAGGCATTTCCCTTCTGAGGGATGTTTATAATATGATCATCTTATAGGATGATATAAGCCATGATTTCTAAATCAATAGACTAGATAAGAAAATTGGAAGAATCCAATATAAGAATGACCGTTGTGATTTTCTTGAATCACATCTGTCAAGAGTGCTAACACGTTCTTAGGTGTTAACAAGGATTTGAATCTCTTGAATAGGTCCTACCATCTTGGCCTCGTCATATAGGCTAGGTTTACCTTTAAGATTCCTTTTTAATAATTAACGTAGAACAATCCTAACTCGGGATGTTAATAAGGATCTGAACCTAAATTGAGGAACTGCCATCTTGGCCGGGTCTTAATAATGACACAAGGCTAGGTGTTGTCCTTTTTAGATTTTGCCATTTTATTATAATGGTAGATCTTATAAAAGGAATGTTATTTTTCATATTTCCTGATTAGGATGAATATTTAGTCATTCCACTATAAAATTTAAAAGTTCAAGGTTGCCCTAAACGGGACTTGAAAGGAATAATGTTGTCCTCGAAGGGACTAAAAGATAAATATCGTTATAAGGACTTTTAAGGAAACGATCTTCAGCAAAAGGAGTTTCTTCTTCATTTTATTTCCGAATGCTTTCTCCTTGGTTGCACGTTTCATCCTAGCCGATGTACGAAGGTCAGCAATTTAAGGCTCCGGGTGTGGAGAATTCCTATTACGGCTTCTTCGCTTGGCGACGTATCCAATATAAAAATTGGAAGCAAAATTTCCAGATGAGGATTGAGAATATTCCTATGTTAAGTCTAGACTCAGAAGGTCAAGGAATGTGCTAATGTGTCATTGAGATTAAACACAAAAAAGCTAGTGTTTAATTCACTCAATGTTGGCTCTGATACCAACCTGTCACACCCCGACTTTCCACGTGTCACCGGTGGGCCCGGTGGGGAGTATCGTGACGTAGTTGATATCATCATAGTCAAACAACACAATATATAAATGCACAGCGGAAGCAAAAGATAAATATATTACAATCCGAATATAACGTAATATCAAAGTATTACAACGGAAAGTAAGGGATCCACAGGCGGATCTTAAAACATAAACATTGTTCAACAGACTTTAGGCGCCTAGAACTTTCAAGATTCCTTATTAGCGCCCTGAGCTTCCAGCCAATTACGTTCAGTACCTGTCACTTAACCTTTTTGGAAAATACGTCAGTTTTCACTGGTAAATACACTCAACCGACTCATTTGAAAAGAGTTTAAGAAAATTGGTTTAGATGCACCAGGCACAAAACATTTTGACACGTTGATTAAAATGCACAAGGCAAAATTAATCTTTTATAACTTGGGACAATCTTATTAATAAAAATCTTGTATCCGATTTACATGTTTGTCCAACATTTAGGGCCGGTGATTATACAATACAAGCCGGTCAAGATTAATCGACACACCATAAATATAACTCACAAGAAGACACCTTACGAGTGAGTATATCTTTTACATACGCAACAGGAGATGTTATGCCTACACCTTGTGCTTAAGTTATGGCCATTCACTTTTTAAATGAGCCAAGGATATCCAGGACACGGTCATTAACCCCTAATGTTATTTGTTATCAATCAATACAGATTAAAACGGGATTATGCAATTTAATCATCTCCGATTAAAAGGTTTATACACCCGACCAAGCGGTATTTTTATAATACCGTATCCCAAGCCCGTATAAGGGAAAATAAGTTAAAAGTATTTACCTGAGCTAGCTCCTGTCTTAAATAGCAAGAATTATAATAACTCAGCCGTATTCACTTAAGTAAGCATAGGTACAATTTACCGGAAGGCTCTAGTCTGGAATGATGGTATAAATAACCAATTAGAATACTAACGGGTCTTTAATTAAGCCTAAACTTAGACCGGTTAGTTTTAAGGAAATATACGGTTCAAACGCATGATTAAGCGAAGACCGGAATAGATTGTGTTTTAGACCCGACAAGTTTGAAGACTTGTATAATATGGGTAATCTAAACACCTTCTGGATTTTGAGATAAAAATGATAAGGTTTGACCCGTTTCGGCTAACTTATGCAAACTAGTTACATAAACCGAACCGAACGCGCAAGAAGCGTAACGGGTAACCATAAGAGTCATATACAGGTTTCCTAAGTTAATATGCCTTAAACATGTTGTGATATCAGTAGGATATCTTCCATTATGCCCAAAACGAGTTTAATCTCAAAATAAGCCCCGTAGGGGTATTTTGGTCATTTAAAAGATTATAAAAGAGGTTAATTAAAATTCTGAGATTCGTGTCCGAATACATCAGTAGAATAACTTATTTTATTAGGTCATATCAGTTGGTAATAGGTCTTATATACCAAAATGGTTTCAAACCCAAACTATGCGTTTAATACGCTTAAAAAGCCATTTTAAGCGATTTCCGGGTTATATAGGAAATCTGAGTTTTCTGATCAGGTTATAAAGCTTAAAATACTTTATTTATTATATAAAATCAGTAGCAATTGGATTGGTGTCAAAATACTATGTAAAACTCATTTTATGACCGAAAAGGTTATAATCGGTGTTTACCGAATCGATGCCATAACCTCAGGTTATGAGCAGGTTAAAAATAATTAAAAATCTTTAAAATCTCAAATTATTATATTACTTTAGTGGTTAAAAGGTTTGGTGTCAAAAATTGGGTTTAGATAGCCTTTATGCTAATTGCGCCGTTTAATTACTAAAAGGCGTTATAATTACGCTAATGAGCATAACTCCTAATCTAGACCTCCAACTGATGTGAAATTTTAGGGAAATGTTTATAAATCAGTAGTAAAGATCATTGTCCTTTCATATTTCCAAAATTCTCGTTTTATGGTCAAAAGGGCATTATGGTCAACATTAAGCATTTAACGGAAACGTGTAAATGAATCGGACAATCAACGATCCAACCACAGAGGGTTATACTATCTTGTAACCTGGTCCTAAGGAAGCTCTAAGGCATATCCAAACCATACTAAATCGGGTCAGAACTGAAGTCAAAGCAAAAGTCAAAGTTTTGCGACTTTCGGTTCCGAACCGGGTCTAAACAGAAAATTGTCGGGTCGAACATGCTTACACATGTTCTTACATTAATTACTAAGTTATAAGAGTAATAAAACAGGTTGCAAAGCTTCTACATTGTTAATTATGTTTTAAATCGCAAATTAGGATCATGTTGACTTTTTATAAACAACTTTGATCCGACACTTGATCTAGTTAGAACGGGAATCAGAGGGTGCCCTTTTAAGGGTTTATTGCCCACATGATTACCAACTTATAACTACTCTTAATTCGACTAATCACTGGACCATTAATGATTAATCGCTAAGTCAACCGTTAATTACGACGGTTTGACTTTTAAGCTAAAACTAAGTAAAAACTCAACTAAGAAAGGTTAAGCATACTTACCAAAGTCCTATGCACGATTAGGAAGGACTTGTGTCTGCTCTTAAGCTCCAAGAAGCTCCAGAAATGCAGAAGAAGTGAGTTTGAGAATGAATGATCAAAATGGCAAACAATGGGGCTTTTTATAGTGATCTTGATCTCATTAGATCATGCCAAGTAGGTCTATGATGGAGCCAAGATGTTTACAAGTGCCCCTAGTTGCCTAAAATCAGTAGAGGTCGCGCATGGAAGTGAAAAAGGGCAATACTAGTCGTTTGAAAGGCTGAACAGACAACATTTCCGAGTTGCTGCATCTGGGAACTGCTTGCGCACCGTAAGGGTCCCAGCCTTACGGTGCGCAAGGACCAAGCCAGCACAACAGATTTTTTGAAAGTTGACAGTTTTAGTCCCTGCACTTCCAAATGCCATTTCCGACACCTCTAAGGCCCGTTAAACCATTTTTAAGGCTCTACAATGATGACTAAGCATAGAGAACATGAAACATGCTCAAAAATATGCCGGATGTCGGTTCGTTTGGTCGTACGGTCACGTTGTTCGGTTAATTACGACGAAACACGGACGGACGCGAAAAACGATCCAAACAACACGACGAATGGAATTTTATCAAGCCAAACACTAAAATAAAATATTTTAGTGCTTACATAAATTTTTGGGTGTCCGGGGATATTCAGAATGTAAGATATGCGCGTAAACGCAAACTTGTGCGCTTTTTGACACTTTTAGTCCCTGCATGACTTAAAAGCTTATTTTTGCGCACCAAACACCTCTAAGCATATATCTAAGCTATATTAGGGATAATTATGGTATGTTTATCTCATGGTCATATTCCGGAAGGTCCGATAACATACGAATCGGTATACTTTAGCAGTTTGACGCTTTAGGTCCTTCTAATGCGCAAACTTGCGTAACTTATCATTTAATAGCATTGAAGCCTCATCTAATTCATATTAGGCATTCTTGAAAGTATTAATAAACATCATAATGCTTCGGGCTCGATAAAAGGTCATTCAGAGGTATAATTAAACATATTGACACTTTTAGTCCCTTATACTTACAAAGTTGCGCTTAACTTCACTTTTGGGCATAAAAGCCTTGGGTGGCCAATGATTGGCAATCTCGAGAGTATAATCAAATATCATGAGGCTCTCGGTTTGTTAAAAGGTCACTCAGAGGTAAGAATTAACATGTTGACGCTTTTAACCCTTTTCTACGCAAACTTTCAACTAATTACATAAACGGCTACACTTGCTTATCAAGTGGCTCATTTTTTAATATAAAACCGTAAAAGGTTATTTAGAAACTCATCTTAGGTATGATAATACTTCCAGTTCTTTCATAATCAAAGTTTTCGATTCATCGAAAAATTAGTCCCTTAAATTCAACGTTTGACTTCATTAGGGTTTATTACACGTGTCAATACTTCACTGGACGTGATTTTTCGAGGTGTTACAGTTTATCCCCTGTAGAGCAACGATCAACCATGAGACTTTATACCCTGCCTTTAATAAACGAGAAAAGAATGCGTCGGTTATGGTCACTAATTCTAAAGTTGTCTTGTAGCTTGTTGTATAGGATTATTTTTGTACCGCCAAGCCATAGAAGACATTGTTGTGTCGCACATGTTTCCTAGAGCACTGCATGTTGTGCCACGTATGTTAGGATCTTCTGCCAATGATCTCTAGATCAAGTGGTGGAGGACTTGCATTTCTCTTGAGAGATATAGGTTCGACTCCCACTTGGTGCAAAGTGAGGCACTGGTGGGCAATGATAGGAGACCCAGGGAAACCTGGGTTGGATCCTTGAGCCAAACGGGTTTTACCGGTAATTTCACCGTCGTGCCTACGGGCGGGCGGGTTACCGGGTTTTCCTCGGAATTGGTGGTGGACTCTGGTTACTCTTGGAGTACTCCGTTTGTCCAGTGGGTGCCCCAAGAATGCTCGGGATTGAGTTTGTTGGCCGTTTAAAAAAAGGATCTTCATGAGTATGAGTAAGAAAGCCTTTCAAGAGCCATAAAATGTCTGCTCCCTCCATGCGCCATTAAAAATCCTGCATAGAAATTCATTTCTATATCAAATTTGTAATAATCATTTATTACAAATATAATTGGCTGACAAGAACTGACCTTATGTATGCATGTTGCACCTGAAACCACCGTTAGAACATCCCGTTTGACTTCTCTTGGTGAAGAATTATCAAGTAATGTCATATTACCCTAGCCCAGTTGGTCCCATGTGGTGGGGTTGGGCCGGTTTCCTCCTTGGAGGTCACCGGTTCGATCCTCAGCTGCGGCGTTATGGGGGGAGGACGTCCCAATGATGGATCGTTCCTACCGAGGCATGGTGCGATCCGGAGGGCAACCCGGTTTTACCCAGCTGTTACCCCAGCGAGTCTCTCGTGTGGGGGCAGTATGGTTTCCGGGCGAAGGTCAGTCAGAGCAACAGCCGGGGCCCGATCGAACATCGCGTCTGCGAAAGCTGGGCTGACGGGTAACCGTCCTTGACGGGAACCCGGTGACCAATGGTCCATGTACATATTGAAAGTCACCCTTAAAAAAAAAAATATTACATAAAACTATTCATGATATCCTCAATCAATAACACAATTCAGAAAGTAATTATATCAGTATGTTCCTGAGCATTTAAAATTGACGCCTAAACAGAAATCTATAAATGCCAAAACAAAACAATTATATAATCAGTTTAACCCTTGACACCGTCAAGAACAATATGATCGACAAAGACAAGATGGAGTAGCAAGGAAGTAAAATATACAGTAGAGACACCAAGAGTTCAATGAATGGTGAGTAGGGTTATTTATTTGATCAAACAGGCAAACAAAAAAAACAACAATTTGAATTACATAATCTAAAAATTATGAAATTGGGTTCATCTTCAAGAAATACAATAACTAGTCTGCACACCTCGTACTACCTAAGTCACTAGATGTCCATTAATTAACATGTGAACTGAAAGCATCATCTGTTTTATCTCACAAACCTATCCCGTAGTGTTTGCAGCCACAGTCGAAGATCCAGTTATGCTATTTGCAGAGAAGCGACAATCAATAAATCAATATTGAGAAAACCGATCGGGATTGGGAGATGAGGTGATTGATCAGTGGAACAATATAGAAATTATATTGGTTATGGGGGATCGCGAACTTCGCTGGTTGGACAAAATAATATATTTTCAAGGTATTGACAATCAAAGTAATCTTAGCCGTAGTTTTTTTTCTGTTTTATATAAACGATACCCCTAAACTAATACAAGGATACTCCTAAGACCACACGATGTGGGCGTTCAAAAATGGCGTTGTTACTGCTCAACGCCGTTCACACCGTCCCGTCAACGGCGTTACCACGGCGTTATTGTTTAGGCCCGGGAAATATCCACCGGCGTAGAAGAGTTTTGGCATCGACGTGGCACGTGGTTAATGGACGTGGATGTTAGTCGTTTAACCCAAACAGTTAACTTTTATAATTTTAAAAAAGCTTACTTTTTTTTTAAATTCTAATTTTACACTATAAATACAACCCACTTCTTCATTTTTAAATTACAAACTCCACCACTTCATCTAAATTTATACAAATTCTCAACGCCATTCCACTTCACCCAAAAAAAAAAACGAGGATGACAGCCGTTGCATGGACAAAACAAGATTGCACTTTGCGAGTCGTGGGTCGAAGCTTTGAGGCACCACACGCTGGATAGGTGCTCGAGCGGTCTTTTTTGGAGGACATCCCAACAATACTTTCAAGCCTATACGGGTGAGAACAACCGAACCGTCAACTTCCTCTCATATCATTTTAGGACAATCTTTCCCGATTGCTAAAGATTCGAGATGATATGATCCACACCACCGTGGAGCTCGAGGGTGGTGATCTCGGGAGGACGACATCATTCAAGTGGCTCTCACCAGCTTTAGGCACGTGCATCACCGTGAATTCAAGCTCCGCTCGGCGTGAGAAATCATTAGATTTTTTATTTAAATTATGTGTTTTTTAGTTTTGTATTTTTATTTTATGTAATGTTTTTAAAATTTATGTAATGTTTTTTTAGTGTTATGTATTTGTTAACTTACTAGTAATACTTTTATAAGTTTTTAATACATTTTATATAATTTTAATTATAAAATAATACAAAAGGTGTGTGACACGTGTCAAAAAAAGCCACGTTTACACGCTCCGGGCCACACCGTCCGTTTTAACACCACACCCCGTTCTGACGCGTGGTCCACGTGTCGCATAGTGCCCCATTTTCAAGCTCTTCCACACCGTGTGGTCTAACCAACCCAAACTTATAAAACAAGGGAGCTTGATTGAAACACTGGCTCAATTGATTAGATTAGCTCAAAAAAAAAAACACCACTATGTATGGCGACAACCTGGAAGAAAACCAAACGTCGCTCTCGCCTATCGCTCAGACTCAGACGCTGCATTCTTCAACCTTCGTTCTTGTTGTTTTTATTAATATTGTATGATTGCACGGTAAAAAAAATTAGGATACCCCTGATTTAACGGGCTAGTTCCGCCATTGTTGACAATGAATATAATACGTTTATAATGATCACAACGAAATTCTCCGAAAGAAATTATTATAGAACTCTCTGGTTCATAAAGTAAATAAAACAATAAACCTCAATACTTTTGGTTTTGGTTTTTGGTGCTTGGTAACCAATAACCTACTTCTAGCTCCATTACTTATCTAAATATTAAATTTAAATGAACTAAACAATGGATACTAAAAAATTAGTCTCTAACAAATGTGAAACGTTCCATTCTTTATACCCGTGTATCTGGTAACAATTAAATAAAAGTAATTAAATACATAGCCTCTATATCTGGTAATAATTAAATAAAGTAATTAAATGCATAGCAATTTAGCAAACCCGTATCTATCTGGTAAGAAATAAACAAAAGACCATCTAACCACGTTGGCGTTATTTGGATATACATATACATACCATGAAAGGGCTAATTGTAACACCCTAAATAATTTGACTGAATTTATAAATATAAATTACATGAAACTTTATAAAAATCAGAGTTTACAAAAAGGTTTCGTGTTTAAACCATACACGTTTGAGATAGTACCAACACATCCCAAGATAATCCATAACAAGTTTAAAAGTTAACCCTTGCTAGTGAACTAACCACTAGTTTAAGGGATTTAAAACGTGATTAACAAAAGTGTTTACAACATGATTATGGCTAGACAAGATTAAGATTAATGCGGAAGCTTCAGAATGCGTGTTCGGTTCTTGACAAAGTGCTTGATCACCATCCGGGAGAAATTCATCCATACCTAAGGTCAAACACTAAAACATTAGTTTGACATCAATACATTACGTATAAACGAACACTAACATTTCAAAATAACAAACAAAATACGATTTCTCAGGGTTCCACCGTAACTTACGGTGTCACCGTAAGTTACGGTAGACCCTGAACATATCTGGTCTACCGTAACACAGGGGCGAGATACCGTAAAGCTTTTTGATGTCCACCGTAAATTACGGTGGGACCGTAATTTACGGTGGGATCTGCACATCTGCCCCTTGACTATTTTTCATCATTAAAAGGTCATAACTTTTTACCCATTAGTCCGATTTAACCAATTCTTCTTCCTATGAGTCCGTAATAAAATTACGGATTCAACCATGTAAATTTCACAACGCGGAAACCGAGATACCGTCAATTGGTTCACAATTTCCTTATGTCCATTATTCAACCCATTAGTGTAAGTGCATAGCACCCCTTTTTCCATTCTTAAAACCTTTTAGACATAATTACCCAATTACCCGGTCTTATGACCTTGGAGTATACGCGCCATTCTATGGCTTTGCGTTTTCTCCGAGTTAAACACTTGTTTTTCTCGGGATTCAAGCATCCCGTTTCAAACGGCACCTTCTATTAACTTCTATTGTTTGACCCGATATACCGGGTTCGTAGACTTAAAATATCATGACTAATTTATTGATGTATTACCATCTATCACCTAGTAAGATATGAGACCTTTAAGTCTCTACTCGCGTGATTCATTTTCAAACAACATTTTGATCCGTTTGGCTATCTAGTGAATACCATCACTTTATTATTATAC
The DNA here is from genome assembly GCA_030545235.1 of Helianthus tuberosus. Taxonomy (NCBI): domain Eukaryota; kingdom Viridiplantae; phylum Streptophyta; class Magnoliopsida; order Asterales; family Asteraceae; genus Helianthus; species Helianthus tuberosus. The sequence goes on along the minus strand of CM060437.1, from coordinate 28,603,074 downwards.
CAAACCAAATTTCTAATGTTTATTTTGACCCGTTTGAGGATCTAGTGAACTTCGCCACTTTAACGATACATCAAACGCATCAATTACAATCCGACATCGTTTGTACATTTAAAACTAAACATTTTTACATAATACAACGAGACTAAAGTCACGTACCTTTAAAGCACACCTTTTCCGCGAGTATCACCTCCGGCGTGTCCACTTGACGTTCCGGATTCCTTGCCTAAAGAGTTCAATTCATAGCAAGATTAGAACTCTTTCATAAGCTTTAACGCATAAATTCATAACATATACAAATCTGCGTTTTTTAGAATTCTTTAACATTCTAACCCTCATTTAGGCGTTTTATCAAACACCTTGCGGGTCAGATTTCTACATGATCTAAACCAAGTTCATAACTTGAATTTATCACTCAAATTAACTTCAACTAGTCAATATACACATATTTTAACATCAACTATTTCAGAGATTAATTCACCATTTCAGTTTACACTAGAACAAGAATCTTAATCCTAGTGTTTATCAAGTTCTACTAACTTACTAATCACTCACTATAGTGATTTTGATCTTTACAACTAACATGCAAGATTTTGACAAGAAATCATCTAGGGTTTGTCCCTAGACTTCACATTACTTCCAATTTCATGTTTTACAACACATAATCAAGCTCAACCTTCGATTTCAATCACCTGCAAGAACTTGAGTTGTATCAAAACAGCCTAATTTGACATACCTTATGACCTCCTTGACGAGGAGATCACGATTCTATGCTCAGATTCCGATTATGACATGATTTGAGCCTTCAATTTTGGGTTTTTAGTAGAATTTAGGGTTGTGGAGATGAGGGTGCCGCCCCCTGTGTTCCTTGATCGACCAGACTCCAAAAATGGAGTGTTTGGTTTTTGTTTTACTAATTATTAGTAATTCAAGTTTTCAATTTTGACAACCTTGGTCCCTCCATTCTTATTTAGTTTACATCTTTGACCTTTTTAACTCATCCTTGTGTTACTACTAGACTTCTAACTAACTGGGTTATTTATCCTAGTTAGTTTATTCTTGTTTATTATACACTTTATAATTCTAGTATAAAGTTTTTTTGAAATTTCGGGATGTTACAAGTCCACCCCCCTTAAAAAGGGTTTCGTCCCCGAAACCAAAGTACGTACCAATAGTGTAGGGTAGAGACGTCGCATCTCTTCTTCGGACTCCCATGTAATGTCCGAACCCTTTCTATGTTCCCATTTGATCTTCACTTGATCAATTTGTTTATTTTGCAATTGCTTCTAGGATTCCATCACCACATTTCTTATCCTATAATCTCCCACCACAACTGTATTTATGGTGGGTTTAATGTGGTGATCTATATAAACCAAATTTTTTTTTTACCTCTCGAATCATTATTTTACAGCAAAACTCAATTAGTGCCATTTGACTAATATAATACATCCTTCAGCTTCTATACTTATTCTAAGTATTTACCTAATCATAAAACTCGTTTCCAAACAACCTTTAAAGGTTGTTTGTTCGAATTAGCTAACAAGGGCGTTTTGGTCCCTTTTAGTCTTTCAATTACGACAAGGTCTTTTGAAAGCATGTTTGACCCGTAATTCTTCTTTCAAGTTATGATCTTGTTTGAAAAGTCATCATGCTTTTCGAAACGCCACGACCCTCTTTTTTAAAACATTCGGTTTACCCATTTAAGTAACCCATTGTCTGTCTAAGACTTCATTTAATACTCATTGAACCTTACGTTCTAAATGAGTAATTACTCTATTACACATACCTGGCTCGGGTCAATGTATTGACCTGTTTTAATGCCTTGCTATAATATTCACTAAATAATAGCGATGCAAATATCATTTCTACATTTATTCCTGAAATCATATAACTCGACAAGAGTCATTAGTCGCTATTATCAAAGGTGGTATCTTCACCCTTTGACTTGTTTGGTCTAAATGACCGATTTTATTAGCGAGATGACATGTATTTTCATCTAGACTATATGACTCGCTCCGATTTACATCGTGCGGTCGTTTTACTTATAATTCATTTCTTAACACTTTTCGGCCTATTAAGGCTTACTTCATAAGTGTCTTTTAAAGCCAATAGTTGTGGTCGACGCGTGACCAATTTACCGTTTTACCCTTATTGTTTGTTTTGGTTTACCCTATAAGGTAATCATTTAAGAGTTCATTTTTCATTTGTCATAAATGATCGAATTACCGATTTAACTCCTTTTAAACCCTCCACATGGTTTCTTGTCATGCTCAACTATCTTGTTTCGTATGCCTACGCGCTGAAACATCATACCTCAACTATGTATTTATCTTATTTGTAACTAATACGATAGAGAATATTTTAAAATATAAAACTAGTGTAAGCCATACTTACTTGACACTAGTTTTATATTAACAAACGCTCTACCTAGGCCACAGTGTTATTTAGGCTACAACTTGTTTTATTGCCTAAACTAATTGGTCACCATTTTACCTCATACCTCGTCGTTCAGGTATGCAATATTGCCGTCATCGGCCCCTTTTGCATGTTTATACTACCATATCTAGTCATTCACACTATAACGTGATTACATTCTATATTACTTTTGTGTCCGTGATCACCTCACGCCATGTTTAGTTTTTACCTTGACCTTAGTCTAAGGCTGCACTCATTTCCTTTCGAATTATCTTTCCGACTTTATGACTTCTTATGTGTGTCCTTCGTGTCGGTTTATTTTACTCATGCCGTTATTTGGTTTACGCCTCTATTTCCTTTCAACTCGTTACCGAGTTCTTTATCTTAATGTTTTGAACGCTCCAGTTTTATTGATCTGCGTTTTCCTTTCTATACTCTTTTACTTCATAACACATAGATTCAGCAATATTTCGCACTTTCATTATTCGAGTTGCGCTTACTTGGAATATCAAGTATTATACGTATTTGATCGAACATCACCTTCCTTTTGTTAGCGACCCTTAGGTCTATTTCTTTTTACTAATGTCCCGAAGGCCCATTTCTTAAGTCTTATTTGGTAAAACCATTACTGTGGTTATACGGCTTTTGGGGTTTACCCGTTCTCATTCTAATACCTTCATAACATTTATGTACAAATCTTTTATATAATCACTTCCATCACTGTGATCATCGTTGTTCCTCATAAGGATTTGATTAATAATATGTTACTTGGATGGTTACCCATACCCAAGTTTCTAAGTATGCATTTAACGATACTTCCTTATTCGTAGTGGCGAATAATATGTATCGTTTATTTGATTTTCCTTGAGGATATGTTCCGCCCAAGTGTTGATTTCTCATTCTTATCCTCGGTCCAACGGTAATTGTAACAAAATTAATTCGTTTAATTTTATTATTCCTTATTGTTGCATGAAATTTATCCACATCATTTGTTGATGTAAATAATGCTTCTACACATTTTATTTAGTTTGGCCAAGTCTATCTCCTTGCCTTCGCTATTTATTATTATTGCAATTTCTGGGTTCGAGTGTGGATGCACTCCTTCCCGTTGCAATATCTATCGAGATTACTTTTACCTCTGAAATGTACAGTTTCAGCACCACTTATAAACAATTAGAATTTTTTTTTTTTTTACTACCTATTCCTTATTTCTCAAAGCATAGGTAATTTCGTTAACACAAATGTAGGATGTTGAATAAATCGATGTAAAACAACGATTTATTTGCACTCATAATAATTAAAAATTCATACTGAAATTTAATCTACAAGAGTATACCTGAAACGACATCAGGTTCAGCTTTAGCCTCCGTGGCTGTTATATAAAACAACTTTGTCCTTGATTTCTGGGCATCAGACCTTGTGTCAGCCGTGTCCTTGGTTCTGAGCCTCTCTGGACAATTAGACTTTTTATATCTTGGCTTACCACATGTGCCCTTGTGAATTTTTCTACAAACTCTGCACTGATGTAACACACTTTTTGTAACCCCCTTCTTGGGAGCTTTATTATACTTGGACTTCTTTACGGATCTTGGATTCATATCCAACACCCTCCTTTCTTCTATTTCTTGTAGTATGCTGTCTTTCAATTCAACCATCATATCGTTCACCACCGGCACGATTGTGGTTTGTAATCTATCAATATACTGTGATAGACTATTTTCTAGAGCTTTTCCGACCGTCTCGGAAATCTTAGCTTTCATTTGTTCAGTCAATTGAGATGTCGAATCATCTCCAGTTACTCCAGACATTTCTTTAACTGAAACATCCATCACGATTTATCAATAATTATTTCATTCGTTTCCATCTTATTATACGGAAATTTATATTATTCTCACTCAGCCATGAATAATGTGTTATTCTATTTCGGTTTGGTCAAGTGTATATCTTGCCTTACCTTTCTTACTTAGTGTATTTTCCCGGGTTCGAGCGTATTTATACACCCCCCCCCCCCCAAATCTTTACGTCATCTTGAAACTGAAATGTTTACACTAATTGTTAAACATTTCATCTATGACATATGCGTCATTCATTTTGATCTAGCCAAGTTCACCACTTGCTTAAACCATTCATGTTTAGTGCACTTTTCTGGGTTTGAGTGTGTATACACGCACTTCCCGTGCATATCAAATCAAATTTCCTTTTTTTTTTTCTAGTATTCTAGTAAGTCTATTAAAGCAATTAATTCTTACCGGATGTCTTGAAACTGAAATGTTTACATCGATTGTTAAACATCTCATTTATAACACATGCTTTACTTGTTTTGATTCAGTCAAGTTCATAACTTGATTCAATCGTTCTTGTTTTGATTCGATCAAGTTCACAACTTGATTCAATCGTTCTTGTTTTGATTCGATCAAGTTCACAACTTGATTCAATCGTTCTTGTTTTGATTCGATCAAGTTCACAACTTGATTCAATCGTTCTTGTTTCATGCATTTCTTATATTTGAGTGAGCTTACACACTATTTTCATTCACATTTGTTCATGATTTATTTCTATATTCTCTAATTTCTACTTAAACTATTAACTCTTACCGGATGCTTGATCAAGCTTGAACCGAACACTTGTTGACAACCTTGAGCTCTGATTACCAACTTGTAACACCCTAAATAATTTGACTGAATTTATAAATATAAATTACATGAAACTTTATAAAAAACAGAGTTTACAAAAAGGTTTCGTGTTTAAACCATACACGTTTGAGATAGTACCAACACATCCCAAGATAATCCATAACAAGTTTAAAAGTTAACCCTTGCTAGTGAACTAACCACTAGTTTAAGGGATTTAAAACGTGATTAACAAAAGTGTTTACAACATGATTATGGCTAGACAAGATTAAGATTAATGCGGAAGCTTCAGAATGCGTGTTCGGTTCTTGACAAAGTGCTTGATCACCATCCGGGAGAAATTCATCCATACCTAAGGTCAAACACTAAAACATTAGTTTGACATCAATACATTACGTATAAACGAACACTAACATTTCAAAATAACAAACAAAATACGATTTCTCAGGGTTCCACCGTAACTTACGGTGTCACCGTAAGTTACGGTAGACCCTGAACATATCTGGTCTGCCGTAACACAGGGGCGAGATACTGTAAAGCTTTTTGATGTCCACCGTAAATTACGGTGGGACCGTAATTTACGGTGGGATCTGCACATCTGCCCCTTGACTATTTTTCATCATTAAAAGGTCATAACTTTTTACCCATTAGTCCGATTTAACCAATTCTTCTTCCTATGAGTCCGTAATAAAATTACGGATTCAACCATGTAAATTTCACAACGCGGAAACCGAGATACCGTCAATTGGTTCACAATTTCCTTATGTCCATTATTCAACCCATTAGTGTAAGTGCATAGCACCCCTTTTTCCATTCTTAAAACCTTTTAGACATAATTACCCAAATTACCCGGTCTTATGACCTTGGAGTATACGCGCCATTCTATGGCTTCGCGTTTTCTCTGAGTTAAACACTTGTTTTTCTCGGGATTCAAGCATCCCGTTTCAAACGGCACCTTCTATTAACTTCTATTGTTTGACCCGATATACCGGGTTCGTAGACTTAAAATATCATGACTAATTTATTGATGTATTACCATCTATCACCTAGTAAGATATGAGACCTTTAAGTCTCTACTCGCGTGATTCATTTTCAAACAACATTTTGATCCGTTTGGCTATCTAGTGAATACCATCACTTTATTATTATACCAAACCAAATTTCTAATGTTTATTTTGACCCGTTTGAGGATCTAGTGAACTTCGCCACTTTAACGATACATCAAACGCATCAATTACAATCCGACATCGTTTGTACATTTAAAACTAAACATTTTTACATAATACAACGAGACTAAAGTCACGTACCTTTAAAGCACACCTTTTCCGCGAGTATCACCTCCGGCGTGTCCACTTGACGTTCCGGATTCCTTGCCTAAAGAGTTCAATTCATAGCAAGATTAGAACTCTTTCATAAGCTTTAACGCATAAATTCATAACATATACAAATCTGCGTTTTTTAGAATTCTTTAACATTCTAACCCTCATTTAGGCGTTTTATCAAACACCTTGCAGGTCAGATTTCTACATGATCTAAACCAAGTTCATAACTTGAATTTATCACTCAAATTAACTTCAACTAGTCAATATACACATATTTTAACATCAACTATTTCAGAGATTAATTCACCATTTCAGTTTACACTAGAACAAGAATCTTAATCCTAGTGTTTATCAAGTTCTACTAACTTACTAATCACTCACTATAGTGATTTTGATCTTTACAACTAACATGCAAGATTTTGACAAGAAATCATCTAGGGTTTGTCCCTAGACTTCACATTACTTCCAATTTCATGTTTTACAACACATAATCAAGCTCAACCTTCGATTTCAATCACATGCAAGAACTTGAGTTGTATCAAAAAAACCTAATTTGACATACCTTATGACCTCCTTGACGAGGAGATCACGATTCTATGCTCAGATTCCGATTATGACATGATTTGAGCCTTCAATTTTGGGTTTTTAGTAGAATTTAGGGTTGTGGAGATGAGGGTGTCGCCCCCTGTGTTCCTTGATCGACCAGACTCCAAAAATGGAGTGTTTGGTTTTTGTTTTACTAATTATTAGTAATTCAAGTTTTCAATTTTGACAACCTTGGTCCCTCCATTCTTATTTAGTTTACATCTTTGACCTTTTTAACTCATCCTTGTGTTACTACTAGACTTCTAACTAACTGGGTTATTTATCCTAGTTAGTTTATTCTTGTTTATTATACACTTTATAATTCTAGTATAAAGTTTTTTTGAAATTTCGGGATGTTACACTAATAAGAAGCAGTTTAGCAACTGCATATGAGTTCGGGTTGAAAAGGAATTGCACTCGTTCTCCCCACAACATTCTGGTAACCTAGGGCACAAATTCGTAATGTAAGCGTAACTAACATTAAAATAAACAAAACGAAAGAAAGAAAACGACAATAGCAAGACGTAAAGTTACATAGATAACTAAATTGCATACCTTAGTGCTTCTGTTGGATCCTTCGACATCATGGTAATAATATAAACTCAATGGATTTTGTTCGTATCCCACATACGGCATCTTCACTTCTTCGAGCTCTCTCGTAAACACCTTATGGTTTTGTCACACTAAATTGCACACTCTTTTGTTTACTCGGGCCAGCCACCTTCTCATCACACGTTCAGTTCCTTGAAACTTGGTCAATCCTAGACCAGTTCTGTAACCATGACCCGTTAGCTACTGGACCCGTTAGCTACTGATGATCCATTTCCCGACCCGTTCTCAATCCCGTAACCTGACTTGACCAATCACGATTATCAAACACAATTTACGGAAAAAAAAAAACAATGATTGTAAAGGGATATCTATATCACCACCGATACACTATGAAAAGATATCATCATAACCAAACAACATCATAATATATACCTCTAAATGTACTTGAATCTTTCCTACTACAAATATTATGATTGTAATTCTCAACACTGATAATGAACGATGGATGTATCAGACTATATATAAAATCAGAAACCTCTATAGATTCGTTCAACAAACTATTAAACATGAATGATTCCCTATAGTTCCTATAGTAACGAATTAAGAAAAAAACCCAACACCATATTTTACTGTGATGTCGGCTGTATCGAACTTTGTGACATTCTGTGGAATACAACCGACACCATTGTTACCGACACTTGAACCACCGCCATTTGATGAAGAATGTTGCATTCCTAACGGAGGTGAAACACTGGAATTCAAATTCGAATTCGGTGTTGATTCCATTAATATAAAGCACTATCTACTTAAAGCTTATCACAATAATCCTCGTTTTTTTTTTGTCTTTTCATCTCTAATCAACACGTTACAGCCCCAAATTTCTATTAAACCCTAAATTAGAGTTCCCGGCACATGCGTTCATCAGTCCAATCACAAACATTGACTAATCTCATATGAATTAATGGAATCAACATTGCAAAAGATACGAACCACACAGAGAAGATTGATGAACTTTAGATCTATCACATTGCAAAAGATACAAAATAGTTTCAGAATCAATATGTAGTTGAAATAAAGACAGAAAAAAAGGCAAGAAATTCTTATTCTAAGGATGCTTAACCATCATACTAAATCTGAATCAACCGCACATTGAGAACTAACCATTAATGCCCATGTCTTCCCCATCACAATTCAGTAGATTACATGTCTTTTAGAAGATAAAGACATTTTTTTAGTCTTGATTACATGTCTTTTAGAACTAACCATGCTAACAATTAGATACCATCTTTACTTTGCTTCTCTAACCCAAAACTAAAATAACTTTCACAAAGACATGGTCTAAGATAGATCTCTAGGGTTTACATGTGAAAATGACACGTAAAGGCTCAGAAAACTTTAATTTCATTTAAATTTTTAAGCTATATTGATCACATTAACAAACATGTTTTATGTTTACATAAAGTTTTTAGTAAACCAATATGTGATTGAAAACATATACCATATCAACAACTTGAATGTTCAAATTTAAACACACATATACCATATCTTCAAAGTATATTCTATTTTTTATTTCCAAACAATTCGGCTCATTATCAATATTTAGGGTTGTAAACGAACCGAACGAACATGAACAAGGCCTTGTTCGTGTTCGTTCGTAAAGGAAATAAATTTGTTCACGAACGGTTCATGAACACTTACCGAACGAGATTTTATGTTCGTGTTCGTTTATTAAGGAAATGAGAGTGTTCGCGAACGGTTCACGAACACAAGCGAACACAAATGATTTTGGCAAACGCGACGAAGGATAAAGATAGATGGCCCAGAGAGTAGCACTCGAACTTGAATCCCTTATTGTAGAACGGAGGTCGATTGCATTCGTGGATGTAAATAATGAGAAATGAAAGGGAAGTGATGCATAAACAAGGTGAAAGTAGGTTTCCTAGTTTAATTGTTAGGGAAATAAAATAAATAAAAGTTTAATAATATAAAAAGTACAAATAAAGTATAAGAAAATATAAAGATCTTCAATTAAAATACAAATATACGAACATAAACGAACACAGATCAACGAATGTTCACGAACACATTCACGAACACCTTACCAAACGTTCACGAACACAATCGAACGAACGAGACCTCTGTTCATGTTCGTTCATTTAACTAATCAAGCGAAATTTCTTGTTCATGTTCGTTCGTTTATTTTAAGTGAACGAACATAAACGAACTTCCCGCCGAACGGTTCACGAACTGTTCGCTGAACGTTCGGTTCGTTTACAGCCCTATCAATATTTTCTTCTCGTAAATCAATATCTTCCTTTTGAAATTGAAATCCTGAATTATTTGGTTCTTTACTGAAAGCCTTCACATAGCCCGGAATGGGAAGTGGGGTTTCCAAACAACTATTTGACGTCCTATGGCTCATCGAATCGTTCACCGGATATCCATTATCAACAACCTCACATTTATATCCATCTTAAAGGAAAAATTCAGGTGACTTTCATGTTACCTCCTCCATTTGTTTGCTTTTTATGCTTACCCTTTTCCTTTTCTTTGTTTGTTTGTTTGGTCCTATAGTATGACTTTACTCATTTCTTGGTGGAGGGGGAAGTGTCCAACAAAACTTTGTGTTTCCTTTTTTTTTTTTTCCTTCTGATTACATAATCATTTTTAACCAATTAATTATGCCATAATATAATTTATAGTAATATAATCATTATTTTTTTTTTCTCATTGTCTTCCCAACCAAAATTGCTGAACGTATGGTAATTACATACATTGTAAATTAACTATATAAATATAGTAATTTATTATATAGTGATTCCTATGCCTGTTCATGTAGTTCAAAAAGCACTTCCGAATATCATTGTCAAGTGATTAAATACAGAGTTTTAAATTTTTTTTAAAAATTGGAATAAAGCAAATTTAAAAGCAAAATTTAGAAGGATTTACGGCAAAAACTATACTCCAAAAAACTTCACACCTAAAGTGATGATATACAAACTTTCTGAAGAGAATGTAGGATATACCTTACTCTTGTATAAAACGTTGCTGAATAATTTTATATCAGGTTTAACATTCGTTATACATTGTTATATACATGACGTTGAACACATAATTTAATTTCACTAGAAAATTGTTAAAAATGCATGCACATTTATACTTATTAATTGTATTATATTTTTAAATGCTATACGTAAGACAAAGACATTCACGTACGTAACCACTTACCACATTCACTTTTTTACCTTGCGTTATATCTAATCAACATTGTGTGCTTATGTCATTCTCGTAATTCTTCATTTATACTTATCTAATCACTTTTTTACCTTCGCATAGCCCGGTTGGACAATGATAGACCATCTTTTTTTTTTAACACATCAAAACCCACTCGATATCTTTTTTTGCTGACTCTTGTTTCTTCTTGTAATACATTGTTTTCTCGTCATCTGGACACGAAAGAGTTTTCACAAACATCACCCACTCTGGATAAATACCGTCTGTGAGATAGTACCCATACTTATACTCCATGTCGTTTGCATAGAATGAAGTATCTGGTGCAACACCATCTATGACATCGTCTAAAAGATTCAAAGATTGTAAAACTGCGATGTCATTGTTCGCATCGGCCATGCCAAAAGTATGCATGCCAAATCCATAAATCTTGAGACGCGCCTGCTCCTTCACGCAAATAATTAATCGTCTCCTGCGTCACTGTGATAAGCATATAGTCGAGAACACCGTCAGATGAAGAGCTTGACGAATCGGATGACATTCATTTTTAAAAATGATTGGAGAGAATTTTGTGATTGTTGTGTGTTTTAGTTTGTGATTGGTGTGGTTTTAAGTTTGTGATTGGTGTATGTATCTATTAGATTTATTTATTTTTTATTAAAGAAGTGACTGTTGCCAACGGTCATGTTGACTGTTCTCCTCGAATTTGCCATTTTTGGTCTGTTACCATGCTAGCGAAGATGTGATAGCGTCCCATGTTTAACGACGATGGGGTGGTTGATGGCGCCTGGGGCGTTAAAATTCCTTACGTGACGGGGTGGCGCTAAGCAGCCACACCCTGTAGCCTAATTGTTTATGAGAAAGGAAAAGATGTTGAACAAAAAGTATTTTGGGCCAACCCAAGTCATTGTAGTGATAACTATTGTTAGGACCGGTTTTGACTCCGAAACGATTGCGTGTGACACGTTCGACGTGCGAAATCCGTGAACGTGCGTGACCGAACACACGAGAGGTACTCAATCTGTGATTCTATAGAAATGTATGGAATCGTACAAAGCACCACGAATCACCTTTTGCCTTTCTCTCTCTACTTTCTCTCTCTAGCCTCTAAGCTTCAAATCTCCAAAATGGCAAAAGTTTTAAATGAGAACCCTAATGGTTCTATTTATAGGCCAAGGTGATAAGGAAGGTTTCCTTATTTACAGAAATGCCACCTTGCCTTTTCTATTAAAATATTACAATACAAGCCTAGATTTCTTCATTTCAGCTACGGTTTTAGATTGACGGAGGCGATAGACATAAATGCACCAACAACTATATTTCAGCTGGTGTTTGGGTGCAGCTTTGGCATGTAATGACAAAGCTTGGAGAGAAGTTAAGTGATGAAGAGGTGGATAAGATGATAGGTGAAGCTCACATGGACTGTTATGGTCATGTGATAACTGTATTATATGTAAAAAAACTATTTTTTAACCAAATAAAGACCATAAATAAAATAAACCTTTGTTTAGACTTATGAGTATGAATATATGGTTGATTTGTTAATTCTATACACTAATAACATGAACCCTAAACCAAAAACTACATGAACAAAGTAATGTATTCACGATTTAGATGTAATAAATCCAACTAATGGACAAAACTATTGTACATAAAGTAGAAAATTTCTACTAGAAATGACAAGTTAATTCCGTGATAACACGGAAAATTGCCATCAATATCATGAATGATATATTCACGCTTTGAACCTTGAACTCTCATTCTCAAGTCTGTAAACTTTGCCATTAGACTGAGACCTCATCTCAATAGTTATAGTTTGAAACCATAAATCACCCGAAGCTATGGCTCTTGTATATATATTTTATAAAAAATACTCTATTATAAAAGGATAAGACCAGATAAAGAAAACTAATTTTTTGGTCTTGCAATAATGAGATTAGATTTTTAATAAAATCAGATTATATTTTTAATATAAATGAGCCCAAATTACTATGTTACTTAATTTGGTTATAAAAGATGAGTTTAAAGACAATTTAAAACATTTGCTTTGCTTTGCTTATTTCTTATGGATTTTTCAAGAAAAAGACAATTTAAAAAAAAAAAAAAAGGCTCTTTAGTTATTGTTAAAGGGGAGTCAAGTATGAAAAGAATAAGTCTAAAACCATCATTCTATATGGAAAGACATGTAGATACTTTAATGAACAAAGAGTCCAATCTTTTGGAGTGAACTTTGGAATGCCTTGTAAACATGTAAACATATTCACAGTAAAATTGTCATCTTACATCTTACGCCACTTTTAAAACTATTCCTATATTTATTTTATCATGCAACTAATATACTTAAAAGGAGAAAAAAGGAAACAAATTTCTGGTTGTGCTAGAAATTTCTGGTTCTGCTAGAAGTCTAGACATCCCACATCGCCCGATTAAAGGACGATTAAAAGAAATTCAAATTATAAAAAAAAGGTAAAAGAAAGAAGCGCATTAGTTAATAGTTAATTAGTAACTCCCACGCATTGGTGGCTGAACTATAATAAAATACCTGGCATTTGCTTTATAAAAAGTGAGCGCTTAGCTATAAATTTAAAGCTTTACATATAAATTTTTAGTCGTTAGCGGGAAAGCCATAAAGCACAGTAATTTTGTTCCTCACAAATTCATTTTCTATAGCTGAAGTTAAGTTTTCGGTCGTTAACTAAAACCGATCCAACACAATGGTTAAACCGAATTTACCAAAACTGGTCCGTTTTTTAAATCCTGTAACCGATGGTGGTTTTAGTTACAGTGTTAGGTGAAACCAAACTGACCCATAAACAAATAAAACAATAAACGTAATAAACATTCACCAATAATCGAATAGTGCTATAGCCTAAAATAAACATTTGTAAAATGTTATACGAAAAACATTCACCCGTAAGCGAACCGATCCAACAAAAAACAATAAATGTAATGAACATTTGTAAAATACTATACGAATAACAAAACTAACGAAAGTACTATTCAATGTATCATGAAAGAATTGATAAACTAATAGAAAAGAGTATCGCATTGTAGATTGTCGTCGCCACCGCATTGCGCGGGTCTCCTATTAGTATGTACATATATGATTCGGTTTAAGGGAGAACCATACCCACTTGCAAGAACCATAAGAACTTTCATACGCCAATTAGATAATACAACATATACATGTTTGTTTTTTTTTTTTTTTTTTTGTTTTTTTTTTTTTTTCCTAGAAGTATAAACTAGTCATTTCAATCTTCAATCTCTCTCCTTATGTCATACATCACCCTATGTTTCTCGCTTCTTATGTTATACATCACTCTATGTTTCTATCTAGGGTGTTGTTAAATACACCCATAAGTTAACTTTCTTTTGATAAAGACATCCATAAGTCAATATAGGCTCTGTTAACAAGGAAGAGTAGTCAAATAAATCCCTCGTTAACCCTACCCACCCCACCCTACCCCACCCCTTCCTACGCTCACGTCATATACATATTTTTTTTTTAATTTTGAAAATCAAAATTTTGTTTTTAACGGTTTGCATATTATGTTTATCTATAGTTAATTTTTAAGGTTTTTAAATGAATTTTGGATAACTAATTATGTTGACTTTCACTATGGATGGTACTACATTAACAGCAAATAGTACAACACATTGCAACACAGCACATACGTAGCATGTAATTTGTTATTTATGATTTTTTTTCGCGTAGTTTAGGGGGATATTATATTTATAACAAAAAATATAATTAACATTTATCCGGATGTAAGGCTTGGCGTTATATGTTATGGCGTTTCACATTTTGTGGCGTTTTTATAGCATGAGAATTTTCAGGAGAAACTCCGGCCAAAGCATTAGCGGTGACACATTAACGACAATTACCACTTTCGTAATATAATCTGTCGATTTCCCGACGTCAACATAAATGCAATAATGGTAACGGAAGAAACACCTAAAGCATTACTAAATGTAATCTCGTTATTTATTTATGATTAACTTTTTAACTTTCGTATTTATAATAAAGTGTCTTGATTATTTATTTATTAATATTGATATTAATACTAATAATAGTATAACAAAATATAAAAAAGTAAAAAAAGTATTATAAAATAAAATAACATAAAAAACATAATAATTACTTTTGACTTTATAATAAAACATAATTATACTTTTTACTTTATAATAAAATAATATTATAAAGTAGTTAATCATTACAAAATTAGTACTAAATTTGACTTTTGGGTTTATTAATCATTGTCATGGGTATATTTATCAAGGCCTGGTCTATTCGCACACGGCATTTGTCTATTTGCACACTCAAAGCGCCCCGCTATGGCCAAAGAGGGGCGCTTTGGTGTAAAGTCAACAGACAAGGTCTGAACCGGTCAGACCTTGTCTGTTGCTTTACATCAAAGCGCCCCGCTTTGGCCATAGAGCGCCGCTTTGGGTTTTTTTTTTTTTTTTTTTTTTTACATTTTGGGGCAAAGCGCCCCTCTTAGGTCAAAGCGCAGCGCTTAGGGCCTTTTTTAAATTTTTTAAAATTGTTTTTAATTCACAAACGCGTCGATAATAGTCTAAATTTTACGCTTTTTCCATTATACATCATTTTTTAATATATATGGACTATACTGCAAGTTCCGGATCAAATCGTTTGAAAAGAAATAGTTTGAAAAGAAATAGTCTAAATTTTACGCTTTTTCCATTATACATCATTTTTTTTACATTTTGTGGGGTTTTGGTTAAATAAAAAACTCCTTTATTTTGTATGTTTAAAAAAAAAAATCTTTGGAACAATAATCGTTTGAAAAGAAATAGCCGTTGGAACAGTAACCGTCTGGGAATAATAAAAAAAAATAAACAATCTAATAAATTAAAAATAAATTAATTATGGCCAAAGAGGGGCGCTTTGAGGGTTTTTTTTTATTTTTTTTTATTTTACTACTCTGGACAGTGAACAGAACAGAGCGCGCAGCAGCCTGGCATACATTATTGGGTCGTCTCGGTGACATTCGGTTTTTAACGTGATGTAACGCATATATTCAATATGCACTTTAGTTGTAATTATTTTAAAGTTGGTTTAGAAAAAAAGTTAAAAAGTTGACTGAAATTTCTTGACTTGTGGGTAAAAGTAAAAAAGGTTTGATTATTTTCAAAGATCAAATGGCGTGCAACGGCAAGAAATCGATTCCAACGGTAACATAGGGTTGAGCAAATTAACCATCATAACCGATAACCGAACCATAACCGACATAACCGAACCACTAATAACCGATAACCAATATAACCAATGGTTATGGTTATGAAACTTTGTATAACCGCTCAATCATAACCGAAGTTTTATGTGATTGTTGATAACCAAAACCGAACCATAACCGACTTCATAACCGATTAACCATAACCGAAGTTTGGTTATGGTTATGGTTATGGTTATGGTTACCAAAAATCCATAACCGATATAAGACCCTAATTCGTATTTGACAAAAAGTCGCAGCGGAAATTCGTGCCATAAAATTTCTTTCGTTACAAACGTCTAGACTTACTTGAAAGTTCGTCTTAATATGTATCTTTTACAAAAAATAAAGCATAAGTCCTGTTTACTAATAGTACATACTCAATTATTCCCGTACAATCTATCTTGTGACTCGGTCTTCGATCTCTATTCCTCGTGATAACCGCCCGTGATTCGTACAACCTGCACTCACCTCATATATTCATCACATTAGTACACAATACATTAACAAGATCCAATACATGTACACTTTCCATTCAGCTTTCTTTCTGATTTTAAGCATATCATTCGCATATCCATTCCCTGGTGAGCCTTCAATAACGTACCTGCATAAATCTTCATTTTCCAGGCACACGATTAATATCATTAACACTCAACGTATCCAAAATCATACTTACATATACACGTGCATACATCCATACCTCTCTACATACATGCATACACTCATACGCATCTTCATATATTCTTAAATACTCTACTACACACGTACCTACATTCGTATGTTTCTACATACATGCCTACACTCATACGTATCTTCATAAATACATAAATACACATCTGCATACGTACCTACGCTCCTACGTCTTTACATATATGCATACGATCACACGTACTTCCATACATACATAAATACTCATCTGCATATGTACATACATTCTTACGCCTTCACATATATACATACTATCCTACGTATCTTCATATATACACAAATACGCTTCTATATACGTACCTACATTCGTACGTCTCTACATACATGCATACACTCATACATATCTTCCATATATACATAATTACACATCTGCATACACGTACAAGATCTTGCATACCTCTTACATAATCATACGTTAATTACATGGGACTTAGACTTTGATTTATAGCCCATAAACATCTAAGAATCGATCAAAATCATGTTTAGAAAGCCCGCCGTAGTCCACGGATAACAAACCGAAGCCTACGATACATAAAACAACTTAAATAACAAATTTCAGATTTTTGGACTTGGGGAGGGCGTCGGCGACGACCCATAGTTTTTCCCGTAGCCAAAAACCCCGTAGACAGGTAATTAAGGCATCGGAGAAAAACTGGTTTTCTAGAGCCCATCGGCGACGGCCCTAACCCCGTCGGCGACGCCCTCTAGAAAACCACTTTTTCTGCAGATTCGTTTCGTCGCCCGTACGCACTAAAACGCGCATAACTTTTGAACCGTTTACCCGTTTAACCTCCCGTTTCTTCCTACATGCTCGTAAATTGGTCCTCTATCCCATGGACCCAAAATCCCACATCCGGATTAAGGAAATTCTTAACTTATGCGCTATCGGCTTATTATTCATTTACGGTTATTCGACCCGTTCATGTTTTCATCAAACAACACATTCGTTTTAACATCAAGGCTACGTTTTGACCCGTTACATCTACTTAACAAAAATCGTTGGTTTCATACAACACATCCTTATTGGTCCTCACTTAACATACTTAACTAACTAGCACATAACTTTACATAAACAATTAAGAAGTGATTACGGAAATCACTTACCTTTTTGCGTCCGTTCCCTTGCCTCCTTTTTACCCTTTTGCCTTTCTTGCTTGAGTCCATTTCCACATGATCCTTATGCCTTCACATCACGCAATCACATTCTTGTTAGTATACATGAGTGTACACTTAATGATCATGTCGAATGCATGGTTCAAGTCTGACTTTCATTAGTCAAGTCTAACAAACATAAGACATATACCCAACATCACATCTCTTCCAACTCGTATAATTCCTTACATAATTGCATATAACACACATTGTTAAACATGCACCATATGACTTTATAGCATTGAAATTTGACAAGAGTCTAGCCATACTAATTATACAAGGTTTGACTTCCAAAAGTCAACGACCCATCTTATGGACTTTCGACTTAACCTCATATATCTGTGTCATCATATTAAGCTATAACAATGGCATTATATACACTTCATATTCATGATGTAATATGCTTACAACCACATGATCAATCCATTACATACACACACATACATATTATCAATACTACATATACTAAAGCTTTCGGGATCCCATACTAGACGACCATATTTGGGGTACATAACCAACATGATTTTACCATCCTTACTTGCTATACATTAACGCCAATTTCATTTCGTAACCTCAACTAAACCGTCGACTAAACACATAGTGTGTACCATACAATGTGAGTGAACAATGAAAGATACTAGTGCACATTTCTACCCAAACAAGACATCAATAAAACCTCCACATGGATTCGATCTTACACATGTTCCTTGTGTAAGTTTAATAACAATTTAATCATTTACACATTGTATGTATGTTCATCCACTACTTGCATACATTTTCACATAATATCGTCGTTTAGTCATTTCATCAAACACTTGGCGTGCGTACCACTATCTAAGCATATTGTACAACTATTTCATGCATCAATCTTCTACATTCATACATAGTTCATCAAATCCGTCTACTCACCATCATGTAGTATTCACAATTAATCATCCAACATATCATCATCACATTTTATTCAATTCATCAAACCATAACTCGTTATACACCGATATTTCATCAATCTTTCAACAAGAATTGGACATAGATGGTGATTAAGTCATCATCATCACCATGACTAATGGGTTTTACTTCTAAACATCAAATTAACACAAACTATACATAACCTATGTTCTACTTGATGATTCTAACCCTTATACATCATCAATTTCATACTAATTCACGGATTAAAACATAACCCACTTCATACATGATCACCAATCTTAGTTTTGAGACATACCTTATGATCCCCTTGTGTTGGTGATCACTAATTCACGTTCGGTTGATAATTTGAGCTTCGATTCACCCTTCAATTTGATGAATATTATTGAGTTAGGGTTTGGCTCCCTTGGGGAGCTCTGGAACGATCCAGAACATACACACACGAAAATGTGTGTGGTGTGTGTTGACATTTTCTTTTAGTTAGTGACCAAGTTTCATCCCATCCACTTTAACCCCTCAAGTTTACTTCCAACACATTTTTGGCACTACTTTTCTCCTTTAATTGTTTTTACCATGCACTTAACTAGGTTGAATAGCCTAGTTATTTATTTCGTAATATAACGCATAAGGACATATTTCGAATATATGACATTTGGATTTTGGGTCGTTACAAGTCTACCCTCCTTAAAAGAGGTTTCGTCCCCGAAACCTTTCTTATCTTTATTAATCACTAACTTTCTCTCCTCTACGTCCCCTCGACACGACCGCTAGCCCATCACAATGACTATCCTTCATTTTTCAAGAACCCATCCGAGAGTTCTTATTAATGTCACTTTCACTAAATAGTGCTAGCTTCTAACGCACTTCATAGCTAATGGTCCATTCATCATTCTAATACTCGTATATCATGTGCAATATTTCATTTTGTTTACTTGATTCAATTTCAAATATCCTGTTAATAATGGGTCAATATACATGCTTCTTCAACATGTAGTTATACATACATTCATATGATCCGTTCATGACGGATCTAATACCTTCATCTCGTTTCTTAAAATTGCATTCTCTTCATGTACTGTATAATATTTAACTATTGTTTTGTTATCGCAACAAAACTACTATTTCATAGTCACAACTACGTGCCCAACTCTTAATTTAACATCATTCTATGTTTTCTACAATTACCTATACCTTGCATACCTTTACGTTGCCTTCAAATCATTTCATGCATTTTATTTTACTATTGCTTTCGCTTCATGCATTACATAATTTATATAAATAAATGTGTCGTGCAAATTCATTGTACAAAGTTCATTAGACACTCAAAATTTCCTCCTCAAACTTTTGAAATCCACTTTTTAATGACATATTTTCTTCTTACATCCGTTGTTAAAAATTTTAACATTCCTTACCATACCATACATATCCTATCAGTCATTTCGTAGGTCCTTATCAACCTATCAATTCACACCTATCCAACATGAAGTACACATTTTACTAACCTCGATTTCTTTGCATAATTCAATGGTCTGTAAACCAGACCTATCCGCCTCTTTGTGAGTACTGGCCGTACTAGGCTATGTTCCATTCATCCTTGTAATGGGCTTCCACTCGTGCGCATTCTTTCACCAATTCAATTGGTTTCATCACATTCGTAGTTCTACCAGTAACATCTACAAAATCGGCGGTTAGCAGCTTTCATTCAAACATTCATTACTTCATTTCGGTATTCTTGCCAAAACTCACCCTTCCCCATCATACTTAGATTGTTGTCCGGGTTATAGCCCGTCATTCATTACGATTCCTAAGAGTCGATTACTAATACATCTAACACATATCATGTTCAAAATTTCTTTCTTTCATCCAAATTAGGTTTACGTGCTAAACATTATGCTCACCTATAAGTATAAAACTTAACAAATCAAAACATTAAATATATCGGGTTTGAATGGCGATTACCCTTTGATCCGCATGACTTGTTCGTCTCCTTAACCCTTCTTACATAAAAACACATTCGCTTATATATATACATATATATACACATTCATTCACACATATCTATATATACAAGTTTAAGGCATAACTTGGATAATATTCGCTTTTTAAAGAATATTTACTTGCTTAGTATGTATTTACTTATATATTCGAATCTTTCCATTCTTATCATTCATTATGTTTCGAACCCGCCACGCGGTTCCTAACCTATAGTTCATGCTTTCATTTCTTTCATGTTTCGAATCCGTCTCGTAGATTCTAACATATCATTCATGCTTTTAATTCTTTCATGTTTCGAATCCGTCTCGCGGATTCTAACATATCATTCATGCTTTCAGTTCTTTCATGTTTCGAATCTGTCTCGTAGATTCTAACATATCATTCATGCTTTCAATTCTTTCATGTTTCGAATCCGTCTCGCGGATTCTAACATATCATTCATACTTTCATTCCTGAAAGTCTTACATTTCTTTTCACCCTCACGTCCACCTACTACCTAATTCTAACGGACATACCTGTAGCAATTATCACGGTCTCACGAACGTCATATGCTTCTCGTGTACGGGCCAGGTACACAATTCACATACTAGTTTCGTGTCTTCGTGTAATTGTCACCTTATGTCCGAAGAATTAGGTTTCGGCACGTGTAACATTTCCAAAACTTCATTACCATTCTTATCATTATTTTACATTTTAAAATCTGCCTTTCATTGATAGGTTTTACCATTACATGTACCTACATATATTAAATATATGTACCTGGGTCAATATGTCATATTATATACTTGGTGCCGGTGCTAGACCGCATCCACAGATCATTCTTTCCAAGCAACCATGCTTACCTTACACATAACATATTGTTAGTTATCTTCCAATACATACTTAAGCACATACTTACCTTGGCTTCTACCCTTAGATCTTGATCGAGTCTTGGATTGTACAGGTTTCTTGTCACAAGAGCACACAGGTTTGAGTTCAAGTATTTGCCTCCTCATACTTGATTTCGGTCAAACCAGGGCTCTGATACCAACCTATAAGACCCTAATTCGTATTTGACAAAAAGTCGCAGCGGAAATTCGTGCCATAAAATTTCTTTCGTTACAAACGTCTAGACTTACTTGAAAGTTCGTCTTAATATGTATCTTTTACAAAAATAAAGCATAAGTCCTGTTTACTAATAGTACATACTCAATTATTCCCGTACAATCTATCTTGTGACTCGGTCTTCGATCTCTATTCCTCGTGATAACCGCCCGTGATTCGTACAACCTGCACTCACCTCATATATTCATCACATTAGTACACAATACATTAACAAGATCCAATACATGTACACTTTCCATTCAGCTTTCTTTCTGATTTTAAGCATATCATTCGCATATCCATTCCCTGGTGAGCCTTCAATAACGTACCTGCATAAATCTTCATTTTCCAGGCACACGATTAATATCATTAACACTCAACGTATCCAAAATCATACTTACATATACACGTGCATACATCCATACCTCTCTACATACATACATGCATACACTCATACGTATCTTCATATATTCTTAAATACTCTACTACACACGTACCTACATTCGTATGTTTCTACATACATGCCTACACTCATACGTATCTTCATAAATACATAAATACACATCTGCATACGTACCTACGTTCCTACGTCTTTACATATATGCATACGATCACACGTACTTCCATACATACATAAATACTCATCTGCATATGTACATACATTCTTACACCTTCACATATATACATACTATCCTACGTATCTTCATATATACACAAATACGCTTCTATATACGTACCTACATTCGTACGTCTCTACATACATGCATACACTCATACATATCTTCCATATATACATAATTACACATCTACATACACGTACACGATCTTGCATACCTCTTACATACTCATACGTTAATTACATGGGACTTAGACTTTGATTTATAGCCCATAAACATCTAAGGATCGATCAAAATCATGTTTAGAAAGCCCGCCGTAGTCCACGGATAACAAACCGAAGCATACGATACATAAAACAACTTAAATAACAAATTTCAGATTTTTGGACTTGGGGAGGGCGTCGGCGACGGCCCTAGGGCCCGTCGGCGACGACCCGTAGTTTTTCCCGTAGCCAAAAACCCCATAGACAGGTAATTAAAGCATCGGAGAAAAACTGGTTTTCTAGAGCCCGTCGGCGACGGCCCTAACCCCGTCGGCGACGCCCTCTAGAAAACCACTTTTTCTGCAGATTCGTTTCGTCGCCCGTACGCACTAAAACGCGCATAACTTTTGAACCGTTTACCCGTTTAACCTCCCGTTTCTTCCTACATGCTCGTAAATTGGTCCTCTATCCCATGGACCCAAAATCCCACATCCGGATTAAGGAAATTCTTAACTTATGCGCTATCGGCTTATTATTCATTTACGGTTATTCGACCCGTTCATGTTTTCATCAAACAACACATTCGTTTTAACATCAAGGCTACGTTTTGACCCGTTACATCTACTTAACAAAAATCGTTGGTTTCATACAACACATCCTTATTGGTCCTCACTTAACATACTTAACTAACTAGCACATAACTTTACATAAACAATTAAGAAGTGATTACGGAAATCACTTACCTTTTTGCGTCCGTTCCCTTGCCTCCTTTTTACCCTTTTGCCTTTCTTGCTTGAGTCCATTTCCACATGATCCTTATGCCTTCACATCACGCAATCACATTCTTGTTAGTATACATGAGTGTACACTTAATGATCATGTCGAATGCATGGTTCAAGTCTGACTTTCATTAGTCAAGTCTAACAAACATAAGACATATACCCAACATCACATCTCTTCCAACTCGTATAATTCCTTACATAATTGCATATAACACACATTGTTAAACATGTACCATATGACTTTATAGCATTGAAATTTGACAAGAGTCTAGCCATACTAATTATACAAGGTTTGACTTCCAAAAGTCAACGACCCATCTTATGGACTTTCGACTTAACCTCATATATCCGTGTCATCATATTAAGCTATAACAATGGCATTATATACACTTCATATTCATGATGTAATATGCTTACAACCACATGATCAATCCATTACATACACACACATACATATTATCAATACTACATATACTAAAGCTTTCGGGATCCCATACTAGACGACCATATTTGGGGTACATAACCAACATGATTTTACCATCCTTACTTGCTATACATTAACGCCAATTTCATTTCGTAACCTCAACTAAACCGTCGACTAAACACATAGTGTGTACCATACAATGTGAGTGAACAATGAAAGATACTAGTGCACATTTCTACCCAAACAAGACATCAATAAAACCTCCACATGGATTCGATCTTACACATGTTCCTTGTGTAAGTTTAATAACAATTTAATCATTTACACATTGTATGTATGTTCATCCACTACTTGCATACATTTTCACATAATATCGTCGTTTAGTCATTTCATCAAACACTTGGCGTGCGTACCACTATCTAAGCATATTGTACAACTATTTCATGCATCAATCTTCTACATTCATACATAGTTCATCAAATCCGTCTACTCACCATCATGTAGTATTCACAATTAATCATCCAACATATCATCATCACATTTTATTCAATTCATCAAACCATAACTCGTTATACACCGATATTTCATCAATCTTTCAACAAGAATTGGACATAGATGGTGATTAAGTCATCATCATCACCATGACTAATGGGTTTTACTTCTAAACATCAAATTAACACAAACTATACATAACCTATGTTCTACTTGATGATTCTAACCCTTATACATCATCAATTTCATACTAATTCACGGATTAAAACATAACCCACTTCATACATGATCACCAATCTTAGTTTTGAGACATACCTTATGATCCCCTTGTGTTGGTGATCACTAATTCACGTTCGGTTGATAATTTGAGCTTCGATTCACCCTTCAATTTGATGAATATTATTGAGTTAGGGTTTGGCTCCCTTGGGGAGCTCTGGAACGATCCAGAACATACACACACGAAAATGTGTGTGGTGTGTGTTGACATTTTCTTTTAGTTAGTGACCAAGTTTCATCCCATCCACTTTAACCCCTCAAGTTTACTTCCAACACATTTTTGGCACTACTTTTCTCCTTTAATTGTTTTTACCATGCACTTAACTAGGTTGAATAGCCTAGTTATTTATTTCGTAATATAACGCATAAGGACATATTTCGAATATATGACATTTGGATTTTGGGTCGTTACAAGTCTACCCTCCTTAAAAGAGGTTTCGTCCCCGAAACCTTTCTTATCTTTATTAATCACTAACTTTCTCTCCTCTACGTCCCCTCGACACGACCGCTAGCCCATCACAATGACTATCCTTCATTTTTCAAGAACCCATCCGAGAGTTCTTATTAATGTCACTTTCACTAAATAGTGCTAGCTTCTAACGCACTTCATAGCTAATGGTCCATTCATCATTCTAATACTCGTATATCATGTGCAATATTTCATTTTGTTTACTTGATTCAATTTCAAATATCCTGTTAATAATGGGTCAATATACATGCTTCTTCAACATGTAGTTATACATACATTCATATGATCCGTTCATGACGGATCTAATACCTTCATCTCGTTTCTTAAAATTGCATTCTCTTCATGTACTGTATAATATTTAACTATTGTTTTGTTATCGCAACAAAACTACTATTTCATAGTCACAACTACGTGCCCAACTCTTAATTTAACATCATTCTATGTTTTCTACAATTACCTATACCTTGCATACCTTTACGTTGCCTTCAAATCATTTCATGCATTTTATTTTACTATTGCTTTCGCTTCATGCATTACATAATTTATATAAATAAATGTGTCGTGCAAATTCATTGTACAAAGTTCATTAGACACTCAAAATTTCCTCCTCAAACTTTTGAAATCCACTTTTTAATGACATATTTTCTTCTTACATCCGTTGTTAAAAATTTTAACATTCCTTACCATACCATACATATCCTATCAGTCATTTCGTAGGTCCTTATCAACCTATCAATTCACACCTATCCAACATGAAGTACACATTTTACTAACCTCGATTTCTTTGCATAATTCAATGGTCTGTAAACCAGACCTATCCGCCTCTTTGTGAGTACTGGCCGTACTAGGCTATGTTCCATTCATCCTTGTAATGGGCTTCCACTCGTGCGCATTCTTTCACCAATTCAATTGGTTTCATCACATTCGTAGTTCTACCAGTAACATCTACAAAATCGGCGGTTAGCAAATAATTTTTTTAAATACGACACCGTCCGCAAAAAAATTGAGATTCGACAGCGTACGTAAAAAAAAAACATTAACGTGTGAGTTTACATTCGACACCATGGGAAAATTTCTTTTGACATTCGACACCGTACGTGACATTTTTTTTGACATTCGATATCGTACATAAAAAAACATTTTACGTGTGAGTTTACATTAGACATTTAAAAAAAACTTTTACATTCGACAAAGTGCGCAACTTTTTTTGACATTCGACACTGTACGTTAAAACAATTACCAAACGCGTATGTAAAAACATTTAAGGTAAGAACTATCATTTAGACATTTACAAGTTAGAAATGAGCTCAAAAAATTGTTACTTTTTGATTACATCAGAGTTGGTTTGAATTAACGATTATCATTCGACAAAGTGCGCAATTTTTTTTTTACATTTAACACAATACATAAAAACATTTAAGGTACCAAGTTACCAACTATCATTTAGACATTTACAAAAAATTGGTACTTTTTTTTATTGCGGTAACGTTATATTAACAACGTCGTTATTTATTAATAATATAAAGTTACCGGAAAGTCGCATGATTTATAGTTTTGCAAAATTGGAATAAATATCATCATCATACTCAGTAAATTTCATCAATAGCAAAGCTAAGGTAGGGTTTGAGGAGGGTAAGATGTAGACAGCCTTACCTTTACCCCGTAGGAATAGAGAGACTGCTTCCAGTGAGGCCCCCGGCTCGATAGTAGTTTTGCATCAAGCCTTGTACACAAGGCACATAACACTCAATATCGAGACAAAGGCCGATTAGTGCGTGTACCATTTTGTCTTTCGGCTATCAACGCCACCACATGATGCATGATTAACCATCCATCTCTTTTAACGTTATTTTCACGAAATTAGTAAAATAACGTTAAAATTAGTGCACTTTCGCTTCCCTCCCCCCTCGCGTCCACACATATATACATTATATGTGTATACTTCAAGCGGGGCTAAAACTTGAAAAAATGAAAAATAGTATTACTGTAAAACTATAATACGTATTTACGATAACGTAATATCAACAACTCAATTATAATATAAAAATAGTTTTACAAATATTTATTATATATAGGGAGGTTGTCCGTGCATGCAAAATGAATGACGTGGGGTTTAATAATGCAACTCATGTTAAGATTACAAAACTAAATTAGGGTTGACGTCGGGTTTAATATTGTATAAAATTCCCAATTCAACTAGTCAACTAATAACCTTGCATATAAATTACAAAACTCTAGGTGAAATTGAAAGAATAAACTACAATTCCTCAAAGAAATGCGTCACTAATCTCCTTGCATCATCAATAAAAAACGAAAACCATTGAAAGAAATTTTTTAATGTTGGTCTGTGAACAAGCTAGGAAATAATGTTAAAGCTTGGAAGCCAACGGGTCAAAGTGGGTGACATGATAATCAAATTTCAACTGGCAAATGTAAGTTTATTTTACACAATCACTATGTTGCCGTAGTCTAAAATGATTGGATGTTATTTGTAAAGATGAAGGCTAATCCAATATGTGGAATTTGAAGTGGTTAATTAAAGTAGCAAGAGTCAAAACGGGTTCACATGAGTAAAATAAAATGTTGAAAATAAGATTTGGTGAATTGCATAACCAGTAGTAGAAAATGTAGTTGAAAAGTGTCTACGTTGTAGGTGAGGTGATCAAGAACGATTTAATATACTTTTGTTTGCCATTTTAACTTGGTTAATACTAATCCATTAGTGGTGTTGTAAACAATGCACATGGAAGAAGAGTTTGAAGATTATATACAAGTATATCACTATTCACTAGTGGAATTTTGGTTAATACTAGGCTTAGCAAGCTGATACCGATAATTTGAATGTTTTAAAAGATATTGTTTAAAAAATATATAAAAAGTACATGTTTGCATTATATATTTTTGTGTATATATATATATATATATATATATATATATCAAAGGGAAAAAAGGGCCTTGTTCTCCGCTACGAGATGAATAAGATTTTGGTCAATAATATAGTAGGTCAATAAAGTGTTTGCATATCAATACACGCTACTCACCATATACAAAAAAAAAAAAAAAAAAAAAAATCATAGAATCAAGAAATTCGTCTCCTAACGAGTACAACTTCTCCAGGCACATAGATATACATGTAGATTTTGACATCTATATCTATATTCACATCGCCACTAATTAATTGTGGCACACCTTCGTTATTGCAACTACATGCCTACTACATCGATACCGCAATATGTAACCCCATAAGCAGAGTTGCTTGGGGTATGAATAGTTAGGCTATTGGGTGTGGAGGAGGGTAGTCCTTTAAGGATGATTCGTCACGTAGGCGTCTACGTCAGCAGGTGTGGCGATGAGCCAAGGGGATGGGTCTAGGGTGTGGAGATAAGCCCCTTTATATATACATACTACGTCTACGTCAGCAGGTGTGGGGATGAGCCAAGGGGATGGGTCTAGGGTGTGGAGATAAGCCCCTTTATATATACATACTAGTATTTAGCCCATGCGTTGCAGCGATTGTCGTAAAATTGTGTCAAGTAATTTCAATGATATACTACTGTCAACGACCACCAACACCGGCAAAGCTCATAAAAACAAAATTAATAAAAATGGAAAAAAATAATGTCGAGCGAAAAATAGATGTAAAATCTTTGAATCACGCACGCGCGTTAGAGAGAAAACTAAACCGAAACGTAAAACATAGAAAAAAAAATAACTAAGCCAATCCAGGACCCAAGCGTTGCGACGAACTTTTCAAACGGAGAAAAATAGATGTGTTGCGACATGCCAGTCAAACGGGAAAAAATATACGAAAAAATGTTGAACCCCACACGCACGTTGCGGTGTGTTAACTTACAAAATTTAGAACGAAACAAAAACTTGAGAAAGATGAAAAGTATGGTGCACCAAAAGTGAAAATAAAAAAGAGTTCGGGTTAAACTGTAAAAGATGAAAAATTTCGTGTTAAAAGTAAAAAAAAAACAAATGGTCTAAATTGCAAAAGAAGAAAGTTTTGGGTTAAAAATGAAAAAAGAAAAAAAAAATCTATACATGAGGTCCAACATCATAAGGATAAAGATTAGTAATATCTATATATTAGTTATTAATATTAAAAAATATATATTAAACAAATATAAATAAAATTCATGAGGTTGAAGGAGAGAATGTCATATGCCATTATTTTGAGTCTTTTATTATAAGTTAGACGTATGTATGTATGTATGTATGTATATGTGTGTGTTGGATAAAGAAGAGACACTACAAGAAAGGGAAACCTCTAGCGGCGACACCTTTAGCGGCGACAGGTCAAATGTCGCCGCTATTGGTCGATCCGCGTCACAGGATCTGAAACCAAACCCCATCCGTTGATCAAAATCATGATCTGACGGTTGGGGATTTAAAAGTCAATAGCGGCGACAGCTAGTCTCCGCTAAAAGTAAATGTCAGAACTTTAATCCCTAGCAACAAAAATCTTATCTCTGGTCAACCTCATTAAAGTCATTACCGGCGACAGATGGCAATACCGGCGACATATTGTCGCCGCTAAAGGTTAAACGTACCAAACCCCTATACAGCGCCAATTTCTCCCCCCTCCTTCACTTTTCCCCCAAAAAAAGCTCCGAACACCGCTGGTAAATCGCGAAATTTGTCCAAATTGGTTAGTTTCACTTTGTTTTTGTTAGATTTCTTCTCTATTTTGCTATATACATGTTATAGGCTTTAATTTTTGTGTATTTTTGTGTGTTTTTGTGCTTATGGTAGAGAAATCCGATCACCACCATCACTTCTCCGGTCACCAACTCGTCTCCGCGGTCTACATCTCTTGGAAACTTGAAAATACGGTTAGTTTTATATGTAATTTTTTTTCAAAGTTTAGATGTTGAATAATTTTTTATTTTGGTATGTAAATGTATAATGTAGGTGTATTTGGGGAAAATGTGTATATGAAAATCTATGTATTTGTGTATGTAGGTGTATGTAAGCATGTATGTGGGTATGTAAGTGTACGAATGAATGTATGTATGTAGGTGTATGTTAGTATGTTGGTGAAAAATGTGTATGTTAGTATGTATAAATTTTGTGGTTTTAGTCAAATTGTATAAGAAAGTCTATGTATTTTTGTATGTAGGTGTATGTAAGCATGTATGTGGGTATGTAAGTGTATGAATGAATGAATGTATGTATGTAGGTGTATGTTAGTATGTTGGTGAAAAATGTGTATGTTAGTATGTATGTTTCTATAAAGTATGCAAATGTGTATGTAAGTATGCATAAATGATGTGGTTTTGGTCAAAATGTGTGTTTGGTCATGTTTGAAAAAAAAATATGTTTAAGTTGATAATTTCTATGTTAATGTATGTTTGTATAAAGTATGTAAATGTGTATGTAAGGATGAATGTTTGTATGTTTATGTAGGTGCATGTAAGCATGTATATGGGTTTGTAAGTCTATAAATAAAGTATGTGTTAATGTGCATACATTATGTTTAAGTTTCATGATTTCTATGTTTATGGTCATGTTTGAAAAAAAAAAAATATATGTTTAAGTTGATAATTTCTATGTTTATGTTTAGGTTTGAGAAAAAAAGTTTAAGTTTGATAATTTGTATATTTGTGTTTAGGTTTTAAAACATTTATATTTAAATTAGACAAATATATATTAGTTAGGAAATACCCTCTTTATATTAAAATAATCATTTAAAACATAACGAACATAGAAAATACCCGTCAAAATTGAAATCATCATTTAAAACAAAAGGAGCTAAGAAAATACCCGCCCGAAATATAAACCCTTATGAACAACATTACAAGCTTAAAAATCGTGCCTGATATTTAATTCATCATTTCAAACATAACAAGCTAAGAAAACACCCAATCGAAATTGAAATCATGATTTAAAACATAACGTTCTGCCCAAAATTTAAAACAATCATTAAGAAAATAACAAGCTTAAAAAACTGTGCCCGTGTTTGAATTAATCATTTTAAACATAACGAGCTTAGAAATACCCGCCCGAAATTGATTTAGAAATTAATTTCGGGTTGTCCCCGTTTATCTTGGGACTGCTTTTTGAATACTTTATCTCATTTAGGATGTGAATGTGTATTACATGATTGTTTGTTTAAGAAGGATTCGGTTATCATTTTCTCTTTGCTCCTCGGGTATATATATCGTTACATATATACTTGGGAGCTAAGAGGAAATGCTGCCGAATTTTTCTTAAACAAACAATCATGTAATACACATTCACATATGAGATAAAGTGTTCAAAAAGTGGGTTTAGCAGCCTACCCTTGTCTTGTTAATCCTAAATTAGATTTTCTTTCAGTTGCATAATGCCTATCGATAAAAGTTGGATTGATTCCCCACGTCATTCACCTCACTACAAGCAAGGACTCAAGTCATTTATCGATATGTGTGAAAGAGTGATAAAAAATCACGACGAAGTTAGATGTCCGTGTACCCAATGTAAAAATTCCGGCTTAAAAACTATGGCAGAAATGAAATACCATTTGCGTATTAACAGTTTTTGGAAGGAATACACGAAGTGGACCTATCACAGGGACACGACTCCAATTGCAGAAGTAAACAATGTTGCGCCACAAGACGGTATGGTAAACGTTATTGAAAACATTAGGGGGGGGCGTATGGAAGAAGACACATACCTTAACCAAGAGAACTCGAATGGAGATAGTAGCGGTGTTGTTGATGATTTTGAAGACTTGGTAAAGGAAGTTGAAACAGAATTATATCCTGGTTGTACCAAGTTTTCTTCTATCGACTTTTTAGCAAAGCTTTTGAATATAAAGGATACGTACCATTTGCAAAATGAAGCAGTAGATCGACTCCTCTCGTTGTTGCGAGAGTCAATGCCAGAAGGCAACAAGATTCCCCCTTCGTATTATGTAGCTAAGAAGACATTTAAGAAGATTGGTTTGGAATATGAGATGATAGATGTGTGCACAAATGATTGTGCTCTCTTTTGGAAAGAAAACGAGTCCTTGCAAAATTGTCCCGTTTGTAATGAGAGTCGATGGGTCGATAAAGACACAAAAGGCACGAAGGTGGCTCGTAAGGTGTTACGATACTTTCCTTTAACGCCTAGACTACGACGTTTGTATTGTTCAAGGCACACAGCGAAAGATATGATATGGCATAGTACCGGACGTTCGGAAGATGGGACGATGCGTCATCCAGTTGATGGATCTGCATGGCAAGACTTTGATAAAAAGTACCCAAACTTCGCGATGGAGCCAAGAAATGTTCGCTTAGGGCTTGCAGCTGACGGTTTTAATCCCTTTAACAACGGTAGTGGATCCTCGACTTATAGCACGTGGCCGGTTATACTCACCACATATAATCTGCCTCCCTGGCTATGTATGCGAGAGTCCACATTCATGTTGACCTTGTTGATTCCTGGCCCTAAATCACCAGGGAAAGACATGGACGTTTTCCTTAGACCGTTAGTGGATGAGCTTAAGCAATTGTGGCAGACAGGTGTACGTACTAAAGACGCAGCAACAAACACATACTTCACAATGAAGGCGGCGTTGTTATGGACCATAAATGACTTTCCAGCCCGTAGTAGTCTATCAGGTTGGAGCGGACAAGACACTCCTTCAATACGTGTAACTGGTAAATGTGCTTATGTTGGTCATCGTGGGTTCTTAGATGCCAACCATCCTTGGAGAACAAGTCTCGACTTTAACGGGAGACCCGAGACACGAGACCCTCCGAGACAGTTTAGCCCAGCTGACATAGAAGCTCAACTCGGTCGTTTAATTAATCGTCTACCAGGCAAGCATCCAGATTTTGGAAGTGGGAGGATAACCCGGTCAGATTTCGAGTTGAACTGGTCCAAAAGAAGCATATTTTTTGACCTTCAGTATTGGTCTTCTCTGCAGCTGAAACATAACTTAGATGTAATGCATATAGAGAAAAATGTGTGCGACAGCTTGCTCGGTACTCTTCTAATGAACGATAAGAGCAAAGACACGCCAAATGCGCGGTCCGACTTGGAAAAACTAAACATTCGGCCGTCACAATGGCTGAAACAATCGGGTGGCAAGTTCTTAAGTCCCCACCCAAAGTACTCATTCAAGTCCGATGATCGAAAACTTTTTTGTCAGTTTATAAAAAATGTTAAATTACCAGATGGGTTTGGATCTAATATCAGTAAGAGGGTGACAGATAACAATGCTAACATTACGTGGTTGAAATCTCATGATTGTCATATCCTCATGCAACGTTTGATACCGATTGGGGTTAGAGGGCTTTTGACTAAAGATACATCTACACCAATAGTAGACATTTGTATGTTCTTTAAGCAACTTTGCTCTAGAACACTATCGGTGGATGATATGAAGAAAGCAAAGGATGACATTGTTACCATCTTATGCAAGTTAGAGATGATCTATCCACCTGCGTTTTTTGACATTATGGTTCATTTACTTGTGCATTTACCTGATGAAGCGATTGCGGGAGGTCCAGTAGCTTTTAGATGGATGTATCCATTTGAAAGGTACATGAAAAAACTAAAGAACTATGTCAAAAACCCGGCAAGGCCTGAAGGTTGTATAGCTGAAGGTTATGTGTTTGAAGAAGCTCTAACATTTTGTTCAATGTACCTTAAAGATGTTCAGACTAAGTTCAATCGCCCAGATAGAAACGATGATGTCGTTGTTGAAAAAAGAAAGTTATGGGTGTTTGAGTCCAAATGTCGTCCTGTTGGCGCAAGAAAGGACAAATATCTATCATTCATCGAAAAAAGCAAGATGGAATGGTTTGTCCTCGAAAACTGCGCAGAAGTTAGGGAGTACATGAAGTGAGTGCTTCTATCTTTAACATTTCATAATCTGTTAATTGGTATTTTTCATTCCTTTCTTATATTTGTCATCAATGTAGTGAATTCAAACATACACATCCCCAAGATGATCTTAAAACCAAATTTCCGGGATGGTTTCTCCATAAGGTATAATACATATATAACACTCATTACTCTATACTTGCTAGGTAATACATATATAACAAACATTATTACTCTATATTTGTTAGGTCCATTCGATGAAAACAAAAAATTCTCCAGAATTCCACCCGGAGTTGTATGCTCTTTCAATTTGTGCGAAAATGATTGCTTACACTTACACTGCTTGCATAGTCAACGGTGTTAGGTTTAAGACACTTGAACTTGATGCAAAATGCACAACGCAAAACTCTGGGGTGGAAGTGGTTGGAGAGAACGGTGTGAAATTTTATGGCCAATTAGAAGAAATTATTGAGTTGCG
The DNA here is from genome assembly GCA_030545235.1 of Helianthus tuberosus. Taxonomy (NCBI): domain Eukaryota; kingdom Viridiplantae; phylum Streptophyta; class Magnoliopsida; order Asterales; family Asteraceae; genus Helianthus; species Helianthus tuberosus. The sequence continues at coordinate 28,568,703 of CM060437.1, read as the reverse complement.
TTATACAAATGATTATTCCACTGTCCTATTTCGGTGCAAGTGGTTTGATACTCAAAGGGGTGTAAACCATGACAATAATATCACCAGTATAAGCACTGAACATGAATGGGACAAAGACGATCAACTCATATTTGCTTCGCAAGCCAAACAAGTGTTCTTCATCCAAGAAACGTCTCGAAATCAAAAAAATAAACATAGGTAGGTAGTCGAAAATGTTAATCATCGAAGAATTTGGGATCGGCCATTAAGTGATGACCGCGTCAATAAGGTTCAAAATGTTGACAACGCTTAGAAGATAGTGACATTGTCGACAACAACTCTTCATCTGACTGTCCACTTGTCATTGACTTGACCCAATACTTTCAAATTGGATCTTCTCATGTTACTGCGGGTGAGCCTTCAATTGAAGTTGATCCCCCAACGGCCACCGTCGATGAAGTGTTTGAAGTCGAGACTGATTGTGATGAGGTCGAGGCTGATTATGATGAGGATGATCCCGATTATGTGGAGTCTGACTAAAAGAAAAGTTATTGTAATTTATATTGATTTGTAATTGATAAACACTTGTTTGAAATAATTATTTGAATTTGAGTTATACTTGTTGTACTTTCCCTTAATTTCTATTAGATACACATGCTGTAACATTTGTAACTTTATAGGGATTATGTTTTCTGTATTGTTGATATTCGCTTATCTGATGGCGGATGTGGCCCCCTGGGGACATGGGGGTGACGGCGCTGGTGATCCACCGCTTCCTCCTGGTGGATTTCGTGGCACACACGAGACAGACGGTAAGTCTTTTGCTAAATTATTTTGTAGTCCTTATATTTTATATATTATAAATGTTGTTACTAATTATTTTTGTTTTAATTGCAGCGGTTCCCCCGAACAGGGTTAGGGGGAAAGCAAAAAACGAGAAACTAAGGCGTCTGGTAAAAGCGGGGGGGGGGGGGGGGGGGCTGTATCGCTTACGTTTGACAGGCATGTCACGTATACCCCTGTTGGTAAAACAAGAGATCTGTTTTCACGGGAGGCCGACCTGTATATGTGGCGGTCCATCCCGTTCGATAAAATTGGATGGGATAACGTTGAACAACATTACAAGGATGCCCTCATGAACCACTTAAAGGTAAATAAGTTATATGCATAAAATTTTATCAAATATTTAAGCACATGCAAATCTAATTTATATATGTTATTTTAACTTTTTTATTTAATTTGTAGGAAAATTTCAATTTTGATGAAGTGGAACGTGATTTAGAGGCCAAAAACTTGACGGGTGGCATTAGGGCTGTGCTTATGAAGCGGTACTCTGACCGCAAGTACGAAGCTAAAAAATTATTTAAGAGCAAGGGAGGTTATAATGATCTTGAGAGTGCAAGGGCATTCCATCCCGCGGATATGCCCTATGATAACTGGTTGAGAACCATCGAAGGTTTCCGGGACGCAAAATATATTAAAAGAAGCAAGGCCAACACACTAGTACGCGAGAAACAACAATTCCCATACCGTGGGGGACATCGTCGTACGGTAGCACCGCCTATAAAAATGTAATGTTTTATGTATGTGTGCGTGTGTGTAAGCTTTTGTTTATTTAATGTCTAATCTAAGTTTAATGTTAAACAGGATATGGATTAGGTACCTACGTATGCTAAAACCCACACGGACAATCAAGGGAATTGGGTTGATCCGGTTGCTGAACAAAATTACGTAAGTATTTCTTTTAAGTATTATTTTCTATAACAAATATATATATACACACATATATATTTAATCATCTTCGTAAAATACAGCGGAACATACAACAGGCCACAAGTGAATGGAGCGGTGAGGGTCCGCCAATTGCCCCGTATCAGGAAGCGTTGGGTGAGCGGCGAGGATGGTACCGCGGGATGGGGCCTAAACCTTCTTCCAACACGTCCTCGCACTCGTCATCTAACATGTCGTCTTCGCAAGCTAGGACGCAAGAACACTTTTCCGAGGTAAACTACGCAATTTATAAAATGACAAACGAACGCATGTTTCCTTGTTAAATATATGCTAATTTACGTATTGATATCTATTATTGTAGGATTTTGTTAACAGCTTGTTCCAAACCCCGTCCTTTTTGAACTAACTTAACAACTATCTTGCTTCACAAGAAAAAGGAAAGTCAAAAGACTACGATTCTGATGACTTATTCGATAATGAATCCAGCGAAGAGTGACTTGTTGTTTTTAATGTATGATTTAATTAAACGTTGTAGGATTATAATGTATGACTTAAACGTAGTTTTTAACTATATTACCTTTAGTATATGTTGATTATGTTCATGGCGTATGCTTGCGTTGTTTGAAAATAGGCAGGTTTTGTTTTTTCGGCCGTAAAACTGGCTGGGCAGCTGTATTAAAAAAAAAAAAAACAGACTTTTAGCGGCGACAGGTGTCGCCGCTATTGCCCTTCAACCTTTACCGGCCAAGTTTAATACCGGCGACACTTTTAGCGACGGCAGTTGTCGTCGCTAAAAGTGGAAGATCAATACCGGCGACAGGAGTCTTTAGCGGCGACAACGGGTCAATAGCGTCCGAGCAATACCGGCGAATCTTTACCGGCGACATGTCGCCGCTAAAAGTCAATAGCGGTGACAAAAGTGATCAATACCGGCGACAGCTGTCGCCGCTAAAGGTGTCCTGTTCTTGTAGTGAGAGGTGTGTCGAGCACGGCTTGAGAAGGACGAAGACAACGGGACGGACCAAGGAGTGCGGTGTAGCTAGCCCTCGAAGAGGCTTGCCTTCCAGAGAACGAACCTCACACCCAATGGCCTTACATATGACAATAATATAATTGAAAGTAATACTTAATAAATCATAAATGTTAAGACCATGTGTAGTGGAAGGGGAAAATAATGCCCCCACCATGGGGCATTATTCGACACGTGTCAGTCCAGTCAGCATGGGGCGTTATTGCAAAATTGGCGTAGTGGGAATAATGCCCCTTTCAATCCTTAAAAAAAAAAAAAAAAAAAAAAAAACTGATTTCTCATTGGTGGGTCGACCCAAGTCAAACCTTCCACAAGTGCAACATGATGTTTTAAATATAACGCTAATCAAAATTTTTTTTTCAAAAATAACCCCCCAAAACGCCTAGTGTAATGGGTGGGGGGGGGGGGCGTTATTTTTCAAGTTTTTTCAAAAATAATGCCTCACTACGGGTGGTCTAAGTAACAGAAGCTTGACTGAGTGTCAACAACTCCACAGATTGCACTTCACCTAATAATATAATTAAAGATGATAATGTAATTCAAAGTATTAAAATACATCTTAAAGGGTAGGTCCCATAGCTAATGAAGTGTTCACATACCGTTATTTCCAGTTCCTTATTCAACAACCAGTTGATACTAAAAAGAAATCCGACTTAGTTTGAGTTAACTTACCATGTTAACACAAACTTCAAATACTTAAAATTTAAAAATACACAAACTTCAAATGGGGTGTTCATAGAATTTAAAAAATGTATATAAGAGTCCCATACTCAATTGGTCACATAATATAAAACGCTTATCTGATCAATCCTCTTATATATTCAACAACCCAACGATTACAGTTTTGCATTATTTTCTTTTTACGGGTGAAATTTCTTTACTTATCAATGTATGTAACAACATACGAATATTTACAATTACCATATTAGAAATTAACAAAATGTTTGTGCATTAAGGCTTGTACCTCAAGCATGGGGAGTCTTTCAAAAAATTTTTTTGATTTTTCATTTGTAACCCAAAGGTTTTAGTTTTTGCATTTTAACCTTTTTGTTTTTTTTAACTTTTAACCCAAAAGTTTTCATCTCATGCAATTTAACCCAAACACATTTTTATTTTCAACTTTGATCCATGTATTTTTCATCCTTTTCAATTTTTTCGTTTTACGTTTTGTTATACTTTTGCGAGTAAACACGCCGTAACGTACGTGTGGGTTTCAAAGTTTTTTCGACTATTTTTTTCTGTTTCACAGGACCCTCACAACGCGTCTATTTTTCCCTGTTTGACAGGTTCGTCGCAACACGTGTGGTATTAGATCGACTTAGTTATTTTTTTTCTATTTTTACATTTCAGTCTTATTTCTTCACATTAACATGTCGCGACTGGCATACGTGGCTCAACGATTTTACGTATGCTTTTCGTTCGGTGTTATTTTTTCTTTTTATTTATTTTATTTTAACGAGTTTTTTCTGGTGTTGTTGATCGCTGATAGTTGTGTAGCATCAGTGCTACTTGGCACGGTGTATCCCCCCCCTCCCCCCCCCCCCCCCCCCGGGCGCCCCCGCAACGCGGGGCCCTTAATACTAGTTAGAATCAAAACAAAAACTAAAAATGTCAACCTTCAAACCATTCACGTTCACTAGGAAAAAGGTGCTGGGACTTTTGGTTGGTATGAATTTTTCTCCTCTTGGTTGGCCAAAAATAAGGATACAGAAAAGAAAGGAAGAGATTCTTGATGAACCAATAACTAATGAGAGTGTTTAATTGATACCCAATGAAAAGAGCAATCATATACAATAATATAAATTAGGTCTCATGACTTTTTGTCCACTCGAAACTTTTGGTCAAGCTCCGCCACTGTTAATATAGATAGCCAGAGATAATTATTTGCATGGCTACACAAACAAAATTCAACATGAATATATAATTTATTTTTGGCAAAGGAGATATTGGAACTCTACGTCATCTTCAGTTTATATGGAATCATCGTAGAGTGGTTTTTTAAAAGTACAATATATATATATATATATATATATATATATATGCATAATACATGCATAATAAAGTAGATCATAATATTCGCGTATTTTTCGACAACAAATTTGACGATAGTAACTACACTCTAAGACCACAAGTAATGGGCATTATAAGGGCGTGAAGTGGCTTGATAATGCTCTCAACACCACCCTTTGGGTTTTATAGGGGCATGAAGATGAAGGAGCATTTCTAGTATAAAGCCCAACGAGAAAGACAAAATTGGAAAGTAATAATGGAATTAGGGCATTAAAAGGCATTAACCGTTACACATTTTTCTAAGAGTCATTATGATATTGATGTGAGAAAAAATGCCCCATAAAAGACATTAACCATTACACATGATCTAATAGGGACCCATGTACGTGCATGGTAAAATAACAAAAGACCCGAACTTTTAATCTGTATTAAACTACATTAAAATTTCAGATCTCTTAATATCTTTTTAGTGGTGAAATTTCTCATCAATCAAAGAATGTGTAGCAATAACTTTACCTACTTTCGGTATTTTTGTTTGAAAATAATCTATCTACTATAATAAAAGAAGCTAACTTTTGGACACGTGTTATTAGTTGAAGGTATCCTCAAATGTATACTTATCTTATATTAACTACATAAATAATAAATAATAAATAATAAATTAATATTAAATTTTGTCATACTTTAATAAAATCTTATCCTCAAATCTAAATTGTTAATTTAATATATTTTTAAAACAAATATCTCTCTTTGCTACTTATCTTATATTAAATATATAAATAATAAATTAATATTAAATGTTATCCTAATTTATTAAAAATATAATTTTTTTATTATTTGTATACAAAATTATATTTATTCAACTCGTGTAAAACATGTGGTTTTTAAAAATATTTTTTTTATTATTTACTATTCAAAGTTACATTTATATAACCCGTGTAATACATGGAGTTTTTAAAGATATAACTTTTTATCATTTGCTATGTAAAATTAGATTTATTCAACACGTGTAATAAACGGAGTTTTTAATGATATATTTTTTTATTATTTGGTTGATTTTTCAACCCGACTATACATGAGTTTTTTAAAGATACGATGCTTTTATTATTTAATATACAAAATTACATTTGTACTACAGATGGTTTTAATGATATAACTCTTTTTTAGATCTATTCAACATGTGTAATATACGAGGTTTTTAAGGATGTAATTTTTTTATTATTTGGTAGATTTATTCAACCCGATTATACAAGCGTTTTTTAAAAATACGACATTTTTAGTATTTAGTATACAAAATTACATTTATTTAATCTGTGTAATGCACATGGTTTTTAAAGATATAATTTTTTTTATTATTTGATATATAAAAGTACAATTATTTAACCCGTACAATATACGTGGTTCATAAAAATATAACTTTTTATTATTTAATACATAAAATTACATTTATTCAACCTAACCCGTGTAATACACGGGGTTCTAACCTAGTAAAGTTTATAATAATTTTCAAACATGAAACATGTATATCATCATCGAATATTACCTGTTCCCATAATCCATATCTTTTTAACACATTAATTAAAAAAAGAAAAAAAAAAAAACTTAATTAAGATCCAACATTTATTTGTCCTTAAATATCTGTTCTTCTTTCAAAATTATACTCGTATTATTTAGACAATAGAACACGGTGAGATCCCGCATTTGTTTGTCCTTAAATCTTCATTCATATCTGTTGGATCGCTCAAAACATAGTCCGGTAACTTGTATCTATTACCTGTACAACACATTAACAGTTAAAAGTTAACCAATGTCATAACATGAATACTTATTATATGTTCATATATGCATGAAGAGTTGAATCGAATGAACGTACCAGTATCATCGAAGCATAGCGTCATGTCTCGATTCCCAAGTCTAATGTTATTCATGTCGATGATTTCTTGCTTACGCTCCAAGTCTTGGCCGCACTCAGCTGCCTCTTTAAGTGCTTCCCAGATTTCTGACATTTAATAAAACAAATTAACTTAATTTCTTTCCAAAAAAAAATGTCAAATTGTAGTTGTTTGTCAACAAAATGTTAACCTGGCCTTCCACCATTACGGCTTCGCCAAAAAGTATCGCGCGTCGCAGGAAGCTCGACATTTGAAAACCTTTCTTCATCACCACGCGTCCAAGACGGCGGACTTGTTACCCTGTTTTCGTCTGCAGGTTTCACGAGATAACCAAAACATTAAAGAACATGAAACCCTAAATAAGTACACTCAATATAACAAACATTCAAGAACTTGAAACCCTAAATATAACAAACATTCAAGAACTTGAAACCCTAAATATAACAAACATTAAAGAACTTGAAACCCTAAATATAACAAACATTAAAGAACTTGAGACGATCAAGAATACCATTAGCTGATCTACACTAAAATCTGTCCAAAGAAACAAGGAAAATGAAGAAATACTTACTGCCGATTTCGTATATCTTTGAATTGATCGAGTGTACCATTATGATGAATTCCTGATGTGAATTTTGGATTGCCAACTTTACTGCATTAGCAGTTTTGGAGGAGAGTGAATAAGAAGAAACAGGAAGCGTGGTATTTATAGTTGGTTATGAGAAAACCGGTCCCGCCCACCCTTTGAAAAAACCGGTCCAGCCCTTTGAAAATTCTTTTTATCTAAGTGAAAAGATTGGCTATGGAGAAATAGGAATCAAGTCTATGCCCAAAAATGAATGGACCACCATCTTTTTTCCTTAAATGAATTTTTTTTTTAAAACTGGTTTCATATTTTTCCTTTGATAAAACCGGTTCAGCCCTTTGAAAATTCTTTTTATCTAAGTGAAAAGATTGGTTACGGAGAAATAGGCATCAAGTCTATGCCCAAAAACATTGTTTGTTATTGATTATGATGTGATAAATAACATTGAGCTAAATTTGTATTTAGATTGAGTTAAATGAAAAGAAAATATAACATTTAATTGATATTCAATTAATTGGTTTATTCGGTTTATTAGGTTTCATATTTTTGAAACAAAAAACCCAACTGGGTTTAGATCGAAAACCAAAATTTGTCTCGGTTTAGTTTTTTGTTTAATCTATTTGAAATCAAATAGTGAGCGCCCTTGTTTTCAAGACTGTTTCCTTTCGCTCCTCTCGTCTTCTAACATTTTTCTTCTTTCTAAGAACTTAATAGTACTACTTTAATTTAGTTTCTTAGAAACCTAAAAGTATATATAACAGAAATATATCATAATAGTATGTGTTAATACTTATACGTTATTAAACGATAAACTATTTAGAATGCATCGATAAACCTTTTCAGTTTAACTCTTACATTTCTAAAACAGATTAAAATAATATCATATTGAACTGTTATTTAGAGTTACAATAGTTTGGTAAAAATAACAGTCATAAATAGTGTTATCATCCGTTTTACTTTCTTTGTTTCCTTAGTGGTGGATTCATGTTGGATGAAGGGTGAGCACAGGCCCACGTAGTTACCCTGTTTAATTGATTTGTGATCTTTTTGTTTGTACCCTATATATGCATGGTATATGGTACCACATGCTTTTGTTTCATTAATGGATACTTGGTTTGGGAAGAATCAGATGCAACACATCAAACGACGCTTTTGCTTTTTGGTGAAAGTGCTGATATTAGGAAAGTGTGGTTGCGACTGAAGCCGCAGAGTTGCGAGCTATGGGTTAAGAACACGGGAGCGAAGTACGGAATGTTCTAATAGGATTTTGTTGAACTTATTGTTATGGATATTTTTTAATCGGATTTTATTGAACTATTGTTATGGCTTTTGTTGAACTATTGTTACGGCTTTTGTTGAAACTGTTTGTTATGGATTTTGTTGAACTATTGTTACAGATGGTTTTTTTCTTATGTTTTTTTGAATTTTGGGTAAATTACACTTTTCATCCTTTATGTTTGTAGTGAGTTGCAATGGATGGCATTTAACTTTAATAATTATAGTCACGGTCCTTTATTTGGAAAACTTATTACACTCTACGTCATTTGACCCAAACAGGTTATAATTTTGAGTTAAATATGACAAAAAATACACACACACACACACACACACACACACACACACACACACACACACACACATATATATATATATATATAGAAACGGGATCAGGAGAAAACGCTCAAAAGTGTGAGAACGGTGAGAACGCTTCCTGGCCTAACACGTGTCACGCGGCATATAGAAGGGCGGAGGGGCTTTTTTGTCCTTTCATATTTTCTTTTTTTAAACTGGTGTCACATCCCGTTTCCATTTTTTTGGCGTTTAATAAATTCGCCGCGTTTTATTGTTTGTGAATCAGGATCATAGTTAATATTCTTGGCGTTTTAATTATGTTTTGGCGTTTTTATTGTTTTTTTTTTAATCAGGATTCATGTCTATGATGTAAAAAACATCAGTATTTTTCTTGATGTTTATTATATCAAGTAGGATACAGGTCTATAATTTGACAGACAATTATGACGTTTTGAAAAGATAAATAAATTCAGTTTTACATGTAGTGGCTTTTAATATAATAAATGTCCGGCAACAATGTTAGCGTCTCTTCATTTTACTGTTTAGCAATTATTGTTTCGTTCAATTTTCATCGGTGAATTAGTGTTGATTTTTCAGTAAACTTTGTTTGGCGTTTTTGGCGTTTTTTAGCAACATCGTGCTTTTGCTAGCTTCCGTTCTCTCAGTTTTCACACTATCAGTCGTTTTGTTGTTTTTTACGTTTTATATTAATTTTTTATTAAAGAATTAGATAATAAAATCAAAGAATTAGATAACAAACAATAGAAACTGAAAAAAATAAAAATTATAATCTAATTTCTCTTACAAATCTTCACTGTCATCAGCCTCTTCTACTTTAACCTGTTTTGGCGTTTTGAACCTGTTTTGAATAACTTATGTAGATCCTTTTTTTTCCTACATAACGCCCGTCTTCATTAAGGGGTAAAAGTCTTTTTTTCTTCGTTTTTTTCATGATAATTTGTCCATCTCATTCAGCAAAAGCTTATAGATATACCCACCTCAGAGTAGAATCCATTCAGCGAAACTTTATTCTGAACAATACTCAATAAAGAAGAAATGACGTTCCGCATCTGTGGCGTTTTAAAGTGAATGGTTTGTTGGAAAGATGGCGTTTATTTTTTTGGTGGTGTGATCAGTTGATTGTGCAGAGTCATCTATCTTATAGGATGTTTTTGGCGCGTAGTTTAGGCGGGATTTTTTATTTATAATAAAGGGTTATTGGATTTTAATAATCCTAAGTTTCACCAGTTGGCCGATAATAATCCCAACTTTAAAATTTCCCTCCAATAATCCCAACTTGTAAAAGTTTGGTCGTCATTGATCATTTTCTAACATTGGTGCACTTAAATCAATTAAGGAGTCTCTAGGTGTAATTGAATCTATTGAGGAGACCAAATTCTTATATGTTTGAAAAGGATCAATGGCGGCCAAATTTTTACAAGTTGGGATTATTGGAGGGAAATTTTAAAGTTGGGATTACTATCGGCCAACTGGTGAAATTTTGGATTATTAAAATCCAATAACCCTATAATAAATGATATTAATAAAGTAGCCGTCTTTTCAGTTACTCTGTGTATTTTTTACTGATTTTTTGTTCAGGTTTTTTATGAGTTTCTATGGTCTTAGACATTCTATCTTCCAAGTTTTGGCGTTTTTAATGGCTTTAAGTAGTTTTTGGCGTTTGTTTCCATTTTTAGCTTTTAATAATTCTTCTCAAATTTACTTTTATTATAGGTTGGGAGTTTTTGGCGTTTTACTTCATTATGACGTTTCACAATAATTATGACTTTTGGCGTTTTATTAATATAATATTATTTTTTTATTATAAGTTGAAAAATACATAACAAACAACAGAAAAAGAAAATTAAAAAAATAAAAATAGAAACAATTCATCTTTCAAATCTTCACTGTCGTCAGTCTCTTTCTTCTTTGAAACATGTTCACTGGCGCTTTGGCTTTGTCATGGTTGTGTTTTTTTTGGCAGTTTGGAAAGACAATATGACATGAGTTTTTTGTTTGAATATGTATCTTCAAACCACTCATTAGTATCATTCGTCTAATTCATGCCATTATAACATTCATCAATAACAAAGCACAAAAACTGACATAAGTCTGACCCCAGTATCTTTTTCTTGAAGTTTTGTCTATATCATTCAGCAAAATGTTATTTGAGTCGCAGCACCTCAGGAAAGAATGCATTTTCCGAAAATTCGCGTAGAACAATATTTAATATACAAGAAACGATTTTTGGCATTTTTGGCGTTTTCTGAGGAAATTGTGTATGTGAAAGAAAAGTCCATTTTTTTGGAAATTTTTTATATTTGAGAGATTTGGCGTTTTCTAAGATGATTGGTATATAGTAAAATATGGCGTTTTTTGAGTAGGTGTGTTTGATGTTTTGCATTTTTTGGCGTTGTAAGATGAATGTTATATAGTAGAAATATGGCGTTTTCAGGTTGGGGGAGGTGTGTTCTTGTGTATGAGAATGTTGTGTTTATATAGGGATGCGTTTTTGCCAGTAATGGCGTTTTATTCATTAGTTGCGTTTTGGAAAAATATATCGACAACTTTGTGTTGTCGGGATCGTCAAAAAACAGAGGAAACTCTACCCTTTTTTTTTTTTTTGTAAAGATCCGCGGGACGATACGTGTTTAATGGTAAAACGAAACCTATCAGATTCAAATAATTTTTATAACAATAACTATAAATATATATTTATTTTGGGCAACACTTCTATAATACTCATAATGGATTAATTTAGAATTATTATATAAACTATATAAAATATATGTATATATATATATATAAATATATACGTATATATCAACAAGCTATACTTTAAATTCCACTTCAAATTCTCCGTCATAATTCCGATTACTCATGCACCTTCGTTTGCCCATATAGGGTGACCTCGGTGTTCCATCCTCCTACTCTCATGCACTCGTCAACACATGGATAATCGGAAGACTTAGCAATTTTATGAGTATACTTGAACACCTCTTTACGTTTACCATTTTTTGGGGTGTAACATGTTTACTTATGAAACTTACACTTAAACTTTATTCGTAAATACACAAACATTCCTATTACATGCTTGCATACTTGATTACTTGATACTTTAAACTTGGGGCTAAACTTCTTGTGTTAGACTTATCATTAACTTCGTACGAGCCTATCCTTGACATATATAGCGCTATAAGATTAACGCACCGCCTGTAGACTTTGGGTTATGTCATGAGCTTATTGCGTTTCATCATTGGTTTGATTAGTTAAACACATGCCGACTTTATTGTTTATCTTGTATCAAGAGCTTGCCACATAGAATTGTTTGAAACTTATCTTTTATGCTATGTATGAAAACTTGTATACTCGCATTTGCTTTTGCATTGAATTTTTATTTTAAACATGTTACAGGTTGAAGACAACCATGCTTTGAAGTCTGGGGCGGAGACAACATAGAACCAGCTGTAGCACGGGCTACGGCTCAAAGTCGTGTTCGCAGTATTTCGCAGTGTTCATTTTTTGTTTTTTTTTCGATTTTATATAAAGGATACCCCTAAAAAAATACGAGAATACCCCTATAAAGGATTTTATATGAATACACCGTAATTTTTTTTTTTGGATACCCCTGGTGTTAAAGTCTAGCTCCGCCACTGTTTGAAATTGAAGTAGTGATGATGCTTAGATACACACCTAGACGTCTTAAGTTTTAATATGTTGTAGCAAAATTTTGTACTTGTTTGTTGTATTGTCATTCTTGTATTTTAAGTTGTCGCATTTGATTCAAATCTTTGTATTTGACTTTTAGAAATGAAATGAAATTTATTATTTAATTATTGTCGCCAATAGTGTTATGAAGTCTGTTGCAATCTTGTTTTTGTCTCACTCTGATGTTTTCACCATCGGTTGGGGTGTGACAATCACCGTTAATAACAATTTTAACTTTACCAAAACATATCGGTTTACCTTTTCTATTAACATACCTTAAAATACCATAACACCGCTATTATTCTTTAATATTTCAAAAAATCTAAATATTTTCATAACAGAGTCATACTTGCTACGAATGAAGTTGTACAGAAAGTAAATGATCACCTACTTTTATTGCTTCCCGACAAAGAAAAAGAATAACTAAGTTACATAAATTGGTTTATGTATAAAAATAATTTACTTGTGTATATTTATGCAGATATTGTAAAGTTATATAACTTCTATCTTTAGATCCGTGTAAGACTCGGGTTTATAATCTAGTTTAAAATAAAACAACTTATAAATGGTAGGCTTGAGAGTCGAACACAGATGGAAAACAAGAAAACAACTCATTTGCTACTCAACCAACCTATTTAATCTATTTAATAACTAAAACATTTACATAATATAAATTACCAGCAAGTTGGTGTTTTGAGGTGTTGTACCTCTTGTTTTGGGGGTTTTTCAAAAAAAAAAAAATTATATTTCATTTTAAACCCAAACTACTTGATTTTGTAGTTTTAACCTAAAAGCTTTTAGTTTTTTTTTTTTTTTTCTATTTAACCTAACAACTTTTTTACTTTCAACTTTGATCCCCTATATTTTTCATATTTTGCAAAATTTTTCGTTTTACGTTTAGTTCTAAATTTTACGAGTTAACACGGCACAATGTGTGTGTGTGTGGTTCAACGATTTTACGTTTTGTTATACGCTTCGTTCTAAATTTTGATAGTTAATATGGCGCAACATACGTGTGTGGTTCAGTGTATTTACGTTGTCTATTTTTTTTCTGTTTAACAAGTTCGTCACAACGTGCGAGTCCTAAATCGAGTTATTTAATTTTTTCTGTTTTATATGTCGGTCTAATTTCTCAACATTAAGATGCTGCAACTTCAATGTTGGTGGTCATTGGCTGTAATGTGATGTTGGTGCTATTTATCATGGTTTTACGCCCCCGCCGCAACGCAGAGGGCTTAATACTACTTAAATTGAAATTACATAGCTAGGATATCGTATTAGACTATGTGTAGTGGGAGGGGGAAGACCCTTGGGCGTTTTGTGCCATGCGGCGGTCCAGTCAGCAAGGGGGCTTTATAGGGCATTATCTTAAAATGGGTGTACTGGTAAATAGGGTGTAAGTATATATTTAAAAGTGAAATAAAAAAAAATCTATCCAACCATTTTTAAGGTTGCTGATGTTGGCAACAGCCTATTGGCCAAAGAAAACAAGGAGAGGCGTGGAAAAAAGGACGACATACCGATTTTTTTTGAAAAAAAAAAACCCAAAGGTCGGGTTAAAGGCGTGTTTGGACGTTGTTTTGTGAAAAAAAGGCCCCCAATTTTAGGCCACTACGGGTGTTCTCATAGGTAAAACACAATCACGAATGAAGTTTACATTTTAACTTTAAAAGTGGGTGCATATAATACTTGGAAAAGGTAGAAAGCAATGTTGACTATTGTGGATTTGTGGCATTGGTCCCAATATATAATTTGTTTGAATATAACTTCAACACCAAAATGGTCCCTATTACACATTTAACTTGTCAATGGAAATATACACAGCACAAACATTACCATCCGCATAACTTTTTGTCATGTTAGCATGCTTTGGTAAGAAATGAGAATGAAATGTGAGGGAAGTGTATGGATAAAACAACCTTGCCATTACTTTATTATGAATGAAACTAAAAAAAAGGAATTAGTAGTGGCTGCCACTTGACAGCCTTTGATTGGGCCAAGAAAAACTAACATTATAGGAATATATTCATGTACAGTTATTTCCAATTCCTTATTCAACAACCTCACGATTAAGGTTTCGCATTTATTTCTTTTTATAAATTTCTTTTATAGGTGAAATTTCATAATCATATAAAACAGAATGTTATACCCTTTTATAGTAGGGCAAAAGTTGAATCAAATAAAACAGAATGTTATACCTTTTATAGTAAAGCAAAAGTTGATCATATTATTCACGTATAATTCACGTATAGTATTTCGTGAGAATACTAATAAAGAAATCTTTTTAATGTCAATAACATTCTTTTCATTTATTTAGTAATAACAATGCCACATGGTATTTGTTTCTTCAATCTTAAATTTTTTTTATTTAATATATAATAAATATCACTTAGCCATATCTTAATCCCTAAAATAACAAATGTTTTAAAAATATCATTAAATCTCTTCTTCTAATATTAATATTAAATATAAATCTCTTCATCATAATATATATTATGAACATATATATTATTGATTAGTTTTATTTAGATACACAAAATATTTTAGATTTTCGCAATAAATGAATAACAAAATATTCTAAATTAGTATTAGCGATAAAAACAGTTAATATAAATTAGATTATTGCAATTGTAAATATAATATATTTGAACATTATAAATACTAATTATATTGATTTTCTTTCTTCAAGTATTTATACGAGTAGCAATTAATTTAAAAATAATATTAGTTAAATAAAAAAAAAAAATAATTAGTTCTACAATAATTCTAATGGGTATCTAATATTATAATTAAACAATAGTGATTTTTTAAGATATGTTATGAATTATATTAATTAATTAATAATATTATTAATATATTATTTATTACATTAATATCTAATATTATTATCATTAATATATTATTATGTATTGTATTGCATTGCATTGTATTGTATTGTATTGTAAATAACTTCAATGTTCAGATGATGTAAAGATAATTAGGTTCTCATGTCCCTAGTTTTGGTTATTCATGGGTTCGATCAATCCAAACCAATCGGAGAACATATCCACATTTGCATTTATGACTCTATGTAACGCTTTGCATAATTATACTTTCCTATTTTAGCAAGTCTTGTTGTACTTTCCATTTTTAGACACTTGTACTCTTGTTGTATTCCATTTCGTTTCACTTTGTAATCCGAGACAGGTGATCATAATGAAAAAGCAATTATTTTTAATCATAATTGTGTTAATCATGTTAAACTTATGTGCGAACTTGTAATCAAATTTCACATTTTGAACGATATGTTATGCATGAGTCTTGATTCTTCATTACACATTGATGCTTGATACTCGAAAAATCGGTTGAAACACGTAAAATAATCAAAGTTGGAAAACAAAATATTGAAAACAAGTCCATCCGTACGAATGGAGTTGATTCGTACGAACGGACCTTGCGCATTCGTGCTAAAATTTAGGAAACCCTAGTGTACCCCCGAATCTATAAATAGAACCCCATCTCTTCATTCCAATTCGCTCAAATCCTTGCAAACACTCCCAATCTGCTGTTGGCGACCAGAATTGTTGTAAGGGTTCCTCATTTTCTTACTTATTCATTTCTTGAGTTTTCAATCACAAACTCAAACATTTTTACAAACTCTTTGATTCAAACTATCTCGAAGATGGTTTCCACACGTTTTATGTAACACCCCGAAAATATAAATCTTTATATTAGAAATTTAAGAATTTCATAAACAAGAATTGACCATCTAGAAATTTTAACCTAGTTAAAATTACAAGCCTAGAAATAACTAACACTAGGTTAAAAACACTAGTACTTAAAGTTAGATGATAAGTGAGGGACTAAGCTTGCCAAAAATGAAAGTTAAATGCTGATTTGTAACAAAACTCACCAAACACACCATTTTGGGTGTGTCTGGTCGAACAACATGAAAGGGGCGACCAGGGTGTTCTCCAAACTCTAGCTTCACACTAAAATTTGCAAAATTGAAGCCTCAAATCCGTCCCAAATCGAATCCTAAACACAAATTAGTAATCACCTCGTCGTAAGGATCAAAAGGTATGTAAAATCTTGGTACTTTGATACATCATGAATTCTAGGTTAATTGTGAAAAACTGAAATTGAGCCTAGATATGCCATGCATGAATGAATGTTGACTTAATATGATGTCTAGAGTTAAACCCTAGGTGATTCCTTGTGAAAACTTTGCATCATGTTTGTAAGGTTTGGGGTTTACATGTTAGGAGACTAATGAGCTTAAAGGAAGCTTGATGAATACTAGAATTATGACTATTGTTATAGTGAAATCTGAATTTGGTAAAGTAAATTCAGAAATATAGATGTCAAGATGTATATGAAATTACTAATTTAGTGAAATTAGATGTTAAATTACAAATCATGAACTTGGTAATGATTATAGAAGAATCTGACCCGTTAGGTGTTTGTTGAAATGCCTAAGTGATGATTTAAATGTTTAAAAATAGGATAAAAACGCAGATTTGATTGTTATAGAGAATTATGCGTTAAAACTTACGAAAGAGTTCTAAACTTGTTGAGAAATTGAACTCTTTAGGTAAAGAATCCGGAACGTCCAGCGGACACGCCGGGGGAGATACTCACTTGAAGGGTGTGCTATAAAGGTATGTAACTTGACCCGTTACATTAAGTAAATTTGATGATGTTCACACTAGTAGTCGTATTATAGAATAAAAGTTGTTTTGAGTTGAAGTAATAATGTCGCAATAGTGAATAAAAGGTCAAATTTGATTGGAATTCGTTGGTGGTCGTAACAAAGGAAGATTCCTTAGACTAGCCAAACGGGTCGAATAATCAAGTATAGCATGGTTAATGCTTCGAAATATGATTGATTGATTTTTGATATGGGTCAATATATAACATGTTAAAACTACGAGATTTTAATGTATTGGTTTGTTAGAAAAGCGAAAATCCGAGAGTTTGGGTTTGAGTGCAATGAGCAAAACAAACAAAATTTTGGATTTCCAGAAGCTACCGTAAGTTACGGTAGTACCGTAACTTACGGTAGAGGCCAGATGTTTACGGCAGGTTTCACCTGTTTTACGGTGGACCAAAAAAATTTCCAGAACCTACCGTAACTTACGGTGACACCGTAAGTTACGGTGGAACCAGAAATGTTCAGAATTTTATTATTTTAAAAGTTGATGTTGAATCTTGGATTATGTACTTTATAAAAATCTTCAAAACTAACGTTTTAAAGGTTTTGACCATAGGTAACAAGGTGGATTTTATGGATGACGATTAAGCGTATGATGAAGAACCGAACACTACATTTTGAAGCTTCCGCAATGTTTTAATCTTTAGTAGTCTTTGTGTGTAGGTTGTAAACACTTGTTAATCTACTTTTGAAATGTTTTAACTTAATCATTAGTTGATTAAGGTTGACGTACTTATGAACTCCGTTAATGAATGTTATGTTACTTAACCAAAATATTTAATAGAAATGATGTAAAAAATTTTTTAAGGGTGTTACAAGTTGGTAATCAGAGCTTAAGGTTGTTAACAAAGTGTTCGGTTCAAGCTTGATCGATCGTCCGGTAAGAATTAACTTATTTTGTTAATAAATTATGTATTATGTAAAGAATGAGAAACGAACAAATATGCATGAAAAGAGTGTGTAAGCTCATTCAAATACAAGAAATGCATAAAACAAGAACGATTAAATCAAGTTATGAACTTGATTGAATCAAAACAAGAACGATTAAATCAAGTTATGAACTTGATTGAATCAAAACAAGTAAAGCATGTGTTATAAATGGAATGTTTAACAACTTATGTAAACATTTCAGAAATAGAGATGGCAGATAGAGGTAATGATGATGCGGTGCCAAGAGTCACCGAACAAATGAGAGAAGTGATTGCCGAAGAGGTTGGAAAGGCGATCGAAAACAGTTTGTCGGGCTTTATTGATAAAATTCAAAACACAGTTTTATCAATAGTAGAAGAGAGAATCAAGAAATTGGAAGATGATTCAAATTTAGCAAAGGAAAAGCATGGAGGACGAAAGCCTTGTTCATACAAGGAATTCATGGCCTGTAAACCACCAATATATAATGGGGAAGTTGACCCAATAGTGTGCCAACGATGGCTAAGTGATATCGAAGGGGTATTCGAGAGGACCCATTGTGACAAAGATGACTACGTAGCCTATGGTACGGGTCAACTAAGGAGTCAAGCGAAAGATTGGTGGGATAACAAAAAGAGAGAGATCGGTATTGAAGCTGCTAAGGTCATGACTTGGGAAGAATTCAAGACGCCATTTCTTAAGCATCATAGCCCCAAAGCGGTTATGAATAAAATCAAGGAGGAGTTCATGCAACTTAGGCACAAGAGTGAAACCATAGACAAGATTACGGCAACGTTTATGGATAAGATGAAGTTTTGCGATGATCTAGTGACGAATGAAGAACAAAAGATATACTACTACCATAACATGTTGAGTGCTGAGTATAGGGAATTTATCACCCCTTCCAAATACGAGACTCTTACCGAGATCATAAATGCTGCTCGGGAAAGGGAGATCGAATTGAAAAAGAGCATTGAAAGGGGTGAACGGAAAGCACAAGATGTAAACCCAAGCCCTGCTAAGAAGGCACGAATAAACGAAACCGCAAA
Source organism: Helianthus tuberosus (assembly GCA_030545235.1). Taxonomy (NCBI): domain Eukaryota; kingdom Viridiplantae; phylum Streptophyta; class Magnoliopsida; order Asterales; family Asteraceae; genus Helianthus; species Helianthus tuberosus. The sequence continues at coordinate 28,549,544 of CM060437.1, read as the reverse complement.
GAAATTTGATACGAAAGGAGGGTCGCCAAGTTGCAGAATCTGCGGAAAGGGTCATAAAGGCGAATGTCGTTACAAGGATAAGCCTTGTCCCATATGCAAAAAAACGGGACATATGGCTATATCGTGCCCGGAGAAAGTGACGGTTTGTTATAATTGTTATCGTACGGGCCACAAGAAGTCGGAGTGCCCGGAACTTGCTGGAAAGAAAGATGGGCAGGAACCGAAAGGTGAAGCCCCAAAAGCAAAGGCAAGATCTTTTCAACTGACCGCCGCAGAAGCGAAGGTTGAACCTGGCGTGGTCTCAGGTATATTTGCTGTAAATTCGATTCCTGCACGCGTGTTATTTGATACGGGTGCGAATAAATCCTTTGTTTCATATGGATTTATTCGACATCCTTCATTTGTTCTAACAAAATTACCTGTGCCCTTAGAAGTAGAGATAGGTAATAACAAGAGCTTTATTGTTTGTGATGTATGTGAAAATTGTAAACTGAGCATTGATGACGAAGAATATTTGATAAACCTAATCCCGATGTCAATGGGAGAATTTCAAGTAGTCGTTGGGATGGATTGGCTATCTCAACATCATGCAAAGGTCGTGTGTTTTCGTAAAGAGATAAAACTAACATCTCCGAGCGGAAAACACGTCACCATTTATGGCGAAAAAGGTGGCAACCCCATAGTATGCTCAATGTTGAAAGCTCACAAGCTTATGAAGCGAGGATGCAAGGCATTCATGATATACGCTAATGAGCCCGAAAAAGAATCACGAAAGATTGGAGATGTACCAGTAGTACGAGATTATGAAGATGTGTTTCCGGAGGATTTACCGGGGATACCGCCTGAACGGGAAATAAAGTTCGGGATCGAATTGATTCCGGGCGCGAAACCCGTAGCAAAAGCCCCGTACCGACTTACACCGTCGGAATTACAAGAGTTGATGTCCCAAATCCAAGACCTGCTTGACAAGGGATTCATAAGGCCGATTGTGTCTCCTTGGGGCGCACCGGTGTTGTTCGTGAGAAAGAAAGACGGGAGCATGCGCATGTGTATCGATTACCGGGAGTTAAACAAACTCACGGTAAAGAACCGATACCCGCTCCCGAGGATAGATGATTTATTCGACCAACTACAAGGTGCGAACTGGTTTTCAAAAATTGACCTTAGATCGGGGTATCACCAACTAAAGGTCAAAGAAGAAGATGTGCCGAAGACAGCTTTTCGCACAAGATACGGACATTACGAATTCCTCGTGATGTCATTTGGGCTAACAAATGCACCTGCGGCTTTCATGGACCTCATGAACCGGGTTTGCAAACCAATGTTGGATAAGTCGGTCATCGTGTTTATCGATGATATCCTGGTGTATTCAAAAAGTGAAGTTGAACACACACATCACTTGCAAGAAGTATTAGAGACACTGAGATGAGAGAGGTTATATGCAAAATTCTCTAAATGTGCCTTTTGGTTACGAGAGGTACAATTTCTTGGCCATGTCATAAGTGCCGACGGAGTATTGGTGGATCCGTCAAAGATAGAGGCTGTGTCAAAATGGAATTCCCCGAAAAACCCTTCGGAAATTAGAAGCTTTTTGGGGCTTGCGGGATATTATAGGAGATTCATTCAAGATTTCTCCAAGATTGCGTCACCGCTAACAAAATTAACCCAGAAGAAAGAAAAGTTCATTTGGGGTGTAGATCAAGAAAGGGCGTTTCAAACACTAAAAGAGAAGTTAACTCAAGCTCCGGTACTGACATTGCCGGACGGAGTCGAAGACATGGTGGTTTATTCGGATGCTTCATTATCGGGGCTCGGGTGCGTGTTGATGCAACGGGGCAAGGTAATAGCCTATGCCTCGAGACAATTGAAGATACACGAGAAGAAATATCCCACGCACGATCTCGAGTTGGCTGCGGTGGTATTTGCATTAAAAATATGGAGGCATTACTTGTATGGGGTAAAGTGTACCATATTCACCGACCACAAGAGCTTGAAATACTTCTTTGATCAGAAGGAGTTAAATATGCGACAAAGGCGATGGCTGGAAACGGTGAAAAACTACCATTGTGAAATACATTATCACCCCGGAAAGGCTAATGTAGTAGCGGATGCTCTGAGCAGAAAAGCGGACTACGTCCCAATACGAGTAAGGTCGATGCAACTCGTGGTGACCTCGGGTATACTTGAACGTATTCGAGAGGCGCAGTTAGAAGCAGTAAAAGAAGAGAATTGGAAGAAAGAAAGAATAATTGGTCAATTGAAAGATTTATCGGATGGGAATCACGGGTTGAAGACTCGATCCGGAAGGATATGGGTCCCACATACTTGTGGAGTGAAGACGCTTCTACTTAATGAAGCTCATAAATCCCGTTATTCAATTCATCCGGGTGCGACCAAGATGTACAATGATTTGAAACAAAATTATTGGTGGCTCGGAATGAAGAGGGATGTGGCGAAGTATGTGGAAAAATGCTTGACATGTTTACAAGTCAAGGCGGAGCACCAGAAACCATATGGCAAACTCCAACCGTTAGAAATTCCGGTTTGGAAATGGGAACATATTACAATGGACCTATTAACCAAGTTGCCTAAGACGAATCGGGGTTTCGATGCCATTTGGGTAGTGGTGGATAGATTGACGAAAAGTGCTCACTTCATTCCGATTCGTGAGACTTATACGTCAGAAAAGATGTCAGAAGTTTACACTAATGAAATAATAGCACGTTATGGGGTTCTGGTATCCATTGTGTCTGATAGGGATACCCGGTTTACTTCGAATTTCTGGCGAGATTTCCAAGAGCAAATGGGAACCAAATTGTTCATTAGCACTGCGTACCATCCTCAAACGGATGGACAGAGTGAAAGAACGATACAAACATTGGGGGATATGCTACGGGCATGTATAATCGACTTTGGAGGAAGTTGGGATGTTCACCTACCATTAGTCGAGTTTTCGTATAATAACAGCTACCAATCTAGTATTAAGATGGCACCGTACGAAATGCTTTATGGTAGGAAGTGTCGAACCCCGGTATGTTGGGGTGAAGTGGGTCCACGTGAACTTGCTCATCAAGATATAGTACGGGCCACGAATGAAAAGATCGATATAGTTCGGGCACATTTGAAAGCAGCTCAAGACAGGCAAAAGGCGTATGCTGATAAAAGGAATAGGCCAATCGAATTCCAGGTTGGTGACATGGTCATGCTAAAAGTTTCCCCATGGAAGGGCGTTATTAGATTCAGAAAAAGGGGGAAGCTAAGCCCGAGGTTTATTGGGCCATTTAAAATTATCGGGAGAGTTGGTAAGGTAGCTTACCGTCTTGAGCTACCGGAGGAACTAAGTGGAATCCATGGCATGTTCCACGTGTCATAATTAAGAAAGTGTCTAGCAGACGAAACGGCCTATATCCATTACGATTATATCGAAGTGGATAATAGTCTGAATTATGCGGTGAGACCGGTGGAGATTTTAGACCGAAAGATCAAACATTTACGAAATAAACAAATTGACCAAGTCAAAGTCAAATGGGAGCATAGGAAAGGTTCGGACACTACGTGGGAGTCCGAAGAGGAGATGCGACGGCTTTACCCTACTTTATTTGGTACGTAATTAGGTTTCGGGGACGAAACCCTTTTTAAGGGGGGTGGACTTGTAACACCCCGAAAATATAAATCTTTATATTAGAAATTTAAGAATTTCATAAACAAGAATTGACCATCTAGAAATTTTAACCTAGTTAAAATTACAAGCCTAGAAATAACTAACACTAGGTTAAAAACACTAGTACTTAAAGTTAGATGATAAGTGAGGGACTAAGGTTGCCAAAAATGAAAGTTAAATGCTGATTTGTAACAAAACTCACCAAACACACCATTTTGGGTGTGTCTGGTCGAACAACATGAAAGGGGCGACCAGGGTGTTCTCCAAACTCTAGCTTCACACTAAAATTTGCAAAATTGAAGCCTCAAATCCGTCCCAAATCGAATTCTAAACACAAATTAGTAATCACCTCGTCGTAAGGATCAAAAGGTATGTAAAATCTTGGTACTTTGATACATCATGAATTCTAGGTTAATTGAGAAAAACTGAAATTGAGCCTAGATATGCCATGCATGAATGAATGTTGACTTAATATGATGTCTAGAGTTAAACCCTAGGTGATTCCTTGTGAAAACTTTGCATCATGTTTGTAAGGTTTGGGGTTTACATGTTAGGAGACTAATGAGCTTGAAGGAAACTTGATGAATACTAGAATTATGACTATTGTTATAGTGAAATCTGAATTTGGTAAAGTAAATTCAGAAATATAGATGTCAAGATGTATATGAAATTACTAATTTAGTGAAATTAGATGTTAAATTACAAATCATGAACTTGGTAATGATTATAGAAGAATCTGACCCGTTAGGTGTTTGTTGAAATACCTAAGTGAGGATTTAAATGTTTAAAAATAGGATAAAAACGCAGATTTGATTGTTATAGAGAATTATGCGTTAAAACTTACGAAAGAGTTCTAAACTTGTTGAGAAATTGAACTCTTTAGGTAAAGAATCCGGAACGTCCAGCGGACACGCCGGGGGAGATACTCGCTTGAAGGGTGTGCTATAAAGGTATGTAACTTGACCCGTTACATTAAGTAAATTTGATGATGTTCACACTAGTAGTCGTATTACAGAATAAAAGTTGTTTTGAGTTGAAGTAATAATGTCGCAATAGTGAATAAAAGGTCAAATTTGATTGGAATTCGTTGGTGGTCGTAACAAAGGAAGATTCCTTAGACTAGCCAAACGGGTCGAATAATCAAGTATAGCATGGTTAATGCTTCGAAATATGATTGATTGATTTTTGATATGGGTCAATATATAACATGTTAAAACTGAGAGATTTTAATGTATTGGTTTGTTAGAAAAGCGAAAATCCGAGAGTTTGGGTTTGAGTGCAATGAACAAAACAAACAAAATTTTGGATTTCCAGAAGCTACCGTAAGTTACGGTAGTACCGTAACTTACGGTAGAGGCCAGATGTTTACGGCAGGTTTCACCTGTTTTACGGTGGACCAAAAAAATTTCCAGAACCTACCTACCGTAACTTACGGTGACACCGTAAGTTACGGTGGAACCAGAAATGTTCAGAATTTTATTATTTTAAAATTTGATGTTGAATCTTGGATTATGTACTTTATAAAAATCTTCAAAACTAACGTTTTAAAGGTTTTGACCATATGTAACAAGGTGGATTTTATGGATGACGATTAAGCGTATGATGAAGAACCGAACACTACATTTTGAAGCTTCCGCAATGTTTTAATCTTTAGTAGTCTTTGTGTGTAGGTTGTAAACACTTGTTAATCTACTTTTGAAATGTTTTAACTTAATCATTAGTTGATTAAGGTTGACGTACTTATGAACTCCGTTAATGAATGTTATGTTACTTAACCAAAATATTTAATAGAAATGATGTAAAAAAAAAAAAATTTAACGGTGTTGCATTTTACTTGGGCAAACTGTAGTGGAGCATCACTTAAACGAGACTGAACCAAATTTCTTAAGTAAATCATAACATTTTACAACTTAATTATAATGTTCTTACACGGTCTTGGTGGAATCCGGAATCCATTAGACTCTCAACTCATCTCATAGTTAAGAGTCTGCATTGAGATTAATTTCCATCAAGAAATGATCTGTTTTGATGGATCAAACATAGTTTTACCATGAACAGTCAGTCCGTACGAATGGACTATGTCCATCCGTATGAACAGACCCTGTCCATACGAACGGACTCTATTCTTTTCTTCTGTTTTGATTTTCTATTCTGTTCACACACTTGTTTGTCATCGTTTAAACGTTTTATCTACTGATTTAAATGCACTAAAAAAATACTTCAACATTTTCAATCAAATCGGTTAAAACTGAAACCTCTCGCAATGTTAACTGGACAATGTCCATTCTTACGAATCTATTTTAACCACAGCTTTTACACCCGATCATTTTATTTACTGTTTACATCATTTACCTTACTGTTTTAATAATAAAATCAGTTTGCAACACACTTTAATCAGTAGATTCGTGATTCAAACCTTGATCCATACGAATCAACCTGTCCATCTGTACGAATCAACCTGTTACCAAATTAAAACTGTTTTATCCGCTGTTTTAACATTAGATCATTTTATTCACTGTTTTAAACTATTTTTCTTACTGTTTCACGAATCAAATTAGTTTGTATCAAACATAAACAGTCGGTTCGTTTTTAAAAGTCCATCCGTACGAATAGACCATGCCATCCGTACGAATGGACCATGCCATCCGTACGAATGAACTGTTATGTGTTTAAACTTGTATGATTTCGTGTATTTCAACGATCTGACCCGACACTCTTTCACATCAGAATACTTACACTCTTGTCCACCCATTTCAGTGTAATCTCGGTGCTCGAATGTTCTACAATCCAACTCGCCGTTTAGTTTTACCTTAGGCAAAAATGTGAGTATATTCGATTCCATTTTCGTTTTAAACACTTTTGGGTGCAACATGTACATTGTACAAAAACACGCAACAATTGAGACTTGTTCAATCACACTCTATCCACGTTTAAACATGAAAACATGTGATACTTGTTAATCTCATATGCTATGCATACATTTGTGCCTATATGCTCATTAACTTTGCTAGCCTACCTTGACAATTATAGCGCTATAGGATTAACGCACCGCCCTTGAGTCTTGGGGTATTGTTAAGTAAAACATGTTACACCCTCTTTGTTTTGACAATGTTGGGTAATCAAGATTGCATTGGAAACTTGGGTTTGACATATAGTTCACACCGTTTAGCATATTACTAACTTGTATGCATTATTCATGTTGGATATGAGCACATTGAAACTTTTATTATTATACTATGTATCAAACTTGTATACTCGCCAGCATTATTGTTGATCATTATTTTAATACATGTTGCAGGTTGAAAGATGAAATTAGTGAAGAACAAAGTTAGGGTGGACATAGAAACACACCTTAGAAATAAACTATGTTTTGATTCTATGTTTTGATACAATTTGCTTGGTTTTGAACGATGTATGACAATTTAGTATTTTATGAAATTTTGAATTAATTATATTGTCACAAATAGTGTTATAATGCTTTGAACGATTTATTTTCGTCTCACTCTGATGTTTCCGCCATCGGTTGGGGTGTGACACTCTAATTTTCAGATCTATTATCAAAATGCATATCAGGATTTCAAAATTTAAAAAATAGTCAATCTCAATGTATCCATGTTCATCTAAATGGCAATCAATAAACATCACCGCTAACAACAATTTTAACTTTACCAAAGCATATCGGTTTACCTTTCCTATTAACATACCTTAAAATACCATACCACCGCTATTATTCTTCAATATTTCAAAAAATCTGAATATTTTCATAACAGAGTCATACTTGCTACGAATGACGTTGTACAAAAAGTAAATGATCACCTACTTTCATTACTTCTCGACAAAGAAAAACAATAACTAAGTTATGTAAATTGGTTTATGTATAAAAATAATTTACTTGTGCATATTTATGCAGATATTGTAAAGTTACATAATTTCTATCTTTAGATCTGTGTAAGACACAGGTTTATAATCTAGTGTAAAATAAAACAGCTTATAAATGGTAGGTTTGAGAGTCGAACCCAGATGGAAAACAAGAAAACAACTAATGTACTACTCAACCAACCTATTTAATAACTAAAACATTATCTATACTTTCTACAAAAGGAAAAATGATCATTGCATCATAATGTTTACGTGGCAATCAGATAGGTTGTCCAACAATGCCTGTCTGATGTCATTATTGCATTATAAATCTTAATATTTTCAGTTTTATATTTAATATTTAATTTATATAAAATACAAAAAATAAACCAAACACCTGCCCCATTCAATCTTCTCATATAAGCATTTTCTTTTCGTTTCTCTCATCATATTTCATCACACTCTCATCTTCTCTCATTTCCAATTTTGAAATTTGAATTTAACCATGTCAAGACAAGTTGAGAACAACAATCTGAGTTTTGTTGATGATTTGAACCCTGCAAAAGACACGTGGAACATGAAGGTGCGAATCATCTGAAAATGGAATCAAGGTTTTAAGATGGATCTGATCTTCATTGATGAGAAGGTAATGTGTATTTGTGTTTTTCATAAGTGTATAACATGATTCCATGGATGTATATGTCTGATTTCCTATTTCTAGGATTTATAGGGTTGTATCATAAAAACACAGATTGTTCAAATGTTCTTGAGCTTTGTACGGTAGGCTATTGAGGATGTATATGTTTGATTTTTTCTTTCTATCAGAGTCTGTAGGTTTGTATGCTAAAAAATACTTTGTTTAAATGTTCTTCAGGGTGTTCAGATTCAAGCTGGTATTAAGAGTCATTTGATACGTGTTTTTGACAGAAAACTTCAAGAGGATTATGTTGTTATTCTATCCAAATTTGCTGTCGGTGAAAACAAGGACCAATACAAAGTTGTAGCACATAATTACAAAATCAACTTTTATCGATGTACAACTGTTACACGTGTGAGAAATTGGCAAGGTGTTGAATACGCTTTGAACTTCATCCCATATAAAGATACTCTTCAAGGAGAGGCAACAAAATCTTTGAGTGTTGGTACTGTATATTTTTTTAATTATGTCTTCTCTATATCAAATTAGAAATTTTTACTTAGTCTGTTGTATAATGTGATCATATAGATGTTGTTGGATCTGTGGTTTGGTGAGGGGCTCTTGAATTCTTAGGACGACCTCCTAAAGAAACTAAGAGGATGAATTTCGATATTCAAGACTTGGAGTAAGTGGTCATGTAGATGTTCATTCATTACTAACATGAGCGTGTCGTCCCGATCAGTCAAAACCCAATTAAACCTAGGTAGCTAGGGTAAGTCAAGTATCGTATCCACGAAGAGCATGTGGTCAGTATCGCACGACCTGTTCGATTAGTTAGACTAGCTATTTACAAATATGTACAAAGTGATTATGAAGTTTGCTAATTTTATTTGTTTGTTTGGTTTTGGAAATAAATCGGAGTGAACCGAAAAATTGATGTTTTTCTTAAAACATGTGATTAACTAAGATTGTAAACTAAACTAAATGGTTGAAACAATAAATTAGAAACAAGTTCCACACCTGGTTTCGGTAATTGCAAACCTAGGGTTTCTACAAGTTTTAAACTCAACTCAATTGCATAACGATTAATGGATTTATTGTGCCGTGACTTAGGTGCCGATAACTACCAAATTCCCGAAGAAAGGACAAGAATGCACTTTGTAATCAACACAAGTAAATCCTAACCACGACAACACATAATTACACATAACCATTTCGCAAAGTCATAACTTTATAATCGTTCGACAGTTTACGAATACGAAAAAATGCAAACAATTGTCTATGGTTTACAAAATCAACACAAATTGTCACAAAGTTGAATCACATAACAATTCAAAACCCTAGATAAAACAACTACCTACACATCTGTCACACCCCGAAATATCAGAGCTGGCGTTACTGGACTGGTATCTTCATTGCACAGCGGAAGCAAAATAATGCTAAGACTTCTAGAAAACGAATGCCCACTAAGTACTCGAATCCTCATGGTTCTCCTATTCCAACCATTCCGTAGTTTGAAAAAATATTAACCTGAGAAAGAACATGCGAAAAAAGTCAACATAAGGTTGAGCGAGTTCATAGTTTGTTTTGAAAAGATTTAAAACAAATCTTTTTGATAACCGGCTTAAAAGTTGTTGAGAAAAATATGGTAAAATAATTTTCTCGGCATGATATATGAAAACTGTGAGTCTAGCTCACAAGAGTCTTTGTGAATTGCACGAGAGGGAATGGGCCGTGTCCAAAAGAGTCTTTGTAAGCAGGACCAACCCGTACTCTTACTTATACATAAGTAAAAAAAAAACGTTACCCAAGTTCGTAAATCATGTATTTGTGAGTTTTTATCAAATGAATCTTAAAAACATTTGAAAATCCGAGTATCAAAAACTGGTATGTAAGCGTCTATGAACAGATCATTAATGTTTTGCAATGACATTAATATATGCGGCGACATAGGAAGCACTCAACCCTAGCGAATTTCCTCCGGTCCACCCGGTTAGAACAACAAAAGCACTATATGGGCCACACAAGGACCCAAGAGTAGGGCTCGCTACACCCGATAGATCTACCACTTTTGCCCTCGGTCTTATACAAGATTAATGGCACTTAAGAGAGATTACTATTCGCTCACAGTCCATTCCCTAGCTTAACCATACCCTACCTAGTTAATGTATAATGTGTGAGTTATTGGGCCTAGTCCATGTCCTTGGGCCTAGCCCACGTCATTCGTATTACTAAAATTCATGCATGTTTCGAAAAAGAACAATTATGTCTTTATAAAACCGGTATGTTTAGCATGGTCTTTTCGTAAACCATTCAAATTCGCGAAATTCATTTGCAACATGGTTTATAAATATGTGTTTTTCGTTTACCAAAATGTTGTGTGATTTTGCAAAACTTGCATGTCTTCCCACCACCGAAAACATTTTATAAAAATGTAAAACAGTAAAAAGCAGGGGTTATGAACTCACCTGATCAGTAGAGCATAATACTCCATATACCAAATAATGACAACCCCAAGCTTGAAATAACCTTCTCATGTCCTACTACATGTAAAGGATACCTTAAAGTCTAATCTAAATACCCTAACATAAAAGTTGGTCATGTATAATATTCACCCAACTAGCAAGACTTGATAGGAATACTTGTCGTGTCTCAAATGTTTTGATTTAACGAACCGTTGGTGATATATCATTATGTTTCGAAAGTAAATATATATGTATTCATATAGAATATATATATATAGGGGAAGGTTCATTTGAGAGGAAAATTAATTTGAGAATAAAAAGAACAAAGGGTATAATTGTCAAACATTAAATAGTTTTTTCTCATCTCATTTATGATTGTTTTTTTAACTAATTAATTAGTCATAAAGACTATCATCCTCCACACTAAATTTTTTGCCTACACGCATCAAAATTTATCCTACACGTTTTGAAATTTATCCTATACATATTAAATTTATCCTACACACCTCGTAATTCATCATACACATCACGTAATTCATCCTACACTTTAAATTAATTTTCTTTTGTTCTTTAAAAAAATATATTTTTTAAAAATAAGTTACAAATTTAATGTAGTTAGTTATTAAAAAGAAAGACTACCAATTAATGATATATTTAAGTTTACCAATATACCCTTACACTAATATTAAATGCAAAAATTAAATGAAGTAAAATGAAGAGTTCTTATTGGTTGAAATTTATTCTTTTTTATTCTTACAAAAAATTTCTTCTCATTTGAACCTTCCACTATATATATATATATATAGGGGACCGCTAGAATGAGAACCACCCCGAGTTATGAGAACCGCGAGAACCACACCATCCGGGCCGCCGTTGACCAAATTTTTTTTTTTACAACTAGATGTGTGTATTATAAACACATTCGTAAAAAAAAATTTAAACGGCGCGGCCGAGGGGGTAGTTTTTTACACCACAAGTTTGGTGTTTTTATTTTTATTTTTTTTGTTTTTTTTTTTTTACACCAAACTTGTGGTGTAAAAAACTACCCCCTCGGCCGCGCCGTTTAAATTTTTTTTTTTACGAATGTGTTTATAATACACACATCTAGTTGTAAAAAAAAATTTGGTCAACGGCGGCCCGGATGGTGTGGTTCTCGCGGTTCTCATAACTCGGGGTGGTTCTCTCTCTCTCTCTATATATATATATATATATTAAAATGTTGTAACACGCCCTTATATTCTAGTAAGAAATCGATGGTAGGCCAATGAAACGATGATATTTATATACTTTAACTCGAGGTCGTAACTCGTCTAGTACGGTAATTAAATATATATAACTTATATATTTATGTTAGGAAAATATATCTTGAAATATACCTCGCATTATATAAATAAAGTAATGCATGCTATATTTCTATATATTTAACTTCAAAAACATCATACGTGTAAAATTAAAAGATGGTTTCGTGTCCCGACCAAGTATATGTACCTATCCTTAAAAAAAAAAAATATATATATATATATAGGGGGATGTTCATTTGAGAAGAAAATTAAATTGAGAAGAAAAAGAACAAATGGTACAATTGTAAAACATTAAATAGTTTTTCTCTTAACTCATTTATTATTATTTTTGACTAATTAATTAGTCAAAAAGACTATCATCCTCCACACTAAAATTTTTGCCTACACGCATCAAAATTTATCTGACACATACTGAAATTTACCCTACACATACTGAATTTTATCCTACACAACTCGTAATTCATTCTACACACCTCATAATTTATCCTGCACTTTAAATTAATTTTTTTCTTCTTTGAGAAGATATATATATTTTTTTTGAAAATAAGTTACAAATTTAATTTAGTTAGCTATTAAAAAGGAAGACTAACAATTAATGATCTATCTAATTTTACCAATATACCCTTAAACTCATATTAAATACAAAAATTAAATAAAGTAAAATGAAGCATTCTTATTGGTTGAAGTTTGTTCTTTTTTATTCTTACAAAAAATTTATTCTCATTTGAACCCTCCACTATATATATATATATATATATATATATATATAGGGGAGGATTTAAATGAGAACGCTAAATATCGCGAGAACCGTGAGAACAAATGAAAAAACCACGAGAACTTGGTCAAAAACAATTTAAATTCAAAATTTCTTTTTACACTTATCATTATTATTCGAATACAATGTTAGAAATTAAATTTACACGTTTAAATTTACGTGAATTCGTAAATAAAGAAAATTTACATATGTGTAAGTTTGCCATTTACACATGTGTAAATATGTTATGTTTACACATGTGTAAAAAATCTAAAAAGAGTGATTTTGAAAGAAGAAATGAATTATTTGATGTTGTAAATTCTTTTCTTAATGTTCTATCTTAATTACAATGAGGTTTGTATTAAAAAAATTGGTTTTGATTGGTTTTTTCATTCGTTCTCACGGTTCTCGCAATATTTAGCCTTCTCAAGATAACCCTCCCCTATATATATATATCTTTAATAAAAATATATATACTTGTAAAAAAAATCTTTGTTTTAGAAAAAAAAATATACATAAGTTGTAAATATATCTTTTGAGTCCATCTTTGACATTTTCACTAGATACATATTCAGCACAATATATATGTATACTAGTCTTGTAAGGTGTAAAGATATACACATCAGATTTAATAAAATAATTATTCCAATATTTTTTTTATTTGAAGGCCACAATTTTAAAGAGGTATATACTTTTGTTAAGGATATAGTATTCTTTCAAATACGTTTAAAACTTATATTGTCTTAAATACTATAATAATTATTGATGACGGGGGTAGCCCAAGACTAAATAAAACGACTAAGTATGTAAACGCTAAAATGGTTAAAAGGTTCAATGGTTGAAAAGCTGTGAGGTAGAAAAAGCAATGCGGAAACAGTGGCCAGTCACATCCGGAGATCACTTCACCAACTCACAGCCGCAAAAGCAAAGCAGGTCTGCACTACACATGCTATTATCCGGGGGTCAAAAGCCTTCAACCCCCGAAAGGGGAAACCCTCCACTGCAAGCAAGGTTGCTAGTCTAGTACATTCTACTTCGAGAGATGTCTTCTCTTATAAATGGACACTTCATTTACTCCAAAGAACATCTCCTGACCAGCTTTGATTCTATAATCTCTGGTCATTCACATCGAGTGCTTGTTTCATACAAGTCACTCCCTTTCACATCCAACACACACATTCCCTTTGCTACTGCTTCCGAATCTGAGTGCATTTCAGAGGAGGATCCATAGCAAAGAACAACAATAAACTAGCGAACCTCCTTCCACGTCTTGCAAACGTGGGGGGACCCCACGACCTGCGTTAGGTAAGGTTGAACCCTTCAACCATTTTGCCTAGCCAGTCCAGCTACCACCGTTGGTCTTGTATTTGTTGTATCAACAAGTTGGCGCCCATCGTGGGGCTACGCCGCTATTTCTTCTCAAAAAAGACCTAGTAGTGTAGCTCTATTCACCTAAAATCACCATGTCTGAAAGTGGATCCCCGGAAGAAGTAAATCAGATTCCAAACACTTCTACTCCGGGTAGTAGCCAAGCTCACGTGGCTATACCAACTTCTTTCTCAACTCCGGGGAGCACACCCGAGTTCCTCAACTTCAACACACCAACTCCGTCCAGTTCCGGAGTTCCATCTCCCAATATCGGTGTCTCTGATGCCCCATCATGTGTTGAACTCACCCCTGAAGGGGTTGCCAACAATTTCCTTGTGCTAAGGTCCCTTCTCAACCAACATGTGAGTAAAGAAAGAAAAAGGGGAGTAAGGATTCGTTTAGACTATGATGAACCTGAACCAACATTGTCCCCTGGGCCACCTCCCCCTCTTTTTGCAACAAGAAGTGAGGCTGGTCCCAGTAACCTTTCAAACCCTCACCCTTATCTGTCCACTATGACAAATCCTACGGTGCATCCTATCTTCTCTTCCCAACCAATTACTAGTGGTGCTCCTTTGGGACATGAGCTAACTCTTGACCAGCTCCTACAATCCCCAGTAACAAGCTATCCAGCATCTACTACAACTACATGGGAGCAAGCTCTGTCCGTGCTCCCCTTAGCATGAAGTGCTGTTATGAGTGCTCTCCTCGGGATAAACTGCTCCGCTGGCCTAGGAAGCCTTCCAGGCTTCAACCCTATGCCCAACATGATGACCCAGATGATGGCCAACTTCCCATGGCAACACTTCATCAATCAAGTGCTTGCCACTCAGGGAAATAACGGCAATAGCAGTAATGTGGATGTAAGGACTGAAGAAGACTTGGCTAAACCATACAAGCCAAGTAACCTTTTATGCTTTTCAAAGCAGATAGCGGATTATGATTTCCAGTCAAAGATCAAAATGCCAGCCCACATCAGGACGTATGATGGGACTGAAGATCCTGAGGACCATCTCCAGATCTTCACCGGTGCAGCTCGGATAGAGAAATGGTCCAACGCTGAGTGTTGCCTAATGTTCATGCAAACTCTTGTTGGATCCGCCAGGATCTGGTTCAACGATTTACCTGCTCAAAGCGTTCGAAGCTTTGACGATCTTAGCAAGGGATTTCTGGCCAATTTCTCCCAACAAAGGCGATATGTCAAAGACGCAACAGTGATCTTTCAGATAAAACAACGTGATGATGAAAGTCTCCGTGCTTTCATTGAACGGTACAAGAAGGAAGGTCTGACTTATGTAGGGGCCGATGAGAAAATGAGGGTGGCTGGCTTCATGAATGCCATCACCTCTAAGTACCTTACAAGGGATTTCAACAAATCTCTACCCAAGACCTTAGAAGAAGCTCTTGAAAGGGCTGAAGCCCACATCCGGGGAGAGGAGGCAGTAGATATCAAGGAACAAAGAAAAAGAGGGTCCGGCTGGAGAAGCAACAGTCCAGCCAGAAAAAGAGGGAACTTCAACTCCTATGACAGGCGGTCAAAGGGTTCAGACCCTCGAAGGTCTGAAGGTCGGAACCTTTCAAGCAGGGAAAAAGGCATAAGTTTCACACCCCTCACGAAGACCCCTCAAGAAATCCTTGCAACAGAAGAAGTTAAACAAAACTTTCGGCCTCCTAGGCCTCTCCCCAAGAGCAGGAAGAACGAGAACTCCACCCAATACTGTGAGTTTCATGAAGAAAAGGGTCACCACACCAATGATTGCTTCCAACTCAAGAAAAGAATTGAAGAAGCTGTTAAGTCCGGAGAACTTGCTCATTTGGTAAAGGGAGTCCGAGAAAAAATGGCTGAAGGGAAAGGTAAGGAAGTCAATATGGTGGATTTTGATGGAAGGGTTCCTCATAAGAGGCAGAGGTTGGAAGCATGGGAGCTTTAGTGTGTCTGTTTCCCCCCTACGGAGAAAGACCCTCTCTCCAGCCCTCTTGTGGTAGAAGCTACCGTGGGAACGTTGCAAACATATAGGGCATACATAGACACGGGGGCAACCACTGAAATCATGTTCGAAAAATTCTTCAACCATTTGAGCAATGAAGAGCGTGCAAGGCTTCAACCCTCTGGAACTTCCATAAAAGGTATAGCTGATATACCTCTCAAACCTTTGGGGCAACTGACACTTAATGTTCGTTTCAGCGATGGTTTGAAAGAAAGGACCCAACTGCTGACCTTTGTGGTTATCAACATCCCCTCAAGCTATGATGTGATCATTGGAAGACCGGGACAGTGTGCATTTTACATGGCCGTGTCTGTTGGCCACGGCACAGTCAAATTCCCTACCTAGAGGGGCATAGCAACCCTTCAACCCTCTCAGGAAGCCTACATGGTTGAAGGTGAAAGTTCAAACAGTGAAGAAGACAGGCAGAGGTTGGTCATAAACCCTAAATACCATGAACAAAGAATAAGGGTCAACCCAAACCTTTCTCAAGAGACCCTTTCATACCTTGAAAAATTGCTAACACACTACAGCGATGTATTCGCTTGGTGTCCCGAAGATATGACCGGGATCCCCCGGGACATTGCTGAGCATGAGTTGAGAATACCACCGGAGGTCAAGCCTGTGGTCCAGAAGAAAAGAAGCTTGGCACCAGAGAGAAGTCTGGCAGCCTGCCAAGAGGTTGAAAAGCTTGTGTCAGCCGGTATTCTCCGAGAAGTGAAGTACCAGTTATGGGTTGCAAACCCGGTTATGGTCAAGAAACCAGACAACTCTTGGAGGATGTGCATAGACTTTAAGGATCTTAACAAAGCTTGTCCTAAGGATTGCTATCCACTACCAGAAATTGATCTCAAAGTTGACTCCCTCACCGGATACTCGTTCAAATGCTTTCTAGATGCATACAAAGGTTATCACCAAATCCTCATGAAGGAAGAAGACGAGGAAAAAACAGCCTTCCACACGGACAGAGGGATCTTTTGTTATCAAAAAATGCCTTTTGGTCTCAAAAATGCCGGAGCAACCTACCAACGACTCGTTGACAAAGCCTTTGCAGGCCAAATCGGTAAAAACATGGAGGCATATGTCGACGACTTGGTGATCAAAAGCGAAACGGAGTATCAAATGCTCGATGACATCCAAGAAACTTTCAAGAACCTCAGAAAAGTCAACATGAAGCTCAATCCTGAAAAATGTTCGTTTGGATTTGAGGAAGGAAAATTCTTGGGTCACATTGTTGGAAAGCAAAGTATCAAAGCCAACCCAAACAAGGTGAAAGCAGTCCTTGAAACCAAGCCACCAAAGACCAAGAAGGAGGTTGAAAGCTTGAACGGGAAGCTTGCAGCCTTGAAGCGTTTTACCTCGAAGTTGGCTGAAAGATCTCTGCCCTTCTACAAAACGCTCAAAAACTGCTCAGATAAGAAGGATTTCAAATGGACTGAAGAAGCTGAAGAAGCTTTTAACCAGATGAAGCAACATCTAGCTTCCCTACCAGACATTGCGGCACCAAAAACCGGGGAGTTAATATCGGTGTACCTCGCAATCAAGGACGAGGCCATCAGTGCAGTCCTCACCATTGAGCGAGACAAGGCCCAGGTACCCGTTTATTTTTTCAGCAAAACTTTAAAATTAGCTGAAACGAAATACCCTCCCCTTGAAAAACTTGCCCTAGCCTTAGTTCAAACAGCTAGAAGGCTTCGAAGGTACTTCCAAGCACACCCCATACAAGTGGTCACCGACCAACCTATTAAGAGTGTGCTTGAAAAACCTGAAAACTCGGGGCGATTAGCCAAATGGGCCATAGAACTAGGTGAACATAACATCACCTATGTCCCAAGGAAAGCTATCAAGGCCCAAGTCTTGGCCGATTTCATTGTGGAAGTCCCAAACCAAACAGCCACTGAAGTAAACACTACCATCACTGAACCTTCCAACCCTGAAGCCTGGAAGCTTTTTACCGACGGGGCTTCAAGCGTTGAAGGGTCAGGGGCTGGATTAATTTTGATCAACCCAAAAGGTTTGGAATTCACATATGCTCTCCGTTTTGATTTTCAGACCACCAATAACGAGGCTGAATACGAAGCACTAATAGCTGGCCTAAGGCTGGCCAAAGAAATGAAGGTTGAAAAGCTTGAAGTGTTCACGGATTCGTTGTTGGTCTCCAGCCAAGTGAATGACAGCTACATAGCTAAAGAGCCCAACATGAAAAAATACAGAGAAAAATCCAAGGAACTGATGAGTACCTTCCAAGCGTGCAACATCAAACAGATCCCAAGATCTCAAAACAAAAAGGCCGATGCCCTAAGTAAGCTTGCATCTCTCACTTTTGCCCACCTCACCAAGAAGGTACTGGTAGAAGTGTTGAAGGCCCCATCCATTAATGAATTGGAGGTTCAAGACGTCGTTACCGAAGAAGAACCAAACTGGATGACTCCCATAAGAAAGTTCCTCAAAAATGGTGAATTACCCAATGATCAAGTGGAAGCCAAAAGGGTTGAAATCAAGGCAAGGCAATACATACTACAAGGAGAAACCCTTTACAAAAAGGGTTACCTTGCTCCCTTGCTAAGATGTGTCGGTCCCGAGCAAAGTAAGTATTTGATCAAGGAAATTCATGAGGGTGTATGCGGAGCTCACTTTGGAGCTAGGTCGGTAGTTGCAAAGCTCATGAACCTCGGATATTTTTGGCCTTCAATGCATCGCGATACAGCCGAAGAGTTGAAGAAATGTGATGCTTGCCAGATCCATGCACCAATTCCAAAAAGTCCCAAGCATGATTTAGTCCCGATAACCTCGGCATGGCCATTCCATAAATGGGGAATGGACATTGTTGGTCCATTTCCCCCAAGCAAAGGGGGAGTGAAATTCCTACTGGTGGCGGTAAATTATTTCACCAAGTGGCCCGAGGTCAAACCACTTGCTAAGATCACAGGAAAGCAAGTCATTGACTTTGTCTGAGAGAACATCATTTGCCGTTATGGATTGCCGGGAGCACTTGTCACCGACAACGGAAGGCAATTTGCTGAGAAGCCTTTCAGCGTTTGGTGCAAAGAATACAAAATCGATCAGGTTTTTAGCTCAGTGGCTTATCCGCAATCAAACGGTCAGGTTGAAAGAACAAATAGAAGCATAGTAGAAGGCATCAAGACAAGATTGGGAAGATATGAAAGCAATTGGCTTGAAGAATTACCTAGTGTTCTATGGGCAATTAGAACAACCGAAAAAACAAGCCATAAGAAAACACCGTACAGCTTGGTATTTGGATCCGAAGCTGTGATCCCTGCCGAGATAGGAGTTGTAACCCAAAGAATTGTCAACATGGATCCCGAAACAAACCAAAAAGAGACTATGTTGAATTTACAACTCCTAGAGGAAGCAAGAGATCAAGCCGCAATTCAAGAGGCCAAATACAAACAACAGATGGAAGCTTACTACAACAAAAAAGTCAAGAACGAACGTTTCAAGCCTGGGGACCTGGTCCTCAGAAACAACGAAGCCAGCAAAAAAGAAAACCAAGGAAAGCTTGGCCCAAAATGGGAAGGCCCATACACCATCCTTGAAGCACACAAAGGTGGATCTTACAAGCTGGCTGATTCAGAAGGCAAAAAGCTTCCAAGGCACTGGAACGGCAAAACCCTGAAAAGGTTCCATGTTTAAACGGGAAAGTTTGGTTTGTATCAAAAATGTATTTCACGAAGGATTATGAATACCTTTTGTAAAAAGCAAGTATTGCTTTAATGAATGAAGTTGTTTTTATCAAACTTGTCTTTCTATCCCAAAATCAGGTTGAGAACCTAGCAAAAAACTCCATGGCAAGGGCCATGTAAGGGGATGAGCTCCCAGGCCACATCGCTCAATAGGTTCAAGGTTTGAATGAGCCTATATAAGGGGTGAGTTCCTAAATCAATACAACTCCATGAGACTTGTTAAGAAAACACAAAATTGTCTCATAGACGGGTATGAGCAGCCTACACTAAATGTTCCCTAAGCCTTAAAAATATAGTCCACAAAAAGGCTAAAAAACCAAAAGAAATAATAAAAAGGATAGGTGCTATCTCTTCTTGTTAAAAATACCAAGGCTAAGTGTCTGCAGCACTGAACCCTTTTAGGCATAAAAAACATAAGGGCAGCACAAACTCGACAAAGACAAAGTTACAAAAGAACAAGACAAATCCAAAAGAACAAAGTTACTTGGACAAAAATCACAAAGATACAAACCAGGTCTGGATACAAAAATAAGAAGCCTTCAAGGCTTCAACCACACGGGTAATATATCGAAACCTTAAAGGCTTCAACTTATTAACAGACAACCAAAAGGTTTGGAAGGTTAAAAGCCAAATAAAATGCCTTGTCCAAAAAAGCACAAGCATAAAACCATAATACAAGGAAAATAGTTAAAACATAACATCATATAAAAGAAAGCCCCAAAAGACTTTCAAACATAAGTTAGGGCAAGTTCTAATAACTTGCAAACTTAAACTACTGTTCTAGCGGCCACAAAGGCCTTAAAACACAGGAACCTTAAGGGTTCCTAAAAACCTAATATTGTTCAGATTAACATTACAAAACATAAATTGTTTTCAGTGCTAAGAAAGCTACGAATTAACCATCAACGGGCTTGGAAACTCCAGAACCCTCGCCCTTAGCCTTCTTGGTCTTCTTCAGTTTTTTAGTCTTCAAACCTCCATCACCACCAACCGCTGAAGCCTCCAAACTTGCATCCTTGGGAACATCCAACGGACCGGAAGGGGTATCATCACTATCCCCCGAGTAGGATCTCTTCCTTGAAAGAGAACCCAAGATCTCAGCACAAACCTTTTCATTTAGACCCTCCGGTTTCAAGTCCTGCAACACAGCAAGAGGCTTACCAAAACAAGCAGAAACTTGATGGATGTAAGGATAGGTCAACTTCTCCATCTGCTCAACAGAGCCTTTAAAAACATCAGAAGCTTCGGGACGGAACAGAGGTGACTTTTCCAAAGGATGGCCGGATTCATGAAGCTTATACCCAGCAATGAGGCCTTGGTGTTTCCCCAGGTTGAGAAGCTTAGTGTAAACGTCACCAAGGGCAGAATTAAACTCCTTGGAATGTAGAAGGTAAGTAACAACCTGTTGGAAACCTTGCTCAATTAACCACTGATTGTCAGCGGTAGAATGAGCAACTGAAGCTTTCAACCCCTCTTTCTCCTTACCAAAAGCCTGCTGCTGAACAAACAAAGTTTCCCGGTCAGCCCTAAGTTTCAATCTATCAGCCTCGAAGCTCTTTTTCAAGTCACTCATCTCAATCTCATGCGTCTTCTTCAAATCACTAACCTTCTTGTCCCAAGCCGCTTCTTTCTCGGCAAAACTAGCTATCTCCTTTTTCATCCCAGACATGGAAGATTTCATCTTATCCCTCTTCTTGGAGAATTCTTCATACTCCTGCATTCTTTGACGAAAACGGACAATACCTTGAGGAAGCATAGCAGCAAGGTTGCAAGTACTCAAAATCATACGGGACAACATCAGGTCATCATCCATCCCAGCAATGGTCTTGTGAACCGATGGAGGAGCAATGTGACTCAGAGCATCCTCACAAACAGCAGCATCTTTGAAGCTGTCATCATTCTTCATCGACCAAGCAGGCACATAAATCCCTTCCGGATCCAACCCTTCAACGTCCCTGCTTGAAGATTCCTGAACAGGAGTGGCAACAACCTTCTTGCCTGAAACCTTTTTACCATGAACAACCAATTCCTTATCCTTCTCAGCACCTGCTTCAACACCTTGATCTTCCGAAACTTCAATATCATCACTCAAATCCACTGGTTCAAACCCTTCGCGAGTTAAAGACTTAGGAACATTGGACTTAGAAAAACCTTTGACAGTAGCAGCACTAACATAACCTGAGCCCTCAAATCTTTGATCAACAGTTCTAACCACAACATTCTCACCAGGAACAGACGGAGCATCCTCAAAAACAACATCAGAAGTATCGTCGCTCTTAATAAAATCCAAAGCAGACATGACTGCAAAAAACAACAACACATAAGTCATAGGTTAAGAAAAACATAAAGAGGACAAAAAAGGAAAATGCATACCCATTCCACTCCTCATAAGAACCGGATCCCGATCAACATTCCCCCAAATTTTACTAACCCCTAAAAGAACTAGTAAGTGTTCAGGAAAGGGTCGAACCCTCGAAGGGCACCCCCGGATGGCATTGAGAAAAACAGCATTCAATTCAGACTCGGAAGGTTCCGGATCATTGAGAACAGCATCCGGATTCCTCCACACCATTTTAAATGGGAGAATAGTATCGGAAACCCAGAAAAAGCGGTCTTTCCAAGCCCCAAGCGTAGTAACCATCGACGAAATAAGGCAGGTATCAACTTTGGTTGTTTCAAAAGTAAACCAATCGCCATTCTTAGCCAAGCGAAAAAACCGGCGAAAGAGTAAAAGGGAAGGATCATACCCAAGAGCACGACACAAAACCTCAAAATGCAAAACCCTAGCCATCCCCTTTGGATGAACTTGCCCAAAAGAAAGCCGATAATACTCCAACAAGTTCAAAACAAAAAAACGAAAAGGGATAACGAAGGTTCGAGAACTCAAAATGACTACAATAAAGGGCAATCGAACCAGAAGGTGGTTTATCAACAGGAACATCACAAGCAGGGGCAGTTGGGTTAAACTTCCTATCAATGCCATATTCCATACAAAATAAATCTACCTCCTCTTGTGTTAACCGGGAAAAAGATTTTGCTAAGTCCTTACGAGCACCCATTTTTTGAAAACAGAAAATGAAGAATGCAAGATGTAAAGAAACCGGAACTAACCTTAGAAAAGGAGAGAAATGGCAGAAACTTGAGAGAAAAAAGAACAAAGTGATGTTTATCCAAAGTAAACCGTGTAAATAAATGAGATATGAAAATATAAAAACCTACGAATAGGGGTAATAATGGTAAAATAGTAACTTCTGCAAAACCGCCACCCTCTCAACTGCCATACATCAATCAAATCAATTGTCAGTTATTTAAAATTCAAATTCAAATTCAAATATTAACTGACTTCAACCTTTCAAGCCTTCAAGCAACGAACCCTTGTAACCTTCAGGTAATAAAATATGTACATAAAAGTCAGAAGTCTTTGAGCTGACTCCCCAAAAACCTCTGACTTGGGGGGCTGATGACGGGGGTAGCCCAAGACTAAATAAAACGACTAAGTATGTAAACGCTAAAATGGTTAAAAGGTTCAATGGTTGAAAAGCTGTGAGGTAGAAAAAGCAATGCGGAAACAGTGGCCAGTCACATCCGGAGATCACTTCACCAACTCACAGCCGCAAAAGCAAAGCAGGTCTGCTCTACACATGCTATTATCCGGGGGTCAAAAGCCTTCAACCCCCGAAAGGGGAAACCCTCCACTGCAAGCAAGGTTGCTAGTCTAGTACATTCTACTTCGGGAGATGTCTTCTCTTATAAATGGACACTTCATTTACTCCAAAGAACATCTCCTGACCAGCTCTGATTCTATAATCTCTGGTCATTCACATCGAGTGCTTGTTTCATACAAGTCACTCCCTTTCACATCCAACACACACATTCCCTTTGCTACTGCTTCCGAATCTGAGTGCATTTCAGAGGAGGATCCATAGCAAAGAACAACAATAAACTAGCGAACCTCCTTCCACGTCTTGCAAACATGGGGGGACCCCACGACCTGCATTAGGCAAGGTTGAACCCTTCAACCATTTTGCCTAGCCAGTCCAGCTACCACCGTTGGTCTTGTATTTGTTGTATCAACAATTATACTATAATTTCCTCCATAAGTCTTCTAGGGTTGTAGAATCATATTTCCACCATAATACTTAAACCTAACGTAACATATCATATCATATCTCTAACTAGTACACTAAGAACCATTTTTACTTATAAATATAAAGTGATCTATACTTTTAAAGCTTCTAAAATTTATCATACTGAACATACTAGTTTACATGTGTCTAAAATGTTTAAAGATAAAACACTATAACTTGCTTATTTGACAAAGTCACCACGTAAGACACATGGTTCACCAACTTTAGCTTCTTGTAAAACCCTTAAAAAGTTTATAAAACATCATCAAGTATTTCCCACAAAAGACAACTACTTGGGTGAAATCTTTGTAACAACCGACCTGTGCACAATAAAAATAAGTTTAGAAGGTGGATACTCACTTTATGCAAAGAAGGAGAAGGTAGAAATTGAAAACTGAGAAATCTTGAGCTTGAACTCATAAACCAGAACTTGAATCATTAAAAAAAAACAATCACTTAACTTGAACTTTATGCTTGATTCTTGGGATTCAAAAGAAGGAAATAGTGGTATGGTGAAGGAGGTTCGGCCACAAGAGGTGAGATATCCCAAGTATGGTTCTTGTTGATGCAACGAATACAAGACCAACGGTGGTAGCTGGACTGGCTAGGCAGAATGGTTGAAGGGTTCAACCTTGCCTAACGCAGGTCGTGGGGTCCCCCCACGTTTGCGAGACGTGGAAGGAGGTTTACTAGTTATTTGTTATTCTTTGCTATGGATCCTCCTCTGAATTGTACTCAGATTCGGAAGTGTGAGCAAAGGGAATGTGTGTGTTGGATGTGAAAGGGAATGACTTGTGCGAGACAAGCATTCGATGTGAATGACCAGAGATTGGAGAATCAGAGCTGGTCCAGATGTCCCATGAAGTAAATGAAGTGTCATTTTATAAGGGAAGGCATCTCCCGAAGTGGAATGGATTAGACTAGCAACCTCGCTTGCAGTGGAGGGTTTCCCCTTTTGGGGGTTGAAGGCTTTTGTCCCCTGGATAATAGCGTGCATTGTGCAGACCTGCATTGCCTTTGCGGCTGTGGGTTGGTGAAGCGATCTCCAGATGTGACTGGCTACTGTTTCCGTGTTGCTTTTTCCTTTCTCACAGCTTTTTAAGCTTTGAACCATTTAACCATTTAAGCATTTACGTAATTAGCCATTTTATTCAATCTTGGGCTACCCCCGTCATCAGCCCCCCAAGTCAGAGGTTTTTTGGGAGATGAGCTCAAAGACTTCTGACTTTATACGCGTGTTTTACTGCCCAAAAGTTTCAAGGGTTCCATGCTTGAAGGCTTGAAAGGTTGTGTTCAGTTAATATTTGAATTTTGAAATGACTGACGGTTGATGTGATTGATGTATGGCAGTTTTTAGGGTGGCAGTTACTGTTTGCCATTATTACCCCTATTGGTAGGTTATTATATTTTTATATCTTCACTTATTTACACGGTTAATCTTTGGATAAGCATCACTTTTTCTTTTTCCTCTCAAGTTTTCCCCCTTTTCTTCGAAAATCAGGTTAGTTCCACTTATCTCATCCTTCTCTTTAATTGTTCATAGTTATGGGTGCTCGGAAGGATATGGCAAAATCCTTCTCTCGACTGACCCAAGAGGAAGTCGATTTATTTTGTGCGGAATGGGGAATAGGGACGAAGTATAGGCCGGTTGCACCGGCTTGTGATAAATCTGTCAATGCTTGTCCTTCTGGTATGATTGCCTTGTATTGTCATCATTTTGAGTTTTCGAACCTCCGTTATCCGTTTTCAAACTTTGTGTTGAATGTGTTGGAATATTATCGAGTGTCTTTCGGTCAAGTTCATCCCCTAGGTATGGCTAGGGTTTTGCATTTCGAAATTCTCTGCCGGGCTTGTGGTTATGATCCTACTCTTCTATCATTCCGTCGTTTCTTTCGTCTTGCCAAAAATGGTGATTGGTTTACCTTCGAAACCAGTCAAGTTGATACTTGTTTGATTTCGTCCATGGTTTCTACACTTAGGGTTTGGAAGGATCGGTTTTTCTGGGTGTCGGAGGAAATTGTTCCTTTCAAACTTGTTTGGAGACACCCGGATGCTGTTCTGAACGAGCCGGAGCCTTCTGATTCCGAGATAAACACCCGTTTTTTAGAAATTCTTAGGGAGTGCCCTTCGAGGCTTCGTCCCTTTCCTGAGCATCTGTTGGTGTTATTGGGTATAAGTAAAATTTGGGAAAATGCTAACCGGGACCCGGTGCTTATTAGAGATGGGAAGGGTATGCCTTTTTCCCTTTCCTGCTTTTAATTTCTTTTTATTTGTCTGCTTATATCTTTTTATATTTTGTATTGTAGTTATGTCTGCCTTGGATTTTATTAAGAGTGATGATACCTCAGACGTTGTTTTTGGTGATGCTGCTGCTACCCCTGGTGAGAATGCGGTTGTTAAGGGTGCTGACTATAGGTTTGAGGGTTCTGGTTATGTCAATGTTCCAAATGTCAAAGGCTTCACCAAGGTTACTGTGTCCAAAGGTTCTACTCGTCGTTCTCAACGTCATCTGAAGGGTGTTGATCAGCCCTCTGGTTCAGAGCCTGTTGACGTTAGTGATGACATCGAGGCATCAGAGGATCAAGCTGTGGATGTTGGTAAAGGCAAAGAAAAGGAGTTGATTGTTTCGAGCAAGAAGAAGAAATTGTTCAAGAAGGGTGCTATTTCTGCTATTGAAGGTTCATCGGCCAAGAGTGTTGAAAGCTTCGAGGGTTCGGATGACATTTATGTGCCCAATTGGAAGGTTAAGGTTGGGGATACTTTTAAGGATCCTGTTGTGTGTGCTGAAGCTTTGGCTCATTTTGCTCCTCCTGGTGTTCGAGATGCCATATCTGAGATGGAGAGTGATCATCTTATCTCAAGGATGATGCTCAGTTCCTGCAACCTTTCTGCCTTTTTGGCTGAAGGTGTCACCCGCTTTGCTAAAGGGATGCGGGAATATGAAGAGACCTCCAAGAAGAAGGAGAAAATGAAGGCTTCTATTGCTGCCATGAAGAAGGAAATTGAGAGCTTTTCTGAGAAGGAGTTGGTTTGGAACAAGAAGATTGAGGAGTTAACTAGAAGGCATGATATAGAAATGGGTGATCTTAGGAAAAGCTTTGAAGCTAACTTATTGAAACTGAAGTCTGACCGGGAAACCTTGGCTGTGCAAAAGAAAGCTTTTGATAAGGAGAAGGATGGCTTGAAAGCTTTGGTTGCCCAAACTACCGGGGATAACCAATGGCTTATTGAACATGGGTTTCATCAGGTGGTTACCTATCTCTTGCACTCTAAGGAATTTAACTCCGCTCTCGGTGATGTCTACACTAAGCTGCTCAACCTGGGGAAACACCAAGGCCTTGTTGCAGGTTATAAGCTTTGTGAGTCTGGCAACCCTTTGGAGCAATCTCCTCTATACCGTCCCGAAGCTTCTGAGGTCTTTAAGAGTTCCGTGGAGCAAATGGAGAGGTTATCTTACCCGTATGTAAGTCAAGTTTCCTCTTGTTATGGTAAGCCTCTCTCTGCTTTACAGGAACTGAAGCCGGATGGTTTGAATGACAAGTTATGTGCTGAACTGCTTGGCTCCCTGTCGAGGAAACGTTCCTTTTCGGGGGATAGTGAGGATAGTTTTCCTGGGGAGGCCGATGTTCCGAAGGATGCTAGTTTGGAAGTTTCAGCTGTTGATGATCAAGGTCCGAAGGCTAAGAAGGTTAAGAAGACTAAGAAGGCCAAGGGTAGCATTTCTGGGGCTACTAAGCCTTCTGCTGATGCCTAAAATTCGTAGCTTTCTTAGCACTTTGTTAAAACAATTCGTGGTTTGTAACTGTTGAACAACATTAGGTTTTCAGGAACCCCTAAGGTTCCTTTTGGTTATGTTGAAGGCCTGTATGGCCGTTGAACAATGATTAGATTTGCAAGTTACTAGGACTTGCCTTAACTTATGTTTGGGAGTCTTTTTAGGACTTTTTATGATGTGATGTTTTAACTATTTTTCTTTTATTATGGTTTTATGCTTGTGCCTTTTTGGACAAGGCAGTTCATTTGGATTTTAACCGTTGAAGCCTTTTGGCTGTCTTTTAAAAGGTTGAAACCTTTAAGGTTTCGAGGTATTGCCCGGGTGGCTTGAAGCCTTGAAGGCTTTTTGGTTTTGCGTCCTGGCTTGGTTTGTACCTTTGTGATTTTTTCCAATTGACTTTGTTCTTTTTTTTTTTTTTTTTTTTTTTTTTTTTGGACTTGTTTTGTTCTTTTTGTAACTTTGTCTTTGTCGGGTTTGTGTTGCCCTTATGTTTTTTATACCTAAAAGGGTTCAGTGCTGCAGACACTTAGCCTTGGCATTTTTAACAAGAAGAGATGGCACCTATCCTTGTAATCATTTCTTTTGGTTTTTTAGCCTTTTTGTAGACTATATTTCTAAAACTTCGGGAACATTTGGTGTAGGCTGCTTATACCCGTCTATGAGACAATTTTATTTTTCTTGACAAGTCTCATGGAGTTGTATTGATTTAGGAACTCACCCCTTATATAAGCTCATTCAACCCTTGAACCTATTGAGCGATGTGGCCTGGGAGCTCATCCCCTTACATGGCACTTGCCATGGAGTTTTTTGCTAGGTTCTCAACCTGATTTTAGGATAGAAAGACAAGTTTGATAAAAACAACTTCATTCATTAGAGCAATACTTGCTTTTTACAAAAGGTATTCTTAATCCTGCTTGAAATACATTTTGATACAAACCAAACTTTCCGTTTAAACATGGAACCTTTTCAATGTTTTGCCGTTCCAATGCCTTGGAAGCCTTTTGCCTTCTGAATCAGCCAGCTTGTAGGATCCACCTTTGTGTGCTTCAAGGATGGTGTATGGACCCTCCCACTTTGGGCCAAGCTTTCCTTGATTTTCTTTCTTGCTGGCTTCGTTGTTTCTGAGGACTAAGTCCCTTGGCTTGAAACGTTCGTTTTTGACTTTTTTGTTGTAGTAAGCTTCCATCTGTTGCTTGTATTTGGCTTCTTGTATTGCGGCTTGATCTCTTGCTTCTTCTAGGAGTTGTAAATTCAACATGGTCTCTTTTTGGTTTGCTTCGGGATCCATGTTGACAATTCTTTGGGTTACAACTCCTATTTCGGCAGGGATCACAGCTTCGGATCCAAATACCAAGCTGTAAGGTGTTTTCTTATGGCTTGTTTTTTCCGTTGTTCTAATTGCCCATAGAACACTAGGCAATTCTTCAAGCCAGTTGCTTTCATATCTTCCCAATCTTGTCTTGATTCCTTCCACTATGCTTCTATTTGTTCTCTCAACCTGCCCGTTTGATTGTGGGTAAGCCACTGAGCTGAAAACCTGATCGATTTTGTATTCTTTGCACCAAACGCTAAAAGGCTTCTCAGCAAATTGCCTTCCGTTGTCGGTGACAAGTACTCCTGGCAATCCATAACGGCAAATGATGTTTTCCCAGACAAAGTCAATGACTTGCTTTCCTGTGATCTTGGCAAGTGGTTTGACCTCGGGCCACTTGGTGAAATAGTCTACCGCTACCAATAGGAATTTTACTCCCCCTTTGCTTGGGGGAAATGGACCAACAATGTCCATTCCCCACTTATGGAATGGCCAAGCGGGGGTTATTGGGACTAAATCGTGCTTGGGACTTTTTGGGATTGGTGCATGGATCTGGCAGGCATCACATTTCTTCAATTCTTCGGCTGTGTCACGATGCATTGAAGGCCAGAAATATCCGAGGTTCATGAGTTTTGCAACTACCGACCTAGCTCCAAAGTGAGCTCCACACACTCCTTCATGAATTTCCTTGATCAAATATTTACTTTGCTCGGGGCCGACACACCTTAGCAAGGGAGCAAGGTAACCCTTTTTGTAAAGGGTTTCTCCTTGCAGTATGTATTGTCTTGCCTTGATTTCAACCCTTTTAGCTTCCACTTGATCATTGGGTAATTCACCATTTTTGAGGAACTTTCTTATGGGAGTCATCCAGTTTGGTTCTTCTTCGGTAACCACATCTTGAACCTCCAATTCATTAATGGATGGGGCCTTCAACACTTCTACCAGTACCTTCTTGGTGAGGTGGGCAAAGGTGAGAGATGCAAGCTTACTTAAGGCATCGGCCTTTTTGTTTTGAGATCTGGGGATTTGTTTGATGTTGCATGCTTGGAAGGTATTCATTAGTTCCTTTGATTTTTCTCTGTATTTTTTCATGTTGGGCTCTTTAGCTATGTAGCTATCATTCACTTGGCTTGAGACCAGCAACGAATCCGTGAACACTTCAAGCTTTTCAACCTTCATTTCTTTGGCCAGCCTTAGGCCGGCTATTAGTGCTTCGTATTCGGCCTCGTTATTGGTGGTCTGAAAATCAAAACGAAGAGCATATGTGAACTCCAAACCTTTTGGGCTGATCAAAATTAATCCAGCCCCTGACCCTTCAACGCTTGAAGCCCCATCGGTAAAAAGCTTCCAGGCTTCAGGGTTGGAAGGTTCAGTGGTGGCAGTGTTTACTTCAGTAAGTGTTTGGTTTGGGACTTCCACAATGAAATCGGCCAAGACTTGAGCCTTGATAGCTTTCCTTGGGACATAGGTGATGTTATGTTCACCCAGTTCTATGGCCCATTTGGCTAATCGCCCCGAGTTTTCAGGTTTTTCAAGCACACTCTTAATTGGTTGGTCGGTGACCACTTGTATGGGGT
Organism: Helianthus tuberosus; assembly: GCA_030545235.1. Lineage (NCBI taxonomy): Eukaryota > Viridiplantae > Streptophyta > Magnoliopsida > Asterales > Asteraceae > Helianthus > Helianthus tuberosus. The sequence goes on along the minus strand of CM060437.1, from coordinate 28,519,020 downwards.
GTGCTTGGAAATACCTTCGAAGCCTTCTAGCTGTTTGAACTAAAGCTAGGGCAAGTTTTTCAAGGGGAGGGTATTTCGTTTCAGCTAATTTTAAAGTTTTGCTGAAAAAATAAACGGGTACCTGGGCCTTGTTTCGCTCAATGGTGAGGACTGCACTGATGGCCTCGTCCGTGATTGAGAGGTACACCGATATTAACTCCCCGTTTTTTGGTGCCGCAATGTCTGGTAGGGAAGCTAGATGTTGCTTCATCTGGTTGAAAGCTTCTTCAGCTTCTTCAGTCCATTTGAAATCCTTTTTTTCTGAGCAGTTCTTGAGCGTTTTGTAGAAGGGCAGAGATCTTTCGGCTAACTTGGAGGTAAAACGCTTCAAGGCTGCAAGCTTCCCATTCAAGCTTTCAACCTCCTTCTTGGTCTTTGGTGGCTTGGTTTCAAGGACGGCTTTTACTTTGTTAGGGTTGGCTTTGATGCTTTGTTTTCCAACAATGTGGCCCAAAAATTTTCCTTCCTCGAATCCAAATGAACACTTTTCTGGATTAAGCTTCAGGTTAACCTTTCTGAGGTTCTTGAAAGTTTCTTGAATATCATCGAGCATTTGGTATTCCGTTTTGCTTTTAATAACCAAGTCATCGACATATGCCTCCATGTTTTTGCCAATTTGGCTCTCGAAGGCTTTGTCAACGAGCCGTTGATAGGTTGCTCCTGCATTTTTGAGGCCGAAAGGCATCTTTTGATAGCAAAAGATTCCTTTGTCCGTGTGAAAAGCTGTTTTTTCCTCATCTTCTTCCTTCATGAGGATTTGGTGATAACCTTTGTATGCATCAAGAAAACATTTGAACGAGTACCCAGTGAGGGAGTCAACTTTGAGATCAATCTCTGGTAGTGGATAGCAATCCTTAGGACAAGCTTTGTTAAGATCCTTGAAGTCTATGCACATCCTCCAAGAGTTGTCTGGTTTTTTGACCATAACTGGGTTTGCAACCCATGATTGGTACTTGACTTCTCGGAGGATGCCGGCTGACACAAGCTTTTCAACCTCTTGGCAGGCTGCCAGACTTCTTTCAGGTGCCAAGCTTCTTTTCTTCTGGACCACAGGCTTGACCTCTGGTGGTATTCTCAACTCATGCTCGGCAATATCCCGGGGGATCCCGGTCATATCTTCAGGACACCAAGCGAATACATCACTGTAGTGTGTTAGCAATTTTTCAAGGTATGAAAGGGTCTCTTGAGAAAGGTCAGGGTTGACCCTTATCCTTTGTTCCGGGTATTTATGGTTTATGACCAACCTTTGCCTGTCTTCTTCACTGTTTGAACTTTCACCTTCAACCATGTAGGCCTCCTGAGAGGGTTGAAGGGTTGCTATGCCCCTTTCGGTGGGGAATTTGACTGTGCCATGGCCAACAGACACGGCCATGTAAAATGCACACTGTCCTGGTCTTCCGATGATCACATCATAGCTTGAGGGGATGTTGATAACCACAAAGGTGAGTGGTTGGGTTCTTTCTTTTGAACCTTCACTAAAACGAACATTAAGTGTTAGTTGCCCTAAAGGCTTGAGGGGTATGTCAGCGATACCTTTTATAGAGGTTCCAGAAGGTTGAAGCCTTGAACGTTCTTCATTGCTCAATTGGTTGAAGAATTTTTCGAACATGATTTCGGTGGCTGCACCCGTGTCTATGTATGCCTTGCATGTTTGCAACGTTCCCACAGTAGCCTCTACCACGAGAGGGCTAGAGAGAGGGTCATTCTCCGTAGGGGGAAACAGACACATTGAAGCTCCCAAGCTTCCAACCTTTGTCTTTTGTGAGGAACCTTTCCGTCGAAATCTACCATATTGACTTCCTTACCCTTTCCTTCAGCCATTTTGTCCCGGACTCCCTTTACCAAATGAGCGAGTTCTCCGGATTTAACAGCCTCTTCTATTCTTTTCTTGAGTTGGAAGCAATCATTGGTGTGGTGACCCTTTTCTTCATGAAACTCGCAGTATTGGGTGGAGTTTTCATTTTTCCTGCTTTTGGGGAGAGGTCTAGGAGGTCGAAAGTTTTGTTTAACTTCTTCTGTTGCAAGGATTTCTTGAGGGGTCTTTGTGAGGGGCGTGAAGCTTATGCCTTTCTCCCTGCTCGAAAGGTTCTGACCTTCAGACCTTCGAGGATCTGAACCCTTTGGCCGCCTGTCATAGGGGTTGAAGTTCCCTCTTTTTCTGGCTGGACTGTTGCTTCTCCAGCCGGACCCTCTTTTTCTTTGTTCTTTAATGTCTACTGCCTCCTCTCCCCGGATGTGGGCTTCGGCCCTTTCAAGAGCTTCTTCTAAGGTCTTGGGTAGAGATTTGTTGAAATCCCTTGTAAGGTACTTAGAGGTGATGGCATTCATGAAGCCAGCCACCCTCATTTTCTCGTCGGCCCCTACATAAGTCAGACCTTCCTTCTTGTATCGTTCAATGAAAGCACGGAGACTTTCATCATCACGTTGCTTTATCTGAAAGATCACTGTTGCGTCTTTGACATATCGTCTTTGTTGAGAGAAATTGGCCAGGAAACCCTTGCTGAGATCGTCAAAGCTTCGAACGCTTTGAGCAGGTAAATCGTTGAACCAGATCCTGGTGGATCCAACAAGAGTTTGCATGAACATTAGGCAACACTCAGCGTTGGACCATTTCTCTATCCGAGCTGCACCGGTGAAGATCTGAAGATGGTCCTCAGGATCTTCAGTCCCATCATATGTCCTGATGTGTGCCGGCATTTTGATCTTTGACTGGAAATCATAATCGGCTATCTGTTTTGAAAAGCATGAAAGGTTACTTGGCTTGTATGGTTTAGCCAAGTCCTCTTCAGTCCTTGCATCCACAGTACTGCTATTGCCGTTGTTTCCCTGAGTGGCAAGCACTTGATTGATGAAGTGTTGCCATGGGAAATTGGCCATCATCTGGGTCATCATGTTGGGCATAGGGTTGAAGCCTTGAAGGCTTCCTGGGCCAGTGGAGCAGTTTATCCCGAGGGGAGCACTTATAACAGCACTTCGTGCTAAAGGGAGCACGGACAGAGCTTGCTCCCATGTAGTTGTAGTAGATGCTGGATGGCTTGTCACCGGGGATTGTAGGAGCTGGTCAAGAGTTAGCTCATGTCCCAGAGGAGCACCACTAGTAATTGGTTGGGAAGAGAAGATAGGATGCACCGTAGGATTTGTCATAGTGGACAGATAAGGGTGAGGGTTTGAAAGGTTACTGGGACCAGCCTCACTTCTTGTTGCAAAAAGAGGAGGAGGTGGTCCAGGAGACAATGTTGGCTCAGGTTCGTCATAGTCTAAACGAATCCTCACTCCCTTTTCTCTTTCTTTACTCACGTGCTGGTTGAGAAGAGTCCTTAGCACAAGGAAATTGTTAGCAACCCCTTCAGGGGTGAGTTCAACACATGATGGGGCATCAGAGACACCGATATTAGGAGATGGAACTCCGGATCGGGACGGTGTTGGTGTGTTGAAGTTGAGGAACTCGGGTGTGCTCCCCGGAGTTGAGAAAGAAGTTGGTATAGCCACGTGAGCTTGGCTACTACCCGGAGTAGAAGTGTTTGGAATCTGATTCACTTCTTCCGGGGATCCACTTTCAGACATGGTGATTTTAAGTGAATAGAGCTACACTACTAGGTCCTTTTGAGAAGAAATAGCGGCGTAGCCCCACGGTGGGCGCCAACTTGTTGATGCAACGAATACAAGACCAACGGTGGTAGCTGGACTGGCTAGGCAGAATGGTTGAAGGGTTCAACCTTGCCTAACGCAGGTCGTGGGGTCCCCCCACGTTTGCGAGACGTGGAAGGAGGTTTACTAGTTTATTGTTATTCTTTGCTATGGATCCTCCTCTGAATTGTACTCAGATTCGGAAGTGTGAGCAAAGGGAATGTGTGTGTTGGATGTGAAAGGGAATGACTTGTGCGAGACAAGCATTCGATGTGAATGACCAGAGATTGGAGAATCAGAGCTGGTACAGATGTCCCATGAAGTAAATGAAGTGTCATTTTATAAGGGAAGGCATCTCCCGAAGTGGAATGGATTAGACTAGCAACCTCGCTTGCAGTGGAGGGTTTCCCCTTTTGGGGGTTGAAGGCTTTTGTCCCCTGGATAATAGCGTGCATTGTGCAGACCTGCATTGCCTTTGCGGCTGTGGGTTGGTGAAGCGATCTCCAGATGTGACTGGCTACTGTTTCCGTGTTGCTTTTTCCTTTCTCACAGCTTTTTAAGCTTTGAACCATTTAACCATTTAAGCATTTACGTAATTAGCCATTTTATTCAATCTTGGGCTACCCCCGTCATCAGTTCTCTCATTTAGTAATTAGAGGGAAAAGAAAAGAAGAGTGGGATGGTCGAATGGATGGAGTAAGATGAATAAAGTGTGAATTAAAATTTTATGAGTTGATGAGCTCCATGTGCAAATATTTAAAAGCATTTAATAATTAACTATGATGTTGAGTGATTTGGTGAACACTCAGACGAAAAAAAAAGGAAAGGACAATGAGGTCTTGACTTGTCAAAATGCCATCAAATCTTAGCATGTGAGCTTAAATAATGCATGGTCTAGAAAACCTATAGGTTTTGGTGTAAGAATCTGTTCGTCCAAATTTTAATAAAATAATTTATTAACTTGTAATACAGAAACAAACAGAATGATAATAAAATACAGTACAATTACAACTGAAAAAATGGAAAACAATAACAGAAACTCGAACAGAAAAACTATTCTTGGCTGAGGATCGTGTTAGACACGGGTCCCTTAAAATAAATTTCGTGTCTCCCAGGAGAACACGTTTGTTTCCAGGATACAACAGCCGCAAGCAGTTGCACTGCCGGTCTTGACTCCAACCCGAACGAGTACCTTGATTCATGAAGATGAGAGAAAAATTCTGTGAGAGAAGAAGACCGTAAGCTGTGTTTTCGGTGTATTCAATCTGCAGCAGAAACCTCCTATTTATACTGCAAGTTTTGAAGAAACTGAAAAACGAATTTAATGGGAGAATTAAACTGCATTAAACATCTTCAATGCACTTTAATTCGTCATTAAATTCTCAGTCAACACATTAACTTCGTCAGTTTCGAATGCTGAAACGTAACTGCACAGCATTAACCGCTGCTAGAAGCTTATGCGCGCGCGCGCGCAAGACACACTGGTGCGCGCGCAGGTCTGCACCCTCATGCGCGCTGCGTCCTTTTGGCTCAGTTCCATGCGCACCTGCGCGCGTACGCCACGTCACCTATAAGCCTCTACGAGCACGCCACACAGTCGCGCCGTTTTGGCTCACTTTGGTGCGCCACGCATGTCACCTCAGTGCCCATACTCCATGCGCCAGTTCGCGCCATGTGTACTCGCGCGCGTATGCGCATGACTGCCACGTCATGCGCCACTGCGCGCAGACCCACCAGGGTCATGCACCTGCATGCCATATCACCAACCACTTGGTCCTTGCAACCCTTGTGCTCCACCACGCGCTCGCGGTCAAAAATACAAAGGCGGCTCTCAAGCGGCTCGCGGCGATGCGAGCGTGCGAAGTGCTCCATTAAAGCGTCACATTGCGCCTCATCGCCCATGCCACGCGCGCGCGCGTGTGCGAGTGCGAGTGCGAGTTAGGGTGCTCTGCACCCTTCGCGAGTACACTAGTGAGTGCTTCCATGAAACAATAAGGAAGGAAATTTCTCACTTAAATACCCCTTTAAGTTTCATCTCTCCTCCTATGTGGGACAAGGTGCCACTTTCCCACTTTTTCAGCATTCAAGTTTCAAACACCAAACTTTGTGCATCGATATCTCATTCATCTTAGCTCCGTTTTGGATGTGGTTTAGTTCGTTGCGAAGCTCTTCCAACATAGAACACAAACCCACAAATAAATATATAAAATCCGCTCATTTTCTTATATTTATTTCTTGTCCAAAATAGGAAAAAATCATTTTCCTATATTTGTGAAAAATGCTATTTTCACAAATATCCAACAATCCCCCACATGAATAGAAATCGATCTATCAAGTTTCAACGATACACGTTCAACAGTTGAGTATTGCAAGATAGGTAGGTGCAACCTTTGAACCTTCTTTTGTGAAGCATACTTAGCCTCCTAGGGTCTTGTAGACGCGGTGTCTTTGAACAATCCCCCATTTATGTAGGCGACAATATACATTCACACAATACTCTCCCTAGTCGAGTCAAGTCCTCATGGTTGTGTCCGTTTATGGTCATGGAACACGTTCCTGGTTCTGCGAGAGCTCTAGGATTTGCGCCTCCCCACAAATCCATTCGAAGCGATCCCACTTCTCTCTAACATAGGTGATTCCTCTGAATCATTAAAAGCATCATGGTTAATTTGGATTTACTCAAAATCCTTAACCTCAATATGCTGAACCTTACTTCATGTCACTGATTGGAATGGACTAGGAAGTATACAACTCCCTTTATGAATTTTTGGGGCACCCCCCACAGTGACTCCCTTTGGGTTTATGATTAAGTTGGCCTATTGAACCTAGATCTTGGGATCTCCAGTCAACTAGGTTAGGTTTCCCTCATATTCCCTTCATCTATGGGCTTTAGTCCCATTCCTCTTGACAACCTATACACCTTATCTGTGCTTAAGCCTTTTGTTAACGAGTCCGCAATGTTCTCCTTTGACCTAACATAGTCAACTGAGATAACACCCGCTGAGATAAGTTGTCATACCGTGTTGTGTCTACGTCGAATGTGCCTTGATCTGCCATTGTACATCGCGGTTTGTGCTCTAACAAGCGCTGATTGATTGTCACAATGTATGCAAACCGCCGTCAACGGCTTTGGCCATCTTGGAATATCTTCCACAAATTGACGTAGCCACTCCGCCTCTTCCCCGCTTTTATCTAAAGCGACGAATTCGGATTCCATCGTGGATCTAGCTATAACCGTTTGCTTGGAAGACTTCCAAGCTATAGCTGCTCCCGCAAGTGTAAACACGTATCCACTTGTCGATCTATGATCATTTATATCCGATATCCAGTTTGCGTCAGTGTATCCTTCGATCACTGCTGGATCACGGGTATAATGCAATCCATAGTCTCTCGTGTATCTTATGTATCTAAGCACCCTAGTGATAGCTTTCCAGTGATCCTCGCTCGGATTACTGGTGTATCTACTTAGCCTGCTCACAGCATATGCTAAGTCGGGTCTAGTACATGTCATTAGATACATGAGACTACCAATGATCCTTGAGTACTCTAACTGAGAAACACTCTCGCCTCTATTCTTCCTTAGGCATTGGGTATTATCAATTGGAGTTCGAGCTATACTCGTATCGTCCGAATTGAATTTCCCAAGGATCTTGTCCACGTAGTGAGATTGACTCAACACAAGACCATTTTGGGTTCTAGTGATTTTTACTCCAAGAATCACATCCGCGAGACCCATGTCTTTCATGTCAAACCTCGCTTTCAACATGTCTTTTGTTGAGTTGATCATGTTATCATCACTCCCAATGATAAGCATATCATCTACATAAAGACATAAGATTACATAACCTCTTGGTGTGTCTTTAAAGTAAACACACTTGTCGCACTCATTTATTTTGAAACCATTGTCAATCATGACATGATCAAACTTTTGGTGCCATTGTTTTGGAGCTTGCTTCAAGCCATACAAAGACTTGATCAATTTACATACTTTGCCCTCGTTACCTGGGGCGGAAAAACCCTCAGGTTGTTCCATGTAAATTTCTTCTTCTAAATCGCCATTTAGAAATGCGGTCTTGACATCCATTAGGTGAACTTCCAAATTTCTTAGAGCCGCAATTGCAAGAACCAATCGTATAGAGGTTATTCGCGTTACAGGAGAATAAGTATCAAAGTAATCTAGACCCTCCTTTTGTCTAAATCCTTTGATCACTAACCTTGCCTTGTATTTATTAATACTTCTGTCAGCTTTCATCTTCCTTTTGAATATCCAACGATATCCAAGTGGTTTACAACCAGGTGGAAGATCTACTAACTACCAAGTATGATTTTGCAATATAGAATCAATTTCATTCTTAATTGCTTCTTGCCATTGAGGTCCTTCCGCAGAGGTAACCGCTTCGCGGTAGGTATTGGGCTCTGTCACACCCTGGCTTTGCGGAAGCGTGGGTTAATTGGTGTGACTTCTTAATACCATAGCAACAATCATAACAATGCTATATGAATAAAAACATGAGATATTCGTCTATTAATAAAGTTTAGAAAAATCCCATTTTTATACTCATCTTGAAACAACAATCACAAAATAAGTTACAAACCTTGACTTGATTTAATTGAGTTCATAAAGACTTAGCAAAAGACTTTAAACTACACTAGGTTTAGGGATATGTAACCCGTCCAAGAAGAGGTTACACCTTCTAAACCCTGGATGACTTCTTTATTCAAACGCAGCTTGAAAATACGTGCATACCGTGCCAGATCCGTTAGTTTCCTGAAATACATGTAGTTTGAAAAGTCAACATAAAGTTGAGTGAGTTCATGTGTAATTGAGTTTGTATAAACCCTTGTAAAAATGACAGTATGTATGAAAATCCCTGGTATGTAGCAAATAAGGAAAAAGAGATCACCGTTGGGTTGCAAAGCCAATGATATGTGTGAAGTGCAGTAGGAAGACTCAAACCTAGCAGATTTTTGCGTTGGGTACCAAGTCACCACCTGGTTCATTCAGCGGACTTAAGGGTTGGGCTCGCTACACCCAGATAGATCTACCGCTAAAGACCCTCGGTCCTACAATGAGGATTAATGGCCTCCAGTTCCCGCCTACCCACTCACATGATCTAAGTAGTAACCCTTCTTACGCTAACCATACCATGTAAAAAGTATTCGTAATCATAGTAACATGTATTTCACCCCCGAAGTATAAAAACTGAAAACAGTTAAGAGAAAGGGGGGACATGAACTCACAGAAGTGCGTCTCGAAATAGTAAATCCCAATCAACCTGCTGCGTGACGACCTACACGTACTAACTTCTATTAGACGGACGGCCGTGCCTTGGCTTAAGGTTTAACGTTTTTGGGAAATAGTTAGGCAATTATTTCGTATTTACACCTCTTAATTATTTAATAATTATATTCCTTCCCAAGGATGGGGGTATTAATACATGTGCGTTTTTATAATTCCAAAAAAATATATTATTAAGTCTCACTTAATAAAATATATTTTAATTCATTTGTCTAGAATATTCTATCTCCAAAATATACATATTTTTCCCAAAAATATTATATTTTACTTTATACAATTTCCAAAATAATACTTTGTCAAAATACACATTTAAGAGTATTTTTCGAAAACACATAAGTTACGTTTTAAAGTTCGTATGGTAATAATAATACCGGTGTAACTAAAGTGTTTATTTGTGAGGGCGTTGGTAATATTTTTGGAAGTCGTAACTTCATGATATTTTCCAGGTTATATTATTTTTACTCTAAAAATAATATATATAGTTCACAAAATAATCATAAAATCACGCAAGCGTTTTACTATGAAATATATATTCTAAATATATATTTAGCAAGTTTTATTCACGAAAATCCACCTCCGCCGCTTGGTAATTTTGTAATAAAAATCATGGCGAAGTTTGTTTGGAAAACAAGTCAAAAATATATTTATAAACACTTGTCACCAAAAATATTCTAAGTGTTATTTTCTGGAAAAATTTCGCCAGAGTTTCCTCTGTAACTGGAGGTGGCCACGCTTACTAGCGTATCATTTTCTTTTAAAAACTCAATCAATCAATTTCCCAACATCAATAAACAATATTTAAACATTAAACTAGTAAAAAAAAATAAGCCTAAATCGCAAACACATGAACTTGTAAGTCGTGTAAAATTATGTAGTAACCTTCCAACATTTTTAGTAGATCTTGTTTTCTTTAAAAACATGTTTAATTTCTTAAAAACTTTGTTTTCAAAGAACATGTTGTTTTACAACTTCTTAGTAAAAAAATACGAAAATATTTCTTTGTTAAATCCTTTTGTCACACAAGTGTTTACACACTTGTTTGTTCACAAAAATGCTTTTAGTTCGCGAAAGATCCGGCTTTTAAACATGATTTGCATCTTACACTTGGTTCTTCGAAAATACCACTTGTAGATATTTAGATCTACTAGTTTAGAACTCCATTTTACAAGAAAAACTATTTTTACACAAGTTCATGGTTATGTATGAAAGGGTTCGTCATCTTGTAATTTTTACACTTTACATATTGCTAGTTCATGTTCCATGAACATGATCTAGCATGGTTAGATGACGATCCATTCCACTACTAGCATCAAACAACATAAAATAATCACTCCTAACCAAGATTCATAAGATTTACACCATGTGTTTCCCTTTATCCATCAAGGTGATCATTCTTACAAGACTTTATGTTTTGATCTTAAGTGTTCTTAATTTTTATCCGTTAAATCTCTTATTAACCACTTTAAATATGAACAAGGAAGTGTTTAGATGCACTTACAACTAGCTCAAGGCTAGGGAAGAATCAAAGCGAAAACAAGGTGGATAAAAGCGATGTAGTGAGGTCCTTGAGATTCCGAATGCACCAAGCCTCCTTGTGTGTGACCTTTCACCTTTGTGTGTATGTGAAATGGCAAGATCAAAACTTGAAGATGGTGAGATGGTGGGCTATGGTTTCGGCCGATCCAAAGGAGAGGGAGAGAAGAAAGAGCAAGTTCTTGTTGAAGTGTTTATGAGAGAGATGTAATCTTATGGTTATATTTATAAACCAACCTTATGCTTTGTCCACTAAACAATGTGTTTTCTAGATTTTAGACAACAAGGAAAAAAATAATCAAAATCTGGTGGATGGTGTCCCCCTTGGGGAACAGTTCGGTTAGGGGGGGGGGGTTAATAGTTTGATTTCAATGACATGGTTAAGTACTAGTTTGTTTAGTTAGAACTTTAAGTTAGGTATTTAGTGTGTTATGTAATATAACGGGTGTTAGGGTGTTCGGGGACCCTAACTAGCTCAGAAAAGGATAAACAATGTCATTGACAGTATTTTTATGTTCCGGGTAAAGTCCGATTGTTCGGTTGGATATCAATCCGTTAAAGTGCTAAATAAGCATTTAAAGTGTCTTTAATATTATTTTTAGTGACACAATGAATTCCCGACACTTTGGAAAGTGTCTAGCATTATTCTCCCATGTTTTTGCACTTTACTAGTTAGTTTAAATGCTGAATTTTGTAATAAAGTGCAGGATTTTGTAGTTAAAGCATGTTTTTGGCACATCCGGTCACTGTAACTATCACCTAGTGACGCAGTTTAACAATCCTCACCTCCCTACACTCCCTACTAGTGTAGTACTCTATTTCTGGCTCATACTGGTCTCAGAGACAGTGTCTGTCTGGTGCTGGCTACGTCAGCACGTTTACTGGGTTATCCGTTCATTGTGTAACTGTGCTTTTGTGCATCAAGTTTGTCACTATAGTTCTGTGTAAATAATGGAGTGACAGTAATAAAGTATGATGCATGTATATGTATGTGTCAGAAATCACAGTCATTAAGCATTAATTAAATACTAATTAATTTGTACGGATACCTGTTTGGTGAGGGTTGTCACATTCTCCCCCCGTTAAGAAATTTTCGTCCTCGAAATTTGTACTACCTTAACTTCTTAAGGTTACGTCACACATGTATGTATATGAATAATATCGAGGTAGCTAATCATCAAACCGAATCAAACCTTACTCACATTTGGTGAGTCCAAGAATATATATCAACCCGAATCCTAGGGTTAAAAGGTATGTGCTTTTAGCATTAGTTGTCAAGGTACAAGACGTACTTGACGTATAATCTAGTGTAAACCAGCTGGTAGGGGTTTCACAAAAAGAGGAGTCTTGACTTATAAGACTCTCAAACGATCGATCACAATATGCAAGCGAATTTTCACGAAACATAGCACTCGCTATATGAATTTAAAAATCAACAACTCAACGTAATAGTAAAATGATCTGTCAACTCCTGAATAAATGTCTGGTAAGGTTTAGTGTGTTGACATTTTTGAATGGTGAAGATACACCGAATGGAATACAAGCGAATCTGGTGTATCATTGTCTTGATTCGTAGTTGCATCAGAAATGTTTAAATGATAAATCAAATAAAAGTATGTGTGGTCTCGTGTGAAACGGTTAACCATGATTAGCACAAGCTACAAGTTTATGATGACACCACAAGGTGTCGTAATGGCATTATCCAACAATAGTGGTGACTGAACAAGTTCACCGCGTTTGAAATCAAATGAAAGTGTAGTGAGAAAATCTGAAAATTTGATTTATACCATGTTATAGAGTTTCCAATTAAATACGGAAAATCAAAGGACCACTGTTTCCAATCGAAGATGAAAAGTAATAAGTATCGCAAGGCATTTGATTGACAACGGGAGAATCGTTAGGAGGTACATTGTGCTTATGAAATGAATATATGTACCATTGCCTTAACACACAATTGTGTTGAGACCGCTTTGATCGTGAAGATCCAAAATGGATTGTTAACAACTAAATAGGGAATTGAATCGGTGTACGAAGTGAGTAACCAAATTAGCACAAGCTTCAATTTTGAGAAAATATCACCGCAAGGCATCGAAACAAATCAAACGTTTTAGTGGAGTCGTAGACCAACCAAATCTACTACGACTCGAAATGAAAGAATCTCTGCAAAATAGTTGAATATGATGCTCCCAATACATCATATAGCGTTTCAAGTTAAACCTGTGAACTGGATAAGTTCAAGCAATTGAACTTGGTTTCAACGTAACCCGACAATGTATGCATCAACAAGGAATTCTCGGCATGGTAGCAAAATAAACCATGAATGTAACTTGAAAGAAAGCGGCTTCAAGAAAGTGTGTTGGCCTGGTAACAAAAGAGCCAACAATAACAATAATGTAGGTTACTCGAATCAGGAATCAGTAATTAGGTTTAGCAAAATAATATGTAAATTCCAATGAAGTGTTTGTTCAAAACGAAATCACATGCGTAGCGAATGATGCATGTATGTCAGGTAAGTTTCCAAGAAAAGGAACAACGAGTATCTGCTAAAGTGAAGAAATGGCCAGATATCGAAGCAAATGTGTGTTTGCTCTCAGCGAGAAAATTATTGTGATGCAACTACCATTAAGGGAAGTAGAGATGCAAACATCTACTCACCAGAAGTAAAAGAAATCCAAGTACTCTCTGTTTGGTCAACGGAACTGGCATATGCGCCATGTTAATGATGGTTGATTGAGTTAACAGATATGGTTCCTAAATAAAACCCTTACGAGTTTGGTCCTAGGTTCCCAAGGGTCCTAGATATAAGTTTTCTAGAATCTCCAGATTTCGTATCCCGTGTGGATTCGGTTTGTACATTGTGTAGGAAGCACCATTTTGTCTTTGTCTTAGAACAAGTCATTGTCCCACAATTTCGCCCTGGTATACTTCTTCCTGAATTTTACAGCTAACGACGCTCGATCATCGACCTGTTGTGTAGTAATAGTTGGGTCCTCATAGCCAGTTATGTAAGAGGTTCGTTAACCCTTAGTAAGAGTCACCGACTCTCGTGCGTTAGCTCGTTCGGCTCCTGGTAGTTGATGTTTATTTGAAAATCATCATCCTTCTTTCTGACGAGTAGAAATGGGGTTACCCAAAAGGGACATCTTGGTCTGTTATCTTCCTTCTCTATTCACTGCTAAAACTTCACTGTCAATCCTTGCATTTCCGAGGGTGTAAGTCGCTCAGGGTGCATTGACTACAGGCGCGACGCCTGGAATCAAATTGATGCAAAATTTCGTCTTGTCGTTGAAGAGATAATTCTGGCTAGTCTTCGAGGAAGACTTCAGGGTATTCTCCGATCACGGGGGTATCTTTAAGTTTTAGCTCTTCGGCTCCCTTGTCCCCGACATGAGGCAGGAAACAACACATCCTTCCCACAACAACTTTCGTGCCTTCAAGCAATTCGTGATCTATAGAGGCGTATCCTACTTGTGAGTCGAGATCGTTTCTTCATTTGTCATTTGGATGCGAACATTAATCTCCGCTCGACCGTTTGTCAACTAATCCATCCGATCACCACGTTGAAGCTTCCCAACTCAACTGGCAATAGATCTAGCATAAACTTACGCTCTTCGGGTTCTATCTTGCCGATTCCACTTACTTCGTTGGCTTCCACTAGCTTCCCGTTAGCTACTACTATCGTGGGCGGATTATCTAACTTACTTGCTACTAAACCAAGTATACTCTCACTCTAGAGGTACGAAGCTAAAATTTACAGCAGTATCAAGTAGCCCAGATGCATAACGTTGAGTAATTCGGGACGTGCCAATATCCATGCTTGAATCCCTGGCGTGTCTCCCTAGCTCCGGTGGGGACCTTTCATCCTTGTGCCTGATTGTTCTTAGGGCAATATTTTCTGAAATGCTTTTTGCTTCCACAGTTAAAACAACCTCGAGCACGTTTCCGTTTATCACCCATTCCGCCTTGACAATTGTCATTGTCGTTGTCCCCTTCGTGGTTCTCACTACCGTCTTGGCCCTCATTACCACGTTCAGTATCTTGCCAACAAGTTTCTTTAGGATGCCCCCTCTTGCCATAGTTAGCACATTTTCCATATCTACATCGCCCGACATGATAACGTAAACAATTGTCGCACTTAGGTAGGATACCCATGTAGTCTTTTCCCTTTTTTGGCCTTCTTCTTGCTACTCCCCCGAGTAAACATCTTGAAATTTGCGAGCTTTCTCTTGTTATCCCCAGGCGCCTCTATTGCAGTCTCCCTTTTCTTCTCCGCAGTGGAAAATTCTCCACGTCTAACTGCTTCTTCCATGAGAGCCACGCTTATGTTGATAGCCTCGGTGATCGTTGAAGGTTTAGATGTTGTTACCAGGCTTAGAATCTGAGGTGCCAATCCCCTTATGAACTGTTCAATTCTCTTAAACTCTGGTCCCCCCAGGAGTAAAGCAACTTGTGATAATTCGTTAAATCTCTGCACATACTCCGCTATCTTTGGTCCTTCCATTTTCAAGTTCCACAGTTCTGTTTCCAACTTCTGGACTTCTGCCCTCGAGCAATATCTCTTACGCATCAGATCTTTCAGTTTGTCCCACGTCATAGTGTACGCAGCGGTCTCGCCCATTGTCCGAACTTGATGGTTCCACCATGACAGGGCCTCATCTACCAATAGTCCAGCTATATACGTGACTTGATGTTCGAGGTCACATTTGCTCAATCGTAAAACAGAATCCGTCTTTTCAACCTAGCGCACGAAGGCTAAGGCACCCCCAGTGCCGTCGAACTCTCGAGGTTTGTGGTCCAAGAACTGCTTGTAGGTGCAGCCTGCGATGTAAGCAACATTATTCGCGTAAGGCCTTAGCAAGGCACTCGTGGAAATGTCCAAACGTTTTGTAATGTGTCTTAAAGGACTAGAAATTACCGTTGGGGGGGTTATTTCCCGAGGTACCTCTGCTGCAATCGGAGCGACGGGCCTCGTACCGTGCGATGGCCTGTAAGAGGCGCTCTTGCATTTCTGCCTCTGTTGTCGGTAGAGGGTTATTGATATCGGTGTTCCCTTGAGTCGACATCTTCCTAGAAGAAGGTCGGTTAGGTCAGGTCTAATTTGCTTCGTGCGTGCATTTGGTTGTTTAGTGGTCATAAGTACATACACATAACAGGTTACCATATCAACCAATCAAATAATAGTATAATCATAGGATGACCAAGTAATTCGGTAATTATGTTTAATGAGAGCATAGCAAGTAAGCACGTAGTATTATAATTATAGCACACACACATAGATCAATGACGTGCTTAGCGAAGACCTAGCGACTGAGCTTTCATTGGTTATTGGCCACAAAGTGTTGTCGCATGTTTAAAGATGATTGGGCTTTCATTATCCTTTGGCCACAATCACTGTGTCTAACAAAATGTATCACATCGAAAGGGACACAGGGTAACCCTACCCTTGTCCAATAAATATATTAGTGCATCAAAATTTCGTAATCAGAAGTGGTCCTCAAAAGTCTCTGCAATCCCGGCTTATCATTAGTGTCTTTACCCAAGTGTAATGCAATCCGCATAATCCAGAAACCAACTATACTGGTGACTGAGGAGGAGGAGGAGGAAAGAAAAGTAAACTGTTAACATGTGTGAGTCCCTCCTCGAGCTTGTATATACGTTGAAGTAATTATCTGCTCTGCCGCTCGATAGTAAAGAAATAAGTATCAGAATCCTGGGAACGGTGTAATAGCAACGGTCGAGAGCGCAAAAGGAACCTTGATGTATGTGACGAATCAAAGTATGCTGGCAATAGACAGGGTGGAGGACGGGGTGTCTTACATAAACTTTTCAGGCAATATGCTGTCTTGTGATGTAGTCACTTAAATCATGTTTTTGGTTATGTAATGTTTTGCATTTGAACTTGCCAATTGTGGTGTCAGCTCAAGCTCCAACGTTCTGCGACTCATATCCTCAAACTGTAGTTGGTGTTACAGGAGCAACTCATCTTGTATGTGGCTTCCACAACGTGAGGAATGGTAAGGGTCTAAAATCTGCATAGTGTATTATAGGATCCATCCAATCGGCTCGTACAACGATGTAGGGGTGAAAGGAGTAAACGGTGCGGCCTGTATGGCCGTAGAAAATGCTGTTGTAGCAAAAGGATCGTTACGTGGGTACTGACCTGGAGTACCCCTCCGGGGCGCAAGTATATCTTGAAAGAAAGCGATAGACATGTTGGCGCAATGGACGTAGGTCTTCACAGGGAAAAGGAGCAACATCAGCGGTGCAGGTGTGGTAGAAATGGAGATTCAATAGATGCAGGTGCTGGGTCGGATGTAAGGGATGCATAGTCTGGTAAGTTACAAGGAACACGGTCATGATCAAGTAGGGGTGCAAGTTCAGCAGGTGCTATGCCAAGCGGACACAAAAGGTGCAGAAGCTAGCTCAGGAGCAGGCTCTGGGGTGTCTAACGGTGTGGTGCCTCGAGCAGGTGATTGTGCAGCAGTCATGACGTCGTTGTCTGCGTCAGTAGTAGAAAGCTTGTAATCCGGCTGTTTGTAGGGCTGCAGGTATCACTGACTCAAAGGAGTCTGAATGCATGCTAGAATCATAGGATGGCTTGTTAACAGGGGTCTTAAGAAGTGAAGTTAGTAACAGTGTTCTCGTCAAATTTTCTATCGTTATGGGAGTCGGCAGGAGGACCATCGGTAAGCATGCCAACGTAGTTATATATTGTTTGTCGAGTATCCAACCTTCAGTAGACATATCCACAGGAGGCGCATCATCGAGGATTGGAGCCATGGTGTGTCCATCATCGGGATGACCAGTGACGGAGTGGTCATGGATTGAAACAGAAGTGACAGAAAGATTCTTGTTAGAAACCATCAGCAAGGGTGAAGTATCACCAAAATCTGGTAGCATGGACTGTTAGAAGTCGTCCTCGTCCTTAGCATATCAGGATCACTCTCAGTATCTGACGTAAACGTCTCTGGCGCAGATGTAGTTTCATCATCTGTGACAGCGGCTGTAGGGTTATCAATGTCTGATAACTCGCCTTATAAGTAGTGCGACGTGTGTGCCGGTTCATAATAGTCATAGTACGTATACCCATAGTAGTTATTAACAATTAGTGTATGCAAATATTCACCACGTGTGCACGTATATCAATAATCATCAATTAAGCACTAACAATGTAAGCATGTAATCATCCTAGTCTTCCCCAGACTATCCTCTCAGTCTCTCAGATTGAACTTCCTAGTTTCTCAGACTAAAATGTCCCAATCTCTCAGACTGATTCTCCTAGTCTCTCAGACTATCCACCCAGTCTCTCAGACTGATTCTCCTAGTCTCTCAGACTATCCTCCCAGTCTCTTAGACTGATTCTCCTAGTCTCTCAGACTAAGTTATAAATTTAAATTTGGGAATGTGTATTTGTGCCTTTTTGTTTGTAAAAAGGTTTGTTCCCTGGATCTGGACGTATAGTGTATGCAATGTAAAAGTGTTTGAAAATGTTTTCGTGAGAGCCCAGTTGATCATAGTCTAGACTCGAGAAAGAATCCTAGTTCGCTATGATCGAGGCTCTGATACCAAGCTGTCACACCCTGGCTTTGCGGAAGCGTGGATTAATTGGTGTGACTTCTTAATACCATAGCAACAATCATAACAATGCTATATGAATAAAAACATGAGATATTTGTCTATTAATAAAGTTTAGAAAAATCCCATTTTTATACTCTTCTTGAAACAACAATCACAAAATAAGTTACAAACCTTGACTTGATTTAATTGAGTTCATAAAGACTTAGCAAAAGACTTTAAACTACACTAGGTTTAGGGATATGTAACCCGTCCAGGAAGAGGTTACACCTTCTAAACCCTGGATGACTTCTTTATTCAAACGCAGCTTGAAAATACGTGCATACCATGCCAGATCCGTTAGTTTCCTGAAATACATGTAGTTTGAAAAGTCAACATAAAGTTGAGCGAGTTCATGTGTAAGTGAGTTTGTATAAACCCTTGTAAAAATGTCAGTATGTATGAAAATCCCTGGTTTGTAGCAAATAAGGAAAAAGAGATCACCATTGGGTTGCAAAGCCAATGATATGTGTGAAGTGCAGTAGGAAGACTCAAACCTAGCAGATTTTTGCGTCGGGTACCAAGTCACCACCTGGTTCATTCAGCGGACTCAGGGGTTGGGCTCGCTACACCCAGATAGATCTACCGCTAAAGACCCTCGGTCCTACAATGAGGATTAATGGCCTCCAGTTCCCGCCTACCCACTCACATGATCTAAGTAGTAACCCTCCTTACGCTAACCATACCATGTAAAAAGTATTCGTAATCATAGTAACATGTATTTCACCCCCGAAGTATAAAAACTGAAAACAGTTAAGAGAAAGGGGGGACATGAACTCACAGAAGTGCGTCTCGAAATAGTAAATCCCAATCAACCCGCTGCGTGACGACCTACACGTACTAACTTCTATTAGACGGACGATTGTGCCTTGGCTTAAGGTTTAACGTTTTTGGGAAATAGTTAGGCAACTATTTCGCATTTACACTTCTTAATTATTTAATAATTATATTCTTTCCCAAGGATGGGGGTATTAATACATGTGCGTTTTTATAATTCCAAAAAAATATATTATTAAGTCTCACTTAATAAAATATATTTTAATTCATTTGTCTAGAATATTCTATCTCCAAAATATACATATTTTTCCCAAAAATATTATATTTTACTTTATACAATTTCCAAAATAATACTTTGTCAAAATACACATTTAAGAGTATTTTCCGAAAACACATAAGTTACGTTTTAAAGTTCGTGTGGTAATAATAATACCGGTGTAACTTAAGTGTTTATTTGTGAGGGCGTTGGTAATATTTTTGGAAGTCGTAACTTCATGATATTTTCCAAGTTATATTATTTTTACTCTAAAAATAATATATATAGTTCACAAAATAATCATAAAATCACGCAAGCGTTTTACTATGAAATATATATTCTAAATATATATTTAGCAAGTTTTATTCACGAAAATCCACCTCCGGCGCTTGGTAATTTTGTAATAAAAATCATGGCGAAGTTTGTTTGGAAAACAAGTCAAAAATATATTTATAAACACTTGTCACCAAAAATATTCTAAGTGTTATTTTCTAGAAAAATTTCCCCAGAGTTTCCTCTGTAACTGGAGGTGGCCACGCTTACTAGCGTATCATTTTGTAAGTCCAGGAACACTACACAATCGGATATCAAACACTAATCAAAGCGCGGAATACTGTGAAAAGTATTAAGAACAAGAACACTCAATCGATTATAACCAAAGTGCACACGGTTTCTAGAGAACCGTCTGGTACACCCACAAAGAATTCGAAAATAATAATGAAGAACCTCTCAAAAATATCTAACCTTCTAATAACCTAGGTTCACCCTATTTATAGTTACATAGGGTGACCTAGTTACAGACTGGGCCAGGTTCACATGCACAATATTACTAACCAAACAAGCCCAAATCACTAATTAGCCCACATGGCTTATTCCATTACTATCTAACCCACTACAAGGCTAAGCCTAATAGCCCATATTTGTGTTTGATAAAGATAGGCGTAAACCTACACCATTATAGGGCCTTACAATATCCCCCTAGGTTTATGCTGTCTTTATCAAACTGTTGTCTTCATCATGAATCTGTGGGAAGATACTTCATCTTTTCATCTTCAAACTTGGGCTCTTTTGTTCTTCTTACTCGTGATCAGCTTTGCTTGAAAATCTTGTTGAAAAGAATGCAAGTGGAGGATTCTAAGCAACTCTTTTCTTTGTCAATGTCTTCTATTTCAAGCAGGTTCACAGGTACTTCTTCAAATGTACTATCACTATCAGATGATGACTCATATCTGGTTCTTCTGACTCAGGCACATCTTGTTGTTGTGATGCTTCATGCTTTGTCAGCAGCCAACAGCATCTCAATCTTCAACAACCCCTGTTTCTTGATTTGAATCAAATTCTGCACATGCTCAGAAATTCATAAGCAAACATTTATGTGCAACAGAGGAAAGTACCACATGAACACTCGGTACATCCAAGTATTTGTACTCGGATTTCACAATTCAAATTTCATTCAATTTATGATGATCAGTCAAATCTTCAAGAACGGTTAAATTTTTAATAAAACAAATAAACACTCTATTTTTGGATTTTTGATTTATAAATTTGAAACAAAGATAAGCAAAGAAACTAATATACAATTACAATTGCAATGGGATCAAATCACAGTGTTTCGGGCCAAACTACACTTATCAACACTAATTTACTTTAGGTGATCCGAGCGATTACCAGTATGTCTGTCCACTTAAACTTGTCTCCCTAGGCCTTTTTCAAGTGACGATCTACAACTGATTTATCATGTTTTCATTTTAATTGATATGAACACTCAATTCAATCACGATCAAATCCCGGAATTTTTAATCAAAACACGCTATCATACATGCAGTTTCCCTACCACATATTTCACAAGCCCATTCTAGGATTCTGAAATCTTAACTGGGACTGGATTGAGAAGAGAAAATAATAGATCAGCAGCAGAGATGGATATAATATACAGATCAAATGAGATTTTCTCAGTTTGATATAGGTTTTTATTTTTGGGTTTCTTTTGGGCACTAGAGGGCCTCTTTCGGGTGTATTTGATCTATAGCGCGACAACGTACGGCTAGGTCAGCATGTATCTGGATGCAGCAGAAGCTGACGTTGCCTAGCACCTCCAGGTCTTTGCTCACGCAAAACAGAGGAGATACATGAGTTGGACAGAAAAGTTTTCAGAACTAGAACGAAATTGTGTGTATCGGGACGTCACACACGCATTCAAATAGACATGTCCTAATTCCAAGTGACCGATCTTTCTTGAGGTCATAGAATAAATTTAGTGTTCTAAGCAGTACCAGTCAAAGAGTCCAGCCATCAGGATAAAGCCTACCAGCACTTCACTCTGGAGTCAGGCCATTTCAATAATGGTCTTACATGAGTCAGCCTTAATCCACATAGTGAAGTTATTTCATTTCCCATTTATGCAACAAAATATTTTTGATTTTTCTGTTTTTCAAATGTTTTTGTATTTTTTTTTATTTACAGATAACCTAAGATATCCCCCTAAATTTGTGCATAAATCTTATGCGCAAATTTACTTGACAACGAAAACGTATCTACAACGAGAAACACAAAAGAAAATGAAAATATTTTTGTTGTTTTTGTTTAACCGTTCCATCATTAGACTAATCAATATCAAAATTCGAGCATGAAATTCAGATTTTGTACCTTTTTGCTGATCCTGTCTTACTTACTTCTCTTATCTCCTCAAACGAAACATATCAACTGTAAAGAAATGTACCTTTTGAAACAGTGAAATGTTACCCGTTATGTGTCTGGAACAACCGCTATCAACATCCAAGGATTGTCAACAGTTCCTCCTTGGTTGTCCCTGAAAAGTAAGGAGATTAGTAAGACATTGGTACCCAGGCCATCGTGGTCCTGGGTATTCCTGAAGCATCAATGTACGACACTTCTCGAAAACACATGCCCCCTTTTGATTCGAGGACTAGTGATGTTGCTGCTTTATGTTTTGCCTTCCAAACTTGTTTAGGCTTCTCTAATTTCTTAGGTGACTTGGGCAAAACAGTTTGCTTTTCAACCTTTTTGTTTTTCAAAACTTGTTTTCGTTTCAAAGCTTGTTTTCGTTTAGTTTTAGCAGCATTCCAGTCCCCATCAGATGGTTTAACCTGGGGATGCTTATTCATCATTGCCTTTGGTTTTTCAACCTTCATTGGCTTAGAATAAGATATGTCCCTTGGTGTAACCTTCTGATGTTGTGTATAGTACGACACGTAGGGATGATGTGTGCAGTTCCTTGCAATGTGACCGGGTATGCCGCAGTTGTAGCAGGTTTGCTTCTTTACATAAGGAGCATATCCCGATCCATTAGATCCAACTGATGCTGAGTATGAGTTATAAAGCTTGTTGGATGATTTGTTTGCAGATTTTTCAACCTTTCTCCCTTGCTTCTTATGTTTATGTTTATAACAGTTAGAACAGTTAGTGGATTTAGCATTTTCGTTCCTAACTGTTGGCTTTGGAGGCACATATTTGTTTGAAGGGCCTCTCAAAGCTGGCTCAGAAATAGCCTTTCTCACATATGGAGGAGCATCAGCAGACAAATTTGATGTTTTAGAACAAACATCATCAGCCTTTTGACAAACGATGTCATCCTCCTCAACCCAATCCTCTACTACTACCTCATCTGCACATGAAGTAGAAGAATCAGTAACATTCACTTGTTCACAAACGGTGTCAGGCAAATCCATAGTAACATTTTCATTCTCGAGTGACACCGTTTGTTCAGTAGTTTCAGAATCATTTTCATTCGAAAGAGCAGTAGGGGCTTCTGTAGTCGTTTTACCATTAGACTCAACAGAAGCTCCTGAAGTCGATTCTGATTCTTCTTTGATCGAATTTGAATCAACTGTTTCAAATGATTCATTTGTTGATTCCACTGAAGCAACTGACTCTGAATTATCACAGTCAGTCTTTTCATAGGAGTCACTGGTTGAATTAGATGAAGTTGATGATTCAGTTTGAGATGCCTCCGCTTCCTCAGGTGATGCACTGTTGACACTAGGTGATTCGCCCATTTCTGATTTCTCAGAAGTGGATGTCTCAGAAGTGTCGCAAGATGTGTCACATGACGAAGCAGATTCACTTTGTTTGCTCCTATTGAATTCTTTCACAAACTCAGTCAAACCTCTTAACATGGCAAACTCAATGTTGTCTACATTAACTCTAGGCGCTCTTACCTCAGGCTCTTGTGTTGCTGATTTATTTTCAAAAGATTGTTGTGACTCACACGACTCTTCCTTTTCCAATACTTGAAAATGTTTATCAACACTTACATTTTTCTCAAAATTTAAAGTCTCAGTGTGGTTTGAAACTTCAGCAGGTTTCACAAAAGTTTTTTTGAAGGTCTGTTTTTCTAAAGTGATCTCAGTTTTATCAGGCCTTGTGATTTTAACTTTCTTTTGATTACCAGGCTCAACCTTCCTATCCCCAGGCTTCCCATATTCCATTTCAGGCAAATCGGCTATCTCCTCATCAGTCATGGGAATTGAGGAATAGTTATGGTTGTATGGTGGGGGTATCGCCACAAAACCCAACCCCTTATTCCTCATTTCCTTTTTGCTATACTTTAACTGTTGATTTATCATTTTCTCGACCTTTTCGCTTGAAACATCAAATTTTTTGAAATTAAATTCAGTATTTTCGAAAGTCGATTTTAAGTTGTTTAATTCAACAGTTAATTTTTAAGATAGCTCCTTGAAGTGGAGATAACGACATTTTGCTTCGCTTAGATCACTATGCAACTGTCGAATGTCACGTTTTTGAGCCTCTACCATTTCCTTATACCCATCCAGTTTCTTTTTAACTTCGTAGCTACTGGATTTGGTACATTGAAGTTGCATAGTAAGCGATTGAGCCTGTTCTTTAAAACCTTTTACTTTCTTTCTACATTTTTCAGTACAACAAACATCATCTACACATACCTCAGCCTCAGAAGGAGTGTAGTCATTCATTTGAATATCTTGAGTAGACTGCTTGTCAGCATTGTTATATGACTTGATGAGTGAGATCAGCTCATCCGGCTTCATTTTGTAATAGTAGCAGTCGGTTGTCACAATTATCTCATTAACATTTCTAAACCAACTACAGTTTGCCTGATCTGGAATCCTTTTTAGAACATCCAGAAGCTTTGTGTTGCTCGTGCGATTAGACACCTCAATCTCAGCCTTCTTCATTTCAGAGAGCAGTTCAGCAAACCGGCCTGTAAGTGCTTCTATAGATTCACCATATGAGTATCTGAATCCTTGAAATTTCTGCTCAAGCACCTCTCTCTTAGAAGACATTTTTAAGATTTTTTTTTTAACTGTGATCCCCTTAATAAGTGATCCCCCGAATACGTGATCACCCGAATGTGTGCACTTTTAACTATTTCCTCAAAACACGCCCAAAGCGAGAACCCGTGTACTCGCTAACTCAAACCCTTTGCCACACGCACGAATCAACTTTCTGTACCGCGCCTCCAAGCCTATCAAAACTTGTTACCAAACAATAAGCAAACCTTTATATATATATATTTTTTTTATTATTTTTTAAAAAGTTTTTTTTTAATTTTTATATAGAATAATAACAGATATTATTATTACTATAATTATTATATTATTATTAATAATTAGGTAATGATTACCTTATGATTAATATTATTATAAAAAACAGGATTTAAAAAAAAAAAAAAAAAACTAAACAATTATCTCAAATATGTCACTTCTTCTTCGATTAAACCGTAACCAAAACCCTAGATTTTTGTTCAGCCGACACAGACGTTTCTTCTTCGTTTATTCACGTCGAAGATAGGTTGAAGATGATGGAGAACCAGAGGTGACAGAGATGAACGACGGTTATGGCGGAGTTCGACTGAAGGTGTTCGATGATGGTTATGGCGGTCGACGGTGGTTGTAGGATGATAGACGGAGTGTTGATGATGTGATGATGATCGGAAAGATGTTTCGGATGAAGACGATGGTGATTGCTGTGGTGAACAACGTTCTGTTGCAGGTTGTTTATGGTGATGCGCGGTTTCGGAAAACTTCAAAAATCAACTCGAAAGAAGATGATGATCGGTGACTGATGAAGGTTATACGGTGGTGAACAGCGAGCACAGTGGTTTTGAAGATAGACGGTGTGGAGGAAAGATGGTGGCTGTAGTGATCGTTGATATTGTAGTGTGATAACGGAAACTCGAACTCGAACTCGATACCGAAACAGAGGTGATGAAGGAGAAAGGTAACCGGAGATGGTGAACGGAATAAGTAATCAGGTGGACGGAGGTTGGAGGTGATGTTTATGATGGACGTGAATGATTCTGATTTCCGATAAAGCGAGGATGATGAACTTTGATGCTTGTTGGATCGCACAAGAATTGTAGTCGCACAAGATCAGTTGATCGCACAAGACAAGTTTCAGTCGCACAAGAATGTTGAATCGCACAAGAATTGTAGTAATCCGCAATATAAATTGACTTTGTTGCACCGTTGTAGTCGCACAAGAAATTGTCGGTCGCACAAGTTGAATTCATTGCCTCCTGGTCGCACAAGAATAACTTGATCGCACAAGATTTCCACTGATCGCACAAGATTACGTAGCTCCTTTTTCTTTTGAGTCCAACTATTTGCCTTGCACACTTCCAATCAATAACAGCCAATCCCGAAAATCAAGCAATTTCCAAAACTTTGACCAAGGAAACAATTTCGAAAATTTTATTCCTAAATCAATCCCTTTAAAAGTTTCCAACAATATAATCTAAAATTTCGTAACAAGTCAACCACAACCACCAAATCAGATCAAAGCACTGAATTTCAAACTGTTCTTCGTATCTTTAAAAATTTCTTCGTGTTCTTCGAATCTTCAAGCGGTTTCTTCGTTCTTCGATCTTCAAATAATATCCGATTACAACCGAGCCTTCGTGAGACTACTTAGGCTCTGATACCAATTGTAAGTCCAGGAACACTACACAATCGGATATCAAACACTAATCAAAGAGCGGAATACTGTGAAAAGTATTAAGAACAAGAACACTCAATCGATTATAACCAAAGTGCACACGGTTTCTAGAGAACCGTCTGGTACACCCACAAAGAATTCGAAAATAATAATGAAGAACCTCTCAAAAATATCTAACCTTCTAATAACCTAGGTTCACCCTATTTATAGTTACATAGGGTGACCTAGTTACAGACTGGGTCAGGCCCACATGCACAATATTACTAACCAAACAAGCCCAAATCACTAATTAGCCCACATGGCTTATTCCATTACTATCTAACCCACTACAAGGCTAAGCCTAATAGCCCATATTTGTGTTTGATAAAGATAGGCGTAAACCTACACCATTATAGGGCCTTACAATATCCCCCTAGGTTTATGCTGTCTTTATCAAACTGTTGTCTTCATCATGAATCTTTATGTTCCAGGTAAAGTCCGGGTGTTAGGGTGTTCGAGGACCCTAACTAGCTCAAAAAAGGATAAACGATGTCGTTGACAATATTTTTATGTTCCGGGTAAAGTCCGGTTGTTCGGTTGGATATCAATCCGTTAAAGTGCTAAATAAGCATTTAAAGTGTCTTTAATATTATTTTTAGTGACACAATGAATTCCCGACACTTTGGAAAGTGTCTAGCATTATTCTCCCATGTTTTTGCACTTTACTAGTTAGTTTAAATGCTGAATTTTGTAATAAAGTGCAGGATTTTGTAGTTAAAGCATGTTTTTGGCACATCCGGTCACTATAACTATCACCTAGTGACGCAGTTTAACAATCCTCACCTCCCTACACTCCCTACTAGTGTAGTACTCTATTTCCGGCTCATACTGGCCTCAGAGACAGTGTCTGTCTGGTGCTGGCTACGTCAGCACGTTTACTGGGTTATCCGTTCATTGTGCTAACTGTGCTTTTGTGCATCAAGTTTGTCACTATAGTTCTGTGTAAATAATGGAGTGACAGTAATAAATTATGATGCATGTATATGTATGTGTCAGAAATCACGTAGCAGTTTAACCAAAATTGTATGCAAGCATAGTCATTAAGCATTAATTAAATACTAATTAATTTGTACGGATACCTGTTTGGTGAGGGTTGTCACAGGCTCACCCTCAACCATATAGCTCATAAAGTCTGGACCAAAGGATTTTTCAACCCTTTGTCATTTACTTCGTCTAAGCTCACCCTCCTCGACCTCGGGTCGTTCATGTCTTTCATCTAATCGCGTAGATGAACTTGGTCCTGCTTCATCTAACTATGTAGATGAACTTGGAACTGCTTCATCATCCGCTCTTGATGAAGTCGCATGTGTTTGTCCTAACATAGGAAACACATTCTCAAAATATGAGACGACATTAGGATTTGCCTCTATGATAGTGTGTTTATGTACATCGGGATTCTTGGACTCATGTACAAGAAAACGATGTGCACTACTTTGATGTGCATATCCAATGAAAATGCAATCAACAGTTTTGGATCCTATCCTAAGAACCTTAGGAGGTGGTACAATCACCTTAGCTAGGCACCCCCACACATTCAAGTATTTATACGAAGGCTTTCTTTTTCTCCATAACTTATATGGAATTTCGTCCCTATTTTTCAAAGGTATCTTGTTCAAAAGATAGTTTGCTGAGAGAATGGGGTCCCCCCACATTTCTCGGTTCACTCCCGAGCTTATCAACATGGCGTTCATCATTTCTTTCAATGTGCGGTTCTTTCGTTCCGAAACGTCATTTGATTGTGGAGAATAAGGAGGTGTACACTCATGTACAATGCCACTTTTTGCGCATAAATCCGCAAAAGGTGCAACATATTCATCTCCTCGATCGCTTCTCAAAGCTTTTATCTTCTTTTTAAGTTGATTCTGAACTTCGTTTTTGTACAAGATAAACTTTTCTATTGCTTCGTCTTTACTCTTAAGTAAATACACGTAGCAATATTTAGTACAATCATCAATAAACGTGATGAAGTACTTATTTCCTCCACGCGTGGGAACCGCTTTTAAATCACATACATCGGTATGAATTAAATTAAGGGGTTCGGTTATTCGTTCAACCGATTTAAACGATGATCTCGTAAGTTTGGATTCAACAAATGTCTCGCATTTGTGATCGGAATCAATATGGAATGTTGGTATTAAATTTAATTTAATTAAACGGCGTAAAGTTTTAAAATTTACATGTCTAGTCTACCATGCCAAACATTAGAAGACTCAATCATGTAAGTAGAAGAAACATTTTCATTCATATTCTTGTTTTCGTTTACAACCGAAACATTCATTTTAAACATTCCATTAAGGGCATAGCCCTTTCCGATAAAAGTACCACGTCTAGACAAGACAAAATTGTCCGATTCAAACACTAGACGAAATCCAAACTTGTTGAGCATCCATCCCGACACGAGATTCTTCTGTATCTCTGGGACATAAAGCACATTTGTCAAGGTAAGCTCCTTGCCCGAAGTCATCTTCAAGACGACCGTGCCTTCCCCCTTGATGCTTGCGGTAGCTTTATTCCCCATATAAAGCTTTTCTTCACCCGACGCTTCCTTGAATGTAGAGAAAAGCGCCTTGTCTCCACAAACATGGCGGGTTGCACCCGTGTCAACGAACCATCCTTTTGGGTTTTCACCCATCGCGTTGACTTCTTCAATCATAGCCGCTTCCTCGGTTATCATTGCAATCAGAGGCATACCATCCTCATCAACCATATGCCCACGCCATGGTTGTAAAATAAGGTTTCCAAGGCCGAGTACTCCCCGAGTAGTCGCTACAAGGTAGGCTGCCGAGGCGACTTTCTTCAACTCCGCCTAATTACTTAGAATCGATCAAACGTGGTCAACATCGGCCAAAATCGAATCTAGTAGGTCCACTTGGGCCGAGTTTGACTTAAAATAAAATAAAACATAATTTCTATGCCAATCATATTAAAGAATGAATATCATTTTCATACATTTTGTTATAGATATTAGTAAATTTATGTTAATTGACATATATTTAATTTCCTAAAAGTAATTTCTTTATATTTTAACATGTCCGAGTACTCCCCGTGTACTCTCCGCCTAGGCCGAGTACTTTCAACTCCCCGGTCGACCGACTTGGGAGCGCCTAGCGACTTTTGCAACCATGGTGCCGCACACTCACGCTTAGGTTTCTTGCATTGGTTAGCACGGTGCCCCGTCTCGTTACAATTGTAACAAGTACCTTGGAAAGGCGCAAGCTTCTTTTTCACAGCCCCCTTTTTCGGTCCAAGGTT
Source organism: Helianthus tuberosus (assembly GCA_030545235.1). Taxonomy (NCBI): domain Eukaryota; kingdom Viridiplantae; phylum Streptophyta; class Magnoliopsida; order Asterales; family Asteraceae; genus Helianthus; species Helianthus tuberosus. The sequence continues at coordinate 28,489,648 of CM060437.1, read as the reverse complement.
GTTAACCTTTGCTTTCCCTTTGTTGTCCTTTTTACCCTTGCCTTTCTTGCCCTTTGAGGACTCCCTAACTTCCACCATGTTTGCCTTAGCCGAAGCTTGCAAAATGGTGCCTTTTTGGGCCTCCCTGTTGTCCTCTTCTATACGAAGACGGACGACAAGTTCCTCAATCGTCATTTCCTTCCGCTTGTGTTTAAGATAATTCTTAAAATCCAACCAAGCAGGAGGTAATTTCTCAATTATGGCTGCCACTTGAAATGTCTCGCTAAGTACCATTCCCTCAGCATGGATGTCATGTAGTATAATTTGCAACTCTTGGACTTGGTTCATAACAGTCTTGTTATCAACCATTTTGAAGTCCAAGAAGCGGGCGACAACAAATTTCTTTGTTCCCGCATCCTCCGTTTTGTACTTTTTATCCAAGGACTCCCATAATTCTTTGGAAGTCTTGATATTATAGTACACATTATACAGTGCATCCGAGAGACCGCTGAGTACATAGCCTCGACATACGAAATCCGAGTGCTTCCAAGTCTCTACCGTGCTCAGAGCCTGAGCGTTGGTCTCCCCTTTCGCAGGTTGGGGAGCGGTTTCAGTCAAGAACCTCGCAAGGTTCATGGTGGTCAAATTGAAGAACATCTTCTGTTGCCACCTTTTGAAGTGGAGACCCGAGAAATTCTCGGGTCATTCAGCATGATTTGCCACTGTGGACGCTCCCACAGTGTTGGCAGGGGTTCCAACGACAACATTAGTGTTGTTGGTATTCACGTTTTCAGTCGACATTCTGAAAAGTTCCAAGAAAACAAGTTAATAAAACTGTTTTCAAAATAATAAATGTGCTAATTTATTATTTTTTATGAGTGCGCAAAACTAGCCGTGTAGCTTCTAAGTCCAACTTTGAAGATTACAACAGTAGATTTTTAGAACTCAAAAACAGAAAGGAGTAGAAGCAGAGTTCTGTTTTGACAAAGTCGCTACTTTGAATCAAAACAGAGAAAAAAAATCTGTTTTTTTTAAACACAACTCTATGAATTCAAAACTCGTTCGAATTCATAGGAGAATATGTTTGTTATTCTACACGAACGGTGTTTTAAAAATTTGTTTTAAGATTGTAGGAATCTGTTCGTGCAAAATTTCAATAAAATACTTTATTAACTTGTAATACAGAAACAAACAGAATGATAATAAAATACAGTACAATTACAACTGAAAAAATGGAAAACAATAACAGAAACTCGAACAGAAAAACTGTTCTTGGCTGAGGATCGTGTTAGACACGGGTCCCTTAAAACAAATTTCGTGTCTCCCAAGAGAACTCGTTTGTTTCCAGGATACAACAGCCGCAAGCAGTTGCATTGCCGGTCTTGACTCCAACCCGAACGAGTACCTTGATTCTTGAAGATGAGAGAAAAATTATGTGAGAGAAGAAGATTGTAAGCTGTGTTTTCGGTGTATTCAATCTGCAGCAGGAACCTCCTATTTATACTGCAGGTTTTGAAGAAACTGAAAAACGAATTTAACGGGAGAATTAAACTGCATTAAACGTCTTCAATGCACTTTAATTGGTCATTAAATTCTCAGTCAACGCATTAACTTCGTCAGTTTCGAATGCTGAAACGTAACTGCACAACATTAATCGCTGCTGGAAGCTTCTGGGCGCTCGCGCGCGCAGGTTTGCACCCTCATGCGCGCTGCGTCATTTTGGCTCAGTTCCATTCGCACCTGCGCCACGTCACCTGTAAGCCTCTACGAGCACGCCACACAGTCGCACCGTTTTGGCTCACTTTGGTGCGCCTCGCACGTCACCTCATGCCCATGCTCCATGCGCCAGTGCGCGCCAAGTGTATTCGCGTGCTTATGCGCATGACTGCCACGTCATGCGCCACTGCGCGCAGACCCACCAGGGTCATGCACCTGCATGCCACATCACCAACCACTTGGTCCTTGCAACCCTTGTGCTCCACCACGCGCACGCGGTCAAAAATATAAAGGCGGCTCTCAAGCGGCTCGCGGCGATGCGAGCGTGCGAAGTGCGCCACATCGCCCACGTCACGCGCGCGCGCGTGTGCGAGTGCGAGTTAGGGTGCTCCGCACCCTTCGCGAGTACACTAGTGAGTGCTTCCATGAAACAATAAGGAAGGAGAGTTCTCACTTAAATACCCCTTTAAGTTTCATCTCTCCTCCTATGTGGGAAAATGTGCCACTTTCCCACTTTTTCAGCATTCAAGTTTCAAACACCAAACTGTGAGCATCGATATCTCATTCATCTTAGCTCCATTTTGGACGTGGTTTAGTTCGTTGCGAAGCTCTTCCAACATAGAACACAAACCCACAAATAAATATATAAAATCCTCTCATTTTCTTATATTTGTTTCTAGTTCAAAATAAGAAAAAATCATTTTCCTATATTTATGAAAAATGCTATTTTCACAAATTTCCAACACTTGGTTGATAAGTCAAGGCATGGCCTATAATATAAAATAAATAGTTTGCTTCTTTGAAAGTGTATGGCCCATCAGTTCATCAAATTCATGCTTCATTACACATATTTGTAATAAAATATACCATTTACAATCTTTGATAAAAATTAGATGATAAATGGATGCTAGTTATTTAAATCTCAAAACCAAATTGAATCCATGAGGTCTAAAAATAATTCTAATAAAATAAACCGTAAAATCTAGGTTGATATAAAAATTAGAATTCAAGAAAACCATATACGCATGAATATGTGTCGTTTGTGTATATATACATGTAGATATGTATAATTATATACATGCGTTTCCATGATCTAGAATTCTATTAAAATATGTTGACACATATGGCTATGAAAGGATTAGCTAGTGTATAGTTACACACATTTAAGTGTCTAGCATATATATGTGTACATATATACATATTTAGGAATTACAAGACAAACCTCTATATCTATAAAGATATAATGGTTTAATGTATAACTATCCAAGGTCTTGAATATAAACACATAAGTCTCAAATCCATGCATAGTGGAATTGTTTAATAATTTTATGAAATTATTGGATTTATCGAAATTATCAACAACATTCGTGTGTGTCGGGTTAACTCGTTTGTGACCCAATAATTTCAAAAAATAACCATATGCAAAGTGTGACACGAATAAAAAATTGCTATGCATATGAAGACCCAACTAATAAAAATTAAGTCTAAAACATAAGATCACGATGTGTGCGAGATTCAGGTTTGTACGGATGTTAGTCTGGATTTGTCAGCTGTTGTCACATTCTCCCCTTATTGAAAGAATTTCGTCCCGAAATTCAGTTTTGAAGGTAATACACGGTTCCGATGCTTCCATTTCGTTGTTGGTGTGTTCCTGCAGTCGCGTTTTTCGTTCACGTATGTGTTTCGTGACGTTCGAAAGCATGATAATTTCGTAAAACCAAATTCATGTGTATAAAATATACATATAAAACTCATATTTGCCGGCGTTGTCAGTATTTCGTCCGGTGTCAGTTCGTTACCATTTAACGTTCAACAGTTTTCCCCGCAATTCACCATTCACGTATTGTAAAGCCGGATATACGTTCCTAGGCACTCCAAAGGCCTAATTAAGTTGGTTTGCGTCTTAAAAAAATTACGTTTTATTGTCTTAATGTTTGTTATTCGAGTAATAATTAACGGTTGTTACATTCTCCCCCTGTTGCAGAAATTTCTTCCTCGAAATTTAGACTATGTTATCTCTTCAGAGTTGTGTCGTTTCACAGGTAAGTCCGAATCATACCAACATGAATGACTGCGTAATCGAATCAAGACTTATTCGAATTATGTGAATTCAAGGTCATTTTGCATCAATAAGAACCCAACGGTTCAACTGAGTTTGTTCTAGAAATCGATGTCATGTGAACGGGATGTTGTGATACTATCACCAATGTGACTAGGTTTACTGGGTTCAACAAAAGAGGAAATTCAACCAATGAAATTCCAAATGAACGTTCACAAACTACAATCAATTTTTGAAACAACTGTAACACCTCGAAAATTTGTGTGCAATGAAATAACAACACGTGTCATGTAAGACAAAAGTGTCATAAACCCGGATCTAGTCAAAGATGTATGGTAGGATTTAAAAGCGTCGCCATGTTAATTTAATACCTCTGAACGACCTCGTTATGAATCCCAAGACCCTAATCTATATTATAAACATCTGATAAACATCCTAATCTGGTTAATGTTAACAATGTTTGATTGAAATTGCACAAGGATGGGATCCTACGAGGATATGCACGACAACCTTCACTTACGGGACTTTCAAAAGGATCCAAGGTAACTTTAGAACATATCATGGTGGTCTTAACTGTTTAGGACCTGTTCAAGAGGCCCCCTACTGATAATTCATGGCCCAAAACCGTAATACACTAGTTGCCCTTTCAAAGCTTGAAAGGTTAAAATTTTTGCCTTCTGGTAAAGGCTTACGAACCGCAAGGACATGGTCTTACGGTCCGTAACGATGCCCTTACGGACCGCAAGACCCTCTACTTACGGTCCGTAAGGCTTGCCCAGCAACAGAAAGTTTGACAGTTGGCTGTTTTAAGCATGTGACCGACTTAGAAAGATATTTTCCACTTCCATGCGCGACTCCTACTGATTTTTAGGCTTAGGGGCACTTGTAAATGATCTGGGAACAATGCTAGACTTGTGTGGCATGATCATGAGCAACCTAAAGCACTATATAAGTCCCACAATGTTTGCAACATTCTTGCATTCATTCCATCTGCATTTTTTAAGACTTCTGGAGTTCAAAAGCAGACCCAAGTCATCTCTAGTCGAAATTAGTACCTTGGTAAGTATCCTCAACCTTCCTTAATTGAGTTTTACTTAGTTATTAGCTTAAAAGTCAAACCGTCATAATTAACGTTTGACTTAGCGATTAATCATTAATGGTCCAGTGATTAGTCAAATTGAAGGTAGTTATAAGTTGGTAATTATGTGGGCAATAAACCCTTAAAAGGGCACCCTCTGATTCCCACTCTAACTAGGACTTTTGTCGGGTCAAAGTTGTTTATAAAAAGTCAACAGAAGCATAATTAGCAATGTAGAAGGCATGTAACCTATTTTATCACTCATATAACTTGGTAATAAGTATAAGAACTGGTCTAAGCTTGTTTGATCCGACAATTTTCTGTTTAGACCCGGTTCGGAACCGAAAGTCGCAAAACTTTGACTTTTGCTTTGACTTCAATTCTGACCCGATTTAGGTGGGTTTAGAAATGCCTTAGAGCTTCCTTAGGACCAGGCTACATGATGGTATAACCCTCTGTGATTGGTTCATTGATTGTCCGTTTCGTTTACACGTTTCCGTTAATTGCTTAATGTTGACCATAATGCCCTTTTGACCATAAAACGAGAATTTTGGAAATGTGAGAGGACAGTAATGTTTGTTACTGATTTATAAACATGTTCCTAAATTTTCATATCAGTTGGAGGTCTAGATTAGGAGTTATGCTTAATAGCTTAATTAGAACGCTTTTTATGAATTAAACGGCGTAATTAGCGTAAAGCCTATCAAAACCCAATTTTTCACACCAAACCTTTTACCCACTGGTGTAATATAATATTTTGGGATTTTTGAAGATTTTTAATTATTTTTAAAACTGATCATAACCTAAGATTAATGCCTTAATTCGGTAAATACCGAATATACCCTTTTTGGTTATAAAATGAGTTCTACATAGTATTTTGACACCAATCCAATTGCTACTGATTTATATAATAAATGGCGTATTTTGAACCTTATAACCTGATCAGAAAACTCAGATTTTCGGTATAACCCGGAAATCGCTTAAAATGACTTTTTACGCGTATTAAACACCTAGTATGGGTTTAAAACCATTTTGTCCCACAAAGACTTATCACCAACTGATATGACCAGTTAAAATAAGTTGTTTTACTGATTATTTCAGAACCGAATCCCAGAATTATAAATAATCTCTTTTATAATATTTTAAATGACCAAAATACCCCTACGGGGCTTAATTTGAGATTAAACTCGTTTTGGGCATAATGGAAGGTATCATACTGATATCACAACATATTTAAAGCATATTAACTTAGGAAACCTATTCGTGACTCATTTGGTTACCCGTTATGCATTATTCGCGTTCGGTTCGGTTTATGTAACTAGTTTACATAAATTGGCCGAAACGGGTCAAACTTTATCGTTTTTATCTCAAAATCCAGAGTGTGTTTAGTTTACCCATATTATACAAGTCTTCAAACTTGTCGGGTCAAAATCACATTCTATTCCTGTCTTCGCTTAATCACGCGTTCGAATCGTATCTTTCGTTAAAACTAACCGGTCTAAGTTTAGGCTTAATTAAAGACCCGTTAGGATTCTAATAGGTTATTATAAACCTTCGTTCCAGAATAGGAGACCCGGTAAAAGCTATTTGCACTTGCTGTTGTGATTATACTTTGCTCAGGTAAATACTTTCGACTTGTTTTCCCTATACGGGCTTGGGGTACGGTATATAAAATACCGCTTGGTCGGGCATTGAATCTTTAATCGAATAGAGGTTAAACCATTGATATGCTCCGTTTGGAAATGTTTTGTTTGCTTAAAGCCTTTGGGGGGTTAATGACCATGTCCCGGATATCCCTGGCATCATCTTACGAGATGGCCACGACCTAAGCACGGGGTGTAGGCGTACACCCGTCAGTGCCAACATACATAATGTGGTGTGTCTATTGATCTTTAACCCGGTCTATGGATCGGGCTACTGAACGCATAAGGAACATGTAATTCTTTTACAAGATTATTTTCAAATAACTATCCCAAGTTATAAAAGATATTTCGTGCCACGTGCATTCAAATCGATTTTTAAATCATTTTTAAAATGAGTCAGTTGATTGTATTTACCAGTGTAAACTGACGTATTTTCCCAAAAAGATTAAGTGCAGGTACTACTCGTAATAGGCTGGCTTTCTCCTAGCATCCACAATAAGTCTCGCAAGCTTAGATGACATAAGACTGTTGAACAATGTTTCCTTTTTATTTGATCCACCTGTGGATTATTTTCAACTATTTGTGATACATGATATTACAATTTATTAAAGTTGAAATGAATCTATCTTTTGCTTCCGATGTGCATTTATATATTGTGTTGTTTGACTATAATGATATCAACTACGTCACGATACTCTCCCACTGGGCCCACCGGTAAAGTGTGGAAATATCGGGGTGTGACAGGTTGGTATCAGAGCCAACATTGAGTGAATTAAACACTAGCCTTTTGTGTTTAATCTCAATGACACAATTGCACATTCCTAAATCCTCGAGTCTAGACAAATAACATAGGATAAATTCTGTTTTGTTTTATATTTGACTTTTTGTTTTATATATATTCTTTTTGTTATCTTTGTTTATATTGACAGGTTTAACAATACCGCCAAGATTCGGAAGAGGAGGACGAGGTAAAGGGCCAATCAGCGCCCCTAACGATCACGAGGTCGGGCCTTCGCACCGGCGAGCTCCTTCTACTACAATGAGTGCCGATCCTCAGGGAAACTGGAGGAACCATTTGGAGCCCGCTAGACGGTCTGTCTCGCACAGCTCAACGCCTCCTTACCATCATTCCTTTGGGCCGCATTCAGAAAACGAGCCCGAGAACCCACAACCTTCATATATATCTCTCCAGCGATCCCTTTCGCACAATTCCTTTGGCAACCCCACTCCTGTCTTTCAGGGCCGGTTTAACCCGGCAAACTATATTCAAGAACCAGTGGGTTTTAACCCATTGGGACCGGAGGATCACTTTTCCGGCGATCACGCCATGGATATGGATGAGGACACCGACCCTATGGAACCACCGACTGGAACCCCCACACACCCTATTGAGGTCTCTGATGGTTCATCCTTCCACGGATCACCCTATGGTGGTACAGACAGTTTCCAAGCGAGGTTTAACCAGCATGAATGGTACTTCACACCTTCTCACCATTCATCGCCTCACCAGCAGCAGGATCCCTTCGAGGATTCGCGATTCGTGGCAGTCACGCCACCACCTCCACCGCCGCCAGGTCATCAAGCACCTTCACAACCACCAAGGCGTAGGAGAACAGGTGCACGTATATCTGCGCGAGGAGGGGGTTTTCACTTTAGCACCCCCCAGCACTCAAGTGGCAGTCACTATTCGCCACTACATGAAGACCCACAAATGGGTGGGCTTTCAAACCCAGTTTTAGAGGTGAATTCTGCACCACTTGCACCACCACCGCCACCATTAGGATTTGATAACCCGATTCCTACATACGCCGGTTCCACGGCGTACAATCCGTTTGAGCAGCCGGCTCACACTCACTATAACTATGCTGAAGCCGACCCGTACCTTGTAGCAGCGAACTACAACGCCCTTCATCCTGAAGGACCATATGGAGCTCCTTGGGGAGTGGGATATCCAACTCATGGGTATCAAATACCTGCGCGACCTCCGATTCGGCAACATTCGCAGCCACCACGATTTTCCCCACCGGAGCAGGAGGAAATCCTCCAAAGACTAGTCGGGTGGAACATGAATTTCAAGAAGAACGTAGGAACAACAGAGGATTTCTCAAGGGCTTAGCAAGCTTATTAAAAGGAAAGAAGAAGAAGGATCATTAAATCCCTATATGTATTGTTGTATTTCCTATTTCAAACAAGTCCCTGCGTGGACATCTATCTATGTATTTAGTCCCTGCGCGGACTTGTCTTTTTAGTCCCTGCGTGGACATCTATTTAAGTAATTGGTCCCTACGAGGACTTGTATTATCGGTTTAGCCCCTGCGAGGGCAAGTTGTTCTGTTAAAAGTCCCGTTTAGGGCAATGTGTAATCCTTTTAATGTTTAATGGAATGTTAAGTTTATAAATTTCATCTTATCATTATATGCATAAATATATGAAATAAATAAATCAAAATCGTTCCTTTTAAAATAATCTGCCTATTTAAATATTGAATAAGAATCTTAAGGGTATAACCTAGCCAACATGACATCATAAGTCTTGGCCCAGATGGTAAGACCTGTTTAAAAGGATTCAAATCCTTGTTAACATCTGAAAACATGTTAACACTCCTGGCAGACGTGATTCGTTAAAATCACACACGTCATTCTTATAACAGGATTCTTCAAAAGACTCCTATCCTAACCTGATGATCTATGAATCATAAGTTTAAATCATCAATTAGGATTATCATATGTTAATCATCCATTGGTGATGTAATGCCTACGGGCCATACTCATTGTCATATAAGACAAAAGACAGTAGTAGTCCACGACTCCCTGTCAAAGAAAGGTATGAACTATGTTCAAACCTTAAGGCCTTGATTCCCTGAAATTATGGCTTATAATTTAAATGTCCCTGTGACTAGGCCTTTTTGCGCCACTAATAATAGTGATATTGTTTTATAATTAGGATAAATTATAATAAAAATCCTAAATAAATATGACTAACGAATTAACCAGATATGGTCTATACTCACCATGGTTAATGAATTGCCATAGAAGACAATTCCATAATAAACTCCTAAATAAATTATTGTCAATATCTTATGTAACAGTTTAAACGATACGGCTGACTCGGATGAGATCAACAGTCACCCAAGGGAAGATCATGATAATACCCGAATTAACATAGCGGGTGCAGAATTGCAAGCCTTAATAGACAATGCTGTTATAAAAGCAATAGAGCGGCAGTATAATGAATATAGCGGGACTCGAAGTAGGACCCGATCTGCACCGCATTCCAAGCCTAAGACTCAATCTGAGGCTCACAGCAAACCACCCTCCAAGAAGGAAGAGCCAAAGAAAGATGATGACGATCGTCACTCTTCAAATCAGCAAAGTGTTCCATCTCAAAGGATCGTACTGAATCAAGGACCCCGTGATAAGGGTTGCTCCTACAAATATTTTGTTTCATGCAAACCCAGGGATTTCACTGGGGAAAAAGGAGCTATAGACTGCATGACATGGTTGGATGAGATGGACACCGTGGTTGATATCAGCGGGTGCGCTGAGTGTCTCAATCGTTCAAAGGTGAGGCCTTAGCCTGGTGGAGATCGTTGATTCAAGCTACTGGGAAGATTCCACTGTACAATATGACATGGGAACAATTTGTTACCCTCATCAGGGAGAACTACTGTCCTCAGCATGAGGTTGAAAAGATTGAGTCAGATTTTCTGTCATTAGTGAAACCTGGATTGCCAAGCTTACCTTACGAGCTTTAATACAATGTCAAGGTTAGTTCCTTATCTGGTGACCCCGGAACCCAAAAGAATAGCTCGATTCATTGGGGGTTTAGCCCCAGAGATTAAGGCAAGTGTAAAAGCCTCTCGGCCAGCTACATTCAGGTCTGCAGCTGATATATCCTTATCCCTCACTTTGGACGCGGTCAGACAGAGATCGCTGAGGAACACGGATGCCGAGAAAAGGAAGCGTGAAGATGACAATTCACGACGGTCAGACAAGAAGCACAGGGGAAACAATGACCACAAGAAGGGGTCTGGATCTAAGAAGGATGGGCATCAATCTGGAGAAAAGCCCAAGTGTAAGGTTTGTAAGAAGCACCACTTTGGGAGGTGCAGACTTGACACAAAATCCCAATCTCAGCCGAGGCCATGTGGGATTTGAAAATCTTCGGAACATAAGACCCTAGAGTGTAAGAAGCTGAAGGACGCAATGTGCTACAGTTGCAATGAAAAAGGGCATATCAAGTCCAACTGCCCAAAGCTTGCAAAGAAGACTGAGGATGGGAAAAAGTCCAATGCAAGGGTCTTTAGGATGGATGCAAAGGAAGTCGTCCAGGACGACAATGTGATCACAGGTACTTTCCTCATAAATGATGTCTATGCAAGAGTACTTTTTGATTCAGGAGCTGATAAATCATTTGTAGATAATAAGTTTTGCAAATTACTGAATTTACCTGTTAAAACCCTAAGTGTGAAATATGAGGTGGAATTAGCTGATGGCACCTTAGAAACCGCCTCAACCATATTAGATGGATGTTTCATATCCATTAAGAATCACTCCTTTCCTTTGTCCCTACTTCCTTTGAAATTAGCCGGTTTCGACATAGTTTTTGGTATGGACTGGTTATCTCATAACCAGGCCCAGATTGTCTGCAATAAGAAGCAAGCGGTGATCAAGACTCCGTCTGGTGAATCACTTACCATTCAAGGAGATACCCAGTATGGACTGCCTGAGCAAGTGTCTATGCTCAAGGCCTCTAGGTGTTTGAAGAAGGGGTGTGTCATCTACATGGCACAAGTGACTATTGATGAGCCAAAGCCCAAGATTGAGGATATCCCCGTCATTTCTGAATACCCTGAAGTTTTTCCTGAAGAACTACCTGGTTTACCACCAGATAGACAAGTGGAGTTCAAGATTGACATTATTCCTGGAGCAGCACCTGTTGCAAGAGCCCCTTACAGATTGGCACCAACGGAGATGAAAGAGTTGAGAACTCAACTAGATGAGTTGCTAGCCAAGGGTTTCATTAGACCTAGTTCGTCTCCTTGGGGAGCACCCATCTTATTTGTCAAGAAGAAGGATGGATAGATGCGTCTGTGCATCGATTACCGTGAGCTTAACAAGGTCACTATCAAGAATAGGTATCCATTGCCTAGGATCGACGATCTGTTCGATCAACTTCAAGGGGCGAGTTACATCTCTAAGATTGACTTAAGGTCAGGTTACCATCAACTGAGGGTTAGAGATGAAGACGTACACAAGACTGCATTTAGGACTCGTTATGGTCATTATGAGTTCCTAGTGATGCCGTTTGGGCTCACTAATGCACCTGCTGCATTTATGGATCTCATGAATCGCATCTGCAAGCCCTACTTGGATAAATTTGTCATCGTTTTCATCGACGACATTCTCATTTACTCGAAAAGCCAAGCTGACCATGAGAAGCATCTCCATTGCATTCTGAAACTGCTTCATCAAGAAAAGCTCTATGCCAAATTTTCCAAGTGTGAATTTTGGCTTTGGGAAGTCCAATTTCTTGGACATATGGTTAGTGAACGCGGAATCCAGGTAGATCCCACCAAGGTTGAAGCCGTCATGAATTGGCAAGAGCCGAAGACTCCCACAGAGATTCGCAGCTTCTTGGGATTGGCAGGATACTACAGACGTTTTATAGAAATTTTTTCAAGAATTGTTGCACCCCTAACTTCATTGGCTCGTAAGAATGTAAAGTTCGTTTGGGGTCCTAAGCAGCAGGAATCCTTCGATGTTCTCAAACAAAAGTTGAGCAATGCACCTGTTTTGACATTGCCTGAAGGTACCGAGGAATTCGTGGTTTACTGCGACGCATCACACACTGGCATGGGGTGTGTGCTTATGCAGAAAGCCAGAAAGGTAAGGTTATTGCCTATGCTTCACGTCAGTTAAAGTTGCATGAAAAGAATTACACCACCCATGACTTGGAGTTGGGTGCCGTTGTATTTGCACTGAAGCTTTGGAGGCACTATTTATATGGTATCAAGTGTGTGATCTATTCTGATCACAAGAGCCTCCAGCACCTGTTTAACCAAAAGGACTTGAACATGAGGCAACGACGTTGGATGAAAACTTTGAATGATTATGATTGTGAGATAAGATACCATCCTGTCAAGGCGAATGTAGTCGCCGATGCCTTGAGTCGAAAGGAAAGAGTGAAGCCTATCAGAATCAATGCCAAGAGCATCGAGATAAAGAATAGTTTGAATGAAAGGTTGTTAGCTGCTCAGAAGGAAGCTGTGTTGGAAGCTAACTATCCTAATGAAAAGCTAGGAGTAACTGAAGAACATTTATCCTATGGTAAGGACGGAATTCTAAGGTTAAATGTACGAATATGGGTTCCAGTTTATGGAGGACTTCGAGATGTTATCCTTCAGGAAGCCCACAGTTCTAAATACTCCGTTCATCCTGGAACTGACAAGATGTACCAGGATCTGAAGGCAAATTTTTGGTGGATAGGCTTGAAGAAGTCTATAGCTACTTATGTAGCTAAATGTTTGACGTGCGCACAAGTCAAAGCTGAACACCAGAAGCTGTCAGGTTTGCTACAACAGCCCGAACTTCCCACATGGAAGTGGGAGATGGTGACAATGGATTTCATCACCAAGTTGCCAAAGACAAGGAAAGGAAATGATACTATATGGGTGATAGTTGACAGATTAACTAAGTCAGCACATTTCCTACCCATTAAGGAGACCTATAGCTCCGACATGTTAGCCCAATTGTAAGTAGATAGGATTGTATCTTTGCATGGCGTACCAGTGTCTATTATCTCTGACAGAGATACTAGATACACATCACATTTTTGGAAAAGTTTCCAACAATCTTTGGGCACGCGCTTAAATTTCAGTACGGCTTACCATCCTCAGACGGACGGGCAGAGTGAGCGTACAATCCAAACTTTGGAAGACATGCTTCGAGCATGTGTGATTGACTTAGGTGGTAGTTGGGATAACCACCTGCCCTTAATCGAGTTATCCTATAACAACAGCTATCATACAAGCATCAAGGCTGCGCCTTTCGAGGCCTTGTACGGTAGAAAGTGCAGAACGCCCGTTTGTTGGGCGGAAGTTGGAGATGTCCAACTGACAGGACCGGAAATAGTCTTTGAAACGACGGAAAAGATTGTCCAGATTCATGACCGCCTGAAAGCTGCCAGGGATAGGCAGAAAAGCTACGCAGATCTAAAGCGTAAACCTCTGAAATTCGAGGTAGGTGATAAAGTGTTGCTTAAAGTATCACCCTGGAAGGGAGTGATGCGATTTGGTAAGAAAGGAAAGTTAAGCCCGAGATACATAGGACCATTCGAGGTCATCGAATGTGTCGGATCAGTTGCTTATAAGTTAAAATTACCTGAAGAGCTCAGTGGTATTCACAATGTATTCCACATCTGCAATCTGAAGAAGTGTTTCGCTGACGAATCACTAGTCATACCACATACAGGTGTGCACATAGAAGAGAGCTTGAAGTTTGTTGAAAAACCTGTGTCGATCGAGGATCGACAGGTTAAGAAGCTTCGAAGGAAGCATGTGCCAATAGTAAAGGTTAAATGGGATGCCCGTAGAGGTCCCGAGTACACATGGGAGGTTGAGTCCACAATGAAAGAAAAGTACCCTCATTTATTTCAGTAAATCTCGAGGTCGAGATTTCTTTTAAGGGGGTGAGGATGTAACACCTCGAAAATTTGTGTGCAATGAAATAACAACACGTGTCATGTAAGACAAAAGTGTCATAAACCCGGATCTAGGCAAAGATGTATGGTAGGATTTAAAAGCATCGACATGTTAATTTAATACCTCTGAACGACCTCATTATGAATCCCAAGACCCTAATCTATATTATAAACATCTGATAAACATCCTAATCCGGTTAATGTTAACAATGATTGATTCAAATTGCACAAGGATGGGATCCTACGAGGATATGCACGACAACCTTCATTTACGGAACTTTCAAAAGGATCCAAGGTAATTTTAGAACATATCATGGTGGTCTTAACTGTTTAGGACCTGTTCAAGAGGCCCCCTACTGATAATTCATGGCCCAAAACCGTAATACACTAGTTGCCCTTTCAAAGCTTGAAAGGTTAAAATTTTTGCCTTCTGGTAAAGGCTTACGGACCGCAAGGACCTGGTCTTACGGTCCGTAACGATGCCCTTACGGACCGCAAGACCCTCTACTTACGGTCCGTAAGGCTTGCCCAGCGACAGAAAGTTTGACAGTTGGCTGTTTTGAGCATGTGACCGACTTAGAAAGATATTTTCCACTTCCATGCACGACTCCTACTGATTTTTAGGCTTAGGGGCACTTGTAAATGATCTGGGAACAATGCAAGACTTGTGTGGCATGATCATGAGCAACCTAAAGCACTATATAAGTCCCACAATGTTTGCAACATTCTTCCATTCATTCCATCTGCATTTTTTAAGACTTCTGGAGTTCAAAAGCAGACCCAAGTCATCTCTAGTCGAAATTAGTACCTTGGTAAGTATCCTCAACCTTCCTTAATTGAGTTTTACTTAGTTATTAGCTTAAAAGTCAAACCGTCGTAATTAACGTTTGACTTAGCGATTAATCATTAATGGTCCAGTGATTAGTCAAATTGAAGGTAGTTATAAGTTGGTAATTGTGTGGGCAATAAAACCTTAAAAGGGCACCCTCTGATTCCCACTCTAACTAGGACTTTTGTCGGGTCAAAGTTGTTTATAAAAAGTCAACAGAAGCATAATTTTTGAATTAACGCATAATTAGCAATGTAGAAGGCATGTAACCTATTTTATCGCTCATATAACTTGGTAATAAGTATAAGAACTGGTCTAAGCTTGTTTGATCTGACAATTTTCTGTTTAGACCCGGTTCGAAACCGAAAGTCGCAAAACTTTGACTTTTGCTTTGACTTCAGTTCTGACCCGATTTAGGTGGGTTTAGAAATTCCTTAGAGCTTCCTTAGGACCAGGCTACATGATGGTATAACCCTCTGTGATTGGTTCATTGATTGTCCATTTCGTTTACACGTTTCCGTTAATTGCTTAATGTTGACCATAATGCCCTTTTGACCATAAAACGAGAATTTTGGAAATGTGAGAGGACAGTAATGTTTGTTACTGATTTATAAACATGTTCCTAAATTTTCATATCAGTTGGAGGTCTAGATTAGGAGTTATGCTTAATAGCGTAATTAGAACGCTTTTTATGAATTAAACGGCGTAATTAGCGTAAAGCCTATCAAAACCCAATTTTTGATACCAAACCTTTTACCCACTGGTGTAATATAATATTTTGGGATTTTTGAAGATTTTTAATTATTTTTAAAACTGATCATAACTGTAAGTCCCGTGAAACGGATCTTTCAATGATATCAAACAACACCAAGTTTGTGCGGAATCCAAACTTGATGTGATTCAAGAATAAACACGAAAAAATATAAAATACGAAGAACACAACGAATCACCTTTAAACACTTGCACACGATTCTATTACTTGAAAAGCAAAACCGTCTAGTACAAGTGCTCACAAACAATCGCCTTACTCTAGCTCTCTCTAGGAATTTTGTAACAATGAGGTTCAAACCCTAAAACAAGTTAAAAACTTGTTTATATACTAACTCAAGCCCAATTCCCTACATGGGCTTCCCTTGGGCCTGCTTGGCCCACATGGCCTAAAGCTTGGCCCAACTGACCTATAAAGGTCCAAAACCTAATATAACTAACCCGGTAAAGCCCAGCTCGTAACCATAACTCGTTATGTTAATTTGATGCGCCAGTCTCACACTTTAGGGCCTAACAATCTCCCCCTAGACTGATGCCATCAAATTGTCTTCATAACATGAAATCAGCGACGTCTTCAACGAAGTCTATGGTTGTCACTATGCTGCAGATGTTGTGGAAGTTCTTGACTTCTGAACTCTCAGCACTGGGTCTCTTTTCTTCAGCTCTTGTGGTTAGCTTCATATCAGGATCACGATCAGCATTTGCTTGAAAATCTTGTCAAAAAGAATGTGAGGGGAGGATTCTCAGCAGCTCTTTTCTTCTTCAATCTTTGTCTTTCAAGCAGATTCATGGTACTTCTTCAAATGTACTTTCACTGTCAGACGGCGTTTCGTATCCGGTTCTTCTGACTCAGGTACATCTTGTTATTGTGCTGCTTCAGGCTTCTTCAGTAACTAACAGCATCTCAGTCTTCATCAACCCCCGTTCTTGATTAAAATCAAGTTCTGCACATGCTCACAAACTCATAAGCAAACATTTCTTATGCAACAGGGAGAGTACCATATGAACACTAGGTACATCCAAGTACTTATACTCGGATTTCACAATTTAAATTCTTTAAACTTTTATGATTAGTCAAATCTTCAAGAACGGTTACATTTTTAATTTTAAGAAAAACAATTAAAAACTCTATTTTTGGATTTTTTGGTTTTATAGAAAAACAAGACACTATTTTTGTATTTTTGAATTTTTCAATTTTTTTAAGAACTAAAAACAAATAAAAACTCAAAATATAAACAACTACCATAATATACAATTACAATTGCAATGGGATCAAAATTCGTTCTCAGGCAGACTAAGGAACACTTTTCAGTACGAGCCTAATCAAACTGGTCTGTGCGATTGCCAATATGTTTGTCCACTTAAACTTTAACGCTCAACTTTCAATTTTTTAACTTCGTGATATGCTTAAGGTAATATTATACTATTATACCCGTGTGTCCCATTCCAAGGCATACCCCCGCGATCAAGGTAAGCACAACGATTCATCGTAGCAGGTGAGTATACTGATGTCATCCTTTAAGATATCCTGACTGTGTCTAGGTCTGCATATAATCTGTTTTATCATGTTTTGATTTCTTAACAATGAACACCCAAATAAATACTAATCAAATCCTGGAAATATAAACAACACACTCTATCATGCAAGTATCTTCCCTACCACATATTTCACAAGTCCAATCCAGATTTCTGAAATCTTAACTGGGAATAGGTTGAGAAGAGAACAGAATAGATCTTTTGCAGAGATGGTATAATATACCGATCAAATGAGTTTTTCTCAGTTTGATATAGGTTTCTTGGGTTTCTTTTGGGCACTTGAGGGCCTCTTTCGGGTGTATTAGATCTATAGGGCGACAACGTACAGCTAGGTCAGCATGTTTCTAGATGCAGCAGAAGCTGTCGTTGCCTAGCACCTCCAGGTCAGCATATATCTGGATGCAGCAGAGGAGGTACACGACTTTTTCAGAGAAGATTTCAGAATCAGATCAAAATTGTGTGTATCGGGACAACATACAGACATTCAAATAGAAATGAGCTAATTCCAAGTGACTTTCTTTCCTGGGGTCATGTACAATTTTAGTTCTGAACAGAAGGACAACCAAGATATCCCCGGATGATTCAACAATATAAAGACCCGAAACCTCAGACGTTGGCTATCTATCAACGCAAGATTTAAGACCTTAAAATCATACACCGTTGGTATGTTACCCACATGGTACATAGTTCGTTATGTTTATAACACTCAGTATCTTTTATCATTTTGAGCGTCAAGCCTATCAACATATCACAGTAGATCCTAGTCTTATCAGCTATGGCACCTTATATGTGTCAGTCAAACCCTTTAACACGAACATTTATTTCACTTCCCATATCATGCAATCTTTCTTTTTGGCTTTTTCATTTTCTAATGTTTTTGAATTTTTCTCATTTTCTCCCCCTAAAACAATGCATATATATACAGCAAACCCTTTTTGTGTTCTCAGTTTCTGAGTTTTCTCCTCCTAAACTCTATATCTATCTATATGTTCCTCTCCCCCCCTAAATTTGTGCATAAATCTTGTATTTTTGCGCAAATTTACCATTTACTAGAGAAAGGACAATTTATATACAAAGTATAAACTAAGAAAAAGAGAGAAAAATATTTTTGCTTAACCGTTCTGTCATCAGATTGAAGACTAATCAAAATTCAAATCAAAGTACTGAATTTAAACGGTACCTTTTGCTGATCATTTCTTACTTCTTTTATCTCCTCCAAAGGAAACATATCATCTGTAAAAAAAATTTGAACTTTTTTTTTTTTGCAACAGTGAAATGTTACCCGTTTTTATCTCTGGAACAACCGCTATCAACATTCCAGAGATTGTCAACAGCTCCTCCTTGGTTGTTCCTGAAAGGTAAGGAGATTAGTAAGACATGGGTACCCAGGCCATCGTGGTCATGGGATTTCCTGTAGCATCAAAATAAGACACTTCTTTTAAACACAAGTCCCCTTTTGTTTCAAGGATTGGAGACATTGCTGCCTTGGATTTGGGTTTCCAAATCTGTTTCGGTTTAACAAACGTGTTTGTTGCCGTCGGTTGAGCAACTTTAGCTGTTTCAAATTTGTTAGTTTTAGAAGCACATTTTTGTTCCTGAAAAGCTTTGCGTTTGTTTTTGGCAGCGTTCCAATCCCCATAAGAAGGTTTAACCTTGGGATTCACATTCTTCATTGCCTTAGGTGATGATACCTTCATAGGCTTAGAATGGTAGTTATCCTTAGGTGTAACCCTCTGATTTTGAGCATAATACAGTTCATGAGGACGCCGTGCGCAGTTTCTAGCAATATGACCCGCAATGCCACAGTTGTAGCAAGTTTGTCTTTTCATCGGAAAGACGTTTTGAGCAGCTTGATTCGCTCTAGCAGGTCCTGAAGGACAAACCGGTCCTTTTTGCGCTGGATGCTCCTGCACATTTCTCCCAGACGAAGACGAATTTGGGTGCTTGTATGTGCTGGTTGCAGAAGTCTTGTTGCTTTGAGCACCATTCTTCGTCTTATCTCCCTGATTGGAGCTTTCAATCACCTTGTCATGAGCCTTATGGAATCGTGATTGTCTTTGATAAGCAGACTTCGTATGCCCCCGACTTTGATCTGCTCGTTTTGGCTCCTTTTGTGTGTTGTGAACCGGCTCACAAACATCAGCACACGAGTGAGTGTTGGCATTTCGTTGCACTTTTGGACGATGAACACAATTTCTAGCAATGTGTCCAGGAATTCCACAGTTGAAACATGTCTGTCGTTTCAATGTATGGAAATTCTGAGAGCTAGCAGCATTAGCTGATTTGATGGGTCTAGATGATCGAGCTTGCGTTGCCTGTGTTCCATGTGCCTTTTCTGAGTTCTTCTGTACCTGCTGATCAGAACTAGCACAAGCATGAGATGTAGACGGATGATGAGATTCATCCTTCTCACTTTTATCATGATCATTTTGAAAAACCGGTGTTTCAGGTTTATCTTTATTTTCAGAAACATTTTTCGGTGACTGTTCATTTATTTCAACTCCTTTTTCTTCTTTAATAGATTCAGATTCAGTTTTAATTTTAGAACAAGTTGAAATTTCATCAACACATTTTTCGTCTGAGTTTGATAATGGTTCCTTTTCAACCTCGGTTTCCAATGGGGTCCCACTAGGTTCAACATTAGGGACGTCCACTGAGACCGATTCAGAAGAAGAATCAGAACACTGTTGATTTTCTTGAGAAGAAGTTTCAGTGGTTTCACTGAATGTATCCTGAGGGACCTCACCTGTCACACTATCATCAGCTGAAGAGTTAGAAACATTAGAATCACAATTTTCAGCTACTGAAAAACATCCATCATCACACACATTATTCAAAGATTCATCACAAGCATTCACAGTTTTGCCCAAAACATAACTATGAAACGAGTTCAAAAACGACTGTCCAAACACACAACCAGAATCAGTTTTATCAAAAGTAGGTTTAGAAACATCAGAATCTAAAGGTGGTTCATTCCCAAATATATCTCCCCAACTTACTTCAGGTACTTCATCTGCACATGATGAAGAAACGTTAGGATCAAAAGTACCCTTGGACACAAAACAAACTGGTTTAACCACCTGTTTTTCAACAGGTCTGACATTTACTGATGGCTTACAGTTTTTGGGACCATAAGTCATTTTGCTTTCATTCATCATCTCCTCCTCAGTCATAGGTAAGTAAGTATAATTGTCATTATAAGGAGGAGGAGCCTGATTAAAACCCAATCCCAACCCTTTCCTTTTCTGGTATGCTAGCTGTTGATTACACAGGTTTTTGACTAATTTGCTGGAAGAATCAAATTTTTTAATATTTAGCTCATTTATTTGATATCTATCTCTGATATCCTCCAGTTCTTTAGTCACATTGCATAGTTTTTCTTTAACCATGAAGAGTTGGGCTGTTGTTACACTAACATCATCCTTGAGTTGGATAATGTCTTTTCGCTGAGCTTCGATTTTCTCCTTAAAAAGTTTTTCATTATTAGCCAAAGTGAAATTTTTCCTTTTAATGTCATTATAGTCTTCGATTAGCTCAGCGTTGTGTATTCTATAGGCTTCAACTCGTTCTCTACATTCAGGAGTACAGAAAACAGAAATTATCTCTTCTTTGGTAATTTCTTGAGCCACTGGTTTGTGAAACATGAATGCCATAATTTCAGCGGGTGGCTCTTACTTTTGTTCTTCTCCTCAAAACACAAACCAAACGAGAACCTGTGTACTCGCTAACTCAAACCTTTGCACGCGAATGAACCCGCTTTCTGAACCGCGCCTCAAAAATCTGTCAAAACTTATCACACCCAAACAAACTTTTTCTCCTTTTTTTTTTCACTCAAACCCTTTGCACGCGAATGAACCCGCTTTCTGAACCGCACCTCAAAAATCTGTCAAATCCTTTATCACAAACAATTTTTAATATAAAAATTAGTTTTTATTAAAAACTATTATAATATATATTAATGATTAAGTAATGATGACTTAATGATTATTATTATTAATATTATTATTATTATAACTATTGTAAGTCCCGTCTTCTTCGTAAGTCCCGTCTTCTTCGTCCAAAAAGTTACCAGCCGTCCAAAACCCTATGGTGTGGATGTGGTTCGACGTGAATGTTACTGCCGGGAAGATGGAGGTGATCAGAGGTGGTGGTGCGATGGTGATTATGGTGAACGACGACGAACAACGGCGAACAACGGTGAACAGAATTGGTGAACAAGGGCGGACCTATTCCCATCCCAAGGTGGGCGGGCGCACCCCCGAGAAAAAAAAATTTTAGTGCTAAATTCCGTCGAAAATCCCGTCCGCACCCCTTGAGATTTTTCGTCCGCACCCCATGGAATTTTCCGTCCGCACCTCTTGGAATTTTTCGTCCGCACCCCTTAGGTAAAAAGTGTTATCAGTTTATATTTTAAAAATATTCTTTAGTAAACTCCTATTTTTATAAAAAATACTACCTAAATTATATTACTTTTAATACCTAAACTAAACCCAAATACCCAATACATTTCTTAGCCCAATAAACAAACCCAACAAATCAACAATATTTCAAACTAGCCCACTACTAAGTCTTAGCCCAATAAACAAACCCAACAAATCAACAATATTTCAAACTAAAATAAAATAAACAAGCCCAAAACCCTTACATATTCTATCATGCTCTCTTTATCGTTCTTGCACGCCAGCGATCAGAACATCAACAACGACAACAGTGAACAGTCAGCAGCCGCATACCACCGTAATCAGCCACGGGCAAGGGCGGACCTATTCCCATCCCAAGGTGGGCGGGCGCACCCCCGAGAAAAAAAAATTTAGTGCTAAATCCCGTCGAAAATCCCGTCCGCACCCCTTGAGATTTTTCGTCCGCACCCCATGGAATTTTCCGTCCGCACCTCTTGGAATTTTTCGTCCGCACCCCTTAGGTAAAAAGTGTTATCAGTTTATATTTTAAAAATATTCTTTAGTAAACTCCTATTTTTATAAAAAATACTACCTAAATTATATTACTTTTAATACCTAAACTAAACCCAAATACCCAATACATTTCTTAGCCCAATAAACAAACCCAACAAATCAACAATATTTCAAACTAGCCCACTACTAAGTCTTAGCCCAATAAACAAACCCAACAAATCAACAATATTTCAAACTAAAATAAAATAAACAAGCCCAAAACCCTTACATATTCTATCATGCTCTCTTTATCGTTCTTGCACGCCAGCGATCAGAACATCAACAACGACAACAGTGAACAGTCAGCAGCCGCATACCACCGTAATCAGCCACGGGTAAGTTTCTTTGTTATTTTTGATGATTTTTGGTTGATATTATCCACCTCCTGCAGCCTATTATAGCCGCATACTAACCATAGTAGACATGTGCTTCGTTTTGTTTTCATTATGTTATGGTGAGTTATATTTTGTTAGTGATGATATTTTGCCTTTTTTTATAGCCGCATACCACAGTATGGTTGGCTTTTTTTTAGTGAAGAACGTTTGGCTTTTTTTTTTATGATGTATATGTTGTTTAGATGATTTTTAGGGTGATTTACATTATGATATTTAGGCCTTGAATAGTTGATACATTATGTAATATGTTATGGAGCCATGAACTTATAAATCAATTTGTTTGTGATAGCCGATATGAACAATGAGCAGGAACGTTATGGCGCGATTTCTCAAGAGGAAAGTTGATACGTCTTCCGGATTCGTTGATGTGGATACTTGCATAATCGGATTGGCGATGAGAATTTAAGTGAATGTTGTATATGTTATATAGAGAAAGAGTTGCATAAGAAAGTAGGTTTAGATGATGTTTTGGATAGATTTCAAAAAATGAAATCCCCTAGGACGACGTTATAATTATGTTTGTAACAAGTTTTGACGTGTTTTTGATGATTATATAAATTAAGTTCTTTTGTTTTACATGACCCGGCTCGACCCGACCCGATACGAACCGATTTTTTATTTATATACCTTGGGGCCTAAAATTTTTAAAAATGTTCCGCACCCCCATGGAAAAATTCCTGGGTCCGCCACTGTGCTCAACTTGAAACCTCAGATGATTGGACGGTGATTACGAAGATGAACGGTGACCGGAGACGGAGTTGCAGGTTCCGGCGATTTGCGGTCGTGATGATGGTTGCGAAGGTTGATGATGAAACCGTGAATAGTAAAGGTGATTGAGATTGCGACTCGGAATGTTGCGACTTGAGACCTTCTGTGAGCAGTGAGTCGAGACCTTCTGAGAAATATTGATAACTTGAAACCGTGTGAGGGTGATGAGAAGTCGAGACCATGACTCGAGACCTCCTTGACTCGAGACCAATTGATGATTGAATGGAAAGAAGATGTGGTGAGTCGAAACCGTGGAGAGCTTCTTTGCACAAGAATGACTCAAAACCAAATGATGGAAAGTGACTCGAGACCTTTTAAAAATTGATTTTTTTTAAGTGTTTCGAAAAGATAGTGATTTCCTCGTATCTTTCAACAGTTTCAAAAACAAAACAGATTTCCAAAACAAATACCAAACCAATGAAATATTATATTTCATACTTGGGATTTGTAAAAATATGTGTATCATTTGCACATATCAATTCTTGTTCAATTTCAAACTCTAAATCGCTTTCTGGAAGGTTATACGCGCACAGATGCGTAAATATAACCAGTTTAATCCAACGAACACTCCGGAATAGTGAAATAGGCTTAAAATACCTTAAATAACCTTTACATAACTTAGATATAAGTTTTGGAAGGTTTGGTATGCCAAAATCAAGTTTAATCGCTTACAGGGACTAAAGTTGACAAACTGTGAAAGTATGCCAATTTGAACTGTAACAGACCTTCCGGAACATGACCATAAGTTAAACATACCATAAATATCCTTTACATAGCTTAGAAATAGGCTTTGAGGGGTTCGGTGTGCTAAAATAAACTTTTGGGTCATTCAGGGACTAAAAGTGTCAAAAAGTGCACAAGTTTGCATTTTCGCGCATAACTTACGTTCTGAATACATCCGGACATCCAAAAAAATTATGTTAGCACTAAAATATTTTATTTTAGTGTTCGCCATAAGAAAAATCCATTCGTCACGTCATTTGGATCGTTTTTCGCATTCGGGACCAGATTCGATGTATTAGCCGTTGTTTAATTCACAACCACACATTCTAACTTGCTTAGTCAGCGGATAAGGATGGAATTTAAACACCTAAACACCATGACATTTCAACACATGTATGGATGGAATTTAAACACCTAAACACCATGACATTTCAACACATGTATGGATGGAATTTAAACACCTAAACACCATGACATTTCAACACATGTATGGATGGAATTTAAACACCTAAACACCATGACATTTCAACACATGTACGGATGGGATTAAGGCACGTTTTCCATGAAACGATCTTAACGGTTCGGGTATTCCTATAAATACCCATCCACCCCCATTGCTAAAATCACTAGAACTTTGATTTGAGAAACTCTAAGTTGAAACTATTGTTTCATACCTGAGATTTTTGAATCGAGGTTAGCATTCGGGGACCCTTCGTAAGTATTCTTTCGTTCTTTTCCTTATTTTACTGCTTTTCGAGTCAGAAAGTCAAACTTTGTTTGACTTTCAGCGTTGACCAGTAATGGTCAATGCGAAGTTCGTTTGAACTTCGCAACGTGATTGTAATCACGTTGGTTATAGTCCCTTGGGACTATGCCTACTGATTACCACGTTGTCTAGGGTCGTAGGGTAAGCGATCTGATAAATCGCTTATACCTTCGAACCCGACCCAGTTTGGTCGATCATTAGGATCCGACCAAATACATTAGGTGACCCTAGTATAGGGCATAACCTTCCGAGGTTATACCCTATGGTCACATCGTTTAAGTAGTTGTATGATAAGTAGTTTATATGCCTTAGGTAAATTACCAGAATACCCTTTTCATGTATAATTGGTAATTAAGCATATGTAACCTAAACTTTTGTCACATAACTGATTATGTAACATGTTTAGGCATATAACACTTGTCATAGGGCTAGTTAGACGGTCCGAACGCGTTTCACGCGCACGACGCGTTAAAGTAGCATAAGTTACCTTAATGGGTCGCGATGGGTCGATAATACTTAGGTTAAGTTTCATTTAGTATGTAGGCTTTGTTAAACCATATCATATGAGTTCCTACACTCATTTGGTTTACAAACCCTCCTGCTACCCAGTCTTCCGATTTAGGTCCGGGTTAATTATGTTGTTACCTATATTAGGTACCGTTTGATTTCCGGGACTCCTCTAGCTTACTTGGTAGTTGTTCAAGACTCCTAAGCACTCCCAGGCGAGTACATTATTCCCCTCTTTTACTGTTTTCAACTGTTTTGGGGTGACTCATATGTGCTAAATGTTTTATCATTGGTTTCGAGAACAATTACAATGTAGTTTCAAGAACAATAACAATTATTTCAAGAACGCTAACAATGATTTCAAGAACGAATACAATGATTTCAAAAACTAATAACAATTTCAAAAAGTGAACAAACTTGTTGGTTGTAGTTTACATAACCGATGACATTCATTAGCAATGATCAAGCCGACCAGTATTAGGTTATGGTACCATAGGATCTGAAAAATCCCGTTATTTACTGCACCCATTGTTATGTGTGGGGGTTGTGGGTAGCGACTGAATCTGTAATTATTAACTTATCCTTTGGTAAGGGTTTGTTAAGAACGAGAGCGAGAGCGAGATGGAGCGAGGAACGCGTCAAGAAGGTTTGAATGTTATTAGAGAATCGACCATAAAGTAGTTTCACAATTAAAACAAGAACGACCAGAACGATTTTACAAAATGGGTTAACGATTGGGTAAACATTTTAACATGATTGACATTTGATCATGCATTTCCCACAAAGCATAACTTTGATTTAAACCAAGTTTTACTTCAATACTTTGTTTTTGTGCATATGGTTTAGTTGAGACATTTCACTTGCCATACATGGATATTTGACATAGACATTTGACATGGATATTTGACATAGACATTTGACATGGATATTTGACATAGACATTTGACAATTTATTTAAACATAGACATTTTACATTGTTTGGTTTGGTTTGATTAAGTGACTAAGTAACGATGTGTGTGTAATATGATACAAGCATGGTGGATACGCCGCTGGTACTTCCTATATATAAGTGTTTGTATGGTATTACATATTGTAGCGTTATTTGAATCATTTCAGTTTGATACATATAACATTTTATACAAATAACATACTTTTCACAAGACATTGTTTTACAAAACAATTTATCTTTTACAAACTCATTTAACTTGGTTATTCATTTAACCATGCATTATTTTCTTATTTATACATATCATCTGAACTAATTGTTTTTCAAATGATTTACAAAGACAAAGCAAATTACAAGGTTCATGACTAAACATTTTCTTAAAACAGAAGTCATGAATCTTATTTTCACAAAACCTATGTATCTCGCCAGCATTTCTTTGCTGACCTCGTTTTCACATATGTTTCAGGTATTGTTGGATGATATCGATTGATAAGATGCATGCTCACATAGGACTGGACAAGGCCTTAGTGACTCAATAACAATGATAGACTATGTTTAAATAGTGTATTTAGATTTCCAGACGATGTAATTACTCAATGTTTAATAAAACGAAACACTTTTGATATCCATGGTTATGAAACATTAATTCTGTTGCAACACGCCCCGATGTTTCCGCCGCGATTTGTTGTTTTACGCGGTCGGGGTGTGACAGAAAGATGGTATCAGAGCCAATGGTTATAGGGAATTAGGTTATTAGTAATGCTTTGACCTAGTCTATAACCTTCTTAGGACCCTAACGCGAGTTTACTTGCGTTTAGTCATAAAACAATACCGTCACCTATCCTTAGGTGACGACCTCAACAAGAACATAAATTTCAAAACCGCTTTGAAAACTAATCATCTGTTCTAGGATGATTGATTACTAGGTTTTGAACCCTCTATTGTAAGGTTTTGAACTCTCTATTATATGGTTTTGAACCCCTTTGAGTTTTCAAAACTTCATCAAGGTTTTGGGTTTTAAATGATGTGAACACGTGCAAACTGGAAGGGTGAATGCCTGTATTCTGGGTTTTCTGACTAGGCAAGCACTTCGTATACATCTCATCAGATGCGAGACCAGTTGTGCTTACCTGGGAATTCTTGGGATGAGTGTTCACTTATAGGCGAGCATGTCTTCGTGATACATTATTTTTGACCCATCTACTTTGATTAGTCACCGTCTCATTTGTTTGCCATAGGTAACAAACAAATGATCGAAATCTTCATGCGTTATCATTCTGTTCTGATTGTCCAATAATCTTTCACCTGTTTCTCCCTACGCCTTTCTTTTTCTTCAAGAATGTCTCTTCATCACGATGACGCCCAGATATCTGAGCAAGCAGCCAAAATTCGCTCAGCGAATAGGCGAAGTAGTCCTGAAGACTGTTGAATTAGCTACTGCCATGTATCATCTCCAGGATGAAGCCACTCAAGAGTCACCAAGACAGGCAGGACCTAGTCAGGCGACAACACCATCAGCCAATAAACCAATCGAGGAATCAAAGACCATGGATGAACGATCCCCTAAGAAGTCAAAGAAGCGAAAGGCTTCTCAGAACTTCGCCATGGTCGCTCACAATGGTAAAGCAGTCCCCAACCAACCAGCTCAACCTCCTGCTAGGAGTGTATGGCTTTTCCTATGATACCTACATCAAGGAACTATGTACCTTACAAACTACTCTTGTGATTTCTCTCTTTCAAATGATTGCTCATGATTCCCTCAAAAATTTTAAGTACTCGTTTCACTCTAAGAAACAAAGTACAGAAAATTTAGTGACATTATGAGTAATCGTGCTTTTCGCACATCTGTGCCTTTAAATCCTTGGTTAGATAACTAAGGGTATTTTCAAATCTCATACCCATTATGTTTTGATTTTTCAACATACACAGTACAAGTATTTCAAAACAATCTTCATGATCTCAAAACATTTCATATAGTTTGAAAACAATTTTTCTAGATGCATTGTCTATGTTATTTCAAAAACATTGGCCATGTTATCAAAACCAACCTTTCTAATTTCAAAATATTTCATATAGTCTGAAGACAATATTAACACAATACATTTTCTGATCAAGTGCATGATTTCGAAAAGCATCATTCATGTCTTTCAAAAACCTTATACATAATTTCAAAATTCATCTCGCATGATTTTAAAACATTTTTGTAAATATATCTATCTAATACACCTACTTTATGATTTCAAAAAGTATTATATATAAGGTTTCAAAAACGTTGAACACATTTTTCTTAAAAGAACCCCATGCATAGTTTTCAAAAATATTTTCCTCATACATTGACTTAACCTTCAAAATTCTGCTTCATATGTCGCCTTGACATATCAAGCATCTCAACTTCATAAGCATTTTATATCATGTTTTGACCTAAGCACATCCAGTGCAAGGTTTCAAAACATCTTCAACTTCAAAAATTCATATGGGATCTTTTTATCTTCACAATTAGATCCTTGTGGATGATTATCATTCAAATCAGAGTCCTTAATTGGATTCCTTATGTACCTTAATTCGAACATTTCGGTTCCTAATAATCGAAATCGAATTTTCTTTTTGAATCTTTCTATCTTTATAGTTGGATTCTTGATATCGTTTAAAGTACCAAATGAAATCCACGAAATGGATTCCTAGTGTGCTTTAAATGCATGTACGCAATTTACAAGACAAATTAACAAACGATTTTGTGGTTATGTGACTATGTGTTTATTCATCTTATGTTTTCTTTTATGCATTTTTGTGTTTTTAATACTCTGGATATTCGTTATCCAAATCCTCGTAGGATCTTTCATATCTTCATATGAGGGATTCGTAGCAGGATATTCAAAAGGTACTACCTTAAATCCTTAATGGGCTTCTATGTAAGAGTTAAGACCCTTGGATTATATAGTACTACTCCATGATTCATAAGAGACCCTTTAGTGGTCTAGTCAAAAAGATTGATTCACAATTTGGTTAAAGAACGACATCTAGTGATGTAGCTGAACAGACTCCTTGATAGTCTATTTAGATCATTTAATGATTTGATTAAAGGGATTCTATGGCGGTCTAGTCACACTCATCACAGGATTGTTCACTTGGTTTCACACTACACATTATAAAATAGACTGTGTGAACTGGGCAAGGAATTGTCTAATTATGGACGCGTACATAATTATGAAATTTAGTGCACAGAAAACCAGTAAGATTTATTATGTGTAAGAACCGATAGCGACAACAATAACAAAATGACAACGATGTAATGGAGGTATGGTGGACGCACCAATGATGCTTCATATACTTGTATATAAGTATCCCTCTTACATTGCAAACATAATGTTATTAAGGTTACTAGAAGTTCAAGAACCCTAACCAATGTTGTTCGATCTTTTCAATTTCATGTTTTCAAGCTCTCACAAGTTTCCTCTAAATAAATTTCGGGACGAAATTTCCTAAAGTAGGGGAGACTGTAACACCTGTGCCTCCACGGCCATCAAACAAATACCAAACCAATGAAATATTATATTTCATACTTGGGATTTGTAAAAATATGTGTATCATTTGCACATATCAATTCTTGTTCAATTTCAAACTCTAAATCGCTTTCTGGAAGGTTATACGCGCACAGATGCGTAAATATAACCAGTTTAATCCAACGAACACTCCGGAATAGTGAAATAGGCTTAAAATACCTTAAATAACCTTTACATAACTTAGATATAAGTTTTGGAAGGTTTGGTATGCCAAAATCAAGTTTAATCGCTTACAGGGACTAAAGTTGACAAACTGTGAAAGTATGCCAATTTGAACTGTAACAGACCTTCCGGAACATGACCATAAGTTAAACATACCATAAATATCCTTTACATAGCTTAGAAATAGGCTTTGAGGGGTTCGGTGTGCTAAAATAAACTTTTGGGTCATTCAGGGACTAAAAGTGTCAAAAAGTGCACAAGTTTGCATTTTCGCGCATAACTTACGTTCTGAATACATCCGGACATCCAAAAAAATTATGTTAGCACTAAAATATTTTATTTTAGTGTTCGCCATAAGAAAAATCCATTCGTCACGTCATTTGGATCGTTTTTCGCATTCGGGACCAGATTCGATGTATTAGCCGTTGTTTAATTCACAACCACACATTCTAACTTGCTTAGTCAGCGGATAAGGATGGAATTTAAACACCTAAACACCATGACATTTCAACACATGTATGGATGGAATTTAAACACCTAAACACCATGACATTTCAACACATGTATGGATGGAATTTAAACACCTAAACACCATGACATTTCAACACATGTATGGATGGAATTTAAACACCTAAACACCATGACATTTCAACACATGTACGGATGGGATTAAGGCACGTTTTCCATGAAACGATCTTAACGGTTCGGGTATTCCTATAAATACCCATCCACCCCCATTGCTAAAATCACTAGAACTTTGATTTGAGAAACTCTAAGTTGAAACTATTGTTTCATACCTGAGATTTTTGAATCGAGGTTAGCATTCGGGGACCCTTCGTAAGTATTCTTTCGTTCTTTTCCTTATTTTACTGCTTTTCGAGTCAGAAAGTCAAACTTTGTTTGACTTTCAGCGTTGACCAGTAATGGTCAATGCGAAGTTCGTTTGAACTTCGCAACGTGATTGTAATCACGTTGGTTATAGTCCCTTGGGACTATGCCTACTGATTACCACGTTGTCTAGGGTCGTAGGGTAAGCGATCTGATAAATCGCTTATACCTTCGAACCCGACCCAGTTTGGTCGATCATTAGGATCCGACCAAATACATTAGGTGACCCTAGTATAGGGCATAACCTTCCGAGGTTATACCCTATGGTCACATCGTTTAAGTAGTTGTATGATAAGTAGTTTATATGCCTTAGGTAAATTACCAGAATACCCTTTTCATGTATAATTGGTAATTAAGCATATGTAACCTAAACTTTTGTCACATAACTGATTATGTAACATGTTTAGGCATATAACACTTGTCATAGGGCTAGTTAGACGGTCCGAACGCGTTTCACGCGCACGACGCGTTAAAGTAGCATAAGTTACCTTAATGGGTCGCGATGGGTCGATAATACTTAGGTTAAGTTTCATTTAGTATGTAGGCTTTGTTAAACCATATCATATGAGTTCCTACACTCATTTGGTTTACAAACCCTCCTGCTACCCAGTCTTCCGATTTAGGTCCGGGTTAATTATGTTGTTACCTATATTAGGTACCGTTTGATTTCCGGGACTCCTCTAGCTTACTTGGTAGTTGTTCAAGACTCCTAAGCACTCCCAGGCGAGTACATTATTCCCCTCTTTTACTGTTTTCAACTGTTTTGGGGTGACTCATATGTGCTAAATGTTTTATCATTGGTTTCGAGAACAATTACAATGTAGTTTCAAGAACAATAACAATTATTTCAAGAACGCTAACAATGATTTCAAGAACGAATACAATGATTTCAAAAACTAATAACAATTTCAAAAAGTGAACAAACTTGTTGGTTGTAGTTTACATAACCGATGACATTCATTAGCAATGATCAAGCCGACCAGTATTAGGTTATGGTACCATAGGATCTGACAAATCCCGTTATTTACTGCACCCATTGTTATGTGTGGGGGTTGTGGGTAGCGACTGAATCTGTAATTATTAACTTATCCTTTGGTAAGGGTTTGTTAAGAACGAGAGCGAGAGCGAGATGGAGCGAGGAACGCGTCAAGAAGGTTTGAATGTTATTAGAGAATCGACCATAAAGTAGTTTCACAATTAAAACAAGAACGACCAGAACGATTTTACAAAATGGGTTAACGATTGGGTAAACATTTTAACATGATTGACATTTGATCATGCATTTCCCACAAAGCATAACTTTGATTTAAACCAAGTTTTACTTCAATACTTTGTTTTTGTGCATATGGTTTAGTTGAGACATTTCACTTGCCATACATGGATATTTGACATAGACATTTGACATGGATATTTGACATAGACATTTGACATGGATATTTGACATAGACATTTGACAATTTATTTAAACATAGACATTTTACATTGTTTGGTTTGGTTTGATTAAGTGACTAAGTAACGATGTGTGTGTAATATGATACAAGCATGGTGGATACGCCGCTGGTACTTCCTATATATAAGTGTTTGTATGGTATTACATATTGTAGCGTTATTTGAATCATTTCAGTTTGATACATATAACATTTTATACAAATAACATACTTTTCACAAGACATTGTTTTACAAAACAATTTATCTTTTACAAACTCATTTAACTTGGTTATTCATTTAACCATGCATTATTTTCTTATTTATACATATCATCTGAACTAATTGTTTTTCAAATGATTTACAAAGACAAAGCAAATTACAAGGTTCATGACTAAACATTTTCTTAAAACAGAAGTCATGAATCTTATTTTCACAAAACCTATGTATCTCGCCAGCATTTCTTTGCTGACCTCGTTTTCACATATGTTTCAGGTATTGTTGGATGATATCGATTGATAAGATGCATGCTCACATAGGACTGGACAAGGCCTTAGTGACTCAATAACAATGATAGACTATGTTTAAATAGTGTATTTAGATTTCCAGACGATGTAATTACTCAATGTTTAATAAAACGAAACACTTTTGATATCCATGGTTATGAAACATTAATTCTGTTGCAACACGCCCCGATGTTTCCGCCGCGATTTGTTGTTTTACGCGGTCGGGGTGTGACAATGACCATGTCCCGGATATCCCTGGCATCATCTTACGAGATGGCCACGACCTAAGCACGGGGTGTAGGCGTACACCCGTCAGTGCCAACATACATAATGTGGTGTGTCTATTGATCTTTAACCCGGTCTACGGATCGGGCTACTGAATGCATAAGGAACATGTAATTCTTTTACAAGATTATATTCAAATAATTATCCCAAGTTATAAAAGATATTTCGTGCCACGTGCATTCAAATCAATTTTTAAATCATTTTTAAAATGAGTCAGTTGATTGTATTTACCAGTGTAAACTGACGTATTTTTCTAAAAAGATTAAGTGCAGGTACTACTCGTAATAGGCTGGCTTTCTCCTAGCATCCACAATAAGTCTCGCAAGCTTGGATGACATAAGACTGTTGAACAATGTTTCCTTTTTATTTGATCCACCTGTGGACTATTTTCAACTATTTGTGATACTTGATATTACAATTTATTAAAGTTGAAATGAATCTATCTTTTGCTTCCGCTGTGCATTTATATATTGTGTTGTTTGACTATAATGATATCAACTACGTCACGATACTCCCCCACCGGGCCCACCGGTAAAGTGTGGAAATATCGGGGTGTGACAACAATAGAATTTACTTCCAACGGAATCTTGCGTTGGTTGTTGTATAGATGAAACTCGAATTCAACAAACTCAAATAAATAGAATCATAAACATGACTTATCAACTCTCGAACCATTAAATGAATAAAATCAACGTGTTGCATAAAAATGACTTATCAACTCTCGAACCATTAAATGAATAAAATCAACGTGTTGCAAGGATACACCGAAACGAAATACATCCGAACCTGGTGTATCCTCGTCTTAATACATAGTTGCCTTAAGACTACTAAAATGAGATGTCAAACGAAAAGCATATATAGTTTCGCATGAGACGGCTGATCGTGATTAGCACAAGCTACAAGTTCATACCGACGCCACAAAGTGTCGTAGTGAATGAAATAATTCAACAATAGCGGTGACCGAACAAGCTTCACCGTGTTTTGCATGAAACGCTCGATCATGATTAGCCCAAGCTACAATTTCATTCCGACACCACAAGGTGTCGTAGTGATTGAAATAATTCAATAATAGCGGTGACCGAACAAGCATCACCGTGTTTTAAATCAGATGAAAGGTTCAACAAAGTAAATCTGAATGTTTGTTTCAAACAAATCTCATAGGATTTTCGATTTATAATGAAACAAATAACTAATGTTTTTCGATCGAAAATGAAAGGGCAATAAATATCACGAAATGTTTGATCGCACCTTGTGATGTAGCAAACGGTTCGGCTAATGTAGTAAATCGGGATTTGGGAAACGGCGTTGATCGCACCTTGTGATGTGGCCAGATAAACTGTCAAGACCTCTCCTGCTTTCAGGACCGTGAGTGCTGGCAGAGTGCTTAAGCAATTTTTCAGCTCTTTGAAGGTTCGTGCTGCCTCATTTGACCATTTTAATTCTGATTTGAAGCTTTTTCGTAGGACGTCCATGAAAGGCAGGGATTTGTCTACTGCTTTGGAGAGGAAACGGTGAAGTGCTGCGAGGCGTCCATTTAAAGACTAGATTTCTTTAACAGAAGATGGTTGCTTCGTGGCTAGTACCACGTCCATCTTATCTGGGTTGGCTCGCAGGCCATTCAACCCGACCATGACTCCCAATAATTTTCCTTCCTCGACGCCGAACATACATTTCTTGGGGTTCAGCTTTATGTTTATGCTTCGGAGCCTGGTGAAAGTTTCGAGGATATCCTTGAGCATGATATCTTCATCGCTGCTTTTAATTACAATATCATCGATGTATACTTCTAAATTCCGCTCAATCTGATCTTTAAAGGCTTTATTCATTAGGCGTTGGTACGTGGCTTCTACATTTTTCAACCCGAAAGGCATTTTGGTGGAACAGTAAATTCCTTTGTTCGTAACAAAGGCTGTTTTGTCTTCGTCTTCGATGGCCATCTGAATTTGACGGTATCCCTTATATGTGTCCAAGAAACATTTTCAATGAAACGTGGCGACAAAGTCGATTTTTAACCAATTTCAGGGAGTGGGAATCGATCTTTTGGACAGGCGTTGTTCAGATTGGTGTAGTCGATGCACATCCTCCATGAATTGTCCTTCGTTCACACCATGACCGGGTTGGAGACCCAAGTCTGATATCGGACTTCGCTAATAATCCCCGCATCCAAGAGGCTTTTTACATCCTTCGCGAAAGATTTAGCTTGATCCGGAGCCATATGCCTTTTCTTTTGCGTTATTGGCTTTATAGATTCTTTAACATTCAAACGGTGTTGTGCCATCGATCTAAGGACGCCCTGCATATTAGATTGTTGCCACATGAACACATCGACGGAACTATTTGCTACTCCGGAAATTCTGGATTAATCGGCCACAATTCTGTAGGTGCTTCCGATGCTTTTGAACTTGTTGTAGTAGCCTGTTGTACTTCAGCTACTCACAGGGTTGATTCGAAGTGAATTGTGGCGATGCCTGATTTGGTGGGGAATTTTATAGCCCAAGGATCGTGGTGCTGACAGCTCCGAGGGCACGCATTCCTGGTCGCCCAAGTATTATATTATGAATGGACTTGGAGCCCACGACCAAGAACGTGAGTTGTACGGTGCGGGATTTGCTATCTTCTTTGAGTGTAACCGGGAGGGTAATTTGTCCGACTGGTTGGACTATTTCTCCTGAAAAACTTACCAAAGGGGTGGCAACTTCTATGAGCTTTTGCTTGTTTGTGCATCGAGTTGTTGGAAACACTGCATGTACATGATTTCAAAGGCACTCCCACCCTCAACATATACTCGTCGAACAAGGTGTCCGACGATTATCGCTGAAATGATGATAGGTCCGTCTCGAGCGTCATCGGGGTCGATTGCCGGGAAGTAAGTTGGCTGATGCATCCAGGCGGCCATGTGCCGGTTTGATCGTTTGGTTCCTCGGGGCTGAGCTACTCGGATCATATTGATACCAGCCTCATTGTTTGGGTTATCAATAACTGTTGTTGGCTTCTTACCATCCTTGACTTCCTTTACGAGGTGTGAAAGCTTGCCAGATCGAACGACCTTCTCGATCTCTTGTTTCCATGCCCAGCATTCGTTAGTGGTGTGCCCCTTGTCTCGGTTATACTCGCAGTATTTCTTGGAATTCTTGTTTGATGGGGGCCATTGCTTCTAGGGAATAGGAAACAAGTGCTTTCGGTGCTCAAAATCTTGCTCGAAGATTTTGAAAGCTCGAAGAAAGTATAAACGTACATGGCCGGTTCGAAGACTGCTTCGATCTTGTTTGTGGTACGGGTTTCGGTTCCTGTTCCAGTTGTGACCTCGATCCTTTGGCGGAGATGTGTTCCTTCTCCATGAAGAGGTTCGAGCTTTTGTGTTCTTAATTGTTGCATCTTTCGGCTGTCCACAAGCACTTTTGCCTCGAACGAAGGCTCGAGCTCGTTCCATGAGGACTTCCACGGTCTTGGGTAAATCCTCGTGGAGCTTTTCCACTAACTGATTGTTACGGACTTTGTGACAGAATCCAGAGACCCACAGTTGATCAACTGCTCCCCTGATCTGCATGCTTTCTATGCTGAAATGATCAAGGAAGTCTTCCACTGAATCCCCATCTCACCGTTTAATATGGTGGACCTCCGTGATATCTTTGGAACAGCATCGCTGTTGACAAAAATTCTGGAGGAACAAACGCTAGAAACCTTCAAAGTAACTGATCGATCTCTCTAGTAGACCTTCGAACCATACTCTAGCCAAACCAGTGAGCGTCTATGCGAACATATGGCACCAAGCTGGCATGGGCCATTGTTCGACTTTGGCGGCTCCCACGAAGGAAAACATGTGATCATCCGGATCAGATGTGGCATCATAATATTTCAACGAAAGTGGCATCTTCATCTTCGAAGGGAGTGGAGCATTTGCAATCCGTAAAGTAAACTTTGACTGAGAGGTCATGGAAAATGGCCGATATGGTACAATCAGCTCCTCATCTTGAGGATCGAGTCCCAGAGAACCCTGGCGAAACAAGCCATGTAGGCCGTGACTAATGGTTACATTGAGGGATTAAAACCCTGTGAAATATGCAACAACGTAGAGGTGATTATAGTGGGACTTACCAGTGGTCCGGAGGAGAAGGTTCCAATAGAGACAGAACTGGATCCTGGGTAGAAGCCTCCTAATAAGTTCGTACAGAGATTCTGCAACATTTCATCACGTTGCTGCTGCTTGAGCTGTCGTAGGAGATCTGCGTTTCGCTGTAAGAAAGCGTCGTCGAACTCAGACATAGCTGAGGAGACGGGAGCAGCAACTGTGGCAGAGACTACAGAACTTATAGTCGGGGAGCGACCTGTGTGTCATGAGAGACAGTGGAGCCTACAGAGACTGTAGAAGCAATTGTTGTAGAAGTGGTTTTTCCTGCCACGATGTCATTAAAAGATGGAAAAGAGGAAGCCATGGTTTGTAGAAAATGAACTGAAGGATTATGTTTGGTGAATTCGAGAGGATGGCGCCACTGAAGACTCAGATATCAACTGCTTGAGCTAAATGGAAACATAGTCTCAGAGTTATGAGCTGCAACCTGTAAAGATCACAACAGAGAAAAGCATCGTTAGCCTCGTCATAGGGAGGGGGGCCTCTTTGTGACCAAGCTTGGACGTGAGGATAAGTACATGAAGTAAAAAAGAAATGATTAGTGAGAGAGAGTTGGAGATAATTGAGAGAGAAAGTACAGATTACCCGTCTTTGGAGGTGTAAGTGGGGTATTTATACTTATGGATAAGCTGACGTGGCGTGGGGAGTTATGGCCGGACTAGTCACTATCAAGCCGTTAGGATTGTGGGCCCCCAGTTAGTTAGGGAAGATTCTTTAAGCTGGACGTCTTTTATGAGCCGGAGCATGTTCGTTCGGGCTTTGTCATGTGGTGTTTGGTCCGGTGAGTTGTACGTCGCCTCATCATTCGGTCCGGAGCATGTTCGTTCGGGTTTTTTTAAATGACTCAAATTAAGTACTTATCAGTTTTTCTTTAATATTTTTTATTTGATGTAGTTTAATAACCTAATTATTATATCAATTACCGGTGCTACTCATCATATATATATATATATATATATATATTTATTGTACATAAAAATGAGTGCGATCGAGATGCTAGATAACGGATAAAAAAGTTCTTCAAGGTCAATTGACTCTAGAGCGTCGGTCAGCCCCTGCACAAGATGATGCTAGACTACTAGTAACACGAAAACTTGAAAGTTAGTACTAAGCTAACAACTCAATCATCGGTGGCAACACCGGAGATAATGAACATGAGATAGAACATGATGATGAATTCCAACACTAAAGTTTGGAGGTCCGATCTCATGAGGACGGTTGCTCCTAGATTATTGTTTTTCGAGTCGAATATCAACCATAGCATGCATATGTAACTTTCAATTTTAACATGTTAGCGACTTACATGTTTCATAAGGAACCAAGAATGAGGAAAGGTCCGCACGACTCGACTTATTATTTTTAATTAGTGTACACACACATATACACATGCATATATAAACACATAAATACACAAATATAAATTATACATATATACACACACATACATATATTCATAAATATAAATTGAATTTATAGCTTTATATATACCACTCTATTAGATTTTGGTCGACTATATCCAAATTTACAATTATATCTATA
Source organism: Helianthus tuberosus (assembly GCA_030545235.1). Lineage (NCBI taxonomy): Eukaryota > Viridiplantae > Streptophyta > Magnoliopsida > Asterales > Asteraceae > Helianthus > Helianthus tuberosus. The sequence continues at coordinate 28,450,788 of CM060437.1, read as the reverse complement.
CGTACTAGCCTAATAACGCCAATAAAATAATTAACACCAAATCTAAAAGTTAAACCCTAGACCGCTAAACGACAGTCTGCTCATCGCCTCAATGTCTCATGCTGTTACCCTAAGTCGATCGTCTTCTACTCTCAACGTCATTGTGCGTGCAATATGATCATCGCATCATCGGCCACAAAATTGTTATTCATAAGAAAAAATTCATGCCATGAAATGTGTCTATTTTTAAAGACATAAAAACTTGAGACCCAACATTGTCAGTATCTCTCTTCGCAAATTTAAATCCGGCGACACAGTTGTCAAGATCGATCGAAGTTCGCTCGACGCTCGCTTAAAATATTCACTACTTGGAAAATGCTCGTTTGATTTGATGCTCTGTTTTAAATGAGCCGCTCCGCTTGATTCGGTTTGTAAACGATTGCTAAACACGAGCAAAAGTCCGCTTAGTTTGATTCGGCTTGTGAACAACCCTAGACCAATCACAAGACCCCTCTTGGTGTCCACCACCGCACCACACCACAAACTGCAAACACCGTGAACTATGCCGCCTAGAAATTCTACTATCAACTTCCCAAAACTTAAAACCATAATCAATAATAACAACAAAATGAGCAATATGAACTATAATAATTTCACGATTTTAAAGGAAATTTGAATTGGTATAATAAATAGCAAGAACAACAATATCTTTGAATGTAAACAACCTTAAATTTAACAATTCATGTAGGTTTGCTACTAAAGGGCGTTGGCCCGACGGTAGCAAGATGTTAGAGAGTTCAATCCACGTGCTGGACATAGAATGTGTAACAGCATAATTAAAGAGAGTGTTAGTTATCGTTTGAAAAAAAAAATTCAATATGCTTTTTTGGTGATCAAGAGGATGCACATTAAGAGTTGCATAATATTTCTTCAAAATGAAACTGATAAGACGAATAAAATGATGTGGGTATTCAAAATCATGTAGTCATAAACGGGATATTCAAAATAACATAATCACATAATCAACTACGAAATTTATGTCTTACATGATCCAACCTCTATAAATGAAACTAAATAAAGGAATTCGTGGCTGCCCACTTATTAGCCTTTGATTGGGCCAAGAAAAAACTACTCTATAATTTCTGTTCTTTTAACATATAGGCAGGGCCGGCTCAACCATTTTGGTGGCCTAAGGCGAAGTAAAATCTTGTGGCCTTTTTCCCAAAAAAAATGTATGTAATTGAAAGTTAAACTTGAAAGGCCCAAGTGTAATTATTTGAAAGATTGTGTTAAAATTTAAAAACAAGAAAAAAAATGCTAAACCAGGGATTCGAACCCAGGTCTCACCAACATCCATACATACACAAAACCACTACACTACCAACCATCAATCTGTTGATAACCCACACCCTAAATCTTTTATAAATGGAATGTGGTTTCGTCAAATTGTGGAGGCCCTATAGTTTTGGTGGCCCAAGGCCGAAGCCTCATTTGGCTTACCCTTGGGCCGGCCCTGCATATAGGATAATGTTCACATACAGTTATTTCCAATTCCTTATTCAACAACCTCACGATTAAGGTTTTGTATTAATTTTTTTTTTTTTATAAATTTCTCAAATTTCTTGTCCTATGAATGTGTAATATAACCAAGGAATCATATAAAACAGTGTTATAACCTTTTACACTAAAACAAAAGTTGATCATATTATTCACGTTTAGTATTTTGCGAGAACTAATTTGACGACCGTAACCATATAACCTCAGAAAACCAGTAGGTCCTAAAAATAAATCCTACTTAGTTTAAATTAACTTATTAACACAATTAGCTTCAAAGGGGTGTTCATAAAAGCAAAAAATGTATGTAAGAATACATTTTAAAGGGTCCCATAGTCAAGTGGTCACAAAATAAAAACACTTATTTCAATCTACTTATATATTCGACGTCGTCACAAGTACAGTTCTGCATTAACTTTTTTATAGGTGAAATTTCTTTACTTATCAATGTATAATATGACATACGAATACGAATCAAAATAGAATGTCACATATTTTTTTTTTTAAATTACAACAATATATGTATAGATCGATAATAATATTCGGATCTTTCACGAAGACTAATATGAAGACCCTAATACATTAATAGTGGGTCCAAGTACGTGCATGGTCAAAAGACCCTAATACATTAATATCTGTAGTGGTAAATTGTCAATCAATGAATGTATTAACAATAAATTTACCTAATTTCGTTAATTTCATTTTACAATATTAATAACATTTAGGATAATTTTCAAGTAGAAGTAAACGTAAATTTATCACCATCATTAGGGCTGTAAACGAACCAAACGTTTGGCGAACCGTTCGTGAACCGTTCGGCGGGAAGTTCGTTTGTGTTCGTTCGTTTATTAAACAAACGAACACGAACAAGAAATTTCGTTCGTTTAGTTAAATGAACAAACATGAACATAGGTTGTGTTCGTTCGTTTATGTTCGTGAACGTTCGGTAACATGTTCGTTTGTGTTCGATAGTTCATTAGTGTTTTTAGTTTTTATATTTATTTATATACTTCAAAATTCCGACAAATTAAATATCTAATAAGTGTCAGTGTATTATATATCTTGTTCAAGAACGATTGTTTGTGTTCGTTTGTTTCCATTTGTGTTCATGAATATTAGTTTGTGCTCATTTGTGTGTGTCAACGTTCGTTACCTAAAACTAACAAACAAACACAAACGAACACGAACAAATTCATTTCCTTAACAAACGAACACAAACATAATATCTCGTTCGATAAGTGTTCGTGAACGGTTCGCGAACACATATATTTCTTAACAAACAAACACGAACAAGGTCTTGTTCGTGTTCGTTCGGTTCGTTTACAACCCTAACCATCATCATCGAATATTAATTATTCTAAATATCTTAAAATAAATAATCAATTTTCCTGTCATAATCCATATCTTTGTAACACATTATTTAAATCAAAACAAAAACAAATACCATAAGGTCCTACATTTATTTGTCGTTAATTCTCTTGTGTAACACTACCTGGACACCTACAAAGTAGGTATCATAAGTAATAACACCTTAATTTAGAGAATAGAACACGGTGAGATCCCGCGTTTATTTTTCCTTAAATCTTCGTTCATATCCGTTGGATCGCTCAAAACATAATCCGGTAACTCGTATTTATTACCTGTGCAACACATTAAGTACAGTTAAAAGTTTACAAATGTCATAACATGATCAATTGATCATATATCATATATGCATGAAGAGTTGAATCGAATGAACGTACCAGTATCATCGAAGCATATGGTCATGTCACGATTCCCAAGTCTAATGTTATTCGTGTCGATGATTTGTTGCTTACTGTCCAAGGCTTGGCACTCAGCCGCCTCTCTAAGGGCTTTCAAGAACACCTCTGAAAGTTAATCAAACAAATTAACTTATTATTTTATTCTTCCAAGAAAATGTTAAATTACAGGCGCCGTTTTGTCAAGAAAATGTTAACCTGTTACTCTTCCATCATCACGGTCAGAAATCATACGCCAAAACTCATCGCGCGTCCGAGGAAGCTCATCATTTGAAAACCTTTGATCATTGCCACGCGTCCAAGGCGGCGGACTTGTTACGCGGTTATCGTCTGCAGGTATCACGATGAAACCAAAACATTAATATTGATTAAAGATTGAAAAGATCATGCACGTACATCTAACAAACTTTTTAAAGAAATACCCTAATTAGTTAGCTAGTACTTGATTGACTCAATATAACAAACATTTAAGAACTTGAAACGATCAAGAATTTCCGTAAGCTGGAATTTTTCTTAGGAAAATTACTCTTTTTCTAGAAGTGATACGACATTCAAGAACTTGAAACAATATGCATAATTCCATACCGTTAGATCTACAGTAAAAGTTATCCAAAAAAAAAAGGAAAATGAAGAAATACTTACTGCAGATTTCGCTCATAGTTTTGAAAAGAAATACCATTATGATAAAGTTCTGATGTGAATGTTGGATGCCAATTTTATTGAATCGGGGGTTTTGAGGAGAGTGAGAAAGAAGTAAGAAGATATATAGAAGTAAGAAGACACATGAGTGACAAGAATAAGAAGACACATGAGTGACAAGAATAAGAAGAGAGAGAGAGCCATTGAGAAAGAGATGTTAAGTGGTAAAAAATAAGAAGACACATGAGAGGCCAAAATAAGAAGACACATGAGAGGCCACAATAAGAAGATACATAAATGTCAAAGAATAATCAAAGAATAAGAAGAGAGAGAGAGCCCTTGAGAAAGAGATTTTAAGTGGTAAAAAATAAGAAGATACATAAATAATGACAAAGAATAAGAAGAGAAAGAAAGACTGAGAAAGAGATGTGGTCCCCTCCAACGCAGCATTGTTACTTGTTAGACCACCCGTAGTGGGGCGTGATTTTTAAAAAAAATTGAAAAATAACGCCTCAAAACGCCCCCACCCCCATTACATGGGGCGTTATAAGGCGTTATAAATTGAAAATTTGCATTCTAGCGTTTTAAATATAACGCTTAAGTGGGCAAATGGATTTTGGTTTTGGCCAATGGGGAGAGGTCAAATCTTTGACTAACCAATGAGCAATTACTTGCTTTTTGTTTTGTTTTTTTTTTTTTTTTTTTTGTTTAATGATTGGAAGGGGCATTATCAGGTATTATTCCCACTACGCCACTTTTGCAATAACGCCCCATGCTGACTGGGATGACACGTGTCGGATAACGCCCCATGGTGGGGGCATTATAAGTTGTTACCACTACACATGGTCTTAGTGTCCTTCAAGAATATGGCAGGTCAAAGGATAAGAAGAGAGAGAGAGAGAGAGAAAGAGATGTGGCAGGTTGCCACCAAATTTCAAACCGCGAGTAAATACACCTCATGTTGCCATGTTGGTGACCCTACATTTTTTTATTAATTTTTTACTTATTTATAAATAAGTATATTTTTTTATTAGTTTTCACCGCCCGGGGTTTTTGTAACGCCCAAGAATTTTCATCCAATTGTGCGACGACACGTGTCCCGAATCTTCAATTAAGGAGAGGGAATTTATCGTTCAACTATGTAACGATGTGTGTCCAAACCTCCAACTAATCCCGACTATGTGGAAAAGGGAAGGACCCATTCTGTACGTTCAACAAAATGTGTCCCGTATCTCCGACTGATCCCGAATCTGGGAAGGAGAGAGACTATTTTTATACGTTAGCTAAAACGTATCCTAAATTCTTCGAATAATCCCAACTATATGGAAGGAGAAGGACAAAAATGTCCAAATGAGAATTTATCAAAGTCCAAGGACTAAAATATAAAAATCTCAAATTATTATTCTTGAAGGTCACTTACGGACCACAAGGCTTAGCCCTTATGGTCTGCAAGGGTGTTTAAATTAATATGTGCGCCTAAGCTCCTTACGGACTGTAAGGCATCACTTTTACAGTCCGTAAGAGGATGCCAGTGACAGCAAAATGGCAGCTGGTTGGCTGCCTTGGCTGCCAAGAATGCCACCTTGCTCCGAAATTGCCACCATTTCACCTCCTTATGACACTTGGAAGGACACTAAGCATGCCCATAACACATGGTGGGACACTTGGAATGATTTGGTGACTCTTTGATTAGTATAAACTAGGGTTAAGACCCGCCCGCGTTGCGGCGCGGGTACATCGTAAACATTGAATAGATTAGTCCAAACGTTATATGATGCATTAACCATATGAAAACACACATTTCGACGTATCCAGTTGAACTCAGTGTAATCTGTATAAGCATTGTGATTGGATCAAACGTAAAGTAAATGGAATTCATATCGAACAATCATAACGTATTATATGTGACCCAACTTATACAAAGAAAACGTAACGGGTATGAAGGAAAATATGCACATGTAATCGAAAGGGATTAATTAGAGCTTTCGAAAAAAGAGGAGAAAAAGAAACTATAATTTGACTCCACTCGGTTGGAAACAAATTTTACGAAATATACATAAAATAAACACGAAAACGTATTATATTTGACCTGAATCATTTCCCAAAAAAGTTTACGTCGAAACGTAGAACAACTTGAATTTATACGAAAACGTACATAAAAATATGCACGTAAAAATGGTTTCTTTAAACGAAAACGTATTATATTTGACCTGACTCGTCTATAAAAAAAGTTTACGTCGGAATGTAGAAGAAATCATATTTACACATACCCGTACATAAAATATCCACATAAAAAATAGTTTTTAAGTAAAGGAAGTATAGAGGTAAACTGAAACAAAAAATTAGTAAAAAATTTAATGGGTTAAAAACGTTCGTAAAACCGTGCCAAGTAGCACCAATGCCACAACCACATCGACTCTCAACATCGTAAAAATAAAATAGATAAAATGGTAAAAATTACACTGAACGAAAAGCCGACTAAAATCGTTGAACCACGCAAACCCGTTACAGTGTCTTAATGCGAAGAAATTAACCAGAAACGTAAAACGTATAAAATAATAACTTAGTCGATCTACGACCCGCCCGTTGCGGCGAACTTTTCAAAAGGGAAAAAATGGACGCGTTACGACGGGTCTGTCAAATCTAAAAAAATATAGCAAAAACGTTGATACTCACATGCACGCTACGACATGTTAACTCGCAAATTTAGAATGAAACGTAAAACGAAGAACTTGCGAAAGATAAAAAGTATGGGGTACGAAAGTTGTAAATAATAAAGTGTTGTGTTAAATTATAAAAGATGGAAACCTTTGGGTTAAAAGTAAAAAAAATAAAAAGGGGCTAAAATGTAAAATATGAAATGTTTGGTTTAAATGTGGAAAACCTAGTTTTTTTTAAACACTCCCTAAACATAAGGTACAAGTCATGAAGCATATATAAGTTGCTTATTTATATATGGAATAATAGCCTCCTTCATGTCCATTTTTCTTTGCACCTTTCATAATCTTCTTCCTCTCTTCATGGAGCTTGTTTCCATACTTTGGAAGCCTCCATCTGAGTTCTGAAAGTTTTCTTCAACACAAGTAAGTACTCTCCTTAGTCTATTTCATTTTATTAGGCTAGTTGTTAGCCGAAAGTCAAGAAAATTGACTTTTGCTTTGACTTTCGGTTATGACCATTAAGGTCAATCCAAGGTTTGAATCGAACATGGCTATGTGATCATAGTAATAAAGGTGTTAATCACTTGTGATGGTACCCTCTAAAGATCAGGTTAAGTAGGCGAAATGACGAGTCGAATTTATATTAAATAAAAGGTCAAAAACTTAAACTTTGCAAATTACGCTAATTAAGTTTCTAACTATTAAAACCTTAAATTTGTCCTTAAATCTTCGTTCATATCCAGTGGATCGCTCAAAACATAGTCAGGTAACTCGTATCTATTACCTGTACAACACATTAACAATTAAAAGTTTACTAATGTCATAACATGAATAGTTATTATATGTTCATATATGCATGAAGAGTTGAATCGAATGAACGTACTAGTATCATCGAAGCATATGGTCATGTCACGATTCCCAAGTCTAATGTTATTAGTGTCGATGATTGTTGCTTACTGTCCAAGGCTTGGCAGAATGCCTCTGAAAGTTAATCAAACAAATTAACCACCCCATTGGTTATCAATTTTTTATTTAACCAATGCAATGTCATCAATTACTTACCAATTTTTTGTATAACCAATGCTATGTCGTTAAAGGAGTTTTGCTGATTGTTACACGAAAAAATAGGAGAACAAAATCCAGAAAAAAACCAATAAATTCTTCTAAGGTTGTGGGGTGTGATTTAGGGCTCCCGGACTACCCCTTCGCCACATCACCTCCATCTCACACCACGTTCCCCTTCCCCTCTTCAACGGGGGTGGTATACCCCTTCGACCTTGATGAAACAATGGTTAACCTGGTAGGGTTAACTCACTGGTCTCGTCAAGTAGGGTTAATCCCTTCTTTCCGAGGATCCTTGGCTGGATCGTCCGCTGGTTGGTTTCCTGCACAAGGAAACAAGCCGTGACTCGTAACAAGGAGGATGGGGTGGGGGTGCTCCTTGTTACCACTCTCCGACGTGAGACTCAGTAGTTTGCTTGGGAAGCAAAGTGTGATAGTAGTAGTAGTGAGGGAGTTGAGAAGTGATACCTCAAACCTGGTTTGGGATGGGTATTTATAGCCGAGGAGTGAAAGAGGGTAGTTGAGTAGCTAGTCTGACATCGCACAGTCCTTTGCAGGTGTGTCAGACCTGTTGATTACTGTGGTGATGCCACGTCCCCCTGTGGTGTCATACTGTTGCATACACGTGGGCTAGTAGGCGACTGTTCTCGGGGCCACTTGCACTGAGTGTCAGACCCACTTGCCTTGTAGGCAGGATGCGGTGCCAGGCCGCATCGCTGCTTGAGGTTACTGATGTTGTTCCCGCGTTCTTTGTTCTATCCAAGATGCATGCGGGATGCGGTGCCATGCCGCATCGCCGCTTGGTGACTGTTACTGTTGTCCAGATCCCTTGTCGTGACGAAAATGTTCATAGGATGCGGTGCCGGGCCGCATCGCTATGCGTAACATTTATTTCCATACTTAAGGTAAGTCTTCTCATCAATGGACAGATTGGACCGCTGTGTTCGCGCATGTCCGCACGAACACATGTAAGTTATTGCTGGTAGGGGTTTTTGATAAGGGTAATGGTCCTTCGCGGTCATGCTGACGCGAGATCTGGGACCATACCCCTTCAAGTCCCCCCAGTCTAGTGTTTCTTCCTTATGAAAGTTGCATGTGGGAGGAATACTAGACTATGGTGTTTAGAAGGTAGAATATGGGCCATTCGGGTGGCTCCTTTTGGTTGGTAGGCCTTTCGAGTGGATTGTTTTTTCCTTTGAGAAGGATGTCCGGTGAGCAAGTTCCGTCTGATGCGGAATTCTCAGCCAAGGACTTGACTCCCGGTCTACCTTTTCCTGATGTCATCAGCCACCTGTTGGTGTTTCGATCCAACCTTTGAAACGGTGACTGGAGGTGTTAGCAGGGTTCGAACCAACCTTTGAGATCGTGACGGAAGATGTCATCTTCGCCACGCTAGTTGTAACCTCTGCGTCAGCTAATGCAAAGTTGTAAATACTTTGCTCAAGCTCTATGTTCAGCAACTGGACATGCAACGATGATCCCTGTTTTGTGGGACGTTCGTGTTCTTCAGTTTAGCTCTCTAGTAACTGCACGTCCTCTGCGGTTTAGCTCTAAAGTAACCGCACGTCCTTTGCGCTTACCTCGTTGCTGCATGCTGTTGGCTATGTTTGTTTGAGCCACGTGGGGTAGTTACGCCATTGTTGGCCGTGTTTGGTCGAACAATGTGAATCTGGACTATGGGCAGATAAACATGGTCATAGTCAGGGTTGTGCCCACCATTGTTTATTCAATGCGGTCCATAGGTGGGTAACTAGTCATAAGCAGACTTGTTACCACTGTTCTGGAGCTACTTTCCTTCACGCTTTGGTGGAAAGTAGTTTTCCTTTAAGTAGTGATGCCGGAGGAGATCACCTTAGATACTTGGGAAGTTGGTTGAAACTCTTCCGCATTCGTTTTGTAGCCACTTTCCTTCATGCTTAGTTGAAAAGCAGTCTTCTTTGAAGTAGCTTTGCTCCACCGCGTGGTGGTTTAGTTGTGGCTCTTCCGTAGCAACCGTTCGCATAGTTGCGGTTTGCAGCAGCTACTCATGAGTGGTTGCGGTTTGCAGCAAAGAACTCGCTTCTAGAAGTCTTGTAGCCTGGATGTGGCTCTTAAAGGTTCAGGAGATAGGGTTGCTGATGTGCGGTTGTTCAGCATACTTGTCCTTTTCCCTTAGGAGAAGCTGGTTTCGTCCCCTCTGTGGTTGTGAACCAGAAATGAGGGTTTTGAAGCTTGAAGAAGCTTACATGGAGTGCGGTTTACCGCATCATGAGAAGCGGTTTTCGCAGTCCAAAGAACCATGCTGGTTCTGAGTATCTGGCACACCCGTGCGGGGTCGTGTGTGTCATCTCCGCATATTCCACGTGTGCGGTTTATTGTTTATACCCCTTTATATAATGTAGAGATATATATTTTTTGCCTTTTTTGAGGGGTATGTAAAAAACGACATGCGGTATGGGTTATGGTGCGGTAAACCAGAGAAACCGCATGCCGCTTATGTTTGGATAATGTTTGTCGCTTTTGTGCTGCCTACGTGGCTGATGGCACGTGTGGGTTGTTGAAAGTTGGTAGAATTCTGACATGTGATGATCTGAAAGGACGTTTACACTGCCCGCGGTCATAACTGCACTGTAGGAAGTAGTGTAAAGGTCTTTTCTGTCAGGCGCGTGGGCGGCCAAGCGCGCGTGATAACCGTCAGCTGAAACGTCGCTGAACACGTGGCGATACGTAAGTGGCCCTTTTTGAACGTGGTAAGTCGGTTGACTGCATCGCATTAATTGCGATGAGTATATAAGGGGAAACCGTTTGATTTCTCCTCACTTTGTTCAAATTTCAAAAATTTCTCCGGTGAAAAGAGTGTGCTCTCTTTGTCTTCTCCGATCAATCTGTTTTTATTTCCGGCGGTTTTCTGAGTTTTTGTTTAACTCGATACTTCTCTTCTTTATATTTCTTGATGGCTGAACCATCCAATCCACACAATGTGGAGGGTGAAAACCCTGGACCTTCTTCTCCGGTGGCTGAGGAAGAAGAAGACGACGGTGGTAGTGCCCCCGGTGGTGGCCTACCACCTTTTAAGTGGTCAAAGGTGCTGTTTAACCGACTGATGGCCGGTATACAAATGCCTCAGGAGTATGGGGCTCTTTATCCCCAGGAGGGTGACACCGGTGCTCATGCTCTGGCCGGTTATGTCACTATGTGGGCGGATTCATTCGGTGAAGGTAACCTTCGTTTACCATTAACCGTGTTTGTTGCCGAAGTTTTGGAATTTTACAAACTTCATATCTCCCAGATGAGTCCTTTTGGGATGATTCGTATTAGAAACTTTGAGTACACCTTTCGTGCTCTTGGTTTACCGATTACCGTTGAGAATTTCCGGCGATTCTACCAGTTAACTGTAAATACTGGGTTTTATTTCTTTTGGGCAACGGTATGGGAGCGTCAAGCTGATGACCCCACCCAAGGGTATCACAACGTGGAAGATGAAGTTCTTCTACGTTAAGGCAGTGGCTGTTGTTGCGAGGATGAATTTCGGCAACGTGAACGAGGTGATCCCTGCGGAGGATATTGATCTTTCAGGTCCGGAAATGGTGGAATGGTTTCCAAGGTTAAGGACCATTGAGCATCAGAAGCTGGACAATACGCAGCTGTGGGTGCTGTGGATGATGTTGACCAGGGCTGATAGGCATGCAAAGGCCATTGTGCGGGAGAAAAACGGAGGTATGTGTTGTTTCTCTTTTGCGGTTTCCTTCCTTAACCATTGTTACTTATTTGTAAAAGTACTTATCAGAGGATGCTGAGCTGTGGAAAATATTCGATTTGTCCTTTGAAGGGAAACTTGAAATTGTTGAGACTGCGGCAGGTCAAGGTTTTAACTTAACCATTCTTAGGAACTTCCGCGTTCCTACGCGCGATGTGTTGAACGCACCCCTGCCGCAGGGCGAAGGTATGTTATATAGTCTTCTTAATTGTTTGTAAAGTTCATGTTTCTTATTTGCCTGTTTTGTGATTTACACGCAGGTACTCTTGGGGCCCTGGGTAAGTTTGAGGCGAAGGGTGCTCCGAAGAAGCATGCAGAGAAGGTTTCGCGGGGTCGTGGCAAGAAAAAACCTGAGGCTCCTGCTGTTCCGCCTTTGGTGCCGCAGGCGGCAGGTATCTCTCGTTCTCATTTCCGTAGATATACCGATTACGTGGTAGTATCTGACACCCTTGAGGGTTTGGGTGTTCCAGGTGTTGGTGCGGTTGCAGGTGGGACCTCTACGGGTTCCAAGCCTGCTGATGAGAAGAAGAGAAAGGCAGATAAGGTTGTTGATGCTGGTGAGAAGAAGAAACCGAAGATTCAGACCCGACGGAAGGCTGTTCTGAAGTCTGTTAAACCTATGGTTGCTTCTGGTAAGTAATTCATAACTTTTACAAGTATTGTTTTTGTACTTGTAGTTTAAAGTCTTTTTGCTTTGATTACAGAACCGCAAGATGAAGGGTTCTCCCTTTTTGATGCTCCTGCTTCTCCACCGCATGACACAGCTGCTGATGTGGGGGTTAAAACGGTGCCTGAGCCCTCTGTGCGGGCTGAGGATACTGGGAAGGAGTCTACGGCGCGTATTTTTGATACCGTAGATTCCCATGACAATGTTATCACCCCCGGAGGATACTGACGAGATTCACTTGAAGTTTGCTTATACTGGAAGCAAGAAATCTCCTGCTGCTGAGAAGGCTTCTGGTTCCGCTTCTGGGGGTGCGGGTTTTACAGAGGCTCCCATTCAGCCTGAAGAGTCTGAATTGGAGTTTTATTACCGCACCTATACTGAAGACCGGGCCATTACCTATCACCGCCCCCCATGGACTATAATGCAAGGGGATGATATAGCTGCTGACCCCTCCGCGTGTAGGGAGATTTTGGGTGGTTTGGGCACCCCTTTTGAAGTCAACTGGGCCCGTGCTTTGCCAAGTGAGGCCCAGATTAACCAACTCTCCTCCATGCTTGTGGGGGGGGGGGGTTCCATAATGGCGAATGCCATTTTGGAAAATTACAAGGTGCTGGGACGCAAGGAGGAGGAAAATACGCGTTTGCGGGCTGAGGCCGAAGAGTTGGTGAAGGCTGCACGTGAGGGTGCAGAAGAGCTTGAAAGGCAGAAAGCTGCTTTTGAAAAGCGTAAACAGACTGAGGAGTGGGCTGCAACTGCTCAGCTTAAACAGGTGCGTACCCTTGCAAAACTGCTTTCTGATGAGCGCAAGAGTTGGAAAGAATCTCTTTCTAATGAGCGCAAGACACTCTCTGATGAGCGCAAGACTTGGAAAGAATCTTGGGCCAAACAGAATGAAATTCTTTTTCATGTTCGCCAGGAGCTTACCAATGCCAAGGCAGCGAACTCTGTGTTGGCTAAAGAGAAATCTGCGGCTGTTGCGGCTGCCCAAGAGGCCAAGGAAGCAGAGGCTCGCCTTGCCAAGGCCCTTGAAGAGGCCAAGGAGGCGGAGGCCCGCGCTGCAAAGGCTCTTGAAGGGGCAAATGTTGACCGCACCAACTTAACCAATACTATCCTGGGCCTCCAGGTATAAGTCTCTCCTGTTTTTGAATTTGTACATGCTTTACAAGTATGTTGATTATTTTTGTGTACTTGTGTTTCCCTTGTTGAAAGGCTGAAGTACGGAGCCAGGGAGATACTATTGAGGAGGTCTCTGCTCGTGCTGCTGATGTAGAAGCGCGGGCAAGAGAGGTAGCAGAGGCTAGAGAGAGCCTTGCTTCTTCACTTGAGCTGCTCCGGACCGATCGTGAATGGATGCGCATGCATGGGATCGGACATGTAAGTATCCGTTGTCTTTGTTATCTTTTTTAGGTTTGCCTTTGATAACCGTTGTATTCTTGTTTCGCAGATTGTTACCTCCATTCTTAACGCACCTGAGAGCGTATCAGGTGTCAATGAGATTAGGGAGCGCGCCCGGGATGCTGGTTTTAAAGCTGGCTACAATCGCTGCATTGCTCATATGAATGTTATGGCCCAGGGCCAATATACTGATGAGTGATCCGGGTTCCACGGTGTGGATACTGAAGCACTTCTTACTGCTGCGGTTGCGGCGTATAATGAGACGTCCATTACTGCTCTTGAGGACCTTAATGAGTGCCTAGAAGCAGAGGACTATGTAGACCGCTTGCGGGTGTTGTATGCTGATGAGGACGATGAGGAAAAGCCTGTTGTTGAGGGCAAGGATGGTGCAGGCTCCAGTGGCACAAAGAAAGACTAGGCTGGCCCACGTGCTTTTTGTTGTGTCCTCATTGTAAATGTCAAAAACCTTATGTAAATCCCTTGTGCATCGCGTAGGTGTAAGAATTTTTTGAATATAAAGTTTTACTACTTGCATGTGTGAACTTGTATGAGTTAATGTGAATTAACACTAGGTCTGTGTTTGCCGTTTGCATATCTAGGTGATATGCAAGTATGAAACTGTATCCAGCCGGATAGACAGTGTTGCCATTGCTGGCCTATTATAATAGTTGCGTGTGGTTACCACTCTGTGTGGGTAGCGCGAATGAAGATTTTGCTAATCTGTTTTTGTGGATACCCCAGAGTGGAACACGCATTTGTAATAGAAATAAATAAACAATATTGCATTGAATCGTCTATTTATTTATTTGCAAATGGCCTGCGGCCCGATAGGTTACATGGTACATGTAAAAAACATGGCTTACATATAACAGCGTCGAAGCTGTTGTGCATTCCATGTGCGTGCGATAGTTTCGCCTTCTAATGTTTGCAGTTTATATGCGCCTTTGCCCAGGATCTCTTGGATGAGGTAGGGTCCTTCCCACTTGGGGGCGAGTTTCCCTGGGCTTTCCGCGTTAGATGCTTCATTGTCACGAAGGACGTAGTCTCCTGGGTTGAAGGTACAAATGCGGACGCGTGCATTATAGTACTTTTCAAGTTTGGTTTTGTACTTGGCCTTGTTGATGGCAGCGTTTTCGCGCCTTTCTTCTAGGAGGTCCAAGCCAACCCTGCGTTCCTCATTGTTGTCTATCTTGTTGATAGCCAACATTCTAGGTGAGGGGAGGCCTACTTCCGCGGGGATCACCGCTTCAGTGCCATAGACCAGGCTGAAGGGTGTCTCACCGTTGCTTGTTTTTGGGCTTGTCCTGTGTGCCCAAAAGATACTTGGGAGTTCGTCAACCCAGCCGCGTCTGGCTGTTCCCAACCGTGCTTTGATGCCTTCGACTAAGCTTTTATTGATACTCTCGACCTGGCCATTCCCTTGTGGATGCGCCACCGAGGAGAATATGTGTTCAATATTTAGCTCCTTCAGCCATTTTTGAAAGTCATCGGCAGCGAAGTTGGTACCGTTGTCGGTAACAATGCACATTGGTAGACCGAAACGGCAGATGATATGTTCCCAGACGAACTTCCTTGTTATCATAGAGGTGGTTGAGGCGAGCGGTTTTGCCTATACCCATTTTGTAAAGTAGTCAACAACCACTATGATAAATTTCACCGCACCTGGTGCGTCTGGAAATGGTCCTACCACGTCGATTGCCCATTTTTGAAATGGCCATGCGGTGGTGACGGGGACCAGGTTGTTCTTGGGGCGCAAGGTTGTCACGGCCCCCGACCCGGTTTGACCCGTTTCAGGAGCCGCGGGACAGAAAATCCCGTGGTATTTATTTAATTGAGTTTGACAGCGGAAGTTTATCATCAGGATCTTTTAAAATGTAAATATTTCCCGATTATTTATTTCACAACGCGGGATAAACCCGGTAATTTACAATAGTTTGATTTCACAAAGAAATCTTTTATTTTTACAAAACATGTTTCTTTTATTTTTATACTGAGCCACTTCCTTGAGCTTGTAGTGCTATATGGCACTTTTCCTAGATCATATGTGATCACCTGAAACATGTTTGAAAAAGGTTTTGTCAGCGGGAAATACTGAGTGAATCATTCTATTTTGCATAATGATGCATAGTTATTAATTACAGCATAAGAGCGATTACAATGGCTTCTATCTTATTTTTATCTGGCCTTCTGTCACAATGGTGACGATGGTCATACCACTATTTAGATCAATGAACCTAAATAGTGATGATTATCCCTGTAGGTCAATGAACCTAACAGTGATTATCCCGAGTAGGTCAATGAACCTAACTGGGAGACAATTAGTAATGTGCACAATACCCCACTAACCAGTAATTCAAGATATCCACGACTTAGTCCCTGTAATTATAACCTTGAAAATAATTTGAGGTATTGTAAAATAGTTTATAAAAAGAGAATGACTCACAAACTGTGAGAAAAGGAGAATGACTCACATTGCAGATTTATACGGGCAGAGCCTAGCCTACTGATTAGCCTTTTATCCTAATTTCAATAACAAGCACACAATTTGGGATTAGTAATCAATCCAGCAATTACGATAATTCACAAGATCAAATTCTCACAATGAATGACAAAGTGCGGTACTTCAACTCATCCATCGAATTAACGACGAACGACAAAGTACGATACTTCAACTCATCCATCGAATTAACGACGAACGACAAAGTATAACCCTAATGTGGGCGGCACTTAAACATCCATTGGATATATTAATCGTTGGATAAATGAATCGTAATAACGATTGTGCTAATAACCTGATTGCGGTGTCAATTAGGGACCTGTGTGTGTTAATTGTGATTTTTGAGAGTAAAACGACGAAATCTCAGCGTAGAATTGGAATTCTTTCGACGTTTCAGTGCCAGAAATCGAGTGCCAATGTTCTGAATTTATACACGATTTTTGCCTAGCTTACGGACCGTAAGCTTAATGACCTTACGGTCCGTAAGGTACTCAAAATGCCTATATTGTTGCCACGTGTGGGACTAGCTCAGGTGAGTCGACACTTTCTGAAAATTCAACTTGGAGAGCACGTTATATAGATAATCGTTAACTAGGAAATACCCCCCCTGAGTTTTAGGGCCCCTGATCCTGATTCTGAAAATTATGAAAATTTTAGGGTTTGCTCAGAATCACTTGGGTGTCTCAATTAGGGTTTCCTATTGGTCAAATTATTTTAATAATTATGACTTTTGATGAGAGTCGTTACATTCTCCCCAACTTAATAAAATCTCGTCCTCGAGATTTACTGGACTAAATGAGAATACTCTCTCTTCCCTTTGGATTCATGTTCCCAAGTATATTAGGATCCTGTCTTTGAATCCTACTTTACTTAAACTAACATTATTTGTTTACCTTTATATCTTGGAAATGTATTACCAAAGATTCGTCTGATAGATATTTCTTTGAGATTGGATATATAAAATATATTATGTATTCCAACTAACCTTCCTGGTAGTTGTGAACTATAAGTAACTGATCCAATACGTTGAATTTACTGGAAATGATCCTACATAATTTGGTCTTAATTTTCCTTTCTTACCAAATCTAACAACTCCTTTCCAAGGAGATACTTCCAATTATATTTTGTCTCCAACTCGAACTCCAATGGCTTTTATCTATTATCTGTATAATCCTTATGACTATCTCTTGTCGTTTTTAGCTTTTCTTCGTGATATTGAATATCACAATTGTAGTCACTTAGGATTTTCATCCATCTCCTTCGCCTCAAATTCTTTTTGCCTAAAAATATATATCTTAAATTCTCATAATTCGTATAAATAGTATCCTTACTTCCATACAGACAATATCTCCAAAAATTATGGCTCTAAATTCTAACTTATGAGTGGTATAGTTCCTTCGTACCCTTTTCAATTGTCTTGAGGCATACGCAATTTTCCTTTTTGCGTTGCATTAAGGAATATCCAAACCCTAGCTTTGAAGCATTACAGTATACTTCAAAATCTTCTGTTCCTTCTGGTAAGGCTAGGATTTATGTTTTTATATCCTAAAAACTTTTTCTTCTCAAACTTAACCGTTTTACAGGTTAACTTAGTTAATAGTATAACTATTTTGAAAAATTCCTTAATAAACTGTCTATAATACTAAACCTACAAAATTCCTAATTTCCATTGCTGATTGCAGAATCTTCCATTTGGTAATTACTGCTATCTTAGTAAAATCTAAGTGAATACCTTCATGATTTACCATATGACCAAAAATTGCACTTCTAGCAGCCAAAATTCATTCTTCGAAAATTTGGCGTAAAGCTTTTCTTTTCTTAACAAAGTTAAGAGTACATGCTAGTGCTGTCAATGTTCTTTCCTACTTTTGTAATAAATAAGTATATTGTCTATGAAGACAATTACAAATTTATCCAAATAGAATTTACAGACCCTATTTATCATGTCCATGAATACTGCAGGTGTATTCTTTAATTCGAATGGCATGATTGTAAACTCGTAATGACCATACCTAATTCTGAAAACAGTCTTAGGTACATCTTCCTCTGATACTTTTAATTGATAATATCCGTAACGTATGTCGATCTTAGAAAAATATCTATTTCCCTGGATTTGATCGAATAGATCATTAATTCTAAGTAATGAGTATTGATTCTTAATTGTAACCTTATTCAATTCCTTATAATCAATACACTTTCTCATCGAACCATACTTTTTCTTAACAACCAATATTGTGCTAACCGATAAGGTTCCCTGGCTTATCGGTAAAATTCCTGGAATTTAGATGAATCCTAAATTCTATCTTCCTATCTGGTGGTAATCCAGGTAAATCTTCTGGAAATACATCTGGGTATTCTGAAATTACAGAAATTTCTTTAATTTCTTTATCTTTAGTATTAATGATTATTGAAATCATGTATACTATTCCTTGCTTTCGTTCATAATTAGTAATTTTCATTATTGATTATGAACTTTAAGGTTTTACATGATTTATCTCTTTTATTATTTTTCCAGTGGGTGCACAATTTCTATAGAATTCTTATCACAGATAATTCGAGCATAATTGTTTTACTTAATCAATCCATTTTTAGCACAACCTTGATTTCAACTAATTTCATAGATAATAGGGTTGCAGAAAATTTATGACTTAAAAGTTCTATTTCTATGTTTCGCAGAACCTTATTTATTTTAACTGAATTCCCATCTGCCAAATCTACTGTAGAAATTTATCTAATGCTTGTTATCGGTAAGTTAAGAGTTTGGCAGAGTAAAGTATTTATAAAACTTTGGTTTGCACCATAGTCAAATAATACTTTCGTGTAAACGTTGTAAGCTAAGAACATACCGGCTATCACATCTGGAATCATCTCGACTTCATGAGTAGTCAGCTGAAAGGCTCTCGCATTCCTCTTTGCTCCTTCTGCCGGTTTGGCTTTATTGTCAAATGGTTTATTCAGTTTTGGACAATCTGGCCTAAGATGTCCAGCTTCTCCACAGTTGTAGCAGACTGAAAATTTCTTCCTCCTGCAGTCTTCTTCTTGATGCCCCGGAATTTTGCAAAAATTGCAATATCTTTTGCATCTTCCAAAATGCTTCCTTTTGCAGAAATTGCAAAATGTACTAGTAGAAGATTGCCCATTCCCTCCTTTCTTGAAATTGTTATGGTTACCCGAACGAAATTGTTGGGTAATCTTTTGGGCTACTTCCTTCCTTCTATTTTCTTCTCTTGTCCGTACTAGTTCGTCAGTCAGAGTATTGGCTAATTCTACTGCATCATCAATCGTGCGAGGTTTTGCAGCCTTGACGATATTACGGATTTCGGAAATCAATCCCCAAATATAACGAGAAATAAGTACCGGCTCTGGCGAAGCCAGGGTTGGTACCACTCTAGCATATTCGAAGAATGTCGTAGTATACCCTCGACAATCTACATCCACCATCCGATGGGTTAGAAACTTATTTGCCATTTGATCTTTTTCGTATTCGGGACAGAATTTTCTTTCTACAAGACTCTTAAATTCTTCCCAGTTCATAGCATACGCCATCCTTCTTCCTTTCGCCTGTAATACTGTGTTCCACCATTCTAACGCCACTTCTTTGAAAAGATTTGATATATACATAACCTGATCATCCTGAGCACATTTACTTATGGCAATTACTGCCTCGGTTTTCTCTAACCAACGCAGTGCCGCAGTCGCTCCTTCATTGCCTGCAAACTCAGTGGGTTTACAAGCAAGAAATTCTTTGTAAGTGCAACCAGGTGTTGCAACTTTCCTTTTCTTAGGGAGCGGAGCTTGCCGTGGTTCATTATCATGATTAACATGATTACCGCCTCCATTTATGCTATTACTGAAATTATCTTCAGAAATGCGTTTACTTGGAATAATTTGTTGCGGTTCAGTTGGATTTTTAACAGCAGCAATGATTGCTGGAATAGCATTGGCTATCCCTTGAGCAACTATTCCTGGAATAGTGTTGGCTATCTTTTGAGCAATGATATTTTCTATATCTTGCCTAGTCACATATTGATCCCCTAGTTGGTGTTCAGATTGATTACCCTCATTAACCAGTTCATTATTAGCGTTTTCCATCTGATATCTAATTTATAGATAAATAATTAGTATAAAGGAAATAATCAAATGTCACAATTTAGTTGCACATAATCATGTAAACGAATATACAAATAAAATTTGTAACTTTCTAAAATTTCCTTATATCATGTTTCTATATACACCCGTTTTATTATTTATTTTACACATACTGATTTTACTATTATAATTACACAACCATATTTACATAATTCCCTATCCTTTATCAAATGATATTCTAGTAACGGCGTTTCTTCTCATCGTATTTCCAGGAGATCTGTCCCAAAGTCTCTTGGATCCTATTCCCCGCATCCATGTTGTTAAAATGATGGAGTTCAGTCCTATTTTCATTACTTATGGGTGAATTTGGTAAAGGTTCTGATTTGTACTTAGGAAAAAGCCTATAGGGATGGTTTTGTAACAGTATTTCATTATCCAACCATTCGTCTATATTCCAATGATTTGAAGAGTTTGGAATAGATGGTTCTAAGTTCATAAAATTATTTTCATTAACAGGCTCAATAGTATCATCGGTTGCCATTATAAAATCTAGTTCTTCTTGAGATGGTAACTCTTTAAATTGCCTAGAGCTTTCCCCAATTTCCATTTTCTTAGGCTTAGGTTTCTTGAGAGGTAAAGCGTTAAATTCTATAGGTTCTTCTATGTCTGGAATATACCTATTAAAATCTCTGGAAACTTCTATTCTTACTGGATAGAGATTTAAATTCTGAAGGGCTTCTGACAGATCACTCATGCTGTTTAACAAAATACACATAATTACTAAGTCATAATAAAATTTTATAAAACAACTTTTTAAATAGTATTTCATACTACCAAAACAACTAAAATTTAAAACATACTAGGTTTTATTTGAAATTTATTTATAAATTTTCTTGACTGTAGATAATAAAATACTAAACTTTAAATCAGAATATTTAAAGATTCATATTTACTATTTACAGTAATTAACATATAAAAATCTATATACTAAAGAAGTATGATGACTTAATTTATATATTAACTAGTCATTATTATGGTGGATATTGGTTAGTGCTGCCTTGTTTAAGCATAGGTGATCAGTCCATGCCTAATTAAGGCCAGGTTATCCAATATCTGCCTTTGATAATAACCCTAGTATTTAAAAATAATCTTAATACTACTACTATTAATATATTATTATTAATAATAAAATTATTAATAATAAATAACTTAAACAAAATTTTAAATAAGAGTATACATCAAATATAATTTCTTTACTGCAATATAGTAATACTATATTTGTAACTTAGGTGATTCCATATATAATCAAGTAAATTTATATATAATATTTTTCGATTAACAATAATAGAGCAATATTTATTATAATATTGTTAACATATAAAAATCTGCCCATACTATAAAAAATTTAGTCAGATAATAAACATATAATCACAAAATAGCAAAATAAAAATTATTAAGTATTTTCTAAATACTTAATTGGCTTAAATCAGTGGCTCGATAAGTGGCTCTGATACCACCTTTTTCTGTCACGGCCCCCGACCCGGTTTGACCCGTTTCAGGAGCTGCGGGACAGAAAATCCCGTGGTATTTATTTAATTGAGTTTGACAGCGGAAGTTTATCATCAGGATCTTTTAAAATGTAAATATTTCCCGATTATTTATTTCACAACGCGGGATAAACCCGGTAATTTACAATAGTTTGATTTCACAAAGAAATCTTTTATTTTTACAAAACATGTTTCTTTTATTTTTATACTGAGCCACTTCCTTGAGCTTGTAGTGCTATATGGCACTTTTCCTAGATCATATGTGATCACCTGAAACATGTTTGAAAAAGGTTTTGTCAGCGGGAAATACTGAGTGAATCATTCTATTTTGCATAATGATGCATAGTTATTAATTACAGCATAAGAGCGATTACAATGGCTTCTATCTTATTTTTATCTGGCCTTCTGTCACAATGGTGACGATGGTCATACCACTATTTAGATCAATGAACCTAAATAGTGATGATTATCCCTGTAGGTCAATGAACCTAACAGTGATTATCCCGAGTAGGTCAATGAACCTAACTGGGAGACAATTAGTAATGTGCACAATACCCCACTAACCAGTAATTCAAGATATCCACGACTTAGTCCCTGTAATTATAACCTTGAAAATAATTTGAGGTATTGTAAAATAGTTTATAAAAAGAGAATGACTCACAAACTGTGAGAAAAGGAGAATGACTCACATTGCAGATTTATACGGGCAGAGCCTAGCCTACTGATTAGCCTTTTATCCTAATTTCAATAACAAGCACACAATTTGGGATTAGTAATCAATCCAGCAATTACGATAATTCACAAGATCAAATTCTCACAATGAATGACAAAGTGCGGTACTTCAACTCATCCATCGAATTAACGACGAACGACAAAGTACGATACTTCAACTCATCCATCGAATTAACGACGAACGACAAAGTATAACCCTAATGTGGGCGGCACTTAAACATCCATTGGATATATTAATCGTTGGATAAATGAATCGTAATAACGATTGTGCTAATAACCTGATTGCGGTGTCAATTAGGGACCTGTGTGTGTTAATTGTGATTTTTGAGAGTAAAACGACGAAATCTCAGTGTAGAATTGGAATTCTTTCGACGTTTCAGTGCCAGAAATCGAGTGCCAATGTTCTGAATTTATACACGATTTTTGCCTAGCTTACGGACCGTAAGCTTAATGACCTTACGGTCCGTAAGGTACTCAAAATGCCTATATTGTTGCCACGTGTGGGACTAGCTCAGGTGAGTCGACACTTTCTGAAAATTCAACTTGGAGAGCACGTTATATAGATAATCGTTAACTAGGAAATACCCCCCCTGAGTTTTAGGGCCCCTGATCCTGATTCTGAAAATTATGAAAATTTTAGGGTTTGCTCAGAATCACTTGGGTGTCTCAATTAGGGTTTCCTATTGGTCAAATTATTTTAATAATTATGACTTTTGATGAGAGTCGTTACATTCTCCCCAACTTAATAAAATCTCGTCCTCGAGATTTACTGGACTAAATGAGAATACTCTCTCTTCCCTTTGGATTCATGTTCCCAAGTATATTAGGATCCTGTCTTTGAATCCTACTTTACTTAAACTAACATTATTTGTTTACCTTTATATCTTGGAAATGTATTACCAAAGATTCGTCTGATAGATATTTCTTTGAGATTGGATATATAAAATATATTATGTATTCCAACTAACCTTCCTGGTAGTTGTGAACTATAAGTAACTGATCCAATACGTTGAATTTACTGGAAATGATCCTACATAATTTGGTCTTAATTTTCCTTTCTTACCAAATCTAACAACTCCTTTCCAAGGAGATACTTCCAATTATATTTTGTCTCCAACTCGAACTCCAATGGCTTTTATCTATTATCTGTATAATCCTTATGACTATCTCTTGTCGTTTTTAGCTTTTCTTCGTGATATTGAATATCACAATTGTAGTCACTTAGGATTTTCATCCATCTCCTTCGCCTCAAATTCTTTTTGCCTAAAAATATATATCTTAAATTCTCATAATTCGTATAAATAGTATCCTTACTTCCATACAGACAATATCTCCAAAAATTATGGCTCTAAATTCTAACTTATGAGTGGTATAGTTCCTTCGTACCCTTTTCAATTGTCTTGAGGCATACGCAATTTTCCTTTTTGCGTTGCATTAAGGAATATCCAAACCCTAGCTTTGAAGCATTACAGTATACTTCAAAATCTTCTGTTCCTTCTGGTAAGGCTAGGATTTATGTTTTTATATCCTAAAAACTTTTTCTTCTCAAACTTAACCGTTTTACAGGTTAACTTAGTTAATAGTATAACTATTTTGAAAAATTCCTTAATAAACTGTCTATAATACTAAACCTACAAAATTCCTAATTTCCATTGCTGATTGCAGAATCTTCCATTTGGTAATTACTGCTATCTTAGTAAAATCTAAGTGAATACCTTCATGATTTACCATATGACCAAAAATTGCACTTCTAGCAGCCAAAATTCATTCTTCGAAAATTTGGCGTAAAGCTTTTCTTTTCTTAACAAAGTTAAGAGTACATGCTAGTGCTGTCAATGTTCTTTCCTACTTTTGTAATAAATAAGTATATTGTCTATGAAGACAATTACAAATTTATCCAAATAGAATTTACAGACCCTATTTATCATGTCCATGAATACTGCAGGTGTATTCTTTAATTCGAATGGCATGATTGTAAACTCGTAATGACCATACCTAATTCTGAAAACAGTCTTAGGTACATCTTCCTCTGATACTTTTAATTGATAATATCCGTAACGTATGTCGATCTTAGAAAAATATCTATTTCCCTGGATTTGATCGAATAGATCATTAATTCTAAGTAATGAGTATTGATTCTTAATTGTAACCTTATTCAATTCCTTATAATCAATACACTTTCTCATCGAACCATACTTTTTCTTAACAACCAATATTGTGCTAACCGATAAGGTTCCCTGGCTTATCGGTAAAATTCCTGGAATTTAGATGAATCCTAAATTCTATCTTCCTATCTGGTGGTAATCCAGGTAAATCTTCTGGAAATACATCTGGGTATTCTGAAATTACAGAAATTTCTTTAATTTCTTTATCTTTAGTATTAATGATTATTGAAATCATGTATACTATTCCTTGCTTTCGTTCATAATTAGTAATTTTCATTATTGATTATGAACTTTAAGGTTTTACATGATTTATCTCTTTTATTATTTTTCCAGTGGGTGCACAATTTCTATAGAATTCTTATCACAGATAATTCGAGCATAATTGTTTTACTTAATCAATCCATTTTTAGCACAACCTTGATTTCAACTAATTTCATAGATAATAGGGTTGCAGAAAATTTATGACTTAAAAGTTCTATTTCTATGTTTCGCAGAACCTTATTTATTTTAACTGAATTCCCATCTGCCAAATCTACTGTAGAAATTTATCTAATGCTTGTTATCGGTAAGTTAAGAGTTTGGCAGAGTAAAGTATTTATAAAACTTTGGTTTGCACCATAGTCAAATAATACTTTCGTGTAAACGTTGTAAGCTAAGAACATACCGGCTATCACATCTGGAATCATCTCGACTTCATGAGTAGTCAGCTGAAAGGCTCTCGCATTCCTCTTTGCTCCTTCTGCCGGTTTGGCTTTATTGTCAAATGGTTTATTCAGTTTTGGACAATCTGGCCTAAGATGTCCAGCTTCTCCACAGTTGTAGCAGACTGAAAATTTCTTCCTCCTGCAGTCTTCTTCTTGATGCCCCGGAATTTTGCAAAAATTGCAATATCTTTTGCATCTTCCAAAATGCTTCCTTTTGCAGAAATTGCAAAATGTACTAGTAGAAGATTGCCCATTCCCTCCTTTCTTGAAATTGTTATGGTTACCCGAACGAAATTGTTGGGTAATCTTTTGGGCTACTTCCTTCCTTCTATTTTCTTCTCTTGTCCGTACTAGTTCGTCAGTCAGAGTATTGGCTAATTCTACTGCATCATCAATCGTGCGAGGTTTTGCAGCCTTGACGATATTACGGATTTCGGAAATCAATCCCCAAATATAACGAGAAATAAGTACCGGCTCTGGCGAAGCCAGGGTTGGTACCACTCTAGCATATTCGAAGAATGTCGTAGTATACCCTCGACAATCTACATCCACCATCCGATGGGTTAGAAACTTATTTGCCATTTGATCTTTTTCGTATTCGGGACAGAATTTTCTTTCTACAAGACTCTTAAATTCTTCCCAGTTCATAGCATACGCCATCCTTCTTCCTTTCGCCTGTAATACTGTGTTCCACCATTCTAACGCCACTTCTTTGAAAAGATTTGATATATACATAACCTGATCATCCTGAGCACATTTACTTATGGCAATTACTGCCTCGGTTTTCTCTAACCAACGCAGTGCCGCAGTCGCTCCTTCATTGCCTGCAAACTCAGTGGGTTTACAAGCAAGAAATTCTTTGTAAGTGCAACCAGGTGTTGCAACTTTCCTTTTCTTAGGGAGCGGAGCTTGCCGTGGTTCATTATCATGATTAACATGATTACCGCCTCCATTTATGCTATTACTGAAATTATCTTCAGAAATGCGTTTACTTGGAATAATTTGTTGCGGTTCAGTTGGATTTTTAACAGCAGCAATGATTGCTGGAATAGCATTGGCTATCCCTTGAGCAACTATTCCTGGAATAGTGTTGGCTATCTTTTGAGCAATGATATTTTCTATATCTTGCCTAGTCACATATTGATCCCCTAGTTGGTGTTCAGATTGATTACCCTCATTAACCAGTTCATTATTAGCGTTTTCCATCTGATATCTAATTTATAGATAAATAATTAGTATAAAGGAAATAATCAAATGTCACAATTTAGTTGCACATAATCATGTAAACGAATATACAAATAAAATTTGTAACTTTCTAAAATTTCCTTATATCATGTTTCTATATACACCCGTTTTATTATTTATTTTACACATACTGATTTTACTATTATAATTACACAACCATATTTACATAATTCCCTATCCTTTATCAAATGATATTCTAGTAACGGCGTTTCTTCTCATCGTATTTCCAGGAGATCTGTCCCAAAGTCTCTTGGATCCTATTCCCCGCATCCATGTTGTTAAAATGATGGAGTTCAGTCCTATTTTCATTACTTATGGGTGAATTTGGTAAAGGTTCTGATTTGTACTTAGGAAAAAGCCTATAGGGATGGTTTTGTAACAGTATTTCATTATCCAACCATTCGTCTATATTCCAATGATTTGAAGAGTTTGGAATAGATGGTTCTAAGTTCATAAAATTATTTTCATTAACAGGCTCAATAGTATCATCGGTTGCCATTATAAAATCTAGTTCTTCTTGAGATGGTAACTCTTTAAATTGCCTAGAGCTTTCCCCAATTTCCATTTTCTTAGGCTTAGGTTTCTTGAGAGGTAAAGCGTTAAATTCTATAGGTTCTTCTATGTCTGGAATATACCTATTAAAATCTCTGGAAACTTCTATTCTTACTGGATAGAGATTTAAATTCTGAAGGGCTTCTGACAGATCACTCATGCTGTTTAACAAAATACACATAATTACTAAGTCATAATAAAATTTTATAAAACAACTTTTTAAATAGTATTTCATACTACCAAAACAACTAAAATTTAAAACATACTAGGTTTTATTTGAAATTTATTTATAAATTTTCTTGACTGTAGATAATAAAATACTAAACTTTAAATCAGAATATTTAAAGATTCATATTTACTATTTACAGTAATTAACATATAAAAATCTATATACTAAAGAAGTATGATGACTTAATTTATATATTAACTAGTCATTATTATGGTGGATATTGGTTAGTGCTGCCTTGTTTAAGCATAGGTGATCAGTCCATGCCTAATTAAGGCCAGGTTATCCAATATCTGCCTTTGATAATAACCCTAGTATTTAAAAATAATCTTAATACTACTACTATTAATATATTATTATTAATAATAAAATTATTAATAATAAATAACTTAAACAAAATTTTAAATAAGAGTATACATCAAATAACTTAAACAAAATTTTAGATCATATGTGATCACCTGAAACATGTTTGAAAAAGGTTTTGTCAGCGGGAAATACTGAGTGAATCATTCTATTTTGCATAATGATGCATAGTTATTAATTACAGCATAAGAGCGATTACAATGGCTTCTATCTTATTTTTATCTGGCCTTCTGTCACAATGGTGACGATGGTCATACCACTATTTAGATCAATGAACCTAAATAGTGATGATTATCCCTGTAGGTCAATGAACCTAACAGTGATTATCCCAAGTAGGTCAATGAACCTAACTGGGAGACAATTAGTAATGTGCACAATACCCCACTAACCAGTAATTCAAGATATCCACGACTTAGTCCCTGTAATTATAACCTTGAAAATAATTTGAGGTATTGTAAAATAGTTTATAAAAAGAGAATGACTCACAAACTGTGAGAAAAGGAGAATGACTCACATTGCAGATTTATACGGGCAGAGCCTAGCCTACTGATTAGCCTTTTATCCTAATTTCAATAACAAGCACACAATTTGGGATTAGTAATCAATCCAGCAATTACGATAATTCACAAGATCAAATTCTCACAATGAATGACAAAGTGCGGTACTTCAACTCATCCATCGAATTAACGACGAACGACAAAGTACGATACTTCAACTCATCCATCGAATTAACGACGAACGACAAAGTATAACCCTAATGTGGGCGGCACTTAAACATCCATTGGATATATTAATCGTTGGATAAATGAATCGTAATAACGATTGTGCTAATAACCTGATTGCGGTGTCAATTAGGGACCTGTGTGTGTTAATTGTGATTTTTGAGAGTAAAACGACGAAATCTCAGCGTAGAATTGGAATTCTTTCGACGTTTCAGTGCCAGAAATCGAGTGCCAATGTTCTGAATTTATACACGATTTTTGCCTAGCTTACGGACCGTAAGCTTAATGACCTTACGGTCCGTAAGGTACTCAAAATGCCTATATTGTTGCCACGTGTGGGACTAGCTCAGGTGAGTCGACACTTTCTGAAAATTCAACTTGGAGAGCACGTTATATAGATAATCGTTAACTAGGAAATACCCCCCCTGAGTTTTAGGGCCCCTGATCCTGATTCTGAAAATTATGAAAATTTTAGGGTTTGCTCAGAATCACTTGGGTGTCTCAATTAGGGTTTCCTATTGGTCAAATTATTTTAATAATTATGACTTTTGATGAGAGTCGTTACAAAGGTTTTGGGAGCATGCCGCTGACAATTGAAACACTTGCGCAAGACTTTGACTGCATCCAGGTGCATGCCGGGCCAGTAGTACCCGGCATTCATGATTTTGGCCACCACCATACGTGGGCCTGTGTGTATGCCACATATTCCTTTGTGTATTTCTCTGATAAGGTACGTGGCATCTTGAGGGTCGACGCATCGTAGGAGTGGCCCCAGGTATGATTTTCGGTATAAGATACCGTCTCCCATTTGGTAGTGACACGCTTTGTATTGTAGCTTGCGTGCCTCTGCTTTGCTTTCGGGAGTAACACCTGATTGTAAGTATGCAATTATCGGTGTCATCCAGGATGTAGTACCGTACTGGATGACATTGACCTGGCGCAGGGGTACTGAGGGATTTTGCAGAATCTCGATGCGTACCTCTTTTGCCAGGTGTTGGAAGCTGGTGGATGCAAGTTTTGATAGTGCTTCCGCAGGTTTGTTATCACTCATGTTGATATGGCGGATATTGAAGGAGGTGAACTTTGATTTCAGTTGCAAGGCTTGTTCGAGGTAGAGGATCATGATATCCCCTTTTGCGGCATAGTCGCCGCGTACTTGGCCTGCAACCAATAGTGAATCGACGTGTGCTTCCAAATGTTGGACGTCGAGTTTAACTGCCAGACGCAGCCCTGCCAGTAGAGCCTCATACTCTGCCTCGTTATTCGTGCTTTTGAAATCGAGGCGGATTGCATAGGTAAGCTCTTGGCCATCGGGGCTGACGAGTCGCAGACCTGCACCTGCACCATCTTCGTTGGATGCACCATCTGTATATAGTGCCCAAGTTTCTGCGGAGGATGGTGGAGATGCAGGGTTTTGCTCTTCTTCGCATTCTTGAATGCGATTTGCCAGTACTTCAGCAACGAAATCAGCCAAGACTTGGCCATTGATTACGGGGCGCGGCTTATAGTTCAGTGAAAGTGCGCCCAGCTCAATTGCCCATTTTGCTAATCTACCAGAGATGTCGGGTTTTGATAGGATCGGGTCGATCCTGTAGTTGGTTAGCACTGTGATGACGTGGTTTGCAAAGTATCGTCGCAACCGTCTTGACGCGTGTTGCGGTTAGAGTTGGGAGTTGAATCAAACACTCTTTCATCTCCCGGAAAGCTTTTTCGGCCTCTGCGGTCCATTGGAATTGTTCCTTTTTTAAGCAGCTCCGCAGGGTCTTGATGAAAGGGTAAGATTTAGCTGCGTGATTGGCTAAGAATCTGTTCAGTGCGGCTAGCCTGCCGGTTAGTCGTTGCATTTCTTTCATCGTAGAAGGTGATGGCATGCGCTCAATCGCCTAAACTTTTTCTGGGTTCACCTTGAATCCATCTTTGGTTACGATGAATCCAAGGAATTTGCCTTCTTCCATTCCAAACGAGCATTTACCTGGGTTAAGCTTCATGTTGACGCTTCGCAGAGTTTGGAATGTTCTTTCGATATCATTGAGCATGGTGTCTTCCTCCATGCTCATGACGACCAGGTCGTCCATATAGATTTCAACACTTTTGCTGATTTGACCGTGAAAAGTGTCGTTCATCAACTTTTGATAGGTTGCGCCCACGTTGCGCAACCCGAACGGCATTTTGGTGTAGCAGTAGTTCCCCCGGTAGGAGTGCGGAATGACGTTTTATCTTCGTCCTCGATTGCCATCTGCACCTGGTGGTAGCCTTTGTAACAATAGAGGAAACACTTCCATCGAAATGGTGCGAGGTTATCGACCTTTTCGTCGATCTCCGGAAGTGTGTAACAATCCTTGGGGCAGGCTTTGTTAAGATCTTTATAATCAACGCACATGCGCCAGCCCCCGGATGGTTTTTCTACCATGACTGGGTTTGACAACCAAGTCTGGTATTTGACTTCCCGCAGGATGCCTGCGAAGAGCAGCTCTTGGACCTGCTCATGCATGGCCTGGTTTTTTGCTGATCCAAGGTGGCGTTGGCCTTGGATCACTGGCTTGATACCTAGCATGGTATTCAAGAAGTGTTGCGCGATTTCACGTGGTACCCCTGTCATATCTGCGGGTGTCCACGCAAAAATATCCTGGTTCCTGAAGAGGAGCTGCTTCAGGTGTGCTTTGATGGTAGGGGACAAGGCGTGGCCCAACGTGACTGTTTGTTCTGGGTGTCTTGCATTAAGAACCCATTTTTCTGGTTGAGTGTTGGGGGTAGGCCTTGGTATCTTGGCCGGACGCAGCCCGTCCGTAGACATAACATCTCTTCGAACCCCGTTGCGGTTGGGAAACCGATGGCGGAGTGGGGGACGGATGTGATCATGTTGAAGTCGCCCTGGGACTCTCTTCCGAGAAGTACGTCGTACTTGGAGGTGTGAGGTAAAACCATGAAGTTTACCTCCTCCGTTCTTGTGTGTCTCCCGTTGGTGAGGCGCACGGGAAAAGTAATTTGGCCCAAGGGGAATACGGTTTCCCCTGCAAACCCGGCCAACGGGTAGTCCACCGGCTGCAACCGATCTTTGTCTTCTTGTTCGAATTGGTTGACGCACTGCTCGTATATAATATCGGATGTACTGCCCGAGTCGATGAATAATCGCTCGGTGCAGTAGTGAGCCAGGTGGCCTGTGATAACCACGGCGCGCCTGTCGCGCGGTTCGCCTCGGACTTTTGGAAAGACAACTTGTTCGTCTTTCCAATCATTGTCCGGTCTTCTTGCCGCTTTGCGCGGCCTTCCTCGCCCTCCATTGATCATGTGGGTTGAGGCCACGTACATGGTCCTTTTACCCGTGGAGGTGCCCTCGTTGTGGGGGGTGATGCGCTTGGTAGGTTTTTGCGCACCTGCCAACAGGTGTTGCAGTTTCCCCTCCTTTAGGGCTCGCTCAATCTCCAATCGGAGACTGATGTAGCTGTTTGTTGTGTGGCCCGAGTCCTTGTGATACTCGCAATAGAGTGCGGGTTCCTGGTTTTTCTTGGACTTCATCGGTTGGGCCAGTCACAGGAATTGCGCGTCCATTAGGAGGACGTCGCTTGGCGACTGGTTGATCTCGGTCCAGCTACGGTCCCGAGATTCCTTCTTCGACGCCCGGTTTTCACGCTGGGCGTTGATTGTAGCCCTTGCGTCGGGCTGGTTGTTTCGTGGGACATATGGTCTGGAATCGCTGCCGCGATTCCATGTGTCCCGGTTGCGTTTGTTGTTGCGCTTGTGTTCTTGGTGGGAGGACTGGCCTTCCGTTTGAGGCTGTGCCTTTGATACATGCGGTCTGAGGGACCGCTGGGTCTGGGCGTATGTTTTGACCGCAGCCATGACATCTTCCCATTTCTTAGGCAAGTCGTCCTTGCCGGAGATGTTCATAACCATTTGCCCGTCCTTGACGGCAACAATAAAATGGTTACGTGCCATCTGGTCCGCAACGTCGGCTATCTCTAGGCACTCTTTATTGTAACGGACAACGAACGCCTCAAGCGGTTCGTTGTCTCTGCGCCAGATGTTCATGACATCCATAGAATCACATTCATGATGTCGTTGCTGGCAAAAATGTGCGAGGAACTTTGCTTGTAAGTCCTCGAATGAGGTTAGCGACCCTGGTGGTAGAGAGTCGAACCATGCCCTGGCCAGACCTGTTAGGGTCTGCGGAAAAAATTG
Source organism: Helianthus tuberosus (assembly GCA_030545235.1). NCBI lineage: Eukaryota > Viridiplantae > Streptophyta > Magnoliopsida > Asterales > Asteraceae > Helianthus > Helianthus tuberosus. The sequence continues at coordinate 28,418,315 of CM060437.1, read as the reverse complement.
ACACCAAGTGGGTTCGTCCCACCTGTCGTTGCACCCAGCGCCTGTGAAGATGTTCATGTGGTCATCTGGGTCGGCCGAACCGTTGTATTTCCCAATGTTTAATGGGAATTTGGTGGTGGTGACATCGGCGTTTGCAATATGTGGGACAAACTTGGAGTTTTCGGCCGCAGATTTCGGCCTGTAGGGTTGGTGGCGCTTTGCGGCGCGGAGGTACGTGTTGCGGGTTTGAGTGGGATGGACATAGTTTCGTCCGCCCGGTCTACTGCTAGTAGCTTGTGAATCCCCTTAGTACGTACCATCGTCTGGGTAGGTACGGCCCTGACCTTCATGGTGGGACTGAGGTCCCAGCCCGGCTATGGATGCACGGGCCGTGGTGGGCTGTAGATTGCCGCCTAGTTTCGCCCTGTGGGCCTAGACGGCTATGTATATGGGCCCTGCGGCGGGACCCATACGAGGAATCGTCCTCATCGAGTGTGCGGGCCTCGCAGTAAGAGGAACCGCGGTCTTTCTGCCTGCTTCTGGAGGCCAGATGTGTTGGGGCCCTACCGTCGTATTATAAAACACGACCCGCAGGGGTATGCGGTGCTGGGGTAGGCCCCGCAGATAGTTGCGCTTCTGCGCAGGCTCTGTTGTATGTTGCGGCCAGCAGAGCTTGTTGCTGATCTAACCAGGTATGAAGATTCATGCCTGGTGGTATCACAGATGCATACTGTGATAAATCGTGGCCAAACGTAAGGGATGCGCCCCCTTGCGTTGATGTGCCAATATGTTAAGCATTTGGGGTTACGGGACTAGTCCCCATAGGCCCTGTGTTTACGGGGTGTAGGTTATCCCCGGTAGTGTTGTTTAGACGATCAGACATGGTTTTTCAGAAAGAAAAAGATGGTTGAAAAAAGTGCTAAGAGTAGCGGTGGGCGCCAATGATGAAACAATGGTTAACCTGGTAGGGTTAACTCACTGGTCTCGTCAAGTAGGGTTAATCCCTTCTTTCCGAGGATCCTTGGCTGGATCGTCCGTTGGTTAGTTTCCTGCACAAGGAAACAAGCCGTGACTCGTAACAAGGAGGATGGGGTGGGGGGTGCTCCTTGTTACCACTCTCCGGCGTGAGAATCAGTAGTTTGCTTGGGAAGCAAAGGGTGATAGTAGTAGTAGTGAGGGAGTTGAGAAGTGATACCTCAAACCTGGTTTGGGATGGGTATTTATAGCCGAGGAGTGAAGGAGGGTAGTTGAGTAGCTAGTCTGACATCGCACAGTCCTTTGCAGGTGTGTCAGACCTGTTGATTACTGTGGTGATGCCACGTCCCGCTGTGGTGTCAGACTGTTGCATACACGTGGGCTAGTAGGCGACTGTTCTCGGTGCCACTTGCACTGAGTGTCAGACCCACTTGCCTTGTAGGCAGGATGCGGTGTCAGGCCGCATCGCTGCTTGCGGTCACTGATGTTGTTCCCGCGTTCTTTGTTCTATCCAAGATGCATGCGGGATGCGGTGCCATGCCGCATCGCCGCTTGGTGACTGTTACTGTTGTCCAGATCCCTTGTCGTGACGAAAATGTTCATAGGACGCGGTGTCGGGCCGCATCGCTATGTGTAACATTTATTTCCGTACTTAAGGTAAGTCTTCTCATCAATGGACAGATTGGACCGTTGTGTTCGCGCATGTCCGCACGAACACAGGTAAGTTATTGCTGGTAGGGGTTTTTGATAAGGGTAATGGTCCTTCGCGGTCATGCTGACGCGAGATCTGGGACCATACCCCTTCAGACCTCGACCTCAACCTCCAATCACATGCTCCCAATCATCACAAACCACAAACAAGAATTGTCGGGGAGATCGGGGAAATACCCTGTGGGCACCGAGTTTGAACGGGCGGAGCAGCGTTCCCGTCAGGGAAGGAGGCCACCTCCTCCCCGCTCTCACACTCCACCGCCTAGGTGGATTATGACATGCTAAATAAGGTAATTGGTTTTAGGTTTAATCAGTTTGAAACCGAATACTGAATAGTGAACACTTTTACGTTTAAGACAGCTGCCTTTTGTCCCTCTTGTCTTGTAACATTTGTTTTTTTCTTTTTAACAACTTAATAGTGCTACTAGCAGGTCTCTTTTAAACCTACCAATATAATAAAAATACATCTTGATGACGGGGGTAGCCCAAAGACTAAATAAAATGACTAAATATGTAAACGCTCAAATGGTTAAACGGTTCAATGGTTGAAAAGCTGTGGGATGGGAAAAGCAAACAGTGGCTAGTCACATCCGGAGATCGCTTCACCAATCCACAGCCGCAAAAGCAAAGCAGGTCTGCACAATGCACGCTATTATCCAGGGGTCAAAAGCCTTCAACCCCCGAAAGGGGAAACCCTCCACTGCAAGCAAGGTTACTAGTCTAATACATTCTACTTCGGGAGATGTCTTCTCTTATAAATTGACACTTCATTTACTTCAGAAAACATCTCCTGGCCAGCGCTGATTCTCTAATCTCTGGTCATTCACATTGAGTGCTTGTCTCGTGCAAGTCATTCCCTTTCACATCCAACACACACATTCTATTTGCTCCTTCATCCGAATCTGAACTCACTTCAGAGAAGGATCTATAGCAAATAACAAAAACTGACTAGTAAACCTCCTTCCACGTTTTGCAAACGTGGGGGGACCCCACGACCTGCGTAGGCTAAGTTGAACCCTTCAACCTTTCTGCCTAACCAGCTCAGCTACTGCCATTGGTCTTGTATTTGTTGCATCACATCTGAATATTATATGTTAATACTACATCACATGAGTATTTGGAATACATCAATAACCCTTTATAACTTCCCTCTTATATTTCTAAAGAGGATTAGAAAAAACCAGTAATTTTTTTTTGTCAAATTAAATTTTCTTTTTTTTTTTAATCCAGATTATGTTATTTGGATTAGAATATGCTATATAAGATTGAGCTAAAGTGTAATCTGATTGAGAATGAAAACTTAAATAGCATTTGATGGATATTTAGTTATATGGGTTATTAGGTTTATTATATGTGTTCGAACTGAATTTATATTTTTGAAAACCGAAAACCAAATATGTAATTCGATTTGATTTAAGTTTAACTATATGTAAGACCCCGCCGCGTTGTGGCCGGGGCTTACAAATTCAGCCGGCATGGGTTAGTTAATAATTAAAGGGTTGTTTGTTTACCTCTTGATGAGGCTCTGAATGGTTTAGACCTCTTACTGGTTCAGCACTTAATGATTCAGACTGTGTGTTTCGCGAGTAAATGTCTGAATGGTTAAGACATTTGCGTCTGAATGGTTTAGACATTTGCATCTGAATGGTTAAGCATTATAGTGAGTCTCAATGGTTAAGACCTCTAATCTGAATTAGTCAGACATTTACCTCTGAATGGTTAAGCATTATACTGACTCTTAATGGTTCAGACCTCTTAGTGGTTCAGCACTTAATAGTTCAGACCTCTTACTGATTTAGCACTTAACCATTCAGAAGTTGTCAAACAGCCCTAAACATTATACATGAGCTCCATGTTAAGGCCCGTGTATTCCCCTACTACAAAAACAGGTATTTGCTACGGCCAAATTCGTAACAAATCCATAGCAAACACCCTTTTTGCTACACATTTGCTATGGATTTGATTCGTAGCTACAAGTCCCGTCGCTAATTTATTTGCTACGAATTTTAGCTATGAAAATTATATTTGCGACGGGTTTAGCTACAAAACGATACGTCGCTATTTTAGCTACAAATTTGCTATGAAAAAGTTTGCTATGGAATTTTGCTACAAATTTTTAGCTACGAATGTTAACTACAAATTTTGCTACGAATTATTAGCTACCAAACTTTTTTTTTGCTACAGTTTTGCTATTAAAATTTGGGAGAGCTTTGCTATGACTATTGCTACCCATTATGCTATCCAATTTAGCTACAAAATTTGTAATATTTTTGCTACAAATATGGCTACGTATTTCAAAAAGTTTTTGCTACAAAATTTGAAAGATTTTTGCAACCAATTCAGCTACAAGTTGTTTACAAAACTTTCAGAAATTTGAATTTTGCATATTATTATTTTTTATAAAACATTCAATTCATATTTTAATAAAATATATATAAATCATACTAAAGAACAAAAATAGAAGAAAATATCCAACTTATTCAAATGTAATACAATAAAGAACAAAAATTATTTCAAACATAATACAATTAACATTTGAATGATAATGTTTAACCTATTCAAACCCATATCCTAGCTAATTAGCAACAAGCTTTGGAGAAGGTTTCGTGATGACAATTGAAATCTCTCATTCATTTGAGTGTATAACCTTATCTTTTCTTTAATTCTCTCTATCATGGCATACTCCTCTACTTTATCTTGTTCCACTTCCGCTATCTGTTCTTTCAACCATCTTATATTTTCTTCAATTCTCTCTATCATGACATACTCCTCTACTTTATCTTGGTCCACGTTCAACGTCCTTCGAAAAATAATAAAATGGATGATGTGAACCAGAACGATTAATACAAAATGAATAATCTTGTATAAATATATCACCTGAACATTGGAGGGAGTTTACATTGCACATCAATCAACTTATGCATATAATATGTTGCTTCTTATAACTATTTAACCGAATTGAAACTTGTTATACCAAATTAATTGGTACAATACGAGAAGTAAAGCCACTAAAACCATCACATTTTTCTTTAGAGAGTTAATGACAAAGTCCTTCGATAATGACTCAACTAGATATGGAAATTTCAACTTTTTTTATCTAAAAATGGCTCAATTCGGGTATCTTGATGAGATAAGTGAGTCAGAATAAAAAGTAACAAAAAATAATTAATTGGACAACTGGTTGAACATGTATAATGGTTGTGAATTAAGGTTTTTCCACTTCAAAAAAAAAAAAAAAAAATTAAGTGTAGCTCATCCATGTACTTCTATATTATATACTTTAATGAAGATGAAAGTGTTGCTACTCAGCTACTGTCTCCCTCCTTGAACCTACTCAAACCTTGTACACCCCTAAACAAAATATGTTAGTATGGTAAATACAAAGAGATAATGAAAATAGGCTCGGTAGATTATCAACAGTTTGCAGCCCACATATGAAACTAAAAATACCTTCACTGGTGTTGTTGTGGTGGAACAAACACACAGCTGATGCATGTCACCAAGAGCAACCATCGTCGTCTTTGCGTCATTCTATATTCCATATATGTAAAAAAAAATAATCAATACACTAATAAGATTAAGAAAACAATCATTTTTAAAAGAATGGGTCAAGTTATTCTACAAAGGCTTCTAATTGTAAGAAGTGTAAGAAGGATTTATAGAGTGACAAGTGTCCAATAACCTAAAACTAAACCCACTACATCACCACCAAAAACCTAAACACCCACCCCCACCCCACCCCACCACCACCCAAAAACCTAACCCCCCCCCCCCCCACCCACCCAAAAACCTAAACCCCCCCCACCCCCCCCCCCCCCCCCAAAAAAAAAAAACTATACCTCACAAAAAAAAAACCCCAAAAAACCTAACCCCCCCCCCCAAAACCTAAAAAAAATATATAAAAAAAAACCTAACACCCACCCCCTCCCCCCCCCCCCCCCCCCAAAAAAAAAAAAAACCTAAAAACCTAAAAAAAAATATAAAAAAAACTAAACACCCACCCCCACCCCCACCACCACCCAAAAACCTAAACCCCCACCCCCTTGGCAAAAAAAAAATAATTTTTTTTTGGGGGGGGGGGGGGGTGATGTGGGGGGTGGGGGGGGAGTGGGGATTTTTGGTGGTGGTGGATGTTTAAGGTTTTTTTTTTTTTTTTTTAGTGGGTTTTTTGTGTAGTGGGTTTTTTTAGGTTATTGGACACTTGTCACTCTATAAATCCTTCTTACACTTCTTACAATTAGGATCCTTTGTATTTGATCCTAATCCTTAAAAGAATAAATGAATAATCAAACATTTATGAACTATGATGTAAAGCAGTTAGAGAGTGTAATTTGTAATATTGTAGAACAGGTTGAAGTTGAAGTACCTTGCAATGTTTGTTGTCGCTTATTAACACCGGTGTTGACAAACATGAGAAGCTTTGCGTTCTTCATCCCGTCTCTCCCGTTTTGCCTAGTTGCTAACGATCCATTGAACCCAACAATATTTAATGCTTAGATTTGGGGTGGGAAATTGATTTAAGGTTAGGAGAAAGGGTGGGAATATGAATGGATTTGAGGAGGGAGATGATATTATTGGGGGAATGTCAAAACAGTTTTGGTGAACAACGGGAAGTGGGGGGAGTGGGTCAACAGTGATTTGGGGGGGAATTTTAAAAAGATTTTGGTTTTGGAGGGGATTAATATTTTAGAGGTTATTTTGAAACAATGATCTTTTAATTTTTTATATTTCTGGAAAAAAGTTTACAAATTGTAACTTTAAAAACTAAAAAAATAAAAATAAAGCTTAGCTATGAGTGACATTTCGACCCGCACGCAAGTTACTTGAGATAAGTGCGCTACAAGATCAAATTAGTGCTTCACTTGTCGGGCCCGGGTAGGCTCACGAGCTTATTATTTATAAAAAAATATTTGATATATTAATTATAGATTTACATTATTATTATTATATCAAATTGATCAAGACAACTGAATACACCCCATTTGCGGTATACACATATAACGTATATATGTGTGGGCCCTCGCGGGGGGGGGAGTGAAAGTGCACTATTTAACGTTATTTTTACTAATTTCGTGAAAAAATAATGTTAAAAGAGGGGATGGTTAATCATGCATCATGTGGTGGCGTTGATAGCCGAAAGACAAGTGAGTACATACACTAATTGGCCTTTGTCTTAATTGTCAAGTGTTATGTGCCTTATGTTCAAGATTTGATGCAAAACTGCCATCGAGTCGGGGTGTCTCACTGGAAGCAGCTTCTCTATTCCTACGGGGTAGAGGTAAGGTTGTCTACATCTTACCCTCCTGAGACCCTACCTTAGCTTTGCTATTGGTGAGATTTACTGAGTATGATGATGATCATAAAGATAACTGAATAATATATATTGGCTTAAAATACATATATGCGTGTGTGTGTGTGTGTATATATATATATATATATATGATATATTATATATTTGTGTAAATTAAATAATAAATAACAAAAGAGCCAAGCTTCAACAATTACTCATGAATCGGGCTCGATTTATGAAATAGAATCTGAAACGAGACAAGCTTGAATAATCACTCATGAATCAAGCTCAGTTTTAGAATTAGAACCCAAAACGCGCCAAGCTCGAGCTAGGTCAGACTCCTTTACACCCCGTAAGTGTAACATACATGAGGAGTAATATTCTACTATGATTGGTTAAATTGAATGAAGTTTGAATATGATTGTTATAAGTTATAATAGGTTGTGAAGAATTGTCACTGACGTCGAGGAAACCACTGTCACCGGTATCACTATATCTTTATCCTCGCTTTTTTCTATCTCATTAGACGAAGTTGCCGCTATGGAACCACCATCAACTGTCGTCCCCCTCTCATCGACCTCTCTCTCGTTGCTTTCTTTCTCTATCAAACCCCGATCCCTCTCTCCCCCTCCTCTTTTTTTATGGTGAGTGATCTGTTAAAAGTAGTCTAATTAAATTAACTAAAATTAACCCTAAATTAAACACTAAGTAATACTCTAGACCCTCTAAAAACTAAATTACTGGCAGGCAAGTGAGCCTATGGAAACTACTAAAGCTAAAGTAAGTCTAGATATCGAACCCCCGAGACTCCTATTGAAAACGTGAACTAGGCTCGATTACTTATTTACACTACTATTTTATTTGTTTTTACTATTTAAGGGGGGGGGGGGGGTTCTACCAATCCTAATGCAAATACTTAATTAATTACCTAGATCAAACTTAAACACGAACTCTAACTGCAGACGAGATTAGATGATGATAAAAGCACTACCTAGGTTGGAATCTTACACATGAATTCCCTCGCGGTTTCTCCAATTCTAATGTTGAAGTACCCTATAGACAATCTACCTCACAACGCGAACGTCTTAGTACACTAAGAAATGCAAGGGGTAACTCATGAAATACTTATCAGACTTGATAAGCAAGGAATGGCAAGTAAACCAAGGAAATCTTTTCATCAATGCTTTACTTCTAGCAACCTAACACACAAGACAACCCGATATCCTTTCACCTCATGGATATTAAGATTAGTTGAACACTTCGACTTACTCAATTCATAAAGATCATTCGTATGGGTTACTACGTCTAGCAAACCATTTTACAATCAGAAACACAAAGTAAGCGATCTAGCATGCACGTATAACTGAAAGACATTCAACAAAGCACACGTAGAATGATAATCATACAATTAATCTTGTCTAAATACTACACATCAGAACAAATATAACAAATTCTTTACTTCAACATCCATCCACATAACACGTTCCAGAAACCAACATATTACAAGTCAAACATTTGTATTCCTCAAAAACCTAGGTAGTTCATAAGCTTTAGCCAATAATCATCTTAAACAAAATTCATGTATCAAAACATGGTGTAGAACAAAAGAATCAAAGAAACGAGAAACCGAATGACTTATACCCGAAAAATAATGATCGTTTTGCTTTGAAACCTTGATCCTAGCTTTCCGTCTCTTCAAAACCACCTCTTGCAACTCTAAGTCCGTCCGAAAGTCAGAATTTCCTTATCAAAATTCGTCATTAGGGATGACCTTTAAACTTGATTGACTATGGATGGCCATAGTTGACTATGATTAACCAAAAATTGTGTTGATTGGCCACTATTTACCCCAATTAACCATGTCTCTCAAATTGGCAGTAAACGAATCTTAAAGGTTATCATTATTCATAATTGTGCATAATTGGTCTGTAGCTAGTTATTGTATAAATAGTATTTAATGGAAGTGTGATGAACAATTGTTATAAATAAATTTGATTTGTAACTGAATGCAAGAATTCCAACTACAATTGCCATGAGTTACTCGAATTAACTTTGATTAACAACATCTAATTTTGTTTAACCGAAATAGGTTGTAATGTGTTGTAGTAGGCCATATGTGTCATGATGAGTCTTACAACTCGTATAACTCTTAGTTATGCATAATGGGCATTATTAGGTTATATTATGAGCTAATTTGTCATACTTGGTGAATTGCGTACATGATTGGTTAATGTGACTATAGCTGACTTATTTGAATAAGTTTGCCTTTGATTAATGAAGTTTAACTTTGGTTGACAAAGACGTGTCGTAATGAATTACAATGTGTCATACTAAGATCTATTGATAAGTCATGTTGGGTCTTTAGAGTTAAAATAGCTTTTAACATGACATAATATAATGAGCATTATTAGGTCGTAATAGGTCTTAATATGTTGTTATTGATCAATTATGCTCATGATGAAACACGGGTGACCGTAATTGTACATGATTGACAATAAAGATGCTAAGTTTGTCTTCAATTGACCGGTTAATGTTTTGATTCACCACTTAGTGATTTTAGTTGATTAACAGTGACATTGCTTTGTTGAAATAGATGATCTACATACATGCAGTAACCATGTTTGAGTTTGATTCAACAATAGTGTTTTCGAAAGACAAAAATTGACTTTATTTTGGACTATGCTAAATTGTTTTTAAATATCTAGTTCTGGATTTTGCTGAATATTCTACTAATTATTTTCCAATACTTCATTCATTAGAATTTACTTTGTATTTTGTTACGAATTTTAAATAAATTGTTTTTTAAATATTTATTTTGTAAGGTTTGCTACCTATGGATCTTGTTATCCATATTATTATTAGATTATATCTACTCAAATTTATGAACCATGCAATTGATTATGCTACAGATGTTGCTACACTATTTTTTTTTAAATATATTTTTTCTAGATTTTGGTAAATTTTTTTAAACTTTTTTTGTTAATTTTTACATATTTATTTTCATGATTTAGCTACGAATTTTACTACCATCTTTACACTTGTTTTTACTATACTGATCTCATCAATTTTTAAGGGTTACGTTAGCGATGACATATCGGTAGCTAAATTGTAGCAAAATGTGCCTATAGCATAGCTAAGTTGTAGCAAAATTTGCGACCAATTTTTTCCGTACAAAACCTTCAAGGAAGTGCATTTTTTGTTTTGCTACGGATTTTACTAGCAATATTATTTTATTATTTTTTAAAATATTTATTTTCTGGTATTTTCAACAAATTTTGCTACAGAATTTGCTACATTAGTTATTAATTATTTTTTCTGGTTTTTGCTACGAATATCGCTACAACTTTTATTCAGTTATTTTTTTCTATATATTTATATTTAAACTCAGCTACCGAACTTGCTACGAATTTTATTTAACTTTTCCTAGTTAAATTTTAAAAGATTATTTTCACGATTTAGCTACGCATTTTGCAGCCAATTTTACTAAGTTATTTTTACTATATTCATTTCCTCAGTTTTGCTACGAACTTTGCTACAAAATTTGCTACGGAATAGGTTTGCGATGGAAATTCTGTAGCTAAATCGTAGCAAATTATGTACGTAGCTTATCTGTAGCTGATTCGTAGCAATATTTGCGACCAATTTTTTTGGTTGCAAAATTGTGTAGCAAATGCATGTTTTTGTAGTAGTGTTCGGTACCGGTACCCACTTTTCTCGTTTTTCAGTACCGGTACCGAACGGGTACCGTGCTCATCCCTACCTAACAATGTTACCAATTAATAGTATATAAATAAATACTATAGTACATGGTTTTATCATAAACTCATTTCCAACTTTATAAGCTAAAAATACAAGTTTTAATGCCTAACAACGTTACAAATTAATAGTATATAAATGGTTTAAAAACCAAACAATGAACAAATTATTTTATGGACGGTTGCCTTTTGTCCTTCTAGACATGTAACATTTTTTTTTCCTTTTTAATAACTTAATAGCACTACTTAATATAATCGATACAAAACAAACATATAACCAATAACTACTTAATATACAATGATCATTTCAAAAATCGTGAACATTACCGATGTCCACTAATCACAATGCATGTCAACGTAAAACTACTTGATATAATCGATACAAAACAAACATATAACCAATAACTCATATCTTATGTAGTGTATAAAAAATCATATAATCTTAAATTATATGAATATAATCGTACAACGAACTTAACCTCCTCTAATTAATTAAGATTTTGAAAAATGTATTTGCAACTCATCAATATAAAACAAATAAGTGTGACAAAATCAAGTCTTATCTTTAAGTCAATTCCAAAATCAAGTTTTTTTTAACCAGCTAACGTCCAAAACTAGTGAAAATACCCGCACTATATATACGACTGGGTTTCGTTCTGTATCGGTTTGATTCAATTGGAAATATCACATGCATACACGAGAACTTGAGTCGCTCACATGGTATTGATGTCGAAAAAATTCGAAAGTTCACAACATTTTTATATGGGCACGCCTAAAATATATATTAATATATCAATGATGAATAAGATCAATGTTCTTTGTATAAAAAATATGGGAAAAATTCTTGTACAAATACTCTTAACATACTAAACATACAAATTGAAGGAAAAGTCAAAAAGACAAGGTGGCATTTTTGTAATTATCTATAACTATCAAAGTTACTCTACAAATGTATCTAAAAACCTAAAAAAAACCTAACCCCCCCCCCCCCCCCCCCCCCCAAAACCTAAACCCCACCCCCACACCCTCAAAAACCTAACCCCACCCCCCAAAAATCGCTACTTTTAGTAGCAATATATATATATATATATATATATATATATATATATATATATATATATATATGGTAGGGATCCTAAGAGAAGTCCACCCTATTTGAGAAACTTGAGAAGCAATCTGGACCACACATTTTCCCTAAGCAAAAAATGCAAAAAAGGTGAAAAAAATGCAAATTTTTTTTTTTTGGAAAAATCGCAGCTTTTTCTTTAAGGATTAAATTTTTTATTTTTTTATTTTTTTTTAATTTGGGATTTATACACATGTGTATATTGTTAATCTTTTAACTATACATATATGTATATTGTTAATTATACATATATGTATATACATGTTTAAAATTGAAAAAATATGTGTTATAAATCCTAAACTTTATACCATAAACACTAAAGCTAAACCTTAATGCTAAACCTTAAAGCCTAAAGCTAAACCCTAATTCTAAACCCTAAAGCTAAACCCTAATGCTAAACCCTAAAGCTAAAACTAAACCCTAAACCTAAACCTTTAATGCTAAACCCTAATGCAAACCCTAAAGATAAAGCTAAACCCAAAAGTTAAAGTTAAAGCTAAACCCTAATGCTAAACCCAAAAGCTAAACCCTAATGCTAAACCCTAAATACTATTACTAAACGCTAATGCTAAACCCTAAGGCTAAACGCTAAAGCTAAACCCTAAACCATAATGCTAAACCCTAAATACTAATGCTAAACCCTAAATAACACTTATTTTTCAACTTTAAACATGTATATACATATATGTATAATTGACAATATACATATATGTATAGTTAGAAGATTAATAATATACACATATGTATATATCCAAAAAAAATTTTTTTAAAAATAAATAAAAAATTAAATCCTTAAAGAAAAAGCTGCGATTTTTCCAAAAAAAAAAATAAAAAAAAAATAAAAAAATTTTTTGCATTTTTTTTTTACATTTTTTTTTTTGCATTTTTTTGCTTAGGGAAAATGTATGATTCAGAAAGTTTCTCAAGTTTCTCAAATAGCCTACTACTTCTCACATGATCCTTATCCTATTGTAACAAAATGTAGCGATTTTTTATAAAAAATAATAAAAATTTTTTTGTGTTTTTTAGGTATTTTTGGTTGAGTTCACATTTGTATAGTAACTTTGATAGTTGGTGGTAATTACAAAAATGTCAGTTTGTCTTTTTGACTTTTCCTTCAATTTGTATGTTTATTATGTTAAGTTTATTTGTATTTGATCTTTTGCCTATATATATATATAGAGAAAGTATAATGTACTTCACGGCTTAACCTACATAACGTACGCAACCAATTTACGCTAGTGCATTTGAAAATTACGCACGTTTATAAACTCAACTATGATCAAAATCAACGATGAATTTTGAAATTTTACTCTGTTATATGTAACCGTACTCTGTTCTACGGAACGATGATCAAAATATAACGATGTTTCTGCATACTCTGTTCGTAAGTCGAATCTGGAAATAGAGGTGGAGGAGAGGTGGTTTCGATTTCATCGAGTAGGTGTTGCCTGATGAAATCGAATGCGGATAGTTCGTCGTTCATGTCCATTGCTGAAACCAGGTTGGAGGTTGAAGATGATAATGATGATGGTAATCACACATGTTATAAGGAAAAATCACGCAAGTTAATTTGATCATCATGCGTGATAAGTGCTACATGCGTGATTAATTATCCATGCGTGATAAGTTGATCTGACGGTCAGTTTCGTCGCGTACGTGAAGTTCGATTACTCGTAATGTATGTTAACCGCTCTCTATATATATATATCAAACAATTTTAAAATTTTAAAAATAGTATGACAAAAAATACTATATTAATGAAACTAGAGTTTACCACTTACCCAACACGTCTCACCCAATAAGATGAAACCGTGAGACATCATTCCCCATACACAAGATGAAAATACACAAAAAAAAAACTTCAACTGCCGGTTTCCCGGTGACTTATCGGTAACACCACACATGTCTTCTTCTTATTGGCCATCACCTGCCTTGACATCATTCACCGCAAAAAGGAGATGAACCTAGTAACCATAGTTACATATAATCCCACTTACCATGGTTAGCTTCAACCGCTCAACTCTGGTTAATCGAGTGGACCCCACACATCCAAATCCCCTATTTAAAACCCCCACCCACTCTCATCTAATTCACATTCAATCTCTTCAGGCCATCAGGTTTTAGTGTTTATTTCACACTTAAAAATTTTCTAATTTTCTTCTGAATTTCTTTAATTATTTTCCATCCCCCTTTAAATTCCCCGCTTCTATCTTCCCTTTCTGTTATTATTAAAAATTTTCTAATTTTCTTCTGAATTTCTTTAATTATTTTCCATCCCCCCTTTAAATTCCCCGCTTTTATCTTCCCTTTCTGTTATTATTAAAAATTTTCTAATTTTCTTCTGAATTTCTTTAATTATTTTCCATCCCCCCTTCAAATTCCCCGCTTCTATCTTCCCTTTCTGTTATTATTAAAAATTTTCTAATTTTCTTCTGAATTTCTTTAATTATTTTCCATCCCCCCCTTTAAATTCCCCGCTTCTATCTTCCCTTTCTGTTATTATTAAAAATTTTCTAATTTTCTTCTGAATTTCTTTAATTATTTTCCATCCCCCCTTTAAATTCCCCGCTTCTATCTTCCCTTTCTGTTATTATTAAAAATTTTCTAATTTTCTTCTGAATTTCTTTAATTATTTTCCATCCCCCCTTTATATTCCCCGCTTCTATCTTCCCTTTCTGTTATTAATCATCTGATTAAGAAAAAAAACTGAAATTAATTTGACTTTTTCTGGGGTTTTCATGATTTTTATCAACGAAAAAAAGCAGATTAATTTGAATATTTCAATAGATTTTATTTTCTTTTCCAATCTTAATAATTCTGATTAAAATCTGACCTTTAGGGCTTATTTTCGTCGATTTTTAGGTTAATTTTCTCTTCAGGGAAAAAGGTTCTAATTTTCTTCTGAATTTCTTTAATTATTTTCCATCCCCCCTCTAAATTCCCCACTTCTATCTTCCCTTTCTGTTATTAATCATCTGATTAAGAAAAAAAACTGAAATTAATTTGACTTTTTTCTGGGGTTTTCATGATTTTTATCAACGAAAACAAAGCAGATTAATTTGAATATTTCAATAGATTTTATTTTCTTTTCCAATCTTAATAATTCTGATTAAAATCTGACCTTTAGGGCTTATTTTCGTCGATTTTTAGGTTAATTTTCTCTTCAGGGAAAAAGGTTTGATTAATTAAAAACAATAATTTCCTCAACTTTTTTTATATATAAAAAAATCCATGATGTCAGCAACAGTGGATTTCTGGAACACCATCGTAGTTCAACAGCAGTCGGCGGTTGCCGGTGGCGAGCTCATGGAAGCACTTCAACCTTTTATAAAAAGTGCTTTGGCAGATTACCAAAATACTCTTGCTTTCTCCCCCACTTCTACTTCTTATTCATACTCTCTTCCTCCTTCTCCAAAACATCAATTTGGGTCGTACCGACCCAATATTATGAACAACTTGTAAGATTAAATATATTATGTTTAATATTTAATATAGTAGCCATTATAATCATTTACATAATATAGATTAAAATATATAATAATCTATTAAATAATTAGTTGGTAAGTGTTGATGAACTATATTACCCTTATTAACTAATTAGGTTTCCTCTTGGGTGCTTATATAAGGAGAATTATGTGGAGGTTAAAGGGTTACATAGTTTACACACTTAGACATAACCCAATAAGCATAACATCACAATCGACCTCTTCTCCATAACCGAACTCCCTTATTCGGTTCTCATAATCACCATCATCAGTCAGCACCCTAAGGAGGAACCAGATCACACTGACAACTATGTCTAACTCGATGGCATCATCTATCACTGGATTCTCCACTACACTGCCTGCTGTAACAGGTATGTTTTCATGTTTTCTATTATGTTTAAACAGAACTGAACCAACATGTGGTATCAGAGCATATGTTGATTATTCAGTTCTGTTTTCGTATCCATCAATTCTGGGATATAAATCTGGAAAACGAAATTTTGATGACTTAATAAACCTAACAGCCGGTTTCGAGTCATAAAGATCCTGTTAGATCTGAGTTTGTTTTTTATTGTATTTTCGTTTGAGATTAAGATGGAAATGAAAGAGTTGTGCAGCGGAATTATGATGAAAACAAACTTTGCATACAATCAAACGAGAGTAATACTTTAATCAAACATCTTTTCACAATGAATCGAAAGATTGAATTTGTTTCAATAACGATTACAATGATTGATGAATGAATGCAAACTCCCCCTCAGCCAGAGCTCAGTTGTTTGTTCGTGCAAAGAAGACGATGTTGCAAAAGAGCTAATAGAACAGTACAAAGTACTGAACTATTTGTAGGCACTTGCAAACCACTGAGCATCTTAGCTGACGTCACCATGAAAGTGACATCTAACCTCCTAACAAACTCTAACCTCTGATCTATACAAACACTGATGTACTAACTACTGCTATTACATTTCATTATATAAATGACACTTAAACAGCTGCTGCATCCTTCCACTGCTGTGAACCCAGGAGTGCTTGTCCGGATCAGCAGTACTAGACTCAAGGCAGTAGATTGAATCAGCAGAGCTTTGGTCTTCCATCAGTCTTTGACATTGGGCAGTAGATTCAAGGCAGCAGTTGTAGGTCAGCACTTAGTAAGATCAGCAGATAGGAGGTCAGCAGATATGAAACCACTTTCAAGGGGAGAGATTTGTATGTAAACATCTGCTTATTCTGGATCCACTGCTCTGATCCAGTTTTGCCTTTAATTATCTGTTCCTCTGATAGGGTTCAATCCCAACAATCTCCCCTTGGAACAGATAATGCCAAAACTCTTCATTATTGTGGAAATCTTTATTGCCTCATCAACAGTTCCCTTATCTGACCTTTGAATTGTAGTTCAAAGTCTAGGGCATCTGTGTCTTCATCATCCCTGCTAAGTGGAAGATCAAGGAGATCCTGCAAATCTTCAAGACTCAGGCCAAGAGCTTGTTCCCTTGATATTTTCTCCACTTCTCCACCAGACCTGAGCAAGGTCAATACGCAGGTCTGTTTGTCAGTTTCCCACTTTTGTATTTTTGAGCCTGGTGGGTTTCTTGGGAGATGTTTATTTGCAGAAGTATTTGGTGAGGCTGGCCTATTCATAACTGGCTGAGCAGCACTTGCTGATTGTTCCAATTCAAGATCTTCTTTTATCATTACTTTCATGCCTGCTTTTACAATAGCATCTCCAGCTAATAGATCTTGAATTGTTTCAGTACTCAACTGGTTTTTGTTCCTTCTTTTGTAGATGGCAGCACCAGCTAGAGCAGTGGTTCTTTTAGCTTGCAGCTTTGGTGGTCTTTTTGAGACCTCTGCTTTGGAGTAGTCAGGCTTTTGTGGAACTCTTGGATCTTTCTTTCTAAGTTCCTCTAACTTCTTGTAGGTAGCCCTGACCACATCTTCTTTCCATCTAGCAACTTGTCTTTTGTTACCATATTCAGCAGCAACCAGTTCCTCTTTCATTCTTTTCAGTTCTACCTGTTTGTCAGGTACATTCTTTCTAAACATTGCCCAGTCAGGAGGAGTGTGAGTGACCTTCCTTTTGATCATGTCTTGAATTCTTGCAGCTTCATCTTCAAGCTCAGGAACAGTCCACTCTTTGTACATGTATCTCTCTCCTTTGCATTTCTTGTGAGCCATGATGCTTTCAATGTAGTCTTTCTTCAGAGTTTCAGCTGCTCTTTCTGAAATTTGTTGACTGACATTTTTTGCAAATTGTTCTAGGGATCTGACCTGTGTGAGCAGATATTGATAGTTCCTTGAAATTTCTTTGTCAGATTTCCCTTGTGTGTTTCTTTTTGAGATATCATCTGCTTGCTTGGCCTTGATTTTCAAATATTCATTCACATTTTTAGGCCAGGGATATCCTTTTATTGATGGCAAACTCCTTTTGGCAGGGTCATCCTCATAGTAAAAAGATTTTATTTCTTCTCTAACTGCTGCTAGTTCAAGAGGAAATTGAACACCTGCAGGAGGTAAGGGCTTGTACGTTGGAACTGAAGAGAGAGGAACAGGTTTTGGTATTGTGACAAGAGCTGAAGATTTTAAAGATGATTGTGGTGGTGAAGTGTCATCATCTTTGAGAATTAGCCGCCTCCTCTTTGTTTGAGGAGGGGCTGATGATCTTTTGGATGGAATAGTGGTGGTGGATGTAGTGGCAGTGGTTTGTGATTGACTAACAGTTGTTGAAACAACTGGTGTTCCAACCACTGTTGTCATTACAGCAGATGTTGTAACAACTACTGTCTTCTGCTTTTTGGTAGGAGGTGATTTTGTTTTTGGTGGTAATGGTGGTAAAGCAGTGGATTTGGTGTATTTTGAAGTGGTGTGTGTTGAAGTGGGAGCAGATGTTGAAACCACTGAAGTACCATCAGTAGTTGATACAACAGGAGTTTCAACAGCTGTTTGGGTGGAGGTTTGATGCAGATGGCTTTTGGAAGGTGGTTTTGAAGGCTTTAGAAATCTGGATGGGATGGACTTAGGTTTCCTTTTTGTCTTTGGATTTTTGGAATCCTTTGATCCAGAACAACCTTGCTCATACAGTTCCATAAAAGCTCTTTTCTCCTCATTCCATCTTGAAATATCCTTTGTCATTCTATCTCTTTTAACACTTGCTACTCCTTCATCAAGTGCTTCTTGAGTTGCATCAACCTTTTTACTACCATCTGGCACAGGAATTTTTCTGGTCATAGCATCCTTTTCAGGTTCAATGTAGAGACCATCATCTATTCCTTTCTTCTTCCACTCCTGAATTTTCTCCCCCTTTTTGGCATTATCGTCTGGGAGTTGATCAATGAAAAGTACTGTTGGAGGAGCAGTGCCAGTGGTGTGCAGGATCTGAGTTTTGAGAACCTTTAGATCAGCCTGAGTGTTTTTGAACCTTGACTCCATTGCATTTCTTAGTTGTTGGACATGTTTTTCATGTTGCTGATCTGCTAATTGTGCTTGTTGATGGAGAAAAGGTTGAAACAAATTCCAGAGCTCATTTGTAGCAGGTGCTCTTTGTGGAGCAGGTGCTTGAGATGGAACAGCAGTTGATTGTACCTTTTGTACTTGTAACACCTGTTGTAGCATATCTTTGAGTTCTGCAATAGAGTTATCAAGCTTTTCAATACGATCCGTCAATTTCTGGTACTTTAAACCATCACCCAAGTTAATGGGATCATCTGATTTCCCACTAACAGTGGTTTTATCAGTAGTTGATGTAGGGAGTATACTCCAAACATTAACCACTGATGCCCCTTTTTCTTGGTACTGGGGTCTTCTTCCTTCAACACTTGACAACCTTTTGATGTTGCCAGTAGGATAAATAAATCCACTGGTGGTTGGCAGAGGTGCTATAAAAGGAATTGCCTCCAAGGAAGTCTTATTGATGTAACCACTGTCCAACTGTAAACCAGTGGGTTCGACAGTTGTAGTGGCTGCTTCACTTGGACTACCACCAAGAGTTACTTGTAACTCAAGGGGTGTAACCTCCTCAGGTTGTGTTGGTGGGTTAGCAAAGATTGATTCATCAGACCCAGTCAGTTGTTGAGGTGTATTCTCATTGATAGGTGATTGAGAAGGACTGGTTAGTGCCTGGTTCAAATCAATTGCATCCAACAGCAGTTTAGTTGGTGGGGGAATTGTGGATGTGATGGGTGGTGTAGAAAGTGGATTTGCCCCAGGTATTGAGCTGTGGATGATAGAAACGAGTGTTTCCAGAGCATCATGATGTGGAGACCCTAATTGTACAACCTGTTCTTTTTGTGAAGAAGCAGGAGGAGTTACGGTTATGGGTTGAGATATTTGTACCAACTGCTGTGAGGAAGTAGCAGCAGTGGTTTCTTGTGACATTTGTGTTGTCACAGGCAGGAGCTCTGGTATCTCATCCTCCAGAGTTGCCTTTTTGATGGGTTTTGGGGGTTTTGGAGTGTTTCTTTTTGGCTTTTTGGAGATTTTAGGTGTGGGTTTCAAAGCAGTTGTGCTGCTGCTTTGATCACCTTGAGCAGTGGGCTCAGCAGCAGATACCTGAGGAGCAGTTGTAACTGCTAAAATCTGCTCAGGCACCTCTGCTTGTGTTTTGCAAGGTGCTAGTATTCTTGAAAAAGTTTCAGTTGTTAAACTGTTTATTTGAGTAGAATCACCTTGGTTTATTACAGCTAAATCATCCTTACTGAATTTCTTTGCAAAATAGTAACTTAAAAACCTTGGAAACAGTAAGAATGATTTTGTTTCAACATTATTAACCAAATCTTTAAAAATTTCCCGAGAATAGTTAAAATTTTCTCCTTGAAGAATTGCATATCCCAGATTTTGAATCTTTAAAGGGATTTCATTGAAAGAAGTGGTTTTGTTTGAAACACATAGTAGGAGGGTATGAAATAAAAATCTGGTTGCAGAAGGAAAATAACCTTTTTGTAAGGTAAGTTTCTTCATCATTGTGGCTTCATACCCTCTCTCAATGAAGTCAGTTTGTAACTCGTTTTTAGTGAAAGAAATTTTACCTTCCTGATCACCGAGTTGAAAGACCTCTGAAATGGATTGTGGCGTGATTTGGACAGCTTTACCCTTTATAGAAGAGTTTATGGTTGTGGCAGTGTCTCCTTTTTTTTCAAGGGTTGCATTCTTCCAGAACTCTCTTTGGGTCGCCAAATAGATTGGTGCATCGGCAGTGAACAAAGTTTTGTACTTTGATTTTGCCATGATATCAATGGTGGAATCGAAAACTTTGGTGGTTCCTGGTTTTGTGAGAAGACCCAGGAGATTGTGAGATGGTTTATATGGAATTTCAGTGGTGATTGCCTTTTGAGAGGCTGTTTTCGATAATGATTTGGATGAGGGTTTTGAAGATGACTTCGATTTTGTCATTTTGAAGATGATGATCGAAGAAATTTTATGGAAAAATGAGATGAAAAACTGCTTTGAGAAGAGAATTTTTAAGAATTCAATTCGACAGTAAAACCCTGTTTTGGTGGTGAGTGGGGGATTTTATAGGGAAGGAAGTGAATGCTGACGTGGCAGCCGTTACAAAAGGTCTGACCAATATGTACTGCCCACGTGACAACCCCTGGTGAAAGTGAAGGACAGTACTTTTATGAAAGTGACTAATGAAGGCAGTGGTAGTAGAGCAGTGGATGATTTTCACTATCAGTGGATAGTATATCAGTGGATAAGACACTGCTTTTGAACAACAGAGTTTATCAAATGGAATGAGAGAACAGGGGTTGACTTTCAGCAGTGGACAGGCTTTTGAAGTAAAGCAGACTTTTGAACAATCAGTGGTTAATGGCAGACTTTTAAGGATTTTAATGAAAAATTTCATTTTTAGCTATTTTTAAGGATGGAGTTTTGATTTTCTGAAAATATTTTGTTGCTTTTATTCATAGAAAAACAAGATGTTGCTTGTTATTCCATGTTCAGCATCCCAATCCTAGAGACCAAGCTTTCAAAAGTGGCTGTATCAAGTGCTTTTGTGAGCACATCAGCCAGCTGGTCTTTAGTTGGGACATGGTGCAGAGAAATCAAACCTTTTTCATAGCAATCCCTCACAAAGTGATGTCTGATGTCGATGTGTTTGGTGGTAGAGTGAGAAACTGGATTTTTGATGATATTTTCTGCTGCCTGGCTGTCCAACATTAGTGGTGTCTTTAAGGCAGTGATACCAAAATCCAGTAACTGATTTTGAAGCCACAGGAGTTGGGCTGTACAGCTTGCAGCAGCAATGTATTCAGCTTCAGCAGTGGATGTTGAAACAGCTGCTTGCTTTTTGCTTTGCCAGGAAACTAAGCAATCACCTAGAAACTGGCACCCTCCTGATGTGGACTTCCTTGTAGTGTTACATCCAGCAAAGTCACTGTCTGAGAAACCTGAAAGCTTGATGTTCCCATTAGCTGGATACCAGATACCAAGTGTGGGAGCACCTTTTATGTATCTGAAGATCCTTTTTACAGCAATGAGATTTGATTTTCTGGGAGATAATTGACTTCTTGCACAGACACATGTTGCAAACATGATGTCTGGTCTAGATGCAGTTAGGTACAATAAAGACCTAATCATGCTTCTATAAAGTGTTTGGTCAATCAGCTCATCTTTTTCATCAGACATGACCAGCTTATTTGTTGCCATGGGTGTGCTGCATGGTTTACAATCATTCATATCAAATTTGGTTAAAAGTTCTTTAGCATATTTGCTTTGATGAATGAAAGTTCCATTTTGCATTTGCTGTACTTGGAGACCAAGAAAGCATTGCAGCTCACCCATTGCACTCATTTCAAACTCAGCTGTCATGAGTTCTCTAAACTCTTCACACATTGAGTTACATGTGCTTCCAAAAATAATGTCATCCACATAAATCTGGACAATCATTAAATCCTTCCCTCTCCATTTTAAAAACAGTGTTTTATCAATGGTACCTCTTTTGAAACCATTTGAGAGTAGGAAGTTGGAAAGAGTTTCATACCAGGCCCTTGGTGCTTGTTTCAGGCCATACAAGGCTTTGTTTAGCCTGTAGACATGATCTGGATAAAATGGATCCTCAAAACCTGGAGGTTGACAAACATACACCTCTTCTTGAATTGTACCATAGAGGAAAGCACTTTTGATATCCATTTGAAACACCTTCATATTATGGTTGACAGCAAAGGCCAGGAACAGTCTAATGGCTTCCAATCTTGCAACAGGGGCAAATGTTTCATCATAATCAATCCCCTCTTCCTGTCTGTAACCTTGAACCACAAGCCTGGCTTTATTCTTGACAACAATACCCCTTTCATCAGTTTTGTTCTTGAAGACCCACTTTGTGCCAATGGGACTAACCTCTTCTGGCAGTGGTACAAGCTCCCATACTTGTTGTCTTTTAAACTGTTGGAGCTCCTCTTGCATGGCTTCTACCCAGCTATTGTCTTTCAGTGCCTCTTGGTACTTGACTGGCTAATGGAGTGATAGAAAACCAGCAAAAAGACAAATGTTTTGGGTTTGGCTTCTTGTGAGCACCCCTTCATTTATGTTGCCAATAATTTGATCAGGTGGATGAGATCTCAAGAAGATTAAATCTCCTTGGTATGGTATGATGGCATTTGTTGGTGAAGGCTGCAAATGTGTATCATCTGAGCTAACCACTGCTGATGACTTTGATGACCCAGCAGTGGCTTCAAAAGGTGGTGGAATAGGAGGTAATGAAGTAGACAACTGCTGACTTTTATCCACTGTTTGAGGACTTTTATCAGCAGTGTTTGAGGATGTGGAAGCAGTGGTGGATGGGCTATTTTGGTCAACAACTGTTGAGGTAGCAGTGGTTGAGCTTTGACAACTGTTTTGAACAGCTGGTGCTTTTCCTTTTGTGGCAGACCTTTGAGGGATGATGATTTCATACCCATAGTCTGGTGTTGTATCCTCTGATGGACCTGCACTGTTAGTCTTGACAGCAGTATTTTCAAAAGTGAATTTTTCAAGATCAAACAGATCTGCAGGATTTGCTGGGATTTTCATTGATGAAAGTTCATTGAACTTAACATTCAAAGTCTCCTCCACTGCCTTGGTCCGTGTATTGAACACTTTGTAGGCCTTGGCAGTGGTTGAGTATCCCAGATGATAACCACAATCAATTTTGGCTGCAAATTTTGAAATGGAATCTTTTAAGTTCAAAATAAAGCATGGGCAGCCAAACACCTTAAAATATGAGATCAGTGGTTTGATTTTATACAGAATTTCATAAGCAGTCTTTTTGTGCCTGGGGTTTATTAAAACTCTGTTCTGAACATAGCAAGCAGTATTTACTGCCTCTGCCCAGAAAGTTAATGGCAAACCTGAATCTGCATGCATGGTTCTGGCAGCCTCAATCAAAGTTCTGTTCTTTCTTTCAACTACCCCATTTTGCTCTGGTGTTCTAGGGATGCTGTACTGCCTTACAATCCCTTTCTTCACACAGAAGGCATCCAACTCCTTATTTTTAAATTCTGTGCCATTGTCACTCCTGAAGCTTTTCACTAGAAGGTCAAATTGCTTTTCAACCTGTGTCACAAAGTCTTGCAAAATGCCTGCAGTCTCATCTTTTGAGTGTAAAAAGAAAGTCCATGTAAACCTAGAAAAGTCATCAACAATAACCAAACAATATCTTTTCTTTTTGAGGCTCATGACTTGAACTGGGCCAAACAAATCCATGTGTAGCATTTGTAAACACTGGGTTGTTTTGGACTCTTCAATGGACTTGTAAGAACTTTTATGCTGTTTTCCTTTTAAACAGGAAATGCAATGTTCAGGACATGAAAACAATTTTTGTGGTAGGCCTCTCACCAAACCATTTTTTGAAATTTCTGTGATTGTCTTAAGATTTGAGTGCCCCAGCCTTCTGTGCCAAAGTTCTGTCTCTTTGTTAGAGGCAGCTGAGAACAGACAGGCATCAGCTCTGGGACACTCTTTTGACATGTCAACAACATAAACATTGCCACTTCTTTGAGCAACAAGTTTAGTTTGACCAGTTTTGATTATTGCTTCAATCTTTTTGACCATTTCTGGTCCAACAATCCTACAACAATCTTTTGTGAAGAATGACCCAAACCCTTTGTCACTCATTTGTGATACACTCAGAAGGTTGAATTTTAGATTGTCTATCAGATTGACATTTTCAAATTTTACATTTCCAGATTGCACTGTACCAGACCCCAGAACTTTTCCTTTACTATTATTCCCAAAGGATATATCACCCCCTCCATGGATTTTAAAGTCTTTGAGGAGGGCTTTACATCCTGTCATGTGCCTGGAGCCTCCACTATCTACATACCAAAGACTATCAAAGCATGCAGAAGCTCCCTGCACATGAAGTAAAAGGATTAGTTCATTAGGGTCTCCAAAGCCAGCAGGGCTTTGGATGGGGTCTCAACAGTGTCTGGGATGGATGCAGAATGATGGACAGTGGTTAGGTCAGGGGTTTGAACTGTTTTAGGACAGTGTTTCTCTAACCACTGTTGTGGGTCCTGACCAATTATCTGCTGGTAACCAAAAGGATGCCTGTTCACTCTGGGTTTAGAGGGCCTTTTGTAGGCCTCATAAACGTGTGGAATCCTTTGGTAAGACTGTTTTTCCTTGCCTTTTCTGAATTGATTAGCAGGGGGTGCATCAGTAACCTGAACATCTCTTTTGACAGATGTTTGGTTCAGCTGTTTTGTGACAGCTGTTTGAACTGGCACAAACAGTGGTTGTTTCTTGGTGAATTTGACAGATGTTGATGATGATGATGGACTCAAGGATGTTTTAGCAATGTACTCATGCTTTTTCACATCAAAGTTTTTGAGATACACACATGCTTGAGTTTTGTGGTTTGTTTTACCACAAACAATGCAACTTTCAGCTGAAACAATGACACTTGTTCTGTTTAAATCATAAGCTTTTAAGTGGAAACAATCTTTTGTTAGATGATTCCTTTTCTCACAGAATTCA
This sequence comes from Helianthus tuberosus, assembly GCA_030545235.1. Taxonomy (NCBI): domain Eukaryota; kingdom Viridiplantae; phylum Streptophyta; class Magnoliopsida; order Asterales; family Asteraceae; genus Helianthus; species Helianthus tuberosus. Next base: position 28,393,040 of record CM060437.1, on the reverse strand, counting down.
CAAAACAAGTTATCAATTTTTTCTTTCTTCTTTCTCTTTTCAGACTCCTTTGCAGCAGAGGTTTTAACCACTGCTGGGATGTCCTTGAGAGGTATGACTTTAGCTTTTGGAGCTTTAACACCATCAGTTGATGTAAAGTCCATTGGCTTGAAATTTTCAAGAATATCACACTCATCAGACCATTTTGGTTTAAACTGATGATCTTCAAGCTCCTTAAAAGTAGAGGATCCCATTGGTCTGGTAAGTGTGATTTTGTTACCAAGTTTGTTAGTGATTTTCACTTCTTGGCCATTCTTATTTGTGGGGATGAGCTCAGTAGCTTCATCAGTGGTTTGGACAGATTTTTCAAAAGCAATATGTTCATCATCATATTTTCTATAACCAACCCCAAATTTCACATTGCTTTCAATCTGTTTAGCAAGCATCACCTCATATCCTCTGCAGGATTCCACCCATCTTTCACAAGTAATCTGGGTGGATTCCAACTCCTTTTTGCAAACTTGGTATTTTTCTACCATAGTTTGAAGTTGGGTTTTAGTTATGCTTTGCTCTTCTTTTAGACAGCTGATCTCTTTTTCCTTTTCAGTCAATTTGTTTTTAAGTTCTTTTAAAGACTTTTCAAATTTAACCTCATCAGTCAAGATTTTATCCCGAAGGTTTTCATTCACCTCTTTGATGTTAGCAAAAGCAATTATGCAATTGTCAGAACACAGTTTTTCAAGAACTTGAGGAGATACCTTGGCAGCTGCCATCATTGCACAATCACATTGATGATTCTCTTCATCATCAGCTATCACGTTCTTTTCACCAGCCTTTTCTTCCTTCTTTTCTTCTTTGTCCTCTTCGGACCATGGATCTGTCATTGGTTCAATCAGGGTACCTGAACTTTCTCCCAACAGTAGTTCACCAGCCACAGCAGTAACCACTGCTTCAGTCACCTCATCCACTGTTTCAAAGCTCAGCTGTTCCTCCTCAGTTTCAACCCCCTCCTGTATTGACTCTAATGCCATCAAACAAAATTCATCATGAGAAGAATCATTAGAAGCATAGAGTGCAAAATTTTTATCACTAAGGTCTTCAGGCATACTGCTCCAGTCAACAAACCCTTGAGTGAAAAAACTTTGTTGATCTGGTTGTACTGCTGCTGGAGCAGTGGTTTGAGGTGCAGGCTGCACTTGTGCCTGGGGAACAGGGGTTTGAACATATTGGATTTGTGGAACAGTAGTTTGGACATAGTGTACTGGCACAGGGGCAGCAGCATAGTGAGCAGTGTTCACTTGAGCTGCTGGGGCATACTGGGCATAGTGCACAGTGCTTTGGTTTTGAGGTCTAGGATTTGAGCTAGGATGAGTAATTATGGGACCAGTAGTTTGACTCCTACATTCCCTAGCGAAATGTCCCAACCTATTACACTTGTAGCACTTGATTTTCGATTTATCCAACCCAACCCTTAGATTCCCATGCAAACCTGGGAATTTTCGCCCTGTTCTTTTGTAAAATTTGCTAGTTCTAACACTTAGCAAAGCCAGTTGGTGCAGGATGTCCATTTCCTCTAAGTCAGTGGGATCAAAATGTTGCAAATCATTTAGTTCAAAGCTTAAATTGTCTGACATCTGGTTTTCGTTTGCAGTGAATGCATAACTAGCAGAGTGAGGATCAGGGTTGTTAAAATTTGCACCAAGCAGTTATGTCAATGAAGTGATCATAACCCTGATCCTTACCACTGCTCCCAGATTCTTCTTGACCCAAAAGAGCAGTATTACCGAAAGTGTAATCATCAGTAACTTTTCCTGACTCTTATAACCTCCTTTTCTGGTTCAACTCCCTTTCGTAGGTCAGGAGTCGACCGTGGAGTTGGGTCAAGGTCAGATCCTTGAACTCAGGTGAGTTTCGGGTGACAAAAGCTATGGTGTCCCATTTTTCTGGCAGTGACCTGAGGAACCTGCTATTTTGAGTTGAGTTTGTAAAAGTGGTGTTAACAAGCCTCAGTTCACTGATGAGACAACTGAAACGCTCAAATTGTTGCGTTAGTGATTCACCTTTAACGTAACAAAATGTTTCATACTGTTGGTTCAGGATTTCCTTATTGTTTTCTATGACTTCTTCGGTTCCCCCAAACTGTTCCTTAAGTGCGTCCCATAACTCTTTGGCACTGTTACAGTGTAACAGTCCATCATATATCTCATTGGGCAGCGCTGATGCTATGATGCTAAACGCTTTAGCATCTAGTTCGATCTTTTGAAAGTCGGTTTCGGTATAATTTTCAACTGGTTTTGGAACGAACTTTTTAGCATCTTCAGCGCTTGGCACTGAAGGAACATGGGGACCAAAGGTGACAGACCTCCAACAACCTGTGCTTTGTTGAGCGAGGATGTGACCCATCCTCCTCTGCCAGATGTTGTACTCATTTCTTTTTAGCATAGGTGGTTTAAAAAGCGAGCCAATGTTGTTTTTATCATCCTGAGATTGTGACGTCATTCTTGTTGTTTTACAGACACTGATAAATCAACTTTAATGGTGATTAATCCTTGCTCTGTTTTTCAACGAACGAACAAACGATCAGTATCAACTATTATGAGCTGAACTATTTACGTCAAAATGATTGTTAAATCAAATTTGACTGTCCAGGCTCTGATACCAATTGTTAGATCTGAGTTTGTTTTTTATTGTATTTTCGTTTGAGATTAAGATGGAAATGAAAGAGTTGTGCAGCGGAATTATGATGAAAACAAACTTTGCATACAATCAAACGAGAGTAATACTTTAATCAAACATCTTTTCACAATGAATCGAAAGATTGAATTTGTTTCAATAACGATTACAATGATTGATGAATGAATGCAAACTCCCCCTCAGCCAGAGCTCAGTTGTTTGTTCGTGCAAAGAAGACGATGTTGCAAAAGAGCTAATAGAACAGTACAAAGTACTGAACTATTTATAGGCACTTGCAAACCACTGAGCATCTTAGCTGACGTCACCATGAAAGTGACATCTAACCTCCTAACAAACTCTAACCTCTGATCTATACAAACACTGATGTACTAACTACTGCTATTACATTTCATTATATAAAAGACACTTAAACAGCTGCTGCATCCTTCCACTGCTGTGAACCCAGGAGTGCTTGTCCGGATCAGCAGTACTAGACTCAAGGCAGTAGATTGAATCAGCAGAGCTTTGGTCTTCCATCAGTCTTTGACATTGGGCAGTAGATTCAAGGCAGCAGTTGTAGGTCAGCACTTAGTAAGATCAGCAGATAGGAGGTCAGCAGATATGAAACCACTTTCAAGGGGAGAGATTTGTATGTAAACATCTGCTTATTCTGGATCCACTGCTCTGATCCAGTTTTGCCTTTAATTATCTGTTCCTCTGATAGGGTTCAATCCCAACAGATCCACTCGAGATCTCTGTTTAGAGGAAAATAATTCGTTTTAAATGTCTCGAAATCAAAACGTGTAAACTTATAACCTAAATCTGTTTTAGAAAAGCCTTAAAATTCAGGTTTCGGGTTCCAGAATTTATGTTTTATTTTTTAGGGTTCCTCATGTTCTTAGGAAAATTCAAAAATTCCGTTATGTTTTGGAATGTAATTAGGATTGATGAGTGTTTTTTCCTGTTTGATCAAATTTTATCTTTTAAGTTTATTCAAAAACTGTTAAAAGGATATACATTTATAATTTTCGAAATATTTTGATAAAATTAGATCATCTTAAAACAGGAAACCATATCTCAAAATCCCTAAGAATTCAAATTTTCAGTTATGCTTTCACATTAACAGCTGTTAACAGGAAGCTTCGAGATCCCTCTCAACAAGCCGAGACCAAGATCTTGACTTGAAATCATAAATGTTCTCAAATATTCACAACTCGAGACAACGATTTCGACTTATGGTCTCGACTCGAGACCACGAAGATTTCGACTAAGGGCTTCAATCTTCACAACTCGAGACCATGGTTGCGACTCGAGACCTCATAAGAAATCGAGATCTCATAATTCACAGCAGTCGAGACCATGATTACGACTCGAGACACTGAGGTTGCGACTCGAGACCTTAGTGAGTCGAGACCTCATAATGATGAGTCGAGACTTGACTCGATATGTCACACCCCGAATTTCCACGTGTCACCGGTGGGCCCGGTGGGGGAGTTTCGTGACGTGGTTGGCAACATAATAGTCAAACAACACAATATTTAAATGCACAGCGGAAGCAAAGTATAGATTTAATTCAACCAAACGATATTGTAATATTAAGTATCACAAATAGTCGAATATAAATCCACAGGTAGATTAAATAAAAAGGAAACAATTGTTCAACAGTTTATGACATCCAAGCTGGCGAGACTTAATGTGGATGCTAGGAGACAAGCCAGCCTATTTCGCATAGTACCTGCACTTAACCTTTTTAAGAAAAATACGTCAGTTTACACTGGTAAATACAATCAACCGACTCATTTTGAAAAGAGTTTAAGAAAATGCATTTAAGGCACAAGGCACAAATAATATTTTATAACTTGGGATAATTATGTGAATATATAATACTTGTAAACGAATTACATGTTTCTTATGCGTTCAGTCGCCCGATCCGTAGACCCGGTTTAAGATCAATAGACACACCACATTAAAAATGAGACACAAACGGGTGTACGCCTACACCCGCGTGCTGAGGTCGTGGCCATTTCGTAAAATGATGCCAGGGATATCCGGGACATGGTCATTAACCCCCCAAAGGCTTTAAGCAACAAAACATTTCAAAACAGAGCATATCAATGATTTAACCTCTATTCGATTAAAGATTCAATGCTGGACCAAGCGGTATTTTATATACCGTACCCCAAGCCCGTATAGGGAAAATAAGTTAAAAGTATTTACCTGAGTAAGTATAGTTCAAAATCAGCGAGTGCGGGTATCTTTTACTGGTTCTCCTAATCTGGAACGAAGGTTTATAATAACCTATTAGAATCCTAACGGTCTTTAATTAAGCTTAAGCTTAGACCGGTTAGTTTTAAAGATACGGTTCGTACGCACGATTAAGCGAAGACCGGATAGAATGTGATTTAGACCCGACAAGTTTGAAGACTTGCTTAATATGGGTATATGATACACATTCTGGATTTTGAGATAAAACCGATAAGGTTTGACCCGTTTCGGCTAATTTATGTAAACTAGTTACATAAACCGAACCGAACGCGCATGAAGCGTAACGGGTATCCGTAAGAGTCCTAAACAGGTTTCCTAAGTTAACACGCCTTAATTAAGTTGTGATATCAGTAGGACATCACCCATGATGCCCAAAACGAGTTTAATCTCTTAATAAGCCCCGTAGGGGTATTTTAGTCATTTTAAAGATTATAAAAAGGATTAATTACGTTTCTGTGAACCGGGTCCGATTAAATCAGCAAAATAGTTTATTTTAACAGGTTAATACATTTGGTTATAAGTCTTATGAATCAAAATGGTTTTAAAGTCAAACTATGCGTATAATACGCGTATAAAGTCGTTTTAAGCGACGTACGGTTTAAAAATACGATTCTGAGTTTTCTGATCAAATAAACAGGCTCAAAACACTCTATTTAACTTTTAAAATCAGTAGCAATTGGATTGGCACCATTTGGACTTGTAAAACTCATTTTATAGCCGAAAAGGGTATATTCGGTATTTACCGAATTAAGGCGCTAATCCAAGCTTATGATCAGTTTAAAAATAATTAAAAATCTTGAAAAATCCCAAAAATATTATTTAACATCAGTGGTTAAAAGATTTGGTGTCAAAACTGAGCTTAGATAGGTTTTACGCTAATGGCGCCGATTAATTAATAAACATGCTTATAAATGCGCCATTAAGCATAACTCCTAATCTAGACTTCCGATTGACATGAAATTTTGCAGACATGTTCAATAATCAGTACTAAGGACTTTTGCACTTTTACATTTTCTAAAATCTCGTTTTATGGTCATAAGGGCATTACGGTCCATATTTAGGCGATTAACGGAAGCATCGGATGATTAGGGATTCGAGTGGTATAAACGCAGAGGCTTATACACACATGTAACTAGGTCCTAATGGAACCTTAAGGCATGTCTAAACTTATATAAATCGGGTCAGAACTGAGGTCAACGCAAAAGTCAAACTTTTGCGTCTTTCGACTCCGAATCGGTTCTAAACATAAAGTTGTCGAATCAAGCAAGCGTAGACAAGTTTTTATACTTATTTTCAGTTGGTAAGAATGATAAAATAGGCTATACGCCATTTACATCGCTAATCATGCATTAAACCAAACATAACAATTCTGTTGACTTTTTCGGAAGAAGTTTGACTCGGTAAACGACCTAGTTAGGATTCGAATTAGTGAGTGCCCTTTTAGGGGTTTATTAACCATATAAATACCAACTTATAACAACCTTTGATTCGACTAAACTCTGGACCGATTTTGATTTATCGAGAAGTCAAACCGTAGTTACGACGGTTTGATTTCTAGGCCATAATCTAAGCATAAATGAATTAGAGAAGGTTTAGGGTACTTACACACAACTAATGGATGATGGGAAAGCTTGGGACCTGCTTGTATGCTCTGGAAATGCTCAAAAGATGATATGTGCATGCATGTTGAAATATGTGACTTTTTATAACATCTTCAAACATCATGGATGATCAACAACTAAGTCTAGGGATGTTTCAATATTAACCACAAGTCCCCTACATGCTAAAAACCATCCTAGGCAGCCCATGGTTTCGAAAAAATGAGATTGGAGTCGGATACATGCATCTACAGGCTGCTGTGTTATTTTTCTGCAACTGCAGGTCGGAAGCGGCCCGCTTGGGCTTTTGTTAATCCTGATGCGGGCCGCCTGGCCCATCCGGATCAGGATTACTTGTTTCTTTAATTGCATTTTGGTCCCTGGGTCCCCCGAAAGGTCATTTTCACTCTGAATCTTGCATGTTAAGACTTTGTAATTTATTTATGGGGCTTTAATACCTATACCCACTTTGTTAAGTCTTCGGGTAACTTTGTGATCACCCGAAAAGCCCTAAATTTCAATGTTGACGATTCTAACCCCCTCACACGAATTTTATCACAACTTGCTCATACGATAACGAAACTTCATGAAAATTTTGTGGTACATTCTAGTGAGCATAATTAATCATTACAAAGCTTCGGGTTTGTCAAAAGGTCACTCAGAGGTATAACTTAAACATGTTGGCACATTTAACCCCTGTAGATTGTAATCTCTCACTTTCTTCCACAATTCGCTTCGTATGATCCATGATCTATTCGTTTAAGGTTATAAACATCGTGTAGAGTTATTGCAAAGTATATTTATTCATTGTTGACACTTTGAACCCTTATATTTACACAGTTTCACTGTACGTCAACTTTAGTCCTTCAAGACTATTCTTTCACACATTCATACTATGACACGTGTCAACACCTTATAGGACGTAAATTTTCGAGGTGTTACATCCTCACCCCCTTAAAATAAATCTCGACCCGAGATTTACTGAAACAAGTAAGGGTATTTTTCTTTCATCATGGATTCAACCTCCCACGTGAATTCGGGACCTCTTCGGGCATCCCATTTGACCTTTACAAAAGGTATATGCTTCCTTCGAAGCTTCCTCACCTGTCGATCTTCGATCGACAAAGGTTTTTCCACAAATTTCAAGCTCTCATCGATCTGCACATCTGTATAGGGTATAACCACTGATTCGTGAGCGAAACATTTCTTCAGATTGCAGATGTGGAACACATTGTGTATACTACTGAGCTCTTCAGGTAAGTTTAACTTGTAGGCAACTGACCCGACACGTTCGATAACCTCGAAGGGTCCTATGTATCTCGGGCTTAGTTTGCCTTTCTTACCAAACCGCATCACTCCTTTCCAGGGTGACACTTTAAGGAGGACTTTGTCACCTACTTCGAAGTGAAAATCCTTACGATTTGGATCAGCGTAAATCTTCTGCCTATTCCGGGCAGCTTGGAGATTGTTACGAATCTGGACAATCTTGTCCGTCGTTTCGAACACGATCTCTGGTCCTGATAACTGGACTTCTCCAACTTCCGCCCAACAAACAGGCGACCTACACTTTCTACCGTATAATGCCTCAAAAGGCGCAGCCTTTATGCTGGTATGATAGCTATTGTTGTAGGAGAATTCGATTAATGGCAGGTTCTTATCCCAGCTACCTCCCAAATCGATCGCACATGCTCGAAGCATGTCTTCCAACGTTTGAATAGTACGCTCACTCTGACCGTCAGTCTGTGGATGGTAAGCCGTACTAAAGTTCAAACGTGTGCCCAAAGATTGTTGGAAACTTTTCCAAAAATGTGATGTGTATCTAGTATCCCGGTCAGAGATAATAGCTACAGGTATGCCATGCAGAGCTACAATCTTATCAACGTACAATTGGGCTAACATATCGGAGCTGTAGGTCTCTTTAATAGGTAGGAAATGTGCTGACTTAGTCAGTCGGTCAACTATCACCCAGATGGTGTCATTTCCTTTCCTTGTCTTGGGTAACTTGGTGATAAAATCCATAGTTACCATTTCCCACTTCCAAGTAGGGAGTTCAGGCTGTTGTAGCAAACCTGACGGTTTTTGATGTTCTGCCTTCACTTGTGCACACGTCAAGCATTTAGCTACATAGGTAGCTACAGACTTCTTCAAGCCTATCCACCAATAATTTGCCCTAAGATCCTGGTACATTTTATCAGCTCCAGGATGAACAGAATATTTAGAGCTGTGGGCTTCCTGGAGGATAACATCTCGGAGTCCCCCATAAATTGGAACCCATATTCGTCCATTCAATCGAAGAATTCCATCCTTACTAAGAGATAACTGCTCCTCAGTTACTCCTAGCTTTTCATTAGGGTAGTTAGCTTCCAACACAGCTTCCTTCTGTGCAGCTAACAACCTTTCTATCAAGTTGTTCTTTATTTCCATGCTCTTGGCATTGATTCGGATGGGTTTCACCTTCTCCTTCCGACTCAAGGCATCGGCGACTACATTCGCCTTGCCGGGATGGTATCTTATTTCACAATCGTAATCATTCAGAGTTTCCATCCAACGGCGTTGCCTCATGTTCAAATCCTTCTGGTTGAACAGATGTTGAAGGCTTTTGTGATCAGAATAGATCACACATTTGATTCCATATAAGTAATGCCTCCACAGTTTTAGTGCGAATACAACGGCACCCAACTCCAAGTCGTGGGTGGTGTAATTCTTTTCGTGCACCTTTAACTGACGTGAAGCATAGGCAATGACTTTGCCTTTCTGCATAAGCACATATCCCATCCCGGTGTGTGATGCATCACAATAAACTACAAACTCCTCTATTCCATCAGGCAAAGTTAGTACTGGAGCATTGCTCAACTTTTGTTTCAGAATATCGAAGGATTCCTGCTGCTTAGGACCCCAGTCAAACTTAATCTTCTTTCGTGTCAGCGAAGTCAGGGGTGCAGCAATCCTTGAGAAGTTTTCGATAAATCGCCTATAATATCCTGCCAAACCCAGGAAGCTACGAATTTCTGTAGGCGTCTTTGGCTCGTGCCAATTCATGACGGCTTCAACTTTAGCGGGATCTACTTGGATACCACGCTCGCTAACAACATGCCCAAGAAATTGGACTGCTCGAAGCCAGAATTCACACTTCGAGAACTTGGCATAGAGCTTTTCTTTATGAAGTAGTTCCAGAATGCAATGAAGATGCTTCTCGTGATCAGCTTGGTTCTTTGAGTAGATGAGAATGTCGTCGATGAAGACGATGACGATTTTATCTAGGTGCGGCTTGCAAACGCGATTCATGAGATCCATGAATGCGGCCGGTGCATTAGTGAGCCCGAAAGGCATCACTAGGAACTCGTAATGACCATAACGAGTCCTAAATGCTGTTTTGTGCACGTCTTCATCTCTAACCTTCAATTGATGGTAGCCTGACCTTAAGTCAATCTTTGAGAAGAAACTCGCCCCTTGAAGTTGATCAAACAGATCGTCGATTCTGGGCAAAGGATACCTATTCTTGATAGTAACCTTATTAAGCTCGCGGTAGTCGATGCACAGACGCATCGATCCATCCTTCTTCTTAACAAATAAAACCGGTGCTCCCCAAGGAGACGAACTAGGTTTGATGAAACCTTTGTCTAGCAATTCATCTAGCTGCGTTCTCAATTCCTTCATTTCTGTTGGTGCCAACCTATAAGGCGCCCTTGCAACTGGTGCTGATCCAGGAATAATGTCAATTCTGAATTCCACTTGCCTATCTGGTGGCAAACCAGGTAGTTCTTCAGGAAAAACTTCGGGGTATTCAGAAATGACTGGGATATCTCCAATCTTGGGCTTCGGCTCATCTATAATCACTTGCGCCATGTAGATGACACAACCTTTCTTTAAACACTTAGAGTCCTTGAGTATAGACATTTTCTCGGGTAGCCCATACTGTGTATCTCCCTGGATAGTAAGTGATTCTCCAGACGGAGTCTTGATCATCACTCGCTTCTTATTGCAAACAATCTGGGCCTGGTTATGAGATAACCAGTCCATACCTAATACTATGTCAAAGCCGGCTAACTTAAAGGGAAGTAAGGACAAAGGAAAAGAGTGATTCCTAATGGATATAAAACATCCATCTAATAAGGTTGAAGCGGTTTCTAAAGTTCCATCTGCTAGTTCCACCTCATACTTCACACTTAAGTTCTTAACAGGTAGTTTTAATAATTCACAAAACTTATTATCTACAAACGACTTATCAGCGCCTGAATCAAATAACACTCTCGCATAAACATCATTTACGAGAAAGGTACCTGTTATCACGTTATCGTCCTTGACGGCTTCCTTAGCATCCATTCTGAAGACCCTCGCATTGGTCTTCTTCCCCTCTTCATTCTTCCTTGTAAATTTTGGGCAGTTGGATTTGATATGCCCCTTTTCATTGCAACTATAACACGTTGCATCCTTTATTTTCTTGCACTCCAGGGTCTTATGTTCCGTAGACTTGCAAATCCCACAAGGCCTCGGCTGGTATTGGGATTTTGAGTCAAGTCTGCACTTTCCAAAATGGTGCTTTCTGCAAATTTTACATCTGGGTTTTTCACCCGACTGCTGACCATCTTTCTTAAATCCTGACCCCTTCTTAGAGTCATTGTTTCCCTTCTGCTTCTTATCTGAACGTCGTGAGTTGTCGTCCTCACGCTTCCTTTTCTCGGTATCAGTTTTCCTTAGTGACCTCAGCCTGACAGCATCTGAGGTCAGAGACAACGATATGTCCGTTACTGACCGAAAAGTGGTTGGTCTGGAGGCCTTTACACTTGCTTTGATCTCCGGTTCCAAACCCCCGATAAAACGAGCTATACGTTTAGGCTCTGGAGTCACCAAATAAGGGACCAACCTTGACAAGGTATTGAAAGTAGTAAGGTAGGCCTGACAGTCCAGGTTTTTCATGACCAGCGCCAGGAAGTCAGATTCAATTCTCTCAACCTCATGTTGAGGGCAGAAATTTTCCTTGATCAGTGCCATGAACTGTTCCCAGGTCATGTTGTATAACGGGACTTTCCCTGTGGCCTGGATCAAAGATCTCCACCAGGCTAAGGCTTCTCCTTTGAAAGACTGTGAGACAAACTTCACAATATCCCGATTATGGCAACCACTAATATCCACCACAGTATCCATTTCATCCATCCACGTCATGCAATCAACAGCTCCTTTTTCCCCATTGAAGTCTCTGGGTTTGCATGACACGAAGTATTTATAGGTGCAACCCCTATTACGAGGTTCTTGGTTCTGTAGAACTCTTTGGGATGGATTACTCCTTTGATTCGAGGAGTGGTGAGAATTACTGTTGTGGGCAGTGTGGGTCCTGGAGGGTGTTCTAGTGTGTGATGCAGTATGGGTCCTCGTACGGGTACCACTTGATCCATGGTTTTGTCTATCCATAGCTCTATTAACCGCATTGTCTATCATAGCTTGCAACTCTGCACCTGCTACGTTAACTTGGGCATTTTCATTCACTATCCCTGGGTGACTGTTGACCTCGTTTGAGTCTGCCATGTATCTAGAACTGTCACATATCGACAACAATTTATTGGTGAGTTTATTATAAAATTTTCTTTTATGGCAATTTGTTAACCGTGGTAAACGTAGACCAAATATGGTTAATTTATTACTCACATAAATTTAGGATTTCTAAGATAATTTATCCTAATTATAAAACAATAACAGTTTTATTAGCACATAAGGCCTAGTCACAGGGACAATTTAGATTTTTAAGCTATGATTTCAGAGAATCAAAGCATGTAGGTTTGAACAAAGTTCATTACCTTTATCAGACAGGGTCACAGACTAATACTGTCTTTTGTCTCGTATGAAAATGAGAAAGGCCCGTAGGCATTCCATTACCAATGGATGGTAAAAAGAACTAATCATAATTATTAATGATTTAACCCATGATTCAGAGATCATTAAATTGGGTCAGGAATCTTTTAAAGAATCCTTATATATAATGACGTGTGTGATTTTAACGAATCACTGCTGCCAGGAGTGTTAACATGTTTTCAGATGTTAACTGAGATTGGAATCTTTTATACAGGTCTTACCATTTTGGCCAAGTCTTATAATGACATGTAGGCTAGGTTTTACCTTTAAGATCCTTAATTGATTTAATAGGCAGATCATTTACAAAAGGAATGATGTTATTTTTTGTTTATTTCATGTATAATATATAAATGCATAAATGACAAAAATAAAATTTCCAAACTTAACATTCCATTATAATTTACAAATAATACATTTTTGCCCTAAACGGGTCTTTTACAATCACTTGCCCTCGCAGGAGCTATACATATAATACATGTCCTCACAGGGACGGTCTACAAAAGTAAATGTCCACACAGGGACTACTAGAGACAAGTCCACACAGGGACTAAGTACAAAGGTAGATGTCCACGCAGGGACTACATACACACATAAATAAATGTCCACGTAGGGACTTGATTTAAACAAGGAAATACAATATTACATATGGGGATTTAACGATCCCTTTTCTTCTTTCCCTTCAGCAAATCAGCTAAACCACTCATGAATCCTTGGTTCTTCTTACGCTCTCTCTGGAGGTCTCGCTCAACCCTATCCAACCTATGACGGAGCTCCACCTGATCAGGAGGAGGAACCCGTGGTGGCTGATGCTGAAATGGTGGCTGAGTAGGTACTTGATATCCATAAGCTGGATGTCCCATTCCCCAAGGGGTTCCATATGGACCCTCAGGGTTTTGGGCATAGTAGTTTGCTGCCACTAGGTATGGGTCGGCCTCGGCATAGTTATAGTTATGGTATGATGGCGGTCCGTAAGGGTTGTAAGCTGCCGGGGCAGTATAAGCAGGGATTTGGTGGCCAAAACCCGGTGATGGTGGTGCAATAGGTGCCGAATTCACCTCCGAAACTGGAACTGAAGGTCCTCCCATATGTGGGCCTTCATATATAGGCGGGTAGTGGCTGCCGCTAGAATGTTGAGGGGTGGTGATATGAACTCCCCCTGGTCGTACTGATATCCGCGCGCCAGTCCTCCTACGTCTCGGGGGTTCTGGAGGCTCTACAAAAACTGGTGGCGGTGGAGGCGGTGGCGTGACTGCCTCAAAATGGGGATCCCCAGAGGGATCTTGTTGCTGCTGTTGCTGCTGCGGGGTATGGTGAGACGGTGTATGGTGAGATGGTGTATGGTGAGACGGTGTATGGTGAGACGGTGTATGGTGAGACGGTGTATGGTGAGACGGTGAGTGTTCAGATGGGGTATAATACCACTCACACCGTTCGAACCGTGCCATGTGACTATCCGGACCCTGATATGGTGTTCCATGAAAAGACGAACCGTCTGATATCACGAAAGGATGGTTAAAGGATCCGGTTGAAGCCTCGACGGGATCTGTGTCCTCGTCCATATCCTGATCACCAGAAAAGTGATCCTCCGGCCCTAGTGGGTTAAAGCCCACTTGTTCTGGTAGATACTCTGCTGGGTTAAACTGACCCTGAAATACCGGAGTAGGATCGCCGAATGAATTGTGCGCCGGAGATTACTGTTGCTGGTCGTGGGGCTCATTCTCTGACTGAGGCCCAAAGGAGTGCTGATATGAAGGCGTTGAAACATGTGATGTGGATCGCCTGGCAAGCTCCTCATAAACCCTCCAAGGTTCGTCATGATTGTGACCTCTTGTAGAAGAATTAGATCGTCGATGCGAAGGACCTGCCTCATGGTCGTTAGGCGCGCTAACTCGCCCTCTTCCCAGTCCTCTGAATCTTGGCGGCATTGTTAACCTGTTAATATAAATAAGGTAACACCAAGGAAAAATAATAAAGGACAAAATTTAAAATTTTAAAATAAAACATTTTCGGATTATTCCTAAGTTCTTTGTCTAGACTCGAAGATTTAGAAATGTGCAATTGTGTCATTGAGATTAAACACAAAAGGCTAGTGTTTAATTCACTCAATGTTGGCTCTGATACCAACCTGTCACACCCCGAATTTCCACGTGTCACCGGTGGGCCCGGTGGGGGAGTTTCGTGACGTGGTTGGCAACATAATAGTCAAACAACACAATATTTAAATGCACAGCGGAAGCAAAGTATAGATTTAATTCAACCAAACGATATTGTAATATTAAGTATCACAAATAGTCGAATATAAATCCACAGGTAGATTAAATAAAAAGGAAACAATTGTTCAACAGTTTATGACATCCAAGCTGGCGAGACTTAATGTGGATGCTAGGAGACAAGCCAGCCTATTTCGCGTAGTACCTGCACTTAACCTTTTTAAGAAAAATACGTCAGTTTACACTGGTAAATACAATCAACCGACTCATTTTGAAAAGAGTTTAAGAAAATGCATTTAAGGCACAAGGCACAAATAATATTTTATAACTTGGGATAATTATGTGAATATATAATACTTGTAAACGAATTACATGTTTCTTATGCGTTCAGTCGCCCGATCCGTAGACCCGGTTTAAGATCAATAGACACACCACATTAAAAATGAGACACAAACGGGTGTACGCCTACACCCGCGTGCTGAGGTCGTGGCCATTTCGTAAAATGATGCCAGGGATATCCGGGACATGGTCATTAACCCCCCAAAGGCTTTAAGCAACAAAACATTTCAAAACAGAGCATATCAATGATTTAACCTCTATTCGATTAAATATTCAATGCTGGACCAAGCGGTATTTTATATACCGTACCCCAAGCCCGTATAGGGAAAATAAGTTAAAAGTATTTACCTGAGTAAGTATAGTTCAAAATCAGCGAGTGCGGGTATCTTTTACTGGTTCTCCTAATCTGGAACGAAGGTTTATAATAACCTATTAGAATCCTAACGGTCTTTAATTAAGCTTAAGCTTAGACCGGTTAGTTTTAAAGATACGGTTCGTACGCACGATTAAGCGAAGACCGGATAGAATGTGATTTAGACCCGACAAGTTTGAAGACTTTCTTAATATGGGTATATGATACACATTCTGGATTTTGAGATAAAACCGATAAGGTTTGACCCGTTTCGGCTAATTTATGTAAACTAGTTACATAAACCGAACCGAACGCGCATGAAGCGTAACGGGTATCCGTAAGAGTCCTAAACAGGTTTTCTAAGTTAACACGCCTTAATTAAGTTGTGATATCAGTAGGACATCACCCATGATGCCCAAAACGAGTTTAATCTCTTAATAAGCCCCGTAGGGGTATTTTAGTCATTTTAAAGATTATAAAAAGGATTAATTACGTTTCTGTGAACCGGGTCCGATTAAATCAGCAAAATATTTTATTTTAACAGGTTAATACATTTGGTTATAAGTCTTATGAATCAAAATGGTTTTAAAGTCAAACTATGCGTATAATACGCGTATAAAGTCGTTTTAAGCGACGTACGGTTTAAAAATACGATTGTGAGTTTTCTGATCAAATAAACAAGCTCAAAACACTCTATTTAACTTTTAAAATCAGTAGCAATTGGATTGGCACCATTTGGACTTGTAAAACTCATTTTATAGCCGAAAAGGGTATATTCGGTATTTACCGAATTAAGGCGCTAATCCAAGCTTATGATCAGTTTAAAAATAATTAAAAATCTTGAAAAATCCCAAAAATATTATTTAACATCAGTGGTTAAAAGATTTGGTGTCAAAACTGAGCTTAGATAGGTTTTACGCTAATGGCGCCGATTAATTAATAAACATGCTTATAAATGCGCCATTAAGCATAACTCCTAATCTAGACTTCCGATTGACATGAAATTTTGCAGACATGTTCAATAATCAGTACTAAGGACTTTTGCACTTTTACATTTTCTAAAATCTCGTTTTATGGTCATAAGGGCATTACGGTCCATATTTAGGCGATTAACGGAAGCATCGGATGATTAGGGATTCGAGTGGTATAAACGCAGAGGCTTATACACACATGTAACTAGGTCCTAATGGAACCTTAAGGCATGTCTAAACTTATATAAATCGGGTCAGAACTGAGGTCAACGCAAAAGTCAAACTTTTGCGTCTTTCGACTCCGAATCGGTTCTAAACATAAAGTTGTCGAATCAAGCAAGCGTAGACAAGTTTTTATACTTATTTTCAGTTGGTAAGAATGATAAAATAGGCTATACGCCATTTACATCGCTAATCATGCATTAAACCAAACATAACAATTCTGTTGACTTTTTCGGAAGAAGTTTGACTCGGTAAACGACCTAGTTAGGATTCGAATTAGTGAGTGCCCTTTTAGGGGTTTATTAACCATATAAATACCAACTTATAACAACCTTTGATTCGACTAAACTCTGGACCGATTTTGATTTATCGAGAAGTCAAACCGTAGTTACGACGGTTTGATTTCTAGGCCATAATCTAAGCATAAATGAATTAGAGAAGGTTTAGGGTACTTACACACAACTAATGGATGATGGGAAAGCTTGGGACCTGCTTGTATGCTCTGGAAATGCTCAAAAGATGATATGTGCATGCATGTTGAAATATGTGACTTTTTATAACATCTTCAAACATCATGGATGATCAACAACTAAGTCTAGGGATGTTTCAATATTAACCACAAGTCCCCTACATGCTAAAAACCATCCTAGGCAGCCCATGGTTTCGAAAAAATGAGATTGGAGTCGGATACATGCATCTACAGGCTGCTGTGTTATTTTTCTGCAACTGCAGGTCGGAAGCGGCCCGCTTGGGCTTTTGTTAATCCTGATGCGGGCCGCCTGGCCCATCCGGATCAGGATTACTTGTTTCTTTAATTGCATTTTGGTCCCTGGGTCCCCCGAAAGGTCATTTTCACTCTGAATCTTGCATGTTAAGACTTTGTAATTTATTTATGGGGCTTTAATACCTATACCCACTTTGTTAAGTCTTCGGGTAACTTTGTGATCACCCGAAAAGCCCTAAATTTCAATGTTGACGATTCTAACCCCCTCACACGAATTTTATCACAACTTGCTCATACGATAACGAAACTTCATGAAATTTTTGTGGTACATTCTAGTGAGCATAATTAATCATTACAAAGCTTCGGGTTTGTCAAAAGGTCACTCAGAGGTATAACTTAAACATGTTGGCACATTTAACCCCTGTAGATTGTAATCTCTCACTTTCTTCCACAATTCGCTTCGTATGATCCATGATCTATTCGTTTAAGGTTATAAACATCGTGTAGAGTTATTGCAAAGTATATTTATTCATTGTTGACACTTTGAACCCTTATATTTACACAGTTTCACTGTACGTCAACTTTAGTCCTTCAAGACTATTCTTTCACACATTCATACTATGACACGTGTCAACACCTTATAGGACGTAAATTTTCGAGGTGTTACACGATATCTCACTTGAGATCTCATAACTGAGTCGGGATCTCACTCGAAACCTCATTATTTTAGGCTGTTTAAATAATTGGTTTTTGTAATTACTTAGTTAATTAATCAGAATTAGATAATGTTTTACAAAACAAAATGGCTTAACTTGAATGAGCTTTTGATGTATCATTTCTGGCCAAAGCTGATTTGATACGTCTACTTATCATCCAAGTATTACGAAAGCTATGTTAAGTGTGCATCATAAACATGAATGCCTTAATACCTGGCCAAAGCTGATTTAATTCCTTCATAGATGGCATACTTAACAAGTGCATAACTAAAGTGATTGTCTCAATTTCTGGCCAAAGCTGATTTGTTACAATCATTTTGCACACATGCTTAAATGATTACACTTCTGGCCAAAGCTGATTTGTTTTTGTTTAAGTAGAATTTTAACTAAGTCTATTATTTTGATGTTAGTAATAGACAATATCACAGCTTCATAATGTAAAATGGTCATTATTTATGCCTGCCTTAGTTTAACGTGCCCTTAGATCACATTAGGACTTCTTCCTTAGTATCATAACTTACTCATCTTATTTCCACTAGCAGCGCCCAATTGCGGGATTCCACCTTTGACTGGTGATAACTTTGCTGCATGGAAGGATGCTCTCATGCTTACGCTTGGGCTGCTGGACTTTGACTATGCTCTAAGAGAGGATAAGCCAGCGGACCTCACTCAACAAAGTACTGCAGCTCAGCAGTTGACTCATGAAAAGTGGACTAGGTGTAACCGCATGTCTCTCATGTTCATGAAGCAGTCCATAAGCAATGCAATTAGAGGAGCCATTCCTGATTCTGAAGATGCTAAAACTTACTTGGCTTCTGTGGAGGCGCAGTTCAAGGGGACGTCTAAAGCACACGCTAGTACTCTTATTCTCAAGTTGGTGACGACTAAGTATGATGGGAGGAGCGGCATTCGCGAGCACATCATGATGATGAATGACATGGCCAATAAGCTGAAAGGGCTGGAAATGGAAATCAGTGATGGTTTCCTTGTTCATTTCATCATTACTTCGCTTCTTTCGTCATTTGAAGCATTCAAGATCAATTACAACACTCAGAAGAACAAAATGGACGATGAGTGAGCTGGTCGCCATGTGCGTACAAGAGGAAGAGCGTATGAGGATGGATCGCACTACCGATGTTGCTAACTTCACCACCTCCAACTCTAAGAAAAGGAAGAACAATCATCAGAGGAAGGATGCTTCTAAAGTCCAAAGGCCTAATCCAAATACAAGTGCACCATCCAGCTCTAAAAACTCCTTAGGCAGAATCCACTGCAAGTTCTGCAAAAAGGCAGGACACATGCAGAAGGAATGCCCTGACTTTAAGGAGTGGCTGGCTAAGAAAGGTAACGATTATTTTATGATACTTGAGTCCTATAATTTAAGTGTTCCTGCTAATTCTTGGTGGTTTGATTCTGGTTCTATGGTTCATGTTACCAATTCAACTTAGGGATTCCTTACAATCCGGAAGCTGGAAAGAAACCAAAGAACGCTTAAGGTTGGGGATGATCGAGAATTAAAAGTGAAGGCCATTAGAACATTACAATTATTTATGAAAACTAGTTTATGTATTAAACTTTATGATACCTTATATGTTCCTGAGGTAACTCGGAACCTTGTATCAGGACCAAAGTTAGACATGGACGGTTTTATTGTTTCCCATGGTCATCGCAAACTCTCTATCCTCTATGATTATGTTCTTTATGGTACTGGTATTTTGGATGGTGGTCTCTATAGATTAGAACTAGATGATAATTTTTTCAAATCTTTGTTGTCATATAACATTAATGAATCACTCACAAAGATGAAAGAGAAACGAGACTTAGAGTCTTCATCCATGTTGTGGCATCAGCGTTTAGGCCACATCTCAAGAGAACGATTAAATCGTCTCGTAAAGGATGAAGTCTTACCTCCTCTCGATTTCTCTGATTTTGGAACATGTGTCAAATGTCTTAAAGGTAAAATGACATTAGCGAATAAGAAAGGTGCCACTAGGAGCTCTAATTTATTAGAACTCATTCATACTGATATTAGTGGTCCTTACCAAATCGCTGGCATAACAGGACATACTTCATTTATCACTTTTATTGATGATTATTCTCGTTACATGTACTTGTATCTTAATAAGGAAAAGTCTGAATCTCTTACAACTTTTAAAGATTATAAGGCTGAAGTTGAAAAGCAATTAGATCGTCAGATTAAAGTTGTGAGATCAGATAGAGGCGGTGAATATTATGGAAGACATACTGATGTGGGTCAAGCTCCTGGTCCATTTTATGAGTTTTGTAAGGGCCAGGGGATTGTGAACCAATACACCATGCCTGGTACACCTCAGCAGAACGGTGTCGCTGAACGAAGAAACCGTACTCTTATGAACATGGTGCGCAGTATGTTAGCCAACACTAATTTACCATTATTCCTCTTGTCACACCCCAACCGATGGTGGAAACATCGGAGTGAGACGAAATAGATTGCTCGAGAAATCATAACACTAATAATTGTGCAAGTATTTAAATAATAAAATTTCATTTCGTTTCTAAAGAATCAATTACAAGGATTTGAAACAATTATAACAACATGAATAATGAAATACAATACAATAATAATACAAAATTTAAAGTGTGTATCTAAGCATCCTACTAGATTCCATGCATCACCGACATCATCTCTAAACCTGTAACATGTTTTAAAAGCATAGTTTAATACAAAGGTATTGGCGAGTACACGAGTTTTAGACTCGTGGCATATGTACAAAAAGGTATTTTCAATCCAACATAGCATTTGGTATACAAGGTCAAACTATCATGCATAACTAAAAGTCAAACCCAAGTGTCCACTAGTATAATAGCATCCCTCGATGTAGCAACATCGAGACCGTAAAGTATGAATAATAGCATCCCTCGATATAACAATATCGAGACCGTAAAGAATATAACTTAACAAAACCCCGTCGGGTGGTGTGCTACTCCTATAGCGCTATAATTGTTAAGGCGGGTTAACAAGTAGTATGAATTCTAGCATGAACTTAAGCATAACAGAGCATGTATAAGGATTGATTGAATAAAACATGTTTGTGAATCGTGCATTTTTAACAAGTAAAACATGTTGCACCCAAAGTGTACTAAAAGGAAAAATGGGTCAAATGTACTCACATTGGTTGCGTATGAGAATTCCTTGAATTATCGCACGAGTAAAGCATGTTTGTAAGATTAAATATATTATGTTTAATATTTAATCTAGTAGCCATTATAATCATTTACATAATATAGATCAAAATATATAATAACCTATTAAATAATTAGTTGGTAATTGTTGATGGATCATATTACCCTTATTAACTAATTAGGTTTCCTCTTGGGTGCTTATATAAGGAGAATTATGTAGAGGTTAAAGGGTTACACAGTTTACACACTTAGACATAACCCAATAAGCATAACGTCACAATCGACCTCTTCTCCATAATCAAACTCCCTTATTCGGTTCTCATAATCACCATCATCAGTCAGCACCCTAAGGAGGAACCAGATCACACTGACAACTATGTCTAACTCGATGGCATCATCTATCACTGGATTCTCCACTGCACTGTCTGCTGTAACAAGTATGTTTTAATGTTTTCCATTATGTTTAAACAGAACTGAACCAACACAACTTGGGTCACCTCCCGGGTTGAACCAAATTACCCAATCCCACGCTCAAATCAACTTGGGTCCGAAACCCGTATCCATGAAACAATCCGGGTTTGGGACACCTCCGAAACCCATAAAACTTTATAGTGGTGTGAGACAAAGACACTGGGGAAAATGGGTAGCGGAGATCCGTTTACCCAAGAACCGTACTCGGCTTTGGCTGGGTACTTTTGACGCGGCTGAGGAAGCCGCGCTGGCTTATGACCACGCGGCTTACAAGCTGCGTGGCGAGAACGCGCGGCTCAACTTTCCTCAGCTTCGTCATAACTGGCTCGGTGGCGGCTTCAAGCCGCTTCACTCTTCCGTTGACGCCAAGTTACAGGAGATTTGTCGGATCTTGTCGGAGGGTAAAAGCGTTGACCGGTGTAAAAAGTCAACGCGGTCGTCGGCAAAGTCACAAACCCCGGTGGCGCAGTCGGAGGCGGCGGCGGCGGCTGAAAGCTCCGATAGTGGTTCCGGCAGCTCATCGCCGTCGGCTGAGCTGACGTTTGCGGCTGAGGAGAGCGCGTGGTGCGACGCGGATAATTTTTCGCTTGAGAAATATCCGTCGTATGAGATTGATTGGGGTTCTATCTAGTGTGGTTGTTTAGTTTTGTTATTTTATTACAGCTGGGTATATTTGTAATTTTGTAGGTGGGTAGGGTCGTTTCTGCAATCGAGTTTGGTGTACCTATTTGCACACCATTTTGCCTATTGGCACACCAAAAAGTTGTTTTTTGTCTTATATGCAAACCCTGTAGTGTTGAGCTGTGGACAAAGCGTGGCGTTTTGGTCCGATCAACCAGACAAAGACTGACGGGTGTCTGACGGGTCTGTTGACCGGACCAAAACGCCGAGCTTTGGCCGTGTTTTGGTCATGTCAACCAGACAAAAGACTGACACCCGGTCTGGTTGACAGGACCAAAACGCGACCAAAGCTAGGCGTTTTGGTCCGGTCAACAGACCCGTCAGACACCCGTCAGTCTTTGTCTGATTGACCGGACCAAAACGCCGCGCTTTGGCCACAGCTCGATACTGCAGGGTATGCACATAAGACAAAAACCAACTTTTTGGGTTGGCTATCTACACACTTGGTGTGTAGATAGTTTGAGCCTTTTGGTATTGCAGGGCTTTGAGACTTCTTCCTATGTGTGTAAAGTTAATTTGGCTTGTGGTTTTTTCTTGGCCAAATTATTTTGTAATTTGTATATTTTTAGTGTATTTTTCTGGTAAATTTTATTGTATGAAGTTTATTTTAGTGGTAACTAGGTTAGAATCCCGTGTATTACACAGGTTGAATAAATGTAATTTTATATATTAAATAATAAAAAAGTTATATCTTTATGAACCCCTATATTGTACGGGTTAAATAAATGTAATTTTATATATCAAATAATAAAAATAGTTATATCTTTAAAAACTATGTGTATTACACAGATTAAATAAATGTAATTTTGTATACTAAAAACATCGTATCTTTAAAAAAAACCCGTGTATAATCGGGTTAAACAAATCTACCAAATAATAAAAATGTTACATCCTTAAAAACCCCGTATGTTACACGTGTTGAATAGATCTAAAAAGAGTTATACCTTTAAAAACCATGTGTATTACACATATTAAATAAATGTAATTTTGTATATTAAATACTAAAAACGTCGTATCTTTAAAAAATCCGTGTATAGTCGAGTTGAAAAATCTAACAAATAATAAAAAAAAATTGTATCCTTAAAAGCCCCATGTATTACACGTGTTGAATAAATCTAATTTTACATAGCAAATGATAAAAAGTTATATCATTAAAAACTTCGTGTATTACACGTGTTATATAAATGTAACTTTGTATAGTAAATAATAAAAAAAGTTATATTTTTAAAAACCCCGCGTTTTACACGAATAAATATAATTTTGTATACAAATTAATAAAAAAAGTTATATTTTTAATAAATTGGGATAACATATAATATTAATTTATTATTTATATGTACCTATACTAATAAAGGAAAATCTTTTTGTACACGTGTCACTCTCTGGTGCCTCCTCCCTTTTAATAATAGTATTACATATTAATTTTATACACAAAATATAATATAATATTAATTAATATAGTTAGAGATAAACATCTAAATTCAAATTTAATTAATAATTATCTATAACAAATACAAGGAGTTAATTGCCAAAATCGTCCCTGATGTTTGGGCAGGTTTGCCATTTTCGTCCAAAATGACATTTTTGTACCGAATTGCCCCAAACGTTTGTAACTTTTTGCCATTTTCATCCAAACCACTAACTTAGTTTATTTTTTCTGTTAAGTTGAGGATATTTGGATGAAACTGGCAAATATAAAACTACAGGGATGATTTTGGCAATTTACTCAAACTATTTATTTAATTAATTTTGTTACATATATAATAAAAATAATATACATGCAATTTTTATATGAAAAAAAAATAATAGCTTAATTTGTCACATATTTTTTATAAATTTTCATCCAACCACTAACTAATTTAATTTTTCTATTAAGGCGAAGGATGTTTATAAACTAAGACAAATTAAATTCTAATTTTTTATATAGATCAGTTTTATAAAAATAAAATCTATTTAAACCTCTAAATTTTATAAAACTAAAATGCTAGTGACCTTATTGAAAAAGGGTCAAATAAAAAAATCTTATCATATGTACCAAGTTTGTAATTCATCTTCTACTCTTTTAAATTCGCTCCTAAGGAAAAACAGAAGCCAGTGCCCCCCTATCAAACAACGTATCGTTACCAAACCTTAAAATTACCCACCAAATTGTAATTATAATACTATGAACCAAAAGTTTCTTTACTCAAGCCACTCTAAATAAGTATTAGTTAGTTACCCTTATAATCTTAATTAAATAAATATTTTATTTCTACCAACATATTTTGGCAATTAACTCCAAATATAAATGTATCAAATAATATAATAAGTATAATATTATTTAATATAGTTAGAGATCAAACGTATAATTTCAAATTTAATTAATAGTAAATTACTTTTTGAGTCCCTATGTTTTAGTGGTTTTAACCACTTGAATCCAAAATCAAAAAGTTTAACACCTTGAGCAGTGCCGGACTCAGGATTTTTTCCATGGGGGTGCGGAACATTTTTAAAAATTTTAGGGCCCTAGGTATATAAGTAAAAAAATCGGTTCGTATCGGGTCGGGTCGGGTCAACGAACATCAAACTAAATTTATATAATCATCAAAAACATGTCAAACCTTGTTACAAATATAATTAAAATGTCGACATGCTACGGATTTTAATTTTTTGAAATCTATTCAAAACATCATCTAAAACTAATTTTTTAAGCAATTCTTTCTCTATATAACATAAGTTTATCGCTCCATAACATAATGTTTCAATTTTAAGTTTAATTTTCAACTATTCAAGCCCTAGAAATCATAACGTAAGTTGTAATCACCCTAAAAATATATAAACAACATAATCACCCTAAAAATATATAAACAACATAATCACCCTAAAAATCATCTAAACAACCATAAACAACGTCAAAACACACAAAATTTCAAACCTATCTAACAACTTTATTACCTTTTTTTCTCCTATAATATCAACCAAAATCATCAAAATAACAAAGAAACTTACCCGTGTTCGGATTCCGGTTAGATTTGGTGTCAAACGACGGTGGTATGGTGGCTGATTACGGTGGTTGCCGGCTGCTGGATTGTTGTCGCTGGGTGATGTTGTTCGTTGGCAGTGCAGGGACGCAAGAGAGAGAGAGAGAGAGCGGGAGAGAATTTCTAAAGGTTTTGGGCTTTAATTATTTTATTATAGTTTGAAATATTGTTGGGTTTGGTTAATGGGCTAAGACTTAGTGGGCTAGCTAGTTAGGAAATTTTTTTTTTTTTGGAAGAAAGTTTATTTATAGATTTGTTAGGAATTATAAGTGGGTAAAGGTATGAGTATTTGGGTTTAGTTAGTTAGGTGTTAAAAGTTATATAATTTAGGTAGTAATTTTTTTTTAAATAAGAGTTTACTAAAAAAAATTTAAAATATAAATTGATAACACTTTTTACCTAAGGGGCGAGGACGAAAAATTCCAAAGGGTGCGAACGGGATTTTCGACGGAACTTAGCACTAAATTTTTTTTCCCGGGGGTGCGCCCGCCCACCTTGGGCTGGGCTTGGGTCCGCCCATGACCTTGAGTCTCTAACTGCTCATTCACACCCTCTGTAAAAAATTCAAAAAACCTTTTGTAAGGTTGAGTTCTCTAAGTTCTTACAACTCGTAAAAGTTTTTATTTTACCCTAACCATTTATATTTGTTAAGATAAAATATAGTATTTGAATATAAACAATAATTGCTAATAAAGTATCAAATCACATGTACAAGTAACGAAAATATAACTGTTCTTTTGTTTTACTAATTTATCTAAATAAGTCATTTCATTAATAAGGATTATATGCAAGTTTATAATTTACATTTTTCGTCATTCAACCCGTGTAATACACGGGGTTGTAAGCTAGTATTTAATATAAGATAAGTAGGAAAGAGAGGTATTTGTTTTAAAAATATATTAAATTAACAATTTAGATTTGTGGATAATATTTTATTAAAGTATGATAAGATTCAATATTAATTTATTATTTATTTAATTAGTTAATATAAGATAAGTATAGATTTAAGGATACTTCTATGAAAGATATGTGTCCAAAACTTGGTTTCTTTTATTATAGTAGATACACTACAAGAAATTTGGTTCTTTACCAACACATAGTTTATGTGGGAAAAAGCATATAATGCGTTGTTAGTTTTCTTTACCTACACATAAAATAAGTGTAATGATTTGTAGGCTCATGACTGTGAATATAGGTCATTATCCACACATAAGTTATATGTAGGCATGGGTGGGAGTTGGCTACAAAGTTCATTTTTCCTACAAAGTGTAAAAAGCCATAAAACACCATAATGTCAAGAATAAAATACCCTCAAAACCCACAAATAACATAGTGAAGATTACTAAAAGACCATATTTGTGGGTTTTGTGTTGTGTTTTGGATTATAAGGCTTTGATTATCGAATGACTAACATTAGTGTGTTTTATGTTGATTATCATGTTGTGTTTTATATTCATAGTTGTATGATGGTGTGTTTGAAGTATTTAAGGACTGTTAGGGTTTGGATATTGTGTTTTAGTGATCTTCGCTATGTTATTTGTGGGTTTGAGTGTGTTTTATAGCTGAAATTGTAGTGTTTTATGACTTTGTACACTTTGTAGGAAAATGGACTTTGTAGCCGAACCCCACCCATGTAGGCATATAGCAAGCTATACCTACACATATATGTGTGGATAAAATCCATTTATTTGTGTGGTTAAAAGTACAACAATTTGTTTAGAAGACATCTGACGTGGCAGCTGACGTGGAATCCGACGTGGCAGCTGACATGGCATCCAACGTGGCATCTGACGTGGCATCCGACATGGCAGTTGACATGGCATGAATATATGTGTGGGTAAAAGTAATCTTATGTGTAGGTAAAAGTAGTATTATGTGTAGGTAAATGTTGAAGATGTGTAAGTATTGATCTTAATTTGTGTTGAAAAAAAACGTTGATGTGCTGGTAAATATATTTTAAAATGTAGACATTAACCACACTATATGTAGATAAAAATGTTCAATATGTACAAACAAATACCAAAGCATTATGGAAACATACGTGAACAAATTAAGATTCTTAATTAAACTAATAAACATTAATCTTACAAACAACCAAATAAAAGTACTAGTTATAGGAATTTAAATACTAAAACAAACAAAACAAAACTAGAAGAGAGGTTAAAACATAATCAGGGTACGAGGTTGTTAGCAATTCCAACTAAATACTTGATTTTATCATCTAAAGGATGACTTCCGCCCTTTAATTGAATCTTCTTAACATCATATTGTCTTCCATCCAACTTATTCTTGCATAAAACGACATCTCCAAGTCCACCGTGGCCTGCAAAAGGCATCAAAACAGAGTAATGCTTTTATATGGTATATGGTGTTAAACTCATAAGTATATAAGCAAAATATGTATTTCAGCATATTGCATATATAGCATAATAAGCACTCACCAGTAGGTTGAAGCTTGTGGTAGCCACACGCCTTTAGTTGATATGTAATTATATATCTTCCTCCTGCGGAGTTGACATATAGTAACATACTATTTAAACAGCCATATATGAAATATCATATGATTGCAATTTCTATAGCAGTCAAAAGAGAGAAATAACACTGATATATAATGACCATGAAATCATGCTCAAGTGAAACATGATGGATGAACAAAATGCAGAGTAAAAATAAACCCAACACGTGCATAGGAATCTATTCCAGCCACCAGCAAAAGGAAGTATGAAAAGAAGTTTAAGCTCTAAAACAACTTATCCATAAGATCAAACAACTTATCCATAAGATCAAACAACTTATCCATAATACCTACATAGGAGCAACAAGAAAGTTACCTTTTTATTTGCTGGGGTACGTCCCCAATAAAGCCGATAAAGCCGCACAATCTTCGTGCCAATCGTGGTGCCATTTAATTTATGCAGTGCCTCTTCAGCATTATTTCTACCAATATATGTTAGAAGGGCAACAAAACAGGTGGTCAACGATATGATTTTTTAATGAACTAACGAAATTTCATAACAAAAGGTGTACCTGTTGGCAAATTGTACAAAGCCGCGTCCTTTACCGATGGGTATTTTAACTGAAACTATTTAACCGTACTGAGAGAAAGGATGCTTAAGGTCCTCGTCACTAACTGTTGGGTCAAGCCCTTCCACGAAGATCTACAACCAATCAAATGTTAGCCACAAATACAACAAAATTGTTAGAAAATGATATATTCATTAACAGGAAGTGAACAACTACTCTGAGGTTCCTTCAAACTCGTTGCGCAACCTGCACATAATAGAACCCCGGTATATGTTTCTTTTCTGCAGTTCCGCTAGCGTAGGCAACCGGTTTTGCTCTGCTCATCACCCAAATATACTTATCTTTTTTGGGACCCATTTCACCCACTCAAAAGGATAATAGGGGACCCCTCCAACGCACAACAATTTCCTGCACGAGCTGACTGAAAACGACCCAGATGCTTCAGGTTCCCAATCCCACTTATCCCTATTTCCATTTAACTGCAGACCCACCATCATTTCACTTAGAAAAGCCAACTCTTGAATCTCTACATCATGTAGTGAACAATCTGGTCAATAGAAAAACATATTAATACGGACCATTTCAGACATGCAAACATCAAAATATGTATCTAAAATATTTGACCAGCCTTGACTTTATCTCATGGACAAAACCTGGTAGGAAAATCTTCTACGGGACAAAAGGGATAACTGTGCCTAATGTTAGTAAACTGCGGTTTATGTGGCCGCCTTCTTTCAATCGTTTACGCACTGAATTGGTTTGCGAAGCACGTTCACTTCCCACTAGATCGACAAAATTCTACAAAAAAAAAAAAACACATTCTTTCGTATTTTTTTCATTTTAATGTCAAGAATTTACATAACAAATTATTTAAATACTAAATATATATTAAGGAGAATATTAGTCTTATAATAATATTGTAAATTAGTGTTTCCTTTTAGATTGCAACTATATTTTTGGATAGGATTGAGTAGTTGTTGACTTCCTTAACACTAGCCTTGACAACCTCCGGTAGGTTGTAAAGTTGTTGTAATTGGCCTATATAAGCCATTGTAATATCACTGTAAATTGAAGCTTTTATTTATTCAATCAATCTTTGATATGGTATCAAGAGCATACGTAACTCAAACGAGTCTTTGATCCTGCTGAAGTTTTTTTTTCTCCGATTTCATTCTCCCTTCCGATTAATCCCATCGTACTTTGCTTCCCTACTGCCTTATTATTTTTCGTTAACCCATTGTGTTTTATTCATCTTACTATATTTTCCTTTTCCGACCACCATGGCTCCGACTCCGGTTGTTCAGATCAATGCTTCAACCCACTTCAACACCACTCTCACCAATGACAATTTTTCGGTATGGCGAAAACAAGTCCAATCCACTCTCATCGGATTGGATCTGGTTCACTTTGTTACCGGCAACAAAACCGCTCCAGCGGAATTTCTTGATGCAGAAGGGACAAAACCGAACCCAGATTTCCACTCCTGGTATCGACAAGACCAGGTTATCTTGGTTGCCTTGCTTGGCAGCTGCTCACCCGCAATTCAGCCTATGATTGCCTCTGCTGAAACATCCCGACAGGCCAGGGAACGGCTCGTCACGAGCTATGAAAATACATCTCGGTCTCTCATTATCTCACTTAAATCCAAACTTGCTTCAAACCCGAAAGGAAACCGTAATGTTGCCGACTACTTGCGTGACATGAAGTCGATTGCTGATGAACTCGCCTTGGTTCAAAATCCCGTAAAGGATGAAGATCTCATGGTTCACATTCTTTGCCAGTTAGGAGATGATTTCAAAACCATTGCAACATCTCTTCGCTTACTTGAATCAAAGATTACTTTTCCAGAATTGTTTGAGAAACTGGTTGATTATGAAAGGGAACTCAATCACACGACTGTTCCATCAACAACCATCATGGCTACCGCCAACTATACTCATCGACAAGCATGGTCAAACTTCAGATCCGCACCCGACAGGAGCAACAATCATGGAAACTTCAACAACAAAGCTTCTCGCAACCAGTGGTCCACCGGTTCTCATGGCGGTAATCGTGAGGCCCGTAACAATCTTTATTGTCAATTTTACAATTTTGCAGGCCAAAGAGTGTAGGAAACTTGCCCGTTTATTTTGAGAAAACCAAGTCACCACAGGAGGTTCCATGACCCATAACAAGGCCTCACCTACTGCTAATGTCACTACTTCATCTTACATGTTCGATTCCGGGGCCTCTAATCATGTTGATCCAGATCGTTCGTCCTTCCACTCCATATCCGAATATGGAGGACCCGATGAAATTGTTCTTGGCAATGGTAATACTCTAACCATCACTCATATTGGTCAATCATACCTTCCAACTTCTAACGGCTCACTGTCATTAAAAGATGTTTTGTGTGTCCCTCATTTAAAAAATAAACTCAAATCCGTTGCTAAATTATGTAAGACTAACCATGTTTCGGTGGGATTTTTTCCCACCCATTTCTTTGTTAAGGATCTTCGAACGGGGGCACGTCTAATGCGGGGCGAGAATTACCTTGATGTCTACTACGCAAACCTTCCTTCTTCACCTCAAATAAATGCGGTGTCTACCACATCGCCTCTTGATTGGCATCACAAGCTTGGACACCCGTCTACTCGGATTTTCAAGAAAATAGCCAAATGCTTAGGTTTACATTTTAATCTTCTCAATTTTCATTGTAATTCGTGTTCTATCAATAAAAGTCATAAAGATTCCTTTGGCATGAATTCGCTCACTACCACAAAACCCTTACAATTAATATATTCAGATGTTTGGGGACCGGTACAAAAATCAATTGAGGGTTTCACTTATTACGTGATTTTTGTTGATTTTCATACTAAGTACGTTTGGTTATACCCGATGAAACATAAATCCGATGTGTCCATCTTGTTTCCACAATTTAAGTTGCTAGTAGAAAAATTTTTCCAGACACCTTTGATCTCACTTTTTATTGACAATGGTGGCGAATACATTGGTCTCACCAACTATCTCCAATCTCAAGGTATCTCTCA
The DNA here is from genome assembly GCA_030545235.1 of Helianthus tuberosus. NCBI lineage: Eukaryota > Viridiplantae > Streptophyta > Magnoliopsida > Asterales > Asteraceae > Helianthus > Helianthus tuberosus. Next base: position 28,361,757 of record CM060437.1, on the reverse strand, counting down.
TTTTACAACTCCGCCGCATACCCCGGAACAAAACGGTGTTGCCGAACGCCGTCACCGTCACATTGTTGAGACCGGCTTATCTTTACTTCACTATGCTCGGCATCCACTATATTTTTGGACGCATGCTTTCCAAACCGCTGTTTACCTAATCAACCGTTTACCCACACTGATTCTTGACTTCAAAACTCCATATACACTTCTATACCAAAAAAATCCAACTTACACCAAACTCAAACCATTTGGATGCTTGTGCTATCCGTGGCTTCGCCCGTACGCCAAATCTAAACTTCACCCTCGCTCCGAAAGATGTATTTTTTTGGGCTACTCATCCTCAAAATCGTCTTACAAATGTTACGACCCTACAAATCACCGGCTATATCACTCACGACATGTGGAATTTGTGGAGTCTCAATTTCCATTTCATTCGCAACCAACTTCACACTCTATTATACCTTCTGTAGATAAATTTTTAGGAATTTCCCCATCCACACAAGCTTGCACCACTCACTACCACAATTCACCGTTACCTCAAACACATTCTGCCACACCCCAGGCCCAATCACCCCCTCCATTTAATCATTTACAACCCACATCTTCTGGACCTAATGAGCCCATTATCCCACATAATAACATCTCTACAAACTCACTCACGGCCCAACCTGAGTCTTTAGATCATTCACCACAATCCAACAATTCTCACACTCCACACTTTAATTCTTTTTCACATTCTGACACAAATTCATCACCCCACCACTTACAATCCCTAACACCACACTTACCCTCACCACTACAGCTCCACTTTCAACTTCCACTACACAACCTTCCATACAAATGCCTCCCACTACCACATCTAATTTTCCCTCCCAAACTAATATAAATCACACATCACCTCTTCCTGCCCGTACACGCAAACCCAACCCAAAATATTTCAACGCAAATTTTGTTAACCAAACGACCCTTCATCCGATTCCACCGACGGTCGAACCAACTACTCATACTCAAGCTATGAAAGATCCCGAATGGCGTAAAGCAATGGACAATGAATTCAATGCTCTACTTCAAAACGCCATGTGGGAACTCGTTCCTCCATCACAACATAAACCGATTGGTTGTAAGTGGGTGTTTCGTGTAAAACGCCGCCCGGACGGATCCATTGAAAATACAAGGCTCGTTTAGTAGCCAAGGGGTTTCTACAAGAACATGGTAAGGACTATTTTGAAACCTTTAGTCCGGTTACTAAACCCGTCACCATCCGTACTGTCCTTACCATTGCTCTATCTCAAAATTGGTCACTTCGGCAACTAGATGTTAATAATGCCTTCTTGCATGGCACTTTGCAAGAAGACGTGTATATGTCTCAACCACCGGGATATGTAAATTCAGATCTACCCAATCATTGTCGTCTACGAAAATCTCTCTATGGGCTCAAACAAGCACCCCGTGCATGGTACTTGGAACTTACCAAATTTCTTTTCGAACTCGGTTTTAAAAAGTCCTTGGCCGATCCATCTTTATTTATATATACTCACGGGAGCATTGTTTGCTATTTTTTGGTTTATGTTGACGACATCGTCATCACCGGCAATGATAATTCCTTTGTGAATCAAGTCATTCGAGCGTTGTCCGAAAAGTTCTCAATTAAAGACCTTGGCGCCTTGCATCACTTTCTTGGGATAGAAGTTATTCCCACTGTCAATGGTCTATTTTTGTCTCAACATGCGCATATACGAAATTTGCTCACCAAGTTTCGTATGGATGGTGCCAAATCGGTTGCTACACCTCTTAGTTCTACCGAGTCACTATCTTTGGTTGATGGCTCGTCAAAAATTGATCCTACACCGTATCGCCAACTTGTAGGATCTCTTCAGTATCTTGCATTTACTAGACCCGACGTTTCCTTTGGGTCAATAAGTTATCGCAATACATGCATGCACCCACTGAACTTCATTGGCAGGCGTTGAAACGTGTTCTTCGGTACCTAAAAGGTACAATTCATCATGGGTTGTTTCTTAATCGCAACTCTCCCCTTGATCTTCAAGCCTTTACTGATTCAGATTGGGGTGGTATAGCTGATGCGGGGCGGTCGACTACTGCCTACATTATCTATCTCGGTTCAAATATCCTTTCATGGCGCTCATCGCGTCAAAAATCTGTCTCTCGTTCTTCTACCGAAGCTGAATATAAGGCATTAGCAAATGGTGCAGCTGAACTTTCATGGGTCCAAAACTTACTCTTAGAACTTGGTTTATTGATGATACAATCTCCTACACTATTTTGTGACAACGCGGGTGCTACTTATTTGTGTGCAAATCCGGTCTACCATTCGCGTATGAAACATGTAGCGCTGGACTATCACTTTGTTCGTGAAAAAATTGCAAATGGTTCACTACGGGTCCAACACATTCACTCCGAAGACCAACTCGCCGATGTCCTTACAAAACCTCTAGGTCGCGGACCATTTCATCGTCTAAGATCCAAGATTGGAGTATCCGATGGATCCTCCATCTTGCGGGGGCATATTAAGGAGAATATTAGTGTTAATAATAATATTGTAAATTAGTGTTTCCTTTTAGATTGCAACTATATTTTTAGAAAGGATTGAGTAGTTGTTGACTTCCGTAACACTAGCCTTGACAACCTCCAGTAGGTTGTAAAGTTGTTGTAATTGGCCTATATAAGCAATTGTAATATCACTGTAAATTGAAGCTTTTATTTATTCAATCAATCTTTGATAATATATAGTATTTATAGTAGCCTTCTATACCACAATGCCCAGTGATCATAGATATGTTATATATAGAACATCCATATCGATAAAGTTAAACAAACCTCAGGGACTCATAATCATCCTCACTGGTGTCTTTGGAGTTCCCCAATAGGCTATTCTTTTTGTTTTCTTTTTCGTATTTTTGTTTGTTAAATTCAAGCAAATTATTATTGAGTTAATTACATTTCTATTTGGAAATTATCTACTAAAAAGTATATGATATAATATTAGATAGTCCAAGAAAAAATATATAATATTGAGACACTACTCAAGTAAAGTTTGAAGTGTACAAAGAAATAGGCCTCACCTCCAAATTCAAATTGCAGCATCCTTCTTTCTTGTTTACATACTGGATGCGGATATTTCTACCGCCAAGTACCTGATAAGAAGACGTAACACCATAATCATTATAACGAGCAAGAAAATGTATCGAGTATGAATCCATTGTACCTGACCATCCATTTCTGCTAAGGCTTTGCTGGCAGAATCTTTATAAATGAAATGCACAAATCCATATCCTTTTGATTTGCCACTCTTGTGATCACATATAACTTTTGCTACAAAGATGATGACATTAATATAACCTTTTGTTTGGAATTAAGATTAACTACTAATCTATTAAGAAAGTAAAGTCGGCAAAATGAGCTGGTTGGGTGCCGGAAACAATTTCAATTTTGTCAAACAATCAGTATCTGAGATATGATGATGAAAATAAAATACTTTTTAATAGTTCTATATTTTAACAAAGGTTATCTGCATTGATATACACTATTGGAAACTTAAAACACGTTTGACCCGATCCCTTCTTAGTTTTTTTTTTTTTGAAGTGTTTAGCGCGTTAGAGATGTAACATACCTTCAATAATTTCTCCATAATGCCCAAAAACCTCTTTCAACACAGGTTCATTTGTATCATAGGAAAGGCCTGTGCCCATACATATATTATTACCAAAAAAATAAAAAAGAAATGACAACAAGCATGATGTTCTGCAATATATCTAATAATCCCAAGGACCCAAACTCTTTTCCCAGATTTGTCATGCTTCCTAAAAACATATATTAAGACATGTTTCACTACTATAAACTTGGTTTTGAAAAGCGCGGGGCACTCTGAGATGTTTAGGTCCCAAAAGATGAGGCACGAGGCAAGAGATAAGAGCTTCACGTACGTGAGCCATTGCTCTATGTACAACCGGACTCTAATTTTTCTCATCTCCTTTATATATTAGTCTTCTTATCAAGTAAGCCGCCATTCATAACATCTTCTGCCCGTATGCTTGTTTTCACAAACCAGCCTCTTACAAACTCCAATTCAGACCCATATGTGCATAACTTGCCGCATCGCGCCTCAGATGTGCTTTTTAAAACCAATACTACAGTTAAACACATAAAGAGAGAAAAAGGGATGAGACACCTCCAACAAAAAGGTTGCTGGAAGAGTGGCGCAACGCCATCCACCTGAATAAACGCGATGTCGGAAACCAATTCACACCCAACATTATGTGCTTGTTTTCAATCCAAATAAGGGAGCAAAGAAACCTAATAAACTCAAGTTAGACCGTGGGGTATGGTGGGGCGGGGGTTTGGGGCATGGGTTGACACGTGGAGTTCGAGCCCCCCCGCTGGTGAGTGACGTGTCCGTGGGGTATGGCGGGGCGTGGCTAGTCCACGTGGCTTGGCCAGCTTTATTAAAATAAAAAAAAATAAAAAACCTAAAATTAAAAAATACACACAACATTTAAAAAAAACCTAAAATTTTATTAAAATTTTCTAAAAATTACAAAATTCTACCAAAAAAAAAAGATTACAAAAAAAAAACCTAAAGCGTTAGGTAGATTTCGAAAAGGGCGGCTTGGCCAAACGGTTATATTTTAAAAGTTAAACATGGCCCGCTATGACCTAGCCAACAAACGAATAGGAGCCAGCCACGTAGGACCGCTAGGCATGCCCAACGCCCGGGCTTAAACTCCCGCCCAAGGGGCCACACCCAAACCCAAGCCCACCCGGGGTGGTGACTTGGGCGTTTTCAGCCAACCCACGCCCTAACCCCGCCCCATACCCATATTCTTAGCAAAAATTAAGATTGGTTTGTAGTCAGAAATCCAACTCTTTTATTGGGAAACACAAATATGCTTAAAATCAACTGATGAGGTAAGGCCATGGGGTATGGGGCTTGGGTTTGGGTGTGGGTTGGGGGAAAACGCCCAAGCCACCATCCCGGGTGGGCTTGGGTTGGGGCGTGGCCCTTGGGGCTTGGGTTTCAAGCCGGGCGTGGGGCGGGGGAAGCGAGCTGACATGGCGGGCTGTGTATGGCCAAAAGAAAAGAGCCGTCGGCCAACGGCTATATTAAAAAAAAAAATTAATTTTTTCTTCCATTTTTTCACTATAAAACTCACATTTTTCTTCCATTTTTTACCACATTCAACCACATCTTCACTATAAAACTCACATTCTCCTTCTACAAAACGAAAAAATGCATCCTTACAACCGTCCTTATGACCCGAACAACCCGTATGGATTACAAGAAAATAATCCTAGCCCACCACCCACTCGTCCAATAGCTCGTCCATTTTTCATACACTCTCCTATGCCCGACATGGCGGGTTATGCATCGTATATCGGGAATCGTGTGTTTACTAACTTCCCACACACCGACGATGCGATACCTACCCCGTTTTCACAATCGCCCATCGACCTTTCACCAACCTCCATCGACCTATCACAATACGAATCCGTTCCCGAAACTCAACCACCCAATGATGGTCCTTCCGCATCGAAACCCGTCAAAAAAAGAAGTCATAAGAAAAAAACCGAGGAGGATAAAGTTGTTGAAACCGCCAAACGAAAACAACAAAAATGGGTCGTTGCTGAAGAAGTTGCATTGGCGAGGGCTTGGTGTGAACAAAGTTAACATTCAACTTTAGGTATTCTTAACCTTTGTTTTTTATTAATGGTTATTTTTTATATAAGTTTGTAATAATTAATTTTTTTTATTAAAATAGGAAATTCGCAACATCGAACCGCCCTGTGGGAATCCGTTAGTAGACTATTCCATGAAGAAATGGGTAGGGAGAGTTATCGTGAAAACGATAGCTTATCCTCAAAGTGGAGCGAGATAAGCACCCAACTTACAAAATTTAGTGGTTTTTTAAATAAAGCAAAGCAAAACCCGAAAAGTGGTGAAACCGAAGCCGACATTTTGACAAATGCAGTGGTCGCATTCAAATCAAATGTGAAGACCGACTTCCGTTTCATGCATTGTTGGGAGATTTGTAAGTTCCATCCAAAGTGGGCGACTATCCCCATTGATAGCGAAACTAACTCGTCTTCCAAAAGGTCAAGGGCCTCGTCCCAAGCCCAATCTGATGCACGAGATCAAGAGTTGGAGGACCTTTTGGATGATTCGCCAAGCCCAAACCGGCCTGAGTATGGAAGAAATGCCTCAAGAAGGCGTGCTAAAAAATCTAGATCTGAAACGGCATCGCCTTCAGCTGGGAGTTCTGGCTCGCGTAAGGGAATATACAGCGAGCAGTTGGATGACATTTCATGCAAGATGGATACATTCAACGTATTCCAACAACAAAGGGCCGAAATACGAAGGAGCAAAGAAGCTAGAGATGCCGCTAGAGATGCCCAGAAACAAAAACGGGATGATATGAAATTTCTAACCCAGTCCATTGATCACCTATAGGGTGACGCGTTAGAACTAGTCTTGGCGTTGAGAGAAGAGATAAAAAACAAATATAAAAGTTAGGAATTTTTTTTTGTAATTTTCTTTATTTAAAAATATTAAAAAAATTAAATTTGTTGTTTTAAATAATATTGAAAAAGCCGGCTGGGTCAGCCCAGCGGGTCAGCCTAGCTCCAGCCCACCAAACCCACGCCCCAAACCCCCGCCCCACCATACCGAGTTGAATGTGGGTTTGCCCATGTCTGCCACCCCATTCCATGTGTCAACCAATGCCCAACCCACGCCCCAACCCAAGCCCCACCATACCCCACGGTCTAAACTATTCATTATTACTAAATATCTGTACTATCGGAAGAAAACTTTACACTTTCTTGCCTGTAAATTCATATAGTGATTACCTTCCCCCTTCAGATCTGCAATAAACAACTTTAAGATCGTTAAATAATTGAAAAAAAAAATTAAGATAGAAACAATTTTGAAGCATAAATTACCTAAACAATAACCAATGCTACTTGAAATCCTGTAAAAAAATAGTTTCATCAACAAATATTTTAACCCGAAGTCATGCAATTATTCAAATCTAATAATCATGATGTGCAAAGGCTTGCAGTTTCATTCTTTCATGAGGTTAGTTCCCCAGGATTGTGTATCTCCACTGCTCCATCTTCATCACACACACGAATCCAACACCCACACACGAATCACACACGAATCAAAAGCCGAATCCCCATCGGTACTAAACCACACACACGAATCCAACACCAACACCAAAACCCAAGAATTCCTAAACGATTTCGCCACAATCTCCAAAACCCTAGAATTCCTAATCTCCTCCAACCAAAGAAAAAGAAAATTTATTTCAGCTTTTGAGAGAGAATGAAGAATGGAAGTGAAGCAGAATCAAAGCCCTTAAAATTTATGAAAGCTGATGAGGAGATTAGGATTAGGGTTATTGGATGAGGGATCCATAAGAAGCTAAATGAGAGTTGGAGATGGTTTTGAGAGCGGGAGAGATCCAAAGGAAGAGAAGCACTGATTTGAATTTTGAAAATGGATTTTCAAATGAAAAGACAGAATGATGTATGGGGATGAGCGGGAAGTGAAAAAATTGGAACAACATTTGCCAGCCCAAAATTAGACAGTTGGTCCCTTTGAAGTTGATTGCATAAAGAGTTGTACAATATGCTTTAAGGGCTTGTAAATGTTGAAAAAGTGGCAAATGACCATTTCTGCCCTTCGGATATGCATTATATATATAGTAAGTATAGATAGTATAGATTTAGGAGGGGACATATGTAATATATATAGGTTAGTGCAATGTTTTAAAATCTGGTTTTTTAATCATACCGGATTAGGCACAAAAATGGTTTAATCGGTTGAACCGAGTTGTGTTGGGCGGTTCAACCGGGTTGACTAGTTAATTGTATTATTTAATAAATTAAAACATTAACTTAAAAAAATAATCCAAAATTGGATTAGAATGGAAATCTGGAACGAACGATGGGGTGATGGAAGTCTGGAACAAGTCACGAATGATGTAGTGATGAAGAAAGTTTTGAATTTTGATCGATGGAGATAAAATACTAAAAGCTGTTAGGTTAAAGCTAAAAGTAAACATGGAGATGGGACGATAAAAAGTAAATCCTAACCCAAAAACAGACTTGAGACGGTACCGGTATAACGGTTCAAACCGGTATACCGGGTTTTACCGGCGGTACAAAGTCTATGCCGTTTCTTCTACTTGCCGGGGTGTTTCGGACCGGATTTACATCCGAAAACGGTAATACCGGTTACCGGCCGGTATTTACTAGTTTTTAAAACATTGGGTTAGGGAGGGAAAATATATAATTGATTTTAAGGATTGGGTAAATATATAATAAGTGACTTTAATAAGTAGATATATGTAAATGACCCTATTTTTTATGTGTCCAATATCTACACATATTGTACATTTCTAAATATGTGTAGGTATTTTTTGCCACGTCATCTAAAAAAAGATTTAATTATTTATTTTATACGTATTCAATATCTACACATATTGTACATTTTTAAATATGTCTAGATATTTGTTTTGTCACATCATCTAAAAATATATATTTACTTACTTTATAGGTATGTAATATCTACATATATTGTACATTTTTACTCATGTGTAGGTATTTAATTTGCCACGTCATTTTCAAAAATAAAAAAAGTATATATTAACTTAGTTTATCTACATATTTTTTTTTAAATTCTTATGTGTTGGTAAACATAATCATTTACCTACATATATATTAGTTTTTTTTACATATGTGTAGATAATTTAGCTACACACTACATGTGTAGGCAATTTGGGGGGGGGGGGGGGGGGGGGAATTTTCCCACCAACACCAAGTGTGGCTAAAATGTCTTACCAAAACATATTAAGTGTTAATTATTATGAAAATATATCATCAACTATTACACACACATATACAAACATGTGTAGGTAAATACCCACAAATTTACATGTGTAGGTAAATTTACTTGTAGTGATAGATGTATGATATTTGCATCTTGTTTTATTAATAGGTTTCAAAATTTCTGAAACTAGTTGATTTTCCGCTTGCGCGTTGCGGCGGGGACCCAATGACTGTAAAACGCGTGTCAGCAACGGCAAGGAGATACCGAATATCAAAACATAAATAAAAATGACGTGATAAGGATAGTCACTCCGTCCTAAAAAATCGATTTTAAATAACATAATATATAATAATAGGACCCACACGTCCTACATGTTGGAAATTCGGTTGTTTTCAGTTCAGTTATTACGGTGTTAACACGTTAAAATATGGATGAGCTCGGTACTGGTAACGGCACCAAAAGTACCGATCTGGAAAATCTCGAAATTAGGTACCGGAACCGAAAATACTCGGTACAATACGGTATGGTATTTGAAGGTAAAAATCAATAATACAGGTATGGTGCTAGACCGGTGTCGAACCGGAAGTAACGATTCTGAAATCGCCAAAAGTTGGGTACCAAGTAGGTACCGAAAATGATTTGGTATAGTAAATTTGGTACCGATACGATACATGTTTGATTACAGGATTTGATACGATTTGCTCATCAATAATCTAAACATCCAAGTAAATTTTGCATGCTACAATTCATTAATTACAGAAAAAGACAAAAAAGAAAGCAAAATAAGTTGTTGTGTATATAAAAACTCATTCAAACGAAATATTTTTTACTTACTCTGTGTATGAAAAGTAATCTAAAAGGTGCAATTACTTGCATTGCTACGTTGCTACAGGATTTGATGAGCTCGGTACCAATCGGTACCGAAAATACCGTTACCGAAATCCCGAAAAGTGGGTACAGGTACCGAATATACAGGTTACGGTACGGTTCGGTATCGGTCGGTACTGGTACGACACCGATATTTGAGGGTAAACCGGTGAATACCGGTACCGAAAATACACCCAGTTTGGTAAATTTGATACCGGTACCAGTACCCGATACCATTTACTCATCACTTAGTGATGTTACTATTAATTCATTTCTATTTTTAATATATAAGTGATGTTACTATTCATTCCTACCGGTACCGAAAATAGCTTTACCGAAATCCCAAAAAGTGGGTACAGGTACCGAATATACCGGTTACGGTACGGTTCGGTACCGGTCGGTACTGGTACGACACCGGTATTTGAGGGTAAACCGGTGAATACCGGTACCAAAAATACACCCAGTTTGGTAAATTTGATACCGGTACCAGTACCCGATACCATTTACTCATCACTTAGTGATGTTACTATTAATTAATTTCTATTTTTAATATACAAGTTACTGTTCGTTTCTTTCTATTTTTAACCGATATATTCGGTACCGGTTGGTACTGGTACGACACCGGTATTTGAGGGTAAACCGGTGAATACCGTTACCGAAAATACACCTTGGTAAATTTGATACCGGTACCAGTACCCGATACTATTTACTCATCACTTAGTGAGTTACTATTAATTAATATTTCTATTTTTAATATACAAGTTACTGTTCATTTCTTTCTATATATTAATTTCTTTCTATTTTTAATATATAGGTAATAGATAATTTTAATATATAGGTAATTGTGATGTAAGTGATTTTAAAAGTTGTTATAAAATTAGAAAAGTGCCCCGCGCGCGTTGCGCTGCGGGCAAAGAAATTGACCACACGTCAACGTGTAATCGATCAGAGTTACAAACTCCGGTTATAATTAACCTCCGGGTCATACTTTGTAGTAAGTAGTAACTATAACCAGGAAAAAAAAGTCATAAAGTGTCGATCAATCGTACCAACTTTGGTATGATTTCTATAACCTCTAATAATTTTATTTTCAGACAGCCGTGTTAGTGTCATACCAGGGAAAAAAAGTCAACTTGATCAAAACTAATCGACCCGTCATCGGTTAGACAGGTTAGTTGGTTCTGTATTCTGCGGACGTTTTGCGCAAGTGTCAAAGTCTCGATTGGCATGAGTATCACTCGTCCCCATTAACATCCATATTACAATTCTCAAATGCCACAAACTACTACAAGTGAACAGTGTACTATGTATCGTCCCACCACACGTAGATGTATAACCTTTCTAAGAATATAGTAAATATGTAAACATAGACACATATACACATTTGAACATAATCATCATTTATCATTTATATCATAAATGTGTATTTACTCATTTTTCAGGTTTGTTATAGTTAGATTCAATAATATAAATGTGTATTATCTAAAACATTACACAAAAATACAATCTAAATAATAGAACGGTTCAGGCATATGATATGATTATACCTCTCGGAAGATCATCCTTGACTGCGATTAATCGGCACTGAAGTTGCTCGAATACTCCCTGAATACAACACCAATATAACAAACCATAAATACAAATTTCGTAAGGGGTGGCAGCTCTACAATTGGTGTGGGTCCCATTAAAGTAAAACATAAAAAACAAAAGTTGAAACACAGCTTACAACCATTGATGCATAACCAACTTTACAATTCATCATTTCTGATATATCTACAACTCCAAAACCATAAAATAATAATAATGTTTTCTACACTTGCATGTCCCTCTAGTGGATGTAAGAAATCAAGCCTTAATAAGAAGGCATGCAGGTGCTGGCATGTGATATCATGTTTTCTACACTTTTTGACTTTAAACCAATAAGTTAAACCTACAATCCTACATCCAAGCACCTAAAAATTAGAGAGAAATCTATATAAATCTTGGACTGTTACAACACACAACTTCCCAATAATAAATATTAATTAGACTTTTAACAGCCAAATTGGCTATCCGTATGAATCATTATTAACATTCATATATTCAATTTCAACAAAATTTATGTACGATTTAAGATGATACTTACATAATTCACTCCGAAACCCTAAATATAGTTGCACTTTAATTATGAATCCTTTGACCAAAAAGTGAAGATCAAATCCAAGATATCTGCAGTCCCGGAGATCAAAGAATAATCGCCAGCCGATTGCAATCAACTTATTTCAGCCAACTGAATAAAAGTTTAAAATACTAAAAAATGGGGCCCGAATTGCTGAGGCCTACCTATTGTAGGCCTAGTATCAGGCGATTTGTATAGAAGAAATTAGAATCTCTGCTCACAAACATAACAGATATATGCAGAACAAATTACATAAACCCTATAATACCTTGCATCGCTGTACTGGCTGAAGACCACCATGCGTCACCAATAGGTGGTTTTAACGTTGCCGGAAACCGATTTGCTAACTTGTGACGTTGAAAATGCACCTTCATATCTCTGATCATACATACAGGCCCATTGGAGACGTAATTCGATGAAGATCTCACTGTTGCTGGAAGCGTGACCGGCCATTCCACTCTCTCTATCAGAGGTTCTCTCCATCTCTCCTTCAAGCTTTCTCTCTCTATCATCTGATTGTAAACACGCACATCAAATAAGGGAACCGAACACAAAGTAAGCAACAATTACAACACGCTGCAACATATAAAAGTCTACATCTTACTTAAAATACCATTCATGATGATAGTTAAAATAATAAAGCCCTAGTGGATGATTATAGATAATATACTAAAGGTGGCTTAGACGATCCTCTGTCTATCCCGTGGATAATGCAGGTTCACGATTGGATTGCCATAAACCATGACCACCACATCAAATATCTAGGATGTGTGTGTCCAGTTGGCCCTCAATTCAAGTGCAAAACATGAACGATTATAAGCACATTGCACTCTACATTAACAAATGTACACTATTCAAATTTTCAATGATCTATTAGGTTGGACATTGCTGGTTATACCATCATTTTATAGCAATAGCATGGAAACCAAAAACTTATCGGTTTACTAACAGTTTGACTTTACTTAGTCAAAATGATGACTTGATTCAATATCATATTTACATTTTTACATGGATACAGTTTGTTCTATTGCGGTTCCTTAAACATCAGTATCAAACCAAATATTAAGTAATTAAAACAATCCTATCTTACCTCAATCGACGATGGAGGCAACCGTAGACCTGGTAGAAACCCTAGTTGCCGGTAACAGATCTGAACCCTAGCCGTTAGTACTGCCATCATCATTCGCTTGAGTTAACCGACGCCGCCCTAAGAACCACCGCTGCGAGGCTCCATCTCCTTTACCGGTAACAGATCGGAACCCTAAACAGATCTGAACCCTAGCCGCTAGTACTGCCATCATCGTTCGCTTGAGTTAACCGACGCCGCCCTAAGAACCACCGCTGCGAGGCTCCATCTCCTTTACCGGTAACAGATCTGAACCCTAGCCGCTAGTACTTCCATCATCATTCGCTTGAGTTAATCGACGCCGCCCTAAGAACCACCGCTGCGAGGCTCCATCTGATCCATGTGTTTCTTGATTATGTTGCAGGTAGAAAAGGCCGGCTGTGGGTTACAAAAAAATGTTGGAAAAGCTAGTACAATATTCTAAGCAGGATGTACCAATTTCATTGCACCGAATTGTTGTAAATTAGAGTATATATAAATATAATTAGAGGGAAAGAAATCTATACTATTATAAAAAGGAGAAGTGACGTACACAAACGTAATTTTACATCGTGTCAAACTCTTAAAGCTATATGTACAATTAAAAAAAGCTTGTTTTGAGAGGGTAAAATTGTAAAGAGTTCAAGTTTTTAAGACACCAGAAGGGTTTAATAGTAAATTACACCTACACTCCATACTCACCCACTGACAATTCTTTCCATTCTCTGCCCTCAAGAAACCTGATCGACCCCCTCTGAATCAAACCCCCATCCCTTGATTATCTCAGACATTCAATTAGGAATTCCAAACATCTTCCGCTTTATTTTCTCTACAGATTCTACTTATTTTGATATCCGTCGATTAAAGGTTCTTATTGTCACCCACTTTACATCTTTATCTAGAGTAAATTGGACATTCCATCGCAGACCTGTTGCCCCGGCCGGAAAATCCCCCCGCTAATTCGCTGGCGACCAGCGCTGCTGCTTGCTCATCTCGGTCAAACAAGGTATGCACAGATTAGGGCAAAATTGTTTCAGTTCTTTATTTTTAGGTTTTGTTGATATCAATCTTTGATCCCCTTTTAGATTCACGCCTTTATTTGGAAAATTGAATTTAGGTTTTTTTGCTGATTTTTGTTTAATTCTTGAAACCCTAAAATCGCCCGCCTGAACGACGGTAATCATGTCGCACTTTGGAAGAGCAGGCCCGCCGGACATCAGAGACACCTATTCGCTACTCGCTCTCAACATCACCTTCCGTATGTTCACAATTTCCTTTGTAAAATAAAATCCCCAATTTGTGTAACCGATTTCGTCTTTTTCAGGTCAACTGCTAATGATTTGTTTCCCCTTTTTGATAAGTACGGAAAGTTTGTTGATGTATTCATCCCCAGAGATCGCATGTATTGTTTTTCCCGATTTCATTTAATTTCATTTGTTGAATTGTTATATCTGCATCGATCTTGTGTCTCTTGTAAGTTTCTCTCCTATACATGCGTACTTTATATATATATGTGTGTGTGTGTATTAGCGAGGAAGTTTGTCTTAGAGAGCAAAAATAAGAATTTAAAAGGGTAACCTGTGTTACATCTTATGCTAAATTGTTTTTGAAATGAAAGAATTAATGTTTTCTAAGGGCTCGTTTTTGTTTTTCGATATAACTGGTGTTTTCAGTTATGTTAGAATGGAAGTGATACCGTGTATGTTATACTTTTTGTGCTTGTAGGACTGGAGATTCTCGGGGGTATGCTTTTGTTAGGTATAAGTATGCAGATGAGACTCAGAAGGCAGTGGACAAGCTTGACGGTGAGTACTGTATTTTTTTTTTAATAATTTTTACAATATGCATTGTGATTCAAATTAGGGCCAAAATCCCCCAATTTAAGGTTAATTGGATTGAGAATGCCATGTATTTGATCTATTCACAAATCACAGTCAAGTTGGTTGATGGTGTTTTAGGTGTTTGTAAAGGCAAAGGAGTGTAAAGAACAGGGTTCTATGGAGGAGTTTGCAATTATCTTCACAGTATGAATTCACCTCTAATGGTAGCGATGGGTTTTTTAGAACCCTAATCGACTACCAAAATTGTGAGTAATGGAGGAACGATACCACGAACCGTAATCAACTGTTGGAGCAAGCCTTTCTTGAGCAGGTTCTTACCAACTGCTTGGGTTGCGTCAATTGTTGAGCATACGGTGAGAAGACACCTTGTAAATCAACTGAACCATAAAATATTTAGGTACTAAGATGAATTTTTTCTGAAATTCATAATCATAAGTTCAGATTTTCTCAAATTGACCAGTAATTGCATAATTTCAATAATTCTAATTGTAAATTGTAGGGGGTCAAAGATTTTTCTAAATTTGTGGCAGTTCTAAAGATCAAGGATGCTAATGATGGGGCTTAACAAGCTTTGCTTGATGAATCGAATGCGTTAGATGGTCACCTCAAGAGTAAAGTGTGCCTTTTCAAAATGAATGTTTTTTGTTTAATTTAGTTGATACAAAATGATGTTTTTTATTTAAATAATAACTAATCTGTATGTTAACATTTTAGGGACCTTATGTTAGTGGAGAAATGATCTTAGCCGTTGGTTTTAGTCTGGCCCCAAAGCTTTACCATATTGAGGTGGCTTTTGGTCATTTTAAGAAGTGCATCGTTCTCGAAAGTCTGACTCATGTGCGCAACTACATGAAGGTATGTCCCTCGCCTATTGAAATTGATGGTGTGAATATTTAGTTTACAGTGATTGGTTATAAGTGTTACAAAACTCACATGGATTATCTTACAGTATATTTTTAGGGGTTATATAACAAGATTAGTAGTAACTGCAACAATAATGATCATGACTGGCTATTTTTTGGTAGTTTTACCCTTTATGAGTTCTTAAATAACCAGAGTTTGTCGATTAATTGCTCAGTTTGTACAATAAGCAATTGTTTGTTTATGTATATATAAAGTTATTGACTATATAAAGTTAGGCTGATTAGACTTGGGTCATGCAAGACTCAATAATATTCAAGTGGGTTGGGTTGGTAGGTTTTTTCTTATATCATTTGTTCTAATACATATTTATTGGATGTATTTTAATAATAATAATAATGTTAATAATAATAATTTGCAAGTGACATACATGCCTATTTGCATCATTATTATTATCAAACCACCAATTTTTCTTGGAATTTTACACTCAAAGTAACTCTGAGTCCATTTAAAATTAGAAGTATTATTTAGGTGAAAAACAATCAGATTAAAAAAAAAATTCTTATTAGGTCAATTATATATAAAGTTTAAATGGCTTAGCTCTTATAAATATTACAAGATTTTGAATTATTTAGGCCCTGAACTTGAAATATGGTGGTTTTTGTGATCTTCAGTATTCAAAAGTTTGACATTTGACTTTTCATGTTATTATAAATTAATACCAAATTTGTGTTACTTGAAATATGATGCCAGTGTTTACTTGCTCATCAATAGTTTGACTGTATAATTCTTCTAAGTTGTTATACCATGAGTCTTTCAATTCCAAAACAAGAGTCAGTGCTATATGAAACAGTATTTACTACAGATCAGAAGACTGAATTTTGACTTTTATTTGGTTTAAATCTAAAGATTAAACTTTGACTTATCTTGAGATAGATATAAGAAAGCTGTGCTATGCAACATGTGTTAGCCATGATGTAGATTTGCAATACAATACTGCACACATGTCTCACTGTAATTAAGATGCAGAATCAAGTGAGACGAAAACTTGGTTTCCTTGACCTCAAGGGAGCAGAGACAAAACTCCTCAAACTATTCTCAAACAGCCTAAGTTGTTACTAATTAAAGTTTTCATGTTTGAAAAGTTTGATGCTTAAACTCGTGTTTGCTTGAATGTAGTCAAATAATTTGGCTTAGTGACAAATTACCGGATTGCCCTTTCTTACCGGTCTGCAAAGGATCTTGTTGAGGGGCGCAACTGGAGGGCGTTATTGCCAAATGAAATGTTTTTAGTGATACTTTGGTATAGGTTATGTTTTTCAATCTTTCATAACATTTTTTTGACTTTTGTTATTCTTACACAACAAAACACTACAATCCTTTTCAAGGTATGCATGTGCATACCTTACTTTTGCCGGTTTTGGCAAAACAATGTTTTGTTTGTAACAATAACCAAGTGTGGTTATATGCAAAATTTATTGGTACTTTTTGGTTAAATTAAGAGATGGATTGACGAGTTGTTTCTAATGAAGGTGTGACTCTATCTTGTGTGGTATTGTTGAGAGCTCCATCAAATGTCTTGTGTTCGTGGGAATCTAGAGTAAGTTTATGAACTGCAGCGCTCCATCAAATGTCTTATGTAGGCTCCATCAAATGCCTTATGTTTGTGTACGCAATCTTGTATAAGTGATTGGAATTCATCTTGTTATTACATTAATAAGTTGTTTTGAGGATATAATAACATATTTAAAAGTAATAAAGTAGCAAACAATTGCATATTGTGATCCTAAATACCCTTCATGTTGTTTGGTCTTGTCTTTTGACACTACCCATTCAAAATATGCTTTGATGCATGCCACCACTTTTGACAACAATTTATCACTATGATTTAGACACATGGATTGCATTCCCACTGCAAAAATGGGTTGGTTCGTAATAGACTTCATAATTGAATCTTATGTCAGTCAGGACATCCGCAGCAACGTGCGGGCATTCCCACTAGTATTAAGAAAAGAAAAACACTTGTAAAATTAAATTATATATTGATCAAACGGTTTACATAATTTTGTATGATAATAATATTATATTAATGAAATAGTCAGAATTTAGTATGATAATAATATTAGAGTTAATTGCCCGGATGGTCCCTGTGGTTTCACGTTTAGTCCCCACTTTTCGGAAATAGCAGGTATGCTCCCTATGGTTTGTCATTTTGTTACTCGGATATTCCCCTGACATTTACTCAGGGGACTATCCGAGTAACAAAATGCAAACCATAGGGAGCATACCTGCTATTTCCAAACTAACTGACATCTACTCAGGGGACTATCCGAGTAACAAAATAACAAACCATAGGGAGCATACTTGCTATTTTCAAAAGGTGGGGACTAAACGTGAAAAAACGTGAAACCACAGAGACTATCCGGGCAATTAACTCATAATATTATATTGATGTAAAAGTGATGGGAAATACATTAAAGAAAAGCAAAGAATGAAAAGGACAAAGTAGATGGTGTAAAACTTAAAAGGAAAAAAAAATCTCTCCATGTGGTCCAATCTATATAGTCTCACTCTACATCAATCTTGCAATTGTAACTTTTAGGATAAATACACAAATCTCAATCAACATAAACGTTAACACCCTTTAAAATTTAAATACATGCATTTATATTAGGGTTTGCAATAACGGAACCGTTAAACCGAAATCGAAACCGAACTGAAAACCGATAAAACCAAACCGAAATTAACCGAAACTGAATTAACCGAAAGTCGGTTAACAGATATTTTTTTACCATCGGTTAACCGAAGTTAACTGAACCGAACCGAATTATTTATTTTTTTTATATATTTCTAGCTTTTATACATCTATTTCATGTATTTCATTTATTTATGCCTTCATTTCATTTATTTATACCTCCATTTTATGTAGTTAATCATCTATTCATGCATTTGCACCTCAATTTCATTTATTTATACATCTATTTCATGTATTTATACATCTATTTCATGTATTTATACCTCCATTACATGTATTTCTAAGCAAAAAAATTAGCCCTTGTTTGAATTGGTTATTAACCGAAAATTAATTGAACCGAACCGAAAACCGACAAATTAATCGAATTAACCAAACCGATTAACCGATGACTTCGGTTACGGTTACGGATAATGGTAATAACCGAACCAAACCAAACCAAACCGTGCACACCCCTAATTTATAGTTCACATCGAAGTACCACCAAAACCTTTGATTTACTTTTGATTAACAGAAAATAATAATATTCTTACAGTCCCAACTTATAACTTTTATAAATCCCTAGAATAACTTCGGCGAAACCACCTAAGAGTTCGGGGTCCTTTAACCATCCACGGTTCAAACTTCCGGTAATATAGATATGAGTAAATTGCCATTTTAGTCCCTGAGTTTTGTCCAAATTTGCCATTTTGATCCAAATAGTTTTTTTTTTGCATCTGGGTCCCTGAGTTTTCACTTTTATTGCCATTTTGATCCAACACACTAAAAATTTTTGGATCAAAATGGCAAATTTGGACAAAACTCAGGGACTAAAATGGCAATTTGGACAAAACTCAGGGACTAAAATGGCAATAAAGTGAAAAGTCAGGGACCCAAATGCAAAAAAAAAAACTATTTGGATCAAAATGGCAAATTTGGACAAAACTCAGGGACTAAAATGGCAATTTACTCTATAGATATAGGAAAATTGATTTTTAATAAACCAATCTTTGTCCCGTTGGTAAATAGTAATCTTACCTACGTAATTTGTATACAATAATCATACCTATCAACATGTTGGTACTCAATGAACTTCCGTTAATTTTTTTAACTGAAGTTAGTTTTTAAGTTTTATTTATTACACAAACAGTCCCTGTAGTTGTAATTTACTAGTTTTAAAATAGTTAAAACTAGTAAATTACAAATATAGGGACTGTTTGTGTAATAAATAAAACTTAAAAACTAACTTTAGTTAAAAAAATTAATGGAAGTTCATTGAGTACCAACATTTTAGATAAGTAGGATTATTGTATACCAATTACGTAGGTAAGATTATTATTTACCAACGGGACAAAAATTGGTTTATTAAAAACCAATTTTCCATAGATATATGACTTTGTCGTCTATTTTTAGTTTAAGAGTAGTTGAGATGAAAAGAGAAGTGCGAATATAGGATGACTGCAATTTTTCTTAGCCGACGATGAAGATCTTTTTTTCTTTATAGAGAAATATATAATTTATCAAATCCTTTGAATGCAAATTATCTCTGTATAAATTGAGAAAAGAGAAACATGGACTTTTTTTTCATGCTCAACTTTCATTTGTAATTCATGTAGTTTAATCATTGTGTTCTTTTTCTTTTACTTTAATCAAATTATTTTTCTACCCCTAAATAGTGTTTTTTAATGAACACATTATCTTTTCTTTTTCTTTGCTATAAAGAGTGACGGAGGTTTTTTTTTAGTTTAGCTTTTTAAGCGAACGCCCGATTCTATTTTGAACATATTTTTTTTACTTTTTTTACTATAACAAGTGCACCGAAACCAACCGAGTTTCTATCGTTTTCTTTTTTCGTTTACCTTTGTTATTTACTATATTGTTTTACCTTTTCTTATTATTTTGATGTTCAAAGCCGAGTTACGACGCCAATGACATAACACATTTAGATATCATACTATTTAATTTTACGAATTTATTATCGGTTGTCATGGTGTACTATACGTTAAGAATTTCAACCACGTCCCTGCGCAACGCGCAGATAACTACGACCCTAGTTAATGTAAGAGTTAATTACATAGTTAGTCCCAGTGGTTTGCCCAAAGTAACATACTTAGCTACTAATAGTTTAAAATCACATTCTAGGGTATTAACTTTTCATTTTGTAACATTTGGAGGTATTAACGTTATTTGTAGGTTTAAAATCGCATTCTATTAGTAACTAAGTATGTTATTTTGTGCAAACCACATGGACTAACTATGTTAATACCCTAGAAGTTAATACCTCCAAACGTTACTAAATGAAAAGTTAATACCCTAGAAGGTGAATTTAAACTATTAATACCTAAGTATGTTATTTTGTGCAAATCACAGGGACTAACTATGTAATTAACTCTTAATGTAATACTAAAAGACGTTGGCAATTGTTTTTGTGTTTGTACTAAATTGATTGTAGAAAAATTAATTAACACACACTTGTAAATGTAAAAATAAAGGGAGTCAATATTTATACAACTCTACTTTCTATCTCTATATATACATATATAAAGAGAGATCGAGTGTAAAAGGGTATTGAGAATAGTAAGAGCCAAAATAAAATTCTATATGAACCCTATAGTTAAGATACTTTAGTTCGCCACTTATTCATATCTATCTATACTTTCTATAAAAGGAGAAATCCAAGTAACATAAGAAAAGCTGATGTGTCAGCTAGAGAAGCTGTCCAACAATGCTTTTCTTATGTCATCCGCGATGAGGTGTCAGCCATAGAAGAAGCATAGTGACATCATAATTCAAAGATCTGCCATCCAAACCACTGCCCCACTTTCAATTTCAAAGGTCTGGCCCACATTCAATTATGAAACCACTCATGTTCATTGAAATTTCAAACCACTGATGTCTCATTAAAATGAGAGGGTAATTTGAAATTTAAAACTTCATAGGGATATGTAATTTGCATTTAATGTCATCAGAGCTTCAATTCTTCTCTCTCTTAAATATAAATTCAAACCCAGATCCAAACTCGATCATAATTTCAAAAACCCATTTCAATCTCTCTGTCTACTTTCTCTCAACTCTCTATCTCTAAAACTGTAGATACAGAGAACAGGATGAAGACGACAGAGGCGTTGTATTTAACATCGATTTGAATGGTAGTTTAAAAATAGATATTTTTTGATTTTTTTCTTTTTATCACAAACTGAAGGTTTGTATGCTAAATGTTCTTCAGGTAGATCTTGCTGGATTTGTTATTTGGTGTTGAAGTCTTGAGTTCGTTGGCCGAGCTTCCGAATGTGATCAAGGTTATAAAATGGATCTCAACTTTTTTGATGAAGAGGTAATGTCTGTTTGTGTTTAAAATAAATCATGATTCTATGAAATTTGTTTGATATGTTTGTAGCTTTTGATTTTGTCTTTGATTTGTTATTGTTTATTCAGATGCTTGCATTGGTGTACCATGTGATTACGAGTAGATTGATTTTGATATGTTTGTAAAAGGAGAAATCCCAATGCACATTAGAAAACCTGGTGATGTCTGTTTATTCATCATGGTTAATATCGATTTGAATATTATGCAGACGAACGGTAGTTTAAAAATAGATATTTTTTGATTTTTTTTCTTTTTATCATGAACTGAAAGTTTGGATGCTAAATGTTCTTCAGGTAGATCTTGCTGGATTTGTTATTTGGTGTTGAAGTCTTGAGTTCGTTGGCCGAGCTTCCGAATGTGATCAAGGTTATAAAATGGATCTCAACTTTATTGATGAAGAGGTAATGTCTGTTTGTGTTTAAAATAAATCATGATTCTATGAAATTTGCTTGATATGTTTGTAGCTTTTGATTTTGTCTTTGATTTGTTATTGTTTATTGTTTATTCAGATGCTTGCATTTGTGTACCATGTGATTACGAGTAGATTGATTTTCAGTTGGTATGTATTGGGATTAAATACTCAACTGGTGGAATGACAGCAAGTCCAGCTTATGCTTCAACCTGGTGATGTCTGTTTATTCATCATGGTTAATATCGATTTGAATATTATGCAGACGAACGGTAGTTTAAAAATAGATATTTTTTTTTGATTTTTTTCTTTTTATCATGAACTGAAAGTTTGGATGCTAAATGTTCTTCAGGTAGATCTTGCTGGATTTGTTATTTGGTGTTGAAGTCTTGAGTTCGTTGACCAAGCTTCCGAATGTGATCAAGGTTATAAAATGATTCTATGAAATTTGTTTGATATGTTTGTAGCTTTTGATTTTGTCTTTGATTTGTTATTGTTTATTGTTTATTCAGATGCTTGCATTGGTGTACCATGTGATTACGAGTAGATTGACCAAAGGAAAACCACTGCTCAGTAACAGCAGTGGTTCAGTATCTACAGCGGATTCAACATCAGTATTTATGTATCAGTTTTTCTTAAGTAACAGTGTTTAGTGTATCGGTATTTAGATTTTGTTACAGCTTCGATGATGGTTTTTAGATTTATGAAAATGTAATTGCTATAGTTTGAATATTATTGTTATTATATTATCATCTGTTGATCGTGGTCTGTTAAAGCACTGTTGTTAAACATTCTCTGTTGAACTACATCATCTGTTAGTCCATAGCAGAGGTTCTCTTTTGGCAGACCTTTGCTTGAACCGTCTCGGTGTTAATCAGCAGATTTTCATCACGAGGCGTGTGTAAACAGATGTTTGAAATCCTCTGTTGAACTGTATTACTGTTAAGTCACAACAGATGTTAGCAATTTATACTGTGGAATGATCAACAGATGTTATGTTTTGTAGACCTTTGTTTTAACAGCAGATGTTAGCTTTATGATGCTTTTGTATTCATATTCAGCAGCAGAGGTTGTTTTATCAGCAGAGGTTATTTGCTATAACAGTCTTTGTGTTTATTAGCAGAGGTTGTTTTATCAGCAGATGTTATTTGCTATAACAGTCTTTGTGTTTATTAGCAGAGGTTGTTTTATCAGCAGAGTTTATTTGCTATAACAGTCTTTGTGTTTATTAGCAGAGGTTGTGTTTATCAGCATAGGTTATTTCCTATAACAGTCTTTGTGTTTATCAACAGATGTTGTTTGGAACAACAGACTTTGCTTGAACAGATTTTCTGTTTGACAGAGCTTTTGGTTTGTCAGAGTTTATCTAAATAGAGGTTGACTGTATAAATTTACAGAATATAATTCAAGTTTTAATGTATCATGAAGAGCCAATTAAAATATATGGAGAATGTACAACAAAGGTTTAAGTTAATATAAATAACAAGATAAGCATACATGATTATAATTTAAATATTCGTAAGTCGTAAGTTTTCAAAATATAGAAGTTTGATACAACACCATCCCATAATTTATCTCAAATGAGATAATACCAACAACCACAACTATCTGTAGACTTTCTTTAAGATCAACTTGGCTTTTTCTTCAGAGTAGACAAATTTGCATCTCATATTTCTGTAGATTCCATTGGGCTTAGTGAACTTCTTCGTGAATTGACAAGCCGCGTATCTAAATCCATTGCCATGCTTCTCCCGTCGAAAGTCAATTATAGTGTCAACTCCATTCAGATTTTCAACTGTCATCTTCAATGTTCTATGAATCCTTGATAAAGAAGCTACTTTCACATTCAGACGCTTAAAAATAAATATAAAATACCAATAATTAATAAGAAATACATAATGTATTTAAGTAAAGTAACAAAAATTGCAGCTTAATTGTAACAAACATTTAGCATCCAAAGAATGAGGAATAATATATTAACAGAATAAACTTACAAAATGTTTGCTGCAGTACCATACGATTTGTAAGGGGTATCCATCAGTATCAGCTTCATAATCTGAGACAGTGGCATTAAAATCTGCGTCGTCGATATCATCGGATGATTCATTCGATACAACATAATCACTATCAGAATCTGTGTCATTGGATTCTTCAACATCCGACTGGTGATGCAGATCCTCGGTAATTTGAGGAACTTCCAAATTGGGTGAGGAAGTATCGTCTATCGGACTGTCATTGGATTTTGGTGCAACAATCTCACATCCATTCAAATCAAAGGCAGTAAGCAGAAAGATGTAATCCACTACGTATCTTAAAACAAGTACAATTCCTGTTTGCCATGTAGTGTACAACCTTTTCCCATCCATCGGTTATAAAGTAACAATTCCGAAGAGGATCACGTTGAAGTAGTACATCAAAAGAGTCCCACTGATTCACATAGATCTTAAATGTCTCTTTAAGTTTACCAACTCCAATACTGACGTTGACTAACTCTTTGGGTATTAGCTGAACAAAAACATATAAAATTATGAAATCAACAAAGGTACAGTAAAATTAACAACTATATCACTAATTACTATAGTAACATTTAAGTATTGGATTAAAATACCAAAACTTACCAACACGTCTTTACAAACATCAGTAAAACTGTGGGAGAATGAATCCATACATCCAAACTTCCTCTCAAACGATATTGATGTGAACATAGAAATCATTGGGAGTTTTGTTGGATAATGATGAACTTTTTCAAAAGATGTCAGCAGATATGTATATGGTGCAGTTTTTTTAAATACCAACAGACATCCTTCTTTCAATGAAAGGTCAGAGACAACTGAGGACCATTCTTCTTTTAGAGCAAAAGTTCCATTGTGTTTTGAAAATCGGTAATCCCATCTCATACCGTTTACACACTCTATAACGCCAACGTTACCAGGAACTTCTTTGAGTAAATGATTGTTTGCAAAATTTTGTGGTATTATTTGTTGAGTTCAAGTATTTAAGTATTGGCAAATGTTATATGTGAATTAACTGTTAACAATAAAACTATAGAAAATGGTTTTAATGTAATAATCTTACCAAGATTTTGGAATTAAGAGAATCCAACTATTTATAAAAATCTTCCAAGATATTATGTTTCTGGTTAAAAATCAAAGAAAAAATGAGACAATGTATTTTATCAGATACTTCATTCTTTATAAAGATTGTGATAACAAATGTGAACCAACAATGTTTAACATATCTATGTCATTCAGATAACGCATATAATATTTATCGATTTATCTAGAGTATAACAATAAATAAAGATTCCTCTAAAAACTATAGAATCGAGTACCACTGTCAATAACTTTTTTTGCAAGTCTATAAATAAAAGATTTATCATTTAATCATATTCTTTAATATCAAGTAAGAAAAACAACAAAATATACCTTATCGATTGCATATGAAACTAATGTATATACAAATTTGTTATTTAATCATCTAAAACATGCAATACATTGAGAACAGTCTTCATAACAGTTGTTAATCATGTGCATATGAAACTAATGTATATACAAATTTTAATAAATATTATTATACCTTGATCAAAGTTGTTGATGATGTCAAAAGTAAGAAGAATTCAAGTGGAGTGATTCAATATTTCAAATGGACATCGGTGATTAAAACTTGAAACACTTTTTATGAGATCAGACAAACAATTTTGTAAAGGGGATTTGGAGAGTCGTTAAAAAGGTAAAGTATGTTTCTATATGCCTCTATGTAAAAAGGTAAACCAACATTGGAATAATAAATTACATTTTACCGCCATTGAGATAAGGAACTTACATTTTACCCCCTAATAATATAGCTTTCTTTTTCAAATAAGTCAAATCATTTTCAAATAATTCAAACCATTTTCAAAATACTTTGAAAGTCTTTTTCTTGAGTACTCAACAATCTTCTTCATTCAGATATTTGAAATTATGGCTACAGATAATAGAATTTCAAGTAAGTATGAACTGTTCTTTCAACCAAGTCAAAGTCAAGTCTGTGCTGAAGCAAGGAAAAAAAGGAAGCGTGTTCTGCAACAAAAGCGAAACAAGAGTGGTTTTCATCGTACATCGACATCCGATTCTGTTAAAAGGATTCCATTATTAAAAACTCCAAGTGGTATGTCTTGTAGGTTTGTAAACAAAATTTTACAAGAAATATATATTTATATGTTATCTTTTGGGAATCCTTACACATGTTTCGTATTTTACAAGTTTCAACAACCAATGTTGAGAGAAGGAATGTGTATCATTTTCCTGCTTATGCTACTCCAAATATTAGAAGTAATTTGTTTCACTCATCTTCTGAAGTAAAAGGTATACTTACTGCAGATATTTTTTGGTAATTTCAAAAAAATTTCACAATATGTTCAAAGTTCTTTCCTTGAGTGGTCAACTATCTTCTTCATTCAAGTATTTTAAATTATGGATACAAATAACACAATTTCAAGTAAGTATGAAGTTGACCTTCAAGCAAGTCAACGTCAAAGCTGTGGTGAAGAAAGAGAAAAAAGGAAGTATGTTCTTCAACAAAAGAGAAACAACAGAGGTTGTCATCCTGCATCAACATCTGATTCTGTTGAAAGGATTCCATTTTCAAATACTTCAAGTGGTATGTGTTATAGTTTTACAAGCAAAATTTAAAAGAAATATGTATGTATATGTTATGTTTTTGGAATCCTTACATATGTTCTATTTTACAAGTTTCAACTACCAATGTTGAGAGAAGGAATGTGTATCATCTTCCTGTTTATGCTACTCCAAATATTAGTAGTAATTTGTTTTACTCATCTACACAAGTAAAAGGTATACTTACTGCAGATATTTTTTGGTAATTTCAAATAATTTTCACAATACTTTCAAAGTTCTTTTCTCGAGTTGTCAACAATCTTTTTCATTCAAGTATTTTAAAATATGGATACAGATAACACAATTTCAAGTAAGTATGAAGTTGACCTTCAAGCAATTAAACGTCAAATGTGTGCTGAAGAAAGAGAAAAAAGAAAGTATGTTCTTCAACAAAAGAGAAACAACAGAGGTTGTCATCCTGCATCAACATCTGATTCTGTTGAAAGGATTCCATTTTCAAATACTTCAAGTGGTATGTATTATAGTTTTGCAAACAAAATTTAAAAGAAATATGTATGTATATGTTATGTTTTTGGAATCCTTACATATGTTCTATTTTACAAGGTTCAACCAACAATGTCGAAAGAAGGAATGTCCATCAAACTCTTTTTGGAAGTACTAACCAAATATCCAATTTTGTTGAGAGGACTCCATTATCAGATATTACAAATTGTATGTTTTAAATTTTACGAAACAAAAGATTTGTTTAATCTTAGGTTTTATGAATTGTTATATATATCTTATTTTACAAGCTTCAATATAGGTGGAATATCTAAAATTGAATTACAAATGAGTGATGAGATATTACCAGATTCTGTGGTTAAGAAGATTCATGGAATTTCTAAAGGTATAAGATACGAATGTAAATTCCTGTTAAGTTTTCAATATGTAGAAAACTTATGTTGACTTGTAAATTTACTAAGTCTGTAGATTATATTGATCATGGAGATGCCATCTTTGTGTGTTCTAAATGTGATGCAATGTTATGGGAAGATGAAATGCTTAGGGGAAATAAAAAACGTAACAAAACATCCTATTCTCTTTGTTGTTCAAATGGAGATGTTGAGCTACCACGACCGCCTACACCTCCTCCATTACTACGTCATTTATATAAACGTCGTACTTCACAGTCTCGTAATTTCATGGATAATATTCGAGCATATAACATGATGTTTTCCTTCACATCTCTTGGTGGGAAGGTTGACAAAAGTTATTAGAGAGGTAAAGGTCCTTATATATTTACACTACAAGGTCAGAATTATCATCGAATGGGTAGTCTACTTCCGGACGATGGGGAAGAACCTAAATTCTCCCAGCTTTACATATATGATTCACAAAACGAAGTTGT
Source organism: Helianthus tuberosus (assembly GCA_030545235.1). NCBI lineage: Eukaryota > Viridiplantae > Streptophyta > Magnoliopsida > Asterales > Asteraceae > Helianthus > Helianthus tuberosus. The sequence continues at coordinate 28,333,573 of CM060437.1, read as the reverse complement.
AAATCGTCAAAAAGCAGTAAGGTAATTTCTTTATGATAACTGTGGCATTTAAGAATATACATTTTGCTTTTCAGTATATTTACATTAATTATCATTTGAAATGAATGTAAATTTTAACATTTTATATTTATGGCAGTTCTCAGATAGAATGCAAAACTACAAGAAACAACCAGCTTGATAATACAACCATAGAGGGTCTTAAAGATATGTTGGATTCTTGCAATCCTCTTGTCCAATCCTTCAGAATGGTAAGAGATTGTTTTCAAGAAAATGAGTTTCAAGATGTAAGCTTGAAGCTTATTGGAACAAGAGATAAGGATGGAAGAGTTCACAATTTGCCAACAGCATCAGAAATTGCTGCGTTAATACATGGTGATTTTGATGGAGCATTTGATAAACGGGACATTGTTGTTAGAAAGAAGTCTGGTGGTCTTCAAAGAATTAATGAGCTTCATCCCTCTTACCTTGCTTTGCAATATCCACTATTTTCCCATATGCGGAAGATGGTTATAGAGTTGGTATTAAACATAGAGGGATTGCGATTGATGATGAGGTACTTAGAACCAATCTTACAATTAGAGAATTCTTTTGTTACAAAATTCAAGATAGACAAAATCAGTTTTCATTATTAGTTAATGCGAAAAAACTACTTCAGCAGTTTTTGGTTGATGGATACACGATGATAGAATCTGCCAGGTTGAATTATATAAGGACACAACAACCTAAACTTAGAGTACAAAATCTTAAGAACTTGAATGCTACTGTTGAAAGTGGAGAGAATAATGCCTCAAGTTGTGGTAAACCTATACTTTTACCTTCATCATTTACTGGTGGTTCTAGATATATGATGCAAAAGTACTTGGATGCTATGGCAATTTGCAAGTCTGTTGGATATCCCGATTTATTCATAACGGTGACTTGTAATCCAAACTGGCCTGAGATTTACAGGTGTTTGCACGATAAAGCTCTTAATGCCGAAGACAGACCGGATATTATCTCTAGATTATTCAAGTGTAAATTGGATCATCTTATAAAAGATTTCAAGAAACATAAATTCTTTGGTGATATACAAGCAGGTACCCTTTAGTTATATTTTTTACTTTTAACATCTAATTATATTTATCTAACAGCCCACTGTTCAAAAATTTTAGTTATGTATACAGTGGAATTTCAGAAGCGAGGTCTCCCACATGCTCACATATGTTTGTTCTTGGGTGCTGAAAGCAAATTTCCAAATGCATCTGATATTGATCGTGTTATTACTGCTGAAATACCAGATAAAGAAAGAGATCCTGAATTATATGAGCTTGTCAAGCAATTTATGATTCATGGACCATGTGGTACAGACAACCCACTTTGTCCATGTATGGTTCAGCAAAAATGTTCTAAAAAGTTTCCCAAAAAATATGTAGATGAGACTTGTGTTGATTCTGAAAGATATCCTGTCTATCGTCACCATCAAACAAGTAATACGGTAGTAAAGAATGGTGTGACACTTGATAATAGATCTGTAGTTCCTTACAATGCTCTCCTGCTCAGAAAGTATCAGTGCCACGTTAACGTTGAATGGTGCAACCAGTCAGGTTCTATCAAATATTTGTTTAAAAATATTAATAAGGGGCCTGATAGAGTCACTGCTTCTGTTTTTCAAGCCAATAGCACCAAGAATAATACGAAACAGAATGTAGCTGTAGATGAGATAAAAGCATACCTTGATTGTAGATATATCTCTGCTTGTGAAGCTGCTTGGAGAATATTCATGTATGATATACATTATAGATATCCAGCTGTTGAGTATTACCTTTTCATTGTGAAGATGGTCAGAGTATTGTGTATAACGATCATGATAATTTGTGTGATATTGTTACTGATCCAACTGTGAAAATGACAATGTTTACAGAGTGGATGAATTGTAATAAAGTCGATGAATTTTCCAGGACATTGAGGTATGTTCAGTTTCCGGGATATTATGTATGGAATGCTAAAAAATCGTAAATGGAATCGAAGAAAGCATCCGTATGGATCAATTGGGAAGGTACATTATGTCCCACCATCACTTGGTGATTGTTATTACCTAAGGATTTTACTGAATCATATTAAGGGACCAACCTGTTTTGAAGATATAAAAACAGTTGACGGGCAGGTTTTTCAAACATTTAAAGATGCATGTTTTGCACGGGGACTGTTGGATGATGATAAAGAATATGTTAATGCTGTCAAAGAATCTAGCACATGGTCAACCGGAGATTTCTTGAGGACCTTTTTTGTAATGTTGTTGCTGTCAAATTCGATATCTCGTCCTGGTGTTTTTTGGTCGGAAACGAAGTCCCTGTTATGTGAAGATATTTTGTATCAGCAACGAAAGATAACTGGTATTGCAGGTAATGTTATTATTTTATTAAAGTTATATCCAATTACATTAAAATTATGCAATAGCTCTGTTATTGGGAAAAACTAATACTTTTTTCAACATTTGTTTTAGATTTGGATCTTCAACAAGAAGAACTTGAAAATATCTGTCTATCTGAAATTGAAAAGTTGCTACTTACCAATGGAAGTACAGTGAGAAATTTTGATGATATGCCAAGTGTTCCGGACAATTATGTTTCATCGTCGAACAATCGATTGATAATGAAAGAATTATCGTATGACAGACTAGCTCTTCAAAGGGAACATGATCGTTATGTAAAGTGTTTACTGCCGAACAGGAAAGGATATATAAAATTGTTATGGAAGCGATTGAAAAAGGTGATGGAGGTGTGTTTTTTGTATATGGTTATGGTGGAACTGGAAAGACGTTTCTTTGGAAGACATTCTCAGCTGCATTACGATCAAAAGGTGAAGTTGTATTGAATGTTGTATCCAGTGGAATTGCTTCACTTTTGCTGGATGGTGGTAGAACTGCTCATTCAAGGTTTGTAATTCCAATCAACATTAATGAGAATTCAATATGTTCAATAGAGCCTAATACTGAGTTTGGTGATTTAATTAAAAGAGCAACATTGATTATTTGGGATGAAGCACCTATGACTCACAAGCATTGTTTCGAGGCTCTTGATAGAACAATGAGAGACATATCACGTTCCAGTAAACCGAACATGCAATCGAAGCCGTTTGGGGGAAAGGTCATTCTATTTGGTGGTGATTTTAGACAAATTCTTCCGGTCATCCCTAAAGGTACCAGAACAATGATAGTCAATGCTTCTTTGAATTCTTCTTATATATGGCGGCACTGTCAAGTACTAAAGCTAACTGAGAATATGAGATTAAGAGTTGGTTGTCAGGAAGCAGATTTGAAAGAAATAAAGGAATTTGGAGAATGGATTTTAAAGCTTGATGATGGTCTGCTTGGTGAAGAAAATGATGGTGAGATTGATATTGAAATACCATATGATTTACTTATTCATGACCAAGTCAATCCTATTTCTTCTCTCATTTCATTTATATATCCGGACATGAATAAGTTTTTGTGGGATTTAACGTATTTCCAACAAAGAGCGATTCTTGCTCCAACTAATGAAGTAGTGGATTCAATAAATAAAGAGTTGTTAGAGAGTCTGCCCGGTGAAGAAAAGGTTTATTTTAGTTCAGATAGTTTATGCCAATCGGAGGAAGAATCAGAGCTTAATATGGCATTGTTTCCTCTTGATGTGTTAAACAATCTTCGTTTATCTGGTTTACCTAACCATAAATTAGTACTGAAACTTGGTGCTCCGGTGATGTTACTCAGAAACATTAATCAGGCAAATGGATTGTGTAATGGTACACGTTTACAAATCACGAAGCTCGGAAAAGTTGTGATTGAAGCAAAAATTATCACAGGGACTAATATAGGTCATCATACTTTGATTTCAAGACTGAAGATGACACCTTCAGATAAAAGAATACCAGTGAAGATTTCTAGAAGACAATTCCCACTTTCACTGTGTTTTGCTATGACAATAAATAAAAGTCAAGGACAATCATTGGAGCGTGTTGGTTTATATCTTCCACGTCCAGTGTTTAGTCATGGCCAGCTCTATGTTGCTGTATCTAGAGTAAAAAATAGGAAGGGGTTGAAAATTTTGATTTGTGATAAAGAGAAACGAGTCTGTACAACCACTACTAATGTGGTTTACAAAGAAGTTTTACAAAATCTATGATGATACTAAACATCTGTCAACCTGGGAACATCTGTTGGGTATAATGGAGGAACTGTTGTTAGGAAATGTTTGTTGGAAAGCAATACAACTTTTTGAAAGCATCTGATACTTGCTCTGCATTAAGCTTATCCCGAGAACACATGTTGTTAATAACATTATTCTCATAATATCTGTTTACTAACCTTTGTAATTTCTGTTGACTGACCTTTTTAACATGGGTCGACTAACATCTGATAGTTACTATCTATTCATCTGGCAAGCTCTGTTGGAGATAATCGATGACACTTCTTAGTAAAGTCTGTTGGAAAGCAACAGAAGTTTTTAACAGTTAATAGACAACAATGGTTTCCTATCAAAATAATGGAATTGCTGTTGAATAAACCTATTGATCATTAATTTATATCAATTTTGTAAGTCTGCAGTAATTTTTTTTACCATCTGTGAATATATGTTATGCATGGTTTTCTAAGAAACAACAGTGGTTTGCTATCAACATAATGGAATTGCTGTTGAATAAACCTATTAACTATTAGTGTATATCAATTTTATAAGTCTGCACTAATTATTTTTTTACTATTTGTCAATATATGTTATGCACGGTTTTCTAAGAAAAGACCTGTGTTTGCACACGAGTCTTACCGCTAGTACTATATAATAAAAGAAACCACTTTAAGGACACTTGTCATCATATTAGGCCATGTCTTATGGATAATTATAATTTTTGTTTAATCTCTTCTAATTAATTATAGATAATCCTCCTACTAAATATTATTTAGTTTAATTATTACTTTTATATTTATCTATTTACTTCAAATTCAATTTTAGTTTAATCTCTTCTAATTAATTATAGATATAGATAATCCTCCTACTAAATATTATTTAGTTTAATTATTACTTTTATATTTATCTATTTGCTTCAAATTCTTAGTTAACTAATTTGATATTAGAGTAAATTACAATTTTGGCCCCTATGGTTATATCACTTTTACCCTTTTAGCCGAAAAAGTTTAATTATTACTTTTATATTTATCTATTTATTTCAAATTCAATTTTAGTTTAATCTCTTCTAATTAATTATAGATATAGATAATCCTCCTACTAAATATTATTTAGTTTAATTATTACTTTTATATTTATCTATTTACTTCAAATTCAAACTTAGTTAACTAATTTGATATTAGAGTAAATTACAATTTTGGCACCTGTGGTTATATCACTTTTACCCTTTTAGCCCAAAAAGATTTTTTTTAACATCTGAGCTTTTCTAACCCTTTTGGACCCCCAACGTCTTTTTTTCTAACCCTTTTGGCCCCTAAAAGTAAATGGATGGGGTTAGTGTTAGGGTACAAAAGGGTTAGAAAAAAAAACGTTGGGGCTCAGATGTTAAAAGATTCATTTTTTGGCTAAAAGTGTAAAAGTGATATCACCACAGGGGCCAAAATCGTAATTTACTCTTGATATTAACTATATATTTGAACGTTTTGTAATTTGGTATCAAATAGATTTTACAAAACTTAAAATAAAATTAACTAATATTATTTATCATTTCTACATTTACAAGTTTTAAATAAATGGTTAAATTTATTGAGACATCGTTACATTTACAAATTATAAATAAAGGGTTAAATTTATTGAGACTTTGTTAATAAATTTTACTACAATATAATAATCTATTTATATCAATATAAATATATATTTATACTATACTATATAATAAAACATTAATGTCTGACACTGTCATTCATTGTAAGCATTTATTTTATTATTTTCCCTCCTCACTTCTAAACTTATCATATATTAATTAAATAAATAAATGTATAATGAGCTAATATTAAATTTCATCATACTTTAAATTTTTGAATATCATTCTTCTATTTTAAATTTTGAATACCATTCTACTTTATTATTTAGTATAGGAAATTACATTTATTCAACCCGTGTAATACACATATTTTTAAAGATGCAACTTTTCTATTATTTGGTATATAAAATTACATTTATTTAATCCGTGTAATAAATGAGGTTTCTTAAAGATGTATTATTTTATTATTTGTTAAACAATATTACATTTATTCAGCTCGTGTAATACAAGTGGTTTTAAAGATATAACTTTTTTTATTTGGTATATAAAATTATATTTATTCAACCCGTACAATATGGTTCTTATAGATATAACTTTTTATTATTTAATTTATAAAATTATATTTATTCAACCCGTGCAATAAAAGAGGTTTTTAAAGATATATTGTTTGATTATTTAGCATATAAAATTCATTTATTCGACCCGTGTAATACACGGGGTTATAACCTAGTTTTCATTTAATAAAATAATTAAGATTAGCAAAAACAAAATTATACACTTTAAATTTATTCGGTAAATTATACACTTTAAATTTATTCCGGTTAAAGTATATACCTTGGTATCAAACTCTATATGCATATACCGTGTGAAAGAGTTGTTTGTGGGTTTTATAGTTAAACTAGTGGATGCCCCGTCCGCGTTGCAGGGCGATGGCTGAATAATTCTCAATCAATTAAAAAAACACATATAATTTTGCTAGGAAAAAAACTAAAACGATGATAAGACCGTAATTTTCGGCTCAGGGCAAAACTGTAATTTTTCAGGACTAATGAGCGAGTGTTAGACAACTCTTTAACACGAAAAAAAAATTAAATGGAGTAAACTAATTAAAACAAAAAACTTTTATAGTTTTGCTAAAAAAATAAAACGATGTGAAAAGTGTAATTTTGAACTGAGGGTGAGATGATAATTTTAATTCAGGTATGAAATCGTAAATTAAAAGCACCAATGGAGGAGTGGTAGGCACCTGTCGGCATGACTGAAATTTTACACTGGGGGCAAAATTGTAATTTAACCAGGAAAACAAACAAAAACGATGGAGAAAATGTAACTTTAAGTTGAGGGAAAAATCGTAACTTGGCTATGAAAAAAAAATCTAATGGCAAAACTCTAAATTTAAACGGGGCAAAATCTTAATTTTTAACCGAGGGCAAAATTTAAATTTTTATCTGAGAGCAAATTTTAAGTGGGGGGTAAAAACATAATTTTAAACTGATGGCAAAATCGTAATTTAAGGAAAAAACTAATGGTAAAAGTGTAAATTTAAACGGGGCAAAATCGCAAATTTTTAACCGAGTGCAAAATTGAAATTTTTAGCTGGGAGCAAAATCGCAAATTTATTTTTAAGTGGGGGTAAAAACATAATTTTGAATTGATGGCAAAATCGTAATTTTAAGGAAAAAAACTAATGGCAAAAGTGTAAATTTAAGCAGGGCAAAATCGTAATTTTTAACCAAGGGCAAAGTCGAAATTTTTAGCTGGGAGTAAAAGCGCAAATTTATTTTTATGTGGGGGCAAAAACATAAATTTATACTGATGGCAAATTCGTAATTTTAAGCCGGGATAAAATCGTAAATTTATTGGGCCAATAAAAGAGTGTTAGACAGCTACCTGACACTATTCACTATGCTGCCCATTTCAACCAATAGGGGCAAGGCACTATTGCCGCTCATATGTTTTGTAAGTATTGAATATGGCGGACTTGGCGGTAGAGATGGGCATAATAACCGGTTCCAAACCCGACCCGGTGGAACCGACCTGGAACCGGTCCCGGTTCCTACCCGGCTAATAGTGGAACCGGTTCCGGGTTAAAAAAACCCGTAGGTTCCTACCCGGTTCCATATTTTATAAATAAAATCGGTTCGTACCCGGACCCGGTGCGTACCCGGATCCCGGTTTCTACCCGGAACCAGTTCCGGGTATTACAAAAAAACCCGATATGCCTATCTCTACCGTTAACTTACACCTACAAGATATAAACCGAAACATAAATATTTATTAGAATCGGTTACATTAAACGAAACATAACTAAACACGTCAAACTAAACATAACTAAACCGGTTACATAAAACGCACTAAACCTTCGAAGAACCAGTTCCGGATCCTTCACCCATTTCGTTTTTCTTTGGCTTTGTAACCGGACAATGACGATCGGTGTGTTTCTTTAGCGTGGAGTTGGCCGTAGCCTTCATGAACTTCCCACAAGCTTTACACCTAGCAATCTCGTGGAGTTAGGAACCGGTCTTCTGAAGAACTGGAACCGGGTATTAAAAGGATCTGGAACCGGTTCCACCCCGACCCGAACCGGTTACACTCGGTTCTAGTTTTAATGGTTAAAACCCGGGTAGGAACCGGCACCGGTTACAACAAGAACCGGTTCCATTGACACACATTCAGGAACCGGGTCCTGTTAGGAACCGGTTCCGGGTATAAAAAGGAACCGATTATTCCCATCTCTACTTGGCGGTCAATAATTGGGCCTAGGATGTTTACGCCCGGTTCGTTCAACTTTGACAAAATTTGGTTTGAAACGCTTCCAACAAGTCTCTTGTTGGATCAGCGGAAGAATTTTCACAGTCTTACAAATTAGTTTTTGTGGTTTAGAAAAAAAAAAAAAAAAAATCAAAAGCACAATTTTGTAATAAATTTATAAAGTAATAAAATTTGTTCATGTTGATAATATATACAAACACTCCATATTCTTGAAATGAAAAGAAAATGTTACAAGATCGGTTGTAAGTTTCAAACCATAAACTGAGTTGTAAACTGTTAAAACGTTATAACCGAATTGTGAATTGAACCGTATAGATTTCAAACTGGCAAACTACTTTGTTCAGTTTGGATGATTCTATCAGTTTTGATGGGTTGAACACCCTTAACTCACCATTCACAAATATAAAACAAAAGTATGTGATCTGGAATGCAATTAGTAGATCCCTTGACTTTGTTCTCGTGGGGGCGGGGCATTTCCGTTGTTTGAACCTCATGTTTGTGACATTATTTGATTTTGATTAAAAATTAATACATTGCTAAGAGCATTCACATCCCTTCATCTATTATATTTTTTTATAAATACACTAAAAATCACTATAATCAATGGGGTGTGGGTTCATTTACAAAGACAAAGTTTTTAAACACCTAGGGTTGCGAGAGGAAGATATGTAGGAATTAGGTTCACCTTTTGTAAAATATAATTACAAAATATATAATAACGAGACTCTCGTTATTCGTAGGAAATATCATAGTACAATACCGGTTGCAATAACTAAATAAAATGAATATAAAATATAATTATATATATCAATCTTGATTCAAGCCGCATCTCTGGTGGGTCCTTCACGCGCACTTGATAGCATTCTATACTCGAGTATTCATTGTTGTGGGTGGTTTTCTGCTTATATATCCTGACTAATATTCTAAGTATGTTTCTTTTATTGTGGTCAGGATACCGGATCAGGATATTGGTAACATCCTGATGCAGTATCCTGGTGGTAACTAATTAACTCACGTGCAGATTATTGGAACAAGTCTCTAACGTTTAAGTGGACTTCTTCTCCTCAAGACTCGGGCGAATCCGTTAGATTATGGACGTTGAAGCCGGAAGACGTGGACTACAACGTTCACATATGGAATATTCGCTGAATCCCGGAATAATAGGATAGTTAGTTAGTTTCTTTTACTATAAAAATGATTGATCGGATCAGATTAGGGGACACAATCTCTCGAACACTCTTTCTCTCTAGCTGCAAACACTCATTATACACTTACACTTGTACCGAATTCACATTGTAACACTTAGTCGATCCGCATCATATCCTGCACTGTATCCTGATATTTGAAGTTATAAGAAGAACAAGGAAGCTGCGATTGTCAGCTCCCGAGGTTTTGTGCCGGCGATCTAGATTGATCAAGTGCTTTCCTCGTACATCCTGTGTCACCCTTTACATTTTTTCTCATTGTTTAATCATAGATACAGCTCGATATCCTGAGCCGTATCCTAAAAACCGTTTTTGCAAACAACTAAACTAGCATATCTTCAACACACTTTCTCAGCACACTACCTCACTTAACTAATTTGATCACTTAATTGCTTCAGTAATTTTTGACCAAAACAATTTGGCGCCCACCGTGGGGTAAGTGGTGCTATTTCTACTAAAAGCTTTTGCAAAATCATTACTTGGTTTTCTATTTTCAAAACTTTTTGCTACACTATTTTCAATGGCCTCGAGATCAAACATGAGCTCTTCCACCATGTCTGCTACAACCTCTGCAACAATTGGTTCGGTGCTTCCACCACCTCCTCCGAGAACCCAAGCCTCTTCACTGCCTCAGGATGTTATCCCCGCTCGCAACATTCAGGGATCTTCTCCTGTTTTGGCCTCTAATGAAGAAATTTTAAATTTGTTTGGTAGTGTACATGAACAGATGAGGAAGCAGCAGGAGACCAACCAGATGCTGATGAGAGAGATACAACTCTTGAAATCCAACTCGAGCACGCCCGCTGAGGATACTGTCACTCCCTTGCAACCCAGAGCTTTGAACTTCAGTTCTGCAGTATATACTGAGGATAATAGGGGGAATATTGTGCCTAGCCATTCCCAGAATCATACTCCTGAGATACCCTCTTTAGTCAGGGTGTCAACTGTGAGAAGCTCAGGATATGCTTCAGGATATGGCCAGAATCCTCAGACTGGTAACGTATCTAATCATAATAATGCTTTTGCTACTAATGGTATTGGATCTTTGTAGGATGCAGGTATGACATCAGCACTTTCCAGGGAGCTTCAGAAATTGAAGGATATGATATCCAGTGTACCTGGGGTCGTCCAACCAATTCCCGAAGTATCCCAAGACAGCCACAGGATATCCCGGTTTGCACATCCTATTTGTGATGCTGAAATCCCAAAAAGATTTCAGACCCCCAACATGAAGCTCTATGACGGAACCACGGATCCTGAAGAGCATATTGCCCAAAATAGGGAAAGGATGGAAATCAACCCTATCCCTCCGGATCTCAAGGAAGCATGCCTATTCAAGGGTTTTGGTTCTACCTTAACAGGACCAGCCTTAAAATGGCTTTTAAACGTTCCTCCTCACTCAATTACATCATTTGCTCATTTAGTGAATTTATTTAATAGTCAATTTTCTTGCAGTCGAAGTTTTGAGAAACTAACTGTTATGGGCCATTTTCTGAGCATATATATATCCTGACTAATATTCTGCTTTTGATTGTTTACTTGTGATCAGGATACCCGATCAGGATATTGGTAACATCCTGGTGCGATATCCTGGTATTAACTAAATTAACCATGTGCAGGTTAGAAGCTGTGGGTTACTAACGGTCGAATGGACCTCTTCTCCTTAAGACTCGGGCAAACCAGTTACATGAGAGACGTTGAACCCGAAGGACCAGGTCTACAACGTTCAAGTAGGGAATATCCGCCGAATCCCGGTTTAATAGGGTAGTTTGGTGAATTTCTTTTACTATAAATAGATAGGGCGGATCAGATTAAGGCACGCAGTTTTTCACACACTTTTCACTTACATTTCTACTCTCTCGCTACTAGCGATCACCATACACAAACACTTGTACTCGAATTACATTGTAACACCTAGTTGATCCGCATCACATCCTGCACTGTATCCTGATATTCGAAGTAATAGAAGAATAAGGCAGATGCGATTGTCAGCTCCTGAGGTTTTGTGCCGCGATCTAGATTGATCAAGGGCTTTCCTCGTACATCTCGTGTCACCCTTTACATTTTTGCTCATTGTTTGATCATAGATACAACTCTATATCCTGAGCTGTATCGTGAAACTGTTTTTTGTAAATAATTTGATTAACATATTTTCGACACTCGTTTCTAGCACACTACCTCACTTAACTAATTTGATCACTTAATTGCTTCAGTAATTTTTGACCAAAACAATTTGGCGCCCACCGTGGGGAAAGTGGTGCTATTTTTACTAAAAACTTTAGTAAAATCATTACTCGGTTTTCTATTGTCAAAACTTTTTGCTACATTGTTTTCAATGGCCTCGAGATCAAACATGAGCTCTTCCACCATGTCTACTACAACCTCTGCAACAATTGGTTCGGTGCTTCCACCTCCTCCTCCAAGAATGCAAGCCTCTTCACAGGGAACTGAGAGTCATGTGGCTCGGGATGTTATCTCCGCTCCCAGTGCCCAGGGATCTGGTCCTGTTTTGGCTTCTAATGACGAAATTCTAAATTTGTTTGGTAGTGTACAGGAACAGTTGAGGCATCAGCAGGAAACTAATCGGATGCTGATGAGAGAGATACAACTCTTGAAATCCGGCCCAAGTAGGCCTGCTGAAGAAACTGTCACTCCTTTGCAACCCAGGGCTTTCAACTTCAGTTCTGCAGTTTACACTGAGGATAACTGGGGGAATATTGTGCCTAGCCATTCCCAGAATCATACTCCTGAGATACCCTCTTCAATAAGAGTATCAACCGTGAGAAGCTCAGGATATGCTTCAGGGTATGGCCAGAATCCCCAGACAGGTAATGTATCTAATAATAATAACACTCTTGCTACTAATGGTGTTGGATATTTGCAGGATGCAGGTATGGCGTCAATATTTACTAGGGAGCTTCAAAAGCTGAAAGACATGATATCCAGTGTGCCTGGAGTGGTCCAACCGATTCCAGAAGTATCCCAAGACAGTCACAAGATATCTCGGTTTGCGCATCCTATCTGTGATGCTGAAATCCCAAAAAGATTTCAAACCCCAACATGAAACTCTATGACGGAACCACGGATCCTGAAGAGCATATCGCCCAGTATAGGGAAAGGATGGAGATCAACCCTATCCCTCCGGATCTCAAGGAAGCATGTCTCTGCAAGGGTTTTGGTTCTACCTTGACAGGATCAGCCTTAAAATGGCTATTAAATGTTCCTTCTCACTCAATTACTTCGTTTGCTCATTTGGTTAATTTATTTAATAGTCAGTTTTCTTGCAGCCGGAGTTTTGAGAACCTAACCAGTGATCTTTACAGGATAACTCAAGGGCCTCAGGAATCCTTGAGGGATTATGTGAACAAGTTTAGTCGGGAATCCTTGGATATCCCACATCTTGATATTGCAACAGCTGTGCAGGCTTTTAAGATGGGATTCTCAGTTTTATCAGGATCTTGTAATGAATCCCTGCAGGAATCTCGACGAAGCTCGTAACAGGGCCTTGAGATATATTCGCTTGGAAGATGACAAAAAGATGCAAGAGAGGATGAATTCTACCTCAACATATGAATCAACCAACAGGAAATCAGAATCCTCGTATAAACCATATTGCTCTAAGCCGTATGGCAGAATTGACAACAAGAAAGTGAATGCTGTCGAAGACGGGGATCCTGAAGAATATCCTGAATTATCTGAATATTGCTTTTCTGTTAACATACCTGAGTTAATGTATGCTATGCAGGGTTTAGGAGACAAAGCTAGGTGGCCTCGAAAGAATCAACAAAAAGCTGTTTGGAAGGATAAATCCAAATGGTGTGCCTTCCATGAAGATTTCGGACATGTAACTGAGGATTGCATTGCTCTAAGGAAAGAAATAAGCTACCTATTGAGCAAGGGGTATCTGAAGGATCTGCTGGGAAGAAAGAAGAATAAAGGGCAGGATCCTGAGAAGGATCCTGAACGAGCAGCATCACCCCCAGCAGATGCCAAAATAATTAACTTTATTTCAGGAGGATCCGACATTTGTGGGACTTCGTATTCTGCGGCCAAGAGACATGCAAAGGAAGCTAAGGCCGAAAGGGGAGATAAACCAGCCAGGATGACTACCCTCACAACTGATAAGGTGATCACTTTCGACAGTGATGACAGGGATACTGTCCAGGATCCTCACCATGACACTCTAGTAATAACGTTATATGTCGCTAACCATTTTGTACGCAGGATATTGGTGGATAATGGCAGCTCCGTCAACATAATCCAACTAGAAACTTTGAAAAGAATGAATGTATCTCCAATGGATATTACTTTAAAATCCACCGTGCTTGTTGGGTTAAGTGGAGAGGCCAGGAACACAGTGGGAGTGATAAAGTTACCAGTATATGTTGAAGGGGTCAACTCAATACAACGTTTCTGTGTGATGGACTCGCTATCCTGCTACAACATCATACTAGGCAGGCCATGGATCCATGACATGAAGGCTGTGCCATCAACTTATCATCAGTGCATCAAGATCCCTACCCCTTGGGGGGTTGTCAAGGTTGATAGTGATCAGCATGAGGCGAAGGAATGTTACTCATCCTCAATGAAATCCTCAACCAAGCCTAATGCAGCATAGCAATTAAAGATGCGGGCCCAGGATATCATGGAGGCTTCGGCGCAGGATGTAAAGAAAGTTATCCTGGATCAGGATAATCCGGATATCTCGGTGCTCGTAGGAACCAATATCCCTCAGGATATTGAAAATCAATTGACTAATTTTTTGAAATGCAGGATGTCAACATTCGCATGGAAGCACGAGGATATGACAGGTATTTCCAAGGATATTATAACACATAAGCTCGGTATTGACAGGTCATTCAAGCCGGTCCAACAAAAGAGAAGGAAATTTGCTCCGGAGCGAAATATGATCATCCAAGAGGAAGTTGAAAGACTACTAAGGAGCAAGATGATTAGAGAAGTGAAGTTTCCTAAATGGCTTGCGAATGTAGTCGTGGTATAAAAGAAGAATGGGAAATGGAGAGTTTGTGTAGATTACACAGACTTGAACAAAGCATGTCCTAAAGACCCATTCCCTCTGCCTCATATAGACTCGATGGTAGATGCTACCGCCGGCCACGAGATGTTAACCTTCATGGATGCCTCTTCAGGATTTCAGCAAATCCAAATGGAACCCTCTGATCAGGAGGATACTGCTTTCATGACACCCACATGTATTTATTGTTATACTGCTATGCCCTTTGGTTTGAAAAATGCAGGTGCAACATACCAGAGGTTGGTAAACATGATGTTTAAAGACAAGCTGGGGGACACCATGGAGGTATATATTGACGATATGGTGGTGAAATATAAAAAGGCTGAGGATCACCTCCAGGATATTAAGGGAGCGTTTGATATCCTGGATCAATATAACATGAAACTGAATCCTGCTAAGTGCCATTTCGGAGTGGGGGCATGAAAGTTTCTAGGATATATGGTGACCGAAAGGGGGATAGAGGCAAGCCCGGAGCAGATTAAAGCTATCCTGGATATAAAATCACCTTCAATGGTTAACAGGCCGAGTAGCAGCATTGAACAGATTTATTTCAAGATCCTCGGAAAAGTGCAAGGAATTTTATGATATCCTCAAGAAGAATAAGAAGTTCGAATGGGGAGCAAAGCATGAAGCAGCCTTGCAGGATTTGAAGCAGTATCTTTCAACCGCACCCTTATTGATGAAGCCTGAGGATGGCGAACCGTTATCCCTGTATCTTGCAGTATCAGGGAATGCAGTAAGTGATGTCCTTGTAAAGGATCATGAAGGTCAGCAGTATCCTGTCTATTACGTTAGTAAAAGTTTATTAGATGCTGAAACTAGTTATTCTCATCTAGAAAAATTGATATTAGCCCTAGTTATGGCATCAACAAAACTTAGACATTATTTTGAGACACATAGGATTCATGTTAAAACCAACTATCCTGTTAAAAACGTGCTTAGGAAACCCGAGATGTCGGGTAGGATGGCTAAGTGGTCAGTAAAATTAAGTGCCTATGATTTAGTTTATGAGACTAGAAATGCCATAAAGTCTCAGGCTTTAGCTGACTTTGTGGCTGATTTCAGTAGTGACATTCAAAATGAAGTAGACTTAGAAGTACATCAGCTAGGAGAAAACTTAGAATCCTGGACATTATATACTGATGGTGCATCTAATGTAAGAGGTGTAGGTTTAGGAATACTACTGAAATCGCCACAGGGGGACATATTACCCCAGGCTATTAGATGTGAATTCCTTGCTACTAATAATGAAGCAGAATATGAGGCTTTAATTGCAGGATTAGAGTTGGCTAAAAATATGAATATTAAAAATTTGCAAGTATATGTTGACTCCTTGTTAATCACTAATCATTTTAATGGATCATATGCAGTTAAAGGTGAGAAGTTAATCGAGTATCTCGAAAGTCTCAAAAAATTAGCAGGATATTTCGATATTTTTACACTTGAACAGGTACCAAGAGAGGATAATGCTGAAGCTGATGCCTTGGCAAATCTGGGATCATCGGTCAGGATACCGAAAGGAACCCGAATACCAATATTACATATCCTATATCTTGCGATGAATCCTCAGGATAAGGAAGTAATAATTATTCAAGATCCTGATGATGAGTATCCCGAGGAGGATCCTAAGTCCTGGACGGCTCCAATCATGAGATATCTCAAGGAAGGACACATCCCAAAGGATGAGAATCCTAAGGCCTTTAGAATGAAGGTATCACAATTCACTATTATAAATAATGTTTTGTATAAGAAATCTCTTGCAGGACCATATCTGAGGTGCTTGGAGGATCTCGAAACCAAAGAAGTGCTTCAGGATATACACGAAGGGGATTGTGGTAACCATACTGGGGGCAGGTCATTGTTCTCAAAAGTATTAAGAACAGGATATTATTGGCCAACGATGAGAAAAGATGCTGCAGAATATGCTCGAAGATGTGATGCATGTCAAAGACACAGTAACATATTACATCAGCCGGCCGAACCACTTTATCCTATAGCTTCCCCTTGGCCATTCATGAAATGGGGAATGGACATAGTAGGAAAATTGCCAAAGGCTCCAGGAGGAAAGGTCTTCATGCTGGCAATGACCGATTATTTCTCTAAGTGGGTCGAAGCTGAAGCATTTGTTCAGGTTAGAGATCAAGAAGTGGTATCCTTCATAAAAAGGATATCCTGACCAGGTTTGGAGTACCAGCTAAGATAATTTGTGACAATGGATCTCAATTTATAAGTAAAAGGACTACTGACTTTTGCAAGAGTTGGGGAATCAAAATTGTTTTGGTCAAAAAATCTGTTGAGGATATTACAACCAAACTCTTTGTTACGGGGAATGATGCTAAAAATGTGTAACAGCGATGAAGATCACTTCAATGTAAATTGCACAAACAACACAAGGATTTATACGGGGAAAAAGCCCTTGATCAAGAGTTGATCTCCGGCACAAAAAACCCCGGGTGATGGAAACTACCGATCACCAAGCTCAAATAAATGAATTAATGTTTACAACTTCGGATAGTAACGAGCTAGGTACAAGGATCACTACGGTGATATGTGTGGAAAGTGTATGAAATTGCTAAGTGTTTGAACGAGAGCTTGTATGAGCGTTTGTACGAGTGTGTGTAACTGCAAAAAATGACTAAGTGTTTTCTACTAGCTCGTTACTCCCTTTTTAAAATAGAAATAACCACCTAAACTAACTATCCGACTTTCGTGCCAAGCCTCCACGTTCTCCACAACGTCTATTTTTGGTCAAGCACGTGCAGAATAGTTTAGGAATATTCTCCAGGAATGTCGCCAAGACCTGGTCAAGCTCGTCATACCTGCGAGATAGTATAATACATAAGTAAACAATCGTCAGTACGAGGATCCTTAAAGTGATCCATGATCCTGATCCTGAAGCTCTTCTGAGGATCACCACCTGTCACAGAAGTAAGGATCACCAGTTAGGATAACGAATAAGGATCACTAATTGTTAGAAAATCCTCCCCTAACAATTGCCCCCAAAATATAAGGAGTGAAATTGTAAAATTAGCGAGTTATGTTTTCTTGATCTTATCCGTAACAAACTAACGGATATATAGCCGTTAAAATAGAACTAGCCGTTGCGATGATGATGTCACGGAAGTGACAATCCTGCAGAATCATAATTATAAATAGAGATATAGATAGGATCAATATGCATTCAAATCCGAAAGAAACTCCCTTTATAATCTCAGTTGAAGATCAATTCAGGTATCTCTTTCTCCTCTTTCTTCCTTTCTTACTCTGTTTTTCTTTCTTTATCTTCATCACTTCGAAAATGTTGCTCCGAAATTCCCCGGCCAAGGATCACAAAAAGGATAGCCCTTTGAAGAGTCAGAAGATCATCAAGGACTCAGTGAACGAGAGGTGTTGCTTTAACGATGCACAAATAGATAACATCCGTCACCGTTTTCCGGCGAATGTCTTTTTCAAACCTTTCGATCCAACTGCCCTGAGCGACTATGTTTCAGAAACATGGGTTGCCTTTCCAGTTACTCCATTTGCTATAGGGTACACCTATCCTTTCCCAGAATTCACACAATCCTTCTTTTCCCTTACCGGCATATCTTACATTCAAGCCATGCCGATGATTTGGAGGGTTTTATACACCCTAGAGAGGATCATCGAGCAGGAAGGCGTTGATTTAGGAATGTCAGAACTGGCGGAACTGTATGATCTTACTACCTTTGGATCCCACCGTTATTTGTTCAAACGAAAACCCAGTGCAGATCATCCTCTTCTCAAAGTCACCAAAAACGACAAAGATTGGAAACGTCGCTTCTTCTTTGTAAGAAGGGATACCATTTCAGATGGAGAGCATTTACCAAGAACATGGTCCACCCATGGTAGGCCGGAGGATCCTGGGAAGGATCACCAGATGGTCATGTTTTTGTAATAGGATCACTAACCCCTTCTTTGTCTTGTGTCATGCAGCCATCTCTGTTTCACATCTCATCACAACACCCGCAACCAGGGAGAGACTTGCTGCTTTCTGGGGACTCGACCCTGAAACTAGAACTTTTAAGACAATAACCCAAGACTCACAGGAGGTATCCTCAGGCTCTGTCACAATGTCAAGTAAGTATCCTTGTTTAAAATTTAAATAAATAGTTAAATGTATATTAAGAAAAGATACTTATCTTGTTTTGGTTGTGTAGGTGCTGGAAAATCTGCCAAAGCTGCTTCAAGGTTCAGTGTCACCGATCTCACCACTGTCAAATCCTCCAAAAGAAAGGTTCCTACCAGCCCCACAGCTTCAATCCCCAAGGCACCCCTCAAAGGAAAGGGAATCAAGAAAAGAAAGACTTCCGAGGCTGAGGATTTGCAGGGTCTGCCCTTAATTCGCCACCAGTTCCTCGAGTACTTTAATGATGTAATGATTACTGTCTCTGCTCGTATATCCTGCTATCATATCCTGCTGATTTAAGGATCACTTGGTCTTGAACTGCTTTATCCTTTTCTTTTGCAGAAATTTGCTGAGATTGAGGATTACGTAGGCCACGTTGAGGATCAAGATAAAAAGATTGCCGACCTCCAGCAGGTTGCCGTGCTCAAGGATCTTGCACTTGCTGATCTTCAGAAGGAACTCCAGGATACCAAACAGAAGATGGCTAAGGTGCTGGTTAACTTTGACTATGAAAGGCAGGAGATCACAGATGATGCTAAAGTTTCTGCCGCCATAGCAATGTACAAAACCAAGCTTCAAATGGCCTTGGAAGCTCAGGATCCTGCCTTTGACAAAAGTAGCTGGGAAATTGAAGAATGGAAGGCAAGGCTGGCTGAATTGGGTGATGAAGAGGAGGCTGGAGAGATCTTGACAATCGAGGCTGGTAGCAAGGATGAAGCTGGTGAAGCAAGTGGAGCCGGAGGTGGTGATGCAGCGAAGGTTTAGGCTGCTTGATTGGGCAATGATGGACATTTCTAGACGTAGCCGGAGCCCAATTTTTTAAGTTTGATAGTTTGTTTTGGTGATGATGTCTTTTGTTGAACAATGATGGGTTGTACTAAACAATAGGTTTTTAGGATTAAGGGTCATGTATGATCCTTTGGACAATAGGCAGGATTGCAATTGGTGGAGGGATCCTCTGTTTGGGGGATGAAGCCATTGTGATCCTGCCGCCTTTATATTCCTGCACTATCTTTGAACTCATTATCATGGACACCCTTTACCTACCCCAGCGGACGGGCCACGTTTTGCTGGTAGATGCTCGGGTAGGTAATTTTGACAACCTTTAAAGGGTTAGCCTTATGTTGATAAATAAAAACTTAACCTTTTGTCGCTTATCATGTGTTGTTATCCTTTTTAATATCTTACTTTCCAACTGTTATAATGTCCAATCTGTTTATACTTATCAAGCCTTGAAAAATTAGAAAAGATATCCAAAAAGATTAGGATATGATCAAGGATCACATATCCCATAACCAATAGGTTCTAAAAAGTGATATGGTTTAAGAACCACAAGTTCAGTTGTCAAGTATAAGGGTTATTTAAAAGAATAATGAATAAAATCAAAAGAGTTAAGGATCATACCTGAGGATCCAAGTTAGAATCCTAACCATAATAAGGATAACTATAAGGTAAACCTTAGAGTGAAATAAGGATCAAGGATCCCTAGCTGCCTATCTTCAAGGACCTGAAATAGAGCATAACTTGGGACTAAGCCAATATAAGAAAAGAGTTAGCAACTGGGGACAAGCCCAAGGATAACTGGGGACAAGCCCAAGGATAACTGGGGACAAGCCCAAGGATAACTGGGGACAAGCCCAAGGATCGTGTGTAAACTGGAGTATGGCCCTGACTGGCGACTATCCAAACTTGGTGACATGAAGATGCCAAAACCTTAGCTAACGTGAAAACGTTAGAAACCTTAGCTAACGTGAAAACGTTAGAAACCTTATGAACGGATGTATGGTACGTCTACCATTATACGTAGGATCCTAAGCATAGCCAGAACAATGGAATTATCAGCCCCTAGAACGAGTACTGGTCCCAAAGCCTTGAACTACACCAGGATCATCGTGCGCTACAGGCGGAATCTGGGGACAAGCCCGAATAGCTGGGGTTAAACCCAAAAGACGGATTGCTTCTGTGGATAACCAACGTTATGCTAAGGATACCTGAACTTTCAAAACTTGAACTCACGTGAGAGATGGATAAAGGATACATGATCCTTATCCTTATAAGAGAAAATAATGAAATGAAATAGCTCAAGTTTAGGATATTACCTAAGTAAGGATCACCTCTGCCATGAGGATCCTGGTCACATAAAATATTTCTTCAAGTGGACAGCATTCCAAGCTCTTGGTAGCAGATCACCTTCCATGGTTAGCAATCTATATGCCCCCTTTCCTGCTTCAGCTTCAATCAAATAAGGGCCTTCCCATTTTGGAGCCAGTTTCCCATCAGCAGGATTGGTAGTATTTTGAAATGCTTTCCTTAATACCATATCTCCAACTTGAAACCTCCTGATCCTGACATTTTTGTTGTAAGCACCAGCCATTCTTTGCTGATAACTGGCCATCCTTATCCTAGCCAAATCCCTGATTTCTTCAATAGTATCCAGGTCTTGAGCCAAGTTTTCATTATTTTCCTCAGGATCACGAGTAGTTGTTCTAGCAGTTGGAACCACCATTTCTGTTGGGATCACCGATTCTGCCCCAAACACCAAAGAGAATGGTGTTTGACCAGTAGCATTCTTAGGGGTTGTCCTGTCAGCCCAAAGCACATAGGGTAGTTCTTCTACCCATTTCCCTTTCTTGGATCCAAGCTTCTTCTTCAAATTGTTGATGATGATCTTGTTGGATGATTCTGCTTGGCCATTAGCTTGTGGGTGGACTGGTGTTGATGTTATCATCCTAATCCCCCAGCTGTCACAAAAGTTAGTGGTTCTGCCCCCAATAAATTGGGAACCATTATCACATATAATCTCAGAAGGAATTCCAAATCTAGTTATAATATTTCTTTTAATGAAGGATATAACTTCATTTTCTCTGACTTGGGCAAAAGCTTCGGCCTCTATCCACTTGGAGAAGTAATCAGTCATAGCAAGCATGAATACTTTTCCACCAGGTGCCTTAGGGAGCTTGCCAACTATATCCATACCCCATCTCATAAATGGCCAAGAGGAGGATATAGGATGCAATAATTCAGCTGGTTGATGAAGGATATTGCTGTGTCTCTGGCAAGGATCACATCTTCTGGCATACTCCACAGCATCTTTCTTCATGGTTGGCCAGTAGTATCCTGTCCTCAGGATCCTTGAGAATAGTGCCCTGCCCCCAGTGTGGTTTCCACAATCTCCTTCATGGAAGTCTTTTAAAACTTCTTGAACTTCAGGATCCTCAATGCATCTCAAGTATGGTCCTGCAAGAGATCGTCTATACAACATATTATTTAAAATTGTGAATTGAGATACCTTAGATTTGAAAGCCCTAGGGTTTTCTCCTGTAGGAATCTCTCCATGTTGTAAGTATCTCATAATTGGTGAGATCCATGATCCTGATCCTGAATGGGATCGAGTATCCTCACTAGGGATCATTGCAGAATTATTCCCTATCTCCATAGCCACATGATCCTCAATAGCTGGGGTCAGGATATGAATAATAGGGATCTTGATATCCTCTGGGATCTTTAAAGATGATCCTAAGTTAGCCAATGCATCAGCTTCTGTATTTTCTTCCCTTGGTACCTGTGACAAACTAAAGGAAACAAAAGAGAGTGCCAAACTTTTGACTATCTCCAAATATTTGGTTAGCTTTTCACCTTTAACAGCATATGATCCATTAAAGTGGTTTGTAATCAACAAAGAATCTACGTGTACCTCAAGATACCTGATCCCCATATGCTTTGCAATTTGCAAACCATCAATTAAGGCTTCATATTCAGCCTCATTATTAGTGGTTTGGAACTCACAAGCTATAGAATGGGGTATTATGTCCCCCTGTGGCGATTTTAGTAGTATTCCAAGCCCTGTGCCTTTGACGTTTGAGGATCCATCAGTATAGAGTATCCAAGGATCCTTGGTCTCTTCTAGCTGCTGGACTTCTAGCTCAGCTTCTTCTTGTAAATCACTACTGAAATCAGCCACAAAGTCAGCTAATGCTTGGGATTTGATGGCTGTCCTAGGCTCATATCTTATATCATATGCACTCAGCTTTACTGCCCACTTAGCCATCCTTCCTGACATCTCTGGTTTCCTGAGGACATTCTTGATGATCCTTAACAAGGACCGCACTTATTGCTTTTGAGGATACTGCAAGATACAAGGATAACATATCACCTTTTTCTGGTTTCATTAAAGCCGGGGCCGAGGATAGGTAATCTTTGAGGGCTTTTAAAGCATTTTCATGCTTCTCCGTCCACTCAAATTTCTTGTTCTTCCTTAGGATATCATAGAATTCTTTACACTTCTCGGAGGACTTGGATATAAATCTGTTCAAGGCTGCTATCCTTCCTGTTAGCCTTTGAACATCCTTAGCATTGGCCGGAGATTTGATGTTCACTATTGCTTTGATTTGTTCCGGGCTAGCTTCAATGCCTCTCTTTGTCACCATATATCCTAAGAATTTACCTGCTTTAACACCAAAGTGACATTTTAAAGGATTAAGTTTCATGTTATATTTGTCAAGGATATCAAATGCTTCCTCCAAGTCTCTTAGGTGATCCTCAACTTTTAAGGATTTTACCACCATATCATCTATGTAAACCTCCATAGTTTGTCCAATCTGATCCTTGAACATCATATTCACCAGCCTTTGGTATGTTGCACCTGCATTTCTTAATCCGAACGGCATAGCAATATAGCAGTATATACCAGTTGGAGTCATGAAGGCTGTATCCTCTTGGTCGGATGGTTCCATTTGGATTTGTTGAAATCCAGATGAAGCATCCATAAAAGTTAACAGTTCATGACCCGCGGTTGCATCCACCATGGAGTCAATGTGGGGTAAAGGGAAAGGATCCTTGGGACATGCCTTATTTAAATCGGTAAAATCGACACATACCCTCCACTTTCCGTTTTTCTTTTGAACAACAACCACATTGGCCAACCATCTTGGATACTTGACCTCTCTAATCATACCTGCCCGGAGCAATTTCTCTACCTCTTCTTGGATGATGGCATTCCTTTCTGGTGCAAACTTTCTTCTCCTTTGATGGATTGGTTTGAAGGATCTGTCAATGCCGAGTTTATGAGTGATAACATCCTTGGATATACCAGTCATGTCTTCGTGTTTCCATGCAAAGGTAGTCTTTCTCCTTTTGAGGAAGGATACGAGGTCTTCTTTCATTTCGCCAAGGATCCCTGATCCGATATAGATTTTGGATTCAGGATCATCGGGATCCATGAGGATTTCTACCACATCCTGCTCTCTGGCCTCCAAGAAATTCCTTGGAGGATACCTTGATTGCTATTGCTCCCTTGACTTCGAGGCTGGTTTCATCGACGAAGTGTAACAATTCTTAGCCTCCTGCTGATCACTATCAATCTTTACTATTCCCCAAGGACTAGGGAGCTTCACACATTGGTGGTAAGTAGATAGGACTGCTTTCATATCGTGTATCCAGGGCCTGCCAAGGATAACATTACAACAAGATAAACAGTCAATAACACAAAATTTTTGATAAGAGTGTAAGCCTTCAATATATATTGGGAGTTTAATGTCCCCCAGGGTGTTCTTAGTTTCGCCACTAAACCCCACGAGCACGGAGGATCTTGGTATGATCTCTGATTCAGGAATACCCATCTTCTTTAGAACATCAAGCTGGATAATATTCACTGAACTTCCTCCGTCTATAAGGATCCTGCGGACAAAATGGTTAGATATAAAAAGAGTGATAACTAAACCATCGTGATGAGGATCCTGGATATCAACACGATCCTCTTCATCAAAGGTTATGACTTTTCCTTCGGAGACACTTGATGTTCGAACTGGTCTTTCTCCATTATCCATTTTAGTTTCCTTTGCATGCCTTTTAGCTGCTGAGAAGGATGTGCCACAAATGTCGGATCCTCCAGAAATAAAGTTTATCACTTGTGCATCTGCTGGAGGAGCTGGAGCCTTCTCAGGGATCCTTTCAGGATCCTGAGTCCTTGACTTTTTTCTTCCCAACAACTCTTTTAGGTGCCCTTTGCTCAACAAGTATCCAATTTCCTTCCTTAATGCAATGCATTCTTCTGTGAGGTGCCCAAAATCTTCATGATATGCACACCATTTTGATTTATCCTTAGTTGCAGCTGGCCTATCATTCTTTCTCGGCCATCTAGCTTTATCACCTAGGTTCTGCATAGCAAGGATTAGTTCATTGTTATCAACACTAAAACAATATTCAGAAATTGGAGGATAATCCTCATCATCCTCTTCTTGATCAACAGAATGCACGTTCTGATTATCAGATCTGTTGTAGGATCTGAACTTGTTGTTCCTGAATGAGGATCCTTGCTTATCCTGCTTTGAGGATCCTGCTAACCTCTCCTGGATCCTCTTGTCATCCTCTAGCCGAATGAATCTAAGTGCTCGGGTTCTTACCTCATCTAAGTTCCTGCATGGTGTCATAACAAGATCATCATAGAAAGACGAATCCCTAAGCAATCCCATTTTGAAGGCCTCAACAGCCGTAGCTATATCTAAGTTGGGAATGTCTAAGGATTCTTTACTGAATTTGGTAATGTAATCCCTTAATGATTCATTATGACCCTGGGTTATCCTATATAAATCACTAGTTAATCGTTCAAATTTTCTACTACAAGAAAATTGATTATTGAACAAGTTAACTAGGTTGGCAAATGAGGTAATAGAGTAGGGGGGAAGACTTAGCAGCCATTTGAGAGCTGATCCAGTAAGAGTGGATCCGAATCCCTTGCACAGGCATGCTTCTTTTAACCTTTCTGGAATTGGATTGATCTCCATCCTCTCCCTGTATTGTGCTATGTGCTCTTCAGGATCGGTTGAACCATCATACAGCTTCATTGTTGGCACATGGAACCTCTTGGGTATCTCAGCATCACAGATTGGTGGTGCAAAACGAGATATCTTGTGGCTCCCATCTGCAATCTCTGGGATAGGTTTGACCACTCCTGGAACACTTGATATCATATCTTTTAGCTTTTGCAATTCTCTTGCCATGGCATGATTGATACCTGGATCCTGCATAAGACCATGGTTAGTATAAGAATTATTAAAAGTGTTACCTCCCATTGGATTCAGATTAGGAAGATTGGATGTTAATCCATATTGTTGAGGCTCTGGAATGATCGAGGGACCAGTAGAAGCATTGGTCTGCATTGGAATAAAATCTCCCTGATGGACATCTGAACTTCCTGTTTGCAAACTCCTCAAGGATCCGGGCATCTGGAAGGATCCCTGAAACTGGGACGGTCCTGGAACAAAGGAGGATCCTTGAACCTGGAATGATCCTGGAACAAAGGAGGATCCTTGAACCTGGGATGATCCTGGAACAAAGGAGGATCCTTGAACCTGGGATGATCCTGGAACAAAGGAGGATCCTTGAACCTGGGATGATCCTGGAACAAAGGAGGATCCTTGAACAAAGGAGGATCCTTGAACCTGGGATGATCCTGGAACAAGGGAGGATCCTTGAACCTGCTGCGCTGCTGAATATCCTCCTGAATTCGTAAGGGTTCCCATATGCTGAGGATAGGATCCCGCTGGCTGGAAATGTGAACCTGATGCCTGGGTCATTGTTGTTGTTCCGTGGTGCACTCCTTTTGGTCCACCCACATATTGAATGTCTGGAACCACTGATGGCTGAGAAGTAATCACCGGAGTATCAAAATTCAAAGATCTGGGCATCAGTGGGGAGCGATCCTCTGCCGTTTTCCTCTGTTTCTTAATTTCGTCAATCTCCTGGAGGATCCTTTCGTTGGTCTTATCCTGCTCTTGTGCATGATTCCTCATCTGCAAAATCAAGGCATAGAGATCATTAGTAGTAGGATTAGTTGAAACAGAAGAAGTAGGTGGTTTTGAGAAAATGGGAGTTGGTTTCTTTGCAGCATTCTCAGTATTCTTCTGGGATCCAGAAGGTGGTGGAGGCAAAGGAGGAACGCCTTGTGAAGAAGTGAATAAGGGCATCAAGTTTGAAGCATTCTTCGCTGAGGAAGCCATTTGCTTGGTTGTAGTGAACCGAATTAAGCACAGAAATGCGTATTTTTCTAAGGACGAAGCACCAATTGCCCCACGGTGGGCGCCAAATTGTTTTGGTCAAAAAATCTGTTGAGGATATTACAACCAAACTCTTTGTTACGGGGAATGATGCTAAAAATGTGTAACAGCGATGAAGATCACTTCAATGTAAATTGCACAAACAACACAAGGATTTATACGGGGAAAAAGCCCTTGATCAAGAGTTGATCTCCGGCACAAAAAACCCCGGGTGATGGAAACTACCGATCACCAAGCTCAAATAAATGAATTAATGTTTACAACTTCGGATAGTAACGAGCTAGGTACAAGGATCACTACGGTGATATGTGTGGAAAGTGTATGAAATTGCTAAGTGTTTGAACGAGAGCTTGTATGAGCGTTTGTACGAGTGTGTGTAACTGCAAAAAATGACTAAGTGTTTTCTACTAGCTCGTTACTCCCTTTTTAAAATAGAAATAACCACCTAAACTAACTATCCGACTTTCGTGCCAAGCCTCCACGTTCTCCACAACGTCTATTTTTGGTCAAGCACGTGCAGAATAGTTTAGGAATATTCTCCAGGAATGTCACCAAGACCTGGTCAAGCTCGTCATACCTGCGAGATAGTATAATACATAAGTAAACAATCGTCAGTACGAGGATCCTTAAAGTGATCCATGATCCTGATCCTGAAGCTCTTCTGAGGATCACCACCTGTCACAGAAGTAAGGATCACCAGTTAGGATAACGAATAAGGATCACTAATTGTTAGAAAATCCTCCCCTAACAAAAATGATCACGTCTACTCCGGTACATCCTCAAGCAAATGGACAAGCAGAATCCTCGAACAAGATAATTGTCAACAACTTGAAAAAGAGACTAGGGGCTAAGAAAGGAAGATGGGCAGAAGAATTACCCTTTGTTTTGTGGGCTGATAGGACGACGGTGAAGAGTGCAACTAGCCAAACCCCGTTTTCCTTGGTGTTTGGAGCAGAAGCGGTGATCCCGACAGAAATGGTAATACCTATAGCGAGATCCAACCTCAAGGATCCTGAGCAGAATCCTGAAGTCCTATGCCAGGAACTGGATACTATTGATGAGACAAGAGACGCTGCAAGGCTAAGGATGGCAGCATATCAACAGAGGATATCTAAAGCATATAACAAGAATATAAGGACTAGAAGATTTCAAGTTAGAGATTGGGTATTGAGAAAGGCTTTTCAGAATACTACTAATCCTGCTGATGGAAAGTTGGCTCCAAAATGGGAAGGACCCTATGAGGTTGAATCAGAATCAGGAAAAGGAGCATACCGACTCAAGAATATGGAGGGGGATATGCTACCGAGATCCTGGAATGCTATACATCTAAAACTCTATTTCAAGTGAGTATGGAATTTAAATTCTAACTCAGGATGGTATGGATTCTGTCTCTTTTATTAAATTTGATATTATTTGCTGTTTTGAACCCATTACTGACTTAAGCATCGGAGGGGTGTTAGCCAGGCTAACACCCACCTTAGCTTACGATTCTTTTGAAGTATATGCTTCGGGATGTAGCACCAGGATACACATTCAGGATACTTCGGAAGATTAGAGGATTGGCCCCCTCTCTCACGTCTAAGGGATCCTGATCCCTTCACAGGTTTAAAGGTATTCACCTTTCTTCAGAATTGAGTTTAAACACCCCGCCTGGAGCGCAAGTTATTCGGGAATAGTTCAAGGTGGCGGGACCAGTTCATGTAAAAGTGGCTGACAATTTCAATACTATTGGCTATATCCTGAATCCTAAAGGTATATGAGGATTGATCACCCTCTCTCATGAAAGGGTATTTTCATACTCTCTAAGGTTTAAAGGTTTTCACCTTTCTAAGTCTTGGAGTTTATACACTCCCGCCTGTAGCGCATGAAAATTTGGGATTTTCCCCAGGATACTAAGGATTTATCTCCAGTATATTTTTGGGTTTTACCCCTATAACACAAGAATTGTCTAAACAGTTGGAACTAATGTTCAAAAATTTTCTAAGTGTTTAAAGACTTCATGCACAGGGGATATTCCTTCTAAAGCAATTGTGTGAAGCTCAAAAGATCAAAATTGGGCTAAGTGTCTCGGACTGGAGACATCTTAGTACGAGAAGTCACAAAAGGGGTTGGAGTTTAATACTAGGGTTACACTCAATTCCTGGTATGATCATTCCTTTGTGAACCTTACATGAATTATTTAACTCTGTTTAAGGCTCAAAATATCCTGATAAGGATATATCTTTAAGATATGCCTTCAAAATGTGTTTTTGGGATACGTTTCAGGTATTTGATTGGAGTATTTGGGAAATGATACTTGGATTGAAAATTAATACTCAGATCAAACAAGTGTTGTCAAAACAGGGTTTAGAAAATAGACTATCTTTTATTCTTTAGAAGTTTTGTCTAAAATTGATTGGATTTTGAGAAATTCTTAAGGTCTTCATAATATATTACTGAGTATATTGATCAGGATATTTTCAAAAGATAGTTGCACAAATTTTGCAAAGCTAAAATCCAAACTAAGTAATGCATGACAGAAATTAGAGGGCAATAGCAAACCAATTGAAAGATGAAATTATCTGAAATAAGCAATACCAGTTGATAACCGAAGGCTTCATCCTAAAACCTAGGACCCATCCACCTTCAGCTATCAAGTTGTTTTAATGCAGAAATAAAAACTGTTCGTAGGACAAGAAGTAAAATTGTTCAAACATAAGCATAACTCTCAAATTTAAGGGAAATAAGTTTTAGGAGGCAGCGCCTTCTTCGTTCGTGGTATTTTCAGCAGCATCCGTCTCGGGATCAACCTCAGCATCCCTCTCAGCATCAGTTGGTTTTTCTACTACCTTTGAAGATTCTTCAGCTGCAGGTTTAGCAGAAGTGCCGCCGAGACTCTTCAGCTTTGTTTCCCAGGCATTGATGTCCCAAGAAGGACATTCGAAGCCTAGTGGTTTGGCTTCGTGGGCCATCTTTAGCCTGGCCTGGAGAAGGGAAGTGATGATGGAACTTTTAAGGCTTTCCCGGTAGCTGATCATATCCTGTTCGTGTTGAGCATGGGCATCATCAAGATCGGTTTGAGACTGGAGAGCAGCTTTGCTGAGGGCGGCCTGGTGTTCTTGGGTCATAGCCTTGAACTTGTCCTCGTAATGCCGCAATATCAGCATTATCAAAAGAACACACTTCTTTTGAGGGTTCATTAAGCAAGTTTTGTCTGTGAAAGGGGGGAACAGAGTCCGCCGTTTGGGATCTAGTGCGGGTCGCCATGGAGGATTACAACCGGAGAACAGAGGATTTAAACAAGGAAAATAGGGAAGAAAGAGAGAAGAGTACCTGGTATTCACTTGAAGATAGAGATGACCATAATGAGAAGTCCCTCAGTTAATATAGGCTGGATATAGGGGGTAAAGAGCAAATAGCGCTTTGGAAGTTGCACATTTTCATTTCAAGAGTCTCGTCATATTGATTGCCTCGGTTTACGAGATAAGATTTTAAAATATATCCGTTGGATTGGTATACCAACAGATATATTTGGGGACAATTGTTATGGGCCATTTTCTGAGCATATATATATCCTGACTAATATTCTGCTTTTGATTGTTTACTTGTGATTAGGATACCGGATCAGGATATTGGTAACATCCTGGTGCGATATCCTGGTATTAACTAAATTAACCACGTGCAGGTTAGAAGCTGTGGGTTACTAACGGTCGAATGGACCTCTTCTCCTTAAGACTCGGGCAAACCAGTTACATGAGAGACGTTGAACCCGAAGGACTAGGTCTACAACGTTCAAGTAGGGAATATCCGCCGAATCCCGGTTTAATAGGGTAGTTTGGTGAATTTCTTTTACTATAAATAGATGGGGCGGATCAGATTAAGGCACGCAGTTTTTCACACACTTTTCACTTACATTTCTACTCTCTCGCTACTAGCGATCACCATACACAAACACTTGTACTCGAATTACATTGTAACACCTAGTTGATCCACATCACATCCTGCTCTGTATCCTGATATTTGAAGTAATAGAAGAACAAGGCAGCTGCGATTGTCAGCTCCCGAGGTTTTGGGCCGGCGATCTAGATTGATCAAGGGCTTTCCTCGTACATCTCGTGTCACCCTTTACATTTTTGCTCATTGTTTGATCATAGATAAAGCTCTATATCCTGAGCCGTATCCTGAAACTGTTTTTGCAAATAATTTGATTAACATATTTTCGACACTCGTTTCTAGCACACTACCTCACTTAACTAATTTGATCACTTAATTGCTTCGGTAATTTTTGACCAAAACATTAACCAGTGATCTTTACAGGATAACTCAAGGACCTCAGGAATCCTTGAGGGATTATGTGAACAAGTTTAGTCGGGAATCCTTAGATATCTCACATCTTGATGTTGCAACAGCTGTGCAGGCTTTCAAGATGGGGTTGCAAAAAGATTCTCAATTTTACCAGGATCTTGTAATGAATCCCTGCAGGAATCTGGATGAAGCTCGGAACAGGGCTTTAAGATATATTCGGCTGGAGGATGACAAAAAGATGCAAGAGAGGATGAATTCATCCACAACCTATGAGTCAACCAACAGGAAATCAGAATCCTCATATAAACCATATCGCTCTAAGCCATATGGCAGAAATGACAGCAAAAAAGTGAATGCTGTTGAATACGAGGATCCTGAGGAGTATCCTGAGTTGTCTGAATATTGTTTTTCTGTTAATATACCTGAACTGATGTATGCTATGCAGGGTTTAGGAGTCAAAGCAAGATGGCCCCAGAAGAATCAACAGAAAGCTGATTGGAAGGATAAATTCAGATGGTGTGCCTTCCACGAGGATTTTGGACATGTTACTGAGGATTGCATTGCTCTAAGGAAAGAAATAAGCTATCTCTTGAGCAAGGGATATCTGAAGGATCTCCTGGGAAGAAAGAAGAATAAGGGTCAGGATACCGAGAAGGATCCTGAACGAGTAGCATCACCTCCTGTGGATGCCAAGATAACTAATTTCATTTCTGGAGGATCCGACATTTGCGGGACATCATATTCTGCGGCGAAAAGGCACGGGAAGGAAGCTAAGGCAGAGAGGGGAGATAAGCCAACCAGGATGTCAACCCTCACAACTGATAAAGTGATCACGTTCGATAGCGATGACAAGGATACTGTCCTGGATCCTCACCATGATGCTTTGGTAATAACATTATATATTGCTAACCATTTTGTGCGCAGGATACTGGTGGATAATGGCAGCTTCGTCAACATAATTCAGCTGGAAACGTTGAAAGGGATGAATGTATCCCCGATGGATATTACTTCGAAATCCACTGTGCTTGTTGGTTTTAGTGGAGAAGCCAGGAATACCGTAGGGGAGATAAAGTTGCCCGTGTATGTTGAAGGGGTCAATTCGATGCAGGGCTTTTGTGTCATGGACTCCTTATCCTGCTATAATATTATATTAGGTAGGCCTTGGATCCATGATATGAAAGTTGTGTCGTCAACCTATCATCAATGCATCAAGATCCTTACCCCTTGGGGAGTAGTCAAGGTGGAAAGTGATCAATAGGAAGCAAAGGAGTGTTATTCTTCTTCGATGAAATCCTCGACAAAGCCTAGTGCAGCATAGCAATTAAAGATGCGAGGCCAGGATATCATGGAGGATTCATAACAGGATGTAAAGAAAATTATCCTGGATCAGGATAATCCGGATATCTCGGTGCTCGTGGGAACCAATATCCCTCAGGATATTGAAAACCAATTGACTAACTTTTTGAAATGCAGAATGTCAACATTCGCGTGGAAACACGAGGATATAACAGGTTTCTCCAAGGATGTTATAACTCACAAGCTCGGAATTGATAGGTCTTTCAAGCCTGTCCAACAGAAACGAAGGAAGTTTGCTCTAGAACGAAACGCAATAATTCAGGAAGAGGTTGAAAGATTATTAAAGAGCAAGATGATTAGGGAAGTGAAATTTCCCAAATAGCTGGCAAATGTAGTTGTGGTACACAAGAAAAACGGGAAATGGAGAGTCTGTGTAGATTACACACACTTGAACAAAGCTTGTCCCAAAGACCCATTTCCTCTACCTCATATTGATTCAATGGTGGATGCTACTGCTGGCCACGAGATGTTAACCTTCATGGATGCCTCCTCAGGATTCTAGCAAATCCAAATGGAACCCTTGGATCAGGAGGATACTGCTTTCATGACACCGATAGGTATTTATTATTATAGTGCTATGCCTTTTGGTTTAAAAATGCAGGTGCAACGTACCAAAGATTGGTGAACATGATGTTTAAAGACAAGCTGGGGGACACCATGGAGGTGTACATCGATGACGTGGTAGTAAAATCTAAAAAGGCTGAGGATCACCTCCAGGATATTAAGGGAGCATTCGATATCCTGGACCAGTACAACATGAAACTAAATCCTGCCAAATGCCATTTTGGAGTGGGAGCAGAAAAGTTTCTAGGATACATGGTGACGAAAAGGGGGATAGAAGCAAGCCTGGAGCAGATTAAAGCTATCCTGGATATTAAGTCACCTTCAAATATGAAAGATGTTCAAAGATTAACAGGGCGAGTAGCAGCATTAAATAGATTTATCTCAAGATCCTCGAAAAAATGCAAGGAATTTTATGATATCCTGAAGAAGAATAAGAAATTCGAATGGGGAGAGAAGCATGAAGCAGCCTTGCAGGATTTGAAGCAGTATCTTTCAACCGCACCTCTATTGATGAAGCCTGAGGATGGTGAACCATTATCCCTGTATCTTGCTGTTAGGGATAGATTTTCTATACCTAAGGATCACGGATCCTCAAATATTGCCAGGATCACGGATCCTCAATTCTGTTTGAATTAAGGATCCTCAGAAGGTGTTGCAGGATCAGGATTCAGGATCCTTATTGTTATCCTTGTACTAACGGTTTCCTTCACTATGTTTAATTTTGTTTTGCAGGAGTATACGCATGGACCAAGTCTTGCCGATATTCTAGGGGAATATGCTCTCGATATTCCGCACGTGTTTAGCTGGAGTAACCGTTATGGAAGTAGTGGGAGGCTAGCACGAATTGCGGATAGTTAGTTATTTGAGTTATTTCTAATTTTAAAAGGGGATAACAAGCTTGAATTAGAACAATTGGCTAAGTTAGCTAACACACACACTCTCGCAAGCTCTCAACCGTTCATTTGGCGATCTCATACACATTGCACTCTAGTGATCCTTGTAACAAGCTTGTTATCATCCCGAGTTGTAACAATCATTTGTTTAATTATAGTTGGTGATCTGTAGTTTCCATCACCCGAGGTTTTTTATGTCGGAGATCAACTCTTGATCAAGGGCCTTTTCCTCGTATAAATCCTTGTGTCACTTGTTCATTTCATTTGCAAGTTATTCATACATTTGTTCATTGTTTCAAGCATTATTCCTCACAACAAAGATTTGGTTGCATTATCTTAGCCTGATTTTTGACCAAAACAGTTTGGCGCCTACCGTGGGGCAATTGGTGCTTCATTTTTTGAGAAATTTTGTTCATTGGGTTCATTTTGGTTCACTATCTTCAACCATATGGCTTCTTCAGCAAAGAACACTTCAAGCTCTATGCCGGCAGTTACTTCTTCACAGGGCGTTCCACCTTTGCCTCCACCACATTTTGGATCCCAGAAGAATGCTGAAAATGCTGCAAAGAGACAAAGCTCCATTTTCCCAAAACCACCAACTTCTGCTGTTTCTTCTAACCCTAATAACAGTGATCTTTTTACTTTAATTTTGCAGATTAGGGATCACATACAAGAGCAATATAAAACCAACGAAAGGATCCTCCGGGAGATTGGTGACATCAAGAAACAGAAGAAATCAGGGGAGGATCACTCTCCTCTGATACCTAGATCACTGGATTTTGACACTCCAGCTATAACTGCCCCGCAATCTGCAGCTCCAGATATCCAATACCTGGGTGAATCAACGGAAATGCGCTCTGGATCATCAGCAATGACTCAAGCTTTAGGATCCTACTTTCAACCTTCAGGATCCTTCTTCCAGCATCAAGGATCCTCTCAGGTTCAAGGATCCACCGTTCAGCCTCAAGGATCCTTCTTCCAGCATCAAGGATCCTTTCCGGTTCAAGGATCCCTCTCAAGTTCAAGGATCCTCTTAGGTTCAAGGATCCTATCAGGTTCAAGGATCCTCATCTCAGGTTTATGGATCCATGGATTATCCTCCAAGACCCCCAGTCACAGCACATCAAGGATCCAACATCTTTCAGGATCAGGGATTCTTAAGAAGTGTGCAGCCCTCAAGTTCAGATGTTCATCAAGGAGACTTCATTCCAATGCAGACCATTGCTTCTTCTGGTCCTTCAGTCATACCAGAATCTCGTCAATATGGATTCACATATGGGATTCAAAACCTGAATCCTCCGGGAGGTAACACTTTTAATAATTCTTATAACACTAACCATGGCTTTGTGCAGGATACAGGTATCAATCAAGGTATAGCTAGGGAATTACAAAAACTAAAGGATATGATATCCAGCGTTCCAGGAGTGGTTAAGCCCATTCCTGAAATTGCAGATGGAAGCCACATGATATCTCGCTTTGCACCACCCATTTGTGATGCAGAAATTCCAAAGAGGTTCAAAATACCAACCATGAAGTTGTATGATGGTTCAACGGATCCAGAAGAGCATGTAGCCCAGTACAGAGAAAGGATGGAGATCAATCCAATTCCTGAGAGGTTAAAAGAAGCATGTCTATGCACGGGTTTTGGATCCACACTCACAGGATCAGCTCTTAAATGGCTGCTAAGTCTTCCCCCTTACTCTATTACTT
Organism: Helianthus tuberosus; assembly: GCA_030545235.1. NCBI lineage: Eukaryota > Viridiplantae > Streptophyta > Magnoliopsida > Asterales > Asteraceae > Helianthus > Helianthus tuberosus. The sequence continues at coordinate 28,297,829 of CM060437.1, read as the reverse complement.
CATTTGCTAATCTAGTTAATCTGTTTAATAGCCAATTCTCATGTAGTAGAAAATTTGAACGTTTAACTAGTGATCTATATAGGGTAACACAAGGTCAAAATGAATCTCTTAGAGATTACATAACTAAGTTTAGTAAAGAATCCTTAGACATTCCTAATCTGGATATAGCTACGGCTGTGGAAGCCTTTAAAATGGGTTTGCTTAGGGATTCGTTATTCTATGATGAACTTCTTATGACCCCATGCAGGAATCTTAATGAAGTGAGAACCAGGGCCCTTAGATTCATCCGATTAGAGGATGATAAATGGATCCAGGAAAGACTGGCAGGATCCCCGAAGCAGGAGAAACAAGGATCCTACTTCAGGAACAACAAGTCCAAACCTTACAACAAGTCTGACAACCAGAACGTGCATGCAGTAGAACAGGAAGAGGATGATGAGGATTATCCTCCAATTTCTGAATACTATTTTTCTGTTGATAACAATGAACTGATCCTTGCAATGCAGAATTTAGGTGAAAAAGCAAGATGGCCTAGAAAAAGTGATAAACCAGCTGCAACAAAAGACAAATCCAAATGGTGTGTATATGACGAGGATTTCGGGCATCTCACTGAAGAGTGTATTGCACTGAGAAAAGAGATTGGTTACTTGTTGAGCAAGGGGCACTTGAAGGAGCTTTTGGGAAGAAAAAAGTCAAGGATCCAGGATCCTGAAAAGGTTCCAGAAAGAGCTCCTGCTCCTCCGGCATATGCACAAGTTATAAACTTCATATCCGGTGGATCAGACATTTGTGGTACTTCCTTTTCAGTAGCCAAGAGACATGCCAAGGAAACTAAGATGGATAATGGAGATAGACCCATCCGGACCTCTACTGTTACACAGGAGAAAGCTATAACTTTTGATGAGGATGATCGTGTTGATGTCCAGGATCCTCATCATGATGGTCTTGTCATTACTTTGTTCATTTCTAACCATTTTGCTCGCAGGATCCTAATCGATGGAGGAAGCTCGGTGAACATCATTCAGCTTGATATCCTCAAGAAGATGAACATCCCTGAATCAGATATTATCCCAAGATCCTCAGTTCTTGTGGGATTCAGCAGAGAAACCAAGAATACATTGGGGGACATTAAACTTCCCATCTACATTGAAGGACTTCATTCTTATAAAAAATTTTGTGTTATAGATTGCTTATCTTGTTGCAATGTTATCCTTGGCAGGCCATGGATACATGACATGAAGGCAGTTGCATCTACATATCATCAATGTGTGAAGCTTCCTAGTCCATGGGGGGTGATAAAGATTGAGAGTGATCAACAAGAAGCAAAGAATTGCTATACCTCATCAATGAAGCCAGCCTCAAGACCAAGGGAGCAATAGCAACTAAAGTATCCTCCAAGAGATGTCTTGGAGGCAAGAGAACAGGATGTGAAGGATATCCTTATGGATCCTCATGATCCTGAATCCAAAATCTTCATAGGATCAGGGATCCTCAGCAGCATTGAACAGGATCTAGTATCCTTCCTTAAGAGGAGAAAAACTACCTTTGCCTGGAAGCATGAAGACATGACAGGTATCTCTAAAGATATAATTACTCATAAGCTTGGCATTGACATGTCATTCAAGCCCATACATCAGAAGAGGAGGAAGTTTGCACCTGAGAGGAATGCCATTATCCAAGAGGAGGTAGACAAATTACTCCGAGCAGGTATGATTAGAGAGGTCAAGTATCCAAGGTGGTTAGCCAATGTGGTTGTTGTTCAAAAGAAAAATGGAAAGTGGAGGTTATGTGTCGATTTCACTGATTTAAACAAGGCATGTCCCAAGGATCCTTTCCCATTACCCCACATTGACTCCATGGTGGATGCTACCGCGGGTCATGAGTTGTTGACCTTTATGGATACTTCATCTGGATTTCAACAAATTCAGATGGAACCATCTGATCAAGAGGATACAACATTTATGACCCCAACTGGTATCTATTGTTATATTGCTATGCCATTTGGACTAAGGAATGCAGGTGCTACTTATCAAAGGCTAGTCAATATGATGTTTAAGGAACAAATAGGACACACTATGGAAGTCTATATAGATGACATGGTGGTTAAGTCCAAGAGAGCTGAGGATCACCTTAGAGACCTGGAAGAAGCATTCAATATCCTTGACAAATTCAATATGAAGTTGAATCCTTCAAAATGTCAATTTGGTGTTAAAGCAGGCAAGTTCCTAGGCTATATGGTAACAAAAAAGGCATTGAGGCAAGTCCAGAGCAAATTAAGGCTATTGTGAATATCAAATCTCCTGCCAATGCCAAGGATGTGCAAAGGTTGACAGGGAGGATCGCAGCCTTGAATACGTTCATATCAAAATCATCAGAAAAGTGAAAGGAATTCTACGACATTTTGAGAAAGAACAAGAAATTTGAGTGGACTGAAAAGCTTGAAAATGCTCTCAAAGCCCTTAAGGATTACCTATCCTCAGCTCCTGCCTTGATGAAACCAGAAAAAGGGGATATATTATCCTTATATCTAGCGGTATCCTCTAAAGCAGTAAGTGCGGTCCTTGTTAAGGATCATGAAGGTACACAACATCCAGTCTATTACGTAAGTAAGAGTTTGCTTGATGCTGAATCCAGGTATTCACATTTAGAAAAACTTATCCTTGCTTTGATTATGGCGTCTACTAAACTAAGACATTATTTTGAAACTCATGCCATCATTGTCAAGACTAACTTTCCAATTAAGAATGTTCTCAGGAAACCTGAAATGTCAGGAAGGATGGCTAAATGGGCAGTGAAGCTCAGTGCTTATGATATAAGATATGAACCAAGAACTGCCATCAAATCTCAAGCCTTAGCTAACTTTGTGGCAGATTTTAGTAGTGATCTACAAAGAGAAGCTGAGTTAGAAGTTCAGCAGCTTGAAGAGACTAAGGATCCTTGGATACTCTTCACTGATGGAGCATCTAATGTCAAAGGAACATGACTTGGAATACTACTAAAATCGCCACAGGGGGACATAATACCCCACTCAATAGCTTGTGAGTTTCAAACTATTAATAATGAGGCTGAATATGAGGCCTTGATAGCTGGTTTGCAAATTGCCAAGCATATGAGGATCAGGTATCTTGAGGTACATGTAGATTCATTGTTAATTACTAGTCACTTTAATGGATCCTATGCTGTTAAAGGTGAAAAGCTAATCAAATACCTAGAGATAGTCAAAGAATTAGCACTCTCTTTTGTTTCTTTTAGTTTGACACAGGTACCTAGGGAAGAGAATGCAGAAGCTGATGCATTGGCCAATCTTGGATCATCATTGAAAATTCCAGAGGATATCAAGATCCTTATCATCCATATTTTGGCTCCTGCTATTGAGGATCACATAACTATGGAGATAGAAGAGGATTCGGCAATGGTTCCTAGTGACGGTGCACAGTCTCGTTCAGGATCATGGATCCTTCCAATCATGAGATATATACAACATGCAGAGATTCCTACAAGAGAAAACCCCAGGGCTTTCAAAATCAAGGTATCTCAATTTACAATATTGAATAACATGTTATATAAACGATCTCTTGCAGGTCCATATCTAAGGTGCATAGAGGATCCTGAAATTCAAGAAGTCCTAAAGGATTTTCGTGAAGGAGATTGTGGAAACCACACTGGGGGCAGGGTATTGTTCTCAAGGATCCTTAGGACAGTATACTATTGGCCAACAATGAAGAAAGATGCTGTGGATTATGCCAAGAAGTGTGATCCTTGTCAGAGACATAGTAATATCCTTCATCAACCAGCAGAGCTCTTGCATCCTATATCCTCTTCTTGGCCATTCATGAGATGGGGAATGGATATAGTTGGTAAACTTCCCAAAGCACCAGGAGGAAAGGTGTTCATGCTTGCCATGACTGATTACTTCTCTAAGTGGATAGAGGCTGAAGCATTTGCTCAAGTCAGAGAAAAAGAAGTGATATCCTTTGTTAAAAGAAACATTATTACTAGATTTCGTATCCATTCTGAAATTGTTTGTGATAATGGATCCCAATTTATTGGGAGTAGAACTACTAACTTTTGTGACAGCTGGGGGATTAAGATGATAACATCAACACCAGTCCACCCACAAGCTAATGGTCAAGCAGAATCATCCAACAAGATCATCATTAACAACTTAAAGAAGAAGCTTGGATCCAAGAAAGGAAAGTGGGCAGAAGAACTACCTTATGTACTATGGGCTGATAGGACCACCCCCAAGAATGCTACTGGCCAAACTCCATTTTCTTTGGTATTTGGAGCAGAATCAGTGATCCCTACAGAGATGGTGGTTCCTACTGCAAGAACAAGCATCCGTGATCCTGAAGGAAATTCTAAAAACCTGGTTCAAGATTTGGATACCGTAGAAGAACTCGGGGATTTGGCAAGGATAAGAATGGCCAGTTATCAACAAAGGATGGCTGGAGCCTACAATAAGAATGTCAGGATCAGGAAGTTCCAAGTTGGTGATATGGTATTGAGAAAAGCATTTCAGAATACCACAAATCCTGCTGATGGAAAGTTGGCACCAAAGTGGGAAGGCCCTTACCTGATTGAAGCTGAGGCAGGAAAGGGGGCATATCGATTGCTAACAATGGAAGGTGATTTACTACCAAGAGCTTGGAATGTTGTCCACTTGAAAAGATACTTCATGTAATAAGGATCTGTGATCCTTAGCAATATTCATGACCGATATCCTCGAAGGATCCTTAGAGGATAGATGATCCTCATTCTGGTAATGAACTAATTCCAATCTATTTAATTCTTTAAGTTATCCTATATATAAGGAGAAGGATCCTGGATCCTTTATCCTTCTTTCACTTAATTCTGAGTTTTGCAGAAGGTTGATATATCCTTGACAAAGGATTGAGTATCCACAGAAGTACCCAGTTATTTGGGCTTGACCCCAGTTATTTGGGCTTGACCCCAGTTATTTGGGCTAGTCCCTAGTTGTTGGGCCTGTCCCCAGTATCGCCAGCAGCGCACAATGATCCTGGTACAGTTCATGGCAATGGGACCAGTACTCGCTTTAGGGGCTGACAATTTCATTGTACTGGCTGTATCCGGGATCCTACGTATAATGGTAGACATACCATACATCCATTCCTAATGTTTCTAACGTTTTCATGTTAGCTAAGGTTTTGACATTTTCATGTCACCAAGTTTGGATAGTCTCCAGTGAGGGCCATACTCCAGTCTACACAAGATCCTTTGGGCTTGTCCCTAGTTTTTTCTTGGGCTTGTCCCCAGTTTTTTGGGCTTGTCCCCATGATTGTTGGGCTTATCCCCAGTTGCTAACTCTTCTCTTATATTGGCCTAGTCCCAAGTTATGTTCCATTTCAGGTTTTTGAAGTTAAACAGCTAAGGATCCTTGATCCTTACCTTTTACTAAGGTTTGTCTTTTGGTTATCCTGATTGTAAATTTTAAAGGTTTAGGATCCTAACTTGGATTCTCAGGTATGATCCTTGATCATTTTGATTTTATTCTTTATTTATCTAAGTGACCCTTATTCTTTGACAACAGGACACGTGATCCTTGAAGTTCACTACTTTTTTTTAAAATTATCGATTATAGGATATTTGATCCTTGATCATATCCTAAACTTTTTGACATAATCTATTAAACTTTTATTCTTAACTTATGAATTCAAACAAAGTGTATAACAGCAACTGAAAGGTAAAGTATTCACAAATGTAGCAACACACGAGATAGTCAAAAGATTAAGATTTTATTTACCAAAAGTTAAACCCTTTAAAGGTTGTCAAAATTGCCAACCCAAGTTTCTACCAGCAAAACGTGGCCCGTCCACTTGGGTTGGCAAAGGGTGTCCATATTTAACAAGGTCTTAGTGCAGGAAATAAAGGCGGAAGGATAACAAGTGGTTTCATCCCCCAAACAGAGGATCCATCCACCACCCATTATCCTACCTATTGTCCAAGGATCCATGATCCTCAACCTTAAAAACTATTGTCTAAGTTATTACAGACCAACCATTGTTCAGAAAAACACCATCAAAACAAAAACCACTACCAAACCATAAAAAATGGGCTCTGGCCGCGTCTAGATAAATCCATCATCGCCCATTTCTGCAGCTCACACCTTCGCTGCATCGCCATCACCAGCACCTCCAGTTCCAGCATCACCAGCCTGATCCTTAGCCCCGCTGCCGCTTGCCTCAAGCATCAAGACCTCTGTAGCCTCCTTTTCATCATCCAACTCAGCCAGCCTAGCCTTCCAGCCCTCCTGGTCCCAGCTGGTCCTGTCAAAGCCAGGATCCTGAGCTTCCTGGGCCATCTGCAGTTTAGTCTTATACATAGCAATGGCAGCAGAGACCTTGGCATCCTCCATCGCCTCTCTCTTCTCCTAATCAGCAGTTATTTGGGCCATGACCACCTGCTTCTTTGTCAAATTTAGCTCTTTCTCGAGGTTGGAGATGGTTTGATCCTTAGCCAGGAAGATCTTCTGGAAGTCCAGCTCCTTCATCTCATCCTCTTCAACATATACATCAAAGAGCATCTGGATCTCAGCAAATTTCTGCAAAGAAAGAAGGATTCATTTCAGGATCACTTATCCTCAAATGGGCAGGATAGAATTAAGGATCAGGGATCCTTACATCATTGAAGTATTCTTCAAACTGATGACGGATGAGGGGCAGGCCTTCAAGATTGTCAGCTTCGGTGGACTTCCTCTTCTTTCCTCCCTTGCCCTTGGAGGTGACAGGCATAGGGATTTGAACACTTGGGCTAGCAGCAGATTTCTTCTTTCCGGATCGGCCAGAGACAGCATCAAGATCAGTGACGCTGAATCTGGAGGCTGACTTTGAGGATTTTCCAGCGCCTACCAATGCAAAACAACAGATAAGTATTCTTGTTTTATTTTCATTTAAACATTTAATCATATACAAATTTGGATACTTACTTGACATTGTGACTGAGCCGGAGGATACTTCTTGAGAATCCTTTGTGTTTGCTTGGAATGATCTAATTGTAGGATCAAGGCTTCAAAAAGCAGCGACCCTCTCTTTTGTTGCAGGTGATGGAATGATATGAGAGATAGAGATAGCTGCAAAACAGAAAAGGATCAGTTATCCTCAACAGGAACAGGGTTATCCTATGATCCTTCTATAAGGATCCTCTATCCTACCATGGGTGGCCCACTTTCTTGGTAGATCCTTCCCATCCGGGATGGAATCCCTCCAAACGAAGAAAAAATGCTTCTTCCAGTTGGTGTCATTCTTTGTGGTCTTGAGGATTGGGTGTGCATCACCGGGTTTATGTTTGAATAAGAAACGGTGTGAACCATGGCTAACAAGGTTATACAGTTCAGCCAGTTCCGACATTCCCAGCTCGATGCCTTCTTGCTCAATGATGTTCTCTAGGGTATATAAAACCCTCCACATCATTGGCATGGCCTGGATATAGCACATGCCGGTGAGGGAGAAGAAGGACTGGGTGAAGGCAGGGAAAGGATAGGAGTATCCTATCAGGAATGGGGTAACCAGAAAGGCAACCCAAGTCTTAGAAACGAAATCGCTTTTGGCAGTAGGGTCAAAAGGCTTGAAGACGGTATTCGCCGGAAAACAGTGGCGAATCCGGTCAATCTCCGGATCAGTGAAGCTGTAGAGTTCCTTCGAAAGATTTTTGATAATCCCTTGGCTTTTCAAAGGACTATCTTTTTGGTGATCCTTAGCGGGGGATGATCGTAACTTCATTATGATCTAAAGATTTTGAAGAAGAACAGACTAAGAAGATGAAGAGAGAAGGAGGAGAGAGATACCTGGTTGATCTTTGAATGAGGATTTAAAGGGAGTCTCGCTCGAATTTAAATACACATTGATCCTTATCTCTAACCTATATATAATGATGATTCTGCAGGATTGTCACTTCAGTGACGTATGATGAGTAACGGCTAGTTCGGCTCAAACGGCTATAATTTCGTTGGCTAGTTAGTTGCAGATAAGATTAAAAAATATAACTCGTTAATTTACATTTTACTCCTCATATTTTGGGGGCAATTGTTAGGGATAGATTTTCTATACCTAAGGATCACGGATCCTCAAATACTGCCAGGATCACGGATCCTCAATTCTGTTTGAATTAAGGATCCTCAGAAGGTGTTGCAGGACCAGGATTCAGGATCCTTATTGTTATCCTTGTACTAACGGTTGCCTTCACTATGTTTAAGTTTGTTTTGCAGGAGTATACGCATGGACCAAGTCTTGCCGATATTCTAGGGGAATATGCTCGCGATATTCCGCACGTGTTCAGCTGGAGTAACCGTTATGGAAGTAGTGGGAGGCTAGCACGAATTGCGGATAGTTAGTTATTTGAGTTATTTCTAATTTTAAAAGGGGATAACAAGCTTGAATTAGAACAATTGGCTAAGTTAGCTAACACACACACTCTCGCAAGCTCTCAACAGTTCATTTGGCGATCTCATACACATTGCACTCTAGTGATCCTTGTAACAAGCTTGTTATCATCCCGAGTTGTAACAATCATTTGTTTAATTATAGTTGGTGATCGGTAGTTTCCATCACCCGAGGTTTTTTATGCCGGAGATCAACTATTGATCAAGGGCTTTTTCCTCGTATAAATCCTTGTGTCACTTGTTCATTTCATTTGCAAGTTATTCATACATTTGTTCATTGTTTCAAGCATTATTCCTCACAACAAAGATTTGGTTGCATTATCCTAGCCTGATTTTTGACCAAAACACTTGCAGTATCAGGGAATGTAGTAAGTCCTGTCCTTGTAAAGGATCATGAAGGTCAGCAGTATCCTGTCTATTATGTTAGTAAAAGTTTATTAGATGCTGAAACTAGATATTCTCATTTAGAAAAATTGATATTAGCCCTAGTTATGGCGTCAACAAAACTTAGACATTATTTTGAGACACATAGGATTCATGTTAAAACTAACTATCCTGTTAAAAATGTGCTTAGGAAACTCGAGATGTCAGGTAGGATGGCTAAATGGTCAGTGAAATTAAGTGCCTATGATCTAATATATGAACCTAGAAATGCCATAAAGTCTCAGGCTTTAGCTGACTTTGTGGCTGATTTCAGTAGTGATATTCAAAATGAAGTAGACCTAGAAGTGCAACAGCTAGGAGAAAACTTAGAATCCTGGACATTATATACTGATGGTGCATCTAATGTAAGAGGGGTAGGTTTGGGTATACTACTAAAATCGCCACAGGGGGACATATTACCCCAGTCTATTAGATGTGAGTTTCTTGCCACTAATAATGAAGCAGAATATGAAGCTTTAATTGTAGGATTAGAATTGGTTAAGAGTATGAATATCAAGGGTTTATAAGTATTTGTTGATTCCTTGTTAATTACTAATCATTTTAATGGGACCTATGCAGTTAAAGGTGAGAAGTTGATCGAGTATCTCGAAATTCTCAAAAAATTAGCAGGATATTTTGATGTTTTTACACTTGAACATGTACCGAGAGAGGATAATGCTGAAGCTGATGCCTTGGCAAATATAGGATCATCAGTCAGGATACCGGAGGGAACCCAAATACCAATATTACATATTCTGTATCCTGTGACGAATCTTCTTAAATCTCAGGATAAGGAAGTAGTAAGTATTCAGGATCCTGAGGATGAGTATCCCGAGGAGGATCCTAAGTGCTGGACGGCTCCAATCATGAGATATCTCAAGGAAGGACACATCCCAAAGGATGAGAATCCTAAGACCTTTAGAATGAAGGTATCATGATTCACTATTATAAATAATGTTTTGTATAAGAAATCTTTTGCAGGACCATATCTGAGGTGCTTGGTGTTTTGGTAAAAAATTACCGAAACAATTAAGTGATCAAATTAGTTAAGTGAGGTAGTGTGCTAAGAAAGTGTGTTGAAAATATGCTAATTTAATTGTTTGTAAAAACAGTTTTCAGGATACGGCTCGGGATATTGAGTTGTATCTATGATTAAACAATGAGCGAAAATGTGAAGGTTGACACGAGATATACGAGGAAAGCCCTTGATTAATCTAGATCTCTGGCATAAAACCTCGGGAGCTGACAATCGTCGGCTGCCTTGTTCTTCTTATTGCTTTAAATATCAGGATACAGTGCAGGATATGATGCGGATCGACTAAGTGTTACAACGTAAATTTGATACAAGTGTGAGTGTATTGTGAGTGTTTCGCAGCTAGAGAGAAAGAGTGTACGAGTGATTTTGTCCCCTAATCTGATCCGATCAATCCTTTTTATAGTAAGAGAAACTAACTAACTATCCTATTATTCCGAGATTCAGCGAATATTCTATATGTGAACGTTGTAGTCCACGTCTTCCGGCTTCAACGTTCATAATCTAACAGATTTGCCCGAGTCTTGAGGAGAAGAATTCCACTTGAACGTTAGAGACTTGAACCTTTTAATCTGCACATGGGTTAATTAGTCACTACCAGGATATCGTATCAGGATTTTACCAATATCCTGTTCCGGTATCCTGGTCACAACAAAAGAAACATAGTCAGAATATTAGTCAGGATATGTGAGCAGAAAATCACCCATAACAATTGTCCCCAAAATATATCTGTTGGTATACCAATTCCAACGGATATATTTTAAAGCTTATATCTTAAATCGAGGTTATTAATTTGAAGCGACGATTGATGTGACTTTGTGCAATTTCCAATGCGATATTTACTCTTGCCCCTATATTCAGCCTCTATTTATCCGACTTATTCAGCATTATGATCATCACATTTCAAGCAATTCCTCAGGTATTTTCCTTCCCTCTTTTTCTCTGTTTTTCTTTACTTGAATTACTTGTTTCTTGGTTGAAACCTCTCATGGCCTCACGAACAAGATCATGTTCAAACGAGCCAGCCCCAACCCTCTCAAGTCTGAACCTATTTCGAGAATCGGAGAAGGAGATTTGTTCCTTCAATGTCACACCCCAATATTTCCACGTATTACCGGTGGGCCCGGTGGGGAGTATCGTGACGTAGTTGATATCATCATAGTCAAATAATCACAGTTCAATGCACAGCGGAAGTCTAAAGTAAAATATTTTACAAACCGAATGAAAGTATCATAAGTATTACAAACGGAATGTAAAAGGATCCACAGGCGGATCAAAACAAAGGGAATATTGTTCAACAGATTTTAAAGTGATAAAACTTACCTAATCTTTATTTAATTCACTCGGGAGTAGCCAGCCTATTCTGCCTAGTACCTGCACTTAGCCTTTTGGAAAATACGTCAGTTTACACTGGTAAATACAATTAACTGACTCTTTTGAAAATATTTAAGAAAATTGATTTAAATGCACAAGGCACAAATAATCTTTTATAACTTGGGACAATTATTATAAAAATAATCTTGTATACAGTTTTACATATTTGTCGTCCGTCAGGGCCGGTTAGAAGAGCTGGACAAGATTAACTGACACGCCACATGTATAATACCCACAAGGAATTTCCTTATTATGGAGTACCGTTTATACATACGCAACTGTCAGGTGTATGCCTACACCCCGTGCTTAAGTCGTGGCCATTTCAATGAATGAGCCGAGGATATCCAGGACATGGTCATTAACCCCCCAATGGCCATATACCAAACAAAACAGATTAAAATGGGTTATGTAAATCTATTAATCACAATCTAATTTAAATAACTACACACCCGACCAAGCGGTATTATTATAATACCGTATCCCAAGCCCGTATAACGGAAAATAAGTTAAAAGTATTTACCTAAGCAAATTATACAAATTTATCCCAGCCGTATACAATCAGCAAGTGCAAATATCTTTTACTGGGCTCCTAAATATGGAACGAAGGTTTTAATAACCTATTAGATTCCTAATGGGTCTTACTTGAGTTTAAACTTAGACCGGTTAGTTTTAAAGAAAGGTTTACGGTTCAAAACGCAAGATTAAGCGAAGACCGGATTAAAATGTGATTTAGACCCGACAAGTTTGAAGACTTGTATAATCTGGGTAAACTAAACACATTCTGGATTTTGAGGTAAAAATGATAAGGTTTGACCCGTTTCGGTTAATTTATGCAAACTAGTTACATAAACCGTACCGAACGCGAATAATGCATAACGGGTAACCAAAAGAGTCATATACAGGTTTCACAAGTTAATATGCCTTAAATATGTTGCGATATCAGTAGGATACCTTCCATTATGCCCAAAATGAATTTAAACTCAAATTAAGCCCCGTAGGGGTATTTTGGTCATTTCACATAGGCTTTAAAGATTAAATTTGGAAATCTGAGTTCAAAACTTTTGCTTACTGTTAAAGTATAAAAATTTACTTAAAACATCAGTAGGTATTAAGTCTTATATGTCAAAAAAATAGTTTTAATCCATACTATGCGTTTAAAACGCTTAAAAAGTCGGTTTTAGGCGATTTCCGGGTTATATAAGGAAAGCTGAGATTTTATTTATCATATAAAATCAGTAGCAAAAGGTTTGGTATCAAAATGTTGTGTAAAACTCATTTTATTATAAAAAAGGGTATAATTGTCAATTACCGAATTAAAGCAATAACCCTATGTTATGATCAGTTTAAAAATAAATAAAAATCTTCAAAAATCCCAAAATATTATATTACATCAGTGGGTAAAAAGTTTGGTGTCAAAATTTGGGTTTAAATAGGCTTTATGCTAACAATGTCGTTTAATTAATAAAAAGCTTTCAAATTACGATATTGAGCATAACTCCTAATTTAGACCTCAAACTGATGTCAAATTTTTAGGACATGTTTATAAATCAGTAACAAAGGTTTTTGTCCACTCACATTTTCAAAAATCTTGTTTTTACATAAAAAGGGCATAATGGCCAACTTTAGGCATTTAACGGAAACATGCAATGAACTAGGATTACAAAGGAACAACATTGTATAAACTCAGAGGGTTATACTAACTTGTAATAATGGAACCCTAAGGCATTTCTAAAATAATCTAAATCGGGTCAGAACCGAAAGTCAAAGGAAAAGTCTACTTTTGCGACTTTCGATTCCGAACCAATCCTAAACTCGGAATTGTCGGGTTGAACATGCTTAGACATGTTCTTACATTATTTACCAAGTTATTTTAGTGTTAAAACAGGTTCCATAACTTCTACATTACTAGTTATGATTTTTTTTGCAAAATAGCTTTCTGTTGACTTTTTAATATTAAGTTTGACCCGACAATTGACCAAGTTAGAGTGATAATCAGTGGGTGCCCTTTTAAGGGTTTATTACTCACATAATTACCAACTCCTAGCAACTTTAAATTCGAATAATGGTTGGACCATTAGTGATTAATCACTAAGTCAAAGCTTAATTACGACGGCTTTGACTTTTGGTCATTAAGCTAATAAAACATGAACTAGAGAAGCTAAGAATGCTTACAAGGGTTCTTAGCACGAATTAGGAACTTAAGAAAGCTTGCTTGAGCTCCAGGAAGTTCCAGAGAGAGAGTTGTGAATATATTTTGAAGTGTGCAAAAGAACTAGCAACAAACAAGAGCTTATATAGGACATTAAAACTCACAAGATCACTCCACATAAGTCTAAGATTGATTCCCGATCATCCCAGGTGTCCCCTATGCGGCTGTGTCTCAGCAGGCGAATCAGTGACGTCCTTCTCTTCATCATCGGGATTTGTATCACTTGAGGTTTCATAGTTGTCAAAAAAAAAATTAAGTTGGTTTAAAGGATTTTGATTTATTTGAATAGGATAGTCCTTTTTAAAAGGAAAAATTGTTTCAGGAAAGCTAACATCCCTGGAGAAAATGAATTTCTTTTGGTCTAAACTCCAGACCTTATATCCCTTTTTAAAGTTTGAGTATCCCATGAAAACACATTTTTCGGCTCGTTCCTCAAGTTTATCAGGGTTGTTTAAAACAGTAAAGAAACAAAGACAGCCAAAAACTCTCAAGTGATCAAGAGAAGGTTTGAACCCAAACAACATTTCATAAGGAGAATTACCATGCAGCACAGAAGAAGGAAGCCTGTTAATTAAGTAGGAAGCAGTAAGCACACATTCAGACCAATATTTAAGAGGCACTTTTAACTAAAATAATAAAGCTCTTGCAACATTTAGCAGGTGTTTATGTTTTCTCTCCACAACACCATTTTGTTGTGGAGTATATGTACATGATGTCTGGTGTATGATTCCTTTATTTTTAACAAAATCATACATTTGAGAGTTGACAAATTCTGAGCCATTATCACTCCGAAAAATTTTGATATTGACCTAAAATTGGGTTTTCACAAGATTGTAGAAACTTTGTATGTTTTCAAAGACTTCGGATTTGGACTTCATTAGATAGACCCATACAGATCTGGTGAAGTCATCAACTATAGTGAGGAAACATTTTTAACCTTCTATGCTTGTAACTTTGTAAGGACCCCAAACATCTAAGTGTACCAGATCCCCTACTTTAGTTGACCCGTGGTCACTTAGTGGAAAAGGTACCCTATGTTGTTTGGCCCTGTGACAAATGTCACAAGGGTTTGTATCACTAGACTCAGTTATAATTTTTAAAACTTTTAACACTTGTTCAGCAGGGTGACCCAATCTTGAGTGCCAGAGCTTTATGCTTTCAGTCTTGCTTAAGAAAGAAAAATTAGGTCCTAGGGAGTTACCACAAAAATATAGACCCTCAGTTTGCCTACCAGTCACCAGGGTTTTCTTTGTGCATAAATCCTGAATGTAGCAAGTGTTTTCATCAAATATAACCCTAAGTTTGTTGTCTTTAGCAAGTTTATACACAGAAATGAGATTCACATAGTATTCAGGCACAACAAACACATCTTTCAAGATCACAGAATCTGATAGTTTAAAACAACCAATTTTAGTGACTTTAGCATCAGTCCCATTAGGATGCTTGATAGTTATATTGTATTCAGAAACATCAACTAGATTGAACATATTTTCACTGGACATAACCATATGTTGGTTTGCACCAGAGTCAATGATCCAATTCAGATTCTGTGTTGTAGAGCTTATAGAGTTAAAGCAGAAAAAATGATTGCAGTTTTCAAAGGATGAGAAGTAGTTAAAGCATTTACCTCCTACATTAGACTTAATAGTGTCTTCAGTTTTATTTTCATTCAGCAAACCTAGCAGCTTAGAAAACTGATCAGCAGACAGAGTGTTCAAGGAACTACTAGTACCTTTATCGCACACAGAGTTGTTCACAGAGGGGCCATTACTATTATTAGCAGAGGTATTAGGTCTAGACCATTGACCACTTTGATTTGATTTTTGTCTATAATTTGCAGGATAGCCATGTAGTTCAAAACACTTGTCAACAGTGTGCCCAATTTTATTGCAGTGGGTGCATTTAAGATTAGGATTAGGACCTTTGTTAATCCTTTTCTTATTGTCATTAAAGTTACTGAATTTAGCAGCAAACCCAACATTAGGAATTTTTTACCCACTATTTGATCCCCTATGAGACTCTTCTCTAGATATAATAGAGAAGGCAGTCTTGATAGTATGTAGAGGATCCCTAGTCAACAGATTGGTCCTAACAGGTTGATAAATATCATCTAGGCCCATTAAAAATTGCATAAGTTTAATTAACTGATTGAACTCATTGAACTTAGTAGAAGCATTGCAAGTACAAGAGGGCAATTGTAGCATGGCATCAAATTGTTTCCACATAGTATTGATTTTATGGTAATACTCAGACACACTAGAGCCATTTTGACTAACAGAGTTGATCTTTTGATATAAGCTAAACACAACAGACCCATCAACTTTATCATAGGTATCTTTTAGATCTTCCCAGACTTCTGAAGCAAGTTTTGAATAGACTTGACCCACATACAATTCATCAGAAACAGAATTTAAAATCCAGGTGAGAACTATAGAATTACATCAATCCCACTGACTAGCAAGTACATCATTATCTTTAGATCTAACACACGTTCCATCAATGAAACCTAACTTATTTTTAGCCATTAGAGCAAGTTTCATAGCATTAGACCAGACAACATAATTCTCAGCACCTTTTAGTTTTATGCTAACTATTGTGATGTAAGGACTCTCAAAAAATGTCCCAAACTAACCCATAAGTGGGAACCCGGACCCCCGAAACCCTAATTCATATCAAAAATCAAGAAATCAAGATTATTGGTCCTCTTAAGGGCCGCGTAAAGGATAACCAGACCCTTACGCGGGCCGCGTCAACTTGAAGTTCGACCGGATAAGCATCCGGGCCACGTATCATCCACATGGCAACCCTACTTATGACCCATCCGACCTACGCGTAGAGTAGGTGGCCACGCGGGCCGCGTGAGGGTTGAGCCAAAGGTCACGCGGGCCGCGTGAGACCCAAATTCCAGCTATAAATAGAGCGGGTCATGAGCAGTTCACTGGTGTCAACGGAACTTTCAAAATCAATCATATTCTGCTCAAATTTCACTTTCAAATTAGTGGGGTACTGCTACGATACCGGGTATTAACTCACTCGCTGCTACGATTCAATGTCCGATCGATTGAAACTATCCGATCAATGTTTAAGTGCTGCTCAAATTAGGGTTATACTTTGTCATTCGTCGTGAATTCGATGGATGTTTAAGTATTGCACTTTGTCATTCGTTGTGAGGGTTTTTAATCTCGTGAGTTATCGTAAATGCTGTATTAGTTACTAACCTAGTTCATGTGCATTGTTATTTAAATTAGGTTACAAGGCTAATCAGTAGGCTAAACTCTGCCCGTATAAATCTACAATGTGAGTCATTCTCTTTTTATCAAATGTATTTTACAATACTCCATTTTCAAATGTTATAATTACAGGGATTAAGTCGTGGTTATCTTGAATCACTGGCTAGTGGGGTATTGTGCACATTACTAATTTCTCACAGTTAGGCTAATAAATCCTAACAGTGATAATCATCACTACTTGGGGAAAGACCCAATAGTGGTATGACCATCGTCACCAGGTGACACGGCGCCAGATAAAAATAAGATAAAAGCCATTGTAATCGCTCTTATGCTGTAATTTATAACTATGTGTCATTTTATCAAAATGAATGATTCACCAGTATTTCCCCGCTGACAAAATAATTTTTTTTAAACATGTTTCAGGCGACCTGCTATAAATCAATGAAAACGTGCTACGGAGCACTAACAAGCTTGAAGAGGTGGCTCAGTTAAAATGAATAAACATGTTTTAATAAATCAGGGAATTTACTAGTGAAATTACTCTATTGTAAATTACGGGGTTTATCCCAAATTATGAAATAAAATAATCGGGCATTTTCAAGTTTTAAAAGATCCTGATAAATCTTTCGCTGTCGCATCAAGTAGATACCACGGGTTCCTGTCCCGCGGTTCCTGACTGGGTCAAACCGGGGCTGGGGCCGTGACAGGAAAGGGTGGTATCAGAGCCACTGATTTAAGCCTATTAAGTATTTAAATACTTAATTTTCCTGATTAACTTAATGTGAATATGTGTTTTAATTAACTGACTACTTGTTAGTTACAGTATGGGTAAGCAAAGAATGTCGGATATCTATCTTAAATTAGATAGTTTACCGAAAGATAAGGGAACTTCATCTCAAACAAATTCCTCAAGATACTCATCAGATACTAAGGAGGGAATATTTGTTCGTAAGGCACAATATGAGAAACCACTTACCCCTAATAAAAGAAGTTTGATTATTAGAAAAAGTCAAGAGAAAATGAGGAAGTTTCAAACAAAAGAAGTAATAATTAAAGAGACTCAGGGAACAGGTGAAAACCCACCATGGGAAGATGAGTTAGATGAACAATGGGCAAATCTCTACATGTTAGCTACCGTAGCAGTACATGTTAACCTTTAAACTACCAACACCCCAGTATTAGCACCCATATTATCCAATAAGCCAGAAACTTTAATATAATAAACAACCATTAGTATATTTTGAATTTTAGTTGTACTTTGTATTAGACATGTGCAATAATACTTGAGTAATTATATTAGATATTCATCTGTGAAATTTTAACTTAGCATTTTGTGTGCATTTTGCATATATGCTAAACAGCATGAATGAGTTATCTGAAGCCCTTCAGAATCTCAATCTCTATCCTGTTAAAATAGAAGTTTCCAGAGACTTTACTGGTTACTTGGCCGATGTTGAGGAACCCATGGAATTCCAAGCTCCACCTCCTGAGAAATCAAAACCAAAGAAAAGAAGAAGATTTGTGGGTTGGAGACGTGTGCGTAGAAGGAAACCAGCGACTAGGAGAATCCCCAAGATAGAAAATCCCATGGATAAAGGAAAAGGGATCGAGATTGGGGAAAATTTTAGACAAGCAGAAATGGAAATTGGGGAAAGTTCTAAGCAAGCCGAGGAATTGCCACTACAGGAGGAACTAGATCGCATACTGGCAAATTGTGATATCCTTAGGCCTATCAATGAAAACCTCTTCCCTTATCCTGCTGAAACCCAACTTCCAGTAAACTTGGAACCGGCCATCCCAGAACCTTTGATCCATACTCAACCTCTAGGAGAAATGGACGAATGGTGGACCAACGACTGGCAGTTTCAAAACCTCCTAAATAATCCTTATACCTTTTTCCCTCAATTCGACCCAGAACCTGCACCAAACCCACCAATGAGTAATGAAAATTTAGCTGAACTCCGCCATTTTGGCGAGGAGCTGATAGATGCAGGGAATAGGATCCGGGAGGTGGGAGAACAAATCTCCTGGAAGTACGACGAGAGGGAACGTCGCTTCTGAGGTGTCAGCTGACAAGAGATAGTGTGGTTGTGAAACTGTGGTTGTTTAATAATAATATAATAAAAACATAAGTATTTGAAATAACCTGAAAATAAAACTTTTGTAAGATAACAAGTGTGTACGGAAGCATATTATAATATATAAAAATGGAAATCGAGAAATTGAAAATTTTGGCTATATATTTGTGTATGTAATTATGTGTAATTATTTTGTTATGTTTGGTTATTAATTATCTTATACTAATTATAAATTAATTACCAGATGGCACACGCTGGTAATGAACCCGATAATGAAGTTAATCAATCTGAGCATAATAATGAAGATCAATTTCTAAATAGGCAAGATATCGAGAATATCGTTGCCCAGGGGATAGCCAATGCTATTCCAGCAATACTTACTGCTGCTAGAAATCCAATTAAACCTCAATAAATTATTCCTAGCCAACACACACACGGTGACAATTTCAGTAATAGTGTGAATGGAGGTGGCAACCATATTAATAACAACAACGATGGAATGCAAGCCCCGCTCCTTAAGAAAATGAAAGCTGCAACGCCTGGTTGCACTTATAAAGAGTTTCTTGCCTGTAAACCAGCTGAGTTTGCAGGTAATGAAGGGGCGACTGCAGCGCTGCGTTGGTTGGAGAAAACCGAAGCAGTGATTATGATAAGTAAATGTGTCGAAGAAGACAAGGTCATGTATGCGTCGCATCTGTTTAAAGAAGGGGCGCTAGAATGGTGGAATACAGTACTTCAAGCCAAAGGAAGAAATATGGCCTATGCCATGAGTTGGGAAGAATTTAAGCAACTAGTGGAAAGAAAATTCTATCCCGAGTATGAAAAGGAACAAATGGCGAATAAATTCCTGAACCACCGGATGATGAATGTAGACTGTCGAGGGTATACTTCGACATTCTTCGAATATGCAAGAGTGGTACCAACCCTGGCTTCGCCAGAACCGGTACTTATTTCCCGTTATATTTGGGGATTGATTGGTGAAATCCGTGATATCGTTAAAGCTGCGAGATCTCGCACTATTGACGATGCTGTGGAATTAGCTAATACTCTAACTGACGGGCTAGTACGCACAAGAGAAGAAAACCGAAAGAAGGAAGTAGCCCAAAAGATTACCCAGGGATTCCGTATGGGTAATCGTAGTAATTTCAAGAGAAAGGGAACCGGCCAATCTTCCACTATTCCATTTTGCAATACCTGCAAAAGGAAGCATTTTGGAAGATGCAAAGGATATTGCAATTTCTGCAAAATCCCGGGACACCAAGAAGAAGACTACAGAAAGAAGAAAGCAACAGTCTGTTACAACTGTGGAGAAGCTGGACACTTCAGGCCAGACTGCCCAAAACTGGTCAAACCAGCCGATAACAAAGCCAAACCTACAGAAGGAGCTACCAAGAAGAACGTAAGAGCCTTCCAGTTGACTACTCAGGAAGCAGAACTAATTCCTGACGTAATAGCTGGTACGTTCCTAGTTCACGACGTTTATGCAAAAGTATTATTTGACTCTGGTGCAAACCAAAGTTTTATAAATACTTCATTCTGCCAAGCTCTTAATCTACCTTTAACCAAACTTAGACAAATTTTTACGGTAGAAACGGCAGATGGAAATTCTGTTAACATAGAAAAGGTTTTGCGAGAAGAAAAGATAGAACTCTTAGGCCACAAATTCTCTGCAAACCTGTTACCTATGAAGTTAGCCGAATTCGATGTGGTATTAGGAATGGATTGGTTAGTAGCCAACCATGCTCGAATTCTTTGTGATAAGAATTCCATAGAAATACATACAACCACAGGAGAATTAGTGGTGATTACAGAAGATAAGCCACGAAAGCCCCTAAAGTTCATTTCAGTAATGAAAGTTGCTAGTTATGAACGAAAGCAAGGAATAGTGTATATGATTTCGGTAATCATTAACACTAAGGGTAAGGAACTCAAGGAAATTCCAGTAGTATCAGAATACCCAGAGGTATTCCCAGAAGAACTACCTGGATTACCACCTGATAGGAAAGTAGAATTTAGAATTCATCTAATTCCTGGAACTACACCGATAGCCAAGGCACCTTATCGGTTAGCACCCACAGAAATGTTAGAATTGAAAAAGCAGTTAGATGAATTATTAAGCAAAGGATTCATACAACCTAGTTCATCCCCATGGGGAGCGCCAGTGTTGTTTGTGAAAAAGAAAGATGGTTCGATGCGAATGTGTATCGATTATAGAGAATTGAATAAAGTTACAATTAAGAATCGATACCCATTACCTAGGATTGATGATCTTTTTGATCAATTGCAAGGAGCTAGATACTTTTCTAAGATAGATTTACGCTCAGGATATCATCAATTAAAGGTACAAGAAGAAGACATACCTAAAACTGCTTTCAGAACTAGGTATGGTCATTACAAGTTTACAGTCATGCCCTTTGGACTAACAAATGCTCCCGCAGCATTTATGGACATAATGAATAGAATCTGTAAACCGTACTTGGATAAATTTGTAATTGTCTTCATCGACGATATACTTATTTATTCCAAAAGCCAGGAGGAGCATTGTCAACACTTGCATGCACTCTTAACTTTGTTAAGAAAGGAAAAGCTTTATTCTAAATTCTCGAAGTGTGAATTTTGGCTACAAGAAGTGCAATTTTTAGGACACATGGTGAATCACGAAGGTATTCACGTAGATCCTACTAAGATAGAAGCAATCACCAAATGGAAGGTTCCGCAATCAGCAATGGAAGTTAGAAGTTTTATAGGGTTAGCCGGATATTATAGACGGTTTATTAAGGATTTTTCAAAGATAGTTGTACCATTAACTAAGCTAACCTGTAAAGCAGTTAACTTTGAATGGGGACCTAAACAAGAAGAAGCTTTTAAGATTTTAAAGCATAAGTTAACAAATGCTCCAATTCTAGCTTTACCAGAAGGAACAGAAAATTTTGAAGTATATTGTGATGCTTCAAAGCTAGGATTAGGATGTGTGTTGATGCAACGCAAGAAGGTAATTGCCTATGCATCAAGGCAATTGAAAAAGCACGAAGAAAACTATACGACTCATGACTTAGAATTAGGAGCCATAATTTTTGCTCTTAAGATTTGGAGACATTATCTGTACGGAAGTAAGTTTACTGTCTATACAGACCATAAAAGCTTAAGATATATCTTTGGGCAAAAAGAATTAAACATGAGGCAAAGGAGATGGATGGAAATCCTAAGTGACTACAACTGTGAAATTCAATATCACGAAGGAAAAGCCAACTTAGTTGCTGATGCTTTAAGTCGTAAGTATCATGAGAAACAACGACGAGTTCGTGCTCTTAGATTAAATCTACAGTTAGATTTAATATAACAACTGAAAAGCATTCAAGAAACACCAATCAAGGATGATGCTGAAGGAATGAAGGGACAAATAAAAGAATTAGAGCAAGGAAGTAATGGAATTTGGAAATTCCACAAGAAAAGGATTTGGGTACCTAAGCAAGGAGACTTAAGAAATAAAATCTTAGAGGAAGCCCATAAATCTAGGTATACCATGCATCCTGGTAACAATAAAATGTACCAAGATTTAAGAAATAACTTCTGGTGGATAGGAATGAAAAAGGATATAGCTAGATATGTTTCTAAATGTCTTACTTGTTCACAAGTTAAGGCAGAACACCAGAAACCTTCAGGTCTACTACAACAATTAGAAATGCCTATATGGAAATGAGAGCTCATAACAATGGACTTTGTTACTAAGTTACCCAAAACTAGAAAAGGTAATGATGCGATTTGGGTAATTGTGGATCGATTAACCAAATTAGCTCATTTTCTACCTATGAAAGAAACCTTTAGCAAGGAAAGGTTAGCCAAGTTGTATGTAGATGAAGTAGTATCCTTACATGGAGTCCCACTCTCCATTGTATCAAATAGGGATAGTCGTTTCACTTCCCACTTCTGGACAAGTTTCCAAAAAGCTATGGGAACTCGACTAAATCTAAGTACTGCATATCATCCAAAAACGGACGGACAAAGTGAAAGGACAATCCAAACCTGTCACACCCCGACTTTCCACGTGTCACCGGTGGGCCCGGTGGGGAGTATCGTGACGTGGTTGGCAACATAATAGTCAAACAACACAATATTTAAATGCACAGAGGAAGCAAAAGATAATTATATTACAATCCGAATATAAAGTAATATCCAAGTATTACAACGGAAAGTAAAGGATCCACAGGCGGATCTTAAAATATAAACATTTGTTCAACAGACTTTAGACGCCTAGAACTTGCAAGATTCCTTATTAATGTCCTGAGCAGCTTCCAGCCTATTACGTACTTGTACCTGTCACTTAAACTTTTGAAAATACGTCAGTTTTCACTGGTAAATACACTCAACTGACTCATTTGAAAAGAGTTTAAGAAAATTGATTTAGATGCACCAGGCACAAAATATTTTGACACTTTGATTAAAATGCACAGAGGCAAAATTAATCTTTTATAACTTGGGGCAATTATATTTATAATCTTGTATACAGATTTACATATTCGTTGTACGTTCAGGGCCCGGTGTAGAAACCGAGTCAGATTAACAAACACGCCACAAGTATAGGCCCACAAGAGAGTGAGATACCGTTATTACTTAAGCAACTGTCAGGTGTATGCCTACACCCCGTGCTTAAGACGTGGCCATTTTATAATACAATGATGTCAAGGATATCCGGGACATGGTCATTAACCCCTAAAGGCTTTTATTTCAAACAATACAGATTAAACCGGGTTACCTCAATAATTTAATCACAATCCGATTAAACATTCAATAGCCGACCAAGCGGTATCATTATACCGTATCCCAAGCCCGTATAGGGAAAATAAGTTAAGAGTATTTACCTGAGCTAGCTCCTGTCTTAAATAGCAAGAATTAATAACCCAGCCGTATTCACTTAAGTAAGCGTAGGTACAATTTACCAGAAGGCTCTAGTCTGGAATGATGGTATAAATAACCAATTAGAATGCTAACGGGTCTTTAATTAAGTCTAAGCTTAGACCGGTTAGTCTTAGAGAAATATACGGTTCAAACGCACGATTAGGCGAAGACCGGATAGAATGTGATTTAGACCCAACAAGTTCAAAGACTTGTTTAATATGGGTCCTTTGTGCACATTCTGGATTTTGAGATAAAACCGTTAAGGTTTGACCCGTTTAGGCTAGTTTATGTAAACTAGTTACATAAACCGAACCGAACGCGTAATAAGCGTAACGGGTAGTGATGAGAGTCATTTATAGGTTTCCAAAGTTAATATGCTTCATATATGTTGTGACATTAGTAAGATGTCTTTCATTATGCCCGAAATGAATTTAATCCCAACTATGCCCCGTAGGGGTAGTTTGGTCATTTTAAAGGTTGTAAAAGAGTTTAAGTGTCAACCTGAGTTACAGGCCTGATGTAATCAGCAAACATACTCAATTTGCTAAGTTATATCAGTAGATTAAAGTATATAAGTGAAATTTATCAATTATAACCAAACTATGCCCCGTAGGGGTATTTTGGTAATTTCACATAAGCCGAAAAGCTCAAAACGGACGTCTGAGTTTATCAACCTTTGCTTACTGTTAAAATATTATAATTTGCCTCAAATATCAGTAGGTATCACCCTTGGTAAGTTTAAAATAATCTTAGTAGATATTATGCGTTAAAAACACTTAATTAGGCGATTAAAAGCCGTTTACGGGTTCGATACATAAAGCTGATATTTTTACTATTCCAGAAGGCTTGAAATAATTTATTTATCATTTAAGATCAGTAGCTAAAGGTTTGGAGTCGTTTGGATGTGTAAAACTCATTTTATGGCCCGTAAGGGCAAAACCGACAATTACCGGATTAAGCCTACGACTATAAGTTATGCTTAGCCTAAAATTTATTAAAAATCTTTAAAAATCCTAAAATAATATATTACATCAGTGGGTAAAAGATTTGATATCAAAAAGTAGGCTTAACTAGGCTATACGCTAATTACGCCGTTTTATTAACATAAAGCTTTAATTTTACGCTAACGAGCATAACTCTTATTCTACACCTCAAACTGATGTCAAACTTTGCATACAAGTCTATATATCAGTAATTAAGGTTTCTACTCTTTTACATTTTCAAAAATCACATTTTAAGGTGAAAAGGGCATAATGGTCAACATATGAGCAATTAACGGAATCATGCGTATTAATCGGTTAACTAATGAACCATAGTGTATAATCACAGAGGGTTATACTAGCATGTAACCTGGTCCAAATGAAGCTCTTAGGTATTTCTAAAACATACCATAATGGGTCAGAACTGAAAGTCAAAGTATAAGTCAAACTATGCGACTTTCGGTTCCGAACCGGGTCTAAACAGGAAATTGTAGGGTTGAACATGTTTAGACATGTTCTTACACTAATTACCAAGTTATATCAATGATCAAACAGGTTGTATGTGTTCTACATTGCTAATCATGCATAACTTGTAATTTACACATTCTGTTGACTTTTTAAATACAAGTTAGACCCGACATTTGACCTAGTTAGAGTGGGAATCAGGGGGAACCCTTTTGAGGGTCTATTACCCACATAATTACCAACTTATAACTACTTTTGATTCGACTAATCACTGGACCATTAGTGATTAATCTTAAAGTCAACCGTTAATTACGACGGTTTGACTCTTAAGTTAAAACTAAGCTAAATTTAATCGAGGAAGGTCAAGGGTACTTACAAGGGTCCTATGCACGAGTAGGGATGTCTTGGATCTGCTCCTAAGCTCCAGAAATGCTCCGCAATTGCAGATGAAGGTATGATCAAAGTTGTTGCAACTTCATGGCCTTTTATAGTGGTTTAATCACCACAAATTGTTGACATGTAAGTCTACAAGTGACCACAACCTTCCCACAAGTGTCCCTAGGTGTTTAGGGGTCGCCCACATATGAGGAAAATCGTTTGAAGGGCCAGAATCGCGTTTAAACAGCAAACAGACGTAACTGTTGTCGCTGGGGAACCCTTACGGACCGTAAGGGTAAGGCTTACGGTCCGTAAGCCTTTGACCAGAAGTGTTATTCTTTCTAGTTTTTGCATAATTGGCTCTTAGCTTTTCGAAAGGGCAACTAACTTATATTTTTGCACTTTGAACCCTCCATATTGACACATGAGGGCCTTAAGACTTGTACCCCTTTTTGTTAAGTCCTTGGTCACTCGGTTATTGCCCGAAAAGTCATAACTTTCAACGTTGACGCTTTAACCCCTCGCATACGAATTTGATCATAACTTTCTCATACGATAACGAAATTTTATGAAATTTATATCGCGCATTCTAGTGAGCATAATTAACAGTTACAAAGCTTCGGGTTTGTCAAAAGGTCACTCAGAGGTATAACTTAAACATGTTGACACATTTGACCCCTGTAGTTTGTAATCTCTCACTTTTAGCCTCGTATGATCCATGATTTATTCGTCTGATGGTATCAACGTCATGTAGGGTTATTGTAAAGTATATTTATTCACTGTTGACATTTAGAACTCGTATATTCACATACTTTCCTTGTTTGTCAACTTTAGTCCTTCTATACATTCTTTCACACGTTCAAACATATGACACGTGTCAATACTTTATAGGATGTGAATTTTCGAGGTGTTACATCCTCACCCCCTTAAAAGAAATCTCGACCTCGAGATTTGTTAAAGTAAAGGAAGTATTTTCTGCCTCATATTGGGCTTAATCTTTCCCAGTACCTTTGAGCCTCTAAGGCACTCCTATTGACCTTTATAATAGGCACATGTATCTTTTTGGAGCTTCTAATCTTGTCGATCCTTAATCGACACAGGTTGCTCATACTATCATAGTTCTGCATATCATTATGTGATAGTGCTTTTCGACTTATAGGTGACACGTCGCTAAATCATTAGTGCGGGTCACATTGCGCGCTCCACCAAGCCCCTTAATTAGGTCTTAGCTCGTAAGCTATTTGATCTTGATACATTCGATTTCCTTCGAATAATTCTATATACTCGGAGCTTAATTAGCCCGATAATTTAACAAATTTAGCACACCCTTCCAGGGTGATATCTATTGTTGAACCTTATTCCTTAACAAGAATTTAGGAGGTTCGCTATTTTCATTAATCCTTGCTTTTCTGCCGAATAATGGTAACTTATAGATAATTAGGGGTTTGTATGATCTTATTCGTTGTTTCTAATGCAACTTTCAGATCCGGGTAGGTGGACTTACCAATCTATTGTCCTAACAATAGATGTTTAACAATCCATCTTTACAAGGTCTCCAAGGGAGCAGCCTTGATGCTTATATATCAACTATTATATAAAGTTTATCTTAAGGTGAGATGGTTATCCCAACCTTTGCTTAAAACTATTATTAACGAATAGCTAATCTTTATAGCTAGTTGAATAATTCGACGATCCTGAGTAGCTGATGGAAATTCTTAATCATTGCCTAGTTAGGGTTGCGGTAATAATGTATAAGCAAAAAAAAAAAACGTCTTTCATAATTAACTATACCGAGTTCTCCGGATATTGAATTAGGCTATATGAACCCTCTATTTAAACTTAATTAATCAGGGTTTCGATTTCTTCCAATGATGATACTAGTCGTCTTGGAGATTTCATAGTAATACAGCCTTAATGGGATATAAATCTTAATTCTACCTGCCTTCCAGGGGTAAACAGGGAAATCTTAGGAGAAGATAATCAAGATACAAGGAGGTTACAGAGATTTTTCCCAATCTCAGGCTCCAGTTCATCCATCCTTGCTCGTGCCAAATGAGTGACACTTTTATGTTACTAGTCCACGAATTCCTTAATTGGGAACCTTTACTTGGACAATTCCATGCTGGATATCTCCTTTGAATACCATTAGTTGACTTCTAGTACCATATGACCATCGGAATATCTTTGTGGTCCCATGCATTAAACCTCCATACTGATCAGGCATGGAAGCAATATATAGAACCTATTAACATATACCAATCCTTATATGGCGCTTTTTATCGTACTGTTTGGTATTCGTAATCCATAAGGACTAAAGAGATGTCAATTACATGCGAATGTCCTCTATCTATAGAGAGGGTACATTAAAATTTTATGACTTAAAGATTTCTGACAGGAACAGAAGAAATGGTTCCTATTACTAATGAATCAATTTCTTGATTTTGATCCGACCACTGCTATTCCTCATCCTCATGGCCTTATATACTAACCATGGTTTCGTTAAACCATACAGGCCAATATAGCATTAACATTCTTCATGAACGTTATTTAACATATATAAATTATACTTTAGCCTAGGTCACAAACGACCATTACTGGCATTTAAAGTTTGGTCCTAATCCATCATCTTTTTGACAGAGGATCAAAATGTCACATCTGTCTTTATTATAGCGATGAATTTGGATAGCTTGAAAGCTTGCCATAAGGACATCAGAAAAAGAGTGATTCCAAATAAAATATCAATCTAAGATTTGTTGGGCATTTTCTATAGTGTTATCGGCAAATTCTATCCCGCGTTAAATGACTGGAGTCCTACTCAGCGGGGACAACCGTTCACAATATTTATAGTTCCTTATTGAATCATATTTTCCAGTATTAAATAAATCTCTGTATAAACTGCTTGATAAGGAAAGGTACCTGCTATACTATTATTATTCTGCACCATCTCATGGGCGTTCATCCTGAAAACTCATGCGTTTGTTCTCTTGGCCTCTTCGGGCTTCTTCTGATTCCTAGGGCAGTTGGTCTTGATATGCCCCTTCTCGTTGCAACCATAACAGGTTGCATCTTTTAATTTATTGCAATCCAAGGTTGTATGTTCCCTAGACTTGCAAATCCCACACGGTAGAGGCTGAGATTCAAATCTGCATTTCCCGAGGTGGTATTTCCTATAGGTTTCGCACCTGGTCTTTTCAACCGACTGCTGGCTGTCTCTTTTAAACCCGGAACTCTTCTTATCGGAGTGATGAGAATTCCCATCCTCCCTTTTACGCTTTCCATCTTTAGAGGCTTTGGCAGCCTTGTTTCTAACCACATCGAGTGTGAGAGATAGCGACAGATCTGCCGCTGACCTGAATGTAGTAGGTCTTGAAGCCTAAACACTGGCTTTGATTTCTGGGGCTAAACCCCCAATGAAGTGAGCAATTCTCTTGGGTTCTGGTGTTACTAGGTAAGGAACCAGTCTGGACAGGGTATTGAAACGGGTGAGGTAAGCTTGACAATCTAAGTTTGTCATAACCAATAATAAGAAATCTGACTCAATACTCTCAACCTCGTGTTGAGGGCTGTAGTTCTCCATAATGAGAGCAACAAACTGTTCCCATGTCATGTTGTAAAGTGGGATCTTTCCAGCAGCTTGAATGAGAGCCTTCCACCATGCTAGTGCCTCTCCCTTGAACGATTGGGATACATACTTTACTACATCCCTTTCAGCACAACCGCTGATGTCAACCACCGTGTCCATTTCATCCAACCAGATCATACAATCTACTGCTCCTTTCTCCCCAGTGAAGTCCCGAGGTTTGCAGGAAACAAAGTATTTATAGGTACAGGACTTGGTATGCGGTTCATTACCGAACACTATCCTCTAGGATGGAATACTGTGTTGACCAGATGAATGTCGATCATCATCCTTCTTTGGTTCTTCTTTCTTAGGGGGCGGTGGCTTGCTGTGAGCCTCCGAATAAGTCTTAGGGTCAGACTTAGAGTGGGGTACATATGAGGCTTTACTATTAGTCTCACTATACTCCCTAAATTGCTCCTCTACAGCTTTGGACACAGCTGAATCAATCAATGTACGAAGCTCTCCTCTGGTTATATTAATCCTTTCATCATCGCGGTTTTCCAGAGGGTGACTGTTCTCTTCCTTTGACCTAGCCATGTAGCTTTAAATGCTACATAAAAATCAAACAAGGGCAAGGTTTATACGGAAGCTTTTACAGTTTTATCGTTTTAAACGATTTATTAACCATGGTAATATAAACCACATTGGTTAATTTGTTAGTTATATTTAATTAGCATTTTCATTATAATTTATCCTAGTTATAAAACATTAAGGATATTAAGGTGGCGCAAAGGGCCTAGTCACAAGGACATTTTTAAATTTACAAGCCATGATTTCAGAGAATCGAGGCATTTAAGTTTGAATCAAGGTTCATTACCTTTTTCTTGACAGGGAGTTGTTGGCTACCACTGTCTTTTGTTCCTTAGGACAATAAGTATGGCCCGTAGGCATATCAATTGACATTACAAAACGATGTTTTAATAAAAATAATAGTCATCACATTGATGATAGTAGTCATGATAGTATGGATCTTATTGACTATGAGGCTTGGGCATAGCCCACCACCTTAGACAAGGAACCATAATGGTTACAACTGTCATTGTCGTATTGACAATATAATGAAGTATAGCCCGCAGGCATTTCATCACTAAGGATGTTAGTAGTATGATCATCATATTGATGATATTAGTCATGATCGCACTGATCATATAGATTTATGAGGCTTGAGCATAGCTCACCACCTTTGACAGAGAATCATAAAAGCTCACAATTGTCTTTGTCACGACTGGACAATATAATATAGCCCGTAGGCACTTCATCACTAATGGATGATTATTTCAAATAAGGGAATTTAGGTTTAACCCCCTTTTTTAGAAGATGGCCTGTGTGACTTTAATGATTCACAGTTTACCAAAAATGTTAACATACTTACAGATGTTAACAGGGTTTGGAATCTTTTAGATAAGTTTTACCGTCTTGGCCATGTCCGCAAATGACATTTAGGCTAGGTTTTACCATCTTGGCCATGTCTGCATTGACATTTAGGCTAGGTTTTACCATCTTGGCTATGTCTGCATTGACATTTAGGCTAGGTTTTACTTTTAAGATTCTTTTAAATATTTAATGCAGAACAATCCTAATTTGAGGTGTTAGCAAGGATCTTAATCTAATTATGGAAGTACCGTCTTGGCCCTGTCTTAAAATGACACATGAGCTAGGTCTTGCCCTTTTTAGATATTGTCATTTTATTATAATGGTAGATCTTATAATATAGGAATGATATTTTTAAATATAATCGTTCCATTAAAATTTAAACAAGTATATGGTTGCCCTAAACGGGACTTCTAACAGAAAATGACTTGCCCATGTAAGAGCTAATCAGAAAATAACAAGGAACCAAATAAGGACAAACAAAACTAATTAGAATTTGTCCTATGTTCTCGTCTAGACTCAAGAATGTGCAATTGTGTAACTGAGATTAAACACAAAAAGCTAGCGTTTAATTCACTCAGTGTTGGCTCTGATACCAACCTGTCACACCCCGACTTTCCACGTGTCACCGGTGGGCCCGGTGGGAAGTATCGTGACGTGGTTGGCAACATAATAGTCAAACAACACAATATTTAAGTGCACAGCGGAAGCAAAAGATAATTATATTACAATCCGAATATAAAGTAATATCCAAGTATTACAACGGAAAGTAAAGGATCCACAGGCGGATCTTAAAATATAAACATTTGTTCAACAGACTTTAGACGCCTAGAACTTGCAAGATTCCTTATTAATGTCCTGAGCAGCTTCCAGCCTATTACGTACTTGTACCTGTCACTTAAACTTTTGAAAATACGTCAGTTTTCACTGGTAAATACACTCAACTGACTCATTTGAAAAGAGTTTAAGAAAATTGATTTAGATGCACCAGGCACAAAATATTTTGACACTTTGATTAAAATGCACAGAGGCAAAATTAATCTTTTATAACTTGGGGCAATTATATTTATAATCTTGTATACAGATTTACATGTTCGTTGTATGTTCAGGGCCCGATGTAGAAACCGAGTCAGATTAACAGACACGCCACAAGTATAGGCCCACAAGAGAGTGAGATACCGTTATTACTTAAGCAACTGTCAGGTGTATGCCTACACCCCGTGCTTAAGACGTGGCCATTTTATAATACAATGATGTCAAGGATATCCGGGACATGGTCATTAACCCCTAAAGGCTTTTATTTCAAACAATACAGATTAAACCGGGTTACCTCACTAATTTAATCACAATCCGATTAAACATTCAATAGCCGACCAAGCGGTATCATTATACCGTATCCCAAGCCCGTATAGGGAAAATAAGTTAAGAGTATTTACCTGAGCTAGCTCCTGTCTTAAATAGCAAGAATTAATAACTCAGCCGTATTCACTTAAGTAAGCGTAGGTACAATTTACCAGAAGGCTCTAGTCTGAAATGATGGTATAAATAACCAATTAGAATGCTAACGGGTCTTTAATTAAGCCTAAGCTTAGACCGGTTAGTCTTAGAGAAATATACGGTTCAAACGCACGATTAGGCGAAGACCGGATAGAATGTGATTTAGACCCAACAAGTTCAAAGACTTGTTTAATATGGGTCCTTTGTGCACATTCTGGATTTTGAGATAAAACCGTTAAGGTTTGACCCGTTTAGGCTAGTTTATGTAAACTAGTTACATAAACCGAACCGAACGCGTAATAAGCGTAACGGGTAGTGATGAGAGTCATTTACAGGTTTCCAAAGTTAATATGCTTCATATATGTTGTGACATTAGTAAGATGTCTTTCATTATGCCCGAAATGAATTTAATCCCAATTATGCCCCGTAGGGGTAGTTTGGTTATTTTAAAGGTTGTAAAAGAGTTTAAGTGTCAACCTGAGTTACAGGCCTGATGTAATCAGCAAACATACTCAATTTGCTAAGTTATA
Source organism: Helianthus tuberosus (assembly GCA_030545235.1). Taxonomy (NCBI): domain Eukaryota; kingdom Viridiplantae; phylum Streptophyta; class Magnoliopsida; order Asterales; family Asteraceae; genus Helianthus; species Helianthus tuberosus. The sequence goes on along the minus strand of CM060437.1, from coordinate 28,265,345 downwards.
TCAGTAGATTAAAGTATATAAGTGAAATTTATCTATTATAACCAAACTATGCCCCGTAGGGGTATTTTGGTAATTTCACATAAGCCGAAAAGCTCAAAACTGACGTCTGAGTTTATCAACCTTTGCTTACTGTTAAAATATTATAATTTGCCTCAAATATCAGTAGGTATCACCCTTGGTATGTTTAAAATAATCTTAGTACATATTATGCGTTAAAAACGCTTAATTAGGCGATTAAAAGCCGTTTACGGGTTCGATACATAAAGCTGATATTTTTACTATTACAGAAGGCTTAAAATAATTTATTTATCATTTACGATCAGTAGCAAAAGGTTTGGAGTCGTTTGGATGTGTAAAACTCATTTTATGGCCCGTAAGGGCAAAACCGACAATTACCGGATTAAGCCTACGACTATAAGTTATGCTCAGCCTAAAATTTATTAAAAATCTTTAAAAATCCTAAAATAATATATTACATCAGTGGGTAAAAGATTTGATATCAAAAAGTAGGCTTAACTAGGCTATACGCTAATTACGCCGTTTTATTAACATAAAGCTTTAATTTTACGCTAACGAGCATAACTCTTATTCTACACCTCAAACTGATGTCAAACTTTGCATACAAGTCTATATATCAGTAATTAAGGTTTCTACTCTTTTACATTTTCAAAAATCACATTTTAAGGTGAAAAGGGCATAATGGTCAACATATGAGCAATTAACGGAATCATGCGTATTAATCGGTTAACTAATGAACCATAGTGTATAATCACAGAGGGTTATACTAGCATGTAACCTGGTCCAAATGAAGCTCTTAGGTATTTCTAAAACATACCATAATGGGTCAGAACTGAAAGTCAAAGTATAAGTCAAACTATGCGACTTTCGGTTCTGAACCGGGTCTAAACAGGAAATTGTCGGGTTGAACATGTTTAGACATGTTCTTACACTAATTACCAAGTTATATCAATGATCAAACAGGTTGTATGTGTTCTACATTGCTAATCATGCATAACTTGTAATTTACACATTCTGTTGACTTTTTAAATACAAGTTTGACCCAACATTTGACCTAGTTAGAGTGGGAATCAGGGGGAACCCTTTTGAGGGTCTATTACCCACATAATTACCAACTTATAACTAGTTTTGATTCGACTAATCACTGGACCATTAGTGATTAATCTTAAAGTCAACCGTTAATTACGACGGTTTGACTTTTAAGCTAAAACTAAGCTAAACTTAATCGAGGAAGGTCAAGGGTACTTACAAGGGTCCTATGCACGAGTAGGGATGTCTTGGATCTGCTCCTAAGCTCCAGAAATTCTCCACAATTGCAGATGAAGGTGTGATCAAAGTTGTTGCAACTTCATGGCCTTTTATAGTGGTTTAATCACCACAAATTGTTGACTTGTAAGTCTACAAGTGACCACAACCTTCCCACAAGTGTCCCTAGGTGTTTAGGGGTCACCCACATATGAGGAAAATCGTTTGAAGGGCCAGAATCACGTTTAAACAGCAAACAGACGCAACTGCTGTCGCTGGGGAACCCTTACGGACCGTAAGGGTAAGGCTTACGGTCCGTAAGCCTTTGACCAGAAGTGTTATTCTTTCTAGTTTTTGCATAATTGGCTCTTGGCTTTTCGAAAGGGCAACTAACTTATATTTTTGCACTTTGAACCCTCCATATTGACACATGAGGGCCTTAAGACTTGTACCCCTTTTTGTTAAGTCCTTGGTCACTCGGTTATTGCCCGAAAAGTCATAACTTTCAACGTTGACGCTTTAACCCCTCGCATACGAATTTGATCATAACTTTCTCATACGATAACGAAATTTTATGAAATTTATATCGCGCATTCTAGCGAGCATAATTAACAGTTACAAAGCTTCGGGTTTGTCAAAAGGTCACTCAGAGGTATAACTTAAACATGTTGACACATTTGACCCCTGTAGTTTGTAATCTCTCACTTTTAGCTTCGTATGATCCATGATTTATTCGTCTGATGGTATCAACGTCATGTAGGGTTATTGTAAAGTATATTTATTCACTGTTGACATTTAGAACTCGTATATTCACATACTTTCCTTGTTTGTCAACTTTAGTCCTTCTATACATTCTTTCACACGTTCAAACATATGACACGTGTCAATACTTTATAGGACGTGAATTTTCGAGGTGTTACAAAACCTTGGAGGACATGCTAAGAGCATGTGTGATAGATTTTGGTGGAAATTGAGATGACCACCTACCTTTAATTGAATTCTCCTATAACAATAGTTATCATTCAATCATTGAAGCTGCCCCGTTCGAAGCACTATACGGACGTAAGTGTAGAACTCCAGTATGTTGGGCAGAAACAGGAGAAAGTCAATTATCAGGTCCTGAAATAGTACAAGAAACTACCGACAAGATTACTCAAATCAAGGAAAGACTCAAGATGGCTCGAGATCGCCAGAAGAGTTATGCAGACAATAGGCGTAAGCCGTTAGAATTTCAAATCGGAGACAAGGTTCTCTTAAAAGTTTCTCCTTGGAAAGGAATAGTTCGGTTCGGTAAGAAAGGAAAGTTGAGTCCAAGATACGTAGGACCATTTCCAGTGATCCAACGTATAGGACCGGTCGCATATCGCTTACAAATACAAGAGGAGCTAGCTGGAGTACATGATGTATTTCATGTATCCAATCTCAAGAAATGTCTATCTGACGAATCCTTGATAGTACCTCTTCAAGATGTAGAGGAAAATGAGAAATTAAAATTTGTAGAGAAACCACTGCAAATAGAAGACAGAAAGATCAAATTTCTCAAGCACAAGCGACTAGTACTTGTCAAAGTCAAATGGGATTCAAAGAGAGGATCCGAGTACACTTGGGAGCTGGAATCGGAGATGAAAAGAAAGTATCCTTACTTATTTCAATGAATCTCGAGGACGAGATTTTAAATAAGGTGGGGAGGATGTAAGGACTCTCAAAAAATGTCCCAAACTAACCCATAAGTGGGAACCCGGACCCCCGAAACCCTAATTCATATCAAAAATCAAGAAATCAAGATTCTTGGTCCTCTCGCGGGCTGCGTAAAGTATGACCAGACCCTTATGCGGGCTGCGTCAACTTGAAGTTCGACCGGATAAGCATCCGGGCCACGTATCATCCACATGGCAACCCTACTTATGACACATCCGACCTACGCATAGAGTAGGTGGCCACGCGGGCCGCGTAAGGGTTGAGCCAAAGCTCACGCGGGCCGCGTGAGACCCAAATTCCAGCTATAAATAGTGCGGGTCATGAGCAGTTCACTGGTGTCAACGGAACTTTCAAAATCAATCATATTCTGCTCGAATTTCACTTTCAAATTAGTAGGGTACTGCTACGATACCGGGTATTAACTCAATCGCTGCTACGATTCAATGTCCGATCGATTGAAACTATCTGATGAATGTTTAAGTGCTGCTCAAATTAGGGTTATACTTTGTCATTCGTCGTGAATTCGATGGATGTTTAAGTATTGCACTTTGTCATTCGTTGTGAGGGTTTTTAATCTCGTGAGTTATCGTAAATGTTGTATTAGTTACTAACCTAGTTCGTGTGCATTGTTATTTAAATTAGGTTACAAGGCTAATCAGTAGGCTAAACTCTGCCCGTATAAATCTACAATGTGAGTCATTCTCTTTTTATCAAAAGTATTTTACAATACTCCATTTTTAAATGTTATAATTACGGGGATTAAGTCGTGGTTATCTTGAATCACTGGCTAGTGGGGTATTGTGCACATTACTAATTTCTCACAGTTAGGCTAATAAATCCTAATAGTGATAATCATCACTACTTGGGGAAAGACCCAATAGTGGTATGACCATCGTCACCAGGTGACACGGCGCCAGGTAAAAATAAGATAAAAGCCATTGTAATCGCTCTTATGTTGTAATTTATAACTATGTGTCATTTTATCAAAATGAATGAATCACCAGTATTTCCCCGCTGATAAAATATTTTTTTTAAACATGTTTCAGGCGACCTGCTATAAATCAATAAAAACGTGCTACGGAGCACTAACAAGCTTGAAGAGGTGGCTCAGTTAAAATGAATAAACATGTTCTAGTAAATCAGGGAATTTACTAGTGAAATTCCTCTATTGTAAATTACGGGGTTTATCCCGAATTATGAAATAAAATAATCGGGCATTTTCAAGTTTTAAAAGATCCTGATAAATCTTTCGCTGTCGCATCAAGTTGATACCACGGCTTCCTGTCCCGCGGTTCCTGACCGGGTCAAACCGGGGCTGGGGCCGTGACATGTGAGCCAACTAGAGTCACTAGCATGAAGATATAATGGGTCACTAGCATCTAACTTGCTAATCAAAGTCACTGCAGAATCATTTTTATCACCTTTATCACCCATAACAGCAAGATGAGAAAACACAGAACAGAACAGTCAAACAAGCAGATAAGCAAACAAAATACCAAACAGAAAAAAACCAAACAAACACCGGCGAAGCCTGGACAGAGGTCCGATCAGAGGTTCATCACTCAAGGTTCCTCCGCAGACAATGACCAGGGAGCCACAACTCAACAGACCAAACCAGACACAAATGCAATAGAGTGACCCTCTCTGTGTCCCAATAATCAAACCGGTCTTGCCTAAAACCCGGTATAAAAAATGCCTAGACTCAAGACACAGTGATACAAAAAAGAAAAAAACACAGGGAGAAGGAAGGAACGATCTCACAGTGGGTGCCAGTAGAAGGGGACCAGGTCTACAACCTTCACTTAGGGTTACAAGACACAGGTCAGAAAAACCAGAGAAATTCCTGTTGGTTTGCCCTGACGGGACCAACGAGGATATTCTTCTTCAACAACGGCCAAGAACCCCAAAACTAGGGTTTCCACAGCAGCGCCGTCACCGGAAACCATAAACCAACGAAAATCCCCAAACCCTAGAAATTAGGGTTTCGCACTTCTAGAACCACACCGTCTCCCCTGAGCAGGAGATTACTCCGGAAACAGGGACCAGAACACAAGAAGCCGTCAAGGAAGGAACCCTAAACGGAAGAGAGAAGGACAATCGGAACCTTGTACTGCAGCGGATGAAGAACCAGAGCCCAAATCAACCTTGGGGCTCTGATACCATTTCACAAGTCTCAGATCCAAAGTAAAACACAGGTTTATTCAAAAGGAAATCAACAACAGTTACAAAGAAATGATTAACCAGTCATCACAGATTGACTGGTGAATCATGTAAAGAACAGAAACAAAAATGCAATAATAAAGCCCTAAACTTCTCACGAATTATACGTGTGAGGAACCAAGAAGACAAAGAGCACAAGAGGCTGAGATGATAATGAAGCCAACTACCGAGACAACATATATGGGGAGCACAACCCTAGACAGCTGGACTATAGCTGGAGGAGCCAAAGAAGAAAGGCCAGCGACTGAAAGGAGCGGCCCAACAACGCGAACCCAAGCAGCAACCGAGAGAAAGGAGCAGCCAAAACAGCTAGCCCAAAGCAACCTCACAAAAGCCATAAAGCACAATATTAGAAACAAAAAATAAGGAAAATATAAAAGGGATAAGGCACATTTAAACTGATATTTTAACAGTAAACGAACCGACGTTTAGCGAAAAGTTCGTGAATCATTCGACAAAAGTTCGTTTAGGTTTAGATGAACGAGAATTTTTGTTCGATTAGTTAAATGAACGAACATGAACAAAGGCCTCGTTCATTCAATTGTTGTGAATGTTCGGTAATGTGTTCATGAACGCTCGTTCATTTACTATTATTAATGTTTGTTTGTTTATGTTGTCCATGAATTTTTTTTTACATTTATTCATTTTTTCTAAACATTATATATTATTTAATTACCCTAACCATTTTTTTAAACGTTATATGCGGTGATGATGGCGTTGTGTTGGTACCAATGGCTGTGGATGAAAAGACGCCTAAAGATTTGATGCTGGTGTTGTGGCCGCCGTAGGTGGCCGCCGAAGGTGGGAGTTTGTAAACAGAAATTGAAAGGAAAAAGAGATGGGGAGGGGTGGTGAGGGAGTGCTTAGCAATGCAGTTAGCGGGGCTGGTTGTCTGGTTGGGGATAATTTTTTCCGTTTTAGTAAAAGTTCATTTGAAAACACACACTAAGACAGTGGTTGTTTGGTGGTGGATGTGTTAGTCACGTTAGACTATGCGGTGTGGTTGTGAAGGTGGAGGGTACATTTTACCGTCCGTGTTTGCCATGTAGCTATGTAGGCAGAGGGGGCATAGAGAGCAAAAACCCAAAAATCATGGGGTGGTGTGCAAGGTGAAAATGATGTTTTTTGTTTATTTTTATTATTTTTATTGTAACTTTTAAAAAAACTCACCAATCACCATTATCCTCCATTCACCCCTCCACATCCAAACCCTTAGCGCCCATGGAGAATCTCAAGCCCTTTGCCCCCACGCCATCGATGGGATGGTGTTGACGGCGTGAAAGTGCCTCACCATCCTCTCCATGCCACCACACCGTGTATTCTTAATTAGCGAGTGTTGTTTGGATATGGATTGTAAACATCGTGTAAAAAGTTTATTAAGTTATTTGGATATGGGATTCTGGGTACAGACAAGTGTGAGAGTTGTGTATGCCACACATGGGTGGTGGTTATCTATTTTTTAAATTTTAATTAAGCCCAATTATTAATAAATTGTTCCCCCCTAAGAAACCGTCGGTCAACAGGGGCATAACCATTTTTTTAAAAGATCCTGACCGTAATAATTCAGGCGGTTATCTTCAAGATTTAGGTGCTGTTTGTTTTTGCAGACATAAGTTGTTTGCAAGCTGATTTCATCTGTTTTCATGTCTGCAACTGAAGATTTGGTCTGAAGCTCTTCAAGCTGAAAATATAAGACTGTTTGTTTTTATAAATTGATATTGTCTGTACAAACTACATGAACTTTGTTTATTTTCCAAATCAATAAAACAATTAATAGATTCATCTTTGCAAGGCTGTATGAGCCAACTTACAAAAGTCAAAGGACCAAAATACAAAATTATAACCCCTCTTCACCTTGAACAGACGAACATAATCAATAAAACAATTAATAGATTCATCTTTGCAAACTACATGAACTTTCTTTATTTTCCAAATCAATAAAACAATTAGTAGATTCATCTTTGCAAGACTGTATTGAGCATAACCGTTTAAACTCCGACGAACACACACATACGCGCTGTCACCGGAGATATGGATTTCTCACCGTCATCTCGCCGGAATACCAAAAAACCGGCAAAATCAGACCTCTACTCAACGTTCGTAGTCCACAGTAACGACGACGAAGACGAAACAACAACAATCAACCACAAAAAAACCCTAAAAACTCTGATGCAGGAGATATTTACGCCACAATGCTCTGTAAAGAAGATGACGATGAAATCTCATCATTGTTAATTGCTTCATTGATGATGACACGATGATGATGATGATGACACGATGAAAATGATCGATGATAACGGCGATGATGATGTTGAAGGTTGATGGCAGCCGCGACGGTGGTGGTGGCCGACTGGGGCGACGACCGGCGCCGGTGACCTTACAACAGTGGTGGTGGTCCAGTTTTGAAGGAGGAGGAGGGTTTTTTTGTGAAGATGAGAGAGAAGGGTTTTTTTGTGAAGATGTTTGAAGTAAGGGTGTCATAGCTTTTTTTTTAAGCTGAAAAAAGCCAATTTCAGATCTGTTTAAAAAAAACAAACAGTCTTCAAGGGTAACGTCTGCGCGCCTGCAGACATTAGCTCCCTTGAAGATGTTTGAAGAAAAAACAAACACCCCCTTAATCTCATCCGTTCAAAACCAAAAAAATTGGCATTTTTTTTCAACGCCAGTTAAGGTTTCCTGTGTTTTCTGCATGTTTCTCGCTACGTGGGTACGCTCGCTCAACCGCTGCCCCTACAATTATACATATAAACCTATCGCCATATGCATGGAGTTGTGTTTTTTATCAGAATACAGAGAATAAATTCCGCTCCACCATCTGCAAATCCTCATCCGACTACAACCTTCACCCTAATTTCTATCCAGAACATCATCAATTTGATTATCATCGACTTTTGGCGGTGTAAAATCCAAAGGGATCGTGGCAGAAACTGATGTTTTTACCATGAAGCAACCGTGATTTTGCAGCCACCCTTGCTCTAATTATGTATGGTTGAAGGTTGTGTTGAAAGGTTATAGGGAAATCAATTTTGGGAACAAATTTACTTCTATTCACTGCACCAAGTCGGCAATTCAAGTAATTTATTCTAATCTATCAAATTTTGTTGTGATTTTATCTAATTTGACCTAATTTTCACATTTGATCTAGCAGAGTTCTGATATGTCTTCTTTGTTCGATCACCTCACACAAGAAATCCTCTTCTCAAATCCAGAATCATTCAATCTCCTCTCTTAGTTCTCTCAAAAAAATCAGGGCTCTGATCTTGGGGGTTCTTGGTGGTATAGTCGGCTGTCATAGAACCGAAATTGGGGGTTCTTGGTGGTATATCGGCTGTCATGGAATGAAATCATGGGAGAAGAAGGCGTGTATCGGGAAGCATACTCATTTGAAGGCATTCACTGTCAATCAGGAAGCATACAACCCATTAAAGGCATATGCAAGGTCAAGGTAACACCAAGTAGCAAGTAATGTTAGTACATTTGCTTTTTTATAGGATACGGAATTTAAAAAGTAAAATCTTTTTTTAGGAAAGTGGAATGTGCATGATGAAAAGAATACAAGTCTGCAGATTGAACAACTTGATGATATACAATGTTTTAGCCTATATGAAGTAGCCAGGGCCACAGGTAACTTCAGTGTCTCCAATAAGATTGGACAAGGTGCCTTTGTCCGGTTTACAAGGTAACTTCTTTTTGCTTCTTAAACAAAATGCATTGCTTATTCCTATCATGAATCAAATGTGTAAACTCTTCAGAATTACAAGTTATCATAATCATAATTGTATTCTTTTAGGGTGTGTTGAAGGATGGAAGACAAATAGCTGTCAAGCAACTCTCAGAAACATCTCAACAAGGGCTTCATGAGTTCAAGAATGAAGTCATCTGTATTGCAAAACTTCAGCATTGGAATCTTGTGAAGCTTCTTGGATATTGCATTCATCAAAATGAACTGATTTTGATTTATGAGTACATGACTAACAAAAACTTGGACTGGTTTCTATTTGGTTTGTCACTTTCTATGGTTTTACACAGTATCTTACTTTCAAATTTTATATAACAAGACTTTAGGACCCACGCGTTGCGGTGAGATTGTTAATCTGAACAAAACAAAGACGTGAAAACGTTTAACCACGCAAGCGTGTCGCAGACAGTTATGTAAACAAAACGATAGCTTTGGTTCATTACGACACAATTACTCAATACAACAACCAAAAGAGAAATTCAAATCCCAAAAAGAATTTACATCGATAAAAAAAATGAACACAATTACCGATACATATTATAAGCAAGCGATATTTAAATAAATTGATTTTGTTAATAGAAATGATTTTGATATAACGTAATAGCTTGATTCATATAAAAATTAAAGTATTAAAGTTTTTAGTTTACAAAGAAAATAGATAATTATTATTATTATTATTATTTTAATTAAATAACAAATTAGTTCATACAAATATTTAAAGTTAGTAATCTACGGGAACCTATGTACATGGTTTTCAAAAACCATGTTCTTTTCTTTTCAAAAACTATGTGCTCTAAGTATAGACATCTCTGCATCTCTCTGTCATAATCTATTTTTTTGCCATAAAAAGGAACTTTCATTAGTAAAGAAAACACATTGATTAACCTTGGTTGCCACTGCCACCAATCACCGTAGCACCACCGCCTGCATCACTGCCAACACCACCACCGCATAACCACTAATGCAGCAACACCACCACAACTCTTTATATCTTGTGTCTCATCTCTCTATCTCTAAACCTAAACTCTTTATATCTCTATAGGATCACCACCACCACCACGTACCGTGACCTTTTTCCTTTCTTTCTAAAAAACCAAACCCACCGCCTCAGACAACCATCAACACATGACGGCCGCAACCACCACGACAACCACCCGCTACATCGCCGACCACCGTCACCTTCTATCTTCTCTCTCAAAAAATCCTAACTTCTACATTTTCTCCCTAAAAACCAATTGTATCTCCCCTACCATCTTAGGCACCGCAACCTTATATAACCAGAGATGGTATTAATTAGCATTTGAACAATGGATTTTAACAAAATTAAAAGCAAATGATGGTTGCTGTGGTCTTATGTGTATCAGGAGGGAGTAGGAGTAAGAAAGAGGTGTATATAGACTGTAGTGGTGTGATGACCAACCAAAAGCAGCAATGTACAATAGTGATCAATAAGAACAAAAAGAAAATTGAACCATAAAATGTGAGGAGCAAACAAAGTTGCAAATTAATATAGGGAAAATAACATGTAACATATAGTAGTCACCTATCGGCAGATGAAACCAGAAGCTTGATGCTTAACTGGCCTCAACGTTTCAATATAATAGAAGGAAAAATAGTAATGGACATCTCAGCCCCACTGGTTTCGCTTTGGATTATTAGCTTGTAGATTTTAGAATTTGTTTTAGATCATTGTGTTTTTTTCGTCATTGTGTCTTTTTGCAATTCAATGTGTCTTTTTTTCACCGGCATTGTGCTATATTTCTCGGCATTGTGTTATATTTTGCGATCTATTGTGTTTTTTTCCTCGACGTTGTGTTATATTGCTCGACATTGTGTTATAGTTTGCAATCCATTGTGTCTTTTTTCCTCGGCGTTGTGTTATATTTCTCGGTATTGTGTTATATTGCTTGAGATTGTGTTATTTTCTCGCCTTTTCCCTGTATATTATTTAGATCCATTGGAAATGCACATTAAATACTAATGATTATATATGGTTACACACACATACATATATTCATAAATATAAACTAAATTTATAGCTTTATATATATCACTCTATTAGATTTTGGTCGACTATATACAAATCTACAATCATAAATATAAACTAAATTTATAGCTTTATATATATCACTCTATTAGATTTCGGTCGACTATATACAAATCAACAACTATATCTATACGTACTAGCCTAATAACGCCAATAAAAAAATTAACACCAAATCTAAAACTTAAACCCTAGACCGCTAAACGACAGTCTGCTCATCGCCTCAATGTCTCATGCTGTTACCCTAAGTCGATCGTCTTCTACTCTCAACGTCATTGTTCGTGCAATATGATCATCGCCTCATCGACCACAACATTGTTATTCATAAGAAAAAATTCATGCCATGAAATGTGTCTATTTTTAAAGACATAAAAACTTGAGACCCAACATTGTCACTGTCTCTCTTCGCAAATTTAAATCCGGCGACACAGTTGTCAAGATCGATCGAAGTTCGCTTGACGCTCGCTTAAAATATTCACTACTTGGAAAATGCTCGTTTGATTTGACGCTCTATTTTAAATGAGCCGCTCCGCTTGGTTCGGTTTGTAAACGATCGCTAAACACGAGCAAATGTCCGCTTAGTTTGATTCGGCTTGTGAACAACCCTAGACCGATCACAAGACCCCTCTTGGTGTCCACCACCACACCACACCACAAACTGCAAACACCATGAACTATGCCGCCTAGAAATTCTACTATCAACTTCCCAAAACTTAAAACCATAATCAATAATAACAACAAAATGAACAATATGAACTATAATAATTTCACTATTTTAAAGGAAATTTGTATTGGTATAATAAATAACAAGAACAACAATATCTTTGAATGTAAAAAACCTTAAATTTAACAATTCATGTAGGTCTGCTACTAAAGTGCGTTGGCCCGACGGTAGCAAGATGTTAGAGAGTTCAATCCACGTGCTGGACATAGAATGTGTAGTTTAACAGCATAATTAAATAGAGTGTGAGTTATCGTTGGAAAAAAAATTCAATATGCTTTTTTGGTGATCAAGAGGATGCACATTAAGAGTTGCATAATATATCTTCAAAATGAAACTGATAAGACGAATAGAATGATGTGGGTATTCAAAATCATGTAGTCATAAACGGAATATTCAAAATAACATAATCACATAATAAACTACGAAATTTATGTCATTTACATGATCTAACCTCTATAAATGAAACTAAAAAAAGGAATTAGTGGCTGCCCACTTATTAGCCTTTGACTGGGCCAAGAAAAAACTACTGTATAATTTATATTCTTTAAGTTTTAACATATAGGATAATGTTCACATACAGTTATTTCCAATTCCTTATTCAACAACCTCACGATTAAGGTTTTGTATTAATTTCTTTTTATAAATTTCTCAAATTTCTTGGCTTATGAATGTGTAATATAACAAAGGAATCATATAAAACAGTCTTATAACCTTTTACACTAGAACAAAAGTTGATCATATTATCACGTTTAGTATTTTGCGAGAACTAATTTGACGACCGTAACCATATAACCTCCTTAGAAAACTAGTAGGTACTAAAAATAAATCCTACTTAGTTTAAATTAACTTATTGATGCGGGAATATCAAGTGTCGACTCAATTATGTAACGAAATAAATCCACATTTAGTGTTCATTAAGTTTTGTTTTAATTTATGTCCATTGAGTTGATCATAAAAACTCTATATAAGTTCTCATGTAATTTGTATTGGGGGAGTTTTTGGAGTTTTAGAAAATATTTGTTTGACTTTTTTTAAATTCTTGTCTTTTGGGAACGAATTTGGGGGTTTGGGAAAAGATCTTCGCGGGTGTTCTTAGAATCAACGCGTTAGATCTTCATTTTCGCTTCACGCTACATCAGTTGGTATCAGAGCTAAATTCCTGGCTCAAAATGGCTTGTGAGAGGGATTATCGCTTGTACCACACTCTACCATGTTTTGATGAATACGAGGATGAGCAATGGTATTCTTGGGCATGCGACGATGATTCGGGTGGTACCGGTAGTGTGCTCACCATTAGGCATGACCACAAAAAAGAGTCGACGATCATGGGAGCCGGTGATGACGAATCAAGTTTCAAAAGTCATAGCGTTAAGGGTGATGGTCCTACTATGGTAACGGGTGGTCCAGCGGCTACATTTGGAACTCAACCTGTTAGCATGGGGGGCTTGCAAAGAAATTTCATGAGCAAAGCAATGAAGTCGAAGGCATTAAGAAACACAATAGATTTTGGTGCTTCTCAAATTTACTTTTGTACAATTTTAAAAGGTAATTTTCCAACAAATAGTTTTGAGGAAATTATTTTGGATGATGAAAACCATGGTATACAAAATTCTCATGCTGTAAAAATCTGGTACGAGGTACTATTTGAAAATTTGGTTGAAGGCCAGATTGTGGAGGTTGGAGAAGCTATGTCGTCAAAAGATGCCCCTCATATTGATCAAAACAAAGAAAAGGTTGTTAAACTTGATGGATATTTTGTAAAAAAATGCAATGAGGTCCATGGTTTACGACTATATGGTTATTTAGTTGGAACTATATTAATTGAGAGGGTCAAGACAATAGTGAACAAGAAATGGTCCTATGCTCCGTTCGACCCAGGTGGTACAGGTTCAGAGTCAAACGAGATGACCCGTGAAGTAGAACTACTTGGGCGGGCCTTGATAATAATCGAGAAGAATCGGATTGATGTTCCTTTTGATCCAGGTGGCTTTAGCCTGGGACAAAACTCGAGGACGAGTTTTTCCAAAGGTGAGGAGAATGATGCGGGAATATCAAGTGTCGACTCAATTATGTAACGAAATAAATCCACATTTAGTATTCATTTAGTTTTGTTTTAATTTATGTCCATTGAGTTGATCATAAAAACTCTATATAAGTTCTCATGTAATTTGTATTGGGGGAGTTTTTGGAGTTTTAGAAAATAATTGTTTGATTTTTTTTAAATTCTTGTGTTTTGGGAACGAATTTGGGGGTTTGGGAAAAGATCTTCGCGGGTATTCTTAGAATCAACGCGTTAGATCTTCATTTTCGCTTCACGCTACATCACTTATTAACACAAGCTTCAAATGGGTGTTCATAAAAGCAAAAAATGTATGTAGAATACATTTTAAAGGTCCCATAGTCAAGTGGTCACAAAATAAAAACACTTATTTCAATCTACTTATATATTCAACGTCGCCACAAGTACAATTCTGCATTAACTTTTTTATAGGTGAAATTTCTTTACTTATCAACGTATAATATGACATACGAATGCGAATCAAAATAGAATGTCACAATTTTTTTTTTTTAAAATACAAGTATAGATCGATTATAATATTCGGATCTTTCACGAAGACTAATATGAAGACAGTGGCCAGTGCGTCCAAGTACGTGCATGGTCAAAAGACCCCCTAATGTCAATCTATATTAATTAAACTCGATCCATTAAAAATTTCTAGATTACATTAATATCTTTTTAGTGGTAAATTGTCAACCAATGAATGTATTAACAATAAATTTACCTAATTTCGTTAATTTTATTTTACAACATTAACTAGTATTAAGCACCCCGCGTTGCGACGGGGGCGAGCACTAATGTCACACTACTGTCAGCGACCACCGACACTGAAGTTGCGGGTGTTAATGCGAAGAAATTAAACCGAAACGTAAAACATAGAATAAAATAACTAAGTTGATCTAGGACTCGCGCATTACGATGAACCCGCGTCAATATTTTCTCGTTTGACAGGTTTATCGTAATCCATATATAATATATATCATTACCACTATACAAACCTTAATGCATACATTACAACAACCATTGCATCAATATGTTGCAAATTATATTTATACAAGATTTTGGCTAAATTAATTAGATTATTATAAATAATAATAATTTACAAATAAAACAACACAATTTTGAATAGATCAAACCGATTGAATATGGTAAGATAATGAAACCATTATTTGATTAGGGTACAACCACTTAAGCACAATTTACAACCATACATGCATACAAAATAAATTGAATTTTGTAAGGTAATAAAACCATTATTATTTGATTAAGGTACAACCACTTAAACACAACTTACAACCAAACTTACAGTACAGATTTGACTAAAAGATGCGGTTAAATTGCCTATGAGATGCGGTTATAGACCCGCATCTTATGGCAAGGCATCTTTTGGCTATACGCCAAATAATGCGGGTCCAAAAGATGGGGTTCTAGAACCGCATCTTTTAATATACCAACAAATAAACTACTTTTCCCAAATATACTCAAAAGATGCAGGTTCTATAACCGCATCTTTTGATATGTTAACAAAAAACATTTAATTTTCTTAATATCTTGGTGTTTTAGAGAAATAATATATATATATATATATATATATATATATATATTAATCCCCATGAAATTTTATTAAAAATTCCCAGTAAATTATATCATCAACAAAATTATCTAAAAATGAAAATAAAACATACAAAAAACAAAATTAAATTAGAACCAATATAATAGAACCCAAGAATACAAATTACAAAGGTTTCAAAGTAACACAAGATTACAAGAGTTTTAAAGTAACATAAATACATATATCTCTAAAGATGATGAAAGTGATATACAATAGCGTCCCGAACCGATGTCATCATACTTGCAACCCAATACCAACGTCTTCAATTCATACTTGCAACTAGAATCGTATTGCCTAACAAAATATAACGTTACATTAATGCACAACATTAATAATTGTATGTATCCAATTTAAACAAAGAGCACATCTGCACGAGTCAAAATGAAACTAAAGATGAACATGAACATCTACATTGTGATATTGCTATCAAAGAAATACATACCTCTTCTTTTTTTAATGCATAACAAAGTTATCTCTTTAGCCTAGTATTATTCCCCATGCTTTATATTGTTTCTTGTCCTGAAATCATTATAAGACGAAATATTAAAACGATCCCTTCCAAGTAAACACATCACATTCATCAATTTGAATGTCTACTTGTGAACTGAACTCGTTCTTTCATTTCGGCATTTGCAATCCAATTTTCCTTAAATTGCTCCATCATTTTGAGTTTCTCTGCTCTTTCTTTTTCTTTCTCTAATCTTTTTGTTTCTTTCACTTGTCGCAATTGCCTTATTTCCTCATTCAATAATTGTACCTATAATAGTATCCGAATCTGCAATTTTATTAGTTTAATTATAAGCAGGTCACTAGTTGTGTTATATCTTTTTTCTTTAGTTGGTCAAAGTAGAACACCAGGTTCATCACCTGAAGAAGGTTAAAATAATATTTAAAAAAAAATATATTATTGTGTATAATATACGCTTGGTAATCAAATTTAACATAAAGATCAAATCTTGATATAAAGTTAGGTTACCATAAACAAACATAATCAAGACCATGTAATTTTGGGTTGTCATGCTACCTTTTTTCACCTATATTCATCAGGCATCATGGTAGCTACAATCTGCAAATGAACATACAAATATTAGATATGATCAAGTGACCAATATAAAGCAAATTCGAGAGCATCGACTAAATTAGAAAAAAAAAACTTCATAAGTAGAGATAGATTGGATTAGGGATGAGCTCGGTACCGACCGGTACCGAAAATTCCCAAAAGTGGGTATCGGTACCGAATATACCCGGTACGGTACAGTTCGGTACCGGTACCGGTTCTGAAAATCTCAAAAGTAGGTACCGAATCGGTACCGAAAGTGTATCCGGTTCGGTAAATTCGGTACCGGTACTGGTTCGATACCGGTACTGGGTACCATTTGCTCATCCCTAGATTGGATAACATGGGTCGATTTTACAGATCCATGCATCTTCATGTATCATCTTCCATGTGATAGACATGTCCACTATTGCTTTTTAGCATTTAATACAACATATTTTGTTTAAAAAGCTTTAGAAGTTCACAAACCAATAAAAACATAATAAGTTTGTTTCAAAACAGTAGTCATAAAAATACTTATATGTATTGCTTTATCAACAATAAGCACCAGCCAACAAAACAAACAATTTAGATCACACTTTTAAATCGATATAAATATAGAAGTAAACTTAAAACTAAACGCCCATTGATCTGTAAGTTAGTAAACTTAAAACTAAACATCCATTGATCAATATCAAAATTAACATTTTTATATTTAAAAAAGAACTAAAAAAGTCCAACTGTTTATTAATTAAGCTTAATACAAGCATAAACAATACTATACAATAAAGTTATCACACAATTGAGTTGTACTGAAACCCTTATCTTACATCCACACAATATCAATTTGTTCGAGCATTAAAGTTGGTTAAAAACACCCATATAAAATACACAATGTAATAAACACCATCACTACTCGATAATATTTACTGAAGCAATATCCAAATTCAACAAAAAAACCAAGTAAATCAACATAAGCTTTTACCCAAACATGCAACAATTAAAATTTGCAAAAAGATAGTTGTATCGATTGTAGCCATTTCAGCAAAATCATGTCATAAATCCAAAAAAAAAAAACAACTTAATCGTAGATCAAAGTCGATACGGACATCAAACATTCAGAATCTAAATACACATTTACCTGTAGACCAACGTGAGCAGATCAAGAGGTAAAAGTTTCTCTCGCTACTTTAACACTTCACTCTCAAAATCATAGAAGAATAAGAGGGAAAGAAAAGGGGGTTTTGTTGGTGAAAGAGGAAAATGTGAAACCGTGTTGCTGACTTGTTGTATAGTATCTAATTATCGATAGATAAAAAAACTGAAAATTGAAATGGTGGGAGGGAACTCAATTTAGAGGAGGGAGGGGGAATTGAATTAAGATTGGGAGGGAATTTGGTGAAATGGGGGGAACAGGTGAATACAAATCAAATTTGGGGAGAATAAGAGCAAACTGTCATTTTGGTCCCTGAGGTTTGGCCAGTTTTGCCACTTTACTCTAAATCTCAAACTTTTTGTATATGGGTCTCTGTGGTTTCATTTTTGTTGTCATTTTGGTCCAAAAGTGAAATCATGCCAGAGTCCCCTAATTAAACCCTCAACTTTTGTCCTTTTCCACAGGGATATTTTTGTCATTTACGTTTTATTATCACTGATTATCAATTAAAATTAATAAAACTAAATTATTAAAACAAATATCTTGAAGTGGGTCCCAACCCGACTTCTTCGTCCCCAAATCACCACCATCGCTACCCAGATCTCTCTCACCACCACTGAACATCCACCACCACCACCACACCTCCACCACCGAACACCCAATACCACTGTCACACCCCAACCGATGGTGGAAACATCGGAGTGAGACGAAATAGATTGCAAGAGACTTCATAACACTATTTGTGACAAATATTTAAATAATAAATTTTCATTTCATTTCTAAAGAGTCAATTACAAGGATTTGAAACAATACAACATAAATAACGAAAGACAATACAATAAGAATACAAGTTTAAAGTGTGTATCTAAGCATCCTACTAGATTTCATGCATCACCAACATGTTTTAAAAGTGTAGTTCAATACAAAAGTATTGACGAGCATACAAATTTGGTGCGTAGTATATAAGTATAAAAACGATAAGGAACAATCCACATGGCAAACCTAGTTATCATGATTAACGTATAAACTGGCATGTGATTTACAAGTCAACCCTCTGTTTACGCAGGTATGAATGAATAAACCTAACATGACCTCTCGTTCACGGGTGGTGCGTACTCCTATAGCGCTATACATGTTAAGTGGAGGCTCGTACAAAGCTACTAACAAGTTCATCACATAAGAATCACCCAGAAAACACGAATCAAGCATAACAAACAGTAAGCATGTATTGGATTGTGGTTTGTATATTTGCATAAGAATATGTATACTAAGGATGTTTTGTATATGAAAACATGTTACACCCAAAAGTGTGAAAACGGTAAAATTAATGTTATCCGGGTCCTTTTAACGTATACAGGGTGTATTTAGGAGCGTTTAGGGGTGATTTTCGAGGGTTGTTATACATTTTGTCTGATTTGGTTCGATTTTGGCCCATTATGATCCGATTTTAACCTCATATTTGACCGACTAGGTCCGGTTTTGCGATTTTTGACCGATTTTGACGACTTTGAACGATGTTGACCATTACCGCCTAGTATGGACGATTTGGCAAAATTTAGGCGATGGACCTCCGATTACCGCCTAGGCGCCGATTAATCGGCCGCCTAGGCCGATTTCTACGACATTGCCATTAATAATCCTAAACAAGCTTCATTGACATTAATGTAGCATGAACAACTCTAGTTGACCATTACTGGCCTAATTGGTCCATCAAT
This sequence comes from Helianthus tuberosus, assembly GCA_030545235.1. Classification (NCBI taxonomy): domain Eukaryota; kingdom Viridiplantae; phylum Streptophyta; class Magnoliopsida; order Asterales; family Asteraceae; genus Helianthus; species Helianthus tuberosus. The sequence goes on along the minus strand of CM060437.1, from coordinate 28,246,079 downwards.
CATCCTAATAGACCACTGATGATCGTTAAAGCCCTTCATTTCCAAAAATGGAGCGTGAACAACCTTAGTTGAGCACCATCATCCCTAATTGACATATCAATCATCCTAAACAGCCTTCATTGACAAAAATATAGCATGAACAACCTTAGTTGACCATTATCGTTATATGTTTAAGCAACATGCACGTGGTCATCTATAAATGATTAAGCCCTATTTTATTATCCATTTAATGATACATCGATATGTACACATATACATACATTGACACATACATATATATACGCATAATACATATAAATATATAATTACGTACCAATATACACAATAAATTAATAAAAAGGTAAGTAATATTTGTAATCATGAAAAAAGTAATTTGGTTATCTAAGAAAATTATTTATTTGTTATTATTAATACTATATATGAAAACCTTTTTTATATTTTGTTATTTAGTATCATTAATAAAAATAAATAAATAAATCATATTAGTATATACTTATCTTTATTATTAGTTTTTTTTATTAATGTTATATCAATAGATGCGGTTCTAAAACCGCATCTTTTGGCTCTTGAGTTTTTTTCAAAACACTCATAAGATGTGATTACATAAGTACCGTATCTTTTATCTCATGCTTTTTTCAAAACAAACATAAATCTTTTTAAAAACACCCATAAGATGCGGTTAGAGAGGAGAACCGCATCTTTTAAATACACCCGTAGCATCTTTTGATCAATTGTGTACATAATTTACAAATAAAACAACACAACTTTGAATAGATCAAACCGATTGAATATGGTAAGATAATGAAACCATTATTTGATTAGGGTACAACCACTTAAGCACAATTTACAACCATACATGCATACAAAATAAATTGAATTTTGTAAGGTAATAAAACCATTATTATTTGATTAAGGTACAACCACTTAAACACAACTTACAACCAAACATGCACACAAATGTTTCAAATTAATATTATATAAATATAAATAACATTTAGGATAATTTTCAAGTAGAAGTAAACGTAAATTTATCACCATCATCATCGAATATTAATTATTCTAAATATTTCAAAATAAATAATCAATTTTCCTGTCATAATCCATATCTTTGTAACACATTTATATACTAAAAATTAACAACTTTTGTATGCATAAGTTGTTGTACTACATGCCTTAAGTTGTTTTAAAAAAAATATTGAAATTTTATTTTTAACTCAAATCATTGAATTATTTACAATTTTAACTTCAAAAAAATTGATTTTTTTTTTACTTTAAACCCAAAAATTTTCTTCTTTTACAATTTAACCTCAAATTTTTTATATTTAACTTTGGTCCCCTATACTTTTCATCTTTCGCACATTTTCGTTTTACGTTTCGTACTAAATTTTGTGAGTTGCCACGAAGCAACGTGTGTGTGGTTCAACGTTTTTACGTTTTGTTCATAATTTTGCAAGGTAATACGACGCAACGTTCATGTGTAATTCAAGATTTTACGTCTATTGTTTTTCATTTCATAGGTTCGTTGCAACGCGTGAGTCATTGATTGACTTTGTTATTTTTTATATGCTATATCTTTCTGTTTCTTACAATTTTAACCTCACAAAAATGATTTCTTTTTTACTTTAACCTAATTTTTTTTTATCTTTTGTAATTTAACTTCACAACTTTTTTACTTTCATTTTTAGTCACTCATACTTTTCATCCTTCCCAAATTTTCGTTTTACGTTTCATACTAAATTTTGCGAGTTAACACAGCGCAACGTGTGTGTGCGAGACTCAACGCTTTTACGTTTCGTTCATAATTTTCTGAGTTAACACGGTGCAACGTCCATGTGTTGTTCAATGTTTTTACGTCTATTTTTTCTCATTTGACATGTTCGTCGTAAAGCATGAGTCCTAGATGACTTAATTTTTTTTTTAAATGTTCTACATTTCGGTCTATTTCTTTGCTTTAACATGCCACAATTTCAACGTTGGTGGTCACTGACGGTTGTATGGAATTGATGCTATTTGACATGCTTTTACGCACCCGCCGCAACGCGGGGTTGCTTAATTCTAGTCATTATCAACACCAAACAAAAGGAAAGAGTAGACCACGAATGGGCATGACGTATGCATTGTTCATCACGTGACGTGTATATGATGACATCACCAATATTATAATTCCCAATAGCCAACTAAGTATATGATACGTCGAACTTAACATGGTTTTGGTGGAAAAGTATCCCTCTATTTTAGCTGGAGTGTTCATACTTCAAACCCTGCTGAGTGAATGTATAGAAGTATTTGAGAGTATGGTAGTTTGTTATTGAAAAAAATCAATTATACAATACAAGTATACATGCAACAAAATGAAAAAAAAGACATATAAAACCTGAAACTTGTTATTTAAATCAAACAAAAACAAATACCATAAGATCCAACATTTATTTGTCCTTAATTCTCTTGTGTAACACTACCTGGACACCTACAAAGTAGGTATCATAAGTAATAACACCTTAATTTAGAGAATAGAACACGGTGAAATCCCGCATTTATTTATCCTTAAATCTTCGTTCATATCCGTTGGATCGCTCAAAACATAGTCCGGTAACTCGTATCTATTACCTGTACAACGCATTAACAGTTAAAAGTTAACTAATGGCATAACATGAATACTTATTATATGTTCATATATGCATGAAGAGTTGAATTGAATGAACGTACCAGTATCATCGAAGCATATGGTCATGTCACGATTCCCAAGTCTAATGTTATTAGTGTCGATGATTTGTTGCTTACGGTCCAAGGCTTGGCACTCAGCCGCCTCTCTAAGGGCTTTCAAGAATACCTCTGAAAGTTAATCAAACAAATTAACTTATTTTTTTCTTCCAAGAAAATGTTAAATTACAGGCGCCGTTTTGTCAAGAAAATGTTAACCTGTTAGTTCCATCATCACGGTCAGAAATCATACGCCAAAACTCATCGCGCGTCCGAGGAAGCTCATCATTTGAAAACCTTTGATCATCGCCACGCGTCCAAGGCAGTGGACTTGTTACACGGTTATCGTCTGCAGGTATCACGATGAAACCAAAACATTAATATTGATTAAAGATTGAAAAGATCATGCACGTACATCTAACAAACTTTTTAAAGAAACACCCTAATTAATTAGCTAGTACTTCATTGACTCAATATAACAAACATTTAAGAACTTGAAACGATCAAGAATTTCCGTAAGCTGGAATTTTTCTTAAGAAAGTTACTCTTTTTCTAGAAGTGATACGACATTCAAGAACTTGAAACAATATGCATAATTCCATACCGTTAGATCTACAGTAAAATTTATCCAAAAAAAAAAAAGGAAAATGAAGAAATACTTACTGCAGATTTTGCTCATAGTTTTGAAAAGAAATACCATTATGATAAATTTCTGATGTGAATGTTGGATGCCAATTTTATTGAATCGGGGGTTTTGAGGAGAGTGAGAAAGAAGTAAGATATATAGAAGTAAGAAGACACATGAGTGACAAGAATAAGAAGATACATAAACGTCAAAGAATAAGAAGAGAGAGAGAGAGAGATTGAGAAAGAGATGTTAAGTGGTAAAAAATAAGAAGACACATAAGTGCAAGAAGACACATAAGTGACAAAGAACAAGAAGACACATGAGTGGCCAAAATAAGAAGATACATAAATATGTCAAAGAATAAGAAGAGAGAGAGAGAGAGATTGAGAAAGAGATGTTAAGTGGTAAAAAATAAGAAGACACATAAGTTCAAGAAGACACATAAGTGACAAAGAACAAGAAGACACATGAGTGGCCAAAATAAGAAGATACATAAATATGTCAAAGAATAAGAAGAGAGAGAGAGAGAGATTGAGAAAGAGATGTTAAGTGGTAAAAAATAAGAAGACACATAAGTGACAAAGAATAAGAAGATACATGAGTGGCAAAAAAAAAAGGAGATACATAAATGTCAAAGAATAAGAAGAGAGAGATTGAGAAAGAGATGTTAAGTGGTAAAAAATAAGAAGACACATAAATGACAAAGAATAAGAAGAGAGAAAGACTGAGAAAGAGATGTGGTCCCCTCCAACGCGGCATTGTTACTTGTTACACGATTGTTAGATCATATGGCAGGTCAAAGGATAAGAAGATAGAGAGAGAGAAAGAGATGTTAAGTGTCAATTAATAAGACGAGAGAGAGAGAGATTGAGAAAGAGATGTTAAGTGTCAATTAATAAGACGAGATGTTAAGTGTCAATTAATAAGACGAGAGAGAGAGAGATTGAGAAAGAGATGTTAAGTGTCAATTAATAAGACGAGAGAGAGAAAGAGATGTTAAGTGTCAATTAATAAGACGAGAGAGAGAGAGATTGAGAAAGAGATGTTAAGTGTCAATTAATAAGACGAGAGAGAGAAAGAGATGTTAAGTGTCAATTAATTAGACGAGATGTTAAGTGTCAATTAATAAGACGAGAGAGAGAGAGATTGAGAAAGAGATGTTAAGTGTCAATTAATAAGACGAGAGAGAGAAAGAGATGTGGCAGGTTGCCACCAAATTTCAAACCGCGAGTAAATACACCTCATGTTGCCATGTTGGTGACCCTACATTTTTTATTAATTTTTTACTTATTTATAAATAAGTATATTTTTTTATTAGTTTTCACCACCCGAGGTTTTTGTAACGCCCGAGAATTTTCGTCCAATTGTACAACGACACGTGTCCCGAATCTTCAACTAAGGAGAGGGAATTTATCGTTCAACTATGTAACGATGCGTGTCCAAACCTCCAACTAATCCCGACTATGTGGAAAGGGGAATGACCCATTCTGTACGTTCAATGAAACGTGTCCCGTATCTCCGACTGATCCCGACTCTGGGAAGGAGAGAGATTATTATTATACGTTAGCTAAAACGTATCCTAAATTCTCCGAATAATCCCAACTATATGGAAGGAGAAGGACAAAAATGTCCAAATGAGAATTTATCAAAGTCCAAGAACTAAAATATAAAAATCTCAAATTATTATTCCTGAAGGTCCCTTACGGACCGCAAGTCTTAACCCTTATGGTCTGCAAGGGTGTTTAAATTAATATGTGCGCCTAAGGTCCTTACGGACCGTAAGGCATCACTTTTACAGTTCGTAAGAGGATGCCAGTGACAGCAAAATGGCAACTGGCTGCCTTGGCTGCCAAGAATGCCACCTTGCTCCGAAATTACCACCATTTCACCTCCTTGTGACACTTGGAAGGACACTAAGCATGTTCATAACACCTGGTGGGACACTTGGAATGATTTGGTGACTCCTTGATTAGTATAAATAGCCTCCTTCATGTCCATTTTTCTTTACACCTTTCATAATCTTCTTCCTCTCTTCTTGGAGCTTGTTTCCATACTTTGGAAGCCTCCATCTGAGTTCTGAAAGTTTTCTTCAACACAAGTAAGTACTCTTCTTAGTCTATTTCATTTTATTAGGCTAGTTGTTAGCCGAAAGTCAAGAAAATTGACTTTTGCTTTGGCTTTCGGTTATGACCATTAAGGTCAAGCCAATGTTTGAATCGAACATGGCTATGTGATCGTAGTAATGAAGGTGTTAATCACTTGTGATGGTACCCTCGAAAGATCACGTTAAGTAGACGAAATGATGAGTCGAATTTATATTAAATAAAAGGTCAAAAACGTAAACTTTACAAATTACACTAATTAAGTTTCTAACTATTAAAACCTTAAATTTGTCCTTAAATCTTCGTTCATATCCGTTGGATCGCTCAAAACATAGTCAGGTAACTCGTATCTATTACCTGTACAACACATTAACAATTAAAAGTTTACTAATGTCATAACTTGAACACTTATTATATGTTCATATATGCATGAAGAGTTGAATCGAATGAACGTACCAGTATCATTGAAGCATATGGTCATGTCATGATTCCCAAGTCTAATGTTATTAGTGTCGATGATTGTTGCTTAATGTTAGTAAACAAATTAACCACCCCATTGGTTAGCAATTTTTTATATAACCAATGCAACGTCGTCAATTACCTACCAATTTTTTGTATAACCAATGCTATGTCGTTAAAGAAGTTTTGCTGATTGTTACACGAAAAAATAGGAGAACAAAATCCAGAAAAAACCAATAAATTCTTTTAAGGTTGTGGGGTGTGATTTAGGGCTCCCGGACCACCCCCTTCGCCACATCACCTCCATCTCACACCACTTTCCCCTTCCCCTCTTCAACGGGGGTGGTATACCCCTTCCCCCTTCAACCTCAACCTCCAATCACATGCTCCCAATCACACAAACCACAAACAAGAATTGTCGGGGAGATCGGGGAAATACCCCGTGGGCACCGAGTTTGAACGGGAGGAGCAGCGTTTCCGTCAGGGAAGGAGGCCACCTCCTCCCCGCTCCCACACCCCACCACCTAGTCTTATTTGAATTGGATTATGACATGCTAAATAAGGTAATTGGACTTAGATAAATGAACAACTTAAATAACATATAACTGATATTCATATTTTTGAAAACCAAAAGCAAAATATATACTCGGTTAGGTTTTAGGTTTAATCAGTTTGAAACCGAATACTGAACAGTGAACACTCTTATGTTTAAGACAGCTGCCTTTTGTCCTTCTTGTCTTGTAACATTTCTTTTTTTCTTTTTAACAACTTAACAGTGCTACTAGCAGGTCTCTTTTAAACCTACCAATATAATAAAAATACATCTGAATATTATATGTTAATACTACATCACATGAGTATTTGGAATACATCAATAACCCTTTATAACTTCCCTCTTATATTTCTAAAGAGGCTTAGAAAAAACCAGTAACTTTTTTTTTGTCAAATTAAATTTTCCTTTTTTTTTTAATCCAGATTATGTTACTTGGATTAGAATATGCTATATAAGATTGAGCTAAAGTGTAATCTGATTGAGAATGAAAACTTAAATAGCATTTGATTGATATTTAGTTATATAGGTTATTAGGTTTATTATATGTGTTCGAACTGAATTTATTTTTTTGAAAACCGAAAACCAAATATGTAATTCGATTTGATTTAAGTTTAACAAGATGTAAGACCCCGCCGCGTTGCGGGTGGGGCTTAGAAATTCAGCCGGCATGGGTTAGTTAACAATTAAAGGGTTGTTAGTTTACCTCTTGATGAGACTCTGAATGGTTCAGACATCTTACTGGTTCAACACTTAATGATTCAGACTGTTTGTTTTGGAGTAAATGTCTGAATGGTTCAGACATTTGCATCTGAATGGTTAAGCATTATAGTGAGTCTCAATGGTTAAGACCTCTAATCTGAAATGGTCAGACATTTATCTCTGAATGGTTAAGCATTATACTCACTCTTAATGGTTCAGACCTCTTACTGGTTCAGCACTTAATAGTTCAGACCTCTTACTGATTCAGCACTTAACCATTCAGAAGTTGCCAAACAGCCCTAAACATTATACATGAGCTCCATGTTACGGCCGGTGTATTCGGTACTGGTACCCACTTTTCTCGTTTTTCAGTACCGACACCCTCTACCGAGGGTACCGATACCGAACGGGTACCATGCTCATCCCTACCTAACAATGTTACCAATTAATAGTATATAAATAAATACTATAGTACATGGTTTTATCATAAACTAATGTCCAACTTTATAATCTAAAAATACAAGTTTTAATGTCTAACAGTATTACAAATTAATAGTATATAAATGGTTTAAAACCAATCAATGAACAAATTATTTTATGGACGGTTGCCTTTTGTCCTTCTAGCCTTGTAACATGTTTTATTTTTTTCCTTTTTAATAACTTAATAGCACTACTTGATGCATTTTAGCATACAATGATCATTTGAAAAATCGTGAACATTACCTGTGTCCACTAATCACAATGCATGTCAACGTAAAACAACTTATTATAATCGATACAAAACAAACATATAACCAATAAGTCATATCTTATGTAGTGTATAAAAAAATCATATAATCTTAAATTATATGAATTAGGGGTGTTCAAAACCGGATATCCGAAGTTTTGGATATCCGAAATTTCGGATACGGATTCGGATAGTAAAACGGATATCCGAAATTCTTTTAAAACAATTGTTCCAACAAATCCCAGTAAAAAATTGTTCCTAAAAATCGTGATAAACACTTTCAGTGAACAAAAAATCTCAAATCTTATAGTATTTTAATTGCGATAAACATTTTCAGTGAACAAAAAATCTCAAATCGGATGAGATTCAATATTTTAATTGTGATAAACACTTTCCACTTCACTAATAGTGTTTACTCCTACCCCTAAACATTTATATAATCACAGTTCATGATGTTCTTATTGCAAATGGAAAGAAGCAAACAGATGATGGAGCACATCATGGTAAAAATGCCAAATGATGAAGAAATTATAAATAAAGAGCTTATTCATGGCCGTCAATGACAACACCAACATCATCCAAAGTCTTTAAAGGTTTGATGACATCATCATCTGGGCTTCTAGATCTACCAGCACCACCACCGATCACCGGTAATGGATTCTTTACATGTTACTATCACCCTCACCATCTCGTTTTCTTTGCGACGACTAGGCTTTAAGTGGCAAGAAGATTCTGAAATCGAAGAAAATTTTGAAGAGTTGATCGATGTCGATAATCTCGTTTCAATGTTAAGAAGATTATGAGATTTGGAGAAAAGGAGAATGGGGGCGGAAGTATTGGATAAGGAAAGTAGGGTTTTTTAGCAGATTGTTATGTATATATATTTAATAATTAAAAAAACATTATTTAATATTTCGGATTCGGATATCCGAAATATCCGAAAATTTCCAATATTACTATCCGAATCCGAATTTTTGGATATCCGATATTCGGATATCCGAAATTTCGGATATCCGAATTTTCGGATAATTCTGATTCGGAATTTCGGATAATTCGGATTCGGTTTCGGATTCAGATATTTTTTCACACCCCTAATATGAATATAATCGTACAACTGTTGGAACTCACACGATTTGCAAAGCCGAATAGGGACCGAGTATAAAACTAAAACAACTTGGATTCTCTTGGAATCGTGAAACACTTTCAGATCAAACATTTGATGGTACACTCAAAGATTTGATCGGATAAGACCAAGAGTCGTCAAGAACGAATTTGATTTTTGATGAGAAGACCAAATCCCGTACCCTTTCTGTTCATAATATTCGACCAAAGAAAACCGTTTTTTCTTTTCCTTGTGATAGTGTGCGTCCCCCCACCAATCCTATGGATTTCTTGTTTTGAAACAAAACACCCCAAAACCCATGGATCCATTATCAGTGGCCCACTCATTATCAAAGGTTTCAATAAAACAAACATATATCATTTTAAGCCCAACACATAAAATTGATAACATGTGTATGATCAGGCCCATCAAATATATATATGTTACATTTAATTGAAATAGAAACCGATAAAACACTAAACCTTATTAAATTAAAACGAGCATGCACTCCCGCATCTCCTAACTCGTTTAATATTTAATAAGATTAACTTGGTCGGCAACTTAATCCAGTATCACCAAAATCCGTTGATAACACTAAAATTACCAACATTCCTCCCCCATTTTAGTGATATCCATGATTAACTTAAAACACTCCTCAACAAACACAAACTTATGCATAAATGAAATATCGCAACGATTGAATTTCACATTAGTATATTACACATTCCAAATATTCGAATATTAGGGTGTCGCTACGGATTGAACCCTTTCTATTCATATTGAATACATGAAGATAATATACACATAAGTTCACAAATTCATATGTTCTTACTTGACACAATATTTTACTAGCCTGTGTCCTATCCTTCAAAGAGTATATCAAAGCCAAGTCCAAGCTTCTTGAAGCGGCTAAACCTCATACTCTTATAGGTAGTTCTTTTATTCTCGCACCTGCAAATGCAATTTTTCAAAGAACTATTAAGAAGTTATACTTCAACCTCCTTTATCTTGCAGTCTGTACACAACCTTGGGATGGTTTTGATCATGTGTTCCAATATCTCTATGACAAGCTTTCCACATTGAATTCTGCATCTAACGTTGTATTAGATGGGAATTGGGTATCTTGACATAGGATATTAAAGTGTGGACTTTAAACCCATCCCGGTGACTGATTTATTCACGAGATCTCTCCTAACTCTTTAGTTAGATAATCAGCCAAATTAAACTCAAATCTTACAAATTCAACAGATATCACGTAATGCATGATGAGCTCATAAATCATGCTATGTATAACACACAACCGTCTAGACTTTCCATTACACACCTGGCTATAAGCCTTAGCCAGCATTATCACACCTGATAGATATTAGTGATATCGGTTTCGAACACAAAGAATCTCAAAGATCAAATTTCTTAGCCATTCAGCTTCTTTGCCAGCTACTGCTAAAGCTACAAATTTATATTCCATTGTAGAATTTGTGAGCAAGTCAGCTTCTTTGAAGCTTATGAGATAGCACCTCCAACAACTAGGAATACCATCCATTTAGTTATACAACTTGCATCAGAATACCCTTCTAAAACTGAAGGAAAACTTTAATAACACAAACCATAGATCATGGTTCTTTTCAGGCATTCAAACAATTTATTCACCGCTTGCCAATGCCAAGTACCTCGATTACCGGTAAATTTACTCGGTATCCCAAAACATATGCTATATCATACCTTGTACAAATCATAACATACATTAGGCATCCATCGCTTTATATACCCCATCTGTGTAAAAGTCAGATATTAGGACCTAGAGGAGTACCAACCGAAGAACAAACAAAGTAATTAAATTTCTTTAACAATTTATCAAGGCAATGTGAATGTACCATTAATAAAATATACTTGTTCATCCTTTTTATCCTTAATCCTACGATAACAACAACCTCCCCCAGATCTTTCATATCTAACAATTACTCTTTTACTAGAGGAATCAAAACTGCTACATATATATTTATATGCTTGGTTCAGAAAGAACCCATTAGATAAGATCATCTCAGCAGTGGTTAGTTAAATGTGTTTTTTTTTTCTTCAGGAATTGGTCATCTTCAATATTAAGACAATATTGATCCTGATGTCTAACCTAACTCCTGGCGCTTTCAACTAAATAAAGATGAAAGATATAACAAAAAGACTTAGATTATCCTGTTCGTATGCTTTCCTAGGTTTAGAAAGAAGGAACAAATACAATGTCTGTACCAATAGCTGCTTTATCATAATCACAAGCTACATTCTTAACATAATCAATAACCATATTATGAGAATTCTGGATGATATCCCTTGATTATATGACAGTGTTTATATACACTCAATATTAGTTCTAAGACATGGTACCTATAGACTTTTGAATTTTCAGCATAGCCTATGAATATACCATATATTTCTTTCTTATCTAAACTCTTTCTTTGAGGTTCAGACATACAACAGGCATACAACACGATAACCCCAAACTCTTAAATACCTCAATTCCGGGATTTTAGACCTAAACTCAGTAGGGGAAATCTTGTTCCTTTTATTAGAATTCGCTATCTTTTGCATGCAACATAAATACATAGAAAATCTAGGGGCATCGTCTACAAAAGTAACGACACACTTTTGTTATCCAATAAAGGTGTAAAGTGAAAACATATAAATCGCTATGTATAAGTTCCACAATATCTACAAAAGCTGGAACCAAATGTAACAACTCTTATCAAAATTACTATTTCTTATTTTATTTTGCCCAATAGGAAACCCTAATTGAGACCCCCAAGTAATATTGCATGGCCCCTAAAATTTTCAGAACAGTTGGAATCAGGATCAGGGCCCCCTAAAACTCAGGGGGGGTATTCCCTAATTGGTATTATCTAAATAGTTCGCTGTAGAAATCGAATTTTATCGAACCGTCGACTCACCCAAGCTAGTTAGACACGAGGAAACCCTATGCTAGAGGGGGTTCCCTCGCGCCACGCGCTAGGCTCTCGCGCCACGCGAGTGCCATTTTTCCAGTATAAGTAAAGGGCTTTGGCACTTGAATTTTGGCGTTGGTTCGACGTAAAAACTCGTTTCGTACATTGAGATATCGTCTGTTTACTCCAAAAACACACACAAACACGAAATTCTACCGCGATAACAGGGTAATAACTCGATCACTGATACGATTTAATGTCCGATCGATAAAAACCAATCCGATGGATGTTTAAGCGCTGCTCGTAATTGGGCTATACTTTGTCATTCGTCGTGAGGGTTTTGATCTTGTGAGTTGTCGTAAAAGTTGTATTAAGTTACTGACCTAGTTTTCGTGTGCATTGTTATTTGAATTAGGTTAATCAGGCTAAAATCAGTAGGCTAAACGCTGCCCGTCTAAATTTGCAATGTGAGTCATTCTCTTTTTATTAAATTATTTCCAAAACCCTTTTTATTTTCAAGGTTATAATTACAGGGATTAAGTCTTTGTAATCTTCAATTACTGCCGGTATGTGGGGCTTTGTATACATTACTTGATACCCATCACCATTGGACAACGGGTTAGCCAATGGGTGATCTGACCATAGTCACAGATATAGTCGAGTGACAAATACCGATTTGGGGTAATTGGTTGATAGAAACAATGTAATCACCCTTAATACTGTATATTATAACAATGCGTCGTTTTGTGCAACTTGAGTGATAGAAAAAGGTGGTATCAGAGCCACTGATTTAAGCCAATTAAGTATTTAGAAATACTTAATTTTTCTGATTTCCATTCTGTGATTATTTGAAAAATAGGTTTACAAAATTTTAACTTAGCATTTTTGGTGTGTTTCTTCATATATGCTAACAACATGAATGAGTTGTCTGAAGCTCTTCAGAACATCACTATCCATTCTGCTGACATGGAAGTTTCCGAGGGCTTTTCCGGTTATTGGGCCGACACTGATGAACCTATGGAATTCTAAGCCCAACCCCAGGAGAAACCCAAACCGAAAAGAGAAGAAGATTTGTAGGCTGGAGGCGTGTGCGTAGGAAGAAACCAGCGACACGGAAAGTTATAAAGACTGAGGATTCGAAGGATAAAGGCAAGGGAATAGAGATCGGAGAAAGTTCCAGGCAAGACCAGGAAATGCCATCATGGGAGGAGCTGGATCGTAAACTAGCACTTAGTGACCTCATTGGACCTGCCAATGAAAACCTTTTCAATTACCCAGTTGAATTACAACTTCCAGTTAATCTAGAGCCTGATATCCCAGATCCTATTATCCACCCTCAACCTCTACCAGGAGAGCTAGAAGAATGGTGGACAACCGACTGGCAATTTCAGAATCTCTTGAATAACCCTAATACATTTTTCCCTCAGTTTGACCCTGAGTCTCCACTACACCCACCAATGAGCACCGAGAACTTGGCTGAACTTCGCCACTATGACGAGGAGCTGGTGGACACAGGAAATAGAATCCGAGATATGGGGGAGAGAATATCATGGAAGTACGACGAGAGGGAACGTCGTTTCTAAAGTGCCAGCTGATGAGGATCGTATGTGGTTGTGGAAATGTGTGTTTAATAATAATATAATAATAAAAATATAATCATGTAAAATAACTAAAAATAAAACTTTTGTAACATATCTGGTAATGTACGGATGCATATTAAAATATATAAAATATTAACGTCGTAAAATCGACAATTTTGGCTATACGTGTTGACAGGATTATGTGCAATTGCTCTATTGTGCTTGATTATCATTTATTCTATTTTGTGCCAATAACTTATATATATATATATATATATATATATAATGTTAATTATCAGATGGAACATTCCGTCAATGAACCAGTTAACGAAGTTAACCAATCTGAAAAAAATCATGGGGATCAATTTCTTAATAGGCAAGATATAGAGAATATCGTTGCTCAGGGAATAGCCAATGCTATTCCAGCAATCCTTGCTGCTGCTCGAAATCTAGTTGAACCTCAACCAATTATTCCTAGCAAACGTACTCATGAAGACAACTTCAGTAATAGCGTAAATAGAGGCGGCAACATTAACAATAACGATGATGTGATGCAGGCCCCAATTCTTAAAAGAATGAAAGCTGCAACGCCTGGTTGCACTTACAAGGAATTTCTTGCCTGTAAACCTGTTGAATTTGCAGGCAATGAAGGGAAGACTACTGCACTGCGTTGGTTAGAGAAAACCGAAGCGGTAATTAAAATAAGTAAATGTGCCGAGGAAGACAAGGTCATGTACGCGTCGCATCTTTTTAAAGAAGGGGCACTAGTGTAACACCTCGTAAAATCATACCCAATAAATAAAGACACGTGTCATGTAAGGCAAACGTGTTATAAACCCGGATCAAGTCAAAAGATTAATGGTAGGATTTAAAAAGTGTCGACATGTTAATTAATACCTCTGAGCGACCTAATTATGAATCCCAAGACCCTAATCTGTTTTGTAAACATCTGATATGTTCAAATCCGGTCATCTTTGATAATAATAAACCCAAGTTGCTAATGATAGGATTCTAGGTGCATTTACGACAAAATTCATATTAAAAGCATTCTTAAATATGTCCAAGGATATGTAAGTGCATGGCAAGACCTTTATAACCTTTCAGACCTGATCAAGTGGTCCCATTCTGTTGCTAAAGGCCTTAGATTCGTATTATCAAAAATTGTTTGGTCAAAGCTTCGAAATTTACAAGTTTTTGTTTTGTAGTCATCGAATACGGACCGTATGGCTTTAGGCTTACGGTCCGCAAGCACTGTAACTGGGCGATACAATTTAAGGTCGGTTACGGACCGCATCTGTCTGGGCTTACAGTTCGTAAGAGGTGAATACGGACCACAAGGGATTATGCTTATGGTTCGTAAGACCGTCGCTGGCAGCAGAAAATGGACAGTTGCCTGTTCAGCCTGTTGCACCGCCTTAGGAGAGTGGTTTTCGAATTCAGGGGCTTGGCAACTGGTTTTGGCATTATAGGGACACATGGGGGACATCAGGGAACATCTGTAGACTAAGGTGTGATGATCTTGTGGCATTTAGCTCACTATATAAGAGCTTGAAGTTGCAACAATTGGGCTTGCTCATTTCATTTGCATTTCAAGCATTTCTCTGGAACTCTTGGGACTTCTAGCAGACTTCCATAAGCTTTTAGATCATACTTAGGACTTTTGTAAGTGTCCTTAACCTTCTTTAATTCAGTTTTGCCTAGTTAATTAGCTTAAAGTCAAAACCGTCGTAATTAGAGTTTGTCTTCGTGATTAATCAATAATTGTCCAGTCAAATTTCAAATTGAAAGTACCTATGAGTTATTATGTGGGCAATAAACCCTCAAAAGGGCACCCTCTGATTCCCAGTCTAACTAGGTAAATTGTCGGGTCAAAGTTAATCTTAAAAAGTCATCAGAAAGCTTATTTTCAAATTAATGCATAAATAGCAATGTAGAACCCATGCAACCTGTTTTATCATTAATATAACTTGGTAATTAATGTAAGAACATGTCTAAACATGTTCAACCCGACAATTTTCAGTTTAGGCTCGGTTCGGAACCGAAAGTCGCATAATTTGACTTCTGCTTTGACTTTCAGTTCTGACCCGTTTAAGCATGGCATAGAATTACCTTAGAGCTTTAATTGGACCAGGTTTCATATATGTATAACTCTCTGAAATTATACAACTTGGTTCATTAGTTATCCGAATCATATGCATGTTTCCGTTAAACGCTTAAATGTTGACTATTATGCCCATATGACCTTAAAATGTGATTTTTGAAAATGTAAAAGAATAGAAACCTTAGTTACTGATTTATAAACTTGTCCCTAAAATTTGACATCAGTTTGAGGTCTATATTAGGAGTTATGCTCATTAGCGTAATTAGAAAACTTTTTATTAAATAAACGGCGTAATTAGCATATAGCCTATCTAAACCCGATTTTTGATACCAAAATTTTTACCCACTGATGTTATATAATATTTTGGGATTTTTGAAGATTTTTATTTAATTTTAGGCTGAGCATAACATAGAGTTCTAAGCTTGATTCGGTAATTGCCGGTTTTGCCCTTTTGGGCTATAAAATGAGTTTTACAAATTATTTTGATACCAAACCTTTTTCTACTGATCTAATATGATAAATAAAACATTTTGAGCCTTCTGGAATAATAAAAAGATCAGCTTTCCTTTAAAAACCCGAAAATAGCTCAAAATCGCCTTTTTAAGCATTTTTAACGCATAGTATGTATTAAAACTATTTTAAACATATAATGTTTGATGCCTACTGATATTTTCAGTAAATTTTTATATATTAAAAGTAAGCAAAAGTTTTAAACTCAGATTTCTAGTTTTGACCTTTTAAGCCTATGTGAAATTACCAAAATGCCCTTAAGGTGCATAGTTTGGTTTTAAATGATAAATTTTACATATACGTAATACCCTACTGATTATAACTTATTAAATTAAGTATTTTACTGGTTACATCAGACCCGAAACTCAGAATTATATTAAATTTCTTTTATAACCTTTTAAATGACCAAAATGCCCCTACGGGGCATAGTTTGAGTTTAATTCCATTTCGGGCATAATAGAAGATATCTTACTGATGTCACAACATATTTAAGGCATATTAACTTAGGAAACCTGTATATGACTCATATGGTTACCCGTTACGCATCTTGCGCGTTCGGTTCGGTTTATGTACCTAGTTTGCATAAATTGACCGAAACGGGTCAAACCTTATCATTTTTGTCTCAAAATCCAGAATGTGTTTAGTTTGCCCATATTATACAAGTCTTCAAACTTGTCGGGTCTAAATCACATTCCATTCCGGTCTTCGCTTAATCGTGCGTTTGAACCGTATCTTCCTTTAAAACTAACCGGTCTAAGTTTAGGCTTAATTAAGACCCGTTAGGAAATCTAATAGGTTATTAAAAACCTTTGTTCCAGAATAGGAGACCCGGTAAAAGCTACACGCACTTGATATTTGTGATTAATACTTGCAAAGGTAAATACTTTTAACTTATTTTCCCTATACGGGCTTGGGGGACGGTATATAAAATACCGCTTGGTCGGGCATTGAATATTTAATTGTATGAAGGTTAAATCATTGAAATGTCCCGTTTAAATTGTTTTGTTTGCTTAAAGCCTTTGGGGGGTTAATGACCATGTCTCGGATATCCTTGGCATCATTTTACGAAATGGCCACGACCTAAGCACGCGGGTGTAGGCGTACACCCGTTAGTGCAAATATAAATAAAAGGTATAACCGCCGGTTTCAGGAATAACCCGCCGCGGGACTATATCATGTGGTGTGTCTATTAAGCTTTAACCCGGTGTCAATCCGGGCTACTGAACGCATAACGAACATATAATTCTTTTACAAGTTTATATATAAATAATTATCCCAAGTTATAAAATGTTTTGTGCCTTGTGCATTCAAATCAATTTTCTTAAACCTTTTCAAAATGAGTCAGTTAATTGTATTTACCAGTGTAAACTGACGTATTTTTCCAAAACGGTTAAGTGCAGGTACTACTCGAAATAGGCTGGCCTCGCCTTAGCATCATTAAGAATCTCGCAAGCTTGGATGCATTTTGAGTTTGTTGAACTATGTTTTATGTTTATTTGATCCGTCTGTGGATCCGTTTCAACTACGTTGTGATACTTAATATTACAATTTTATTCAGTTGAAATAAATTTATCTTTTGCTTCCGCTGTGCATTTAAAATTGTGTTGTTTGACTATGATGATATCAACTACGTCACGATACTCCCCACCGGTAATACGTGGAAATATCGGGGTGTGACAGGTTGGTATCAGAGCCAACACTGAGTGAATTAAACACTAGCCTTTTGTGTTTAATCTCAGTTACACAGTTGCACATTCCTAAATTTTCGAGTCTAGACAAAGAACTTAGGACAAATCCCGATTTGTTTTTATTTTGTCCTTTATATATATTCCTTGTTGTTATATTGTTTATGTTCACAGGTTAAAAGATGCCACCAAGAGTAAGAGGGAGAGGAAGAGGAAAGGGGCCACTCGGCGCCCCGAATGATCATGAGGCCGGACCTTCGCACCGGCGAACACCATCAGATTCACGTAACCCGGATCCTCAAGATATCTGGAGGACCTATACTGAACCAGCAAGGCGCTCAGTTTCGTTGAGCTCCTCCCCTTTGTTTCAACACTCCTTTGGGCCTCATTCTGAAAATGAGCCCCAAAATTCCCACCAATCTTACATTCCTCTCCAGGGCCACAACTCACCTTTTGATGACCCAACACCCTTTTTCCAGAGCCGGTTCAACCCGGCAAATTACCTTGGAGAACCAGTGGGTTTTAACCCACTAGGACCCGAAGACCATTTCTCTGGAGACCATGCAATGGACATGGATGAGGATACCGATCCTACATAGCCACCGTCCGGAAACACTAACCACCCCATCGAAATTTCGGATGGGTCACCTTTCGTGGGATCACCTTACAATGGTCCCGATAGCTATGAAGAAAGGTTCCGACAGATTGACTGGGTGTTCACTCCCAGTTATCATAACTCACCACAGCAGCAGCAGCAGCAGGATCCCTCCGAGGATTCTCGATTTGTCGCGATCACTCCGCCACCGCAACCCGCCCCGCAGCAGCCTCCGGAGCCACCGAGGCGAAGAAGATCGAATGCACGGATGTCCGTGCGAGGAGGAGTGCGTATCAGCACCCCACAACATTCTAGTGGCAGCCGCTACTCGCCACTCCATGAAGAACCGCAGATGGGTGGACCATCAAACCCCGTCTCGGAAGTAAACTCTGCGCCTGTCGCACCACCACCGTTGGGTTTTGGTGACCCAATTCCTACATACACTGGTGCGGCATCATATAATCCCTTTGAGCAGCCTATCCGCACGAACTACAACTATGCAGAGGCCGACCCTTACCTTGTAGCAGCGGCAAACTACAACGCCTATCATCCGAAAGGATCCTTTGGGATCCCATATCAAGCCGGATACTCACACTATGGGTACCCACCATATGGGTATCATCAACCGCCGCCTCCTCAACCTCCGCTATATCAGCAACCCCCGCAGCCGCCAGCAATGTCGCCACCACAGCATCAATAAATTCTTCAAAGGGTTAATGAGGTGCGGCAGGAGGTGCGGGAAGACCGTCGGCAAAACCGTGGAATGTTCAAAAGTCTGGCAAACCTAATCAAGGGAAAAAGCAAGAAGGACCATTAAATCCTTCATTTGTTTGTTAGTTAGTTTTAGTGTTGTAATCATGTCCCTGCGTGGACATTTGTTTCTGTATTCTACCCCTGCGTGGGTATGGTATTTCAGTAGAAGTCCCGTTTAGGGCAAACCTGTACTTGTTTAAATTTTTGCATTGGAATGATTGAATTTAAATTTTCATTTTTGATTAAAATATATACATAAATGTAATATGTGAAATAAATGAAAATATAACATTCCACTTTTGAGACCTACCATTATAATAAAATAATAAAAATCTAAAAAGGGACAAAACCTAGCCATGTGTCATTATAAGACAAGGCCAAGATGGTAATTCCTCAAATTAGATTCAGGTCCTTATCAACACCTCAAATTAGGATTGTTCTGCGTTTAATATTAAAAAGAATCTTAAAGGTAAAACCTAGTCTATATGTTGTTGCAGACATGACCAAGATGGTAAAACCTATTCAAAAGGTTTCAATCCTTGTTAACATCTGAAAACATGTTAACACTCTTGACAAATTGTGGTTCGACAAAATCGCATGAGTCATCCTTATATTGGATTCTCTTAAATATTTTAATTAATTAAAACATCCATTAGGGATATAACGCCTACGGGCTATATTCATTGTCATATAAGACAAAAGACAGTTGTGGTCTTCGACCCCCTGTTAAGAAGAGGTAATGAATTATAATTTAAAACTCTCAATACCATGACCTTATAAGATCATGACTAAAGATTTAAAACCGTCCACGTGACTAGGCCTTTTTGCCATTAATATATTTTAATTGTAACTAAGGATTATTATAATGAAATCCTGAATATATATATATATATTTAAACAAATTAATCGAAATGGTTCTTAAATACCATTATTAATAATTCTTTTAGACTAATAAAACTATTATAGACCTCTGAATGATTTAAAATCATGATTTTCTGTAGCAATCAAGCTACATGGCCGGGTCAGAGGAAGCCTACAGTCACCCCAGAGAAAATCATGACACCTCCAGAGTCAACATAGCCGGAGCAGAATTACAAGCATTAATAGATAATGCTCTGACGCGAGCTTTGGAAAGGCAGTTCAATGAATCCAGTGGTACGCATGTCAGGACCCAATCTGTACCACACTCTAAACCACCCTCAAAGACTCATACTGCTCACAAGAGCGATTCCCATCACTCAACGAACCAGAGAAGTGTTCCATCTAAGAGAGTTGTGCTGAACCAAGAACCACGTGCTAAAGGTTGCACCTATAAGTACTTTGTTTCATGCAAACCCAGGGATTTTACTGGGGAGAAAGGAGCAGTTGACTGCATGTCATGGTTAGATGAGATGCACATTGTAGTGGATATCAGTGGTTGTGCTGATAAGGATGTGGTAAAGTTCGTATCTCAGTCATTCAAAGGCGAGGCACTAGCGTGGTGGAGGTCTTTGATTCAGGCCACTGGGAAAATCCCATTGTACAATATGTCTTGGGAACAGTTTGTTACATTGATTAAGGAAAACTACTGCCCTCGGCACGAGGTTGAAAAGATTGAAGCTGATTTCTTGTCATTGGTTATGAAAAACCTAGATTGTCAAGCCTACCTTACGAGCTTTAACACGATGTCAAGACTGGTTCCGTATCTGGTAACTCCAGAACCCAAGAGAATAGCTCGTTTCATTGGGGGTTTAGCCCCAGAGATCAAGGAGAGTGTGAAGGCCTCCAGACCAGCTACTTTTCGGTCTGCAGCTGATAAATCATTGTCCCTTACTTTGGACGCAGTCAGGCAAAGATCGCTGAGAAACACAGACACTGAGAAGAGGAAGCGTGAGGATGACAACTCACAACGTTCAGACAAGAAGCGTAAGGGAAAAAATGACCACAAAAAGGGTTTTGGAACTAAAAAGGATGCTACCTGCTATAGTTGCAATGAAAAGGGGCATATCAAGTCCAACTGCCCAAAGTTTGCTAAGAAAGCTGAGGAAGGGAAAAAGACCAATGCTAGGGTCTTCCAGATGAACGCACAGGAGGCGATCCAAAATGATAATTTCATAACAGGCACCTTCCTTATTGATGATGTTTATGCAAGGGTGTTATTTGATTCTGGAGCAGATAAGTCATTTGTTGATGATAAGTTTTGTAAGTTGTTAAACCTACCTGTTAGAACCCTAAGCATAAAATATGAGGTTGAGTTAGCCGATGG
Organism: Helianthus tuberosus; assembly: GCA_030545235.1. Taxonomy (NCBI): domain Eukaryota; kingdom Viridiplantae; phylum Streptophyta; class Magnoliopsida; order Asterales; family Asteraceae; genus Helianthus; species Helianthus tuberosus. The sequence continues at coordinate 28,224,707 of CM060437.1, read as the reverse complement.
TACCATAGAAACCGCATCAACCGTGTTAGATGGATGTTTCTTATCCATTAGGAACCACTATTTTCCTTTGTCCTTACTTCCTTTGAAGTTAGTCGGTTTCGATATAGTTATAGGCATGGACTGGTTGTCTCGTAACCAGGCCCAGATTGTTTGCAACAAGAAGCAAGTAATGGTCAAGACTCCGTCTGGTGAACCACTTACCATTCTGGGAGATACCCAGTATGGACTGCCTGAGCAAGTGTCTATGCTCAAGGCATCTAGGTGTTTGAAGAAGGGTTGTGTCATTTATTTAGCACAGGTAACTATTGATGAGCAGAAGCCTAAGATTGAAGATATTCCCGTCATTTCTGAGTACCCAGAAGTTTTCCCTGAAGAACTACCTGGTTTGCCACCAGGTAGGCAAGTAGAATTCAAAATTGACATTATTCCAGGAGCAGCACCGGTTGCAAGGGCACCTTACAGGTTGGTACCAACAGAGATGAAAGAATTAAGGACTCAACTAGATGATTTGTTGGCAAAAGGTTTCATTAGACCTAGCTCGTCTTCATGGGGAGCACCAATCCTGTTTGTAAAGAAGAAGGATGGATCGATGCTTTTATGCATTGATTATCGCGAGCTTAACAAGGTCACAATCAAGAATAGATATCCATTGCCCAGGACCGACGATCTGTTCGACCAACTGCAAGGGGCAAGTTACTTCTCTAAGATCGACTTGTGGTCAGGCTACCATCAACTGAAGGTTAAAGATGAAGATGTACACAAGACTGCATTTAGGACCCGTTATGGTCATTACGAGTTCCTAGTGATGCCTTTTGGGCTCACTAATGCACCAGCAGCATTCATGGATCTCATGAATCGCGTCTGCAAGCCTTACTTAGATAAATTCGTCATCGTCTTCATCGATGACATTCTTATTTACTCGAAGAGCCAAGTTGACCATGAGAAGCATCTTCGATGCATTCTGAAACTGCTTCATCAAGAAAAGTTCTATGCCAATTTTTCGAAGTGTGAATTCTGGCTTCGTGAAGTCCAATTCCTTGGACATGTTGTTAGTGAGCGTGGTATCCAAGTAGATCCCGCCAAAGTTGAAGCTGTTATAAATTGGCAAGAGCCAAGGACGCCTACAGAGATTCGTACCTTTCTAGGTTTAGCAGGATATTATAGGCGATTTATAGAAAACTTCTCAAGGATTGCTGCACCCCTAACCTCATTAACCCGTAAGAATATTAAGTTTGACTGGGGTCCTAAGCAGCAGGAATCCTTTGACATTCTTAAGCAGAAATTGAGCAATGCTCCAGTACTGACGTTGCCAGATGGAATTGACGAATTTGTGGTATATTGTGATGCATCGCACACAGGTATGGGATGTGTGCTTATGCAGAAAGGCAAAGTTATTGCCTATGCTTCTCGATAGTTAAAAGTGAACGAGAAGAATTACACCACCCATGATTTGGAGTTGGGTGCCGTTGTATTTGCACTAAAACTGTGGAGACACTACTTGTATGGAACCAAGTGTGTGATCTAATCAGATCACAAGAGCCTTCAACATCTGTTCAATCAGAAGGATTTGAACATGAGGTAGCGACGATGGATGGAAACTTTGAATGATTATGACTGTGAGATAAGATACCATCCAAGCAAGGCAAATGTGGTTGTCGATGCCTTAAGTAGGAAGGAAAAGGTGAAGCCTATAAGAATCAATGCCAAGAGCACTGAGTTGAAGAATAGTTTGATTGAAAGGTTGTTAGCTGCACAGGAGGAAGCTGTACTAGAAGCTAACTATCCTAATGAAAAGTTGGGAGTAACTGAAGAACAGTTATCCTGTGGCAAGGACGGAATTCTGAGGTTAAATGGACGAATATGGGTTCCAATTTATGGAGGACTTCGGGATATTATCCTCCAGGAAGCTCATAGTTCTAAGTACTCCGTTCATCCTGGAGCTGATAAGATGTACCAGGATTTGAAGGCAAATTATTGGTGGATAGGCTTGAAGAAGTCTATAGCTACTTATGTAGCCAAATGTTTGACGTGCGCGCAAGTTAAAGCTGAACATCAAAAGCCGTCATGTTTGCTACAACAGCCTGAACTTCCCACCTGGAAGTGGGAAATGGTGACAATGGATTTTATCACCAAGTTACCAAAGACAAAGAAAGGAAATGATACTATATGGGTGATAGTAGATAGATTGACTAAGTCAGCACATTTCTTACCCATTAAGGAGACTTATAGCTCCGACATGTTAGCCCAATTGTACGTAGATAAGATTGTATCTCTACATGGCGTACCAGTGTCTATTATCTCTGACAGAGATACTAGATACACATCTCATTTTTGGAAAAGTTTCCAACAATCTTTGGGCACGCGCTTAAACTTTAGTACGGCTTACCATCCTCAGACGGACGGGCAGAGTGAGCATACCATCCAAACTTTGGAAGACATGCTTCGTGCATGTGTGATTGACTTAGGTGGTAGTTGGGATAACCACCTGCCATTAATTGAGTTCTCATATAACAATAGCTACCATACAAGCATTCAGACTATGCCTTTTGAGGCATTATATGGAAGGAAGTGCAGAACGCCCGTTTGTTGGGCAGAAGTTGGAGATGTCCAACTAACAGGACCTGATATAGTCCTAGAGTGGACAGATAAGAATGTACAGATAAGAGATCGTCTGAAAGCTGCCAGAGATAGGCAGAAAAGCTACGCAGACTTGAGGCGTAAACCTCTAAAGTTCGAGGTTGGTGATAAAGTATTGCTTAAAGTATCACCCTGGAAGGGGGTGATGCGATTTGGAAAGAAAGGTAAACCAAGCCCAAGGTATATAAGACCATTCGAGATCATCGAATGTGTAGGAACAGGGGCATATAAGTTGAACTTGCCTGAAGAGCTCAGTGGTATTCACAATGTATTCCACATCTGCAATCTAAAGAAATGTGTAGCTGATGAATCGCTAGTCATATCACATAAAGATGTGCACATTGATGAGAGTTTAAAGTTTGTTGAAAGACCTTTGTCAATCGAGGATCGACAGGTTATGAAGCTTCGGAGGAAGCATGTGCCAATTGTCAAGGTCAAATGGGATGCCCGCAGAGGTCCCAAATACACGTGGGAGGTGGAGTCCACAATGAAAGAAAAGTACCCTCATTTGTTTCAGTAAATCTCGAGGTCGAGATTTCTTTTAAGGGGGTGAGGATGTAACACCTCGTAAAATCATACCCAATAAAATAAAGACATGTGTCATGTAAGGCAAACGTGTTATAAACCCGGATCAAGTCAAAAGATTAATGGTAGGATTTAAAAAGTGTCGACATGCTAATTAATACCTCTGAGCGACCTAATTATGAATCCCAAGACCCTAATCTGTTTTGTAAACATCTAATATGTTCAAATCCAGTCATCTTTGTAAGTGTCCTTAACCTTCTTTAATAAACCCAAGTTAAGGACACTTACAAAAGTCCTAAGTAAGTGAGCTAGAAGCTGATGGATTTGTAAGTGTCCTTAACCTTCTTTAATTCAGTTTTGCCTAGTTAATTAGCTTAAAGTAAAAAACGTCGTAATTAGAGTTTGACTTCGTGATTAATCAATAATTGTCCAGTCAAATTTCAAATTGAAAGTACCCATGAGTTGGTAATTATGTAGGCAATAAACCCTCAAAAGGGCACCCTCTGATTCCCACTCTAACTAGGTAAATTGTCGGGTCAAAGTTAATCTTAAAAAGTCAACAGAAAGCTTATTTTCAAATTAATGCATAATTAGCAATGTAGAACCCATGCAACCTGTTTTTTCATTAATATAACTTGGTAATTAATGTAAGAACATGTCTAAACATGTTCAACCCGACAATTTTCAGTTTAGGCTCGGTTCGGAACCGAAAGTCGCATAATTTGACTTCTGCTTTGACTTTCAGTTCTGACCCGTTTAAGCATGGTGTAGAATTACCTTAGAGCTTTAATTGGACCAGGTTTCATATATGTATAACTCTCTGAAATTATACAACTTGGTTCATTAGTTATCCGAATCATATGCATGTTTCCGTTAAACGCTTAAATGTTGACTATTATGCCCATATGACCTTAAAATGTGATTTTTGAAAATGTAAAAGAATAGAAACCTTAGTTACTGATTTATAAACTTGTCCCTAAAATTTGACATCAGTTTGAGGTCTAGATTAGGAGTTATGCTCGTTAGCGTAATTAGAAAACTTTTTATTAAATAAACGGCGTAATTAGCATATAGCCTATCTAAACCCGATTTTTTATACCAAAATTTTTACCCAATGATGTTATATAATATTTTGGGATTTTTGAAGATTTTTATTTAATTTTAGGCTGAGCATAACATAGAGTTCTAAGTTTGATTCGGTAATTGCCGGTTTTGCCCTTTTGGGCTTTAAAATGAGTTTTACAAATTATTTTGATACCAAACCTTTTTCTACTGATCTAATATGATAAATAAAACATTTTGAGCCTTCTGGAATAATAAAGAGATCAGATTTCCTTTAAAACCCCGGAAATAGCTCAAAATCGCCTTTTTAAGCATTTTTAACGCATAGTATGTATTAAAACTATTTTAAACATATAAGGTTTGATGCCTACTGATATTTTCAGTAAATTTTTATATATTAACAGTAAGCAAAATTTTTAAACTCAGATTTCCAGTTTTGACTTTTTAAGCCTATGTGAAATTACCAAAATGCCCATAAGGTGCATAGTTTGGTTTTAAATGATAAATTTTACATATATGTAATACCCTACTGATTATAACTTATTAAATTAAGTATTTTTACTGGTTACATCAGACCCGAAACTCAGAATTATATTAAATTTCTTTTATAACCTTTTAAATGACCAAAATGCCCCTACGGGGAATAGTTTGAGTTTAATTCCATTTCGGGCATAATAGAAGACATCTTACTGATGTCACAACATATTTAAGGAATATTAAATTAGGAAACCTGTATATGACTCATATGGTTACCCGTTACGCATCTTGCGCGTTCGGTTCGGTTTTTGTCTCAAAATCCAGAATGTGTTTAGTTTGCCCATATTATACAAGTCTTCAAACTTGTCGGGTCTAAATCACATTCCATTCCGGTCTTCGCTTAATCATGCGTTTGAACAGTATCTTCCTTTAAAACTAACCGGTCTAAGTTTAGGCTTAATTAAAGACCCGTTAGGAAATCTAATAGGTTATTAAAAACCTTTGTTCCAGAATAGGAGACCCGGTAAAAGCTACACGCACTTGCTATTTGTGATTAATACTTGAAAAGGTAAATACTTTTAACTTATTTTCCCTATACGGGCTTGGGGGACGGTATATAAAATACCGCTTGGTCGGGCATTGAATATTTAATTGTATGAAGGTTAAATCATTGAAATGTCCCGTTTAAATTGTTTTGTTTGCTTAAAGCCTTTGGGGGGTTAATGACCATTCTAGCTCACTTACTTAGGACTTTTGTAAGTGTCCTTAACCTTCTTTAATTCAGTTTTGCCTAGTTAATTAGCTTAAAGTCAAAAACGTCGTAATTAGAGTTTGACTTCGTGATTAATCAATAATTGTCCAGTCAAATTTCAAATTGAAAGTACCCATGAGTTGGTAATTATGTAGGCAATAAACCCTCAAAAGGGCACCCTCTGATTCCCACTCTAACTAGGTAAATTGTCGGGTCAAAGTTAATCTTAAAAAGTCAACAGAAAGCTTATTTTCAAATTAATGCATAATTAGCAATGTAGAACCCATGCAACCTGTTTTTTCATTAATATAACTTGGTAATTAATGTAAGAACATGTCTAAACATGTTCAACCCGACAATTTTCAGTTTAGGCTCGGTTCGGAACCGAAAGTCGCATAATTTGACTTCTGCTTTGACTTTCAGTTCTGACCCGTTTAAGCATGGTGTAGAATTACCTTAGAGCTTTAATTGGACCAGGTTTCATATATGTATAACTCTCTGAAATTATACAACTTGGTTCATTAGTTATCCGAATCATATGCATGTTTCCGTTAAACGCTTAAATGTTGACTATTATGCCCATATGACCTTAAAATGTGATTTTTGAAAATGTAAAAGAATAGAAACCTTAGTTACTGATTTATAAACTTGTCCCTAAAATTTGACATCAGTTTGAGGTCTAGATTAGGAGTTATGCTCGTTAGCGTAATTAGAAAACTTTTTATTAAATAAACGGCGTAATTAGCATATAGCCTATCTAAACCCGATTTTTTATACCAAACTTTTTACCCAATGATGTTATATAATATTTTGGGATTTTTGAAGATTTTTATTTAATTTTAGGCTGAGCATAACATAGAGTTCTAAGTTTGATTCTGTAATTGCCGGTTTTGCCCTTTTGGGCTTTAAAATGAGTTTTACAAATTATTTTGATACCAAACCTTTTTCTACTGATCTAATATGATAAATAAAACATTTTGAGCCTTCTGGAATAATAAAGAGATCAGATTTCCTTTAAAACCCCGGAAATAGCTCAAAATCGCCTTTTTAAGCATTTTTAACGCATAGTATGTATTAAAACTATTTTAAACATATAAGGTTTGATGCCTACTGATATTTTCAGTAAATTTTTATATATTAACAGTAAGCAAAAGTTTTAAACTCAGATTTCCATTTTTGACTTTTTAAGCCTATGTGAAATTACCAAAATGCCCATAAGGTGCATAGTTTGGTTTTAAATGATAAATTTTACATATATGTAATACCCTACTGATTATAACTTATTAAATTAAGTATTTTTACTGGTTACATCAGACCCGAAACTCAGAATTATATTAAATTTCTTTTATAACCTTTTAAATGACCAAAATGCCCATACGGGGCATAGTTTAAGTTTAATTCCATTTCGGGCATAATAGAAGATATCTTACTGATGTCACAACATATTTAAGGAATATTAAATTAGGAAACCTGTATATGACTCATATGGTTACCCGTTACGCATCTTGCGCGTTCGGTTCGGTTTTTGTCTCAAAATCCAGAATGTGTTTAGTTTTCCCATATTATACAAGTCTTCAAACTTGTCGGGTCTAAATCACATTCCATTCCGGTCTTCGCTTAATCATGCGTTTGAACAGTATCTTCCTTTAAAACTAACCGGTCTAAGTTTAGGCTTAATTAAAGACCCGTTAGGAAATCTAATAGGTTATTAAAAACCTTTGTTCCAGAATAGGAGACCCGGTAAAAGCTACACGCACTTGCTATTTGTGATTAATACTTGCAAAGGTAAATACTTTTAACTTATTTTCCCTATACGGGCTTGGGGGACGGTATATAAAATACCGCTTGGTCGGGCATTGAATATTTAATTGTATGAAGGTTAAATCATTGAAATGTCCCGTTTAAATTGTTTTGTTTGCTTAAAGCCTTTGGGGGGTTAATGACCATGTCCCGGATATCCTTGGCATCATTTTACGAAATGGCCACGACCTAAGCACGCGGGTGTAGGCATACACCCGTTAGTGCAAATATAAATAAAAGGTATAACCGCCGGTTTCGGGAATAACCCGCCGCGGGACTATATCATGTGGTGTGTCTATTAAGCTTTAACCCGGTGTCAATCCGGGCTACTGAACGCATAACGAACATATAATTCTTTTACAAGTTTATATATAAATAATTATCCCAAGTTATAAAATGTTTTGTGCCTTGTGCATTCAAATCAATTTTCTTAAACCTTTTCAAAATGAGTCAGTTAATTGTATTTACCAGTGTAAACTGACGTATTTTCCCAAAAAGGTTAAGTGCAGGTACTACTCGAAATAGGCTGGCCTCTCCTTAGCATCATTAAGAGTCTCGCAAGCTTGGATGCATTTTGAGTCTGTTGAACTATGTTTTCTGTTTATTTGATCCGCCTGTGGATCCGTTTCAACTACGTTGTGATACTTAATATTACAATTTTATTCAGTTGAAATAAATCTATCTTTTGCTTCCGCTGTGCATTTAAAATTGTGTTGTTTGACTATGATGATATCAACTACGTCACGATACTCCCCACAGGGCCCACCGGTAATACGTGGAAATATCGGGGTGTGACAACTAGAATGGTTGAACACAGTACTATAAGCCAAGGGGAGTGATGTGGCTTATGCCATGAGTTGGGAAGAATTCAAGAGTCTGGTGGAAAGGAAATTCTGCCCTGAATATGAAAAAGAGTAAATGGCGAACAAGTTCCTGAGCCATCGAATGGTGGATGTTGATTGTCGAGGGTATATTTTGACATTCTTCGAATATGCCAGAATTGTGCCTACTTTGGCCTCGCCAGAACCGGTACTTATTTCCCGCTACATATGGGGTTTAATAAGCGAGATCCGTGATATTGTCAAAGCTGCGAGACCCTGCATGATCGATGATGCGGTGGAATTAGCCAACACTTTGACTGACGGACTGGTACGTAAGCGAGAAGAAAACAGGAAGAAGGAATTGGCTCAGAAAATTACCCAAGGATTTCGTATGGGTAATAATAGTAATTTCAAGAAAAGAGGAACTGGGCAATCTTCCACTCCGCCATTCTGCAGGAACTGTAAAAAGAAACATTTTGGAAAATGTAATGAAACCTGCAACTTCTGCAAAGCTATAGGACATCGTGAAGAAGATTGCAGAAGGAAAACGAAGATCTGCTACAACTGTGGAGAAGCTGAGCATTTTAGACCAGAATGCCCTAAATTGGTCAAACTAGCAGATAACAAGGCCAAACCTGTTGAAGGGACTAACAAGAAGAACGCAAGAGCCTTTCAATTGACTACACAGGAAGCTGAACTGATTCTTGACGTAATAGCTGGTACGTTCTTAGTTCATGACGTTTATGCGAAAATATTATTTGACTCTGGTGCAAACCAAAGTTTTATAAATACTTCATTCTGCCAATCTCTTAAGCAACCTTTAATGAAACTTAGGCAAGTTTTTACAGTAGAAACGGCAGACGGGAACTCTGTTAACATAGATACGGTTTTCAAAAAGAAACTATAGAACTTTTAGGTCATAAATTTTCTGCAAACCTATTACCCATGAATTTAGCTGGATTCGATGTCGTATTAGGAATGGATTGGTTAGTAGCCAACCATGCTCGAATCCTCTGTGATAAAAATTCCGTAGAAATTCGTGCACCCACAGGAGAAGTAATCATGATTTCAGGGGATAAGCCGCGTAAACCCATGAAGTTCATTTTAGTAATGAAAGTTGCTAGTTATGAACGTAAGCAAGGAATAGTGTATATGATTTCGGTAATCATTAGCACTAAGGGTAAGGAACTTAAGGAAATTCCTGTAGTCTAAGAATATTTGGATGTATTTCCAGAGGAGTTACCAGGATTACCACCAGATAGGGAGGTAGAATTTAGAATTCATTTGATTCCAGGAACTACACCAGTAGCAAAGGCACCTTATCGGTTAGCACCCACAGAAATGTTAGAACTGAAAAAGCAGATAGACGAATTATTAAGCAAAGGATTTATACAACCTAGTTCATCCCCGTGGGGAGCTCCAGTGTTGTTTGTAAAGAAGAAAGACGGTTCAATGCGAATGTGTATCGATTATAGGGAATTGAATAAGGTTACAATCAAGAATCGATATCCATTGCCTAGGATTGATGATCTTTTTTATCAACTTCAGGGGGCTAGATATTTTTCTAAGATAGATTTACACTCCGGATATCATCAGTTGAAAGTACAAGAAGAAGACATACCTAAAACTACTTTCAGAACTAGGTATGGTCACTACGAGTTTACAGTCATGCCCTTTGGATTAACAAATGCTCCGGCAGCATTTATGGACATGATGAATAGGATCTGTAAACCGTACTTGGATAAATTTGTAATTGTCTTCATTGACGATGTACTTATTTATTCCAAAAGTCAGGATGAGCATTGTGAGCACCTACATGCACTCTTAACTTTGCTAAGAAAAGAAAAGCTTTACGCCAAATTCTCGAAGTGTGAATTTTGGATACAAGAAGTGCAATTTTTAGGACACATGGTGAATCACTAAGGTATTCACGTAGATCCCTCCAAGATAGAAGCGATCACCAAATGGAAGGTCCCGCAATCAGCTATGGAAATTAGAAGTTTTCTAGGATTAGCTGGGTACTATAGGCGCTTTATTAAAGATTTCTCTAAGATAGCTGTGCCATTAACTAAGCTAACCTGTAAAACAGTTAAGTTTGAGTGGGGACCTAAGCAAGAAGAGGCTTTTAGGATTTTAAAACAAAGGTTAACAAACACCCCAATTCTTGCTTTACCAGAAGGGATGGAAGATTTTGAAGTTTACTGTGATGCTTCTAAACTAGGATTAGGATGTGTACTAATGCAACGCAAAATGGTAATTGCGTATGCTTCAAGGCAATTGAAAAAGCACAAGGAAAACTACGCGACACATGACTTAGAATTAGGGTCGATAATTTTTGCCCTTAAGATTTGGAGACACTATATGTATGGCAGTAAGTTTACAGTCTATACGGATCACAAGAGTTTAAGGTACATATTTGGGCAAAAGGAGTTAAACATGAGGCAAAGAAGATGGATGGAACTTCTAAGTGACTACAACTGTGATATTCAATATCACGAAGGAAAAGCAAACGTAGTTGCAAATGCCTTAAGTCGTAAGTATCATGAAAAGCAAAAGCGAGTTCGTGCTCTTAGATTAAATCTACAGTTAGATTTAATGGAACAATTGAAAAATATTCAAGATGCAGCAATCAAGGATGATGCTGAAGGAATGAAAGGAAGAATAAAGGAATTAGAGTAAGGAGCTGATGGAATTTGGAGATTCCATAAAAGAAGAATTTGGGTACCTAAGCAAGGAGAATTAAGAAATAAGATTTTAGAGGAAGCCTATAAATCTAGGTATACCATGCACCCTGGAAATAATAAAATGTACCAAGATTTAAGAAATAATTTCTGGTGGATAGGAATGAAAAAGGATATAGCTAGATATGTATCCAAGTGTCTAACTTGTTCACAAGTTAAGGCAGAACACCAGAAACCTTCAGGGTTACTCCAACAATTAGAAATGCCTGTATGGAAATGGGAACTAATAACCATGGACTTCGTTACTAAGTTGCCCAAAACCAGAAAAGGTAATGATGCGATTTGGGTAATTGTGGATCGATTAACCAAATCAGCTCATTTTCTACCCATGAAGGAAACCTTTAGCATGGAAAGGTTGGCAAAACTGTATGTAGATGAAGTAGTATCCTTACATGGAGTTCAACTCTCTATTGTATCGGATAGAGATAGTCGTTTCACTTCGCATTTCTGGACAAGTTTCCAAGAAGCCATGGGGACGCGATTAAATTTGAGTACAGCTTACCATCCTCAAACAGACGGACAAAGTGAAAGGATGATCCAAACTATGGAAGACATGCTTAGGGCATGTGTGATAGATTTTGGTGGAAATTGGGATGACCACCTACCCTTAATCGAATTCTCCTATAATAATAGTTATCATGCAAGCATTGAAGCTGCCCCATTTGAAGCACTGTATGGACGAAAGTGCAGAACTCCAATTTGTTGGGCAGAAATAGGAGAAAGCCAATTATCAGGTCCCGAAATTGTGCAAGAAACCACCGACAAGATCACTCAAATCAAGGACAGACTGAAAACAGCTCGAGATCGCCAGAAGAGTTATGCAGACAATAGACGCAAGCCGCTAGAATTTCATGTTGGAGACAAGGTACTCTTAAAAGTTTCTCCTTGGAAAGGAGTAGTTCGATATGGTAAGAAGGGAAAGTTAAGTCCAAGATACATAGGACCATTCCCGGTAATCCAGCGAGTAGGACCAGTTGCCTATCGTTTACAACTACCAGAAGAGCTAGCTGGGGTACATGACGTCTTTCATGTATCCAACCTCAAGAAATGTCTATCTGACGAATCCCTGGTAGTACCTCTTCAAGATGTAGAGGTAAATGAGAAGTTAAAATTTGTTGAGAAGCCACTGCAGATAGAAGACAGAAAGGTCAAGTTTCTCAAGCACAAAAGACTAGTACTGGTCAAAGTCAAGTGGGATTCAAAGAGAGGACCTGAGTACACTTGGGAGCTGGAATCAGAGATGAAGCGAAAATATCCCTACTTGTTCCAGTAAATCTCGAGGACGAGATTTTAATAAGGTGGGGAGGATGTAACAACTCTTATCAAAATTACTATTTCTTATTTTATTTTGCCCAATAGGAAACCCTAATTGAGACCCCCAAGTAATATTGCATGGCCCCTAAAATTTTCAGAACAGTTGGAATCAGGATCTGGGCCCCCTAAAACTCAGGGGGGGGGGGGGGTATTCCCTAATTGGTATTATCTAAACAGTTCGCTGTAGAAATCAAATTTTATCGAACCGTCAACTCACCCAAGCTAGTTAGACACGAGGCAACCCTATGCTAGAGGGGGTTCCCTCGCGCCACGCGCCAGGCCCTCGCGCCACGCGAGGGCGCCGTTTTTCCAGTATAAGTAGAGGGCTTTGGCACTTGAATTTTGGCGTTGGTTCGACGTAAAAACTCGTTTCTTACATTGAGATATCGTCTGTTTACTCCAAAAACACACACAAACACGAAATTCTGCCGCGATAACAGGGTAATAACTCGATCACTAATACGATTTAATGTCCGATCCATAAAAACCAATCCGATGGATGTTTAAGTGCTGCCCGTAATTGGGCTATACTTTGTCATTCGTCGTGAGGGTTTTGATCTCGTGAGTTGTCATAAAAGTTGTATTAAGTTACTGACCTAGTTTTCGTGTGCATTGTTATTTGAATTAGGTTAACCAGGCTAAAATCAGTAGGCTAAACGCTGCCCGTCTAAACTTGGAATGTGAGTCATTCTCTTTTTATTAAATTATTTCCAAAACCCTATTTATTTTCAAGGTTATAATTACAGGGATTAAGTCTTTGTAATCTTTAATTACTGCCGGTATGTGGGGTTTTGTATACATTACTTGATACCCGTCACCATTGGACAACGGGTTAGCCAATGGGTGATCTGACCATAGTCACAGATATAGTCGAGTGACAAATACCGATTTGGGGTAATTGGTTGATAGAAACATTGTAATCACCCTTAATACTGTATATTATAACAATGCGTCGTTTTGTGCAACTTGAGTGACTCGCCAGTATTTCCCTGCTGATAAAACCTTTTTAAAACATGTTTCAGGTGATCTGCTGTGATCCAGGAAAAGTGTCGTGTAGCACTACAAGCTTGAGGAAGTGGCTCAATAAAATAAAGAAACATGTTTTTGTAAAAACAGGGATTTCCCAGTGAAATCACCTTTATTGTAAATTATGGGTGTTATCCCCAAAATTGTGAAATAAAATAAATTGGGTATTTTCAAGTTTTAAACGATCCTGTTAAAATTCCGCTGCCAACATAATAATTACCACAAATTTCTGTCCCGCGGCTCCTGAAACAGGTAAAACCGGGCTGAGGGCCGTGACACCAAACCATCCCCATATACATCATGCGTTTTCCTAAAATTTGCATGACCTAAACGAGCATGTCATAACATAAGATCATGAATTTTAGGTATGCTAGAGGTCAAATAAACATAAACCTCAACCAAAGCATATTTAAGGTTCTCTTTCAATATAAACATTTTGTTACTACTACATTAATATCCATTTAAATAAGAAACGAGAATTGATATTGTTTGAATGGATTATAGTGAATTAGATTAACGTCATTTAAAGGATCCTTATCTATATATATATATATAAATGAGATGGATTTGGGCTAGGTGGCATTTGTATTTGGCCATCTTGGCTGATGTGGCAATTTAGTTTAGGAGGGAAATCATATTTTGGTTCTACAATCACATACAAATTATTTTGGACGCGGGATCCGGCTTATTGATTTGGATTTTCGGGTCGGGAGTATGGGTTTCAGTTTCCTAATCTCTCTTTTCTTTCACTTTTTCCTTTTCTCTTCAAACCCTAGATCCATTCAATATTTCTGGCCGTCACGCTCACAGGAGATTTCTCATCTCTGTAATCGGAATCCATTCATACGCTTCTTCCTTCTTTGGTGATTCTTCAGTTTTATGCACACGTATGTTGTATCTTCTTGATCTTTTATTCTGGTTTATTAATTTGAACAATCTTTGATTTTTTTGTTTTCTTATTTCACAAACCCTACATTCTAACTCTGTTCGTCCGCTAATTTGTTTGTCAACGATTCGTCAGCCGAAAATGGTTGCCGCTGATGTTGAGTACAAAAGTTTAGATTTTGGTTGCCACTGATTTCAATCGAACCGGCCACCGTGTTATTCTGCCGTGACCACCACCTCACCATCCAGGTTTGCTCACCGTTATCCAATTTGTTTTGCTTTTTAGGGTTTTTTAGTTTATATATGTTCTGATTGTTCTATTATTGTGAATGGGCGTTTGATTGTTCATATAAAGATGTATATGATTGCGGCGTTTGATCGAAGATGGGATCTGGATATGTAGCTCAGACTAATCGCTTAAAAGTTAGACATTCTTGCCGAGTAAGTTTATTACTCTATTTCACTGCAGATTTCAGACATAAATCTAGGGTTCAAATTATGAACTTCTTCGCTCATGTTTTGTGTAACATATTAGTTTGACCAGAAAATGAGACCGATCATCATGGGGATTGAGACAAAAAAGTTCATCTGGATAAATTTGATGACGAGGCATAAAATATGATTAAGACTGTCAAGCACACATTGGCTAATGGAGAATGGTGCCGGGTATCAATTTTGTAAAAATACGAAGACATTAATAATCAAAACATTGATAAATATTGGTTACGATATTAAAGCACCAATATTTTCCTTAACTGAATTAGGTTTATGGAGTGTTGGATGTTCAAAGAGTTGCTGGAAACTTCCATATTTCAGTTCATGGTTTGAACATATTTGTTGCACAGATGGTAAGTAAAACATGACATTTGGTTTGGTTTATAAATCATCATATAGTTACTTACTGTATGCTTTTCTGTAGATTTTTGAAGAGCTACACATGTTAATGTCAGCCATGTGATTCATGATTTGTCGTTTGGGCCTAAGTATCCAGGGATCCATAATCCTCTTGACGAGACAAACTGAATTCTCCATGGTTCCAGTGGAACATTCAAATATTACAGAAAGGTTAATTAAATCATTTGACAGTTAAAAGTCAAAGCAAGCAACTACTTTTGGCATCATAACATGATATTCTTTTATGGTATTTTTGATTGTTCCAACCGAGTATAAATACATATCGAAATAAGTGTTACCCACAAATCAATTATCTGTTACCGAGTACTTCTCCCCAATGAATGAATATGAAAGGACATGGTCAGGTTTGTTACTGAAATGGATTATTGTTAATTTGTTAATAGTTAATACCAGGATTAAAATTCTGTTTTATGTGATGGTTTACTCAATTTTTTACGTGATTCAGCGGTTTGCTGATGTGGCATGTTATGGTGTAGGTATATGGTGAATTTGGGGGGAATCCATTCTAAATACACACAATGTTCAATCCACACGGGATCCGTTTGTTATTCGGGTCGGATCTATGAAGGTATGTTGTATATTCACTCAATGCTAACTTTTTAAGGTGTAATAGTGGTTATTCACTACCTCATGTGATCCACCAATGTAGAGATCATCAGGGAAACTTGATCTTCAGGCATGTAGTCATTATCAGTTAATTCTCTTTTTCAATGAACATAACTGTTTAGATGTTGCTCACAGATTATACTCACGGGTGGAAGGAAGGTGTTCGACGATATGTGGTTTCACAGATTGGCTCCACTTTCTAAAGGACCGATTGATTAATAGGGTAGGCTGCAGTGTGTGTATCATGACTGGTGCTTTAGTGGCTCCGTTGACTACAAATGGAATATTAGTGTTGTTTGGTATCATTGTTGGGAACAATTGTATGCAAAAAAAGGTTCTATTACTACGAAAAATGGTATTTATTATCTCAATCGATCGGTATTTATTATCTCTTTTAGTATTTGTGTTTTTTTTATTGTTACAGTTTTGCAGGTGATAGGGAATTCTGTTTTATTTTGGCACAATCTCATCTGGGAGGATTTTTTTTGTTTCGTGAATTAGACCAGGTATCACCCGAGTTTTTTTAAGAAACCCTAATTACCCACAATTTTTCACAAGATGTATTTTCAAGTCCTGGTATCATACTTTACACAAATTTTTTTTTCTTCTATATTAATTGTTTGCACTCTTAAGTTGGCATCCACTTTACAATCACATGAAGCTTGCATTTCTTTTTTGGCTTCAGCTTCCCACCAACAATGTAAGCACTTCTTTTATAATTTGGATAATTTACCAATCTCAAATCAAGGTCTAAAACATGTCACATGATCATTACTTTGATTTGGTAATACAAGTGGTTGGATTAGTTATTGATGTTCTTAGTGATAGATTCTATTGCTGGATTGATCAGGTTGGTGCGATTATACTTGCTGTTATACAACCTTAAATTGGTCTCCATTCTGGAACCGTTTGGGAAATGCAGGTAACCAAGATTTCCAATGGTGACCCGTCTGATGGTTAGGTTCCGCTCACGATCCATATATTTATTTGATTCATATGAGATACTTGCTGGTCTTAGTTACATGTGTCTTTTTGTACATGATACTTCTTTGTAGGTCTATGGTTCAACAATGAAAACGATATAAGTGTGAAGAGTTGATATAGTTATATCCTATAATTTAAAGATAAAATCATCTTCATCGAATTTTGTCTGCAATCAAGGTCAGTTTATGTTCTTTTATTTTAATTTTTCCCTCTATTTTAGAGTTTAATCGTTGATCTGTTGGCCGATTAGGTTTTTACAATCTTATTCTGATTGTGGTTCCTGTCAAGAGGATATTATACGTATTTTGTTTGTATATTTTTTATTGAGTTCCGATTTTGTTCATATAAAGAAGATTTGATCTCCGTTTTTGGTTTTTGTTCCTATTAGGGTTTTGCTTATGCGGTTCCAACAATTTATTTGATCTCCGGATTGGATGGTATTTGATATGATATCTAACAAGTGAGAGGTGTAAACTTTGAAGGCTTGGTTGAACATGGAATGTGTCAGAAGTGATCGATTGGGTCTTCTCTTCAACTAGAGGTCTAAATGCTTTTTTAGTTTGTTGGATTGAGACTTTTTTGGTATATGAGGTTTGCAGGGGATGATTAATGTTGTTTCTTTAATATTTGAATGAATGTTTTATAGGTTGGTGGAGTTACTCCGAAGAAGGGTGGAACAGAGCATTTGGAGCTACCTGTTTTCAACTCGGTTGCAGATGTAAAAGCTGAAACCAAGGCGAACGCGTCCGTAATTTATGTGCCTCCGCCTTTTGTTGCAGCAACGATCATAGAGGCGTTGGAGGCTGAACTGGATTTGATCGTTTGCATTACAGAAGGAATACCACAACATGATATGGTAACCTGCATTTATTTTATTAAAGTTGTCTGATACAAATATTTGCATGTGCTTTCACTGTAAAACTAATACTAACTCTTTATCCATCTAAAATGTTATGCGTACAGGTAGGGGTGTTCATTGGGTTTTTTCTTCGGGTTTCGGGTTGTTCGGGTTTTTCTTTGGGAAAAATTGACCCGATAACCAACCCATTTTAAAGTTCGGGTTAGTCGGGTTTGGGTTATTCGGGTTCGGGTTAGTTCGGGTCGGGTTATTCGGTTTTCGGATTTAGATGTAAAATGAAAATAAATGTTTTTTTTACAAAATATCATCAAAGTTCATATTGTTACTTTAAAAATATCATCAAAGTTCAAAGATTAGTTGACAATATGCTCTTATAAAGGTCCCAAAACTTAGTGTTCCATCTATTAAGACTCTAAATCTAAACACTTTTATAAGAAAAAAAAACAATAAATGTTCGGGTTTTTTTCGGGTTTCATGTTTCGGGTTTTTCGGGTCGGGTTGTTCGGGTTTTTGGCCTGGAAAAAGTGACCCGATAACCGAACCATTTAAAGTTCGGGTTGGTCGGTTCGGGTTTCTCGGGTTAGGGTTTTTCGGGTATTTGCTAATTCGAGTTCGGATGGCTTTGAATTCGGGTCGGCTTTCGGGTTTTGGATGGATAAAAATGAACAGCCCTACATACAGGTTAAAAGGCTGCTCATCTTCAACGGTCAAAAACTCAGTTAATTGGTCCTAACAGTCAGCGATGGTTGTCAAAGAAAAGCATCATCTGTTTGATAAATTGCCAGAGTGGTGGAAATGTTAGTACGAACGATGGGGTGTCATCAATTTTGAACAAATCAGTGGCTTTGGTCAATTTGGATCCTTGGACTGCTCTTTTGAATACCAAAAACTTGGTTTTAATGGACGACACGAATGTGAACTTCTGTTTCATTGCTATCGGTTGTATGCCAACTTCTGTTTCGTTTCTACCGATTTACATTTGGTTCAAGTCATACTCTATGTGTAATTTTCAATTGTATTTTTAGTTATATGAAATTCGTCTCCTTTTTAATAACATTTAGGGTTTTTAGTTTGTTTTGTTGACGTGTCTAATGTGAAATTGGGGACCAACAGAACGTGGAGGATTCATCACACAATGAGTTTACTGGCGATGGTGAGGTTGAGGTTGTTGTTGCATCTGTCAAAGAAACCACATCACCAATGTGAACCTGATATCATCATTTTGGCTGCACCAGGTATCTGTCTCTCTCTACACACACACACATATATAATACTATTCAATGAAGGGAGCTAAACCAAGAATATTAAAATTAAGATCATAGATTGTTCAGCTCTCACTTTCTGTTTCAAATGTAGGATGTAGTATGTTTCTCTATATTATATAACTGAAAAATACGATACTAACAGTTAAATTTTTGATTCAGGAACCATCTACAAAACTACCTTGAATTTTGACTAAATCCAGAAGAAGCTGATGGAGAAGGGTGTCAAGAGGAAGTTCACATGATTTTTACATGAATGGGCAGGAAATAGAGACGGGCTAAATGCCCGTGAAGCCGATGGTGCACTAAAGCAACTAAAGGAATATACTGGTCCTTTGGAGGACAATGGTCACCAGATTGCTCCGGATATTGACCTCCCTGAAGGTTTCATGACTAATGAAATGATAGATTTCTGGGATCAATTTATGAAGTAAGCGGGAAACCTTTCTATGATTCAGAGGAGTTAGCTTTAGGTAGTCTTAACAAGAGTGAGTATATGTTAGTGCCAAGTAACTGGGCAGTAGATGAGTGTCCCATAGAGTCTATAGGTGCAAGCATGCATGTTTACAAGGTTCCTACCCCTACAATGGCTGCGGTCTACAGAACAAGCGAAGTATCTAAAGTTTTCAGATGATCAGATCAAATGGGCTCTTCTAAGGTTAGAAGCGTTTAAATCAGGATGGTTTGCGCACCAGAAATATACCATGTTCAAACCAGCACCAAATGGTAGTGTGAAGATTATGCTTGATGATGCGGAAAAGATTAGTGATCTGATTAAACACGCTCACGCGTTATGTTTTTTTCTACCATTCACGATTGAGTATCATTTCAGAGCATTTGGAGCTTTGTATAACCAGACTACTTCGGCTGATTATTTGACTAAAGCCCAAGATCTTGCGGCTGAAGCATCGTTATCGGAATGTCTCACATACATGGATCACGATGTTCTCCATGGTAAAGTTTTAGCTTGGATAGGTGTCAAGAGACCTATGCAAGTCCTACGCAACACCATTGCCATAACAATAGTACCAAACCCATTCCGGATTAAAGCATTTTCAGCACCAGCTGGTCAGGCGGTTATCTCAACTTCGATTGAAGTAATCAATTCGATCAAAGCTGCAGGTTGGTGGGATAATATCAAACAGATAGGAGGATATGATGATTCAACTCTTATTAGCATGGGTGCTGAAATAGCAAGGAATCCATAGAAGTTCCATCTGATGAACCATGTATATGGAGAGGAGTCACCTGATGGGGATGAAGCGAGACAGGTTGCGGAAGCGAAAAGGTCAGCTATTATGTTTGCTCCTATTTTGCAGGCTTATGCTTCGACCGTGGTGAAGGACACACCTTTAGGAAGGATCAAAGCACTGAAGAAGCATGCTGATGCAAACAAGTACCAGTTCACAAGAGCACGTCGGCTATTTTGTGAAAGTCTTCCGCCACACCACCACCTGCAACCACAGGAGCCCGTCTTCGCTTCGCTGGTTTCCGTTTAAGGTATGCTTCGGGATTTTTTAATATATCTTTGATAATAGGTTGTATGATTTTTAAAAGGAACCCATAATTTTTATCTACGACTTATATTCAAAAATGCTTTGATCAACATTCTTTATATGATTTACTGTTAGGATTCCGACAGATGACCTCCGGTCGACTATGGTGAAAGCACTCTTTTTCAGTAAAAGAGTTGAGGTTCTCCATTGCAGGTTCTTGAACAAAGTTAGATTCTACTCTCTTGAACAAAGTTAGATCCGGCAGCATGAAAACACAACCGGTACCGTCAGTTCTTAGAGGTCTCTTCATACCAGATTACCATTGCTTTTTTTTCGTCGATGCCATCTTACTTTTCTTATTAAGCATTGAGGCCTTTTTCATACCAGATTATCATCACAAATTTCACATGATAACCAGGTTTTCCTTTAGATTTAGTGTTCTTAATTTTGAGCGTTGTGCATCTGCTGTATATTCAAATGGTAATCATCAATGGTTCACCCACACCTGAGCCAAACAAATACGGGCCCTATTTTTTAGCTGAATCAAACAAAAAATCTAAATCATCATCCGAGTGTTGGAGACTTATTTTTACACATGGTAAGTTATTTCATTTTTTTAAGAATGTAAAGCTTTGTAGTAAATTTGTGAAGTATTTGCCAATGATCCATGGCATAAAAGCATATGCTTTGCAATGTTCAATTATGGTTAGGATTTCTTGCTATGTGTTGTAACTTGACTTTATAACAAGTAACGAATTTTCACTAGACTTTTATAACGAATTTTAATGGTTTAGTGACTCAATTTTATTAAAGACAGACCAAACTTAGATTTGATCCATTTTTCAATTCTTTGGTCAACTTTGTAGCCATACATGCATACACAGACATGATTTAAAATTATAACTTTTGCTACAGGTATGAGGAAAGAAGTCTTTTATGATGTAATCATATTTTTTTTTGAACGGTTATGATGTCATCATTAATTTGTTTTTGTTAATGATGGGCAACTTTCAATTGTTTGATGTCGCTTCACATTATTGGAAGTGTTTAGTTTTTGTTGTTGCTACCAGAGATTAACAGCCGTTTTCCTTTTCTTTTCGTTTGTATGCTTTAATTATCTTTAAGTACATGTTTTCCTCTTAAAAACTTCAGTATGGTTTATCCAAGTCAAATATTTATAAATAGACTACGGTATTAGAGGGCATTGTTTGAGTATTGACTTTAATTTCTCTATGACTATAATTTAAACATGTAGTATTTATTTCTGTGTAATTTAACTTTATCACAGCTTGGGTGAGGTTCTGTTATTTTAACCATAAAACTTTAAATTTGGTTCTTGGAGTTTACTAAAGTCACCATTCTTCATTTAACACAGAGGGAAGGCAGAGCAAGAAAAAGCATCACGGGAGCGCCTCAGAAGACATGAAGACGGTCATGAAGAAGAATCCTATTAGTTCTCGTGTTTGGTCCAGTGGTGATAAGGAATGGCGAGAGGGAACATGAAGACACTCATGAAGAAGAATCCCGTTAGTTAGATTGCGAATCGACCCATGCAATCGATGAAAAAGACCGTGAACCAGTAGGCGAGAACAGTACTGAATATTGCGATAAGGGTTTGGGCTTACTCCACCCGGTAAACCTCACTAATGGCACTCATTGTGTTCGCGAGCGGGATCCACCCGGTACCACTTAAGACCTCTTTTTGGAAGAGGTTGTATGTGTAGAAAGCGATATACCCGTGACACTCATTTTTATTTCCAAACATATATACCCGTGGCAAAGTGTAAAAGTTGTGTTTAACAAATTTTAAAAGTTGATAAAATTTAAATGGTCCAACCCGCGAAGTTCGCGGGTGATAACCTAGTCTTTTATATAAAGATTGCCTCATCCATATATAAAATAATATTCGTTTATACATAAAACGAATTAAATCCATTTATCATTTGTGATTGAAAATCCTTTTCTAAATGGATAATAATGTGTTAGATTAGGCAATTAACTTGCTCTATGAATTTCTAATTCGAATTGCCTCTTGTCCCACGAAACTGGATGAATCAAAAGGGAACCCGAAGTTCACTTATCTTCGCCTAACAGCCCGCTAACTACCACCAGTCAACAAAACCCAAGTTTCCTTACAAAGGCAGCCTCCTCTTGGACCAAAATAATCCAATAACTAGCTCACTAGAATTCTTTGGATCATTAAGCTTGTTCAAGACAGTCTCAAACTTATTAAAATCTAAACTTACTTATTAAACCCTTACTCAATACAAAATCAAATTAAAACTAACCTAGCATTGACGAGTTCATGGTTTGCAGAGGATATGATTCTTGAAATCACCTTGATGAATTTGAACCAACTTGATGATCCATTAACAACTAAACAAGTGTCGTCAACTTTCGATTTTATCTTGCAAGTTAAATACACCAAGAAACAAAAAATGTTTCTTATTCTTTCGTTTAACCGCCAACAAAACCAAAAGTTTTAACAAGTAAAGTTATCCAAAATTTTGGTTGGTTTTTGTGTTGAACAGTATCAAGAATATTTAAACCACATAAAACAACCTTCAAGATTTTGATACATATGACACTTGACTTCTTTTCTTTTCCTTGGTCAAATATAGATAGGCTATTAATCTAAGCATTGCTTCAGAGCCAAAATTATTCATGGAGTTGGTACAAACAGAAACTAAGTTAAATGCATCAGGTGATAACATTGGACCAGCAAGATTTTGATAAGTTAATTGCAACGAAAGCTTCTTGAAGACCCACCCCATACGATCAGCAAAGAAACGAAGTTCTTTTTCGGTTATATGTCAGTATTGGATCAGATCGAAGGAGTGCAAAAGGTTTACTACAACCTTTCCTCCTCTTTACCTTCGAAAACCGCCATACAGATTATACCTACCCGAATCAACCCAAATACTGAACCAAGTAAACCAAACCTAAGTTCCGGTTGCGGAAATGACGAGGAATGCCACCCGGGCCGGGTGGCCGGCGGCGAACTGTTGCGGTGGTCAACAATATCACTTATCGGACAATGGTACTTGGTCTAACGACTTCCTCTTATCGATTTTCTGTTCGAAACAGTAATCACACAAAGTAAACCGAACCTACTTAGTTTCTTGTCGGTTGCCTACTGTCGAGGAATCACCCAAACAAAATAATTTGAGTTTTTTTTTTTTATTGCTACAGTCGAGACAACCAATCACCATAAATGAAACCACCGATCAGATTGTAAACTCACTTTCGTCTCAGTTGGACACCGTAAATCATGAGCAAGAATACGATCCTTCTATCGAAACCGTATCGGACAACGAATCAAAACCCTCTCTGTTGTAGAAATTGCGTCTGTGTTTTATTGTTACAATTGGACAACAAAGCACACAAACATCTCTGTTCTCTTATTGATTTCAGAATTCCATGAAGTCAAATAGTTTGTTCTTTTCGATTGGATACCGCAATCGCGACCCAAGAACACCATACAAATCTTCCTTGTTTCTGTTGCAAATCCACAATAACCCAAATTCAATTGTAAGTTGCAATTTAAAAGAAACAAATTTGTACTGATAAACCACTCCGTGAATCATGATTTGTAGGCAAATGAAGTCATCGAATTCGTTGAATAGAACCGAACAGAGATCATCTTCAACGAAATGCAAACAGAGATAACACGAATCATGTTGCTAATCACCAAAACAACCCATGATTCTTCTGTTGCTATTGCACCTCCAAATCGAATATCCGATTCCGTCGAACACCAAACAGTTTGATCGAACACACCAGATCAGATTATACCCCAGAACCGTCACCCCATCAAACAATAAACTGAAAACAGAGACCCGACTCTAATTGTTGATTGTATTTAACGCAAACAAAATCTTATCTAGATGTAATCAAAACAGCAAATCGAGATTATATGTATAAATGTTTGATCTTTGTTGGAACTCACACGATTTGCAAAGCCGAATAGGGACCGAGTATAAAACTGAAACAACTTGGATTCTCTTGGAATCGTGAAACACTTTCAGATCAAACATTTGATGGTACACTCAAAGATTTGATCGGATAAGACCAAGAGTCGTCAAGAACGAATATGATTTTTGATGAGAAGACCAAATCCCGTACCCTTTCTGTTCATAATATTCGACCAAAGAAAACCGTTTTTTCTTTTCCTTGTGATAGTGTGCGTCCCCCCACCAATCCTATGGATTTCTTGTTTTGAAACAAAACACCCCAAAACCCATGGATCCATTATCAGTGGCCCACTCATTATCAAAGGTTTCAATAAAACAAACATATATCATTTTAAGCCCAACACATAAAATTGATAACATGTGTATGATCAGGCCCATCAAATATATATATGTTACATTTAATTGAAATAGAAACCGACTAAACCTTATTAAAACGAGCATGCACTCCCGCATCTCCTAACTCGTTTAATATTTAATAAGATTAACTTGGTCGACAAGTTAATCCAATATCACCAAAATCTGTTGATAACACTAAAATTACCAACAACAACGAACTTAACCTCCTCTAATTTAAGATTTTGAAAAATGTATTTGCAACTCATCAATATAAAACAAATATGTGTGACAAAAACAAGTCTTATCTTTAAGTCAATTCCAAAATCAAGTTTTTTTAACCTGCTAGACGTCCAAAACTAGTGAAAATACCCGCACTATACAACGGGTTTCGTTCTGTATCGGTTTGATTCGATTGAAAATATCACATGCATGCATGAGAACTTGAGTCGCTCACATGGTATTGATGTCGAAAAAATTCGAAAGTTCACAACATTTTTATATGGGCACGCCTAAAATATATTAATCTATCAATGATGAATAAGATCAATGATCTTTGTATAAAAAATATAATTATTTATATGTAAAATTAAATATTATATATTTATATACACACATATATAGGATCACGCTAAAATGAGAACCACCTCGAGTTGTAAGAACCGCGAGAACTACACCGTACGGGGGGAGGTGGACCAAATTTTTTTTTTCATAAACGTAGATACATGTATTATAAGCACATTTGTAAAAAAAAAATTCAAAAAAAAAAAGTTTTTGAGCACCTCAAGTGTGCATTTACGGGTACCGTAAATTTTCCGACCAGATTTACGGGTCCCGTAAACACAAACTTGTGGCGCTCAAAACTACATACACGACATTTTTTTTTTTGAATTTTTTTTTTACAAATGGTGTTTTTATACATGCATCTACGTCTATGAAAAAAAATTTGGTCCACCGTGCCCCCTACGGTGTAGTTCTCACGGTTCTTACAACTCGAGGTGGTTCTCATTTTAGCATTCCCCCACATATATATATATATATCAAACAATTTTAAAAATAGTATGATAAAAAAATACTATATGAAATTGTGATGTAAGTGATTTTAAAAGTTGTTATACAATATAATTAGAGGGAAAGAAATATTAAGAAAAGAAAAACACTCGTAAAATTAAATTATATATATTATTAAGCCCATTAAGTGTAACCTACTCGTAAATGAACCTCCACCGTTGGATTTGGTTGAAATTAAATCTCAGCCACTTAAACTCACTAAAATAACCGCGCGTGTGGCGGTTGAGGGAAGTTCTTGATAGTTTTGGTAGCTCCATTTTTCGCTGCCCATGATCTCCACAACTCTTGCCCATGATCTCCACCATTCTAGCATTCTACAAACCTGGGTAGTGGGGTTTTCAGTTGAAGATTCCTCCTATATATTATACATACTTACGCCTTAAACAATCAGTCATCATATTCAAGCATTGGTGAACAACTTTGAAGCAGTAAACATCCATTTATGGTTACATCAATTTCCTTACATGTTTTCTTGAAATCCGATTGATTATATGACACAACTTTTTCTCGTATATAACTTTTGTTTGTTGTATCTGGAAATGTTCGGCTGCCTTCTCTAGAGTATTTTGTTTTACATGTTATGTACGCAAGAGTTTGAGTGTCATTAGAGTTTTTATGATTCTAGATAGTTATTATTGTTGAGTTTATCATATAAAGATTTCCAATTTGCATTTATTTTGTCTTATATGTGATGTGTGCCACATCGACCATCTCCAAGACCCACGTCCAACTTTATTCACATGCATATTACCATTTTACTTATTTCTTAATTAGTTATTTTATAGTGGAGTAGTGGGTAGTTTTGCAGTTTATTTCCATCTGTTGTTTCCTAAGGCTATAAAGCCATATGCATTTGTTTCTAAAAGATTAGGAATGAAAAATATGAATTGAGTCTCTTCTAAAAATCTTCAAGTTCTTTCAAGCTTCTTATCTATTTTCTTTGGATCAATTGGTTAACGATTTGGTTCGTAACAATATGCAGGTAGTAAATGGTATGAAAAACCATAAAACTATAAAAGTCATACAAGAGCTATGATAACTAATGGCTTTATTCAAATATTTGAATTTTAGGTTGTGAGTTGAAGAAGAAGCAAGATGCCCATGCACAAGTTCTTTGACAAAAACAAAGGAATGATGTAGTAGCGAAAAAACTTCATGATGAAATTCATAAAATCAAAACACAAAAGGTCCTTTTTTTCTACTCTAAATCTTTCTAAGCAACACTTTTAACATAACTTTGTAACTAAATCCATTTGGTACTTCCTTTGCGAGTGCGGATATGTAGGTTGAATTACAACAAAAATAAAGCAAGATTATCAGCAGTTTAGATTATGGAATGCCTCACAGGAAAAAGAAGTACTTCAGGCATAGATATGTCACTGGTATAAGTAAAGTAAGGTATGAGTTACTGGTTGTTCTTGCACTTGTGACATTCATGGGAGTTTATGCTAATGCTTTAATATTTTTTTTCCTTTGGTTTTAGGGTCCATCAAGGTCACCTAAAGATGGTTCTTTTTACAGAAGGGTACCAAAATCAAGTGCAATTGAGGTGACTGTTTTCGGTAGTACACCATGTGTTTGTCAGGTTGAACTATGCATAGTAAGTTTGAACTCTATTGTACGATATTTTTGCTAATTGTGTTTTGAGCTTTTTCTGAATTATGTTTTTAACTGTGGCTGTTACTCATGAAACCTTTGAATGTCTAGCAGTGATGTAGAGGTTTATTGGCCCGTTGCCATGCTGATGTTAAGGAGATCCGAGTAAGATTTTTTTTTCAATTCCCTGTTTTTCTTTTTTTGAAAACCCTTATATGGTAAAGTGTTTTACAAACTATATGTAAACTTTTTCAACTGACATGCTTAGGGTGAGCGTTTCACGGTTCAGACCCGCCAGAACCGTGGATCCAACCCGAAAAAAACCGTTGGACAGCCGTATGTAGTATAAGGGTTGGTTATCTAATCACTAAAGTTTCCTCAGTTCCCAGTAAATCAACTGATATATTTGACATGCCCGGTGAAGCAACTAAATATGCTAAGGGGAATAAAAAGTTTTCTGTTACTAGGATCTCAAAGGCCAAATCAATAAATTTTGATTTCTGATTATCATGAGGAATTGCTCGGGTTTGTTGAATCCACGTCTTCTTATTTTTTGGTCTATAAATTATGACTATTTGATGGATTCTAACAAAATTAGCTACATAAAGGTTTTCAGATGTATTAACTTTTACTTTACGTCTTCATTCAAGACAATTCTTTGGCAGGACATAATTATTAGGGGGGAGGGTATCGTTGCGGTGAGTTTGATCGGGGAGGGGGGTTGCCGAGCGGGGAAGGGGTGCCAGTCTTCAATCGTGGAGCGGGGAATGGTTAAATCGGTGACTACTCACCGTTACGGGAAGAGGAGGGAAGGAGGAGAGAGGGGGCTTTAATGGTGGGTCCCAACCCCTTTCAACCAATCACAATTTTTTTTTTTAAATTCTTTACCACTCTCCAGGTGTTTGAACCATTGCCAGTGATTGAGTGCAAAATGAGGAGTGGAATGGGGACATGACATGGCATGATATTATTGGCTAAAGAATAACTCAAACACCCTAAAGTGATTGCATGACTCCCTCCACCCTTATTCGGTACATGTGTGATCTTAAATAAAGTACCCTTTTGTTTCCCTGTTTAAAGTATGTCCATAATAGTATAAGATCAACATACTTATTTCCATATTGATCCGTTAGCCTTTGCATGTGTATGTGCATTAGAATCCTGAGTGCAACATGTTCTGGCAGAACACACCTTTTGTTCCGGTATCTGGTATCTGGGCATTAGAATGCGTTAATATGTTCCGGTACATTGGGCATAAGAATGTGTTAATATTTTTCATCTTGCACGAACTATTTGTTTTATTTTTTTGCGTATTATTCCTCCTTTCGTCTTTATTATGTTAAATTTTGTTTAAAGGATCTGGTTTGAGTGTGCATTCTGTTATTATAGATGAATGGACAATATCGACAACATGGAAATCCTCAAGATCTTGCTTAGTCCCAAGGATAGACCCGCTGCCACTTGTGTAAGGTTAGAAATAAATTGGTATTCCTCTAGACTGTTGTTCTCTTTAATGATCTTGTGTATCATATCCATGGCGGGCCCTGAGGGTGGGCGGGGAGGACCACCGGCCAGGGCACGATATTCTAAAAAAAATTCTGATATGTATATGTAATAAAATAAATTAATAGGGTATACTCATACAAACACCAACGTATGCCCACTTACAAAACTATTTTTATGGTTTATATTAGTTATTAGCCCATTGACATTAGATTTAGACCTTTAGTGAGCCCAATACTCAATTTCGTTAAGGTCTAAGGGCACATTTTTTCGAGCTCGAACAGGGTAAATAAATTCTCAGGGCCGGCCTGATCATATCCAAGGCATTTGCAGTTCCACGACTTTTTAGTACGTTCGCTTTTGATATAGTATCTCCAAGACGCAATTTTACTCTTTCAAGAAAGTCTCACGTTCTATGGGATATTGTGAGAAGGATATCCCCTTGGTTTCTTTTCAATCACTGTCTAATCATCTTGAATTTGACCAAAAAGTTCACATTTTCAGGGTATTATGGACTATGAAGAATGTGGGAAAAGAGGTGGTTACATCGAGGTGAATGGTTTCAGTCCTGAGGTTAGGGAACAAATTTACAACGTGGCATCTATTAATTTGTGTTGGAGTATCTGGATTGTTAGAGGCAAACAATTTGATGATGTCGAATTGTCGATAAGGATGTTTTGATTCTTCCTGTGTTTGGAGCTGCAGTAAACGGATGTTGACTTTGAGTAGCAAGCAAATACAAAATAGTTGATAAATGCCTTTGGGTGTTGAAGGTAGCTTCTCTATTGTGTAGGATTGAGATGTGGTTGACGTATGTTGCATATGGTTATTACAAGTTAAATATCTTTTGTAATTACTTTATTTATACGTTAATAAAAACTTCTTTCCTATCTGTTTCCTTTTGACTTTATAAGTTTACTATTTTTTGTGTGCTATGTTAGGTTTTTTAAATGCCTTGATCAATTTTCATTACGTTGAAACATTTAACACATTTTGCTTTTTTTTTTTTTAAATAATGTATTTGTTTATAAGCAAACAAAAAAACAGATGTCATGACATTAAAATGCCTGACCATCGGACTCGTATAAATTTAATTTGCTTTGTGTATTTATTTGGATGTTTTAGTAGTCAATGGAGTAAGTTTAAAAAATTACTTAAAGACGAAACGAGTGAAAAGTTATCCAAGGCGTAGTATACTTAATATTATTAAGGTCACTATAGTATGCTTCTCATAGTGAAAGCTCATGTTTCATTTCTATGGTTTACAACTGATAGCCTAGCCTGATAGGTTCATTCATATTGTTACTATATAATACATCAACGTAACCCGTCCACTGGACGGGTATTAAACTAGTTATATATTGATCAAACGGTTTACATAATTTAGTATGATAATAATATTATATTAATGAAATAGTCAAGGGAAATAATAAAAAAACAAAGAGCGAAACTTATATATTTATCAAACGCTTTACAGAATTTAGTATGATAATATTATATTGATGTAAAAGTGAAGGAAAATACATTAAAGAAAAGCAAAGAATGAAAAGGACAAAGTAGATGGTGTAAAGCTTAAAAGGAAAAAAGATCTCTCCAAGTGTTCCAATCATATATAGTCACTCTACATCAATCTTGCAATTGTAATATGGGTCTACATATTTACACACCTTATTGCCTATTTGGACACCCTTCAAGACGCCTCGTATAGACCTATACGAGGCGTATAGCCTTTTTCAATTTCCAAGAGAATCTCTGATTATGTCACATTTTGTCTTATTTGCCTCGTATACGCCTCGTATAGGCCTATACTGGGCGTCTAGGGAAAAAAGACCATTTAGCCCCTGATTTAGGCCTATACTGAGGGTAAATTGGTCTTTTTTGCCTCTCTTATATGCATAGTATAGGCCTATACTAGGCGTATATAAGGGGTTTTTTTTTTTTTTTTTTTTTTTTTTTAACAAACATTTTAACAATATTAATCGTTTTAGCAAAACTTTTATACAAAAACAAGTTTTTTTATTTTAAATAATTAATATTAGGACCCCTCGTTGGTTTTTTTTTTTTTTTTTGAGTTGAAAAATGTATGTTTTGGTAGGGTAATTTGATTGTTTTTGGAGGGTGATGTTTTTTGAGTTAAAAAATGGGTGTTTTGGTGGGGTAATTTGAGTTGTTTTTTTTAAAAAACTTTTATTGTTTTTGTATAAAAGTTTGCTAAAACGATTAATATTGTATAAAATATTTGTTAAAAAAAAAAAAAAAAAAAAAAAAAAAAAAAAACCCTTCAAGACGCCCAGTATAGGGCTATACTGGGGCTATACGAAGGGTCCAAAAGACCATTAAACCCCTGAATTGCCCCCAGTATAGGCCTAATTCAGGGCTATAATGGTCTTTTGGACCCCTCGTATACGCCCAGTATAGCCCTATACTGGGCGTCTATTATTATTTTTTTTGTTTTCTTTTTTTTTAATATTTAAAAAGAAAAAACAAAAAAAATAAAAATAGACGCCCAGTATAGGGCTATATTGGGGCTATACGAAGGGTCCAAAAGACCATTAAACCCCTGAATTGCCCCCAGTATAGGTCTAATTCAGGGGTATAATGGTCTTTTGGTCCACATAGACACCCAGTATAGCCCTATACTGGGCGTCTTGAAGGGTTTTTTTTTTGTTTTCTCTTTTTAAATATCAATAACACTAATATTAACTATAAAAAACTCATATTAATTATAATAACACTAATATTAATTATAAAAAAACTCATATTAATTATAAAAAACTCATATTAATTATAATAACACTCATATTAATTATAATAACACTAATATTAATTATAAAAAACTCATATTAATTATAATAACACTAATATTAATTATAAAAAAACTCATATTAATATCAATAACACTAATATTAATTATAAAAAACTCATATTAATTATAATAACACTAATATTAATTATACGATGCCTATACGAGACTTATACTATACTATACGATACAACACGATAGGCTTATACAAGACCTATACGAGACTTATACTACACTATACTATACGATACGATGCGATACAACACGATACTATAGGATACGATACCACATCCATAGGCCCATACAATGCCTATACGAGATTTATACTACATTATACGATACGATACGATACGATACGATATGATACGATACAATACAATACGATAGGTCCCATATAGGTCTCGTATAGGTCCCATATAGGTCTATACGAGAGCTATACGAGACTTATACTATACTATACGATACGATACAACACGATAGGCTTATACAAGACCTATACGAGACTTATACTACACTATACTATACTTTACGATACGATATGATACGATACAATACAATACGATATTAGACTATTGGATAAGATACAACACTCGTATAGGACTATAGGTGTGGTTTAGGTCCCGTTACAAGACCTATATGGGACCTATACTAGACTTATACTATACACTATACGATACGATACAACGCCCGTATACGTCGATAGGCCTATACAAGACCTATAAGGGACCTATACTACACTATATGATACGATAGTATCGTATTGTATCGTATAGTATGGTATCGTATTGTATCGTATAGTGTATAGTATAAGTCTCGTATAGGTCCCATATAGGTCTATACGAGAGCTATACGAGACTTATACTATACTATACGATACGATACAACACGATAGGCTTATACAAGACCTATACGAGACTTATACTACACTATACTATACTATACTATACTATACTATACGATACGATATGATACGATACAATACAATACGATATTAGACTATTGGATAAGATACAACACTCGTATAGGACTATAGGTGTGGTTTAGGTCCCGTTTAGGCCTATAGGCTTATACAAGACCTATATGGGACCTATACTAGACTTATACTATACACCATTTTTTTACTCAAAAAACATCACCCTCAAAAAACAATCAAATTACCCTACCAAAACATCTATTTTTCAACTAAAAAAAACCAACGAGGGGTCCTAATATTAATTATTTAAAATAAAAAAACTTGTTTTTGTATAAAAGTTTGCTAAAACGATTAATATTGTATAAAATGTTTGTTAAAAAAAAAAAAAAAAAAAAAAAAAACCCTTCAAGACGCCCAGTATAGGCCTATACGAGGCATATAAGGGGCAAAGGGTCACATATGAGGCCTATACGAAGGGTCCTATACGCCCAGTATAGGCCTATACGAGGCGTCTTGAAGGGGTCAAACCAGAAGTGACATGAGTCAGGCACTGATTTTGATGTAACCCTATACGCCTCGTATAGGCCTATACGAGGCCTATACGAGGCAAAGGGTGTCTAAATATGCAGATAAGGTGTCCAAATAGATTGAGCCTTGTAATATACATAACAGTCAAATTCTCCAAACATGGGGACGTGCATACATTTCTTTAGGATACATACACAAATCTCAATCAACATAAATGTTAACACCCTTCAAATACATTGATAAAATATGCATTTATAGTTCACATCGAATTACCACCACCAAAACCTTTAGTTTACTTTTGATTAACAGAAAATAATAATATTCTCAAAGTCCCAACTTATAACTTTTATAAATTCCCTAAAATAACTTCGGCGAAACCACCTAAGAGTTCGGTGTCCTTTAACCATCCACGGTTCAAACTTCCGGTAATATATAATTTATCAAATCCTTTGAATGCAAATTATCTCTATATGAAGAGTAAATTGCAGTTTTACCCCCTGTGGTTAGGGGGCATTGGCAGGTCTACACCCCCTAAGGAAGTAATTGCAGTTTTACCCCCCACTGTTTTGGGTTATGTCGCACGTTTACCCCCCTGACCATTTCAACGTTAGATGTCACCGTTAACTGTTAATGGTCAAGGGGCAATTAGGTAATTTGGCTTTCCTGTTGACCTGCAACCTCAATTAATCAACCATTCACCACATTGAAACCCTGAAGTTAACCTAAGTCGAAATTGAAGACCTCCGCACAGGCGAAACCAGCCATTCTTCAACAGATACAGCAGATTTGAAGTCTGTTACGAGCATGGATGTTCGAATGTGGAAGATACGAGCTGAAGATCAGTATTTCGAACCGGGTGAATTGTACCGTAAGTGACATGCAAGTTCAAAGGGTCTGAATTTGGTAAGATGTTAACTTTTTTCGGTATTAATTTGTTGTTGATGTGTGTTTACAGGAGAAACCCAATCTCAATTTACCATTAAATTTCACCATGGAGGTAATTTTGTAGAAAACCCAAATAGGAAATACTTTGGTGGGAAGATGAGCTACATTGATCATGTAGATTTTAGAGTGTTGAATGTTGAAGTTTTACAGGAAATGGTTAAGAAATTAGGATACAATGATGGTTTGTTTTTCTGTGTTCATTACAAGGAACCGTATTGTTCGTTGGATTTTGGTCTTAGGACATTAAAATGTGATGTTGACTTAGAGCCTATCTTCGATCATGTGCGTCAAGGAGTCCACACCATAGACATGTATGTTGAACACCGGATGTCAACAATATTGGAAAATACAAGTGAAGGTCCTGTAGGGGCATGTAAAGCAATTGTTCCAGCATCATTTACAATAAATAATCAGGATTATAGTATGAATGAAGATGAAGAAGAGAGTAAAGGAAGTGATGAAGAAGAGAGTAAAGGTAGTGATCCTGATTATGATCCTGATTATGAGTATGTTGAAGAAGATAATTTGGTTTATGAAATAGAGGTGGATATGCAGAGGTTCAGGGCTAATGTTGATTTTACTAGGGAAGAGTTGGATGGTTCAGGTGATGAGGATCATGATGATGACAGAACTTATGAAGGTCATGAGCCTGTTGACTTGGAGGATTTTGAAAGTGGATCGGATGACAATTCAACCCTTAGAGATAAGGTTGCTAGGAAGATAAGGAGGAGAAACAAGAGTGCTTCAAAAGGTCCAAATGATCTGCCATTCTACATTGGTCAGCTTATTGATGACAAGAAAAAGATGAATCGGATGGTGAAAGATTATGCTCTTAAGGCAAGGAGGGATGTTTTTATTCAAAAAAATGAATTGTTAAGGTATAGGGTAGTATGTTTTGGAAGCAATCCACCACTACTTGGTCATGTAAAAAATAAAGGAGAAGAGGGGCAAAGTAGTAAATGCACCAAAGTAGGGCAAAAATATAAGCACCTCAAAAGGCATACCAAGCCTACATGTCCTTGGGCAGTTCACATCTCAAGGAACACAGACAAGGACCGGTGGTGTGTGAAGACCATTCATAATCAACACAATTGTTTGAAAACAAGGGCCGTTTCTTTGTACACAATGAGTTCGATTGCCAAAGAGATCCAACCTATGATTGAAACCAATCCAGACATGCCAATTCAAGCAATCCAATGTCAACTGCTTCGGAAGCATCAACTTGAAGTATCACTACATAAGGTATTCAGAGCTAAGAGGATAGCAACTACAAAGATCTATGGTGATTACCAAGAACAGTATGGTCTGCTAAGGTCATACTGTGATGAACTTCTAAAAGCCAACCCAGGTAGTACAATTAAAATTGATGTGGAGCCATGTGGGAACCCAGGTACTCCTACAAGGCAGTTTCGAAGGGTTTATTTTGGTTTTGCCTCTATGATGAGAGGATTTAAGATGATTGGGAGACCATTGCTGGGTGTGGATGGTTGTTTCATGAAAGGTCCATTTCCAGGACAGATCTTGAGTGCTGTTGGTATTGATGGGAACAATAGCATATACCCAGTTTGTTATGCCCTTGTTGAGGCAGAAACAACAC
The DNA here is from genome assembly GCA_030545235.1 of Helianthus tuberosus. Taxonomy (NCBI): domain Eukaryota; kingdom Viridiplantae; phylum Streptophyta; class Magnoliopsida; order Asterales; family Asteraceae; genus Helianthus; species Helianthus tuberosus. The sequence continues at coordinate 28,189,283 of CM060437.1, read as the reverse complement.
AAACCTGGAAATGGTTTTTGCAACTCTTGAGAGATGACCTAGAGTGTACGGCAGACTCTTGTTTCACCTTCATCAGTGACAGACAAAAGGTAATATGTTCTTAATTGCTAATTAAAACCTTGCAAAATAGTGTCATTAATTTCATTTTGTATCACAGGGTCTGATTCCTGCTATGCTAGCCGTTTTCCCTAATGCTGAGCACAGATTTTGTTTGAGGCACATTCATGAGAATACGAAATCCAAGTGGCGTGGAGATGTTTACAAGAATTTGCTTTGGTCAGCCGGAAGGAAGACATCTATTCCATACTTTAACCAAGCTATGGAAGAAATTAAGACAACCGAACGAGCCATGTATGACTGGCTGAATGAGATCCCATTCACCGCTTGGTCAAGAGCATATTTTTCTGGAAGAGCTAAATATGATATGTTGCTGAACAACATATGTGAGGTTTTTAACAGACAAATCGTAGGAGCAAGGGACAAGCCGATTATCACATGCCTAGAATTCATTCGGGAGTACATGACCAAGAGGATAGTGAATGTCAAGAAATTACAAGCAAAGTGTATGGGGCCACTGACTCCTCATGCCACTGAGGTCTTCGATCAGATCAAGAAACAGGCTGCTGAAATGTCTGTTTTAATGGTTGATTCGGACAAGTATCAAGTCACAGGTCCGAGATCACAGTGTGTTGTGAATGTTAAACATAAAACATGTGCATGCAGGAAGTGGGATTTGACCGGGATGCCTTGCAAACATGCAGTTGCAGCCATATGGGATATGGCAAGGAATAGCATTGCTGCTGGCATACCAGAAGAGTGGGTGGATGAAGTGTATTGGTTGTCAACATGGAAGAAAGTTTATTGCAATGTCATAGAGCTAATCAACGGGCCGGAGATGTGGACTCCTTCAGGGTGTCCAACAACACTCATCCCACCTAAGCATCATACACAAGTTGGAAGGCCAAAGAAGAAAAGAAAGAAGGCATATGGTGAAAAAGAACTTGAGAAAGAGTTCGACAAAGGAGGTAAAATGACCAGAAAGGGTAGTAGCATCAGGTGTGGTAAATGTGGGAATATGGGTCACAATGTCAGGAGCTGCAAAGGACAAGGGGCTGAACAATCCATTGCTTCACAGGAATCACACACTGCCACTCAAGGTGCACCAGTTTACAATGTTATGTTTATATTAAAATGACCATTTTGGTCAATTGCAGCAGGTTTGACTTGTTTATAAGGTCAAAATAACCATATTATACATTAGCAGCAGGTTTGACTTGTTTATAAGGTCAAAATAACCATATTATACATTAGCAGCAGGTTTGACTTGTTTATAAGGTCAACATAACCATATTATACATTTGCAGCAGGTTTGACTTGTTTATAAGGTCAACATAACCATATTATACATTTGCAGCAGGTTTTGAGTTCATTATAAATGGCATGGTACATTTGCAGCAGGTTTGACTTGTTTATAAGGTCAACATAACCATATTATACATTTGCAGCAGGTTTTGACCATATCATCCATTTGCAGCCTATATCAATTTGCAGCAGTTTTGGATAATTGGTTTGCAACATGTTTGGATAATTGGTACAAGTACCATGTGCCCCATTTTGGTACAACTAAGAGGCGGAAAGTGATTCGATTACATTACATTGCAACATTTAGTACAAATAAGATGTCCAACATACAAACTTAAAACCAAACAAAATCTAGCCTATTTCCAGTGACAATCATCCAAACAAGACCAATCCGAATCAGAACCATGCTCCCCTTCATATGGGTCAAAGTACGAATCATCATCTTCATCCCAATATGTGTAATCCCATGCATGTTCAAGCACTTCAGGGTCATAATCCTTTGTCGGATCTCCGAATAACTTTTCATAATCTGTTTCTTGCTCCATGTAACGTCTGAGTATCTCAGACTCTTGATCCTCAAAGTAGACATAACTGTCTGGTTGTTCGGCTGCAACGACGTCTTCATCCTTACCAACCTCTTTGTCTTCATCCTTACCAACATCTGTGTGTTCATCCTTACCAACAACTTTCTCATTCTCAACATCCTTACCTACAGAATTACAAGAAGGCTACCAACACAAACATATAAGAAGGCTAACAACACAAACATATAATAACAACTTGAAAAAGACCATTGCATCAAAAAGTATAGAACTCAAAAGTATAATTACAAGCAGTCAAGATACACAACCAAATCCAATTTGTCAACATTATACTACTTAACCAAAAACAGTAGAACAATCAACACCCAAGTAATCACAAAGTACATCTTCAGTTTCAACACATCTCCATTCTTGTACCGACCCAACTGTTCTTTGCAGTTAGCCAATTCAATGATTAAACCAGGCATTACCTCTCCACAAACCGGGCATCCCTGTTCTTCACCTTTGTCAGCCCATCTTAGGAATCCACATCCTCCAACCTATTATCGGACATCATAAGCAACACTATCCAACAAAGTTAAGATTCAATAAGCATAAAACAGAAGAAACTTACACATCGAATATACCAACGACCAGGATTAGCTGTTGATGCTGATTGTTTCACCACTGTTTTCGCACCACATGGACATATGATGTCTGATTGTTGACTCTTGCCCTTGAATCGAAGCACAGACGACGAAGATGAAGGCATTTTCAAGGCAGTGATGAGAGGGCAGAGAATTGAGGGATTGAGGGCTTGAGGTCGATTGAAGAGCAATTGTAGAACAAGAATTAGGGCTTATTAATGGAGAAGATGAAGGGTAGTTTGGACATTTCAACCTCACTAACGGTAACATCTAACGTTGAAATGGTCAGGGGGGTAAACGTGCGACATAACCCCAAACAGTGGGGGGTAAAACTGCAATTACTTCCTTAGGGGGGGTAGACCTGTCAATGCCCCCTAACCACAGGGGGTAAAATTGCAATTTACTCCTATATGAATTAAGAGAAAAGAGCCCCTCACTTGTGACCTAGTGTTAGGAAACTTGAGTTTTTCAAACAGAGACTCAAGTTCAATTTCCACTTGTGTCATATTGAGGTGGATATTGGCCAATAATGATGACAAATCCACTGAGGGGGGTTCGATCCTGAGCCGCACCCCGGTTTTCATCCGGTTGTTACTTCAGCGAGACATCTCGTGTGGAGGCAGTACGTTTTCCGGGGAAACGCCATAACCAAGTCTGACCAACCCAGCGCGGACCGGTTAAGATAACGTAGTTTGGACAGATCTTAGCTATAAGGCCGCCGTTTAGACGGTGTAACATTGGATCACTAAAAAAAAAGTCACCATTCAAAAAGAAATTAAGAGAAGAGAGGAATAGTGACTTTTTTCATCATACTCTATTTCTTCATTTAGTGTAAATTTTCAATTGTAATCCATGTAGTTTAATCATTGTGTTATTTTTCTTTTACTTTAACCAAATTATTTTTCTACCCCAAATAGTTTTTTTAACGAACACATTATCTTTTCTTTTTCTTTGCTATAAAGAATGTGGCGAAGGTTTTTTTTTTAGTTTAGTTTTTTAGAGAACGCCCGATACTATTTTGAACATATTTTTTGAACTTTTTTTTTGCTATAACAAGTGCACCGAAACCGACCGAGTTTCTATCATTTTCTTTTTTCGTTTACCTTTATTATATACTATATTGTTTTACCTTTTCTTATTATTTTGATGTTCAAAACCGAGTTACGACGCCAATGGCATAACACATTTAGATATCATATTATTTAATTTTAAGAATTTATTTATCGGTTGTCATAGTGTACTATACGTTAAGAATTTCAACCACATTCCTGCGCAACGCGCGGATAACTACGATCCTAGTTAATGTAATATTAAAAGAAGTTGGCAATTGTTTTTGCGTTTGTACTAAATTGATTGTAGAAGAAGTAATTAACACACGCTTATAAATGTAAAACTAAAGGGAGTTAATATTCATACACCTCTACTTTCTATCTCTATGTATTTTTTTTGAATGGTGACTTTCTTTTTGAGTGACCTAATGTCATACTGCCGAAACGGCGGCCCTAGCCAAGATCTGCCCAGACTACGTTGTCTTAACCGGGCCCGCGATAGGTTGGTCAGACTTGGTTACGACGTTCCCCCGGAACCCGTACTGCCTCCACACGAGATGCCTCGCTGAAGTAACAACTGGATGAAAACCGGGGTGCGGCTCAAGATCGAACCCCCCTCGGTGAGTTTTTCACCATCATTGTCCAATATCCACTCCAGTATGACACAAGTGGGAATTGAACTTGAGTCTCCATTGGAAAACCCAAGCCTCCTACTACTAGGCCACAAGTGGGAGGATATCTGTATGTATACATATATAAAGAAAGATAGAGTGTAAAAGGGTTTTGAGAATAGTAATACCAAAATAAAATTCTATATTGTCGAATACCCAAGTCCCGTCTGGCGTTAAATGGATCTTCGCTGACGTCAAGATGTTCCGTTCCTTGAAGCTACAAAAGAAAAAACCGTTAGCCTCGTCACGGAGGGCCCCGGGGGGGGGGGGGGGGGGATCCGTGACCAAGCTCCGGCGTGAGAATAAGTAAACTTGCCGGAGAGTGAGAGGAGCTTCTTCCGATGAGTATAATCATCGGAATATTTCCTCTTTGGTGTGAATCTAGTAAATACGTGTGTGTGTATTGAATACGTGGGAATATTGGTCGGAATTAATGAGAAGAGAGTAAATGAGGGAATATTAAATGTGATACCTCCAATCTGCCTTATGACCATTCTCTTTAGCTCTTATATAACCCTTGGCCCTTATTCCTTATGCGAGATATTTTATCAAAGTGATCCAACGGATTCTTCAAGCTTTCGAGGGGTGCAGACACGTGTCTGAACCCTAACGGTGTGATAGCATCCTAATTTAATGCTCTGGCCGGAGAAGTACGATTCCCAGCCGAGATCCTCTGCTTATCAAACATTAAATGAGACCTGCCACCTCTGATCATGGTTTCCCGCTCATTCTAAACGAAGGGAACCTTAATAGGCAAGGCAACTTATTATTTGGGCTTGTTTGTGGTTGGGCCTACATGAGGGTAGCCCAAAGCGGGTAAAATGGGACTTCCCATTGGCCCGTCGTCAAGTCATCTTTAGTCCCTGGTTCTGAGACCCGAGGCTCATGATCCGGGGCTGATTCATAACTGTTCAGGAGGGAGTTTAATTTTCTTAAACCGTGAGTGCAGGCCCACCTTTGGTCGGTAATTGGTCATCACCTTTTATTGCTAGGCCCATCATTTCTTCCGTAGACTAGTGGCGGGGGCTTATCCCCTTAAATGCACGTGTCTCCTTATTTGAATTTCGAAAGGAAAACTGATTTGACGGTTACTCGCTCTGTCAGTTTTCTTCTCTTTTAAACACCCCCTTATTCTTCTCGAACCCTCATTCCATTTTCGTTTTCGTCTTCCGTTTCTTACCTTCTTCATCTTTTTCCGATGAGTCGCTCCGGCCGATCTGTGATCAAATCTGTCTTGACGATGAAGGACTTAAAGTCTTTCGTCAAGGCATATAGCATCCCTGAACAGTTTTCCCCCTCCTTGCCAGGTCCCAACAAACCGGCAGTATTTACGCCGGATAGGATCCCCATCTATATCTTGGCCTTCTCCTCTTGTGGAGTCAGATATCCTCTTTCCGCTTTCAAGGTTGCTCTGCTCGTCATTTTGGGGTTCACTTTTCTCAGTTGCACCCCTTAGGGTTGATGAGAGTGGTGCATTTCGAGTTGTCCTGCGCTGCCATTTCCGGTGAACCTTCCATTCCCTTATTTTGTATGTTTTACAAACTGATTTCCGATGGAGATTGGTTCACATTTGCTAAGAGACAGAACAACGTGTCACAACCCTGTTACTCCTTTATGTCGACTTCCACTTACCCGAAGGATTGGAAAAGTAGGTTTATTTTTGTCTCCGCTGCTATGATGCCAGGATCCCTTTCGCCTAGGGATGTTGATGCCCCCATTGAGGATGCCGTTCCCACACTATCGGCCAATGAGACTGTTCAATGGAAACACATGTGGGAGAACCCTACCAGGGCTTTCACTTTTTCTGAAGGTATTTTAGCCATGGGAGGGTTGAGTCCTTCCTACCCTGTTCGTCCCAAGTCTTTCTTCGGTAAAAAAGGTATCTTTTTGTCTTGGATTTCCCTTTGTTTGTTTTTGTTTTTTGGTATTTGTGTAGTCATCTTTAGTGTCTTTTTCTCACAGAGTTGACTTTATGGAGGCTGCTTCAGGGAGACTCTAAAGATGTGAAGTTTGTGGTTGATATTGAAGTTGTTCCGGGGCTGAACCGGAGTGGGGTAGTGCAAATTACCGGGGGGTCTGCCCAGGCGGGGGGCTCCGTTGCTGCAGAGGGGGGTGAAGACACTTCCTCTGATGGGGAGGAGAGTTCCCCTGATCCTGCCCCTGTTGATCAGAGCGATGATGAAGATTTGGAAGTACGTTTAGTCCCTAAAAGGAAAGCTACAAGTCCTCAACCAGCCCCCATTCCTCGTGATATCCGGCAAAGGCTCCGGAGTGCCAGCGGTCAGAAACTCCCCCCTCCTTCGAAGGCTGCTTCCGAACTTCCCCCCGTTGGGGTCAAGGGTTCTTTGTCCAAACACCTGAGGTCCTCAAGCCTTGTGAGTGCACCTTTGTTGGTGAGTTCTTTTTTCCTTCTTGTCTGTTCTGTCTCATTTCTGTTTTATTTCTGATGTTTCTCTTGATGCAGGGGAGTTCTCGTGATCCCATAGAGATCCCCACTGGTCCCTCCTCTTCCCGTGCTCGGGACAAAACCCCGGAAGTAGGCCTGGCTCGCTTTACCTCAGCCTTTGAACTCTCACCTCTTCATGCCACGGGAACCAGCAAACCCACTGATCCTGAGGGTTTTACCCATCAGTCCCCTTTGGCTCCTTTGTTTGCTGATGCCATCCCCTTTACCTCTGTCCCTAAATGGAAGGTGACTCAGTCCTCGGTGATAGGGACTCCTGAGGCTGCCAGGGACTTCCTGAGTCATGCTGTTCCTCCTTCCCATAAATTCGTAAATTCCGCTTTGAGGGATGATCTTTTCGAGGATCAATATAGCATGTCTCTTTGTGAAGCTTTTTTCAGGGGTGCTGGCATGCTGCAGTGAATTGACGATTTGAGGAGGACTAATGAGGGTCTCAAGGGTGAGCTTAAAACCTCCCAGTCTGTTGTTGCCGGACTCAGGTGTCAAGTGGTCGAAGCTGAGAGAAAGTTGCAGGAGGAGAAGGTATGTAATCCTTCCTTCCTCCCCCCCCCCCCTTTTTTTTTGTAAACTGACCTTTTGTCCAGGGGGCTGGAGCCATGCTAGAGAAGAAGGAGCGAGCCTGGGAGCAGGAGATGGCGGTGCTGATGGGGGAGAAAGAAGAGTTGGCTGTTGAGTTGAAGTATTTGAAGGAAGTTGGCTCTGTTTCCCAGGAGCTGCTTAACACCATGTATGCGGACTATGGGATAACCTCTGATGACAATCAGCGGTTGGCAAGGGAAAAGCATTGGCTAATTACTGAAGGTTTTGGAACCTTCCTTGCCGCTGTTGCCCAGTCGGAGGATTTTAAGAGTGGTTTAGAGGAGATATATAGGGCTTATCGGGATGTTGGCTACCAGGCCGGTCTGAAGGATGGTTATGCTTATTCTGCTCAGGGTCTAGGCAGGAAAGAGACTCCGCTGTACAACTCTAAGGCTAAGAAGAAATTATCCAAGTTAGATGAGGAGTTTGGAAGCAAGACCCCTGTTATCCTGAGGAAGATCCTGGAACATCCCTTGATATCAATAGACGAACTAAAAGCCCTGTTCTCCTCTGCAGGTCCCTCTTCTCCGCCATCCTTGTCCGGGGGTGCACCCCAGTAATTCCTGAACATTCGCTTTTCTTCGATATGGTTGTAACTTAACTAACTACCTTTCTTGGGATACTTTTGAACTTTTTTGTGTTTGGACGATTTTGGGACCTTTGTGTGGGGGTCCCCCTTAGTAGTTAATTATGCAACTTGTGATCCTGTGTTGTTGCCCTGTTGTTTGCATGCCTTTTGTTGTGTTTGTTGCTTTTGCAGGGGCTTTTGCTTAGGATCAAGGCGATGTTTTTCCCGGGGGTCTTTGGATCATTTTACAAAGAGTTGAGCTTTAGTTCCTTCAGTTGAACTTGTTGTGCTTTGTTGTTTTGTATCTTGGCCAAAGTTTTGAGGCCTTTCTTTGTACATTTGTTTTGTAAATGGATGGAACATTATTTCCTTTTGTAGTTTAGTTTACAAAGGTACATTGTGTTTGTGGTTTGTTTGGTAAACATGGATTGTCTGTTCGAGGCCAATCACTGGACAAGTTTATAATGTAGGATTATGTTTGTTATGTGCTTTTTTGTCCGTTTCCTTTGGGTTAGCTAGACCCTTATTTGCCCCACGGCCGGGCTTTTGGCATGTTTGAGATGCCTTATACACGTGTGTTTGCCTGTTAATTAGGTTTTATGGTGTTCCTGGGCACGTCTGCCTAGGTGTAATGCCCATTGTTTTGTCAAAAGAGGACATGTTGATTGTCCGTTTTTCATCTACTTCTTGGGGATTTATACTTCCCAGCATAAATTGTTACAAAAGATCTGTCTTTGGGGGAACCCCAGATTAATAGTTAAATGCTACAAAAGTGGCTCTTGGCTGTTTTCCTTGGGGGCAGACCCCTCACACATAATATTTCCTAAGCTGCATGAGATTCCAGGTCCTGGGGACCTCCTTGCCTTCGAGTGTTTCCAATTTGCAACTTCCTTTGCCGTTAGCCCATATGACTCGGTAGGGTCCCTCCCAGTTGGGGCCTAGCTTTCCGGTGCTTTCCTGCAGGCTGGATTCATTTGCTCTTAGGACTAGGTCCCCGGGGACGAGGTTGAGCTTTTTCATCCTGGCGTTGTAATAGCTTTCCAGCTGCCTCTTGTATTTGGCCTCCCTGACTGCTGCTATTTCTCTTCTTTCTTCCAAGAGATTCAAGTTCGTCCTGAGGTCTTGCTCATTTTCCTCCTCCCGGAGCCTCATTCGGGCAGTTGGGGATCCTATCTCAGCTGGGATGACAGCTTCCGTCCGGTAGGTTAGGCTGAAAGGAGTCTCCCCATTGCAACCTTTAGGAGTGGTCCTGTATGCCCATAACGCGAATGGTGGTTCTTCCAGCCATCCCTTTTGTTTCCTCCCGAGTCTCCCCTTCATTCCCTTGATGACGCTTTGGTTGGCTCTCTCTACCAATCCATTACTTTGGGCGTAGGTGACGGAGGTGAACACTTGTTGAATGTGCATCTGCTCGCACCATGGCTTAAAAGGTCTTCCAGCAAATTGGACGCCATTATCGCTCACCAGCTCCTTTGGGACCCCATATCTGCAGATGATGTTGTCTAATACGAACCGCCTCATCTGTTCTCCAGTTATTTTTGCCAAGGGCTTAGCCTCGATCCACTTGGTAAAATAATCGATGGCCACTACCACATACTTGACCCCTCCTGGACCCTCCGGGAATGGCCCGATTATGTCGATAGCCCACTTTTGGAAGGGCCAGGACGTTGAGACTGGTATCATGGGGTGTTTGTGCTGGTGGGTCATTGGTGCATGTACCTGGTAGTTATCACACCTTTTGATCTCCTCGGATGCTGTTTCATACATTCGTGGCCAATAGAACCCCGCATTCATTGCCCTTTTCACTATCGTCCTTGGCCCCGAATGCATTCCATAAATTCCTTCATGCATCTCCCTAATCACATACTCAGCTTTGTCCATATCAACACATTTCAGGGATGGGCCCAGATATGATCTTCGATACAATTCCCCATCAATCAGCTCATACTGTAGGGCCCTAACCCTTACCTTTCTGGCTGCCCATTCTCCTTCAGGCAATGTCCCATCCCTGAGGAACTTTATGGTCGGTGTCATCCATGTTTCCTGCCCAGTCTCGATTGCGGTTACCTCCTTCATGTTGAGGGAGGGGGCGGCCAGAACTTCTACTTTGACTTCTCTTGCCAGGTGGTCGAATGCCACTGAGGCCAATTTACTGAGGGCATCAGACTTTCTGTTCCTTCCTCGATGGATGTATTCTAATTTGAAACTTTTGAATGCCTTGGCTGTTTCCTTTACTTTCGCCACGTACTGAGCCATGATGTTGTCTTTGGCTTCATACTCTCCTTGGTACTGTTTTACTACCAGTTGTGAATCAGTGCTAGCTTCCACGTGCCTTGCTTTCATTTTTTGTGCCAGCCTCATTCCTGCCAAGAGGGCCTCATACTCTGCAGTGTTGTTGGTGTTCTCGAAGTCTAGTCTTATGGCGTATGTCAGCTCAATCCCTTCGGGGCTTATCAGTGTGATGCCTGCCCCGCTCCCTTCTTCACTAGAGGCCCCGTCGGTGAGTAATTTCCACGCAGCCTCGTCCTCCTTTTCTTTTTCTGCTTTCTCCAAGGCTTCCCATTTTAAAAGTTCCTTCTCTTCATCCTCAGGGACTTCTGCTAAAAAGTTGGCCAGTATCTGCCCCTTCACGGCCGTCCTGGGCTTAAACTCCAGAGAATGTTCCCCCAGCTCCACAACCCATTTAGCCAACCGTCCCGACAGCTCCGGCCTCCTGAGTACCTTTTGGAGAGGTTGATCAGTCATCAGGGTAACCTTGTGCCCTTGGAAGTACCTCCTGAGTCTCCGGGATGCGAAAACAAGGGCTAATGCCAGCTTTTCCCGGGGCATGTAGCGTTCCTCGGGGCCTTTAAGTGTTCTGCTGATGAAATATATGGGGATCTGCTTCCCTTCCCGTTCTACCATCATGACTGCCCTTATGGTTGTCTTTGATGCGGACAAGTATAGGAGCAGGAGTTCCCCAGGCACTGGGGTGGCTAATGTTGGGAGCTTGCAGATGTAAGCTTTCATTTCTTGGAAGGCAGCCTCCGCTTCTGGGGTCCATTTGAACTTGTTCGTTTGGAGGCAGTCCTTCAACACCTTCATGAAGGGGAGGGTCCTGTCGGCTACCTTTGATAAGAAACAGTTTAATGCTATCAATCTCCCGTTCAGTTGTTGAATGTCTTTCAGGGACCTGGGGGATCGCATTTCAGCCACAACTTGAGTTTTTTCCGGGTTAGCTTTGATTCCTCCTTTAGTGACTACTACCCCCAGAAAACTCCCCTCCTCTACCCCAAAACAGCATTTTCCAGGGTTTAACTTCATATTCACATCTTGTATAGTGTTGAGGGTCTCAGCTATATCATCTATCATGGCCATCTCCGTCAAACTTTTGATAACAATGTCATCAACGTACACTTCCAGGTTCCTTCCCCGTTGTTCTCTGAACAGGGTGTTCATGAATCTCTGATATGTGGCCCCAGGATTTTTAAGACCGAAGGGCATCTTGGTATAACAAAATGTCCCTTCGTCTGTGATGAAGGCGGTTTTCTCTTCGTCCTCTATTGACATTTGGATCTGATGGTATCCCTTGTAGGCATCCAGGAAGCATTTCAGGGGGTACTGAGACAAAGAGTCTACCTGGACGTCTATTTCTGGGAGGGGATAACAGTCCTTAGGACATGCTTTGTTTAGATCTTGGAAGTCGATGCACATCCTCCATCCCCCATCTTTCTTCTGAACCATGACTGGATTGGCGATCCAGGACGGATACTTCACTTCTCTGACTATTCCTGCCCTGAGCAGTTTTCTGGTTTCCTCACAAGCAGCTCTTCTTTTGTTGGGTCCCATGCTTCGCTTTTCTGCCTTACCGGTTTTGCCCATGTGTAAGTGTTGAGCCGGTGTTCGGTTAAGCTCCTGGGGATCCCTGCCATGTCTCCATGTTGGAATGCAAACACATCTATGTTGAGGAGAAGCAGCTCCTTCAGAGCACTCTTGCATTTGTCACTTAAGTGACTTCCTACTTTGATCGTTTGTTCTGGGAACCTGTCGCAAAGGACCCACTCTTCTACTCCCTTTTTCCGGGGCTTCTCGGATGCTTCACCTTCGGATATGGAAGAAATTACTTCATAAGCAGATTTTACCCAAGCCAAGCCCTTCGGCGTCTGGAACCCTAAGGCTCCGTGTGGGGTGGATGCTTGTGCTTGTAAATCTCCAATCCCAGTTCTTCCCAAGATTACGTTGTATTTTGAGGGTGCTCGGACAACTGTGAAAGTTAGGTTTATGGTTCGAACTCGATCTCCTACCCCAACTGTGAATGGGAGTCTGATCTTTCCCAAGGGGTGTGACACACTGTTGTTGAATCCTACTAGAGGGATGGAATCCTCCTCAAGCCTGTCTCTTACATCCCTGTCGAATCTGAGGAAACAGTGCTCGTATATAACTTCTACCCCGGATCCCCCATCCACGTGTATCCTGGCCACCTTGTGGCCAGCTATTATGGCCGAGATGTTTAGTGGGAGCCGCTGCACCTCACTTTCTTCCAGGTGTGGCATTAAAATGGGAGCTTTCATGCAGTCCGGGGAGCCCAGGATTCTGGCCTTTACACTTCTGGTGGTATCAAATTCATTCCTCCTTCTAATCATATCTACATCTGCCCTCCCAGGCTCCCTTGCATCCTTCCATCTGCGATCCCCCCCTCCTTCCTTAATTTCCTTAACCAAATGGGCCAGTCTTCCCGTTTTCACTGCGGCTTCTATTTCCCTCTTTAAGTACATGCAATCATCAGTTTTATGGCCAAATCCTTTGTGAAAGTCACAGTATTCGCTTGGTTGTGCCTTCGGCCCGGGTTTTATGGGTGGTGGCCTCGGGAAGGAGCTCTTCACCCTCTCAGTGGCCAATATTTCGCTTGGGGTCTTGGTGAGAGGGGTGAAGTTATCAAGGTAGGGGGATGAGCCTCTCCCCCGACGTCTAAATGGGGAGTATGAGGGTCTTGCCCTATCATGCAACATTCTATCAAAAGCAGGTTTTCTGGAATAAGGTGTACCTTTATCGAGGGGTTTTGCGACTGGGGTGACCCTTCGGGGTAGGGTGTCTGTCTCCTTAGCCTTGCTAACTGTGTCCTTGCCTCTGACAAAGGCTCTGACCCTGTCCATGAGGTTGTCAAATGAGTGTGGGAACTCTTCCCCCAGTTTCTCACATAGCTGTGCATGCTTCAATCCGTTTATGAAATCGCTGATCTTCATGACTTCCGGGACGTCTTTGATATTCATGCTCTCATTGACAAACCTTTCCATCTACTGGTCTATCCGCTCGTTGTCCCTATGCCTTATGTGTAGGATCTCGTTAGGGTTCTTGACCACTTTTCTTTGCTGACCGAAGTTTCTCAGGAACTTTTCACTTAGTTCTTCGTAGCTGTCGAATCCCTCCAGGAGGGAGGCTATCGAACAAGAGTCGGGCCCCCTCCGTCAAGGTTTGTACAAACATATGGCACCAGACCGGCATGGGCCACCGTCCCAGTTGCCCCGCACCCCTGAAATCATGGAGATGATCTTCGGGATCTCTTGTCCCATCATATCGGTCGAAGTTTGGGGGTAGCTTCGTCTTAGGGGGTATTGGTGCTTCTGCTATCCTCTGGGTGAATTTTGAGACTTCAGCTAAGTCCCGTGGGAGGTAGGGTTGATCTAGGCCGCCGTTGCTTGGATTTTCTTTTCCTTTTCTTTTCCTTTTGGTTTCTTTCCCGTAATGAGGTCCTCCCTTTCTTCCGAGGACATTTGTCTAAGGGCTGTCATGAACGTTTCTAGTGGGTCGCTTCCACTGCCCTTGTTTTGAGGGTCTGCCTTTTCTTGATTAGAGGGTGTATCAAACGATAGTTTGGCCTTGATACTGTCGAGTTTCTCTTGTCTTTCTAGGTCCTTGAGACACTTTTTCAGTTTCTCTCTGTGCATGGCCACGAAGTCCGGGGTGATGGTCTCTTCTTTTTCCAGCAATTCTGCCTGATTCTCATTCTCTTCCTCATGGGTTGTATCTTCCACCGTAACTTTGTCATGATCATTCTGCACTGTCTGAATGACCTGTGAACGGGGTGTGGTGTCCATTTTGCCTTTCCTAAAATGGGTTATCTGTGACGTCGGAGTTTTAGTGTGGAGACACCGGCCAGGCTGATGTCCCACGGATGGCGCCAATGTCGAATACCCAAGTCCCGTCTGGCGTTAAATGGATCTTCGCTGACGTCAAGATGTTCCGTTCCTTGAAGCTACAAAAGAATAATCCGTTAGCCTCGTCATGGAGGGCCCCCGGGGGGGATCCGTGACCAAGCTCCGGCGTGAGAATAAGTAAACTTGCCGGAGAGTGAGAGGAGCTTCTTCCGATGAGTATAATCACCGGAATATTTCCTCTTTGGTGTGAATCTAGTAAATACGTGTGTGTGTATTGAATATGTGGGAATATTGGTCGGAATTAATGAGAAGAGAGTAAATGAGGGAATATTAAATGTGATACCTCCGATCTGCCTTATGACCATTCTCTTTAGCTCTTATATAACCCTTGGCCCTTATTCCTTATGCGAGATATTTTATCAAAGTGATCCGACGGATTCTGCAAGCTTTCGAGGGGTGCAGACACGTGTCTGACCCCTAACGGTGTGATAGCATCCTTATTTAATGCTCTGGCCGGAGAAGTACGATTCCCAGCCGAGATCCTCTGCTTATCAAACATTAAATGAGACCTGCCACCTCTGATCATGGTTTCCCGCTCATTCTAAACGAAGGGAACCTTAATGGGCAAGGCAACTTATTATTTGGGCTTGTTTGTGGTTGGGCCTGCATGAGCCCAAAGCGGGTAAAATGGGACTTCCCATTGGCCCGTCGTCATATATGAACCCTATAGTTAAGATATTTAGTTCGCCACTTATTCATATTTTCATTTAATAAAATAATTAAGATTAGCAAAAACAAAACTATACACTTTAAGTTTATTCGGTAAATTATACACTTTAAATTTACTCCGGTTAAAGCATATACCTTGGTATCAAACTCTGTATGCATATACCGTGTGAAAGAGTTGTTTGTGGAACGTTTTAGTCGTGCATTGTGAAATGTTAAGATGTCTATTAAAAAAATATAATCGTAATTAATTTTAGAGTAAAATGCACGGATAGTCCCTGTGGTTTTGCAAAGTTTCACCTATAGTCCCCAGATTTTGGAAATTACACTCCTAGTCCCTGTGGTTTAACAGTTTGTTACTCGGATAGTCCCTGGAGTGGATGACGGTTAGTTTTCTCTATTAAGTGGATGTGAAATGACAAATTTACCCTTCATCTTCTCCATAAACACACACTCTGACTCTCTCTGTCTCTATCTCTCTCTCTCAAGAAAAGCCCCACCACCTACCGTCACCAGCACCACCACTGCCACCACCACCTGCCACCACCCACCACCTACCCCACACCACCACCACCTGATGCAACACGACAAGCATCAACCAGCGAGCTACAATTCCCAATTCCCAAATTCAAGCCCTAATTCCTTTGATCCACAAATAAATCATATTTCAGCGAATGATCTTGTGAATTACATTGGGGGTTTTAATCTGAGTACAGAAACGAACAAGATGCATCAAAAAAATGATTACCGAAAATGAATAGAATATACCGTTGAAGCATCTAATCGATGAAAGATTGGGGGTGTTTGCAGAGGAGAATTGGTATTGTTCAGTACGAAAGATTCTAAACAGGCTTCCAACATCACCCCCATCTTCATCTTTCGCCACCATAGTCGCTCTCTTCACTGTTCATGATGAACTCTTAACCAAAACGACCAGAACTGCATGTTTGTGGCTGAAAAAAGGTGCGTAGACTCGAACCCAACTCGAACCACCAGTATCCACCACCTGTCGGACTTTAACACGCCATCAAACACCACCACAGCACCGCCGCCCTCATCATCACTACAACATCGCCTCCCACGACATCACCACGCCTCCCGTCGCTGCCACCAGACACACCTAACGCCTCCCTTCTTAGCAGTTACACACCACCCACCACCTAACACCACCACCCCGTCTCCGTTCCACCTGTTGAGTCCACCCCTGCCATTGCCTTTTCTTGAGAGAGAGAGATAGAGATAGACTGGTGTTTATATATGCGTGTGTGATTTTTTTATATTTTAATAAAAGCAAAGGGTAAATAAGTAATTTCGGATAGAGTTAACAGAGAAAACTAACCGTCATCCACTCCAGGGACTATCCGAGTAACAAACTGTTAAACCACAGGGACTAGGAGTGTAATTTCCAAAATCTGGGGACTGTAGGTGAAACTTTGCAAAACCACAGGGACTATCCGTGCATTTTACTCTTAATTTTATTTTGTTATTTAGTGTAACCTGAAGATGTATTTCAAATTTTGTGAGAATTTGATATATGATTAGTTGAAAATAATAAAATAATAATAATAGATGATTATTAAATGCAGAGTAAAATATTATAACAACATTTAATATTCTAATTCTCATGTGGAGACTTTCAAGTTACAAATTCAACGTTTATAACAACATTTCAAATTCCAATTCTTGTGCAGAAACTTTCAATTTCCAAATACAACTTTTCAGTTTCATCTCAAAGCCATAAACCACTACCACCGCTAAAGCCAAAACCTCGCACGCACAACCGCCAATCGATTATTTCTTCGACGATATAGACGGATACGAAGACTACAACCTATCCTCTCGTCTTCGACCGTTCAAACACATTATATATCTATACAAAATAAAACCAAAACGGTACTACGTGATTACATCTCGCACATTGAAATCATCCCATCTCTCCTATATAAATTTTTTAATTTTGTTCGCCCTTTAATCCATAGGTACGTGTTCGCCTTTATAAGTTCCATTGTCTTCTTAACCGACATGTTGACACCATTGAAATCTTTTAGGTACGTGTTCGCCTTTATAATTTCCACTGTCTTCTTAACCGACATGTTGACACCATTGAAATCTTTTTCATTTCAAACTTTCCATAATTGCCATAATGTTGCCATAAGTACCATACCAATGAGTTTCATCCAATTTTTTGACCCTTTTTGGTTGTCCAGCAGATTAAGAATGTCTCTGCAAGTGTCTATATTTGGGCTAGAAGGTAGTTTGAGCCACCCAAATATAGCCAACCATACAAATTTCGAATAAACACATGACAGCAAAATATGGTTTGTTGTTTCCTCATTATAGATCTAAAATCTTGAATCTTAAAAATATATAAATAACCATACATACGCATGCGTACCTCATAACTTTTTGTAATTTGATTTACAAATACATTATAAATCCACAAAGATCTCATACCTCTGCACACACTAAAACATGGCATCCATCACCCAATGCATAGGAGAAGAAATCAACACAACAATCACCTAGCCGCCACACCGCCACCACAACACAACCACTGAATCACCGGCACTACATCATCATCACCGAACCGCCACCACCACAACCATTGTCGATTCGATCATCTCTTCTACTTCTCCATAACCGTCTCTACCGCTGCCCTACTACCACGCCACCGACGTACAAAAAACGTTGGTGTTTTGTGGCTTCCTTTCGTAACCGTTTAAAATTTCTGGCCGAAGATTTTGGATGTGGTGAGGGTTATATATGGTGTGAAACGGTGGCAAACGACGGGGAAATGGTGGTTGGGGAAGACACTGTTAAAAAGGAAAGGCTAAATTGGGGATCAGCGAGATCGATGATCTAATTGCATCATATCCCTCTATATTTTGATCCCAAATCTCTACAGAAACTGACAGCTAATTTACAACCAATGTTTTCAATCTTTCCGTAATTGTAAATGTCTATTTATTCCTTTCTCATTGTAATGAAATCAATCAAGTATCCAATCAATAAAAACCTCTCGAAAACATGGTATCAGAGCAGGATTGCTCATCATATACCTTTTGATCCCAGCCTTTCTTTTCCTCCCAAATCGAAAATCAATCTGAGCTGCCATGTCCGGAGACGGTAACCCAGGTTCCGATTTGTCGGTTCAACTTGCAAACCTGTTGAAAAACAGTGTCAACCAACAGCCCCAAAATCCCAAACTATCCGATAATCTCCAAATCAACCTCAAACTCAACAGTCAAAACTACGCGCTATGGACCCGAATGATCCGGGTCGCCATAGGCGGAAAATCAAAATCCTCGCTATCACACCTTACCAAAGATCCACCAGATCAAACAAGTGAGGAGTATGAACAGTGGGAACAAGAAGACCTAATTGTCTTCTCGTGGCTCATTCAAAACATCGAACCCGTTCTTGCCGGCAACCTAACCGAGTATCCCACCGCGAAAATGCTATGGGATGCCCTGGTGGTCACCTATAGCAGTGGGAAAGACAAATTACAAACCTTCAACCTCCATGTCAAAGCCAACGACATCAAACAAAATGAAAGTCCTCTTGAAGAGTTTTGGATCACGTTGCAAGGGGTGTGGAGAGAAATTGACAGGATCGACCCGAACCCCATGAAGTGTCCAGAAGACATCAAGACTTATTCTAAAATCAAGTCCGAACAAAAACTCTTTCAGTTTCTAAATGCCCTTGACCGGAGGTATGAACCCATTAAACGGGAAATACTCCGGATGGAACCGCTCCCTTCTGCGGAGGCGGCCTACACTGCTGTTCGTAAGGAAGCCGCTCACTAGAACATTCTGGGAGCATCTGTCAACGATTCACAGGGCATAGCGGCCGGATTAGTTGCCACCAAAATAGAAGGGTTTGGATTCGCGACCAAGGGAAACCGCCGGTACGAAGGGAAGAAGACGGGATCGATGATTAAGGAAGATAAAACTCACCTCAAGTGTGATCACTGTGGTATGACAAGGCACACCAAAGAACAATGCTTCCGACTCGTCGGTTATCCCGATTGGTGGGCGGACGGCCAGAAAAAGGGTGCCAAGAACTCTGGATCAGAAAAAGGGAAAGCATCTGTTGTCACCAAAGGGAAAGAAAACTCCGATGATGTTGACCGGAAAAATCCCACCGGGTTTGGGGGGATGGCGGCGGCTGTTACTTCTCCTAAGGGAGAAGATGACTTCTACGTGGAAACAGGTAAAGGGGGTGAGAGACCACATGTCTTGAAACCCCCATCTTATTTAAATAATATCCACACTGGCCCCACATCTTTGGTTTATTTTATAAAAGAAAACTTTAAGTATTGTAAAAAGGAATCTATGTGTGGTGGTGGGATGGCAAACATGGCTCAAAATTCCAGTAAACAGCCAGAATAGTCATGGATTTTTTATTGTGGGGCAACGGATACCATGACTTATGATTTATCAGATTTTGCCACACCAACCAAGCCAACAAAATCATGTATGCACATGGCAAATGGAGAGAAAAAGAGTGTAAAAAGTGGGGGTACTATTGAAATTTCACCTACACTTAAACTTTCAAATTGTCTCTATGTACCCACCCTATCACACAAACTCCTATCAATAAGTCATGTAACAAAGGAGTTGAAATGCTCGGTTCTTATGCAACCTACTTTTTGTATCTTACAGGATATCAGGACGGGAGCGATCAATGGGCATGGCACTGAAAGACAAGGGTTGTACTACGTGGATGAGGTAACTCCGAATGGTGTTGTAATGCTCTCTCATGGAACGGCAGAACAAGAAGCATGGCTATGGAATCGAAGACTGGGGCATCCATCTACGATTATTTGCATGTTTTATTTCCTAAGTTATTCCCTTCCAATTGTAAGTCTCAATGCGAAACTTGTGTGTTAGCCAAGAGTCATCGAAAAACTTTCAAACCTAATAATACTAGGGTTGACTCACCTTTTTCATTAATTCACTCAGATGTGTGGGGCCCTGCCCCAATTGTTGGGGGTCAGAATTTTCGGTATTTTGTTATATTCGTGGATGATTGCACACGAATGACATGGGTGTACTTACTAAAAAATAAATCTAAAGTTCTTGATAAATTTATCATTTTCTACACCATGATCAAGTCCCAATTTCAGAAAAACATTCAGGTGTTTAGATCCGATAATGGAGGAGAATTTGCCAACTCCGAAATGAAGTTTTTTTTCCAAAACAAAGGGATAATCCATCAAACCACCTGTCCCCACACCCCAGAACAAAATGGTGTGGCGGAACAGAAAAATCGTATTCTATTAGAAATAACTCGTGCCCTTCTAATAGAGTCACGAGTTCCAAAGTCTTTTTGGCCCGAAGCTCTTAATACTGCTGCGTATCTTGTCAACCGGCTTCCCACTCAAATACTAAAATCTAAAACCCCATTGCAAGTCCTTACAGAATTCACAAACCCTCCACCCGTCCTTACACTTGAACCACGAATCTTTGGGTGCACCGTTTTTGTTCACATCCCAAAATCACACAGAACTAAAATCGACCCATGTGCTGAAAAATGTGTCTTTGTTGGTTATGGAATAACTCAAAATGGATACCGGTGCTATAACCCAAAAACCAGGCACATGTACACCACTATGAATTGTGATTGGCTCGAAACCGAGTATTATTATGCCCCTCAACATAGTGGTCAGGGGGAGAGGGAATGCCTTGACACACTGAGTTGGTTGAGATATGTTGCATCGGGAGAAGTGAGTCACCCTAAGGAGGTTCACCTACCCACACAACCTGAAGTCCAAGACAGTGCCACTCCCCAAACCGCTCCCAACCTGATACCCGAGGTAAGTAATACTCACTCTGCTACTCCCGATCATGTTGAAACTAACACTTCAGGGCAAGGGGAGAATGTACAGGAACAAGAGATGTTCGTCACTAAAGAAGATATCTCAACAGAGCAGAATAAACATGTGGAAGAGAACTCTCCCACACATGAAGAAACATCAGAGAGATATGTTCTACCACCAAGAGCAAATCAAGGAGTCCTTCCGAAAAGATACTCCCCAGAAAAAGAATCCAGAGGAAGTAGGTATCCAGTGACTAACATAGCCAGAGGAAACCTATCCGAGGAAGCTAAAGCTTTTACAGCATCTATGTACTCTGATGAGATTCCTGCCACTACAGAACAAGCCTTAAAGTCAGAACCATGGAGGAAAGCAATGAATGAAGAAATGAAGGCCCTCACAAAAAATAACACATGGGAAAGACGTGTCTTGCCTCCCGGGAAGAAAGCTGTCGGGTGTCGGTGGGTGTTTTAAATTAAATACAAGCCTGATGGTACCATCGAAAGATATAAAGCGAGGCTGGTAGCAAAGGGCTATACACAAACATACGGAATTAATTACTCTGAAACCTTTTCTCCAGTTGCAAAAATGAATACAGTCAGAATTCTTTATTCTGTAGCTACAAATAAAGGATGGCCCCTGCATCAGTTTGATGTGAAGAATGCTTTCTTACATGGAGAATTAAAAGAGGAAGTCTATATGGAAGCTCCACGTGGATTCACAGACGAATTTGGGGAAAGGGAAGTATGTCTTCTAAAGAAATCCCTCTATGGTTTGAAACAATCTCCCAGAGAGTGGTTTGGGAAATTCACCTTAGCCATGAAAAACTATGGGTTCACACAAAGTAATTCGGATCATAGACTATTTCTCAAAAAAAGAGGCGGTCTTACAACCTGTCTAATAATTTATGTGGATGATATGATCATTACAGGGGATGACAAAGAAGAAATATCCCAACTAAGGAAGAACTTGTTCACAGAATTTGAGATGAAAGACCTAGGGAGACTCAAATATTTCCTTGGGATTGAAGTTTTAAGGTCAAAACATGGGATCTTTATGTGCCAGAAAAAGTATGTTCTTGATCTGTTAGCAGAAACTGGCATGGTTGATTGCAAACCAGCAGACACTCCGATGATTGTGAACCAGAAGTTGTACATGGAGGAAAGAGCAGATCTAGCTGACAAAGGAAGATACCAACGAATCGTGGGCAAACTGATTTACTTATCACACACACGACCCGATATAGCGTATGCTGTGGGAGTAGTCAGTCACTTCATGCATCAACCCCAAAACGATCACATGGAAGCAGTCTTGAGAATTATAAGGTATCTCAAGGGAATGACAGGGCATGGAATCTTGTTCAAACCAAACGAACACCTCGAAACTCAATTATACACCGATGCAGATTGGGCTGGGGATAAAGGTGACCGAAGATCCACATCAGGTTACTTTACTCTGGTTGGTGGAAATCTTGTCACTTGGAGAAATAAGAAACAAAAAGTGGTTGCCCTTTCAAGTGCCGAAGCCGTGTTTCGAAGAATTGCGAGAGGCGTTACTGAAGTCCTTTGGATCAGAAGACTCTTAACAGAGATAGGGTACCCTCCACAAGAGACTAGCAAAATTTGGAGCGATAATGAAGCAGCTATTCAGATTTCAGAAAATCCGGTGCAACATGATAGAACGAAGCATATAGAAGTTGATCGACATTTTATCAAAGAAAAGATGGAAGCAGGGATCATCACTTTGCCGTTCGTTCGGTCAGAAGATGAACTCGTTGATATCTTAACAAAGGCTGTTAATGAAAGAAACCTTCACAAATGCCAAAGCAAGTTGAATTTTGGAGATCCCACCGTTCAACTTGAGGGGGAGTGTTAAAAAGGAAAGGCTAAATTGGGGATCAGCGAGATCGGTGATCTAATTACATCATATCCCTCTATATTTTGATCCCAAATCTCTACAGTAACTGACAGCTAATTTACAGCCAATGTTTTCAATCTTTTCGTAATTGTAAATGTCTATTTATTCCTTCCTCATTGTAATGAAATCAATCAAGTATTCAATCAATAAAAACCTCTCGAAAACAGACACATTGACGGTTGGATGTAAACGGTGGTTGGAGAAGACGCGACGGTTTGGATGTAAAGTCCGATTGTTTCTGGTGCGCCGGTTCGGATGAAAATGTAAAGTCAGATTGTTGTTCGTTTTTTCATTCATGTGAAGGTTTTTGTCAGAATTTTTTTAATGGGTTTTGTTCGGCGCGTCGGATTGGATGTCCGATTATTGTTCGGTGTGTCGGGTTATGTAAAGTCCGATTGTTGTTCGGTTTTTCATTCATGTGAAATTTTTTTATCGGTTTCTTTAATGTTTTGTATCTGATTTGAATGAAACGATGAAACGGTGCCTTTGTCATATAAAATTCGATGATAGCCCTACATTATTTTGTAAAGGGGAATGAAACGGTGCCTTTGCAAAAGACGGGATGCGATGATCCGTTAAAAGGAATGAAACGGTGCCTTTGCATATGTATGAATGAACCGGTGTCTTTTGTGAATGAGTGGATGCATTTTTTTAATGAAGGGTTGTGCCCTACGTTTTCACATATGTTTCTTCGGGTATCGGTTTGACGCCTTCGCCTCAATGCGCAGGTCATAAGTAAGACGGCCGGTTATGAAACATTGGTTTCATCCACTAAAAGTAACATTTCGTCATAATTTAGTAAAACTATAATAATGGACACATAAGTCGTGGAACATTCTTCAAAAGAAAAATCACATCGTATAAAACTTAATAAATTTCGCATCTTATATACTGATGCTAAAGACATTCTTAATCAACATCTCGCCGCAACGCGCGGGTTGCTTCATGTGGTAACCGAAACAAAACGTCGTCCCTTTTCTTACCGAAGCGAGTTCAACAATTATTCTTTTTAACCGACAGCAGTTGGTTTTTGTATAAATATATAATATGGCGGACTTGGCGGTCAATAACTGGGCCTCGGATGTTTACGCCCGGTTCGGTCAACTTTGACAAAATTTGGTCCGAAAAGCTTCCAACAAGTCTCTTGTTGGATCGGCGGAAGAATTTTCACGGTCTTACAATTTAGTTTTTGTGGTTTAGAAAAAAAAATCAAAAGCATAATTTTGTAATAAATTTATAAAGTAATAAAATTTGTTCATGTTGATAATATATACAAACACTTCATATTCTTGAAATGAAAAGAAAATGTTACAAGATCGGTTGTAAGTTTCAAACCATAAACTGAGTTGTAAACCGTTAAAACGTTATAACTGAATTGTGAATTCAACCGTATATATTTCAAACCGGCAAACTACTTTGTTCAGTTTGGATGATTCTTTCAGTTTTGATGGGTTGAACACCCTTAACTCACCATTCACAAATATAAAACAAAAGTATATAATCCGGGATGCAGTTAGTAGAACCCTTGACTTTGTTCTCGTGGGGGCGGGGCATTTCCGTTGTTTGAACCTCATGTTTGTGACATTATTTGATTTTGATTAAAAATTAATACATTGCTAAGAGCATTCACATCCCTTCATCTATTATATTTTTTATAAATACACAAAAGTCACTATAATCAATGGGGTGTGGGTTCGTTTACAAAGACAAAGTTTTTAAACACCTGGGGTTGCGAGAGGAAGATATTGGCTTCAAATCACACAGACGATAGGGATTAAAAGAAATTTGCCCTAAACAAACTAAATATTACTACATTTTCTCTCTCCTTTTTAATTAAATAATATTTTTTAAATCATTATCATTACATTTTCTCTCTCCACCACTCACAACCGTTTTCAAAAAATAAATAAATTGGGTGAACAGTGTCAACAAATATATCGATGAACAGTAATAATTTATTTCTTCTCTATCCATAACTACTTCGTATAATACGGAGAAATCACTCACAAATATATGGTAGAAGGGATGTGAATGCTCTTATAGAGTTATAGGTTACATTTCCTTAGGTCACTTCGGTTCCCTCCCAAGTTCAAGGTCATGTTCTAGTTGAATGCTCGAACAAAAGTTCAAATTGGTTAACTTCTGTACACCAAGTGTCGGCACCGATGATTGGTCATGAGCATGATCACCAAATGAGTGGTAGCTAGAATCTTGTCTCAGGTTTGTACGGAGCAAAGATGAATAATGTTTAAACAAAGGTCTAATGCAATAATCTTCACACGCACCAATGTGAGGGGGAGGTCTTGGGTTCAAATCACACAGACGACAGAGAATGGCCGATTCTTTGCTTGAACGATGAGATAGATGAAGAACCACTTTTCATGTAAGTCTCTAATGGCACGTAACTTGCAATATGAAGCCTATGACAAAATTGACATACATCTTTACTCTTCATGTTGTATTAGTCATACACTATTTAACATATATTGCCTACTAACAAGTATTGCCTCAACATAACAATAACAAACAACACAGGCTCTATAGATGTAGTCTTCTACAATGAAGCACTTAATGACATTGTCAAGATAAGTTGTCGTGACCAGTGGCGGACCCAGGAATTTTTCCATGGGGTTGCGAAACATTTTTAAAAATTTTAGGCCCCTAGGTACATCAGTAAAAAAATCAGTTGCATCGGGTCGGGTCGGGTCATGTAAGACAAAAGGACATCAAACTAAATTTATATATTTGGCAAACACGTCAAACTTTGTACAAACATAATTAAAACGTCGCCCTACGAGTTTTCATTTTTTGAAATCTATCCAAAACATCATCTAAAGCTACTTTCTTAAGCAAGTCTTTCTCTATATAACATACACAACTATCACTTAAACTCGCCCGACATGTTACTTGCCCCGTCATAGCCTTGGCCTCTAATCCTTTTCAAACTTAACCCATAACGTGCCAATATATCATCAATAGCCGTTTTGAGTGTTATTGCGCTTGTCTCTTGGACATGAACAAGCCCAATAAAACGCTCCTTAACAATCCCAACTTTATCAACAAAACGAATAACAACCGCCATTTGTTCTTTTTTTGATACATCACATGATTCATCTACTAATAAAGAAAAACATCATCACCAAGTTCTTCTAAAAGTTGTTTAATTACCTCTTGAGCATAACAATGTTTGATGTCCGCTTGAATTTTAGGACTTGTCATTTGGTTATTCGCGGGTGCATTCTCTAAGATAACATTAGCAAGCTCTTCATTCATTTCACCCATGAGTTCTAAAAGCTCTAAGAAATTCCCTTTATTTAATGAATCTTTTGATTCATCATGTCCACGAAACGCCAATCCGCCATTCAACAACCTTTTCCCAAGCAAAGTAGAAGCACTAAGTCTAAGTCGGTATTCACGTTTCTCCTTAGGGGTCCTATTGTCCCATTGTGTGTGTACCGCTTGATTTTCGTTAACAAATCGGCACTCATTTGGAAACATTTGTTGTGTAGACTATTAACTAAACCAACATGTTTTTAAGTGACGCGTGTACTGTCGCAACCCCTGATCCCTGATCCCCGGGAACGGGCGGACGCGATCACAGAGTTTTGGTGGTATCAGATTATTTAATCTTGCAGCGGAATTTACATCAGGACCGTAGTTAGGAAATGTTTATCAGAGTAAAACCACCTCATTTAATATTAATAATCACATGGGTAAAACCCAAGTTTCTTATTACAATACATTTATAGGGACAAACCCTATTTTATTACATTTTAAAACCTCGTTTATTTGGTAACTTTTATAGCCACATTTTCCCAAGCCTTCAGTGCTCTCCAGCTGGCTTTTTACTAATTGGCTGTCACATTGGGTTACCTGAAACGTGTTTTAAAAACATTTGTCAGTCGAAAATACTGGTGAGTGAATCCCAGTTTAATCAAGTTTAAATAAAAAAGTCACAGTGAACAGTATTGAGAGCGATCACATTGTTTATGTCTACACAATTACTCCATAGGTACTGTCAACCCAGACTTGTGGGTCATATTACCCATTGGCTAACTCATTGTCCAATGGTAACGTATTGTCATCCTCGACTTACTACTCACAGTGTAGTACATTTTGTATACAAAACCCCAACATACCGGCAGTAATTGAAGAACTACAAAGACTCAATCACTGCTAAATTTCATAGTAAAACATATAAGGTTTGGTAAAACTTTACCAAAAAGTTTAACAAAAAGAGGATAAACTCATATTGCTATCTTAGGCTTCTCGTAAGGGTTTCCTGGATATAATCTATAACTTATACAAATGTGCATTGGTTAGTATCATAACCCTTTGAAAATATTAATGATACCCTCCCCGAGACGGCATTCCAACAACTACGTCAGGCAGAACCACGACAGTTGTTACGGAACCCTAAATCAATCGGGCAGCGTAACTATTACGAAACTGGGGTTATAATACTTACAACGGAGCAGAACCTCGCTAATTAGGGGTATAATACCCGACTATAATGCTTATAACTTCAGAAATTCGTTTAGAAAGAAAGATGTGAGCGACGGAAAGTGAAACCCGATGGCCTTCTTATATAGTGCTGGTTTCTGGTCTCCACGCGGCCCGCGTAAAGCACAGGCCAGGGTTACGTGGCCCGCGTCAACCCTGGTCAACATATAGCTTAGCTGATTCGATGTGTAGGTCCGCCACGATGTCGACACGTGTCAGCACCGGATGTCTCCGCGTTTAATGATCTCTTGCGGCCCGCGTCAACTAACAAAGACTCTTACGCGGCCCGCTTTAACTAAAGAAATCAGCAGAGTCTGGTTCCAGCCTTGATACCGCCCGCGTAAAAGCATGGGGTGGGTCTACGCGGCCCGCCTTAGCTTAATATTATGTGTTTAATTTATTTTATAAATTATAACTTATTTCGGGCTCGGTTTTCACATACGGGTTGTAATATAAGACATATTAGGGTATTTTATAACATACTAAGGCGTCGAAAATATTTATGAGGGCGATGGTTTACCGAGGGTTGTTACATTCTCCCCACCTTATTTTAGAGCTCGTCCTCGAGATCTACTAGAATAAATGGGGATATTTCTTTTGTATTTCTGATTCAAGCTCCCATGTGTACTCAGGTCCTCTTTTGGAGTCCCACTTCACTTTGACTAGAACTAATCTCTTATGCTTGAGATTCTTGACTTTCCTGTCTTCAATTTATAGAGGCCTTTCTACAAACTTGAGTTGTTCATTTACCTCTATATCCTTAAGAGGTACTATTAGTGATTCACCAGCTAAACACTTTTTGAGATTAGATACATGAAATACATCATGTATTCCTGCCATTTCCTCTGGCAGTTGTAGCTGATAGGCTACAGGTCCTATTCTTCTAATAATCTTAAAAGGTCCAATATACCAGGGACTTATCTTCCCTCGTTTGATGAATCTTACTACTCCTTTCCAAGGAGAGACTTTCAACAATACTTTATCTCCTACTTTAAACTCCAATGGTTTGCGTCGATTATCAGCATAGCTCTTCTGTCGATCATGTGCTGTTTTTAGTCGTTCCTTGACTTGAATAATTTTGTCGGTTGTCTCTTGCACTATCTCAGGTCCAGATAGTTGTTTTTCCCCAATTTCTGCCCAACAGACTGGGGTTCTGCACTTTCGTCGATAAAGTGTTTCGAATGGTGCAGCATTTATACTTGTGTGATAACTATTATTATAAGAAAATTCTATTAAAGGTAAGTGATCGTCCCAATTACCTCCAAAATCAATTACACAAGCTCTAAGCATGTCCTCCATTGTTTGAATTGTTCTTTCGCTTTGTCCATCGATTTGAGGATGATAAGCTGTGCTTAGTTTTAACTTAGTTCCCATTGCCTTTTGGAAACTTGACCAAAAATGAGAGGTAAATCGACTATCCCTATCAGAAACAATTGATAAAGGAATGCCATGTAAAGAAACAATTTCATTTACATATAATTTAGCTAATTGTTCCATACTAATTGTTTCCTTTATTGGTAGGAAATGAGCTGACTTAGTTAGCCTATCTACAATCACCCAGATTGTATCATTTCCTTTCTTGGTTTTGGGTAATTTAGTAACAAAATCCATTGTTATCAATTCCCATTTCCAAACTGGCATTTCTAATTGCTGTAACAAACCTGAGGGTTTCTGGTGTTCAGCTTTAACTTGTGAACAAGTTAAACATTTAGAAACATAGGCTGCTATGTCCTTCTTCATTCCTATCCACCAGAAATTTTTCCTTAAATCCTGGTACATTTTATCACTCCCTGGATGCATCGTATATTTAGACTTATGGGCTTCTTCTAGTATACGATGACGTAGATTTCCTAATTTAGGTATCTACATTCTCTTTTCATGGAATCTCCAAATTCCATCTGTTCCTTGTTCTAATTCTTTTAGCATACCTTTTAATTTTTCAGAATCATCCTTGATTACTGATTCTTGTGCTTCTCTTATCCGATCATTTAAATCTACTTGCAGATTTAATTTAAGAGAACGTACTCTCTTTGGCTTTTCATGATACTTTCGGCTTAAAGCATCTGCCACTACATTTGCTTTTCCTTCATGATACTGGATATCACAATCATAATCACTAAGAAATTCCATCCAACGTCTTTGCCTCATATTCAAATCCTTTTGCCCAAAAACATACCTTAAACTCTTATGATCAGTGAATATGGTAAACTTACTACCGTAAAGGTAATGTCTCCAAATCTTAAGGGCAAAAATTATAGCTCCTAGTTCTAAATCATGGATAGAATAATTCTCTTCATGATTCTTAAGTTGTCTAGATGTGTAAGCTATAACCTTTTGTCGTTGCATCAATACACATCCATAACCTAATTTAGAAGCGTCACAATAGACTACAAAGTCTTCAGTTCCTTCTGGTAATGCTAGTATGGGTGTATGGGTTAATCTTTGCTTAAGAATTCTAAAGGCTTCTTCTTGTTTGAATCCTCATTCAAATTTAACAGATTTACAGGTTAGCTTAGTTAAGGGAATGGCTATTCTAGAGAAATCTCGAATAAATCTTCTATAATAACCGGCCAATCCAAAGAAACTTCTAACCTCGGTTGGAGATTCAGGGGTTTTCCATTTAGTAATTGCCTCAATCTTTGTGGGATCCACATGAATTCCTTCACGATTGACTAGGTGTCCAAGGAATTGTACCTGTTCTAACCAGAATTCACACTTAGAAAACTTAGCATAAAGCTTTTCCTTTCTTAGTAAACTTAAAAGTGCGTGCAGATGTCTTGTATGATCTTCTTTACTTTTAGAGTAAATGAGAATATCATCTATGAAAACAATTATGAATTTATCCAAATATGGCTTACATATTCGGTTCATCATATCCATAAATGCAGTTGGGGCATTGGTTAAACCAAATGGCATGACAGTAAATTCATAATGGCCATACCTTGTTCTGAAAGCGGTTTTAGGAATGTCCTCTTCCTGTACCTTTAACTGATGATATCCTGACCTTAAATCGATTTTAGAGAAAAATCGAGCTCCTTGTAGTTGATCAAACAGATCATCGATTCTCGGTAATGGGTACCGATTCTTAATCGTGACTTTGTTTAATTCACGGTAGTCAATGCACATACGCATTGATCCGTCTTTCTTTTTAACAAACAGTATCGGCGCTCCCCATGGCGACGAACTTGGTTGTATAAATCCTTTCTCTAATAATTCATCTAATTGTTTCTTCAGTTCCTGCATTTCAGCGGGTGCCAAACGATAAGGTGCTTTGGCAATTGGTGATATTCCTGGTATCAGGTGAATTCTGAATTCAACTTCTCTGTCGGGAGGTAGTCCTGGTAATTCTTCTAGAAAGATATCTGAAAACTGTGACACTACTGGAATATCTTTTAGTTCTTTTCCTTTAGTGTTAGTGATTATAGAAATCAAATACACTATAGAACCTTTTGTTATATAGCTTGCAGTTTTCATCACAGAAATGAATTTTGTGGATCTAGAGGGCTTATCTCCACTAATTGTGATCGTTTTACCTTTTGGTGAATTTACTTGAATTGACTTTTGATCACATAAAATATTGGCTTTATTGGCTATTAACCAATCCATTCCTAAAACAATATCGAATCCTGCCAGATTCATGGGATATAGGTTTGCAATAAACATTTGGTTAAAAATTTATATTCTTGCTCCCTACAAGATTTCATAAATCCTAATAGTTTCTCCATTAGCCGTTTCTACTAGACATTCTTGTGGTAGTTTAGTTAATGACTGATTTAGAATTTTGCAAAACGAAGTATTGATAAAACTTTGGTTCGCACCAGAGTCAAATAATACTTTAGCAAAGACATCATTAACTAAAAACGTACCGGCTATAACATCTGGGATCATCTTGGCTTCTTCTGCAGTCAGAACAAATGCTCTAGCATTTTTAGTATTTTTGTTGTTTGCAGCTGGGGTCAATTTCGGACAGTTTGGCCTGATATGACCTTTTTCTCCACAGTTGTAGCACAATCCATTGCTGGATTTCTTCCTGCAATTTTCTTCCTTGTGTCCTGGCATCTTGCAATAATTACAGAGAATGGAGCATTTTCCCGAATGCTTTTTCTTGCAGACCTTGCAGTATGGTGCAGAGGTAGAACCCATATTCCAACGATTAAAATTTCCAGAACGAAATTCTTGTGTGAGCTTTTGGGTTAGATTCCTTCTTTGATCCTCTTCTCGGGTACGGACTAATTCATCTGTCAAGGTATTGGCTAGTTCTACAGCTTCTTCTATGGTTTGAGGTCTAGCTGCCTTGACTACGTGTCTAATCTCTCCAATTAATCCCCAAATATAACGGGAGATTAACACTGGTTCTGGTGAAGCAAGAGTTGGCACTATTCTGGCATATTCAAAGAATATTTTAGTGTATCCCTTACTATCCACACCAGTCATCCTAAGGTTTAGGAATTTGTTTGCTATCTGTTCCTTTTCATTGGGTGGGCAGAACTTCCTTTCTACCTTGTCCTTAAATTCTTCCCATTTCATATTGTAAGTTCTATTACTTCCTCTTGATTAGAGGATAGTGTTCCACCATTCTAGTGCTTCATTCTTAAACAGATTAGAAGCAAACAATATTTTATCTTCTTCAGCACACTTGCTTACTCTTAAGACTGCCTCAGTCTTTTCTATCCAGCGTAAGGTTGCAATGGCCCCTTCGTTGCCCGAGAATTCCATTGGTTTACAAGACCAGAATTCTTTATAAGAACAACCATAAGGCATGGTTCTTCTTCTTTTGGGAATAGGCATTTGAAGTACTGGTCTATTGTTCACGCTGTGTTCCGGTTCAATTGGTCGCTTACTGTTATGTTTACTTTTATTATCAGCATCCTTAACAGTTTGAAGAATAAATGGCATTGCATCTATAATTCCATGTGCTACTATGTGTTGGATAGCACTATTATCCACTTGATTTCCTTTGTTATTGATGCTTGGATTCTCATTAACCACGTTAATGTTACTCTGGTTATCGTTATTCAGATTTCCTTGATTTTCGTCACCGGCCATCTGAATTTTAAACATTTTCTCCATATTAATATCATAAGATGATAAGTAATATAGTTACTCACATGACACACAATCTAGCCAAAAACGTAGATCATTGCTACTTTTACTCTATTCATATACTATTATGCATCTATTACACTATGGTACTGAAATAAAAATTACAATACCAACAGAAATAGAATCACACTAATAGTAATATGCCTCCGTACACACATATTTAATTTTATTTTTATTTTATTTTATTATTATTATTACTACCATCTCCTCCATTCACATTCACGGATATGGATTTATCCAAAAATCCATATTGCGCTCATCGTATTTCCATACGAGACGCTCTCCCACCTGACGCATTCTCTCACTGCTCTCTAAAATTTCCTCCCCAAAAGTCCTAAGTTCTTGGACGTTTTCTGCACTCATTGGGGGTGCAGGTTCTCGGACTGGGTTTGGAATCTGGGGTGCGGGTTCCTGATATGGGGGTGAAAGTTCCTGAAATTGGTAAGGATCCTCTAATATTTCCCTAATATAATCATCTTGGTAATAGGGATCTAAAGGGTCCATACCTGGGTAGGCTTCTATGTTTTGTTGTCACACCCTGGCTTTGCGGAAGCGTGGGTTTATTATGGTGTGACTTCTTAATACCATAGCTTAATCACAACAAAGCTATATGCAAATAAAACCATGAAGATCATCCATTGATTAAAGTTTTAAAACATAATACCACAGCATTATTTAAAGTTGACACATGCAACGAGTTACAACCCAACAAAATAGAAACATTATTCGAAGGACACAACCACAAACATAAAAATAAACACCGTTTAAGACTTGCGACTCGTCCAGGTAAAAGTCACAATCCCTAAACGTGGATGACCTCGTAACTCTTACGCAGCTTAATACCCTTTCATACTTAGCCAGATCCGTTAATTTCCTGAAATACATGTAAGTTGAAAAATCAACATAAAGTTGAGCGAGTTCATGTGAAAGTGAGTATGTAAAACCTTTAAAGTACGTCCCAATGTAAAAATCGTTTATGTACGTCCTGATGTAAAAATGTTCCTGGTATGTAGCAATAAGGAAAAAGAGATCACCATTGGGTTGCAAAGCTAATGATATGTGTGAAGTGATGCAGGAAGACTCAACCCTAGCGGATTTGTGCGTCGGGCACTTAGTCACCACCTGGTCCACCCTGCGGACTCAGGAGTGGGGCTCGCTACACCCAAATAGATCTATCACTAATGTCCCTCGATCCTACAACGATGATTAATGGTCTTTAGTTCCACCTACCCACTCACATGATCTGTACGTCCTAAACCTCCTTAAGCTAACCATACCATGTATAAAAATGTCCTTAATAATTGTAACATGTATTTCACCCCCGAAGTATAAAAACTAAAAACAGTTAAGAGAAAAGGGGGACATGAACTCACTGAAGTGCGTCTCGAAATAGTCCGTCCCAAAGTAACCTGCTGCGTGACGACCTACACGTACTAACTTCTATTAGATGGACA
Source organism: Helianthus tuberosus (assembly GCA_030545235.1). Lineage (NCBI taxonomy): Eukaryota > Viridiplantae > Streptophyta > Magnoliopsida > Asterales > Asteraceae > Helianthus > Helianthus tuberosus. The sequence goes on along the minus strand of CM060437.1, from coordinate 28,155,767 downwards.
GTCGTGCCTTGGCTTAAGGTCTAAGTTTTTGGGAAACAGTTAGGCAACTATTTCGTGTTTACACTTTGTAATTATCTTATAGTTATATTCCTTCCCAAGGATGGGGGTTTTAATACATGTGCGTTTTTGTGATTCCAAAATATATTTTTAAGTCTCACTTAATAAAATATACTTGTCTAAAATATTCTATCTTCCAAAATATAAATATTTTTCCCAAAAATATTATATTTTATATCATACAATTTCCAAAATAATACTTTGTCAAAATACGCTTTTAAGAGTATTTTTCCGAAAATACATAAGTTACGTTTTAAAGTTCGGGTGGTATTAATAATAATACTGGTGTAACTTAGATACTTATTTGTGAAGGCGTTGATATTATGTTGGAGTCGTGTTTTCCCCATGTATTCCAGTTATATTATTTTTACCCTAAAAATAATATATAGTTCACAAAATAATCATAAAATCACGCAAGTGTTTTACTACGACATATACATTCTAAATATATATTTAGTAAGTTTTGTTTACAAAAATCCACCTCCGAATACTTGGTCATTTGATAACAAAAATCATGGCGAAGTTTGTTTGGAAAACAAGTCAAAAATATATTCATAACACTTCTCTCCAAAAATATTCTAAGTGTTATTTTCTGGAAAAATTTCGCCAGAGTTTCCTCTGTAACTGGAGGTGGCCACGCTTACTAGCGTATCATTTTCTTTTAAAAAAATTCAACCAATCAATTTTCCATCATCAACAAACAATATTCAAATATCGAACTAGTCAAAATAACATAAATCGCAAACACATGAACTTGCAAGTTGTGTAAAATCATGTAGTAACTTTCCATTATTTTTAGTAGACCTTTCTATCCTTAAAAATGAAAACGGTTTCTTGAAACTCTTATTTTTAATGAAAATGCATTTTTACAACTTCTAGTCGGTATTTGCGAAAATTATTTCTTTGTTAAAACTTTTGTTACACAAGTGTCCACACACTTGTTTGTTCACAAAAACACCTCTAGTTTATGAAAGATCCGACTTAAAATAAGACTTGTATATATTTTACTTGATCCTTCGAAAATACCACTTGTAGATCTTTAGATCTACTAGTTTAGAACTCCATTTTATAAGAAAAACCGTTTTTACACAAGTTCATGTTTCCATATGAAAGGGTTCGTCATCTTGTAACCTTTCTATTTAACATAACACTAGTTCATGTCCCATGAACATGAACTAGCGTGATTAGATGACAATCCATTCCAACACTAGCAATCGACAACATAAAATAATCATAATAAAACAAGTTCCATAAGTTTTACACTATTAGTTTCTTTTTGTCCATCAATTTTATCATTCTTACAAGACTTTTAATTTTGTTCTTGTATGTTCTTGGAATTTAACCAACAAATCTCTTATTAACCATTAAAAGAAAGATCAAGAGGGTGATTTAGAACACTTACAACTAGCACAAGGCTAGGGAAGAATCTAGGCGAAAACAAGGTGGTTAATAACGACGTGGAGAGGTCCTCGCGATTCCGTAAGCACCGAGCCTCCTCGTGCGTGACCTTTCACCTTTGTATGTATTTGGAATTTACAAGATCAAAGTTGAAAATGGTTGGATGTATGTGGATGCTCTCTGCCGAGATATCAAGAGAAGGGAGAGAAAGATGCAAATTTTTGTTAGTGGGTTTTGTGAATGAATATGATCCCATGGTTCTTATTTATAAACTATCCATTCAAATTATCCACTAGATATAATGTCACCAAGATATTAAACATTTGAATTAAAATAATTAACAAGGACAAGGCTATGTCACCCTTGTGGTGACCGTTCGGTTGTAATGGGGGGGGGGGGGGGGTATTTGGTTTGGGTTTAACTAGTTAGTTAAAGTTTAGTTGGTAACTAGTTAGGTGATTAATTTAAGTATTAGTGTGTAGTAAATTATAACGGGTGTTCGGGTATTCGGGGACCCTAACTGGCTCAGAAAAAGAAAAACAATGTCAATGACAATATTTTTAGGTTCCGGGTTAAGTCCGGTTGTTTGGTTGGATATTAATCCGTTAATGTGCTAAATAAGTATTTAAAGTGTCGTTAATATTAGTTTTAGTGACACAAATTATTCCCGACACTTTGGAAAGTGTCTAGTATTATTTTCTCATGTTTTGGCACTTTACTAGTTAAATGAATGCTGAATTTTATATTAAAGTGCAGAATCTTGTACTTAAAGTACGTTTTAGGCACATCCGGTCACTATAACTATCGCCTAGTGACGCAGTTCTACAAACCTCATCTCCCTACACTCACTACTAGTGTAGTAATCTATTCCCGGCTCATACTGGCCTCAGAGACAGTGCATGTCTGATGCTGGCTATGTCAGCATGTTTACTGGGTTATCCGTTCATAGTGCTACTGTGCTTTTGTGCATCAAGTTTGTCACTATAGTTCTGTGTAAATAATGGAGTGACGGCAATAAAGTATGATGCATGTACGTGTGTGTATCAGAATTCAAGTACCAGTTTAATCACATCTGTAAGCAAGCACAGTAATTAAGCATTAATTAAATATTAATTAGTTCGTACGGATACCTGGTTTGGTGAGGGTTGTCACATTCTCCCCCCGTTAGAAAATTTTCGTCCTCGAAATTTGTACTACCTTAACCCCCTCATGGTTTCGTCACACGTGTATGTATATGAATAATATCAAGGTAGATAATCGTCAATCCGAATCAACCTTACTCACATCTGGTGAGTCCAAGAATATATATCATCCCGAATTCTAGGGTTAAAAGGTGTGTGTTCATAGCGGTTGATGTCAGAGGTACAAGACGTACTTGGCGTATATTCTAGTGTAATCCAGCTAGTAAGGGTTCCACAAAAGTGGAGTTTTGACTAATAAGATTTTTAGACGATCGGTTGCAATATGCAAACGAGTTTTCACAAACCATAGCACCCGCTATATGAACTCAAAAGAAGCAACTCAACTTAATAGTAAAATGATCTGTCAACTCCTGAATAAACGTCTGGTAAGGTTTAGTGTGTTGACATTTTTGGATGGTGAAGATACACCGAATGGACTACAAGCGAACCTGGTGTATCATTGTTGTTGCATCAGAAATGTTTAAATGATAAATCAAACAAAAGTATGCGTGGTCTCGTGTAAAACGGTTAAACATGATCAGCACAAGCTACAAGTTTATGATGACACCACAAGGTGTCGTAATGGCATTATCCAATAATAGTGGTGACTGAACAAGTTCACCGCGTTTGAAATCAAATGAAAGTGTACTGAGACAATCTGAAGATTTGGTTTATACCATGTTATAGAGTTTCCAATTAAATACGGAACATCAAAGAACCACTGTTTCCAATCGAAGATGAAAAGTAATAAGTATCGCAAGGCAATTGATTGACAACGAAAGAATCGTTAGGAGGTACATTGTGCTTATGAAATGAATATATGTACCATTGCCTTAATACACAATTGTGTTGAGACCGCTTTGATCGTGAAGATCCAAAATGGATTGTTAGCAACTAAATAGGGAATTAAATCCGTGTACGAAGTGAGTAACCAAATTAGCGCAAGCTTCAATTTTGTGAAAATATCACCGCAAGGTATCGAAACAAATCAAACGTTTTAGTGGAGTCGTAGACCAACCAAATCTACTACGACTCGAAATGAAAGAATCTCTGCAAAAATAGTTGAATATGATGCTCCCAATACATCATATAGCGTTTCAAGTTAAACCTGTGAACTGGAGAAGTTCAAGCAATTGAACTTGGTTTCAACGGAACCTGACAATAAACGTATGTATCAACAAGGAATTCTCGGCATGGTCGCAAAATAAACCATGAATGTAGGTCTTTCGAATCACGAATCAGTAATTAGGTTTAGCAAGGTAATATTTAAATTTCAATGAAGTGTTTGTTCGAAACAAAACCACATGCATAGGAAATGATGCATGTGTGTTATGAAAGTTTCCGAGTACTGAAACAATGAGTGCTTGCTAAAATGAAGAAATGACCAAGTATCGAAACAAATGTGTGTTCGCTCTCAGCGAAGAAAACTTGTGTGATGCAACTACCATCAAGGGGAGTAGAGAGGCAACCATCTACTCGTCAGAAGTAAAAGAAATCCAAGTACTCTCTGTTGGGTCAACGGAACTGGCATATGCGTCATGTTAATGATGGTTGATTGAGTTGACAGATATGGTTCCTAAATAAAAACCTTTACGAGTTTGGACCTGGGTTCCCAAGGTCCTAAGTATATGTTTTCTAAATCCTCCAGATTTCGTGTCCCGTGTGGATCCGATTTGTACATTGTGTAGGAAGCACCGTTTTTTAGTACGTCTAAGAACTAATCATTGTCCCACAATTTTCACCGGTAAACTTTCTTCTTGAATTCACTGCTAACGATGCTCAATTGTCGACCAGTCGTGTAATAGTAGTTGGGTCCTCACAGTCAGTTATGTAAGAAGTTCGTTAGTCCTTAGCAAGAGCCACCGACTGTGGTTGGCTAGCTCGTCCGACTTCCGATCATTTGAAGGTCATCGTCCTTTTTCTTGATGAGCGGAACTGAGGTTACCCAAAAGGGGATTTTGGTCTGTTATCTTCCTTCTCTATTTACTACTAAAACTACACTGTCAATCCTTGCATCTCCGAAATGTAAGTCGTTACGATGCATCGACTACAGGTGTGGTGCCTGGAATTGAATCGATGCGAGATTCGACTAATCGTTGAGGAGACGATTCCGGCAAGTCTTCGAGGAAGACTTCAGGATATCCTCTGATCACGGGGGTATCTTCGGGCTTTAGTTCTTCGGCTCTCTTGTCCCCGACATGAGCCAAGAAAACAACACATTCTTTACGCAACATCCCTTGTGCTTTCAAGCGATTTGTAATTTGCAGAGGCGTATCCCGCTTCATGAGTCAAGATCACTTCTTCGTTCGCCATCATGGTGCGGATATCAATCTCCTATTGATCATTTGTCAACCAATCCTTCCAGCTACCTTGCTGAAGTCTCCAAATTCACCGGCAGTAGATCAAGTGTAATCTTATGCTTCCCGGGTTCTATCTTGCCGATTCCAGTTACTGTGTTGGCTTCCACTAGCTTCCCCTAAGCTAGTTCTAATGGATGCCAGAATATCTACTTTCTCGCTGCTTAACCAATTATACTCTCGAACTCTAGGGGTGCGAATCGTAAAATTTGCAACAGTATTTGGCAATACGGATGCATAATATTGAGTAATATGGGACGTACCGATATCCATGTTTGGATTCCTGGCGTGTCTCCCTAGCTCCGGGGGGAAGCTTTCATCCTTGCGCCTGATTGTTTTTAGGGCAATATCTTCTGAAATGCTTTTTGCTTCCACAGTTTAAACATCCTCGAGCACGTTTCTGTTTATCACTCATTCTGCCTCGACAATTATCATTGTCGTTGTCCCCTTCGTGATTCTCACTACCGTCCTGGCCCCCCATTACTATGTTCAGTATTTTGCCAACAAGTTTCCTTGACATGTCCCACCTTGCCACAGTTACCGCAATTTCCATATTTGCATCGCCCGGCATGATAACGTAAACAATTGTTGAACTTAGGTAGGATACCCTTGTAATCTTTTCCCTTCTTGGCCTTCTTCTTGTTACTTACCCGAGTAACCATCTTGAAATTTGCGAGCTTTCTCCTGTTATCCCCAGATGCCTCTATAGCAGTCTCCTTTTTCTCCTCCGCATTGGAAAATTCTCCTCTTCTAACTGCTTCTTCCGTGAGTGCTATGCTTATGTTGATAGCCTCGGTGATCGTTGAAGGTTTCGATGTTGTTACCAGGCTTAGAATCTGCGGTGCCAATCCCCTTATGAACTGTTCAATTCTCTTAAACTCTGGTGCCCCCAGGAGTAAGGCAACTTGTGATAATTCGTTAAATCTCTGCACATACTCCGCTATCTTTGGTCCTTCCATTTTCAAGTTCCACAGTTCTGTTTCCAACTTCTGGACTTCTGCCCTCGAGCAATATCTCTTACGCATCAGATCTTTCAGTTCGTCCCACGTCATAGCATATGCAGCGGTCTCGCCCATTGTCCGAACTTGATGGTTCCACCATGACAGAGCCTCATCCACCAATAGTCCAGTTATATACTTGACTTGATGTTCGGGGTCACATTTGCTCAATCGTAAAATAGAATCTGTCTTTTCAACCCAGCGCACGAAGGCTAAGGCACCCCCGGTGCCGTCGAACTCTCGAGGTTTGTGGTCCAAGAATTGCTTGTAGGTGCAGCCTGCGATGTAAGCAACATTATTCGCGTAAGGCCTTAGCAAGGCACTCATGGAAATGTCCAATCGTTTTGTAATGTGTCTTAAATGACTAGACATTACTGTTGGGGGGGTTATTTCCCGAGGTACCTCCGCTGCAATCGGAACGACGGGCCTCATACCGTGCGATGGCCTGTAAGAGGCGCTCTTGCATTTCTGCCTCTGTTGTCGGTAGAGGGTTGTTGATATCGGTGTTCCCTTGAGTCGACATCTTCCTAGAAGCAGGTCAGTTAGGTCAGGTCTAATTGCTTCGTGCGTGCATTTGGTTGTTTAGTGGTCATAAGTACATACACATAACAGGTTACCATATCAACCAATCAAATAATAGTATAATCATAGTATGACCAAGTAATTCGGTAATTATGTTTAATGAGAGCATAGCAAGTAAGCACGTAGTATTATAATTATAGCACACACACATAGATCAATAACGTGCTTAGCGAAGACCTAGCGACTGAGCTTTAATTGGTTATTGGCCACAAGTGTTGTCGCATGTTTAAAGATGATTGGGCTTTCATTATCCTTCGGCCACAATCACTGTGTCTAACAAAATGTATCACATCGAAAGGGACATAGGGTCACCCTACCCTTGTCCAATAAGTATATTAGTGCATCAAAATTTCGTAATCAGAAGTGGTCCTCAAAAATCTCCGCAATCCCGGCTTATCATTATTGTCCTTACCCAAGTGTAATGCAATCCGCATAATCCAGAAACCAACTATACTGGTGACTGAGGTGGAGGAGGAAAGAAAAGTAAATTGTTAACATGTGTGAGTCCCTCCTCGAGCTTGTATATACATTGAAGTAATTATCTGTTCTACCGCTCGATAGTAATGAAATAAGTATCAGAATCCTGGGAACGGTGTAATAGCAACGGTCGAGAGCGCAAAAGGAACCTTGATGTACGTGACGAATCAAAGTATGCTGGCAATAGACAGGGTGGAGGACGGGGTGTCTTACATAAACTTTTCAGGCAATATGTTGTCTTGTGATGTAGTCACTTAAATCATGTTTTCGGTTATGTAATGCTTTGCATTTGATCTTTCCAATTGTGGTGTCAGCTCAAGCTCCAACGTTCTGTGACTCATATCCTCAAACTGTAGTTGGTGTTACAGGAGCAACTCATCTCGTATGTGGCCTCCACAACGTGAGGAATGGTAAGGGTCTAAAATCTGCATAGTGTATTATAGGACCCATCCAATCGGCTCGTACCGTGATGTAGGGGTGAAAGGAGTAAACGGTGCGGCCTGTAGGGCCGTAGAAAATGCTGTTGTAGCAAAACGGATCGTTATGCTGGTGCCGACCTGGAGTACTCTTCCGGGGTCGGGCTTGGGAAGATGCTGTCGTGGGGTCGGGCATGTCACGTCTTGTTCCTTTTCTTGTATTTATGTTAGATTTTGATGTCTTTTTGCTTCTTTTGTTAATTTGAGCTCATTTAATCCTGAAAATACAAAAGGAAGACAAAAGCACACTTTTTCCAACATTAGTACTAAAAAAAGGGTTAGTTTTATGCCACAATTGATGAAATTTATATGTTGCATTTTGCACACATCAAATACCCCCACACTTGAATCTTTGCTTGTCCTCAAGCAAAACTCTTTAATATGTGGCTATTAAACTCCCAAATGGAATGGGTAGAGAAGAAGGTTTTTTGGGCTTGTCATAGAGTGTCGGGATTTCCAAGATTCTTTATTTAGTTTTATTTTTATTTATTTACAATCCTATTCGTCATGATTTATTTAAAACTTTTCATAAGATAAATTACTTATTAGGGCATAACATGCCTCTTTAAAATTCTATTTATATACAAGTTCACATACCTCACGGGGATCACTCAACACTCGGGCGAAGATGTATTTTTGTGGATCACTCGAGAGCGGCATGGAACTTACTCCTACCATAGGCTTGCCAAGCAATCAATCCTCCTCCTTTTTAACTTATATACCTTTGTAAATATCAAGAGGACTTTGTGGGCGAAGGGTTAGGCTTGGGTTAAAGGTAGGTGGTTGGGTTAGTGGTTAGTGGTTAGTAGAAAAAGGGCGAAAAGCGTAACAAGCGTCGGTTTTCGTAAGACTTTTTATTTTTGTAACTTTTATTTTGATGAAGCTATTATTCAAACAAGGTTATTTTTGATGAACTTGTTTGTTTATTTTCTTTTGCTTCATCATCAACACACATTTTTTTTTTTTTGTTTTCTGAAAAGTCATATGAAAAACCGAACTTGTTACTAAAACAAAGGGTTAAAAATGAAAAAGGTTTTGGTGGGTAAAAGGGTGTTTGGTTTGGGTTATGAAATGAAAAGGTTTAGGCTCAAAGGGGCTAACTAGGGGGATTTTGGGTAGGTGGTAAAAAAAATAATGGTGTAGAAAAAAAAAGGGTTAGTCCTAATGCCTCCATCATTTACTTACTCGGGTTTAAGTTGGTAAGGACCGGGAATGTATCGTCATGGCAAGTTCTAGAGTCGTAAGAACCAAGCGGCTATTCACACAAGAAACGAAAAATGAGCATTTAGTTTAATGATATGTAATTGTATGCTCGATAAAGGCTCAAAACTCACTTTTGTGGGAATGGGTTTTTATGTGATCACGTATATAATCAAATTTTAACTAAGCATGTCATGCCTTTTCATAATTTTCTTATGTTGGTTCTTTTTATCACGACGCTATCGGTTGTAAATTCGTAAAAATATAACCTTTTTAGAATTTTGAAATTTCCAAATTAAACCTAGACAAGTAAAAAAATGAAAATTTTTGAAAAAAAATTGGGGTGATTAGCGGTTCCAATAGAGTTTTGTGCAAGGCTTGTTATTAGGACTTGCAAGATTCAAGGTTTTAGCATCCCCCCCACACTTATATTACACATTGTACTCAATGTGTCCCAAAAATAAGTTTTTAGGTTGATTGAATGTGTAAAAGTGGGTTAAAAACAAGATTTTATGGTACTGGGTAGCTGAACACGGGGTGGTGTTGGCTGAGCACGGCCCAGTGTCCAGACTGCCAGTACCAAAAGTAAACAGAAGGCTGGGCACGGTGGCGTGTCCAGTGAGCACGGCCCCGTGTCCAGTTACCTGAACTGGGCATTTTCTGCAGAATCTCGGGCACGGGGCGTGTTGGGGTGAGCACGGCCCCGTGCTGAACTTGCTGTAATGAAGAAAAATTATCGGGAGGCTCTGTTTTTGTGCATGGGTTGTTGGTTCAAGCTTCCCTTAGTATCCTTCACCATCCCGAGTGTGTTTTATTCCTGAAAATTAAAACTAAACTAGAAAATATAAAAGTTAATCTAAATTAAACTAAGGATAGTTCCGCGGAATGCCTCCGTGGTGCACCACGTTTATAAGGGTCCTTGGCTAGACCCACCTTATCAGGTGGTTCTGGGTCATCTTCAATTAGGGGATCGTCATTGCCGAATGGATATTTCATTGATCGCTCAAGGTCGACACTCTTTTTAAAGGCCCCTAATTGAAGAGGTAGATTGTTGAACTTCCGGTTTTTCAAAGCTTCGTGAGTTTTTACAAAGGGTCGTCCCAACACTAGAGGAGCGTCATCAAGGATGACAAAGTCGGTTGGGATTACCATTTGATTTGTTTGAACCAAGACATCCTCAACTACACCGATTGATTTTATTACCTTCTGATTGGATAGAAAAATGGGTATTTGAAGTGGAGAAAAATCACTAATACTTAATTTTTCGAAAATGTAGTTAGGCATTATGTTAACACAAAGATCTTTATCGATTGTGACATTACTAATAAACGAATTTTGGAAGAAACATGGAACCGGTGTAATGTTAATTTCAAATGGGTCTTCTTTTATTAGTGAGGTTTGATCATTAGTTAACTTAACACTTACTGTTTCGTCAATTTTAGTGGTAGTGTTTAACTCTTTTAAAAACTTAGCATGAGTGGGTACTAAACAATGATTTTCGAAAGAAGGTGACAAGAGATTAATTTTTTCAAAATTAGACTCTTCTTGAATTTTAACGTTGTCGGACTCACCTTTTTCGTTGTTTAACTCATGTGTCGGTTCTTCACTTATTTGTTCTTCCATTTTTACACTTTCGGTTATCTCTTCCTTTTTTAATTCTTCTCTTGCGCGAGACTCCTCTTCCCTTGCGCGAGATTCTTTTATATAGCGATCGATAACTTTAAGGTGTTCTAATATCCTATCGGTCACTTCGGTTATAGAAAAAGAATCGGTATTTTCAAAGTTTGAATCCGGTTGTTCGATCCTTTGTTCCTCATAATACCCATATGAAGTAGATGGTTCACACCATTGTTCTTCATTGTAAGCATATGATGGATAAGGGTCATAATTTTGTTCTTCATAATACTCATATGAGGTGGGTTGTTCACGCCATGGTTCCTCATAATAAGCATATGAAGGTGGTGGCTCATATCTTGGTTCCTCAAAGTATGAGTATGAAGGCTCATACCTTGGTTCATCAAAATATGAGTATGAGGGAGGAGGTTCATACCTTTGGTCTTCATAGGATGTGTATGAAGTTGATGGCTCGTACCTGGGTTCCTCATAGTAAGTGTATGAAGTGGATGGTTGATATGAGTGGTTATATTGAACCGAGTGTGGGTTCCGACAATTAGTGCAATAATTACTCCTATAATCATCCTCCTCATAGGTGTAGTTGTAACCTCCTGAGTATTGATCCATAAGAATCACTCAGCAGACCACAACCAAGTCTCGAGATCAGAAAACAAAAATAAAAACGGAAACAGAGGCTGGACACGGCCCCGTGTTCAGGATCTGTATCTGGGCGTTTTAATTAAATTTACTAATTTCGTTGAGCACGGGGCGTGTTCAGTGAGCACGGCCCGTGTTCAAGCTACTGTTACTGGGTGTTTTTATGAAAATGTGCAGCACGGCCCCGTGTTTAGCGAACACGGCCACGTGTACAGGTTACTGTAAATGCAAATCTAAACTAAAATGCAGAAAAATGTGCGCGCGTTTTAAAAAGGTTTTGAAAAACTGATTAGGCCGTCGATTTTAAGCTTTCTTAAAATCCTTGTGTCCCCGGCAACGGCGCCAAAAACTTGATGGGTGTCAAGTGTTATATATATTAGGTGTATATTTTAAGCCCCTTTAACACTTTTTAGTCAAGTTTTAAATTTATAAAACACGATATTCACTAACACTAGACACTCATATGGGCAAGTGCACCCATCGTGAGCGTAGTATAGTGTTGGTAAGATACCGAGGTCATCCAAGGACACAAGAGCTTTTAGTACCGGTTTATCCTCAACGTCTAATCAAATCAAAAAGTTTAGAAAAATGTTTTAAGCTAAGAAAAATAAAAACTAACTAAAAATGCTGAAAATAAAAATAAAAGAAAAAACAGATAGACAAGATGAATCACTTGGTTCCGACTCGTATCTAGTGTAACCTTTGATTATTTCCGCACTTTTGCACTTTTTAAGAGATTATCTTAGTTATTGTAGTAGGCCCCTCTTTTGAAGGTGACGTTACCCTCACCCCAGTAGTTTGAGTCAGCAAGGATACAATCCTAAAAGGGTGGATTATTGAAAGATAATTAATTAAGTTATTAATGCAAATTATGGTAGGCCCCTCTTTTGGAGGTGACGTTACCCTCGACTAAGTAGTCTGAGTCAGCAGGGATACAGTCCTAAATAGCCGGGTTATAGTATTAATAGTAGTTAACTTATGAGGGGATCAAAGAGTTTGGACCCCCGCCATCCAATACCGTTAAGTATTGAAAGAGGTCCTACTAAATTTGACCCAGGTCCATTGCAGGACCTCTAAACGCTGAACAATGGCAAGACCTTTACCAAACCGTTCCCTTAACCCCCGACCAGGTAGCCAACATACCTCCATATAGACAGTGGAGATATGAATGGTGAAAATCTTTTATTTTATATAGACAGTAAAATAATGTCAAGACACCACGGACAAACGATAAGGAAAGATCACCTTCAACATAAGAAACTAGTTATTAAAGTCATTAATACAAAACCAAGTAAAAAGTGCGAAAAGATTAGAAATAAAAAGTATTACACTAGACACTTTGTCTTCACCAAGTGATGTAAGAGACTTAGGCAAACATGGCCTTGATTGTCAAGAGCTCTTACGATCAATCTTGGATCCCAAGACGACTCACACACTCTATGATGGACAATGGATGATGGTGGTGGATGATGGTGTTATGGTGGTGGTGGGTGGTGGGTGAAGTGTGAGAGAGGTGGTGTGCCAAGGGATGGTTTGAGCTTGAGCCAAGCACTCCTATTTATAGGCTGAACAGAAGCTCGGGCACGGCCCCGTGTCCACATCCTTCTCTTTCTTCATTTAATGCAGCTTTGTCTTATTAGTTGACCACGCTCCCGTGTCCGCTGAGCACGACCCCGTGTGCAGAAGAATCTTTGTACTATGAATATTTGCTTAGATTGTGCGAATCTTATAGTTGACCACGGCCTCGTGGTGGGCAATAGAAGCTTCTACCACTTTGTCTTTTCTGCTGACACTTGGGCACGCCCCCGTGCTGGCTGAGCACGGGGCGTGTTCAGTCTTCTGTTATCTTGTTTTGCCTGGAAAGATGCTGTCGTGGGGTCGGGCATGTCACGTCTTGTTCCTTTTCTTGTATTTATGTTAGATTTTGATGTCTTTTTGCTTCTTTTGTTAATTTGAGCTCATTTAATCCTGAAAATACAAAAGGAAGACAAAAGCACACTTTTTCCAACATTAGTACTAAAAAAGGGTTAGTTTTATGCCACAATTGATGAAATTTATATGTTGGATTTTGCACACATCAGCGGACTGTTAGAAGTCGTCCCCGTCCTTGGTCGGCATATCAGGATCACTCTCAGTGTCTGCCGTAAATATCTCTGGCGCAGATGCAGTCTCCTTATCCGTGGCGGTGGCCGTAGGGTTATCAATGTCGGATAACTCGCCTTCTAAATAGTGCGACATGTGTGCCGGTACATAATAGTCATAGCATGTATATCCATAGAAATTATTAACAATTAGTGTATGCAAGTACTCACCTCATATGCACGTATATCAATAATCAGCAATTAAGCGTGTAAGTAATAACAATGCAAGCCTGTAATCATCCTAGTCTTCCCTAGACTATCCCCTCAGTCTCCCCGACTAAACTCCCTCAGTCTCCCCGACTAAACTCTCTTAGTCTCCCTGACTAAACTCTCTCAGTCTCCCCGACTGAACTCTCTTAGTCCCACTAGATTAACCTCCCAGCCTCTCAGACTGAATCTCCTAGTCCCACTAGATTAATATCCCAGCCTCTCAGACTGAATCTCCTAGTCCCACTAGATAAACCTCCCAGCCTCTCAGACTGAATCTCCTAGTCCCACTAGATTAATCTCCCAGCCTCTCAGACTGAATCTCCTAGCCCCACTAGATAAACCTCCCAGCGTCTCAGACTGAATTATAAATTTAAATTTGGGAATGTGTATTTGTGCCTTTTTTTGTTTGTAAAAAAGTTTGTTCCCTGGATCTGGACGTATAGTGTATGCAATGTAAAAGTGTTTGAAAACGTTTTCGTGAGAGCCCTGACGATCATAGTCTAGACTCGAGAAAGAATCCTAGTTCGCTATGATCGAGGCTCTGATACCAAGCTGTCACACCCTGGCTTTGCGGAAGCGTGGGTTTATTATGGGGTGACTTCTTAATACCATAGCTTAATCACAACAAAGCTATATGCAAATAAAACCATGAAGATCATCCATTGATTAAAGTTTTAAAACATAATACCACAGCATTGTTTAAAGTTGACACATGCAACGAGATACAACCCAACAAAATAGAAACATTATTCGAAGGACACAACCACAAACATAAAAATAAACACCATTTAAGACTTGCGACTCGTCCAGGTAAAAGTCACAATCCCTAAACGTGGATGACCTCGTAACTCTTACGCAGCTTAATACCCTTGCATACTTAGCCAGATCCGTTAATTTCCTGAAATACATGTAAGTTGAAAAATCAACATAAAGTTGAGCGAGTTCATTTGAAAGTGAGTATGTAAAACCTTTAAAGTACGTCCCAATGTAAAAATCGTTTAAGTACTTCCTGATGTAAAAATGTTCCTGGTATGTAGCAATAAGGAAAAAGAGATCACCATTGGGTTGCAAAGCCAATGATATGTGTGAAGTGATGCAGGAAGACTCAACCCTAGCGGATTTGTGCGTCGGGCACTTAGTCACCACCTGGTCCACCCTGCGGACTCAGGAGTAAGGCTCGCTACACCCAAATAGATCTATCACTAATGTCCCTCGGTCCTACAACGAGGATTAATGGCCTTTAGTTCCACCTACCCACTCACATGATCTGTACGTCCTAACCCTCCTTAAGCTAACCATACCGTGTATAAAAATGTCCTTAATAATTGTAACATGTATTTCACCCCCGAAGTATAAAAACTAAAAACAGTTAAGAGAAAAGGGGGACATGAACTCACTGAAGTGCGTCTCGAAATAGTCCGTCCCAAAGTAACCTGCTGCGTGACGACCTACACGTACTAACTTCTATTAGACGGACAGCCGTGCCTTGGCTTAAGGTCTAAGTTTTTGGGAAACAGTTAGGCAACTATTTCGTGTTTACACTTCGTAATTATCTTATAGTTATATTCCTTCCCAAGGATGGGGGTTTTAATACATGTGCGTTTTTGTGATTCCAAAATATATTTTTAAGTCTCACTTAATAAAATATACTTGTCTAAAATATTCTATCTTCCAAAATATAAATATTTTTCCCAAAAATATTATATTTTATATCATACAATTTCCAAAATAATACTTTGTCAAAATACGTTTTTAAGAGTATTTTTCCGAAAATACATAAGTTACGTTGTAAAGTTCGGGTGGTATTAATAATAATAACGGTGTAACTTAGATACTTATTTGTGAAGGCTTTGATATTATGTTGGAGTCGTGTTTTCCCCATGTATTCCAGTTATATTATTTTTACCCTAAAAATAATATATAGTTCACAAAATAATCATAAAATCACGCAAGTGTTTTACTACGACATATACATTCTAAATATATATTTAGTAAGAGTTGTTTACAAAAATCCACCTCCGAATACTTGGTCATTTGATAACAAAAATCATGGCGAAGTTTGTTTGGAAAACAAGTCAAAAATATATTCATAACACTTGTCTCCAAAAATATTCTAAGTGTTATTTTCTGGAAAAATTTCGCCAGAGTTTCCTCTGTAACTGGAGGTGGCCACGCTTACTAGCGTATCATTTTCTTTTAAAAAAATTCAACCAATCAATTTTCCATCATCAACAAACAATATTCAAATATCGAACTAGTCAAAATAACATAAATCGCAAACACATGAACTTGCAAGTTGTGTAAAATCATGTAGTAACTTTCCATTATTTTTAGTAGACCATTCTATCCTTAAAAATGAAATCGGTTTCTTGAAACTCTTATTTTTAATGAAAATGCATTTTTACAACTTCTAGTCGGTATTTACGAAAATTATTTCTTTGTTAAAACTTTTGTTACACAAGTGTCCACACACTTGTTTGTTCACAAAAACACCTCTAGTTTATGAAAGATCCGACTTAAAATAAGACTTGTATATATTTTACTTGGTCCTTCGAAAATACCACTTGTAGATCTTTAGATCTACTAGTTTAGAACTCCATTTTATAAGAAAAAACCGTTTTTACACAAGTTCATGTTTCCGTATGAAAGGGTTCGTCATCTTGTAACCTTTCTATTTAACATAACACTAGTTCATGTCCCATGAACATGAACTAGCGTGATTAGATGACAATTCATTCCAACACTAGCAATCGGCAACATAAAATAATCATAACAAAACAAGTTCCATAAGTTTTACACTATTAGTTTCTTTTTGTCCATCAATTTTATCATTCTTACAAGACTTTTAATTTTGTTCTTGTATGTTCTTGGAATTTAACCAACAAATCTCTTATTAACCACTAAAAGCAAGATCAAGAGGGTGATTTAGAACACTTACAACTAGCACAAGGCTAGGGAAGAATCTAGGCGAAAACAAGGTGGTTAATAACGACGTGGAGAGGTCCTCGCGATTCCGTAAGCACCGAGCCTCCTCGTGCGTGACCTTTCACCTTTGTATGTATTTGGAATTTACAAGATCAAAGTTGAAAATGGTTGGATGTATGTGGATGCTCTCGGCCGAGATATCAAGAGAAGGGAGAGAAAGATGCAAATTTTTGTTAGTGGGTTTTGTGAATGAATATGATCCCATGGTTCTTATTTATAAACTATCCATTCAAATTATCCACTAGATATAATGTCACCAAGAATTAAACATTTGAATTAAAATAATTAACAAGGACAAGGCTATGTCACCCTTGTGGTGACCGTTCGGTTGTAATGGGGGGTATTTGGTTTGGGTTTAACTAGTTAGTTAAAGCTTAGTTGGTAACTAGTTAGGTGATTAATTTAATTATTAGTGTGTAGTAAATTATAACGGGTGTTCGGGTATTCGGGGACCCTAACTGGCTCAGAAAAAGAAAAACAATGTCAATGACAATATTTTTAGGTTCCGGGTTAAGTCCGGTTGTTTGGTTGGATATTAATCCGTTAATGTGCTAAATAAGTATTTAAAGTGTCGTTAATATTAGTTTTAGTGACACAAATTATTCCCGACACTTTGGAAAGTGTCTAGTATTATTTTCTCATGTTTTGGCACTTTACTAGTTAAATGAATGCTGAATTTTATATTAAAGTGCAGAATCTTGTACTTAAAGTACGTTTTAGGCACATCCGGTCACTATAACTATCGCCTAGCGACGCAGTTCTACAAACCTCATCTCCCTACACTCACTACTAGTGTAGTAATCTATTCCCGGCTCATACTGGCCTCAGAGACAGTGCCTGTCTGATGCTGGCTATGTCAGCATGTTTACTGGGTTATCCGTTCATTGTGCTACAGTGCTTTTGTGCATCAAGTTTGTCACTATAGTTCTGTGTATATAATGGAGTGACGGCAATAAAGTATGATGCATGTACGTATGTGTATCAGAATTCAAGTAGCAGTTTAATCACATCTGTAAGCAAGCACAGTAATTAAGCATTAATTAAATATTAATTAGTTCGTACGGATACCTGGTTTGGTGAGGGTTGTCACATTTGTATGGGTGGGTATTCTTGGATAGGGTAGCGTTGCACAAAGTCCCTATTGTCGTCCCACCAGGGGTCGTAATTCGGGTCTAGGGGGTTTGGTTCAGGTACCCTAGGGATTTCTTCTGGATTAAAGTCGTGCATCTCCACTTGGTTGTCAGGATTTTCTATCTCCATGGGTTGTTCTGGGTTTTGTGGTTGTGGGGCTACTAGTTGTTCCATACTCGGGTCAACAGCAGTTGTAGCTAGGATATGGAAATTAGCTAGGCTTCTATTAAGCATATCTTGAGTATGGGCATCTGTCTCTCGCTTAATAGCTGCTAAAGCTCTTTGCTGTTGCAATTTTCGCATTCTTTTCCTACGACCAAAAGCTTCTTTACTGAACCATCCTCGTTTCTTATTAGGAAATGGCTCTTCAGATTGAGCTCTAAAGGCAAATATTCCTTCCTCCTGATCAGCAGAATACCCCGAAAGGGCAGGCTGTGATGATGTACCCTCACTCCTAGGTGATTCAGACAACTGACGATTCACGTCTGATGGTCCTTGATCACTCATACTGAAAACTAACAAATAGTCAAATAACACATAACAAATAATTACAGTTATGCACCTATTTCCGTAATTTATTTCCTAACACAAATTTTAAAATTTTAAGTGTCAGCAGAACACTTCTTTGGCTCAGACCAGTGGCTAGGCTCTGATACCACCTTCTGTCGCAACCCCCGATCCCTGATCCCCGGGAACGGGCGGACGCGATCACAGAGTTTCGGTGGTATCAGATTATTTAATCTTGCAGCGGAATTTACATCTGGACCGTAGTTAGGAAATGTTTATCAGAGTAAAACCACCTCATTTAATATTAATAATCACATGGGTAAAACCCAAGTTTCTTATTACAATACATTTATAGGGACAAACCCTATTTTATTAAATTTTAAAACATCGTTTATTTGGTAACTTTTATAGCCACATTTTCCCAAGCCTTCAGTGCTCTCCAGCTGGCTTTTTACTAATTGGCTGTCACATTGGGTTACCTGAAACGTGTTTTAAAAACATTTGTCAGTCGGAAATACTGGTGAGTGAATCCCAGTTTAATCAAGTTTAAATAAAAAAGTCACAGTGAACAGTATTGAGAGCGATCACATTGTTTATGTCTACACAATTACTCCATAGGTACTGTCAACCCTGACTTGTGGGTTATATTACCCATTGGCTAACTCATTGTCCAATGGTAACATATTGTCATCCTCGACTTACTACTCACAGTGTAGTACATTTTGTATACAAAACCCCAACATACCGGCAGTAATTGAAGAACTACAAAGACTCAATCACTGCTAAATTTCATAGTAAAGCATTTAAGGTTTGGTAAAACTTTACCAAAAAGTTTAACAAAAAGAGGATAAACTCACATTGCTATCTTAGACTTCTCGTAAGGGTTTCCTCGATATAATCTATAATTTATACAAATGTGCATTGGTTAGTATCATAACCCTTTGAAAATATTAATGATACCCTCCCCGAGACGGCATTCCAACAACTACGTCGGGCAGAACCAGGACAGTTGTTACGGAACCCTAAATTAATCGGGCAGCGTAACTATTACGAAACTGGGGTTATAATACTTACAACGGAGCAGAACCTCGCTAATTAGGGGTATAATACCCAACTATAATGCTTATAACTTCAGAAATTCGTTTATAAAGAAAGATGTGAGCGACGGAAAGTGAAACCCGGTGGCCTTCTTATATAGTGCTGGTTTCTGGTCTCCACGCGGCCCGCGTAAAGCACAGGCCAGGGTTACGCGGCCCGCGTCAACCCTGGTCAACATATAGCTTAGCTGATTCGATGTGTAGGTCCGCCACGATGTCGACACGTGCCAGCACCGGATGTCTCCGCTTTTAATGATCTCTCGCGGCCAGCGTCAACTAACAAAGACTCTTACGCGGCCCACTTTAACTAAAGAAATCAGCGGAGTCTGGTTCCAGCCTTGATACCGCCCGCGTAAAAGCATGGGGTGGGTCTACGCGGCCCGCCTCAGCTTAATATTTTATGTTTTTAATATATTTTATAAATTATAACTTATTTCGGGCTCGGTTTTCACATACGGGTTGTAATATAAGACATATTAGGGTATTTTATAACATACTAAGGCGTCGAAAATATTTATGAGGGCGATGGTTTACCGAGGGTTGTTACATGTACCTTTTTCCAATTGTTATACCCACCGCACATAAATATGTCTCTACCATCTCCGAAGTGGCTCCTAAACAAATAGCAACATAAGCAAAACACGCGATCCGATTTTAAGCTATACTCTAACCATCCCTTATACTCATGTTTGTCATACCATTCTTCCTTAAATTTTCTTAACTCGTCACCTTGAAACTTTGTTTGTGGGAATTCAATACCTCTTGGTTGATACGGTCCTCTTAGTATATATGCCCTTCTAATCGCATCCCGTTGATTCACGTTATATGATTCTATCGGCTTGCGATCATACGGATCCGAAGGAAGAGTATCCAAATCAATTAGTTCGGAAGATGTATCCACTTTCCTCTTGAGAAATCGCGCAATAACGTCTCTACTCATGGTTCCTATCACAATCATATTGATCCATCATCCATGACCATAAATTCATCATTCCAAAAATCATCTAAAAATCACCCCTAAAAATCATCTAAATAACATAATCATCAAGCCCTAGAATTGTTTAATCACCCCTAAAAAATCATCTAAGGCAGTAAATCATCACGTAAAATCATCAAAAAAAACCATCATAAAAATCATCTAAGGCAGTAAATCATCAAGTAAAGTCATCAAAAAAAACCATAAAACTAACCCTCTTGATGATGTCGCTGCTGTGTTGCTGCTGCCTGCTGGATTCCGGTCAGTTTCTGGCCGGAATTATGGAAGTCGCTGGCTGCTGTTGCTGCTGGCTTGCTGATGAAGTCGCTGGGCAGGAGGTCGTAGAACAGAAACAGAAGGGCGGGAGGAAATTGAAGGGGTTTGGGCTAATTGTTAATTGTTTATTGTTGGGGATTGGGTAATAGACTAATGGACTAATGGGCTTTTTGTTTATTGTTGGGTATTGGGTAATGGATATGGACTAATGGACTAATGGGTTAAGCTTTGGTTTGGGTTTAAGTAGTATAATGTATTAATATAGGTAGTTTTTTTTATAAAAAATCAGACTTTACTAAAAAAAATATAATATAAATCCATAATATTTTTTACCCAAGGGGTGCGGATGAAAAATTCCAAGGGGTGCGACCGAAAAATTCCAAGGGGTGCGGACGAAAAAATCCAAGGGGTGCGGACGGGATTTTCTTCGGAAATTTACATAAAAAAAATTTTTTCTCGGGGGTGCGCCTGCCCACCTTCGCTTGGTGGTGGGTCCGCCCATGGTCGTGACATGGTAATGGTTCATGGAAAAAGGAACCGAAAGGTGTAAACTGAGTGAGATGGTTAAGCGGTCGTTGCTTTTGATATCGCCGAGTACCTGGGATTTGAATCTGGTCCGAGGCATTTGTTTTTTTCTTTCTTTTGTACACTTTGGGCCTAAATTATTACCTATGAAATGGGTTACCTTTATGTTTTACAAAATTTTAAATACACATGGTAATATACATATCAAATTACTTATGTAATGGGATAATTCTATGTCTTGCAAAATTTTTAATTCTTTAACAAGTTTGTCGTCTTTCTGTCAAGTCATGTGTTTGTTACACCACATCATGTAACCATGTGTTACACCACATCGTTAATCTCTTTAACCTTGGTTTATGCAGTCTTTAGATAATGGCAAGTGGCACCGTCCTCCCTCCATATGCTTTCATTACTTTCTAAATGAAGTTGTAAACGCCTGTTTTACAATGAAGCCGTAAACACGCGCAATAACGAGTACAATGAAGTCGTAAACGCTCGTGTTACAATGAAGCCGTAAACGTGCCGCATCGTTCGCGGATAGGTCAACAATCTAGTTCTCTTTAAATGTAAAACTCTAATTATATATTAAAAACATATTTTACCACTTACCATAACTTATTATTACTTAATTTCTAACTCATTTAGTTTTATTGAAATTGAGTTTTCTTTGATAACTTTCATTCATTAAAGGATTATTTGGTAACTTTTGAATGTGTAAGTGTTGAACGAGTAAGAGGTTGAACCATTAAGAGTCAGTATAACGTTTAACCATTCAGAGGCAATTGTATGACCAATACAGATAAGAGGTCTTAACCATTCAAATTCAGTATAATACTTAACCATTAAGAGGCAAATGTCTATACCATTCAGACATTTGTAAACATTCTGAACCATCAAATACTAAATCAGTAAAAGTAAGATGTCTAAACCATTAAAAACATATTGATAAACTAACAATCCTAATTTTTTTCTTCGGTACACCAAGTACCATATCACTATGGTTTTCAATTGATTAAAACCACATCTTAGCCCATCTATTTTTTCATTGATTAAATTTTTCTCTAAATTTTCGGTATAGCAAGTACCACTACCTCACTATTACACTTTTACATTGATTATTTAACTGGTATTTAGGTGTGAAATTCCTATCTTTTCAATTTATACATATAATAAAAGAAATCAGATGTGGGACACATGGCACTCTGTTAGATGATCTCTATAGGATTTTTCCGCCTAAAATATTTTTTTTCTCATTTATCCCTACATTATTTATCAAATTTAAATAATTATAATAAATTATTAAGTTAAAGATCGTATGTTATCTGATAAGATTGTTTTATTTACGTGATTTAAAAAGAAAATATTAACTTGAAGATAATATGTATATGATAAGTTTGTTTTATTTACGTTGAAGATGACTATGGATATATGATTTATTAAGAAGTCATATACAAGTATTCTATTTTTTAGCACCTTTTGTAAGTTATATTTTCTAATATATATACACACACAATATCTTAGAACCCGATATTATATGAGTTGAATAAATGTAAGTTTATATACTAAGTAACAAAATAGTTACATTTTTTTTAAAGTCTGTGTATTGCAAGGATTGATTAAACACATTTATTATATGGGTTGAATAAATACAATTTAAATGATTAACACATACAAGCGTTAAGATATGTTATTTTTTTAAATGGACTTAGATGTACCATTTACTTATTAGAACATTTTACTTTTTTTATTGCTAAGTTAGAAACTTGTGTATTACACGTGTTATAATATTTTACTATGTTTTATATATCTATTACTGGATTAGAAACTTGTGTATTACACGCGGTTGGATTAATGAAATACTAAATGGTTATTAATGAGAAGAAATAAAAATAAGTAAGAATAGAAATATTAAATAAATAAGAGATCAAAGGATATTATGATTTAATATTATTATTTTATAGGAAAGAGAAGCGGGATAATATGATTCAATATTAATATTTAATATATGAGAGATCCACGTGTTTTATTTATTTGTAAACTACAATGTAACACACGTAAAATAACAAAAATACAACATATGACTAACTTTTTTGTAGGTGATAAGGAAAAAACTTTTTTATCTAACATTCTAGATGGTATGCTATACATTACCTTATACGTATATACATTATTAATGTTTTTTCTAACTTAATTTTTTAAAAACTTTTAGTTATTTCTTGCAATTTGTACCCCCGATAATGTTTATACCAACGCTACCGAGAGGCGTAAATTAAAAAAAATGTTGTAGAATTATCATAGATTAAACTAGTAAATTCGCCCGCGCTTCGCGGCGGGTTTCATTTTACATTAGCTATTATGCGTATACCGACTCTTTGTTATCATAAGAGACCCTGGAAAATGAAGCAGTCACCTATAAAGGTTGCAAGTTGTATACATACTCAAAATGAACAAAATCCGGATGATACTTGAATTGGAGCTGTGAATTGTTACGCTTGCGGCGAATAGAGTTTATATATCAAAAGTTGGTCAGAATCTGTTAGTGTATGACTTTTCAGCCTGCATACTTATTCATTCTATATACATACCGTTCCTCCTTATTACTAACTTGCTATCTTTGCATTGCCAACATGCTTTTGAGAAATCCAGTTGCGTTTCGAACAATAATAACCTTGAATTAAATAATTAATTAAGTTGGTTGTTCGTTTGTCCCATGCTTATACATGTTACAATAATAACCTTGAATTAAATAACTAATTAAATTGTTGGGTTCGGCTTTACCTCTCCGTCGACAATGCTTGACTTATGTTGTCCTACTTTGACTTGGTTGAGTATGTTTGACGATGGTTGATCCTCACCCAAACACCACCGTGAACACCATCATGAACCGGACTCTTAAAATTCCTATAATTTACACTACAAGAAAAAATACCAGAAATTTTTGATAAAATTAACACTACGAGCGAAAAATCAGTGGCCCGGCCCCAATAAAGCTTCGCCCCTTACACACGCCATACATCAAATTGATCCAATAAGCTACATTGTTTACATTGTTTTGAGAGCACATACGCAACGAAATCCTATAGAAGGCAACAACCAACCAAGCTCATTATTCTTAAATTAAGCAGGCTTGGAGTACTGCAAATATGAACCTGTGAAGTTTTTAGATGACTATGGAGAAAAAAAAACTGGGACTAACAGATCACAATGGAAAATATCTCGATATGGTGAGATATTATAAATATGAACCAATACCTTTGTTTTCTAACAAAATAAAATTAAAACCAAAACCGAGCCTATATTGTAATTTCATTCAAACGTCTAACTTTATTGACTTAAAGCCAGAATGCATCATATGATCAACTAATCCACATTTATTATTTCACCAGGATTAATTAATGAAGAAAATAAATAGGTTAATTAGCCAATTAGGTGCATTTTGTCATATCTTCATTCCATCATCACTTAACTATTAACCTTGTTCGTCACCTGGTTTGGTTAGATCGGCTTGAAATGTCGTGGGTAATCAACCACAGTCGCCGCCGTCGTGTACCATAACTGCGCGGTCGTTGCATGTCGCAGGTGACATCGTCTCTAAGCCAGATCGGCTATGGTATACGGTAACCGACCGAAACTCTCATTCCAGTTTCCGCAGCCAGTCAACCTTGTACAACACCTGAACCATGGGAATAGAACCATTGTCGCTTGTACCATCGAACGAACCGACATCACTAATGGAACCCTTGTCCTCCGGTCAGCGAGTTGTCATAGTGTACGATCCGGATTGTGATGTCATCGCCAGCCCGCCTCGGCATAAAGATTGGCGGCCGGCCCCTTTTTCTCTTTTACTCGTGTTTCTCTCTTGTCTTTTCCTTATACCTAAGAAATGGCATAGACGTAATTATCATTCTTATTTTGTCCAATAAATGTACTGTCATTACCTAATAATGTATGTTCGTGTAGTCTAGTTTATAATACATACCACGAGGCAAAAATGACTTTTTATGACCTTCCGATAACTGTTTCTTTGACAAGTAACTACGTACTCTAGTATTTGGGCTTTTCTTGTACAGCTACCCATTTTGTTTCATCTTCATAAACAGTGGACAGATTAACGAAAGATTGTTAATCGAGGTAAACAAACAAATCCTGTTAATAGGGAAAAAAACAGCAACTGTCAATAAATAAGGTAACACATGAATATTTTGTGGTTTGATATGTGTCTCAAAAGGGGTAAAGCATATAAAACAAATCAACAGAATGATTCCTCCTTCTCTCTATCTATTATCCCTAAATTTTGATTCTCTCTGTCTACTATCCCTAAATCACCACCAGCCAAAACCAAGTTCAAAATTTCTTTTTCCAGTGAATAGCACCAGCCCCCTAACTCTAGTCCTTCAGTCAAATTGAAATCAGTATATGTATGCTTTGATTTAATCGAAGTAATTTATGATGATTGATAAGTAGTTGAGTACCGATGGTTAGGCGATCCGTAGTTCGTTTTCTCGTCGTACTTCTTCCATGAATAATCGTAGGCCGGAATGGCTGTTTGTAAAATATATTCCAGCTATGGTCAGAACCATAAAATAAAATAAAAAATTACATAAAACAATCTAGAATCATGATTGGTAAGATACTTACTGAAACTCATACATAGTTATGAACCAAGTTCCATTTTTATCAAAAAACTCAAAAGGTTGCATCTCTAAAACCAAAGTGTATATATAAACTAAAGTAGTTGGCATTAAAACTGTCACTTACTATACCATAAATTACTATAACTAAGCACTTAACATGTTACACCATTGTTCAAAATAATGCATACCCACAGTTGAAAGCAACCATCTTGCCCAGGTGGAACCGTTTTTCATGATATAAGTATTTAAAACCCATTTTAGACATGATATATCTAACAAATTTATTGAAAAAAATATACACAATCAAACCATTGGCATATACATTGGCTTTGTTTTTTTTTTATATTAAATACTACTGCTACTAAGATTTACAGTTGCGAAATACATTTAGCATAAAAAAACATCAAAAGGGATGGAAATTGTAACCATACCTCACCAATAGCACCATTACCTATCATGGTTCTCAAAATCATCAACAGCAACCAATTTGTTCTCTTAAGGAAAATTAGCCTACATAACAAAATTGAAGTTATACTTGTCTTCTAGGAACATAGCAACAAATGATTTGCTATTCTCTGTTCAGTACCTTATCAGAGGTGTGAGTGTGGAGGAGGATGTTGACGGTGGAGGTGGAAGATGCAGACGGGCGTTCCACAATAACCATCGCTCGCCACCTGCGAAACCCTAACCTAACCCAAGACCATCTTCGCCTGCGATTTACAGAGGCAAACGTAAGAGGTCGATTGTGGCGGGTGGATAAAAGCAGCAACACTAAACCCTAGCGTGAGGTACCTGAATCCTTTTCGATTGCCACATAAGCTTTAACACCGGCCGGCCAGGAAGAAGAGGCGAACACATAGTGGACGTTGGATCAGAAAGCAGCGGCTGAGATGAGGAAAGCGTTCCTAAGAATCGACGGTAATAGTTGGTTGTGTCGCCGGCGTGAACGGGGTTATCCGGTAGAAGAGTGTTCGAAGCATCAGGTGGTATGGCAGGGTGGATGTGAACTGGAAGGGTGAAGTGGTGTGGTAGGGTAGGGTAGGGTAGATGAGACGTTTTGCAAAGATGGGAAGACAACGGCAGATGGCAGAACCGTAAATAATGTTCTATTTTTGTCCAATCTGCCTACTGTTCCTAAGAGGCTTCATCAATTGTTATTATATAAAAATATGATACCCAAAACAATAAATTCTAACAAAATATCATTATCGAATAATAATATTTAAGAGTAACTTAACTAAATCTATTTATATTTAATAAATGTTTTAAATAAAGTTTATCCTCTTCGTTTAAAAAAGGTTTACAATGTATTGCAATTTATTTATTAGACATTTTTAGGCTCTAGCATAAAGTTTTACAAGATGTATATAGCTGAAAAAAGTTTCCAATACATTCTAATCCTGTCATATTTAATTAAGATTGTATTATTAATTTTGAGATGAAAATATAATCCCAATACATCTTAATCCTCTCATATTTTAATAGGTAAATAGAACATCAAAAATTATTTTTTTTTAAACTTATCTTAACGACTATATGTGTTAAGTGATTACATTATATTTATTTAACATGGGTAATACAAGGGTTTATTCAACCGGTGCACTGCAATACACATGTTTTTATTAAAGATATAACTTTTTTTATTATTTGATATATAAAACTATATTAATTCAACCCGTGTAATACACGGGGTTGTAACCTAGTACAATAATATAATAAAAAAATTATGAGAGCTATAGATATTTTTTTTAATTAAAGATATTCTTTATATATAGATATTAATAAATGATAAGACTAGAACAAACAACAAATTTAAATTCGTCATCTTTACTTTGAAACGAATTATTTGTTATTTTATTCTTAGAAAATCTAAAAGATATATAAAAATAATCTATTAAGTTCATATAAAATTATCTTCAAATTATATAAATAAAATATTAATACATTAGGTTATAACCCCGTGTATTACACGGGTTGAGTAAATAAATTTATATACTAAATAATAAAACATTATATATTTAAAAACTTCCTTTATTGCACGGGTTGAATAAATATAATTTTATATATTAAATAATAAAAAGTTATATATATAAGAACCATATTGTACGGGTTAAATTAATGTAATTTTATATACCAAATAAAAAATTATATCTTTAAAACCCCATGTATTACACGGGTTGAATAAATGTAATATTGTTTACCAAATAATAAGATAATACATCTTTAAAAAACCTCATTTATTACACGAGTTAAATAAATGTAATTTTATATACCAAATAATAAAAAAAGTTAGTAAATGTAATTTTGTATAGTGAAAATAAAAATATTTAATATATTAATACAAAGTTTGGTTTTCGTGATAAATAATTTGTTTTATTTAAAATGTTTTAAATTAACAATTTATAATTTCGATTAATATTTTATTAGAAAAATAGAAGAATGGTATTCGAAATTTAAAGTAGGATAAAATTTAATATTAGCTCATTATTCATTTATTTATTTATTTACTTAATATAAGATAAGTTTGGAAGTGAGGCGAGAAAATCATAAAATAAATACCTACAATGAACGACATGTGTCACACATTAATGTTTTATTATATAGTATAGTATAGATAAAAATTTAGATTGATATAAATAGATTATTTTGTTGTAGCAAAATTTGTTAATTAAGTCTCAATAAATTTAACCTATTATTTAAAACTCCGTAAATGTATAAATGATAAATAATATTAGTTAGAGTAAATTATGATTTTGACCCCTGTGGTTATATCACTTTTACCCTTTTAGCCCAAAAAAGAATTTTTTAACAACTGAGCCCCCAACGTCTTTTTTTCTAACCCTTTTGCCCCTAACACTAACCCCATCCATTAAATGTTAGGGCCAAAAAATGTTAGAAAAAAGACGTTAGGAGCCAAAAAGATTAGAAAAAAAAACGTTGGAGGGTTCATATGTTAAAAATTCTTTTTGGGCTAAAAGAGTAAAAGTGATATAACCACAGGGGCCAAAATCGTAATTTACTCTATTAGTTAAATAAATAATATTATAAATGAGGAGGATATTAAACTAAATAATAATTATCCACAAGAAATTAACCTAAATAATATTTAGTAGGATGATTATCTATAATTAATTAGAAAAGATTAAACTAAAATAATACTTATCTATAAAACATGGCCTAATATAATGACAAGTGTCCCAAATATGGTTTCTTTTATTATATAGTATAGATTCGATTTTTCATTGTTCTCCACCGACATTTTTTAATTCCTCTCATCCTCACTTATTTACATGACATATATTATTCCTGCATATTTTTGTGTGTTTTTTTAGCTAAGAAACGTCTAAATGAGCATGCATCTCTTTATATATGCGTATTAAATTAGATTTGATATTGGTTGCTATATAATATATTCATATAATAATAAATACGAATGGATCGTTTTGTCATATACTATAGTCAATATATATTATTTAGTATAACAAGTTATTTATTAATATTAATTTCAATAATTATTGCTATATAATTATTTTATTTTCTTTTTCGCTTATCTCTTATTTATTTAATATTTTTTTTACCTATATCTTTTTGTTTTCTGCTTATTAATATTTCATTGATTTAACCACGTGTAACACACAAGTTCTAACCTATTAAAAATATTTAAAAAAAACAAAATAAAATGGTATAACTTAAGTGATATACAGGTTTCTAACATAATAATATACAAAAAAAAACAAAGTAAAATGTTATAAAAAGTATATAGTACATCAAAGTTCATTTTTTAAAACATAGAACTTAATTATTTAAATCACGGGTTTATTCAATCCGTGTAATGTATGGGTTTTTAAAGATGTATTTTTTTATTACTTAGTATATAAGATTATATTTATTCAGCCCGTGACATGGTGTGTTAATATAGTTTGTAGAATAGTAACCAAGTTTCAAAAGTGTTCCAATTAGGTAACTCAAGTTTCAAAAGTGTTCCAATCAGGTCACTCAACATTCGTTCTTCATTAAAATTAAGGGTCTTTTCATCCATTTCATAGGTAACCGTGGTGATGTGGATTTTTGTTTCTTTTTTCTCTTTTATTTGATGCTAACGTCGAGTGATGACGTGGATTCCAACTTGTTTTTTTAATTTTTAATGTAATTAAATGGTTTTTATTTTTAATAAATATAATTTCATATATTAAAATAATTCGACCCCAGCATCTTATGCTCCATTTTTTTCTTGACACGTGGAAAAAAAGACATGGCTCGATTTGAATGTTAAGTTATCTAATTGTGACAAAAACGACACCAGTGACCTAATTAGAACATTTTTAAAACTTGGTTACTATTCTGTGAAATTTTCCCTTAATATAATTGAAAGTATAAATGCAAAGTTACTGAAGCTTGAATGCAGTGGCGAAGCTGAAAAAAAAGTTCGGGGAGGCGGAAGGTAACGGACATAAAAAAAAAATCTATCGCGTAGTTTCGAGGTGTATGTTCAGGTCAAACATCGGAGATTCGATTCGGGTCGGTTTGGGTCGGTCAAACACAAGTTCCAAGAATCGTTCTTGTATCCATCACTCATCTTAATGCAATGACTAAATAATCTCATATTCAGCTCTTCGAATTTAGCTCGAGTGAATTTCATGCAAAATATATAAAACAAACACTTTTAATCAAAGCTATCCACTTTGAGCATATCAAACCGGAACTAACATGTGAAGTCAATGAAATGTGACTCTTAGTATCCATGAAATTAGTAAAACACCATTTTACTACAAAAAAACAAATATATAAAGGTTTTAAACTTAGTATATAGAAAATGTCCAATGTCCAAACACATGAAGACGAGTTGGAACTTGGTACACATTTCACACTTATAACATTTTGTAGATACAGTCTCTATTTCTTACCTATCAACTTAAGCATACTTCTATCTAGTAAATCAACTGAGATATGATCTATTATCAATGAAATGGATAACACATACAGTTTAACCAAGTTTGATCAACATATCAGCTTATTCACTCGTTTTCTCAATCGACGGAATCTTTTTTTTTTTCTTTCATTCAAAGGGTGCAGAGTAGAAGTTTTTTGATGATATATATTGTCCTGCTGATAATTGCTCAACAATCACCCAACAAAAGTATTTAAGTCTAGTCAATATTGATTCACTACTATTCATAAAAAGAAAATAAGGGTAATAATTTTAGAAAAAGTTTTTCCGACCAACCTAGCACTGTTTTGACCCATGAAAAATTCCTATTAAAATGGTCAACCTCACACTCAAATCTGCAAAAGCAAAGACCTTAACAATAATATGGCATTAACATTCACTCTATGCACTTGATTCCAGATCCAAAAGGTGCATTAACATCAACAGCTTCATTATTTCCGGGAATTAAGTGAACAATTTGTGGATAGTCAACCTTGAAAAGCCTAAGTCGTTTTTGAGCTTAAAAAAATAAATAAATAAATAACAATAAAAAAAGGTCAAAAAAGGGCTGTAATCGGGCTTGGACTCGGGACCTAAGGTCTAATAAGCGCGCGACATACCACTTGAACACTGTATACTTTCAGCCATAAGGTTCCCCTACAAAATATTAAAGGTTCCTTCATAATTTTTTATATAGCTTAACACTATAAATTACGAATCGAACAGGTTCCTGGAAACCCCCTTCCCGGCTATAGATCCGCCCCTACCTAGCTGAGGTGGCTGGGGGTGCTGCCTGTTGTAAGTTGAGACTTAAAACTATAAACACGAAGAAAATCCATTATATAAATAATCCGGTAAAATAGTTTATACTCTACAATTTACACACACATTTTTATTGTTTTTTTCCTGTAGCTTTAGATTGATCTGGCTTCTTTGCTGCTGCAGGTTGTTCCTTGTAATATTTGTTACTTCATAATTTATCATCAGTCAGCTTATTAATATTAGTGAGTTTAAAGCTCATTTTTGGGTATGGCCATTTCAATGCAATTGTTAAAATCATATAGTTGATGGTTCTAATTATGTGCATACATTTTTGTTTCAGTTTTCTTAAAAATCGGTCTGTCAGCAGTGAAGCACAGGTGAAAACAACTAGTTTTTTAGACCGTGGGGTATGGTGGGGCGGGGGTTTGGGGCATGGGTTGACACGTGGAGTTCGAGCCCCCCCGCTGGTGAGTGACGTGTCCGTGGGGTATGGCGCCCGCGTGGGTTGGCCAGGTTTATTAAAATTAAAAAAAAACCTAAAATTAAAAA
The DNA here is from genome assembly GCA_030545235.1 of Helianthus tuberosus. NCBI lineage: Eukaryota > Viridiplantae > Streptophyta > Magnoliopsida > Asterales > Asteraceae > Helianthus > Helianthus tuberosus. The sequence goes on along the minus strand of CM060437.1, from coordinate 28,124,050 downwards.
ATACACACAAAATTAAAAAAAAAAAAAGCCTAAAATTATTATTAAAATTTCCTAAAAATTACAAAATTCTACAAAAAAAAAAAAGGATTACAAAATAAAAAAAAGCCTAAAGCGTTAGGTAGATTTCGAAAAGGGCGAGCTTGTCAAACAGCTTCCGCTCCTTGCTCCGGAACTCGATGTTGGCCACCGCCACCCGGTCTTCGTGACTTATATCACCGCCCGGGACGCTGTCGTAGTAGGCTTTAAAACGATCGAGCTTCGGTAGTAGCTTGCGCCACTTGTGTTGGCACGCGTTTAAATTGTGCCGGTCGTTTCCCACGTTGTGCCGGTAGCTAGCGAAAGCTTCCGGGCAGTAACGGGTCTCACCGGGTTGGCGGCCATTCATCGCGTCCACGACGCTCGTGACAAGGGCTAGCTCTTCCTCGTGCGTCCAAGAGGCCATCGATCAAGTGTGTGTGGGTAGCGGTTCGGGTAGGTGGAGTGACTTGGGTTGGGGTAGCAATGTGGACAGGTGGTGGGGTTGGGGGTTTTATAGCGACTTGGCTGAACCGTTTGGCTTGGCAAAACGGTTATAATTTAAATTTTAAACATAGCCTAGCCAACCAGCCAATAAGACCCGGCCACGTAAGACTACCCAACGCCCAGGCTGAAACCCCCGCCCAAGGGGCCACGCCGAAACCCAAGCCCACCCGGGGTGGTGACTTGGGCTTTTGTACCCAACCCCCGCCCCATACCCCATAGTCTTAGAAAAGCTGTAGTGTATATATATAATTTTATTTTAAATACGCTAATCCCTTTTTTTTACGGCTGGCGCAGTAGGTACAACAACCAAACAACTACTCACATAAGTCATGTATTCGATCCGTGGCATCGAAAAACCATGAACCGCACACCTACGTGCCAGTTGGTTGTGGGTCTACCTTGGAGTCGAACTCATGACCATTCGGTCAGGAACCCACTAAAGTGCATAAGCCTTAGACCATGTGTAGTGGTACACATGAATAACGCCCCTACCCATGAGCGTTACGCGCCATGTGACAGTCCAGTCAGCAATGAGGCATTATAGAGCGTTTTTTTTTTAAATGGGTGTCGTGGGAATGTGAGCATTATGTTAAAAAAGGGGTGTAAATAAAATTAAATAAAAAAACATCAAAAACCTTTATTGGACAAAGAAAAAGTAGAACAGGAGTGATTGGCCAAATCTTTTGAACACGGCGTGGAAAAAACAACGCCAAAACAGATTTTCTTGAAAAAACGCCCAGGGGGCGAGCTTGGGGCGTGGAATTCAACAAAAACGCCCAAAATTTGACGACTACGGATGGTCTTAGACCACCCGTAGTCATGCCCAAGGGGGCGTTTTTTGTGCCGGTAAACGACAAAACACGCCGGGGATCCACCCCCTGGGCGTGTTTGGCTGGTTTTTGTGTCTTGGCGTTGTTTAAATCACGCTTTGAACAATTTGTTTGGTCAATAACATTTAATCTTCCTTTTTTTAGTCCAATAGTTTTTTTGTTGGTTTTTTTTATTTTTATTTAATTCTTTACACCCTTTAACATAATGTCCACATCCCCACTACACCCATTTTAGAAAAACGTTCAATAATGCCCCTTACTGACTGTAGTGACACATAGCACATAACGACCAAGGATGAAGGCATTATTCACCATTACCACTACGCATGTTATTGCCATCCTTTTATTTTACCTTGGTTATTTAAACAAAACTATGCATTCTTTCGATAATGGCAAGTGGCATCGTCACATGCTTTCATTACTTTCTAAATAAATATACTAGTGATTTCAAAATGATTTCTATCAAAGTTTTCCCGCTCCTAAGATGTATGCGAACAAAAATCATGTGCTGTGTACATGGAAAACTGTGGTTATATTATATAAAAAAGAATATTAAATTATTTACAGATACAGCAGCAGACCATAAAAAGGCACCCCAGTTCATTTCAAGTTATGCCATACTCACTCAGTTCATCTTAAAAGGGCTCCGGGTTGAAGAAATCGGAAGGAAGGGTGGTGTTAGCTCAGGCCTGGGTATGATGACGGTCGTGATTCCGTCTTGCAACATAATCATTGCATACCGGAAAGTGCAAAAATCATCATCAGGTACGGTGTTGTAGTCTTTGATGTCAAAGCATGACATGGTCTTTTTACCAAGGCATGGAAAATACTAGTATAAGTATTGTTCGTAAATGTTGATGTTATTTTTGGTTTCTTTTCCTTTTATAACTGAAAACAAACTATATTTTTCCCATACTATCTTTCTGTTCGTGAGAAATTCTTGACTTTGCTCCCTAGTTTCGTTTTTATTGTTTTACAGTAATAACTAAAAAAATATTAATTTCAAAATATTATAGCCTAATCAATTTATAACAACTAATACATAATACAGCTGCCAATGAGCTTGCAGCCCAGTGGTGGAGAGACTGGCCTCCTCTTCATGAGGTCTCCGGTTCGATCCCCACAGGCTGCAGGGGAGGCACCAGGGTTTTACCCATGATGCCCGGGTTCGATCCCCACTTGAGGCGGTTTATTCCCCTCTGTGGCGGCTCTCAACCCGTCAAGTCCTACGATGGGCGAGGCACCTGTGGGGTTTTTCCTTTGGACGCCGGTCACACTCTGATGCCAGCTGGGGCACGGTTAAGACACTCACGTCTGGCCGGAGTGGGGCGACGGGCCTCCCCAATGAGGGGGGGTGTGGGGTGTCTCGCACCCAAAAAATTGTGACACCTTGCCGTTCAAAAAAAAATACATAATACAGCTGACACTACATAATATACACAAAAAAGCAACATTGCAAGAAGTACAACTACATAATAATGCACTACAATGTTATAAATTAATAATATATAAATATAAATTATTCAAAATATTTGAAAATAACTAATTTATCTATCACTCTTTCTGATGTCACTTAACTTACAACAAACTTCTAAACCCGACCCGATTTCAAAGCCACCCGAACTCATCCTCCATTTAGCGCTGTCCATTTTTATATAAAACCTGAATTTAAAGCCACCCGAACTCCTCCATTTAGGTCTGTCCATTTTTATTTGAAGCCCGAAACCCAACCTGATTAAAGCCACCCGAACCCATCCTTCATTTTAGGGTGGTGCATTTTTATCAGAAACCCGAAACCTGACACGAATTCAAAGCCACCCAAACCTGAGTTAAAGAATATCCGAGAAACCCCGAACCTGACCAATCAGAAGTGTAAGGTAGCGTTTGGTATGCAAGAATGAGAGGTGGAATAGAATTGACCATTGTGAGGGAATGGAATGGAATCACCCATTCCAAAACGCATTCCATTCCCTCAAAATCACAACCCACCACCGTTGCCACCAACCTTCACCACCGTCATTCGCCGCCGTCACACACCTCCGTCGCCACCGCCACCTCCGTCGCTACCACTGCCACCTACTGCCACCATCGCCGCTACCACCTCCGATCACAGCCGCCGTCGCCACCCACCTTCGCCACCGCTATCAACCGCCACCACCCACTGCCACTCCCACCTGCGACCACCGTCGCCGCTGATACCACCTCTGAACACCGCCGCTACCCACCTCCGTCGTCACCCACCACCACCACTGTTGTCACCACCCGCCGCCGTCTCCACCCACCACTACCGCCAACCACCATCGCCGCCACAACTGCCACCTATCACCACCCACCATCACCGCCCATCACTGACCATAGCCATTTTATTTTATTCCTTCGTCTTTTCTCTCGTACCAAACAACAAAAAGTAATAGTTTATTCTATTCTCACATAGTAACCAAACAAGATATAAAATGATAATGATCCATTTCATTAACACATACCAAACAGACCCAATATTAATAGATTATTCCATGCTTAGTGGAATAACAATGAATGATATCATCATAAATAGCACATTAATTTAGACGAAATACACATGATAAAATCCCACATATATTTGTCCTCAAATATCATTCTACTTTCAAAAATATCAAATTCATACCCGTTGGATCTCTAAAATCATATCCGTTGGATACTTTCAGAAGTACAAATGCAACAAAATTCATTCATCTCCGGTGGATCGCTTAATTCATATCTGTTGGATCGCTTAAAACGTACAAGGGTAACTGGTATCTATTACCTGTAAGTGTTAAGAGTTGATCAATCTCACAAACCTACATTATGTTCATCATATAATAAATACATACATACATGAAGAATGAACTTACGTACCGGTATCATCATAGCATATTGTCATGTCGCGATTCCCGAGTCTAATGTTATTAACGTCGAGGATTCGTTGCTTACGCCCCAAATCTTCGCTCTCAGCAGCCTCTCTAAGGGCTTCCCAGATCTCTGAAAACATAAATTAAAACAAATCAACTTGGTATTTTTCGTCTCGCACAAACCAAACCAAACCAAATGCAGATCTTTGTTAAGAAAAAAGAAATCAACCTGTTCTTCCACCATTGCGACGAGGAGCCATACGCCAGAAACTATCGCGCGTCCGAGGAAGCTCGACATTTGAAAACATGTTATTATTACCACGGCTCCAAGGCGTCGGACTCGATACCCTGTTAGTGTCTGCAGAAGGCCAAAACATTAGTACTCAGATTAAACACGGACATCTAACAATACGTATAACATTCAAGATTAAACGTAATATATGTGTAACATACTAGCAAAAATCTTATCAGTAGTATAAACATAAAATTTAAGAACAACGTACCACTGATTTTGTTAATATTCGAATTGATCGAGAATACCATTTTGATGAATTTCCGCTGTGAATGTTGGATTGACAATTTTATTGCATGGGGGTTTACAACTATTGGAGATGGGATTTATATGCAAGGTGGTGGGTGATACAGTAGCCACACTCACGTTATGTTTTCCTTTGAATTTTACATGAATGCCCTTTAGACACACAAAATATTTTTTTTATTGTCTTGGGATGTGCTAAACCCAACTCCTCGGCCGGTTTGGATGCCACATTAATGGCATTTTGGTAATTCATTGTCTTAGGAGGTGCTAAACCAAACTCTGGTGCGGTTTTTTTTCTTTGAGTGGCATTTACACACAGTTTTTTAAAAGGGTGTTGGTGGAAAAATTATTTATTAAAATAGATGATTTAAAAAATAATTACTAAAATATGTGTTTTTCTATATTTCTTTATCTTTAACTAATATGTTATAATTCTTCTATTTTTATTTAATCAACTTATCACATTTGTATTCTTTTCTTCCATCTAACTCATTATATAGATTTTTTAACTTACTTATTAATTATTATATATATTTTTTTCTTTTTTTATAATGAAACCCATGTTAAAACAAACTGAGATCGTTGAATTCATTTTATTTTTAACTGCTAATACCTCTCATCTACTGTTTTAATTAAAAATTTTCATTTAGTATTGTCCGTGTAGTTGATTACCAATTAAAATGAAAACCCGTTGATTACTATTGTCCGTGTGTTTCCTAAAGTTAAATAAATTTTATTAACAACCAGTGGGCAAAATATTTACGTAGATTAATTGGTTCGTAATTTTATTGGCCAACTCGATATTTATTATTATTTTTTATTATCAAATTATTTTTTAATAGTCACGAACAACATTTACTTCATTCAATTAATGTAAACATGAACACATGTCTCGTTTAAATAAAAGAAAACCATGTTTGTGTTCGATTAAAGTTAAATAAATGAACATGAATGTGCTACTTTAGTGATCATCTACATCTCTAAAATTAGAATGATTTAGCTTACATAAATGTAAAAGGAAATAAAAGAAAAGGCGTTAAGAAAAAGAATTATATTTCGATTGGTTAAAAAGTAAATACAATATAAAGAATAACTGTTTGAAGAAAATAAATTAAAAACATATTAGGTTAATTGAAAAATAAAGAAAACATATAATAGATTAGTTAATAATAAAGAAATAAGAAATAACACTCATTTTAATATTTTTTTTTTAAATCACCCATTTTGGTAAATATTTTTTCCTTACTCACCAATTAGGGAAAAAAGTCATTGCAAAACAACTATTTTGGTAATTATTTTTCAAATCATCTATTTTGGTAAATAATTTTTCACCAACACTCGTTTGGGAAAAAAACTCCATTTACACATATAATTAAGTTTTTTATGGCATTTTAGTAATTCATTGTCTTTTGAGTGGCATTTACACAATACACACCATTCTTTTTTTTTTTTTTTTACGTTTTGACATATTGGTTTTGTTACACTATTGCGGGATGTAAATTGTGTCCGATTGACAGGATGTGGATTGATGGATTGAAATGTGTAAGCTGAATCAAACTCATATTACCATTTGTGTCAAAGATTTCAACCTAGGTAACATACAAATATATTCAGTTCAATCCGATTACAACCCGTTTGCAGTAGATGAAAGGGGCACCTATAGTGTAATGGAAGCGAATAGTGTCTTGATGTATTGGTTGTTCCGACCCCATGTCACTTCAGTATTGTTACACTTCGAATTACTGTTTTTGTCTTGCAACATACCTTATTTTATCAAAGACGTTAATATTTACACATCTCTCTTCTCTATATCCCTTTATTTATATATATAGATATATAAAGAGAGAGAGATAGAGTGTAAAAGGATGTAGGAATAGTGAAAGCCTTATCAAAGCTACGTAAAGTTTACCTTTTTCTCATGAATGGATGGATGTCATATGCTATTTTCGTTGTTCTATTGTTATACTCTTGCGACGTGTCTATTTTTATTTAAGCTTGATAAAAGTTATGTTCAAAATCTAATGGGTCAAACAAAATTAATTTTTGTTTTTTTTATTGTGACAAATCGAACCAATATCGTCTGAACAACTTCGATAACGGTATTGAGTATATTTTAGTATGTGTACCGTGATGATTGTGTGATGAACCGAAGTGATACCGTCCCAAAAGCATCGGTTCCACATAAATGTAATATCGTATGTCTTAGCAAGTTCAACTTCAAACAAGTTTAACCATTTATTTATTTAGCTTAATACAAAAGGATTTTAACATTCTTTGTTTACCAAGCATGACCTATCAAAATTACTTTCCCTCGTATATTTACTAGTTCATCAAAATAAACAACTAGACCATTTCTTTTAAGGGTTGGTTGAAGATGTGAAGTCCAACATGTAAGCTTCGATCAAGAAGAACCTGTGATTTTTTTTTTTCACATAAACGAGAAGTTGCAACTTTGCAGCTTTGCTGTTCAAGGTCGACAAATCTTTGAAGACAATTTTGAAGACCGGATTCGATTGCTAAGGACTTTATTTATTTTTTCATTAGAATCGTTTTCCAAAGACTCGATTCGATTTCTAGGACCTGTAACCTTTGAAGACTAAATTCGGTTTTTGAAGACCTGTAATCTTTCTATTAACCCTTTAGTAGGGCTCTAAACGAACCGACTTTTAGCGAAAAGTTCATGAATCATTCGGCAGGAAGTTCGTTTAGGTTTAGTTGAACGAGAATTTTTGTTCGATTAGTTAAATGAACGAACATGAATAAAGGCCTCGTTCATTCAATTGTGTTCGTGAATGTTCGGTAATGTGTTCATGAACGTTCGTTCATTTACTATTATTAATGTTTGTTTGTTTATGTTGTCCATGAATGTTTTTCTACATTTATTCATTTTTTTCTAAACATTATACATTATTTAATTACCCTAACAATTATTTAATTACCCTAACCATTTTTTTAAACATTATATGCGGTGATGATGGCGTTGTGTTGTGGTACCAATGGTTGTGGATGAAAAGACGCCTAAAGATTTGATGATGGTGTTGTGGCCGCCGAAGGTGGGAGTTTGTAAACAGAAATTGAAAGGAAAAAGAGATGGGGGGGGGGGGGGGTTGTCGGTGACTTGCCAGTGGTGAGAGAGTGCTTACCGATGCAGTTAGCGGGGGTGGTTGCCTGGTTGGGGATATTTTTTTCCTTTTTAGTAAAAGTTTATTTGAAAACACACACGAAGACAGTGGTTGTTTGGTGGTGGATGTGTTAGTCACGTTAGACTATGCGGTGTGGTTGTGAAGGTGGAGGGGGACATTTTGTGTCACGTGTTTGCCATGTAGCCATGTAGGCAGAAGGGGCATTGAGGCAAAAACCCAAAACCATGGGGTGGGGTGCAAGGTGAAAATGGCGTTTTTTGTTTATTTGTATTCTTTTTATTGTAATTTTTAAAAAACTCAACAATCACCATTATCCTCCATTCACCCCTCCACATCCAAACCCTTTGTGCCCATGAAGAATCTCAAGCCCCTTGCCCTTACGCCATCGATGGGACGGTGTTGGCGGCATGGAAGTGGTTCACCATCATCTCCATGCCACCACACCGTGTATTCTTAATTAGCAAGTGTTGTTTGGATATGAATTGTAAACATCGTGTAAAAAGTTTATTAAATTATTTGGATATGGGATTCTGGGTGCAGACAAGTGTGAGAGTTGTGTATGCCACATGGGAGGTGGTTATCTATTTTTTAAATTTTAATTAAGCCCAATTGACATTATTAACAATTATAAGTAAGATTCGATCAGAGAGAGAACGAGATAGATCGAATAAAGGACTAAAGAACACCTACAAAATGACAACGTATTATAACTTCTATGAGGTTTGTTTACACAAAATGACAATGTACAACAATCATGCCTGTGGTCGAAGCTCAGTTTTTTTTCCCAATTCACACAAATGAGAATTCGTTATATTATGTTATGAATATTGTCTCCAAACAAATATTAGAGATTTATTTCTAACGGTTAGGATATAATAGAAAGTTTATTTGGCTAAGAAGCCTAGAAAGTGATCTTAACCACCCATTTAGTTAATTAAAAGCTAAAATTAAATGATGGAAATTGAAGTGAAGAAAAGAGACGCGTGAGTTTGTTTAGGAGCATTCTAGTCAATACAAGGCAATAGTTTCTCTCTCCTCCAATCCCCCCCCCCCCATTTTTTAAACATTAATAACTCTTTCATACGACATTATTTTTTTAAAAAAATTGCACCAAAAAACGAGCGTTTTTTTATCTTTAAAACGAGTATACTATTGCTATATTTTCAAAAAAAAAAAATTGAAAACCCAGTTGCGTAAAACGCAATGGAAAAAACTCAGTTGCGTAAAACTCAATGGAAAAAAAACCTAAAAAATGACATTTTTCTAAAACGCAATGCACCAAAAACACAAAGAAATGTCTTATTTGTAAAACGCAATGCCCATAAAACACAAATAAATGTGTTATTTCTAAAACGCAATAGCCTAAAAACACAAAAGAAAGTGTATTTTCAAAAACGCAATGGACTGAAAACACATAAAAATGTGTTTTACCTAAAACGCAATGCATAAAAAACACAAAGAAATGTCTTATTTCTAAAACGCAATGGCCAGAAAACACTTAAAATGTATGTTTTCTAAAACGCAATGGACTGAAAACACATAAAAATGTGTTTTACCTAAAACGCAATGCACAAAAACACAAAGAAATGTCTTATTTATAAAACGCAATGGCCAGAAAACACTAAAAACTGTCTCCTTTCTAAAACGCAATGACCAAAAAAAAACAAAAGAAAGTGTTCTCTCTAAAACGCAATGAACTGAAAACACCTAAAAATGTGTTTTACCTAAAACGCAATGACTGAAAACACTTCAAAATGTGTTTTTCTAAAACGCAATGGCCAGAAAACACATAAAAATGTCTTAGTTCTAAAACGCAATGGCCTAAAAATGTCTGTGAATTGTCTAAACCAGGAAGTAGGAGTTCAAAAGGCTGTCTACAAATGTAGATTTTCAGAGGCAATTTACAGAAAATTAAATTTTCTGAACCAGGAACCAGGAAGTAGGAGATCAAAAGGCTGTCAACCCCAGCCAGGGGCTCTGCCCCTTGGACCCCGCCAGGGGCTGCCGCCCCTGGGACCCTGCTACCAGGGACGCTGCCCCCGAACCCTCACCAAGATCGTAAAACACAATGACTAAATCAAAAACCCAGATCATAAAAATGAAATTAAAGAATTTCTTACATGGATCGAAGTCGGTTTCTTCAACGATTGATGAAATTTGAATGATAGAAACACTTATCAGCGATCGAATCGAACGGATCGAGTGATTATCTTCAAAATCACAGGAAAAAACGAGATTTTGTATGAAATTAAACTGGGTTTTCTTCAAAAAACCTGAAGAACACGTTGATCGGGTGTTTGAATAATTGATTGGTGGCGAAAATCGCACTTTAATGTGGTGATTATTGAGATAGAAAGTGAAGAAATGGTTGAAGATGGTGGGTTTTGAAAATGATGGGTTTTGAAGTTACTGGGGAGAAGAAGAAAGAAGAAATGATAAGATTGACTAAAATACCCTTCCTCTTTATTTTAAATTTTGCCACATGTCCTAATCCTATTGTTTTCTGTTCTTCCTAGAAAGTTTAATTTGATCCTCACCCTTATTTGTAATACTAAAAGCTCTTATATTAAATAATTAAAATAAACGTTATTTACGTATGACATTTATATATATTTTTTTTGGGTTTGTTACCTGAGTTTGGCAAGTTAAGACTATGGGATATGAGGAGGGGGTTGGGGCGTTGGTTGGGTACAAACGCTCAAGTCACCACCCAGGGTGGTCTTGGGTTTCGGCGTGGCCCCTTAGGCGGGAGTTTCAGCCCGGGCGTTGGGCATGCCCAGCGGTCCTCCGTGGCCGGCTCTTATTGGCTAGTTGGCTAGGTCATAGCGGCTATGTTTAAAATTTAAAAAATAACCGTTTGGCCAAGTCAAACGGTTCACCCAAGTCGCTATAAAACCCCCAACCCCACCGCCTGTCCACATTGCTACCCCAACCCAAGTCACTCCACCTACCTGAACCCGCTACCCACACACACTTGATCGATGGCCTCTTGGACGCACGAGGAAGAGCTTGCACTTGTCACGAGCGTCGTGGACGCGATGAAGGGTCGCCAACCCGGTGAGACCCGTTACTGGCCGGAAGCTTTCGCTAGCTACCGGCAAAACGTGGGGAACAACCGACACAATTTAAACGCGTGCCAACACAAGTGGAGCGAGCTACGACCGAAGCTCGATCGTTTTAAAGCCTACTATGACAGCGTTCCGAGCGGTGATATACGTCACGAAGACCGGGTGGCGGTGGCCAACATCGAGTTCCGGGGCAAGGAGCGGAAGCCGTTTGACAAACTCGCCCTTTTCGAAATCTATCTAACGCTTTAGTCTTTTTTTTTGTAATTTTTTAATCTTTTTTTTTTTTGTAGAATTTTGTAATTTTTAGGAAATTTTAATAATAATTTTATGCTTTTTTTTTTAATTTTGTGTGTATTTTTTAATTTTAGGCTTTTTTTTAATTTTAATAAAACTGGCCAACCCACACGGGCTAGTCACGCCCCGCCATACCGAACCAACACCTCACTCACCAGCGGGGGGCTCGAAGTCCATGTGTCAACTCATGCCCCAAACCCCCGCCCCACCATACCCCACGGTCTAACTCCACACAATGTGCATACGCAGTGGCGGACCCATAAATTTTTCAATGGGGGTGCGGAACATTTTTAAAAATTTTACGCCCCTAGGTATATAAGTAAAAAAATCGGTTCGTATCGTGTCGGGTCGGGTCATGTAAAACAAACGAACATCAAAGTAAATTTATATAATCATCAAAAACATGTCAAACCTTGTTACAAACATAATTAAAACGTCGACGCCCTACGGGTTTTCATTTTTTAAATCTATCCAAAACATCATCTAAAGCTAATTTCTTAAGCAATTTTTTCTCTATATAACATAAGTTTAACGCTCCATAACATAATATTTCAATTTTAATTTTCAACTATTTAAGCCTTAGAAATCATAACGTAAGTTGTAATCACCCTAAAAATATATAAACAACATAATCATCCTAAAATTCATCTAAACAACCATAAACAACGTCAAAACCCACAAAATTTCAAACCTATTTAACAACTTTATTACCCTTTTTTCTCCTAAAATATCAACCAAAATCATCAAAATAACAAAGAAACTTACCCGTGTTCGGATTCCGGTTAGATTTGGTGTCGAATGACGGTGGTATGGTAGCTGATTACGGTGGTCGCCGGCTGCTGGATTGTTGTCGCTGGTGTTGCGAACGATAATTAAAGAAGATCAAAAGAACTCAATTTTATCGATTTGAATACAAAACAGGAAAAACGAGCCTTTATTTATAGGCTTTACAAGAACGAATAAAAGAAAAGACTGACACCCGGTCTGGTTGACAGGACCAAAACGCGGCCAAAGCTCGACGTTTTGGTCCGGTCAACAGACCCGTCAGACACCCGTCAGTCTTTCTCTGGTTAACCGGACCAAAACGCCGCGTTTTGGCCACAGTTCGACACTGCAAGGCGTGCATATAAAGACAAAAACACCTTTTAAGGGTGACTATCTACACACTTGGTGTGTAGATAGTTTGGCCCAAAAAAAAACTCGAATTCTATTACTAGTTTTATTTAATTTTTGTACTTTGTTTCTCTTTTATTTAGTTTATGGTTTGCTGACTTATAATACACGTGTGCACACACACTAATATTTTTTTTAAATTAAAACAAAACTATAACAATATCATACTTAAAGTAAAGAGAATAAAATGATTGTTTTTTATGCGTCATATTTTTTAAAATATTAACGTATGAAAATATTGGGGTTATTTAAAAACCATGAGGGGTACTTGGTTTAATGGTGAAAATTATAGTTATTTAAATTTATAAAATTATGTAAATTATAATCTTATCCTTTTCATATGTAATGCTTGCTCAAAAGTCATAAGTGTTTTTATATGAAAATTATTACAAATTTTATTAGACTAGAGGGTATGAGGAGGCTCATCCCTATGAGGATGGGCCGCCACGTAGGCGCCACATCACCATCCCATGGAGGATGGGTCTCCTTGCATTTTGAGGGGGGTGGAGGATGAGCCTACCCCACCTAATTATTTTATAAGTTTATAAGTTTTTTTTTGGTTAACTTAATAAAAACTTCATAAAAATTAAAAAATACAACATAAAACAACATAAATAAATTCATTTCATAACATAAAAAAAATTACATTTCCTAAAAGTAAAAATTACTAATCCTAGAAACGGAAAACACAAAAACGAAAAAAAAATTATGATACATTAAAAAACTAAACAACCTACGACGTTCATTTTTTCTTCACCTCTTCTTTCATCCTCCGATAAACCTCGCGTTCATCCTCCGGAACCGAGTCGAGATACAACCTCATAATCCTAAAATCCTCCGCTCGAGCATAGTCGAGCGAAACGGTTTTCTTGTGACTATATTTTTCGGCCGCAAAATCTTTGAACGAACGGAATTCGGATATCAACTCGTCCATTTTCGAAGACGCCTTCGAGCCGCCCCCTCCACCCGAGCCGCCCCCTCCACTCGAGCCGGCCCCTTTGCGCTTTCCGGCCGCCTCTTTTTTTAATCCCATTTAGCCATCGCAAGGTTAAGAATGTCCTCGTCGTTACTCCCACTAGGAGGATTATTGTAAATTTGGTTATAATACCCACAAAATTCATTGACGGTCTTGTTCATTTTCCGCCACTTGCCCGATACGGAATCGATATCACGCATCGGGCCTTGCCCCATAAGCTCGTTAAATCTATCCGTTGTCACCTTCCAAAAACTAGTACCCGTTTGATTGTTCCCTAAATTTAAAAAAAAATGCATTAGTAAAAGTAAAAAATAAATCTTTTTAAAATTAAATTAAAAAATTAAACTTTTGTTCATACCGACAATCGGGCAAGTTGAGGACTTAACAAACGCGATTGCTAGCGCCTCATCCTCTACTTTTGTCCACTGTCTCGGCTTTGCTCTCGAACCGCTTTTTTTACGGTGTCGGGTTCGGTTTCAACCGCCTTCCCCTTCCTCGTGTTTTTTTTTTTGCGCTTGAGTTCTTTAGGTGGCGATTCGGGGACGACTTCTTCATCATCATCGTCAAGTTGAACCGGGGGTTGCGGTTGGGAAGTTGGCGGTTGCGATTGGAATTGTTCAAGTTGAACCGAGTTGCGTTGCATGAATTGTTGGAGTGCTTGGAATTGTTGCATTTCTTGAACTTGGGACATTTGTGAGAAGGCGTTGGGTGATTGTTGGAAACCCGAAAACGTAAATTGTGGAGACACCCACGAAGGATCCATAGTCGGAGTGTAAGCGGGACTCGAAAAAAAGTTAGGTTGGTTCGGGTTGGGGTTGTTTGGGTTGAATGGATTCATGATTGTATAAAAAAGGGGAGTGTTTTTTAAAAAAATGGATGAGAATTGGAGAAGAATGAGAGAAGTATTGAGAAAATAGTATAAAAAATGGATGAAAAGATGGGTATTTATTTAAAGTGAAAATTTTTTTTTATTTAATATAATATAGCCGTTGTAACCGCTAATTGTTTGAATTCGAGGGCCGTGAAGAACGTCAGGTGGGAGCCGAATACGACACGATGGGGCTAGGGGGCGGTGTGGGGGACCGGCGACGGGCGAGGACAGGCCTAAGCCGGCCCCGTACCGTCTAGTCTTATTGTAAAAGAAATACTGACTAAAAAAAACATCCAAACGAGGTTGTCGTTCAAAGATACAAGGCGGTGGCGGTTTCGTGGGGGAAAAGACAGACCTCTCACACACTCTCTCTAACTTTATTCCAACCGTTTTTTAATAAAAAAGTAGAATGAGCTTTGGGAAAGAGAAAATCAAGGCCTCATTAGCTGATTCCATGCTGGTCCCCACAGCCGTGTTGCATATTCTATCTTTTTGTTGAAAGGCAATTGCATGCAATTCCCATATACTAACATTTTGGTGAATACCAACCCAGCAAATACCACAACCCTCCCTCCCCCCCCCCCCCCCCCCCCCCCTCTCTTCTGTGTATTTGTTGTTTGTCTTATTTATATAACTCACCCTTTTAACTTTTAGTATTTTAGTATTAATCTTTACACCCCTTCAACTTAGGGATGAGCTCGGTACCGAAAATCCTCAAAAGTGGGTACCGGTACCGAATATACCCGGTTCGGTACGGTTCGGACCGGTACCGAAAATGTCAAAAGTCGGTAGCGAAAAGGTATCCGGTTCGGTAAATTCGGTACCGGTACCGGGTCCATTTGCTCATCCCTACTTCATCTTTCTTGAAATTTTGTAACATGTCATTTTCATCCATTACATTGCTAGTTTTAATGTACGTGTTATTATAAATTCAAGTTTGTTTTTTGGTTCCACGTAATTTTTTTTTTTTCAAAAATGAGTCAGGTCAAATACAATATGTTTTCATAATTATTTTTATACATTTTTAGTTGGTTTCGTTTTGATGTTAATTTTGTTGTGTCAGTATGAATTTAAGTTGGTTTATGTTTCGACGTAAACTTTTTTGGGAAGTGCGTCGGGTCAAATATAATATGTTTTCGTGTTTATTTTCATGTAAGTTTACAGTTGACCTACACGTTTTTTTTTTTGTTACGATTTTTCTAATTCTAATTTACGATGTAATGTGCTTTTTTTATTTACGTTCAGATGTGTATAATCGAGTGTCCGCAATGAACCGAAAACATATGCATATCATTTTGGTCATAACGACCTTATATTTTTATGTCACACCCCGATATTTTCACATATTACCGGTGGGCCCGGCGGGGAGTTTCGTGACGTAGTTGATATCATCATTGTCAATACACACAATATAATAGCACAGCGGAAGGCTTGTTAATAAACTATTACAAACCATAATGTCTGAGTGTTCGAGTGAATGAATATACAGACTGGAATGTAATAAGATCCACAGGCGGATCATAAAAGTACAAGAAACAAAAATAACAGAATTCAGGTATCTATGGATTTGCAAGATCCTCTTATGACACCTAATAGCTCCAGCCTATTACGAGAGGTACCTGTCAATCAGTCTTTAAGAAAATACGTCAGTTTACACTGGTAAATACAATTAACTGACTCTTTTGAAAATATTTATGAAAATTGATTTAAGTGCACATGGCACAAATCTTTTATAACTTGGGACAATTATTTAAAGATAATCTTGTATACAGATTTACATGTTTGTCATACAATTGGGGCCGGTTGGAAGCCGGTCGTGATTAATCGACTCACCACTTATAGAACCCACAAAGGAGTTATCCCCAACATGTGGGTTTATATATTATTTAGCATTTGCATCTGTCAGGTGTATGCCTACACCCCGTGCATAGGTCGTGGCCATTTTCAAATGAAATGAGCCGAGGATATCCAGGACACGGTCGAATTAACCCCCAATGTTCATGTTATCAAACAAAACAGATTAAAACGGGTTATGCAATTTATTAATCACAATCCGATTAAATGATTTCATACTCGACCAAGTGGTATTATTATAATACCATATCCCAAGCCCGTATAAGGGAAAATAAGTTAAAAGTATTTACCTGAGCTAATGTGAACGGTAACTCAGCAGTATAATCCTAAGCTTTTTGATGGTACCTTCTACTGGATGCTATTTAATCTGTATAGAAGGTTTATTAACCTATTAGGATGCTAACAGGCCTTTAGTTAAGTCAAGGACTTAGACCGGCTAGCTAGAAAGAAACTTTACGGTTCTAAACGCTAGATTAAACGGAGACCGGAATAGAATGTGGTTTAGACCCGACAAGCTTGGATACTTGTACAATATGGGTAAACTAAATACATTCTGGAAAACGAGGATTTAATGATAAGGTTTGACCCGTTTCGGCTATTTTATGTAAACTAGTCACATAAACCGATCCGAACGCGTAGACGCGTAACGGGTAACCAAATGAAATGCATACAGGTCTTAATTGTTATTATGCTTAAAATATGTTAATACATCAGTAGGATGTTAATATATATTCCCAAAAGCAATTTAAACCAATTTAAGTTCCATAAGGGCATTTTGGTAATTTTAATGCTTATAAAAGAGTTTAAATATTAATCTGAGTTTCAAGTCTGATATAATCAGTAAAAATATGTATTTTTATAAGTTATAACAGTAGGGTATTGTATATATGTCACGGCCCCCGACCCGGTTTGACCCGTTTCAGGAGCCGCGGGACAGAAAATCCCGTGGTATTTATTTAACAGCAAAAGATTTTACCAGGATCTTTTTAAAACTGCAATTTCCCGATTATTTTATTTCACAATTCGGGATAAACCCCGATAATTTACAATCATACGATTTCACTAAGAAATCATTATCTTTCAAAACATGTTTCTTTATTTTATACTGAGCCACTTCCTTAAGCTTGTAGTGTTTCGCGGCACTTTTCCTGGATCACAACAGATTACCTGAAACATGTTTGAAAAAGGTTTTGTCAGCGGTAAATACTGGTGAATCATTCTTTTTAGAAAAACGATGCGTTTGTTATAATTTACAGTATTAAGAGCGATTACAATGTTTCCATATATCAACCAACTACCCACAGTATTTGTCACTCGACATTCATTGGTAACCTCAGAGTCCAATGGTGTCTGTGACTATGGTCATATCACCCCTTGGCTAACTCGTTGTCCAATGATGAAGGTTATCAAGTAATGTATACAAAACCCCACATGCCGGCTGTAATTTGGTGACTACAAAGACTTAATCCCTGTAATTATAACTTTGAAAGTAAACATGATTTTGAAAGTAATTTGATAAAAAGAGAATGACTCACATTGCAGATTTATATGAGCAGAGCTTAGCCTACTGATTAGCCTTTTTAACCTAAATTTAATAACATGCACACGAACTCGGTTAGTAACTAATACAACATTTACGATAACTCACGAGATTAAACCTTCACAACGAATGACAAAGTGCGATACTTAAACATCCATCGAATTAACAACGAATGAAAAAGCATAAACCCTAATGTGGGCAACACTTAAACATCCATTGGATAGTTTAATCGATCGGACATTGAATCGTAGCAGTGATCGAGTTAATACCTAGTATCGGAGCAGCGCCTCGCTAATATTGAAAGTAAATTCGACTTCAGTGTGATATACTTTCGTTTTTGAAAGTTTGTTTCGACATCAGTGGACTGTGCAAGCAACAAGCTATTTATAGCTGAAATTGAGGCCTCACGCGGCCCGCGTAAGCCTTCGGCTTACCTTTACGCGGCCCGCGTGGCCGCCTAGTCTACGAGTAGGCTTGATGGGTCACGGGTTAGGGTTGCCAGGTGGGTTATACGTGGCCCGGATACTTATCCGGTTGAATTTCAAGTTGACGCGGCCCGCGTAAAATTCCCTTAAGGTTTACGCGGCCCGCGAGAGGACTAGAATTCTGAATTTCTTGATTTTTAATTTGGTGTATGGTTTTAGGGGTCCGGGTTTATACTTACGGGTATTTTTAGGACAATTTTGAGAGTCCTTACATTCTCCCCACCTTATTTAAAATCTCGTCCTCGAGATTCATTGGAATAAGTGAGGGTACTTTCGCTTCATCTCTGATTCCAGCTCCCAAGTATATTCGGGCCCTCTCTTTGAATCCCATTTGACTTTAACAAGTACTAACCATTTGTGTTTGAGAAATTTCACCTTTCTGTCTTCTATTTGAAGAGGTTTCTCAACAAAATTCAACTGTCCGTTTACCTCTATATCTTGGAGAGGTACAACCAAAGATTCGTCAGATAGACATTTCTTGAGGTTGGATACATGAAATACGTCATGTACTGTAACACCCCAAAAACGGGTTTGGTAATCAAACCACGTTAATACTAAAAGACGGGTAAAGTACCGTTAGTGGTAAAAGTAACCCGGTAAATATTAGGATTTAAGTAAATAAACCTAATATTAAATAAAAAGTGAACAAATCCTTTTTTAGTAAATTAAAATGGGTAAAAAGGCCCGAGTTAACGGGACTCAAGATAAACTTAGTCATAGATTCCCCGAACCCACTAATTTAATTAGGAATGCTTAACCTAGTTAATAAGTGGGGAACATTATTAGAAATAAGTGGGTTGTACCCTACCTAACTAACTAACCAAACTTGAGGGGCCAAAAGAGGAAGATTGAAACTTAATATTTATTTTAATTAAAAACACTACACACAAACTAGTGTGTGAGTGTGTGTGTGCGTGAAAGAGGTCAGGGGAAACAAGGAGAAGCCAAAACCCTAACTCAAGCTAATTTACCAAATTGAAGGTCAAAACTAGCTCAAATCGAATGCATGATCACTTACAAACGATCACCAAGTCAAGGGGATCGTGAGGTATGTCAAATTTTATAATTTGGTAATGTTTTGGAATCCATGATGAACACTCAAAATCAGAATTCGTAAATGAATGATGAGTTTATGAGTGATATGGTACGAATTTCATGTTTAGAAATGAACCCTAGATAAAAACTTGATGAATTAGCACTAGAAACAAAGGATTTGATGATGACCCTTGTATGTGCTAAGTGGGTTTTGATTTAATAATGAAGATGATGATAACCTTGTGTTTAAAAACCATTATAATTGATAATAGAAACAAGGTACTTGAACAAATTACATGATTGGGTATTTGTTCATACAAGATTGAGATGGGTTTTTATGATATGGTGATGTTAGTGTCAAACTTGTGATTAGAATCACCATATTAGTTAGTAAAGATAAAGTACTTGAACAATTTAGGTGTTTGGGTACATAAATCATATTTACCATGAAATGTTTTTTTTTGAATAATAAGATGAAGTGATGAATTTCATGAGTTTAAAGAGAAAAATAGTCAAAGAATCATAAGGTGTGAAAGTCATGATTTGGAATGACTAATCTAACAACCTTGTGAATAATGAATGATAGTTGGCGCTTAACAAGCTAGGGGAAGCTTGATGAGTGAGCGGGTCAAACGAAGCAAGTACGGAAAGAAAAGCGTGGCGTGGATGCGAGGTAAGTGTAATTTACACACTTATGTAGAATACCCGTTTATTCGGTACGTTGTAAACGTGATAACGATAATATTGGAAATATGGAAATTTGTCAAGTGTCGACTAATGTAAATCAAGGTTAAAAGAATACCCATGGCGTAAGCCGAAATGGGTTGAATTTGTAAGAAATGAGTGTAAAAGAAAAAGGGTATGGTTATAAAATCCGGGATGGGATGGATATATGAATTGGAAATCAAAAACGATGTTTTTTATTAAATAGATAATGTTGGGCATATAGTCCAAACGGGTCGAATGGTGATGATAACACCATTTGACAATATCGACTATTGTGGTTGTCAAGTCTTATGTTAACAGGACCGATTAGCAAATCGGATAATTGCTTCACCATTGATGGTGCGATAATGAAAACGAGGTATAAATCGGGTCTACTTGTTGATCCGGGTCAGGTACGCATAATTATGTTGTAGTTAAAAGTGTTATTTTGGTCGAATAATTTGAGAGAGAGTCCTTCGTCATAAAAGGACTAAAATCGACCAAAACGCCCTTGTAGGCTAAATGGAACAAACGACCCTTAAAGGTTGTTTGGAAACGAGTTTTATGACTAGGTAAATACTTAGAATAAGTATAGAAGCTGAAAGAGGTATTATATTGGCCAAATGGCACTATTTGAGTTTTTGCCGTAAAATAATGATTCGAGAGGTAAAATTTGGTTTATATTGATCACCACATTAAACCTACCTTAAATACAGTTGTGGTGGGAGATTATAGGATAAGAAATGTGGTAATGGAATGCTAGAAGCAATCGAAAGCTATTTTAGGCCCGAAAGTGCTTAAATACCCTTAACGGGTCAAAATAAGCATACGAGCGAAAATGGGTTTAAATTGTGTAATAAACCTGTGATTAGAACCTAATATGGTATATAACATTTATTTGAAGAAGTGTAGGTGATGTAGGACTCAAACAAATATGTTTGGTTGATAAAATGAATAAACGGGTATAATTTGATAAAAACGTAACGAGTCGAAGGCTTGAAGAAAGTCTCAAAATTTATTTATGTTGGATGTTGGATTTTAACTCCATATGATGGAGAATTAAATTACGGACGCGTAGGAAAAAGAATCGGGTAAAACGGATCAATAACGAAGAAGTTATGGCCATTTCCGTGAAATCGGGTTGAGCTGGGAATGTACAGCAACAGTTGTATACATACTCAAAATGAACAAAATCCGGATGATACTTGAATTGGAGCTGTGAATTGTTACGCTTGCGGCGAATAGAGTTTATATATCAAAAGTTGGTCAGAATCTGTTAGTGTATGACTTTTCAGCCTGCATACTTATTCATTCTATATACATACCGTTCCTCCTTATTACTAACTTGCTATCTTTGCATTGCCAACATGCTTTTGAGAAATCCAGTTGCGTTTCGAACAATAATAACCTTGAATTAAATAATTAATTAAGTTGGTTGTTCGTTTGTCCCATGCTTATACATGTTACAATAATAACCTTGAATTAAATAACTAATTAAATTGTTGGGTTCGGCTTTACCTCTCCGTCGACAATGCTTGACTTATGTTGTCCTACTTTGACTTGGTTGAGTATGTTTGACGATGGTTGATCCTCACCCAAACACCACCGTGAACACCATCATGAACCGGACTCTTAAAATTCCTATAATTTACACTACAAGAAAAAATACCAGAAATTTTTGATAAAATTAACACTACGAGCGAAAAATCAGTGGCCCGGCCCCAATAAAGCTTCGCCCCTTACACACGCCATACATCAAATTGATCCAATAAGCTACATTGTTTACATTGTTTTGAGAGCACATACGCAACGAAATCCTATAGAAGGCAACAACCAACCAAGCTCATTATTCTTAAATTAAGCAGGCTTGGAGTACTGCAAATATGAACCTGTGAAGTTTTTAGATGACTATGGAGAAAAAAAAACTGGGACTAACAGATCACAATGGAAAATATCTCGATATGGTGAGATATTATAAATATGAACCAATACCTTTGTTTTCTAACAAAATAAAATTAAAACCAAAACCGAGCCTATATTGTAATTTCATTCAAACGTCTAACTTTATTGACTTAAAGCCAGAATGCATCATATGATCAACTAATCCACATTTATTATTTCACCAGGATTAATTAATGAAGAAAATAAATAGGTTAATTAGCCAATTAGGTGCATTTTGTCATATCTTCATTCCATCATCACTTAACTATTAACCTTGTTCGTCACCTGGTTTGGTTAGATCGGCTTGAAATGTCGTGGGTAATCAACCACAGTCGCCGCCGTCGTGTACCATAACTGCGCGGTCGTTGCATGTCGCAGGTGACATCGTCTCTAAGCCAGATCGGCTATGGTATACGGTAACCGACCGAAACTCTCATTCCAGTTTCCGCAGCCAGTCAACCTTGTACAACACCTGAACCATGGGAATAGAACCATTGTCGCTTGTACCATCGAACGAACCGACATCACTAATGGAACCCTTGTCCTCCGGTCAGCGAGTTGTCATAGTGTACGATCCGGATTGTGATGTCATCGCCAGCCCGCCTCGGCATAAAGATTGGCGGCCGGCCCCTTTTTCTCTTTTACTCGTGTTTCTCTCTTGTCTTTTCCTTATACCTAAGAAATGGCATAGACGTAATTATCATTCTTATTTTGTCCAATAAATGTACTGTCATTACCTAATAATGTATGTTCGTGTAGTCTAGTTTATAATACATACCACGAGGCAAAAATGACTTTTTATGACCTTCCGATAACTGTTTCTTTGACAAGTAACTACGTACTCTAGTATTTGGGCTTTTCTTGTACAGCTACCCATTTTGTTTCATCTTCATAAACAGTGGACAGATTAACGAAAGATTGTTAATCGAGGTAAACAAACAAATCCTGTTAATAGGGAAAAAAACAGCAACTGTCAATAAATAAGGTAACACATGAATATTTTGTGGTTTGATATGTGTCTCAAAAGGGGTAAAGCATATAAAACAAATCAACAGAATGATTCCTCCTTCTCTCTATCTATTATCCCTAAATTTTGATTCTCTCTGTCTACTATCCCTAAATCACCACCAGCCAAAACCAAGTTCAAAATTTCTTTTTCCAGTGAATAGCACCAGCCCCCTAACTCTAGTCCTTCAGTCAAATTGAAATCAGTATATGTATGCTTTGATTTAATCGAAGTAATTTATGATGATTGATAAGTAGTTGAGTACCGATGGTTAGGCGATCCGTAGTTCGTTTTCTCGTCGTACTTCTTCCATGAATAATCGTAGGCCGGAATGGCTGTTTGTAAAATATATTCCAGCTATGGTCAGAACCATAAAATAAAATAAAAAATTACATAAAACAATCTAGAATCATGATTGGTAAGATACTTACTGAAACTCATACATAGTTATGAACCAAGTTCCATTTTTATCAAAAAACTCAAAAGGTTGCATCTCTAAAACCAAAGTGTATATATAAACTAAAGTAGTTGGCATTAAAACTGTCACTTACTATACCATAAATTACTATAACTAAGCACTTAACATGTTACACCATTGTTCAAAATAATGCATACCCACAGTTGAAAGCAACCATCTTGCCCAGGTGGAACCGTTTTTCATGATATAAGTATTTAAAACCCATTTTAGACATGATATATCTAACAAATTTATTGAAAAAAATATACACAATCAAACCATTGGCATATACATTGGCTTTGTTTTTTTTTTATATTAAATACTACTGCTACTAAGATTTACAGTTGCGAAATACATTTAGCATAAAAAAACATCAAAAGGGATGGAAATTGTAACCATACCTCACCAATAGCACCATTACCTATCATGGTTCTCAAAATCATCAACAGCAACCAATTTGTTCTCTTAAGGAAAATTAGCCTACATAACAAAATTGAAGTTATACTTGTCTTCTAGGAACATAGCAACAAATGATTTGCTATTCTCTGTTCAGTACCTTATCAGAGGTGTGAGTGTGGAGGAGGATGTTGACGGTGGAGGTGGAAGATGCAGACGGGCGTTCCACAATAACCATCGCTCGCCACCTGCGAAACCCTAACCTAACCCAAGACCATCTTCGCCTGCGATTTACAGAGGCAAACGTAAGAGGTCGATTGTGGCGGGTGGATAAAAGCAGCAACACTAAACCCTAGCGTGAGGTACCTGAATCCTTTTCGATTGCCACATAAGCTTTAACACCGGCCGGCCAGGAAGAAGAGGCGAACACATAGTGGACGTTGGATCAGAAAGCAGCGGCTGAGATGAGGAAAGCGTTCCTAAGAATCGACGGTAATAGTTGGTTGTGTCGCCGGCGTGAACGGGGTTATCCGGTAGAAGAGTGTTCGAAGCATCAGGTGGTATGGCAGGGTGGATGTGAACTGGAAGGGTGAAGTGGTGTGGTAGGGTAGATGAGACGTTTTGCAAAGATGGGAAGACAACGGCAGATGGCAGAACCGTAAATAATGTTCTATTTTTGTCCAATCTGCCTACTGTTCCTAAGAGGCTTCATCAATTGTTATTATATAAAAATATGATACCCAAAACAATAAATTCTAACAAAATATCATTATCGAATAATAATATTTAAGAGTAACTTAACTAAATCTATTTATATTTAATAAATGTTTTAAATAAAGTTTATCCTCTTCGTTTAAAAAAGGTTTACAATGTATTGCAATTTATTTATTAGACATTTTTAGGCTCTAGCATAAAGTTTTACAAGATGTATATAGCTGAAAAAAGTTTCCAATACATTCTAATCCTGTCATATTTAATTAAGATTGTATTATTAATTTTGAGATGAAAATATAATCCCAATACATCTTAATCCTCTCATATTTTAATAGGTAAATAGAACATCAAAAATTATTTTTTTTTTAAACTTATCTTAACGACTATATGTGTTAAGTGATTACATTATATTTATTTAACATGGGTAATACAAGGGTTTATTCAACCGGTGCACTGCAATACACATGTTTTTATTAAAGATATAACTTTTTTTATTATTTGATATATAAAACTATATTAATTCAACCCGTGTAATACACGGGGTTGTAACCTAGTACAATAATATAATAAAAAAATTATGAGAGCTATAGATATTTTTTTTAATTAAAGATATTCTTTATATATAGATATTAATAAATGATAAGACTAGAACAAACAACAAATTTAAATTCGTCATCTTTACTTTGAAACGAATTATTTGTTATTTTATTCTTAGAAAATCTAAAAGATATATAAAAATAATCTATTAAGTTCATATAAAATTATCTTCAAATTATATAAATAAAATATTAATACATTAGGTTATAACCCCGTGTATTACACGGGTTGAGTAAATAAATTTATATACTAAATAATAAAACATTATATATTTAAAAACTTCCTTTATTGCACGGGTTGAATAAATATAATTTTATATATTAAATAATAAAAAGTTATATATATAAGAACCATATTGTACGGGTTAAATTAATGTAATTTTATATACCAAATAAAAAATTATATCTTTAAAACCCCATGTATTACACGGGTTGAATAAATGTAATATTGTTTACCAAATAATAAGATAATACATCTTTAAAAAACCTCATTTATTACACGAGTTAAATAAATGTAATTTTATATACCAAATAATAAAAAAAGTTAGTAAATGTAATTTTGTATAGTGAAAATAAAAATATTTAATATATTAATACAAAGTTTGGTTTTCGTGATAAATAATTTGTTTTATTTAAAATGTTTTAAATTAACAATTTATAATTTCGATTAATATTTTATTAGAAAAATAGAAGAATGGTATTCGAAATTTAAAGTAGGATAAAATTTAATATTAGCTCATTATTCATTTATTTATTTATTTACTTAATATAAGATAAGTTTGGAAGTGAGGCGAGAAAATCATAAAATAAATACCTACAATGAACGACATGTGTCACACATTAATGTTTTATTATATAGTATAGTATAGATAAAAATTTAGATTGATATAAATAGATTATTTTGTTGTAGCAAAATTTGTTAATTAAGTCTCAATAAATTTAACCTATTATTTAAAACTCCGTAAATGTATAAATGATAAATAATATTAGTTAGAGTAAATTATGATTTTGACCCCTGTGGTTATATCACTTTTACCCTTTTAGCCCAAAAAAGAATTTTTTAACAACTGAGCCCCCAACGTCTTTTTTTCTAACCCTTTTGCCCCTAACACTAACCCCATCCATTAAATGTTAGGGCCAAAAAATGTTAGAAAAAAGACGTTAGGAGCCAAAAAGATTAGAAAAAAAAACGTTGGAGGGTTCATATGTTAAAAATTCTTTTTGGGCTAAAAGAGTAAAAGTGATATAACCACAGGGGCCAAAATCGTAATTTACTCTATTAGTTAAATAAATAATATTATAAATGAGGAGGATATTAAACTAAATAATAATTATCCACAAGAAATTAACCTAAATAATATTTAGTAGGATGATTATCTATAATTAATTAGAAAAGATTAAACTAAAATAATACTTATCTATAAAACATGGCCTAATATAATGACAAGTGTCCCAAATATGGTTTCTTTTATTATATAGTATAGATTCGATTTTTCATTGTTCTCCACCGACATTTTTTAATTCCTCTCATCCTCACTTATTTACATGACATATATTATTCCTGCATATTTTTGTGTGTTTTTTTAGCTAAGAAACGTCTAAATGAGCATGCATCTCTTTATATATGCGTATTAAATTAGATTTGATATTGGTTGCTATATAATATATTCATATAATAATAAATACGAATGGATCGTTTTGTCATATACTATAGTCAATATATATTATTTAGTATAACAAGTTATTTATTAATATTAATTTCAATAATTATTGCTATATAATTATTTTATTTTCTTTTTCGCTTATCTCTTATTTATTTAATATTTTTTTTACCTATATCTTTTTGTTTTCTGCTTATTAATATTTCATTGATTTAACCACGTGTAACACACAAGTTCTAACCTATTAAAAATATTTAAAAAAAAACAAAATAAAATGGTATAACTTAAGTGATATACAGGTTTCTAACATAATAATATACAAAAAAAAAACAAAGTAAAATGTTATAAAAAGTATATAGTACATCAAAGTTCATTTTTTAAAACATAGAACTTAATTATTTAAATCACGGGTTTATTCAATCCGTGTAATGTATGGGTTTTTAAAGATGTATTTTTTTATTACTTAGTATATAAGATTATATTTATTCAGCCCGTGACATGGTGTGTTAATATAGTTTGTAGAATAGTAACCAAGTTTCAAAAGTGTTCCAATTAGGTAACTCAAGTTTCAAAAGTGTTCCAATCAGGTCACTCAACATTCGTTCTTCATTAAAATTAAGGGTCTTTTCATCCATTTCATAGGTAACCGTGGTGATGTGGATTTTTGTTTCTTTTTTCTCTTTTATTTGATGCTAACGTCGAGTGATGACGTGGATTCCAACTTGTTTTTTTAATTTTTAATGTAATTAAATGGTTTTTATTTTTAATAAATATAATTTCATATATTAAAATAATTCGACCCCAGCATCTTATGCTCCATTTTTTTCTTGACACGTGGAAAAAAAGACATGGCTCGATTTGAATGTTAAGTTATCTAATTGTGACAAAAACGACACCAGTGACCTAATTAGAACATTTTTAAAACTTGGTTACTATTCTGTGAAATTTTCCCTTAATATAATTGAAAGTATAAATGCAAAGTTACTGAAGCTTGAATGCAGTGGCGAAGCTGAAAAAAAAGTTCGGGGAGGCGGAAGGTAACGGACATAAAAAAAAAATCTATCGCGTAGTTTCGAGGTGTATGTTCGGGTCAAACATCGGAGATTCGATTCGGGTCGGTTTGGGTCGGTCAAACACAAGTTCCAAGAATCGTTCTTGTATCCATCACTCATCTTAATGCAATGACTAAATAATCTCATATTCAGCTCTTCGAATTTAGCTCGAGTGAATTTCATGCAAAATATATAAAACAAACACTTTTAATCAAAGCTATCCACTTTGAGCATATCAAACCGGAACTAACATGTGAAGTCAATGAAATGTGACTCTTAGTATCCATGAAATTAGTAAAACACCATTTTACTACAAAAAAACAAATATATAAAGGTTTTAAACTTAGTATATAGAAAATGTCCAATGTCCAAACACATGAAGACGAGTTGGAACTTGGTACACATTTCACACTTATAACATTTTGTAGATACAGTCTCTATTTCTTACCTATCAACTTAAGCATACTTCTATCTAGTAAATCAACTGAGATATGATCTATTATCAATGAAATGGATAACACATACAGTTTAACCAAGTTTGATCAACATATCAGCTTATTCACTCGTTTTCTCAATCGACGGAATCTTTTTTTTTTTCTTTCATTCAAAGGGTGCAGAGTAGAAGTTTTTTGATGATATATATTGTCCTGCTGATAATTGCTCAACAATCACCCAACAAAAGTATTTAAGTCTAGTCAATATTGATTCACTACTATTCATAAAAAGAAAATAAGGGTAATAATTTTAGAAAAAGTTTTTCCGACCAACCTAGCACTGTTTTGACCCATGAAAAATTCCTATTAAAATGGTCAACCTCACACTCAAATCTGCAAAAGCAAAGACCTTAACAATAATATGGCATTAACATTCACTCTATGCACTTGATTCCAGATCCAAAAGGTGCATTAACATCAACAGCTTCATTATTTCCGGGAATTAAGTGAACAATTTGTGGATAGTCAACCTTGAAAAGCCTAAGTCGTTTTTGAGCTTAAAAAAATAAATAAATAAATAACAATAAAAAAAGGTCAAAAAAGGGCTGTAATCGGGCTTGGACTCGGGACCTAAGGTCTAATAAGCGCGCGACATACCACTTGAACACTGTATACTTTCAGCCATAAGGTTCCCCTACAAAATATTAAAGGTTCCTTCATAATTTTTTATATAGCTTAACACTATAAATTACGAATCGAACAGGTTCCTGGAAACCCCCTTCCCGGCTATAGATCCGCCCCTACCTAGCTGAGGTGGCTGGGGGTGCTGCCTGTTGTAAGTTGAGACTTAAAACTATAAACACGAAGAAAATCCATTATATAAATAATCCGGTAAAATAGTTTATACTCTACAATTTACACACACATTTTTATTGTTTTTTTCCTGTAGCTTTAGATTGATCTGGCTTCTTTGCTGCTGCAGGTTGTTCCTTGTAATATTTGTTACTTCATAATTTATCATCAGTCAGCTTATTAATATTAGTGAGTTTAAAGCTCATTTTTGGGTATGGCCATTTCAATGCAATTGTTAAAATCATATAGTTGATGGTTCTAATTATGTGCATACATTTTTGTTTCAGTTTTCTTAAAAATCGGTCTGTCAGCAGTGAAGCACAGGTGAAAACAACTAGTTTTTTAGACCGTGGGGTATGGTGGGGCGGGGGTTTGGGGCATGGGTTGACACGTGGAGTTCGAGCCCCCCCGCTGGTGAGTGACGTGTCCGTGGGGTATGGCGCCCGCGTGGGTTGGCCAGGTTTATTAAAATTAAAAAAAAACCTAAAATTAAAAAATACACACAAAATTAAAAAAAAAAAAAGCCTAAAATTATTATTAAAATTTCCTAAAAATTACAAAATTCTACAAAAAAAAAAAAGGATTACAAAATAAAAAAAAGCCTAAAGCGTTAGGTAGATTTCGAAAAGGGCGAGCTTGTCAAACAGCTTCCGCTCCTTGCTCCGGAACTCGATGTTGGCCACCGCCACCCGGTCTTCGTGACTTATATCACCGCCCGGGACGCTGTCGTAGTAGGCTTTAAAACGATCGAGCTTCGGTAGTAGCTTGCGCCACTTGTGTTGGCACGCGTTTAAATTGTGCCGGTCGTTTCCCACGTTGTGCCGGTAGCTAGCGAAAGCTTCCGGGCAGTAACGGGTCTCACCGGGTTGGCGGCCATTCATCGCGTCCACGACGCTCGTGACAAGGGCTAGCTCTTCCTCGTGCGTCCAAGAGGCCATCGATCAAGTGTGTGTGGGTAGCGGTTCGGGTAGGTGGAGTGACTTGGGTTGGGGTAGCAATGTGGACAGGTGGTGGGGTTGGGGGTTTTATAGCGACTTGGCTGAACCGTTTGGCTTGGCAAAACGGTTATAATTTAAATTTTAAACATAGCCTAGCCAACCAGCCAATAAGACCCGGCCACGTAAGACTACCCAACGCCCAGGCTGAAACCCCCGCCCAAGGGGCCACGCCGAAACCCAAGCCCACCCGGGGTGGTGACTTGGGCTTTTGTACCCAACCCCCGCCCCATACCCCATAGTCTTAGAAAAGCTGTAGTGTATATATATAATTTTATTTTAAATACGCTAATCCCTTTTTTTTACGGCTGGCGCAGTAGGTACAACAACCAAACAACTACTCACATAAGTCATGTATTCGATCCGTGGCATCGAAAAACCATGAACCGCACACCTACGTGCCAGTTGGTTGTGGGTCTACCTTGGAGTCGAACTCATGACCATTCGGTCAGGAACCCACTAAAGTGCATAAGCCTTAGACCATGTGTAGTGGTACACATGAATAACGCCCCTACCCATGAGCGTTACGCGCCATGTGACAGTCCAGTCAGCAATGAGGCATTATAGAGCGTTTTTTTTTTTAAATGGGTGTCGTGGGAATGTGAGCATTATGTTAAAAAAGGGGTGTAAATAAAATTAAATAAAAAAACATCAAAAACCTTTATTGGACAAAGAAAAAGTAGAACAGGAGTGATTGGCCAAATCTTTTGAACACGGCGTGGAAAAAACAACGCCAAAACAGATTTTCTTGAAAAAACGCCCAGGGGGCGAGCTTGGGGCGTGGAATTCAACAAAAACGCCCAAAATTTGACGACTACGGATGGTCTTAGACCACCCGTAGTCATGCCCAAGGGAGCGTTTTTTGTGCCGGTAAACGCCAAAACACGCCGGGGATCCACCCCCTGGGCGTGTTTGGCTGGTTTTTGTGTCTTGGCGTTGTTTAAATCACGCTTTGAACAATTTGTTTGGTCAATAACATTTAATCTTCCTTTTTTTAGTCCAATAGTTTTTTTGTTGGTTTTTTTTATTTTTATTTAATTCTTTACACCCTTTAACATAATGTCCACATCTCCACTACACCCATTTTAGAAAAACGTTCAATAATGCCCCTTACTGACTGTAGTGACACATAGCACATAACGACCAAGGATGAAGGCATTATTCACCATTACCACTACGCATGTTATTGCCATCCTTTTATTTTACCTTGGTTATTTAAACAAAACTATGCATTCTTTCGATAATGGCAAGTGGCATCGTCACATGCTTTCATTACTTTCTAAATAAATATACTAGTGATTTCAAAATGATTTCTATCAAAGTTTTCCCGCTCCTAAGATGTATGCGAACAAAAATCATGTGCTGTGTACATGGAAAACTGTGGTTATATTATATAAAAAAGAATATTAAATTATTTACAGATACAGCAGCAGACCATAAAAAGGCACCCCAGTTCATTTCAAGTTATGCCATACTCACTCAGTTCATCTTAAAAGGGCTCCGGGTTGAAGAAATCGGAAGGAAGGGTGGTGTTAGCTCAGGCCTGGGTATGATGACGGTCGTGATTCCGTCTTGCAACATAATCATTGCATACCGGAAAGTGCAAAAATCATCATCAGGTACGGTGTTGTAGTCTTTGATGTCAAAGCATGACATGGTCTTTTTACCAAGGCATGGAAAATACTAGTATAAGTATTGTTCGTAAATGTTGATGTTATTTTTGGTTTCTTTTCCTTTTATAACTGAAAACAAACTATATTTTTCCCATACTATCTTTCTGTTCGTGAGAAATTCTTGACTTTGCTCCCTAGTTTCGTTTTTATTGTTTTACAGTAATAACTAAAAAAATATTAATTTCAAAATATTATAGCCTAATCAATTTATAACAACTAATACATAATACAGCTGACACTACATAATATACACAAAAAAGCAACATTGCAAGAAGTACAACTACATAATAATGCACTACAATGTTATAAATTAATAATATATAAATATAAATTATTCAAAATATTTGAAAATAACTAATTTATCTATCACTCTTTCTGATGTCACTTAACTTACAACAAACTTCTAAACCCGACCCGATTTCAAAGCCACCCGAACTCATCCTCCATTTAGCGCTGTCCATTTTTATATAAAACCTGAATTTAAAGCCACCCGAACTCCTCCATTTAGGTCTGTCCATTTTTATTTGAAGCCCGAAACCCAACCTGATTAAAGCCACCCGAACCCATCCTTCATTTTAGGGTGGTGCATTTTTATCAGAAACCCGAAACCTGACACGAATTCAAAGCCACCCAAACCTGAGTTAAAGAATATCCGAGAAACCCCGAACCTGACCAATCAGAAGTGTAAGGTAGCGTTTGGTATGCAAGAATGAGAGGTGGAATAGAATTGACCATTGTGAGGGAATGGAATGGAATCACCCATTCCAAAACGCATTCCATTCCCTCAAAATCACAACCCACCACCGTTGCCACCAACCTTCACCACCGTCATTCGCCGCCGTCACACACCTCCGTCGCCACCGCCACCTCCGTCGCTACCACTGCCACCTACTGCCACCATCGCCGCTACCACCTCCGATCACAGCCGCCGTCGCCACCCACCTTCGCCACCGCTATCAACCGCCACCACCCACTGCCACTCCCACCTGCGACCACCGTCGCCGCTGATACCACCTCTGAACACCGCCGCTACCCACCTCCGTCGTCACCCACCACCACCACTGTTGTCACCACCCGCCGCCGTCTCCACCCACCACTACCGCCAACCACCATCGCCGCCACAACTGCCACCTATCACCACCCACCATCACCGCCCATCACTGACCATAGCCATTTTATTTTATTCCTTCGTCTTTTCTCTCGTACCAAACAACAAAAAGTAATAGTTTATTCTATTCTCACATAGTAACCAAACAAGATATAAAATGATAATGATCCATTTCATTAACACATACCAAACAGACCCAATATTAATAGATTATTCCATGCTTAGTGGAATAACAATGAATGATATCATCATAAATAGCACATTAATTTAGACGAAATACACATGATAAAATCCCACATATATTTGTCCTCAAATATCATTCTACTTTCAAAAATATCAAATTCATACCCGTTGGATCTCTAAAATCATATCCGTTGGATACTTTCAGAAGTACAAATGCAACAAAATTCATTCATCTCCGGTGGATCGCTTAATTCATATCTGTTGGATCGCTTAAAACGTACAAGGGTAACTGGTATCTATTACCTGTAAGTGTTAAGAGTTGATCAATCTCACAAACCTACATTATGTTCATCATATAATAAATACATACATACATGAAGAATGAACTTACGTACCGGTATCATCATAGCATATTGTCATGTCGCGATTCCCGAGTCTAATGTTATTAACGTCGAGGATTCGTTGCTTACGCCCCAAATCTTCGCTCTCAGCAGCCTCTCTAAGGGCTTCCCAGATCTCTGAAAACATAAATTAAAACAAATCAACTTGGTATTTTTCGTCTCGCACAAACCAAACCAAACCAAATGCAGATCTTTGTTAAGAAAAAAGAAATCAACCTGTTCTTCCACCATTGCGACGAGGAGCCATACGCCAGAAACTATCGCGCGTCCGAGGAAGCTCGACATTTGAAAACATGTTATTATTACCACGGCTCCAAGGCGTCGGACTCGATACCCTGTTAGTGTCTGCAGAAGGCCAAAACATTAGTACTCAGATTAAACACGGACATCTAACAATACGTATAACATTCAAGATTAAACGTAATATATGTGTAACATACTAGCAAAAATCTTATCAGTAGTATAAACATAAAATTTAAGAACAACGTACCACTGATTTTGTTAATATTCGAATTGATCGAGAATACCATTTTGATGAATTTCCGCTGTGAATGTTGGATTGACAATTTTATTGCATGGGGGTTTACAACTATTGGAGATGGGATTTATATGCAAGGTGGTGGGTGATACAGTAGCCACACTCACGTTATGTTTTCCTTTGAATTTTACATGAATGCCCTTTAGACACACAAAATATTTTTTTTATTGTCTTGGGATGTGCTAAACCCAACTCCTCGGCCGGTTTGGATGCCACATTAATGGCATTTTGGTAATTCATTGTCTTAGGAGGTGCTAAACCAAACTCTGGTGCGGTTTTTTTTCTTTGAGTGGCATTTACACACAGTTTTTTAAAAGGGTGTTGGTGGAAAAATTATTTATTAAAATAGATGATTTAAAAAATAATTACTAAAATATGTGTTTTTCTATATTTCTTTATCTTTAACTAATATGTTATAATTCTTCTATTTTTATTTAATCAACTTATCACATTTGTATTCTTTTCTTCCATCTAACTCATTATATAGATTTTTTAACTTACTTATTAATTATTATATATATTTTTTTCTTTTTTTATAATGAAACCCATGTTAAAACAAACTGAGATCGTTGAATTCATTTTATTTTTAACTGCTAATACCTCTCATCTACTGTTTTAATTAAAAATTTTCATTTAGTATTGTCCGTGTAGTTGATTACCAATTAAAATGAAAACCCGTTGATTACTATTGTCCGTGTGTTTCCTAAAGTTAAATAAATTTTATTAACAACCAGTGGGCAAAATATTTACGTAGATTAATTGGTTCGTAATTTTATTGGCCAACTCGATATTTATTATTATTTTTTATTATCAAATTATTTTTTAATAGTCACGAACAACATTTACTTCATTCAATTAATGTAAACATGAACACATGTCTCGTTTAAATAAAAGAAAACCATGTTTGTGTTCGATTAAAGTTAAATAAATGAACATGAATGTGCTACTTTAGTGATCATCTACATCTCTAAAATTAGAATGATTTAGCTTACATAAATGTAAAAGGAAATAAAAGAAAAGGCGTTAAGAAAAAGAATTATATTTCGATTGGTTAAAAAGTAAATACAATATAAAGAATAACTGTTTGAAGAAAATAAATTAAAAACATATTAGGTTAATTGAAAAATAAAGAAAACATATAATAGATTAGTTAATAATAAAGAAATAAGAAATAACACTCATTTTAATATTTTTTTTTTAAATCACCCATTTTGGTAAATATTTTTTCCTTACTCACCAATTAGGGAAAAAAGTCATTGCAAAACAACTATTTTGGTAATTATTTTTCAAATCATCTATTTTGGTAAATAATTTTTCACCAACACTCGTTTGGGAAAAAAACTCCATTTACACATATAATTAAGTTTTTTATGGCATTTTAGTAATTCATTGTCTTTTGAGTGGCATTTACACAATACACACCATTCTTTTTTTTTTTTTTTTACGTTTTGACATATTGGTTTTGTTACACTATTGCGGGATGTAAATTGTGTCCGATTGACAGGATGTGGATTGATGGATTGAAATGTGTAAGCTGAATCAAACTCATATTACCATTTGTGTCAAAGATTTCAACCTAGGTAACATACAAATATATTCAGTTCAATCCGATTACAACCCGTTTGCAGTAGATGAAAGGGGCACCTATAGTGTAATGGAAGCGAATAGTGTCTTGATGTATTGGTTGTTCCGACCCCATGTCACTTCAGTATTGTTACACTTCGAATTACTGTTTTTGTCTTGCAACATACCTTATTTTATCAAAGACGTTAATATTTACACATCTCTCTTCTCTATATCCCTTTATTTATATATATAGATATATAAAGAGAGAGAGATAGAGTGTAAAAGGATGTAGGAATAGTGAAAGCCTTATCAAAGCTACGTAAAGTTTACCTTTTTCTCATGAATGGATGGATGTCATATGCTATTTTCGTTGTTCTATTGTTATACTCTTGCGACGTGTCTATTTTTATTTAAGCTTGATAAAAGTTATGTTCAAAATCTAATGGGTCAAACAAAATTAATTTTTGTTTTTTTTATTGTGACAAATCGAACCAATATCGTCTGAACAACTTCGATAACGGTATTGAGTATATTTTAGTATGTGTACCGTGATGATTGTGTGATGAACCGAAGTGATACCGTCCCAAAAGCATCGGTTCCACATAAATGTAATATCGTATGTCTTAGCAAGTTCAACTTCAAACAAGTTTAACCATTTATTTATTTAGCTTAATACAAAAGGATTTTAACATTCTTTGTTTACCAAGCATGACCTATCAAAATTACTTTCCCTCGTATATTTACTAGTTCATCAAAATAAACAACTAGACCATTTCTTTTAAGGGTTGGTTGAAGATGTGAAGTCCAACATGTAAGCTTCGATCAAGAAGAACCTGTGATTTTTTTTTTTCACATAAACGAGAAGTTGCAACTTTGCAGCTTTGCTGTTCAAGGTCGACAAATCTTTGAAGACAATTTTGAAGACCGGATTCGATTGCTAAGGACTTTATTTATTTTTTCATTAGAATCGTTTTCCAAAGACTCGATTCGATTTCTAGGACCTGTAACCTTTGAAGACTAAATTCGGTTTTTGAAGACCTGTAATCTTTCTATTAACCCTTTAGTAGGGCTCTAAACGAACCGACTTTTAGCGAAAAGTTCATGAATCATTCGGCAGGAAGTTCGTTTAGGTTTAGTTGAACGAGAATTTTTGTTCGATTAGTTAAATGAACGAACATGAATAAAGGCCTCGTTCATTCAATTGTGTTCGTGAATGTTCGGTAATGTGTTCATGAACGTTCGTTCATTTACTATTATTAATGTTTGTTTGTTTATGTTGTCCATGAATGTTTTTCTACATTTATTCATTTTTTTCTAAACATTATACATTATTTAATTACCCTAACAATTATTTAATTACCCTAACCATTTTTTTAAACATTATATGCGGTGATGATGGCGTTGTGTTGTGGTACCAATGGTTGTGGATGAAAAGACGCCTAAAGATTTGATGATGGTGTTGTGGCCGCCGAAGGTGGGAGTTTGTAAACAGAAATTGAAAGGAAAAAGAGATGGGGGGGGGGGGGGGTTGTCGGTGACTTGCCAGTGGTGAGAGAGTGCTTACCGATGCAGTTAGCGGGGGTGGTTGCCTGGTTGGGGATATTTTTTTCCTTTTTAGTAAAAGTTTATTTGAAAACACACACGAAGACAGTGGTTGTTTGGTGGTGGATGTGTTAGTCACGTTAGACTATGCGGTGTGGTTGTGAAGGTGGAGGGGACATTTTGTGTCACGTGTTTGCCATGTAGCCATGTAGGCAGAAGGGGCATTGAGGCAAAAACCCAAAACCATGGGGTGGGGTGCAAGGTGAAAATGGCGTTTTTTGTTTATTTGTATTCTTTTTATTGTAATTTTTAAAAAACTCAACAATCACCATTATCCTCCATTCACCCCTCCACATCCAAACCCTTTGTGCCCATGAAGAATCTCAAGCCCCTTGCCCTTACGCCATCGATGGGACGGTGTTGGCGGCATGGAAGTGGTTCACCATCATCTCCATGCCACCACACCGTGTATTCTTAATTAGCAAGTGTTGTTTGGATATGAATTGTAAACATCGTGTAAAAAGTTTATTAAATTATTTGGATATGGGATTCTGGGTGCAGACAAGTGTGAGAGTTGTGTATGCCACATGGGAGGTGGTTATCTATTTTTTAAATTTTAATTAAGCCCAATTGACATTATTAACAATTATAAGTAAGATTCGATCAGAGAGAGAACGAGATAGATCGAATAAAGGACTAAAGAACACCTACAAAATGACAACGTATTATAACTTCTATGAGGTTTGTTTACACAAAATGACAATGTACAACAATCATGCCTGTGGTCGAAGCTCAGTTTTTTTTCCCAATTCACACAAATGAGAATTCGTTATATTATGTTATGAATATTGTCTCCAAACAAATATTAGAGATTTATTTCTAACGGTTAGGATATAATAGAAAGTTTATTTGGCTAAGAAGCCTAGAAAGTGATCTTAACCACCCATTTAGTTAATTAAAAGCTAAAATTAAATGATGGAAATTGAAGTGAAGAAAAGAGACGCGTGAGTTTGTTTAGGAGCATTCTAGTCAATACAAGGCAATAGTTTCTCTCTCCTCCAATCCCCCCCCCCCCATTTTTTAAACATTAATAACTCTTTCATACGACATTATTTTTTTAAAAAAATTGCACCAAAAAACGAGCGTTTTTTTATCTTTAAAACGAGTATACTATTGCTATATTTTCAAAAAAAAAAAATTGAAAACCCAGTTGCGTAAAACGCAATGGAAAAAACTCAGTTGCGTAAAACTCAATGGAAAAAAAACCTAAAAAATGACATTTTTCTAAAACGCAATGCACCAAAAACACAAAGAAATGTCTTATTTGTAAAACGCAATGCCCATAAAACACAAATAAATGTGTTATTTCTAAAACGCAATAGCCTAAAAACACAAAAGAAAGTGTATTTTCAAAAACGCAATGGACTGAAAACACATAAAAATGTGTTTTACCTAAAACGCAATGCATAAAAAACACAAAGAAATGTCTTATTTCTAAAACGCAATGGCCAGAAAACACTTAAAATGTATGTTTTCTAAAACGCAATGGACTGAAAACACATAAAAATGTGTTTTACCTAAAACGCAATGCACAAAAACACAAAGAAATGTCTTATTTATAAAACGCAATGGCCAGAAAACACTAAAAACTGTCTCCTTTCTAAAACGCAATGACCAAAAAAAAACAAAAGAAAGTGTTCTCTCTAAAACGCAATGAACTGAAAACACCTAAAAATGTGTTTTACCTAAAACGCAATGACTGAAAACACTTCAAAATGTGTTTTTCTAAAACGCAATGGCCAGAAAACACATAAAAATGTCTTAGTTCTAAAACGCAATGGCCTAAAAATGTCTGTGAATTGTCTAAACCAGGAAGTAGGAGTTCAAAAGGCTGTCTACAAATGTAGATTTTCAGAGGCAATTTACAGAAAATTAAATTTTCTGAACCAGGAACCAGGAAGTAGGAGATCAAAAGGCTGTCAACCCCAGCCAGGGGCTCTGCCCCTTGGACCCCGCCAGGGGCTGCCGCCCCTGGGACCCTGCTACCAGGGACGCTGCCCCCGAACCCTCACCAAGATCGTAAAACACAATGACTAAATCAAAAACCCAGATCATAAAAATGAAATTAAAGAATTTCTTACATGGATCGAAGTCGGTTTCTTCAACGATTGATGAAATTTGAATGATAGAAACACTTATCAGCGATCGAATCGAACGGATCGAGTGATTATCTTCAAAATCACAGGAAAAAACGAGATTTTGTATGAAATTAAACTGGGTTTTCTTCAAAAAACCTGAAGAACACGTTGATCGGGTGTTTGAATAATTGATTGGTGGCGAAAATCGCACTTTAATGTGGTGATTATTGAGATAGAAAGTGAAGAAATGGTTGAAGATGGTGGGTTTTGAAAATGATGGGTTTTGAAGTTACTGGGGAGAAGAAGAAAGAAGAAA
The DNA here is from genome assembly GCA_030545235.1 of Helianthus tuberosus. NCBI lineage: Eukaryota > Viridiplantae > Streptophyta > Magnoliopsida > Asterales > Asteraceae > Helianthus > Helianthus tuberosus. The sequence continues at coordinate 28,084,580 of CM060437.1, read as the reverse complement.
TGATAAGATTGACTAAAATACCCTTCCTCTTTATTTTAAATTTTGCCACATGTCCTAATCCTATTGTTTTCTGTTCTTCCTAGAAAGTTTAATTTGATCCTCACCCTTATTTGTAATACTAAAAGCTCTTATATTAAATAATTAAAATAAACGTTATTTACGTATGACATTTATATATATTTTTTTTGGGTTTGTTACCTGAGTTTGGCAAGTTAAGACTATGGGATATGAGGAGGGGGTTGGGGCGTTGGTTGGGTACAAACGCTCAAGTCACCACCCAGGGTGGTCTTGGGTTTCGGCGTGGCCCCTTAGGCGGGAGTTTCAGCCCGGGCGTTGGGCATGCCCAGCGGTCCTCCGTGGCCGGCTCTTATTGGCTAGTTGGCTAGGTCATAGCGGCTATGTTTAAAATTTAAAAAATAACCGTTTGGCCAAGTCAAACGGTTCACCCAAGTCGCTATAAAACCCCCAACCCCACCGCCTGTCCACATTGCTACCCCAACCCAAGTCACTCCACCTACCTGAACCCGCTACCCACACACACTTGATCGATGGCCTCTTGGACGCACGAGGAAGAGCTTGCACTTGTCACGAGCGTCGTGGACGCGATGAAGGGTCGCCAACCCGGTGAGACCCGTTACTGGCCGGAAGCTTTCGCTAGCTACCGGCAAAACGTGGGGAACAACCGACACAATTTAAACGCGTGCCAACACAAGTGGAGCGAGCTACGACCGAAGCTCGATCGTTTTAAAGCCTACTATGACAGCGTTCCGAGCGGTGATATACGTCACGAAGACCGGGTGGCGGTGGCCAACATCGAGTTCCGGGGCAAGGAGCGGAAGCCGTTTGACAAACTCGCCCTTTTCGAAATCTATCTAACGCTTTAGTCTTTTTTTTTGTAATTTTTTAATCTTTTTTTTTTTTGTAGAATTTTGTAATTTTTAGGAAATTTTAATAATAATTTTATGCTTTTTTTTTTAATTTTGTGTGTATTTTTTAATTTTAGGCTTTTTTTTAATTTTAATAAAACTGGCCAACCCACACGGGCTAGTCACGCCCCGCCATACCGAACCAACACCTCACTCACCAGCGGGGGGCTCGAAGTCCATGTGTCAACTCATGCCCCAAACCCCCGCCCCACCATACCCCACGGTCTAACTCCACACAATGTGCATACGCAGTGGCGGACCCATAAATTTTTCAATGGGGGTGCGGAACATTTTTAAAAATTTTACGCCCCTAGGTATATAAGTAAAAAAATCGGTTCGTATCGTGTCGGGTCGGGTCATGTAAAACAAACGAACATCAAAGTAAATTTATATAATCATCAAAAACATGTCAAACCTTGTTACAAACATAATTAAAACGTCGACGCCCTACGGGTTTTCATTTTTTAAATCTATCCAAAACATCATCTAAAGCTAATTTCTTAAGCAATTTTTTCTCTATATAACATAAGTTTAACGCTCCATAACATAATATTTCAATTTTAATTTTCAACTATTTAAGCCTTAGAAATCATAACGTAAGTTGTAATCACCCTAAAAATATATAAACAACATAATCATCCTAAAATTCATCTAAACAACCATAAACAACGTCAAAACCCACAAAATTTCAAACCTATTTAACAACTTTATTACCCTTTTTTCTCCTAAAATATCAACCAAAATCATCAAAATAACAAAGAAACTTACCCGTGTTCGGATTCCGGTTAGATTTGGTGTCGAATGACGGTGGTATGGTAGCTGATTACGGTGGTCGCCGGCTGCTGGATTGTTGTCGCTGGTGTTGCGAACGATAATTAAAGAAGATCAAAAGAACTCAATTTTATCGATTTGAATACAAAACAGGAAAAACGAGCCTTTATTTATAGGCTTTACAAGAACGAATAAAAGAAAAGACTGACACCCGGTCTGGTTGACAGGACCAAAACGCGGCCAAAGCTCGACGTTTTGGTCCGGTCAACAGACCCGTCAGACACCCGTCAGTCTTTCTCTGGTTAACCGGACCAAAACGCCGCGTTTTGGCCACAGTTCGACACTGCAAGGCGTGCATATAAAGACAAAAACACCTTTTAAGGGTGACTATCTACACACTTGGTGTGTAGATAGTTTGGCCCAAAAAAAAACTCGAATTCTATTACTAGTTTTATTTAATTTTTGTACTTTGTTTCTCTTTTATTTAGTTTATGGTTTGCTGACTTATAATACACGTGTGCACACACACTAATATTTTTTTTAAATTAAAACAAAACTATAACAATATCATACTTAAAGTAAAGAGAATAAAATGATTGTTTTTTATGCGTCATATTTTTTAAAATATTAACGTATGAAAATATTGGGGTTATTTAAAAACCATGAGGGGTACTTGGTTTAATGGTGAAAATTATAGTTATTTAAATTTATAAAATTATGTAAATTATAATCTTATCCTTTTCATATGTAATGCTTGCTCAAAAGTCATAAGTGTTTTTATATGAAAATTATTACAAATTTTATTAGACTAGAGGGTATGAGGAGGCTCATCCCTATGAGGATGGGCCGCCACGTAGGCGCCACATCACCATCCCATGGAGGATGGGTCTCCTTGCATTTTGAGGGGGGTGGAGGATGAGCCTACCCCACCTAATTATTTTATAAGTTTATAAGTTTTTTTTTTGGTTAACTTAATAAAAACTTCATAAAAATTAAAAAATACAACATAAAACAACATAAATAAATTCATTTCATAACATAAAAAAAATTACATTTCCTAAAAGTAAAAATTACTAATCCTAGAAACGGAAAACACAAAAACGAAAAAAAAATTATGATACATTAAAAAACTAAACAACCTACGACGTTCATTTTTTCTTCACCTCTTCTTTCATCCTCCGATAAACCTCGCGTTCATCCTCCGGAACCGAGTCGAGATACAACCTCATAATCCTAAAATCCTCCGCTCGAGCATAGTCGAGCGAAACGGTTTTCTTGTGACTATATTTTTCGGCCGCAAAATCTTTGAACGAACGGAATTCGGATATCAACTCGTCCATTTTCGAAGACGCCTTCGAGCCGCCCCCTCCACCCGAGCCGCCCCCTCCACTCGAGCCGGCCCCTTTGCGCTTTCCGGCCGCCTCTTTTTTTAATCCCATTTAGCCATCGCAAGGTTAAGAATGTCCTCGTCGTTACTCCCACTAGGAGGATTATTGTAAATTTGGTTATAATACCCACAAAATTCATTGACGGTCTTGTTCATTTTCCGCCACTTGCCCGATACGGAATCGATATCACGCATCGGGCCTTGCCCCATAAGCTCGTTAAATCTATCCGTTGTCACCTTCCAAAAACTAGTACCCGTTTGATTGTTCCCTAAATTTAAAAAAAAATGCATTAGTAAAAGTAAAAAATAAATCTTTTTAAAATTAAATTAAAAAATTAAACTTTTGTTCATACCGACAATCGGGCAAGTTGAGGACTTAACAAACGCGATTGCTAGCGCCTCATCCTCTACTTTTGTCCACTGTCTCGGCTTTGCTCTCGAACCGCTTTTTTTACGGTGTCGGGTTCGGTTTCAACCGCCTTCCCCTTCCTCGTGTTTTTTTTTTTGCGCTTGAGTTCTTTAGGTGGCGATTCGGGGACGACTTCTTCATCATCATCGTCAAGTTGAACCGGGGGTTGCGGTTGGGAAGTTGGCGGTTGCGATTGGAATTGTTCAAGTTGAACCGAGTTGCGTTGCATGAATTGTTGGAGTGCTTGGAATTGTTGCATTTCTTGAACTTGGGACATTTGTGAGAAGGCGTTGGGTGATTGTTGGAAACCCGAAAACGTAAATTGTGGAGACACCCACGAAGGATCCATAGTCGGAGTGTAAGCGGGACTCGAAAAAAAGTTAGGTTGGTTCGGGTTGGGGTTGTTTGGGTTGAATGGATTCATGATTGTATAAAAAAGGGGAGTGTTTTTTAAAAAAATGGATGAGAATTGGAGAAGAATGAGAGAAGTATTGAGAAAATAGTATAAAAAATGGATGAAAAGATGGGTATTTATTTAAAGTGAAAATTTTTTTTTATTTAATATAATATAGCCGTTGTAACCGCTAATTGTTTGAATTCGAGGGCCGTGAAGAACGTCAGGTGGGAGCCGAATACGACACGATGGGGCTAGGGGGCGGTGTGGGGGACCGGCGACGGGCGAGGACAGGCCTAAGCCGGCCCCGTACCGTCTAGTCTTATTGTAAAAGAAATACTGACTAAAAAAAACATCCAAACGAGGTTGTCGTTCAAAGATACAAGGCGGTGGCGGTTTCGTGGGGGAAAAGACAGACCTCTCACACACTCTCTCTAACTTTATTCCAACCGTTTTTTAATAAAAAAGTAGAATGAGCTTTGGGAAAGAGAAAATCAAGGCCTCATTAGCTGATTCCATGCTGGTCCCCACAGCCGTGTTGCATATTCTATCTTTTTGTTGAAAGGCAATTGCATGCAATTCCCATATACTAACATTTTGGTGAATACCAACCCAGCAAATACCACAACCCTCCCTCCCCCCCCCCCCCCCCCCCCCCCCCCCTCTCTTCTGTGTATTTGTTGTTTGTCTTATTTATATAACTCACCCTTTTAACTTTTAGTATTTTAGTATTAATCTTTACACCCCTTCAACTTAGGGATGAGCTCGGTACCGAAAATCCTCAAAAGTGGGTACCGGTACCGAATATACCCGGTTCGGTACGGTTCGGACCGGTACCGAAAATGTCAAAAGTCGGTAGCGAAAAGGTATCCGGTTCGGTAAATTCGGTACCGGTACCGGGTCCATTTGCTCATCCCTACTTCATCTTTCTTGAAATTTTGTAACATGTCATTTTCATCCATTACATTGCTAGTTTTAATGTACGTGTTATTATAAATTCAAGTTTGTTTTTTGGTTCCACGTAATTTTTTTTTTTTCAAAAATGAGTCAGGTCAAATACAATATGTTTTCATAATTATTTTTATACATTTTTAGTTGGTTTCGTTTTGATGTTAATTTTGTTGTGTCAGTATGAATTTAAGTTGGTTTATGTTTCGACGTAAACTTTTTTGGGAAGTGCGTCGGGTCAAATATAATATGTTTTCGTGTTTATTTTCATGTAAGTTTACAGTTGACCTACACGTTTTTTTTTTTGTTACGATTTTTCTAATTCTAATTTACGATGTAATGTGCTTTTTTTATTTACGTTCAGATGTGTATAATCGAGTGTCCGCAATGAACCGAAAACATATGCATATCATTTTGGTCATAACGACCTTATATTTTTATGTCACACCCCGATATTTTCACATATTACCGGTGGGCCCGGCGGGGAGTTTCGTGACGTAGTTGATATCATCATTGTCAATACACACAATATAATAGCACAGCGGAAGGCTTGTTAATAAACTATTACAAACCATAATGTCTGAGTGTTCGAGTGAATGAATATACAGACTGGAATGTAATAAGATCCACAGGCGGATCATAAAAGTACAAGAAACAAAAATAACAGAATTCAGGTATCTATGGATTTGCAAGATCCTCTTATGACACCTAATAGCTCCAGCCTATTACGAGAGGTACCTGTCAATCAGTCTTTAAGAAAATACGTCAGTTTACACTGGTAAATACAATTAACTGACTCTTTTGAAAATATTTATGAAAATTGATTTAAGTGCACATGGCACAAATCTTTTATAACTTGGGACAATTATTTAAAGATAATCTTGTATACAGATTTACATGTTTGTCATACAATTGGGGCCGGTTGGAAGCCGGTCGTGATTAATCGACTCACCACTTATAGAACCCACAAAGGAGTTATCCCCAACATGTGGGTTTATATATTATTTAGCATTTGCATCTGTCAGGTGTATGCCTACACCCCGTGCATAGGTCGTGGCCATTTTCAAATGAAATGAGCCGAGGATATCCAGGACACGGTCGAATTAACCCCCAATGTTCATGTTATCAAACAAAACAGATTAAAACGGGTTATGCAATTTATTAATCACAATCCGATTAAATGATTTCATACTCGACCAAGTGGTATTATTATAATACCATATCCCAAGCCCGTATAAGGGAAAATAAGTTAAAAGTATTTACCTGAGCTAATGTGAACGGTAACTCAGCAGTATAATCCTAAGCTTTTTGATGGTACCTTCTACTGGATGCTATTTAATCTGTATAGAAGGTTTATTAACCTATTAGGATGCTAACAGGCCTTTAGTTAAGTCAAGGACTTAGACCGGCTAGCTAGAAAGAAACTTTACGGTTCTAAACGCTAGATTAAACGGAGACCGGAATAGAATGTGGTTTAGACCCGACAAGCTTGGATACTTGTACAATATGGGTAAACTAAATACATTCTGGAAAACGAGGATTTAATGATAAGGTTTGACCCGTTTCGGCTATTTTATGTAAACTAGTCACATAAACCGATCCGAACGCGTAGACGCGTAACGGGTAACCAAATGAAATGCATACAGGTCTTAATTGTTATTATGCTTAAAATATGTTAATACATCAGTAGGATGTTAATATATATTCCCAAAAGCAATTTAAACCAATTTAAGTTCCATAAGGGCATTTTGGTAATTTTAATGCTTATAAAAGAGTTTAAATATTAATCTGAGTTTCAAGTCTGATATAATCAGTAAAAATATGTATTTTTATAAGTTATAACAGTAGGGTATTGTATATATGTCACGGCCCCCGACCCGGTTTGACCCGTTTCAGGAGCCGCGGGACAGAAAATCCCGTGGTATTTATTTAACAGCAAAAGATTTTACCAGGATCTTTTTAAAACTGCAATTTCCCGATTATTTTATTTCACAATTCGGGATAAACCCCGATAATTTACAATCATACGATGTCACTAAGAAATCATTATCTTTCAAAACATGTTTCTTTATTTTATACTGAGCCACTTCCTTAAGCTTGTAGTGTTTCGCGGCACTTTTCCTGGATCACAACAGATTACCTGAAACATGTTTGAAAAAGGTTTTGTCAGCGGTAAATACTGGTGAATCATTCTTTTTAGAAAAACGATGCGTTTGTTATAATTTACAGTATTAAGAGCGATTACAATGTTTCCATATATCAACCAACTACCCACAGTATTTGTCACTCGACATTCATTGGTAACCTCAGAGTCCAATGGTGTCTGTGACTATGGTCATATCACCCCTTGGCTAACTCGTTGTCCAATGATGAAGGTTATCAAGTAATGTATACAAAACCCCACATGCCGGCTGTAATTTGGTGACTACAAAGACTTAATCCCTGTAATTATAACTTTGAAAGTAAACATGATTTTGAAAGTAATTTGATAAAAAGAGAATGACTCACATTGCAGATTTATATGAGCAGAGCTTAGCCTACTGATTAGCCTTTTTAACCTAAATTTAATAACATGCACACGAACTCGGTTAGTAACTAATACAACATTTACGATAACTCACGAGATTAAACCTTCACAACGAATGACAAAGTGCGATACTTAAACATCCATCGAATTAACAACGAATGAAAAAGCATAAACCCTAATGTGGGCAACACTTAAACATCCATTGGATAGTTTAATCGATCGGACATTGAATCGTAGCAGTGATCGAGTTAATACCCAGTATCGGAGCAGCGCCTCGCTAATATTGAAAGTAAATTCGACTTCAGTGTGATATACTTTCGTTTTTGAAAGTTTGTTTCGACATCAGTGGACTGTGCAAGCAACAAGCTATTTATAGCTGAAATTGAGGCCTCACGCGGCCCGCGTAAGCCTTCGGCTTACCTTTACGCAGCCCGCGTGGCCGCCTAGTCTACGAGTAGGCTTGATGGGTCACGGGTTAGGGTTGCCAGGTGGGTTATACGTGGCCCGGATACTTATCCGGTTGAATTTCAAGTTGACGCGGCCCGCGTAAAATTCCCTTAAGGTTTACGCGGCCCGCGAGAGGACTAGAATTCTGAATTTCTTGATTTTTAATTTGGTGTATGGTTTTAGGGGTCCGGGTTTATACTTACGGGTATTTTTAGGACAATTTTGAGAGTCCTTACATTCTCCCCACCTTATTTAAAATCTCGTCCTCGAGATTCATTGGAATAAGTGAGGGTACTTTCGCTTCATCTCTGATTCCAGCTCCCAAGTATATTCGGGCCCTCTCTTTGAATCCCATTTGACTTTAACAAGTACTAACCATTTGTGTTTGAGAAATTTCACCTTTCTGTCTTCTATTTGAAGAGGTTTCTCAACAAAATTCAACTGTCCGTTTACCTCTATATCTTGGAGAGGTACAACCAAAGATTCGTCAGATAGACATTTCTTGAGGTTGGATACATGAAATACGTCATGTACTGTAACACCCCAAAAACGGGTTTGGTAATCAAACCACGTTAATACTAAAAGACGGGTAAAGTACCGTTAGTGGTAAAAGTAACCCGGTAAATATTAGGATTTAAGTAAATAAACCTAATATTAAATAAAAAGTGAACAAATCCTTTTTTAGTAAATTAAAATGGGTAAAAAGGCCCGAGTTAACGGGACTCAAGATAAACTTAGTCATAGATTCCCCGAACCCACTAATTTAATTAGGAATGCTTAACCTAGTTAATAAGTGGGGAACATTATTAGAAATAAGTGGGTTGTACCCTACCTAACTAACTAACCAAACTTGAGGGGCCAAAAGAGGAAGATTGAAACTTAATATTTATTTTAATTAAAAACACTACACACAAACTAGTGTGTGAGTGTGTGTGTGCGTGAAAGAGGTCAGGGGAAACAAGGAGAAGCCAAAACCCTAACTCAAGCTAATTTACCAAATTGAAGGTCAAAACTAGCTCAAATCGAATGCATGATCACTTACAAACGATCACCAAGTCAAGGGGATCGTGAGGTATGTCAAATTTTATAATTTGGTAATGTTTTGGAATCCATGATGAACACTCAAAATCAGAATTCGTAAATGAATGATGAGTTTATGAGTGATATGGTACGAATTTCATGTTTAGAAATGAACCCTAGATAAAAACTTGATGAATTAGCACTAGAAACAAAGGATTTGATGATGACCCTTGTATGTGCTAAGTGGGTTTTGATTTAATAATGAAGATGATGATAACCTTGTGTTTAAAAACCATTATAATTGATAATAGAAACAAGGTACTTGAACAAATTACATGATTGGGTATTTGTTCATACAAGATTGAGATGGGTTTTTATGATATGGTGATGTTAGTGTCAAACTTGTGATTAGAATCACCATATTAGTTAGTAAAGATAAAGTACTTGAACAATTTAGGTGTTTGGGTACATAAATCATATTTACCATGAAATGTTTTTTTTTGAATAATAAGATGAAGTGATGAATTTCATGAGTTTAAAGAGAAAAATAGTCAAAGAATCATAAGGTGTGAAAGTCATGATTTGGAATGACTAATCTAACAACCTTGTGAATAATGAATGATAGTTGGCGCTTAACAAGCTAGGGGAAGCTTGATGAGTGAGCGGGTCAAACGAAGCAAGTACGGAAAGAAAAGCGTGGCGTGGATGCGAGGTAAGTGTAATTTACACACTTATGTAGAATACCCGTTTATTCGGTACGTTGTAAACGTGATAACGATAATATTGGAAATATGGAAATTTGTCAAGTGTCGACTAATGTAAATCAAGGTTAAAAGAATACCCATGGCGTAAGCCGAAATGGGTTGAATTTGTAAGAAATGAGTGTAAAAGAAAAAGGGTATGGTTATAAAATCCGGGATGGGATGGATGTATGAATTGGAAATCAAAAACGATGTTTTTTATTAAATAGATAATGTTGGGCATATAGTCCAAACGGGTCGAATGGTGATGATAACACCATTTGACAATATCGACTATTGTGGTTGTCAAGTCTTATGTTAACAGGACCGATTAGCAAATCGGATAATTGCTTCACCATTGATGGTGCGATAATGAAAACGAGGTATAAATCGGGTCTACTTGTTGATCCGGGTCAGGTACGCATAATTATGTTGTAGTTAAAAGTGTTATTTTGGTCGAATAATTTGAGAGAGAGTCCTTCGTCATAAAAGGACTAAAATCGACCAAAACGCCCTTGTAGGCTAAATGGAACAAACGACCCTTAAAGGTTGTTTGGAAACGAGTTTTATGACTAGGTAAATACTTAGAATAAGTATAGAAGCTGAAAGAGGTATTATATTGGCCAAATGGCACTATTTGAGTTTTTGCCGTAAAATAATGATTCGAGAGGTAAAATTTGGTTTATATTGATCACCACATTAAACCTACCTTAAATACAGTTGTGGTGGGAGATTATAGGATAAGAAATGTGGTAATGGAATGCTAGAAGCAATCGAAAGCTATTTTAGGCCCGAAAGTGCTTAAATACCCTTAACGGGTCAAAATAAGCATACGAGCGAAAATGGGTTTAAATTGTGTAATAAACCTGTGATTAGAACCTAATATGGTATATAACATTTATTTGAAGAAGTGTAGGTGATGTAGGACTCAAACAAATATGTTTGGTTGATAAAATGAATAAACGGGTATAATTTGATAAAAACGTAACGAGTCGAAGGCTTGAAGAAAGTCTCAAAATTTATTTATGTTGGATGTTGGATTTTAACTCCATATGATGGAGAATTAAATTACGGACGCGTAGGAAAAAGAATCGGGTAAAACGGATCAATAACGAAGAAGTTATGGCCATTTCCGTGAAATCGGGTTGAGCTGGGAATGTACAGCAACAGCTGAAGGCAACAGTCTGTGAAAACAGGGGCTAGGCGTGACGCCTAGGCCCTTGGCGTCACGCGACGCCCCTAACTCCGAAAAATTTTTAAATTTTGCCCTTTTAACCCCTGTACTTGTTTGAACTTAATATTTGACTATCAAAACTAACTTTTAAGTTGGTTTTGATTATATGTGATCGCCAAGAGTGCCCGGATGAAGATCAAGCTCGATGAGGAACCGAACATGATAAAATACAAGCTTCCGCGCGGCGTTTCGTCGTATCTTTAAAACGACGAATTCAATTACATTAAGTTGTTCAAACCTTTAAACTTGTAAAAGTTTTAGTAAACTCGTATTTTATAAGGATACTTAAACGTAATTACATGTTTATTTTCGTTATTTATACGAAAACCTTTGAAATAATAACAAGGGTGTTACAAGTTGGTAATCAGAGCTCATGGTTAAAGAGTAAAGCGTGTTCGGTTCAAGGCTTGATCGCAAATCCGGTAAGTACATGTATGTTAATAGTTTAGCATGCTAAAGTGTTGTAAACAACACATAGGGCTACCGTGTGATACACGTTACCCCAATTGAAATGATTGATATAGTTGACGAAAATACGTGCATTGACGCGTATAGTAGAAAAAGCCTTGTATTATAACACGGGCGATTATTGAAGTAGATGTTACTAACTTTTGTGAATGTTTTAATTGAAGGACACTCGCGTTTGAAGACGACGAGAGTCAAACGAATTGTGGATATGATGATGGAATGGTCCGAGATATGACAAGAAGAGCATGCTCATTAAGGACCTAAATCGCGTAATGGTCGCGAACAAGGCTAATGGCAAGAAAAGCCCGTTAGGGCAAGCATTTACCAGGTGCACGTTTAAATTATTGCATGAATATAAACATGCAACCAATACGTAGAAATTGATAGTTGCAGATTTAGATTGAAAACTTGGACAAACCTGAATAGAATACCTATCCAGGATATTGTTTCCAAGAGAAACAAATAGAGGCATTACTTACATGGGGTGTAATGTGAAAATTATAAAAAGGTCATGTATACCAGGTGTTGATCGCTTACTCTGGCCAAGTAAGTAGTGAACACGTGGTACCATGAACTTCTTATGATGGACACATTTATGTCCGATGTAGTAAGGGTGGGGTGAATGGGACTAACTTAAATGGTACCCAAATGAATCAAATAAGTAAGACGTTAGATGGTAAACGTAAACGTAAGTCGGATGACGGAAGCGTATTACGTAAGAATAACGAGCCCGAGAGAAGAGACAAGGATTAAGTAAAAAGAAAATACAGACCGACCAATAGGAATGCTAAGGCATAGGGATAAAAGCTTAACTGTCACAAGTGATGAAATTCACATGGACAAGTCAAACGAATTGAATAAAGAATAAAGGACTTGATTGAATAAAAGCGATGGATCTCGCTACGACGACCAAATAAATTAAAATAACGTCTAAAACCATATAAAAATGGTTACTTGAAAATGATTACGGTAAAGATACCCGATGAATGGGTAGGATTTGGAAAGAATGCGTAAACCAAGAGACGGGAACGCGAAACAGAAAGTCAAAAGACTCGGAATATGAGTCATGACTAAAAGACAATGAGAATTTGCAAACAGAAATGTTAATAACTACGCTCAACTATTTTAAAATTGAACGGGTCGAATAAAGAACAGAGTTTGATGTTCACAAGTGATGAAATTTCACACGAACAAGTCAAACGAGATAAATAAAGTATAAAAACTTGGTAGTTCAAGTAAGCGCAAACCGAATAATGGAAGCGCGAAACATTAATGAACCTACGTGATGGCTCATAAAGAAATATATATAGGAAAAACGCAAACTAGCGAAAAAAAAATGTTAAAAACATTAAAATAAAAGAACCCGGGTAATGGGACGTAAAGAAGTATAGGTAAGAACCGGGTAACGGTAAGTGTAGGGCAAACTGACGTGTAATTGAAGTTAGAAGTCAAGAAGTCGGAAAGATAATTCAAAAGAAAACAATGTAGCCTTAGACTACGTCAAGGTCAAAAGAAATCCAAAAAGTAAAGGTGAATAATTCTAAAACATAAGAAGGGGTGCCTTAACGCCATATGCGTATATAAATGTATACACATTTGAATAAAGACTCGAATAAAGATGATCTACGGGATCATCATAACCCACGGGATATTAATTAGAGCAAAGGTCTACGGGGCCAAAATGACCCACGGGTCATGAATTGAAGCAAAAGGATCATAAGGGCCTCGCCTCAAAGAGGTGAAAGCCTAAGGAAATAGCCTACGAGGTTAAGTGAAGGAACCTACGGGTCGATAGTGTGAGGTAAGCGAACTTGTTACGATTCCCCGTATAAAACTAAGATTTTAAAAGAATAAATTATGGACTGTCAATATCATGGTATGGATAATTGACAAAAGTTAAAGAAAAGATCCTAAAACTAAAACTTCGATTTTAGTAAGAAATAACGTTGTTACAAATATAAATTCTGATAGGAATTTGAATAGTAAGCATGAAAGGTTCAAGTCTTGACACTGATAGGCGCAAGACGATATATTCGAAAAGTGATATTTTCGAAAATGAAAGGTTGATACAAACTAAACACGATGTGACACGATCACGGTTAGGAAATGTAATGTGAAGTAAAATCACATTATAACCAAGCGAGCGGTGAAAAGTAACGGGACTAATAAGTCTAGTTAGTAAGACCGGTTAAGGCCAGTAATTCAAATCAATAAAAATTGGTTTGCTTGTAAGCGGTGGATTCGGTATAACTGAACCGAATAAATAAATCTGAAAACAAAAGAAATTATTGCTAAAAGTGAAATATTTCACTAAAGGCCTTTAAACGGGTCAAGGTAACGGATTCACCAAGAGTTCGATAATATATAAAAGCGATGGAAATCGCTAAGTTAACTAAACTAGTAGAAATAACGGAATTACGTTATTTCAAATTACATTATGTCGTATGAGGTATGTAGAGGTTCTGTAACCAAAAAGATATTACCATAAATTTTCTGGTAATACTAACAATTGGTTAAAGTATGAGTAATGCTTAAGAGATTACTCAGGTCAAACGCATTGAGTTTAGAACTCAATGAACTATGTAAGCAAGGTTTCGAGGACGAAACCTCTTTAAGGGGGGTAGACTTGTAACACCCCAAAAACGGGTTTGGTAATCAAACCACGTTAATACTAAAAGACGGGTAAAGTACCGTTAGTGGTAAAAGTAACCCGGTAAATATTAGGATTTAAGTAAATAAACCTAATATTAAATAAAAAGTGAACAAATCCTTTTTTAGGAAATTAAAATGAGTAAAAAGGCCCGAGTTAACGGGACTCAAGATAAACTTAGTCATAGATTCCCCGAACCCACTAATTTAATTAGGAATGCTTAACCTAGTTAATATGTGGGGAACATTATTAGAAATAAGTGGGTTGTACCCTACCTAACTAACTAACCAAACTTGAGGGGCCAAAAGAGGAAGATTGAAACTTAATATTTATTTTAATTAAAAACACTACACACAAACTAGTGTGTGAGTGTGTGTGTGCGTGAAAGAGGTCAGGGGAAACAAGGAGAAGCCAAAACCCTAACTCAAGCTAATTCACCAAATTGAAGGTCAAAACTAGCTCAAATCGAATGCATGATCACTTACAAACGATCACCAAGTCAAGGGGATCGTGAGGTATGCCAAATTTTATAATTTGGTAATGTTTTGGAATCCATGATGAACACTCAAAATCAGAATTCGTAAATGAATGATGAGTTTATGAGTGATATGGTATGAATTTCATGTTTAGAAATGAACCCTAGATAAAAACTTGATGAATTAGCACTAGAAACAAAGGATTTGATGATGACCCTTGTATGTGCTAAGTGGGTTTTGATTTAATAATGAAGATGATGATAACCTTGTGTTTAAAAACCATTATAATTGATAATAGAAACAAGGTACTTGAACAAATTACATGATTGGGTATTTGTTCATACAAGATTGAGATGGGTTTTTATGATATGGTGATGTTAGTGTCAAACTTGTGATTAGAATCACCATATTAGTTAGTAAAGATAAAGTACTTGAACAATTTAGGTGTTTGGGTACATAAATCATATGTACCATGAAATGTTTTTTTTTAATAATAAGATGAAGTGATGAATTTCATGAGTTTAAAGAGAAAACTAGTCAAAGAATCATAAGGTGTGAAAGTCATGATTTGGAATGACTAATCTAACAACCTAGTGAATAATGAATGATAGTTGGCACCTAACAAGCTAGGGGAAGCTTGATGAGTGAGCGGGTCAAACGAAGCAAGTACGGAAAGAAAAGCGTGGCGTGGATGCGAGGTAAGTGTAATTTATACACTTATGTAGAATACCCGTTTATTCGATACGTTGTAAACGTGATAACGATAATATTGGAAATATGGAAATTTGTCAAGTGTCGACTAATGTAAATCAAGGTTAAAAGAATACCCATGGCGTAAGCCGAAATTGGTTGAATTTGTAAGAAATGAGTGTAAAAGAAAAAGGGTATGGTTATAAAATCCGGGATGGGATGGATGTATGAATTGGAAATCAAAAACGATGTTTTTGATTAAATAGATAATGTTGGGCATATAGTCCAAACGGGTCGAATGGTGATGATAACACCATTTGACAATATCGACTAATGTGGTTGTCAAGTCTTATGTTAACAGGACCGATTAGCAAATCGGATAATTGCTTCACCATTGATGGTGCGATAATGAAAACGAGGTATAAATCGGGTCTACTTGTTGATCCGGGTCAGGTACGCATAATTATGTTGTAGTTAAAAGTGTTATTTTGGTCGAATAATTTGAGAGAGAGTCCTTCGTCATAAAAGGACTAAAATCGACCAAAACGCCCTTGTAGGCTAAATGGAACAAACGACCCTTAAAGGTTGTTTGGAAACGAGTTTTATGACTAGGTAAATACTTAGAATAAGTATAGAAGCTGAAAGAGGTATTATATTGGCCAAATGGCACTATTTGAGTTTTTGCCGTAAAATAATGATTCGAGAGGTAAAATTTGGTTTATATTGATCACCACATTAAACCTACCTTAAATACAGTTGTGGTGGGAGATTATAGGATAAGAAATGTGGTAATGGAATGCTAGAAGCAATCGAAAGCTATTTTAGGCCCGAAAGTGCTTAAATACCCTTAACGGGTCAAAATAAGCATACGAGCGAAAATGGGTTTAAATTGTGTAATAAACCTGTGATTAGAACCTAATATGGTATATAACATTTATTTGAAGAAGTGTAGGTGATGTAGGACTCAAACAAATATGTTTGGTTGATAAAATGCATAAACGGATAAAATTTGATAAAAAGGTAACGAGTCGAAGGCTTGAAGAAAGTCTCAAAATTTATTTATGTTGGATGTTGGATTTTAACTCCATATGATGGAGAATTAAATTACGGACGCGTAGGAAAAAGAATCTGGTAAAACGGATCAATAACGAAGAAGTTATGGCCATTTCCGTGAAATCGGGTTGAGCTGGGAATGTACATCAACAGCTGAAGGCAACAGTCTGTGAAAACAGGGGCTAGGCGTGACGCCTAGGCCCTTGGCGTCACGCGACGCCCCCTAACTACGAAAATTTTTTAAATTTTGCCCTTTTAACCCCTGTACTTGTTTGAACTTAATATTTGACTATCAAAACTAACTTTTAAGTTGGTTTTGATTATAGGTGATCGGCAAGAGTGCCTCCCGGCCCCTTAAAAGCTACGCCCCTGCCCCTAACATGGGGTGTGGTCCCCTTTCTTCCCCTTTCCATTTTTTTATATAATTTATTTCATGTGTTTTATTTATAAATAACATTTTTATTCTCTTAATTTGTTAAAATAATAAATAAGATTTTTTTAGTTTAAATTAAACATTAACATATATAACTAAAAACAAATTTGAAGGGTCTTTTTAAAATTAAAACCAAACTCTAAGGTGTATTATTTAAAACTAAAACAAGCTTAAGGGATTGGCAAGTCATAGAACAAACTTAAGCGGTAAAAGCTGCAACACACAAATAACCTCCTTCTTCCTCATCCATAATAAACCCGAGTGTTAAAAAAACAAATTAAAAATAAATAAATAAATAAAATACACACACAAATGATTGGGGGAAGTCCCGTTGGCAACGAAGAACCATCGGGGGGGGGGGGGGGGTTGTTCCCCGTAGGCAAAAGCTCCACCTCTGCCTTCCCCGTTCTCTTCCCGAACCCATACCCCATGACCTATTAATAGAAATTCATTTCGACCGATTTTTGTACCACGACGTAATACACTTTTTTTTAATTATCTTTTACGTATTGTGTCTTATGAATCGTGTGTTGTCTTACTACACGTTTCCATATCGCCGCACGCTGTCACAACACGTGAGAGACAAAATACTAGTTATAATAAAAGGCATACCTCCCAGTACCACTTACTCCTAGATTCAACAGCGATACGTTTACCTCATGCCTTTGTTTGCCACTTCACAAAAATTCCAAACTTTACCGTATAGTGACAATAAAAATGAACAAATCTAAAGGTTAAAATATAACTCATAAAATAAAATTAGCAAAAAAAAAAAAAAAAAAAAAAAAAAAAAAAAAAAAAAACTAATTGGGTCAAAGTTCTATTAGTTTGTGAGTGATAAAGAAAAATAAGTTGAAAGATGGGAGTGTTGCCGACTAACAAGTGAAAGTTGTGCAATAACCCTAAACACGTGTCTACATCATCTTGGACTTACACGACTTTCTTTTTTAATTTTTCTCTTTCGGTTGCTATATCAAGTGCTAGTACCATATCAATACCGTAATGAACCGAACCAATAACGTTATTTTACAACCGTGTCTACCTTTTTATTTAAAATTTAGAGTTAATTACTGTTTTCGTCCCTATGGTTTGTCAAAAATCACTATTTCAATCCATTAGTTTAAAAATTACGATTTCAGTCCCTGTGGTTTCACTTTCGTAACCATTTCAGTCCATGTGGTTTCACTTTCGTAACCATTTCAATCCATTGTTCTGTTAAGTACAGGGACTGAAATGGTTACGAGGTGGACTGAAATGGTTACGAAAGTGAAACCACAGGGACTGAAATCGCAATTTTTAAACTAATAGGCTGAAATAGTGATTTTTGACAAACCACAGGACGAAAACAGTAATTAACTCTAAAATTTATTAACAATCGGGTCGCCGCCGCGAAGCGCGGATGTAACCCACTAGTTTATAATAACTGCTACAAATGAATTATATGGTTCTCGTAGTTCTTAATATTTTTGGTTCTTGAAAACTCTCTTAGTGAAAATTTGACACTTTTTTAAAACGACATAGCGAAGTAATTGCTATTTCAATATTTTTTTCGGCCCATGTTGTTTTGACGAAAGAAGATGACACTTAAAATATGTTTTTTAAGTTCGTAATTCTCATACATTAAATCTACTACTAAATTATTGGGATTTTGACATATTTCCCCCTCCTAAGCCTCCTTATTACGTATTTCCCCAAACCATAAAATCAATTACATATATTTTTTTTTTTTAAAGATTACCTAACTACCCTCAAGTGTATATCCTATCCAAACCACGCTTCTACTCCCACCAAAGACGTCGTTCATCTTCTTCATCAGGTATGTTCAAAAACTCGAATCTTGTTCATCTATAGGCTGTACAAACATTTTGTTTACAACATCGATTGTGTGTTTGTAACTGGTTCGATCCTGTTCATCGATTTTATCTGGTTCGATACTGTTCATCGATTATAACTGGTTCGATCATAATTGGTTCGATCATAATTGATTATAACTGTTCATCGATTTTAACTGGTTCGATCCTATTCTTCATCGATTTTAACTGGCTCGTTCATAATTAAGAGAATGCTTATTACAATCGATTATCGACTGGTGATGTTCATCTGTTTTTTTTTTTCGAAATCATTCAGTTAGAATCGTGTGTTTAACTAGGTCTCAATGTGATACTGGACTGTGTTAGTTGCATAGTATGTGAAATTCACTGTTTCGTGCTTTACATGGCTATACAGAGAAAAAGAGCAATGCAAGCAAAAATAGGTATGCAACAAAAGTTACTTGTTTCGTGCTTTACATGGGTAATGACCACTTTTATCATCTTCTTTGAAAAAAGCTTTTCGTACAAATAAATACATGCTAAACACACACACAGCTCATTGTACATAACAATGGCAAACAAAGATTCAAGTATTCAACTACAGTCTGCAAAGAAAAAGGAAGATGGAGAATTCTGTTCCAACCAAGGTGAATCATCATCTTAATATGTATTGTCTTGTTTTATTATAATTTTAGTTTGCTTTTTTGGTAGCTTTCAACTAAAGCCGAGTGTCATCAGATCGATAAGGACCGTTTGGCCGAGAAGACTAAACGGTACTCATCATTCTCCATGCCTCTAGAACAAGGTTTTCATAAGATGCATGTCTCATAATTTTTGCAAATAGTGTTGATGGTAACAGTTCTATTTTTCCGGTGGCTTATGGTGTACTTGAATCTGAAAACAATGTCCACGATGTGGTGAGTATGGACACCGTGAAAAGACATGCAAAAACTCAGCACCTGAAGGTCCTACTCAACATCAAGCGTCAACAAGTAAAAGAGGACGAGGAAAGAGTACAAAAAACATGTGAAAGTAGAAGAATTGTGGTTTGAACGGAATTTATGTTTTTTTTATGAACGAAATTTATGTTTTTTGAACGGAATCTATTATGAACGGAATTTATGTTTTTATTATGTATTATGGTTTTGTGTGTATTGTTTGACAAGAGTAACAAGTAGAAGAATTGGGGCGATATTACATAATCTGGGTAAATATGTAATTGATTTTACATATTAGAATTGGGAAATATGTAAATATTCATTAAATAATTCATTAAGGGTAAAATAGTCATAAATAAGAGTCATTTAAATGAAAATGAGAAATATGTAATATATATGAGTTAGGGAGGGAAAATATGTAATTGATTTTATGGTTTGGGGAAGTATGTAATAAGGAGACTTAGGTGCTGTTTGTTTTTTCCTAGAAGTACTTCAGAACCTCTTATGTCTGCGCCGTGCAGACCACGCGCAGACATAAGGGTCTGAAGCCTGTTTGTTTTTTAGAAGAGGTTAGGTCTTCAAACCTCTTCCCCACCTCTGCTTCGTGTAGACTTGGCCTGAGGTCTTCAAACCTCTTCTCAAGAGGTATCTCCTTCTCAAAACACCTCAGCCGACATACACCTCCCCCACCGGCTCCTCCTCCTCAGCCGACATACACCTCCACCACCTTCACCTCCGGCGCCCCAAATCGATCAGTGGCAAACAAACACCCCAAATCATCATCATCATCATCATCATCATCATCATCAGCTCGATCTCCAATCTCAGCCCCAAATCGATCTGCTCGATCTCCAATCTCAGCCCCAAATCGATCTGTGGCAAACCTCAGCCACACCCCCTCCTCTGCATCATCATCATCATCGATCTGTGGCAAACAAACACCCCAAATCGATCGGAAACAAAACCCCCCCAAATCGATCTGCAACATCATCATCATCGTCATCGATCTGCATCATCATCATCATCGATCTGTGGTGTAGTGGTGACGGTGGTGGCTGTGGTGTAGTGGTGACGGTGGTGGCGGTGGTGACGGTGGTGAAGTGGTGGCGGTGGTGAAGTGGTATCGGTGGTGATGGCGGTGGTGAAGTGGTGGCGGAGGTGGTGCAGATTGTAGAGAGAGAGTAGAGAGAGATCAGTGTGTGATGTTGTGAGTGTTTTAAACCTAGAAGAGGTTTTATATAAAAATAAAAAACAAACCCTCTTCTCCTTGCAGACTGCAGACATTTGGTCCACCTCTTCTCCTGCAGATGTGGTCCGCAGACTGCAGACCTTTTCCTACCGAAAAAACAAACAGCACCTTAGGAGGAGGAAATATGTAAAAATCCTAAATTATTAACCACTTAAGAAACACTAAAACACACTAGTACCACTAGGTTGAGAACCCTCTTAACTTTCTCTATTACCGCCCCCAACCCCCCCCCCCCCCCCCCCCAACCCCCTCAAAAAAAAAAAAAAAAAAAAACAAGTTATAGTTTTAAGGCTATATATATATAATCAAAATAGAAAATACAAGTTACAGTTTTAAGGCTATATTGAGAGCTCATTGGTTGATTTTGGTTCTTCTAGAGGGCCCAGTATATAGTTTTAAGGCTATATAGAGAGCTTAATGGATGATTTTGGTTCTTCTAGGTGGCCCACAACGTCGACATTTGTAGAGTGGCCCCCTAGGGGCTTTATCAGGCCACGTTAGCGCCACCTAGGATCTACCTCAGACATGGAGCCCCCTTTAATTTGCATGATGTGGATGGAGCTCTATATTAAACAAAATTAAAAAAAAAAAGATTTCATTGGTTTAAATCAAGTGGGCCCCTCCTATAGCGCCCCTTCTCCATAGTTACCATGATGAAGCCCCTCCTATAACGCCCCCCTTTAAATCCGAGGGTGTGGAGGTATAGCGCCCCGGGGCGCTATAGATGATGAGTTGGCGGGGGTGACGACCCCCCCCCCCCCCCTCCAGCCTTACTCTAGTGTTAACTACAAATCGTAGATTATGTTTTATTTGTTATATTAAATCATTTAAGTTATTTTATCATTAGTTGTTGTGTCCTTCGAAGTTTGAAGACCCATATTTTTCCTATCATAATGAAAAATCTTGAATTCGTCATTGACTACTTAGGTTGCAAACTTGTAAAACCATTAGTGAAATATCTAGGGGACCCGAAAATCCCGTTGCTTGAAATAACCATTAAAATGATCTATAATTTTTTTGTTATCAAAGTGTAATATAAGTCGTTCTAAAAAAAGTATAAAGAATTTAAATCAGTATATTTATATCTCTTATTTTTAGAATTTGTATGATTATATATATATATATATAGAAAGTATATTGTACAAAAGGCCTTATCGTACATTATCGTACGCGACCAAGTGTATAACTTGCGTAATTACAATTTTGATCAAAATAACGTGCGTGATTTTGGATTCCATGCGTGATTATAAAAAAAAACTGATCCCATGCGTGATTATGTGTTCCCATGCGTGATTATACCCTGATCCGACGGTTACGCTTGTCGCGTATGTGATGTACGATAAGGCTTTTTGTATGTTAACCTTTCCCTATATATATATATATATATATATATATATATATATATATATATATATATATATAGAGAGAGAGAGAGAGGAAGGTTAACGTACATTACGGCTTAACGTACATCACGTACGACAGGTAATTATGCACGTTAATTTTAAAATCACGCACGTTATAACTCAAAAATCCAAAATCACGCATGTTGAAACACAATAATCATGCATATTGAAAACATTAATCACGCATGTTATATAACAAATCACGCACGTTGTTGTACGTGAAGTACGTTAAGCCGTAATGTACGATATACTTTTTCTATATATATATATATATATACACACATATATATTATTGGTTTAAATTACTTATTTCATTTATGAATAAATAAACTTTATATGCATTCTACAAAATAAATTTATATAATTTCATTTATATTGTTTTATAGACATTTGTGATTTGCCTATTAGGCCATGTGTAGTCATAACGCCCCTTTGTGGGCGTTATGCGACACGTGGCGCGCCACGTGTGCGGGTGGGCGTTATGGGGGCGTTATGCATTTAAGCCCGTAGTCATAAAGCCCCCGCCTAATCATTACCTATTTAATAATTTTCAATTTTATTAATTAATATAAAAAAGATTGCTTAAATTTGATTGGTCCAATGTTTGAAAGATTCCCCCATAAATGGCGCTATGGATATCGCGCCCACCAAGATTTTTTGCCTCATAACGCCCCCCGTAATGGTGTTCGGGGCGTTATGGGGGGTTATGTTGAAGATGGCGCCCCTTTTTTTCCCCACTACACATACCCTTAGTTATTTCAAATCGGGCTTCTACTAGTTAGTTTCAAAGATTTGGGCTTGATCTGCTGGGTCAAATTGTCAAAGTATGAACTGCATCATAGTCTAGCCAATCTAAAAAAGGGAGCAGCAAAATCGTTAAAAGTTAAAATCATTAAGGTAAGCAAATGAGGTAGTGGTGGAGTGATGGAGTGGTTGGGAAATAACTTGGTATTCCTTTGACCCAGATTGGACTCCCACTCTCCCCATTATTTTCTGCGGCATCCAGGTGAAGGGCGAATACGGGTGGAGCCGGTTCGTCTTGGATAGGATGCGATGTTTTACCGATTATTCCACTGTCGTGCCTTCGGGCGGGTGGAAGTCGGGTTTCCGTGCATCTCGGAGAGCCAAGGGGCTGGCGGCGGTCGAGTAGTTGACCTTAGCCACAGCGCTCGGTGTCACAGTGGTTGACACGTCTTTCCTTGCTGTTCAAAAAAAAAAAAAAAACCATTAAGGGTAAAACTAGAGGAACGCAAAAAACTAGCACCTAGAGCTGGACCCGAGAAAATAATCTGAAACTAGTTATTTTTGTATCAGGTTATTTTATACCTATAACCGAACCTGACCTTACCCTTAGGGTTGGATATGGTACACATTTTGAGATCAATATCCGAGCCCAAACCTAAAAATACACGGAACCGATCATACCTATATCCAAACACAGTTATACCATATACCCGATACCGGTTTTCTTAATATCAGGTAGAATACCCGAATTTTAAAAATATATTGCTATGTCTACTTTACAACTTTTATATATAAGTCTTTTAGAAATGCATACTATAAAACAAATAATTTTTACTTTAAGGGACTTTATGTTATTGTATTTTATTTTAATTAATGTATTAAATTACAAACCCAATTTAATTTTCAAACGATTTTATTCTTGTGTAAAATAATAAAAATAGCTTATTTCTTAAAACCGGGTATTAATACTTGAACCATACCCGGTTTCAATACCCAGTTATACCTGAACCTGATGATACCCTATCCGGGTACATAGGGCATGGTTTTTTTATTTTTAATACGCGTACTCAAACCCTATCCGGTTTCTCTCAATACCCGGAACCGGGTACTGAAAAAACCCGATTTGTGCACCTCTAGGGAAAACTGGAAACGAAGATCTCGCATATTTAACTACGATAAGGGCGCTCGGGTCACTTGGTCTTTTGGTAGCGGGTACCCCTTATCCGCAGCGGCAACACCACTGCTGTGACAACCCTCACTAAACCAGGTATCCGTACGACTTAATTAATAATTAATTACTGCTTAATTACTGTGCTTGTTTGAAATTACTGATGAACTGCTACTTGATTTCTGATACATGCATATACCTGCATCATACTTTACTTACCGTCACTACCTTATTTACATGCTGAACCTTAGTGACAAACATGATGCACAAAAAGCACAGTAGCACTATAAACGGATAACCTATTGAACATGCTGATAAAGCCAGCATCAGGCAGACACTGCCTCTAAGGCCTGTATGAGCCAGAAATATTTTACTACACTAGTGGTGAGTGTAGGGATACAAGGGTTGTAGAACTGCGTCTCTAGGAATAAGTTACAATGACTGGATGTGCCTAAAACGTGCTCTAAACACAAAATTCAGCACTTTACATAATAATTCAGCATTTAGCTACCTAATAAAGTGCCAAAACATGAGAAAAATATTACTAGACACTTTCCAAAGTGTCAGAAATGAGTTGTGTCACTAAAAAGGGTATTAACGACACTTTAAAGCTTTGATAAGCACTTTAACGGATTACCATCCAACCGAACAACCGGACTTTACCCGGAACATGAAAATATTGTTAATAACATTATCTTTCTTTTTCTGAGCCAGTTAGGGTCCCTGAATACCCTAACACCCGCTGTAAAGCACAACACACTAGTAACCGGGTTAATCACTTAACTAACTAGATTAACCTAACTAAATACTTAACATTTGGTTGGATTTGAACTAGTACCCCCCCCCCCCCCCCTTAACCAACCGTCCCCAAGAGGGGGGACACCCATTGTACCCTTATTATTATTTTAATCTTCATGTTTAGTATCTAGAGAGCATGAAATCCTTTGGGTAATAATCTTGTGATTGTCTATAAGAACTAGGATTTACACACATGATCATTTACATCACAAACTCAACAACACACACTATCCTCTCTCTCTCAAAGGCTTCGGCCGAACACCCCCTTGAGCACCCATCATATTTTCGGTTTTGATCTTCACATTTCAAGTAACTACAAGTGATAAGGATCGCGTATAAAGAACCCTGGTGCAATCGGAAGGAGAAGGACCTCTTCTCGTTGCTTTTATCCACTCATTTTGCGCTTAGATTCTTCCCTAGCCTCGAGCTACTAGTAAGTTGCTTAAATCACCTTCTCGAACCATTTTAAAGTGGTTAATATGATATGTATCGGTTAAAAGACGCAAACATACAAGGTGAAGCATAAAAGTCTACTTAAAACACTAAAAATGTTGGTTAAAAGCTCATATGTTGTGTAAATCATGTAGTATTTGATTTGTGTGATTATTTAGACCCGATCTATGTTGTGGTAGCTCGGATCGTCATTTAACCCGGGTTGGTCATGATCATGGATCATGACATAAGGTTGTTTTGGAAGTAACAAGGGTTAAAGGATGAAACTCTACCACACGCGAATCATGAACTTGTGTAAAAGCGATTTTGCTTGTGAAATAGTGTTTAAAACTAGTAGATCTACGTATCTACAAGCAGTATTTTCAAAGAACCAAGTATCAAAGAAATCATGTTTTCTAAAGACGGATCTTACACTAACACGAATGATTTTTAGAACACACAAGTGTGTAAACACTTGTGTAGCGCAAAGTTTCGACAAAATAACTATTTTTGTAAAAGTTGACAAGAAGTTGTAAAGATGGAATTTCTTTAAAAACGGGACTTTTACGAAATCGTATTGCTTTATATAAAGATCCACTAAAAGTAATGGGATTTACTTCATAATATTAGAAAACTACAAGTTCATGAGATTCTTGCCAATTTACATGTTTATTAACTAGTTTGATACGTTGAACATTGTTTTGGTTGAATAAGAAAATTGTTGGTTTGATTTGTAAAAGAAAATGATACGCTTGAAAGCGTGGCCACCTCCAGTTACAGAGGAAACTCTGGCGAAATTTTCCCAAAAACCTAACACTTAGAAATATTTCTACCACAAGTGTTAGAAATACATTTTGACTTGTTTTCAAATTATAGATTTCGCCACGACTTTATTTACAAAACATCGGAGGTGGGATTTCACAAAATGAAACGTGATAAATATATGTATTTAGTAAAAATATTTTTCACAACATCACTTGTGTAAATGTTTATGATTATTTTGTGAACTACGTAAATATTATTTTTAGAGTAAAAATAATATTACTAAGTATTACTTTGGGAAAATTACATGTATTAAAATATAATATTTTTGGGAAGAATATTTATATTTTGGAGTTAGAAATAAAATATATTTTAAGTGAGACTTAATAATATATTTCGAACACACATGTATTAAATCTCCCATCCTTGGGAAGGAAAATAATTACCAAGTATACAGAATATAAACACAAAATAGTTGTCTAACTATTTCCCAAAAACTTAAACCTTAAAGCTAAGGCACGGCCGTCCGTCTAATAGAATTAGTACGTGTAGGTCGTCACACAGCTGCTTGATTTGGATGTATACTTGGTAGAGACGCACCACCGTGAGTTCATGTCCCCCTTTTCTCTTAACTGTTTTCAGTTTTCTAAACTACGGGGGTGAAATACATGTTACATACTGCTACGGACAATTATGAATGGTATGGTCAGCTAAGGAAGGAACTGTTAGGTTATGTGATTGGGTAGGTGAAATCTTAAGAACATTAGTCCTCGTAGTACGATCGAGGGATAGAAGTGATAGGCCTATTTGAGCATAACAAACCCCACCCATGCGCCCTAAGGTTGGACCATGTGGTGACCTTGTCTTAACACCACCCATGCGCCCTAAGGTTGGACCATGTGGTGACCTTGTCTTAACACCACCCATGCGCCCTAAGGTTGGACCATGTGGTGACCTTGTCCTATCCCCTCCCATGCGCCCGCAGGTTGGACCATGTGGTTACACATTAACTGATATGTTTCCTTATTTGCTTTCATACCAAAGTTTACAAAACATTCATACTTACAATGATTATAAAGGTTTATTCGCGCGCACATACTAAACACATGAACTCGCTCAACATTATTGTTGATTTTTCCAACTTACATGTATTTCAGGGAATTAAAGATCTGGCGCGGTATGTTATGTTTTCCCGCTGCATATGGGTTCCGAGGTCATCCAGGTTTAGGGGATGTGACTTTTACCTGGACGAGTCACAGTCCTTAAACTGCGTTTTATTCACGTTGATGTTTATGTCTTTCAAAACAATGCTTTATGTTAAGATGGTGTAGTTCCAAGACAATGTTATGTTACCTTGGTTTTAAAACTTATTTTAATGGATGATCTTGCATGATATTTATTTCATATAGCTTGTTATGGTTAAGCTATGGTATTAAGAAGTCACACCAAAATAACCACGCTTCCGCAAAGCCAGGGTGTGACAACTGCCGGTTCGGCGGGTAGTTGTCGACGGGTAGTTGTCGGCGGGTAAGGGACTCAGGTAGTAGCCAATCTATAGAACTCAATCAATTGCTTTATTATTGATGATAAGAATACAATTTATACACACACAAATATCCCTATACTAGGAAACTAAATAAAAAGATTAATTACAATAATTACAAAATATATATACGTAAATCAACGCCTTGATTTGCGGTAGGCTATTACCCCCCCTTCAATCGAACAGGTGGAGGACCAACACGAAGCATGCCAAGAAACTTCTCAAAGAGTGGCTTGGGAAGACTTTTTGTAAAGATGTCTGCAACCTGGAGATTGGACGGAACAAATTTGGTGTGAAGTTGTGTAGACGAAACAAGTTCACGAATAAAATGATAGTCAATGTCAATATGCTTAGCCCGTGTGTGAGAAACAGGATTTTGGCTCAGAAAAATGGCACTCTTGTTATCACAGAGCAGAGTAAGCCGATCCATGGGCAAAGCATGTATCTCGCGAAGAAGATGAGTGAGCCAAATAATTTCTGCAGCAGTGTTCGCCATAGCCCGATACTCAGATTCACAACTCGATCTAGATACAGTTGGTTGTTTCTTGGCGCTCCAGGAAACCAGATTACCACCCAAATAGATAGAATAACCATAAGTAGATCGTCTTGTTTCAATGCAACGAGCCCAATCAGCATCAGAGTAGCCGACTAAGGTTGTAGTGAGTGGTTAAGAAAAGGTTAAGCCATAAGCAAGCATCCCTTTAACATAGCGTAGTATGCGTTTAACAGATTGAAAATGAGAAATGGTAGGAGACTGTAGATGCTGACTGGCTTGATTAACAGCATAAGAGAGATCCGGACGAGTGATGGTGAGATACTGGAGAGCACCAACTAAGGACCGGTAAAGTGTGGGATCGTGGAAAAGAACACCGGTACGATGGAAGGTATCAATGGTGGAAAGAGTGGTGTCAACTGGCTTGGAATCTAATAAGCCTGCACTAGCTAAAATATCATGAGCATACTTGGCTTGACTAAGAAAAAGTCCTGTGTCTGAATAAGTAACTTCAAGTCCCAAAAAATATCCCAAGACACCCAAATCTTTAACCAAGAACTCCTTGTGCAATCTGGTGATGAAAGACTGAACAAGCTGAGGGTCACTGCCAGTGATTATAATATCGTCCACATAAACAAGGAGATAGACAATAGAAGCCCCTTTCTTATAGATGAACAACGAAGTATCGGCCTTGCTGCAGAGAAAACCATTTGAGAGTAAGAATGCGCTGAGACGTTGAAACCAGGCCCGCGGTGCTTGTTTAAGACCATAGAGAGCCTTGTTTAGGTGACATACATGATGAGGAAACTGAGAACTAATAAACCTGGGATGTTGTTCCATGTAGACGGTTTCAGTGAGATTGCCATTCAGAAAGGCATTACGACCATCCAACTGACGAAGTGACCACCCGTAGATGGTAGCTAAAGCAAGTACCACACGAACAGTAGAAGCCTTCACAACAGGGCTAAAAGTATGCAAGAAATCAATACCAGGAACCTGAGTGAAACCCTGAGCGACAAGACGAGCTTTGTATCGGTCAATAGAGCCATCAGCCTTGAACTTAGTGCGATAAATCCATTTGGATCCGACAATATTTACATCCTGTGGACGAGGAACGAGATCCCAAGTCTTATTCTGTTGCAAAGCAAGTATTTCCTCTTCTATAGCTTTTACCCACTTAGAGTGTTTAGCAGCCGATTTATAACCACAAGGATCCTGTGCTGCAAGTAAAGCATAATGTAAGGCACCTGAGAACAAAGACATGTTAGCAAAATATTTGGGTTTGTAAATTCCACTTTTTGATCGAGTTCTCATAGGATGTGTAGATATCGGCCCAGTAGACGACCCTTCCTCGGGAGCGGTATGGATGGGTGGAGGAGGGCCGAGAATGCTGTGAGTAGATGGCGGGTCTGGTAGAGACTGGGAAGAAGAGTGGGCCGAGGTTGAGTGGGAAGTGGGAGGAGAAGAGGGGTGGGTCGAAGCCGGTGGGGAGTTGGGCTGAGAAGGGAAGTGGGCTGAGGGTGTCGCGGAAGGAGTTTGGACGGAGGCTGATGTGGATTGGGATGAGAGAGGCGTAGAGTTAGGTGAGGTGGATTAGGCCGATGTGGAGTTGGGCTGGGTTGGGACGGTTTGGGCGACAGGAAGGGTGGAGCACATGGGGTAATGAGAGTTGGTGGCCGAATGGTTGGAAGAAGAAGCAGGAGAGACCGAAAGGGTGGGAACAAAGGTTGGGTTTGGGAGAGGTTTAATAGGTAAGAATTCATCAAAATTTGAGAAGATAAGCTTGGCCTCATCAACAGTTGAAGTATGGTCACTAAAGGGAAAATTTTCCTCATCAAATTGGGCATGACGAGTGGTGTAAACACGGTGGGTAGAGATGTCCAAGCAACGATATCCCTTATACTTGGCATCATAGCCAATAAATACAAACTGAGCACTGCGAGGAGAGAGTTTGTGTTTGGCATAATCCCGTAAATATGGAAAAACACGACAGCCAAAGACACGTAGATTTGAGTATGTAGGAGACTGATTGTATAAAATTTCATAAGGGGATTTAAAACCGAGTACCGAGGAAGGTAGACGATTAATGATGAACGTGGCTGAGGCGAAGGCATCCGACCATAAGGTAGCAGGAGCATGAGAGTTAAAGAGCATAGCAAGACCCGTTTTGGTTATATGTCTATGTTTTCTTTCAGCACGACCATTTTGTTCAGGAGTGTGAGGACAAGACATTTGATGGTGAATACCAAGTTCATGAAATTTTTTTGCACACGATTATTAGTAAATTTAGTTCCACCATCACTTTGGAACACTTTAAGTTTAGAAGATAGTTGGTTTTGAACAAAAGGAACAAAGGTTAATAAGGCTTCATAAATATCAGATTTGCGCTTGAGTGGATAAAACCACGTAAAGCGAGAATGATCATCGATAAATATAGCATAAAATCGATAACCACTAGATGAGGTAATAAGCGAAGGACCCCATAAATTACAATGCACTAAATCTAAAACATTCACAGCACGTTTATGATTTAAAGTAAATGGCAAACGATGAGATTTAGATAATTGACAAGAGGTGGAAGCATTAGGTTTTGGTAATTATGAAGTAACAAACAAAAAACCATGTTTATGAAGTCTAGAAATAATATCAAAAGACACGTGTCAAAGACGATCGTGCCACGTTTCATAGGAAGCTTTAAGGTGAGGAGTCGAGTAGGAGGCAATGAAGGCGTGCTGTCCTTCTCGAAGCACATAGAGGCCATTTTCACACGTGCCCTTTGCCAACACCTCTTTGGTTGTTCGGTCCTGAACATGAAAAGAATTGTATGAAAACAAGACATCGACAGGAGAATCACGAGTAAGCTAACTAATAGATAAGAGGCGTTTGGTAAGATGGGGTACAACGAGGACGTTCTTTAAATGAATATTGTTGGAAAGGGATTTTGTACCAATATTCGTTACTGGTAATGTGTGACCATTACCAAAACGAACAAAGTCACGACCACTAAATGTTGAAGAAGTATCAAGGTCCTCAACAAAGGGGTCATGTGAGCAGACGCACCTGTATCACCAGTCCAATCAGGATGGTCCTCATCAGTGACATGGCACTGAGCATGAAAGGCATGGGCGAGATTAGCATCAATAGAGGGGGCGGCCTGTTTGGCAAAACTTGCAAGATTGGGGCACGTATTGGCATAGTGACCATTAGTTCTCATAGTTGACAATGAGGAGGTCGACGAGATTGACCACGACCTGCACCACGACCACGACTACGACCACCATTAGAATAAGAAGAACCGGAATTAGAACGAGAAGAGTTACCAGGACGCGATTGATGGGCCGCGAAGGCAACGGTGGGCGGCGGTTGAGGCTGACCCTGCAAAGACTGCATAAAGGTTTCTTGGTTCTCCGCTTTGGCTAGGAGATCACGAAAGGAAACAGTCCCCACAGCGCGATGGGTAGTGGAGAAAGTCTCATAAGTGGGGCCAAGGTCACAGAGGAACCAGTGGCACTTGTCAGTTTCAGATACGGGATGACCAATGGCAGCGAGTTGGTCACAAAGGGTTTTAAATTTTCGTCCATAATCAGCAGCAGTGGATGACCCTTTTTGCAAGAGGCGAAGATTATCACGCAAAGTGTGCATCCGTTCGGTGGACCAATGGCTGTAGGCGGATTCCAAGGCCAGCCAGATAGGACGTGCTTCGGTCAGTCCGATGACCTCAGACATAGCCTCCTTGGATAAGGAGGATTGAATTAGAATACAGGCTGTTTTATCATTGGTCACCCAAGAAGCATAGGCATGGTTAGGAGAGGGTTTCTCGTTGAGTATAATGGTTTTCTTAGGGGCGATGGTCGAACCATCAATATGGCCGTTCAGTTTTTGAAGGGATAAAAGAAGGGTGAGTTGTTGGCTCCAAGCAAGGTAGTTGGAGGAGGTAAGTTTGTGAGAGATGAAGTGGAGGTGTGTGTTCGATGATGAGGAGTCTGCCATGAAGGAAAAGAGGGCGGCAGAGGGAGTGTGGCGGCAGCTGGGTAGGGCAAAGAAAACAGAAAAAAGAAACAGCAGGATCGAAAAAGAGAGGAAGGAAGGAAAGGAGTAGGATCGCCTTATTTGGCTGATACCATATAGAACTCAATCAATTGCTTTATTATTGATGATACGAATACAATTTATACACATACAAATATCCATATTCTAGGAAACTAAATAAAAGAGATAAATTACAATAATTACAAAATATATATACGTAAATCAACGCCTTGATTTACGGTAGGCTATTACAATCATTGGGCAAGATGTAGCTTTGGCGAAAGCATCGTGTTACGCCTCGGAAAACAAGCACAAATGAAATCAACAAACGGGGATATTTTTTGGAAAACGATACTAAAAAATTACAAATTACAATTGGGTGGATCCGATCATACGACTCATCAACTCAATTCAAAATGAAAATCTTTGAATAAGGAAATGAATACGGTCAAGGGCTATTGGATTCAAGCGGTAATATTCTTAATAATATGTATTTTTAACTTTGAATTTTATTACATTTATAGTATTTTTTATTAAAAATATTTATTAAAATTTATATAGGATCGTCTTCTTCGAGGGAGTGAACAAACCACGAGGACGTAAATGACACTTGACTCTTTTTTTTAATCAGAAAACTTTGAATTTTATTAAATATATAACTTTTTTTTTCCTAAATCATTGTTAGTCTACTTTTTATCGAAGGTGCATGAGGGTTGACTTTCTGTATAGTTTTTTTTAGAACGACTTTCTTCTGTTAGGGCCACCGCACTCTCTCAAATTGGAGAGCCTTGTTGCCTTACTCTTGCTAGACTATGTTGTCTTAATCGGGTCCACACTGGTTAGACGTTGCCCCAAGAAACCATACTGCCACCACAAGAGCTGAACACGGAAGCCATGTATGTTGCAATTCAAAAGTGAGCCGATTCCGCTTCTGTCAAATTAGCTTCTCTTCTCATCGGCTATCCATCAGAAAGACAAACTTTGGACATAGAGTTTAGCGGGTATACTGAAAGAGATGTATGTCCCTTTGTCATGCTTACGGGTTGCCATTGAACAATGGGCGATGTTCCTGAAGTGTCTTTAAAATTAGAGACTCAATTGTCTTTCTTGAAGAGGATGCTGTGGTATTGGAAGGGATGTGTGGATTAGCATGGTGATGTTTATAATGGAGTTGTTATTCACGCTGCTATGTATGTTGCACTCCCGTCATATTTCCATGGGCACAACAAGCCTCCTTGGTTGCACTCTTATTCTACCACTGGATGGTAAAACAAGTTGAAACAAGTGCAAATGTCAAAATTAAATATTTCATGTGGTTTTTGTATTTATAATTATAATGTATATGTAAGTGAATATCTAAGTTTTTAGTTTATGTAAATACAACTGTATATTAATGCAACATATTCATCTTGTATGTTGTATCCTACATTGGTTTCCCATATTCATTCTGTTCATGCTCTTTTCGTATCCCATATGTACACACACATATTCGTCACACACGATGTTCCTTCTTCACCATGTCAACCTTGATCTCGAAACATTTTTTTCTATATTATTCAACTCTTTGAACATTTTTACATTCGTTTTATACAAAGTGTAAATGGAATAAGACAATGAAAAAAAATTATTATAATAACATGAGAGGCAACAAATAATGTGAGACACCGGTTTCGGGCTTGCTTCTTGTGTTAAATCCGAATGGAGTTAAAAAGGGCATATTTGTGCATCCAATTTTTGGAGGAAAGATGAATTCTTGACGATCTTACGTACTGGCTTATCGGTGAATCTTATGATACCGTATGCCCACGCCCCGGCTATGGCTCCCAATATCGGTCCCAAGATGTAGACCCATAAGCCTTGGTATTGGTTTGACACAATGGCCGGGCCTAGGGTTCGGGCTGGGTTCATTGATGCCCCTGAAATTGGCCTTCACCAACAAAAAATGTTTTAACTTCTATAAACAAATAACAAAAAGAATGGTATGGGAAAAGGGGGTTGAGTTATAATACAAAAGATTTAAAAATAAGAAGGGTAAGAAGGCACCAGAGAGTGACAAGTGTCCTATGAGTAATTAAATGGAAATGGTAATTTTGTCTACAAGAGGAAAGAGAATATGCACATGCAAGTCACATGCTATTTCCCCCTAACTTTTAAACGTCCGTAACTTTTTTATACATCATTTGTTTTAAAAAAAATTATACCATAAAATCGAGCGTTTTTTTATCTTTAATATGAGTACCATATTGTTATATTTTTCAAAAAAATTTCAAAAACCCAGTTGCATATTACACAATGGACGTGATGTAAAACACAATGTAAATTAGATTAAAAACACAATCAATGACAACAGATAAAGACACAATGGACAACATACTAAAACACAATGAACATAACGTATAACACAATGACGATAACATATAACACAATAAGAATCAGACTAAATAAAAACACAATTGATGACAACAGATAAAAGACACAATTAATGACAGCAAATAAAAGACACAATGAAGAGCAGATGAAGACACAATGGAAAACAAACTAAAAACACAATACTTAACAAACTAAAACACAATGAACAAGATAATAAAAAAATTGAACAAATTATTAAACCACAATGGACAACATATTAAAACACAATGAATAACATATTACACAATGGACATGATGTAAAACACAATGTAAATTAGATTAAAAACACAATCAATGACAACAGATAAAGACACAATGGACAACATACTAAAGCACAATGAACATAACGTATAACACAATAAGAATCAGACTAAATAAACACAATTGATGACAACAGATAAAAGACACAATTAATGACAGCAAATAAAAGACACAATGGAGAGCAGATGAAGACACAATGAAAAACAAACTAAAAACACAATACATAACAAACTAAAACACAATGAACAAGATAATAAAAAAATTGAACAAGTTATTAAATCACAATGGACAACATATTAAAACACAATGAATAACATATTACACAATGGACATGATGTAAAACACAATGTAAATTAGAATAAAAACACAATCAATGACAACAGATAAAGACACAATGGACAACATACTAAAACACAATGACCATAACGTATAACACAATGACGATAACATATAACACCATAAGAATCAGACTAAATAAAAACACAATTGATGACAACAGATAAAAGACACAATTAATGACAGCAAATAAAAGACACAATGGAGAGCAGATGAAGACACAATGAAAAACAAACTAAAAACAAACTAAAAACACAATACATAACAAACTAAAACACAATGAACAAGATAATAAAAAAATTGAACAAATTATTAAAACACAATGGACAGCATATTAAAACACAATGAATAACATATTACACAATGGACATGATGTAAAACACAATGTAAATTAGAATAAAAACACAATCAATGACAACAGATAAAGACACAATGGGCAACATACTAAAACACAATGACCATAACGTATAACACAATGGCGATAACATATAACACAATAAGAATCAGACTAAATAAAAACACAATTGATACTTTTGGTTTTCTGGCGCCAGAGGCTGTGGACCTACTTAGTCGAGTTCAAAGGGTCATGCATAGTAATGTTATGACCCCGAGATCTTTGAACGTAGTTTTTAAAAGGCTTAGTTTTGCTATTCAAAAAGGGGTAGCGGCGCAACTTGTTGCCCGTTTACCAATTATCTCGATGTAAATTCTTCGATTACATCGTAATTATAAATAAATGAAGAATCTCGTTTTGACAACAGATAAAAGACATAATTAATGACAGCAGATAAAAGACACAATGGAGAGCAGATGAAGACATAATGAAAAACAAACTAAAAACACAATACATAACAAACTAAAACACAATGAACAAGATAATAAAAAAATTGAACAAATTATTAAAACACAATGGACAATATATTAAAACACAATGAATAACATATTAAACACAATGACCTGAACTAATAACACAATTTATAGAAAACCCAGATATAACAAAATCTTCATTGTGTCATATATTGTGTTATAGGTTTTTATAAAAACGCAATGGATAGAACTCAAATTAACATTGTGTTATAGGTTTTGATAATAACACAATGTATAGAAACTCTACTGACCAAAACCCAGTTAAAAGACACAATGACCTGAACCTTTAACACAATGCCAAAAAACCCAGTAAAAATGAAAATTTTTATTTTATTTTTATATGATAATATGGTACTCATATTAAAGATAAAAAAACGCTCGTTATTATGGTGAAATTTTTTTTGAAAAAAAAATGTCGTATGAAAAAGTTATGGACGTTTTAAATCGATGGGGGAATTGGCATGTGCCTTGCATGTGGAGAGAGAAAATCCATAAATATAGGATTCCTTTTATGCCCTTCTATTATCTTCTTTTCCCTACAACCAATCTCAACCCTTCAAATCTAAGATCAATGGACTAGAATCCTTCTTACACTTCTTATTTATTTTATCCTTTGTATTTGATCCTAACCCTGGGAAAAGGTATTGTACCCTGCAAACAATAGTCTCATATTTTTTATACCAGGTCCTTGCTTTATTCTATACATTATTTAAAAAAAAAAACCCCTTCATTTCTAGGAATAATAAAAAAAAAAAAAAACCATGAGGTCAGTGTTATAAATAAGATGTTGTAAAAGATTTTATGGTTTCAAAAGCATGTTACAAACAGAAACTTTTTTTTAATGGGCCAAACTATCTGCACACCTTGGTTGGCTATCTACACACTTAGGGTTTACATTACGTGCGTATAGAGCTATACTCAGCGTAGATAAACCATGGATTTCAGAGCCTGATCATCAATCATTGCACAGAAAACAAGGGTTTATATACGCTACGTATAGGTCTATACGCAGCGTATATACACTATAAGGGTTAAAAAGATAATTTAACCATAGGTTTGGGGTTAAAAATAAAAACTACCCTTTATATACGCTGTGTATAGACCTATACACAGCGTATATAAAGGTCAGAAAATGTCCTTTAAACCCTTGTGTTGAGGCTATACGAAGCCAAATACAAGGGTAGTTGTGTCATTTTTATCTCATACGCTGCGTAGGGATCTATACGCTGCGTATATAAAGCTTCATTTTTGTATTTTTTTATTGTGTATTCCATGCCTTTATCCTTTTTCGCGATCACTATGCCGTTAACTCGGGCCTTTTATACACTTTATTTTCCTCAAAGGCATTTGCTCTCCTTTTTATTTTATTATTAGGCTTATTTATTTAAATCCTAATAATTTACCGGGTTAATCTTTACCACTAACGGTATTTTTCCCGTTATTAATATTAACGTGGTTTGGTTACCAAACCCGTTTTTGGGTATTACAGAATCGAACCGTTTCGACGCGAACCGTTTCGACCCGAACTGGTGGTTGTGGGTGTCTGGGTGACGGATTCCAATTCATTTGACAACCAAACTTAACAAAAATGGAATTGAGATTCCAATTCCAACAATTTCCAATTCCAATTGGAATGTTTAAATTCCAAATCCAATTCTTTCAAATTCTAATTCCTATACAAATTTCAATTTCAATTCCAAATCATTCCGCGAACCAAACGCCCCCTAAATTTATTCGGTATAGCAAGTATTACTACCTCACTATTACAGTTTTACATTGATTATTTAACTGATGTTTAGGTGTGAAATTCCTATCTTTTCAATACAATAATATTATATAATCTATATTATATAATAAAAAAATTATGAGAGCTACATATATTATTTTTTATAATTAAAGATATTCATTATATATAGATCTTAATAAATGATAAGACTAGAACAAACAACAAATTTAAATTCGTCATCTTTACTTTAAAATGAATTATTTGTTATTTTATTCTTAGAAAATCTAAAAGATATATAAAAATAATCTATTAACTTCATATAAAATTATCTTCAAATTATATAAAGAGTGAATTTCAAGAATTGTCCTTTATCTTTATACCCATTTTCAGGCGTTGTCCTTTATGTTTAAAATTGATGAGTTTCATACTTTATCTTTTAAAATCTATCACGTTTTGTCCTTTTGGCATAACCCAGTTTGATTTTTCAGTTAAATGTGGTCATGTGCAGGTCATGTGAGGATAGATCTGTTATGCCTCTTTTAATACCCAAAGTTATCATCTTCCCCAATTTCATTATTCATGAACCCTAGTTACATTCTTCTTGATTTGGTTAGCAACAAACAAGGTTCCAGATGGCGTTCATAGGAGAATTGAGATAAAAAGCAGGAGCAAAGTAATTTAGCTTATCGACATTTCGAGTAACCGGAGAGTATGATGAAGGAAAAAAACTCTTTGGCCATTGGATTCAGCTTCAAATTGGACAAAATACCAACAATTCCTTGCATTTCCATTTCTGAATTTGAATCAGATTCAGACCCTTTTTTAGATTCAACAAGTGACCCATTATCATCAACATTTGCAGCATTAATATTCTCACTCTCATTAGTAACAACAACAACGTTGTTGTCTACAGAAGTAACAGATTCAATTTCAAGACCAACAGCCATTAAAGATTTTAAACCCAAAACCCCACAACCTCAGTCAAAACCCAAAAAGATTCAAAATTTATTCAAGAAAATGAACACCCACAAAAAATAAAGATGAAAATCAATGAAAAAGGGGAAAAAGCTTAAATCTTGATGTCAAAAAACGAAAGAAAAATAATTGCTGATAAATGAAGCAAACCCAAGATTTCCTTTTCTTTTTTTTTTTGCTTTTTTTTAACTTTAGATATCAACGATCACTTATTCACTTGCAGATTTAAGTCTCGGTGGTGGAGGTGGTGCGAAATCCGGTGCGTTCAGCATCAACTTTTCACCAAAAGATGCAGATGCTTGAGAAGAACTAGAGTTTTGGGTGGGAAGTCAGACCTCAAATTTGGGGAACTCTGTAACTAGGGTTCATGAAGAATGAAATTGGAAAGATGATAATTTTGGGTATTAATAGAGGCATTAAATGACAGATTTACCCTCACATGACTTGCACATGACCACATTTAACTGAAAAATCAAACTGGGTTATGCCAAAAGGACAAAACGTGATAGATTTTAAAAGATAAAGTACAAAACTCATCAATTTTAAACATAAAGGTCAGCGTCTGAAAATAGGTATAAAAATAAAGGACAATCCTTGAAATTCACTCTTATATAAATAAAATAGTAATACATTCGATTTTTCATTATTCTCCACCGGCATATTCGTTCCTCTCATCCTCACTTATTTACATGACATTTTATTCCGACATATTTTTGTGTGTTCTTTTAGCTAAGAAACATCTAAATGAGTATGCATCTCTTTATATATGCGTACTAAATTAGATTTGATATTGGTTGCTATATAATATATTCATATAATAATAAATACAAATGTATCGTTTTGTCATATACTATAGTCAGTATATATTGTTTCATATAACAAGTTATTTATTAATATTAATTTCAATAATTATTGCTATATCATTATTTTATTTTCTTTTTCGCTTATCTCTTATTTATTTAATATTTTTTTACCTGTATCTTTTGGTTTTCTGCTTATTAATATTTCATTGATTCAACCACGTGTAACACACAAGTTCTAACCTATTAAAAATATTAAAAAAACAAAGTAAAATGTTATAACTTAAGTGATATACAAGTTTCTAACCTGATAATATACAAAAAAAAAAAAAAAAAACAAAGTAAAATGTTATAAAAAGTATATAATACATCAAAGTTCATTTTTTCAAAACATAGAACTTATTTAAATCACGGGTTTATTCAATCCGTGTAATGTACGGGTTTTTAAAGATGTATTTTTATTACTTAGTGTGACATGGTGTGTTAATCTAGTTTAATATAATTGAAAGTATAAATGCAAAGTTACTGAAGCTTGAATGAGTGTTCATAAAAAAAGTATTATAATACATCTTAAGGGTTCCATCATAGAAGAGTTATCACATAAAAAAAAACTGAATGTTAAAACAACCTCACGACTACAGGTTTTGTATTAATTTCTTTTTAGGTGTGAAATTTCTTGACTTATGAAGTGTAGTATAACACAAGAATCATATAAAAAGAATGTTATAAAATCTGTAAAAAAAAACATAATCTGACATATGATCTAGCTAGCATTTACAGAAAATGGATCATATTATCCTCATCTTTCACGAGAAATACAACCTCACTATTACAACTTTGCACTAACTTTTTTTTTTTTGTACTGGTGAAATTTCTTTACTTATAATCAATGTATATTATAGCATACAAATCAGATAAATAGAATGTCTATTATTTATGTGGCATGTTGGTATATTTGACAGGCGAGTAACAATTTGACGTTTAATAGAGAGCTGGTTAAGGTTGATAGCATTCTTGGAGGAATCAAGCACTTAAGCTTTCTTTGGATCAAAAAATAGGGCCAAGAGTATGTATCTTGATTGGACAACATGGAAAAATTCTATGATGTAAGGGTGTTTTGTTTTGTTTGTTGCTAGCTTGCTCTTGTTGATGGCGAGCGCTACTAAGGGGGACTTGGTGGGGGCTACATGCATAACTAATGAGATTATCTTTATTTTTTTATTAATACATCTTTATATAGTTAAAGGAGCTTTAAAGGGGGCGTTATCTGACTCCATGCAAGTTAATGATAAAACCTATCGTTTATGTGAAGCATACATGAGGCAAAGCAACCAAGGCGCTCCCATCTTAGCGGAGCAAGGATGGTGTTGGGGGTGGCTGAGGTGTTTGAGGGCGCAGGCGTCGAAAAACCACGGGTGAAAACAACTACTTTTTTTAGAAAAGATATAGTATATTTATAATTTAATTTTAAATACGTTAATCCATTTTTTTTTTGACGGCTGACGCAGTAGGTACAACGACCAAACTACTACTCACATAAGTCATGTTCGATCCGTGGCATGCGCTAGGCATCGAAAAACAACGAACCGCACAACTACGTGCCAGTTGATTGTGGGTTAGCATTGGAGTCGAACTACGTGCCACTAAAGTGCATAAACCTTATCATCCTTTTTTACCTTGGTTATCTAAATAAAACTAGTGATTTCAAAA
The DNA here is from genome assembly GCA_030545235.1 of Helianthus tuberosus. Classification (NCBI taxonomy): domain Eukaryota; kingdom Viridiplantae; phylum Streptophyta; class Magnoliopsida; order Asterales; family Asteraceae; genus Helianthus; species Helianthus tuberosus. The sequence goes on along the minus strand of CM060437.1, from coordinate 28,043,553 downwards.
TGATTTGTATCAAAGTTTTCCCGCTCGTAAGATGTATGCGAACAAAACCATGTGCTGTGTACATCGAAAACTGTCATTATATTATATAAAAAGAATATTAAATTATTTACAGATGTATTAAAAAGCCCCCCCAAGTTCATTTGCCATATTCAGTTTCTCTTAAATAAAAGGGCTCTGGGTTGAAGAAGAAGAAGAAGACGGAAGCAAGGGTGGTGTTTAGCTCAGGCCTGGCCTGGGTAAGACGAAGGTCGTGATTCTGTCTTGCAGCATAAAAGACTCATTGCATGCGCCACCACCGGGAAAACAAACGGCCAAAATCATCGTCATCATCAGGTACGATATTGTAGTCTTTGATGTCAAAGCAAGCATGACATGGTCTTTTTATACAAGTGTATAAGCATGAGTAATCAAATGAAATAAAGCACTACGATAAGAACTCATACCTAGAGCTAACATCATATAACCCAAATGACACATTTTGAAACAGGCTAAAGTAACCTCTCTTAATGTCTTTTTGAGCAAGAGCTAATGACTTGTACCAAAGGCATGGAAAATACTAGTATATTATTTATTGTTCCTAAATGTTGATGTTATTTTTGGTTTCTTTTCCCTTTTATAACTGAAAATAGTATCTTTCTGTTCGTGAGAAATTCTTGACTTTGGTCCCTAGTTTTGTTTTTATTGTTTTACAGTAATAAATAAAAAATATGAATTTAAAAAATATATATATATATATATAGCACTGAATGTTAATTAATAATTAATTAATTATTCTAAATATTTGAAAATAACTAATTTCTCTCTCACTCTTTCCGATGTCACTTAACTTACAACAAACTTCCGAACCCGACCTCATTTCAAAGCCACCCGAACCCGTCGCTGTCCATTTTTTTTTTTTTTTTATATAAAACCTGAATTTGAAGCCACCCAAACCCGTCCTCCATTTAGGGCTGTCCATTTTTATTTTTATTTGAAGCCGGAAATCCAACCTGATTAAAGCTACCCGAACCCGTCCATTTAGGGTGGTGTATATTTATCTGAAACCTGAACGCGAAACCTGATCCGAATTCAAAACCACCCAAACCCGAGTTAAAGAACACCCAAGAAACCCCGAACCTGACCAATCAGAAGTGTAACATTGAGAGATTATTCCATGCAGTGAAATAAATAACAATGAATGATACCATCATAAATAGCACATTAATTTAGACGAAATACACATGATAAAATCCAACATATATTTGTCCTCAAATATTCAAAAATCCCAAATTCATATCCATTGGATCACTTAAATCATATCCGTAGGATCGATTACTATATATGCTACTTTCAGAAGTACAAATGCAACAAGATTTCATTCATCTCCGGTGGATCGCTTAATTCATATCTGTTGGATCGCTTAAAACGTACAAGGGTAACTGGTATCTATTACCTGTAAGTGTTAAGAGTGAGTTGATCAATCTCAAAAACCTACATTATGTTCATCATATAAATAAATACATACATACATGAAGAATTAATGAACGTACCGGTATCATCATAGCATTTTGTCATGTCGCGATTCTCGAGTCTAATGTTATTAACGTCGAGGATTCGTTGCTTACGCCCCAAATCTTCGCTCTCAGCAGCCTCTCTAAGGGCTTCCCAGATCTCTGAAAACATAAATTAAACAAATCAACTTGGTATTTTTCGTCTCGCACAAACCAAACCAAACCAAACCAAATGCAGATCTTTGTTGAGAAAAAAAATCAACCTGTTCTTCCACCATTGCGACGAGGAGCCATACGCCAGAAACTATCGCGCGTCCGAGGAAGCTCGACATTTGAAAACATGTTATTATTACCACGGCTCCAAGGCGTCGGACTCGATACCCTGTTAGCGTCTGCAAAAGGCAAAAACATTAGTACTCAGATTAAACACGGACATCTAACAATACGTATAACATTCAAGATTAAACGTAATATATGTGTAACATACTAGCAAAAATCTTATCAGTAGTATAAACATAGAATTTAAGAACAACGTACCGCTGATTTTGTTAATATTCGAATTGATCGAGAATACCATTTTGATGAATTTCCGCTGTGAATGTTGAATTTTCAATTTTATTGCATGGGGGTTTACAACTATTGGAGATGGGATTTATATGCAAGGTGGTGGGTGATACGGTAGCCACACTCACGTTACGTGTTCCTTTGAATTTTACATGAATGCCCTTTAGACACACAAAATAATTTTTTATTGTCTTGGGATGTGCTAAACCCAACTCCTCGGCCGGTTTGGATGCCACATTAATGGCATTTTGGTAATTCATTGTCTTAGGAGGTGCTAAACCCAGTTTTTTTAAAAGGGTGCTGGTGGAAAAATTATTTATTAAAATGGGTGATTTAAAAAATAATTAGTAAAATATGTGTTTTTCTATATTTCTTTATCTTTAACTAATATGTTATAATTCTTCTGTTTTTATTTAATCAACTTATCACATTTGTATTCTTTTCTTCCATCTAACTCATTATATAGATTTTTTAACTAACTTATTAATTATTATATATATTTTTTTCTTTTTTTATAATAAAACCCATGTTAAAACAAACTGAGATCGTTGAATTCATTTTATTTTTAACTGCTAATACCTCTCATCTACTGTTTTAATTTAAAATTTTCATTTACTATTGTCCGTGTAGTTGATTACCAATTAAAATGAAACCCCGTTGATTACTATTGTCCGTGTGTTTCCTAAAGTTAAATAAATTTTATTAACAACCAGTGGGCAAAATATTTACGTAGATTAATTGGTTCGTAATTTTATTGGCCAACTCGATACTTATTATTATTTTTTATTATCAAATTATTTTTTGATAGTCACGAACAACATTTATTTCATTCAGTTAATGTAAACATGAACACATGTCTCGTTTAAATAAAAGAAAACCATGTTTGTGTTCGATTGTTTGTTCGATTAAAGTTAAATAAATGAACATGAATGTGCTACTTTAGTGATCATCTACATCTCTAAAATTAGAATGATTTAGCTTACATAAATGTAAAAGGACATAAAAGAAAAGGCGTTAAGAAAAAGAATTATATTTCGATTGGTTAAAAAGTAAATACAATATAAAGAATAACTGTTTGGAGAAAATAAATTAAAAACATATTAGGTTAATTGAAAAATAAAGAAAACATATAATAGATTAGTTAATAATAAAGAAATAAGAAATAACACTCATTTTAATATATTTTTTTTAAATCACCCATTTTGGTAAATATTTTTTCCTTACTCACCAATTAGGGAAAAAAGTCATTGCAAAACAACTATTTTGGTAATTATTTTTCAAATCACCCATTTTGATAAATAATTTTTCCACCAACACTCTTTTGAGAAAAACTCCATTTACACATATAATTAAGTTTTTTTATGGCATTTAGTAATTCATTGTCTTTTGAGTGGCATTTACACAATACACACCATTCTTTTTTTTTTTTTTTTTTTACGTTTTGACATATTGGTTTTGTTACACTATTGCGGGATGAAAATTGTGTCCGATTGATAGGATGTGGATTGATGGATTGAAATGTGTAACCTGAATCAAACTCATATTACCATTTGTGTCAAAGATTTCAACCTAGGTCGCATACAAATATATTCAGTTCAATCCGATTACAACCCGTTTGCAGTAGATGAAAGGGGCACCTATGGTGTAATGGAAGCGGATAGTGTCTTGATGTATTGGTTGTTCCGACCCCATGTCACTTCAGTATTGTTACACTTCGAATTACTGTTTTTGTCTTGCAACATACCTTCTTTTATCAAAGACGTTAATATTTACACATCTCTCTTCACTATATCCCTTTATTTATATATATAGATATATAGATAGAGAGATAGAGTGTAAAAGGATGTAGGAATAGTGAAAGCCTTTATCAAAGCTACTTAAAGTTTACCTTTTTCTCATGAATGGATGTCATATGATATTTTCGTTGTTCTATTGTTATACTCTTGCGACGTGTCAAATTTTTTTAAGCTTGATAAAAGTTATGTTCAAAATCTAATGGGTCAAACAAAATTAATTTTTGTTTTTTTATTGTGACAAATCGAACCAATATCGTCTGAACAACTTCGATAGCGGTATTAAGTATATTTTAGTATGTGTACCATGATGATTGTGTGATGAACCGAAGTGATACCGTCCCAAAAGCATCGGTTCCATATAAATATAATATCGTATGTCTTAATTAGCAAGTTCAACTTCAAACAAGTTTAACCATTTATTTATTTAGCTTAATACAAAATGATTTTAACATTCTTTGTTTACCAAGCATGACCTATCAAAATTACTTTCCCTCATATATTTACTAGTTCATCAAAATAAACAACTAGACCATTTCTTTTAAGGGTTGGTTGAAGATGTGAAGTCCAACATGTAAGCTTCGATCAAGAAGAACCTGTGATTTTTTTTTCACATCAACGAGAAGTTGCAACTTTGCAGCTTTGCTGTTCAAGGTCGACAAATCTTTGAAGACAATTTTGAAGACCGGATTCGATTGCTAAGGACTTTATTTATTTTTTCATTAGATTAATCGATTTCCAAAGACTCGATTCGATTTCTAGGACCTGTAACCTTTGAAGACTAAATTCGGTTTTTGAAGACCTGTAATCTTTCTATTAACCCTTTAGTAGGGCTGTAAACGAACCGACTTTTAGCGAAAAGTTCGTGAATCATTCGGCAGGAAGTTCGTTTAGGTTTAGTTGAGCGAGAATTTTTGTTCGATTAGTTAAATGAACGAACATGAACAAAGGCCTCGTTCATTCAATTGTGTTCGTGAATGTTCGGTAATGTGTTCATGAACGTTTGTTCATTTACTATTATTAATGTTTGTTTGTTTATGTTGTCCATGAATGTTTTTCTACATTTATTCATTTTTTCTAAACATTATACATTATTTAATTACCCTAACAATTATTTAATTACCCTAACCATTTTTTTAAACATTATATGCGGTGATGATGGCGTTGTGTTGTGGTACCAATGGCTGTGGATGAAAATACACCTAAAGATTTGATGATGGTGTTGTGGCTGCCGTGGGTGGCCGCCGAAGGTGGGAGTTTGTAAACAGAATTTGAAAGGAAAAAGAGATGGGGAGGGGGGGGGGGGGGGTGGTTGTCGGTGACTTGCCAGTGGTGAGAGAGTGCTTACCGATGCAGTTAGCGGGGGTGATTGCCTGGTTGGGGATATTTTTTTTCCTTTTTAGTAAAAGTTCATTTGAAAACACACACTAAGACAGTGGTTGTTTGGTGGTGGATGTGTTAGTCACGTTAGACTATGCGGTGTGGTTGTGAAAGTGGAGGGGACATTTTGTGTCACTTGTTTGCCATGTAGCCATGTAGGCAGAGGGGGCATTGAGGCAAAAACCCAAAACCATGGGGTGGGGTGCAAGGTGAAAATGGCGTTTTTTGTTTATTTGTATTCTTTTTATTGTAATTTTTAAAAAACTCAACAATCACCGTTATCCTCCATTCACCCCTCCACATCCAAACCCTTTGCGCCCATGAAGAATCTCAAGCCCCTTGCCCTTACGGCATCGATGGGACGGTGTTGGCGGCATGGAAGTGCTTCACCATCATCTCCATGCCACCACACCGTGTATTCTTAATTAGCAAGTGTTGTTTGGATATGGATTGTAAACATCGTGTAAAAAGTTTATTAAATTATTTGGATATGGGATTCTGGGTGCAGACAAGTGTGAGAGTTGTGTATGCCACATGGGAGGTGGTTATCTATTTTTTAAATTTTAATTAAGCCCAATTGACATTATTAACATTATAAGTAAGATTCGATCAGAGAGAGAACGAGATAGATCGAATAAAGGACTAAAGAACACCTACAAAATGACAACGTATTATAACTTCTATGAGGTTTGTTTACACAAAATGACAATGTACAACAATCATGCCTGTGGTAAAAGCTCAGTTTTTTTCCCAATTCACACAAATGAGAATTCTTTATATTATAGTATGAATATTGTCTCCAAACAAATATTAGAGATTTATTTGTAATACTAAAAGCTCTTATATTAAATAATTAAAATAAACGTTATTGACGTATGACATTTATATTTTTTTTGGGTTTGTTACCTGAGTTTGGCAAGTTAAGACAATGGGATATGGGGCGGGGTTGGGGCGTGGGTTGGGTATAAACGCTCAAGTCACCACCCTGGGTGGGCTTGGGTTTCGGCGTGGCCCCTTAGGCGGAGGTTTCAGCCCGGACGTTGGGCATGCCTAGCGGTCCTCCGTGGCCGGCTCTTATTGGCTGGTTGGCTAGGTCATAGCGGCTATGTTTAAAATTTAAAAAATAACCGTTTGGCCAAGTCAAACGGTTCACCCAAGTCGCTATAAAACCCCCAACCCCACTGTCTGTCCACATCGCTACCCCAACCCAAGTCACTCCACCTACCCAAACCCGCTACCCACACACACTTGATCGATGACCTCTTGGACGCACGAGGAAGAGCTAGCACTTGTCACGAGCGTCGTGGACGCGATGAAGGGCTGCCAACCCGGTGAGACCCGTTACTGTCCGGAAGCTTTCGCTAGCTACCGGCAAAACGTGGGGAACGACCAACACAATTTAAACGCGTGCCAACACAAGTGGAGCGAGCTAAGACCGAAGCTCGATCGTTTTAAAGCCTACTACGACAACGTTCCGAACGGTGATATAAGTCACGAAGACCGGGTGGCGGTGGCCAACATCGAGTTCCGGGGCAAGGAGCGGAAGCCGTTTGACAAACTCGCCCTTTTCGAAATCTATCTAACGCTTTAGTCTTTTTTTTTAATCCTTTTTTTTTTGTAGAATTTTGTAATTTTTAGGAAATTTTAATAATAATTTTAGGCTTTTTTTAATTTTGTGTGTATTTTTTAATTTTAGGCTTTTTTTTTTAATTTTAATAAAACTGGCCAACCCACGCGGGCTAGCCACGCCCCGCCATACCGAACCAACACCTCAATCACCAGCGGGGGCTCGAAGTCCATGTGTCAACCCATGCCCCAAACCTCCGCCCCACCATACCCCACGGCCAAACTCCACACAATGTGCATACGTGGTTTAGCATTTTTACGCTTATTTATTTGTTTGATTTAAGAGTCTCTCTGCAACATCTGAGTCCTAAAATCTATTTTTATTATCTTTTTTTCTTTTATGTTTGAGTTTATCTATAATGAAAATGATATTAACCAATCATTTAACAAAATACTACCTCCGTCCCATTAAAAGTGTCATATTTTGAATTTTCAAAGTCTTTATTTATAAACTTTGACTTTAATTATATATCTTTTGTGTTATATAAAACTTGATGAAAATTAACCCTATAAAAACACTTGTAAAACACACTCAAATCATATAACTCTCATCAAGTATTATCTAACACAAACAAACTTATTTAAGGTCAAAGTTTATAAACAAAGACTTTGAAAATTCAAAATAGGACACTTTTAATGGGACGGAGGGAGTATTTATTTAATTATTTTGCGGTGTACGGCCCTGCCGAAAAAAAAACTCGAGTTCTATTACTAGTTTTATTTAATTTTTGTACTTTGTTTGTTTCTCTTTTATTTAGTTTATGGTTTGCTGACTTATAATACAGGTGTGCACACACACTAATATTTTTTTTTAAATTAAAACAAAACTATAGCAATATTATACTTAAAGTAAAGAGAATAAAATGTTTGTTTTTTATGCTTCATATTTTTATAAATATTAATGTATGAAAATATTGGGGTTATTTAAAAACCATGAGGGGTACTTGGTGTAATGGTGAACATTATAGTTATTTAAATTTATAAAATTATGTAAATTATAATCTTATCCTTCTCATATGTAATGCTTGCTACAAAGTCATAAGTGTTTTTATATGAAAACTATTACAAATTTTATTAGACTAGAGTGTATGGGGAGGCTCATCCTCACGAGGATGGGCCGCCACGTAGGCGCCACATCACCATCCCATGGAGGATGGGCCTCATTGCATTTTGAGGGGGGGTGGAGGATGAGCCTACCCCACCTAATTATTTTATAATTTTCTAGGTTTTTTTTTTTGTTAACTTAATAAAAACTTCATAAAAATTAAAAAATACAACATAAAACAACATAAATAAATTCATTTCATAACATAAAAAAAGTACATTTCCTAAAAATAAAAATTACTAATCCTAGAAACGGAAAACATTAAAACGAAAAAAAAATTACGATACGATTAAAAAACTAAACAACCTACGACGTCGATTTTTTCTTCACCTCTTCTTTCATTCTCCGATAAACCTCGCGTTCATCCTCCGGAACCGAGTCGAGATCCAACCTCATAATCCTAAAATCCTCAGCTCGAGCATAGTCCGTCGACACGGTTTTCATGTGACTATATTTTTCGGCCGCAAAATCTTTGAACGAACGGAATTCGGATATCAACTCGTCCATTTTCGAAGACGCCTTCGAGCCGCCCCCTCCACTCGAGCCGATCCCTTTGCGCTTTCCGACCGCCTCTTTTTTGAATCCCATTTAGCCATCTCAAGGTTAAGAATGTCCTCGTCGTTACTCCCACTAGGAGGATTATTGTAAATTTGGTTATAATACCCGCAAAATTCATTGACGGTCTTGTTCATTTTCCGCCACTTGCCCGATACGGAATCGATATCACGCATTGGGCCTTGCCCCATAAGCTCGTTAAATCTATCCGTTGTCGCCTTCCAAAAACTAGTACCCGTTTGATTGTTCCCTAAATTTAAAAAAAATGCATTAGTAAAAGTAAAAAATAAATCTTTTTAAATTTAAATAAAAAAAATAAACTTTGGTTCATACCGATAATCGGGCAAGTTGAGGACTTAACAAACGCGATTGCTAGCGCCTCCTCCTCTACTTTTGTCCACTGTCTTGGCTTTGCTCTCGAACCGCTTTTTTTTGCCCCGTGTTTTTTTTGCGCTTGAGTTCTTTAGGTGGCGATTCGGGGACGATTTCTTCATCATCATCGTCAAGTTGAACCGGGGGTTGCGGTTGGGAAGTTGGCGGTTGCGATTGGAATTGTTCAAGTTGAACCGAGTTGCGTTGCAAGAATTGTTGGAGTGCTTGGAATTGTTGCATTTGTTGAACTTGGGACATTTGTGAGAAGGCGTTGGGTGATTGTTGGAAACCCGAAAACGTAAATTGTAGAGACACCCACGAAGGATCCATAGTCGGATTGTAAGCGGGACTCGAAAAAAAGTTAGGTTGGTTCGGGTTGGGATTGTTCGGGTTGGGGTTGTTTGGGTTGAATGTATTCATGATTGTATAAAAAAAGGGGAGTGATTTTTATAAAAATGGATGAGAATGAGAGAAGTATTGAGAAAATGGTATAAAAAATGGATGAAAAGAGGGGTATTTATTTTAAATTGAAAAAGTTTTTTTTATTTAATATAATATAGCCGTTGTAACGGCTAATTGTTTGAATTCGAGGGCCGTGAAGAACGTCGGGTGGCAGCCGAATACGACGCGACGGGGCTAGAGGGGCGGTGTGGGGGACCGGCGACGGGAGCCGACCCCTATACCGTCTACTCTTATTGTAAAAGAAATACCGACTAAAAAAAGACATCCAAACGAGGTTGTCGTTCAAAGATACAAGGCGGTGGCGGTTTCGTGGGGGAAAAGACTGACCTCTCACACACTCTCTCTAACTTTATTCCAACCGTTTTTTTATAAAAAAGTAGAATGAGCTTTGGGAAAGGGAAAATCAAGGCCTCATTAGCTGATTCCATGCTGGTCCCCACAGCCGTGTTGCATATTCTATCTTTTTGTTGAAAGGCAATTGCATGCAATTCCCATATTCTAACACAGCCGTGTTGCTGGTCCCCACAGCCGTGTTGCATATTCTATTTTTGTCTTATTTATAACTCACCCTTTTAACTTTTAGTATTTTAGTATTAATCTTTACACCCCTTCAACTTTCTTGAAATTTTGTAACATGTCATTTTCATCCATTAGGGTGAGCGGGGCACTCTCCTGAGAGGGGAGTCACCTCTCTTACGCACACCCAATCAGGTTATGCCACGTCAACTTCCCTCTTAAACTCCTCTCACATCCCAATTTGATGGCGGCACTCCCCTCTTAGGTGACTTATTTTTTTATTAAAAAAAAAAAGAAAATCACTGATTGGTTGAAAATGAGGCTGGCCCCACCAACAACCCTCCCCTTCTTCGGTGAACTCCCCCGACCACCCTCCCCGAATTGGGTCACCGCAGGGATGGCGGCGGTGTTCCCGCTGGGGGAATTGGGTCACCGCGGCCACTCCCCGCTGGTGCCCCGCTCACCCTTACATTGCTAGTTTTAATGTATGTATTATTATAAATTCAAGTTTGTTTTTGGTTCTACGTAAAAAAAATTTTCAAAAATGAGTTAGGTCAAATACAATATGTTTTCATACTTATTTTTATACATTTTTAGTTGGTTTCGTTTTGATGTAAATTTTGTTGTGTCAGTATGAATTTAAGTTGGTTTATGTTTCGACGTAAACTTTTTTGGGAAGTGGGTCGGGTCAAATATAATATGTTTTCGTGGTTATTTTCATGTAAGTTTACAGTTGACCTACACGTTTTTTTTGTTACGATTTTTCTAATTCTAATTTACGATGTAATGTGCTTTTTTTATTTACGTTCAGATGTGTATAATCGAGTGTCCGCAATGAACCGAAAACATATGCATATCATTTTGGTCATAAGGACCTTATATTTTTAGTTTTCTTTTCTGGCTGATATAGCATGCGTCAACACGATAACGAACCGAACCGGTAATTTCCATCACGTTGCCGCCTTTCTAAAAAGTTATATACAAGATCACTTTGGCCCCCTCGATTTTCTAATACATGTTGGTAAAAAATCGACTTGGTCTACGTTTTACGTCATGTGACTCACTTGGTGTTAGAAATCTATGTTCTGTTTTGCTCTTTTTCCGTTTTTAATCGTCGTTTGGTTGCTACTTAGCACAGTTTTACATCCCCGTTTCGCAACACGAAGGGCTTAAAACTAGTTTTAAGTATCTATTGATTTTGTAACGTGTCTGCATGTGCTATGCTCCCCCTTTCCTGACTTGCTCCAAGAACTTATTCTTCCGTATCATATAATCAATACTAATTATTTATTTGATTAGTTCTTTTTTTTACGACAACCAAAAAAGTATATATATATATATATAACAATAACAGCAGCACCTCCTGCAAAAAAGAACAATCAGAACATAAAGCGCAGGAATGAAAGACACACCATCCACCACATTACAATTTTTTTACGGTAAATTTGGATCATTGATGGACCAATGGAGATCTTCGTGGCACTAGTGGAATCACCTGATCATATCCATCTATACTAGGCAACAATGCCTATACACCAACTCAATAGAAAACCCAATATTACACCACACAAATATGAACAAGCTTAGGCAAAATAAAGGTTAGAAGAAGCAGCTCCACATATTTTGGCACCACTTTTCCAAACTACGGCTATGGGGTATGGTTTCCACTTCCCTCTTCTTCCTTAAGTTCACTTTAGTGCTATATCACCATCCCCTTTCACTTCAGCATTCTTCCCTTAACATGGAGTGTGGTTCCCCTTCTTCCTCTTTCCATTTTTTATATAATTTATTTCATGTGTTTTATTTATAAATAACATTTTTTTATTCGTTTAATTTGTAAAAATAACAAATTTGAGCAGTGGTCTTTTTAAAATTAAAACCAAATTCTAAGGTACATTATTTAAAGGGTAAATTACACTTTTCGTCCTTTATGTTTGTAGCAAGTTGCAATGGATGACCTTTAACTTTAATAATTACAGTCACAGTCCTTTATTTGCAAAACCTGTTACACCTTAGGTCCTTTGACCTTAACCTGGTTAAAACTTTCAGTTAAGTGAGGTCATATGCAACCCATGTGAGGGCAAAACAGTCATTTAATAAAGTTTTTATATAAGTTTCTAAATTTTCACATTTTTTTCATATTAAATGACTGTTTTGCCCTCATAGGGGTTGCACATGACCTCACTTAACTGAAAGTTTTAACCAGGTTAGGGTAAAAGGACCTAAGGTGTAACAGGTTTTGCAAATAAAGGACTGTGACTGTAATTATTAAAGTTAAAGGTCATATATTGCAATCTGCTACAAACATAAAGGACGAAAAGTATAATTTACCCTTATTTAAAACTAAAACAAACTTAAGGAGTTGGCAAGAAATAGAACAAACTTGAGTGGTAAAAGCTGCAACACACAAATAACCTCCTTCTTCCTCATCCATAATAAACCCGAATGTTAAAAAAACAAATTAAAAAAAATAAATAAAATACACACACACAAATGATTGGGGGAAGTCCCCGTTGGCAACGAAGAACCATCCGGGGGGGGGGGGGGGGTTGTTCCCCGTTGGTAAAAGCTCCACCACAGCGCTCCCCATTCTCTTCCCGAACCCATACCCCATGACCTAATAGACATTCATTTCGACCGATTTTTGGTACCAAGACCTAATACACTTTTTTAATTATCTTTTACCTCTTGTGTTTACACTTTTTTGTAAGTATCTTTTACACATTGTGTTTTATGAATCGTGTGTTGTCTTGCTACACATTTCCACGCCGTCGCAACACGTGAGAGACAAAATACTAGTTATAATAAAAGTCATACCTCTCAATTCCACTTACTCCTTGATTCAACAACAATCCGTTTACCCCTGCCTTTGTTTGCCTCCTCACAAAAATTCCAAACTTTACCATAAAATATAACTCATAAAATAAAATTAGCAAAAAAAAAAAAAAAAAAAAAAAAACCTAATTGGGTCAAAGTTCTATTAGTTTGTGAGTGATAGAGAAAAATAAGTTGAAAGTTGGGAGTGTTGCCGACAAACAAGTGAAAGTTGTGCAATAACCCTAAACACGTGTCGACATCATTTTGAACTTATCACGACTTTATTTTTTTAATTTTTCTCTTTTGGTTGCTATATCAAGTGCTGATACCATATCAATACCATAATGAACCGAACCAATAACGTTATTTTACCACCGTGTCTACCTTTTTATTTAGGAAAATTGGTTTTTAATAAACCAACTTTTGTCCCGTTGGTAATAATAATCTTACCTACGTAATTGGTATACAATAATCTTACCTATCAACATGTTGGTACTCAATGAACTTCCGTTAATTTTTTAACTGAAGTTAGTTTTGAAGTTTTATTTATTACACAAACAGTCCTTGTAGTTGTAATTTACTAGTTTTAACTATTTTAAAACTAGTAAATTACAGTCCCTTGAGGTTTTTTTATAAAATAGTTAAAACTAGTAAATTACAACTACATGGACTTTTTGTGTAATAAATAAAACTTAAAAATTAACTTCAGTTAAAAAAAAAAATTAACGGAAGTTCATTGAGTACCAACCTGTTGATAGGTATGATTATTGTATACCAATTACGTAGGTAAGATTATTATTTACCAACGGGACAAATGTTGGTTTATTAAAAACCAATTTTCCTTAATAAAAAATAAAATAAAATAAAAAATAAAAAAAATAAAAATAAAAAATACGAGTTATAGTTTTAAGGCTATATTGAGAGCTTATTGGTTGATTTTGGTTCTTCTAGGGGCCCATCACGTCCACATTGGTAGTGGCCCTATTACTCTAGTGTTAACTACAAATCATAGATTATGTTTTATTTGTTATTATTCTTGAGCTATCCAAAATATAATCAAAATGAAAAATGTCTTTTAATGTGATGTAATTGACTGTTTTTTATAAGATAAAAAAATACAATGAAAATACTAAAGAACTAAAAGTAATCTGGTTGATATATAGTAAAGTATGTTTTTAAGTTATATTAAATCATTTTAAGTAATTTTATCTTCAGTTGTTGTGTCCTTTGAAGTTTGAAGACCCATATTTTCCCTATCTTAATGAAAAATCTTGAATTCGATATTGACTACTTAGGTTGCAAACCTGTAAACCATTAGTGAAATATGTAGGGGCCCCGAAAATCCGGTTGCTTGAAATAACCATTAAAATGATCTATAATTTTTTTTTTGTTATCAAAGTGTAATTTAAGCCGTTTCAAAAAAATATAAAGAACTTAATCCAATATATTTGTAGACAAAAGATCAAATACAAATAACTTTAACGTACAAAACGTACAAACGGAAAGTTTTGCTGAAAAACGCGGTGGCATTTTGTAATTATTAGTAATTATCAAAATTACACTACAAATAACCCTGTAGAGTAATTTTGATCTTTTAAAGTAATTTTGTAAAATGTTCTTGTAGAATAATTTTGATCTTATAGGGTAATTATCAAAATTACTCTACAAGTGTATCAAAATTACTCTACAAGTGAATCAAAATTGCTCTGCAAGTTTATCAAACAACATACAATTCAAATTTACTCTACAAATGATCTTGTAGAGTAATTTTGATCTTGTAGAGTAATTTTGTAAAATGATCTTGTAAAGTAATTTTGTAACCGAGTGCAAAATTGAGGGGCAAAATCATAAATTTAAACCGAGGGCAAAATTGAAATTTTTAGCTGGGAGCAAAAGCATAAATTTATTTTTAAATGGGGGAAAAATATAATTTTGAACAGATTGGCAACATCGTTATTATAAGGAAATTGAAGGCAAAATTGTAACTTGGCTGTGAGAGGGAAAAACTAATGGCAAAACTGTAAATTTAAACGGGGCAAAATCGTAATTTTGAACCGAGGGCAAAATAGAAAATTTTTAGCTGGGGGCGTAAATTTATTTTTAAGTGGGGGTAAAAGCATAATTTTGAACTAATGGTAAAATCGTAATTTTAAAACGGGATAAAATCATAAATTTGTTTAGCCAATAGGGGAGTGTAATGCATGAGTATAAATGTAAACGGGGAAAAATCGTAATTTAGAAAAAAAAAAAAAAAAGTTATGGGTGGCAGTGGTGGCCTCCCAACTCAACCAATCCCACAAACACACTATTCCCGACCACCCTTTTTGTATATGTTGAATAATATATATTATTGGTTTAAATTACTTATTTCATTTATAAATAAATAAACTTTATATGCATTCTACAAAATAAAATTATATAATTTCATTTATATTGTTTTTACCCATTTGTGATTTGCCTATTAGTTATTTCAAATTGGGCTTCTACTAGTTAGTTTCAAGGATTTGGGCTTGATCTGTTGGTCAAACTGTCAAAGTATGAATTACATCATAGTCTAGCCAATCTAAAAAAGGGAGCAGCAAAATCATTAAAAGATAAAACCATTAAGGGTAAGCCAACATGGTAGTGGTGTAGTGGTTGAGAAAGATTTGGTGTTCCTTGTGACTCAGGTTCGAATCTCAGTCTCCCTATTATTTTATACGGCATTCAGGTGAAGGGCGAATACGTGTGGCGCTGGTTCTTCTTGGATGGGAGGCGATGTTTTACCTATTATTCCACTGTCGTGACTTCGGGCGGGTGGAGGTCGGGTTTCTGCGCATCTGGGAGACCCAAGGGGCTGACGGCGGTCGAGTAATCGACCTTGGCCACAACGGCCGGTGTCACGATGGTTGGCACGTCGTTCCTTTCCGTTAAAAAAAACATTGAGAGTAAAACTAGAGGAACCCAAAAAACGAGCACCTAGAGTTGGACCCTAGAAAATAATCTGAAAGTAGTTATTTTTGTATTAGGTTATTTTATACCTATAATCGAACCTGACCATACCCTTAAGGTTGAATAGGGTACACATTTTAAAATCAATACCTGAGCCCATACCTAAAAATACACGGAACCGATCACACCATATATCCAAACATAGTTATACCATATACCCGATACCGGTTTTCTTAATACCAGGTAGAATACCCGAATTTTAAAATATATTTTTATGTCTACTTTACAACTTTTATATATAAGTCTTTTAGAAATGCATACTATAAAGCAAATATTTTGTATTTGAGTAAATTTATGTTATTGTAATTTATTTTAATGAATGTAAGAAACTACAGACCCAATTTAATTTTTAAAAGAATTTATTTTTGTGTAAAATAATAAAAATAGCTTATTTCTTAAAATCGGGTATTTATACTCGAACCCATACCTGGTATACCCGAACCTGATCATACCCTACCCGGGTACATAGGGCATGGTGTTACGTCTCGGCGGGTAAGGGACTCATGTAGTAGCCAATCATTGGGCAAGATGTAGCTTTGGCGAAATCATCGTGTTACGTCTCGGAAAACAAGCACAAATGAAATCAACAAACGGGGATGCTTTTTGGAAAACGATACTAAAAAAATACAAATTACAATTGGGTGGATCCGATCATACGACTCATCAACTCAATTCAAAATGAAAATATTTGAATAAGGAAATGAATACGGTCAAGGGCTATTGGATTCAAGCGATAATATTCTTAATAATATGTATTTTTAACTTTGAATTTTATTAAATGTATAACAAGTATTTTTTTATTGAATATATAGTAACAAATATTTGTTAAAATTTATATAGGATCGTCTTCTTCGAGGGAGTGAACAAATCATGGGAACGTAAATGACACTTGACTCTTTTTTCTTTTAGTTAGAAAACTTAGAATTTTATTAAATATATAACTCTTTTTTTCCTAAATCATTGTTAGTCTACTTTTTATTGAAGATGTGTAAGGGTTGACTTTCTGTATAGTTTTGTTTGGAATGACTTTTTGTGTTAAGGCCACAACACTACCTCAAATTGGAGAGCCTCGTTGTCTCACTCTGGTCTGACTATATTGTCTTAACCGGGTCCACGCTGGTTTAGGCGTTCCCTCGGGAAACCATACTGCCATTTAACAGGGGTTGTGCCACCACAAGAGCTGAACACGGAAGCTATGTAAGTTGCAATTCAAAAGTGAGCTGATTCGGCTTCTGTCAACTTTTGTCAAATTAGCTTATTTTCTCACCGGTTATCCATTAGAAGCACAAAGTTTGGACATAGAATTTAGCGGGTATACTGAAAGAGATGTCCCTTTTTCATGCTTACGGGTTGCCATCGCCATCAAACAACGGGCAGAGTTTGCAAAAGGGGGCGGTGTTCCTGAAATATACTCAGCGTCTTTGAAATTAGAGACTCAATTTCCTTTCTTGAAGAGGATGTTGTGGTATTGGAAGGGTTGATAATCATGTGGATTAGCATGATGATGTTTATAACGGAGTTGTTATTCACACTGCTATGTTGCACTCCCGTCATATTTCCAAGGGTACGACGTGCAGGTGGTTCTTTAATTAGCAATGCAGCTCGCAACAAGCCTCCTGGTTGAAGTTAGCCGCACTTGGGGAAGTCTCAGATGGTCATCTTTGTTCCTGGTGTGCAATCGAACTTACTCTTAGCATGTATAGTATAGGTGATACATAGTTGAAACAAGTGAAAATTGTCAAAATTAAATATTATTTCAAGATACGTATTTATAATATATAGATAGGGAATTTTTAAATTTTTTAGTTTATGTAAATGGATTTGTATATTACTCAATTAGTTTCTGCACATCATATCAATGCAACATATTCACATTGTATCCTATATTAGTTTCCAATGTTCATTTTGTTCTTGCTCTTGTTTTACCAGATTTGTACATCCTTGATTTCGGCTCGTTCTGTAGTATCCAATACATGCATCATTTGTGGGATAAAACAATCAAATCTAAAAGAAAATGATGTGAGAAGCAACAAATATACATCAGGTATTATTTTGTATAAAGAGAAAACGGGTTCGGGCCGTGTATCTGTGCTAAATCCAAACATAGTTAAAAAGGGCATATGTGTGCATCCAGTTTTTTGGAGGAATGATGAAGTCTTTACAAACGTCGGGCTTATCGGTGAGTCTTATGATGCCCCAAGCCCTGGCTGTCGATCCCAGTATGTAGACCTATAAGCCTTTGTATATGTTTGACACGATGGCCGTGCCTTGGGTCCGGGCTGGTTTCATTGATGCCCTGCAAACATGGCATTAAGTAAAACGGTTGAACCAGTGGCAACTATTGCTGTTTCTCCTATCTGCATCAACACAACACAATTCAAAATATAATAATGACAACTTGAATTCAATATAGATTAATAACTTCTTTTCTAGTTCGCAAAAGTAAGCCAACTCAAAATAAGTACTTTTTCCTTCATATTTTTGTTTGATGCATTTTAATAACCTAATTTTTATATCAATTACCGATGCTACTCATTACATAAATAACGAGTACGATCGAGATACTAGAAAACAGATAGACTAAAGTTCTTCAAGGTCACTTGACCCTGGAGTGTCCGTCAGCCCCTGCTCAAGATGATGCTATGTTGGCGAATTTTCAGAAAACCGGCCGGATGATCAGAGAGGCGTGTAATCACTCTCAGATCAAATTATTTCGGTGGTTCACCTAAATAATTAAATCGAATACAACTCTGATTTTAGAGAAATTGAACCAGGGCATGTGTGTGGAGAATTCGTCTGAACCAGTGAAAATGTGATAAAAAAAAACTTTCTACGGAATTTGGGGTTGGGGTGATTAACTACCTAATGGGCTCTGCCCCTTGGACCCCGCCAGGGGCTACTGCCTCTTAGACCTTGCTTCCGGGTGCGCTGCCCCCGGACCCCTACGGAAATTGACGTGGGAATAGTAGCTGCTTTCTAGTAGTGAATTGTAAAATACACTTGTGTATTTTTATCATTAAATCCTGATGAAATTCTGGCTATTAATTTACACTTATGTATTATTAATAATCAAGGATTAGAATCAAGGATTAGAATGAACCTATCCCTACCCATGGCATTATAGCCTAGTGGTATCTTGGTGGTGGGATAAGGTTTATGATCATTAGGTCATGAGTTCGATTCTCACAAGGGGGTTTTTCCCCAGATTTATTGGGTTTCCTCCTGAATTGGTGTATAGGCATTATTGCCTAGTGGAGATGGATATGATCGGGTGGTTCCGCTGGTGGCACGATGATACTCCAGTAGTCCGTCAGTGATCCAAATTTGCCGTTCAAAAAAAAAAGAATGAACCTATCCCTATATATAAAACGTATTCAATTAAGAATTTGCGGTTGAACGTATATATAAAAATATTTGGGGTGTTACATTAATCTTAGAAATAAACGGACATGCATGCATGATCACAAATACATAAAAACAGCAGTTACGATATAGACATAAAGTCAAGATACAGTCAGCTGTGTCCCGTACATTAATATCAGCTATCACAAGATCACTTGTTGACTTTCAGTGTGATCACAAAACGCACACCACATATACATATCATCATCATCATACTCAGTAAATCCCACCAATAGCAAAGCTAAGGTAGGGTCTGAGGAGGGTAAGATGTAGACAGCCTTACCTCTACCCCGTAGGAATAGAGAGGCTGCTTCCGGTGAGACCCCCGGCTCGATAGTAGTTTTGCATCAAGCTTTGGACATAAGGCACGTAACACTCAGCAATTGAGACAACCGCCGATTAGTGCATGTACCCCTTGTCTTTCGGCTATCAACGCCACCACATGATGCATGATTAATCACCCCCCTCTTTTAACGTTATTTTCACGAAATTAGTAAAATAACGTTAAAATTAGTGCACTTTCACTTTTGCCCCCCGAACGCCCACACATATATACATTATACTAGGTTATCACCCGGGATTGCTTCCCGGGCAGCAAAAATTAATTTTAAATACTCAAAGTGTATACTTTAAAACTTAAATAATGTGACGTATTAGGTAAGTTAATCACAAAGTGCATACCTTGTTTTTGGAGCATTCTATAAGCATAGAAGTTCCGCGGATTCGTGTCGTGGATTCAAAAGTAGATAAACGTCAAATAATAATGTCAAAATTGGACTGCTTCCCGGGCAGGTAAAATTAATTTATATTAATCGAATTATGTCGTTGAATAAAATAAAAAGACATGTTTTCAAACGTTATTAAATGTTTAAATAAATAAATTAAACTTCGGTGTCCATACTATGCTACTATGCGGTACCAAAGCCGGACCCAAGATTTTAATTATTGTGGAGGCGATCAAGACTTTTGCTATGAAATAACACTATTTTTTTTCATGGGGCGGCTCTCTCCTTTTCTTTACATGTGGGTGCACCCCTATGGTACTTGAACCAGTAAGAAGGAACTCGAGGAACCCGAACCCAATTATTATTAATACCCGAACCCGAATACCCATCTTCAGTTTGATAATCCAACCATTCCTAAAAAGAAAGAACCCGAGGAACCCAGACCCATTTATTATTAATATTC
This sequence comes from Helianthus tuberosus, assembly GCA_030545235.1. Classification (NCBI taxonomy): domain Eukaryota; kingdom Viridiplantae; phylum Streptophyta; class Magnoliopsida; order Asterales; family Asteraceae; genus Helianthus; species Helianthus tuberosus. The sequence continues at coordinate 28,023,292 of CM060437.1, read as the reverse complement.
GAACCTGAATACATATTTTCAGTTAACTCCCCTGATGGGTTGTATGTATATATCTAAACAATATGCTTGAAGAAAGCGACACCTATGCAAGGTAAAAAATAACAGGAATAAACCTAAACAAAACTATAGACTTCTGATTAACCAAGTAATGATCCGTTTGGTCCCGTGTACACCCTATTAATAGCAATTGCTACATGTTGACATATTCTGGTGTTGTTATCGTCTGTAAGAAGTTGCTTGAAGGCACTTTCACATGCTGCTATATCAATTGTATAATATTAAATCTTTTCACCAACCATTGTAACATGACAATATACAAAGAAATTTAGCATATATCAAAAGTAAAATAATGAATTCAAGATCAAATATAGAGAATAATTATGATGTAAAAAGATCATTAATCCCTAAAAAAAACCTCAAGTATAATGCCATCCAAAGCCATTGCATTACTGGCTTACTCAATGGATCTCATCTCCACAAAAGCAAACTTCTTTTATTAATTAATATATACATTGACAACATCACCTGACCATGTTTATTAAAACAAATCTTTAGAATGCGAAGTTAAAAAAGCTGAGTTGCTGCCATATTTAAACTAACATGTAATACACTAACCTGGACCAGCATATTTCTACCAGTTGCATACACATGGCTAAAAGTGTTTCCACGATCTGCAAAGAAGACAATGAATTAGAATCATTTGTGAACAATGAATTACAAAAACTAACATTTGCAGGTAAATTACCATAACCGCATGTGTACCCAGAGCGATCAGCTTTGAATACATCCGTTCCTCGCCTTATTCCTCCATCAAACAGAACTGGTACTCTTCCTTAAACTGCACCTACCACTTGCAAACAGAAATTTCAGCAAACCTTGCTACTTTCGTGTTTTATATACTCGGTAAGTGATGATAAGATTAAGCACCTCTTCGAGAACCGCAATGGTGGTAGGAACATAATCTAACTGGCGAGCTCCATGGTTAGACAATATGATTCCTTCAACTCCTACTTCCATAGATTTAATGGCGGCCAAGATACGTAGACATAATTAGAGGTAGCACGATAGGTGGAATGGGTGGATCAGATAATGGGTCAAACGGGTCTTACCTTCTTCACGGGTGAGTACACAATTGATCATTATTGGCATTTTTGTAAAGGACTTTAACCAAGCAATGTTCTGCAAAACATATGAGCTGTAATTGCTTCTAGTGAAATAATCTATTATTTACAGACCTCGTAGATTGAAATAAAATTTTGAGAATGGAATATGTTTGATTACCAAAAATAAAAATCGAATTTGTTAAATCGTTAAATCAATTAAAACAATCTATTATGAGTTATAACTACATAATTATAGAAGATATGTAACTTATTCAATTTACCAAAATAAGGATTCGAATTTGATAAAGATTTTATTTATTAACTTTGAAATTCAAAATTATTTAAAAAGGTCAAACTAATCAATTAATATGGTGATAATTATAGAAGAAATGTAATTTATTCAGTTTACCAAAATAAGGATTCGAAACAGTTTATTCAGTAAACAGTCTTGTCAAAGGACCGGTCGAAACAGGCTGGATTTGTAACATAAAAGGAAGCTATGCATGACGAGATGAACGGGTGCCTTTCTTTTTGTTTCTGTTTTATCTGTTTCATCATTTTAAAATTTAAATTAAAATAACTACAGTAATAATATTTGAATCTATAAAGTTGTAAACTTAAAATGGTTTTACATATATACGTATCAAATTTTTTTATGATATATTATTTATAAAAACACCAATAGTGAATAGTTTTCTCTATAATTATCACCATATATATACACATCATTAGCTTCTTAAACATCCAGCTTGAAAGAACGATAATTATAATCTATTTATAACGATTTGGTAGTTGCTTTTTGTATTTATAATAGATTTCACTAAGGTAACAGTTAATGTGTGGGTTAATGTGGCCGAACTTCATATTTCAGTTAGCAAAATCGTTTTTCAAGCTGAATAAGAGAGAAAAAGAAATATGAAGTTCGGTTGAAAAAGGATTTTGCTAAGGTAACAGTTAATGTGTGGGTTACTGTGGCCGAACTACATATTTCAGTTAGCAATATCAAACAAATAATACTCCTTGACTAAACTTACAATCAGCTAAAAAGATGACAATTAAAATGGAAAAAAATAAAGAATTAGCGGAGGTTGAGAAACAATACTTACCATCTTGCCTGAAGTAGAAGCAATTTTAATGTTCTTACCATTGACCTCAATAACTTTCCCATGCTTGAAGACGGTCCACTTATGCATTAGAAACTCCATCAGAAGTGCTACTGATCTTAGCAATAGATCCTTGTACCCATGCTTGGATTGGAGTGCTTGCATTAGAACTCGCGCTACCATTTTTACCACCTCGATAACAAAACATCAAACCAAGTATATACGTTTTAACCATTTTCTCATAAATTCACAGTAAATCGGTAAATAACCAAATAAAAAAACATCACATGTTTCGCAAAAACTGACCCTGTGCAGCTCCGAGAGTACCAGTACTTTGGGTTAGACTGATCACCATGTTGGGCTGCCACATGTCCCAATAGTTACAGCATGGCTTGCTACTGTATGACAAAAATTGGAATATCAATGGATTAACCAGAACTGATTTCACAAAAATTATCTTATACTTCATTTAAAATTATCTTATACTTCATAAAAATTAACCCCAATAAATTATTTATAAACCAAATGATATATATCACAAAGGAGAACCATTATCATAACTTATGGGTACCTTTGCAATGGTTGCACTTGAAGCAACTTTTGTGATAATCTACACCATCAGCAGAGAAAAGCTCCACTGGTAATCGGTCTTCCCACAAGCCTTTATATTTTTATGTTTTCTAATAAATAACATAATTTCCCTTGTTCCCTTGGTATTTGATCTTGATCTTTTCCGTTAGCTCCTTGTTTTCAACAACCAACCAAATGTAAAATCTTTACAAACTTTTATATTAATCTAATTTTTCATTAACAGGTTCTTACCAACAGGGTCAGATGAGACCAGATCTTGTCGGCATGAAACGCCTGAGCCGAAGCCTTTAAATCCCTTTTCACTAAGTAATCTATTATATAAACATCTAACCTGTTAACCAAATCAAACCACAACATCAATTTACACAAATTATGGGGAAAATGAATGAAACTTACATTTTATCAGCTTCCCAGTGTGTTTGAGACATGTTTACGAAGAAGCAGGAGGATGAAGAATGATGAATTGTGTGTTAGATCTTCATGTAAATAAGCTAGGGTTTGTGTTGTTCCGGTGAAACTGAAACCCTATTGAGTAATTGATGTGAAAATTCCAGAATAATAATAAGGGTAAATTACTTTTTGAGTCCCTGTGTTTTATGGGTTTTAACTAGTTGAGTCCAAAAGCAAAAAGTTTAACGACCTGAGTCCCTATAAGCATTTTCTTTAACCATTTGAGTCCAAATTTCTAACTCCATCCATCAAGTCTGTTAACTATAAGGGTAATTTGGTCATTTACACACAAAGTACAACTCTTATATGCACAAGAGTACAAGGAACAAGTGTCTAATGCATAAACTTTCTCACTCATCTTTACACACTCCTCTCTCTCTCTAAACACCCGCACAACCACCATCCCCACCACTGCCACCACCATCCCCACCACCGCCACCTCCAAACACCCACCACCACTGTCATGTCCCTAACAATCAAATCACAAAAGCTCAATAATCTATTTAATCACATCCAAACACCCTAATTAACATCTCATTTCACATATATTCCTAAACATTTCACAATCAAATCAGAATAATGTAACATAATTGTTTGTACTAACTACTGTACTAACCAATATCACATTCAATTCCAACAAGCACTAAGCGAATCACCTGCGTCAACGCCTCAACCTGCTTCCCTTCTTTCCCATCATCCCGTAAACCCGAAAGCATCTTCTATAACCTCCCACTCTGCTGAAACGACGAACCCCCACACCACAGCCCTCTTCCAGCTACGAATTGTTGCAAATGTTGCCTGATTTTGGTGCGAATTTAGGTTTAAAATTGGGCTGAATTTGAGGGACCCTAGGGGAATTGGTTTGGTGGATTAATGGGAACTTTTTGTTTGTTTGAGTGTGTGTGACAGAGAAATTAAGAGGTGGAAGATGAGATGAAGCAACAGACAGCTAGGATTGCGAACGGTTCTTCTAGGGTTGCTTAACCAAGATCATCATCACCAGTGTTCGAGGTTACAGTGGCGGTGTTGATGGTGGTCTGGAGGTTTGTGGTTGAGGTGGTGGTTGGAGACGGAGGTGGTTGTGGCTATGGCGGTGACGGTGGTGGTGTTTGTAAAGAAGCCGGAGCTCCGATCTCCGGTGTGTACTCGAGAGGAAACAGAGACTGGGTTTGTGTGGGCTGTAAGTTTGGGAGAGATGTAGAACTTTTAGGGTTTTATAATGGTAAAGAAGAAGATACAGGGGTATTTTAGTCTTTTAATAGAAAACTAACAGAAAATATGGATGGTGTTAGAAATTTGGACTCAAATGGTTAAGAAAAATGCTTATAGGGACTCAGGTCGTTAAACTTTTTGCTTTTGGACTCAACTAGTTAAAACCTATAAAACACAGGGACTCAAAAAGTAATTTACCCTAATAATAATAATAAATAGAAAGGAAGATCCTTCAAGAAAGAAAGAAAGAAAGAGATAAGAGAGGGTAAAGAGATAATCGTACCTTCATAACATAAATGATAAACCGAAGAAGATGAAGAGATGATGCAGGGAAGATAGAGAATCGCCAGATAAACCGAAGAAGATGAAGGGATGATGCAGGGAACTCAGGATTTTTGAAGAATATGGGTATGCGGCGCTAGGGTTTAGAAAATGGTGACAGAGGAGTGTTGTTGAATGAAAGGAAAAAAGGATTTACAATTTAGATAGATAAATATATAGGGTCCAAAATCAATGGGTCGGGTAGGTAAAAAACGGGATCCGCGAGAAAAAAATAATCCATCTCATTTTCCCGCCAAAATGCATCATGAGAAGCCCTAATATTGTGCCAAGTGTCCCAAATTTTTTTTTGTTTATTATATACTAGGTTAGCTACCCGTGTGAAACACGGGTTAAGAAATACAATTTTTCACACGGGTTAAGAAATGCAATTTTGATCGGTAATAATAAATTTATAAAAAATAACAAAGAATCAGCGATCTTGGGGTGTCTTTGTGTTTTTGTATAGAGCACTTAGAATGGAGACATAAATTCTCACACAATCAGCGATCTTTGGGTGTCTTCAGTGTTGTTTCATCAATCAACAGGAGATTGGATATTAAAAAGGTATTCATGGGAAGATTGTGGCGTCTTCAATCTTATCGGGTATTCAATCTTGTGGTGTCTCCATGGGGATTGTGTTTAGGGTTTTCATCACCCAAATTTTTTTTTGGTACCTACTTTTTCTATACCGGTACTTTCGGTTCAGTACAGTACTGATAAAATACCGATTTTTACCTTCAAATACTGGTACCATACCGAACATTTTTGGTACCAGTACCCAGTTTTGGCAATTTTCAGTACCACACTCATACGTATGATAATCGGATTGTTTGGAAATCCATTGTTGAAATGATGATTGACAAAACCAGACGGCAACACAACAACTGCAACAAAAAAATACATATAAAGATAAATATATTAAATATATTTAACGAAATGGAACAAATCTAATATTATGGAAATCGAACAATCAACATTGGCACCATAATATTGTTTTCTTGTTGAAGGTAGTTATGATAGAATAAATTAGTAACTTAAATGGATTGATCAACTTTCAAATTAATGATTTGAAGGCGATTTTCAAGCAACTGAAAATACCAAAAAGTCTTTAAACCGATATCGAAATCCTTCACAAGTCTCTTCTAACCAGCAGTCAAGTTGTAAAATTTCTCATTCACTCAAATTGTAAAGCCTAATGTTCAAAGATATCAAAGGAGTTAGGAGTAAATCATACATAACAAAATAAGCAACTAAAAATTAAAGATGTGAATAACAATTTTATATCAGAAACACAAATGTTAGCGATTAAATTGTTAAAACATAACAGTCAATCGATATCAAAGTTCATAATCATCAATAGCAAAGCAACCTAAAGCGACGTAAAATGCGTCGCACATACATCGATGGACATAATCATCAATACCAAACCTAACATTCATTGGATTCAAGCTAAGTCAGCAAAGAAAAAAAGTAAAAAAACAGATCAAAACTTACCAAAAGATGTTGAGTAATCTGCCAAAATATTTTTTTGAGTTGAGATTTGAATAGAAGAATGTATTGGTCATTCAAGAAGAATCTCCGTTAGAATTTGGGAGGAAGAAAATGATAGGCATCGGAGAAAGTAGGTAGACAATTTAGGAGATTGGGTTATTAAGCATCTAAATGGGTCGGGTACATTAAATGCGTGGATCAACATAAATGGGTCTAAATATGAGCGGGAAAATGAAATGGTAATAGCTCTCAGAACATGACACCTGTCCCACAATGAGTTTTATTTATTATATATAAAAGATAATAGATGCGCATACCACAAGCGGGGCGTTACACCACATATACATATATATATCTCAAACGGTCAGACCTATTAAATGTACCTTAAATAGCATATTTTCTTTTATACAGCTTCTAGTGCATATACAAACATGGGAAAGCGGACAAAATTATGGACAAAAATCCTATTTATCTGCGCTGGTCACTTTGAGAGACCGGCTAAATGCAAAGTACAACATGTGGTTGGTCCCTACCAAGATTTTACAAAACTATGGTATTTTTAATTAATTTAATTTTAGTTTTTTAATAAATTATCATAACGGTGAAAAAAAAAATACTTAATATGAAGTTTGTTCCAAAACTACATACATACCAAGTGAAGCTGAAAGAATTACATGACTCATTTTATAGTAATCGGGTCGAGTTGCATTTTAAGTAGTATAATATGTCTATGTAAAGATGAAGGCTACTCCGATATGTGGAATTTGAAGCGATTAAAAGTAGCAAGACTTAGACCATGTGTAGTGGTTAAGCCAAATAATGCCCCCACCATGGGGCGTTTTGCGACACGTGGCAGTCCAGTCAGCATGGGGCATTATTGGGCGTTTTTACAAAAAGGGCGTAATGGGATAATGCCCAATAATGCCCCGTCAATCATTACACAATTATTAATTTTTTTAATTAAAACTAGATAAATTTCATTTAAATAAAAAACATTACATTCTTAAAAAAAATTCAAAAGTTATCTCCATCTTTAAAACCATATCTAAACTACAGGGACCAAAGTTGTCAAAACCAAACCTTTTAAACCTCCTCTGCGTTCCATCTTCTTCTTCGTTTATTTGCAGGTTTTCCGGCACAATTTTCGGCTAACCACAAAGCCATTCCGACTCGATTTCGTCTCCTTCCGGCACAATTTCCAGGTGTCTCCATCTGATTGGCTGGTCAAACTTGTTCAAGGCGTTGTTTAAACAACGCCAAACGACTTTTTTTCGAAAATAACGCTAAAAAACGCCGGGTGTAATGGTCCCCGGGCGTTATTTGGCGTTTTTTTTTCAATTTTTTTAAAAAATACCGCTCCACTACGGGTGGTCTTAAAAAGGGCCAACATGGGTTAAATAAAATGTTGATAACTAAGATTTGCTGAATTGCACTAGTAGTAGATAACATGGGTTAGATATTATTACTAAGTTGATAACAAGTTGAAAAGTGTTGAAGTTTTAGGTGATGAAGAATGATTTAATTTCATCAAGAAAATGTTGGAGAGCAAGGAAAAATTGAAACTTTGCAGGATTACACGTATGATACGTCGGTTGGGGTCGTGTACGGTGATCTCCTAATTACGTAGGCCACCAACATAGGCAAGTGTGGCGTATGATACGCCGTCCCAGGTGTATCATAGTCGGACCCCTTTTGTGGTGAGTTGTTTTTCTTATATAAGTTTTTTGCCATTGCATTTTAACTTGCAACAACAACAACCATACCTGGTAAATCCTACAAATAGCAAAACTACTTGTAGGGTCCGAGGTAGGTGGAATATAAGCAAATCTTACCCCATCCCTAAGGATAGAGATGCTGCTTCTAAAGAGACCCCTAGCTCGAAATAGACAACCAACCAACAAACAAAACTAAATAAATAGGCAATAGAAAAAATGATCAAAGAGTAACATAGCAAAAATATAAAATGTATAATATGTCAAGTCTACCTGAGGTGTATGCACATACAAAAGAGTTGATGAAATAGTAGAATAGTAAAAACAGGAACATGGATATTCTGACCTACAACATATAGACATGCCCACTAAAAATTGCATGCAAAGTCCACCTAAAATGTATAAACATCTAAATGCTAAGGCAAGATTGTATCTTTCCCTAAAAGTCATTAATCTTAATCCTACGCTTCCATGACCTTCTATCTTGACCCATGTTATCGGAGAGGTGCAACTTTAGCAAATCTTGTCTAATTCGTTCGTCCCAAATCAAATTGGATCGTCCTCTACTCCTCCTCCCCTCCACAGTGATGGTTTCCACTACCTTAACATGCGATGTCGTCTGCCTCCTCCTCACATACTCAAACCATCTCAATCTCCCTTCTTTATCTTATTTGAAATACTAGCCACGCCTAACCTATCCCTAAAAACCTTATTTCTTATTAGGTCTAACCTTGTGTGGCCACACATCCAACTCAACATCCTGATTTCAGCTACCACCATTTTACGTGCTTGTGTTTCCTTAATAGCCCAACACTCTATCTCATACAAAATAGCAGGTCTAACTCCAACCCTATAAAATTTCTCCTTTAATTTAGTTGGAAACCTCTTGTCGCACAACACCCCTGTGGCAGCTCTCTACCTACCCCAGCCAGCCTGGATGCTGTCGCAACCCCCGTCCCCTAACAAACCCGAGGACGGGCGGCCGCGGACAGTTTCGGTGGTATCCTGTTTTTGTCTGGTTTGGCAGCGGAATTTACATCAGGACCGTAGTTAGGAAATATTTTATCAGAGTAAAATACCACACTTTCATAATATTAAACACATGGGATAAAACCCAAGTTTTCAGTACACACTTTTTCATAGGAGTAAATCCTATTTTTATTTAGTAAAAACATCTATTTATTTTTAGGTAACTTTATTGCCACTTTTCCAAGCCTTCAGTGCTGTCCAGCTGGCTTCTAATTGGCTTTCACATTTTGTTACCTAAAACGCGTTTAAAAACATTTTGTCAGTGGAAAATACTGGTGAGTGAATCCCAGTTCAATCAAGTTTTAATAAAAACCATTGTACAGTAAGTATTGAGGGCGGTCTCGCAATTACATTTATTTCCAAGTCATACCAATTACCACCCACGGTACTGTCAGGCCCGACTTGTGGAATGTTACCCCTCCAGTAACAAATTTTGTATACAAAACCCCAACATACCGACGATAATTGTATCCTTACAAATACTCAATAACTGTTTAATATATAATCAATTAAATGAGGTTTTGTAAAAACAATTTGCAAAAAGGAGCTTACTCACATTGCTGTCTTAGATTATCCTTTAGGGTTTCCTGGTGACAATCTATAAATTACATAAAAATACACGTGTGTTAGTATAATAACCCATTTTAACATTAGTAATACCCTCCCCGAGACGGCATTCCAACGACTACGTCGGGCAGAACCACGACAGCCGTTATGGAACCCTAGATCAATCGGGCAGAGTATCTAATACGTATCCAGGGGTTATGATACTTACAACGGATCAGAACCTCGTTATTTAGGGGGTATTATACCCGTGTATAACGCCTACACTTTAGATTTGAGAGAAAGAAAGAAAGTTTGAACGAATTCGACTGAAGGCCCGATGCCTTCATATATAGGGGCTGAGTTTAGATTTCTCGCGGCCCGCGTAAAACAAGACAAGGGCCTACGCGGCCCGCGTCAACGCTGGTCAACAGCGTAGGTGATCCGGGTCACCTAGTAGGTTCAACACGAGTCGGACACGTGTCAGCACAGGGTTTTGCCGCGTTCTTGATCTCTAGCGGCCCGCGTAAGATCCCTAAGGGGTCTACGCGGCCCGCGACAAACCCCAAAAATTAATTTTTATTTATTTTTAATAATATTTAGGGTATTCGGAGTCCGTTTTCACGTATGGGGTGTTTTTAGGGACATATTGGGATATTTTATATATTTTTAGGGTGTCGGAAAATATTACTAGGGTGTCGGTTTACTTTAGGGTTGTTATATCCCCCCCCCACCTTGTTTTAGAGCTCGTCCTCGAGGTCTACTAGAACAGGTGTGGATATTTCCTTTGCATTTCTGATTTAAGCTCCCATGTATATTCAGGTCCTCTTTTGGAGTCCCACTTCACTTTGACCAGAACTAATCTCTTATGCTTGAGGTTCTTGACTTTCCTGTCATCAATTTGTAGAGGTCTTTCTACAAATTTGAGTTGTTCATTTACCTCTATATCCTTAAGAGGCACTACAAGTGATTCATCAGCTAAGCATTTCTTGAGATTAGATACATGAAATACATCATGTATTCCTGCCATTTCCTCTGGCAGTTGTAGCTGATAGGCTACAGGTCCTATTCTTCTAATAATCTCAAAAGGTCCAACATACCTGGGACTTAGCTTTCCCCTCTTGATGAATCTTATCACCCCTTTCCAAGGAGAGACTTTTAACAATACTTTATCTCCTACTTGAAATTCCAACGGTTTGCGTCGGTTATCAGCATAACTCTTTTGTCGATCACGTGCTGCTTTTAGTTGTTCCTTGACTTGAATGATCTTGTCGGTTGTTTCTTGCACTATCTCAGGTCCAGATAGTTGCTTTTCCCCAATTTCTGCCCAACAGACTGGGGTTCTGCACTTTCGTCCATAAAGTGCTTCGAATGGTGCAGCATTGATACTTGTGTGATGACTATTATTATAAGAAAATTCGATTAAAGGTAAGTGATTGTCCCAATTACCTTCGAGATCAATTACACAAGCTCTAAGCATGTCTTCCATTGTCTGAATTGTCCTTTCGCTTTGTCCGTCCGTTTAAGGATGATAAGTTGTGCTTAGGTTTAGCTTGGTTCCCATTGCTTTTTGGAAACTTGCCCAAAAATGAGAGGTAAAACGACTGTCCCTATCAGAAACAATTGATAAAGGAATTCCATGTAATGAAACTATTTCATTTACATACAATTTAGCTAGCTGTTCCATACTGAAAGTTTCCTTCATTGGTAAGAAATGAGCTGACTTGGTTACTCTATCTACAATCACCCAGATTGTATCATTACCTTTTTCTTGTTTTGGGTAATTTGGTAACAAAATCCATTGTTATCAATTCCCATTTCCATACTGGCATCTCTAGTTGTTGCAGCAATCCTGAGGGTTTTTGATGTTCAGCTTTGACTTGCGAACAGGTTAAACATTTAGAAACATAAGCTGCTATGTCCTTTTTCATTCCTATCCACCAAAAATTCTTTCTTAAATCCTGATACATTTTATCACTTCCTGGATGCATCGTATATTTAGACTTATGGGCTTCTTCTAATATACGGTGGCGTAGGTTTTCTAATTTAGGTATCCACATTCTTTTCTGATGGAATCTCCAAATTCCATCTGTTCCTTGTTCTAATTCCTTCATCATTCCTTTTAATTTTTCAGTATCATCCTTGATTACTGATTCTTGCGCTTTTCTATTCTGATCATTTAAATCTACTTGTAGATTTAATTTAAGAGAACATACTCTTTTTGGCTTCTCATGATATTTTTGACTTAAAGCATCAGCCACTACATTGGCTTTCCCTGCGTGGTACTGGATATCACAATCATAATCACTAAGTATCTCCATCCAGCGTCTTTGTCTCATATTCAATTCTTTTTGCCCAAAAACATATCTTAAACTTTTATGATCTGTAAATATGGTAAACTTACTACCATAAAGGTAATGTCTCCAAATCTTAAGGGCAAAAATTATGGCTCCTAATTCTAGATCATGGGTTGAATAATTTTCTTCATGATTCTTAAGTTGTCTAGATGCGTAAGCTATAACCTTTTGGCGTTGCATCAATACACATCCATAACCTAACTTAGAAGCGTCATAATAGACTATAAAGTCTCCAGTTCCTTCTGGTAACGCTAATATAGGTGCATGGGTTAGTCTTTGCTTAAGGATTCTAAAGGCTTCTTTCTGTTTTGGTCCCCATTCAAACTTAATGGATTTACAGGTTAACTTGGTTAAGGGAATGGCTATTCTAGAGAAATCTCGAATGAATCTTCTATAATAACCGGCCAATCCTAAGAAACTTCTAACCTCGGTTGGCGATTCAGGGGTTTTCCATTTGGTAATCACCTCGATCTTTGTTGGATCCACATGAATTCCTTCATGGTTGACTAAGTGTCCGAGAAATTGTACCTGTTCTAACCAAAACTCGCACTTTGAAAATTTAGCGTAAAGCTTTTCCTTTCTTAAAAGTGCGTGCAAATGATTTGCATGATCTTTTTTACTTTTAGAGTAAATTAGAATATCATAAATAAAAACAATTATGAGTTTATCCAAATATGGCTTACATATTCGGTTCATCATGTCCATAAATGCGGCTGGGGCATTGGTTAAACCAAATGGCATGGCAGTAAATTCATAATGACCATACCTTGTTCTGAATGCAGTTTTAGGAATGTCCTCTTCCTGTACCTTTAATTGATGATATCCTGATCTTAAATCGATTTTAGAGAAAAATCGAGCTCCTTGAAGTTGATCGAACAGATCATCGATTCTTGGTAATGGATACCGATTCTTAATCGTGACATTGTTCAATTCACGATAGTCAATGCATATACGCATTGATCCGTCCTTCTTTTTGATGAATAAAATCGGTGCTCCCCATGGAGATGAGCTTGGCTGTATGAATCATTTTTCTAATAATTCGTCTAACTGTTTCTTCAGTTCCTGCATTTCGGCTGGTGCCAAACGGTAAGGTGCTTTGGCAATCGGTGTCGTTCCTGGTAGCAGATGGATTCTGAATTCAACTTCCCTGTCTGGCGGTAACCCTGGCAACTCTTCTGGAAATACATCTGAAAACTGAGATACTACTGGAATGTCTTTTAGTTCTTTTTCTTTAGTGTTAGTGATTATAGAAATCAAATACACTATAGCTCATTTTCTTATACAACTTGCAGTTTTGATCACAGAGATGAATTTAGTGGATCTAGATGGTTTATCTCCCTTAATTGTGATTTTTTCACCCCTTGGTGAATTTACTTGGATTGACTTTTGATCACACAAAATACTGGCTTTATTGGCTATTAACCAATCCATTCCTAATACAATATCAAATCCTGTCAGATTTATTGGGTAAAGGTTTGCAATAAACTTTTGATTTAAAATTTCTATTCTTGCTCCCTGCAAGATTTCAGAAATCCTAACAGTTTCTCCATTTGCTGTCTCTACTAGACATTCTTGTGGGAGTTTAGTTAATGATTGATTTAGAAGTTTGCAAAACGAAGTATTAATAAAACTTTGGTTTGCACCAGAGTCAAATAAACTTTAGCAAAAATATCATTAACTAAAAACGTACCGGTTATTACGTCCGGAATCATCTTGGCATCTTCTGCAGTTAAAACAAATGCCCTAGCATTTTTAGGGTTCTTGTTGTTCGCAGCTGGAGCCAATTTCGGACAATTTGGCTTGATGTGACCTTTTTCTCCACAGTTGAAGCACAGTCCATTACTAGATTTCCTCTTGCAATCTTCTTCCTTGTGTCCTGGTGCCTTGCAGAAATTGCAGTGAGTGGAGCATTTTCCTGAATGCTTCTTTCTGCAGGCTTTGCAGTATGGTGCAGAAGTAGAACCTATGTTCATACGGACTACGGTTGGAATTTCCAGAACGGAATTCTTGAGTAAGCCTTTGGGTTAGGTTTCTCCTCTGGTCTTCTTCTCTAGTACGGATTAATTCATCTGTCAAGGTATTTGCTAGTTCTACAGCTTCTTCTATGGTTTGAGGTCTAGCTGCCTTGACTACATGTCTAATCTCCCCAATTAATCCCCAGATGTAATGAGAGATTAATACCGGTTCAGGTGATGCAAGGGTTGGTACTATTCTAGCATATTCAAAGAATGTAGTAGTATAACCCTTACTATCTACCCCGATCATTCTAAGGTTCAGAAATTTATTTGCTATCTGTTCCTTTTCATTGGGAGGGCAGAATTTCCTTTCTACCATATTTTTAAATTCCTCCCATTCCATGTTGTATACCCTATCACTTCCTCTTGACTGGAGGATAGTGTTCCACCATTCTAAGGCTGAGTTCTTAAACAGATTAGAAGAAAACATTATCTTATCTTCTTCAGCACACATGCTTATTTTCAGAACAACCTCAGTCTTTTCTATCCAACGTAGAGCTGCAATGGGTCCTTCATTGCCTGATAATTCTATTGGTTTGCAGGACCAGAATTCTTTATAAGAACAACCATATGGCATGGTTCTTCTTCTTTTGGGAATGGGCGCTTGAAGTACGGGTCCATTGTTGACGCTGTGTTCAGGTTCAGTTGGTCGCTTACTGCTATGTTTACTTTTATTATCCGCTTCCTTAACAGTTTGGATAATAAATGGCATTGCATCTATGATTCCTTGTGCCACTATGTGTTGGATGGCACTATTATCCACCTGGTTTCCATTGTTATTGTTGTTCGGATTCTCATTATTCAGATTATCGTTATTCGGGTTGTTGTCATTCTGGATATTATCATTCTGGTTTTCTTGATTTACTTCGTTGTCCATCTGAATTTTAGACATTTACTACATATTAATATCACAAGTAATATTAAATATAGCAAATCACATGTCACGCACTTTGGTCAAAAGCGTCGAGCATTGCGACTTTACTTTATTCATATTATATGCATCTATTACACACCAGTACTGAAATTAAAATTACAATACCGACTGAAATTTAAAGTTACACTACTAGTAGTAAGCATCTGTAGTTTTTTTTTTCTAACACATACACACATATTTTATTATATATTATATTATTATTATTACTATTACTACCGTTTCCACCATCACATTCATGGATATGGATTCATCCAGAAATCCATATTGCGCTCGTCGTATTTCCATACGAGACGCTCTATTCTCTAAAATTTCCTCACCAAATGTCCTAAGTTCTTGTACGTTTTCTGCACTCATTGGGGGTGCAGGTTCTAGGACTGGGTTCGGAATCTGGGGTGCGGGTTCCTGATATAGAGGTGTAGGGGCCTGATATGGGTAAGGGTTTTCTAAAATCTCCCTAATGAATACATCATTATCGTAATAGGGATCTAGAGGATCTAACCCTGGATAGGCTCCTAGGTTTGGCATGGGCATGTCTTCGTGTATCGGGTAGCGTTGCACATAGTCCCTGTTGTCGTCCCACCATGGGTCGTAATTTGGGTCTAAGGGATTTGGTGCGGGTACCGTAGGGATTTCCTCCGGGTTGAAGTCATGCATTTCTACTTGGTTTTCAGGGTTTTCTATCTCCATCGGTTGGTCAGGAATTGGTGGTTGTGGTTGGGGTGCTAATATTTGCTCCAGGTTAGGGTCAGCTGCAGTGGTTGCTAAGATGGCATGTCCTAGGCATAAGCGTCGGTTTCTCTTTTAGCTGCGGCTAGTGCTCTCTGCTATTGTAACTTTTTCATACGCTTCCTACGCTCGTGTGCTCTCCTACAGAAACATCCCATCTTTTTATGAGGAAATGACTCTTCAGATTGAGGCTTAAATACGAATATTCCTTCTTCCGTATCAGCAGAGTACCCCGAGAGGGCAGGCTGAGAAGAGACACATTCGCTTCTAGGCGAACCAGACAATTGACGGTACGCGTCAGATGGTCCTTGGTCGCTCATACTGAAAACTAACAAATAGTCAAACAACATATAACAAGAAAATACAATTATGCACGTATTTCCGTAATTTATTTCCTAACAAATTGAATTTTGGTGTCAGCAGAACACTTCTATGGCTGAATCAGTGGCTTAGCTCTGATACCACCTTCTGTCGCAACCCCCGTCCCCTAACAAACCCGAGGACGGGCGGCCGCGGCCAGTTTCGGTGGTATCCTGTTTTTGTCTGGTTTGGCAGCGGAATTTACATCAGGACCGTAGTTAGGAAATATTTTATCAGAGTAAAATACCACACTTTCATAATATTAAACACATGGGATAAAACCCAAGTTTTCAGTACACACTTTTTCAAAGGAGTAAATCCTATTTTTATTTAGTAAAAACATCTATTTATTTTTAGGTAACTTTATTGCCACTTTTCCAAGCCTTCAGTGATGTCCAGCTGGCTTCTAATTGGCTTTCACATTTTGTTACCTGAAACGCGTTTAAAAACATTTTGTCAGTGGGAAATACTGGTGAGTGAATCCCAGTTCAATCAAGTTTTAATAAAAACCATTGTACAGTATTGAGGGCGGTCTCGCAATTACATTTGTCTCCAAGTCATACCAATTACCACCCACGGTACTGTCAGACCCGACTTGTGGAATGTTACCCCTCCAGTAACAAATTTTGTATACAAAACCCCAACATACCGACGATAATTGTATCCTTACAAATACTCAATAACTGTTTAATATATAATTAATTAAGTGAGGTTTTGTAAAAACAATTTGCAAAAAGGAGATTACTCACATTGCTGTCTTAGATTATCCTTTAGGGTTTCCTGGTGACAATCTATAAATTACACAAATGCACGCGTGTTAGTATAATAACCCATTTTAACATTAGTAATACCCTCCCCAAGACAGCATTCCAACGACTACGTCGGGCAGAACCACGACAGCCATTACGGAACCCTAGATTAATCGGGCAGAGTATCTAATACGTATCCAGGGGTTATGATACTTACAACGGAGCAGAACCTCGTTATTTTGGGGGGGGGGGGTATTATACCCGTGTATAACGCCTACACTTTAGATTTGAGAGAAAGAAAGAAAGTTTGAACGAATTCGACTGAAGGCCCGATGCCTTCATATATAGGGGCTGAGTTTGGATTTCTCGCGGCCCGCGTAAAACAAGACAAGGGCCTACGCGGCCCGCGTCAACGCTGGTCAATAGCGTAGGTGATCCGGGTCACCTAGTAGGCTCAACACGAGTCGGACACGTGTCAGCACAGGGTTTTGCCGCGTTCTTGATCTCTAGCGGCCCGCGTAAGATCCCTAAGGGGTCTACGCGGCCCGCGACAAACCTCAAAAATTAATTTTTATTTATTTTTAATAATATTTAGGGTATTCGGGGTCCGTTTTCACACATGGGGTGTTTTTAGGGACATATTGGGATATTTTAAATATTTTTAGGGTGTCGGAAAATATTACGAGGGTGTCGGTTTACTTTAGGGTTGTTATAGATGTGGTGAGCTACGTCCCTATCCATCTCCTCATCCCTTTATACAAAAGATCATAAATACTTGAAACTAGTTGCATGTAGGACCACCCCACCCTCAATGGTGATGTGAGTGTCGTTGTTGTCGCTTGTATCACTGAAATCATAGTAAAGGTACTCAGTCTTAGAGTGACTAATCCTTAAACAATTGTCCTCTAAAGCTACTCGCCACTCATCTACCCTCAAATTTAGGCTTTGTTTAGTCTCAACCACTATCATAATATCATCAGCAAAGAGCATGCACCATGAGACTGTCTCCTGAATCGACCTAGATAACTCATCTAAAACAACATCAAAAAGAATTGGCCTCAGTGCAGACCCCTAATGAAGGCCTACCTCCACAGGGAAATAAGCTGTATCCCCAATAGGTGCTCTAACACTAGTTTCAGTCATATCATATCATACATATCATAATTATATCTATGTACTTCTCCGGAACCCCTACCTTCCAAACTATCCTAAATTAGTCTGCATGGTATACTGCTGTATGCTTTTTCCAGGTCAATGAACACCGTATGTAGATCTCGTTTCTTCTCTCTATACTTTTCCATCAATCTTCTTAGAATATGTATCGCTTCCATAGTCAACCTTCCTGGCATGAAACCAAATTGGTTTACCATAACATGCATTTCTTTTCTAATCCTAGTCTCTGTTACCCTTTCCCATAATTTTATAGTATCGCTTAGTAACTTAATCCCTCTATAATTCTCATAAGTCATAACATTGGGCGTTTTCTTTGTTGTTATACAGTGGCACTGTAACACTAGCTCTCCATTGATGTGTTATTTTAACTTACTTAATACTAATCCATTTGTGGTGTTGTAAAGAATCTAGTCAAAGCACATGGAAGAGGTTGAAGTTTGAAGGTTAAATTCTTAGGAGGGGACGTGGACATACATATCTCTTTGATGTTTTAACTCGTCTTTTAAGTCTAAAAAGACTCATTATACAAGTATATCATCATGACTAGAGTTTTTGGTTGATATTTTAGCAAGCTGATACCATTATTTGAATGTCTTGGAAGATGTTTAAAAATATAAAATAGTACATTTATTGCATTCTAAAAATATAAATAAATTAATTAAAATAATTAAACTTAGTTAATTCGTGATTTTTTTATTACTTTCTAATATTTAGTTTGAAGTTGAATATTTTTTTGGTTACAGTAGGAAAAGAAAAACTTATTCTTAGTTTGTGATGAAGAATTTTTTTCTTTTTAATATCATTGCTATGTGAAACAAAATTATTTCAATAAATGAAACAAAATTATTTCAATAAATGAAAAGCTATTTTGCATTTGAAAAAAAATGGAAAAAAAAATTAGGGGAAATTACGAGAATGGCCAAGACCAAAACCCACTTGCAAAATTGGCCATCTCATGCGTCCTTGGAGAGGCGCATCACGGATTCAAATGCGCGGGATGCGTCTAAAGTCCACGGGATGCGTCTTTGAAAATAGTTCACTGACCGATGCGTCTAAAAGTACACGGGATGCGTCTAAAAGGGCACGGGATGCGTCTTGAAAACTTGAAGCGTCTGAAAGTGCACGGGATGCGTCCTTGGAGCGAGGCATCATGCACGGGATGCGTCAGGCAAGTTTCCGCCATTTTTTCCGGCGATTTGCAGGTTTCCGCCATTTTTCCGGCGAGTTGCAGGTTTCCGCCATTCCTACCTTGAAAAATGGGGAGTTGACATTCCGACTGTTAACGAACGAAAGCAGAGTATTGAGATCTGAACAATCTCTAGGTCGTTTTCTAGAAACAGGAAGGCTACAAGTGAGGCCGCTTTCAGGCTTGATCGGAGCAGTATTCACCGGAAAACCATCGGTGAAACCGTACATCGCTGTTAAAAGGATTGGTGAGTCCGTAAGCTAGAGGTGTGTTACCGGTGGTTTGATTGTCTGTTAGCATCATTTGAGGATGGAACAGAGTGTGGTGACCTGCTTCAACCACCATGAAATGCAACCAACTGTGCGTTTTTAGAGAGAGAAAGTAGAGAGAGAAGGAGAGGATGCATTGTTTGGTGTTGGGTTTGCTTTGAAGACAGAAACCTGAAAAGGCTGCACCTCTAGCTTCACAAAGTTGATAAAAGTCAAAATCTTGAAAAGGCTGCACCACTTGTCCATTTCCTATTGGTAGACGCATCAAATACTTGATGAGTCTGTATATGGACTCTTTAGGTGGCTATTTTCGTAAATGGTGTGAGGTCATGGCTATTTTCGTAAATAGCCCAAAAAATTAACTTGATGGCCCTACCTTTATTCCTGCATACGCCACACGTGGCATGCACCAAAAAATTCATAGCTCCAATTTTTTTTTTTTTTTTTTTTTTTATGAATTGCCTTGATTCCCTTCCTGGTCAATAAATAATTTTTACGATTTGAGAACATGGTTTTGATAAACCCCATGGTATTACGGTATCACATTGTTTAAAAACCATTTTTTTGTATTTTATATCTGTTCAAAAAAGTTATTATTTAAAAAATATACTAATTTACCCATGTAAAAGATTTTTTCACCAGCAAAAAGTTGCACATCTACTATACCTATGATTTATCGCCATTAATCCTATAAAATTCTTATTTAATAATATTGGATATGAAAATAAAGTAATTTATTATTATGATTTAATAATATGGTTCAGTGAAGTCTAATTTGATGATTGCAAAGCTCCATGGAACGTAAAAAAGGTAAACAGAACACTTATTCAGTCATTCTGAAACAGCGAAATGTGAAATCTGGTTTGGGTCGGTCTTGTACCTGTTGACCGAGAAACCCGAAAGACAAAGGAACCGGAACCGAATACTTATTTAGGGTATCACTTCGGGTATTGAAATTAAGGGTTTTCAGATATCGGGTCGGGTAATGACTTTTGCTCACCCCTACAAAACTAGTCCCTCGTGGCCTCATGCAGACATGCGGCCTCATGCACACATGCTCCTCCTCTATTTCTTTCTGCTTTGTTTTGTTTTCTTCAATTACTTTAAACATGGGAGATAAAACTGAAGAAATATATATTTTCTTCAGATGTACAGCTCTACTTATTTATTAAAAACATATTTTATTATTTTAGCTTAGTTAATTATTACATATAACATGATATTGATTTACCGTAACTTTTTATTACGTTTTTTTCTGACTCATTTAACTTTTATTGAAGTTAAATTTTCTATAATAAGTTTTGTTCGTTAACTTTTATTTTATTATAAGTGTTAAATTTCCTTACGTGTCAATTCATTTAACTTTTATTGAATTGTATATTTGTCTAATAACTTTTGTGCAAGGCACTTTGTCACGAATACAGTTAATTATTTAATTTCTTTTTAGGTGTGAAAAATTTTGACTTGTCAATATAATCTATGTAATATAATTGAAAGTATAAATGTGAAGTAACTGAAGCTTAAATAAGTGTTCATAGGAAAAATAAAAGGTATCATAATGCATCTTAAGGGTCCCAATTAGGGCTGCAAACGAACCAAACGTTTGGCGAACAGTTCGTGAACTGTTCGGCGGGAAGTTCGTTTGTGTTCGTTTGTTTATTAAACAAACGAACACAAACAAAAATTCCGTTCGTTTAGTTAAATGAACAAAAATGAACAGAGAGCGCGTTCGTTCATTTATGTTCGTGAACGTTCGGTAACGTGTTCGTTTGTGTTCGATAGTTTATTAGTGTTTTTAGCTTTTATATTTTATTTAATTACTTCAAAATTCTGACAAATAAAATATTTAATAAGTGTTGATGTATTATATATTTTGTTCATGAACGTTTGTTTGTGTTCGTTTGTTACCATTTGTGTTCATGAACATTAGTTTGTGCTCAATTGTCTTCATTATCGTTCGTTTTCATTCGTTGCCTAAAATTAACAAACAAACACAAACGAACACGAACAAGTTCATTTCCTTAACAAACAAACACGAACATAAAATATTGTTCGGTAAGTGTTCGTGAACACATATATTTCTTAACAAACGAACACGAACAAGGACTTGTTCATGTTTGTTCGATTCGTTTGCAGCCCTAGTCCCAATCCCATCACAGAAGAATGATCACATAATAAAAACAGAATGTTACAACCTCACGACTACAGTTTTGCATTAAATTTTTTTAGGTGTGAAATTTCTTGACTTATGGTATTAACACACGGATCGTATAAAACAGAATGTTACAATTTTTTAAAGTAAACCAAAATTTGAGATACGATCTAGCTAGTATGCACAGTAAAAGGGATCATATATTATTCGCGTCTTTAAAGAGAAATACAAACTCATAATTATTTATAATCAATGTATATTATAACATACGAATAAATAAATAGAATCTCATTTATTTTTAACGTAAAAGAATATATATATATATATATATATATATATATATAGGGTAAGGTTCATGCGAGAACCACCTTTATTGCGAGAACCGCGAGAACCAATGTAAACACAACCTAAAATAGCTAAAAAAACCTAAAAAAACCTAACCCCCACCCTCCCCCCCCCCCCCCCCCCCCCCCCCCAAAAAAACCTAACCCCCCCCCTAAGCTAAATGCTAAAAACTAAACCCCCCAAAAAACCTAAAAAAAACCTAACCCCCCCCCCCCCCCCCAAGCTAAAAAGCTAAAAACTAAACCCCTAAAAAACCTAAAAAAATCTAAAAAAAATCTAAAAAAATCAAAAAAAAATCTAAAAATTTTTTTTTGATTTTTTTAATATTTTTTATGTTAAAATCGCTACTTTTCGCATCAAAAAAAAAAAAAAAATTTTTTTTTTTAAAAATTTTTTTTTTTTTTTTTTTTGGATGCGAAAAGTAGCGATTTTGTTATAAAAATATAAAAAAAAAAAAAAAATTTTTTTTTTGTGATTTTTAGCTATTTTTAGGCATTTTTTGTTGCGTTCACATTGGTTCTCGCGGTTCTCGTAATAAGAGGTGGTTCCTAACGGATCTTTGTCCTATATATATATATATATAGTAAAATGGATTGTATTATTTCTATCTTGCACGAGGGCTAACATGTGACTATGTTGCACGAGGGCTAACATTTGACCACCTCATTTGAATTGACTAAAAAATGAGGTCACATAAAAAGTTGAAATTTATTCTCTTATTCAACTGATTTGTTTGACTTAAATTACCAAGCTTCGTTATTTTCGTTTTACATTAATAAATGTTATATTAATTTCAAATAAAAGTAAACATGAAAGAATACTTTTATTATTCGTATTTTGCTCCGTCGCACCGGATAGAAGATATGGAAAGGTGGCGAAGGTGGTACCGGCAACGGACTACGATGATGACAGACGAACTTTTGACGACTTCATGAACCTCGCAAGCTGCGAAGCTCTGGAAGGTTGCGGGGACGACGATGGCGAACTGCCGACCAGTTCTACCGGACGGCTCAACCGGTACAACCGGCCGGTTTGAACCGGTTTTTAAAACATTGGTTTTCAGATCTAGATAGAAGATAATATGATGCAAAAAGTAAGGATTTTACTTGCTATATAATCCAAATTATAAAAGATGCCCACCGGACATATACATATCCAACATTTATTCTTCCCCTTAAATCCCCACTACTCTTCTTTCAAAAATATTTCTGCAGGCAGGTTCCTCAATTCATATCCGTTGGATCGCTCAAAAGGTACACTGGTATCTCGTATCTATTACCTGCAATTGTTCAAAGTCACAAGGGTCACAACATGAATATTGCTTACATGTCCATAACTTCATACACATACATGAACTCATGAAGAATATACATACATACATAAAAAATGAACATACCAGTGTCATCGAAGCATAGTGTCATGTCACGATTCTCGAGTCGAATGTTGTTAACGTTGATGATTTGTTGCTTACGCTCCAAATCTTGGCACTCAGCTGCCTGTCTAAGGGCTTCCCATATCTCTGAAAATCGTAATGCAACATATTAATTAGCAAGCTTAGCTTAGCTATGTTTTCTAACACAAACCAAAAAATGTCAGATTGTAGCCTTTTTGTGAAGAAGACATAAACCTCTTCTTCCGCCATTGCGAAGAGGAGCCATACGCCAGAAACTCTCGCGCGTCCGTGGAAGCTCGTCATTTGAAAACATTCTAGTATTACCACGCCTCCAAGGCGGTGGACTCGTTACCCTGTTAGCGTCTGCTGCGTTCGTTTCACAAATCTTAGTTATTCAAGAACTTGAAGCAGAAATCATCTAAAAAACAAGGAAAGTTAAGAGAAACTTACTGCCGACTTCGTTGATATCTGAATTGATGAAGAATACCATTATGATGAATTTAATTTCTTCTGTGAATGATTGATTGAGTTGGGGATTTACGTGATTTTATAGGGCCAAACACCAAGTGTGTAGATAGTCACCCTTAAAAGGTGTTTTTTGTCCTTATACGCACACCTTGCAGTGTCGAACTGTGGCCAAAGCGCGGCGTTTTGGTCCGGTTAGCCAGACAAACACTGACGGGTGTCTGACGGGTCTATTGACCGGACCAAAACGCCGAGCTTTGGCCGCGTTTTGGTCCTGTCAACCAGACCGGGTGTCAGTCTTTTGTCTGGTTGATAGGACCAAAACGCGGCCAAAGCTCGGCGTTTTGGTCCGGTCAACAGACCCGTCAGCCTTTGTCGGGTTAACCGGACCAAAACGCCGCGTTTTGGACACAGTTCGACACTGCAGGGTGTGCATATAAGGACAAAAAACACCTTTTATGGTGTGTAAATAGGCAAAATGGTGTATAGATATGGGAAGAAAACTGAAAGGTCTAGCCACTCGTGTGCTCTTGAAAAACACAAAGAAGAATAGAAATATTTGTTTTGTCCACTTAGTAAGGGACCGGTGTCAATATTGAGAATATAAATTAACTTGCATGCATGCCCGGATGATCAGATTCGAGTTATAAATACTGTATCCATTGTACTCAAATACAATTGAATAATATACAATACTTCTCTTCCTCTTTTCTCTCAATCTAATACATGATTTGAGTTGACTATGTGTCTTTTGCTTGTTTCAAGTTTGAATGGGTAAGTAAGTGTCAGTTTTCGTTTGCATATACGTGTCGTGGAGTCATGATACTTGCTTTTGTTATCCTTATATACTTAATTACTAAGTGATGAACGAAGTTTATGTTTTTCTGCCAAATTAAGTTCTATTTGTTAGTTAAACAAATAGAGAGATCGTGACAGTGTATGTAGTAGCTTCTGCTACACACATAGCATTTTTTGTAGTGCTCCTAAGGATCGGTGCAATATTGAGATTATAAATCAACTTGCATGCATGCATGGATTAGTTTTCCATAAAGAAATAGATATGCCATTATTGATTGGACACCTGGGATATGGCGGTTATTGATGGTGTAGGTTAGGCAGTTAGACCAGACGGTATGGGGCCGGCTTAGGCCCGGCCTGGCACGGCGCCGGTCCCCCACACCGCCCCCTCGGCCCGGCTAGTCCTTTTCGGCTCCCACTCGCCGGTCTCGCCGTGCCTCCCTTCTTTCACATATAGCTATACATACATACATATATATATATATATATATATATATATATATATATATATATATATAAAAAGGGGTTCATCCCACACCCTTCTAGGTTCATCCATTTCAAGCTCCTCCTACGTGACGGTGACGTGGCGACCCATCCCATCCCCTTGGGGATGAGGCTTTTCATACCCTCCAGCCTTAGTGGGTGTAGGATTAGCTTGTTGTGAATGTGAGTAGCCCTACTTTACCCACTTTGGTATCCTTTTTTTGTTTTTTTTCTGCAGAAGAGCGACAAGTCGAACAAGCAGCGGGAATACTGTATTCATTGTACTCAAATACCAATACAATTGAATTGAATAAATATACAATACACAAATCGTGACAGTGTATGTAGTGCTACACACAAATTTTTTAAAGTATCCTTAGATAAAATCTAAGAAAACCAAAGAGTAGTAACTTTTTATTTATGGTTCAAGAATAGACTCACATTAATATCATCGAGAATAAATATATAATAATTATTTGTTTATTTTGAAAGGCTCAAACTATCCACACACCCTATCTCCCTATATAGACACCCTTTGCCTCGTATATGCCTCGTATAGGCCTATACGAGGCGTATAGGGTTACATCAAACTCAGTGTCTGACTCATGTCAGTTCTGGTTTGACTGCTCCTATATGCCTCGTATAGGCCTATACGGGGCGTATAGGCCCCTCGTATAGGCCTCATATATGACCCCTGTCCCATATATGCCACGTATAGGCCTATATGGGGCGTATATAAGGTCTTTTTTTTAACAAACATTTTATACAATATTAATCGTTTTAGCAAACTTTTATACAAAAACAACTTTTATATTTTAAATAAATAAAAATAACAAGTACATGATATGATACAACACCTGTATAGGCCTATACGAGATCTAAACCACACCTATAGTCCTATGCGAGACCTATACTACACCTACAGGCCTATACAAGTTATTATAATTAATAATAGTTTTTTTTATAATTAATATTAGAGTTATTATAATTAATATGAGTTTTTTTATAATTAATATTAGAGTTATTATAATTAATATGAGTTTTTTATAATTAATATTAGTGTTATTGA
Organism: Helianthus tuberosus; assembly: GCA_030545235.1. NCBI lineage: Eukaryota > Viridiplantae > Streptophyta > Magnoliopsida > Asterales > Asteraceae > Helianthus > Helianthus tuberosus. The sequence goes on along the minus strand of CM060437.1, from coordinate 27,997,263 downwards.
TATTAATATGAGTTTTTTATAATTAATATGAGTGTTATTATAATTAATATGAGTTTTTCATAATTAATATTAGTGTGATTGATATTAATATGAGTTTTTTATAATTAATATTAGTGTTATGGATATTAAAAAGAGAAAACAAAAAAAAAAAATAAAAAATATATGCCCCATATAGGGCTAGACTGGGCGTATAGTGGGGTCCAAAAGACCATTATAGCCCTGTTTTGCCCCCGGTCTAAGCCTAATTCAGGGGTAAAATGGTAATTTGCATTATATACATAAGCCTCATACAGGCCTATACTAGGCATATAAGAGAGGCAAAAAGACATTATAGCCGTGTTTTGCCCCCAGTCTAGGCCTAATTCAGGGGTAAAATGGTCTTTTTCGTCTATACGCCCCATATAGGCCTATACGAGGCATATAAGACAAAATATGACATAATCAGAGATTCTCTTGAAAATTGAAAAAGGTTATACGCTACGTATAGACCTATACGAGGCGTATACGAGGGTGTGTAAATAGGGACTATGGTGTGTGCATATGTAGACCCTTTTGAAAACAGGGTTTTGTGAGTAACATACACTATTCAATTTTTTTATAACTTCTTAAAGCTGAACTACAAGTTAAAAAGCATATGATTTTGCATTTGTCAGAATTTGCACAATTTGGCATTGTGGTGCACAACATCTCTAACCTTATGGGTCCCATCTCCATAGCTTTGTTTCTTCAAAGTTCAATCATGCTTTCCCCTATATTATTTAACTAGGTTATATACCCGTGAGTTTCACGGGTTATGGGTTGTTTTATAAAAATTGGATAACCTCTTCATACTAACACCACTTTAACGTCCATTCTACCACGTGTTTTCCTTACTGTGCCGCCTTGCTAACGTGACTGCTACGTGACGCTTAATGTCTCCTATTTATACCCTCCCACGCTTAATGTTATATACCCGTGAGTTTCACGAGTTATGGGTTGTGTTAAAAAAAATCAATATCTATAAAAGTAATTTTTTTGTATGATTCTATATAGACGTGTCGAGGCAAAGATGTAACCTGTGCTTGAGTAACAAAAATCAACTTTGATCATAGCTTGAAGACATATGGGTAGCAAAATATATTCATGTATCATATATGAAAACGATTTGCTCGTCAGATAGAACGAACCAACGACATTATATATGTAACCCCAAAAAAGACAATAGTAAATAAAATTCAATTTAAAAGGTATAAACTAAATCACGCAATGAATTTTCATTATTTTTATATACCAATGAGCTTGACGGGTTATGGGTTGATTTTTAAAAATTTATATTTGCAAAAGAAATTTTTTTATATGATTTCTTATAAATTAAACATTATTTTTTTGGGGGGAAACATAAAAAAAGGATCCGATTGTATATGTGGGTGGGTTTTATTTGTTTGGATGATCCAAGGGTTGAAACTGATCCCAAAACTCTCAACACTACCAACACTCCCAAAACACACACGAGACGGTTACTCGCTTCCCCCTAGGCTTCTTCAACACTCCCAAAACACACTCACCACTATCAAACTCAAACCCTAGAATCTCTGCATTCGGTATCTTCTTCAAGATCCAGAGACGGGACAAAAATTACACTCACGAGACGGTTATCAACTAACAATTATCAGAAATCTCTGCATTCGGTAACTTTTTTTTGAACCGATTTCTTGTTTTTTCACAGATTTCATAGTTTTATTTGTTTAATAATGTTAAATAATCAGAATCTAAGTGTCGGAAAACAAAATAATGATGACCGGAACTTCAATCGTTTGTGTTTCATTTTGATTGCTTGACTTGTTTTTCTATCTAACTAATGTTTAGTTTATTTTTCATTTTTCATCAAACCCTAAATCCTTGATACTGATCAAACACTTATTTTCTGATGACATAATATAATAGAAAATGTTTTGTTAATGGTTGTTGATTTTCATTTGAAACCCTAAAACGGAGATTTTGATTGTTTGTGCTTGATTAATGCCCTGGTTTTTTAGAATTTTGCCACTTTTTGGTATTTGATCTAACATTTCTTGTTAGAATGATGCTTTTTAGGGTTATGCTTGATAATGGTGATGTTTTTATGCTGAATTTTCATGGTGATGTTTCTATGAACAACCTTATAATGCATACTTGAATGGTTAGTAATAGAGAATGACATTGTACCACTTGAAGATGTTCGCTGAATTGAATATATAGTGTGTTCTGCTTGGTTTGGGCATGTCTATAAGATGTTCGATGAAATGCCAACAGTTTATTTTCATTCTATTTTGGTACAAAAATACAAATACTTCTTTTTATTGATAATATCATTGATTTTTTGTCTAATTATGTATAGAATTATTACTGTGTGTAATTATTAAATGTTAGAATTGGTACATTCTTTACAAGTTAGAGAAATATAGATATATAATCTTTTTTAAGTTTTCATTTTGTAAAGGTTGATTACAAACAGGGGAAATGTTCATATCATATGTTCCTGGCTTGGTTCCCATGTTTATAAGTGTATATAAGTTTACAAAACTTGAAGTTATTGTGTTACACTTGTCTTGCTAGCCGCTCATTATCTATGCAAGTCATGACCATCAATTGTCTAACTAAACAATCTTTTACTGATTCTCACTATGCTTGATTATGAAAGTATAACTACATAAATTCGGTGCAGAAATGGATCCAACGAAGATACCTCCTTCATTCTTAACATTTATTGGAGAAGAAACTGTGTTTTTGGTATGTTTTTCTTCCTTTCGTGGTAATGTGATATTGTTATTTGACATTATCATCTCACATGTTTGCTATTGCTTTATGCTTTCTATTGCTTTATTAGACCATACCATCTGACTTTGCAACTAATTTGTGGGGAGATAAAGTCCCCTATGGTGAAACAGTACAAATAAGGGATGGTGGCAGTTTAAGGTATGTAAGGATCAGAAAGAGAAATGGAGAACCTATATTTACTGACGGATGGATTATGTTGGTTAGAGAAAATGCTTTGAAATTAAAAGATGGAGTATTGATAACAGCCACTGGGCCATACACATTCAATGTTTCATGGTTCAAAGAATATGTCTGTCAAAACTCTTATTTTACAGCACAACTAAACACTGTACCAAAAATGTCTGTAAGTGACTTTATATTAGTTCAGTACTCGTTTTTAACAACTGTTTCATTTTTTGTAATTCTCTACTAATGATTTTTTGAATTTATTTTATAGCTTATGCCTCATAAATTTTGGAACAACCTTTATGATAAAAACTACAAGGGTGAAATGGCAAGGGTATATGTTGGACAAAGATTTTGGAATGTCAAGTTGGAAGCATGTTCGCATTGTTGTTGTTTCAAAGATGGATGGCTTAAACTGGTTGAGGAGGTGCCTTTGGAGAACGAACCTTACTTGGTTTTTACAATGATTGATTTGAAAACCTTTGAACTTTCTGTTTTTGATCCAGAGACTGGCACTGAAATGGTTTTCAAAAAAGATGACGTGGTAAGTACATCATCTGTTTTATTTTTACGAATTTATTTATTACTCTTGTTATTAAACTTTTACATATTAATACTTATGACTTTTTTTTGTGAAGGGTAAAGGCAAGTGTAAGATAGATACTGATGAGGTTTTGGTAACAAAGAATGAAAATCCTGTACGTCATTTATTTATTCGAATTATCATTTAACTTTTACATATTCATACTTATGGTTTTTATTGTGCAGGTTAAAGGCAAGTCCAAGCTAGATGATGCTCAGGTATTGATAACCAAAAATGAATATCGCTTACGTCATTTCCCGTTTTATATTTCATAGTAATAGATTTATTTACAAGTTATTACTTATTTGTGTTACTTTTGGTTTAATATATATAAATGATTCGAAATATAATGCATTAACCTATATCTTGATATTTCTGTTACGTACATTATTATCTTTATCTTATTGTAGCACACCATTCCAACACTAATAGATAAACACGTGCTATTTCTTTTGCATACATATTTAGGCAGATGTTACATTGTTGTGTGAAACTATGCTGAAAATTGTTGTGTTCGCTGTGAATATAGTGGTTTGTTCATGTAACACCTCGCAAAATCATGTCCAATACAGTGGTGACGCGTGTCATAAACCCTGGTCATGTTAAAAGATAACTTAAAGGGGCTAAAGTTGCTAAACAGTGTAAAGATATATATAGAAGGACCAAAAGCGTCAACATGCCAAACTTGTGCCTCTGAATGACCTCATAAGATGTTCGTATTCGTTATTGAATAAATTGTCGGACATAAAGAGCCGTTTGTGCTTAAAAATCAAAAGTTACAAAATACAGGGATTAAAAGTGCCAACATGTTAATTTCTACCTCTGAGTGACCTTTTAACGACCCCGAAGCTTTGTAATATATTGTTATACCATCATGAATATCAGATAAAGATTTCATAAACTTTCGATACAATCTTGTGATGTAAATTGCAATTTCCAAGAAAAGGGGTTAAAAGTGTAAAAGTAGCAATTCTTCATTCAGGAACCTTATCAACAAATCCAAAACTTACCAATGCATGGCCTTACTCCCAAGAACTTTTCAGACCTGTTTATGTGGGCCCTACTTGCTGGAAATGTCAGTTATTCGAATTATATAAGTACAGGGACTGAACTTGCAAATAACAAAACAACTTTTGAAACCGCACTCCCCGCGTGTCGCGCAGGGTTGTCCTGCATCTGGCGCGTGTCGCGGGCGGGACCAAAATTCAGCTGCTACTGGCAGCTGCCCAGCTCTACAACCCGCAATCTTTTGAGGATTTCTGCAACCTGTTTTGGAATTCAGCTGCATGTTAACGGTTTTGCTAAACCACTTGGACACTTGTGAGCATCATAATCCACCTGGGGACACTTGGATTGATCTTGATTCATCCTCCCTCACTATAAATAGAGCTCTTGTGAAGCTTTCAAACTTGCTCATTCAAAAAATTTCAAACATAACTCTCTAGCTGAGTTCTCTGGAGCATCCTAGCTAATAAGGAAGCTCTCTTAGTTCAAAATTTCATGCTAAGGACCCTTGTAAGTGTTCTTAGCTCCTGTGATTAATTTTTATTAGCTTAATGACCGAAAGTCAAAGATATCGTAAATATACTTTGACTTTGTGATTAATCACTAACGGTCCAGCCATTATTCGAATTGAAAGTGGCTATGTGTTGGTAATTATGTAGGTGTTAAACCCTCAAAAAGGGCACCTCCTAGTTATCACATTTACTTGGTCAATTGTCGGGTCAAAGTACTTAACAGAAAAGTCAAACGAGTCAGTTTTTACAAAATAATTCATAACTAATAATGTAGAAGCTATAAAATACATTTTATCACTAAAATAACTTGGTAAATAATATAAGAACATGTTTAGGCATGTTCAACCCGACAATTCTGAGTTTAGGCTCGGTTCGCAACCGAAAGTCGCAAAAGTAGACTTTTGCTTTAACTTTCAGTTCTGACCCAAATTAGCTTAGTATAGTTATGCCTTAGGATTCCTTTGTGACCATATTATATGTTAGTATAACCCTCTGAGGTCATACTATATGGTCCCTGTGAAATCTGAATCATTTACATGTTTCCGTTAAATGCTTAAAAGTTGACCATTTTGCCCTTATGTTATAAAAACGAGATTTTTGAAAATCTGAGAGGACAAAAAGATTTATTACTGATATATAAGTATGTCCTAAAAATTTGACATCAGATCCTGGTCTAAAATAAAAGTTATACAAGATATCGTAAAACAAAAACTTTTTGTTAATTAAAATGCATTTTTAGCATAAATCATATTTGAACCCAATTTTTGGCACCAAGCTTGTTACCCACTGTTATGATATAATATTTAGGGATTTATGGAATTTTTTTTCAAATTTTGTACTGACCATAACATAGAGTTCTAGCATAAATTCGGTAAATGACGGTAATGCCCTTTTTGTTAATAAAATGAGTTTAACATATGATTTGCATACCAAACCTTTTCCTACTGATATCATATGTTAAATAAAATATTTTAAGCATTAGAAACTGATCAAAACTTCAGAATTTTAAAAACATCTTGAATACCGTCAATTACCGACTTTTACGCTAATTAGGCGCATAGTATAGTTTAAAACCATATTTAACGCCTAAGACTTGTTACCTACTGATTTTAAAAATAAATTTTTATACTTTAACAGTAAGTATATGTCTTGAACTCAGATTCCCAAAATTAACCTTAAAAGCATATGTGAAATGACCAAAATGCCCCTACGGTGCATAGTTTGGCCATAAATGATAAACCTCACACATGTATGATATCTTACTGATGTAACTTGATAAATTAAATATTTTTACTGAATATTTTAGACCAACCTCAGTTTGCTATTAAACCTCTTTTATAAACTTTAAAATGACCAAAATACCCTTACGGGGCTTAAATTGGTTTTAAATTCGTTTTGGCATAATTGTAGATATCCTACTGATATCATGTCATATTTAAAGCATATTAACTTGTGGAACTTGTACATGACTCATCCGGTTACCCGTTAAGCTTACACGCGTTCGGTACGGTTTATGTAACTAGTTTGCATAAATTAGTCGAAACGGGTCAAATCTTATCACTTTTACTTCAAAATCCAGAATGTATTTAGTCTACCCATTTTATACAAGTCTCCATACTTATCGGGTCTAAATTACATTCCAATCCGGTCACCGCTTAATCTTGTGTTTTGTACCGTAAACCTTTCTTTAAAACTAACCGGTCTAAGTTAAAAACTTAAATAATACCCGTTAGGAATCTAATAGGTTATTAAAACCTTCGTTCCAGATTAGGAGCCCAGTAAAAGCTATCTGCACTTGCTGATTAGAATATACGGCTGAGTATAATTTACATTTTTAGCTCAGGTAAATACTTTTAACTTTTTTTCCTTTATATGGGCTCGGGATACGGTAAACTATTACCGCTTGGTCTGGTATTGAATATTTAATCGATTAGTGGTTAAATCATTGAGATAACTCGTTTTAATCTATTTTGTTTGATACAAAGCCTTTGGGGGTTAATATGACCGTGTCTTGGATATCCTCGGCTCATTCATTTGAAATGGCCACGACTTAAGCACAGGGTGTAGGCATACACCTGACAGTTGCGTATGTAAAACGGTATCTCACTCATGAGGAAACTTCTTGTGGGCTTATACTAGTGGTGTGTCTATTAATCTTGTCTCGGCTCTTCTAACCGGGCCCTGAACGCACGACAAACATATAAATCTGTATACAAGATTATTTTATATAATTATCCCAAGTTATAAAAGAATATTTGTGCCTTGTGCATTCAAATCAATTTTCATAAAAGTTTTCAAAAGAGTCAGTTAATTGTATTTACCAGTGTAAACTGACGTATTTTTCAAAAAGATTAAGTGTAGGTACTACGCGAAATGGGCTGGAAGCTCCCGAGTATTAGTTAAAGAGTCTTGTAAGCTCTTAATACTTAAAGTCTGTAGAACAATAATTACTTTATGTTTTAAGATCCGCCTGTGGATCCACTCATAACCGTTTGTACAAAATTTTATTATACTTTGCATTTCGGTTTGTATTATTATTTTCTTCCAAGACTTCCGCTGTGCATTAAACTGTGATTACTTGACTATGATGATATCAACTACGTCACGATACTCCCCACCGGGCCCACCAGTAATACGTGGAAATATCGGGGTGTGACAGGTTGGTATCAGAGCCAACATTGAGGGAATTAAACACTAGCCTTTTGTGTTTAATCTCAATGACACAGTTGTACATTCCTTGACTTCCGAGTCTAGGCAAAGGACTTAGGATTAATCCTAATCTTAATTGGCTTTTATCTTTTGTTGTTTCTTTTGTTTTGACAGGATTGCTGCAAACATGCCACCTAGAGTGAGGGGACGTGGCGGAAGAGGAAAGGCACCAATATTAGCTAGGAACGATCATGAAGCCGGACCATCTCACCGGCGTACGCCATCCGCATCATTCGGATCAAGTCCTCACGAAGACTGGAGGACATACCTCGAGCCTGCAAGACGCTCTGTCTCACTCAGCTCCTCACCGTCTTATCATCATCCCTTTGGGCCGCAGCAGGAGGACGAGCCCAACGACTCTCACCATTCTTATATTCCTTTGCAGCGTTCGAGTTCACACCATTCCTTTCAGAACCCAACGCCCTACTTTCAGAGCCGGTTCAATCCAATGAACCAGATTGAAGAACCAGAGGGTCAAAACCCTTTGGGACCAGGTGACCACTTTCCTGAATACCAGGATATGGAGATGGACGAGGATCCAGATCCTGAAATGCCGCCTTCTGGGATGCCGACGCATCCCATCAAGATTTCCAGCGGATCATCCTTTCATGGTTCGCCTTACAGAGGCCCTGATATTTGGGCCGAAAGATTGGGCTCCTACAAGTGGGAGTTCACTCCACCTCACAACCCACCTCACCAACAGGTTCCCTCAGAGGACCCACACTTTGAGGCGGTCACGCCACCACCAGCGCCAGAGCAGCCACCGCCTTCGGAACCAGCGAGGCGAATAAGAAGTGCACGGATGTCCGTGCGTGGGGGTTTTCATTTTAGCACCCCCTAACACTCTGGCAACTACCCGCCGCTGTATGAAGACCCACAAATGGGTGGGCCTTCAAACACCATTTCTGAAGTCGACTCTGCACCAGTCACACCTGCACCACTACCACCACCAATGGGTTATGAAAACCCAATTCCTTCTTACCCAGGTGCAGCTAGGTATAACCCGTTTGAGCAGCCAGCTTACTCAGGTTATAATTACAATAATGCCCCTGCCGTTGACCTGTACATCGAGGCAGCAAATTACAATGCTCTCTACCTTGGACCCTTTCCAGCTACGTACCCAACTGGGTACCCTACTTATGGGTATCAATACCCACCGCCTCCTCAACCCCAGCAGCAGCAGCCGCCGCAACCTCAAATCCAGCAACCATAGCAGCATGAAATTCTCCAGAGGTTGCATGAGGTGGAACAAAGGGTGGATGAAGAGCGTAGGAGCCGCCATGGTCTTCTAAAGGGTTTGGCAAACCTCATTAAAGGGAAAAAGAAGAGGGATTATTAGAGATCCTTATTTATTATTTTGTAATTTCATTTTCAATTAAGTCCCTGTGTGGACATTTCATTTATGTACTTGGTCCCTGCGTGGACTTGTCTTTCTTTATTTTAGCCCCTACGTGGGCAAGTTAATTATTTAAAAGTCCCGTTTATGGCAACTATTGTACTTCTTAAGACAATTTAAGGAATGGTTCATTTTAAATTCTTATTTGTCAATATGTATATTCATGTACTATATAAAACAAATCAAAATATCATTCCAATTTATGATTGATCTGCCATTAAATAAAATCTTAAAGGAAAAACCTAGCCTATATGTCACTTTAAGACATGGCCATGATGGTAAATCCTTTTTAAGAAAATAAATCATGTTAACATCTGAAAACATGTTAGCACTCCTGGCAAATGTGATTTGATAAAGTCACACTAGTCATCCTTATATTGGATTTTTCCAATTTCTTACCTAATGATTTAAACATCCATTGTTGATGAAGTGCCTACGGGCCATACTGATTGTCCGATAAGACAAATGACAGTTGTAGTCTATGGCTCCCTGTCAAGAAAAAGGTGATGAACTATGTTCGAGCCTTAATGCCTCGATCTTATAAGATCATGGATTATAAATTAAAACTGTCCTCGTGACAAGGCCTTTTGCGCCACTTTAAAATTCCTAAATAGTTTATAACTGGGAATAACTATAATAAAAAGATTAAAATAAATCTGATTATCAAATTAACCAATAAGAACTATATTACCATGGTTAATGAATCATCGAAAATGATGATTCCATAATAAACTTCTGAACAAATTATTGTCAGTTGTTTTATAGCAATCAAGCTTCATGGCTGAATCTCAAGAAGTTAATAGTCATCCAAGGGAAAGAAATGACAACACCCGAATGAATGTAACGGGTGCAGATCTACAAGCAATGATAGACAATGCTGTTACTAGAGCCATTGACAGACAGTTCAAGGAACCAAGTAATACTCATACTAAGACCCAATCTGTACCTCATACTAAAATGCATACATCAAAGAAAGACAATTCACAGCACTCGTTAAACCAGAAAAGTCAGCCATCCAAGCAAATTGTGCTTAATCAGGAGTCACGTGTCAAGACTTGCTCTTACAAATACTTCGTCTCTTGTAAACCAAGGGACTTTACAGGAGAAAAAGGAGCCATTGACTGTATAACATGGCTTAATGAAATGGATACCGTAGTAGATATCAGTGGTTGTGTAGAACATGATATTGTGAAGTTTGTTTCACAATCATTTAAAGGGGAAGCCTTGGCTTGGTGGAGGTCGTTAATCCAAGCCACAGGGAAGATTCCACTGTATAACTTGTCATGGGAACAAATTGTTGCATTGATCAAGGAAAACTTCTGTTCTTAGCATAAGGTAGAGAAAATTGAAACTGACTTCTTGACTCTGCTCATGAAGAATTTGGATTGTCAGGCATATGTGACAAGTTTCAACACCATGTCTCGATTGGTTCCCTATTTGGTCACACCGGAACCAAAGCGCATAGCGCGCTTTATTGGAGGCGTGGCCCCAGAAATTAAGGGTAATGTTAAATCTTCCAGACCTACCACTTATAGGTTTGTGGTAGACTTGTCCTTATCCCTCACACTCGATGCAGTTAGAAATAGGTCTGTTAAGACTTCTGAAGAGGGAAAGAAGAAACGGGAAGATGAGAGCTCATGTCGCTCTGACAAGAAAAGAAAGGGAAACTCTGAGCATAGGAAGAGTTACGGGTTTAAGAAGGACTCTCAGCGGACAGGTGAGAAACCTAAGTGTAAAACCCACGAGAAACACCATTTTGGGAAATGCAGATTCGAATCGAAATCGAAATCGCAATCGCAATCACAGCCTAAAGTTTGTGGGATATGCAAGTCAAAGGAGCATAGAACCTTTGATAGCAAGAAAATGAAGGACGCAACCTGTTATGGTTGCAATGAGAAGGGGCATATCAAGACCATCTGCCCAGGAGGCAGTACAGAATGATAATGTGATAACAGGTACTTTCCTTATCAATGATGTTTATGCTAGAGTTTTGTTTGATTCCGGCGTAGATAAGTCGTTCGTAGACAATAAATTTTGTAAACTGTTAAATCTGCCAGTTAGAACCCTAAGCATAAAATATGAAGTAGAATTGGCTGATGGTACCATAGAGACTGCTTCAACAATCTTAGATGGATGCTTCATATCCATTAGGAATCACTCTTTTCCACTTTCCTTACTTCCGTTGAAATTGGCAGGTTTCGATATAGTGATAGGCATGGATTGGTTATCTTTTAACCAAGCCCAGATTGTATGTGATAAGAAGCAAGTAGTTATCAATACTCCTTATGGTGAGCCACTTACTATTCAAGGAGATACGCAGTATGGATTGCCTAAGCAAGTGTCTATGCTTAAGGCATCTAAGTGTTTGAAGAAATGTTGTGTCATTTACATGGCACATGTGACAGTGGATGAGCCAAAGCCCAAGATTGAAGATATTCCTCTTATTTCTGAATATTCAGATGTTTTTCCTAAAGAATTACCTGGGTTACCTCCCGATAGGAAAGTGGAATTCATAATCGATATTATTCCAGGAGCAGCACCAGTTGCCCGAGCTCCTTACCATTTGGCACCGACTGAAATGAAAGAATTAAGGACCCAGTTGGATGAATTATTGGAGAAGGGTTTTATTCGACCTAGCTCGTCCCTTTGGGGAGCGCCTATCCTATTTGTGAAGAAGAAGGATGGATCAATGCGTCTATGCATTGATTATCGTGAGCTGAACAAAGTTACCATTAAGAACAGATATCCTTTACCCAGGATCGATGACCTGTTCGATCAACTGCAAGGGGCAAGTTATTTTTCAAAGATTGATCTAAGGTCAGGTTATCATCAGTTGAAGGTCAGAACCGAAGATGTACACAAGACCACATTTAGAACACGATATGGCCACTACGAGTTCTTAGTGATGCCTTTCGGGCTCACTAATGCACCAGCAGCATTCATGGATCTCATGAATCGCGTTTGCAAGCCGTATCTAGACAAGCTTGTCATTGTCTTTATTAATGACATACTTATTTATTCAAAGAGTCAAGCCGATCATGAAAAACATTTATGATGCATTGTTAAACTTCTGCAGCATGAGAAGCTCTACACAAAGTTCTCTAAATGTGAATTCTGGCTTCGAGAAGTCCAATTTCTTGGACACGTGGTAAGTGAGCGTGGTATCCAGGTAGATCCCGCTAAGATTGAAGCAATTACGAATTGGCAAGCACCTAATACGCCCACTGAGATCCGCAGCTTCTTAGGTTTGGCAGGTTACTACAGGCGCTTCATTGAAAACTTTTCAAGAATTGCAGCACCTCTAACTTTGTTGACTCGCAAGAATGTCAAGTTTGACTGGGTTCCCAAACAGCGAGAATCCTTTGAGATTCTGAAGCAGAAATTAAGCAATGCTCCGGTGTTGACATTGCCAGAAGGGATTGAAGAATTTGTTGTTTATTTCGACGCATCGCACACAGGTATGGGTTGTGTGCTTATGCAGAAAGGCGAGGTTATTGCATATGCTTCACGTCAATTGAAAGTGCACGAAAAGAACTACACCACCCATGATTTGGAATTGGGTGCCGTTGTGTTCACACTCAAACTTTGGAGGTATTACCTATATGGGATCAAGTGTGTGATTTATTCAGACCATAAGAGCCTTCAACATCTATTTAACCAAAAAGATCTCAATATAAGGCAGCGTCGTTGGATGGAGACATTGAACGATTATGATTGTGAAATTCGCTACCATCCGGGCAAAGCGAATGTTGTTGCTGACGCACTAAGCAGAAAGGAAAGGATCAAACCTATAAGGATCAACGCTAAAACCATCGAATTAAGAAAAAACTTGAATGAAAGGTTGTTAGCTGCTCAGAAGGAAACTATATTGGAAACTAACTTTCCGAATGAGAAGTTAGGCGTAACTGTTGATCAATTGTCTTGTGGCAAAGATGGAATCCTTAGATTAAATGGTAGAATCTGGGTTCTAATCCATGGAGGACTTAGAGATGTGATCCTCTAAGAAGCTCATAGTTCAAAATATTCAGTTCATCTAGGCAGTGACAAGATGTACCAGGATCTGAAGGCAAATTACTGGTGGATAGGTTTGAAGAAATCTATAGCCACATATGTGGCTAAATGTCTGACGTGTGCACAAGTTAAAGCTGAGCATCAGAAGCCGTCAGGTTTACTGCAACAGCCTGAACTTCCCACTTGGAAATGTGAAATGGTAACTATGGATTTTATCACCAAGTTACCAAGGACGAAACATGGGAACGATACAATATGGGTTATAGTAGACAGGCTGACCAAGTCAGATCACTTTTTGCCCATTAAAGAAACGCATAGCTCCGATAATCTGGCACAGCTGTATGTGGATGAGATTGTATCTCTCCACGGAGTGCCAGTATCAATTATCTCCGATAGGGATACTTGATACACGTCGCATTTTTGGAAAAGCTTTCAACAATCTCTAGGCACTCGTTTAAATTTCAGCACTGCTTATCATCCTCAGATGGATGGGCAAAGCGAGCGTACAATTCAAACACTTGAGGATATGCTCAGGGCTTGTGTTATTGACCTTGGTGGAAGTTGGGATGACCATCTTCCTTTGATTGAATTTTCATACAACAATAGTTATCATTCGAGCATCCAAGCAGCGCCTTTCGAGGCCTTGTATGGAAGAAAGTGTAGAACGCCAGTTTGTTGGGTGGAAGTTGGGGAAACCCAACTATCAGGACCTGATATAGTCCTCGAGATGACGGCTAAGATTGTTCAGATCCGAGACCGTCTGAAAGCTGCCAGGGATAGGCAGAAAAGCTATGCAGATAAGAGGCGCAAACCTCTGAAATTTGAAGTTGGTGATAAAGTACTACTCAAGGTGTCACCCTGGAAAGGGGTGATGCGTTTCGGCAAAAAGGGAAAGCTAAGCCCAAGGTACATAGGACCATTCGAGATCATCGAATGTGTCGGAAGTGTGGCTATAAACTGGATCTAGCCGAAGAACTTAGAGGAATACATAATGTGTTCCACATCTGCAATTTAAAGAAATGTCTAGCCGATGAATCGCTAGCAATGTCACATAAGGACGTGCAGATTGACGAAAGTTTGAAATTCGTTGAAAAACCTTTGTCGATTGAGGATCGACAGGTCAAGAAGCTTCGAATAAAGAACGTACCGATTGTAAAGGTAAAATGGGATGCCCGCAGAGGCCCAGAATATACGTGGGAAGTTGAATACACGATGAAACAGAAATACCCTCAATTATTTCAGTAAATCTCGAGGTCGAGATTTCTTTTAAGGGGGTGAGGATGTAATACCTCGCAAAATCATGTCCAATACAGTGGTGGCGCGTGTCATAAACCCTGGTCATGTTAAAAGATAACTTAAAGGGGCTAAAGTTGCCAAACAGTGTAAAGATATATATAGAAGGACCAAAAGCATCAACATGCCAAACTTGTGCCTCTGAATGACCTCATAAGATGTTCGTATTCGTTATTGAATAAATTGTCGGACACAAAGAGCCGTTTGTGCTTAAAAATCAAAAGTTACAAAATACAGGGATTAAAAGTGTCAACATGTTAATTTCTACCTCTGAGTGACCTTTTAACGACCCCGAAGCTTTGTAATATATTTTTATACCATCATGAATATCAGATAAAGGTTTCATAAACTTTCGATACAATCTTGTGATGTAAATTGCAATTTCCAAGAAAAGGGGTTAAAAGTGTAATAGTAGCAATTCTTCATTCAGGAACCTTATCAACAAATCCAAAAGTTACCAATGCATGGCCTTGCTCCCAAGAACTTTTCAGACCTATTTATGTGGGCCCTACTTGCTGGAAATGTCAGTTATTCGAATTATATAAGTACAGGGACTGAACTTGCAAATAACAAAACAACTTTTGAAACAGCACTCCCCCGCGTGTCGCGCAGGGTTGTCCTGCGTCTGGCGCGTGTCGCGGGTGGGACCAAAATTCAGCTGCTACTTGCAGCTGCCCAGCTCTGCGACCTGCAATCTTTTGAGGATTTCTGCAACCTGTTTTGGAATTCAGCAGCATGTTAACGGTTTTGCTAAACCACTTGGACACTTATGAGCATCATAATCCACCTGGGGACACTTGGATTAATCTTGATTCTCACTATAAATAGAGCTCTTGTGAAGCTTTCAAACTTGCTCATTCAAAAAATTTCAAACATAACTCTCTAGCTGAGTTCTCTGGATCATCCTAGCTAATAAGGAAGCTCTCTTAGTTCAAAATTTCGTGCTAAGGACCCTTGTAAGTGTTCTTAGCTCCTGTGATTAAGTTTTTATTAGCTTAATGACCGAAAGTCAAAGATATCGTAAAAATACTTTGACTTTGTGATTAATCACTAACGGTCCAGCCATTATTCGAATTGAAAGTGGCTATGTGTTGGTAATTATGTAGGTGTGAAAACCTCAAAAAGGGCACCTCCTAATTATCACATTTACTTGGTCAATTGTCGGGTCAAAGTACTTAATAGAAAAGTCAAACGAGTCAGGTTTTATAAAATAATTCATAACTAATAATGTAGAAGCTATAAAATACATTTTAGCACTAAAATAACTTGGTAAATAATATAAGAACATGTTTAGGCATGTTCAACCCGACAATTCTGAGTTTAGGCTCGGTTCGCAACCGAAAGTCGCAAAAGTAGACTTTTGCTTTGACTTTCAGTTCTGACCCAAATTAGCTTAGTATAGTTATGCCTTAGGATTCCTTTGTGACCATATTATATGTTAGTATAACCCTCTGAGGTCATACTACATGGTCCCTTAGAAATCTGAATCATTTACATGTTTCCGTTAAATGCTTAAAAGTTGACCATTTTGCCCTTATGTTATAAAAACGAGATTTTTGAAAATGTGAGAGGACAAAAAGCTTTATTACTGATATATAAGTATGTCCTAAAAATTTGACATCAGTTCCTGGTCTAAAATAAAAGTTATACAAGATATCGTAAAACAAAAACTTTTTGTTAATTAAAATGCATTTTTAGCATAAATCATATTTAAACCAATTTTTGGCACCAAGCTTGTTACCCACTGTTATGATATAATATTTAGGGATTTTGGAAATTTTTTTCAAATTGTGTACTGACCATAACATAGAGTTCTAGCATAAATTCGGTAAATGACGGTAATGCCATTTTTGTTAATAAAATGAGTTTAACATATGATTTCATACCAAACCTTTTCCTACTGATATCATATGTTAAATAAAATATTTTAAGCATTAGAAACTGATCAAAACTTCAGAATTTTAAAAACATCTTGAATACCGTCAATTACCGACTTTTACGCTAATTAGGCGCATAGTATGGTTTAAAATCATATTTAACGCCTAAGACTTGTTACCTACTGATTTTAAAAATAAATTTTTATACTTTAACAGTAAGTATATGTCTTGAACTCAGATTTCCAAAATTAACCTTAAAAGCATATGTGAAATAACCAAAATGCCCCTACGGTGCATAGTTTGGCCATAAATGATAAACCTCACACATGTATGATATCTTACTGATGTAACTTGATAAAATAAATATTTTAGACCAGAACCTCAGTTTGCTATTAAACCTCTTTTATAAACTTTAAAATGACCAAAATACCCTTACGGGGCTTAAATTGGTTTTAAATTCGTTTTGGGCATAATTGTAGATATCCTACTGATATCATGTCATATTTAAAGCATATTAACTTGTGGAACTTGTACATGACTCATCCGGTTACCCGTTAAGCTTATACGCGTTCGGTACGGTTTATGTAACTAGTTTGCATAAATTAGTCGAAACGGGTCAAATCTTATCACTTTTACTTCAAAATCCAGAATGTATTTAGTCTACCCATTTTATACAAGTCTCCATACTTGTCGAGTCTAAATTACATTCCAATCCGGTCACCGCTTAATCTTGTGTTTTGTACCGTAAACCTTTCTTTAAAACTAAACGGTCTAAGTTAAAAACTTAAATAAGACCCGTTAGGAATCTAATAGGTTATTAAAACCTTCGTTCCAGATTAGGAGCCCAGTAAAAGTTATCTGCACTTGCTGATTAGAATATACCGCTGAGTATAATTTACATTTTTAGCTCAGGTAAATACTTTTAACTTATTTTCCCTTATACGGGCTTGGGATACGGTAAACTATTACCGCTTGGTCGGGTATTGAATATTTAATCAATTAGTGGTTAAATCATTGAGATAACTCATTTTAATCTGTTTTGTTTGATACAAAGCCTTTGGGGGTTAATAAGACCGTGTCCTGGATATCCTCGGCTCATTCATTTGAAATGGCCACGACTTAAGCACGGGTTGTAGGCATACACCTGACAGTTGCGTATGTAAAACGGTATCTCACTTGTGAGGAAACTTCTTGTGGGCTTATACTAGTGGTGTGTCTATTAATCTTGTCTCGGCTCTTCTAACCGGGCCCTGAACGTACGACAAACATATAAATCTGTATACAAGATTATTTTATATAATTATCCCTAGTTATAAAAGAATATTTATGCCTTGTGCATTCAAATCAATTTTCATAAAAGTTTTCAAAAGAGTCAGTTAATTGTATTTACCAGTGTAAATTGACGTATTTTTCAAAAAGATTAAGTGCAGGTACTACGTGAAATGGGCTGGAAGCTCCTCAGTATTAGTTAAAGAGTCTTGCAAGCTCTTAATACTTAAAGTCTGTAGAACAATAATTATTTTATGTTTTAAGATCCGCCTGTGTATCCACTCATAACCGTTTGTATAATATTTATTATACTTTGCATTTCGGTTTGTATTATTATTTTCTTCCAAGACTTTTGATATGCATTAAACTGTGATTATTTGACTATGATGATATCAACTACGTCACGATACTCCCCACCGGGCCCACCGGTTTTACGTGGAAATATCGGGGTGTGACAGTTCATTTCGTTTGGTGATAATACATGCTTTATTTGTTTCGTCATAATATAGTCGTTTGTTCGTTTGGTTTGGTGATAATATAGGTGTTATTTGCTTCATGATAATATAGTCGGTTGTTCGTTTGGTTTGGTGATAACTTAGGAGTTATTTGTTTCGTGATAATATAGGTGATAATATTGTTTTTAGTGATAATATAGTTTAGTGTTCGTTTCGTGATAATATATGCAAGTGCTCGTTTTGTTTGGTTTGGTGATAATTTCTGTTGAATATATATCTATAATATGTTCTAATTAATTTAATTATATTCAGACGAAGCGCACTCTTCGTAGTAGAACTATTGTGGCTGCTGAAAAACAATGCTATGATACGCCTACTAAAGTTCAAAAAGTTAAGCGAGAACCATCAATTGCTTCACCTGTTTTGAACTTCATAAGAGTTGCTGAACACAGAATTGTAAGATTTTATAGATTTTTTATTGTTTGGTTGTTCAACTTTTTATCAAGAGGCTATATTTACTATGGCTGCAATATGTTGTGCTTTTCAGTGACTACAAACGGACGTGTCATCTATGTTGGATCTGTCTCCTTGTAATCTCAAAGAAGTCACCGTTCAAAACATGAGAGGTGAAGTAAAGAAGATCATGACCACATCTGAAAAACATGGCAAAGGGTTCCGTTATGGCTTGGTTGGATGGTCGGCTTACTTGAAGGCTTGGAAGATCAACTTCGGTGCGAAACTGTCTTTTGAGTTCCACAAGTCTAGTAAGCTCTTGAGATTGTCAAAGGTTGTAGAGAAGGTTAAAAACAAAAAGTTGCGTGCATGAACTGTGGGAAATGGTCCTTGTGGTTGTTATTATAAACACTATGTGGTAATTTTTTTGGTTGGGCTTTAGAGTCCTAGGTGGTGTAGAAAAACTTGTGGCTAAGTTAGACACGTTTTGGTTATTACTTATGTAAATCTAGGTTAACATGTGAATGTGTGGTTAGTTGGTCTTTTTGGGTAGAATAGCTTAACTAATTTTGATCTTATGTGTTATGCTTAATAGTAATAGACATCGCATAATTTATTAAACTTTAGTCTTGTCATGGTGTTGTCTATAATAGATGACGAATTTTGGTACAACTTCATTTTTGTCGAATTATTATAGATATGTTTAGCTTGTAATCGTTTATGTGTTATACTATGAAACACTAATCGATTGTAGTAACATGTGTTATGCTATGAAACAATATAATATATAAAAACTATGCTTTTGATAACAAAACAAAATACATATAGAAATACAAATACAAATTACAAGTAATTAAAAACTTCTTTATATACAAAAAACCCTTTTTGACTCAAAGGGTTATGGGTTGTTTTATAAAAATTTATATTTACAAAAGAATTTTATATATTTGATTTCTTATAATTGGATAACCTCTTCATACTACCATTTTATTGGTTTTTGATTTTTTTAAGAAAAACACCACTTTAAGGTCCTTTCTACCACGTGTTTTTCTTACCGTGCCGCCTAGCTAACGTGACTGCTACGTGACGCTTAATGTCTCCTATTTATACTGTAACACCCAGTGTCCCTAAACTTTAGGCCTTTGTCAGGAATAGTCCCTAGAGTTTCACTATTGACACTTTGGGTCCCTAAACTATGTTATATATTTTAAAAAAAGTCTAAATCTATGTTGGAATGTCTAAATCTATGTTGGAATGTCTAAATCTATATTGGAATGTCTAAATCTATTTGGTGCTTGACTCTTGAGACTCGTAAAACTTGATTCTTGGTTGAATGAGAGACTAGAGCCTTGTCACCGGCGGAATCTATTATTCTTGGAAACTCTTGTGTTTATGATGTAATCTAGTTATGTGATACAATTACCCAAAAATGCGCAACGCAACGCTTAATCTAACTCGCGCAATCGAATCAAAGACGGGAACACAGAAAAGATAGGGTCGACCGAATGGCAATCCGATCGGATGACCATCCGATCGGATGTGTGGTACCCGAGGAAAATCCACAGTCATCCGGACCTAACACCTTGCTGTTTGGGTTACTTTTCAAATTTCGGGACGAAATTTCTTTCAAGTTGGGGATGATGTGACAACTCGGGATTTCAAGGTCTCTCAATTACACATTACTGATTTACGGTCCTGTTTCTATAATTGGTTTTGTGTTCAAACTTATGCATGAATATTTGAAGTATCCTTACGTATGATCCTTGTGTATGGTTATGCATTAATTAACTCACAACTTATTACTAGTTTATATTTATCATACTAAGATTAAACTCTCAAACTCGACAAACATTGATCAACACTCGACGAATAATAATCATCACTCGACGAAACTTGTTGAAAAAAAATGGACTTTTGTCGGCATTTACTCGATGAAACATGTTGACAAAAAAAAATAGATCTTTCATCAGCCTATGGCCTTTCGCCGGCCTATGTTCTCTAGAAGCCCAAACCAAACCGAGCCCATCTTCCTAATTATTGTTTACGTAGAGTTGGACAAGAATACTTGCATATTTGCAAACCCTAGGTTTCCTCTAATCTAACGACGGCAGGAAACCACTCATCGAAGCCTATTATCGCCGAAGTACCACTTATTGTATCTTTGTATTCAATCGGTACGTTAACTAACTGTTTGTGACTATTCTTGATTGATTATTCGTGAAATGTTCATGATTGTCGATGTGTTATTGGTCTGATGCATGCCCCTCGTTATTATTGAATTAGTCAATGATCAAAAACAAGAACTGACCTACTTTGTATTTGTTCGAACCCATTAATTGTGTTTGGTCCAATCAAAGTTGTCCACTGAATTCACAAAATTTAAATAACAAATTTTGATATACTAGTAGTTTTAGTGGTCCAATGAATGTGAATGTAAGTGGTCTAGCAAGAGTGATAGCTTTGAATAAAAATGGCAGCCATGTGCTTGTAGTATTGTTTTAATCAAACCATGTGATGTAATTTTTAGGATTATCAGTTATGTCATATCAATATTTCGATTACTTTGAAATGATTATTTTGAAATTGGATGGGTTATGATATGTCATGCATGAAACTTATAATTGATAGCCTACCTTAACTCATGAACTAGAAGGTATTAAATTGAAACAAGTTATTGAAACAAGTTGTGTGGTTGATTATTTTCCTGATTGCCGATTAAGCTATGTTGAATATTTAGAGGCATCTTGTTATGTGATTGGATTGCTAGTTATAAGAAAATAGATTATTGTTTATGATTGATGGGTTATCGTATCAAGTTTAGACCGATCCCGGGCAGAACATGAATCGGATCCTTCATACAATTTAATCAGAGAGTCGGATGTAGGGATCGATCTCAATGGTAATGGGTTGGGGCCGGTTACATGTGCATTATTAGAGATTAGAACTATAATAGATATTCACGGATACGTATGCAGAGGCGAAGGATAGTGGGTGCTCGGGGGTGCACCCGCCCACCCTAATATTTCGGTTAGAAGTGTACAAGTTCCGATTTTTCGTCTGAAAATTTTAAAATTATATAGGATCTCTCCCCCGATTATTTTTCCTAAATTGTATATCCTAAATATTTATAAACTTTGTATATAAATGATGGGTAGTTTGATAAATATACACTTTGTTTTATTTGGAACTATTATTATTTGACCCGATTTGAATCGAATAGCCAACCCGACCTGACCCGAAACATAACGATAGAAATTTTTTTTTTGGGTCTCATCACTTTACGCCCCCTCGAAACTTTTGGTCAAGCTCCGCCATTGTACGTATGTGTGTTAATTGATTTGTTGATTATACCATTACATGAACATTGTTTGAGATTGTATAATCATAGGGTGTATAATGGATCAGTGATTCGGGTAAACAAGGAGGTAAATCAGGATTTAAAAGGAAACATGTAATGCAATAATAGACGGACTTCTGTTTGAACTATTGGGCTTAACAAGTAATTCAGTTTCATATATATGGGCTGTAGTTGTAAGTGGGCCGGGGTAAACAAAACCAGATCATGATGCTGGTCGATTGGGCCAGGATGTTAGTGGGGGCCGTTGGGCTGCTTTCCGCCCTGTTTAAGTCATTGGGCCGCCCACTTATGGGTGATGGTTACACGGGCCGCACCCTCGGCTGTAGTTAGATGAATCACACGAGGGACCGAGTATTAAGAAGTTATGTGACCTTGTAAACTTATGTGGGAAACATCTAAATATGTGTAACGTGTTAGGGTCGTGATTCACAGATTGCTTGTTTAAGACAAATTGGCACAAATGAGCATACATGTATTAGTGACATGGGCCGGATATGAAAGAGTAAAACGAGCTGGACTAAAGTTAAGTTGGGCCGCATACTTGATTGGGCCTTGTGTTATATTGTATTGTATATTGTTGATGAATTGTGAGACAACGTGCTTAACTGTTATGACTAATGTATGGGTGATGATTTCTGTTACTTGCGTCTTTGTGCCCTACTTGTTAGATAAGCGTGGAATAGTACGTGCTATGCTTGTATGCAAACTAATTGTCATGTGTAACCATCATAGGGCTTGGTTGACCATTATTGGTAAACGAGTAACTAATCTTACCGAGCAAAACCAAGGTGAGTTCACTACTTTTGAGCATGCGTCCCGGTGGTTGGGACAGTCAGTGGGTATCCCAGGGAGGGATAAGTCTTTTGGGTAAAAACTAGTATATATTGGATAATATTCTCATCCTATCATTCTTAAGTCCCATCTTTTGTTACCGGGGAGGTAACGGGGTATTAGTTGGTAGCGCTACTTAGGTTTGGCACCCTCACACCATACCGGGGAGGACGGTTGTGAACTAATGACCCAGTTGGGCCTAGTGCTTTGATAGGAGCACTAGGGAAAGGGCAAAACATACATCAGGAGCCGTCTTGTTCAGTATCGAGATATTATCAATATTACTTTTACATTGGTTAATAAACTGGAACAAACACTTTGAAATAAACGTTTTCATAAACTGTGAACTCGCCAGCTTTGTCTGATACACTTGTTGCATGCTCGCAGGTCGTTAGGTATCTTGGATTTGAAAACTTGCTGTCTGGAGGAGCAGGAGTGGTCATGGGTCGACTGAAGGGACTCAAGTGATTATTTGTTTACTATTATACATTGGTTTTTTTTTTTGAACAACTTAGTTATGGTTTATTATTTGCTTCCGCTGAACATATTGATTTCGTATAAACTTGTGATGGGATTTTATTAATAATTTGAGAACTTTATTTTGAAACTTGTGGGTTCAATGTAATTAGTGGCTCATTGTCAGTACGTCACACGCCTATCAGGGACACTCCCTAGGTGGTATTTTGGGGGTGTGACAGGATGGCCACTCGACCGGACCACCATCCGATCCGTGCCACATCGTCTTGACTCTCCTCTCTGACACTATAAATAGGCCTGTCACATCACTCTATTCCCTGATGTGACAGCCCTGCTCGAACCAGACGCACGCACTCCTACTTTTCTTCATTTCTCGATGCTTTCAGTATGTTTCACATTAGATTTTTGTACAACTCTGCTCTACACAAAATTCTCTACATGATTCTTCTTTGAAATATCACTTTTCACCATGAGATCTCTAAGATTTGAGCTCTTGAAGGTGATGTCATCATGGTAGTTTGTAGAAACTATGGTATGATGTCCTTGCTGCCAAGATCTAGCTCGGATCTAAGGAATTTCATGTGTTTTTATACCAAATCTTTGTTAAATCTATATTTTTCAACTACAACTTATGTTTTTTCATCTTTTCTAAACATTTCACTTAGAAATGGCAGAATCCAGGTCTGAGCAGGCTAAAGACTTAACGATTAGTCTTGAGTCAGCAAGGACAACGGATTGTTTCCAGAAAAGATGGCCGGAGCACAGATTCCGACAAGGACACCGCCACGAACAGGCGACTGACTGGAATGGGGTGATTCCCATCTGATCAGGCCGGCTGAACGTTAAGTGTTTACCATTGTCGCAAGACGTACCAAGTCGTTGCCGTGAACCTGAACGCTTTGAAACTTTACAAGTTTGGAAACGAGACGAGGACCACCCGATCGAGTGGTAACCCGATCGAATAGTCATTCGATCGGATAGCCACCTGATCAGATGACACTTGCCACTTGAACTTAAAACTGTTTTGAATCTGAAACTTTGAACTTTGAAACTTAATCTCAGCACTGGGAGCGAGTAACCAGTCGAACGAATGGCCATCCGAACGGATGACCATCCGATCGAATGGCGACCCGTCCTGTAGCACATATGTCATTCGACCGGATGACCATCCGAACGGATGGCCATCCGATCGGGTGACTGATCCTACGCTTCGCACAATCCCGTTAATCTGTCCGACACTTATCTATTGTACTCTAATCAGGCTAATCCCAAACGAGCTCCCTTTGATCCAATAACAGTGGTACTATTGAGCAATCACTGTGAGTATACTCGATCCCCTTTTTCTTTAAAACTTTGGGGTGTAACATGTATTCTATACAAACTACGAAACTTGTGTTTTTGCAAGCTAAACTCTATCCTATGTGTATGTGGAAACTTGTGCATTTTAGTATTCTATTTTGTGCTATGTGACGTTTAATCCAGGGTGTGTAGTTCCGCCTTAACAATAGTAGCGCTATAGGAGGTGCACCTCTTCCATTATTTTCGGGGGGTATTGTTAGGAGGATTCTAGTTTACCTTGAGTCTTGGGTAAACACTAAAGCATCAGGATACTTGGGCTATCACTGCGTGGACTGTGACACTAGCACGGCTGAAACTATTTTATTACTTACATTGTGGATATGAGTTGTTTTAATCTATTATTCTATGTACTCAAACTTGTATACTCGCCAATCCTTTTGTATTGATATTTTAATACATGTTGCAGGCTGATAGGTTGCTACGGAATTCATGGAAATCAAGCTAGGAGATGCCTAGAAACGTCGCCTAGTTAATTTAGTCTTTTGAACAATTTGAACAATGTTTGTTATGATTTGATACTGGTTATTGTGGTTATGGTTATTTTGGGACGGTTACTATGAAATCAATTTAATGTTTATCGAAACATTTAGTGTTGTGGAAATCTCATGAGCAATCTCAACGCTTAGTGCTCGCACCCAGATGTTTCCGCCATCGGTTGGGGTGTGACAGATTGGTATCAGAGCCATAACTATAGGGAATTAGGATGAGTAGGAATACTTGCCCTAGTCTATAGTTCTAGGAATCTTGACTCTTATTTGTTGTTTAAGACTTATGCATTCTACCGTATCTGCTTCCTAGCAGCACATTTCCTGTTAAACTTACAAGCCTTTCCTAAGGTTGACACAATATACACTTGGATACTTGAAAACACTGGTATGCAGTGTTTTTATTTTGCACGAGATTTGCCCTCAAGTCAGGAGTGACGTCCGAACCTTGATGAGAAATTTCCTTATTTTACTCTCGTAGGTCTTGTCTGCGGATGAGTACCAACGTTATTAGGGTACGATGTTGTCAAGATAGAGGTGAAACTCAGACATTGATAAGTAGTCCCACTCTTGATTTTTATGTCTCGACAAAGTCTCGGAATTCCCAATCAATTAGGAACGTGAGTTGACTAAAAGGCCGAATATCGTAGGCCTAACATCGATGACGTATTGGTCTGAGTAAGTCAAAGACACGCTGCCTCAATTCGAAAGGGGTCCGAATCACTTTGGTTAGTCACCGTTCTTCTACCCGGAACACTCTATGTTTTATGAGCCTATTTTCTATGTTATCTCGATTTTTATGTGTGATTTAAACTTGATTCTTCGGTTATCTTGATTCCTCATTTATTTTGAGGCTTTTGCACGAAACGCACGTATGTCCGCAATCTAAAACGTTAATTCTAATCTCAGGGTCGAACTAAATTTACGAAGTTTTATTCTATCATGTTAGTCTATGTGGGAATCTAAATCGACTATGATACTATGTGAATCTATCCGACGAGTCTATGTGTATCTTGTGGTTGTAAGACACTAAACGTAACATGACATAAAATACGAGACAGAAGTGACGTGTCTGAAGCATGGTGGATTCGCCGCTGGTACTTCCTATATATAAGTGTTTCAGAGATGTTACCAACTTTCGTACTGAGTGCCATGCGAAACTAGTGTTCTGCAGACCGGTGATGAGAAGATGCAGTCTCAACTATGGGAAACTACCTATGCAATCTATGAGGAATCTATGTGTGGAATCTACGTGTACCCTATGCTCATTCTAGTGTAATCTATGTGTAATCTATGAATATGTGGTTTTGAGGGATAAAATAACGAAACGTAGCCTAGCGCCGAAGACGAGGCAGAGGTGGCATGTCCGAAACATGGTGGATACGTTGCTGGTACTTCCTATATATAAGTGTTTCTGGCGTGTTGCCAAACCTTCGTACCACGCGCTAAGCGAAAGTCGTAGTTTTGTGGACTCGGGTTGAGGTTGTTGAATCTATTGGGTAAATCTATGTTGTCAAATCTATTTGGTTAATCTATGAATGTCAAATCTATCTGGTTAAACCATGTGGTTGAATCTATTTGATTAATCTATGATGTGAAGTGATGGAATCTAATGTTGTGGTTAACGAAGCATGACACCGAAGACGAGACGGGCGTGGCATGATTAAAGCATGGTGGATACGCCGCTGGTACTTCCTATATATAAGTGCTTCCGTCATGTTGCCGAACTTTCGTAGCACGTGCCATGCGGGATTTCGTTGATTGAGGATTGTCTATGGTAATCTATTGGAATCTATGGTAATCTATTGGAAACTATGGAATCTCTCGGAATCTACTGGAGTCTATGGTAACCTATTGGAAACTATGGTAATCAATGTGAGTCTATTGGAATCTATGGTAATCTATGTTAATCTGTTGAAACCTATGATATTCTATGTGAATCTATGGTAATGATAATGAGTGTGTGATGGCGACACGTAACATGACACCGAGTACGAGGCGGAAATAATGTGCCTGAAGCGTGGTGGATACGCCGCTGGTACTTCCTATATATAAGCGTTTCTGACATGTTGTCAAACTTCGTGCCATGCGAAGGTCGTGGGTTGCGATGTTGAGTCTCTTGGAAATCTATATGAAACCAGTTGAATCTTGAGTCTAAATCTATCGTGAGTGAATCTATGTTGTGAGACTTGTGAATCTAAAACTTACACGATTCTTTTCTCTAGATGTCTTCGCGTAAGATGTCTGATACTCTCAAAAGATCCAGGGAAAAGTCTCAAAAAAGATGATGTCCTTCATGGCTGACCAGATTGCACGAGTCATGCCAAAAATCTTCTCTGAGATCCAAGGATCAAGCACTCCTCCCTCCTCTGTTGATTCCAAGATAGAGAAAGAAAAGCCTACTAAGTTCAACTACAAACATTTCATCTCCTGTAATCCTAAGCCTTTCACGGGCAGTGATGGGGTGACTGCTATGCTCGAGTGGTTCGACAGCATCGACGTTACCTTCATCAACAGCGAGTGCCCTGATAATCTGAAGACTAGGAGTGCGACTGGAATGTTTCAAGGCAGAGCGTTGGATTGGTGGACGAATAAGAGAAACATCCGTTCGAATGAAGAGGCCTATGCTCTTCCATGGGCCGAGGTGCGAGAACTAATGATGCTTGATTTCTGTCCTCCCCATGAGCAATTGAAGCTTGAAGAAGAGTTCTGGCACTTGAAGCAGATTGGTGACGATAAGCTGGCTTATACTACTTGATTCAAGCAGCTCAGTTTGATCATTCCTCACTTGGTTTCTACTCCAAAACGAATGATAACCAAGTACATCAACGGCCTACCTCTTGCTATGCGCGATTCTATCGAAGCAGCTCAACTGGGAACAATTGAGGAAGTCTACCGTCTTGCAGCTAGCCTCAACAATAATCGTGTTCGTGACAAACAATTTGGAAACCCTGCCCCCTCGAAGTCTGCACATCAAGTTACCCAGCAGCCAAGTGGCAGCAAGAACAAGAAGAGAAAGTCTCAGGGTTCAGGATGCAATGCTATTGTTCCTGCTGCAAACCCTGCTACTACTCCTACTGTTCAGAACCCTGCTGCCCCAGAAGTTAAGAAGCAGTACACTGGGTCTTACCCCAAGTTTACGACTTGTAACTCTCATCATCCTGTTGCCTCTGCATGTCGTTTATGCACCAACTGCAATCGCTATGGTCACACGACTCCCTATTGTCATCAAGCTAACCCTGCTCAACCATCTCAGCAAGCCCCAACTCAGGCAGCCCTACCAGCACTCCCAACTCCTCCGTAAAACCCTAAGCCGATCAATGCTGTTCGCGCATGCTACAAGTGTGGTGATACTACTCATCTTCGTAATCAATGTCATCAACTAAACCAGGAGCAACAGCCAGCCGCTCGTGGACGAGCGTTCAACCTCAATGCCAATCAGGCTCGCAACGACAATGATGTCGTGAATGGTACGTTTCTTGTGAATAAACTTTACGCTTCGATTCTATTTGATACTGGTGCCGATAGAAGCTTTGTGTCCATTGAATTCGAGTCTTTGTTAAACAGTACACGCTCTATGTTACCTAAGTCATTTTCGGTGGGGATTGCCAATGGGAAGACTATTCTAGTGGATTCTATTCTCTGTGGTTGTTCCCTGATTCTTAACGACCACGTGTTTACTATCGATCTAATACCCATGAAATTGGGTAGCTTTGATGTCATTATCGGCATGGACTGGTTGCGTAAGAACCATGCCGAGATTGCTTGTCACGAGAAGTTTGTTCATCTACCTTTACCGTCCGATTATGTTTTGCATGTTTATGGAGACCGACCTTCACGGGGACTGAAATTGATGTCATGCACACATGCGAGCAGATGCTTACGTAAACAGAACCTTGCTTTCTTGGCCCACGTGGTGGAACAAAAGGGCAAGGGAAAGAACATAAGTGACGTTCCAGTAGTGTGTGATTTCCCTGATGTCTTTCCTGAAGAACTTCCTGGTCTTCCTCCTCCTAGATCCGTTGATTTTCGTATTGATCTCATACCGGGTGCGACTCCTGTCGCCAAGGCTCCGTACCGACTTGCACCTTCCGAGATGCAAGAGCTGTCTAGCCAACTACAAGAACTAATCGACAAGGGATTTATTCGCCCAAGTACCTCTCCGTGGGGTGCTCCCGTGCTTTTCGTCAAGAAGAAAGATGGTTCGTTTCGTATGTGTATCGACTACCGTGAACTTAACAAGCTTACCATTAAGAATCGTTATCCTCTTCCTCGTATTGATGACCTATTTGATTAACTACAAGGGGCGTCCTGTTTCTCAAAAATCGATCTCCGTTCTGGTTACCATCAGCTTCGCGTACTCGAGGATGATGTACCCAAAACCGCATTTCGTACCCGTTATGGACACTACGAGTTCGTGGTCGTGCCTTTTGGATTGACCAACGCACCCGCTGTGTTCATGGATCTCATGAATCGTGTGTGTAAACCTTATCTTGATCGTTTTGTGATAGTCTTCATTGATGACATTCTCATTTATTCTAAGTCTAAGGCCGATCATGCTCGTCATTTACGCTTGATGTTTGAACTTTTACGTGGTGAACGTCTGTATGCAAAATTTTCCAAGTGTGAGTTTTGGATTGATGAAGTGCAATTTCTTGGTCACGTTGTTAGTAAGCAAGGTATTCATGTTGACCCATCTAAAATCGAAGCTGTGAAGAATTGGAGTACGCCTAAATCTGCATCTGAGATTCGTTCTTTTCTAGGATTGGCTGGTTATTACCGCCGATTCATCTTGGACTTTTCTAAGATTGCTGTCCCTCTCACTTCGCTGACTCAAAAAGAGAAACCTTTTGCTTGGGGTCCCGAGCAAGAGGAATCTTTTCAGACTCTAAAGACTCTTTTGTGTAACGTTCCTGTTCTGACTCTACCCGATGGGAATGACGATTTTGTGGTATACTGTGATGCCTCGAACCGTGGATTGGGCTGTGTGCTCATGCAGCGGGACAAGGTTATTGTTTATGCTTCTCGTTAACTCAAAGTGCATGAGAAAAACTACACTACTCACGATCTGGAGCTTGGTGCAGTCGTGTTTGCATTAAAGATCTGGCGACACTACCTGTATGGTACTAAGTGTGTGGTTTTCACTGACCATAGGAGCCTTCAACATATCTTTGACCAAAAGGAACTGAACATGCGACAGAGACGTTGGGTGGAACTGCTTAACGACTACGACTGCGAAATTCGCTATCATCCTGGCAAGGCGAATGTAGTGGCCGACGCTCTTATTTGTAAAACCCATGTTAAGGCTATTCGTATCTCTAGTGACCTGCATACTTGTATCCGTGAAGCTCAGTATTCATCAGCTAATGAAGGTAGTCTGTTTGTTGAAGTTCTGGGTGCTAACGTGAATCAGCTCGAAACAAAATCTGATGGTCTTCAATACTATCTCAATCGCATCTGGGTGCCAGATCGCGATAATCTTCGTGAGCTCATTATGAATGAGGCTCACAAATCTTGTTACTCTATCCATCCAG
The DNA here is from genome assembly GCA_030545235.1 of Helianthus tuberosus. Classification (NCBI taxonomy): domain Eukaryota; kingdom Viridiplantae; phylum Streptophyta; class Magnoliopsida; order Asterales; family Asteraceae; genus Helianthus; species Helianthus tuberosus. The sequence goes on along the minus strand of CM060437.1, from coordinate 27,966,695 downwards.
GCGCCGACAAGATGTACCATGATCTGCGTATGACTTATTGGTGGCCTGGTATGAAGAAGGACATTGCAGTATATGTGTCTAAATGCCTTACTTGCTCAAAGGTTAAGGCTGAACATCAGCGTCCTTCTGGACTCTTAGAACAGCCTGATATCCCAGTTTGGAAATGGGATAGCATTGCTATGGACTTTATTACTAAATTGCCCTGTACACCGTTTGGTCACGACAGTATCTAGGTAATTGTCGATCGTTTGACCAAATCAGCCCACTTTCTTCCGATTCGTGAAGATTATAAAGTGGAGAAACTTGCTCGAATCTATATCGATGAGATTATATGCCGCCATGGCATCCCTCTTGACATAATCTCTGACCGTGATGGTCGTTTTACTTCACGTCTTTGGCAAACTTTTCAATCCGCTATGGGTTCTCACTTAAATCTTAGCACGGCCTTTCATCCTCAAACGGATGGACAAACCGAGCGTACTATTCAGACCCTTGAGGATATGCTCCGTTCTTGTGTCATCGACTTTGGTGGTAACTGGGATGTACATTTACCACTGATTGAGTTCTCGTACAACAACAGCTATTATTCCAGTATTCAAATGGCTCCTTTCGAAGCTTTGTATGGCCGCAAGTGTCGATCTCCTCTCAGCTGGCATGAGGTCGGTGACAAGCAGTTTACTGGCCCTGAAATTATTCAAGAGACAACGGATAAGACTCTTCAGATCCGAGATAACTTGATCAAGGCCGGGAGCAGACAAAAGAGCTACGCGGATAAACGACGCAAGCCTTTGGAATTTGATGTTGGTGATCGGGTTCTTCTCAAGGTATCTCCCTGGAAGGGAGTAGTTCGTTTTGGTAAGAAGGGAAAGCTCGCTCCTCGCTATGTGGGTCCTTTCAAGATACTCGAAAGGATTGGCAAGGTGGCGTACAGACTTGACCTACCACAAGAACTAAGCAACGTGCATCCAGTGTTCCACGTGTCCAATCTACGTAAATGCCTAGTAGACGAGGAACTGCAGGTTCCCCTTGAAGACTTACAAATAAACGAGACGCTACACATTGTGGAGAAACCAGTCGAAATCGTGGACCAGGGTGCCAAGCGACTAAGGCGTAGCAAAATTCCCATTGTCAAGGTTCGATGGGAAGGAAAGCGGGGCGCCGAGTTCACTTGGGAACTGAAAAGCGAAATGAAGACCAAGTACCCACATTTGTTTCCAGAATCTTCCTCTAAGATTTCGGGGACCAAATCTCCTAAAGGAGGGGAGACTGTAACGCCCAGCGTCCCTAAACTTTAGGCCTTTGTCAGGAATAGTCCCTAGAGTTTCACTATTGACACTTTGGGTCCCTTAACGATGTTATATATTTTAAAAAAAAGTCTAAATCTATGTTGGAATGTCTAAATCTATGTTGGAATGTCTAAATATATATTGGAATGTCTAACTCTATGTTGGAATGCCTAAAAATATGTTGGAATGCCTAAATCTATTTGGTGCTTGACTCTTGAGACTCGTAAAACTTGATTCTTGGTTGAACGAGAGACTAGAGCCTTGTCACCGGCGGAATCTATTATTATTCTTGGAAACTCTTGTGTTTATGATGAAATATAGTTATGTGATACAATTACCCAATAATGCGCAACGCAACGCTTAATCTAACTCGCGCAATCGAATCAAAGACGGGAACACAGAAAATATAGGGTCGACCGAATGGCAATCCGATCGGATGACCATCCAATCGGATGGCCACACGACCGGACCACCATCCGATCCGTGCCACATCGTCTTGACTCTCCTCTCTGACACTATAAATAGGCCTGTCACATCACTCTATTCCCTGATGTGACAGCCCTGCTCGAACCAGACGCACGCACTCCTACTTTTCTTCATTTCTCGATGATTTCGGTATGTTTCACACTAGATTTTTGTACAACCCTGCTCTACATAAAATTCTATACATGATTCTTCTTTGAAATATCACTTTTCACCGTGAGATCTCTAAGATTTGAGCTCTTGAAGGTGATGTCATCATGGTAGTTTGTACAAACTATGGTATGATGTCCTTGCTGCCAAGATCTAGCTTGGATCTGAGGAATTTCATGTGTTTTTATACCAAATCTTTGTTAAATCTATATTTTCCAACTACAACTTATTATTTTCATATTTTCTAAACATTTCACTTAGAAACGGCAGCATCCAGGTCAGAGCAGGCTAAAGACTTAACGATTAGTCTTGAGTCCGCAAGGACAACAGATTGTTTCCAGAAAAGATGGCCGGAGTACGGATTCCGACAAGGACACCGCCACGAACAGGCGACTGACCAGAATGGGGTGATTCCCATCTGATCGGGCCGGCTGAACGTTAAGGTGTTTACCATTGTCGCAAGACGTACCAAGTCGTTGCCGTGAACCTGAACGCTTTGAAACTTTACAAGTTTGGAAACGAGACGAGGACCAACCGATCGAGTGGTAACCCGATCGAATAGTCATTCGATCGGATAACCACCTGATCAGATGACACTTGCCTCTTGAACTTAAAACTATTTTGAATCTGAAACTTTGAACTTTGAAACTTAATCTCAGCACTGGGAGCGAGTAACCAGTCGATCGAATGGCCATCTGGACGGATGACCATCTGATCGAATGGCGACCCGTCCTGTAGCACATATGTCATTCGACCGGATGCCATCAGAACGAATTGCCATCCGATCGGGTGACTGATCCTACGCTTCGCACAATCCCGTTAATCTGTCCAACACTTATTTATTGTACTCTAATCAGGCTAATCCCAAATGAGCTCCCTTTGATCCAATAACAGTGGTACTGTTGAGTAATCACTGTGAGTATACTCGATCCCCTTTTTCTTAAAACTTTGGGGTGTAACATGTATTCTATACAAACTACGAAACTTGTGTTTTTGCAAGCTAAACTCTATCCTATGTGTATGTGGAAACTTGTGCATTCAAGTATTCTATTTTGTGCTATGTGACGTTTAATCCAGGGTGTGTAGTTCCGCCTTAACAATAGTAGCGCTATAGGAGGTGCACCTCTCCCATTATTCTCGGGGGTATTGTTAGGAGGATTCTAGTTTACCTTGAGTCTTGGGTAAACACTAAAGCATCGGGATACTTGGGCTATCATTGCGTGGACTGTGACACTAGCACGGCTGAAACTATTTTATTACTTACATTGTGGATATGAGTTGTTTTAATCTATTATTCTATGTACTCAAACTTGTATACTCGCCAATCCTTTTGTATTGATATTTTAATACATGTTGCAGGCTGATAGGTTGCTACGGAACTCGTGGAAGTCAAGCTAGGAGATGCCTAGAAACGTCGCCTAGTTAATTTTGTCTTTTGAACAATTTGAACAATGTTTGTTATGATTTGATACTGGTTATTGTGGTTATGGTTGTTTTGAGACGGTTACTATGAAATCAATTTAATGTCTATCGAAACATTTAGTGTTGTGCAAATCTCTTGAGCAATCTGAACGCTTAGTGCTCGCACCCAGATGTTTCCGCCATCGGTTGGGGTGTGACATATACCCTCCCACGCTTAATGTTATATACCCATGAGTTTCACGGGTTATGGGTTGTGTTAAAAAATCTATATCTATAAAATAATAACTTCACATAGTAAGACACATGTTTGACAGACCTTAACAAGTCAAAAAAAACATAAATTGAATAAATTAGGGCATTTAATTCACAAAAAAATATCTTATTTAACAGTGTTGTCGGGTACATCAATGGTATAATGACATAATTATTTTATGCATTAATTAACTCTGAAAATGCGGCTCGGTACAAACTACACAACACATTTAAACGTATCCCAAAACTCAGAACATGGCAATGTACACCATAACCTGTAGGACTATATATTTTTATACAAATACAAATATAGAATATTATTTATAGGTTATATACCCGTGAGCTTTACGGGTTATGGGTTGTTTTAAAAAAAAAATTATTTGCAAAAGTAATTTTTCTAATTGAGTTCTCATAAATTAACAATTCAAGTTTTTTAGAAAAAAAAAACCAAATGACTTTTAACGGATTACTTTTTTGGCAAAAGATTAAAAAAAAAGACGAAACACAAAATCTATTCATTGTCTTCTTAAACATCGCTCTCTACCTACCAAACACAAAACCAGACTTCGCTAAAAACGCGGTGATTTCGCCCGAGGATCCGATCAAATAGCCATTCTACATTCAACTTCAATAGAAAGTTCAACATCCGGTATCTGTTTTTTGATCTGATTTCTTAATTTTTTGAAGATTTTGTAGTTTATATGTTAAATAATCAGAATCTAAGTGTCCGAAAACAAAATAATGATGACCGGAACTTCAATCGTTTGTGTTTCATTTTGATTTCTTGACTTGTTTTCCGATCTGAGTAATGTTTACTTTATGTTTCATTTTTCATCAAACCCTAAATCCTTGATAATGATCAAACACTTATCTTCCGATGACATAATATAATAGTAAATGTTTTCGGTCAAATCTCTACACTGTTTTTAGTTAAAACACTGCATAGATGATATATTTGAGTTAAAATGATGGACTTTTTTGGGTTAAAATGTTGCTGGTGAAAGTTTGCTAATGTAAGAGGCTCTTCTTAAAGTTGTTTTCATGTTGTTTTGATGTTCATAGTTCAAGGTACTCACTCACTTTAACTATTATTGCATTCTTTAGATACCCACCGGATTTCATATGATTTTTATATGAATGCTATGAACATCCTTGTAAAAAATCCATATTATTTCGGTGTTCTATTTTATATTGAAGTTCTACATATGCTAGGGTATTTACCTTCCAAATTGTAAGTATCTATTTGATTCTGTGCAGATATGGATTCAAGAAAAAGCGCTCATTCATTCATAGCGTTTATTGATAAAGAAGAGCCTGTGTTAATGGGAATTTTTTTTTAAATTTCGTTGGACTGTTATATGAATATTTGAGGTTATCATTTGACATGTTTGCTATTGCTTATTAGGCGATACCAAATGATTTTGCTTATAATCTGTGGGGAGATAAGATCCCATATCATAAAACAGCTGAAATACGAGATGGTGAAAATTTGAGAAAGGTACGTATTAGGAAAACAAATGATGGGCCAATATTTATGGATGGGTGGATCATGTTAGTTAGACATCATTAATTGAAATACAAAGATGGGGTATTGATCAAGGCAGTTGGGCAGTCGAAATTTGAAGTATCGTGTTTTAAAGATTTGGTATGTCAGAACTCGTATATTACAGCACAAGTTGAAACCGAACTTGGAATGTCTGTAAGTGACTTTATATTAGTTCAATACTCATTTTAAACAACTTTTTAATTTTTTGAAATTCTGTACTAATAATTTCTTGAATTTGTTTTATAGCTAATGGCAGATAAATTTTTTAATGAGTTTTACGGCAAAAATTTGAAAGGTGGAATGGTCACGGTTTGTTTTGGAGAAAAATTTTGGAATGTAAGACTGGATGGAAGCTCAGAGGGTGGTTATTTAAAGGCTGGATGGCGTAAGGTGGTGGAAGAGGTCCCTCTAGACAGTGACTATTTCTTGGTTTTTACCAGGCTGGATTCAAAAACCTTTGATGTTTCGGTATTCGATTCGGACACCGGAACAAAAGTTTTTCTAAAAAAGGTTGAGGTGTTCTTTTAAAAGTATATCGGAACACATTAATTAAAACTGTTTATTAGTATACTGATTTTTGTCTGATGTTTTTTAAAATTTCTAGTCTATTGCGGATGATGATATGATAGTTGAATCAAAGTTGCCGGCTGATGAGTGTGAAGATGATATTGAAGGAAATAAAAAAGATGTAAGTATTCATGTTGTTCATTCTGAAAGTGTTTTAAATGTTTAATTTTTATGAATTTGTTTATTTGAATTATTATTTAACTTTTACGTATTCATGCTTATGACTTTTATTGTGAAGGTTAAAGGCAAGTCCAAAATAGTTGATGGCCAGGTATTGAAAACCAAGTTATTACCTATTTGTGTTACTTTATGTTTAATATATATATATATATATATATATATATATATATATGTATAATATGTTAAAATTAATTTAATTATCTTCAGACACAGCGAACTCTTTGAAGCAGAATTGAAAAGGTTAATGAAGCGCCAATCATTGGTTCACCGGACTTGAAATTCACAAAACCTGCGGAAGACCGAATTGTAAGTTTTTTAGACATTTTTTATTGTTTACTTACTTAAACTATCTCAATTACGTATCAAGAACTGAAAGTGGCTTTGGGTCAATTACATATCTATAATATGTTGTAATTAATTTATTTATGTTCAGACGAAGCGCACTCTTCGTAGTAGAACTATTGAGGCTGCTGAAAAACAATCCTATGATAGACCTGCTAAACTTCGAAAACTTAAGCCAAAAACATCAATTGCTTCACCCGTTTTGAACTTCACAAGAGTTGCGGAACACAGAATTGTAAGATAGATTTTTTATTGTTTAGTTGTTCAACTTTTTATCGAGAGACTATATTTACTGATGGCTGGAATATGTTGTGCTTTTCAGCGACTACCAACGGATGTGTCATCTGTGTTGGATCTGTCTCCTCGTAATCTCAAAGAAGTCAGCGTTCAAAACCTGTGAGGTGAAGTAAAGGATATCATGACCAGATCTGAAAAACATGGCAAAGGGTTCCGTTATAGCTTGGTTGGATGGTCTGCTTACTTGAAGGCTTGCAAGATCAACTTTGGTGCGGAACTGTTTTTTGAGTTCCACAAGTCTAGTAAGCTCTTGAGATTGTCAAAGGTTGTAGAGAAGGTTAAAAACAAAAAGTTGCGTGCATGAATGTAGGAAGTGGTCCTTGTGGTTGTTATTATAAACACTATATGGTAGTTTTTTTGGTTGGGCTTTAGAGTCCTAGTTGGTGTAGAAAAACTTGTGGCTAAGTTAGACACGTTTAGGTTATTACTTATGTAAATATAGGTTAACATGTGAATGCGTGGTTAGTTGGTCTTTTTGGGTAGTAGCTTAACTAATTTTGATCTTATGTGTTATGCTTGATGGTAATACACATCGCATGATTTATTAAACTTTAGTTTTGTCATGGTGTTGTCTATAATAGATGACGAATTTTGGTACAACTTCACTTTTGTCGAATTATTAGAGATATGTTTAGCTTGTAATCGTTTATTTGTTATACTATGAAACACTAATCGATTGTAGTAACATGTGTTATGCTAAGAAAGAATAATATATAAAAACTATGCTTTGGATAACAAAACAAAATACATATAGAAATACCAATATAAATTACAAGTAACTAAAAACTTCTTTGTATACAACATTAGATGTCCTATTAGTAAGGTTACAATCATTATCAAGAATTGATAATTTGAGTCCATCTCTGCTCTTGACTCTCGACAAAGCCACGTAAAGTTGACCATGAGAAAATACTGGATTTTTCAAAAACAAACCAACTCTGGATAATGACTGCCCTTGACTTTTATTAATTGTCATAGCGAAGCATAAAGCAACAGGAAACTGTCTTCTTTGGAATCTAAAAGGAACCTTCTTATCCGACGGTATTATACCAATTCTAGGAATATAAAATTCGACCACCAATGTTGCTTCCAGATATCCCTTCTGCTTCAATAACGCGATTTCCAAGTGATATTACCTTTAAGCGAGTTCCGTTGCACAGACCATTTTTTTATCAATATTTCTGAGGAGCATGATGGGAACACCGACCTTTAGTACTAATTTGTGATTTGGAACACCTGAGATCTTAAGACCATTTAGTATGTCGGGAGAGTATAAACTTTGATCAAAACCATCATGTAGATTTTCTGTCTCACAAATACTATCGAAACTTAGGTATTCCTTGGAATCGCCTGGGAACATCAGCAACAACTGAGAATTAATTTCATCAACAACTTCGTTCGTCGGTGCAAGAATGGCTCTTTCTTGGTAAAAGCCGGAATTTTGGTAATTTTCAAGAATAGAAGGATAAACAAACTCTATTAGAGTTGAAATAGGATCAGCGGAATCCATGATTAAAAGATCATCGGGCATGTCTATAATCGCATCACCATCGTTAGATCTGCCTACGTTCCCTTCACCCAAATCCAACAACCACTGAGCAAAGATTCGTGTTTGCTCGACATCATGCATTCCACTTCCTGCAGTCAATCTCATGTTCTTGGTTAAAGTGAGTACTTTTCAGTGATCCCATATGTACGAAAAAGTCAACGAAGCATTAACAATGTCTTGTCTAGTACCACCTTGAATGACAGGAAGAGTTTGTCGGAAATCTCCACCAAATACGATTGTTTTATCTCCAAAGGGAGTTTGGGAATTATGAGAACCATCACATTTCAATATGTCTTTTAAAGTTCTATCCAAAGCTTCAAAACCATGTCTGTGTACCATTGGTGCTTCGTCCCATATAATCAATGATGTTTTCTTTAATAGATTTGCAACATCACTGTTAGGGATTATAGGACAAATTGAGTCTTCATTAAGATTAATCAGAATGAGAAATCGAGAGTGAGCTGTCCTACCTCCTGTAAGAAGCAAAGATGCAATCCCACTTGAGGCAACATTTAAAACAATTTCCCCTTTCGATCTTAGAGATGCAGATAACGTTTTCCAAAGAAATGTTTTACAGGTACCTCCATAACCGTAAACAAAAAAACACCACCTTTATTGTCTTCAACCGCTTTCATGATATCATTATAAATAAATCTTTGTTCATCGGTTAATGAAACTAAAAGGTTCTCAAACTGCTCTTGAAGATCAATTCTGTCATAATCCAGCTCTTCAGTAATCAAACGATTATTTGAAGTAGAAATCAACTCATGATCAGGATAAGGCATTGTATTAAAATTTCGTAAGCTGGAATTATTACGAATTAAAATCTTCTGAATCTCATACAATGTGAGATTTTTAAGTTGATCATCAGTGAGGCATAAATCTGAAATAACACATTAAAGATATATTTTTAGATTAAAATAATCCAATGTATAAGAAACAAATATTTGTTAAAATCTAAAAGAAGTGATTGGATAAAATAAAACATTTTAACATGATTATATATATATATAAATATATGTGAATGTGAATTATAAACATAAAGATTATAAATAAACCTAAAAAATAGTAATTGTCATAAAGTACCTGGAGCCTTTAAAATAAGTCGTTGTTTATAAAGGATGCCATCTGATAATAATTCCCATGTTTTTTGCCATACACGTTCCGGCAAAGACAGAGTGTGGCACGTCAACATCGTAGCAAACAGTGTGCGAAGATAATAACCGGAGCCTGAATGACTTGCTTCTTGGATAGCTTCTATATATTCCATGTCATCGTCTAGTAGACCTGAGCATAACATGCTTCTCTAAAGGTGTTGGGATTGAACCCTACCAGAGGAACAGATAATGAAAGCCAAAACTGGTTCACAACAGTGGATTCATACTAAGCAGCTGTTTATACTAGACTTCTCCCTTGAAAGTGATTGTAACATCTGATGGTCCTCTATCCACTATCCGTATACAACAGCTGCTGTTCTTCTAACTACTGATGAAGCCCTGAAGACTGCTAAGAAGTAAACACTGCTGGTTCAATCTACTGATGACAAAGCACTGCCCAATCAAGGACTGATCAACCTTGAGGAAAGCACTGATGTAAAGAGAAAGCAGTAGTTTAGTGTGTCATCTGTTTTACATATAGTCAGTGGTTAAGATTAGCAGTGTTTGTATAGGAACAGTAGTTACAGGTTGTTAGGCTGTTAGACGTCGCTTTCATGGTGACGTCAGCTGAGATGCCTCAGTGGTTTGGTTTGCCTATAAATGGAGCAGTACTCTGTACTGTTACATTTGATCGTTTTGAGTGAGTTCTTCTCCTCAATTCAATCCTTTCATCTTGTGCAACCAACCATGGAGTATCAGGCTGAGGGGGAGTTTAGTTTGTAAGCATGCTTGAAATCTTTTGGTTTGTATTGTAAATCTTTCGACTTAATAAAAAGCAAATGTTTATCAAAACTGTTTCTCTCTTTGATTGTGTTTACAAAGTCTGTTGTTCATTTCTGCTGCACTTAAACTTTGTTCATTTCTATTTGATTTGTTCAAATTATACAAACAAGCACAATCATGAGAGCCTCCGATCCTAACAATTGGTATCAGAGCTTGGACAGTCAAATTCGATCTAACAGTCAATTTGACATAACAGTTCAGCTCAAAAATTCATTGATACTAAGGTTGGTTGTATTCAGTTGAAAAACAGAGTAACGAGTAATTAGTTCAAAATTGCTATTCAAAAAACTCTGTAAAACAACCAAGATGTCATAAGATACACAAATTTCACACAACAAGTGATGTCATGCACAAGTCACCCATAGTTTTCAGATCTGGAAACATGTCTGGTAACTATGGTATAATCATTTTCTTTACAAAATTGATTTCAAGTGTTGTTATGAAGTTTTGTGTTGTATCCATCGTGTTTTCAGCTAAAGTATGTACCTCAGGTCGACAAAACCTATGTTCATAAAAACATTAGTGTCTTTGTTTACACAAAAAGAGGTTAATTAAAACTTTAGCTATCAGATCTTATGTATTGAAAAACAGGTTGAGAATCCTCAAAAAGGACCAAATCAATTGTGTTAAAAATACATTAAGAAAAATCAACAGTCAAAATTATTCAGATCATATGTAATGTGAAATTTGGCATAAGCATGTGTAGAAATGACCAAATCTCTCAAAACATTGCTACAAAATGATTCTGGAATAAGTGCTCCTTCAATAAAGACCTCCCAGTAAGTATTTCAGTACTTATGAATGGGAAGGGTAAAAAGGGAAGAAGAAAATTTTCAAAAACTCAAAAGTGTGTTTATCTCAAAACTTCTGAAATCAAAAGAAAAGAGTATAAATGTAAAACACTTTAGAGTCCAAATTTGGGTAAACAGTGGTCATAAAGCAGCTGTGTGTATTCATTGATTCAGGGAAGTTCAGGTAAAAATTGTATCACCAGTGGTTAAACTTAAAAGAGGACTAGATAAGTTTTTCAGTATCATCACATGGTAAAGTCTATATCAGGACTCTCAAAACCTATGTGTACATGTTTCCTCATTTTTGCAATCAATTGACAAGGAAATGGTCTCAAACAGTGGTTATTTCAATGTATTTCAAATCATTGACCATATTCCTAAAACTTGAGAATGATGTGACTATGGTTTTAATTGGAAATTACCCCAGATCCTTTTGATGCTGTTTTCAGAAAAAAACCTTTAATTATTTTTTTTCTTGAAAAGGTTTTTCTCAATAAAACAGGATATATTATTCTTTATTTTTCTTTAGAATGATATATTTTGTACTTTTACTTGTTTTTTATAGTAAAAGTTTCAATCTCCTGTCAGGATATAGAACCTTTATTTTTGTTGGTGATATTATCCTCAAAAACAGATCAAAAGGAAATGGTACATGTGTCAAGGTTATGTCAAACTCAAGTTTGTTTTAAAACAGATCAAAGATTGATTGCTAAACGACCACAAAATTCTTAGGTACTCATGTTCTAATTTAAATATTATGACACAAAATGAGTAGCCTTAGTAAAAAGGGTCTACATCATCTGGGTTACTAAACCACTGTCAGGAATCTATAAAACTGGTGCACTAACAGTTGCTGTATACTTGTCTTTCAAATCTTTACCATTACCCTTAACCACTGTTTTGCTCAAACATCTGTGTCCTAAACACTGTCCACTGCTGAAAGTCATCCCCTGTTCTCTCATTTCCTTGATAAACCCTGTTGTTCAAAAGCAGTGTCTTATCCACTGATAGTGAAAATCACCCACTGTTTCACTTTATTACCGTTGTAACCACTGATGCTTGATTCATCAGTGCTCTCAAAACAACTGTCCTCCACTATTTATCCATTTTATCAGAGATTGACACGTGGTCAGTTTTTAGCCTTCAGATCTTTGTAACCGCTGCCACATCAGCGTTCACTTTTTCCCTAAATAAAACCCTGATCAAAACCCCAAACAAGGTTTTACACTGTCGAATTGAATTCCAAAAATTCTCTTCTCAAAGCAGTTTCTAACCTTCCTTTTCAAAGCATTCTTCGTCTTTCTTCATCAAAATGACGAAATCAAAATCAAAATCAAAGTCAAAATCATCATCATCTTCCAAAGAGGTCGCTCAAACGGCCGAAGAAACCATTGAAATCCTGTACAAATCCCTGCACAACTACTTGGGTCTACTCACAAAACCCACCAATAATAACACTTTCGATTCCATCATCGACACCTTATCTGCATCAAAGTACAAAACTTTGCTAACAGCAGATGCTCCCATTTACCAACAAACCCAGAGAGAGTTCTGGAAAAAATACTATCCTTGAAAAACAAGATAACATCGTCATAGCCATCAACTCCTCTATACAGGGCAAAGCGATTCAAATTACTCCACAATCAATCTCAGAAGTCTTTAAACTCGATGATCAGAAAGGTAAAACTTCTTTTTCTTAAACCGAGTTGAAAACTGATTTTCTGGGTAGGGGGTATGCAGAACAACCAAAAAGGGATACCTTACAAAAAGGGTATTTCCCTTCTGGACCAAGGTTTCTATTTCACACTCTTTTGATGTGTGTTTCAAATAAAACAACTGCTTTTAACGAAATACCATTAAATATCCAATGTCTGGGATATGCTATTCTAAATAATGAAAATTATAACTACTCCAAGGAGATCTTTAATGACTTGGTAAAAATTGTTGATAGCAAATCATTTTTTCTTTTTTCAAGGTTTCTAAGCTACTATTTTGAAAAAAAATTTGAAAAAGAAAATGAAAATTTGCTCAAACAAGGTACCTATTTTCAAATAAATGGTTTAACACCTGAGACATTCTCAAGAATGTTAACACCTTCGAAAACAAAAGCAGAGGTGCCTGAGCAGAATTTAGCAGCTACCACTGCTCCTCAGACATCTACTGTTGAGCCCACTACTCCAGGTGATCATAGCAGCACAACCACTGCTTTGAAACCCACACCTGCCATTACCAAAAAGACCAAAAATAAAACATCCAGAAAGCCCTCCAAACCCAAAACAAAGGCAACTCTAGAAGATGAGATCCCAGAGCCACTGCCAGTGACAACACAAATGTCACTTACAACCACTGCTGCTACTTCCTCACAGCAGATGGAAGAAAGATCTCCACCATTGCCTCAAACTTCTCCTGCATCCTCACAAAAGGATCAGGTTGTAAGCACAGGGACCCCACATTATGAAGCTCTGGATTCAATTGGATCCATCTTCCTCAGTCCTGATCCCAAGGACATGTGTCTTTCAACACCCATACCCTCACCAATCACATTACCACAATCCATAATACCCTTGTTGCATGCAGTTGCTATAGCTCAGACACAAACCAGTTCCTCTCTATAACCTATCACTGAGAGTATACTCCAACAAGTGACTGGGTCTGATGCTTATACTTTTGCTATCCCAGCAACAACTGAGGAGGTTACACTGCAAGAGTTACAAGTAGTTCTTGACAGTAGTTCAAGTGGAGCAGCAACTACAAATGTTGGATCAACAGATCTACATTTGGCCAGTTGCTACATCAATCAGACTCCCTTGAAGGCAATTTCTTCCATAGCACCTCTGGTAACCACTAGTGAGTTTATTTTGACCACTGGTACCATTGAAAGGTTATCAAGTGCTGAAGAGAGAAGTCCCCAGTACCAAGAACAAGGGGCATCAGTGGATGACTTTTGGAATTCTGTTCCTAAGTCACACATTGATATAACCACTGCCGTGGGGAAACAGATGATTCCATTAATTTGGATGATGATTCAAAATATCAGGAATTGACGGGCAGAGTTGAAAAACTTGAAACATCAGTTGCTGAAATAAAGGATATGGTGCAACAGCTGTTAAAAGCTCAAAAAGCACAATCCACTGCTGTTCCAGCTCAAGCACCTGCACAACCTGCACCTGCTGCAAATGAGCTATGGAGTATATTCCAACCCCTGCTTGAAAAACAAAAACAAATGGCTGATCAGCAGCATGCAATACATGTACAAATGCTGACAAACATGGTGGAGTCAAGGTTCAAAGATACTCAAGCAGACATCAAGGCTATAAAGGCCAGCATCCTAAACACCACTGGCAAAGCTCCTTCCACTCTACTCTTCATTGATAACCCCCCTTCAGATAATGCCAAAAAGGGGGAGAAAATCAAGCAGTGGAGGAAGAAGGGAATAGAAGATGGCCTGTATGTTGAACCAGAACAAGAAAAACAGACATCTAAACCTCCTCCCAAAGGCCCCAAACCTCAAACCACAAAATCTCAAACCTCCATTCAAACAGCTGATATGTCAGTGGTTTCAAAAACTGCTAGCCAAACAGCTGTCATCGCTTCAACACACACTACTACAACCACTGCCCTACCATCACAACTTAAAACTACATCACCACCCACCAAATTACCACCTGCTTACCACCTGCTCAAAAGCAGAAGACATCTACTGACACATCAGTAGTTGTAATGACAACAGAGGTTGAAACACCAGTTGTTTCAACAGATGTTTGCCAGCCATCCACCACTGCTCTCATCAATGTCACATCACCACCATCTCCTCCTGCTAAAAAGCAGAAGACATCAGATGTTACAACATCTGTTGTAATGACAACAGTGATTCAAACACCGGTTGTCTCAACACCTAAAATTTACACCAGAAAAAGACAAACAACTCAGGCAGATGATGACAATTATGATCCTATTGCTGCAAAATATCCACTGGAACCTGAAGCTGTAAAAAATGAGATGAGACAATTCTACACTGAGGATGATCCTTCAAAAAGAAGATTTCCTTCTCTCATAGGCTTCATAATCCCATAAAATATGGATGAATATCTCGAGCTCAAAGCAAGGCAAGCTAAGTTAAGAGCTAAACTTGAATGCAAAGACCAAGGTGACGAAGCCATTTCAGAAAAAATGGAATTTTTGCTCACTAAATTCAAACAGATGGAAGTCTATGCACAAGATCTGAGCAAAGAAATGTCAACTTTATCACCCAAAGCAGATCTACAAAAAGAAATGAGAAAAGAATATCTTGCATACATCATGAAAGAAAAATTCTATCCAGCTGAAGAAAAACAGTTTGAAGAATGGCCAATAGTTGCATTAAAGCATGAGGCAAATAGAATTTAAAGAATCAAAAATGATCCAAACAAAAAGTGGACAGCTCCAAATTGGAACAAATACAAAAAGCTCATTGCTGACCTTACATCTGAGCATAAAAGAAAGAAGCAGGAGCTGGTAGATGCAAAAGTGGATACTGCTAAATCCATAGCAAAATGGACAAAGCAGTATACAGATGAGGCTTATGAAAGGCTCAAGAAAAGGAGGATAACGGTTTCTGACACTCCTAAGAAGCCTGACTACAAAAAGCCAGAGCAGCAGATCAAAACCTCTGAACCACTGATCACAACAGCAGATACCTCAATCATTGTGATAAACCAAGAAAAGCGGAAACAGCTGACTAAAGCAGAGGAAAAAGAAAAAGAAGCTGAGTATTTTGAGGAAGCCATCAAGAAAATGGCTTTAGATAAAGATAAATCAGCAAAGCTTCAAGACCTTGCCAAAAAGGTTTTGAACCAATCATCATCACCAAACACATCAGCAGATATCTTAGACAATGAGCTTGATCAACAAAAGAAACAAGAGTAGATTGACAAAGAAGTTGCAGAAGACATAGTTGCAACAAATGAAGTCATAGAAGAGGCTTTCAAACGAATGTCTGAAGCTCAGGATACTGCTTTACAAATTTTCACAAGGCCGAAATCTCCATGCTCATTAGTAAATAAATCTCTCCCAAGAAACCCATTAGGTTCAAAAATACTAAAGTGGCTCTCTGATCAAAAGACCCATGTATTGACCCTGATCAGATCCAATGGTGAAATGAAGTACATATCAAGGAAACAAGCACTAAGCCTTGGTGTTGAAGATCTACAAGATCTCCTTGAACTTTCATTTTGCAGGGATAAGGATGATTCAAGTTCCTAAGACTTTGAAGCAGAATTTAAAAGACAAGCTAGTGAACTTCTGATGAGGAATAAAGATCTAAAATAATGAAGTGTTTTGGCATTATCTGTTCCAGGGGGAGATTATTGGGATTGAACCCTACTAGAGGAACAGATAATGAAAGCCAAAACTGGTTCACAACAGTGGATTCATACTAAGCAGTTGTTTATACTAGACTTCTCCCTTGAAAGTGATTGTAACATCCGATGGTCCTCTATCCACTGTCCGTATACAACAGTTGCTGCTCTTCTAACTACTGATGAAGCCCTGAAGACTGCTAAGAAGTAAACACTGCTGGTTCAATCTACTGATGACAAAGCACTGCCCAATCAAGGACTGATCAACCTTGAGGAAAGCACTGATGTAAAGAGAAAGCAGTAGTTTAGTGTGTCATCTGTTTTACATATAGTCAGTGGTTAAGATTAGCAGTGTTTGTATAGGAACAGTAGTTACAGGTTGTTAGGCTGTTAGACGTCGCTTTCATGGTGACGTCAGCTGAGATGCCTCAGTGGTTTGGTTTGCCTATAAATGGAGCAGTACTCTGTACTGTTACATTTGATCGTTTTGAGTGAGTTCTTCTCCTCAATTCAATCCTTTCATCTTGTGCAACCAACCATGGAGTATCAGGCTGAGGGGGAGTTTAGTTTGTAAGCATGCTTGAAATCTTTTGGTTTGTATTGTAAATCTTTCGACTTAATGAAAAGCAAATGTTTATCAAAACTGTTTCTCTCTTTGATTGTGTTTACAAAGTTTGTTGTTCATTTCCGCTGCACTTAAACTCTGTTCATTTCTATTTGATTTGTTCAAATTATACAAACTAGCACAATCATGAGAGCCTCCGATCCTAACAAAAGGTATTAAATTTACGACCATTTACAGTGAGGATGTCATCAAAGGATCGGGGACCTTTAAGTTTGTTTAAAAGAATCCTCAAAAAATAAGCCTCCCCGAGAGTAGGAGAAACAGCATGAATTCTTCCAATTGCAAAACCACCCGGTTTCCGACGTTTCCAACAACGTTCATCCGTTTTAAACACAAACTTAGTAGGGAATTCAACGTAAGTAAGCTCTCGGGTAACTTCATCTCTTTGGTTACAATCCATCCAAGATGAAAACATTGAAGAATTCATTGACGGCCGATTGAGGACTAAGTCAATATCATCGTCTTCACCGTATACAACATTTTGTTGGTTCGGAAGATGAAATGGGAGACGATTAACAGCTGGGTGCCTATAGTGAACATCAAATGCGAATATACGCTATGATGCCTCACATGCAGACAAATATCGACAATCATAGTATTTTTTTAATCTCATCAACCGGCGGGTCAGGTTCGTTTGATGTGTTACTTTCAACAATGGAAACGGTAACCCGATCAGGCCCTTTGTTGATATATTTAAACAAATACTTTATAGATCTGGCTTGATTGCACCATTCAACATTGATGTGGGACTGATATCTCTTCAAAAGTGTTTTGTTGTAAGGAACAACACTTCTGTTATCTAGCTTAACTCCAGATTTTTCAACAAACATTCCTGAATCTCTTCTTCTGTAGATAGGAAAACCATCCATGTCGATAGACGTATGATCACGGAATTTCTTTGGAAAGCCCTTAGAATACTTATTATCTACCATGCATGGGCAGTTGATATTGTCAGGACCACAAGGACCCGTGAATCATGAAATCACTTACAAGAGTATACAACTCTGGATCATCATTTGGGTCAGGAATTTCAGCAGAAATGAGAGGATCAATGTGTTCAGCAGTTGGAAACTTGTGATCAGGATGCATAAATAAACATATATGCGCATGCGGCAACCCACGCTTCTGAAACTCCACCGTATAAACAACTACAAAAAGTAAAGAAAATAACATATTAAATGTTTGTATTGAATTTTTAAATATTAAGAAGAAATGAAGCTTAATAGTAAATATCTAAAAAAATACCTGCTGAGACTTTGCCAAATATTGACTTCTCCTTCAAGTCTTTAATCAAAGCATTGAGCTTGATTTTAAACAATCTAGAGAGGATATCAGGCCTGTCTTCAGGACTTAAATTGGTGTCCTTAAGATATCTTTTAATTTCAGGCCATTTAGGATTGCATGTCACGGTTATAAAAACATCTGGATATCCATACCACTTACATAGAGACATTGCATCCAAATAGTTCTGCATCATATACCGAGCACCTCCAGTGAATGACGAAGGCAAGAAGACACGCTTTCCAGTGTTGGATACATTTATATTCCATGGTTACGTAAATTGGATAGGTTCTCAAAAGTATCACATCTTAGAAACTTCTGTTAAAAACGTATGTAATTTAGTCGCTCAGTTTCAATCATGGTATACGCATTAACTAAGAATTGTTGAAATAGGCGACGTGAATTTAGAATTAATGAAAAAACACCCTGCCTATCTTGTATGCAAAGAATTCTCTCATAGTGACATATGTTCGTTTGGTTGATGTAGAAGGAGTAACACCTCTATGAGGAATATCAATTCTGTAGCAATCATCACCATAAGGAAACAAAAGTGGATACTGGAGAGCAAGATACGATGGATGTAACTCACTATTACGTTGTAGACCACCAGATTTCGTTTCTACAATAATATCTCTGTATTCTAAGGAATCACCAATGTCACTAACAATTAAAGTTGCCACTTCAGAAGCGGTTGGTAAGTTGTATGTTCTTCCATCTTGTTGCCTTCTTCCAATGAGTCGCAACTTTAGCTCAGCATCACAGTTTTCTTTAAAAAAATCTCTTACCATGCGATATGTTTTAACCAAAACATTCTCCAAGTCTAACATATTCTGTATATGTTGTATAACTTGTTGATCAAGATCCAAAGACGTTGATGAAGAAGCTGGAATGACTTGCTGGAATCAACTTTTCCGCCAATGGACGTAAATGAGAACATGGAATTGTATCGACGGATGTTCTTCATGAATGACTTGCTTTTTGAATCCAATCCATTAAAAAGACACTGATAAGTTGGTGGTGGTTCCTTCATATTAGGAAGTTGAACTTCACCATATGCACAACAAATTGAATAACTTGAATTAAATTGGATTTTAGTACTACCTCTACGAGCTTCGACATCCCATAATTTTGCTTAACATAATTGGCAAGTGACATTCTGATCTAAGTGATCAACATAATCTGTTGAAAAATATTTAAATAATATTTGTAATAAGCAATCATAAAGTTGGATGCAATTTCAATTAAAATAAATTAATTGTATATTGTATATTTATGTAAAATGTACCTTTCGAGATGCCAACAAATTCGTCTTTTTTAATATCACTTTCATGGACTCGTTGAACGGATAAGTCATTCGAACTTCTTTTATCCAAAATACTCCTTCTTAAATTTCGCCTTTGTTGATTGTTACAATTGTCCATTGAATTATTTAAACCTGTAACAAAAAATATAAAAATTATTGATAAAAAATATAATATATAAAATTATGACAAAATTATGGTGGTACCGTTTGAGTATTCTGCTGTAATGTCAGAGACAGGACTTCTAGTACTTCCATTGGTACAATTGCTAAAAGATAGTGAATTACATAAACGATTCTCTTTGATGACATTGACTCTGTTATTAAAAACATTCTCAGCAATAGAACTCTTAGCCTTTCTTGTATCCAAATACAATTTTCGTAACTTTCTCCAGTGATAACTCTCAGTATTGGTAGTGTTTGTGTTTAAAACTGTACAAAAAGATAATATTTAAGATATAGGAAATTATCAGAAAAAAAAATCATTAAACGAAATACTTACTGAGAGTGTTAATAGATATTGGTGTACTTTTTGAAAATGGTGTTGAATTTGTGCAATTATTTAAACCTGTAATTAAATTATATAGAAATGATTAATGAATAAAAATAGTAAATAAAAAATATATAAAAAACATATATGTCATAATGAAAATAAAAATAGGTAAGCGGTATATTTGAAGATTTTTTATATAAAAAGTTTTTAATATAGTACCTGTTGTAATGTCAGACAAAGGGCTTCTAATACTTCAAATGGGACAATTAGTAAAAGATAGTAAATTACATAAAAGATAGTATTTGATGACATTCTCTTTGTTATTGAAAACATTATCTGCAACAGAACCGTTCTTAACCTTTCTTCTATCCAAATACAGTTTCCGTAACTTTCTCCTGTGATGACTCTCAGTATTGGTAGAGTTTGTGTTTATAACTGTAAAAAAAAGAACGTAATTAAGATGTAGGAAACTATTTGAAAAAATAAATTAATAAATCATTAAACAAAATACTTACTGGGAGTGTTAATAGACATTCGTGTAATATTTGACAATGGTGTTGTATTTATGTTGGGATAATGATGTATATCTGAGATAATAATAAAAATAAAAGTTAGTCAAATATTATATCCTAGCTTGGAGGGAGACTAATTCTACTAGTAATTAAAGTTTGATCAAAAAACAGTTTGATATTATAAACTTGTTTCCATTGATTTGGTTTTACAATGTAAAAAAGGTAATGGAAAATAAATACATGTTAATTTAAAAGACACTCGAAAAAAAAATATATACATGTTAATAATCAACAATGGAAAAAAATATATACATGTTAATAATAAAACTAATAAAGTCTATTATGTATTAATATTTATATACGTTATTTGTACCAATTTTAACAAAAAAAATTTATATGGCTCACAATGAAAGTTTGAAATTTAAAACCTAAGATAAATTTAAATAACCAAGTCCAAACATTAAACCATCATTCCTACATAAAGTGACTTAAACAACATAAGTTTTCAAAAACAAATAGTAGATATCCTAAACATGGATTAATAATTGTCTTAACAATGGATAGATGTGATCATTTTTCCTTCTTCGGAATCAAAAGTGACTTAGGGCCTTCATTCAAAGATAAAGGATCTTTACTTCCAGAATCGTCACAATCATAATCTTCCGCAAGAACACGCTTCAGCTCAGTTTGTTGCTTCATCTTTCCTGGCCTTTTGTTACGCAAAGCCATACCACCAGCACTTGAATCAATCAGTGAAACCGGAGTCTCATAACCATTGTTGAATGGTATAGAATCCTTCAGATTAAAGTAAATAGATTTGTTAAAATACACAAAGGTTTGTATTTTGAAATAGGAATGTGTTTAAAATAAAAAGAAGATAGTACCTTCTGGTTAGTAGTATGTTTTCTCGTCTTGCGTTTCTCTTTGCTATAAGTGTTCAATTCTAGTTTAAATAGAAAACTGGATTAGAAATTTAGAATTACAAAATCCAAAAGATTGAAAAAAAATAGAAACAAAATGCGGACCTTCATTGCAACCTAAAGGAGCTTTTGTTGCTGACTCGTCATGATCATAAGAGTCCGAAAGATTACGCTTCAACTCGAAATGCTCACTTATCTTTTCAGCATTTTTTGTAGACAAAGATATTAATCCAGCGCTTGAACCAATCAGTGACATCGGGGTATCATCCTTAATATTGAAATGAATATAATATATTATTATAAACAATATTTTTAATAATAATAGTGATGAATAAAAGTAAATGAATAAATAGATTTTATCTTATAGTTTGTTTAAAAATATTACCTTCAGATCGATAGTATCAACACTTGCAAAATCACCAGATGTGATATTCATAGAGTTTGAAAGGTCAACCTACATTGTAAACAAAGAAGGAAGTGTTAAATTGTTGAATAAAGAATGTAGGTAAAATACGGTATAATTGTAACAACTTAATATCAATAAGGTTAGATGATTACATGGTCAATCCCTAACTTTGATTCAAGCTCAGAAATGATTGCAGGATCATCAGAAAATCTTTTGACTGTGAATCACTTGTATTTATTCTTCACATTAAAGTGAGAAATCTCAATCTTAAACGCCATCTTTTTCCCAACCAAATTACTAATTTCATCCGGTAGCAAATTATCCGTTTTACCCTACATAATAATTTAAGATATAAAAACAGTGGTAAAATATGAGATTGTATAAATTATAAAAAATTGGGAAAATAATACAGCCAAATGAGATACATCAAGAAACTTATCAACCAACTCTTGAGCACTCTTTCCAAGTAATTTTCGAGCTACATGGCCTAACAAAGTTAGAGATGCAATACCAGTACAATCTTGTAACCTAAGTTGAAGTTTCAACCTAAAAAATATTAATAATAAAAATTAAATTATACATGTTTGAAAAAATGGTATTAGTATAGTATTGAATTATAACATTTTAAATTTAAAGTTATCATAAAGTTAGGAATTTACCTCGGAACCACAGAAACACCTTTTTGATTGCAAACCTCATTTATGCATCGAATTGTCTGCTTCTCCTCACTTAGATCTAATCCATCATCTCCATCGCTTATAAAATACAAAACAGTAACCTTCTTCATACAATCCTTACAAGAATTGTAATACCACTCAACACCAGGAGGGAAACTTATCACTGTACCAACCACAATCACATTCTTTGGCTCATCAATTTTATTAACCTCATCTATGTTGTTGAATTCAGTTTCAACCAAAAAATCTTCTTGAATAGTTTTGCCAGCTTGAGATGAACCAAAAGGACGACTTGAAGAACAAAGATCCGTTCTTTTTTCAAGTAACCTTCAAATGATTATAAATTTAATTAGTCTATAAACTATAAAACCTTTCAACGTTGTGACATAAAATACTATACTAAAACAAATAATCAAACAGTTAATTTGAAAAAATATGTAAGTCTTACCTCTTTTGGAAATCAATTAGCTCATCAATGCTTTCGTTCAAGTACAAATTGTTGTTTTGAAAAGAACTGGACACGTATGCCTTACCTACATAGTTAATAAGAAAATTATATACAAAGAATTAAGCATTGATAAGTACAACAATAGAATGCAAAATATATAGAATTTTAATGAGAAAGATAATAGTAATTAATTAAGTACTATACCATCATGAAAGCTATATCTTCCAAACTGCAAAATCACAAAAACATCACTCGGGTTCTGTTTTGGTAAAAAATTACCGAAGCAATTAAGTGATCAAATTAGTTAAGTGAGGTAGTGTGCTAGAAATGAGCGTCGAAAATATGTTAATCAAGTTAATTGCAAAAACAATTTCAGGATACGGCTCAGGATATAGAGTTGTATCTATGATCAAACAATGAGCAAAAAAGTAAAGGTTGACACGTGATGTACGAGGAAAGCCCTTGACCAATCTAGATCGCCGGCACAAAACCTCGGGAGCTGACAATCGCAGCTGCCTTGTTCTTCTATTGCTTCAAATATCAGGATACAGTGCAGGATGTGATGCGGATCAACTAGGTGTTACAATGTAATTCGATTACAAGTGTTTGTGTGTAGTGACTGCTGAAAGCTAGAGAGCAAAAGTGTTCGAAAGTGTGTGTGAAAGTTGCGTGCCTTAATCTGATCCGCCCCCATCTATTTATAGTAAAAGAAATGCAACAAACTATCCTAATAAACCGGGATCCGGCGAATATTCCCCACTCGAACGTTGTAGACCTGGTATTTCGGGTTCAACGTCTCTCACATAACAGATACGCCCGAGTCTTGAGGAGAAGAAGTCTATCTGACCGTTAGTAACCCACAGCTACTTACCTGCACGTGGTCAATTTAGTTAACATCAGGATATCGCCCAGGATGTTACTAATATCCCGATCCAGTATCCTGATCACAAGCAAATAATTAAAAGCAAGATATTAGTCAGGATATGTACGCTCAGAAAATGACCCATAACAATTGTCCCCAAAATATATCTGTTGGTATACCAATCCAACGGATATATTTTAAAAATTATATCTCGTAAATCAAGGCAATTAAATCGAGACGACGGTCAAGATCACATCATAACTTCCAACGCGCTTTTAACTCGATGGAGATCTACAACGCTCCTATATCTTCTCTCTTCTTGTTTGAAAAGCAGATATCTCCCATGGAGTCTCCAGGTAATTCCCTATTTCTTATTCATTTCCTGTCAATCTCTTTTCCTTTACTTGCAATGGCCGCCAGAACTTATTCTCAAACCGGCGAATCATCCGAGACCTTAATTCAGCAGAATCTTCTCAAAAATCCCGAGAAGGAGGTCTGTGCTTTTGATAACGCAGACATTGCAGCTTTGAGAGCTTCCGGTGCTTTTCCTGATGGCACGGTCTTTAGACCATTTGATCGGTCAATTCGATCGGACGTCTCTTCTGTTGATTGGGTCTGCTTCCCGGGATACCCCTTCTCGCTAGGTCTTCGGTACCCTTTTCCCGAATTTATGATGCAATTCTTCCGGACTACCGGTATTTCCTTCGCCCAAACCATGCCCATGGTCTGGAGGGTATTAATCGTACTTAATCAAATTAAAAACCTTCACTGTCCTGACCTTTGTATCGAAGATATGCCAATCGCTTACCGCCTCCGATCCCACGGTTCTAGCCGGTTTTTGCTTTTTTCGACTTCCAACAAACCCCTTATTCTTAAAGCCACCAAAAACGAAGACGGATGGCAACGCAAGTTCTTCTTTGTCAAACGAGACTCCATTGATGAGGGTGTAGCCTTCCGGTGGAGTGGTTAACCACCGGTAGGATCATGAATGTTCCCATGTACCTTTAGACTTTTATCTTTTGCTAATATCCTCCTTTTTGATCCCTTTGCAGTAAATTTCAAGGAAGTAGCTCCCCCTACTGCGGAATTAGAGAAAAGAATCAAAACTGTTTACCAATTACCTGCAAGTGACAGGAGTTTTACCACACATATCCCGAGTTCCAGTCAATACTCATCATCTGAAATGTCTGGTAAGGATTACTTTTAAAATAATTAATTAGCACAATATAATATAATGAAGGGTAATAAAGATGTAAGACTTTTCCCTTTACGCAGCACCAGCCAAGATCCCTGAAGTCTTCGACCTCGACGAGCTGGATAGTTATTCCGATCAGGTCCAGATCAAAAAGGAACCTAGTCCCAAGGCCACGGCCTCATCCAAGCCCAGCAGCTCCAAGGCCATCATCATTCCCAAACCTTCGCCAACTACTAAGCCCCGGAGTTCAAGTTCTCGTAAAAGAAAGGAGCCTGATTCTCCTATTATCTCTGTCCTTTTAATTTGCAGGGTCTCGAACGTCTGGTTCACTTATATCAGGAATCATGTGGGCTCAACAAGACGCTTGAATCCAAGTTGAAGAAAGCTGAGGTCACCATCTCTGATCAGGGTATGATTGCAGCCGCCAAATCTCGGCATTACGAGGACAAGTTCAAGGCTATTATCTGAGAACACCAGGCTGCTCTCAGCAAAGCTGCTCTTCAAGCTCAGAACGATCTTGATGCTGCCCATGCTCAACATGAACAAGATATGATCAGCTATCGGGA
This sequence comes from Helianthus tuberosus, assembly GCA_030545235.1. Taxonomy (NCBI): domain Eukaryota; kingdom Viridiplantae; phylum Streptophyta; class Magnoliopsida; order Asterales; family Asteraceae; genus Helianthus; species Helianthus tuberosus. The sequence continues at coordinate 27,941,269 of CM060437.1, read as the reverse complement.
AAGTCTTAAAAGTTCTGTCATCACTTCCCTTCTCCAGGCCAGGCTAAAGATGGCCCACGAAGCCAAAACACTGGGCTTCGAATGCCCTTCCTGGGACATCAATGCCTGGGAAACAAAGCTGAAGAGTCTCAGCGGCACTTCTGCTAAACCTGCAGTCGAAGGATCTTCAAAGGCAATCGAAAAACCAACTGATGCTGAGAGGGAAGTTCAGGTTGATCCCGAGACGGATGCTGCCGAGAATGCCATGAACGAAGAAGGTGCTGCCTCCTAAAACTCATTTTATTTAAATTTGAAAGTCATGCTTATGTTTAAACAATTTTACTTCTAGTCCTATGAACAGTTTCTATTTCTGTATTAAGACAACCTGATAGCCGAAGGTGGATGGGTCCTAGGTTTTAGGATGAAACCTTCGGTCATCAACTGGTATTGCTTATCTCAAATAATTTCGTCTTTCAATTGGCTTGCGGTTGTCTTCTGTCATGCATTTCTTAATGTAGATTTTAGCTTTGCAAAATTTTGTACAACTATCTTTTGAAAATATCCTGATCAATATACTCAGTGATATATTATGAAAACTTTTATTAAATAGAATTTCTAAAAATTCAATCAACTTTAGAGAAAACTTCTAAAGAATAAAAGATAGTCCATTTTCTAAAACCCGTTTTGACAATACTTGTTTGATCAGAGTTTTAATTTCAATCAAGTATCACTTCCAAATATTTCAATCAAATATCCCGAAACGCATCCCAAAAACACATTTTGAAGATATATCCTAAAGATATATCCTTTTCAGGATAGTTAAACCTTAACCTGAGTTATAAAATTTATGTAAGGTTTATAAAGGAAAGATCATACCAGGAACTGAGTTTAACCCTAGTATTAAATTCCAATCCTTTTGCGACTTCTCCTACTAAGATGTCCCCAGTTCGAGACACTTAGCTCAACTTTGATCCTTTGTGCATCATACAATTGCTTTAGATGGATTGTCCCCTGTGCATGAAGTCCTCAAACACTTAGAAAATTTTTGAACACTAGTTTCTGTTTTGGTCAAAAATTACCGAAGCAATTTAGTGATCAAATTAGTAATGTGAGGTAGTGTGCTAAAAAGTTTATGGAAAATGTGCTTGTCGAATTATTTAGAAAATCAGTATTCAGGATACGGCTCAGGATATTGAGCTGTATCTGCGATCAAACAGTGAGCAAATAATAAGCAAAAAGTAAAGGAGACGACACGAGATGTACGAGGAAAGCCCTTGATCAATCTAGATTGCCGGCATAAAACCTCGGGAGCTGACAATCGCAGCTGCCTTGTTCTTCTTATTGCTTTAAACTTCAGGATACAGTGCAGGATATCAACCAGATCTCTAAGTGTTACAATGAATTCGTGTGAGAGTACAATTTGCGAGAGAGCAAGTGTTGGTGTGTAGTGAGTGTGATTGCAGTGAAACTGTTGTGTCCTATTCGATCTGGTGTTCCTCCTATTTATAGTAACGAAATACAAACAAATATCCCTATAAATATGGGATGCTCCGAATATTCCATCACGAACGTTGTAGACCGAGTAATAAGGCTTCAACGTCTTTCTTTGAACGGTTTGGACCGAGTCTTCCGCAGAACAAGTCTTTGTGAACGTTGCTAGCTTCCAACCCACGTACCTGCACGTAATCAGTTAGTGATCCTGAGGATACCATTCAGGATATTACCAATACCCTGAATCCGCACCCCGGATATGAACAGATATTATTTAATCAAGATATAAGCCAAGATATTTCTCAGGATATGAGCTCAGAAATTAGCCCACAACAATTGTCCCCAAAAATGTTACCGTTTAGTATCCTCATTACTAACGGTTACATTTTTTACGCAAACCGAGGCAATTAAGAGATAAGACCTGTGATGTGACCGTTTGCAACTACCCAGCCTATATCTACTCATCATACCCTATATCTTCTCATCCTCATCTTCTTTTTTAATCATAATCGACAAGGAAAAGGTACATTTTCTCTCTATCTTTCATACTTATCTTCATCTTTTCTCTCCGGCGAAAAATTCAGGCGATCAAATGCCGCGCCAAACAAGATCTAGTTCAGGTGACTCTGCCCCTACGTTCTACCAACAAAACCTTCTCCAAGAACCGGAGAAGGAAGCCTGTACCTTTGATAGTGCCCACCTGTCAGCCTTAAAATCCTCTGGTATCTTCCCGGAAGGAACCGTATTCAGACCATTTGACCGTGAAATCCGGTCAGATATGGTCTCCAACGAGTGGATATGCTTTAGTGCTTTCCCTTTTACCCTAGGGCTACGATTCCCCTTTCCGGACTTCATCACCGAATTCTTTAAGATCACAAAAATCTCTTTTAGCCAAACAATGCCAATGCTCTGGCGTGTTTTATCTGTTCTTGACCAGATCAAGAGAAACCACATTCCTGATCTTTCCATCCATGATCTCCCCCTGGCTTACAAGCTTAGATGCCACGGATCATGTAGATTTCTGTTTTATTCTACTTCCGGTGACCCATTGATACTTCGTGCCACCAGGAACGAGGATGGTTGGCAATCCAAGTTTTTCTTTGTAAAAAGGGACTCAATCCCTGGTGGGACGGAATATCCGGTACAATGGTTGAGAAAGGGTAGGATTTAGGGTTTAAGAATGATCCTGTCGCTTATCCTGTTCCATATCCTGAACTAATTTATCTTCTTTATTGTGCAGCTGATTTCAGGAAAATTGCTCCTCCTCTTGCTAATTCCCAAGAAAGAATAGACGCCATTAGACTTCTCCCAGAGGCAGAAAGAAGTTTCAATCCTTCTCCACCAACTCCAAGTCCTCTTTCAAGTGCCAACATGTCTGGTAAGGATCCTGCAAGATATCCTGCACACATATGCTTCTTACCTGTTATTTATAGGAGGGATTTAGAATTTACTCCCTGTGTGCAGATTCCAGCAAAGTCCCAGTTTATCTAGACCTAGATGAACTTGACAGTTACCCAACTCCAGCCATAGTCAAGAAGGAGACTCCTGCTACCACCAGCTCCAAGCCACTCCCGGCTCCTAAGACCAATCCGAGAACCCGTGCTTCCGCAGCGAAAAAGAGAAAGGGCCTTGAGGTCAGTACTCCAGGCTCTGAAGGGTTCTCCTATGATGAGCTCAGCTTCTCCGACTCCTTAGAGCCAATGACATCCTTCCTCAACAAGGTAATATCCTGCCGCATATCCTTCATGTATATCCTGCACATATATCCTGCACGTATATCCTAACAGGATATCCTGGTAGGACGTCTTAGTCAGCATATATTCTAACCCCATACCTGTGATCAATGTACAGGGCCTCCAGCATTTGCTCCACTTGTACAATGACGCTTGTGGTACTGTGGCACTTCATGAAGCCAGGATCAAGCAGCTTGAGAGCACCGTTGCCGACCAAGGTGCTATCGCCGAAGCAAAGAGCCGGCACTATGAGAGCTTGCTAAAGAAGGTCACCCAAGATGCCGAGGTCAAACTTGCCAGTGTTCAAATGGACCATGATCAGGCCTTAATCAGCTTTCGAGAGGGAGTCAAGGCTTCTGCTATCGTCTCCCTGCTACAAGCACGCATCAAGATGGCCTACGAGGCCAAGGAGACAGGCCTTGTTTGTCCATCTTGGCCAGTTGAATCCTGGGTGGCCAAGTTGAAGGAGCTCAGAGGCAAAGCTGTGCCACTTCCTGCTGAAGCCGGTGAGTCTTCCAAGTCAACGGAGGTAGTGGTCCAAGCTGGAGAGAAGAAGGATGCTGGAGGTGATGCTGAGATGGACATTGGTCAGGATGCTGCGCAGGATGCTGGTAAAAATGCTGGAGCAGAGAAGTCTGAGAAGGTTGGAGGCGATGCCGCTGTGTGAGGGCATTTAGGTGGGCGATGACGGATATACGTGCCAAGGCCAGAGCCCACCTTTTTGAATTTGAATGTTGGTTTGTAGTCCCACAAACAATTTACTTTTCCGCACTTTACTTTTCCGTACCTGAACAATTTATATTTCCTGCATGCTTTTTGAACAATACAACAGTTGAAGGTGGATGGGTCTCGGTTTGAGATGAAGCCCTCAACTGTTGGGTAAATATGGTTATGAACTACTAGTGCTCTTAGTGGATGGGCCTTGTTTTGAGGTGAAACTAAGAGCACATCTTTTGGTATGTTAATAATATGACTATCCTCTTGACCTTATTGTTATTGTCATACAAATTTTACTTGTGAAAATTGTTTGGTTTGAACATATATCATAAATGTATCCTGGGGGATATCCTGAAAGATATCTTGAAAAGGATATTGAAATATAACCCATAAATTGTCCAAATAAAAAGGAGAGATCATACCAGAGATTCTTAGAGAATCAGTTCCATTCCTTTATCATAAATTTGTCCCCAGTGCATACTTATAAACTTGGATCCATCCTTCGGATTAGAATAATGTGTGTCCCCTGCGTTTGACAAAGACACAAATGTGTTTACCTTTTGGCTCGAATGAATTCCGAATGCCCAAGGGCAGAACCCCTGATATCCTGAGAAGAATCCTTAGCATATTGGGGATAAACCCTGATATCTGGGGATAAACCCTGAATTTCATGCGCTACAGGCGAGAGTGTATAAACTCCTAGACTTAGAAAGGTGAAAACCTTTAAACCTTTGAGAGTATGAAAATACTCTTTCGTGAGAGAGGGTGATCAATCCTCATATACCTTTAGGATCCAGGATATAGCCAACAGTAACGAAATTGTCAGCCACTTTTACATGAACTGGTCCCGCTACCTTGAACTACACCTAGATAACTTGCGCTCCAGGCGAGGTGTTTAAACCCAATTCGAAAGAAAGGTGAATACCTTTAAACCTTTGAAGGGATCAGGATCCCTTAAACGTGAGAGAGGGGGCCAATCCTCTAATCTTTCGATTTATCCTGAGTATATATCCTGGAGCTATATCTTGAAACATATCCTGCAAAACAATTGTAAACTAAGGTGGGTGTTAGCTTGGCTAACACCCCTCCGATGCTTAAGTCAGTATTGGGTTCAAGATAATAAACAAATATATTTTAAAGAGATAGAACACATACCGTTCTGAGATAGAAAATAAATTCTACTCTTACTTGAAATAGAGCTTTAAATGTATTGCATTCCAAGATCTTGGTAGCATATCTCCTTCCACATTCCTGAGTCGATATGCTCCTTTCCCTGCTTCTGACTCGACTTCATAAGGTCCTTCCCATTTTGGAGCTAGCTTGCCATCGGCAGGATTAGTGGTATTTTGAAAAGCCTTTCTCAGCACCCAATCACCAACTCGAAATCTTCTAGTCCTTATGTTCTTATTGTATGCTCTGGATATTCTTTGTTGATATGCTGCTATCCTCAGCCTTGCTGCATCTCTTTTTTCATCTATAGTATCCAGATCCTGACATAAGACTTCAGGATTCTGTTCAGGATCCTGTAGCATAGATCTTGCAGTAGGTATCGTCATTTCTGTTGGAATCATTGCCTCTGCTCCAAATACCAAGGAAAACGGGGTTTGGCCAGTTGCATTCTTCACTGTTGTCCTATCAGCCCACAAAACAAAGGGTAACTCTTCCGCCCATCTTCCTTTTTTGGCTCCAAGTCTCTTCTTTAAGTTATTGACTATTATCTTGTTCGAGGATTCGGCTTGTCCATTCGCTTGAGGATGTACCGGAGTAGATGTGATCATTTTGATTCCCCAACTCTTGCAAAAGTCAGTAGTCCTTTTGCTTATAAACTGGGACCCATTATCACAAATGATCTCAGCTGGTACTCCAAACCTAGTCAGGATATTCCTCTTTATGAAGGATACTACTTCTTGGTCTCTTACTTGAACGAATGCTTCAGCCTCGACCCACTTAGAGAAATAATCCGTCATTGCTAACATAAATACTTTTCCTCCCGGAGCCTTTGGTAACTTCCCTACTATATCCATCCCCCACTTCATGAATGGCCAAGGGGAAACTACAGGATATAGTGGTTCAGCTGGTTGATGTAGTATGTTACTATGCCTTTGACATGCATCACATCTTCGAGCATATTCTGCAGCATCTTTTCTCATTGTTGGCCAAAAGTATCCTGTCCTCAATACTTTCGAGAATAATGATCTGCCCCCAGTGTGATTACCACAGTGCCCTTCATGTATATCCTGAAGTACTTCTTTGGCTTCATGATCCTCCAAGCACCTTAAATATGGTCCTGCAAGAGATTTCTTGTATAGAATATTATTTATAATAGTGAATCGTGATACCTTCATCCTAAATGCCTTAGGATTTTCATTTTCGGGGATGTGTCCATCTTTAAGATATTTCAGAATTGGAGTTGTCCAGGATTCAGGATACTGTTCAGGATATTCCACTCCAGGATCCCGAATATCCGCTACTTCTTTATCCTGAGGATTCGTTGCAGGATATAAAACATGTATTATTGGTATTTGGGTCCCTTCCGGTATCCTGACTGATGATCCCAGATTTGCTAAGGCATCCGCTTCAGCATTATCCTCTCTTGGTACCTGTTCAAGTGTAAAAACATCGAAATATCCTGCTAATTTTTTGAGAATATCAAGATATTCAGTCAATTTCTCACCCTTAACTGCATATGATCCATTAAAATGGTTAGTAATTAACAAAGAGTCAACATATGCTTGTAAATTTTTTATACTCATATTCTTAGCCAACTCTAATCCTGCAATTAAAGCTTCATATTCTGCCTCATTATTGGTAGCAGGAAATTCACACCTAATGGCCTGGGGTAATATGTCCCCCTGTGGCGATTTTAGTAGTATTCCCAATCCTACTCCTCTTATATTAGATGCACCATCAGTATATAATGTCCAGGATCCTGAGGATTCTCCTAATTGTTGAACTTCTAGGTCTGCCTCATCCTGAATGTCACTACTAAAATCAGCCACAAAGTCAGCTAAAGCCTGAGACTTTATGGCATTCCTAGGTTCATATACTAAATCATAGGCACTTAGCTTTACCGACCACTTAGCCATCCTGCCCGACATCTCTGGTTTTCTAAGCACATTCTTGACAGGATAATTTGTTTTAACATGAATCCTATGAGTCTCAAAATAATGTCTAAGTTTTGTTGATGCCATGACTAATGCTAGTATTAATTTTTCTAAGTGAGAATACCTAGTTTCAGCATCTAACAAACTTTTGCTAACATAATAAACAGGATATTGCTGACCTTCATGGTCCTTTACAAGGACGGCACTTACAGCGTTCCCCGATACCGCGAGGTATAGGGATAATGGTTCACCATTCTCAGGCTTCATTAGTAGAGGTGCGGTTGAAAGATATTGCTTTAACTCCCGTAGGGCCGCTTCGTGCTTCTCACCCCACTCGAATTTTTTGTTCTTCTTCAGGATATCATAAAAATCTTTGCATTTCTCTGAGGATCTTGAGATAAATCTGTTTAATGTTGCCACTCGCCCCGTTAATCGTTGAACATCTTTCATATTTGAGGGTGATTTAATATCCAAGATGGCTTTGATCTGCTCCGGGCTTGCTTCTATTCCTCTTTTGGTCACCATATATCCTAGAAATTTTCCTGCCCCCACTCCAAAATGGCACTTAGCAGGATTCAGCTTCATATTATACTGATCCAGGATATCAAACGCTCCTTTAATATCCTGGAGGTGATCCTGAGCTTTCTTTGACTTTACTACCATATCGTCAATGTACACTTCCATGGTGTCCCCCAGTTTGTCTTTGAACATCATGTTTACCAATCTTTGGTATGTTGCACCTGCATTTTTCAAACCAAAAGGCATAGCTGTGTAACAATAAATACCTGTTGGTGTCATGAAGGCAGTATCCTCCTGGTCAGAAGGCTCCATTTGGATCTGTTGAAATCCTGAGGATGCATCCATGAAAGTCAGCATTTCATGCCCAGCAGTGGCATCTACCATCGCATCAATATGGGGAAGAGGAAATGGGTCTTTAGGACAAGCTTTATTCAAGTCTGTGTAATCCACACAGACTCTCCATTTTCCGTTCTTCTTCTGTACCACTACCACGTTTGCTAGCCACCTTGGGAATTTGACTTCTCTAATCATTTTGGACTTCAACAATCTTTCAACTTCTTCTTGAATAATTGTATTGCGTTCAGGAGCAAACTTTCTTCTTTTTTGTTGCACGGGCTTGAATGATTTATCAATTCCAAGCTTGTGAGTAATAATATCTTTGGATATGCCTGTCATATCCTCATGCTTCCATGCAAACGTCGACATCCTGCATTTTAAAAAGTTAATTAATTGTTCTTCAATATCCTGAGGGATATTGGTTCCCACGAGCACCGAAATATCGGGATTATCCTGGTTCAGGACAATTTTCTTCCCATCCTGCTCCGGATCCTCCACAATATCCTGGGCCCGCGTCTTTAATTGCTATGCTGCACTAGGTTTAGTTGAGGATTTCATTGAGGATGAGTAGCATTCTTTCGCCTCCTGCTGATCGCTATCAACTTTAACAACTCCCCAGGGGGTAGGTATCTTGATGCATTGGTGATATGTTGATGGCACGGCTTTCATATCGTGAATCCACGGTCTTCCCAATATAATGTTATAGCAGGATAGAGAGTCCATTACACAGAAACGTTGTATCGAGTTGACTCCTTCAACGTACACCGGCAACTTTATCTCTCCTACTGTGTTTCTGGCCTCTCCACTGAACCCAACAAGCACGGTGGACTTCGAAGTGATATCCATTGGAGATACATTCATTCTTTTAAGCGTCTCTAGTTGGATTATGTTGACGGAGCTGCCATTATCAACCAATATCCTGCGTACAAAATGGTTAGCCACATATAACGTTATTACCAGAGCATCATGGACAGTATCCCTGTCATCGGCATCAAATGTGATCACTTTGTCAGTTGTGAGTGTAGTCATCCTGACAGGTTTGTCTCCCCTTTCGGCCTTAGCTTCTTTTGCATGTCTCTTTGCTGCCGAATACGAAGTCCCACAAATGTCGGATCCTCCCGAAATGAAGTTGATTATCTTGGCATCCGCGGGAGGTGAGGCTGCTCGCTCAGGATCCTTCTCAGTATCCTGACCCTTATTCTTCTTTCTTCCCAAGAGATCTTTCAAATATCCCTTGCTTAGAAGATAGCTTATCTCTTTCCTCAAAGCAATGCAATCCTCGGTCATATGTCCGAAATCTTCGTGGAAAGCACACCATTTTGATTTGTCTTTCCAATCCGCTTTTTGTTGATTCTTCCGAGGCCATCTTGCCTTGTCCCCTAGACCCTGCATGGCATACATCAATTCAGGAATGTTAACAGAAAAGCAATATTCAGATAATTCAGGATATTCTTCAGGATCCTCATCATCAACAGCATTCACTCTCTTGTTCTCATTCCTGCCATATGGCTTGGACCGATACGACTTGAATGAGGATTCCGACTTCCTGTTAGTTGACTCATAAGTGTTGGATGAGTTCATCCTTTCTTGCATCTTTCTGTCATCTTCCAATCGAATGTATCTTAGGGCCCTGTTCCGAGCTTCATCCAGGTTCCTGCATGGGTTCATTACAAGGTCTTGGTAGAATTGAGAATCCTTTTGCAACCCCATCTTGAAAGCTTGCACAGCTGTTGCAACATCAAGATGAGGAATGTCTAGTGATTCTCGGCTAAACTTGTTCACATAATCCCTAAGGGATTCCTGAGGCCCCTGCGTTATCCTGTAGAGATCACTTGTTAATTTTTCAAAGCTCCTACTACAAGAAAACTGACTATTGAATAAATTTACTAAATGAGCAAAAGATGTACTTGAATGTGGGGGAACATTCAAGAGCCACTTCAAAGCTGATCCTGTCAAGGTTGAACCAAAACCCTTGCACAAGCATGCTTCCTTGAGATCCGGAGGGATAGGGTTGATCTCCATCCTCTCCCTATACTGAGCAATATGCTCCTCAGGATCCGTCGTTCCGTCGTAAAGCTTCATGTTGGGGGTTTGGAACCTCTTTGGAATCTCAGCATCACAGATAGGATATGCAAAGCGAGATATCTTATGGCTATCTTGAGACACTTCCGGGATTGGCTGGACCACCCCGGGTACACTTGATATCATGTCCTTCAACTTTTGAAGTTCCCTGGTAAGTGCTGACGTCACACCTGTATCCTGCAAGGATCCACTATTGTTAGTAGCATGAGTATTATTATTATTTAATATGTTACTCGTTGAAGGATTCTGCCCATATCCTGAAGCATATCCTGAGCTCCTTATGGTCGATATCCTGACCGAGGAGGGTATTTCAGGAGTATGATTCTGAGGAAGGCTGGGCACAATATTCCCCCTGTTATCCTCTGTATACACGGCTGAACTGAAGTTCAAAGCTCTGGGTTGTAATGGAGTGACAATATCCTCAGCGGATCTGCTCGAGCCAGACTTCAGGAGTTGTATTTCCCTTAAAAGCATTTGGTTTGTTTCCTGCTGCTGCCTCATTTGTTCCTGCACACTTCCAAACAAGGTTAAAATTTCGTCGTTAGATGCTAAAACAGGGGCAGATTCTTGAACAGTGCGAGTAGGGATAATATCCTGAGGTCGTGTAGAGGCTGGCATTCTTGGAGGAGGTGGTGGAAGCACCGAACCTGTAGTAGCAGAAGTCGTAGCAGACATAGTAGAGGAACTCATGTTTGATCGTGAGGCCATTGTGGACAATGTAGCAAAAAGTTTTGAAAATAAAAAACCGATTAGCGATTTAACAAAAATTTTTAGTAAAGAGAGCACCACTTGCCCCACGGTGGGCGCCAAATTGTTTTGGTCAAAAATTACCGAAGCAATTTAGTGATCAAATTAGTAATGTGAGGTAGTGTGCTAAAAAGTTTATGGAAAATATGCTTGTCGAATTATTTAGAAAATCAGTATTCAGGATACGGCTCAGGATATTGAGCTGTATCTGCGATCAAACAGTGAGCAAATAATAAGCAAAAAGTAAAGGAGACGACACAAGATGTACGAGGAAAGCCCTTGATCAATCTAGATCGTCGGCATAAAACCTCGGGAGCTGACAATCGCAGCTGCCTTGTTCTTCTTATTGCTTTAAACTTCAGGATACAGTGCAGGATATCAACCAGATCTCTAAGTGTTACAATGAATTCGTGTGAGAGTACAATTTGCGAGAGAGCAAGTGTTGGTGTGTAGTGAGTGTGATTGCAGTGAAACTGTTGTGTCCTATTCGATATGGTGTTCCTCCTATTTATAGTAACGAAATACAAACAAATATCCCTATAAATATGGGATGCTCCGAATATTCCATCACGAACGTTGTAGACCGAGTAATAAGGCTTCAACGTCTTTCTTTGAACGGTTTGGACCGAGTCTTCCGCAGAACAAGTCTTTGTGAACGTTGATAGCTTCCAACCCACGTACCTGCACGTAATCAGTTAGTGATCCTGAGGATACCATTCAGGATATTACCAATACCCTGAATCCGCACCCCGGATATGAACAGATATTATTTAATCAAGATATAAGCCAAGAAATTTCTCAGAAATTAGCCCACAACAGTTTCAATTGTATAGACAATTTTTTGTGTTACAGGGGTAAAACCCAAAAATATACTGGAGATAAATCCTTTGTATCCTGGGGAAAATCCCAAATTTTCGTGCGCTACAGGCGGGAGTGTATAAACTCCAAGACTTAGAAAGGTGAAAACCTTTAAACCTTAGAGAGTATGAAAATACCCTTTCGTGAGAGAGGGTGACCAATCCTCATATACCTTTAGGATTCAGGATATAGCCAACAATAACGAAATTGTCAGCCACTTTTACATGAACTGGTCCCGCCACCTTGAACTATTCCCGAATAACTTGCACTCCAGGCGGGGTGTTTAAACCCAATTCGGAAGAAAGGTGAATACCTTTAAACCTGTGAAGGGATCAGGATCCCTTAGACGTGAGAGAGGGGGCCACTCCTCTAATCTTCCGAAGTATCCTGAGTGTGTATCCTGGTGCTACATCCCGGAGTATATTCTGCAAAACCACTATAAGCTAAGGTGGGTGTTAGCCTGGCTAACACCCCTCCGATGCTTAAGTCAGTAACGGGTTCAAAATAGTAAATGATATTTAATAAAAGAGTCATAATCCATACCGCCCTGAGTCAGAATTTGAATTCCATACTCACTTAAAATAGAGCTTTAGATGTATAGCATTCCAGGATCTCGGTAGCATATCTCCCTCCATATTCTTGAGTCGGTATGCTCCTTTTCCTGATTCTGATTCAACCTCATAGGGTCCTTCCCACTTTGGAGCCAACTTTCCATCAGCAGGATTAGTAGTATCCTGAAAAGCTTTTCTTAATACCCAATCTCCAATCTAAAACCTTCTAGTCCTTATATTCTTGTTGTATGCTTTAGATATCCTCTGTTGATATGCTGCCATCCTTAGCCTTGCAGCGTCTTTTATCTCATCAACAGTATCCGGTTCCTGGCATAGGACTTTAGGATTCTTCTTAGGATCCCTGAGGTTGGATCTCGCTGTAGGTATCACCATTTCTGTCGGAATCACCGCTTCTGCTCCAAACACCAAGGAAAAGGGGGTTTGGCCAGTTGCATTCTTCACCGTTGTCCTATCAGCCCACAAAACAAAGGGTAATTCTTCTGCCCATCTTCCTTTCTTAGCCCCTAGTCTCTTTTTTTAAGTTGTTGACAATTATCTTGTTCGAGGATTCTGCTTGTCCATTTGCTTGAGGATGCACCGGAGTAGACGTGATCATTTTAATTCCCCAACTCTTGCAAAAGTCAGTAGTCCTTTTACTTATGAATTGAGATCCATTGTCACAAATTATCTCAGCTGGTACTCCAAACCTAGTCAGGATATTCCTTTTTATGAAGGATACCACTTCTTGATCTCTAACTTGAACAAATGCTTCTGCTTTAACCCACTTGGAGAAATAATCCGTCATTGCCAACATGAAAACCTTTCCTCCTGGAGCCTTCGGAAGCTTTCCCACTATATCCATACCCCATTTCATGAACGGCCAAGGGGAAACAATAGGATACAGCGGTTCAGCAGGCGTATGTAATATGTTACTATGTCTTTGACATGCGTCACATCTTCGAGCATATTCTGTGGCATCTTTTCTCATCGTTGGCCAATAATATCCTGTCCTTAATACTTTTGAGAATAACGACCTACCCCCAGTATGGTTACCACAATCCCCTTCGTGTATATCCTGAAGTACTTCTTTGGTTTCGGGATCCTCCAAGCACCTCAGATATGGTCCTGCAAGAGATTTCTTATACAAAACGTCATTTATAATAGTGAATCGTGATACCTTCATTCTAAGAGCTTTAGGATTCTCATTCTTTGGGACGTGTCCTTCCTTGAGATATCTCATGATTGGAGCCGTCCAGGACTTAGGATCCTCCTCAGGATACTCATCATCAGGATCCGGAATACTTATTACTTCCTTATCCTGAGGATTCGTCGCAGGATATAGGATATGTAATATTGGTATTCGGGTTCCTTCCGGTATCCTGACCGATGATCCCAGATTTGCCAAGGCATCAACTTCAGCATTATCCTCTCTTGGTACCTGTTCAAGTGTAAAAATATCGAAGTATCCTGCTAATTTTTTGAGAATTTTGAGATATTCAGCTAACTTTTCACCTTTTACTACGTAAGATCCATTGAAATGGTTAGTAATCAACAGGGAATCAACATATACTTGTAAACATCTAATATTTATATTTTTTAGCCAACTCTAATCCTGCAATCAAAGCTTCATATTCTGCCTCATTATTAGTAGCAGGAAATTCACACCTAATAGCCTGGGGTAATATGTCCCCCTGTGGCGATTTTAGTAGTATACCTAAGCCTACACCTCTTACGTTAGATGCACCATCAGTATACAATGTCCAACATTCTAAGTTTTCTCCTAGCTGCTGTACTTCTAAATCTACTTCATTTTGAATGTCACTACTGAAATCAGCCACAAAGTCAGCTAACCCTGAGACTTTATGGCATTTCTAGGCTCATATATTAAGTCATAAGCACTTAATTTTACTGACCACTTAGCCATCCTACCCGACATCTTGGGTTTCCTAAGCACGTTTTTAACAGGATAATTGGTTTTAACATGAATCCTACGTGTCTCAAAATAATGTCTAAGTTTTGTTGATGCCATAACTTGGGCCAATATCAATTTTTCTAGATGAGAATATCTAGTTTCAGCATCTAGTAAACTTTTACTAACATAATAGACAGGATATTGCTGACCTTGATGGTCCTTTATAAGAACGGCACTTACAGCATTCCCTGATACAGCGAGGTATAGGTGTTTTGGTCAAAAATTACCTAAGCAATTTAGTGATCAAATTAGTTAAGTGAGGTAGTGTGCTAGAAATGTGTATGAAAAATGTGCTGGTTTGTTAGTTTGCAAAAACAGTTATCAGGATACGGCTCAGGATATAGAGCTGTATCTATGATCAAACAATGAGCAAAAATGTAAAGGTGGACACGTGATGTACGAGGAAAGCCCTTGATCAATCTAGATCGCCGGCATAAAACCTCGGGAGCTGACAATCGCAGCTGCCTTGTTCTTCTATTGCTTCAAATTTCAGGATACAGTGCAGGATGTGGTGCGGATCAACTATGTGTTACAATGTAATTCGAATACAAGTGTTTGAGTGTGGTGCTTGCAATGAGTAAAAGTGTACGAGAGTGTAAGTGAGAGATTGTGTGCCTTAAACTGATCCGCCCTCATCTATTTATAGTAAAGATAATGTAACAAACTATCCTAAACTTTCGGGATCCACCGAATATTCCTTAAACGAACGTTGTAGACCTAGTCTTTCGGGTTCAACGTCTTTCCTTCAACAAACACGCCCGAGTCTTGAGGGGAAGAAGTCCAATTGACCGTTAGCAAGTCCCATTCTTCAACCTGCACGTGGTTAATTCGATAAAGCTCAGGATATCGCCCAAGATGTTAGCAATATCCTCTTCCAGCATCCTGGTCACAAATAAACAATTAAAGGCAGGATATTGGTCAGCATAAGTATGCTTAGAAAATGAGCCATAACAATTGTCCCCAAATATATCGGTTGGTATACCAATCCAACGGATATATTTCAAAAGTTTCACCTCTTATCTTAAGGCAATCAATACGACTAGACCCTTGAAATGACAGTGGTGCAACTTCCAAAGCATTATTTACTCTTTACCCCCCTATATTCGACCTATATTAACCGAGGGACTCCTTATTATGGTTACCCTTATCTTCAACCGGACATCAGGTACTTTCCTCTCTATCCTTCTTTTTTTTTTAAGTCTCTTTTAGTTTGCTCAATTTCTTTCATGGCATCACGAACAAAATCTCGATCGGACCGACCGGCCTCAGCCCTCGTAAGTCAAAACCTTATCCGCAACCCATCAAGAGAAGTCTGTTGTTTTAACAATGCCGACATCGCTGCTCTTAAAGATTCCGGCGCCTTCCCCACCGGAACAGTCTTTCGCCCTTTTGATCGGGAAGCCCGATCGGACGTGTCATCTGAGGAGTGGGTTTGTTTCTTCGCTTACCCTTTCTCTCTTGGACTCCGGTACCCATTTCCACCCTTCATCTCTCGCTTTTTTGAACTCACCAGCCTTAGCTATGCTCAGGTTATGCCAATGGTCTGGTGAGTCTTGATAGTGCTGGATCAAATCAAGTCTCGTCATTTTCCCAACCTGTTTATTGAAGACCTCCCTATAGCATACCGGTTGAGATCCCACGGCGATCACCGTTTTCTTCTGTTTTCTACCTCCAAGAACCCTTTGGTTCTTAAGGCTACCAAGAACGAGGATCGATGGCGACGAAAATTCTTTTTCGTAAAAAGAGACTCTATTGATAAGGGTTTCGATCTGCCGGTTAAATGGTTAACCAAGGGTAGGATTTAGGGTTTTAGGAATATCCCCAATTATATCCTAAACTTATATCCTGACATTTTTATGCAGCGAACTTCAGAGATTTAGTGCCTCCTAGTGCAGAATCCGAATCCAAGATCAAGGAAATCTATCAACTTCCTGTCAGTGAAAGAACTTTCTCCCTGTCTCTCACAGATTCAAGCCAGAAATCAAGCTCAGAGATGTCTGGTAAGCACATTCTTAGTAGTTACATATATTCTAAATCAATTATTTTTCAAAAGTATGATGAGTTCAAGAATATCTTCCCTTGTGCAGTACCGGTTGTCAACCTTGAAGGTTTCCAACTCGACGAGTTGGATTGCTACTCCAGCCTCGAACCCATCAAACAAGAATCCAAGCCAAAGTCATCTGCTACACCAAAGGCTACCTCCTCGAAGACTGTTTCTGCTCCCAAAGGCCCTCCGGCATCCAGGACCCGGGCATCCAGCTCTCGGAAGAGAAAGGAGACGGACTCCCCAGCTGTTTCTGAAACATTCTCTCTCGAGAATCATGGGTTCAACGAAGCCACTTCATTCCTCAAACAGGTAGAATTTTCTTTTCGATATCCTGCACAAGTATGTTAGTCCTTATCCTGCTTATTTTTACATCAATACCTGTGTCTTTATCGATAGGGTCTGGATCGTCTTATGCACTTGTATGAAGACGCCTGCGGGCTTAACAAGATGTTGGAGATCAAGCTGGAGAAAGCTGAGGCCACCATAGCTGATCAAGGAACCATTGCAGCTGCTAAATCCCAGCATTATGAAGACAAATACAAGGCAATGATCCGAGATCACCAAGCTACCCTCCACAAAGCCAACGAGGATGCCCAAGCCAAACTAGATGCTGCCCTTGTCCAGTACCAGCAGAATATGAGTTCCTATCGGGACTGCCTCAAGGCATCCGTGGTCGTCTCTCTTCTCCAAGCCAGGATAAAGATGGCTTACGAAGCCAGGAACTTGGGCTTCGAATGCCCCTCCTGGGACATAAAGACTTGGGAGGCGAAACTAAAGGATCTTGGAGGTCATCCCGTTGCTCATCCTGCAAAGCATGCTGGTGAAGAGCCTTCGAAGGCGGCAGAGGAAGTGGCCAATGCTGTTGATGATGCCGAGAAGAATCCTGAGGCTGATGCTGGGGCGAATGCTGGCAAGGAGGTTGCTGATCAAGAAGGTGCCGCTTCTTAGGCGGCGAAATGGGCGATGATGGATATACGTGCCAAGGCCGGAGCCCATTTTTAAATGTCGTGGTTGTGGTTGTGTAAACAATTTACTTTTCCTGTCTTCGAACAATTTTATATTTCCTGCATTAGAACAATACGATGACCAAAGGTGGATGGGTCCTAGGTTTTAGGATGAAGCCCTTGGTCATCGATTAGTATAACTTGTTTTGAATGTGGTAACGGTTGTAGGTGGACAGGTCCTGTTTTGAGATAGATCCTGCAACCGTTACACAAGTATGGTAAAAACTAATTGTGCTTTTGGCGGATGGGCCTTGGTTTAAGGTGAAACCAAAAGCACATGTTTTGACTTGTTAATAATATAACTATCTTTTGACTTATTTGTTATTGCCTTGCATTACTTAGTGTAACTCTTAGCTTTGTAAAAATTTTGTGTTGTTATCTTATGAAAATATCCTGATCAATATGCTCAGCGATATATTGTGAAAACTTTTTATTAGATAGAACTTCCAAACATTCCTTCAACTTTGTAGAAAGTTCTTTAGAGAGTGAAAAACAATCTATCTTTCCAACACCAAGTTTTGATAATATTTAAATGATCAAAGTTCCAAACTAATACTAGTTTCAAACACCTTAATCAAATACCCTGAAAAGGATTTTGAGAATATATCAGGATATGTTACAAAAAACTTAAACGATATTTACAAAGGAAAGATCATACCCGGAGTAGGGTATAACCCTATTATCAAACCTCAATCTCCTTGCAACTTTTCCAATGAAGATGTCCCCTGTGTGAGATATTTAGCATACTAGTTCCGAGCTTTAGCCTTTGAGCTTTACATCACTGCCTTGGTAGGAATGTCCCCTGTGTACAATGTCTTCAAATACTTAGAAATCTTCTGAATGTCAGTTTCCATTGTATAGGCAATTTTTTAGGTCCCAAGGGTAAAACCCAAGGATGTACTGGAGATAAATCCCTTGTATCCTGGGGAAAATCCCAAATTTTCATGCGCTACAGGCGGGAGTGTATAAACTCCAAGACTTAGAAAGATGAAAACCTTTAAACCTTAGAGAGTATGAAAATACCCTTTCGTGAGAGAGGGTGATCAATCCTCATATACCTTTAGGATTCAGGACATAGCCAACAGTAACGAAATTGTCAGCCACTTTTACATGGACTGGTCCCGCCACCTTGAACTATCCCTGAATAACTTGCGCTCCAGGCGGGGTGTTTAAACCCAATTCGGAAGAAAGGTGAATACCTTTAAACCTGTGAAGGGATCAGGATCCCTTGTACGTGAGAGAGGGGGCCAATCCTCTAATCTTCTGAAGTATCCTGAGTGAGCATCCTGGAGCTATATCCCGAAGCATATACTGCAAAACATCCTTACACTAAGGTGGGTGTTAGCTTGGCTAACACCCCTCCGATGCTTAAGTCAGTACTGGGTTACAAAGAACAAATTAAACCAAACATATTTAAAAAAGGTAGAATTCATACCATCCTGAGTTAGAAATTAAATTCTAAACTCACTTGAAATAGAGCTTAAGGTGTATAGCATTC
Organism: Helianthus tuberosus; assembly: GCA_030545235.1. NCBI lineage: Eukaryota > Viridiplantae > Streptophyta > Magnoliopsida > Asterales > Asteraceae > Helianthus > Helianthus tuberosus. The sequence goes on along the minus strand of CM060437.1, from coordinate 27,922,631 downwards.
CAAGACCTCGGTAGCATATCCCCCTCCATATTCTTGAGTCTGTATGCTCCTTTCCCTGCTTCTGATTCAACTTCATATGGTCCTTCCCATTTTGGAGCTAACTTGCCATCGGCAGGATTAGTAGTATTCTGAAAAGTATTTCTTAACACCCAATCTCCAACCTTAAATCTTCTGGTCCTAATATTCTTGTTATATGCCCTGGATATTCTCTGTTGATATGCTGCCATCCTTAGCCTTGCCGCATCTCTCTTCTCATCTATAGTGTCTAAATCCTGACTCAAGGCTTCAGGATTCTGCTCAGGATCACTTAGGGTAGATCTTGCAGTAGGTATTGTCATTTCCGTTGGAATCATTGCTTCTGCTCCAAATACCAAGGAAAATGGAGTTTGGCCTGTTGCATTCTTTACCGTTGTCCTGTCAGCCCACAAAACAAAGGGTAATTCTTCTGCCCATCTTCCTTTTTTGGCTCCAAGTCTCTTCTTTAAGTTATTGACAATTATCTTGTTTGAGGATTCTGCTTGTCCATTTGCTTGAGGATGTACCGGAGTAGATGTGATCATTTTGATTCCCCAACTCTTGCAAAAGTCAGTAGTTCTCTTGCTTATAAACTGAGAACCATTGTTACAGATTATCTCGGCTGGTACTCCAAATCTGGTCAGGATATTCCTCTTTATGAAGGATACTACTTCTTGATCTCTCGCTTGAACAAATGCTTCTGCTTCAACCCACTTAGAGAAATAATCCGTCATTGCTAGCATAAAGACTTTTCCTCCCGGAGCTTTTGGTAGCTTTCCCACTATATCCATACCCCACTTCATAAATGGCCAAGGGGAAACAATAGGATATAATGGTTCAGCAGGTTGATGCAGTATGTTACTATGTCTTTGACATGCGTCACATCTTCGAGCATATTCTGCTGCATCTTTTCTCATTGTTGGCCAATAATATCCTGTCCTTAACACTTTCGAGAATAACGACCTGCCCCCAATATGGTTACCACAATCCCCTTCATGTATATCCTGAAGTACCTCTTTGGCTTCAGGATCCTCCAAGCACCTCAAATATGGTCCTGCAAGAGATTTCTTGTATAAAATATTATTTATAATAGTGAACCGTGATACCTTCATCCTAAATGCCTTAGGATTTTCATTTCCAGGGATGTGTCCTTCTTTGAGATATCTCACAATTGGAGCCGTCCAGGATTTAGGATCCTGTTCAGGATATTCCGCTCCAGGATCCCGAATCCCCGCTACTTCTTTACCCTGAGGATTCGTTGCAGGATATAAGACGTGTAATATTGGTATTTGGGTCCCTTCAGGTATCTTAATCGATGATCCCAAATTTGCTAAGGCATCCGCTTCAGCATTATCCTCCCTTGGTACCTGTTTAAGTGTAAAAACATCGAAATATCCTGCTAATTCTTTGAGAATATCGAGATATTCGATTAATCTCTCACCCTTAACTGTATAGGATCCATTAAAATGGTTAGTAATTAACAAGGAGTCAACATATACTTGCAAATTCTTGATACTCATATTCTTAGCCAACTCTAATCCTGCAATTAAAGCTTCATATTCTGCCTCATTATTAGTAGCAGGAAATTCACACCTAATAGCCTGGGGTAATATGTCCCCCTGTGGCGATTTTAGTAGTATACCTAAACCTACACCTCTTATATTGGATGCACCATCAGTAGTAGGATCCTGAAGATTCTACTAACTGCTGAACTTCTAGATCTGCCTCGTCCTGAATGTCACTACTGAAATCAGCCACAAATTCAGCTAAAGCCTGAGACTTTATGGCATTCCTAGGTTCATACACTAAATCATAAGCACTTAACTTTACCGACCACTTGGCCATCCTGCCTGACATCTCTGGTTTCCTAAGCACATTTTTGACAGGATAATTGGTTTTAACATGTATCCTATGTGTTTCAAAATAATGTCTAAGCTTTGTCGATGCCATAACTAGAGCTAATATCAATTTTTCTAAATGAGAATACCTAGTTTCAGCATCTAACAAACTTTTACTAACATAATAAACAGGATATTGCTGACCTTCATGGTCTTTTATAAGAACGGCACTTACAGCATTCCCTGATACAGCAAGGTATAGGGATAGTGGTTCACCATTTTCAGGCTTTATCAATAGAGGTGCGGTTGAGAGATATCGCTTCAAATCCTGCAAGGCTGCTTCATGCTTTGCTCCCCATTCAAATTTCTTATTTTTCTTGAGGATATCATAAAATTCCTTGCATTTTTCTGAGGATCTTGAAATAAATCTATTCAAAGCTGCTACTCGGCCTGTCAACCTTTGTACGTCCTTCATATTTGAGGGTGATTTTATATCCAGGATAGCTTTGATCTGCTCTGGGCTCACTTCTATCCCCCGTTTTGTCACCATATATCCAAGAAACTTTCCTGCCCCCACTCCGAAATGGCATTTAGCAGGATTCAGCTTCATGTTGTATCGATCCAGGATATCAAATGCTCCCTTGATATCCTGGAGGTGATCCTCAGCCTTTTTAGATTTCACCACCATATCGTCGATATATACCTCCATGGTGTCCCCCAGCTTATCCTTGAACATCATGTTTACCAATCTCTGGTATGTTGCACCTGCATTTTTCAAACCGAAAGGCATAGCAGTATAGCAATATATACCTGCTGGTGTCATGAAAGGAGTATCCTCCTGATCCGAAGGCTCCATTTGAATCTGCTGAAATCCTGAGGATGCGTCCATGAATGTTAACATCTCATGTCCAGCAGTAGCATCTACCATTGCATCGATATGAGGGAGAGGAAATGGGTCTTTAGGACAAGCCTTGTTCAAGTCCGTGTAGTCTACACAGACTCTCCATTTCCCGTTTTTCTTCTGTACCACAACTACGTTAGCTAGCCATCTTGGAAACATGACTTCTCTGATCATCCTGGACTTCAACAACCTTTCAACTACCTCTTGGATAATCGCATTCCGCTCAGGAGCAAATTTTCTTCTTTTTTGTTGAACATGATTTGTCAATTCCAAGCTTGTGGGTGATAATGTCCTTGGATATGCTTGTCATATCCTCATGCTTCCATGCAAACGTTGACATCCTGCATTTCAAAAAGTTAGTTAACTGTTCTTCAATATCCTGAGGGATATTGGTTCCTACGAGCACCGAGATATCAGGCTTATCCTGATCTAGGATTATTTTCTTTACATCCTGCTCTGAATCCTCCACGATATCCTGGGCCCGCATCTTTAATTGCTATGCTGTACTAGGCTTAGTTGAGGATTTCATTGAGGATGAGTAGCATTCCTTCGCTTCCTGCTGATCACTTTCAACCTTGACAACTCCCCAAGGGGTAGGGATCTTGATGCATTGGTGATATGTTGACGGCACAGCCTTCATATCGTGAATCCATGGTCTTCCCAGTATGATGTTATAGCAGGATAAGGAGTCCATCACACAGAAACGTTGTATTGAATTGACCCCTTCAACTACTGGTAACTTTATCTCCCCTACGGTATTTCTAGCTTCTCCACTGAAACCAACAAGCACAGTGGACTTCGAAGTGATGTCCATCGGAGATACATTCATCCTCTTCAACGTTTCCAGCTGAATTATATTGACAGAACTACCGTTGTCTACCAGTATCCTGCGTACAAAATGGTTAGCCACATATAATGTTATTACTAAATCATCATGGTGAGGATCCTGAACAGTATCCCTGTCATCACTATCGAAAGTGATCACTTTATCAGTTGTGAGGGTAGTCATCCTGACTGGTCTGTCCCCTCTCTCACTCTTAGCTTCCTTTGCATGTCTCTTGGCCGCTGAATACGAAGTCCCACAAATGTCAGATCCTCCTGAAATAAAGTTAATTATCTTGGCATCTGCTGGGGGTGATGCTGCTCGTTCAGGATCCTTCTCGGGATCCTGCCCTTTATTCTTCTTCTTTCCCAGCAAGTCCTTAAGGTACCCCTTGCTTAACAGGTAGCTTATTTCTTTCCTTAAAGCAATGCAATCCTCGGTCATGTGTCCGAAGTCTTCGTGGAAGGCGCACCATTTGGACTTATCCTTCCAATCAGCATTCTACTGGTTCTTCCGAGGCCACCTAGCTTTGTCTCCTAAGCCCTGCATAGCATACATTAATTCAGGTATATTAACAGAAAAGCAGTATTCAGATAAGTCAGGATATTCTTCAGGATCCTCGTCTTCAACAGCATTCACTTTCTTGTTATCATTTCTGCCATATGGCCTGGAGCGATATGGCTTATACGAGGTCTCCGATTTCCTGTTAGTTGATTCATAGGTTGAGGTAGAGTTCATCCTCTCCTGCATCTTCTTGTCATCTTCCAGACGGACATATCTCAAAGCCCTGTTACGAGCTTCGTCGAGATTCCAGCAGGGATTCATTACAAGATCCTGATAAAACTGAGAATCCTTTTGTAACCCCATCTTAAAAGCTTGCACAGCTGTTGCAACATCAAGATGTGGGATATCCAAGGATTCTCGACTGAATTTGTTCACATAATCCCTCAAGGATTCCTGAGGCCCTTGAGTTATCCTGTAAAGATCACTGGTTAGTTTCTCAAAACTCCGACTACAAGAAAATTGACTGTTAAATAAATTAACCAAATGAGCAAACGAAGTAATTGAGTGAGGAGGAACGTTTAACAGCCATTTTAAGGCTGGTCCTGTTAGAGTAGAACCAAATCCCTTGCACAAGCATGCTTCCTTGAGCTCCGGAGGGATAGGGTTAATCTCCATTCTTTCCCTATACTGGGCAATATGCTCTTCAGGATCCGTAGTCCCATCATACAGCTTCATGTTGGGAGTCTGAAATCTTTTTGGGATTTCAGCATCACAGATAGGATATGCAAAGCGGGATATCCTGTGGCTGTCTTGGGATACTTCCGGAATTGGCTGGACTACTCCAGGTACACTGGATATCATGTCCTTCAATTTCTGGAGCTCCCTGGTAAATGTGGACGTCATACCTGCATCATGCAAAGAGCCATTGTTGTTAGTAGCAAGAATATTATTATTCGACGCATTACCATTCTGAGGATTTTGGCCATATCCTGAAGCATATCCTAAACTCCTCACAGTCGACATCCTGACCGAAGAGGGTATCTCAGGGGTATGATTCTGAGAATTGCTTGGGACGATATTCCCCCTATTATCCTCAGTGTAAACCGCAGAACTGAAGTTCAAGGCCTTGGGCTGTATAGGAGTGACAGTTTCTTCAGCGGGTCTACTCGAGCTAGCTTTTAAGAGTTGTATTTCTCTTAATAGCATTTGGTTAGTCTCCTGTTGCTGCCTCATTTGTTCCTGCACACTTCCAAATAAAGTCAAAATTTCATCATTAGAGGCTAAAACAGGAGCAGATCCCTGGACACTCCGAGTAGGGATAACATCTTGAGGTTGTGAAGAAAACGGCATCCTTGGAGGAGGTGGTGGAAGCACCGAACCAGTGGTAGCAGAGGTTGTAGCAGACATAGTGGAAGAGCTCATGTTTGATCTTGAGGCCATTGTAAACAATGTGGCAAAAAGTTTAGAAAATAGAAAACCGATTAATGATTTTGCAAAGATTTTTAGTAAAAGTAGCACCACTTGCCCCACGGTGGGCGCCAAATTGTTTTGGTCAAAAATTACCTAAGCAATTTAGTGATCAAATTAGTTAAGTGAGGTAGTGTGCTAGAAATGTGTATGAAAAATGTGCTGGTTTGTTAGTTTGCAAAAACAGTTATCAGGATACGGCTCAGGATATAGAGCTGTATCTATGATCAAACAATGAGCAAAAATGTAAAGGTGGACACGTGATGTACGAGGAAAGCCCTTGATCAATCTAGATCGTCGGCATAAAACCTCGGGAGCTGACAATCGCAGCTGCCTTGTTCTTCTATTGCTTCAAATTTCAGGATACAGTGCAGGATGTGGTGCGGATCAACTATGTGTTACAATGTAATTCGAATACAAGTGTTTGAGTGTGGTGTTTGCAATGAGTAAAAGTGTACGAGAGTGTAAGTGAGAGATTGTGTGCCTTAAACTGATCCGTCCTCATCTATTTATAGTAAAGATAATGTAACAAACTATCCTAAACTTCCGGGATCCACCGAATATTCCTTAAACGAACGTTGTAGACCTAGTCTTTCGGGTTCAACGTCTTTCCTTCAACAAACACGCCCGAGTCTTGAGGGGAAGAAGTCCACTTGACCGTTAGCAAGTCCCATTCTTCAACCTGCACGTGGTTAATTTGATAAAGCTCAGGATATCGCCCAAGATGTTAGCAATATCCTCTTCCAGCATCCTGGTCACAAATAAACAATTAAAGGCAGGATATTGGTCAGGATAAGTATGCTTAGAAAATGAGCCATAACAATAGGGATAGTGGTTCACCATTTTCAGGCTTCATCAATAGAGGTGCAGTTGAGAGATATCGCTTCAAATCCTGCAAGGCTGCTTCATGCTTTGCTCCCCATTCGAACTTCTTATTCTTCTTGAGGATATCATAAAATTCCTTGCATTTTTCCGAGGATCTTGAAATAAATCTGTTCAATGCTGCTACTCGGCCTGTTAACCGTTGAACATCCTTCATACTCGAAGGTGATTTTATATCCAGGATAGCTCTAATCTGCTCCGGGCTCGCCTCTATGCCTCTTTTGGTCACCATATATCCTAGAAACTTTCCTGCCCCCACTCCGAAATGGCACTTAGTAGGATTCAGTTTCATGTTATACTGATCCAGGATATCAAATACTCCCTTAATATCCTGGAGGTGATCCTCAGCCTTTTTAGATTTCACCACCATATCGTCAATATATACCTCCATGGTGTCCCCCAGCTTGTCTTTAAACATCATGTTTACCAACCTCTGGTATGTTGCACCTGCATTTTTCAAACCAAAGGGCATAGCAGTATAACAATAAATACCTGTTGGTGTCATGAAGGCAGTATCCTCCTGGTCCGAAGGCTCCATTTGAATCTCCTGAAATCCTGAGGATGCATCCATGAAGGTTAACATCTCATGCCCCGGAGTAGCATCCACCATTGCATCAATATGGGGAAGAGGAAATGGGTCTTTAGGACAAGCCTTCTTCAAGTCCGTGTAATCTACACAGACTCTCCATTTCCCATTTTTCTTCTGTACCACGACTACATTTGCCAGCCATCTTGGAAACTTGACTTCTCTGATCATTTTGGACTTCAACAATCTTTCAACTTCCTCTTGTATGATTGTATTTCGTTCAGGAGCAAACTTCCTTCTTTTTTGCTGAACAGGCTTGAACGACCTGTCAATTCCAAGCTTATGAGTAATAATGTCTTTGGATATACCTGTCATATCCTCATGCTTCCATGCAAATGTTGACATCCTGCACTTCAAAATGTTAGTTAATTGTTCTTCAATATCCTGAGGGATATTGGTCCCTACGAGCACCGAGATATCAGGATTATCCTGATCCAGGATAACTCCCTTCATATCCTGCTCTGAAACCTCCACGATATCCTGGGCCCGCATCTTTAATTGCTATGCTGGATTAGGCTTGGTTGAGGATTTCATTGAGGATGAGTAGCATTCCCTCGCCTCCTGCTGATCACTATCAACTTTGACGACCCCCCAAGGGGTAGGGATCTTGATGCACTGGTGATAAGTCGATGGCACAGCCTTCATGTCATGGATCCATGGCCTGCCTAGTATGATGTTATAGCAGGATAGGGAGTCCATCACACAGAAGCGTTGTATCGAGTTGACCCCTTCAACATATACTGGTAACTTTATCTCTCCTACGGTATTCCTAGCTTCTCCACTGAAACCAACGAGCACAGTGGACTTCGAAGTAATGTCCATCGGAGATACATTCATCCTCTTCAATGTTTCCAGCTGAATTATGTTGACAGAGCTACCATTGTCCACTAATATCCTGCGTACAAAATGGTTAGCAACATACAATGTTATTACGAGAGCATCATGGTGAGGATCCTGCACAGTATCCCTATCATCACTGTCGAAAGTGATCACTTTATCAGTTGTAAGGGTGGTCATCCTGGCTGGTTTGTCTCCCCTTTCAGTCTTAGCTTCCTTAGCATGTCTCTTGGCCGCAGAATACGAAGTCCCACAAATGTCGGATCCTCCCGAAATAAAGTTAATTATTTTGGCATCTGCTGGGGGTGATGCTGCTCGTTCAGGATCCTTCTCAGGATCCTGCCCTTTATTCTTCTTTCTTCCCAGCAAATCCTTCAGATACCCCTTGCTTAATAGGTAGCTTATTTCTTTCCTTAGAGCAATGCAATCATCGGTCACATGTCCGAAATCTTCATGGAAGGCACACCATTTGGATTTATCCTTCCAATCAGCTTTCTGCTGATTCTTTCGAGGCCACCTAGCTTTGTCTCCTAAACCCTGCATAGCATACATTAACTCAGGTATATAAACAGAAAAGCAGTATTCAGATAATTCATGATATTCTTCAGGATCCTCGTCTTCAACAGCATTCACTTTCTTGTTATCATTTCTGCCATATGGCTTGGAGCGATATGGTTTATACGAGGATTCTGATTTCCTGTTGGTTGATTCGTAGCTTGAGGTAGAATTCATCCTCTCTTGCATCTTTTTGTCATCTTCCAATCGGATATATCTCAAAGCCCTGTTACGAGCTTCGTCGAGATTCCTGCAGGGATTCATTACAAGATCCTGATAAAACTGAGAATCCTTTTGTAACCCCATCTTAAAAGCCTGCACAGCTGTTGCAACATCAAGATGTGGGATATCCAAGGATTCCCGACTAAACTTATTCACATAATCCCTCAAGGATTCCTGAGGTCCTTGAGTTATCCTGTAAAGATCACTGGTTAGTTTCTCAAAACTCCGACTGCAAGAAAACTGACTATTAAATAAATTAACCAAATGAGCAAACGAAGTAATTGAGTGAGGAGGAACATTTAACAGCCATTTTAAGGCTGATCCTGTCAAGGTAGAACCGAAACCCTTGCACAAGCATGCTTCCTTGAGCTCCGGAGAGATAGGGTTAATCTCCATTCTTTCTCTATACTAGGCAATATGCTCTTCAGGATCCGTAGTCCCATCATACAGTTTCATGTTGGGGGTCTGAAATCTTTTTGGGATTTCAGCATCACAGATAGGATATTCAAAGCGGGATATCCTATGGCTGTCTTGGGATACTTCCGGAACTGGCTGGACCACTCCAGGCACACTAGATATCATGTCCTTCAATTTCTGAAGCTCCCTAGTAAATGTTGACGTCATACCTGCATCCTGCAAAGACCCATTATTGTTAGTAGCAAGAGTATTATTATTTGACATGTTACCGGTCTGAGGATTCTGGCCATATCCTGAAGCATATCCTGAGCTCCTCACAGTTGACATCCTGACCGAGGAGGGTATCTCAGGAATATGATTCTGAGAATGGCTTGGCATGATATTCCCCCGGTTATCTTCAGTGTAAACTGCAGAACTGAAGTTCAAAGCTCTAGGCTGCAAAGGAGTGACAGTTTCTTCAGCAGGTCTACTTGGGCCGGATTTCAAGAGTTGTATCTCTCTCATCAGCATCCGATTAGTTTCCTGCTGCTGCCTCATCTGTTCCTGTACACTACCAAACAAATTCAGAATTTCATCATTAGAAGCCAAAACAGGACCAGATCCCTGAGTAGTGGGAGCGAGGATAACATCCCGAGCCACATGACTTTCAGTTCCATGTGAAGAAGTTTGCATTCGTGGAGGAGGAGGTGGAAGCACCGAACCAATTGTTGCAGAGGTTGTAGCTGTCACACCCCGACCACGTAGAACCTACAAAACGTGGCGGAAACATCGGGGAGTGTTGTAACAGAATCATTGTTTCATAACACATGGAACTTGAAATATTGTTTTATTGATTAAAAAGTGTTACAATGTCTTGACAATCAAAGAAACATAACAAAATAACTAGTCTTGCATCTTTTATTGTCACTAAGGCCCATGTCCGCCTAAGTGTATCTTGATCAATCCTATGCTTCATTTCCTGAAACACATGTGAAAATAGGTACGTCAGCATAAAAATGCCGGCGAGTACATAGGTTTTGTGAAAATAAGATTCATGACATTTGTTTAAGAAAATGTTTAGTCATGAACCTTGTAATTTGCTTTGTCTTTGTAAATCATTTGAAAAACAATAAGTTCAGATGATACGTATAAATAAGAGAATAATGCATGGTTAAATGAATAACCATGTAAAAATGAGTTTGTATAAGTTAAGTTGTTTGTAAAACAATGTATTGTGAAAAGTATGTTATTTGTATAAAATGTTATATGTCTAAATTGAAATGATTTCAAATAACGCAACGATATGTAATACCATACAATCACTTATATATAGGAAGTACCAGCGGCGTATCCACCATGCTTGTATCATATTACACACGCCTCGTTACTTAAATCACTTACTCAAACCAAACCACCAATATAAGATGTCTATGTTTAAACCAATTGTCAAAAGTCCTTGTATAAACCATGTCAAATGTTGATAGTCCAAAAGTAGTCAAGTAATGTGTAACAAATGTTTATGTATGGCTAGTGAAATGCATCAACTAAACCATAGATGAAATGCACAAAACAAAGTATTGAAGTAAAACTTGGTTTAAATCAAAGTTATGTTTTGTAAAATATATGCATGCTATACTGAATATGAACATTTATGCGGTATTGTAAAAATTCATACATCCAAGCCTTGCGACAGTCGGATAACTATGTAAAAATGAGTTATCAAAAGAATATGTATTCGGATTCGGTCATTCCTTACGTCCAAACAAACCCGAGATTTCAGGAATGGGATTTGTCAAGTCCTATGGTACCACTACCTACTACCGAGCGGCGTGATCGGTGTTAATGAATGTATAGTATAGTTTAAACAAACCAAATGTCATACCAAAATGTAAGCATGTTTTATGAAGATAATGTACCTAGTATGCTAGAGTAAACATACAAGGTAGAGCTGTAAAACAATGTGTCCATATGTTACTGGAACATATGCAACAGAGATGCAATGTAAAATAATGTACTAAGCATGTACTAAATGGACATACATAGCATGTGATGTGATGTGATGTAAAACAATGTACTAAGTATGCACACAATGGACATACATATCATAAAATGTAATGAAATCATGTACTAATAGTGTACTAATGAACATAGCATGTATATAATGTGAAAACATGGAAAGCATGAAAGTAACAAGTAGGCACATGTGTTCCACCCCAAAACGTTTGGAAAACAGTAAAAGAGGGGTCTATGTACTCACTTGAGACTGCTCAGAAGTCCTAAGATAACCACCAAGCAATGCTAGAGATCTCGGAATATCAAACGGCACCTAATATAGGTAACTACATTAATAAACCGGACCTAAATCGGAAGATCGGATAGAATGAGGGCTCGTAAACTAAATGAGTATGGGAACTCATGTAGTATGGTTTAACAAAGCCTACATACTAAATGAAACCTAACGTAAGTGCTTACGACCCATTACGACCCGTTTAGGTAGCTTATGCTACTTTAACGCGTCGTTCGCGTAAAACGCGTTCGGACCGCCTAACTAGTCCTATGACAAGTAACATATGCCTTAACATGTCTAATATTGTTGTCAAATCAGTTTAGATGTCAAAAGTTATGTTACATATGCTTAAAATGAATTTTGGCGTCAAAAGGGCATTTTGGTAATTTACCTAAGGCATATAAGCTACCTATCATACAACTACTTAAACGAAGCGACCATAAGGTATAACCTCGGAAGGTTATTCCCTATATACTATGGTCACCTAATGTGCTTGGTCGAATCCTAATGATCGACCAAACGGGTCGGGTTCGAAAGTATAAGCGATTGTTTAGATCGCTTACCTTACGACCCTAAATAAGCACTAAACTAAAAGTGACGAGCTAAGCATGTTAAAACATGCTTAACTAAGTTTAGAAAACAGGTTTGGTATCAAAACAAATGGTCTTGATACCCACAAGTAGTTTGGTTACAAAATACGCAAGAATACGTATTCTGACCGAAACTACGGCTCGTCACTGAGCCTAGATAACGTGGTAATCAGTAGGTATAGTCACTAGGGATTATAACCATCGTGATCACGCTCACGTTATGAAGTTCAAACGAACTTCGCATCGACCATAAACTGGTCAATGCAGAAAGTCAAACAAAGTTCGACTTTCGGACTCGAAAAGTAATAAAAGAACGAAGGAACACTTACGAAGGGTCCCCGAATGCTAATCTAGATCAAAATAGCTCAGGTATGAAACAAAGGTTTCAACTTAGAGCATTTGAGATCAGATTCTAGTGAGTTTAGAGGTTGGATGGCAAGGGGTATTTATAGTGAATGGTCCACCATTAGGATCGTTTGTCGAAATACGTGCCTTAATCTCATCCGTACATGTGTCGGAACCTTATGGTACCCAAAAAGGCCACTCACCATAAGAGTTTGACACTTGGCACTTGACCTTTGGAGAGTGTTAAGGGCTGTTAAAAGATGAAAAAAAACGTTTTGCTGCATCTGGCCCCTGTTTACGGACCTAGTTTGGCAGATTTACAGTTTCAGTCCCTGCAACCTCAAAACTTGGTTTTCGATGCGTTTTTTTGACACATTTAAGCCCTGTTAACCCCATTTCAAAGCTCTAAAATGAAGTTAAAGTATAGGGAACTTAAAATGTGTTCAAAAATATCTCGGGTGTCGGTTCGTTTAGCCGTACGGTTACGTTGTTCAGTTAATTACGACGGAATGCGCATAAGCGCGAAAAATGATCCAAATGGCGTGACGAATGGATTTTTCTTATGCCAAATACTAAAATAAAATATTTTAGTGCTTACATAAATTTTTGGATGTCCGGATGTATTCAGAACGTAAGTTATGCACGAAAATGCAAACTTGTGCACTTTTTGACGCTTTTAGTACCTGAATGAGCCAAAAGTTTATTTTAGCACACCGAACCCCTCAAAGCCTATTTCTAAGCTATATAAAGGATACTTAAGGTGTGTTTAACTTATGGTCATGTTCCGGAATGTCTGTTACAGTTCAAATTGGCATACTTTCGCAGTTTGTCAAGTTTAGTCCCTGTAAGCGAATTAACTTGTTTTTGCCATACCAAAGCCTTCAAAACTTATTTCTAAGTTATGTAAAGGTTATTTAAGGTATGTTAAGCCTATGTCACTATTCCAGAGTGTTTGTTGCATTAAACTGGTTATATTTACGCATCGGTGCGCGTATAACCTTCCAGAAAGCGATTTAGAGTTTGGAATTGAACAAAAATTGATATGTGCAAATGATACACATATTTTTACAAATCCCAAGTATGAAATATAATATTTCATTGGTTCGGTATTTGTTTGATGGCCGTGGAGGCACAGGTGTTACAGTCTCCCCTACTTTAGGAAATTTCGTCCCGAAATTTATTTAGAGGAAACTTGTGAGAGTTTAAAACATGAAGTTGAAAAGATCGAACAATATTGGTTAGGGTTCTGAACTTCTAGTAACCTTAATAACATTATGCTTGCAATGTAAGAGGGACACTTATATACAAGTATATGAAGCGTCATTGGTGCGTCCACCGTACCTCCATTACATCGTTCTCATTTTGTTATTGTTGTCGCTATCGGTTCTTACACATAATAAATCTTACTGGGTTTCTGTACACTAAATTTCATAATTATGTACGCGTCCATAATTAGACAATTCCTTGCACAGTTCACACAGTCTATTTTATAATGTGTAGTGTAAAACCAAATGAACAAACCTGTGATGAGTGTGACTAGACCGCCATAGAGTCCTTTTAATTAAGTCAATAAATGATCTAAATAGACTATCAAGGAGTCTGTTCAGCTACATCACTAGATGTCGTCCTTTAACCAGATTGTGAATCAATCTTTTTGACTAGACCTCTAAAAGGGTCTCTTATGAAACATGGAGTGGTACTATATAATCCAAGGGTCTTAACTATTATATAGAAGCCCATTAAGGATTTAAGGCAGTACCTTTTGACTATCCTGCTACCAATCCCTCATATGGAGATATGAAAGATCCTGCGAGCATTTGGATAACAAATATCCAGAGTATAAAAACACAAAATGCATAAAAGAAAACATAAGATGAATAAACACATAGTCACATAACCACAAAATTGTTTGTTAATTTGTCTTGTTAATTGCGTACATGCATTTAAAGCACACTAGGAATCCATTCCGTGGATTTCATTTGGTACTTTAAACGTTATCAATAATCTAACTATAAAGATAGAAAGATTCAAAAAGAAAATTCGATTTCGATTATTAGGAACCGAAATGTTCGAATTTAGGTACATAAGGAATCCAATTAAGGACTATGATTTGTATGACAATTATCCACAAGGATCTAATTGTGAAGATAAAAAGATCCCATATGGATTTTAGAGGTTGAAGATGTTTTGAAACCTTGCACTGGACGTGCTTAAGTCAAAACATGAAGTTGAAATGCTTATGAAGTTGAGATGCTTGATATGCCAAGGCGACATATGAAGCGAAATTTGAAGGTTAAGTCAATGCATGAGAAAAATATTTTTTTTTTTTGCAATACTATGCATGGGGTTCTAAAAATGTGTTCAATGTTTTTGAAACCTTATATATAATACCTTTGAAATCATAAAGTAGTTGTATTAGGTAGGTATATTCATAAAAATGTTTTAAAATCATGCGAAATGAATTTTGAAATTATGTATAAGGTTTTTGGAAAACATGAATGATGCTTTTGAAATCATGCACTTGATAAGAAAATATATTGTACTAATATTGTTTTCAGGCTATATGAGACATTTTGAATTCATGAAGGTTGTTTTTGAAAATACAGACAAAGCTTTGTGCATTTGTTATGTTTAAGTAAATACACTATATTAAAAATGTTTTCGAACTATGTATAGGATGTTTTGAAATCATGTAGGTTGTTTTGAAAACTTATGTTATGCATGTTGAAGAAATCAGAACGTAATGGGTATGAGATTTGAAAATACTCTTAGTTATCTATCCAAGAATTCAAAGGCACAGATGTGTGAAAAGCACGATTACTCATAATTTCGATTTATTTCTTGTACTTCGTTTCCTAGAATGAAACGAGTACTTAAAATTTTTGGGGGAATCATGAGTGATCATTTGAGAGGGAGAATCACAAGAGTAGTTTGTAAGGAACATAGTTCCTTGATGTAGGTATCATAGGAAAAGTCATACACACATGTAACTACACTCGTATATCAGAACTGTGAACAACAATTTATTTATAATCAAACAGATTGTTTCACATTACAAGAAATAGAAGAAACAAAAGCATAAGACAACAACATCTTCTAATCAGCCAACTGCTCATCCGTGGGTTGGATTTGCATTAGCAAGCTTTGGGCATTTGTTCCTGAAATGGCTCGTATCGCCACAGTTGTAGCACGATCCAGGCGGAAAGCGAGCTTGAGTAGGGTTGACTTGGGGTTGATTTGGACCACTTTGGTTTGGGGTAAATCGACAAGCATTTGCCAGGTGACCGAGTCGCCCACATGATGCACACAGACGACACTGTAGGTGAGCTAAGTGGTGTGCATTACATTTGTCACATATTGGGGCTGTTCCCTTGTATTGCTTCTTAACAGGTTGTGTTGCCACCCGGATGGGTCCTGCTTGATTTGGTACTGCTGCAGTTGGACAAACCCTTGTCGTATGACCTATAAGTCCACAAGTCTGGCATTTGCGGCACTTCACACTAGCATGATGATGGAGGCTACATTGGTTGCACAAGGGTGCAGTTCCATTGTATGGCTTCCTAGTAGGGGGTTGAGCTGGTTGGTTGGGGACGGCTTGATCATTGTGAGCGACCACGGCGAAATTCTGAGAAGCCTTTCGCTTCTTTGACTTCTTAGGAGATCGTTCATCCATGGTCTTTGATTCCTCGATTGGTTTCTTGGCTGATGGTGTTGTCACCTGACTAGGTCCTGCCTGTCTTGGTGACTCTTGAGTGGCTTCATCCTGGAGACGATACATGGTAGTAGTTAATTCAACAGTCTTCAGGACTACTTCGCCTATTCGTTGAGCGAATTTGGCTGTCTGCTCGGACATTTGACCGGTGCTGAGAGGAAGAGACATTCTAGAAGCAAATGAAAGGCATAGGAAGAAACAGGTGAAAGGTTATTGGATAATCAATACAGAATGGTAACGAATGAAAATTGTGATCATTTGTTTGTTTCCTAAGGCAAACAAATGAGATGGTGACAAATCAAAGTAAATGGGTCAAAAATAATGTATCGCGAAGACATGCTCGCCTATAAGTGAACACTCATCCCAAGAATTCCCAGGTAAGCACAACTGGTCTCGCGTCTGATGAGATGTATACGAAGTGCTTGCCTAGACAGAAAACCCAGAATACAGGCATTCACCCTTCCAGTTTGCACGTGTTCACATTATTTAAAACCCAAGACCTTGACGAGGTTTTGAAAAACTCAAAGGGGTTCAAAACCATATAACAGAGGGTTCAAAACCTTACAATAAAGGGTTCAAAACCTAGTAATCAATCATCCTAGAACAGATGATTAGTTTTCAAAGTGGTTTTGAAATTTATGTTCTTGTTGTGGTTGTCGCCTAAGGATAGGTGACAGTATTGTTTTATGACTAAACGCAAGTAAACTCGCGTTAGGGTCCTAAGAAGGTTATAGACTAGGTCAAAGTATTACTAATAACCTAATTCCCTATAACCATGAGCTCTGATACCAACTTTTCTGTCACACCCCGACCACGTAGAACCTACAAAACGTGGCGGAAACATCGGGGAGTGTTGTAACAGAATCATTGTTTCATAACACATGGAACTTGAAATATTGTTTTATTGATTAAAAAGTGTTACAATGTCTTGACAATCAAAGAAACATAACAAAATAACTAGTCTTGCATCTTTTATTGTCACTAAGGCCCATGTCCGCCTAAGTGTATCTTGATCAATCCTATGCTTCATTTCCTGAAACACATGTGAAAATAGGTACGTCAGCATAAAAATGCCGGCGAGTACATAGGTTTTGTGAAAATAAGATTCATGACATTTGTTTAAGAAAATGTTTAGTCATGAACCTTGTAATTTGCTTTGTCTTTGTAAATCATTTGAAAAACAATAAGTTCAGATGATACGTATAAATAAGAGAATAATGCATGGTTAAATGAATAACCATGTAAAAATGAGTTTGTATAAGTTAAGTTGTTTGTAAAACAATGTATTGTGAAAAGTATGTTATTTGTATAAAATGTTATATGTCTAAATTGAAATGATTTCAAATAACGCAACGATATGTAATACCATACAATCACTTATATATAGGAAGTACCAGCGGCGTATCCACCATGCTTGTATCATATTACACACGCCTCGTTACTTAAATCACTTACTCAAACCAAACCACCAATATAAGATGTCTATGTTTAAACCAATTGTCAAAAGTCCTTGTATAAACCATGTCAAATGTTGATAGTCCAAAAGTAGTCAAGTAATGTGTAACAAATGTTTATGTATGGCTAGTGAAATGCATCAACTAAACCATAGATGAAATGCACAAAACAAAGTATTGAAGTAAAACTTGGTTTAAATCAAAGTTATGTTTTGTAAAATATATGCATGCTATACTGAATATGAACATTTATGCGGTATTGTAAAAATTCATACATCCAAGCCTTGCGACAGTCGGATAACTATGTAAAAATGAGTTATCAAAAGAATATGTATTCGGATTCGGTCATTCCTTACGTCCAAACAAACCCGAGATTTCAGGAATGGGATTTGTCAAGTCCTATGGTACCACTACCTACTACCGAGCGGCGTGATCGGTGTTAATGAATGTATAGTATAGTTTAAACAAACCAAATGTCATACCAAAATGTAAGCATGTTTTATGAAGATAATGTACCTAGTATGCTAGAGTAAACATACAAGGTAGAGCTGTAAAACAATGTGTCCATATGTTACTGGAACATATGCAACAGAGATGCAATGTAAAATAATGTACTAAGCATGTACTAAATGGACATACATAGCATGTGATGTGATGTGATGTAAAACAATGTACTAAGTATGCACACAATGGACATACATATCATAAAATGTAATGAAATCATGTACTAATAGTGTACTAATGAACATAGCATGTATATAATGTGAAAACATGGAAAGCATGAAAGTAACAAGTAGGCACATGTGTTCCACCCCAAAACGTTTGGAAAACAGTAAAAGAGGGGTCTATGTACTCACTTGAGACTGCTCAGAAGTCCTAAGATAACCACCAAGCAATGCTAGAGATCTCGGAATATCAAACGGCACCTAATATAGGTAACTACATTAATAAACCGGACCTAAATCGGAAGATCGGATAGAATGAGGGCTCGTAAACTAAATGAGTATGGGAACTCATGTAGTATGGTTTAACAAAGCCTACATACTAAATGAAACCTAACCTAAGTGCTTACGACCCATTACGACCCGTTTAGGTAGCTTATGCTACTTTAACGCGTCGTTCGCGTAAAACGCGTTCGGACCGCCTAACTAGTCCTATGACAAGTAACATATGCCTTAACATGTCTAATATTGTTGTCAAATCAGTTTAGATGTCAAAAGTTATGTTACATATGCTTAAAATGAATTTTGGCGTCAAAAGGGCATTTTGGTAATTTACCTAAGGCATATAAGCTACCTATCATACAACTACTTAAACGAAGCGACCATAAGGTATAACCTCGGAAGGTTATTCCCTATATACTATGGTCACCTAATGTGCTTGGTCGGATCCTAATGATCTACCAAACGGGTCGGGTTCGAAAGTATAAGCGATTGTTTAGATCGCTTACCTTACGACCCTAAATAAGCACTAAACTAAAAGTGACGAGCTAAGCATGTTAAAACATGCTTAACTAAGTTTAGAAAACAGGTTTGGTATCAAAACAAATGGTCTTGATACCCACAAGTAGTTTGGTTACAAAATACGCAAGAATACGTATTCTGACCGAAACTACGGCTCGTCACTGAGCCTAGATAACGTGGTAATCAGTAGGTATAGTCACTAGGGATTATAACCATCGTGATCACGCTCACGTTATGAAGTTCAAACGAACTTCGCATCGACCATAAACTGGTCAATGCAGAAAGTCAAACAAAGTTCGACTTTCGGACTCGAAAAGCAATAAAAGAACGAAGGAACACTTACGAAGGGTCCCCGAATGCTAATCTAGATCAAAATAGCTCAGGTATGAAACAAAGGTTTCAAATTAGAGCATTTGAGATCAAATTCTAGTGAGTTTAGAGGTTGGATGGCAAGGGGTATTTATAGTGAATGGTCCACCATTAGGATCGTTTGTCGAAATACGTGCCTTAATCTCATCCGTACATGTGTCGGAACCTTATGGTACCCAAAAAGGCCACTCACCATAAGAGTTTGACACTTGGCACTTGACCTTTGGAGAGTGTTAAGGGCTGTTAAAAGATGAAAAAAAACGTTTTGCTGCATCTGGCCCCTGTTTACGGGGACCTAGTTTGGCAGATTTACAGTTTCAGTCCCTGCAACCTCAAAACTTGGTTTTCGATGCGTTTTTTTTTACACGTTTAAGCCCTGTTAACCCCATTTCAAAGCTCTAAAATGAAGTTAAAGTATAGGGAACTTAAAATGTGTTCAAAAATATCTCGGGTGTCGGTTCGTTTAGCCGTACGGTTACGTTGTTCGGTTAATTACGACGGAATGCGCATAAGCGCGAAAAATGATCCAAATGGCGTGACGAATGGATTTTTCTTATGCCAAACACTAAAATAAAATATTTTAGTGCTTACATAAATTTTTGGATGTCCGGATGTATTCAGAACGTAAGTTATGCACGAAAATGCAAACTTGTGCACTTTTTGACGCTTTTAGTACCTGAATGAGCCAAAAGTTTATTTTAGCACACCGAACCCCTCAAAGCCTATTTCTAAGCTATATAAAGGATATTTAAGGTGTGTTTAACTTATGGTCATGTTCCGAAATGTCTGTTACAGTTCAAATTGGCATACTTTCGCAGTTTGTCAAGTTTAGTCCCTGTAAGCGAATTAACTTGTTTTTGCCATACCAAAGCCTTCAAAACTTATTTCTAAGTTATATAAAGGTTATTTAAGGTATGTTAAGCCTATGTCACTATTCCAGAGTGTTTGTTGCATTAAACTGGTTATATTTACGCATCGGTGCGCGTATAACCTTCCAGAAAGCGATTTAGAGTTTGGAATTGAACAAAAATTGATATGTGCAAATGATACACATATTTTTACAAATCCCAAGTATGAAATATAATATTTCATTGGTTCGGTATTTGTTTGATGGCCGTGGAGGCACAGGTGTTACAGTAGCAGACATGGTGGAAGAGCTCATGTTTGATCTCGAGGCTATTGAAAATAATGTAGCAAAAAGTTTTGACAATAGAAAGCCGAGTAATGATTTTACTAAAGTTTTTAGCAAAAATAGCACCACTTGCCCCACGGTGGGCACCAAATTGTTTTGGTCAAAAATTACCGAAGCAATTAAGTGATCAAATTAGTTAAGTGAGGTAGTGTGCTAGAAATGAGCGTCGAAAATATGTTAATCAAGTTAATTGCAAAAACAATTTCAGGATACGGCTCAGGATATAGAGTTGTATCTATGATCAAACAATGAGCAAAAAAGTAAAGGTTGACACGTGATGTACGAGGAAAGCCCTTGACCAATCTAGATCGCCGGCACAAAACCTCGGGAGCTGACAATCGCAGCTGCCTTGTTCTTCTATTACTTCAAATATCAGGATACAGTGCAGGATGTGATGCGGATCAACTAGGTGTTACAATGTAATTCGATTACAAGTGTTTGTGTGTAGTGACTGCTGAAAGCTAGAGAGCAAAAGTGTTCGAAAGTGTGTGTGAAAGTTGCGTGCCTTAATCTGATCCGCCCCCATCTATTTATAGTAAAAGAAATGCAACAAACTATCCTAATAAACCGGGATCCGGCGAATATTCCCCACTCGAACGTTGTAGACCTGGTCTTTCGGGTTCAACGTCTCTCACATAACAGATACGCCCGAGTCTTGAGGAGAAGAAGTCCATCTGACCGTTAGTAACCCACAGCTACTTACCTGCACGTGGTCAATTTAGTTAACATCAGGATATCGCCCAGGATGTTACTAATATCCCGATCCAGTATCCTGATCACAAGCAAATAATTAAAAGCAAGATATTAGTCAGGATATGTACGCTCAGAAAATGACCCATAACAATTGTCCCCAAAATATATCTGTTGGTATACCAATCCAACGGATATATTTTAAAAATTCTATCTCGTAAATCAAGGCAATTAAATCGAGACGACGGTCAAGATCACATCATAACTTCCAACGCGCTTTTAACTCGATGGAGATCTACAACGCTCCTATATCTTCTCTCTTCTTGTTTGAAAAGCAGAGATCTCCCACGGAGTCTCCAGGTAATTCCCTATTTCTTATTCATTTCCTGTCAATCTCTTTTCCTTTACTTGCAATGGCCGCCAGAACTTATTCTCAAACCGGCGAATTATCCGAGACCTTCATTCAGCAGAATCTTCTCAAAAATCCCGAGAAGGAGTTCTGTGCTTTTGATAACGCAGACATTGCGGCTTTGAGAGCTTCCGGTGCTTTTCCTGATGGCACGGTCTTTAGACCATTTGATCGGTCAATTCGATCGGACGTCTCTTCTGTTGATTGGGTCTGCTTCCCGGGATACCCCTTCTCGCTAGGTCTTCGGTACCCTTTTCCCGAATTTATGATGCAATTCTTCCGGACTACCGGTATTTCCTTCGCCTGTTGCTAACCATAATCCACTGTTGCTAATCAACAACTCAATCCACTGTTGACTAATCCCCTGTTGCTTACCAACAACCCAATCCCCTGTTGCTAACCAACACCCCAATCCACTGTTGCTAATCAACAACTCAATCCACTGTTGACTAATCCCCTGTTGCTAACCAACAACCCAATCCCCTGTTGCTAACCAACACCGCAATCCACTGTTGCTAATCAACAACTCAATCCACTGTTGACTAATCCCCTGTTGCTAACCAACAACCCAATCCACTATTGACCGCTCCCTTAACTACTGATCCGTATCACAGAATTGCCAATATTCAAATATTCAAAATTCCAATATGATTATTAAGTACCGTTACATTAATATAAGAAAGTTAAACTTGGAAACCTAGCTCTAGGTATGGGTGACCCGGAACTCCAGTATCCGAATCAATACACTGGCTATTAGGTTGAGACGCAAACATACCAAATTAGAACAATACGATGTGAGTAGCAAGAACCGTTAAGTGGACACAAGTAACAACCCAATCCCCTGTTGCTAACCAACACCCCAATCCACTGTTGCTAATCAACAACTCAATCCACTGTTGAATAATCCCCTGTTGCTAACCAACAACCCAATACACTATTGACCGCTCCCTTAACTACTGATCCGTATCACAGAATTGCCAATATTCAAATACACAGGGCATCGCAAAATGGGGAGAACAAAAATACCATAAAGTTAATTTAAAAAACAAAAAGTTGACCTAAATCAGTAGAAATCTTTACTCAGCAGATTCAGAACATAATTCACAAAAAAAAAATACAACTTAAACATCTTTACTCAGAAGAACTTAAGAAATTACACCAAACAGGTTCTCTTCAAGAATATTGTGACTCTTTTGACTCTTATTTGAACAGAGTTGTAGTTTGCCAAGAATATGCAGGGTCTTAAATAGGATATAAGATGTTTAGTAAAAGCTTTTAAACAAAAAAAACTGACAGAGGCATATGCAGTAGCCAAACAGCAAGAAGTTGTCTATAATTCACAAAAAATCAGAATCTCTTAATTTTGACATAACAACTTAAACATACGTTTTCCCAAGGATATTCATAGCATTCATACAGATCTCTCTAGAGTTATTCTTCAAGGATCTTAATAGGAATCTAAATCTTCATATTAGAAATATGGGAGACAAATATTTCTAAATCATTCCCTAAAACACATGTAATAGTAACAAAAATTATCAAAATCCACAAATTGCACAATCTAATCCCTAAACATTAAAATACAAAGAAAATTAAGTTCAAAGCTGAATTTCAAGAAAAATCAGTTTGTTCATGAATACATCACCTTGAAAAAACAGCATAAAAACATCAGAATCTCCTAATTTTGCCCTAACAACTTCAATATTTCTAAATATTAATATTACAACTATGGAAGACTATAATATATCTATATCAGTCCCTAAAACAAATGTAATAGTTACAAAAATTAACCTACCCACTGTACATTAACAACGAAAATTAAGTTCAAAGGTGAATTTCACATACCTGATTTCTTGAAACAACAGCAAAACCTTACTGCAATCACTAACACCCTGTACATTAACTTCAATAATTCAGTTCATAAAACCCACAAAAAATTAAAAAGTCTGCAAAATTTAAAAAAAAAATAAACTTACCAGAAAACAAAAGCAGATACACAACGGAGAGAGAAGGAGATATGGTATGGATTTAAAGACTTCATCGGAGGGTTAGGGAAAAGAAGAGAAACACAATTTCAAACACTAATCCGTCTGAATGATGATCTATACTGTCAGATTAAGTTTCAAATTTAAACACAGCCGTAGGATTTGTGTTTGTTGAATAACAATTGGAGTTTTATGCAAAGAAGGGACTGATTCATCTGTGTTTCTTGAATAACAGAGATACAGAAGGTGCGATTGTGGGTTTTTTGAATACAAACACGATAGGGAAAGAAGAAGAAGAAGCGAGGAAAGGGAAAAGAACGGTGTTGTCTCAGTTAGGGTTTTGGACATATGTTTTGACTTGCAGGAAGAGAGAGAAGGGAGAAAGAAACCTTTTGTCTGCCCTTCATTAATTGAGCCTTGACCTCTTCTAACCTGGTTTAAAAAAAAAAAAAATCACAGCAAAATGGCACGTGGAATAGGAGAAGCCAGGGATTGCCCTGTAGGAAAGAGAGCAAAGGGGTGGCTTGTGGTGTTGACACCTCAGCCATGATCCATTTGCTTTATTAGAATACGGAGATGACTTTCATTATGAGTAGCATAAAGTATTCATTTTTTTACTTCTTAAAGTTTAGCTACAAGTTAAAAAGCACATGATTTTCTATAGCTTTGTTTCTTTAAAGTTTAGCTATTTATTACAACTTCTTAAAGTTTAGCTACAAATTATAAAAAGTACATGATTTTCCTTAGCTTTGTTTCTTCAAAGTTCAAACACCTGAACCAATTAGCTATGTATAATCTAATTTTTGTATTTGTTTAAAAACAAGGGTAAACTACTTTTTGAGTCCCTGTATTTTATGGGTTATAACCATTTGAGTCCAAAACCAAAAAGTTTAACGACCTGAGTGTCGCAACCCCCGGCCCCTATCACCTGGGAACAGGTGGCCGCGAGCCAGTATCGGTGTTTATCAATTTGGCAGCGGAAATTACATCAGGACCGTAGTTAGGAAATATTTTATCAGAGTAAAACCACCATATTTTATAAATATAAATACCATATCTTTATAAATAATACATGGGAAAAACCTAAGTTTTCATTACAATCTGTTTCTAGGGATAAACCCTATTTTATTCAAATAAAACATCTTCTTTATTTAGATAACTTTTATAGCCACTTTTCCAAGCCTTCAGTGCTGTCCAGCTGGCTTCTATTTGGCTTTCACATTTTGTTACCTGAAACGAGTTTTAAAAACATTTGTCAGTGGGAAATACTGGTGAGTGAATCCCAATTTAATCAAAACAGGTTTTATCATTTCACAATATTGAGAGAGATCACAATGTTTATATCTACACAATTACTCATTCAGTACTGTCAATCCTGACTGGTGGGTCATATTACTCATTGGCTATCTCATTGTCCAATGGTAACGTGTTCCACATTTTGTATACAAAACCCCAACATACCGGCAGTAATTGAAGAATTACAAAGACTCAATCACTGCTAATTACATTTTAAAATATTAAAGGTTTTGCAAAAAACAGTTTACAAAAAGAGGATAAACTCACATTGCTAATTTACGTATTTTCCTTGTGACTTCCTGGTTATAATCTATTACTTAAACAATGCACACGCGTTAGTATAATGACCCATTTTACATTAGTTATACCCTCTCCGAGACAGAAACTCCAACGACTACGTCGGGCAGAGCCTCAACAGCCGTTACGGAGCCCTAGATCAATCGGTCAGCGTATCTATACGTAACCAGGGGTTAAAATACTTACAACGAGGTAAAGCTTCACTAATTAGGGGGTATTATGCCCGAAAATTACTTATACTATTCAGAATTTGAGAGAGAATTCGAAAGAAATGAACGAGTTGGACTGGAGGCTTGAGGCCTCTATTTATAGGTCTGATCGTCCATCTTGTCGTGCCCCACGTAAGCCGAGGGCAAAGCCTTCGCGGCCCGCGACGTACGGTATGTAGGGCCTAGCTTGGCTGACTCAAAGGGATAGCCTCGACACGCGTTGTGACACATGGCGCGCTAGGGTTCAGCCTGGTGGTTTAGCTGTCGCGGCCCGCGTAAGCCGAAGACAAAGTCTTCACGGCCCGCGAGAGACGTTGGAACTTTGTTTTTATTTAATTTTTATAAAAATAAATGTATTTAGGGCCATTTCTCGTATACGGGGTGTATTATAGGACGTATAAGGACGTTTATAAATATTTTAGGAGGGTTGTTATATCCTCCCCACCTTGTTTTAGAACTCGTCCTCGAGGTCTACTGGAATAGGTGTGGATATTTCCTTTGCATCTCTGATTCAAGCTCCTAAGTGTATTCTTGTCCTCTCTTTGAATCCCATTTCACTTTGACTAGAACTAGTCTCTTGTGTTTGAGATTCTTGACTTTCCTGTCTTCAATCTGTAGGGGCTTCTCTATAAACTTAAGTTTCTCATTTACCTCTATGTCCTTAAGAGGTACTACTAATGATTCATCGGCTAAACACTTTTTGAGATTACATACATGAAATACATCATGTATTCCTGCCATTTCCTCTGGCAGTTGTAGCTGATAAGCTACTAGTACTATTCTTCTAATAATCTCAAAAGGTCCAACATACC
Organism: Helianthus tuberosus; assembly: GCA_030545235.1. Taxonomy (NCBI): domain Eukaryota; kingdom Viridiplantae; phylum Streptophyta; class Magnoliopsida; order Asterales; family Asteraceae; genus Helianthus; species Helianthus tuberosus. The sequence goes on along the minus strand of CM060437.1, from coordinate 27,896,495 downwards.
TGGGGCTTAGCTTCCCTCTCTTGATAAATCTAACCACTCCTTTCCAAGGAGAAACTTTCAATAATACCTTGTCTTCTACTTGAAATTCCAATGGCTTTCGTCTGTTATCGGCATAACTCTTTTGTCGATCGCATGCTGCTTTTAGTCTTTCCTTGACTTGTATAATCCTGTTCGTTGTTTCTTGTACTATCTCTGGTCCAGACAATTGTTTTTCTCTAATTTCTACCCAACAGACTAGAGTTCGGCACTTTCGTCCATAAAGTGCTTCAAAAGGTGCAGCATTGATACTGGTATGATAGCTGTTATTGTAGGAAAACTCTATCAATGGTAAATAATCATCCCAATTTCCTCCGAAATCAATTACACAAGCTCTAAGCATGTCTTCCATTGTCTGAATTGTCGTTTCGCTTTGTCCATCCGTTTGAGGATGATAAGTTGTGCTTAGATTTAACTTGGTTCCCATTGCTTTTTGGAAACTTGGCCAAAAATGAGAAGTAAAACGGCTATCTCTATCAGAAATAATAGATAAAGGAATTCCATGTAATGAAACTATTTCATTTACATATAACTTGGCTAACTGTTCCATACTGAAAGTTTCCTTCATCGGTAACCTATCTACAATCACCCAGATTGTATCATTACCTTTTCGTGTCTTGGGTAATTTAGTAACAAAGTCCATTGTTATCAACTCCCATTTCCATACTGGCATTTCTAATTGCTGTAATAAACCTGAGGGTTTCTGATGTTCAGCTTTAACTTATGAACAAGTTAAACACTTAGCAACATAGGCTGCTATATCCTTTTTCATTCCTATCCACCAGAAATTCTTTCTTAAGTCTTGATACATTTTATCACTTCCAGGATGTATCGTATACTTAGACTTATGGGCTTCTTCTAAAATTCGGTGGCATAGGTTTCCTTGTTTAGGTATCCAAACCCTTTTCTTTTGGAATCTCCAAATTCCATCTGTTCCTTGTTCTAATTCCTTAATCATTACTTTTAATTTTTTAGTATCATCCTTGATTACTGATTCTTGTACTTCTCTAATATGTTTATTTAAATCTATCTGCAGATTTAATTTAAGAGAACGTACTCTTTTTGGTTTTTCATGATACTTTCGGCTTAAAGCATCAGCTACTACATTAGCTTTTCCAGCATGATACTGGATATTACAGTCATAATCACTAAGAAGTTCCATCCATCTTCTCTGTCTCATATTTAACTCTTTTTGCCCAAAATGTACCTTAAACTCTTATGATCGGTGAAGACAACAAATTTATTTCCATATAAATAGTGTCTCCAAATCTTAAGGGCAAAAATTATGGTTCCTAATTCTAAATCATGAGTTGTATAATTTTCTTCATGATTCTTAAGTTGTCTAGACGCATAGGCTATAACCTTTTGACGTTGCATCAACACACATTCATAACCTAATTTAGATGCGTCACAATAAACTACAAATCTTCGGTTCCTTCTAGTAACGCTAGTATGGGTGCGTTGGTTAATCTTTGCTTAAGATTCTAAAGGCTTCTTCTTGTTTTGGTCCCCATTCAAACTTAACTGATTTATAGGTTAACTTGGTTAAGGGAATGGCTATTCTAGAAAAATCTCGGATAAACCGTCTATAATAACCAACTAATCCTAGGAAACCTCTAACCTCCGTTGGTGATTCATGGGTTTTCCATTTAGTAATCGCCTCGATCTTTGTGGGATCCACATGGATTCCTTCATGATTGATTAAATGTCCAAGAAATTGTACTTCTTCTAACCAGAATTCACATTTTGAAAATTTAGCGTAAAGCTTTTCTTTTCTCAGCAAATTTAGGAGTGCATGCAGATGCGCTGCATGTTCCTCTTTACTCTTAGAGTAAATGAGAATATCATCTATAAAAACAATTATGAACTTATCCAAATATGGTTTACATATTCGGTTCATCATGTCCATAAATGCGGTTGGGGCATTGGTTAAACCAAATGGCATAACTGTAAATTCATAATGACCATACCTTGTCCTAAAGGTGGTCTTAGGAATGTCTTCTTCCTGTACCTTCAATTGATGATATCCTGAGCGTAAATCGATCTTTGAAAAGAATCGGGCTCCTTGTAACTGATCAAACAAATCATCGATTCTCGGTAATGGATACCGATTTTTAATTGTGACTTTGTTCAACTCTCGGTAATCAATGCACATACGCATTGACCCGTCTTTCTTCTTGACAAACAGTATCGGTGCTCCCCACGGTGATGAACTTGGCTGGATAAATCCTTTTTCCAAAAGTTCATCTAGCTGTTTTTTAGCTCTTGCATTTCTGCTGGTGCCAAATGGTAGGGTGCCTTGGCAATTGATGCTGTTCCTGGTAGCAGGTGAATTCTGAACTCGACTTCCCTGTCCGGCGGTAGTCCTGGTAATTCTTCTGGAAATACATCTGAGAATTGAGATACTACGGGAATATCTTTCAATTCTTTTCCTTTAGTGTTAATGATTATGGAAATCGTATACACTAATGATCATTTTCTTGCATAGCTTGCAGTTTTCATCACAGAGATGAATTTTGTAGATCTGGTTGGCTTATCTCCTTTAATTGTGATCTTTTTACCCTTTAGTGAAATTACTTGTATTGACTTTTGATCACATAGAATACTGGCTCTATTGGCTATTAACTAATCCATTCCTAATACAATATCAAATCCGGCCAGATTCATTGGGTAAAGGTTAGCAATAAAATTTTGGTTTAAAATTTCTATTCTTGCTCCCTGCAAGATTTCAGTGATCTTAATGGATTCTCCATTTGCCATTTCTACTAAACATTCTTGTTGGAGTTTAGTTAATGGTTGTTTGAGAATTTTGCAAAATGAAGTATTAATAAAACTTTGGTTCGCACCAGAGTCAAATAATATTTTAGCAAAAACATCATTAACTAAAAACGTACCGGCAATCACGTCTGGAATCATCTTGGCTTCTTCTGCAGTCAGAACAAATGCTCTAGCATTCTTAGTAGTCTTGTTGTTCATGGCTGGAGCTAGTTTTGGACAGTTCGGCTTGATATGACCTTGTTCTCCGCAATTGTAGCATATCTTATTGTTAGGTTTCTTTCTGCAGTCTTCCTCCTTGTGTCCCGGTATCTTGCAGTAATTGCAGTATGTAGAACATATCCCCGATTGCTTCTTTTTGCAGGCCTTACAGTAAGGTGCGGAGCTAGAACCTATATTTTTAACACGATTGAAATTTCCAGAACGAAATTCTTGGGTAAGCTTCTGAGCTAGGTTCTTTCTCTGGTTTTCTTCTTGCGTAAATACGAATTCATCAGTCAAGGTATTTGCTAGTTCTACAGCTTCTTCTATGGTTTGTGGTCTACCTACCTTGACTACATGTCTTATCTCACTGATTAATCCCCAGATGTAACGGGAGATTAATATTGGTTTTGGTGAAGCTAGGGTTGGCACTATTCTAGCATATTCGAAGAATAAGGTAGTGTAACCCTTACAGTCTACTCCAGTCATTCTAAGGTTTAAGAACTTATTAGCAATCTGCTACTTTCATTGGGAGGATAGAATTTCCTTTCAACCATGTTCTTAAACTCAGTCCATTCCATACTATAGGCTCTGTCACTTCCCTTAGACTGGAGGATAGTGTTCCACCATTCTAGAGCCGAATTCTTAAACATATTGGAAGCAAACATGATTTTGTCTTCCTCTGCACACTTGCTTATTTTTAAGACTACCTCGGTCTTTTCTATCCAACGCAGAGTTGCAATGGCTCCTTCATTGCCCGAGAATTCTATTGGTTTACAAGACCAGAATTCTTTGTAAGAACAACCATAAGACATGGTTCTTCTTATTTTTGGAATGGGCACTTGATGTAACGGTCCATTGTTTACGCTGTGACTGGGTTCTTTAGATGGTCGCTTACTTCCACTGTTACTTTTATTTTTTTCAGCTACTCTAACAGCTTGGATGATATTAGGCATAGCATCTATGATTCCTTGTGCCACTATGTGTTGGACGTCACTTTTATCTAATTGGTTCCCGTTATTATTGTTATTCTAGTTTTCTTGATTCCCTTCGTTGTCCATCTGGGTTATAAACATTTACCAAGTATTAATATTACGAAATAATATTTAATGCGAACATTCACACAAACAAACACATTGAACAAAATCGTCGTGCATTGCGACATTTACTCTATTTTATATATCTATATCTATTACAAACGATAACTGGAATTTAAAAATACAGTACTAGTATGCATCAGTAGGTAATTGGATTTTTTTTTCAACTTAGACACACACACACACACACACACACACACACATATATATATATAGGGAGAAGATCATGCGAGAACCACCTCTTATTGCGAGAACCGCGAGAACCAAACCAAAAATGCCTAAAAATAGCTAAAAATCACACAAATTTTTTTTTAATTTTTTTTATATAAAAATCGCTACTTTTCGAAGCCAAAAAAAAAATTAAAAAAAAAATTTTTTTTTTTAATTTTTTTTTTTTTTGCCACTAAAAGTAGAGATTTGAGCATAAAAAATATTAAAAAAAATTTTAGATTTTTTTTTTTATTTTTTTAGATTTTTTAGGTTTTTTGGGGATTTAGTTTTTAGCATTTTAGCTTGGGGGGGGGGTGGAGGGTTTAGGTTTTTTTTTGGGGAGGGGGGGTTAGGTTTTTTTTTGGGGGGGGGGGGTGTAGGTTTTTTTTTTGGGGGGGGGGGTGGGGGTTAGGTTTTTTTTAGGTTTTTTTAACTATTTTAGGTTGTGTTCACATTGGTTCTCGCGGTTCTCACAATAAGGGTGGTTCTCGCATGAGCCCCTCCATATATATATATATATATTACTATTACTGGTAGGGGTTCATCCAGTATTGCATGTTACGCTCGTCATATTTCCAGACGAGTCTCTCCCCTATTTGCCTTATCCTTTCACTTTCATCTAACAACTCCTCACCAAAAGTGCGGAGTTCCTGCACGTTCTCGGTACTCATGGTTGGTGCGGGTGCTGGTATTGGGTCCGGGTACTGTGGCATTGGTTCTTCGTATGGGTATGGGTTTTCAAGGATCTCTCGAACATACTGGTCGTTATCCCAATATGGGTCTAGAGGTTCAAGGTCGGCGTATGGTGCTACTGGGTTTAGCATCGGTTTGTCCTGAGGATATAGTGCGGAATATGACCTATTGTCATCAAACCATGGGTCATAGTCTGGGGGATGGGGTGCTGGGACTCTAGGGATTTCGGCTGGGTCGAAAGTAGGTGCTGGAATTTGGTTTCCTGGTTTAGATCCAATTTCCATGGGTTGTGTTGGAAACAGTGGCAGTGGTTGTGGTGCTATGACTTGTTCTAGGTTTGGGTCTGCGGCTGTGGTAGCTAGTATGTGGAAATTGGCCAATTGACTATTGAGTATGTCTTGAGTCTGGGCATTCATTTCTCTATTTGCGGCTGCTAAAGCTCGCTGCTGTTGCAATTTCCTCATTCTTTTCCTACGCTCGTGTGCTCCCCGACTGAACCATCCTCTCTTTTTGGTAGGGAATGGCTCTTCGGATTGCGCTCTGAATATGAAAATCCCCTCTTCTGTGTCAGCTGAATACCCCGATGGGGTAGGCTGGGAAGAAGTTCCTTCATCTCTAGGAGAACTAGACAATTGACGATAGGCATTCGATGGTCCTTGATCACTCATACTGTAAACTAACAAATTGTTAAATAACACACCACAATAATATACAGATATGCATGTAATCACGTAGATTATTTCCTAACACATTTGATAAAGTTTTGGTGTCAGCAGAACACTTCTGTGGCTGAAATTAGTGGTTGTAGCTCTGATACCACCTCCTGTCGCAACCCCCGGCCCCTATCACCTGGGAACGGGTGGCCGCGAGCCAGTTTTGGTGGTATCGGTGTTTATCAATTTGGCAGCAGAAATTACATCAGGACCGTAGTTAGGAAATATTTTATTAGAGTAAAACCACCATATTTTATAAATATAAATACCATATCTTTATAAATAATACATGGGAAAAACCCAAGTTTTCATTACAATCTGTTTCTAGGGATAAACCCTATTTTATTCAAATAAAACATCTTCTTTATTTAGGTAACTTTTATAGCCACTTTTCCAAGCCTTCAGTGCTGTCCAGCTGACTTCTATTTGGATTTTACATTTTGTTGCCTGAAACGTGTTTTAAAAACATTTGTCAGTGGGAAATACTGGAGAGTGAATCCCAGTTTAATCAAAATAGGTTTTATCATTTCACAGTATTGAGAGCGATCACAATGTTTATATCTACACAATTACTCATTCAGTACTGTCAATCCTGACTGGTGGGTCATATTAATCATTGGCTATCTCATTGTCCAATGGTAACGTGTTCCACATTTTGTATACAAGACCCCAACATACCGGCAGTAATTGAAGAATTACAAAGACTCAATCACTGCTAATTACATTTTAAAATATTAAGGGTTTTGCAAAAACAGTTTACAAAAAAGAGGATAAACTCACATTGCTAATTTAGGTATTTTCCTTGTGACTTCCTGGTTATAATCTATTAATTACACAATGCACACACGTTAGTATAATAACCCATTTTACATTAGTTATATCCTTTCTGAGACAGAAACTCCAACGACTACGTCGGGCAGAGCCTCAACAGCCGTTACGGAGCCCTAGATCAATCGGGCAGCGTATCTAATATGTAACCAGGGGTTAAAATACTTACAACAAGGCAAAGCTTCGCTAATTAGGGGGTATTATGCCTGGAAATTACTTATACTATTCAGAATTTGAGAGAGAATTCGAAAGAAATGAACGAGTTGGACTGAAGGCCTGAGGCCTCTATTTATAGGTCTGATCGTCCACCTTGTCGCGCCCCTCGTATGCCGAAGGCAAAGCCTTAACGGCCCGCGACGTAGGGTATGTAGGGCCTAGCTTGGCTAACTCAAAGGGATAGCCTAGACACGCGTTGTGACACGTGGCGCGCTAGGGTTTCGCCTGGTGGTTTAGCTGTCACGGCCCGCGTAAGCCGAAGACAAAGTCTTCGCGGCCCGCGAGCGACGTTGGAACTTTGTTTTTATTTAATTTTTATAAAAAAATTATTTAATTTTTATAAAAATAAAGGTATTTAGGGCCATTTCTCGTATACGGGGTGTATTATAGAACGTATAAGGACGTTTATAAATATTTTAGGAGGGTTGTTATACTGAGTCCCCATAAGCATTTTCTTTAACCATTTGAGTCCAAATTTCTAACTCCATCCACCAAGTCTGTTAAATATGAGGGTAATTTGGTCATTTACACACAAAGTACAAGTCTTATATGCACATCAGTACAAGTCTCTTCTCTCTCTCTCTCTCTAAACACCACCGCACAGCCACCATCCCCACCACTGCTACCACCATCGCACTACCGCCACCTCCAAACACTCACCCGTTTTTCAGCTTTTGGTTTCGTTAACATAAACAACCTGCAAAGGCATCCTAAGACATGGAAATAACTCCTTCACACAAACACAAAACTTCATCCCGTTTTCAATCGGTGTCTTTTGATCAACAAACACCCAACTCAATCCAAAATGCCTAACAAAAACCACAATCAAATTTTATATTTTCTTTCAATATTATCAAATTTATAAGAAAATTTGAGAAATATGAAAACAAACGTCCAAGTTTTAAGAGCAGTTTTCCCATTTTCATATGTATCGGTATGTATCGGAGCCTGATCCCACCATGATTTTTGAATAATTTATTACAAATCCATCTTTTGAGTATACCTGCAGAGTGAAAGTGTAGATCAATGAGTGAGTTAAAAGTGATCAGAGGAAGAAAAGTGGCTGGAGAATAGATCAGTCGGAGAGAAAACTTACCGGTGGCCGGAGTGAGTTAATCATCGTCCTACACACCTCATTTAACTGCTCACCGGTGAATCCCGTCGTCGTCGTTCATCTTCACCGTCGAATTAACAATCCCTACTGTCACCATTTACCTCCACAACCGGAAGCATTGGAAATCACCATCATCTCCGTTAACCTAAACAACTGATGCTAACTCCAATGCCCACAATCTTCACCACCGATCATCTAGAAAGGGTCACCTTCTCTGATCATCTCTCTGTTCTGACTCTCTCTCTTAACTGTTTCTCTCTCTAGATTTTTCTGTAAATAGAAAGTGTGAAAGTGTGTGTGGGAGTTTTCTTATGAAAGAAGAAAAGGAAAGAAGAAGTGGAAGACAGAGAAAGACCAGAGAGATGAAGGGTGAAGAAAGAGAAAGCGAGAGAGAGTTTTTAATTTTTTAAATATAAGGGTATTTTGGTCATTTAACAATACTTAACCAAAAAATTCTAACAGTGTTATAAATTTGGACTCAAATGGTTAAAGAAAATGCTTATGCGGACTCAGGTCATCAAACTTTTTGCTTTTGGACTCAAGTGATTAAAACCCATAAAACACAATGACTCAAAAAGTAATTTACCCTAAAAACAAATACTTTTGATTTTTTAATTATTCTTACCTCAAAACTTTGTGATAATGTCAAAATAACTCTTTAACTTTGTAAATGTCACTTTAACTCCCTCAAAATTTTAAAGTTTCGAGTTTACCCTAAAACTATTTTCTTATATTTTCTTATTTTTTTTTGTATATGTAAGTAGAAATTCGAGTTTGTCTATGCTTTAACGTAATTTTTGTTTGGAAACGATTTGAGTTGATTATATGATGTTTTATTTTATGTGTGTTTATGAGTTGAAATACGTTTTGAGATAAGTTTTGTTAAAAACAAGTCATGTCAAATATAATAAATTTTCATTCAACGGTATAAATTCGGATTACTCTAGGTTCTAAGTTCGGAAATGAGTTGAGTTGATTGTAGTCTATAATTTATTACATCGTGTACGGTGCCGCCGCAATGTTTGGCGGGTAAAAAAACTAGTTTGATTTAACTTTTAATATATAAAGAAAAAAAATGGATATATTATAAAACGTAAATCCTACTAGAATAATAAGCAATAGCTACCAAAATTTGCTACCGAAAAAACCGGTAGCAAATTTAGCTACCTATTTTCAACCTGATTTAAATAAGCGTAGAATTTGATAGCAAAATAGTGTCAAAATAGGTAAGAAATTGATTTTTTAATTTTCTTTTAAGTCAAAATAGGTAACAAATAGTGTATTTTTTAATTTTCTTGACAAACCCCAAATCTGTTACTCAAACCACAGCACGCACAGATGAAAGAAGATGATAATCTGCTGAACATATTCTTTCAGATCAAATCAGAAATCAACTCCGCCGCTAAATTCCGCCGCTCGACCGTCGTTCAATTAGCTTATTAATTTTAGTGAGTTTAAAGATCATTTTTGGGTATGGCCATTTCAATGCGATTGTTAAAATCGTATCGTTGTTGCTACTTGTTGGTTCTAATTATGTGATTATTACTAAAACGCAACTTGGTTTAACTTTAGTTGCTACAATAAAACAAATTTTGGATTTCAGTCCTACACCCGGCACTTGTACGTCTTAAAACCGGCATTGCAACTCTTCAACACCGATGACTACCCGTTTGGTTAATAATTATGCATACGTCTTTGTTTCATTTTTATTAAAAACTAGGTTATTCCCCGGGTAGATATCCGGGTAGGAAAATTTAAATTACAATCAAAAGATGCTTAGATCAATCGGGCTCGAAAATTTAAATTACATTAATTATAAGTGTATCAATAAAAGTAATGCAAATAAAATGTTATTAGATATGAAGTTTTCTTTATAAGCCGTGTACAAAAACATCAACAAAAAGACAAATAATTTTACATTTACTAAAAGTAACCTGAGATTTAAAAATTTAAAAATGATATAGTAATCATATAAAATTTACTATCGATCTTCGCAATGGCCGTATTTGAAGCTGTAATAAAATTTAAAAATGACTTTAATAATATAATAATCATATAAACAAAAATGATATTAGCAGCCGGCTTACAACCAAGAAAAACAATGAGAAATTTTGTTTTTTAGTTTTGGTAATGATAAGCAAAAAATAAAAATAACACAATCTCTAAACAACTCCTGCAAAATGAAAACAAAATTATTGTACCTCTTTTTTATTATTTTTAGATAAAATATTAAAAGGGCATAGAAGATTAAGAAAACAAACGGTACCAGGGGCGGATGTACTTGGGACCAAGGGGTAGCCTCCGCTACCGCTTGGTCGGAAAATTTTTGACGTTTTTAGTGTAAATTTTGGAAAAATTTGACGTTTTTTCGATTTCGTTACCGCTTATTTATAAAACGTTACCGCTTGGTCGGAATCTTAGATCCACCACTGAACGGTACCACTCTTTTTGCCATGACAACATGAGAAACATGTTCTCTCATCTCCCGTTGGCATTCTCTACACCAGCTTACAAAATCCGTTTGGTGATTTCTCAAGTCTCTAAATATAGACTGTGGGGAGTGAACAAATTAGTTCAGTAATATGCAATGACAATAGATTATATGTGCGTCTCATGCTTTTTAAAACCAAGCAAGTCAATAAAGTAAATATATTATTACAAGGTTAAAGAACTGAAAACAAAAATAAATATACAATCAAATAAAGAATTTTTTATATAAAAAATTAATATTTAATATTCAATCACCGAACTTACCTGAGTTGGCCGGAACTCGCCATCTTCGATTCTGTCTCGAAGTCCCTTGACTCTGAACCTGTCATCTCCAATTCTGTCTCGTAGTCCCTTTAGCAACTTCAAACATCACCGGTTCGTCATCATCTTAGACCACTATGAAAACCAATCGTTGTTAGAAAAAAAAAGGTGAACCGAAACTCAACAGAAACGTAAACTGCAAATAAAAGTGATCCAACACCCCAAAAGTTGTCATCTTGTATGATAAATTTGATGGTTTCATGAAGCCCTTATCCTACTTGTATGATAAATTAAAATTTCTGTACATATATATATTTTATACACTGAATACAATAAATTTGATGAAATACCATTACCTATGAATAGGGCTCTTCATTTTTATCCGAACCAGAATTAGCGAAAAACCGGAACCGAAACATAAAACCCGAAAAAAAACCAAACATTTATTGTTTCTTTTCTTGTAGAAATCTTTTGGTATGGAGTCTTTAATATATGGAACATTAAGTTTTGAGACTATATAGCGTTTTTTTTCTTATAGAAATCTTTTGCTATGGACTCTTTAATATATAGAACATTAAGTTTTGAAACTTTTAAATATCATAATTACTTTGATGATATTTTTAAAGTAGCAATATGAATTTTGATTATATTTTGTAAAAAAAACATTTACTTTCATTTTACATCTATAACTCGAAAATCGAACACCCTGAGTTAAGCGATTAATCCGTAGATATTGAGATGGTTTACCTCCATATCTTTAAGCATTGCTTGATCCATCTACATCACAGTCACAAAAATTTTGTGCAAAACTTCTTACATAACTGGACTGAAGCCTTTTTTACCATTTAGAAACTTTTCTGCTGCAAACAAATAACAGTCAAAGAAAAGAAGTGTGTGAATCTATGAATAAACATCTTACTTCTTCCCAATTCATACATGAACAGTTTAAATAAACAAAAAATCAAACTCATGACCTGGAATATAAAACTTTAAAAAATCCTAAATGACTTCTGCCGGCATTAAAAGATGGTTTGTATGTACATGAAAACCGGAAAACATTATATTATATTTTAAGTTGCCTTTTATTCATGAGAAGAAGAGAACTTATATTCATTTGCAACAGCTAGCCTACATATAGTTAGTCTAAAAAAATACATTGCATAAATGTACATATTATAACTTGATTGCCATTTCATAAGATATAATACTATGTCTAAACGAATAATTAGCTCCTCACATGTGTTTAAGTACCTGAGGCAAGAGTGAACCCATCAATATCGAGTAGAAAGAAGTTACAGCTTCCATAGTTATAATATACCTGTGAATCGTAATCATAGAATATTAGTCGTTAATGGAAATAAACATAACAATTTTAGAACAACATAAAAAAGACAACAACTATAATAGACTAAAACAAAATTATATACTTATATGGCCCATTGAATAGTGCCATCTAAGTGACCATTCTTCTGTTTATGTATAAGACAATATTCTCTTGAACACAATAAAAACAAATTAACAATCACAACCTTCTACATTTATACACACACATAAACGAATAACTCAAACCAAATTAATCAAAAAAAGCTCCAATAACAAAACTCTAATTCCTAAAATCCACAATCACAAACAATCTAATCAACAAAAGCCATAACAATTACCAGGTCAAAAGGTTGAAATAAATAAGCTCCATAATCAGCGGATTGACCCTGTTGCGGTTTACCCTGTTGAACCACACCTATATCAGTATCATGTTCTTCAAGACCCTAAATTACATTTTCCTGCAATTAAGACAGATCTATGTAATGAACTAAACAACCATAATCAAGTGTAATCGCCAATATAAAATGAAAGATTCATAACCTTGTTGAAGTCTTCCATCAATTAATCGACAGGGATCGAGAATGTGAAACCTAGGGTTTTACAAAGGATATAAATCTGCAATCAAGTTGTTCTACAACAAATCGTATGGAAAAAAACAAAGAAAAAAGAACCGATTAGAAGGTGTATTAACAATTAGCAAAATGGTAGAAATTACCTAATGATTGTAAATAAGATATCAACGAAGATTGCTGCGGAATTGATAAAGAGGGTTCTGGCGTGAAGGAGAAGAATGAGGCGTTTGAGAGATTTAGGGTTTTTAGATGATTTATATACATGGGTCATAAAACGGGTCGGATTAGCAAAACGGGGCTTCACTAATGAAAAAAGCGGACCCGGGATTTTCCCGCCAAAAAGCAAAATCTTGAGGCCTCCTAGCTTGACACATCAGCAAAAATTAACACATTTATTATATATAATAGATTGGTTTACCCTATCACGAAGCGCTAGTGGAAACAACTATTCTTTTTTTGAAAAGATGTAGAATTATTTTTTTCTTTTTGAAAAAAAATAAAATACGATAATCTCTTTTACCTTAGCTATTTAAATAAAACTATGCATTCTTTCGATAAGGGGGGCGGGGTGTAAGCTGGGAGACGAGGCGGGGTGTATAGGCCCCACGCGGGCACACCACTGCCACCTCTTGTTTAAGTGGGGTGATTGAGTGGTATTCGGGGAGTTGTCACCCATGGCCGGCCCTTAGGGTGGGCGGGGAGGACCACCGGTCAGGACTCGATGCTTCGAAGGGCACGTTGTTTTAAAAAAAATCCAATATGTAAATGTAAAAATAAATAAATTAATAGGGTATACTCATACAAACACCAACATTGGCCCACTTACAGAACTATTTTTATGGTTTAGATTAGTTATTGGCCTATTGTCATTAGGTTTAAACCTTTAATAAGCCCAATACCCAATTTCATTAAGGTCTAAGGGCTCGTTTTTTCGAGCTCGAACAGGGTACCTGAATTCTCAGGGTCGGCTCTGTTGTCACCGATGTGGGGAAGAGGTGAGAGAGAGAGAGAGTTAATGGTGGGCTCATTCTTTTCTAACCAATCACACATTTATGTTTTAAAAAAAAATTGTTTACCGCTCCATGGGGAGCACCCTTAGCGTTTGAGTGCAAAATGGAGAGTAGAGAGAGAAGTTGACATGACATGAGGTGATTGGCTAGGTGTGGAGTTTACCGTTACCCATGTGGGGAGCACCCCTTCCATCCTAAGGCTATGCGGTGTGGGGGCGTGGGGTTTGGACATTATTTGCAACATAGGATCAAAATGATAAACCACCCCTCTTTAATTGACGGTGGTTCTCGTGGATTGAACTACATTTAACCATCCCATTTATTGATTTTAAGACAAAAATATATTAAAAAAATAAAGAAAATAGTGGTTTGAGTTATAACCATATAATTAGAATAGTGGTTTAAATAATGGACTAGAGATTGATAACATAACGTCTATATCGAAGGTCATAGTGGTTACGAGAGATATGACCGCACCTTTTAGTCTTATGGTAAGTGGCACCCTCATCGCACCATTTACTTTCATTACTTTCAAAATTCTAATTTTTACATTGAAAGAACTAGTTGATTTTCCGCCCGCGCGTTGCGACGGGGACCCATTGTCTGCAAAACGCGTGTCAGCAGCAGATACCGAATATCAAAACATAAATAAAAATGACGTGGTAAGGATGGTCACTCCGTCCTAAAAAAACGATTTTAAATAACCTAATATTTAATAATAGGACCCACACATCCTACACGTTGAAAATCCGGTTGTTTTCAATTTAGTTATTACGGTGCTAACACGTTAAAATATGGATGAGCTCGGTACCGGTAACGGCACCGAAAGTACCGATCCGGAAAATCATCGAAATTAGGTACCGGCACCGAAAATGCTCGGTACAATACGGTATGATATTTGAAGGTAAAAATCAATAAATACAGGTATGGTGCTAGACAGGTGTCGAACCGAAAGTAACGATTCTGAAAACGCCAAAAGGTGGGTACCAATTGGTAACGAAAATGATTTGGTAATAGTAAATTTGGTACTGATACGATACCGGTTTGATTACAGGATTTAATACGATTTGCTCATCAATTATCTAAATATCCAAGTTAATTTTACATGCTACAATTCATTCATTACAGAAAAAAGATAAAAAAGAAAGCAAAATAAGTTGTTGTGTATATAAAATCTCAATCAAACGAAATACAGTTTACTTACTGTGTGTATGAAAAGTAATCTAAACGGTGCAATTACTTGCATTGCTACGTTGCTACAGGATTTAATGAGCCCGGAACCAACCGATACCGAAAATACCGTTACCGAAATCTCTAAAAGTGTGTACCGGTACCGAATATCCCTGGTACGGTACGGCTCGGTACAGGTCGGTACTGGTACGGTACCGGTATTTAATGGTAAAAATCGGTGAGTACCGGTGCCGAACCGATACCAAAAATACACCCGATTTAGTAAAAGCGAGTACCGGTACCGGTACCCAATACTATTTGTTAATCCCCTAATGAACTTACTGTTCATTCAGTTCTAAAATTAATATATAGGAGAATTGTTAATCCCCTAATGAACTTACTGTTCATTCAGTTATAAAATTAATATAGAGAGAAATGCCCGGATAGTCCCTGTGGTTTCACATTTTTTCAGCTATAGTCCCTATCTTTCTAAAACTACTTGAATAGTCCCTGTGGTTTACCGTTTTGTTCTCGGATAGTCCCTGGGTCTAACTTCAGTTACTTTTCTCTGTTAAGAGGGGTGTGAAATGACAAAAATACCCTTTCTTAAAAGGCCAAACCATAGGGACTATCCGGGCATCTTCTTCATTTTTAGAGAAAAAACCCACCACCACACTTTCCGGCGAACTTTTCCGGCGAAATTAATTTCCGGCGACTTTAAATCTTGAACGCGAGTTATTCCGGCACCGCCGCCTTTCCGGTGACCTGGATCTGAACCAATCGATCTGAATCTGAACCGAGCCGCGTGAGTCGAAACAAACCGAAACTCGAACCAATCGATCCGAAGAAGATGCCTGATGTATAACACGAAACAGAAAAACAGGTTCAACCTATATCTATCTTACCATTCACCGTGTGTTATTATGTATCAAACATCAATCAATCAATATTTCAAACTCTTTTTTATCCCTTAGTCTTTGCATCAAATCTAACACATCATCAAAGAAACTGACTGACCACCTTCAAAATCCACACAGATCATCTATCTCTATGCTACAAACTAAAGTATAAAATGTCTTAATTAAGTCTCCATGAAACAAATAAAAATCAGAAAATACTAGAAGTCTATGAACAGGTAGGTAAACTCATATAACGACAGCAACAGCCCTGCAGATCGGACAGTTTCCCTTTTTTCTCATCCAGGCCAGGATACATTGCGGATGAAAAGTATGTTTGCAATATATTGTTCCGACTGAACCAATCTTACCTGCACCTGTGCCGGAGCTCCGTCGAGCACCACCACGGTGTTATGTCGAGGATATGTCGAAACAGAACGGCTCCACCGTCGTCGGAGACGGCGTCGGCTCCGCCGGTTCTCTCCTCTCTCCGGTTCCCTCTCTTTATTTCTGATTTCGTCACTGCTGAAAAGATCCCACGCCGTCGTGCACTGTCGTTCTCCGTCTCTGTTCACGTCGTCGCACCGCCGGTGCCTCTCTCTTCTCTCGCTCTCTTTTTCTCCACTGTGCACCACCACTCGAGTGGTGGCCGGTCGCACAAATCGTGAAATATAGGGGTGTTGCGTGGTGGTTTCAGACGAGCAGGAGGTTGGGTCGTGGTATGTTTGACGGTGACCGGAGGGGTCGTCGGATTGCCGACCGTCGCCAGTAAGTGAGGGTGAGGGAGAGATGATGAGGGTGTTGGCTGAATTATGTCTGTACATATGAGAATTAGGGTTCTAAAAACAAAAGGGAGTGATAAAGATAGGGACTATAGGTGAAAAACAAACTGAAAGGGTATTTTTGTCATTTCACACCCCTCTTAACAGAGAAAAGTAACTGAAGTTAGACCCAGGGACTATCCGAGAACAAAACGGTAAACCACAGGGACTATTCAAGTAGTTTTAGAAAGACAGGGACTATAGCTGAAAAAAGGTGAAACCACAGGGACTATCCGGGCATTTCTCTCATTAATATATAGGAGAATTACTATTGATTTCAAAATGATTTCTATTAAGGTTTTGCCGCTCGTAAGATGGTTGCGAAACCGTGTCTGTACATAGAAAACTTTCATTATTTTATATTAAAATGAATATTAAACTATTTACAGATACCTTAAGAGTCCATGTACATGTGCATTTCCAAGTTATAAGGATTCACTCTTTTAAGGGGCTCTGTGTTGCCATGGTTGTGGTTTAAGATTCGAACGGCAGTCTAGTGGTCGTGGTGTCTAGCGGCAGAAAGAGGGCCCCGATTGGTTACGTTTCCGGCAACGAAGGTCGAAGTAGACGGAAGGGTGGTGTTTAGCTCAGGCCCGGTGATGAGAAACCATCACATGGTCTTTTTAGACAAAGTGTATTATGACTTGTACCAAAGCCATGAAAATAGTAAATTAATGTTCATAAATGTTAATGTTATTTTTGGTTTCTTCTCCTTTTATAACTGAAATTAAATTGTATTTTTCCCATACTATTTTTCCCAAGTTTTGTTATTTTTAATCATCATGATACTCAATAAATCCCACCAATAGAAAAACTAAGGTAGGGTCTGAGTAGGATAAGACTTAGGGGCTGGTTGGTAGCCTCTGAACCTCTTAATGGAAACATTAAAAATTTTACCAATGAGAAGGTAGAAGAATGTGACATGTGATGATTTACCATTCAGAGGTTACCTCTTAACCATTCAGACTTGAGGTTACCTCTTATTCATTTAGAGGTTTTAAACCATTAAGAGGTAGCATCTGAATGGTCATTAAAAGGCTACCAAACAGCCCCTTAGACGGCCTTAACTCTACCACATTGAAATAGAGAGACCAGTGGCGGAATTAGCCCAAAAAGTTAGGGGTATCATAATTTTTTTTAGGATCAGGGGTATCCTTTATATAACAAAAATGGAGTTGAGGGGTATTTTTACACTACGGAAATGAAGTTAAGAGGTGTTTTTATACTACGGAGACGGAGTTGAGGGGTAGCCCGTGCTACCCCTATTAGCACTCTAAGTCCGCCCCTGAGAGAGACTGCTTCCAATGAGACCATCGGCTCGATAGTAGTTTTGCATCAAGCCTTGGACATAAGGCACATAACACTCAGCAATCGGGACAAATGTCGATTAACCGTACATGTACACTTTTGTCTTTTGGCTATCAACGTCACCACATGATGCATGATTAACCATCCCTCTTTTCTAACATTATTTTCATGAAATTAGTAAAATAATGTTAAAATTAGTGCACTTTCACTTTTGCCCCCGAACGACCACACATATATACATTATATGCGCATACCGCAAACGAGGCGTAAAATAATAGATAATAATAATTTCGTTATTTTTGTTTTACAAATAATAAATAAATAAATAAATAATATTAATTTCAAAAAATTTAGCCATGAATGTTAATTATTCTAAATATTTGAAAATAACTAATTTATCTATCACTCTTTCCTCCTTCACTTGCAACAAACTTCAGAACCAGACCCGATTTCAAAGTCACCCGAACCCATCCTCCATGTAGCGTTGTTTATTTTTATATAAAACCCGAAACCTGACCTAAATTCAAAGCCGCGCGCCCGAACCAATCCTCCATTTAGGGATGTCCATTTTTATTTGAAGCCCGAAACCCAACCTGATTTTAAAGCCCACCCGAACCCGTCCTTCATTTACTGTTCATTTTTATCTGAAACTTGACACGTGACTCCAATTCAAAGCCACACAAACAACCTGACCAACCAGAAGTGTTACATTGAGAGATTATTCCATGCTTACCTGGCAGTGAAACAACAATGAATGACACAAATTTTTTTTTGACGGAAAGGAACGATGTGCCAACCATCGTGAAATCATCACAAATAAATACACACAATAAAATCCCACGTACATTTGTCCTCAAATATCATTCTACTTTCAAAAATCCCAAATTCATACATCACTAAATTCATATCCATTGGATTGGATCGATTATTATATATGCTACTTTCAGAAGTACAAATGCAACAAAATTCATCTCTGCCGGTGGATCACTTAATTCATATCTGTTGGATCGCTTAAAACGTACAAGGGTAAGTGGTATCTATTACCTGTAAGTGTTAAGAGTGAGTTGATCAATCTCACAAACCTACAAGTTTATCATATAATAAATACATACATGAAGAATGAACGTACCGGTGTCATCATAGCATATTGTCATGTCGCGATTCCCGAGCCTAATGTTATTAACGTCGAGGATTCGTTGCTTATGCTCCAAATCTTCGCACTCAGCAGCCTCTCTAAGGGCTGCCCAGATCGCTGAAAACATAAATTAAACAAATCAACTTAGTATTTTTCGTCTCGCACCAACCAAACCAAATGCGGCTCTTTCTTTGTTAAGAAAAAAACAACCTCTTCTTCCACCATTGCGACGAGGAGCCATACTCCAGAAACTATTGCGCGTCCGAGGAAGCTCAACATTTGAAAACAAGTTATTATTACCACGCCTCCAAGGCGTCGGACTCGATACCCTGTTAGCGTCTGCAGGTTTCACGACAAGGCCAAAACATTAATTAGTACTCAGATTAAACACGGACATCTAACATGTATAACATTCAAGATTAAACGTAATAAAATGATTCCTTCAGTAGTATAAACATAAAGAAAATGATATGAGTAACATTCTAGCAAAAAACTTAATATGTGTAAACATTCTAGCAAAAAACTTAATATGAGTAACAATGTGTACTCAATATGTGTAACATTCTAGCAAAAAACTTAATATGAGTAACAATATGTATAACAATATGTATAACATTCAATATGTACTCAATATGTGTAACATTCTAGCAAAAACCTTAATATGAGTAACAATATGTACTCAATATGTGTAACATTCTAGCAAAAAACTTAATATGAGTAACAATATGTATAACATTCAATATGTACTCAATATGTGTAACATTCTAGCAAAAAACTTAATATGAGTAACAATATGTACTCAATATGTGTAACATTCTAGCAAAAAACTTAATATGAGTAACAATATGTATAACAATATGTAAAACATTCATTATGTACTCTATATGTGTAACATTCTAGCAAAAAACTTAATATGAGTAACAATATGTATAACATTCAATATGTACTCAATATGTGTAACATTCTAGCAAAAACTATAATATGAGTAACAATATGTACTCAATATGTGTAACATTCTAGCAAAAAACTTAATATGAGTAACAATATGTATAACATTCAATATGTACTCAATATGTGTAACATTCTAGCAAAAAACTTAATATGAGTAACAATATGTACTCAATATGTGTAACATTCTAGCAAAAAACTTAATATGAGTAACAATATGTATAACATTCATTATGTACTCTATATGTGTAACATTCTAGCAAAAAACATAATATGAGTAACAATATGTATAACAATATGTATAACATTCATTATGTACTCTATATGTGTAACATTCTAGCAAAAAACTTGAGTAACAATATGTACTCAATATGTGTAACATTCTAGTAAAAAACTTAATATGAGTAACAATATGTATAACAATATGTATAACATTCATTATGTACTCTATATGTGTAACATTCTAGCAAAAAACTTAATATGAGTAACAATATGCACTCAATATGTGTAACATTCTAGCAAAAAACTTAATATGAGTAACAATATGTATAACAATATGGATAACATTCAATATGTACTCAATATGTGTAACATTCTAGCAAAAAACTTATCAGTAGTATAAACATAAAGAAAATGATTCCTTCACTTCCAAAGAAAAAAAAAGATTGTAATAAAATTTAAGAACAACATACCACCGACTTCGTTAATAGTCGAATCGATCGAGAATACCATTTTGATGAATTTCCGCTGTGAATGTTGGATTGACAGTTTTATTGCATTGGGGGTTTTCAACAGATGGAGATTGGGTTATATATATAGCCGCAAGGTGGTGATACGGTAGCGACACTCACGCTACGTTGTCCTTGGAATTTGGCATTTAGACACACAAAATGTTTTTTTTATTTGTCTTAGAAGCGGGAGATGGAACCAAACTCCAAAGCAAAAAATGTTTTTTTATTTGTCTTAGAACACTACAAGAAAGTCGACCAATAGCGGCGACAAAAGTCGGCGCTAATAGTCCATTTTGTCGCCGCTAAAGCTAATAGCGGCGACAAATCGCCGCTATTGAGTCGCCGCTAAATCTTGGACGCTAAAGGTCTATATGTCGTCGCTATTGGTATGTGTCGCCGCTAATGATTAGGACTTTTAGCGGCGACATATGTCTTCGCTAAAAATGTCTTCACTAATAGTTTTCACTCAATAGCGGCGACATATGTCGCCGCTAAAAGTCAATTTTTTTTTTTAATTTTTTGCTGTATTTGCAGTGTTTTCCGTTATGAACAAACCTGCCAATTTCCAAGTTTTACGCAACACAAACAGACTAAACAAACATAATGCTTTACATACTAAAATCGCATAAAACATTTCCGTACAATAAACATCCTAAAAAATCCGAAAAATAACATCCTAAAAAAATCCGAAAAATAACATTCTAAAATATCCGTACAAAATAGCCGCAAGGATTCAAGTTAGGTCGTCATCGTCATACTCATCGTCATACTCATCGTCGGGTGCGACTTGCTTTCCCCTCGCCGCAAGAAAGGATTCAAGTTGGTTTACAAATGCCGGACTTTGGAACAAAGTCGAAACGTATTCCTACATTAACACATATCAAACCCAATATTATTAGCAAAAACATATAGTTGGTTTACTATATTTTTGAAGTCAAATTGTATAGTTTACCTCCGAAAAGGGTTGTGCGGTTTGAGGTTGCGCACTACAAGTGTTCGATGGCTTATTCGAAGGTTTAGGCCCAAGCCCCCGGAACCATCCTCGTCGATCACCCAAAACGTTCTGAAACACGGCAGCCTCATTCGGCTGGTTAGAACCGCTGCTTTCTCCGCCCATAATCTCGCGTTCTAGATTAAGCTGTATTTTACGAAGATGGTTAAATATAAATACAAATAGAGTAAATTACAACTGGTGTCCTTTACGTTTCTACCATATTACAACCGGTGTCCTTTAACTAAAGATGTTACAGGCTCCGTCCTTTATGTTATTAGTTTTTAACACCCTATGTCCTTTAGTGCTAAACTAGTTTAATTTTGACAACAAATTGACCCATTTTTAACTGCATTTAACAGCAATTCAAACCCCCCTTTTTTTACAGCAATTAAACCTATTTTTAACAGCCTATATAAACCCCCCCTTTGTTTACAGCTTTTAGGCAGCATTTGCAGCCTATATAACAGCAATTAAACCTATTTTGTAACAACAATTAAACCTATTTTTAACAGCCTATATAAACCCCCCTTTTTAACAGCAATTCAAACCCATTTTTTACAGCTTCGACTCTGTAATATCTTTAGTTAAAAGGGTACAAACGTAAAGGACAACATATATAACAAATTAAACAAGAAATTCAACATAAAAGTAACAAAACTAACCGATTAGAAGAAGAAATCGGTAAAAACGAAGAGATTTCGCCGGTGGAGAACCTATATTAACCAAGAACCAACAAATAAACAACCTATATAACAAAAATAAACAAAAAAATCAACATAAAACTAACCGATTTGAAGTAGGAATGAAAAGATTCGCCGGATTTTGGAGAGGAAACCGTGAGTTCGCTGAAGATTTGGGGGAAAGTAGGTGGAGGGAAGCAAAAAAGGCGCTGAAATCTGATCTTATTCGATCGACCAATAGGGGCGACACTTTGTCGCCGCTATTGATTGATGATGTCGCCGCTGTTGATGTAATAGATCCGCAGCCGTTGGATCATGGTGACAATCGTATGGCTATCGTTCAACAAGGGACACCGGATTGCGGATTGGACCAATAGCGGCGACATGTTGGCTGTCGCCGCTATTAATGTCGCCGCTATTACTCTAAATTCTTGTAGTGGAAGCCGGAGATGGAACCAAACTCCAAAGCATTTTGATAACTCTTTGTCGGAGGTGCTAAACCAAACCCTAGTGCGGTTTTTTCGCCATCCATTTCTCCCCTCAGCCCGCCACCTTTGGTCGATTTTAGTTGTGTTCATTTGTAACATTTCTATTTTTTATATATTAAAATAAAATATATGAAACTTATAAATAGGTAACAAGTAAGATAACTCTTAAAAATATGAAGTATCTGTATATTCTACTTGCCGTTAGAAAATAAAAATAAAAAAGAGAGATGGGAGTGGAAAAAATACGATTGATACCAGGGTTATTTATATTCAAGTGGCAAGCTTGGAACATGTCACATGCGGCACCTATAAGGTTATTGTTGCGTCCACATGTCACTTCAGCATTGATACACTTCAAATTAACATCTCACTTCAGTATTGATACACTTCAAATTACTTTCTTTTCAGTTTTTCTCCATTTATTTTTAAATCACCAACTAAATCATAGGATTGGATTTCTTCACTTGAGGAAATGCATCATCTCATCCATAACGGTCAGAGTTGAATGCATATTCGAACTACCAAGCTATTAGTTCAGGGGAAAACCCGCCTGCCTGAAGGCCCATCACAGTAAAACCCGGTTCAACTCGGTTTTGAACTGGCGACCTCCAGAGAGGCCTAGTTCTAAATTTCATTGCCACCACCAATGTCCTTTAAAGTAATGCTAGTGAGAGTTAAACTTATTAGGACCATAATGAGAGAAACCAAGTGACTAACCACTAGACCAACTTGTCAAGACTAACCACTTTTTCTTTTGAAACATACTTTATTTTATCAAAAACTATGGGCATGCATGGGTCGGTTTGATTCGGTTTTTTAATCATAACTGTTATTTCGGTTATTGGATTTCCATAATTATACCCATAACCAAACTTTGATTACGATTAATCGGTTATGAATTCGGTTATGGTTCTTTCGGTTATTAACTAAAAACTTCAACTAAAACTAACTTTCGGCTAAAGTTCAAAACTTTTAAGCCAATGAGTGTACAAAATAAAAAATGTAACAAACCATGTTGGACTTAGCTTTGGTTTTTTTATAAGACAACCAAGACTAATTTTTTTTGTTAAACTACCAATGTGAGATCCCTTTAAATAACATATTTCTCAAAAAAAGAAGGGTTAAATGTCATTTTAGTCCTGTGTTTTGTGTCATTTTGCCAGTTTAGTCCAAATGTTTTATTTTTCTCATGTGGATCGAAAAAAGTTTCCCCGTTGCCATTTTAGTCTACTGGGTTAACTTCATCCATTTTTTCTGTTAACGAGAAGGGCAATTCGGTCATTTTATATGGTCGAATTGCCCTTCTATAAAATGACCGAATTGCCCTTCTCGTTAGCAGAAAAAATGGATAAAGTTAACCTAATGGACTAAAATGGTAACGGTGAAACCCTTTTGGACCCACAGGCAAAAAATGGAACATTTGGATTAACTGATAAATTGGCCCAAACCACAAGGACTAAAATGGCATTTAATTCAAAAAAAAAAAAAAACCTTCTTTAAGCCTTTGATTAAAAATACAATTCTTTATCAAAATAAATGGCACCAACATCAAAATCATTTTGTTACAAAAATACTTTTATCTGAGTAAAAATCTCTGCATGGTCAGTGTTAAACGAAAATCTATTACATAGACTTAACTTTATAAGTTTGGTTCGGTTTCACTTATATCGGTTAACCAAAACTTCATAACCATAACCACTCAGTTGGTTAAGCAAATTTCATAACCATAACCATTGATTAGGTCAGTTATTGGTTAAAATTGGTTCGCTTATGTTCGATTATCGATTATAGCAGTTAATTTGATCACCCCTTCATAACCACTTCTAATTTACCCTTTCATTTTTTAAATTGAAGTCGTATGCTATTTTTGTTATTATATTGTTGAGTTGAGATCCTGTACAAACAGTACTAACTGTAAGAACCGTAAGAATAGATCTTGGCAATTGATAGTTTAAATCAATGGTTGGTATTGATTACAAATAAACCCCTATAATTAATAATTACTACTATCAAGTTAGGGGTATTTTAGTCATTTAGCCATTTCTCATTAAATACTAATTCCACCAAGTTTTTTAAACTAAAATAACTTTTATATACTTCATTATTATTGAAAAAAAATTATAGAGTAAATTGCCATTTTAGTCCCTGAGTTTTGTCCAAATTTGCCATTTTGATCCAAATAGTTTTTTTTTTGCATCTGGGTCCCTGACTTTTCACTTTATTGCCATTTTAGTCCCTGAGTTTTGTCCAAATTGCCATTTTAGTCCCTGAGTTTTGTCCAAATTTGCCATTTTGATCCAAAAATTTTTAGTGTGTTGGATCAAAATGGCAATAAAAGTGAAAACTCAGGGACCCAGATGCAAAAAAAAAACTATTTGGATCAAAATGGCAAATTTGGACAAAACTCGGGGACTAAAATGGCAATTTACTCAAAATTATAACATAAAATCAAATATTTTTTTAATCTTTAATATGAGTACCATATTGCCATATTTTTATTTATTTATAAAAGCGACTTTTAAAAAAGTGTTTTATAATTGTGCTAGTTGTGTAGTTGGAATGTGCTAGTATGAAAAATGTATTATGTTGATTTTAAATCTATAGGTAAGTTTTTATTTTGTTGTGTAATTCTTATGCGTTGTTATTTTTTTCTTTTGTATTGTTATTGGGAGCCTATTTGGAAATAAACTTGTTTTCTACTAGTTATGTAATAGTATGTGCTATTTACAAAATTAAAACAAAAACATGAAATTGTGCTAGTATGTAACGGTATATGTGTTGTTTTTAAAATTGATAAAAACGAAATTGTGCTAGTTATGTAATAGTATCTGTTGTTTACAAAATTAAAAAACATGAAATTGTGCTGATTAGGAGAAGTGATCACGGTGCTGGTGTGGGATGTTACCGCCGGATGTGCTGACGGTGGTGTTACCGTGCTGATTAAGGTGCTAATTACGGTGTTGACGGTGATGTTGAATAGGGTGCTGACGGTGATGTTGAATAGGGTGCTGACGATGATGTTGATTACGGTGCTAATTCGATGATGAAGAATTAGGAGATTAGGATTTGTATTAATCTTGTATGAATTTAGGGATAATCTAATTATTATTTTTAATTATATATAAATAAAAAGGTATAAAAGTTTAAAAAACCCTTAAATCATTTTTTTTAATAGAGGACACATGTCATTGAACTGTTGGTTCTTACAGTTTGTACAAATATACATGTTTGTATATGATCCTATACCTTATATTATTATGCTGTTACGACTTGCTTATTTTTATTTATGTTTTGATAAAAGTTATGTTCAAAATCGAATGTGTCAAACATAATTGATTTTTCTGAACAACTTTAGTAGTGACATAAAGTATCTTTTAGTATATGTACCGTAATGGTACCGTGATGAACCGAAGTGATACCATCCCAATAATATCAGTACGACGTTGATGTTGACCGAACACCACAGATAGCGATATTAGTACTAGCTGATCCATTGCGGATATTATTTTTTATTGTTTTTAATTGATGCAAAACACGTGCCGATATAATGAAGATTGTATTTTTTTGATGTTTATTTTTCGGTTGTTATACTCAGTGCCGATGTCATATCAATACCATAATAAACTGAACCAATACCGACCGAATTCTTCATACAACGCGAGAGAGGATTTTGCTAGTCTCGCACCATCACAAGAAGAAGAGCAGCAATAAGCAGAGGTCATCGTATGTCTTAATTAGCAAGTTCAACTTTATTTATTTAGCTTAATACAAAATGATTTTAACGTTCTTTATTTACCAAGCATTACTTATCAAAATTACTTTCCCTCGTATATCTACTAGTTCATCAAATTAAATAACTATACCATTTCTTTTGAAGGTTTTTATCTACTAGTTAATAAAAAAAATAGAGTAAATTACAAAAGTCGTCCTTTATGTTGACACTAAAGTGCAAAGTGTGTCTTTTATCTTTAAAAAGTACAAAAAACGTACTCGATATTTGCAGGCCCCTACACATTATGTCTTTTACCCTAACTTAATTATTTTTTCATTGTTAAATGAGTGTGAAATAACCTAAATACCTTTACTGTTAAATAAATAACTAAAAAGTTAAAAGAAATATAATTAATATTTAAAAATTCATGTGGGACCCACCACTCACCCCACCCTCCTCATCTTCCTCAATCTTCACCACCACCGCCGGAAAAACGCCACTACCTCACCCTCTCACCATCATCTTCAACCTCATCCACCACTGTTACCATCACCTCACTAGAGCTGCTGTCAACCTTTTGTCTAACCTGGCTAAACAATAGGCTACGCTCAATGGACCGTAGCTTACATCGTGATTTGTGGCTCCATTATTGGCTACATTTCAACTTCGAATAAATGACCCAAAGGCCCCTGAACTTTATTCTCTCACGTTCCTTGTACTTCCAAGCTATCTCTTGACCCGAAACAACTCCCGATTAATATACTATGCCTTGATTAACATCCTCGGTAGTTCCACTTCATCACTAAGCACTCCAACTTTACCGGTTTAAATGATTAACCTGTAAAACCACAAATTCTCGTATTTATCACATTCAACACACAAAATCGCCTAAAATGCAATAAAACACGTAATATAAACGCATTAGCACCCGGGTTTCACCTTCTCCATCAAAAATCGTTTGGATTATTAATCTGAGACGAATGACTGTTGAAATTTGAGTTTCAGTACAAAATTAAAGTTTACATGTTATTTCTAGGGTTAATCCATTAATGCTTTGTTTGATGAATAGACTGAAAATCGTTTGGATAGTCTATCTAAGACGATTGAATGTCAGAATTGGATTAAAATATTTGTTGATTGCTAGAGGAATTTTGTGAAAGCTAACATTATATGTTGATGCATTGTATGAGGAATACTGGAATAGACTGAAAATTGTTTGGATAATTAATCTAAGACGAATGAATGTCAGAATTGAATTAAAATATTTGTTCTAGTGAGGTGGTGGTGACAATGGTGGATGAGGTTGAAGATGATGGTGAGAGGGTGAGGTGGTGGCGTTTTTCTGTCAGGGTAAGGTGGTGGTGGTGAAAGGTGGAGGTGGTGAAGATTGGGGATAGAGCTGTAAAAGAGCCGAGCTGAATCGAATCACGGTGGGCTCAGGCTCGGCTCGTTTAAAAATCGAATCGAGCTGAGCCAGCTCATTTTTCTTAACGATCTGGAAAGTTGGGCTCGGGCTCTGCTCGTCAAAAGCTCGAGCCAGCTCGTGGCTCGTCGAGCCGGCTCGTTTGTTTAAAAAAAGTTATATTTTTGTATTTTTTTACACATAATGATATCATAAAATCGAAAAACAATAAATAAAACATTATTTAGGCTAATAGAATAGTACTTTTGTGCAAACTATAAATCAAACGAACAAGAAAAGATTCTATGTTACTTACCATAATATTTTTTTTAAATCAATATTACTAATTAAGACTATAGCATAACAATCTATAGAAAAACATTTCTTAAACAACATTTCTTAAATATATTAGAATACAAACATATATAATTTGGGGTTTAATTTAAACGAGTGAGCTAACGAACCAACTATCGAGTGAGCCACGAATCGAACCTACCTTGGCTCCGGCTCGGCTCGGCTCGTTTACAAACCGAGCTGACTTCGAACCAAACTTTTTTCGAACTTTTTTCGAGCGAGCCTCGAGCCACGGGCTTTTTGAACGGCCCTAATTGGGGAAGATGAAGAGGGTGGGTGGGTGGTGGGTGTGGTACCCGAGGAAAATCCATTGTCATCCTGATCTATCACCTAGCTGCTTTGGGTTACTTATCAAATTTCGGGACGACATTTCTTCAAGTTGGGGATGATGTGATAACTCGAGATCTCAGGGTCCTTCCTCTACGCATCACGTGTTTCACAATTCTGTTTTCGCAATTCGTTTTACGTGTATCATGTGCAGTTTATATGAATGATTAGAGTGTTGATATGTTGGGTTGTTTTTTTAGACATAGCACGTTTATGCTTCACAACTTGGGCCTCACACCACAACCCGACGAAGAACTCGGTTCTTCGCCACAATCACTTTTGGACAAAGAAGGTACTTCGTCCCAAACAGTTCTTGACGAAGAATGTTCTTCGTTGTCATCACCCTTGGCGAAGCACAGTTCTTCGTCAAGAGAGTTCTTCGCCAAAAAGGGCTTTCGGCCCAACAGTGAGCCTGATGTGTTGTTTTTGTGCATATAAGTACATATTGTTAGCATGTATTCTCATAACTGGCAAACACCACAAACCCTAGACCCTCTCTCCCTCCTCACAACTCGACGACAGTTTCTCTCGGCAAGCCTATCTTCTCGGCACACCATCCTCATCGTTCCAACATAGCCTCTACAACCCCTCGGTTAGTAATGTCATATCTGCTTTGATTCTTGTTGATTGTGTTTGGTGGTGGGCGAACTTGTTAATGATAATAAACTTGTATGTGTAATCATAAGTTTCGTATGAACTAGAATTGTTGTTAGAAAACCTTATTGATAATATGATTCATGATAGTAAAGCTTGGTAAAATCTCATGATAGCAAATCAATGCAATCTGATCTGGAAGTATTGGAATGTTAACTAATGTGGGTCGATGATATAGAGTCGCACAAAGTTAGGGTGGATATTATTGAAGCAACGATGTTAATTGCTGCGAAAATATGATGATTGGTTGTTAAATCTGTGGTGTCTTATTGATTGTGATGATTTGATTGAATATAAACGATGATGATTGATGAAACTGTTGAATGATATGAATTGTTAGTAGTGAAACTGCCATGATTGGGGTTAGTATGAAATCCGGAAACTGTTGAGGTACAGCGACGAAGATTCCCCCTCACGAAGAATCCAAGTTGAAGAAGGACCAGATCCTTCGTCGACTGGCCTTTTGACGAACAACTATGGTTCGTCGTCACACCCACTTCCAGACGAAGTGTGTTTTTTTCGTCGAGTGGATTGTTCGTCATGAGAGCACCCCACGAAGTATGGTTCTTCGTGGAGATGCTGCAAATGGGCCTTACTTAGTAACCGGGCTGCACAAATCTTAGAGGAACATAGATACAGTTAGGCCCAAACCCTTGTGATCAATCGCACAATGATAAGACGGGCCGAAGGCTACTGGGCCACAACTTGGGGTCGCACACCTAACACATGGGCTCACACTGACTTGGGCCGCACACGGGGTGGCCTGCATCGCTAATAAGTCGCACACTAAAAGTTAGGTCGCACAATTGTTTGAAATACATATTTGTCTATGTTGTACAGTGATAATGAATTGACATGATGTATGAGTAATTATATGGGTTGGATGATGAATGATAAGGAACAGTTAGATGGTTAGTGAAACATGAACATGTGATGTGAACTTTGTATGAGACCCGAATACTAGTTACAGGCTGTTGTGGATTGTTGTGTTATGTGACCTCTTGTTACAACTTGCCTAACGATGTGTTTTATGTATACGCTGCATGTGTAATGTGAACGTGGAATACGTGATTTAAGTGCATATAAACTGATTGTTTTTTGTAACCACGGTAGGGTTTGGTTGACCAACTTGGAATGGGTAACATAAAACCGAGCCCGAATACCTTTAATACTATATTAGGTCGCACAATTGTTTGAAATACATATTTGTCTATGTTGTACAGTGATAATGAATTGACATGATGTATGAGTAATTATATGGGTTGGATGATGAATGATAAGGAACAGTTAGATGGTTAGTGAAACATGAACATGTGATGTGAACTTTGTATGAGACCCGAATACTAGTTACAGGCTGTTGTGGATTGTTATGTTATGTGACCTCTTGTTACAACTTGCCTAACGATGTGTTTTAATACTATTAAAATAAATTAAAATGCCCCTATATGTCCTAAGATATACCCTGTACGTGAAAACCGAGCCCGAATACCTTTAATACTATTAAAATAAATTAAAAACAAGAAAGTAAGGCTGTCGCGGGGCGCGTAGCCCTTGGCTACACTTTACGCGGGGCGCGACAGCCAGACAACGAGACGCAGCCCTGAGCCGATACGTGTCACGATCGTGTCGAAGCTAATTGTGATGACCAATCAGAGCTAGGGTCTACACCCCTACTACGCGGGATGCGTAGACCGTGGTCTAACCTTACGCGGGCCGCGAGAGAAGGCGAGAAGTCACCTATAAAGAGAAACGAGGGTCCTGCAGTTTTCGTCGCTCATTTCCTTCGATCTTTCCCTCAAATTCTGAATAGTAGGCATAATTTTCAAGTATAATACCCCTAATAACGAAGTTCTGCTCCGTTGTAAGTATCATAACCCCTGGATACGTATTAGATACGCTGCCCGATTGATCTAGGGTTCCGTAACGGCTGTCGTTGTTCTGCCCGACGTAGTCGTTGGAATGCCGTCTCGGGGAGGGTATTACTAATGTTAAAATGGGTTGTTATACTAACGCATGTGCATTTGTGTAAATTATAGATAATCACCAGGAAACCCTTACGGAAAACCTAAGACAGCAATGTGAGTTTATCCTCTTTTTGTAAACCTTTTTGTGAAATGTTTTACAAAACCTTAAATATTTTCCATGCGATTAGCAGTGATTGAGTCTTTGTAATCTTCAATTACTGCCGGTATGTTGGGGTTTTGTATACAAAATAAGTCGGGATGACGGTAAAACGTTACCATTGGACAAAGAGTTAGCCAATGAGTAATATGACCCACCAGTCAGGGATTGACAATACTAAATGAGTAAATTGTGTAGATATGAACATTGTAATCACTCTCAATACTGTGTTAATAGATAAAACTCTTCTTGATTAAATTGGGATTCACTCACCAGTATTTCCCACTGACAAAATATTTTTAAACGCATTTCAGGTAACAAAATGTGAGAGCCAACTAGAAGCCAGCTGGACAGCACTGAAGGCTTGGATAAAGTGGCTATAAAAGTTACCTAAATAAAAGAAGATGTTTTATTAAATAAAATATGGATTATCCCTATAAACATGTTGTAATAAGAAACTTGGGTTTACCCATGTGTTTAATATTATAAAATATGGTGGTTTTACTCTGATAAAATATTTCCTAACTACGGTCCTAATGAAAATTCCGCTGCCAAAATGATTGAACATACGAATACCACCAAAACTGAGCTCGCGTCCGCCCGTTCCCGGGATATAGGGATCGGGGGTTGCGACAGAAGGTGGTATCAGAGCTAAGCCACTGATTCAGCCACAGAAGTGTTCTGCTGACACCAAGATATTACTTAAAGTGTTAGGAAATAAATTACGGAAATACGTGCATAACTGTATTTTATTATTATGTGTTATTTGACTATCTGTTAGTTTACAGTATGAGTGATCAAGGACCATCTGAAGCGTATCGTCAGTTGTCCAGCTCACCTAAGAGCGAAGGCACCTCTTCACAGCCTGCCCTCTCAGGGTATTCTGCTGATGATGAAGAAGGGATATTCGTATTTAAGGCTCAATCTGAAGAGACATTCCCTCAGAAAAAGAGATGATGGTTCAGTAAGGGAGCACATGAGCATAGAAAGAGAATGAAAAAGATGCAAGAACAGCGAGCTCTAGCAGCCGTTAAAAGAGAGACAGATGCCCATACCCAGGATATGCTTAATAGGGGATTAGAAAATTTTCATATCTTAGCAACCACAGCTGCCGATCCTAACCTAGAGCAACTTATAGCACCCTAACCATTACAGCCAATGGAAATAGAAAACAACCCTGAAAATCAAGTTGAAATGCATGATTTTAATCCAGAGGAGATACCTAGGGTACCAGCACCCAATCCCTTAGACCCAAATTACGACCCGTGGTGGGACGACAATAGGGACTATGTGCAACGTTACCCCATACAAGAAGACATGCCTATGCCGAATCTAGAAGCTTACCCAGGTTTGGACCCTCTAGATCCCTACTATGATAACGATGTATTCATTAGGGAAATTTTAGACAATCCTTATCAGGCACCTACACCCCCATACCCTGAACCCATGCCCTAGATTCCAAACCCAGTCCTAGAACCTGCACCCCCAATGAGTGCGGAAAATGTGCAAGAACTCAGGACATTCGGTGAGGATATTTTAGAGAATAGCGAGAGAATGAGACATGTGGGAGAGCGACTCGTCTGGAAGTACGACGAGCGCAATATGGATTTCTGGATGAATCCATATCCGTGAATGTGACGGTAGAGATGGTGATAATAATAGTAATAATATAATATAATAAAATATGTGTGTATGTGTATGAAAAAAAAACTACGGATGCCTACTACTAATAGTGTAACTTTATTTTCAGTTGGTATTGTAATTTTAATTTCCAGTATTGGTTTGTACTAGATGCATATTATAAAATTAGAGTAAGTCGCAATGATCGACGCTTTTGACTAAAATGCGTATTATGTGATTTGTTATATTAAATACTATTTTGTGACATTGATACGTGGTGAATGTTTGAAAAATTCAGATGGCTGATCCAGTGAATCAAGAAAATCTGGATAATAACCCGGAAAACCAGAATGACGATAATCTGAATAACGAAAACCCAAACAACGATAACAATGGAAATCAAGTGGATAACAGTGTCATTCAACACATAGTGGAACAAGGAATAATAGATGCGATGCCATTTATTATCCAAAATGTTAGGGAAGCTGATAATAAAAGTAAACATAGCAGTAAGCGACCAACTGAACCTAAACACAGCGTGAACAATGGACCTATACTTCAAGTGCCCATTCCCAAAAGAAGAAGGACCATGCCTTATGGTTGTTCTTATAAAGAATTCTGGTCTTGTAAACCAATGGAATTCTCGGGCAATGAAGGGGCCATTGCAACTCTACGCTGGTTAGAAAAGACTGAGGCAGTCTTGAAAATAAGCAAGTGCGCAGAAGAAGATAAGATAATGTTTGCTTCTAATCTGTTTAAGAACTCAGCTTTAGAATGGTGGAACACTATCCTCCCGTCTAGGGGAAGTGACAGGGTTTACAATATGGAATGGGAGGAATTTAAGGATAAGGTGGAAAGAAAATTCTGCCATCCCAATGAAAAGGAACAGATAGCAAACAAATTCCTTAACCTTAGGATGACTGGAGTGGATAGTAAGGGGTACACTAAGTTATTCTTTGAATATGCTTGAATAGTGCCAACCCTTGCATCACCTGAACCAGTATTAATCTCCCGTTACATATGGGGATTGATTGGTGAGATTAGGCATGTAGTCAAGGCAGCTAGACCTCAAACTATAGAAGAAGCTGTAGAACTAGCAAATACCTTAACTGATGAATTAGTCCGTACACGAGAAGAAGACCAGATGGGGAACTTAACTCAGAAGCTTACTCAAGAATTTCGCTATAACCGTGGGAAAAATGTAGGTTCTACCTCTGCACCTAATTGCAAGTATTGCAAAAGGAAGCATTCTAGAAGGTGCTCCATATACTGCAACTTCTGTAAGATATCTGGACACAAGGAAGAAGATTGTAGGAAGAAACTCAGTAATGGAATGTGCTTCAACTGTGGAGAAAAAGGCCACATCAAGCCAAACTGCCCGAAACTAGCTCCAGCCGTGAACAACAAGAACACTAAAAATGCTAGAGCATTTGTTCTGACAGCAGATGAAGCCAAGATGATTCCGGACGTGATAGCCGGTACGTTTTTAGTTAATGATGTTTTTGCTAAAGTATTATTTGACTCTGGTGCAAACCAAAGTTTCATTAATACTTCATTTCGCAAATTTCTGAATCAACCATTAACTAAACTCCCACAAGAATGTCTAGTAGAAACAGCAAATGGGGAAACCATTAGGATTTCTGAAATCTTGCAGGAAGCAAGAATAGAAATTTTAAACCATAAGTTTATTGCAAACCTTTACCCAATGAATCTGGCAGGATTTAATGTTGTATTAGGAATGGATTGGTTAATAACCAATAAAGCCAGTATTTTATGTGATCAAAAATCAATCCAAGTGAATTCACCAAAAGGTGAAAAGATCACAATTAAAGGAGATAAACCATCTAGATCCACAAAATTCATCTCTGTGATGAAAACAGCAAGTTATATAAGAAAAGGATCATTAGTGTATTTGATTTCTATAATCACTAACACTAAAGGAAAAGAACTGAAAGATATTTCAGTAGTATCTCAGTTTTCAGATGTATTTCCTGAAGAATTACCAGGACTACCGCCTGACAGGGAAGTTGAATTCAGAATTCACCTGTTACCAGGAACATCACCAATTGCCAAAGCACCTTACCGTTTGGCACCCGCAGAAATGCAGGAACTGAAGAAACAATTAGACGAATTGTTGGAAAAAGGATTCATACAGCCAAGTTCATCGCCATGGGGAGCGCCGATACTGTTCGTCAAAAAGAAAGACGGGTCAATGCGTATGTGCATTGATTACCGTGAATTGAACAAGGTCACGATTAAGAATCGGTACCCATTACCAAGGATCGATGATCTGTTCGATCAATTGCAAGGAGCTCGATTTTTCTCCAAAATCGATTTAAGGTCAGGATATCATCAATTAAAGGTACAGGAAGAGGACATTCCTAAGACCGCTTTCAGAACAAGGTATGGCCATTATGAATTTACTGTCATGCCATTTGGTTTAACCAATGCCCCAGCTGCATTTATGGACATGATGAATCGAATATGTAAGCCATATTTGGATAAATTCATAATTGTTTTTATAGATGATATTCTCATTTACTCTGAGTAAAGAGGAACATGCAAAGCATTTGCACGCACTTCTAAGTTTATTCAGAAAGGAAAAGCTTTATGCTAAGTTTTCAAAGTGCGAGTTTTGGTTAGAACAAGTTCAGTTTCTTGGACACCTAGTCAATTATGAAGGAATTCATGTAGATCCCACCAAAATCGAGGCAATTACTAAATGGAAAACCCCTGAGTCACCAACAGAGGTTAGAAGTTTCTTAGGCCTGGCCGGTTATTATAGAAGATTTATTCGAGATTTTTCTAGAATAGCCATTCCCTTAACTAAGTTAACTTGTAAATTTATTAAATTTGAATGGGGACCAAAGCAAGAAGAAGCCTTTAGAATTCTTAAGCAAAGACTAACTCATGCACCCATATTAGCGTCACCAGAAGGAACTGAAGACTTTGTAATCTATTGTGATGCTTCTAAGTTAGGTTACGGATGTGTGTTGATGCAACGTCAAAAGGTTATAGCATACGCATCTAGACAACTTAAGAATCATGAAGAGAATTATTCAACTCATGATTTAGAATTGGGAGCTATAATTTTTGCCCTGAAAATTTGGAGACATTACCTTTATGGTAGTAAGTTTTCCGTTTTCACAGATCATAAGAGTTTAAGGTATGTCTTCGGGCAAAAGGAATTGAATATGAGACAAAGACGCTGGATGGAGATACTTAGTGATTATGATTGTAATATCCAGTATTATGCAGGAAAGGCAAATGTAGTGGCTGATGCTTTAAGTCGAAAATATCACGAAAAGCCAAAACGGGTACGTTCACTTAAATTAAATCTACAAGTAGATTTAAACGAGCAGATTAGAAAAGCACAAGAATCAGTAATCAATGATGATACTGAAAAGTTAAAAGGAATGATTAAAGAATTAGAACAAGGAACGGATGGAATTTGGAGATTCCATAAGAAGAGAATGTGGATACCTAAATTAGGAAACCTATGCCACCGTATATTAGAAGAAGCCCATAAGTCTAAGTATACGATGCATCCCGGAAATGATAAAATGTATCAGGACTTAAGAAAGAATTTCTGGTGGATATGAATGAAGAAGGATATAGCAGCTTATGTTTCTAAGTGTTTAACCTGTTCACAAGTCAAAGTTGAACATCAGAAACCCTCAGGATTGCTACAACAGTTAGAAATGCCCGTGTGAAAATGGGAATTTATAACAATGGATTTTGTTACCAAATTACCCAAAACAAGAAAAGGTAATGATACAATTTGGGTAATTGTAGACAGGCTAACCAAGTCAGCTCATTTCCTACCAATGAAAGAAACTTTCAGTATGGAACAATTAGCTAAGTTATATGTAAATGAAATAGTGTCATTGAATGGAATTCCTTTATCAAATGTTTCTGATAGGGATAGCCGTTTTACCTCTCATTTTTGGACAAGTTTCCAAAAAGCAATGGGAACCAAGTTAAATCTAAGCACAACTTATCATCCGCAAACGGCGGACAAAGCGAAAGGACAATTCAGACGATGGAAGACATGCTTAGAGCTTGTATAATTGATTTCAGAGGTAATTGGGACGATCACTACCTTTAATAGAATTTTCTTATAATAACAGTTATCACACAAGTATCAATGCTGCACCATTCGAAGCACTTTATGGACGAAAGTGCTGAACCCCAGTCTGTTGGGCAGAAATTGGAGAAAAGCAACTATCTGGACCTGAGATAGTGCAAGAAACAACCGATAAGATCATTCAAGTCAAGGAACGACTGAAAGCTGCACGTGATCGACAAAAGAGTTATGCAGATAACAGACGCTAGCCATTAGAATTTCAGGTAGGAGACAATGTGTTGTTGAAAGTCTCTCCTTGGAAAGGAGTGGTAAGATTCATCAAAAAGGGAAAGCTAAGTCCCAGGTATATTGGACCTTTTGAGATTATTAGAAGAATAGGACCTGTAGCCTATCAGCTACAACTGCCAGAGGAAATGGCAGGAATACATGATGTGTTTCATGTATCTAATCTCAAGAAATGCTTAGCTGACAACTCACTGATAGTACCTCTTAAGGATATAGAGGTAAACGAAAAACTCAAATTTGTAGAAAAGCCTCTACAGACTGAAGACAGAAAGGTTAAGAATCTCAAGCACAAGAGACTAGTTCTGGTCAAAGTGAAGTGGGACTCCAAAAGGGGACCAGAGTATACATGGGAGCTTGAATCAGAAATGCAAAGGAAATACCCACACCTGTTCCAATAGACCTCGAGGACGAGTTCTAAAATAAGGTGGGGAGGATATAACAACCCTCCAAAATATTTTTCAATACTCTAATATATTTTAAAATGCCCCTATATGTCCTAAGATATACCCCGTACGTGAAAAACGAGCCCAAATACCTTTAATACTATCAAAATAAATTAAAAAGAAGAAAAGTGAGGCTGTCGCGGGGCGCGTAGCCCTTGGCTACACTTTACGTGAGGCGCGACAGCCAGACAACGAGACACAGCCCTGAGCCGACACGTGTCACGATCGTGTCGAAGCTAATTGTGATGGTATGTGTAGGTGTGGAACTTGCTGTCTGGGAGGCTGATACACTTGTTTGCATGCTCGCAGGTTATTGATATGTGTAGGTGTGGAACTTGCTGTCTGGGAGGCTGAAGTGGTCATGGGTCGAGATACATGGAATCACGAGACAAGTCTAATGGTTTCATACACTTGGTTTATGAAATACTTAACTAATGATTTATGCTTCCGCTGAACAAGTTGAATTACATTTAATGTTATGTAACACTTTATTTTAATAAATGAAAGTTTTTATTTGCAATCTTGTTACGAGTTCAATGTGATTGGTGGCTAGATCCTGGTACGTCACACGCCTCGCGGGGGATTCCACATATGGTATTTTGGGGGTGTGACAGTGGATCCCACGTGAATTTTTAAATATTAATTATATTTCTTTTAACGTTTTAGTTATTTATTTAACAGTAATGGTATTTAGGTCATCTCACATCCACTTAAGAATGAAAAATAACTAAGTTAGGGATAAAGGACATAATGTGTAGGGTTTGCAAACATCGAGTACGTTTTTTTTGTTCTTTTTGAAGATAAAGGACACACTTTGAAATCTAGTGTCAACATAAATGACGATTATTGTAATTTACTCAAAAAAATATGAGTAAATTAGAAAAATCGTCCTTTATGTTTATATCGTATTGCAAAGTGTGCCCTTTATCTTTAAAGTTGATGGGATTCATACTTTATGTATGCAAAACCTAACACGTTATGTCCTTTAACCCCAAACTCTATTAAATTCTAATGTTAACTCAGGGTATGTTAGCAATTTTATTAATTTATTTAAAATTTCTTTAATAAAGAAAACAAAAAAGATTTTTAAAAAAATGAAAATATAAAACAAGAATAAATTATATACTCTCTCTCATAACTCTCATTCTCTTTCTCTCTCTTAAATCGCTCTCTCTCTCTAACCTCTGTATCCACCACCATTTTAGCACCACCACTCTAGCACCACTAACACCACCACTACCATAAACAACCCTACTTTTTCTCACCATTTTCAATCTATTCTGATTTCTCCACAACCACTACTCGACCACCGTCACTGAACTTCTCCAACCTCAGATCTGTAACACCTCGGCCACCGCATCCTCTTAACACCTCTGCCACTGCATCCCCTTTAACACCTCCTCCACAGCATCCCCTTAACACCTCCGCCACCGCATCCGTCCAGAGGTGTTTATGCCTGTAACAATCCGACTTTTTGAAGTCAAAGTACAAGTCAAAGTCAAAGTCAAAGGAAGAAAAGATTGCTAATTGGATCTATCATTCCTTGCTTGATTATTACATCTACTCTCAAACCCCGATAATCGATACCTTAATTTACGCTATGTTTGTTTACGATTTGGATTATATGAAGTAACAATGCGATAAAGTTAACTGAACGCTATTCTACTTAACGCTAATCTCATCGCTATCGCACCGCAACTTGAATCGCAGTTGATGGGTATAGTTCTATGTGTGTGTGCTATTATGTGTTACTTGTGCATGTTCTTATATTTGTTTTGTGGTGATTATTCGCAACTCTATCGCAACGCAATCTCATCGCGGACTCGAAAACTAAGTTGTACTTTTAGGTTATGTGTTAGTTATGTTATTTGTGTAACTATTGTTTAATACTATCGCATCGCTCACTTGCAACGCTCAACGCACGAAACGAAAGGTCGGAAACCAACTCACTTGAGCCATCCGATCAAAGGACCATTCAATGGAATGGTCATCCGACCGGATGGCCATCCGATCGAAGAGCCCTCTGACCGAATCACTCTACACCGCCTTTCTCCTCCTCACACTATAAATACCCCCACCTGTCACATCACTGTTCATGCTGTGACAGCTCCCTCCGACCCAGAGCATTCTCAGGCTATTTTCTCTCGATTCCTCGCGATTCTTGTAAGTTTCATCTCAAATCTCGTACTTTATCAATCAGCACACACTTTCTCGTCATCTTCTCCATCAAATCACAACCTTTAACCATGAAATCATCTGATTCGAGTTGTTCAATGATGACGTCATCATGGGTTTGTATAAAATTCGAAGAATGACCTCATTCCAGCAAGAACGGTCCGAATCTAACTGATTTCTACAATGTTCAAACACTGATTTCGCCTAAATCTAAACGTTTTTTAATTGTTTCAAACTTTTCCTTCAACATCTTGAACTTTTTACTCAAAAACCGTTAGAATCCGGGCTCGTTCAGACTCTGTACTCATTCTTTTGTGGAGAACCGGTCTGAGAATGGATTCTACCGAACAAGAGAACCAATTCACGGGTTGAACATGAAATCCCGTCATGAACAGTTAGTTCGGATCGAACAGGGTGATTCCCGTCCGAACGGACGAGTTGGACTTAATGGGGTTTCCGTTGTTTAACACGTTGTCACGACGTCACGATCATACCGCAACTTTCTAAGCTGATTTTACAAGTTTTCAAACGAACAGGTTGCCCTATCGGATAGTCGTCCGATTGGATCACCATCCGATCGAACGACTGTTCGGTTAAGTGACTCATGTTCTCAACACTTAAACAATTTCCACAAAACTTCAATGAATATCAGTTTCCAACGAATCGCCATCCGACCGAAGGGTCATCCGTCCGGATGACCATCCGGCCGGATGACCTGATTTGTAGAAACACTTCTCCTTTTATAAAATCCTACAACGAAAACTTCAAAGTTCA
This sequence comes from Helianthus tuberosus, assembly GCA_030545235.1. NCBI lineage: Eukaryota > Viridiplantae > Streptophyta > Magnoliopsida > Asterales > Asteraceae > Helianthus > Helianthus tuberosus. Next base: position 27,855,831 of record CM060437.1, on the reverse strand, counting down.
AACAATACACAAGCACATCCATTTCAAACGAATGACCCTCCGATCGAATGGCCATCCGTCCGGACGGTCATCCGTTCGGATCACTGTTCGTCACTCGTTTCGTTCGACGCACTGTTTAACACGCTGTTCAACGCTTATACTGTTGTTATCTGATATACGTTAAATTATACATGTTTTTATACCCCAAAACACTTCCGTTTTAAGCGTTTTTGACTGAAAACACGACGGTTAGGTGCCAAATTCGGTACTTTTATATTTTCAGGTCTTAAACAGAGCATAAAGGAAAATTCTGATAAAAACGGACAAATTCTGATGCATTTCTGATGAAAAGAACAAAATTCTGATGACTGCCAGGAATGGCACGATCGTGCCATCCATCGGCACTACCGTGCCGATCGAGCGATCTCGGAAGCACTGCCAGTGCAAAGGCCAGTGCCAACGTTTTCTCGGGCCGCACTACCGTGCCACCCGATGCATGACCGTGCCAAAGCTTGACCAAAGTTTCTGATCAACAATCTGATGATATCGCACTACCATGCGACCAACGGCACGACCGTGCCGATCTGCTGACCCAACAACTTGTCCACTAGTCCACTTGGCTGACTTGGAATCAGCAAACTGACGTCACCCGACAACACCTGTCGCACGACCGTGCGACCCGGTGGCACGACCGTGGCGATCATAAAATGTTCTATAAATACAGCCATTCGCTACTGGTTCAAGGGTTGGGTTTTTCTCCATGTTTCTGGGCGATTTCTGGGTTACGAAGCAGTCCTGATCAGACCCATTTGAAGCCTCAAGATTGAGTGGAAGCATAACTGATCCAACCCATCAATTCCTTGCTTGTTTATGGTTCGATTCCTTGTTCTTGAACATGTATTCTGATCATTTTGCAAGTTATGAGCTGATGTTAGTTTATATTTAATGTAGTTTATGTAATAGTAGTAATGAACTTGTTTCTTGAATAATCTTTATGTTGTAATCTTGTTTGTATGAAACTTTAGTACTTTTTCATGTTTGAATCTTCATGATTATATAATGAACGTTTCATTGATGTTGAGTTCCTGATTATGTTTGATTATCTTGGATAATGAATCTATGGTTAGTGGGATGGTAACTATTTCTTGATTAATCACTTGTTTGTAAACTTGTTTACACCATGAGACTCGAGAGGGGTATTGGTTTTATCTAAGATATATCTTATTTTGATTAGGAATGCTTTCTTGCACGTAAGGGTTCTAATGAATTATATGGTGTTGATTACATGTTCTTGCATGTAGTTTATGATCCTTGTTTAGTAGTTTTGGTCTGAAATTGTTGACATGGTAGATTTGTGTTCAAGACTTGTAAAGGTGAAATATGTTATTATATGATCTACTTAAATGGTTATCCTCATGGCTGTATTGTGACCATCGGTATTGCTTTCTTTGATAAGTGAGGTTAGAAAACTCCTAGCGGATGACTAATCTATCTTTAAAGGTTCACATGAATGAATATCAATAGCTCGCTAAAGAATGAGTTTAGGTGGTTAACGTGTGTTTATCGCGTTAACTTTCCGAAGAATCATCATGTTAGAAAACTCCTAGCGGATGACTAACTGTCTCGAAATTGGAAAATTGATTAAGTACTTTTGTGACATATCTGATAGATAACATGTTTAGGTTGTTTGTGAAACAAGATAATAATAGTATATTTATGTTTTAGATGTAATTTAGATAACTTAGTTAAGCAACCTTTCACTTATCTTTTTACCTGATAAAATAATGACAAAGATTTAGTACTGAATAACGCTCGTGTTCCATGGATCGATATCTGGCTCTTACCAATACTTTACTGCATATATGATGGGATACACTTGTCCTTTGTTGTGTGTGTTTTAATGTTAAGGTATAAACCATTTTTATAAATATAAAACACATTTCGTTACATGTGAAAATACTGTAAATAAATGTATATAAAACATGTACGTCATTATCTGATCAGGCTAACTCTCCAGCGCTCCCTTCAATCCAAGACTGTGTTTATTTACTAAACACGCTCAATGAGTATACTCGATCCCTTTTTGCTTAACGCACTTTTGGGTGTTACATACGTTACCTATATCAAGTCACACAAATCACACAACGAAATCACTTTTTATACGCTAACCGCTCTCGCATGTTATACGTGTTATTCGATGAATGCTTGTATGTTATGTTTACACAGTGATTGTTGCCTGACACCTTAACAACGATAGTACTATAGTTTGGACTCAGCACCTGTCGTGGACAGGGGTTGTTAAGGGTATTTCTTCACGTGTCACAGTGGTGATATGTGTTGCGCATTCTACAACTCGCAGTCATGTCTGTGCATATTTCATTGTCGATAACCTACTTGCTTCGCATTACTACGTGTTACATGTTGGTTATACGTAAATCGCTTTCGCTACTGTTATACTATTAAACTTGTATGCTCACCTTTACACTATGTGTATTGACCTATTTTAACGTATGTGACAGGTGTTTAGGATGCTGTGTTTTGTTGAATTCTGTGGAATCAAGCTAGGGAAGTCTAGAAACCAACCAAATAATTTATGAGTTGTCGGAACAATTTTTGTCTTTGAGAAACTATGTCTGTAATAACTATTTTGGCTTGATATGTTATGGTATGGGACATGACATTAAATATTCGGTAATTATAGTTGTTATGGATTCTCCTGGAAAATCTGTTTTGCTCAGTGCCGCACCTCGATGTTTCCGCCATCGGTTGGGGTGTGACAGATTGGTATCAGAGCCATAACTATAGGGAATTAGGCCAGACTCAACCTAGTCTGGGTCGATGTCTTAGAAGTGACCTAGTCTATAGTCTAAGTACCAACAGACCGACTTGTGCAAACCCGGTAGGGGTTTTGCGCGAGCTTATTCTCGATACTCTCATTCCAAAAATACACTCTTGTGCGGACACCGCATACTACAGCTTCACGCAAGGTCAGCCTTTCCTAAGGCTGGCAACACACACGATTTTTCAAACACAAACGAATGATTGAGATTAGGTGTGAAAACCGCAAACTCTCGATTAGATCGCTCACTCGACGAACAATTTTTACTATAAACACGAGAATTTGCGTTGAATCAGGAGTGAAATCCGTACTTCGACGAAATTCTCCATTTCTCTCTCGTGATTCTACCACACAAACAGGAATGCAGTCGCTAAGTTAGGGTTGAAACCCGCACCTTAATGAATTATTCTGCTCTATATATTTTGGTTTTTACAAAACTCTCACCAAAGTTTCGATGGATTCCAACGACTAGGGTCACGTAATGGTCGAAAGGATGCGTGTCGATCGCCCAGATTGAGGCAAGAGCATAGTCTATTAAGCCAACACGTGTACTCAAATTCCTTGAGAATTGTCGAATCACTTTGGGGTGGTCGAAGTCTAGCACACCCGAGATATTCTAATTTTTAAGCTACAATCGCCGATTTTACGCTTTATCGCCTTTATGTGTTTCGATTATGAGATCGCCACTGCCGACTCTGTGAATTGTCGATTTTATGTGATTTATGTGTTTTATGAGGGTTTTGTGTGTAATATACGTTTCGGCTTTGGTGATTCACTCGCTTTCCGCTCCTCACTTTGATAAACACACACAACTCGCACTACACATTTATCTCAAAACACTAACAAATCGCTGATGCTACGCTACTCACTGTATTATTCGCTTATGATACTCACAATCGCTACTCTCGAACGCGCTTCGCGAACTTGAATGATAGGTGAATACGTGCAAAATATAGTTGAATCTGTGCCTATGTGGACTACGTGCTTGGGTGCTTATGTGCCGATGTGGATTATGTGATTACGTGATTATGTACCTTTGGGTAGACGTGTTCCTGTGCTTTATATAGGGTAACGTGAGATGATACTATAGACTATACTCGATTTAATCACGCCTGAGTCCTAAGACGATGTCTGTTGCAGACAATGTCGTCGTTTGGATCGCATACCTCTCGCGCTGCTAGCCGCAACCACGCTGACAAACGCATCGCATCGCTAGTCACTAAGCAAATGGATAAGGTCATTCCGCAAATCATCAGCGAACTTCATGAGAATAGCAGCAAGTCCTCCGAGGAATCTAGGACTGACTCCCCTAAGTCTACTTTTAGCTTCAAGCAGTTTAAGACCTGCGGCCCCAAGGACTTCACTGGTGAAGACGGGCCTACTGCCATGTTTCAATGGTTAGACTCAATTGAAGTTACTCTGCGCCAAAGCGGTTGTCCTGATAACCTCCGCATTGTTAACGCATCCGGCTTTTTTCAGTCCAGGGCTCTGGATTGGCGGACTGCCGAAAGGAACAGGCGAGGGAACGACGTATCCTATGGGCTTTTTTAGGAGGAATTGAAGGAGATCATGATGAAGGAATTCTGCCCTCCCCATGAGCTTCAAAAGTTGGAGGACGAGTTTTGGAACATTAAGCAGGAAGGTGGCGACAATGCCGGACTAACTGCTTGCTTTAAGCAGCTTAGCATCGTCTGCCTTAGCCAAGTCTCGACTCCAGAGATCACAATCAAGAAATACATCCGTGCTTTATCGGATTGTGTTGCTGATTTCGTGCAAGCCGCCAAAACAACCACCATCGAAGAGACTTATCTACTCGCTGCGGAAATCAACAAGAAGCGAGTAAGGGTGTAACACCTCGCAAAATCATGATCAATGAAATGATGACACGTGTCATAAACCCAGATAATGTTAAAAGGATAACTTGAGGGACTAAAGTTGTCAAACAATATAAAGATGTATGTGGAAGGTCTAAAAGTGTCAACATGCCAAACTTGTGCCTCTGATTGACTTCACACAACGATCGTATTCTGTAAGGAATAAATTATCGAACGTGGAAAGCCGTATGTGCATTAGAATCAAGAGTTTACAAAGAATAAGGGTTAAACGTGTCAACATGTTTATTTTACCTATGAGTGACCTTTTAACGATCCCGAGACTTTGTAATATATTATTATACTCTCGTGGATGGCGGATATTGATTTCATAGGGTTTCGATTCGTCAACACATGAAAACAAGACCTTCCGAGTGATCTCGTATCTAACCGGGGACTTAACGGTGTTGTTTTATGACCCAAGACACTTAATAGTTGACTATGGGGGTCTAAAGTGCAATAAACAATAGTTATTTAAACTTATCATGGACCAGGGACTGAAAATGAAAAGTTCTCAAACTTTTTACCGGAATCAGATGTCCTCGCGGGGCGCGAAGACTCTTTCTGATGTCTTCGCGGGCCGCGACTAAGTCACCAGTAACCAAAAAGCTGGCAGATGCATGTTGCAGGCTGTTCCACCGCCATTGCATGCTTGTTTTCGATACCAGGGACTGTGCAAATGGTTTTCATTTCCATAGGGACACTTGGGATCATCTGGTTACTACTAGGAACAGCTGGACTGATCTTGGGGGTCTTCAATCACCTATATAAAGGGCCTTGGTTGTTCTTATGGAACTTTCTCATTCATTTTTCATACTCTCTGAAGCATCCTGAACCCAAAGGAAGCTTTCTCTATTTGAATTCTCGTGCTAAGGACTATTGTAAGTGTTCTTAGCCTCTATAGTTAAGGTTTTATTAGCTTAATGACCGAAAGTCAAAGATATCTTAATTACGCTTTGACTTTGTGATTAATCACTAGCGGTCCAGCCATTTTTCGAATTGAAAGTGGCTATGTGTTGGTAATTATGTAGGTGTTAAACCCTTAAAAGGGAACCTCCTAATTACCACGTTTACTTGGTCAATTGTCGGGTCAAAGTAGTAAACAGAAAAGTCAAACGAGTCAGTTTTTATTAAATAATTCATAACTGATAATGTAGAAGCTATAAAATACGTTTTATCACTTAAATAACTTGGTAAATAATGTAAGAACATGTTTAGGCATGTTCAACCCGACAATTCTAAGTATTGGGCTCGGTTCGCAACCGAAAGTCGCAAAAGTAGACTTTTGCTTTGACTTTCAGTTCTGACCCGATTCAGCTTAGTTTAGTTATGCCTTAGGGTTCCTTTAGGACAATATTATATGTTAGTATAACCCTCTGAGGTTATACAACATGGTTCCATAGAAATCCTAGTTAATTGCATGTTTCCGTTAAATGCTTAAAAGTTGACCATTATGCCCTTTTGATATAAAAAACGAAATTTTTGGAAATGTGAGTGGACAAAAATCTTCATTACTGATTTATAAGTATGTCCTAAAAATTTGACATCTTTTTTTGATCTCAAATAAGAGTTATGCAAGATATCGTAAAACAAAAGCTTTTTGTTAATTAAATTGCCTTTTTAGCATAAATCATATTTAAACCCAATTTTTGGCATCCAACTTGCTACCCACTATTAAGATATAATATTTAGGGATTTTTGGAAATTTTTGACAAATTTTATATTGACCATAAGATAGAGTTCGAGCATAAATTCGGTAAATGACGGTAATGCCCTTTTTGTTAATAAAATGAGTTTAACATATAATTTGAATACCAAACCTTTTCCTACTGATATCATATGTTAAATAAAATATTTTAAGCTTTAGAAACTGATCAAAACTTCAAAATTTTATAAACATCTTAAATATCGTCAAATACCGACTTTTACGCTAATTAGGCGCATAGTATGGTTTAAAACCATATTTAACGCCTAAGACTTGTTACCTACTGGTTTTATAAATAAATTTTTTATACTTTAATAGTAAGTATAAGTCTTGAACTCAGATTTCCAAATTTAACCTTAAAAGCATATGTGAAATGACCAAAATGCCCCTAAGGTGCATAGTTTGGCCATAAATGATAAACCTCACATATGTATGATATCTTGCTGAATTAACTTGATAAAATAGATGTTTTTACTGATATTTTTAGACCAGAACTCAGTTTATTATTTAACCTCTTTTATAAACTTTAAAATGACCAAATTACCCTTTCGGGGCTTAACTTGGTTTTAAATTCGTTTTAGGCATAATGGAAGATATCCTACTGATATCACAACATAATTTAAGCATAATAATGTATGGAACTTGTACATACCTCATCCGGTTAACCGTTACGTATATACGCGTTCGGTACGGTTTATGTGACTAGTTTGCATAAATTAGCCGAAACGGGTCAAACCTTATCATTTTTACTTCAAAATCCAGAATGTGATTTTTACCCACTTTATACAAGTCCTCATACTTGTTGGGTCAAAATCACGTTCTAATCCGGTCTTCGCTTAATCTTGCGTTTTGAACCGTAAACCTTTCTTTAAAACTAACCGGTCTAAGTTATAACTTAAATAAGACCCGTTAGGAATCTAATAGGTTATTAAAAACATTCGTTCCAGATTAAGGTTATTAAAAACCTTCCCCAGATCAACGTGGGGAGGATGTGACACCTCAGGAAAACCAGGAAAACCATACAACTTAACTAGCTTCCTCAGTGAATACTTACCAAATTTCGAGACGAAATTTCTTTCAACTTGGGGATAATGTGACAACTCGTAATTTAGAACCCTTTCTTGTATCTCGATGCAACACATTTGAACGATATGTAACTAGTTGACATGTTTGTTTAATTAATGATATAAGTGAATACTATGTGATTATGTACTGTGCTTATATGTATGCGTGTATTTATGTGACCCGAAACACAATGACCCGACTCGAGACCACTCAGTCTCGAGTAAACAGTGAACGGTTGGGCCGGTTGGGCCATACACCCGAGAGACCCACTCGGAAACCCATTAGGGTGCACCAACTCGGAACGGGTATAAAACCCACAAGGGTGACCAACCTTGCCACTTTTCACCATTTTGCAAACACTCCCTCAAACTCTCCTTCTCCCTCTCCTCCCACCTTTCTCTCACTAAAACCCTAAACCTCAAACCGGCAACCACAAGGGTTCTCGGATTAGCTTGTGCACACCAAGTGAAGCTTCATTCTTCACTACTACTTCTCGAACCGGTTAGTGTTTCTTTACAAACACATGTATATGCATGATTTGTTGATTTTGTGATAATATGCATTGTAGCTATTATTTAAGTATGATGAAAGTGCTTGTTTGATTTAATGGATGTTGTTGAGTGGCAAAGATATTTCCTTGATGATGATAAACATGATTTGGACAAGAATAATGTACATTATTTGAATGATAGTATGAGCCGCTTTCATATATCTAAAAAGATGTATTATGGATCTCACATGATTAGGGTTAAACACTTGTTTGATAATATAAGGATTAAATGAAGGTGATAAAATAGTTACATGTGTTCGAATGATGAGATAAACCGAAATATGGATAAATATGGAGTGGATGATGTATGTTTATTTGAATAATCAAGTGTTATGATAAAAACCCTAAAAGATGAACAACATGAATCTGATATGAATGTGTTATGAATATTTGAATATGCCATGCTTTGATCTGTTTGAAATAGAATTAGACAACAAAACATGTTGGTGCATTTCATTGGTTAGTACTAAGGATCATGAACATGAAATTCTATTGGATAGTACAATTCGGACAGGTTCTAGAAGGTTTCGATCAGCAGGAATGCAAGTCGAGACCCTTAGTCTCGACTCGAGACCACAGCTCCCTCACACAAGCAGCATAACTCGAGACCACGGTTGCGGGTCCGGTTGCGACTCGAGACCGTCTAGTCTCGACTAGTACATGCATGACTCGAGACCTCCACAGTTGCGACTCGAGAACTCGTAGGCTATAACTCGAGACCGCACAGTCTCGACTCGAGATCTCTAGTCTCGACTCGAGACCACGTACACATGCTCACTGATTTGGACTTGCACACTGTTACGGGCTTAGGTGATTGGGCTGTACTGTTGGGCTTTGTTTGCTACATGATTCCTACTGTTGAACTAGCACTGTTGTAGAACTGCCATGCTAGGCGTGTATGCCATGATCGTTACTTGTGTACAATACGTGTAGAACATACGTGCACTACTTGAATATGAACCTGACTTGAATGGTATCTATGTTAGGACGTGGTTGACCACTAGCATCTAGACTTGACTTTTCTGTGTATCTGCCGAGCAAACCAAGGTGAGTTCACACTTTCTACAAAGCATGGGATTCCCAGGGGTTGGGAATTGGGGTTAAGGAACATGGATTCCACGTCCTTTCTTGGGTAGGACAGCATCGGTTCAGGAATATAATTCCTCGTCCTCATGGACAGATAACTCGTACTAGACCAAAACTCTATCACGAAGTCCCTCCTTTTTATATCGACTTAATCGTCGGGCCAATGGCGAGTGGGTCATTAGTTAGATAGCGCTATTTAGGTTTGACAAACCTCACACCGTGCCGCAGAGGACGGGCGTGAACTAATGGATCTGGGCACGTCAATGATGATAGACATTGACAGTTCAGGGCACATAAACATGACTACAGTCAGCAGTCGATATGGTAACGAGTCTATTAGCATACATGGGGTAGCCCCCACGGCCGTAGAGCCAGATAAATGAACATGGGGTAGCCCCCACGGCTGGATTGCCAGAGTAATTGGGTTAAACGAATCACGTTTTCAACTATGGGGTAACCCCCACGGCAGGATGCCAGATAAAGGAAACTGTTTTCGAAACAACTTAAAACGAACACCCAACTGTGAACTCACTCAACTTGTTGTTGACTCGTTACTACATGCTTTGCAGGTCAATAGGTACTTAGCTGGAGCTTGCATGGGGGAGAGTCGTTGTGGGACATGGACAGTTGTGTGCCATGTTAAACCTTGAAACGTTTAAACTTATGTTTTGGACTTGAATATTACGCTTCCGCTTTGCAACTTAAACTATGTTTTGTTTGAACACCAATTGTAATGGTTAAACTTTTATAATTATTAACTTGCGTGTTCAATATGATTGGTGGCTGGATCCTGGTCAGTCACGCCTCCAAGCAGTGGTTTTCCGCAGGTGGATTTTGGGGGTGTGACAGATTGGTATCAGAGCCATTGGTTATAGTGAACTTGGTTTTAATAAGGGGAAAGAGTTTTATTAAAATCAGACTATAACCTGTACAGTGCTCTACGATCCACAACGACGCTTCACTCCACATGCAAGGCTCGACATTCTAGGTGATATGATCTGTGTATATATTGCCTACTTGATAGTTACATGGTGCATTGCTCCTGGTATGCTTGGTTAGTATAACTACTGTTGCTTGAACACGTGTGTGCTTACTCTCTTCTGTCATCGCATTTTCACGAACCTCTCTCACTCATGTTCTTCTTGATATGAAGATCATGTCTGGACGCGTTAACATGACTCAAGCCCAGTTGACGGCTCTGATTAACGAACGAGTTGCTGCGGCACTTGCAGCTGCACACGCAGGAGGTATATCCTGCAGTCCAAACTCATTCTAGGATCTTTAGATCCTACTCTCGTGAACCAACCTTTGTGTTAAACTCTGTCCTTTCCTTCACCCACAACAGGTCAACATGCTCAGCCACCTGCGTGCACCTTTAAAACTTTTATGGACTGCCGACCAACTACTTTTAGCGGCACTGAAGGAGCTGTTGGCCTCCTCCACTGGTTTGAGAAGCTCGAGTCAGTCTTCGAAATGTGTGAATGCCCTGAGGCTCGCAGGGTGAAGTATGCTACCGGTACTCTCGAAGGTTTAGCGCTCACGTGGTGGAACGCTCAGGTTCAAATGCTGGGGTTGGTTGCTGCTAACGCCACCCCATGGAACAATTTTAAAGAGATGATCAAGGAGGAATACTGCAGTCGTGACGACATTCATAAGCTGGAAGTCGAGTTCTTCAACCTCAAGATGACGGGGTCAGAAATTGAGGCGTATACGAAAAGATCAAATGAGCTTGCATTACTGTGTCCCACTATGGTAGACCCACCCATCAAACGCATCGAACTATTTCTCAAGGGCTTAGTGCCAGAGATCCAAAGTCATGTGACTTCAGCTAACCTCGCCACCATCCAGCAAGTTGTTCAGTTGGCTCACCGTCTCACGGATCAGGTGGTGGAGCAGAACAGGTTACCAAAGCGCATAGGTGCTGCAACTACTTCAGGTGTCCCTAGTGACAACAAGCGGAAATGGGATGGAGCTTCAAGTAAGGGTTCGACTTCTGTTCAGTCTCAGTCTCAGCAGAGAAAGACTGATGACTACAAGGGCCCCAGTCAGTAATCATCTGATGGTCAAAGTCATGGTGGGTACAAGGGGAATCACCCCAAATGCAATCGCTGCAACTTACACCACAGCGGACCATGCACCAGGGGTAACTGTCGTCGGTGCAACAAGCCAGGTCACGCCGCCAAGGACTGCAGAAGCTTGTACCCCGCAAACCAGAATCGTCAACAACAAGCCCCTCAGAACCAGCGACAGCAGCAGCAGCATCAAGGTATCAACAAAGGGTGCTTTTAGTGTGGAGCTGAAGGCCATTTCAAGAAAGATTGCCCCCAACTGAACAGGAACCAAAACAACAACAATAACAACAATCAGGGGAACGGTAACAATGGGAACAACCACAACAATGGAGCCAGGGGGCGGGTGTTCGTGATTGGTCAAGGCGAAGCAAGGAATGACCCCAATGTTGTGACGGGTAAGTTCCTTCTCGACGACTTTTATGTTACAGTTTTATTTGATTCGGGTGCCGATACTAGCTACGTGTCACTAGAAGTTAGTCGAATGCTTAAGCGTATTCCAACACCTTTGAATAACAAGCACACCGTAGAGCTAGCCAATGGTAAGAGTTTAGAGGCCGCACACGTAGTCAAGGGTGGTAAACTTATTCTTGCTAACCAGACCTTCTCTATCGACCTTATTCCTATAGTCTTGGGTAGTTTCGACGTTGTCATTGGGATGGATTGGTTATCCCAACACCGAGTAGAGATTCTTTGCAACGAGAAGATTGTTCGTATTCCGGGTTCCGGTAGTGAACCTCTCATGATTCGTGGCGACAAGAGGGGTGCAGTCGAGAACATCATCTCTTTCCTTAAGGCCTAGAAGTGTTTGAGAAAGGGACACATTGCTATTTTGGCTCTCGTTACTGACACCTCGGAGAAAGAGAAGAAGATAGAAGATTTTCCAATTGTACGCGACTATCCTGAAGTATTTCCTGAGGAATTACCTGGCCTTCCGCCTCATCGCCAGGTCGAGTTTCAGATTGAACTAGCTCCTGGAGCTGCGCCTATAGCTCGTGCACCTTATCGTTTAGCTCCATCAGAGTTGGAAGAACTCTCTACGCAACTACAAGAACTCTTGGATAAGGGTTTTATTCGTCCTAGCTCATCGCCCTGGGGAGCTCCAGTGCTATTTGTGAAGAAGAAAGACGGTACCTTCAGAATGTGCATCGACTACCGGGAACTCAACAAGGTGACCGTGAAGAATCGCTATCCTCTTCCACGCATTGACGACTTGTTCGACCAGTTGCAGGGGTCGAGCTACTATTCAAAGATTGATCTGAGATCAGGATATCACCAGCTGAGAGTCCGAGAAGAGGACGTCTCCAAAACAGCCTTTAGAACTCGATATGGCCACTATGAGTTTTTGGTCATGCCTTTTGGGCTGACAAACGCACCTGCGGTCTTCATGGATTTGATGAATAGAGTGTGCAAGCCTTACCTGGACAAGTTCGTCATAGTTTTCATCGACGACATCCTGATCTATTCGAAGAGTCAGGAGGAACACGAGCAACATCTACGACTTATTTTGGAACTTCTTCGAGCAGAACAACTATACGCCAAGTTTTCAAAATGCGACTTCTGGCTTCGTGAAGTCCATTTCTTAGGCCATGTGGTGAACAAGGATGGGATCCACGTTGATTCATCCAAGGTAGACTCAATTAAGAACTGGCCTGCACCTCGTACACCAACGGAAATTCGCCAATTCTTGGGTTTGGCAGGTTACTACAGGAGGTTTATTAAGGATTTTTCCAAGATTGCACAGCCTCTCACCTCACTAACGCAGAAAGGCGTTGTTTATCGATGGGGAAATGCACAGGATTTAGCATTTCAGCACCTAAAGGATAGACTTTGCAGCGCACCTATCCTTTCCTTGCCAGAGGGCACAGACGACTTCGTGGTCTACTGCGACGCATCAATTCAGGGTCTTGGTTGTGTACTGATGCAACGAGATAAAGTTATAGCCTACGCCTCACGCCAACTCAAAGTTCATGAAATAAACTACACTACGCACGACTTAGAGCTGGGAGCTGTTGTTTTTGCACTTAAGATATGGCGACATTACCTGTACGGTACCAAGTGCGCCATCTACACCGACCACATGAGCCTCGAGCATATCTTCAAACAGAAGGAACTGAATATGCGACAACGACGATGGGTCGAGCTACTGAATGACTACGAGTGTTCGATCAGGTATCACCCGGGCAAGGCCAATGTTGTGGCTGACGCCCTCAGTCGAAAGGACACCGCACCTAAGCGCGTGCGAGCTTTGCAACTCACTATACATTCTAGTCTTCCTTCCCAAATACGAGACGCTCAGGTAGAAGCATTGAAACCAGAAAACGTCAGAGCTGAAGCCCTACGCGGCTCAAGGCAACGATTAGAACAAAAGGAAGATGGTGCATACTACGTAACAGGACGCATTTGGTCCCACTCTATGGCAACCTACGAGAGCTTGTGATGGATGAAGCACACAAGTCTCGCTACTCGGTACATCCTGGCTCGGATAAGATGTACCACGATATCAAAACTACGTATTGGTGGCCTAGCATGAAGGCCCACATAGCAACTTACGTCAGCAAGTGTTTGACTTGTTCGAGAGTCAAGACTGAATAACAGAAACCCTCAGGCCTACTCCAACAACCAGAGATACCACAATGGAAATGGGAGCAAATTTCCATGGATTTTGTCACTGGCCTGCCTAGATCTCAACGTGGTAACGACACTATTTGGGTGATCGTGGATCGACTCACAAAGTCTGCTCACTTTCTTGGCTATCAAGGAAACGGATAAGTTCTCCACACTAGCAGGCGTATATCTTAAGGAAGTTGTCTCGAGGCACGGGGTGCCCACCTCCATTATCTCGGATCGTGATGCACGTTTTACTTCAGAGCTGTGGCAAGCAATGCACAAATCCTTTGGCTCACAATTAGACATGAGCACAGCGTATCACCCACAGACGGACGGGCAGTCTGAGCGCACTATTCAAACCTTAGAAGACATGCTTCGTGCATGTGTAATCGACTTTGGCAACAGCTGGGAAAAGCATCTGCCACTTGTGGAATTCTCGTACAATAACAGCTACCACACCAGCATTAAAGCTGCTCCGTTTGAAGCATTGTACGGGCGTAAATGCCGGTCACCTCTTTGTTGGGCAGAGGTGGGGGATAGTCAGATCACTGGTCCAGAACATGTGGTAGACACAACCGAACGAATTGCTCAAATACGACAACGCATGGCGGCAGCTCGTGACCGTCAGAAAGTCTACGCCGATAAGGGCAGGAAACCACTAGAGCTCCTGGTTGGGGAGCGGGTACTACTCAAAGTTTCACCCTGGAAGGGTGTGGTTCGTTTTGGTAAACGAGGCAAACTTAACCCACGATACGTCGGACCTTTTGAAATCATCGAGAAAATAGGCAAGGTGGCCTACAAACTAAACTTACCCGCAGAACTCAGTGCAGTTCACAACGTTTTCCATGTGTCGAATCTGAAGAAGTGCCTGTCAGATGAGACCCTCGTAGTTCCTTTGAAGGAGCTCACCATCGACGAGCAGTTACGATTCGTCGAGGAACCAGTTGAAATCACGGACCGGGATGTTAAGGTCCTCAAGAACACTAGAATACCTCTCGTTCGAGTTCGTTGGAACTCACGTCGCGGCCCAGAGTTCACCTGGGAACGCGAAGATCAGATGAAACAAAAGTATCCCCAACTATTCGTAAACAGTACAACCACCACTGAGGCTGAAGCTACGGAATTTCGGGACGAAATTCCAGATCAACGTGGGGAGGATGTGACACCCCAGGAAAACCAGGAAAACCATACAACTTAACTAGCTTCCTCAGTGAGTACTTACCAAATTTCGGGACGAAATTTCTTTCAACTTGGGGATAATGTGACAACTCGTAATTTAGAACCCTTTCTTGTATCTCGATGCAACACATTTGAACGATATGTATCTAGTTGACATGTTTGTTTAATTAATGATATAAGTGAATACTATGTGATTATGTACTGTGCTTATATGTATGTGTGTATTTATGTGACCCGAAACACAATGACCCGACTCGAGACCACTCAGTCTCGAGTAAACAGTGAACGGTTGGGCCGGTTGGGCCATACACCCGAGAGACCCACTCGGAAACCCATTAGGGTGCACCAACTCGGAACGGGTATAAAACCCACAAGGGTGACCAACCTTGCCACTTTTCACCATTTTGCAAACACTCCCTCAAACTCTCCTTCTCCCTCTCCTCCCACCTTTCTCTCACTAAAACCCTAGACCTCAAACCGGCAACCACAAGGGTTCTCGGATTAGCTTGTGCACACCAAGTGAAGCTTCATTCTTCACTACTACTTCTCGAACCGGTTAGTGTTACTTTACAAACACATGTATATGCATGATTTGTTGATTTTATGATAATATGCATTGTAGCTATTATTTAAGTATGATGAAAGTGCTTGTTTGATTTAATGGATGTTGTTGAGTGGCAAAGATATTTCCTTGATGACGATAAACATGATTTGGACAAGAATAATGTACATTATTTGAATGATAGTATGAGCCGCTTTCATATATCTAAAAAGATGTCTTATGGATCTCACATGATTAGGGTTAAACACTTGTTTGATAATATAAGGATTAAATGAAGGTGATAAAATAGTTAGATGTGTTCGAATGATGAGATAAACCGAAATATGGATAAATATGGAGTGGATGATGTATATTTATTTGAATAATCAAGTGTTATGATAAAAACCCTAAAAGATGAACAACATGAATCTGATATGAATGTGTTATGAATATTTGAATATGCCATGCTTTGATCTGTTTGAAATAGAATTAGACAACAAAACATGTTGGTGCATTTCATTGGTTAGTACTAAGGATCATAAACATGAAATTCTATTGGATAGTACAATTCGGACAGGTTCTAGAAGGTTTCGATCAGCAGGAATGCAAGTCGAGACCCTTAGTCTCGACTCGAGACCACAGCTCCCTCACACAAGCAGCATAACTCGAGACCACGGTTGCGGGTCCGGTTGCGACTCGAGACCGTCTAGTCTCGACTAGTACATGCATGACTCGAGACCTCCACAGTTGCGACTCGAGAACTCGTAGGCTATAACTCGAGACCGCACAGTCTCGACTCGAGATCTCTAGTCTCGACTCGAGACCACGTACACATGCTCACTGATTTGGACTTGCACACTGTTACGGGCTTAGGTGATTGGGCTGTACTGTTGGGCTTTGTTTGCTACATGATTCCTACTGTTGAACTAGCACTGTTGTTGAACTGCCATGCTAGGCGTGTATGCCATGATCGTTACTTATGTACAATACGTGTAGAACATACGTGCACTACTTGAATATGAACCTGACTTGAATGGTATCTATGTTAGGACGTGGTTGACCACTAGCATCTAGACTTGACTTTTCTGTGTATCTGCCGAGCAAACCAAGGTGAGTTCACACTTTCTACAAAGCATGGGATTCACAGGGGTTGGGAATTGGGGTTAAGGAACATGGATTCCACGTCCTTTCTTGGGTAGGACAGCATCGGTTCAGGAATATAATTCCTCGTCCTCATGGACAGATAACTCGTACTAGACCAAAACTCTATCACGAAGTCCTTCCTTTTTATATCGACTTAATCGCCGGGCCAATGGCGAGCGGGTTATTAGTTAGATAGCGATATTTAGGTTTGACAAACCTCACACCGTGCCGCAGAGGACGGGCGTGAACTAATGGATCTGGGCATGTCAATGATGATAGACATTGACAGTTCAGGGCACATAAACATGACTACAGTCAGCAGTCGATATGGTAACGAGTCTAGTAACATACATGGGGTAGCCCCCACGGCCGTAGAGCCAGATAAACGAACATGGGATAGCCCCCACGGCTGGATTGCCAGAGTAATTGGGTTAAACGAATCACGTTTTCAACTATGGGGTAACCCCCACGGCAGGATGCCAGATAAAGGAAACTGTTTTCGAAACAACTTAAAACGAACACCCAACTGTGAACTCACTCAACTTGTTGTTGACTAGTTACTACATGCTTTGCAGGTCAATAGGTACTTAGCTGGAGCTTGCATGGGGGAGAGTCGTTGTGGGACATGGACAGCTGTGTGCCATGTTAAACCTTGAAACGTTTAAACTTATGTTTTGGACTTGAATATTACGCTTCCGCTTTGCAACTTAAACTATGTTTTGTTTGAACACCAATTGTACTGGTTAAACTTTTATAATTATTAACTTGCGTGTTCAATATGATTGGTGGCTGGATCCTGGTCAGTCACGCCTCCAAGCAGTGGTTTTCCGCAGGTGGATTTTGGGGGTGTGACAGAACGGTCATCCGTCCGGATGACCATCCGGCCGGATGACCTGATTTGTAAAAACACTTCTCCTTTTATAAAACGTTACAACGAAAACTTCAAAGTTCAAACAATACACAAACACATCCATTCCAAACGAATGACCCTCCGACCGAATGGCCATCCGTCCGGATGACCATCCGTCCGGACGGTCATCCGTTCGGATCACTGTTTGTCACTCGTTCCGTTCGACGCACTGTTTAACACGTTGTTCAACGCTTATACTGTCGTTATCCGATGAGGCTAACTCTCCAGCGCTCCCTTCAATCCAAGACTGTGTTTGTTTACTAAACACGCTCAATGAGTATACTCGATCCCTTTTTGCTTAACACACTTTTGGGTGTTACATACGTTACCTATATCAAGTCACACAAATCACACAACGAAATCACTTTTTATACGCTAACCGCTCTCGCATGTTATACGTGTTATTCGATGAATGCTTGTATGTTATGTTTACACAGTGATTTTTGCCTGACACCTTAGCAACGATAGTACTATAGTTTGGACTCAGCACCTGTCGTGGACAAGGGGTTGTTAAGGGTATTTCTTCACGTGTCACAGTGGTGATATGTGTTACGCATTCTATAACTCGCAGTCATCTCTGTGCATATTTCATTGTCGATAACCTACTTGCTTCGCATTACTACGTGTTACATGCTGGTTATGCGTAAATCGCTTTCGCTACTATTATACTATTAAACTTGTATGCTCACCTTTACACTATGTGTATTGACCTATTTTAACATATGTGATAGGTGTTTAGGATGCTGTGTTTTGCTGAATTCTGTGGAATCAAGCTAGGGAAGTCTAGAAACCAACCAAATAATTTATGAGTTGTCGGAACAATTTTTGTCTTTGTGTAACACCCCGAAAACGGGTTTGGTAATTAAACCCCGTTAATACTAAAAAGCGGGTAGAATACCGTTAGCAGAAAAGATTAACCCTGAAATTATTAGGATTCAAATAAATAAGCCTAATAATAAATAAAAAGTGAGCAAACGACTTGAGAAGACAAAAGTTCATAAGGAGCCCGAGCTAACGGGACTTAAAAAAAACGGGTTTTTAACTTCCCGAACCTACTAAGTTGGCTAGGAATAATTAACCTAGTTAAGTAATATGAATTTAGGTGATAAACTGTGATGTAACACCCCGAAAATATAAATTCTTTTATTACTAATATGATGTCGGTAAATAAGCAAAATAAACTAACTAGGAATAATTCTAACCTAGTTAGATAGTGACTTATGAGTGGGTTAAACACTTAAAATAAAATAAAAACGAAATTGGAGGGACTAAAGTTGTCAAGTGTGAAACTTGACATATTAATATCAAAAATACACCAGACACACACTTTTCTGGTTCGTACAAAACGCAGGGGAGCGACCAGGTTTCTCCCACAAACCCTAACTGGCACAAAATTCACAAATTGAAGGCTCAAATCCATCCCAAAACGAAATCTGAGCTTATATTGGTGATCCCCATTGCAAGGAGATCATAAGGTATGCGAAATTTGATAGAAAATCACTACTTGAAATTCTGATTAACTTAGAGAATTCAGAAATTGTTGATGCATGTTTGTTATGTATATGATATAGGAACAATATAGTGTCTAGGAACAAACCCTAGACAAGTATATGATGAAATTAGGTCTAATTCTTGTGAATTCATGATCACCATGAAGTAAATTCAGATTTGTTGATGCTATGTTCGTACATGTGACGATTTTAGGGTTCTGATTTGCTAAAGATAGTGTTATAATGTCATAAACATGTTTTAATTGAAAGCAGAATTCAAACAGCTTCTGATCAAAATTTACAGCCGACTTGTATTGGCTGTAACGTGGACAAAACGTGACAAAAAATGTGTTTCTTGAGTCTAAAATATAATTTCAGGAAATATCTTTAAAACCCCACTGGAATGGCATTTTTTCGACGAAAATTGAATGTTTTATGAATTTTTCGGTATCGAAGGTTCATGCTGCGTTTTCTGGCAGAATTTGCAGCCCATTACGAATGTCATAACTCAATTTAAGAATTGAATTATGATCTCAAATTTTTACTGTAGGTAGCTTCAGGTAATTCCAAAAAGCTCCAATTGGAATTTCGTCAATCGGATAAACGAGGAATTTTAAATGAATTTTTTCGTAAGCTGCAGTCAGAAGTGACGAATCTAATTGCACCTTAGTAAATTAATTTTTATGAATTTTTGGTAAAGAGTTAGATCTTGAAATTTTAACACAAGGCCTAACCCTCCGAGAGGTATGTCACATAAAAAAAATCATAATTTTTGAAGACTTGTAAACAGGTTAAACAGGTCACCAAAAACAGCATATTTTCTGTGATACGAAACTTGATTGTTGATGTTATAAATTATGCCCACAATGTTCATATGTTGAAATTATGAATCAAGCGCGTAATTTCCTAGTTCGAATAATTACGTGTGATGTGGGGTAATACAAATTTTAATTATGAAGTCGATTTAGCTTATATGCACATATCATATAATTAAGGGTAGTTAACTTTTGAAAAGTTAAACTAACCATGGACGGAGTCGAATAGTAGTTCTGACATAGAAAATACATAAGGCGGAATAGTCATGGTTATAATGACTAATCTAACCACCTTGTGAATTATGATGATAGTTTGACTCTTGACAAGCTAGATGGAGGCTTGGGAATGAAGCGGGTCAAACGGAGCAAGTACGAAAAGGAAAGCGTAATTTGGATGCGAGGTAAGTAAAAGCTTACACCCTTTTTTTTAGTATACATCAGTTGTGTGTATTGAAAATGAATAAGGAAAAGTTAGTAATAGAATTACAATGTTCCGACACAAATAATATGAGTCGAAACAAGTGCAATGGTGAGAAATCATAAACAATGGCAAAAAAGGGTAAATTGGTAAATTAGTTATGTGACGATGAACTAATAAGAAATTTTGAAACATTACGTTATGGTGTAAACCGGAATGCGTAAAAGGGCAAGATGGTAACTAGATATCATCTCATAATGGAAAATGGTCGTTCGGACTAAACGGGTCAAATGACATTGGCAAGATCATTTGACAATATTAATTGATGATCGCTTGTTGAGTTTTGTGATTACAGGAAATATCATACGATTCGTGTTGGTATTAATTAGAAATTAATAGTGAAAGATATTTAAACGGGTCAATCCTATGACTCGAGCCAGGTACGCATATTTAGAATTATTGTTAAAAGCGATATTTTTGGTCAAAAGTGTTAAAAAGGAATTTCAAGCCAAGAGCTTGAAATCTGAATTTTTGAAGTAGTTTAGTATCAGGTTTTAACTCCATAAGATGGAGAATTAAATTTCGAACGCGTAGGAAAAAGAATCGCGTAAATCGGTTAAGTAGATAAAAAGTTATGGCAAATTGAAGTTTGCACTTTGGATAAAACTAGAGCTGGGCAGAAAATGCAGGCCCAGATACGGACCTGCTGAAAAATGGTTTCCCCCGCGGCTCACAACGGGTAACGTTGTCTGGGTCGCGACACGCGACAGACGTCGCGACACGCGACAGACGTCGCGAAACGCGACATGTTGTGTTGAGTCTCTCGCGATACGCGGGAGACATAAAAGTCGGAAAAAAGTATTTTGATTGATAGTTTGATGCGTAGAACTTATTTAAACTTATATTTAAGTTATCAAAACTAACTTCTATGTTGGTTTTGATCATAGGTGGATATCTGGAGTACCCGGATGAAGATCAAGCGACGAGAAAGAACTGAACACATGAAAAAGAAGCTTCCGCACGGTGTGCCGTCGTAACTTTCGAACGACGAACTAAGTTACATTATGTTGTATTTTTAATTTGTAAAAGTTTTAATTAAATCAAAATTTTAAGACATATTTGTAGTCATAATTACAAGTTTGTTTTCGTAATATATACGAAAACCTTTAAAATAATAGCAAGGGTGTTACAAGTTGGTAATCAGTGCTCAAGGTTAAAAGAGTAAGTGTGTTCGGTTCGAGGCTTGATCGCAAATCCGGTAAGTACAAGTATGTTAATGGTTTAGTATGATTAAAGTGTTGTGAACAACACATAGGGTTATCGTATAATATGAGTTACCTCAATTAAATCGATCAAGAATCGATATAGTTAACGAAATTACGTGCATTGACATGTATACCAGAAAGCCTCGTATTATAATACGGGAAATTATTGATGTCGACATGACTAACTTTTGTGAATGTTTTAATTGAAGGACACTCGCATCTGAAGGTGACGAGAGTTGAATGAATTGCGGATATGACGGAGGAACGGTCCGAGGTATGACAAGCAGAGCATATTCATCAAGGACCTAAATCGCGTGACGATCGCGAACAAAGATAACAGCAAGAGAAGCCCGTAAGGGCAAGCATTACCAGGTGCACGCTTTTAAATTTAATCGTATAAGTAGTAATATGCAACAAACACGTAGGGAAAGACGGTTGCATATATCTAATAAAACCTGAATAGGATATCTATTCAGGATGATGTTTCCAAGAGAAGTTTAATAGAAACATGTGTTATTCACGATGATGAATAACAAAGAAATAATAGGATTAGTTCATATGGAAACTTGGACGAGAGGTAATTATCCAAGTGGGAAACTCTCAATATAATGTTATTGAGAAAAGTTGTAACACCCTTGTTATTATTTTAAGGTTTTCGCATAGTTTACGAAAATGAACATGTAATTATAATTACATGTACTTTGAATAATATGGTTAATTTAAATCTTTTACAAATGAAGGTTTGTATACATCGTAATGAATTTGAGTTCGTCGTTTAAAAGTTACGACGAAACGCCATGCGGAAGCTTTTAACTTTATCGTGTTCGGTTCTTCTTCGAGCTTGATCTTCATCCGGGCACTCTTGGCAATCACCTATGATCAAAACCAACTTAAAAGTTAGTTTTGATTGTTAAATAACAAGTTTAAACAAGTTATATGGGTCAAACAAACAAAATTAAACATTTTTCAGGTTCAGGGGGGGCTAGGCGTCACGCCTAAGGGCTAGACGCCCCACCTAGCCCCCTTTTTGGCAGAAAGATTGCAGCTTTGTTGCTGCATATAACCAGCTCCGTTTTCGACCGAAATTCTAACTTCAAAGCTTCATAACTTTTGATCTAGATGTCCGCTTTTTATGATTCTTTTTCCTACGCGTCCGTAATTTAATTCTCCATCTAATGGAGTTAAAATCCAACATCCGGATTAACAAAATTTCTGACTTTTAAGTCTTCGACTTATTACCCTTCTTACCAAATTTTGACCCGTCCGTGATATTATCAAGCAAACATGTTTATTTGATCTAAAAACTCATGAGATTCATCATTTCAATAGTGACTATCATATTATGTTCGAATCACGCGTTTCTTACGCATTCTTAACCTGTTTTCGCTCATATGCTTATTTTGACCCGTTAAGGATATTTATGTCCTTTTAAGCATAATTTCGCTCATTTCCCATCTGCCTCATAATTCCACCCGTTGATTTTGATTAGTCTTCCACCACAACTATGAACGTGGTGGATTTAATGTAATAGACTATTTATTCCGAGTTTTATCCTTCGGATATGTTATTTTGCGTCAATACACATTTTAAGACATTTAACCCTTGATAGTTTATGCCTACAATTTTCATACGCATCTAAAGGTTACAAAATCATAATATAAATTCCTAAACAACCTTTATGGGTCGTTTGCCCAATTTACCCTTCAAGGGCGTTTTAGTCAACATTAGCCCCTCATTTACTACGAAGGGCTTCCGCTACATATTTGGCCATAAAGTATGTTATCCACAACCATATTTACACGTACCTGGCCCGGGTCAACTTATTGACCCGTTTTGATGCCTTGCCTCTATAATATGCTAATTCGTAGCATTTTAATCCATAAACCATTATTATCCTGTAAGCATAAGACTTGACACGTACTTATTAGTCGTTATTTGTCAAATGGCACTAAAAGTCACCCTTTGACCCGTTTGGTCTAAACGACCAAACATTTTGCATTTGAATTTAGAATGGTATATATATACATATATATACCATCTCGTTATTTAACCCATTTCGGCTTACGCCGTAGGGTGTCTTATAACTTTTACTTATATTTGTCGACACACGACTAAATTACCATTTTATCCCTATCCTTATTATGAGTTACCCCATACGGTAACATCTCAAGATTCATTGTATGCTTATCATTTACGGCTATATTACCATTTACCCATGTTTACCATTCATCATGGTTTTTATCAATTTTGTGTATGTCCCGACTCGTATCAATTGCGTCGGAAATCCATATTTCCCAATATTGTTATTATCGAGTTTAAAACTTATAGAATAAATAAGTATTCTACAAAAAGGTGTAAGTTTCACTTACCTTGCATCTGGTTATGCTCTTTTCGCGTACACGATCCGTTTGACCCGCTTCTTTCCCAAGCCTCCATCTAGCTTGTCAAGAGTCAAACTATCATCATAATTCGTAAGACGGTTAGATTAGTCATCATTATTATGACTATTTCATCTTACGGATTTTATGTCGAACTCCTATTCTACTTCATCATTGGTTAGTTCGACTTTCTAAAATCAACTACCTTTAATCATATAATATGCACAATCAAGGCAAATCAACATTATGATTAGAAACCGTTTTATCCCATATCTTATGTAATTAGTCAAGTTAGCTAATTACGCGTTTCTTTCATAATTCCATCTTTTTATACCAAACCCAATTCATGGTAATTATGATTTATGTACCCAAACACCTAAATTGTTCAAGTACTATATCTTTACTATCTAATATGATGATTCTATACACAAATTAGACACTAACATCATCATATTATAAAAACCCATTTCAAGTCATGTATGATCAACACTTAAACTTGCAAATTGTTCAAGTATCTTGTTTCTTCTATCAACTATGATGATTTTAAACATGTGTATATCATCATCTTCACTACACAATCAAAACCCACTTAGCACAAAATAGGGTAATTATCAAATCCCTAGTTTTGACACCAATTCTCCAAGTTTTTCAACTAGGGTTTGTTTCTAAACAAAGATTTCATCACAACAACACTCATAGATTCAACATTCATTCCAGAATTTCGATTATGATTGTTCATCATAATCTCAAAGTATCACCAAATCATAAAATTCAACATACCTTGTGATCCCCACGACTAGGTGATCATTTATATGTGTTCATGCATCGATTTGGGTCTTGATTTGAGCTTCAATTTGTTGATTTTGTTGGAGTTAGGGTTTGAGCTCATGAGAGCTTCTTCTCCTGATCGTTCCAGCGTATACACACACTAAATGTGTGTTTTATGTCTAATTTTCTAATATTAGACTTAAGTTTCCATTTTTACACCTTAGGTCCCCCAAGTTTGACCCTTGTTTAAACTCCCTTGTATCACTTGTTAGTAATAAACAAATTCTCATAACTAGGTTTAAATGTCCCTAGTTAACTTAGTGGGTTCGGGGAAATTACAACCCGTTGTATTTTAAGTCCCGCTAACTCGGGCCTTTTATAAACTTCGTTTTCCTTAAAAGCTTTTATTCACATTTTATTTAATATTAGGCTTATTTAGTTAAATCCTAATATTTACCAGGTTACTTTTTACCACTAACGGTATTTTACCCGTCTTTTAGTATTAACGGGGTTTGATTACCAAACCCGTCTTCGGGGTGTTACAAAAGTAGCGATCACATTAATGAATGTGATTATATAATAGTTCAATAGAAAAGAAAAACATTTTATATGTACAAAAGTAAAACTAGTAAAACTAATGATTGTTGTTTTGCAATTAAATAAAGTTTTACTAAATGAAATCAAAGATATGAAATAAATAGGGGCGTTACTTACATGGGGTGTGATGTGAAAACTACAAAAAGGTCATGTGTATCATGTGTTGATCGCTTACTCTGGCCAAGTAAGTAGTGGCGTATGATACCATGAACTTCTTGTAGCAGACACATTTACGTCCGATGTGGTAAGGACGGGGTGAATGGGATTAACTTAAATGGTACCCAAATGAGTCAAACAAGTAAGATGTTTGATAGTAAACGTAAACGCAAGTCGGATGACAGGGAGCGTATTACGTTAGAATAACGAGCCCAAGAGAAGGGACAAAGATTAAAGTAAATGAAAATACAAACCAACTAATGAGAATGCTAAGGCATAAAGATAAAGTTTGACTGTCATAAGTGATGAAATTCACACAGACAAGTCAAAGGGGTAGAATAAAAGAATAAAAAACTTGACTAAATAAAAGCAATGGATTTCGCTAAGATGATCAAATAAATTAAGATTGTGTCTAAAACCATATAAGAATGGTTACTTGATGATAACTTCGGTAGAGATACCCGATAGATGGGTAGGATTTTGAAAGTATGCGTAAACCAAGAGACGGGTACACGAAATAGAAAGCCAAAGGACTCGGATTAAGAGTCATGACTAAAAGACGATGAGAATTTGCAAACAGAAATTTTGATAACTACGTTCAACTATTTTAAAGTTGAACGGGTCGAATAAAGAACGAAGTTTGACGTTCATGAGTAAGGAAATCTCACACGAATAAGTCAAACGAGATAAATAAAGTATAAAAGCTTGATAGTGCAAGTAAGCGCAAACCGAATAATGGAATCGCGAAATAATAAAGAACCCGGGTAACGGGTCGTAAAGAAGCATAGGTAAGAACCGGGTAATGGTAAGTGTAGGACAAACCGACGTGTAAATGACGTTAGAAGTCATAAAGTCGGAAAGATAATTCGAAAGAAAAAAAATGTAGCCTTAGACTACGGTCAAGGTAAAAAGAAATCCAAAAAGCAAAATTGAATAATTCTAAACTAAAAAGGGGTGCCTTGACGCCATATATATATATATATATATACACAATTGAATAAGGATTTGAATAAAAGATGATCTACGAGATCATCATAACCTACGGGATTATAATTAATGTTAAGCCTACGGAACCAAAAGACCCACATATTACGAATAAAAAGAAACGAATTGATGGGGTTTTACCTTAGAGGGTGGAAATCTAAGGAAAAAGCCTGCGAGGCTATGCGAAGGAACCTACGGGTCAATATAGTAAAGCGAGGAAAACGGTTGCAACTTCTCGCGTAAAATAATAACGAAAAGTAACGTAAGTATAAAAGCGATGGGTTTCGCTAAGTTAATCGAACGGGTTAAAGCAAAGAGATCACGAGGAGTCTGGTTAACGAAAGTGAAGAATTTCACTAAACATTTAAACGGATAAATTGACAAAAGAATCCACAATTTTTTTTTAAATTGTGTTACGTCACAAAAAGGGCGAAGTCATTATCGAAATGACAGCGAAAAAGGAATAGATCCTCGTAAGTAACATTCCTAGAAATGAGGGAAGACGTAAGACAAAGAGGAAACGTAAACTAAAAATTTAGTTTTAGTCAAAAGCAACGTTTTAACAAACCATAAGTGGTATGAGGTGAATTAGAAAATCTTAAACACACATGAGGCCAGAGATGGCAAAATAGTATACCCGGGTGACGAGATATTAAGTGACGGTGACTAATTAGTCTAGTCGATAAAACTATTCGAAGTCAAGATAGTGTCATGACAAATACCAAGCGCTTGTTAATATAAGACAAGCGCGGGATAAAACAGGTTAACAAGACTAACGCGAATGAGTGGTCAAGTGACAACTCGGTCGATAAAGATAAAGGATATAAGCTAAAAATAACGGCCTGCGAGGCCTTACACATGAAAGACGTACGCGTCAATATAAATTAAAACGTTAGATCGAAAGGAACGAATGAATATCTTGAAAACGAAACTAAGTTTGTTTAGTCTAAATTAAAAGAAATACGTAAATAAGGTTTCGGGGACGAAACCTCTTTAAGGGGGGTAGACTTGTAACACCCCGAAAACGGGTTTGGTAATTAAACCCCGTTAATACTAAAGAGCGGGTAGAATACCGTTAGCAGAAAAGATTAACCCTGAAATTATTAGTATTCAAATAAATAAGCCTAATAATAAATAAAAAGAGAGCAAACGACTTGAGAAGACAAAAGTTCATAAGGAGCCCGATCTAACGGGTCTTAAAAAAAACGGGTTTTTAACTTCCCGAACCTACTAAGTTGGCTAGGAATAATTAACCTAGTTAAGTAATATGAATTTAGGTGATAAACTGTGATGTAACACCCCGAAAATATAAATTCTTTTATTACTAATATGATGTCGGTAAATAAGCAAAATAAACTAACTAGGAATAATTCTAACCTAGTTAGATAGTGACTTATGAGTGGGTTAAACACTTAAAATAAAATAAAAACGAAATTGGAGGGACTAAAGTTGTCAAGTGTGAAACTTGACATATTAATATCAAAAATACACCAGACACACACTTTTCTGGTTCGTACAAAACGCAGGGGAGCGACCAGGTTTCTCCCACAGACCCTAACTGGCACAAAATTCACAAATTGAAGGCTCAAATCCATCCCAAAACGAAATCTGAGCTTAGATTGGTGATCCCCATTGCAAGGAGATCATAAGGTATGTGAAATTTGATAGAAAATCACTACTTGAAATTCTGATTAACTTAGAGAATTCAGAAATTGTTGATGCATGTTTGTTATGTATATGATATAGGAACAATATAGTGTCTAGGAACAAACCCTAGACAAGTATATGATGAAATTAGGTCTAATTCTTGTGAATTCATGATCACCATGAAGTAAATTCAGATTTGTTGATGCTAAGTTCGTGCATGTGACGATTTTAGGGTTCTGATTTGCTAAAGATAGTGTTATAATGTCATAAACATGTTTTAATTGAAAGCTGAATTCAAACAGCTTCTGATCAGAATTTACAGCCGACTTGTATTGGCTTTAACGCGGACAAAACGTGACAACAACATGTGTTTCTTGACTCTAAAATATAATTTCAGGAAATATCTTTAAAACCCCACTGGAATGGCATTTTTTCGACGAAAATTGAATGTTTTATGAATTTTTCGGTATCGAAGGTTCAGGCTGCGTTTTCTGGCAGAATTTGCAGCCCATTACGAATGTCATAACTCAATTTAAGAATTGAATTATGATCTCAAATTTTTACTGTAGGTAGCTTCAGGTAATTCCAAAAAAGCTCCAATTGGAATTTCGTCAATCGGATAAACGAGGAATTTTAAATGAATTTTTTCGTAAGCTGCAGTCAGAAGTGACGAATCTGATTGCAGCTTAGTAAATGAATTTTTATGAATTTTTGCTAAAGAGTTAGATCTTGAAATTTTAACACAAGGCCTAACCCTCCGAGAGGTATGTCACATAAAAAAATCATAATTTTTGAAGACTTGTAAACAGGTTAAACAGGTCACCAAAAATAGCATATTTTCTGTGATACGAAACTTGATTGTTGATGTTATAAATTATGCCCACAATGTTCATATGTTGAAATTATGAATCAAGCGCGTAATTTCCTAGTTCGACTAATTACGTGTGATGTGGGGTAATACAAATTTTAATTATGGAGTCGATTTAGCTTATATGCACATATCATATAATTAAGGGTAGTTAACTTTTGAAAAGTTAAACTAACCATGGACGGAGTCGAATAGTAGTTCTGACATAGAAAATACATAAGGCGGAATAGTCATGGTTATAATGACTAATCTAACCACCTTGTGAATTATGATGATAGTTTGACTCTTGACAAGCTAGATGGAGGCTTGGGAATGAAGCGGGTCAAACGGAGCAAGTACGAAAAGGAAAGCGTAATTTGGATGCGAGGTAAGTAAAAGCTTACACCCTTTCTTTTAGTATACATCAGTTGTGTGTATTGAAAATGAATAAGGAAAAGTTAGTAATAGAATTACAATGTTCCGACGCAAATAATATGAGTCGAAACAAGTGCAATGGTGAGAAATCATAAACAATGGCAAAAAAGGGTAAATTGGTAAATTAGTTATGTGACGATGAACTAATAAGAAATTTTGAAACATTACGTTATGGTGTAAACCGGAATGGGTAAAAGGGCGAGATGGTAACTAGATATCATCTCATAATGGAAAATGGTCGTTCGGACTAAACGGTTCAAATGACATTGGCAAGATCATTTGACAATATTAATTGACGATCGCTTGTTGAGTTTTGTGATTACAGGAAATATCATACGGTTCGCGTTGGTATTAATTAGAAATTAATAGTGAAAGATATTTAAACGGGTCAATCCTATGACTTGAGCCAAGTACGCATATTTAGAATTATTGTTAAAAGCGATATTTTTGGTCAAAAGTGTTAAAAAGGAATTTCAAGCCAAGAGCTTGAAATCTGAATTTTTGAAGTAGTTTAGTATCAGGTTTTAACTCCATAAGATGGAGAATTAAATTTCGAACGCGTAGGAAAAAGAATCGCGTAAATCGGTTAAGTAGATAAAAAGTTATGGCAAATTGAAGTTTGCACTTTGGATAAAACTAGAGCTGGGCAGAAAATGCAGGTCCAGATACGGACCTGCTGAAAAATGGTTTCCCCGCGGCTCGCAACGGGTAACGTTGTCTGGGTCGCGACACGCGACAGACGTCGCGACACACGACATGTTGTGTTGAGTCTCTCGCGATACGCGGGAGACATAAAAGTCGGAAAAAAGTATTTTGATTGATAGTTTGATGCGTAGAACTTATTTAAACTTATATTTAAGTAATCAAAACTAACTTCTATGTTGGTTTTGATCATAGGTGGATATCTGGAGTACCCGGATGAAGATCAAGCGACGAGAAAGAACCGAACACATGAAAAAGAAGCTTCCGCACGGTGTGCCGTCGTAACTTTCGAACGACGAACTAAGTTACATTATGTTGTATTTTTAATTTGTAAAAGTTTTAATTAAATCGAAATTTTAAGACATATTTGTAGTCATAATTACAAGTTTATTTTCGTAATATATACGAAAACCTTTAAAATAATAGCAAGGATGTTACACTTTGAGAAACTATGTCTGTAATAACTATTTTGACTTGATATGTTATGGTATGGGACATGACGTTAAATATTCTGTAATTATAGTTGTTATGGATTCTCCTGGACAATCTGTTTCCCTCAGTGCCGCACCCCGATGTTTCCGCCATCGGTTGGGGTGTGACAATGCCGAGAAATACACACTCCAATACTGGGAGTTCAATTCAAGCTTGAGTACAGGAGATAAAAAGGAAGATAACTCAAACAAATGGAAGTTAGTAGTGGGATTAACACTCTCATTTTCTGTTATAATTATTGGAAAACAAAAACAGCAAAATACATGAACATTCTAACCTAAAACCCCATTTACTTAAAACAGACTCCCCATTTTCAATCGGAAACACTTCGTACCTTTCGTCGCCGGTCAACCTGATTCTCCGGTAACATACCTTCGATCAACTGCAACATCTTCATCAAACTCCCATCTATGTCTTCAGTACTCAACCTTAAAACGACGCCGTTTCTTCTCTATTCAACGACCGGATCTCAATCACTGTTACGCGCTATCTCCGGCGGCTTAAATTAGCCGGATTTTGCTGTTGATTTGACAACACCTCGAACAGAACAAATTGATATCCGTTCTTTGAATCGAAACCCTCCATCTCGAACATATTTAGATTGTAAACTCTAGAAATGAACAAATTCAGGGTGGATGGTATGGCGGCTGGCTGTGGTGGTGGTAGTGGGTAGGTGGTAGCGACAGGTGGGTGGTAGTGGTGGTGGTTTGGAGGGGGAGATGGTGATGGCCAGTGCAGGAAGGTGCTGGTGGTTGTGGGGGTAAGTGGTGATGGCCGGTGGGGGTAGCCGGGTAGATGGTGGTGGTGGTAGGTGGGTGGTGGTGGTAGAGTGGGTGGTTTATGGTGGTGTGAACAAAGAATAAGCAGAGTTGAGAGAAAGAAAGACTGAATTATCTTTATATAAATAGTTTTCATATTTCAAATTTTTATTTTTGTTTTATTTATTAAATAGATTTTAAATAAATGAGCAAAATTACCAATCTACCCTGATTTAACCATAAAAACTAATTGAGTTAGCGTTAAAGGACATAACATGCAGTGGTTTGCAAACATCGAGTACGATTTTTGTACTTTTTAAAGATAAAGGACACACTTTGCAATCTAATGTTAACATAAACAACAATTTTTGTAATTTACTCAAAAAATAACTAGACTATGGATGAGCTCGGTACCGACCGGTACCGAACCGGTATCGGAACCGAAAGTACCGGTACCGAAAATCCCCAAAAGTAGGTACCGATACCGAATATACCCGGTACGGTACCGATACGTTACCGGTTTTGAGGGTAAAAACTGGTAAATACCGGTACCGAAAATGACAAAAGTCGGTACCAAATCGGTACCGAAAATGTACTCAGTTCGGTAAATTCGATACCGGTACCGGTTGGTACCATTTGCTCATACCTAAACTAGACCATTTCTTATCTGAAGGTTGGCCTGAAGATGTGAAGTCCAACATGCAAGGTTCGATCAAGAAGAACCATGATTTTTTTCACATCAACATAAGGAAGAAATAACCAGTTGTAACAATCGAGAAGTTGCAATTTTGGAGCTTTGCTGTTCAAGGTCGAACAAGAAAAAACTGGATTGTAGTCATTAACGTGTAAGGTGGAGGGGGCATTTTGGGCCACATGTTTACCATATATGCAGAGGGGGCATAGAGAGCAAAAACCTAAAACCATGGGGTGGTGGGTAAGGTGGAAATGACTTTTTTTTGTTTATTATTATTCTTTTTATTATAATTTAAAAAAAAAAAAAAAAAACACCAGTCACCATTATCCTCTCTTCACCCCCTCCACATCCAAACCTTTCCCACTCCCCGCTCCCAGGCCCATGTAAAATCTCAAACCCTTTGCCCCCCACGTGTGATGTTAAGAAGTGTGGAGAGTTGTGTAGGCCACATGGGAGGTGGTTATCTATTTTTTAATATTTTAATTTAGCCCAATTGACATTATTAACAATTATAAGTAAGATCCGATTTGAGAGAAAGAGAGATGGATATAGAAAGGATAATTGTTTGTTTAGTCATAAAACGACAACCAAAATGATAAGGTATTAAGTTCTAGCGGTATTATGTGATAATTGTCAACATTAATTGTGTTCCGTTCACACAATTAACGAGAATTCTTTATATTATAAAATATTGTCACCAAATAAATATAAGAGATTTATTTGCAGTAATCAAAGCTCTTATATTAAATAATTAAAATAGACGTTATTGAGTATGCAAGTGTTTGGTGTTGTGTTTTCAAAATATATTATGCATTTTCAAAAGCTCTTATATTAAATAATTAAAATAGACGTTATTGAGTATGCCAGTGTTTGGTGTTGCGTTTTCAAAATATATTATGCGTTTTCAAAACAGATTATGCGTTTTCAAAACTTCGTTTTGAAAAAGCATGTAGGTACATGCTTCTCCAAAACTACATTTTGTAGGCAGATAATTACTTTTTCATCCGAACACTTTTTTAGATTATTTATGTTTTACAAACTCAATAATCAAATAATCACTTCAAAACGTAATCCCAAACACCCTCTTATATTTTTTGGGTTTTCTTTCTTGTTATCTAAGTTTGGAAAGTTAACATCACATACGCACATTCGTGGTTAGCATTTTTATGCTTATTTTTTGTGTGGTTTAAGCGTTTAACGGTCTCTCTGCAACATGTGGGTCCTAAAATCTATTTTTATATCAATTTTTTTTTATATTTGAGTTTATCTATAATAAAATGATATAAACCAATCATTTAACAAAGTAATTATTTAAATTTTTTTGCGGTTCACAACCCGCCGAAGAAACACGAGTCCTAATTACTAGTTTTATTTAATTTTTGCACTTTGTTTGGTTCTCTTTTATTTAGTTTATGGTTTGCTAACTTATAATACGCGCGCACACACACTAATAATCACGTAACATTAATTTTTCTGAAATTAAAACAAAACTACAACAATACCATACTAAAAGTAAAGAGAAATGTTCATTTTTATGGTGAACTTTGTCGTGTCGGTATAAATTCAAGTTGGTTTATGTTTCGATATAAATTTTTTTGGAAAGTGAGTCGAGTCAAATATAATATGTTTTCGTGCTTATTTTCATCTAAGTTTTCAGTTGGTCTACACGTTTTTTTTGTTACGATTTTTCTAATTTACGATGTAACTTGTTTTTTTATTTACCTTTGGATGTGCATAATCGAGTGTCTGCAATGGACCGAAAACGTGTACATATCGTTTTGGTCATATAACAATTTTATTTTTTGAGTTTTCTTTTCTGGTAGCTATAGCATGCGTCAATACGATAACGAACCAATCCAGTACAAATCAAATTCCGTCGTGTTACTGCCTTTCTAAAAAACTATATACACTATCACTTTGGCCCCTTCGATTTTCTAATAAGTGTCGGTATAAATTCGACTTTGTCTACGTCTTATGTCATGTGATTCACTTGGTGTTAGAAATTCTTGCTTTGTTTTCCGGTTTTGATCGTCGTTTGGTTGTTACTTAGCACAGTTTTACATACCCCGCTCCGCAACACGAGGAGCTAAAAGACTAGTTATAACTATCTATTTATGTAAAATCAAGGGGTTATGTTTGGGTTAAAAATAGATCTTCATGTAGTTATATTAGTTGGAAGGAGTGGTGTAAATATTCTACGTATATGTTGTAATTGGTTTCCCTTTGCCCGTTTAGGTCGGGGGTTTGGTTTTGTTTGGCCTTTTT
This sequence comes from Helianthus tuberosus, assembly GCA_030545235.1. NCBI lineage: Eukaryota > Viridiplantae > Streptophyta > Magnoliopsida > Asterales > Asteraceae > Helianthus > Helianthus tuberosus. Next base: position 27,821,573 of record CM060437.1, on the reverse strand, counting down.
GTTGATCAGTTATGTTTAAACATAATGGAAAACATGAAAACATACCTTTGATTGCATCAGCACACGCCAGCAGAGAATCCAGATGGAGTCACAGCAACACTGTTTGACATGATTGTCAGCTTGGTCTGGTTCCTCCTTAGGGTGCAATCTAATGATGGTGATGAAGAAACCGAATAGGGTGTTCGGTTGGGAGAGAGAGGCGAGATTGATGTTATGTGTTATTAGGGTTTGTGTAATTGTCTAACCCTTTAACCTCCACATTATTCTCCTTATATATGCACCCAGGATGAAACCCTAATTAGTTAATAAGGGTAATTAGGCCCATCAACAATTACCAACTAATTATTTAATAGGTTGTTATATATTTTGATCCATATAATGTAAATGATTATAATGGCTACTAGATTAAATATTATACCATAATATATTTAATCTTACATTCTCCCACATAGCCGAGTAATCATTTACTATGAGTATTAGATAAGCCTGATCAGGAGTTAACACTCATTTTAGCCTTAAACAAGTACTATAGCAGAGAAATACAGCCGTTGAATCATTATGCGACTCAGGACCCCCATTAATCATAATATAGCCTTAATTTAAAACCTAATCGTTATGATCAAAATACGCATAAGCCTTTTGTTTGATTTGTAACTATATTTGTCTATATGACATTATGCTAGCTTGACATATTCTTAGAGACATACAAAATCAAACTGATGAGGAAAATAAACTAATACTTAGTCATCCATAGTACGATATGCAGTTGCGCACGGCCATTAATTAATACCCGTCTCTGAGCTCTCTTAATAAGACTTATGGGTAATAGCCCTTCAGTTGTAGGATCCTTAAGCATATCATGAATGTATTCGATACAAAACTTAGTTTCCTCAATTCGTTCATAAACGAATAATTAATTGCGTATCGAAATCTAATGCAGCACCTCTCGAACTGTTACTGTTCAAGGAGTCATGGTAGCTGACTTTATCACACTAAGTCTTCAAATAATAATTATATGGAGTTAATAAACTTATGAGTCCACTGATAAATTTTCAACAACATTTAGTGACTATATTATGTCGTTATAACTTAGGTTGTTATTATCAGTTTATTATGACTCCTCCATAAGATGGATTTGTCTGCTGACATAAGGATATACCCGAAATTACATTTTATCATCTTTGAATATTTCAAAGTTAAAGTAATAAACCGGTTTGAGTTCTCACTTCTTCTTTAAATTATAGCCTCTCGTTTCTTTTAAAGATATTGTAATACTCTATTAGATGCTTCACATTAATCTAGACATATCTAGTGTGTTGCAATGTGAGTAATATCTAAACGAGTATAGACTTGAACTTACATAAGGCTTCTAATTAATGAAGCGTAAGGAAATAATCTCATTTATCCTATTATCCTCTAAAGGAGAGCAGTATTGTTTGTTACACATGTAAGGACCCATTAATGTTAAACTTATGGAACGGAACTAACGTCCTATTGGGTCTATCTCGGTATGTTATGATATCAATCAAGTAAGAGATATCTCTGAGATTTATTATATCAAAGTTTGTGTTAACAATGCTTTGACTTATGTAACATATACTTGTCAAAAGAATATCATCTATATTGACAAGTTTATCTTAGTTGCTCCCACTCATTTTGAGGTAGGTATATTAATCCACTTGATTCTTGATGAAAATAATTACGTTAGCTTTTCATCACATTATGATGTTTGCATTAACCCATACATGGATATTATTGGCTTACAAATAAAGTGTTCTTTAACCTTCAGTTTGAAACTTTAGGTTGTTATCTAATGAACATGTAAATGTGTCAGCCATTTGTTAGGGAAAATTGTTTTAATGTTCATCTAATGTAGCTTAAAACTATTATAAGCTACTAGAACAGTGATGATCCTCAAAGAAATCTTTGATGATTTATCCCTTCCTAAGTATAATCAATCATGCTTCTTAGTGTCTTAACGCTTATATCAGGATTTGGTTTAGTTATGAACACTCTTTGGTAATTCAATCAAATCCCAAACGTTATACGAACACATAAAATCAGTTTTACTAGAAAACTGTTTTATTCCATTCCGAAGAATAATTGACGCTAATGGCTTAATTTGAAGAGATAGGATCAGTAAACATTTCCAAAATCCATTTCAACTTTAGTTAGGGAGGTTATGTAATCATCAAAGTTAGTAGGCTTTTAAACCTAGATGACCTCCTGAGTTGATTATTGGGTTTGTTAGAAGTTTCAGTTTTATGGATTAGCTCTTGGTTAGGTTGCTATCATTTTCAGGATTCTAAGTTTTTAAGAGTTGATGCAGTATGGTGTACAAGAGGTGTAATCGGAGTTAAATTCAGAGTGAAATTTAATGACACTCTTCCCCCCGCCTCTTGTATTCCTTGCAAATCATGATAAGGACTTTGACTGCTCCCACCGACCTTAGAAATCTTTAGGAACTCAGCATGCTTAGGGTCAATATTTAACGACCAACAAATTCTAATAGAGAAACAAGTTAATGACGTTAGTCGTTGTGATTTCTCTTGTTGAGGATTATGTTAGTTTAGGTAAGAAATCTAAGTGTGCCCACAATTAAGAAACAATGAAACTTTTGTAAGAGTAGCATTAGATTTTAAGGAGACAAGTTATGATAGAACAATGTCAAGATGGAGCAGTGTCTTGTACAAGAGGTGTAAATTTAGGTAATGTAAAATTTTCACTCCCCACCTCTTGCAACTATTGCAAGTTATTATTAAGACACTTAATGCTCCCACTGATCTTTAATATCTCTAGAATGCTACAAGAGAAGTTTCAATGAGCTACGTGACGTGGGAACCTATCACATATGCGTTAGACTTTATTTGATTTTTTTAATGTCCAGATATCGTAAGAAAATTTAGGGACATATTTAATAGAAATCTTATTAAGTATATATATGAATAGATTTCTTCTAAGACCATGTGCCATATGCGACAAAATTTAGATACAAGTTGATATCTGTTAAATGATAAATGAATTATGTCTGAATATTCCATTTGGAATAAGTTCCACGAATGTCAATGAATGACTTATGATGGACCCATACTTATTCCTTAAGCCAAGTAATATTTAGGGCTATAACGACATGATTTAAAATCATTTAGAATGAGATTAGAAAAAAAAAAAATCATCCTCATTAACCATGTCATGATTTCTCATGAATTTCGGTTATAATGGATGAAATTTATAAGTCTCATTTTTCCTTTTGTCAAATTCTCATTTGCATGATGACAAAAGTTGTGAAAGTGTTAGGTATCATCTAGTTTTATCTTAGTAATGTTTCAATCCAGATATTTGGAACAAATAAGATGAGAGTTTAAGGTAAGTGTGACACTATGTTGACCATGCAAACCTCACAACCTTCATAACATAGCTTAATTATGATACTATGTTCTGATTAATCTTCAGAATATATAAGGTATCGAAAAGCTTTGTTGGAAGACTTCTTATTATGGTTCTTATAGCCTTAACATTTAATTTTGTCACTAACTCTCATGTTAGTTATTTGTCGAGTTCTGGTAAGGAAACGTATGGAACTAGAGTCAACTAATCACGTGTTAATTGGAATATTAAAATTACCAGACTTAAATATCATTAGTAAGTGACTACCTTATTAACTTATCCAACTGTTCTTTTAAATAATGGATAGTCTCGTTGCTTATGCCTAGTCTAATAGCATAATTATGTAGTGAGATTCTCCCTTGAAGAACCTTAGAGTTGGGATTTTGTTTTTGTATTTTGACTATGGACCTTAGAACAATCCTCTTTTAAAGTTTAAGTGGCTGTAAGGTGAGTAACAACTTATTTTCTAGCTTCAAACATTTATTTCTTTGTACATATGTTGCTTATCAACACACTCATTATACTTTGGTACTTTTGAGTGTTATAGTTGATATATAAGGCATCAAATTGTAAAAGTGAAAATCTTAGTATGTAATGTACTGGAAAAATTATACTTATTTCCATGCGTAAGCCCTTAACTTTATGGGTCATGGTATTGTACGTTATTATGTATTCACATATACCACTTAGCTTTATAGTTTAGAATCTTAAATGAAGGCATGCATCTTAGGAATTCTTGTGATTATTCCACAATAATAGACTAGTCTTAGGAAAAACTTAATCTGGAATAACTTTAGTGATAGCATTATGTTAGAGAGTTCTTGATTATCATAAGAGACATCATGTTCGATTTATCCTATTCATCATGCTCTAGTTTTCTTCTGTAGTACTTATATCAGAAGAGAGCAATATGATTATCGTGTCTTAAGAGATAATCAAGGATTTAATCTAAGAGCTAATTCTTATAGAAACTTTAAATAAGGCAAAACATTTTAGGTTTAAGAATTAGAGTGGATGAGATATATAGAAGAAAATTATAGTGAGTAAAGTTACGGGTACTTAAAAATAAGGCAGACGAAATGATCATAAAATTAATGAAGGATCATTGATATAAGGATCATTATGTGAAGAGGTTGTGATATGTCTATTACTAACATAAAAAATAATAGACTTATTTAAAGTTCTACTTAAACGAAGACAAATCAGCTTTGGCCAGAAGTGTAACCATTTAAGCATGTGTGCAAAGTATTTGTGACAAATCAGCTTTGGCCAGAAATTGAGACAATCACTTTAGTTATGCACTTGTTAAGTGTGCCATCTATGAAAGAATTAAATCAGCTTTGGCCAGATATTAAGACATTCATGTTTATGATGCACACTTAACATAGCTTTCGTAATACTCGAACGATAAGTAGATGTATCAAATCAGCTTTGGCCAGAAATGATACATCAGAAACTCATTCAAGTAAAGCCATTTTGGTTTTGTAAAGCATTATTTGATCCTTACTAATTAACTAAGTATTTACAAAACCAATCATTTAATAGCAAACCACCTGTTAGCGCGGATCGAACTCTGCGGTGAGTTCGCTGGGGTTTCGGGGCGGAGCCCCGAGCTAAGTCTTAGTTCACATTAAACAGCCTAAAATAATGAGGTTTCGAGTGAGATCTCGAGTCAAGTCTCGACTCATCTTGTAAACATTATGAGGTCTCGACTCATTAATGGTCTCGAGTCGCAACCTCAGTGTCTCGAGTCGTAATCATGGTCTCGACTACTGTGTTTTATGAGATCTCGAGTGCTTGATGAGGTCTCGAGTCGCAACCATGGTCTCGAGTTGTGAAGATTGAAGCCCTTAGTCGAAACCTCGGTGGTCTCGAGACGAAACCTTATGGTCTCGAGTCGAAACCTGATGGTCTCGAGTCGAAACCTGATGGTCTCGAGTCCACTGCTACAGCTGTTAATGTAAAAGCATAACTGAAAATTCGAATTCTAAGGGATTTTGAGATATGGTTTCCTGTTTTAATGATGATCTAATTTTGTCAAAAATTTCGAAAATTTTATCTGATTATCAATTAACAGTTTTCGAATAAACTTAAAAGATAAAATTGGATCAAACGGGAAAAACACTCATCAATCCTAATTACATTCCAAAACATAAAGGAATTTTTTTTTTGAATTTTCCTAAGAACATATTATGAACCCTAACAATAAAACATAAATTCTGGAAACCCGAAACCTGAATTTTAAGGGTTTTCTAAACAGATTTCGGTAATAAGCTTACACGTTTTGATTTCGAGATATTTAAAACAAATTCTTTTCCTCGAAACAGTGATCTCGAGTGGATCTTTATGACTCGAAACCGGCTGTTAGGTTTATTAAGTTATCAAAATTCCGTTTTCCAGATTTCTATCCCAGAATTGATGGATACGAAAACAGAACTGACTAATCAACATATGCTCTGATACCACATGTTGATCAGTTCTGTTTAAACATAATGGAAAACATGAAAACATACCTTTGATTGCATCAGCACACGCCAGCAGAGAATCCAGATGGAGTCACAGCAACAGTGTTTGACATGATTGTCAGCTTGGTCTGGTTCCTCCTTAGGGTGCAATCTAATGATGGTGATGAAGAAACCGAATAGGGTGTTCGGTTGGGAGAGAGAGGCGAGATTGATGTTATGTGTTATTAGGGTTTGTGTAATTGTCTAACCCTTTAACCTCCACATTATTCTCATTATATATGCACCCAGGAGGAAACCCTAATTAGTTAATAAGGGTAATTAGGCCCATCAACAATTACCAACTAATTATTTAATAGGTTGTTATATATTTTGATCCATATAATGTAAATGATTATAATGGCTACTAGATTAAATATTATACCATAATATATTTAATCTTACACTTTTGCCCGCTTAGGTCAGATGAGTGTTTTAATGAAGTTTAATTTAAAAAAAAAAAAAAAACTATCTATTGATTTTCTAACGTGTCTGCATGTGCTAAGCTCCTCCTTTCTTGACTTGCTCCAAGAACTTATCCTTCCGTATCATATATAATCAATATTAATTAATTATTTATTTGATTAGTTCTTTTTTTTTACGACAAGCAAAGAAGTATATATAAAACAATAACAGCAGCTGCTGCAAAATAAAAATAAAAATAAAAAAAAAATCAGAACTCAAAGCTCAAGAATGAAAGACACCAGACATTACACCACATAAATAAATATGATCAAATCTTAAGGCAAAATAAAGGTTAGAAGAAGCCGCTCCACATATTTTGACACCACCTTCCCTAAGGCTTTGGGATATGGCTCCCCATTCCCTCTTCTTGCCCAAGTCCACCTTAGCGTCACTGGACCATTCTTCCCTAACATGGGGTGTGGTTTCTCCTTCCATTTTTTATATACTTTATTTATAAATAACATTTTTTATTCGTTTAATTTGTTAAAATAATAATAAATGATTTGTTTTTAATTTAAATTAAACTTTAAAACATTAATAGATAAAAACAAATTTGAGAGGGTTTTTTTTTTTTTTTTTTAATTAAAACCAAATTCTAAGATGTAATATTTAAAATTAAAACACACTTGAACGGTTGGCAAGTTAAAGAACAAACTTGAAAGGTAAAACATGCAACCCACATGTAACCTCCTTAGTCCTTCCTCTTTGTCCTCTTCGATAATGCAACAAAAAACAGCGTATTTAAAATACAGATTAAAAGCAAAATTCCACTAGTTATAATAAAACGCGTACCTCCCGAAGTCCACTTCCTCCAAGATTCAACAAGATTCAACAGTCATCCGTTTACCACTGCTAGGCCGGCCCGTTAGTGTAATTGATCTAGGCGACGGTTTAGAGCCTTCAAAAAAATAGGGTCTTCAAAATAAAAAAAATAAAAAAATCTATATTTATAAAAAAAAGAATATTATATTTACGGTGATATTTGTTAACATTAATACAAGTGTAGTCTGGTGGTAAGAATAAGATTTAGTTTTTGTAGAGGGCTGGGTTTGAATCCCAACTGCTACCCATTTTCAAAATTATTAATCACCTCACTCACTTTTTTAACAAAGGGTTATAAATGCATCTTTTTTAATCACCTCTCTTAATTTAATAAGCTAAAATATTTTGTCTACACAAATTTTAACATCATGCGTCCATGTAAAATTTTATTTAAAAAAAATCGTTTCTAACTAATAACAATAGCATACTTAAAATAAGTATCATGTTTTAATTCCTTTCACACATAATGTAATTTGTTATTTGTTAGGTTAAACTCTTTTGGCCAACTTAGATTTGATTTATGTATTAGATACCAATATTATTTGATTAGGGAAATCATTTAGTTTATATAATGGTTAAGTGCTTTATAAGATTATTCCTAATATAATTCCTGTCGGATACAAACCGAAATTACGAGCCTAAAAAAATTAAAAAGGTCCTCGAATTTTTAGTTCGCTTTGGGCCCCCAAAATTCTAGGACCGGCCCTGCCCCCGCCATTGTTTGCCACTTCACGAAAATTCCAAACTTTACCATTTATACGACAATAAAAATGAACAAATCTAAAGATTAACAAATAACTCATAAAATAAAAACAGCAAAAAAACTAATGGGGTTAAGTTCAGTTAGTTTGAGAGTTCAAGATAAAAGTAAGTGGAAAGTTAGGAGTATTGCCGGCCAACAACGGAAAGTTGTGCAATAACCCTAATTATATTTAAAAACAACTCGATCGATGTAAAACACGTATCAACATCATTTTGGACTCATCACGACTTTATTTTTAATTATTCTCTTTCGGTTGATATAGCAAGGGCCAGTACTGTATCGATACCGTAATGAACCGAACCAATAACGCTATTTTACCACCGTGTCTACGTTTTCATTTAAAATTTATTAAAAAAGGGTCGCTGCCGCGGGGCGCAAGTGTAACTCACTAGTTTATAATAACTAGTAATAAGACCCGCGCGCGTTGCGGAGCGGGTACATCGCAAACGTCGAACGGATTAGTCCAAGCGTTATGTGATGTGTTAATCATATAATAATGTGCGTTTCGACGTATCCGACTGAACTCAATGTAACCTATAGATGTGTTGTAATTGGATTAAAATGTAAAGCCAATCGAGTTTATAGTGTACAATCATAACGTATTATATACGACTCGACTAACTCCAATTTATACCATCAAGTCAAAACGTATTATATGTGACCCGATTCATATGTAGGAAACATACAAAATAAAGGCCGAAAACGTATACCAAATTTACGTCAAAATGTAAAAAGAAAAGTTTAAAAGTTGAGGGGTCGGTATAAAGCATATGTGCAAAAAACGTAAATTACCAGAGTATAGGTAAAAAATGCAAGTTACAAAAGTAGAGAGTAAATAAAAGGAAAATTCTATATGCAAAAAATATGAATTACAAAATTATAAGCTAAAAGTGGAAATTTTGAAAGGTGATTTCACCGACTTTGTACTTTAAGTAATATAGAAATTAGTAAAAAGCTAAGGGCTAAAAATGCCAATTGTTAAAGTAGAAGAATAGTAAAGTTAGATAATGGACTAAAACTGGTTACTCAAAAAGTGGAGGTGTCATAGCAAAACTGAGGGGCTTGAAATGAAATATTGAAAAAGTTTAGGGGAGTAGCAAAGCTGAGGGGCTTGAAACGCAAAATTGTAAAAGTTTAGGGGGTGTAAGGCAAAGCCGGTGGGTCACCCTACCGACATAGCCTTTTAAGTTATAGTATAATTGGCACAAATGAATTATATTAGTGACAATTTGACACTTATTTGAAACAACATAGCCAAAGTAATTGCTATTTCAATATTTTTCGGCCCATGTAGTTTTTACGGAAGAAGATGAGGCTTGAAATATGTTTTTTAGTTGCTAATTCACACTCGTTAAATTTACTAGTAAATTATTAACCACTCGAAAAGAAACACTAAAACACACTTGTTGGTCCACTAGGTTAGGAACCCCCTTAACTTTCTCAACAACCCCCCCCCCCCCCCCCCCCCCCCCCCCCCCTCCTTTTCCAAATAAAAAAAAATACAAGTTATAGTTGTAAGGGTTATTGGATTTTAATAATTCTAAGTTTCACCTGTTGGCCGATAATAATCTCAACTTTAAAAATTTCCTCCAATAATCCCAACTTGTAAAAGTTTGGCCACCATTGATCCTTTTCAAACATATATAAATTTGGTCTCCTCAATAGATTCAATTACACATAGAGACTCCTTAATTGATTTAAGTGCACCTATGTTAGAAAAGGATCAATGGTGGCCAAACTATTACAAGTTGGGATTATTGGAGGAAATTTTTAAAGATAAGATTATTATCGGCCAACAGGTGAAACTTAGGATTATTAAAATCCAATAACCCTAGTTTTAAGGCTATATTAAGAGCTTATTAGTTGATTTTGGCTCTTTAAGAGGGCCAGAGGGTCCCCCACAGACATTGGTTGAGTGGCCCTATTACTCTAGTGTTAACTATGGATTATGTTTTTTTTCTCTACTATTCATCAATATTCTAAATTTATCATCCTTGCTTAGGATTGAACTTGAGACCTCTCACATAAGAGGCATATGTCTCTACCAACTGGGCTATCCCATGTTGACGATTATGCTTTATTTGTTGGCTTAATTTCACGTACAAAGTGCCTTATCATACAAAACGTACGAAAGGCATAAAAAACCAAAAAAACACGGTGGCATTTTCGTAATTATTTGCTCGTAGGGTAATTATCAAAATTACTCTACAATTGTATCAAAATTACTGTGCAAGTTTATCAAAAAATATACAATTCAAAATTACTCTACAAGATCATTTGTAGAGTAATTATGATACTCTACCCTACAAGATCAAATTTATCCTATAAGATCATTTGTAGGGTAATTTTGATAATTACTCTGCGAGTAAATAATTACGAAAATGTGACCGCGTTTTTTTACCTTTTCATCCTGTTCGTACGTTTTGTATGATAAGGGTATTTGTATTTGATCTTTTGTATTATTTGTTGTGCTTTTATTTGTTATGCTTCTTAAGCTATCCAAAATATAATCAAAATGAAAAGTGTATCTTAAGGCGATGCAATTTAGTGTTTTTCATAAGATGAAAAAAATACAATGAAAATACTAAAGAACTAAAAGTAATTTGTTCGATGATATATTGTGTCTTGTGAAGTATGTTTGTAAGTTATATTAAATCACTTTAAGTAATTTTAGCCAGGCTAGAAAACTTCGTGGTGACGGCTAATACTAGCTTGGGAAATGCAATAAAAGGGATTGTGGGAGATGGGAAAAGTGTGAGATTTTGGCTTGATCCTTGGCTGCAAAACAGTCCCCTAAGAGTTGTTTTTCCAGCCTTATATGTAAAGGAAAGGGAGAAAGGCTACAAGGTTGAAGATAGATGTAAGCGTATGGGTTAGATTGTGATGTTTGAATGGAGGTTGAAACATCAGTTGTGGTTAGGGGAACTAAACAATGATTTTTACAGTTTGCTTGAGATATTGAATGGGTACCAATTCCATAACGGCCAAGGTAAATGGGTTTGGAATATAAATTAAGCTGAAGTATTCTTGGTTGCGGCAGTTAAAAGGAGCTGTTGACAGCAGTTTCGAACCGAATAACCAGTGTGTTAGATTGGAATCATTGGGCTCCCACTAAGCTGGATGTGTTTGCTTGGAGAATGATGCTCGATAGGCTCCCAACGGCAGATAATCTGCTGAAAAGAAGTATTCTTTCAGAAAATTCAGCTTGCAAATTGTGTGGTGAGAGGGCCGAGACTGCTACGCATCTTTTCACGTCGTGTTACATGGCAGATTTGATGTGGCATCGGGTGAGTGTTTGGTGTAAACACCCTCCTATTTTCGTATTTTCAACCAATGATATTCTGGACTTTCATAAACAAGTGAGAGGTTCGGACCGGAGAAGGAAAGCAATTAATGTGATTATGATGGTGGCGACTTGGTGTTTATGGAAAGCGAGAAACAAAGCTATATTTGAAGATGAGTCAGTGAAGGCAGAGAAGATTTTGGAGAAATTAAATCTTTATGCTACTTGTGGGTTAGAAATCGTTCAGGTATTCGTAGGTTAGATTGGGCGAAATGGTCCGTCTTGGATTTGTAAGGTTGTGTGTGTTGTTTCGGCCCATTCCTAGCGGCTTGCTAGGGGGCATCTTGAATGAAATTTGCTGCTACAAAAAAAAGTAATTTTATTATCATTTGTTGTGTCCTTTGAAGTTTGAAGATCCATATTTTCCCTATCTTAATAAAAAATCTTGAATTTAGCATGGACTACTTAGGTTGTAAACCCATTTATATTTATATAATATTAATTACTTAGGCTTTAAGTGGTTGTAACTTTTGCATTAATGGTGTTTCATGCTTAGTTTTGTTGTACCTTTATATGTTGGGGTTGTACACTTTGTTAAATTATATACTATAAATTTGTAATAATTCTTGGCGTTGTTGGTTGTAACTTAGTTTTTTTTCTATGTTTTACGTTTCGATCCAATTTCTTCGTATTAACACGCCGTAACGGACGTACGTGGTTCAAAGATTTTACTTTGCTTTTCGTTTGGTGTTTTAACGATCTTTTCTAGTTGGTTTTTGAAATACATACACCTATAAACCGTTAGTGTAATATCTAGGGCACCCAAAAATCCAGTTGCTTGAAACAACCATTAATAACTTTTTTTTTTATTAAAGTGTAATTTAAGCCGTTCTAAAAAAATATAGAATTAAAACCAGTATATTTATATCTCTTTTTTTAGAATTTTTATGATTATATATTTATATATATAGGGTAGTGTTTATGCGAAAACCGCGAGAACCAATGTGAACACAACAAAATAAACCCACTACACCACCAAAAACCTAAAAAAACCTAACCCCCCCAGCTAAATGCTAAAAACTAAACCCCCAAAAAATCTTAAAAAATCTAAAAAACACACAATTTTTTTTTAATATTTTTTTAAGTTAAATCGCTACTTTTAGTAGCAAAAAAAAATTAAATTTTTTTTATAACGAAAACCAGCGATTTTTCAATAAAGAATATTAAAAAAAAATTGCTTGTTTTTAGCCTTTTTTTAGGTATTTTTGGTTGTGTTCACATTGGTTTTCGTAATAAAGGGTGGTTCCTAACGGATCCTTCTCATATATATCTATATATATATATATTATTGGTTTAAATTACTTATTTCATTTATAAATATATAAACTTTATATGCATTCTACAAAATAAATATATATAGCCATTTGTGATTATAAGTTATTTAAAATTGGGCTTCTACTAATTAGTTTCAAAGATTTGGGCTTGATCTGCTGGGTCAAACTGTCAAAGTATGAACTAGATCATAGTCTAGCCAATCTAAAAGAGGGAGCAGCACAATCATTAAAAGTTAATTATTAAGGGTAAAACTAGACGTGCAAAAAAGAACCAGCACCCAGAACTGGACCAGATAAAATAATCTGACCGTTTATTTTTGTACCTGTGTAATACCTATATAACTGAGGCCTTACCCTTAGGGTATGGATATAGTACACGTTTTGAGATCAATACCCGAATCCATACCTGAAAATACATGGAACCGATCATACCATATATCCGTACCCGGATATACCATATACCCGATACGTTTTTTTAATACCAGATAGAATACTCGAATTTTAAAATATATTTTATGTTTACAACTTTTATATACAAGTCTTTTAGAAATACATAAAGAATTTGTACTTGAGTAAATTTATGTTATTGTAATTTATTTTAATTAATTTAAGAAATTACAAACCAAATTTAATTTCCAAACAATTTATTCTTGTATAAAATAATAAAAATAGCTTATTTCTTAAAACCGGGTATTAGTACTCGAACTCATACCCGCTTCCAATACCCAGTTATACCCGAATTCGATCATACACTATCCAGGTACATAGGGCATGGTTTTTCTCCTTAATACGCACACCCGAACCCTACCTGGTTTCTCTCAATACCCGATCATACCCAGAATCGATTCCATACCCGGAACCGGGTATTGAAAAAACCTGATTTGTGCACCTCTAGGTATATCTGGAAACAGAGATCTCGCATATCTAACTGCGATAAGGGTACTTGGCCCACTTGGTCTTTTGGTTGCGGGTACCTCTTATCTGCAGTGGTGCCAATCCGACGAGTAGTTGACGACGAGTGAGGGACTCGGGTGATAGCTAATTGTTGGGCAAGGTGCGTCAGTGACGGTAATATATATTACTGTGTGAGCTGTGAGAACTTAGAGAACTCTGACTTCTCGTGCCGCCATTTTTTGCACTCACATAAACACAGGTGTAAAAAAATCCGAAGCGGTGACATTAGACTTTTTACGCTACTGTAAAAAGCTGTTGACATCAGCTGTACACCCTCTGTGTAAATCAACAAAAAACTTTTTTCTTTTGGAAAACTTGATTTTTCGGAAGTTTGGTATTTTTTTTAAAAAAACCTTTATTCTGGCCGAATTCTCTAAGTTCTCAAAACTAATAGGAGTTTTCATTTTACCCTAACTATATATATATATATATATATGTGTGTGTGTGTGTGTGTGTGTGTGTGTGTGTGTTAAACAGCTACTTTAGAAAAAAATTCATTTTATTTTTTAAACAAACATATACATACCATGTTAGGATCTGAGTTTGATTGATTGTGGTTTTGTTAACAAAATGAAGACGAATCAAAGTTGAATTGCAGCGGAATTAAGATGGAATAACTTTTCACACAATCAAACAGGAGAACAATTCTAAGCAAACATGTATGACAATGAATCGGATGATTATATTTATTACAATCAACGATTACATTTGCATGAATGCAAAAGTCTCCCCCTCAGCCTGAGCTCAATAGATTGCTTGTACAGAATGACAGAGATGAAAGAGCTAATAGAACAGTACAGGGTACTGCTCTATTTATACTGCACATGCAAACCACTGAAGCATCTTTGCTGACGTCACCATTGATAGTGACATCTAACTCCCTAACAACCTGAAACTACTGATCTATACAAACACTGTTATCTAACAACTGTTATCCTATCAACTGATTACAATACAAAAGAAAACAAAACAACTGTTTCTTCATTCCACTGCTTCAGCCCTAGCAGTGCTTTGGTCTTCAGCAGTACTTGGACCAGATCAGTTGATTGACTAAGCAGCACTTTGTCTTTAACAGTCTTTTGGAAACAACAGTTGTTGTTAGCCATCAGTAGTTATAAGAGATCAGTATTTAGGAGCAGCAGTTGTTAAAATCACCATCAAAGGGAGAAGACTTAATGCAAACAACTACTTATGCTGGATCCACTGCTCTGATCCGGTTTTGGCTTTAATCAACTGTTCCTCTGGTAGGGTTCAATCCAAACAATCTCCCCCTGGAACAGATGATGCCAAAACCCTTCATTATTCTTGGATCTTTATTGCCTCATCAAAAGTTCCCTTATCTGACCTTTAAGTTGTAACTCAAAGTCTAGGGCATCTGTATCATCCTCATCCCTACACAGTGTAAGATCAAGGAGATCTTGCAGATCTTCAACACTTAGGCCCAGTGCTTGTTCCCTTGTTATTTTCTTCACTTCACCACTGGATTTGATCAGAGTCAGTACGTGGGTCTGTTTGTCAGTTTTCCACTTTAGTACTTTTAAATCCAGTGGGTTTCTTGGGAGATGTTTTATTGAAGATGAGTTTGGAGATGGTGGCCTTGTGATAACTGTTTGAGCAGTACCTTGAGCTTTTGCAAGTTCAGGATTTTCAGCTATCATTTGTTTGAGAACCATTTTTATAATGTCATTCCCTGCAGCTATATCCTCTGCTGTTTCCTTTTCAATCTGCTTTTGCTTTCTTCTTTGATAAATGTGGGCAGCAAGTGGAACAATGGATTTCCCGACTTGTAGCTTTTGTGGCTTTTCTTGAACCACTGCTTCAGGATAAACAGGCTTTTGTGGAACATTAGGATATTTCTTCCTTAATATTTCCAGCCTTTTGTATGTGTCAATCACTTTCTCTTCTTTCCACCTTGTCACTTGGTTCCTTGAACCAAAATCAGCTTTTATTAATTCTTCTTTCATTCTTTTCAACTTCAAGGCTCTATCAGGCACATTCTTCTTGTACTTGGCCCATATAGGTGGAGTGTGTTTCACTTTATCTTTGTTCATTTTGTGAATTCTCTCCAACTCTTCTTCAAACTCTTTGACAGACCATTCTTTGTACATATATTTTTCTCCTTTATACTTCTTATACTCCATGATGTGGTCAAGATAGTCTTTTCTTAAAGTTTCATCTCCTCTTTCTGACAGCTTCTGACATAAGTCTTTTGAAAACTCTTCCAAGGTTCTGACTTGTGTAAGCAAGTATTGATAGTTCCTTTGGATTTCTTTGTCAGATTTTCCTTGTGTGTTTCTTTTGGAAATATCCTCAGCCTGTTGTGCTTTCAGCTTCAAATATTCTTCTATGTTGTTTGGCCTTGGATATCCTTGAAGAGATGGCAAATTCCTTTTGGCAGGGTCATTTTCAGAATAAAAGGATTTTATTTCTTCTCTTACAGCTGGAAGATCAAGAGGATATTGAACACCTGCCGGAATTAATGTCGTTTTTGAATCATGAGCTTGGACAGAAGATAATGGTTCAGGATTTGGTATGGTGACAAGGGTTAAAGGTTGTGATGTTGTTGGTGGTGGTGAAGGATCATCATCTTACAAAATTATCCTTCTCCTTTTTGGTTTAGGAGAGGCTAGTGATGGATTTGTGGGATCAGTGGTTGTGATTGGAGTGGCAGTGATTTGAGTGGTAAGTGGTTGACTAACAGCTGTTGAAACAACTGGTGTTTCAACCTCTGTTGTCATTACAACTACTGATGTGTCAGTAGAAGTCTTCTGCTTTTTAGCAAGTGGTGTTTGAATGGGTGGTGATGTAGTTGATGTGGAAGTGATTGATTTGGTGAGAGCAGGTGTTTGAGTGGTGTGTGTTGAAGTGACAGTTGTTTGGTTAACATCTGCTGAAACCACTGAAGTATCAACAGTTGTTGACACAATAGGTGTTTCAACATTTGTTGGTTTGGAGGTTTGATAAGGAGAGCTTTTAGGAGGTTTAGGAGTGTGTTTTGTGGATTTGGATGGTGTGGTTTTGGGTTGCCTTGTTTTTCTAACAGGCCTTCTTTTTGGCTTAGGGCTTTCTTTGTCATCCTTTTGATCAGAAGTACCCTGTTCTACCATTTCCATCAAAATTTCCTTCTCCTTGTTAAACCTTGACTTTCCCTTTGCCTCCATGTCCCTTTTTAGCCTTGCTTTTTCATCAGCTAAAGCATTTAGGGATTCATCTACCTTTTTGGAACCATCTGACCTGGGGATGTCTGCAAGCATACTTGAGTTATCTGGTTTAATGTACAGACCATCATCATACCCTTTCTTTTTCAATTGTTTCATTTTCTCCCCCTTTTTGGCATCAGCTGGAGGAGCTTTATCAAGAAAGAATATTGTAGGAGGAGCAGTGCCAGTGGTTTGTAACAAATGAGCCTTTATTGCTTTGATGTCAGCTTGTGTATCTTTATATCTTGCATCCATGACATTTCGGATTTGTTGGATGTGAATTTCATGTTGTAAATCAGCATAATCTCTTTGTTTTTGGAGGAGTGGTTGAAACAACTCCCAAAGAGCATCAGGGGATGGAACAGTGGATGCAGATGAAACATGTGGTGGTGCAGCAGTGGGTGTGGACTTTTGAGAATTTAGCAACTGTTGCAGCATTGTTTTGATGTCTGTAACAGATGATTCAATTCTGTTTACCCTCTCCGTCAATTCCTGATATTTTAAACCATCACCCAAGTTAATGGGATCATCTGATTTCCCACCGGCAGTGGTTGTATCAGTGGTTGACTTAGGGAAAGAATCCCAGAAGTCATCCACTGATGCCCCTTTGTCTTGGTACTGGGGTCTTCTTCCTTCAGCACTTGATAACTTTTTAATTGTGCCAGTGGTCATAACAAACTCACTGGATGATATCAGAGGTGTTATAGAAGGAATTGCCTTCAAGGGAGTCTGATTGATGAAACAACTGGCCAGGTGTAGATCAGTGGATCCAACACCTGTAGTTGCTGCTCCACTTGAACTACTGACTAGAATTTCAGGTAATTCCAGCAGTGTAACCTCCTCAGATGTTGGTGGGTTAACAGTGATAGAAACACCAGACTCAGTTACTTGTTGGGGTGTATTCTCATTGACAGGTGATTGAGAATAACTGATTTGTGTCTGGGCAATATCAACTGCATCCAACAAGGGTTTTATTGATGGTGGAATTTGTGAGGTGAGGATAGGAGTGGAAAGAGAATTTGCCCCGGGAGGTGGGCTGTGGATGATAGAATCAAGTGATCCTAGAGCATCATAATTTGGTGTCCCTGTGCTTACAACCTGATCTTTTTGTGAAGATGCAGGAGGAGTTTGAGGCAAGGGTGGAGATCTGTCTTCCATCTGCTGTGAGGAAGTAGCAGCAGTGGTTATTGGTGACTTTTGTGTTGTCACTGGCAGTTGCTCTGGGATCTTATCTTCCAGAGTTGCCTTTTTAATGGGTTTGGGGGGATTTTTGGATGATTTCTTTTTGGGCTTTTTGGTAATGGTAGGTGTGGGTTTCACAGCAGTGGGTTTGCTGCTATGATCACCTTGAGCAATGGGCTCAGCAGCAGGTGCCTGAGGAGCAGTGGTAGCTGCTAAATTCTGCTCAGGTGCCTCTGCTTGTGTTTTGGAAGGTTTTAACATTCTTGTGAATGTTTCAGCAGTTAAACTATTTATTTGAATAGAAGCACCCTGTATAAGCACATGGGCATTATCTTTTGAAAACTTTTTCTTAAAATAATAACTCAAAAACCTTGGAAAAAGTAAGAAAGCCTTTTTATTAACATTTTTTACCAAGTCATTGAAGATTTCCTGAGAATAATTAAAATTTTCTCTTTGTAATATAGCATAACCCAGATATTGAATCTTCAATGGGATTTCATTGAAGGCAGTGGTTTTGTTTGAAACACACATAAGAAGGGTATGAAATAAAAATCTTATGGCAGAAGGAAAGCTGCCATTTTGTAAAGTGTCCTTTTTCATTTCTTCTTCATACCCTCTTTCGATGAAATCCTTTTGATACTCTGTTTTAGGGAAAGAATTTTTACCTTGAAGATCATCGAGTTCAAAGACTTCAGAAATCGTTTGAGGTGTGATGGAGAATTTTACACCCCTTATTGAAGAATTGATAGCTACAACCTTTTTGTCCACCGTTTCAAGGGTTGCATTTTTCCAAAACTCCCTTTGAGTAGTTAAGTAGACGGTGGCATCGCAAGTTAACAAAGTTTTGTACTTTGTGGCGGAAAGTGTGTCGATGAAGATGATGGAATCGAAGGTTGTGGTTTCACTTGGTTTTTCAAATATACCCAAGTAATTGTGTGAAAACTTGAACGGAATCTCAACCGTGACTGCATCCTTTTGTTTGGTTTCACTGGATTTTTTCACCATGGTTAAAACGGAGATGAAGGAGATGAAATGAAGATGATGAGGGTTGTGAGGAAATTTGGGGAAAACTGTTTTAGAAAGGAATTTTGAATTCGATTCGACAGTGAAAACCCTGTTTGGGGTTTTGATCAGGGTTTTATAGACTGAAAAAGTGAATGCTGATGTGGCAGTGGTTACAAAGATCTGATGGATATGTACTGACCACGTGCCAACCTCTGATGGAAAGATGAATAATGGAAGACAGTTGTTTAGGAAACCACTGATGGATCAATACCAGTGGTTTACAAAGGTGAAATGAAAACAATGGGTGACTTTAACTATCAGTGGATAGCTGGTGTCAGTGGTTAAAAGTACTGAAGTTTGACAACAGTATTTACCAAAGGAAGTGAAGAAACAGAGGTTGACTTTCAGCAGTGGATAGCAAATAACAAACAGATGTTTGAACCAATCAGTGGTTATGGCAGACTTTTAAGGATTTATGAAAATTTTCATTTTTAGCTATTTTTAAGGATGAATTTCTGATTTTTTGAAAACATTTTAGTGCCTTTATTCATAGAAAAACAGGATTTTGCCTGTTATTCCATGTTTAGCATGCCAATCCTCGAGATCAAACTTTCAAAGGTGGATGTATCTAATGCTTTTGTTAGCACATCTGCCAGTTGATCTTGAGTTGGTACATGATGCAAAGAAATCAGACCTTTTTCATAGCAATCCCTCACAAAGTGATGTCTGATGTCGATATGCTTGGTGGTTGAGTGTGAAACTGGATTTTTGATGATATTTTCTGCTGCTTGACTATCCAGCATGAGTGGTGTTTTCAAAGCAGTGATACCAAAATCCAGCAACTGATTTTGTAGCCACAGGAGTTGGGCTGTACAGCTTGCAGCAGCAATGTATTCAGCTTCAGCAGTGGATGTTGAAACAGCTGCTTGCTTTTTGCTTTGCCATGAAACCAAGTAATTGCCTAGAAACTGGCACCCTCCTGAAGTGGACTTCCTTGTGGTATTACATCCAGCAAAGTCACTATCTGAAAATCCTGAAAGCTTGATATTCCCATTAGCTGGATACCAGATACCAAGTGTGGGAGCACCTTTTATGTATCTGAATATCCTTTTTACAGCAATAATCTTGGATTTTCTAGGGGCTGATTGACTTCTTGCACAGACACATGTTGCAAACATGATACCTGGCCTAGATGCAGTCAGGTGCAATAAAGACCCATCATGCTTCTATATAAAGTTTGGTCAATCAGCTCATCCTTTTCATCAGACAAGACTAGCTTTGTGGTTCCCATGGGTGTACTGCATGGTTTACAATCATTCATATCAAATTTGTTTAAAAGTTCTTTAGCATATTTGCTTTGATGAATGAATGTTCCATTTTGCATTTGCTGAACTTGGAGACCAAGAAAGCATTGCAGTTCACCCATTGCACTCATCTCAAACTCAGTTGTCATGAGTTGCCTAAACTCTTCACACATTTTATTACATGTGCTTCCAAATATGATGTCATCCACATAAATCTGGACAATCATCAAATCCTTCCCTCTCCATTTTAAAAACAATGTTTTATCAATTGTACCTCTTTTGAAACCATTTGAAAGTAGAAAGGTGGAAAGAGTTTCATACCAGGCTCTAGGTGCTTGTTTCAGGCCATACAAGGCTTTATTTAGCCTGTAGACATGATCTGGATAAAATGGATCCTCAAAACCTGGAGGTTGGCAAACATACACCTCTTCTTGAATTGTGCCATAGAGGAAAACACTTTTGATATCCGTTTGAAACACCTTCATGTTGTGGTTGACAACAAAGGCCAGGAACAGTCTTATAGCTTCCAATCTTGCTACAGGGGCAAAAGTTTCATCATAATCAATCCCCTCTTCCTGTCTGTAACCTTGAACCACTAGCCTGGCTTTATTCTTGACAACAATGCCCCTTTCATCAGTTTTATTCTTAAAGACCCACTTTGTGCCTATGGGACTCACATCCTCTGGTAGTGGTACAAGCTCCCATACTTGTTGTCTTTGAAACTGTTGGAGCTCCTCTTGCATGGCTTCTACCCAACTGTTGTCTTTCAGTGCCTCTTGGTACTTGACAGGTTGATGGAGTGATAGAAAACCAGCAAAAAGACAAATGTTTTGGGATTGGCTTCTTGTGAGCACCCCTTCATTGATGTTGCCAATGATTTGGTCAGGTGGATGAGATCTCAAGAAGATTAAATCTCCTTGGTATGGTATGATGGCATTGGTTGGTGAGGGCTGCAGATGTGAATCATCTGAGCTAACATCTGTTGGGGACTTTGAGGACCCAACATCTGTTTGAAACGGAGGTGGAGGAATTGGTGGAAGTGGTGTGACACAATGTTGGTTTTTATCCACTGTTGGCATATTTTGACCAACAGTTGTTGTTGAGGTGGAAGTAGGTGTTGAAGAGCTACTTTTATCAACAACTGTTGAGGTAGCAGTGGTTGGGCTTTGACAGCTGTTTTGAACATCTGTTGCCCCAATGGTGGATTTGAATTTCTGTTGTGGGATCACAACTTCATCTCCGTATTCTTGTGGAGGAGTTTGAGATGGACCTGCACTGTTAGTCTTGACAGCAGTATTTTCAAAAGTAAATTTATCAAGATCAAATAGTTCTGCAGGATTTGCAGGGATTTTCATTGATGAAAGTTCATTGAACTTCACATTCAAAGTCTCTTCCACTGTTTTGGTCCTTGAGTTAAAAACTTTGTAGGCCTTAGCAGTGGTAGAGTATCCCAAATGGTATCCACTGTCTACTTTGGCTGCAAATTTTGAAATGGAATCTTTCAAGTTTAAAATGAAACATGGGCAGGCAAATACTTTGAAGTATGAGATTAGTGGTTTGATTTTATACAGAATTTCATAAGCAGTCTTTTCATGCCTGGGGTTTATTAAAACTCTGTTCTGGACATAGCAAGCAGTGTTTACTGCCTCTGCCCAGAAAGTTAAAGGCAAACCTGAATCTGCAAGCATGGTCCTGGCAGCTTCAATCAGAGTTCTGTTCTTTCTCTCAACTACCCCATTCTGCTCTGGTGTTCTTGGAATGCTGTACTGCCTTACAATTCCTTTTGACACACAGAAGGCATCCAACTCCTTATTTTTGAATTTTGTGCCATTGTCACTTCTAAAGACTTTGACTGGTAGATCAAACTGCTTTTCAACCCGTGTCACAAAGTCTTGCAATATGCCTGCAGTCTCATCTTTAGAATTTAAGAAATAAGTCCATGTAAACCTAGTGATGTGTGTAAAATGCAACATATAAATTACATCAAATAAGGCATAAAACTAACCCTTTTTAAGTACTAATATTGGAAAAAGAGTGTTTTTGTCTTCCTTTTGTATTTTCAGGATTAAATGAGCTCAAAAACACAAAAGAAGCAAAAAGACAGCTAAATCCAACATAAATACAAGGAAAGGAACATAAGTGGACTGCCCGACCCCTCAACGGCATCTTCCAAAGCAAAATAGAGAAGGCAGAAGACTGAACACGCCCCGTGCTCAGCCAGCACGGGGCCGTGCCCAAGAAGCAGCAGAAAAGACAAACCTATAGAAGCTTCTATTGCCCACCACGGGGCCATGCCCAGTGAACACGGGGGTGTGGCGAAAGTACAGCAGGCGCATTAATTGTAATTGCGAATTACAATTAATGAGGAGAGAGAGTGTTAGACAGGCACGGGGCCGTGCCCAGCGGACACGGGGCCGTGCCCAGCCCTCTGTTCAGCCTATAAATAGGAGTGCTTGGTTTCATTTCAACTGATCCCTTGGCACACCACCTCTCTCACACTTCATCCACCACCCACCACCATCACAACACCATCATCCACCACCATCATCCATTGTCCATCATAGAGTGTGTGAGTCGTCTCGGGATCCAAGATTGATCGTAAGAGTTCTTGACAATCAAGGCCATGTTTGCCTAAGTCTCTTACATCACTTGGTGAAGACAAAGTGTCTAGTATAATACTTTTTATTTCTAATCTTTTGCACTTTTTATTTGGTTTTGTATTAATGACTTTAATAACTAGTTACTTATGTTGAAGGTGACCTTTCCTTATCGTTTGTCCGTGGTGTCTTGGCATTATTTTACTGTCTATATAAAATAAAGGATTTTCACCATTCATATCTCCACGGTCTATATGGAGGTATGTTGGCTACCTGGTCGGGGGTTAAGGGAACGGTTTGGTAAAGGTCTTGCCATTGTTCAGCGTTTAGAGGTCCTGCAATGGACCTGGGTCAAATTTAGTAGGACCTCCTTCAATGCTTCACGGTATTGGATGGCGGGGGTCCAAACTCTTTGATCCCCTCATAAGTTAACTACTATTAATACTATAACCCGGTTATTTAGGACTGTATCCCTGCTGACTCAGACTACTTAGTCGAGGGTAACGTCACCGCCAAAAGCGGGGCCTACCATAATACTGCATTAATAACTTAATTCATTATCTTCCAATAATCCACCCTTTTAGGATTGTATCCTTGCTGACTCAAACTACTGGGGTGAGGGTAACATCACCTTCAAAAGAGGGGCCTACTACAATAACTAAGATAATCTCTTAATTATGTGCAAAAGTGCGGAAATAATCAAAGGTTATACTAGATACGAGTCGGAACCAAGTGATTCATCTTGTCTATCTGTTTTTCTTTTATTTTTATTTTCAGCATTTTAGTTAGTTTTTATTTTTCTTAGTTTAAAACATTTTTCTAAACTTTTTACTTTGATTAGACGTTGAGGATAAACCGGTACTAAAAGCTCTTGTGTCCTTGGACGACCTCGGTATCTTACCAACGCTATACTACGCTCACGATGGGTGCACTTGCCCATATGTGTGTTTAGTGTTAGTAAAATATCGTGTTTTATAAATTTAAAACTTGGCTAAAAATAAGTGTTAAAGGGGCTTAAAATATACACCTAATATATATAACACTTCACACGCATCAAGTTTTTGGCGCCGTTGCCGGGGACACAAGGATTTTAAGAAAGCTTAAAATCGATGGCCTAATCAGTTTTTCAAAACCTTTTTAAAACGCGCGCATTTTTTTTTCTGCATTTTAGTTTAGTTTTGCATTTACAGTAGCCTGTACACGGGGCCGTGCTGCACATTTTCATAAAAACACCCAGTAACAGAAACTTGAACACGGGCCGTGCTCACTGAACACGCCCCGTGCTCAACGAAATCAGTAAATTTAATTAAAACGCCCAGATACAGATCCTGAACACGGGGCCGTGCTCACTGAACACGGGGCCGTGTCCAGCCTCTGTTTCCGTTTTTCTTTTTGTTTTCTGATCTCGAGACTTGGTTGTGGTCTGCTGAGTGATTCTTATGGATCAATACTCAGGAGGGTACAACTACACCTATGAGGAGGATGATTATAGGGGTAATTATTGCACTAATTGTCGTTATGCACGCTCGATTCAAAATAATCACTCATATCAACCATCCAATTCATACACCTACTATGAGGAGCCCAGGTACGAGCCATCAACTTCATACACATCCTATGAAGACCAAAGGTATGAACCTCCTCCCTCATACTCATATTTTGATGAACCAAGGTATGAGCCCTCATACTCATACTTTGAGGAACCAAGATATGAGCCACCACCTTCGTATGCTTATTATGAGGAACCCTGGCGTGAACAACCCACCTCATATGAGTATTATGAAGAACAAAATTACAAACCTTATCCATCATATGCTTACAATGAAGAACAATGGTGCGAACCATCGACTTCATATGAGTATTATGAGGAACAAAGGGTCGAACAACCGGATTCAAGCTTAGAAAATTCCGATTCTTTTTCTATAACCGAAGTGACCGATAGGATATTAGAACACATTAGAGTTATCGATCGATGTATAAAAGAAGCTCGCGCAAGGGAAGAGGAGTCCCGCGCAAGAGAAGAATTAAAAAAGGAAGAGATAACTGAAAATGTAAAAATGGAAGAACAAATAAGTGAAAAACCAACACATGAGTTAAACAACGAAAAAGGTGAGTCCGACAACGTTAAAATTCAAGAAAAGTCTAATTTTGAAGAAATTAATCTCTTGTCACCTTCTTTCGAAAATCATTGTTTAGTACCCACTCATGCTAAGTTTTTAAAAGAGTTAAACACTAACGCTAAAATTGACGAAACGGTAAGTGTTAAGTTAACTAATGATCAAACGTCACTAATAAAAGAAGACCCATTTGAAATTAACATAACACCGGTTCCATGTTTCTTTCAAAATTCGTTTATTAGTAATGTCACAATCGATAAAGATCTTTGTGTTAACATAATGCCTAACTACATTTTCGAAAAATTAAGTATTAGTGATTTTTCTCCACTTCAAATACCCATTTTTCTATCCAATCGGAAAGTAATAAAATCAATCGGTATAGTTGAAGATGTCTTGGTTCAAACAAATCAAATGGTAATCCCAACCGACTTTGTCATCCTCGATGACGCTCCTCTAGTGTTGGGACGACCATTTGTAAAAACTCACGAAGCTTTGAAAAACCGAAAGTTCAATAATCTACCTCTTCAATTAGGGGCATTTAAAAGGAGTGTCGATCTCGAACGATCAATGAAATATCCATTCGGCAATAATGACCCCCTAATTGAAGATGAAGATGAACCACCCGATACAAGTGAAGAGATTGACCACTTTGTTGAAGAAGAGGTCGCCATAGAACAAACTTTTAAAGTTCTTGATCGAAATAAGCAACCAAATAAGGAGTCTCCTAAAGACCCACCACTTGAGCTCAAAGAACTTCCAAAAGGTTTGGAATATGCTTTTCTAGACAAAGATGGTAATTTACCTGTAATTATTTCGTCTAAATTAGGTAACTTAGAAAAAGAAAAATTGATTAATCTTTTGAAAAAACACAAAAACGCAATAGCTTGGAAACTTGTAGACATAAAAGGAATTAGTCCTTCTATGTGCACACACAAAATTTTGATGAATGATGACTACAAATCGGTCATACAACCACAACGTCGAGTAAATCCAAATGTTCAAGAAGTGGTTAAAAACGAAGTCATCAAGCTACTTGACGCCGGACTTATCTATCCTATCTCCTATAGTCCTTGGGTAAGTCCCGTCCAAGTAGTTCCAAAGAAAGGAGGTATGACGGTAATAACTAACGAAAAGAATGAACTAATACCAACGAGAACCGTCACAGGATGGAGAGTATGTATATTATAGACGATTAAATGAAGCAACAAGAAAGGATCATTTTCCTTTACCCTTCATTGATCAAATGTTAGAAAGATTATCCGGTCATAAATTTTACTGTTTCTTGGATGGTTTTTCAGGTTACTTTCAAATCCCGATAGCACCCGAAGACCAAGAAAAGACAACTTTCACATGTCCCTATGGAACTTTTGCTTATCGACGCATGCCGTTTGGTCTATGCAATGCCCCAGCAACATTCCAACGTTTCATGGTAGCTATTTTCCATGACATGATAGAAAAGAGGATGGAAGTCTTTATGGACGACTTTTCTATCTTTGGGGATTCATATGACCAATGCCTCGATAACCTTGAACGAATGCTATTCCGATGTGAGGAAACTAACCTCGCCCTTAATTGGGAAAAATGCCATTTCATGGTAACGGAGGGAATAGTACTCGGTCACAAGATCTCAAGCGAAGGAATGGAGGTGGATCGAGCCAAAATAGATACCATTTCTAGATTACTCCATCCTCCGTAAGAGCTATCAGAAGTTTCCTAGGGCATGCCGGATTTTATAGACGATTTATCAAGGACTTTTCAAAAATCTCAAGGCCTCTAACGAAGTTACTTGAAAAAGATGCTCCATTCATCTTTGACAAGGATTGCAATCAAGCATTTCTAACCCTAAAGGAAATGTTAGTCAATGCACCTATCATGATAGCGCCTGATTGGAAATTTCCTTTCGAAATCATGTGTGATGCCAGTGACTTTGCAGTTGGAGCTGTCTTGGGACAGAGAAAAGAAAACACCAAATATATACATAACTTTTTCAACGTTCTCAACTCTATTGCAACTAAATACTTCTTTTTGTATTTTTCATATTTTTCTCCTTCTCTTTTTTTTTTTTTTTTTTTTCATCATCTTTTTTCATTTTTTTTTTCATAACACATCAAACTAAACAATATATACAAGAACATCAATACTACATACTAAATCTCCTAAACCGGGTCATCTCAATAGGTAAAATTTTGTAGGAAGTAGGCTCGGGTCACAATCGAATGGTCTAAGGCTCAACATGGCTTTCTAAGGACCAAACCCCCACCCCTCACAATACCAAGCTCATATATGTAACGTATGAGGTCCAACCCACCAATCCCGCACTCTCACACATCTAGACGAGGCTTCCTAAAAATCCCCCTATCATTTTCAAAAGCATGCTAATTCTAGGATTTAACAAGTATTCACACACAAGTTCTATTAACACACAACACACACCACCACTCAAACAATGAAATATCAATAACAATCATGTGTGGCTCAAATCCTCACCAAGAAAAGACTAGGAATGGGTGTCGGTGTGTCAAGTGGCACAATATCAAGTTTTCAAATTTTTACACTTTTCGCTTGAATTTACAAAATTTTTAAAACTCCCAAAAATTTCCCCCATCCCCACACTTGGGATACATTGTCCCAATGTATGGCTTTGAGGGAAGGATCGCTTTAAACCACAAACATTAGCTTTCGCTAATACTCTCAAATCCCAAATTTTTTTTTTCTTTCTAATTATTAAAAACACCACCAATTCCTTCACAACCCATAAACTAAACACATCAAAACACCACCCAACCGCCCAACCAAAAACTTAAACAAGAATATATACAAAGGTGCACAAGATGAGAACAAGACACGACCTGATTAGTAAATCAGCAGTGTTGGTAGTGATGCAGCTGCGGTAATCGAACCGGTTCAAAAACATCTCTCAGATTCGCCGATATCTCAACAGGGATGTTGCCAAACATCCCCACACTTGAATCATTGCATCCGCGAGGGTTGAAACGTAATAACCTGCCAACACACAAACACAACACCAAAACAAAACCAAACAAAGCAAAACAAAACAAAACACAAATACAATACTCTACATCCTCGGGCTGTCTCCCGAGAGCGCTAAGTTTAAAGGTCTTCAGCCAGACCGTACCTGATATGTCTCAAGGTGGTCTTAATGCACATTTACCTTTTTCGTTGCTGATGTAAGCACGGTGTTTGATTCTTCTATTGTGTGGGTGCTTTGTCACGTCCCATATTTCTTTGCAAAATTCTTTAATTCCACATTTTCCTACCGAATTTCCAACAAATGCTCGGTAGTTTACTCTCCACTTCACTACTTCGTTTTCTGTGCCCAACAAATCCAAACTCTCCCATAAACATAACTTATGAATGAAATCTCCCACATCATGAAGTGCCACCTTCCTAGTTTCTAAACATGCATCCTTAACACTCCTGGTTTCCATAACCACCACAGCCGGAGAGTTGTAATCAACTTTGATTGGTTCATCAAGTAAAAGGCCCTCAACTTTGCTCTCCATAGGTGGTTCCTCCACAATAATTTCAATTGTATATTCCTCATTTGGCCCTAATAATTCAGTTTCAAGTTCGGGAGGACTCACAACCTTTTCTTCTACATCACCCATAGGTGTCATTTGTTCAATCTGCACATGTATCCAGTGTCGTTTTGCTTGACGTTTTTCCACCATCGACGTCCCTGGCCTCATCTCTTTCACCTCTTTTGGTAACAAATCATATTTCCATTCCAAAAGTTCTACTCGTTCTTCCATTGACAAATGAGGTTTTGTTAATTCTTTTTCAACATGAACCATGTGTCTCTTTCTCATCATCTCGTCAAGACTTTCAGATTTATGTGACTGATAGTGCAAAGTAGGTTGTTGAGTTACACATTCATAACCAGACTGATCAAATGTATACTGAGCATGATAATAATCTTGATTGTACATCTGAGGGCCTTCATATGAAAGTTGGGAATATTCATCATAATAATCCATGTTCGACTTGTAAGGTGAATCATAGTATGAATCATGTGGGTGAAACTCATCATAATGGACATTCCGCTCGTCCATTCTCATCTGTTCTTCTCTACGCTTATGTTGGGCCTCCCCACAACATATACTCGGATGAAGTGGGCCTTTGCACAATCTACACGTAAATAAGCTGAAATTTGTGTAATGCCCTGTCATCCTGCACAACACAACTCAACTACCAAGTGTAAATCATGAACATAAAAGAAATCTTTTTGGTTTTTTTTTTTTTTTTTAATTTTTTTTTTCAAACTAATACACAAGATAACACACGTTGCGCACTACTCCCCGGCAACGGCGCCAAAATTTGACGTGATTGTCGTGGTCACGCAAATTTAATCCCAAAAACAACTATATAGATAGTGGCAAGTGGGTATCAAACACAGGGAGTTTGTGGAATATGTGCTATCTCGATGTATGTCTAACTTGACTAAATTACTCTAATTGCAAATAAAATAAATTCAAGAGTTTTGGCGATTGGATTTAATTACTAGATTAAACTAAATTAAATTACAAATCAAAGTTAAGTTTTGTAACAAGATAAGAGGATAGTGATCATCCCGAGTTTCAGGTTTTAAGGAACAACTAACGTTCATGTTCAACTGGAAAGAACCACATAGACATGGCTCATGTAAGATCAATTGTTTGTGATGAAAGGGAACTAAGTACTCGGATTCCTAGAACGCGAGGTTGTTACCCGATGACCAATCAACACATATCCAACCCTAATCCCTCCCATGATATCTCGATTGCCAACGGCACCAAGAACGTATGGTTTAGAACTATGATCAAACATACATCAACAATTTACAAACAACCAATCGAACACCATAATAAACTAACAACACATGCACAGTTTAATATTCCAGAAATTAAAGAACAAACATAATTGTCACAAATAAAACCTTACATCCGAGACGATCACCAAACAAACCTAGCCGCTCATAGTGTTATGAACCATCATCACAATCGAAACTTTGTCCCATGGAATCAAAAACAAAGTATTCATGTTTTTGACTAATCAAGAACACAAGAGAGCCAAAAATCGCCCCCCAATCTCCCTTCAAAACTGACAATTCATGAGTTCAATCGAAAAGACATAATCAAAACTAACTTAATGTGGCAGTTACACTTTTTCACGCAGCCACCACCGTAAATTACGGCTCCACCGTAATTTACGGTGGACTTAATATTTGTTACGGTAAGGATTGTCTGATTTACGGTGAAGGAAATGGCCAAAAATCACTTGTCTTTGTCCTCACCAATGCTGCCGCCCACTATGTTTGTTGCCCATGTCTCCATATGCGGCCCAATCCATAACATCCACATATGAATTGTTCTTTGTTTTTCCCTGCCACAAGTCACATGTGACTTGTTTTATGAGGTTGTGATCATCATGAATGATGAATCACTTTTTTTGACTTATCTTATTTCCAGTCCACTGCCGTCAAACCAAACCCCAAGATGTGCCGCCCAATAATGACCAATGTGCCAAGCCCACATGTGCCGTGAGGGAAGCCCACTTATGATGATGTTGAGTTGTTGACAAGGCCCAACCGCTCAAGTCCACGTGATTGTTTTGCCGCCCCAAAGTCAAGGTTGATAGTAATTGACCCAATCCAAAATGCGGCCCAATCAAACAACCCCCTTTTAAATATGGCGGCCCACTATTCTTTATTGAAGTGTTGAAGTCTGCCTCCCTTGTCTGCATAAGATGATGATTTGATGGCCCTTACTCCAACAACATGTGCAGCCGATGATGTTTGATTTTTGTTGTGTTGACTTCTTTTGTAAATGGCATCTCCCTCTTGGTCTGCGTGTAAGAAAGCTGCACCCCAAATCATAATGTTGTTGACTTTCTTTAATAACCTCATGTCATATCCCCAAAATTTATGATGTTATATTATTAAAAATAATAAT
The DNA here is from genome assembly GCA_030545235.1 of Helianthus tuberosus. Classification (NCBI taxonomy): domain Eukaryota; kingdom Viridiplantae; phylum Streptophyta; class Magnoliopsida; order Asterales; family Asteraceae; genus Helianthus; species Helianthus tuberosus. The sequence goes on along the minus strand of CM060437.1, from coordinate 27,790,708 downwards.
CCTCCTTGCTTGTTTCATGACTGAGCGTTCTAAATGCACCGAATTCAGCGATTTGCCTGTAAAACACACGAACACTCGTAGTTACTAAGTTCAAGCAAATAACCAAGTGAAGCATGGAATTTTAATCTTTTTAAACCATTTAAGGGTTGTCCCACGGACCACCCGTCACATCCCCACACTTACCCGTTGCTTGTCCCAAGCAACCCGTTCGAAAATTATTTCAACAACACAAGCGATCAACGTGTAAACCAAACTAAAATGTATCGTCCTTTTACTAACTTTTTTATCACACCACAAGACACACCCCTCACAAAAATCTCTCGGTGACAAGAAATATTAGCACATAATGCTAAACCACTCAATGCGTGTGTGTGTTTGTGCGACAATAAGCTTGTATAAAAATCAAGTCTCCTCCTATTGATTATTTAGCATGCTTATGAATCAAAAGGACTTACGGGTTGTAACGGAGCTAGGTGCGAAGGTAGGAAAATGGTGGACTACATATGAAAGAGCTACTTGATTTGACCCGGTTTTTTTATGTCTACTACTACAAAGCAAACACCAAATATATACATAACTTTTTCAACGTTCTCAACTCTATTGCAACTAAATACTTCTTTTTGTATTTTTCATATTTTTCTCCTTCTCTTTTTTTTTTTTTTTTTTTTCATCATCTTTTTTCATTTTTTTTTTTCATAACACATCAAACTAAACAATATATACAAGAACATCAATACTACATACTAAATCTCCTAAACCGGGTCATCTCAATAGGTAAAATTTTGTAGGAAGTAGGCTCGGGTCACAATCGAATGGTCTAAGGCTCAACATGGCTTTCTAAGGACCAAACCCCCACCCCTCACAATACCAAGCTCATATATGTAACGTATGAGGTCCAACCCACCAATCCCGCACTCTCACACATCTAGACGAGGCTTCCTAAAAATCCCCCTATCATTTTCAAAAGCATGCTAATTCTAGGATTTAACAAGTATTCACACACAAGTTCTATTAACACACAACACACACCACCACTCAAACAATGAAATATCAATAACAATCATGTGTGGCTCAAATCCTCACCAAGAAAAGACTAGGAATGGGTGTCGGTGTGTCAAGTGGCACAATATCAAGTTTTCAAATTTTTACACTTTTCGCTTGAATTTACAAAATTTTTAAAACTCCCAAAAATTTCCCCCATCCCCACACTTGGGATACATTGTCCCAATGTATGGCTTTGAGGGAAGGATCGCTTTAAACCACAAACATTAGCTTTCGCTAATACTCTCAAATCCCAAATTTTTTTTTTCTTTCTAATTATTAAAAACACCACCAATTCCTTCACAACCCATAAACTAAACACATCAAAACACCACCCAACCGCCCAACCAAAAACTTAAACAAGAATATATACAAAGGTGCACAAGATGAGAACAAGACACGACCTGATTAGTAAATCAGCAGTGTTGGTAGTGATGCAGCTGCGGTAATCGAACCGGTTCAAAAACATCTCTCAGATTCGCCGATATCTCAACAGGGATGTTGCCAAACATCCCCACACTTGAATCATTGCATCCGCGAGGGTTGAAACGTAATAACCTGCCAACACACAAACACAACACCAAAACAAAACCAAACAAAGCAAAACAAAACAAAACACAAATACAATACTCTACATCCTCGGGCTGTCTCCCGAGAGCGCTAAGTTTAAAGGTCTTCAGCCAGACCGTACCTGATATGTCTCAAGGTGGTCTTAATGCACATTTACCTTTTTCGTTGCTGATGTAAGCACGGTGTTTGATTCTTCTATTGTGTGGGTGCTTTGTCACGTCCCATATTTCTTTGCAAAATTCTTTAATTCCACATTTTCCTACCGAATTTCCAACAAATGCTCGGTAGTTTACTCTCCACTTCACTACTTCGTTTTCTGTGCCCAACAAATCCAAACTCTCCCATAAACATAACTTATGAATGAAATCTCCCACATCATGAAGTGCCACCTTCCTAGTTTCTAAACATGCATCCTTAACACTCCTGGTTTCCATAACCACCACAGCCGGAGAGTTGTAATCAACTTTGATTGGTTCATCAAGTAAAAGGCCCTCAACTTTGCTCTCCATAGGTGGTTCCTCCACAATAATTTCAATTGTATATTCCTCATTTGGCCCTAATAATTCAGTTTCAAGTTCGGGAGGACTCACAACCTTTTCTTCTACATCACCCATAGGTGTCATTTGTTCAATCTGCACATGTATCCAGTGTCGTTTTGCTTGACGTTTTTCCACCATCGACGTCCCTGGCCTCATCTCTTTCACCTCTTTTGGTAACAAATCATATTTCCATTCCAAAAGTTCTACTCGTTCTTCCATTGACAAATGAGGTTTTGTTAATTCTTTTTCAACATGAACCATGTGTCTCTTTCTCATCATCTCGTCAAGACTTTCAGATTTATGTGACTGATAGTGCAAAGTAGGTTGTTGAGTTACACATTCATAACCAGACTGATCAAATGTATACTGAGCATGATAATAATCTTGATTGTACATCTGAGGGCCTTCATATGAAAGTTGGGAATATTCATCATAATAATCCATGTTCGACTTGTAAGGTGAATCATAGTATGAATCATGTGGGTGAAACTCATCATAATGGACATTCCGCTCGTCCATTCTCATCTGTTCTTCTCTACGCTTATGTTGGGCCTCCCCACAACATATACTCGGATGAAGTGGGCCTTTGCACAATCTACACGTAAATAAGCTGAAATTTGTGTAATGCCCTGTCATCCTGCACAACACAACTCAACTACCAAGTGTAAATCATGAACATAAAAGAAATCTTTTTGGTTTTTTTTTTTTTTTTAATTTTTTTTTCCAAACTAATACACAAGATAACACACGTTGCGCACTACCCCCCGGCAACGGCGCCAAAATTTGACGTGATTGTCGTGGTCACGCAAATTTAATCCCAAAAACAACTATATAGATAGTGGCAAGTGGGTATCAAACACAGGGAGTTTGTGGAATATGTGCTATCTCGATGTATGTCTAACTTGACTAAATTACTCTAATTGCAAATAAAATAAATTCAAGAGTTTTGGCGATTGGATTTAATTACTAGATTAAACTAAATTAAATTACAAATCAAAGTTAAGTTTTGTAACAAGATAAGAGGATAGTGATCATCCCGAGTTTCAGGTTTTAAGGAACAACTAACGTTCATGTTCAACTGGAAAGAACCACATAGACATGGCTCATGTAAGATCAATTGTTTGTGATGAAAGGGAACTAAGTACTCGGATTCCTAGAACGCGAGGTTGTTACCCGATGACCAATCAACACATATCCAACCCTAATCCCTCCCATGATATCTCGATTGCCAACGGCACCAAGAACGTATGGTTTAGAACTATGATCAAACATACATCAACAATTTACAAACAACCAATCGAACACCATAATAAACTAACAACACATGCACAGTTTAATATTCCAGAAATTAAAGAACAAACATAATTGTCACAAATAAAACCTTACATCCGAGACGATCACCAAACAAACCTAGCCGCTCATAGTGTTATGAACCATCATCACAATCGAAACTTTGTCCCATGGAATCAAAAACAAAGTATTCATGTTTTTGACTAATCAAGAACACAAGAGAGCCAAAAATCGCCCCCCAATCTCCCTTCAAAACTGACAATTCATGAGTTCAATCGAAAAGACATAATCAAAACTAACTTAATGTGGCAGTTACACTTTTTCACGCAGCCACCACCGTAAATTACGGCTCCACCGTAATTTACGGTGGACTTAATATTTGTTACGGTAAGGATTGTCTGATTTACGGTGAAGGAAATGGCCAAAAATCACTTGTCTTTGTCCTCACCAATGCTGCCGCCCACTATGTTTGTTGCCCATGTCTCCATATGCGGCCCAATCCATAACATCCACATATGAATTGTTCTTTGTTTTTCCCTGCCATAAGTCACATGTGACTTGTTTTATGAGGTTGTGATCATCATGAATGATGAATCACTTTTTTTGACTTATCTTATTTCCAGTCCACTGCCGTCAAACCAAACCCCAAGATGTGCCGCCCAATAATGACCAATGTGCCAAGCCCACATGTGCCGTGAGGGAAGCCCACTTATGATGATGTTGAGTTGTTGACAAGGCCCAACCGCTCAAGTCCACGTGATTGTTTTGCCGCCCCAAAGTCAAGGTTGATAGTAATTGACCCAATCCAAAATGCGGCCCAATCAAACAACCCCCTTTTAAATATGGCGGCCCACTATTCTTTATTGAAGTGTTGAAGTCTGCCTCCCTTGTCTGCATAAGATGATGATTTGATGGCCCTTACTCCAACAACATGTGCAGCCGATGATGTTTGATTTTTGTTGTGTTGACTTCTTTTGTAAATGGCATCTCCCTCTTGGTCTTGGTCTGCGTGTAAGAAAGCTGCACCCCAAATCATAATGTTGTTGACTTTCTTTAATAACCTCATGTCATATCCCCAAAATTTATGATGTTATATTATTAAAAATAATAATCCTCCTTGCTTGTTTCATGACTGAGCGTTCTAAATGCACCGAATTCAGCGATTTGCCTGTAAAACACACGAACACTCGTAGTTACTAAGTTCAAGCAAATAACCAAGTGAAGCATGGAATTTTAATCTTTTTAAACCATTTAAGGGTTGTCCCACGGACCACCCGTCAGGCTTTTCAAACTGCTTATAAAACAACAATAGGTACAACCCCGTATAAGCTAGTCTATGGGAAAAGTTGTCATTTGCCAGTAGAAATTGCGCACAAAGCCTACTGGGCAATCAAAAATGTAAACCTGGATTTAGAATTTGCTGGTAAAAATCGATTTTGTCAATTAAATGAATTAGACGAGCTTAGGAATTATGCATACTCAAACTCTGAAATTTATAAGGAAAGAATGAAAAATTTGCATGACAAACATATTAAACCTAATGAATTTCGGGTAGGGGATCTAGTTCTTTTGTTTAATTCACGACTTCGATTGTTTCCTGGAAAATTAAAGTCTAGGTGGTCAGGACCTTTTTTCCATCACCCACATTTTTCCACACGGCGCAGTAGAAATTAAATCTCGAAATGGGCCACCATTTAAAGTCAATGGCCAACGGCTGAAACTCTATCAAGGATTCATTGAGGATGAGGAAGAAGAGATCTCGCTTCAAACAGTGGAAGAATAAAAACATCATGCCTGGTAAGTTACGAACGATTGAGACGACAAAATAAAGCGGTAAGTTTTCTAACCATAGCTTATGGGAAAAAGGGCACTCACATGCGCACTAAAAAAAAAAAAAATAAATAAATAAATGCTCGACACGAGGCCGTGTCCGCTGGACACGGGGCCGTGTTCGCGCTGCAGACGGGATAAAACCCCTTTTTCAAAACAGTTTCTTCATTCCACACGCCCCGTTTCCCCACAAAAGCTCTGGTTACCAGGCGATTTTTCGCAAAATTTCGACGTCTCCTATCGATCTAACAACGTCAAGGTATGATTCTATCCCTCTTAGTAGTTAGATTAGTTACTTGCATGTAGTTAAAACACCAAAAATTTGGGGAAAAATCTAGGGTTCTTGAAGTTCATCCAGATCAAAACTCAAATTTTTGTTTAGATCTGTTTGCATTTAGTTAGATTAGTGTTAAGGGAAGTAAATACACTTGTATTGTTCACAGATTCACCCGATTTCTTACAAAAACCCCAAACCCTTGTTCTTGAACCGAAAAAGATAAAATTGATGGGGGTAAACGGGATATTTTGGGAAAAACGGTGTTTAGGGTTTCATTTTCGGGGGAAACCGCACCTATTGGACCAAAAATTTTCAAGTTTTCGAAACCGGGTCGAAAAATGGGATTTTTGAGTAACAGACCTCTGGACACGGGGCCGTGTCCGCTGAACACGGGGTCGTGTCCAGCCGCTGTTTGCAGTTTCTTTAAAAATCTAATTGTTTCGTGCTAACTTTTGGTGTATTCTTTCAGATGGCAAAGTTCACTAGGTTCAATGCAAGGGAGCTTGATGCAAGGGCAAGGTACGAGATTCTTCAAACAAGACCCGAAGAGTACCCAGGAGAGCTTGCACGGACCTGTTAACCTTGGTAAACCAGCTGGACCGATTCAACAACATCGTTACGGGACCACTAGCTGTTGCATTGAACACTCGGCTTCGGTCGGTGCATCAATGCACCATGGAGTTCTACAGTACCTTTAACTTCACTTCAAGGTGTGACCCATTCGACAATGAAGGGGTCGCATTTCGGTGTGGAGGGACAATGTACTCGATCTCTATGGCACAGTTTGGAGCCATAATAGGGCTATACCAAGAAGAGGAATCGGGAAACGAAGAAAATACCGGGGGATTACGAGACTTGGATGAAAATGAACGACAAGCCGCGTGGGCTCAAATCGGTGAAGGAATCTACAACCCTCGTAGCACCAAGAGTACGAAGCTACGGGATCCGCTCTATCGCTACATTCACAGGATTCTCACCTACTCTCTTAACCAACGTCACGACAGTAGCGGCGTTGTAGGGTTGAAAGATTTGATTGTCCTTCACTGTATCCACAACCAGAAGCCCCTCGATGTTCCATATCTCCTGTTACGAAACATGCATCTCAACCGCCTTGCTCGCGCTCTAACACCTATCTTCTTCGGAGGATGGGTATACCGCCTTTTCAAGCATTACACGCGAATTCCAAGGTCCTTTGAAAGAAGCCCATGGTCGGGACGAGTTGATTACCACATTTTCCGAGCCATGAACTTACTTTATGAGGCAGAAGACGGAACGGTGAGCTTCCAAAGGACGCAAGGTTATGCATGGAACCCGCAGGAGGCCCTAGTTCTTCACGCACCACCTCCCCACTACCAGTATCAACCCCAGGGTGATCCGGGTCAATCCTCCTCACAAGGAGGCGGTTTTCCTAACTTTCAAAGCTTACATGATCTTATGCAGGAAAATCTTATGTGTACCAGGAACGCCTACAACCTCGCCAACAACACATACCACCGGGTCGGAACTATTGAACGCAACATCAACGATATACAAGACGATATCGGAAGCATCCGGGAGTATATGGCGGGGCATGGGGATGGAGGTGATGATAGCGATGAGGACATGGAGTAGGAAGGTTGGAGGAGCAAGAACAGGTTGATGGCAAACCCACAGGTTTAAGTCCCTTTTTAATCTTGAACAATTGGTGGCCTGCGTGCCAAATGTTGAACAATTTACTTTCCTTGATCACTTTTATTTTCTGCATTTTATTTTTCTTTTACTTTATGCTTGGAACAATTAACTATGGTAATGTAGGATGTTTATGTTGCTTGGTGTGGTATTAAGTGATGAAACAAGTACAAACCAAGGCTTGGGGTGCTAAGCCTCAGCACTTATAGGGCCAGGATGGAAAAACCGGGGGAAGAAACCTGTTTTTCAGGCTTTCAGACTGTCCACACGGGGACGTGTCGAGCCAACACGCCCCCGTGCTCACCTCCCAGACCTGCTGTTTGGTTACTGTCCTGCAGATTTTTGTCAGGCACGGGGCCGTGTCCAGTGGACACGGGGCCGTGTTCACCTTCTGTAAGTTTACGATACTGGCAGTTCGCCACGGGGTCGTGTCCAGTGGACACGGGGCCGTGTCCAGACTACCAGTAACATAAATTTTTGCTTTTTAACACCATTTTACACATCTAATCAACCTAAAAATTTATTTTTGGGACACATTGAGGACAATGTGTAATTTAAGTGTGGGGGGGGGGGGGGATGCTAAAACCTTGAATTTTGCAAGTCCTAAATGCAAGCCTTACACAAAACTCTATTGGAACCGCTAATCACCCCAAATTTTTTCAAAAATTTTATTTTTCTTACTTGTCTAGGTTTAACTCGGGAAATTCAAGTTCTCAAAAAGGTTATATTTTTACGAATTTACAACCGATAGCGTAGTGGTAAAAAGAACCAACATAAGGAAATTATGAAAAGGCATGACAAACTTAGTTAAAATTTGATTATATATACTTGATCACATAAAAACCCATTCCCACAAAAGTGAGTTTTGAGCCTTTATTGAGCATACAAATTTACATCTTTAGACTAAATGCTCATTTTTCGTTTCTTGTGTGAATAGCCGCTTGGTTCTTACAACTCTAGAACTTGCCATGACGATACATTCCCGGTCCTTATCAACTTAAACCCGAGTAAGTAAATGATGGAGGCATTAGGACTAACCCTTTTTTATTTCTACACCATTATTTTTCTTTTTCTTTTACCACCTACCAAAAAATCCCCCTAGTTAGCCCCTTTGAGCCTAAACCTTTTCATTTCATCACCCAAAAAAAAAAAAAAAAAAAACCCTTTTACCCACCAAAACCTTTTTTATTTTTAACCCTTTGTTTTAGTAACAAGTTCGGTTTTTCGTAGGATCGTTCAAAAAAAAAAATGTGTTGATGAAGCAAAAAGAAAATAAACAAACAAGTTCATCAAAAATAACTTTGTTTGAATAAAAGCTTCATCAAAATAAAAAAAATTACAAAAATAGAAAGTCTTACGAAAACCGACACTTGTTACGCTTTTCGCCCTTTTTCTACTAACCTCTAACCACTAACCCAACCACCTACCTTTAACCCAAGCCTAACCCTTAACCCACAAAGTCCTCTTGATATTTACAAAGGTATAAAAGTTAAAAAGGAGGAGGATTGATTACTTGGCAAGCTTATGGTAGGAATAAGTTCCATGCCGCTCTCGAGTGATTCACTAAAAATACACCTTCGGCCGAGTGTGAGTGATTTCTCCCGTGAGGTATGTGAACTTGTATATAAATGGAATTTTAAAAAGGCATGTTATGCCCAAATAAGTAATTTCTCCTATGAAACGTTCTAAATAAATCATTACGAATAGGATTGTAAATAAATAAAAATAAAACCCAAAAAGATCTTGGATTCCCAACACTCTACGACAAGCCAAAAACCTTCTCTTCTACCCATTCCATTTGGGAGTGTAAGCCACATATTAAAGAGTTTTGCTTGAGGACAAGCAAAAGTTCAAGTGTGGGGGTATTTGATGTGTGTAAAATGCAACATATAAATTACATCAAATAAGGCATAAAACTAACCCTTTTTAAATATTGGAAAAAGAGTGTTTTTGTCTTCCTTTTGTATTTTCAGGATTAAATGAGCTCAAAAACACAAAAGAAGCAAAAAGACAGCTAAATCCAACATAAATACAAGGAAAGGAACATAAGTGGACTGCCCGACCCCTCAACGGCATCTTCCAAAGCAAAATAGAGAAGGCAGAAGACTGAACACGCCCCGTGCTCAGCCAGCACGGGGCCGTGCCCAAGAAGCAGCAGAAAAGACAAACCTATAGAAGCTTCTATTGCCCACCACGGGGCCGTGCCCAGTGAACACGGGGGCGTGGCGAAAGTACAGCAGGCGCATTAATTGTAATTGCGAATTACAATTAATGAGGAGAGAGAGTGTTAGACAGGCACGGGGTCGTGCCCAGCGGACACGGGGCCATGCCTAGCCCTCTGTTCAGCCTACAAATAGGAGTGCTTGGTTTCATTTCAACTGATCCCTTGGCACACCACCTCTCTCACACTTCATCCACCACCCACCACCGTCACAACACCATCATCCACCACCATCATCCATTGTCCATCATAGAGTGTGTGAGTCGTCTCGGGATCCAAGATTGATCGTAAGAGTTCTTGACAATCAAGGCCATGTTTGCCTAAGTCTCTTACATCACTTGGTGAAGACAAAGTGTCTAGTATAATACTTTTTATTTCTAATCTTTTGCACTTTTTATTTGGTTTTGTATTAATGACTTTAATAACTAGTTACTTATGTTGAAGGTGATCTTTCCTTATCGTTTGTCCGTGGTGTCTTGGCATTATTTTACTGTCTATATAAAATAAAGGATTTTCACCATTCATATCTCCACGGTCTATATGGAGGTATGTTGGCTACCTGGTCGGGGGTTAAGGGAACGGTTTGGTAAAGGTCTTGCCATTGTTCAGCGTTTAGAGGTCCTGCAATGGACCTGGGTCAAATTTAGTAGGACCTCCTTCAATGCTTCACGGTATTGGATGGCGGGGGTCCAAACTCTTTGATCCCCTCATAAGTTAACTACTATTAATACTATAACCCGGCTATTTAGGACTGTATCCCTGCTGACTCAGACTACTTAGTCGAGGGTAACGTCACCACCAAAAGCGGGGCCTACCATAATACTGCATTAATAACTTAATTCATTATCTTCCAATAATCCACCCTTTTAGGATTGTATCCTTGCTGACTCAAACTACTGGGGTGAGGGTAACGTCACCTTCAAAAGAGGGGCCTACTACAATAACTAAGATAATCTCTTAATTATGTGCAAAAGTGCGGAAATAATCAAAGGTTATACTAGATACGAGTCGGAACCAAGTGATTCATCTTGTCTATCTGTTTTTCTTTTATTTTTATTTTCAGCATTTTAGTTAGTTTTTATTTTTCTTAGTTTAAAACATTTTTCTAAACTTTTTACTTTGATTAGACGTTGAGGATAAACCGGTACTAAAAGCTCTTGTGTCCTTGGACGACCTCGGTATCTTACCAACGCTATACTACGCTCACGATGGGTGCACTTGCCCATATGTGTGTTTAGTGTTAGTAAAATATCGTGTTTTATAAATTTAAAACTTGGCTAAAAATAAGTGTTAAAGGGGCTTAAAATATACACCTAATATATATAACACTTCACACGCATCACTAGAAAAGTCATCAACTATCACCAGACAATATCTTTTCTTTTTGAGACTCATGACTTTAATTGGGCCAAACAGATCCATGTGCAGCATTTGCAAGCACTGGGTTGTTTTGGACTCTTCAATGGGCTTATAAGAGCTTTTATGTTGTTTTCCTTTTAAGCAGGAAACACAATGCTAAGGACATGAAAATGATTTTTGTGGAAGGCCTCTTACAAGACCATTTTTTTGACAAAGTAGTGATTGTCTTGAGATTTGTGTGCCCCAATCTTCTGTGCCAAAGTTCTGTCTCTTTGTTAGAGGCAGCTGAGAACAGACAGGCATCAGTTCTGGGCTCTCTTTTGACAAATCAACTACATAAACATTGCCACTTCTTTGAGCAACAAGTTTTGTTTTTCCATTTTTGATTATTTCTTCAATCTTTTTGACCATTTCTGGCCCAACAATCCTACAACAATCTTTAGTGAAGAATGACCCAAACCCTTTGTCACTCATTTGAGACACACTAAGAATGTTGAATTTTAGATTGTCTATCAGATTGACATTTTCAAACCTAACATTTCCAGACTGTACAGTACCAGAACCCATGACCTTCCCTTTACTATTATTACCAAAAGATATATCACCCCCTCCATGAGTTTTGAATTCTTTGAGAAGGGCTCTACATCCTGTCATTTGCCTGGAGCCTCCACTATCTACATACCAAAGACTATCTAAGCATGCAGAAGCTCCCTTCACATCAAGTAAATAATTAGTTTAAGAGGGTCTCCAAAGCCAAGATGGCTTTGGATGGGGTCTCAACATTGTCTGTGTTAAGTTCAGGTGGATGGACAGTGGTTAGCTCAGGGGTTTGGTCAATTTTTGGAATACTTTCCTCTAACCACTGTTGGGGGTCTTGCCCTATCATCTCCTGGTACCCAAAGGGATGCCTGTTCGGTATTGTGGTTGGCCTTGACCTCTTCGGTATTGGTTAGCAGGGGGTGCATCAGTCACCTGAACATCTCTTTTAACAGAGGTTAGGTTCAGCTGTTTGGTAACAGCTGTTTGGACAGGCACAAACAGTGGTTGATTTTTGGTGAACTTGACAGATGGATTTGATGAGCTCATTGGTGTTTTTGACATGTACTCTTCCTTTTTGACCTCAAAAGATTTCAAGTACACACACTTTTAAGTAGGATGGTTTGATTTACCACAGATGGTGCAGCTTTGTGAAGGCACAATTGTACTTGTTTCGTTAAGATCATAATCTTTTAAGTGAAAACAATCTTTGGTCAGGTGATTTTTCTTCTCACAGAAATCACAAAACAAGTTTTTAATCTTTTCTTTCTTTTTCTTCTTTTCAGACTCCTTTGCAACAGAGTTTTGAACTACTGCTGGGATGTCCTTAAGAGGAATCACTTTTGCCTTGTGAGCTTTTGACACCATCAGTGGTTGTGAAGTCCATTGGTTTGAAGTTTTCAAGAATGTCACACTCATCAGACCATGTGGGTTTAAATTGGTATTGCTCAATTTCCTCAAAAGTTTAGGACCCCACAGATCTTTCCAAAGTGATTTTGTTACCAAGTTTATCAGTGATTTTCACTTCTTGGCCATCCTTGGTGGTTGGTATAATTTCACCAGTGATTTGAACAGATTTTTCAGAAGCAGTGTTTTCAATATCATCATGTTTTCTATAACCAACACCAAATTTTACATTGCTTTTAATCTGTTTTTCAAGCATGACCTCATAGCCTTTGCAGGATTCCACCCATTTCTCACATGTGATTTGGGTGGCTTCCAACTCCTTTTTGCAAACTTGATATTTTTCTATCATAGTTTGGAGTTGGTCCTTGACTATGCTATGCTCTTGTTTGAGGCTACAAATCTCACTATCCTTTTCAGACAATTTGTTTTTCATTTCTTTTAAAGATTTCTCAAATTGTACTTCACATGTTAGCAATTTATCAACAAGGTTTTCATTCACCTCTTTAATGTTAGCAAATGCTATGGTACATTTGTCTGAACAAAGGTTTTTAAGGACATGGGGTGATACCTTGCTTGCAGCCATCATTGCATAGTCACAAGTATGGTCTTCTTCATCAGCCACCTTCTTTTCCTTTTCACCATGTTTCTTCTCTTCTTCTTTAGACCAGGGGTCAGACAGTGATTCAATCAGGGGTTCTGAATTTTCTCCCAACAGTATTTCATCAGCAACTGCAGTAACCACTGCTTCAGCAATTTTGTCCACTATTTCATCACTTGACTGTCCTTCATCAGCTGTCAGCCCATTTTGCACAGACTCCAATGCTACAAAACAAAAATCATCACTAGAAACATCATTATTAGCAAGGAGAGCAAAATTTTCATCACCTAGCTCATCAGGTAAGCTACTCCAGTCAACAAAGCCTTGGATGAAAAAGCTTTGCTGTTCTGGTTGAACCACTGCTGGTGTAGCTTGTTGTGGTGCAACTGGTTGCACTTGAACCTGAGTAGCTGGTGCCTAGACATACTGTATCTGAGGGACAGTGGTTTGGACATAGTGCACAGGAACAGGGGTTGCAGGGTGTGCATAATGAGCAGTGTTTACATGAGCAGCAGGGGTATAATGATTATAATGCACAGTGGATTGGTTATTTTGTGGTCTAGGGTTTGAGGTAGGGTGTGTGATAATTGGTCCAGATGTTTAACTCCTACACTCCCTAGCAAAATGACCTAACCTATTGCACTTGTAGCATTTGATTTTGGACTTGTCCAACCCTACTTTTAAGTTCCCATGTAACCCTGGGAATTTTCTCCATGTCCTTTTGTAAAACTTGCTGGTTCTCACACTTAACAAAGCAAGTTGGTGCAAAATATCCATTTCTTCTAAATCAGTTGGATCAAAATGCTGTAAATCATTAAGTTCAAAGCACAAATTGTCAGAGTTCTGGTTTTCTCCATTTGCGGTGAAAGCAAAACTGGATGAGTGAGGATCAGAGTTGAAATTACCACTAGCAGTTATGTCAATAAAATGATCATAACTCTGATCCTTACTACTGCCAGACTCTTCCTGACCCAATAGAGCTGTGTTGTCGAATGCATAATCATCTGCAACTTTGTCAGACTCTTGTAACTTCTTTTTCTGGTTTAACTCCCTTTCATAGGTCAGGAGTCTACCATGAAGTTGGGTCAGGGTCAGATCTTTGAACCCAACAGAGTTTCTAGTCACAAAAGCAATTGTGTCCCATTTTTCAGGTAGTGACCTAAAAAACCTGCTATTTTGTGTTGAATTAGTAAACTCAACATTAACAAGTCTTAGCTCACTAATGAGACAACTGAATCGTTCAAATTGTTGGGTTAATGTTTCACCCTTAATGTGACAAAATGTTTCATACTGTTGATTCATAATTTCCCTGTTGTTTTCAATTACTTCTTCAGTTCCCCCAAACTGTTCCTTCAGTGCATCCCACAATTCCTTGGCACTGTTACAGTGTAACAGCCCAGCATAAATCTTATTAGGTAGTGCAGATGCAACGATGCTGAATGCTTTGGCATCCAGTTCAATTTTCTGAAAGTCCTGGTCCGTATAGTTCTCAATTTTCTTAGGAACAAAAACCTTTGGATCCTCAGCACTCGGCACCATTGGAACATGTGGTCCAAAGATAACCGACTTCCAACATCCGGTATTCTATTGAGCAAGGATGTGTCCCATCCTTCTCTTCCAGATGTTGTACTCATTTCGTTTCAACATGGGTGGTTTGAAGAGTGAACCGATGCTATTGTTAACATCTTGTAATTGTGACGTCATCCTGGTTGTTTTATAGGTATTATCACATATCCTACTCCTACAAGGCAACAACACTCTCACAGCTCTTTTATACTCTTATAATTTTTACACTCACATTTTTAGTATGGATCTAAGAAAGGGAAGGGTCCCACAAAGAAATCTAGTCGAGCGGGTTCTAGTTCGAGAGGTGGCGGGTGAAGGGCTAGAGTAGGCGATTCAAATGATGACAGGAATAGGCCGCAACACCAAATTTTTACACAATAACAACCTCATTTTTATCAATATCCAACATCTTTTAGGTTTTGACAATTTACGCCTATTTTTTTCTGACAACCATCATCTCAACCACAAAATCTACCATACAACCCTAATCTAGTATCGGGTCGATATGAGTATTCTCAAGAAGACGACATAACTTCGATAATTTTGGACGATGAGGAGCCCAACACATCATTCCCCACATGTACATGTTGATCCGCGTCTTCCAATCTTTGAAGGTGATGATAACGAGTTTGTGGCCGAAACTCAGTATCAAGAATATAATTTTGATGACGATGAAAATGTAGACTAAAATTTTGACGATGAAGATGTAGATGCATATGGTGAACCAAAAGGTAAATTCTCCGGACGTGCGGAAAGTATGCCATGGACAAACGATCAAGAGGTAGCTTTGACGAAAGCTTTGTGTTACGCCTCGGAAAACAAGCAGAAAAGAAATCCACAAACGGGGATACTTTTCGGAAAACGATACTAAAAATCACAAATTACCACTGGGTGGATCTGATCATACTCATCAACTCAATTCAATATGAAATCTTTGAATAAGCAAATGAATACGGTCAATGCTATTAGATTCAAGCGTTAATATTCTTAATCATATGTATTTTTAACTTTGAATCTTATTAAATACATAACAAGTATTTTCTATCAAACATATAGTAACAATTAAATATTTTTTTTATATTCATATAGGATCGTCTTCGAGGGAGTAAACAAACCACAGGGACGTAAACTTCACTTTAACTCTTTTTGTTTGTCAGAGAACTTGATATCTTTGACTTTGAAGTTCCTAAAGCATTGTTAGTTTACTTTTTATAGAAGGTGAGGGTTGACTTTCTGTCTAGTGATGGTAAACTTCTTGCAAGTACACAGAAGCCATGTATGTTGCAATTCAAAAGTGAGCTGATTCGACTGCCTGTCAACTTTTGTCAAAATAGCTTCTTCCTACTATCCATCACAAACACAAACTTTGCACATAAACTTTAGCGGGTATACTAAAAAAGATATCCCTTTGTCATGTTTACTGGTTGTCATTGAACAATGGGCAGAGTTTGCAAAAAGGTGTGTTGTTCCTGAAATATACTCAGCGTCTTTGAAATTAGAGACTCAGGTGGGTTTTGTTTTTCTAAAAAAAGATCTACGCAGGCTCTTCTGTTTACGCTGCGCAGATCACGCGCAGACATTGTCATCAGCAGACTATTTTTTTTTTCAAAAGACGTTTCATTAAAAAACGTTTGCGCGAGCTCTTCTTGGTGCAGACTTGGCCCAGCCACTTCTAAGGTCTGCAAAAGGTTAAACACCACCACCCCCACCACCACCCACCACCACCGTCAACCACCCACCACCGTCAATCACCACTACCACCATCCACTACCCACCATTATCCATCACCACCACCGTCCACGTCCACCACCACCATCCACCACAACCATCATCCATACACCACTACCAGTTTATTTTAGAAGTCTACATACGTTAAAAAAAACAAACAACCTTCTTCTTGCAGGCTGCAGATATTTGGTGCACCTCTTCTTCTATATATGTGGTCCGCAAACTGCAGACATTTTAACTTTTAAAAACAAACAACACGTCAATTTCCTTTCTGGAAGAGGATATTGTGGCATTGGAAGGGATTGATATGCATGTGGATTAGCATAACGATGTTTACAACAGAGTTGTTGTTCACGCTACTATGTTGCACACCCATCATATTTCCATGGGTACAGTTTGTGGGGAGTTCTTCAATCAACAGTGCAGCTCGCAACAAGCCCCTTGTTGAACTTCTACTCAAACATTGTATATACTGGATGGTAAAGAAGTTGAAACAAGTGCAAATGTCAAAATTAAATATTTCATGTGGTTTTTGTATTTCAAGATACATATTTATGATGTGAATATATAGGCGCATTTCTAAATTTTTAGTTTATGTAAATAGAACTGTATATTGTTAGTACCTGTTGATATGAACAAGAAAGCAGAAACAGAAACAACAAAGAAACGGGACAGGAATGATGAACCGGGCTTGTGTTTGACACAATTCCCATAAACAGATTCGCGGTCTGTTCCTAGGGTACGCCGGTTCGAAGCAGCAACAGTGCACTGCCGGACTTGAGCACTTGCCTGAAAAGAAAGGAGCTGAGTTGCAGAAACTGAGATTGAGAGAAGAGAAGCTGTTGTGGTGTGTCTAAACTGATCAGCTTGAGCTCGTTTTATACTCACCGAAACATAACTGAATTCTGGCCGTCATTGCAGAGAATTAAAAACCAAATAATGGCCATTAGTGCATCAGTTAAAACTGACAAAAAGCTTTAAAGGCTTGGTCAAAGTTTTTCCTTATAAGTAGCCTTTCCTTTTGTTCCCATACCAATATGGGACAAAGTGTCCACCACACTTAAGACTTTCATTCACAACACACAAATTTCCAACATACATTACTACATTAGTTTCTGAACATTATATCAGTACAATCTTGTATGATGTATCTTACATTGGTTTCCCATAATCATTCTGTTCAGTGTTCATGCTCTTTTTGTATCTTACATTGTTTTATACAAACACACATATCCGTCACACATGATAATTCCTTCTTCACATGTCAACCTTGATGATCTCGGCTCTTTCTATATTATTCAACTCTTTGAACATCTTTACATTCGTTTTGTACAAAGTGTAAATGGAATAAAAGTATAAAACAATCAAACAAAAAAAAATATAATAAAAACATGAGAAGCAAAAAATAATATGAGACACCGGGTCTGGGCTTGCTTATGTAATTGTGTTAAATCCGGGTAGAGTTAAAAAGGGCATATTTGTGCATCCAATTTTTGGAGGAAAGATGAATTCTTGACGATCTCACGTAGGTGAATCTTATGATATGCCCACACCCCGGCTATGGCTCCCAATATCGGTCCCACGATGTAGACCCATAAGTCTTGGTATTGGTTTGACACAATGGCCGGGCCTAGGGTTCGGGCTGGGTTCATTGATGCCCCAGAAATTGGCTTTCACCAACAAAAACGTTTTAAATTCTTTAAAACATATAATAAAAAGAAAGGGCTATGGGAAAGATATATTGTACCCTGCAAACATGTCATTAAGTAAAATGGTGGATCCAATGGCAAGTCCTCGCTTCTCCAATCTGCATCAGCATAATTTAAAATAGAATAACTAAAAGTATATTCTTGACTTTTTGTAATTAAAAAAAGCAATTTGTAAATATATATATAAAAAAATATTTGCTAAACATATACTTAAAGACAACTTGAGTTTATTATACACTAGGTTATTACCAGGGATTGCTTCCCGGGCTCGGGAAACTTAGTTATATTAATTATTATTTGTTATTAATACGACATCATTACATCAAGCATCTCATTGGATTCAACAACAATGTCTTCACATCACCGGATTAGATCATGAACCCATATTAGAGGTCAAACAAAAGCGCAATAGGACCACATGAATAACATCATTTCCACTTTTACTTCAATGCACTTACATGATCGGGTGAATTGGGATTTTGTAAAAATGTTTGTTTTTGTACTTCTTTACAAAATTACATAGAATTCAAGAAAAGAAAACAATGACTTAAAGAACTATAATTTAACACCCAATCTAATCGGGCAAACAGATGTTGACCAAAAGTCAAACAGTTGTTGACCAAAAGTGAAACAGATGTTTAACCAGATTCACTGTCTTCTTATATTTTAGCACTGTTTTCCTCTTCAAAACACTGTTCAACCTAACATGGGTTTCCATTAACTGTTGACCAAAAGTCAAACATATGTTAAAACCACTGTTTGAGTTATTCAAACGTCTGTTGAATACTAAATGAGATGTTGACGAAAAGTTAATCAGATGTTGACCAAAAGTCAAGCAGATGTTGACCAAAAGTCAAACGAAGTGACCTATACATGATTTCTTATAGATATTTAACATGTCTAATTTGATCAATTTGAGTTTTAGTTTGGAAATTGTGGACACCAGTCCCAGCAAAAGGCGATATGTTTCTTAATATAATCGAAACTGTATGTGTTTCTATTTGCTTGAAATGATTATCAGGGAATAGAACTCGATGTTTTTATTCCTTTAATGGCATAATTAACCAGCTTATCATTGTCAAAGAATAGGGCTTACAACTTTGAACATGATTTTGCAATTAGTTTGTACTATATTTTTCATCAAGGAATCGTTTCAACCGAGTAACTGAATATACTGTCTTTAGCTTACATCGCCGCATTGTTTCCGTTAGACATGGACCCAATAATTTACATCTACATATATAGTTTTAGAACCACAACTTCAAAACTAAACAAACAAGTCTACCATCAGTTTCTAAAAGCGAAGAACAACAACCCAAAAACTTGGTTCCATTTATCCTTTTGCATTTGCCTTCTTCAATCCCATGAACATTCATCCGAACAAAAAACGCTTTTTACTTTTCACAAAGTTAAGTGTAAATGCTTCACCTGGAGCCATGCCTTTATCCTTCACAAACTTTCTCATTCCTTGCACATAATATCTCGGTTGACCTCGAGATGAACCTATAGCAACTTGAACATTCCAAACATCACCTGCCACGTTCACAATCTTCAAACCCATCTTACGATTCAATCCGAGATCTTCAGCCTGTTTTTTAAAAAGGCGCTGTAACAAACAACGAACAATTCAATAAACAAAGAATTAACACGTCTTTAAAATCTGACTAAAGTATTATATATTAGTAAACTCATCATTACAAACTTACAAAATGATCGTCTACACAAAAAGAAATAGGTACGATCTGATTATCTTCATTCACAACAACCATACCACCTTCATTGACATTAACGATGTCCTGTACAGCTTCAGTATCTGAACTCAAGACAATCTCTTCTACCACATTTTCTTTAATAACAGCACATACCTCCAGTGGAAGCCCTAAATCGTAGGTAGCACAATTGAAAACCGTGATATGAAAAGTCTGAAGATCTATCATCTTAAAGACAATGAGATGATCAGCAGTTATTGACAACTGATTCTTTATCTCCTTCCATCCGGTAGTTATGTAAAGTTCATTGTTGATATCTTCCATCCGTACAGACCAGTTCTGGTTTCCAGATCCTTTAATAAGATCCGGATATGAAGGAATAGTGTTTAACATCTTGTGATGAACAAAAGAACGATTAATACTCTACAATCAGAATAAAACACATTATATAGTACATTAGTAAAAATATATCAGAAAATTAAGTAAATAATTAAAAAAACAACAATTAAACAACTGTATCTCCAAGAAAATTACATGATGAATATTGTTCGAAGTTACATACCACATAATTTTCGTTACCAGATGGTTTGTAGTAGAAATCATCACAAGGAGCAAGAGAAATGTCTTGATAAAAATATAATATTCTGAAACTTTCTAATGCTTCTTCATAATGAAATATCAGCCATGAATCTGAAGGTATTTTCAAACTGTCTACTAACTGACACCAACCATTATAGAAATAATATTTGCTATTGCTTAGAGGATAGATCTTTACTTTAAAAACGTTTCCAGTTGTGGTCCGAATGTTTGTATTTCCAGTTGGATAATTAAACTATTGAATCCATTTTTCATACTGTTTTGGCAAAATCTAAGCAAAAATAAATAAAACACTTTTATGGCTAGATATCATACTCAAAAATGAAAATTAAGTGTTAAAATAAGATCAAATAAAATTACTAACCAAACATTTCCTTTTACTGTCTTCAAGGTAACACGGAAATCCATAAATCATTGTCATGTAAAACTGTAACAATATCAATTATATAGAATCAAAATCAATAACATTAAGAAACAAATGAATATAATCCATTAAGGTATGCCATACATCTAAATAAAAGATGATACAACTAATATATATCAAAATAACAATAAACAACATCGAAAAGGTGAGAATACATGTATTTTCTTATCATATCGATATATATATATTTTTTTACAGCAAATCATATAATTAAAACTTAAAACCTACTTTTCTGATTAAGTATCACAAATAGACATGGAGGATGATCAGCTGAATAAATTGTATATAAAGACAGGATAGTGACTTGTGTCTGTACGAAACAAAAACTTAAAAACAATATAGCAACTACTAATCAAAATAAGTTCAACTTTACAAATACACATGAGAATACATCAGTTAAAATCAGAAATTTATATTATACTTCAGAATAACATCGTTACATGAACAACTTTATAAACAACTTTACAAATAAACATGACAATACATCAGTAAAGATTGAAATTTTATATCATACATCAGAATCACATGAACAACTTTATAAATATCATTACAAATACAAATGAGAATACAACAGTAAAGATCGAAATTTTATATCATACATCAGAATAAGAAAAATACATGAGCAACGTGAAATCCAATAAAATCAACAATGGATAAGACAAATGGTAGATACACGAAATGCAGTAAACTTTTATTAGAATCATAAATGTCTATCATAACATGCATTATAACTACATAGTAATCGGATATAAAAAAATTAGGACTATCAAAAGTTGTTCGAGTATAAGCCGCAACAATAAACGCAATCATAACCAACAATGGATTGAAAAAAAACAGGGACATACATGAATACACCACCGTCGATTACAACTTCTTCATTAAAACAGCAAGAACCATAATCGGCTATGGAATTCAAAACTAAAAGAATAAACATGAAAAAGTACAAAACAAATCAGATTATTTAACAATACCTTTGTTATTATCCAAGATGATATTGATGAAAATTGGAAGAAATCGAAGAAGATGAGAGAGTTTCTTGGAGAAAGTGTACAAAGATACGTGGAGAGAGAAAGGAACTGAGATTTTGTGAGGATCTTGAAAAAGTTAGAAGGTTTAAAAATATCCATGTCACCGGGTCGGATCATCCCATTTAGTTTTTGATCAACATCTGTTTTACTTTTGGTCAACACCTGTTTGAGTTTTGGTCAACATCTCATTTAGTATTCAACAGAAATTTGAATAACTCAATCAGTGGTTTGAACACCTGTTTGACTTTTGGTCAACAGTTGGATGGAAACCCATGTTAGATTGAACAGTGTTTTGAACAGATGTTTAAACATCTGTTTAGACTTAAACAGATGTTGGGGCTTAAACAAATGTTTGGCCTTCTATATCAGTTGTTTGGACTTAAACAGATGTTTGACCTTAAACAGATGTTTGGCCATAAACAGATGTTTGGCCATTAACAGATGTTTGGCCTTAAACAAATGTTTGACCTTAAACAGATGTTTGCCCATAAACAGATATTTGGTCAACATCTGTTAACATATAAACACTGTTAAGATAAATTACAAATAATTAGCTAATTGACGACACACATTTAGCATCTTAAATCATCAAGACCCTTAACAATTTGGCCATATGATTTAATCGCGTGTTTTATCTTAGATGGGACAACTCGAAAAGAAAATTCACTAAAAGGATAATATATTAAACGGGTCAAAAACGCTCAAAGTGTATTTTACTGCTTAAATACTGTTACATACAAACACTGTTAACATAAACACTGATGCAATATCTGCTGTTGATGCTGAACTACTATTGTTGTTGGAATGTTGGGCAGTGGTTCACCTTTGGTTGTTCAGACCTTTGGCTATTTCTTGTAGCTTTGCTGAGTCAGGTTTTTCTACCAACATCTGCTTGATGGCCAATTTAAAATATCCGGATTCTTGTTGAGCTTGTTCTTCTTCATCCATCTATTTTTGCCTCTTTGTTTGATAGACAACAACAACAGATGGAACAGTGTGTTTAGCAGATCTTTTAGTTGGTACGGTCTGTTTGATTGAAGCTTTCAAAGGTAAATGTGTCTAAAGCCTTTGAAAGCTTGATCTCTAGGATTGGCATGCTTAACATGGAATAACAAGCAAAATCTTGTTTTTCTATGAATAAAGCATTAAAATGTTTTCAGAAAATCAAAAATTCATCCTTAAAAATAGTTAAAAATAAAAATTTTCGTTAATCCTTAAAAAGTCTGCCATAACCACTGTTTTGGTTCAAACATCTGATCTGTTGATATCATCCACTGATGAAAGTCAACCTCTGTTCTCTCATTTTCATTGTTGACTACTAATTGACCAAACATCAGTGTTTCAATCACTTATAGCTATCCACTGATAGTAAAAATCAGCAACTGCTCATATTCTCTTTGTTGACAACCACTGATATTGTCCATCAGTGGTTTCCTAAACAACTGTCATCCACCTTTCAGCAGAGGTTGTCACGTGGACAGTATTTAGCCGTCAGATCTTTGTAACCGCTGCCACGTCAGCATTCACTTTTTTACCTTATAAAACCCTGATCAAAACCCCAAACAGGGGTTTCACTGTCGAATCGAATTCAAAATTCCTTTCAAAAGCAGTTTTCATCGAAATCCTTCAAATCATTCATCTTCTTCCTCCTTTTACAACTACCTTCAAATCACCATGGCTCTCACACTAAAAAGCCCTCATAACTACCTGTGTACACTTGAGAAAACAAGTCAAAACACTACCTTTCACTCCGTCATTGATGCTCTTTCGTCTTCAAAGTACAAAACTTTGTTGACTTGCAACGCACCTATATACCTGGACACCCTACGTGATTTCTGGAAAAATGCGAAACTTGAAGTTCAGGACAAAAAGCCCTGGGCTATTACTTTAACTGTGGGGGGAATTCAGGTTGCGGTCACACCACAAACAATCTCTGAGGTTTTTGAAATAAATGATCTTACAGGTAAAAATTCTTTCCTAAAGGAAGAATATCAAACTGATTTGATTGAGAGGGGGTATGAGGAACAAATGAAAAAAAGATACTTTACAAAAGGGCAGTTTTCCACCTCCCATGAGATTTTTATTCCATACCCTCCTCATGTGTGTTTCAAACAAAACAACTGCTTTTAATGAAATACCATTGAAAATCCAGTACTTGGGATATGCTATCATGGCAGAAGTTGATTTTAATACTCCCAAGAGATTTTCAATGACATGGTTAAAAATGTTAATAATATCAAAGGAAACAAGAAACCATTTTTATTGTTTCCAAGATTTTTAAGTTTCTATTTACAAAAGAAAATTCCAAAAGATAGTGCACATGTGCTTATCAAAGGAAATCCTTTACAAATAAACAGCCTATCTTCTGAAACTTTCACAAGGCTTTCAAAATCTTCTCAAACACAAACAGGGGAACCTGAGCAGAATTTAGCTGAGACAACCTCTGCTCCTCAGGTTTCTGCTGTTGAGCCCACTACTCAAGGTGAACATAGCAGCACCACCACTGCTGTGCAACCCCCACCTAAAACCACTAAAAAGACCAAAAAGAAAATACAAAAAAGCCCCCCAAACCCTCCAAAAAGGATCTTCTGGAAGATGAGATCCCAGAAGTAACTCCTGTGACAACACAAAAGTCACCAAAAACCACTGCTGCTACTTCCTCACAGCAGATGGAAGAAAGATCTCAACCTTAGCCTGAAACTCCTCCTGCATCCTCTCAAAAGGATCAGGTTGTATCTATAGGGACACCACATTATGAAGCTCTGGATCCACTTGAATCCAACTTCCACAGCCCTGCTCCCGAGGCAAATTCTCTTTCAACACCCATCCTCACTCAACAAATTCCACCATCCATTATACCTCTGTTGGATGCATTAGATATGGATCAGACACAAACTAGTTCTTCTCAACAACCTATCACTGAGAATAAACTCCAACAAGTGACTGAGTCTGATTCCTCTACCCTTGCTAACCCATTAACAGTTGAGGAGGTTACACCCCTTGAGTTACAAGTAACTCTTGGTGGTAGTTCAAGTGGAGCGACTACTACAGGTGTTAAATCCATGGATTTACACCTGGACAGTAGTTTCATAAGTGAGGCTCCCTTGAAGGCAATTTCTTCCTTGGGAACCAAGGTAGCCACTGGAGAGTTCAAGCTAACCGCTGGTGTGTTTACTAAGGTAACCACTACTGAGTAAAGAAGTCCCCAGTAACAAGACAAAGGGGCATCAGTGTTTGAACCATTGGATACTTCCTCTGGTCCAACTGCTGATACAACCACTGTTAGTGGGAAATCAGATGATCCCATTAAATTGGGTGATGGTTTAAAATACAGAGAATTGACGGAGAGAGTAGATAAAATTGAAACATCTGTTGCAGATATCAAAAATATGCTGCAACAGTTGTTACAATCTCAAAAGGCTCCATCCACTACTGCAACATCTGCTCCATCCCCCACTGAGCTATGGCAATTGTTTCAACCTATGCTTCATCAACAAAGACAGTATGCTGATCAACAACATAAAGTTCAGCTTCAAATGTTCAGAAATATGAGGGGAGCTAGGTATAAAGATACTCAAGCAGATATAAAGGCCATCAAAGCTCACCTGCTTCAAACCACTGGCACTCCTACTCCTACCATTATCTATGTTGAAAACCCTGATGATGCCAAAAAGGGGGAGAAAGGAAATAAGGGAAAAGAAGGTTTATATCTACCACCAGATCCACTGTCTAAACCTGTGGTAGAAATTCCAAGGACAGATGGTTCTAAAAAGGTTGATGTAACTCAAAATGCATTTGCTGATCAAAAGGAAAGCAAGAAAGAGACAATGGAAATAAAGGGATCAAAAAGATTTGAAAAGGAGAAGAAAATTATGATGGAAAAGGAAGAGCAGGGTACTTCAAACAGAAGAAGGACTACCAGAAAGGTCAGTGAAACCAAAACCACACCTTCCAAAACCACTAAACCCACTCCTAAAATCTCCAAAAGTTCCTCACATCAAACCTCCAAACCAACAGATGTTGAGACACCTGTTGTATCAACAGCTGTTGATACTTCAGTGGTTTCAACAGATGTTGTTTCATCCACTGCCCTCATCATTTCACCAACCATTATTCAATCCACCGCCACACCAAAAACAATACTACCATCACAAAAACCACCTGTCATAAAACAGAAGACAACAGTTGATATATCAACAGTTGTAGTGACAACAGTGGTTGAGACACCAGTTGTTTCAACAGCTGTTAGTCAGTCACCCATCACTTCAAACACCACAACTCAACCCATAAATACACCACCAACCACTCCAAAACACAAAAGAAGAAGGTTAACAAATGTCATACTTGAAGATGACACTGTACCTTCTCCACTTCCAATTTCTTCACAACCTCTGAGCCTATCCACACTGCAAAAACCTATTCCCATTTCTTCAGTTCAAGCCCCTGACCCAAACACTGCTATGGTTCCTTTGGGAGTAAAATATCCCTTGGATCTTCCTGCAGTTAGGGAGGAGATCAAATCCTTTTACTCTGAAGATGATCCTGAAAAGAGGAATCTCCCATATCTGCAAGGTTATCCTTTGCCAATGAACATAGAATAATATCTAAAATTAAAGGCCAAACAAGCAGAGGATATATCAAATAGAGAAACAAAGGGAAAGACTGATAAAGAAATTCAGAGGAATCTGCAGTATCTACTCACCCAAGTCAGAACATTAGAGCAGTTTTCCAAAGATCTTTGTCAAAAATTGTCAGAAAAGGATGATGAAAGCCTAAAACATGATTACATTGAGCATATCATGGCATATAAAAGATACAAGGCTGAAAAACATCAATTCAGCGACTGGACCATAACTCAAAGAAGAAATAGCAAGAATTCAAAAGATGCTTGATGACAAAACAAAGCAAACTCCTCCAGTTTGGTCCAAGTATAAAAAGAATATATCTGAAAGGGCCTTAAAAATGAAAAGAATGAAGGAAGAGCTTATAGCTGCAAACTATGGCTCAAGGAATCAGGTTACAAGGATAGAGGTGAAAGTGTTAGAAACCTACAAAAGGTAAGTAAGAAAGACTCCACTGCTCCCAAAAAGCCTGAATATCCAGAAGCAGTGGTTCCAGTCAAAAAGGCCTTGCCAGTTAAAAGATCTACTGTTCCACCTGCTGCTGTCCTTAATCAGAGAAAGAAGCAAAAGCAGATGGATGAAGAAGCAAACAAGGCTCAAGAAGAATATATTATGAAGATGGTTCTTCAGACAATGATGGCAGAAAATCCAGACTTAGCTAAATCTGCTGACCTAAAGAACTGATGAAGTCAAAGTACTGAAGCTCAATCTATTGATATGTTTCAAGTACTGCTGAAGACCAAAGCACTACTGGAGCTATAACAGTGGAATGAAGAATCAGTAGTTTAGTCTTGTATTGTATTTGTCTATTGTAATCAGTGGTTTATGATCAGTGATTGTATAGGTCAGTTGTTAGAGGTTGTTAGGAGGTTAGATGTCACTTTCACGGTGACGTCAGCCAAAGATGCTCATTGGTTGTTCTGTACTATAAATAGAACAGTACCCTGTACTGTTCTATTAGCTCTCTTCTTCACCAAGTCATTCTGTATGAACAATCAAGTGAGCTCAGGCTGAGGGGGAGATTTGTGCATGCATGCATTGTAATTGAGTATTGTAATAAATACAATCATTCGATTTCATGTCAAACATGTTTGCTTAAACTTATTCTTCCATTGATTGTGTGTTAAAAGTTTATTCCATATTTCCGCTGCAATACATCTCTGTTTCATCTTCATTTTACTTAAACAAAACACAATCTAAGAAACTCAGATCCCTACAAAACTCATAGCCACTTCACCTGTTTTTCATCAAGTTTTCCTACGAAGATATCATACTTTCAGGAAAGTCAAGTAATATAGTTTATTGAAATGGCGCCATTCACTTCTGTAAAATCAGATGATTTAAAGCAGCGTTTTGTCAGGAAAATCGAGGAACAGGTGTATGAAGATAGGGCTACTCTTCAAGAGCTGAAGAGATGTTTTGATGGATTGCAAGTTGGCCTGTTCACGAGACAACAGGTTTCCAGAGATCTTATGTTGATGCCTTCAACTTCCGTTCGTGAGCTTTGTGTTGTGAGTAATATAGAGAGCGGTGATAGAGATGTGGAGTTCATGACGATGCTGAAGGACATACATCGACAGGTTCAGCAATCGATGGAGTTGAAACTAAAGTTTCTTAATTCTTGTTGTTATTCTTAGATTTGAAAGTTTAGTTGTTCAGTATGTTATGTAATTATTGGACTTTTAATGACATGAATAAATGAATAAATTTTAATCTTATGAATCTATGTTGCGTTTGTAGAAAAAAAAAAAAAAGAGAACGACAATTTTAAATTACCAATTGCATATTTTGAATTTCAAAAGTTATTGATATTATCAGTAATTACTGATTTGATTTGAAAGCAATTGTCATCATGACTTTTTTAATTTTTATTTTAACTTTAATTAAGAGAAAATAATCGTCAATTTGAAATTCTCATTTTGCATATTTTCAATGTCCAAAGATCAAGAAATTAGCATTAATTACTGATTTGATATGCAACAAATTGTCATCACCAGTTTTTTTATTTTTTATTTTAACTTTAATTTTTATCACCAAAACAATGCTGGAGGAAGTCTTACCTCATTGGAATGTAACGATTAGGTAAAATGGTAATTTCATTGTAATTCTAGTTTTCATTTGATAATTTTATTCTATAATTAATTAACCACATCAACAATAAAAATGTGAGCTGTGGCTGTTTTTTAGGGAAACCACTGATGGTCAATATCAGTGGATGTAAACAATAAAAATGTGAGCAGTGGCTGTTTATAAACTATCAGTGGATAGCTAACAGTGATTGAAACAATGACGTTTGGTCAGTCAGTGGTCAACATGAAGAATGAAGAAACAGAGGTTCTCTTTCAGCAGTAGATAACTTTCCACAATCAGATGTTTGAACCAAAACAGTGGTTGTAACAGACTTTTAAGGATTAATGAAAACTATCGTTTTTAATTATTTTGAAGAGTGTTAAAATATGAGAAGACAGTGGATCTGGTTAAACATCTGTTTAGACTTAAACAGATGTTGGGGCTTAAACAGATGTTTGCCTTCTATATCAGTTGTTTGGACTTAAACAGATGTTTGACCTTAAACATATGTTTGCCCATAAACATCTGTTTGCAAAAAAAGACCAATTTCAAGAATACTATACCCAAACAATCAAAATGAGGAACTTAATAATCATCCAAGTGTACTTCATTTTTATTTATTAGTATAAAGATCAAATCACTGTTCTAATTATAGTACAGATCAAACCACTGAAGTGATGTGATAAATACTGTTACATATAAACGCTGTTGTGATAAATAGTGTTACATATAATCACTGATGTGATAAATACTGTTACATATAAACACTGAAGTGATATGACATCTAACAACCTAACAGATTATAAAACACTGATGTGATAAATACTGTTACATATAAACATAAACACTGTTAACATAAACAAAGGTAGAATATCTGATGTTGATGCTGAACCATTGTTGTTGCGCAGTGGTTCACCTTTGGTTTTGTCTAGGATTTGTCTCGAGAGATAAACTCTAGGGTTTGTCTCGAGAGATTGTATATACATAACATACCATTAAGCGAATCAACATGGGGAGCAGTCAATCAAGGAACCAACATAATTTTCATCATAAAAACACTAAAGTATCATAAAACTGTGAATGAATATACCCAATCAGAAATTGTTAGACATTTTCATAAATTTAACAACCATCATCGAAGCTGTAACAAAATCTAAACACTGATACACTAAACACTGTTACATAAGAAACACTGATACATAAATACTGATGTTGAATCCGCTGTAGATGTTGAACCACTGCTGTTATTGACCAGTGGTTTTCCTTTGGTTGATCAGGCCTTAGGTACATAAGTGCTTGTCTTTAACAGGGCTTTGTCTTGAAGAGTGGATAGGTCTCATCAGTCTTTATAAGGAACAGTGGTTAGTTATAACAGTCCTTAGCATGATCAGCTGTTATAACCAAGGTTGGAGAACTCGTTAGTCGCTAGTCGGCCGGTGAGGTGGGGACTAGCGACTACTTGGGATTACTCGGAATTAATCGGGATTAATCAGATCGGGTTTTTTATATGTAATTTTCACTTTTATGTATACATATACACATTTTTATAGGTAAATATTTTAAGTAGCTAGGTTTTAACTCTTACTCAACTCATTTTTTTAAGTATACAAGATTAATTGTTGGAATTTACATGGTTTGGTTGAAAACTGGCCGGAATTTAGAGGTTTTGGCCAGAATATACAAGCTTTTTGCCAAAATCTGGCCAGAATCACCGATTTTTGGCTGGCCGACTAGGTCCGACTAGGACCGACTAGGCGCGACTAGCGATTAATGGACTGATTAACGAAAAATTACTCAGGGCCGACTAGCGATTAATCGCCGACTGCCTAGTTGCGATTTTTACAACACTGGTTATAACCACTCCATAACCCTTTGAGAGGAAGCAAGTGTTCATCTATTCAATTGAGAGGAATCATTGCATTACATCCCTGTTGAAAAACAGAATCGATAAATTTAGGGAAAATGGGTTTGAAAGATGATAACCCAATAGTGGATGATCTCATTCTACAGCTCCGATAAATTCAGGGGTATTCTAAAATAATGGTTCCTGGATGTTTGAAGACCGAAAAAGACCAACAAATGTCCACAGTGCTGCTTCTTTGGACATTTTTCGGTCTTCAAACATCTAGGAAGCATTATTTGAGAATACCCCTGAATTTATCGAAGCTGTAGAATAAGATCCTCAATTGTTGGGTTATCATCTTTCAACCACATTTTCCCTAAATTTATCAATTCTGTTTTTCAGACCTCCCAAAGCCACATATTCGCCTCCAAAGAGATCGAGACAGCTTGAAGCATGACCTGGACTTGCTGTAATTCCACCAGTTCAGTATTTAATCCCAATATACCAACTCAATACAAATAACAAATATTTGGCGGCTACAACTGTAAATAATTTAGGAAACATATTTGAAACCATAAATATGGATTATAGAGATCTATGAATGAAACATGGGTGAATAAACCAACAAAACAGATTGTGAAAAACAAAAACTACAAACATATCAAAATCAATCTACTCATAATCACATGATACACCAAAGCAAGCATCTGAATAAACAATAACAAATCAAAGACAAAATCAAAAGCTACAAACATATCAAACAAATTTCATAGAATCATGAAAGAAATTAGGTCACGGATTGTTACCAGATTTAGCGAGAGAAGAATCGATGGAAGCATTGTAGAAGATGACGATTTGAAGAAACTTCAATCTGGAAAAGATATAACAAAGCTCAAGAAATAACGAAGAAGAAGAACAACTGATTACAAAGTGTATTAACAATTAGCAAAAGAATAACAATTACCTGATTTATGTGCGGCTCTTAACAAAAGGATCAACAATTTACCGATACCTGCCGAAACCATAACTGAAGAGATTTATGTGCGGCTCCTGTAGAATCTGTACATCTAACAAATAATCAAAGAATAAAGAAACAAACCAAAAAACTTGTTGGGCGATTAAAATTAAAAGGATATCATACGCAATCTTCAGGTAATTAGAATGGCCATTTTTACGTTATTTCACAAATTTCATAATATGAAAATAAGTAAAACATAGAAAAAATGAAACCAAACACCTGATATTTGTCGTTCGAATCATTGAGTTGGTCGTCATATTCCTACAACCTTTCGATGTCGTTGGAGTCGGTCGGTGATGTCAGCTGCCTAATTGACAAACAACAGCAAACAAAAACAGTAAATCACCAATCAAACGACCTCAAAATCATATAGAAGCCCAAAAATAAAACAAACCCTAACCTAAAACTCAAGATGGAAAAATGAAAAAATATATTTATAACTAACCCTAAACCTCAAATCCATTACAGCATAACCATTCAATCGACCTCAAAATCATATAGAAGTCTAAAAATAAAATGAAAATTAGATAAGTAAACATCAAAATTGAACAGCAAACCTGACCAAAAATTAACCAAGAGAACCGCAGGCCGCAGAGCCGACAACGTCCGATCATCTCCGTCATCAATTTGCCAGCGGAACCCTAGCCGAAGCACAACCCTAGGTAAAAACACGCATGAAGATCGAATGAGTGAACAATGAAAACAAAGATTGACACTTATAGAATGATAACAACAGTATGCTTAATGGAAGTTATTGATAATCTAACCTTGATTCGGAAACATCCGTTAAGATTGGAATAGAGCAGAGCGAGAGAGAAAGTGGGGAAGCCCTAAATGAGAGATGAGATAGATAAAAGAGGGGAGTGGTACTGTTGGGCGAGAAAAGGGAAAAAAGGTAGCCCTCATCTACTGTCACGTGTCCCAAATAACTTTTATTTATTATGGATAATAGATTAATAATCTATATTTGAATTCTGCAAAAAACAAAAAAGTCAACTCAGATTAAATGCTTTTTTCTTCATATTTTTATTTGATGCATTCATACTTTTTATACCAGGTCCTTGCTTTATTCTATACGTCCTTCACATAATCACATTTAAACCAAAGTACATTTCCAGGAATAATAAAAAAACCATGAGGTCAGCATTATCAAATAAGATTTTATAAAAGATTTTATGGTTTCAAAAGCGTGTTACAAACATAAACTTTTTTTAACTAGTTGAGGACCCGTCCGTAGGCCGGGTACCCTTACGGCATAATAACATAAATACTCATAGAACATAATAAACAAAACGATAAAACATATTTATAATGTCACTAAACTGTGACAACCCTCGTAATTCCATGTATCCGTACAATTTATTAATGATAATTAAAATGCTTAGTGACTGTGTTGAATTAATTAACTGTTTCCTGATTACTGTGTTATACTTACATGTGCGTGTTAGCATGCAGAAAACTTGACTAAATGATCCTGAATATTTTCCTAGGTGTTAGGAATTAATTGTGTTACAAAAATATATGTATAAGACGCCTTACGGAACAATTAAACAACTTAACGGAAAAGTATCCGACCGAACAACCGGACATTACCCGGGATACCAAATATTTGTCAAACACATTATTTAATTATTTCTTGGCTAGTTACGATCCCCGTACACCATAACACCCACTAGAAATTTACTAAGTAAAACATGTAACCTTATACTTACTAGAAGTCACCTACTTATCCTCAAATTTACTTATCCTCCTTATGTTGACTAAGTATTTACTTATCCTCCTTATGTGGACTAAGTATTTACTTCTCCTCCTTATGTGGACTAAGTATTAGAATCCAAGATTTTACCTCTATATTTTAGTTAATCTTGGTTTGCTCATGTTGACTAAACACTAGAAAGAATGACTATAAATATGGTGCATAACTTCACAATCTTCACACCATCTTTCTCATTCTCTATATCTCTCTCTTGGCTCACTCTAAAACCACCACCACCATTCCATTGTTGAGCTTGTTTCAAGTGTTAGAAGGTGATACAAGGAGCTTGAAGCTTGAAGGTCTTGAAGAATCCTTCTCATTTGCTTTCATCATCCATCTTTGTCATTTTTTCTCTAGTGATATTCCCAAGCTTTAAGCTAGTTGTAAGACTTTTTTAAACTCTTGTTTACTTCATGTGTTAGTAGTTAAAGATTATATTATGATGAAATAATGCTGGTATGATGTTGTTGTTGATCACTATACATGTTAACGGAACAAATAGAACTTGCGTTAAAGCACTATAAGCTGAAAACATGAAGCTGTCAAACTGTTACAGCCGCCTTCAGTCGGCTGTAACCAGTTCCTAACTTAACGAAAAATTGATTTCTTGAGTCTATAATGTGTTATTATGAAATACGGTTCAAATGGCACTGGAATCATAATTTTTGAACTTCGTTTACTATTTTTAAAGACCCGTTTTGTAACAGCAACTAAAGCTGAGTTTTTACTGCAATAAATGGGTGTTATATTTTTAATCAAAACTTGAATTCTGTGTAGAGTTAGATCATGAATTTTGTACTGTAGATGACCACCGATGTAATTGTAATTCTCCCACTGGAATTTCGTCAATCGGACTTACGATGAATTTTAAATGAATTTTTCCATGAACTGCAGTCAGAAAGTGACGAATCTGATTTCAGCCCGGTAAATGATTTTTTATAAAATATTGGTAATGTATTGGATCCTGATATTTTTACACAGTAATATTTGGATTGTTTAAAACATTCTGTAAAAATTTGGGAATTTTTGGAATAAGTTAACTATTTTATTAAATTACTTGAAAACAGTCCAGTTTTGGATGTTTAAGCTGAAACAATATAACTAGTGATTTGCATGTCTAAATGTCGGTTATGATCTAACTTGTTATATGTCAATGAAAGTGTTATGTACAATATCGTATGCTTGCTTTTGAATGGTAATAAATGGGGAAGTTTATATGGGCGTGAATTGTTAAAGTGAGTATATGTTATGTGGTAGATGTGTGTAGGAACTTCTTGCTTATTTGAAGTCACTAATAAACTAAGTGGTAATCATACTAGGACGTGATTGACCAACACCTACTGTTAGCTATATTTGAGAATCTAACCGAGCAAACCAAGGTGAGTTCACACATTTTCTAAGGCATGGGATTCCCGGTGGTTGGGAATGGGTTAAAGAAATTAAAACGGGATCTACATATCCTCCTTGGGTAGGATATGTACGGCCATCCTCCATAGGTAGGATGCCAATAATAAATTCTGCGTATTCTCCTTGGGTAGAATACGTACGTTCGTCCTCCTTGGGTAGGACAACACCCTTAAAACTTACTAGACAAAACTCTATCATTAAGTCCCTCATTATATATCGACTTAATCGCCGAGGCCGATGGCGAGCGGGTCATTAGTTAATAGTGCTATTAGGTTTAACAAACCTCACACCGTGTCGTCCGAACGGGCGTGTACTAATGGACTATGGCAAACTGTCAGTGATGATAGACACTGATGTAGGGCACAACTATTGTTCGTAGCAGTCGATATCATACCGTCTAGTGGTTCACATGGGGAAGCCCCCACTGATTATGGATATGGATTGGGTAATAAAAGGAACTGGTTAAACATACTTTCAACTACGGGGTAACCCCCACGGCAACATAAGCCAACGAAAGTCAAACCACGTTTTCAGAAACAACTTAAAACTAAACAACCAACCGTGAACTCACTCAACTTTGTTGTTGACTCGTTGTTACATGCCTTACAGGTCGCTAGATGCTTATGGAGCTTGCACGAGGAGGAGGTCATTGTGGGATATGGACTGTTATGTTCCGTGCTTAACATTTGAACCTTATGAACTTATTACTTATGTTTGGGTTTCATGTTTTATGCTTCCGCTGTTTAAATTGAACTTGGTTAACTTGTTTGTGAACACCTATTATATTGTGTGGTTGAACTTTTATTTAATTTACTATATTGTTCATTATGATTGGTGGCTTGATCCTGGTCATGTCACGCCTCCAAGCGGTGATACTCCGCAT
This sequence comes from Helianthus tuberosus, assembly GCA_030545235.1. Lineage (NCBI taxonomy): Eukaryota > Viridiplantae > Streptophyta > Magnoliopsida > Asterales > Asteraceae > Helianthus > Helianthus tuberosus. The sequence continues at coordinate 27,755,512 of CM060437.1, read as the reverse complement.
GGTGGATTTTGGGGGTGTGACATAAACAAACAACGAAACATTAAAATGAACAAAACAAAAGAGCATACTTAATGGAACTAAATATTTGGTGAAGTAAGAGTCTCGGTATATATTGCTCCTTGTAACACGTGAAACCAAAGTACAGGATAGTAACAATCATCCCCTTTGTTTGTCGTGTCAATTTCATTAGCAACTCCATCATTTGATAACACAAGAAACCTGCCAGTACTTGTAATATGTGTAATAGAGCATGATAAAATAATAGGCTGTATGGGAGGGAAAACCCATAATTTCACCCAACTTTCACCTTCCATCCTCCACAAATCGACCGTCCAATGAGGAAACCCATGAGTAACAAACATATGAAGCTCTTTATGAGCAACAACTAAATTTCCATCAAAGTCAGCATGTGGAATTCTTGGAAAGGTTCTCAACTTAAATCTCTCTGATTCCACATCAAAACCAAACAACATAACACCCTTATTCTCAATAAAACAGTCAACCATAAAATATAAAACACCTTTGCAAAAAGTTCCATTAGACCAAATAGGCTCTCCACGCCAGCAACGAAGTTTATTTGCAAAAGTGATTTTATGCCACGAGTCAAACATACTTGAATATACATGAACCCACATTTTACCACGCCTACGCTTTATGTGTAAAAGCTTGTAATCATCCGTCTTATCCACATAAAACCCAATTGCATCTGACTTAGGTTTATATAAACCACGACTATTTGAGCTGGACACCTCTTTAAATGCATGAGTTAATGGATTCCAAATAACCAATTTGCCAGTATTACGAAAACAAACACATAACAATCCTTCAAAACTTGTTAGAATATTTACTTCATTCCAAGCCGCTTCAAATGGAAGTAAGATTGTGGTGTTTAATAATGGACCTAAATCTTCACACGAAAGGGGGAATACAGAACATAAGCGCGAACCAATTGCTATAAATTTCTGGTTATAGGATGTAGATATGTGACGACAATGCATCATAGCAAAATGACGTGTCGATAGAAGAGATAGCCATTGCTTGCATACACACTTTGACCGACCCACACCCTTTGCAGGAAGCCTTATTAATATCTCATACACAAGTATGTCAAGACCAAGATCATCAATAGAAGTACTTTGTCGTCCATGGCCATGTAAAAACATTTTTCTTTTGCATGACTGTAGATTGTTCATGCTCATTTCTCACTAGAAGTAATATTAGTATAATTATTGTTAGCACAGGATTTTGAATAAAATTACCTATATAATGTCATTCGCTCATAAAGTTAAATCTACATCACGACAGTAATAGATAAGATTATTAACTTAAACTAGAAAACATTTTAAAATTTTCAACAAAAAAGGTAAACAAATGAAAAAAACAAAACATATTAAGTACCAAATTCTAAGTAATCCAAGACATTAACTAACATGAACAATTATTTTAACGTTGCATAGTTCTAAGCAAGTGTGCCTCATGCACATCTGGTTCAATAACCATTTTTGTAAACTCCGTATCCTTCAACATATTAACTGAAAAAAGCAGACATGTGTCACAAATTATGTTCATAGGACATTTAAAAAATTAAAATATATAAGAAATACGTATTAACCCTATAGCATACTTGACGACGTATAGACCAACTTGAGTTGAGAGATGTATATGATAGATTTATTGGATATTGCACGATATGTTCGTACAGTATTTATATGCCTCGATGTGTCTAAATGCAACTTTATAACGTGACCACTGTAAAATAAACAAAAACAATATATTAAAAATATATGTATATATATATATATATGTGTGTGTTACTTAAAACATTAAGGTGATTAATAATAAAAACGTGTCGTACGTAGCATCTTGCAAATTAATCTTAAAAGTAAACATATGCTTTATTCTTTTCCCCTTGATGATTTTTCCTTCAACATCTACAATAAAGGCAACAACATGTTAGACTTTTTACACACACACACAAATATATATATATATATATATATAACAAACCAAAAAAAAATAGAAAGAATTTATGTATACCAACAATATGTTTGTGAAAACCCTTGTAGTCTTTCAGGACATTAAAGCACGGCACCAGTGGATACAACGGAAAACCCTTTGAAACCTCACGTATACATGGAGTAAATTTTGTGCCTTCATTTATAACTATTTTGATACAACCATAAATTAATACGTAGCTTTTGTATGTTGGATAGTGTTTATACTTGAAATTCTCAATTCGAAAATGAGAAACCGAAAAAACGTGACCCACGAGTTCCATGCCATCAAATAAGTGAACCAAATTAGCGGGGACAATTGCTGCAACTCTTCTTCTCTATAATATAAAGTATGTTACTTAAATATAATGTACGTAAACTTAAAAAACGAAATAAATAAATAAATGAACTTACATCTTTATCAAGTAAAATAAGTTGTAAGTTGTTTTTGCTGACATCAAACCAAGTAAATTCAACACGTACAACACTAATATTATACCATACTCCATAGTGTGTTAGTGAAGAAAAATCAGCTACAGTGTAATCTTCATCCATCTTCTATAAAAAATAAATACAAATACCATAAAAGATTTAATAAAATCTTTAATAACAAATTAAAAGAATAAAAAGTGAAAGAACAAAAAAATTAATAATTATCAATAAAAATTAAAAACAAAAAATGCAATTTCTAAACTCTATATATAAAAATGGGCCAGGTTATTATATAATGTATTGAGGTTTTGGGCCATATTCGCTTAACAGGCCAGGTTTAATCTAAACACAATTGGAAAAGGGCCGGGATCGATATAGAAATACGGTTATTAGACGGATAATCTGAATTAAGAAATGGATACTACATAATGCTAGTTAACTCAACCCTAGCCACATATGCGATGAATCCAGCCCTCTTTCTTATCCAAAATCGCTTCTCTCTGCATCCCGTGTTCATCCTCATCATCAGTTTTTACCTCTCTAAACCCTAGCGTCTTATACATCATACTATTTTGTTCGATTAGGGTTCTTCATATTCGATTAACACCTTCATTGATGAACGCTTGTGCAAGATAACGACTGCAGATCTGTATTTCGGCATTTTTTCGGTTAATGGTTATGAATCGATGGTATTAGGGTTCTTCGGATTCGATTAATACCTTTCGGATTTTAGGGTTTCAGCTATTGACACATGTTCGACCTGTATTTTAGCATTTCTTAAGGTTAACGGTTGTGGAACGATGGTATTAGGGTTCTTCATATTCGAGTAATACTTTTCGGATTTTAGGTTTTCAATTCTTGAAATATGTCAGATCTGTGTTTCGGTAGTTTGATGGGCTTAGGATTTTTCGTTGTGGTGAAAATGTTACCACAGAGTTTAAGACGTGGTCTAGATAAGCTCTAGAACATAGACAAATGGTGGCTGTGCTGGATCCAATACTTGGCAGACACTTTGTAAGTTTTGATTTTATGTTTATCACTACATTATTGTATCAATTATTAAAGGTTTTGTCTGACTTAATGTGCTAACAGGAGCATTCAAATGAGGGACAGAAGCTAGATTATCCTTAAGAGACTGAATCATCTTACAGACCTATTCTGCATCTTGCAACCCATGGTCTTAATCAAATATTATGGCACTGTAAGTGTTTCTAACCACTGATTCAAACTCCTTACTATGCCTGTTTGTTTGTTTGTTTTAATACAAAATTGTTAGAATTTAAGGGTATATTTTACACAATTTTTGTTGTTCACAACTGTTATAGTATGTGTTTTCAATATAACATTTTAGTGTACTTAGTTATGATCTGAGACTGTTAGATTCTACACATTTGATGAAAAAGTGGTCTACATGTATTAACACACATATCACACACCTAAATGCTTTTGATTGCATTGTTTAAACTATAAAAATAAAAACGCAAACAAACCGATTTGTAATAAAAGCTAAACTAAAGAGATTAGGAAGCCATACTTTATTTCTCCAACTGGTTCTGCAAAGGTACTCAATATGATGCTTTTTAAGATAAACAAAACTGAAAGAAAGAAGGCGACATATTAAAATCATAGAACTACATTATATAGAGCTAATATCCGAATTTTTCTCAGGGAAGTTAATCTATATTTAGACAGTTAATAAATAATGGGATAGTGGGAAAGTGGGCTGACTTGGTAATCTCTTTATATTAACTGCATAATCGGTTACTAAACCTATAAGTTTTATATTCCAGCTATTTTTTTATTTGAATTTTTTTATAACCGAAACTGATCTTTTTTAAACTTTGTAACAAAAGCTTATACTATTTGATAGAAGTTATATTTTACACTAATGAAGACGTATTTTTTAAAAACTCTTAAAAAATCTTATCAACCATAAATTAAGAACTAATTGTTAAAAAAACTTATATGTTAACATAAGAAAATATTTGAATGGATAACAATAACAACAACAGCAACAACAGCAACAACAACAACAACAATAATAATAATAATTAAACTTCTTGTTTATATACACATATAAGAAATGTATTTGTATATCCTTACTTTTAGTAAACCATATTATTATTATGTTTAACATTGTATACTCTTTTGCTAATCTTCTGTTAGTATCCTGCAGCCCTAAGTGAACTACAGAACTGACTTGCTTGGACTTACATGCTATCAGGTGCTATTATTTCTTTCTTGACTTTTTTTCCTTTCCTTGCATTAGGCATACTTGTTGCCGGACTAGTCGGGCCGGTGGTTGCTGGGACACAGGGTGGGCCATCCCCTGTTGCATTAACTGTGACATTTGTTTGTATCTATGTAATGCATTATCCATGTTTGTTGTTTGGTTTGTTTTTATTGTCTAGTTATTTGCATTGTCAGATGTAGGTGGCTTCCTTGGCATGGTTTGCGGTGGCACCTTGAGTGATGAACCACTGATCTGACCCTCTGTCTCGTGTTAGCTTGTTGTGTGTTTGTTTTGTTTCTTTTGGTGGTATTATTTGTGAGTATGATTTTAACTTATAGTATATAACCAACTGTTCAAAAACAACATTAACTTCCAAGATAACGACGAAACAAAAATAATTCAAAAGCATAAATAACTTAAAATCAAATGATAAACATACTTGAAACGCAAATTACTTATGGTAAACCTAAACTCTAAATGAAGTCAAGAAGTTATTGTAACATGACTTGCAACATGATACAACCTTAGGCCTACAATAAGTTGCACATACTAAACATGTTTTACCATTCACAACACCTCCTTCACTATAAACCACACAGTTCTCTTCACTATCATCATTTTCTTCTTCCCCTATAACTCCATCATTTTTTTCGACCGCCTCCTCTTTCTCCATCTCCACCCCCTCATCTTTTTTTGCCATGTCCTCCGCAGCACGCACAATTCTCAAATGTTTCTTACCTTTAACATGAGTACTCAGATTTTCAGCACTCGTGCAAGTTACATCACAAAGCTCACATTTGAATCCATGAGTGGTAACAACTCCAGCATTCTGATAAATGTAAAATTATATTTAAAAACCTACCAAAATATATTTATTTAGCAAAAATAACAAAACCCGAAAGTTTTTACCTTTTTAATATGCCCTTTGGAAGCAATATGCGCATAGTACTGTTGTACACTATGACAGGCCTTCTTGCAAAGGGGACAACTTAAAACACTGTTTGGTTTTGCCCCGTTTTGTAGCACGATTTTAATTTTTTTATCCATTCTGAATAACAAAAAAGAATACTGATTAAATTATTTATACTATTCTAAACGGAAGTTACTATCTCAAAAATAGGAATGTGGGATTATGAGAAGTTATTTGTGAGAAATTTGTGGTAGAGTGGGTGAGTGGAGATTGAAGTTTTATAACTAATAATTTTAATATTACCGTACATTATAAAACTTAAGGATAGATGTTAATTTTACAAGTTTGTGTTTTTAACTATATTAAACTACCAACTTTTTATATAAATCTAAATATTAAATGTACCAACCAGTATAAATGTTAGTAATTATGTTGGCACAACTAAAATAATATTCACATGTATTCAAGTTATCAAATGTTAGTTTGATTTATATATACTTCTTTACTTTTAAATTCATACCTTTTACATGAATATTTGAAAAAAACGTTTGTACTTGACTTTTAGTAGTCATACATTTGTTACTTGTAAATATTTGAAAGGTTGTTATGTTGCAATTCCTTTTAAAGTGTAAAAATATATTTCTTCTGTAATAATATAAATGTATTTAAAAAAGAGAAAATGTTTTCTTATTGAATCATATCATACCAAAACAATTTTTTAAGAGTTATACTTCACATCAAATTAAGTACAAAACACGAGAAAAGAAAAAAATACAATACATTTATTACTTGTAAATATTTGAAAGGTTATTATGTTGCAATTCCTTTTAAAGTGTAAAAATATATTTCTTCTGTAATAATATAAATGTATTTAAAAAAGAGAACATGTTTTCTTATTGAATCATATAATACCAAAACAATTTTTAATAGTTATACTTCACATCAAATTAAGTACAAAACACGAGAAAAGAAAAAAATACAATACATAATATAACAACCCTAAATTCAGCCACTTTACAAAAAATAAACAAAAATTAGATAAGCACTTTAGGATAACAAACTTCAAAACATAAACAACTCAGTGATCACAATAACATAATTAGCACAAACATTCTAAAGACAAGCTAGGATATACACGAACTACTCGGTTTCGGATTTGAATTGATACCCTACGAATCTTATTTTTTCTCTTAAAAGAGGCAATGGAATCCGCTGTGTCACTAAGCTCATGCTCTTCCCCATTATCTTTTTCAGAACTATCCACATCTATTACTTCTGTCTTGTTCACTTCTCCAAGGGATAACGACCTTTTGTTTGTTCTTTCTTTTACCCAACGGTGCATCTACAATAAAGATGTTTAATATATTATATGACCACACGTATGAACACACCAACAAAATACCTCATCACTAAATTCCTGCTCTAGCTCTAGGTCTAGATTTGGATCCTTTAGTTCTTTGGTGATTAACTGCTCCATTACATTGTCTGATACATAGACCTTTTTATCGTCTTCTTCAGCCCTGTAAGTTGGTTTCACCTTACATGCATTAAAGACAAGTAATTTATCAAGTGCGGTGTCAAAATTGCTGACTTTAGTCTAAGCAATATCATGCGTAACGGGTATTTTCTCAAAACAAGTTGTGGAAGTCCAAATTACGTTGCCCCTGAGGTATGGTTTATGATATTGAGTTTGATAAGTCAATAAGAATATATAATTCATAATCTATTTTACTCTTAGGGTTATCTGGCGAGCTGTGTACTGGACCTGAGGTTGATGTGTGGAGCTGTGGTGTTACTTTGTATCCTTTTCTCTGTGGCACCTTTCCTTTTGATGATAAAAATATTCCAAATCTCTTTAAGAAGATTAAGGTGCTTTCAAAGATAGTTTTTTACATGGAAACTTTTTAAATATTCATTCAAAGTGTGGAAACAGTTGTTAACTATTTAAAAAAATATTTTGGGTTGTTGTTCAGGGTGGTATATAATGACATATACACTTCCTAGCTCCTTATTACCTGGTGCAAGAGATCTAACCCCAGGGATGCTTGTGGTGGAAGGGTTTGACACCTGTTTTGGCTTATCTCATTATCTCACTTCTTTGTTTGTATATCACTTTTGTGGATGTGTCTAGCGATGGATTTCTCTGTTGATCTTGAGCTGAAAACGGTCCGATGATGGTGATGACGGAGGGTCGTTTGGGTCTACGATGGTAAACCGTACGTTGGTGGCTTTGGTTGTGGAAAGTGCTCCGGTTATGGTCAAGTCGGTGCATCTTTGAGGTTTGCGTCGCTAAACCCTAAAACGCTAGATTTGGTGTGGCGATGGTCATAAGGAAGGACTTTTAGGCTTTTCGATACTAAGCCCTAAATCATTTGTTTTGGGGCATGCCTGTGTCATCTCTTTTAATTTAGGGTTTACAATGATAAACCCTAAATTTGTCACTGGTACACACGTGGCTATGACGAGTCTCAAAATCAAGTCACTATGTCGTCGTGGCATGGCAACTGTGGAGGATGGCAGGTTATTGCCTGCAACCCCTATTGCAGCCATGGTGGCTTGGTCCTTTTGCATTTTCTGAGACCCATGAGTCTTTGTTCATGTTGAATAAACTTAGATATTAGAAATGTCGATTAACGGTTTTTACATTACTTGATTAATTGGTGCTCGAGTTGATGATGATTGTTATTAGCTAATATGAGATTCCATGGCCCCAATTTTGTTTATCACCGTGAGTATGAATTTTCTTCTATTTTAGAATGCAATAATGGTTTTGTTTCGGTCTTTAGGGCTGTGATAATGAACTGGTAGTCATCTGAGCCTCCATCATGGTTTTGAGGGCATGTAAGTGAATATCAGAACTTCTTCAATCGAGCTTCTTCAACACATAATTCTTCAATCGAGCTTCTTCAATCACTTTAATTTCATCTATTTCAGAACTACATTGTTTCCGGTAAGTGAATATCAGTTTTTTTATTTATTTATCGATGTTTAATTGCTGCACAAGTTATTAATTAGTGTGTTTATCGAGACTACATGTTTGATGTTATCCGTTATTGATCTAATCAAGTTGTGGATTCATTAGGTTATTATGTGCATTGTTACTTTTTTAAATGTTTTACCCCTAATTTGTTGCGTATTAACTAATTAGATTTGACTGTATTGCAGTTTGTTTATACATTACATTGTTTTAGGTCATGTTGTAAGAAATTATTGAAAGTTGATTCAGTTTTGGTGTTTTATTTTTTCAATCAGGTGTTAATTGATTAATTGGTGTTTCTGTAAACTCAGCTGGTTCCTTGAAGATGTGTATATTCATCTTCTATCATCCTTGCAATTCAATTTGGGCAGGTAATTTTAGTTTTCTTTTAGCTGCTTTTGTTCAACCATTGTAGGACAACCTCATGTCTTGAATATCTCTCCTTCTCCTTAAACACATGTCTAATCTTCTAAAGACGCTAACAAAGGTTCGTATAATTATATATATCCTGGAGAGTTGTTTTCAAACTAACACGTATCATTTTTAATTTTTTTTAAATAGGATGACGCTGTTGAGAAGGTTGTTGAGTTAATGGATGAGTACTTCATTAGCCAGGAGGACTTTGAGTCGCTATTGGTCATTTCTAAATTTCAGGCATGACTACTATCAGGTCAAGATAAGAACCATTTGTTTCTTAAGATATAATTATAATTTAACAAGGTGTAATTATTAGGTATTATATATTGTTTAGGGGTATCCAAATCCTCTTCGTGGTTGTTCTGTGACATACGTGGTTTATCACCTGCTTTTAAGCTCTAATTTGTATATCTTTCTCTTCATCGATTGTTTCCGACTTTGAAAAACCCCTGGTAAGTTGTCTCTTCCATCAATTAAGAATTGTTATGCGATTATTTAATTGTTAGGTCAGTTTTTCTGCTGATATTTGTTTGATGTTGAGTTTTTATTTTGAAATTGAATTTGGGTTTCGGGTATGCTTGCACTAAAGTGTTTTATTTTTTTTAAAAGGATTGTTATGGGTGAATGCTTCTCATATTTGGATTTATTACATGTTGCCTCTAAATCCAGTTTCTCATCCTTGAATTTTGGTTCTGCTGATAGATTGTGTATTTTGAATTTGGGTTTCAAAGGTAGAATAGGGTGTTTCTTCTTGGGACGTGCATCTATCGAATGTGTTCTGTACATTCCAGAACATTCCTTTGCTAATTAGCTGAACCAGTTTGTCTTTTTCCAAAACTGTAGTTAGCGGTTCGGCCCAAAGCTTTCGTCAAAACCAGCTGAACCGGAACGTCGATGCCCCTAGATTTAAATTAGTGGCAATTCTGTCATCCAAAGTGTATTTTCTTTCTTTGCTTTTCATATTCTATTACTTTTTCGCACAGATGACCAGAACAAGGATTCGAAGAGTTGGTATTTTAATCATCCAGCATTGGATGTCTCCAAGGCGTTCCCTCAAGCAACACCAGCTTCAACCTTTCCACCTTGCAGTGAGTATACATGAGACTGTTTTTTATATCAGTACAAGACATGTATATTATGTATCTGGTGATATCAGTATGTTTTGCTTGAATGCAGCTTCGGATTACTATCAGTTTGCTGACTTATTGACTCCTGAGGAGCAAGCTCTAAAACTGAAAGTAAGAGAGTGTGTCAAGAGAGATGTTGCTCCAATAATGAGTAAGGTACTTCCGAATATCCCTGCGGAATGACTTTGGGTCGGTTGGGTAGCGGGTTAAAATGGGTTTGGGTTGAAAGGGGCCATTTTTAGTATGGGTGCAATGGGTCAGGTTGGGTTGACCACCAGAAATGCTTTTTTGTGTGTATTTTCATTTTCTAATACATGGTTAATACATTAAATATGATTTCAAAAACAACATACTACCATATTATTCCAAGTCCTTTGAGTAAAGTGACTTCTTTAGCATGTTTGGCCCATCCAGCCTATTCGACCGGTAGCACTTTTTGTCCAATATAATTTTTAATTAAAAAAATTAGTGTGACAAGTATATATAAATGTTTAATTAAAAAATTAGTGTGACAAGTATGATTACAGAAATTGATTGTTTCGTAACAATCTCTGTGTATGAGTAAAATGACTTAGGAGGTTTTATGCATTTAAAGTACACTTATGGTGATTCTCTACCTGTTTGATCCACTTCCTTTTATGCTTTATATTATATTTATATATATGTGACTTGTAAGAAATAGAAAAAGGATTCAAATTAGCAGATTCATCGATAAATGAGTCAAAATTGCCACCTCTAACACATCATACTAATGAATATTATGAACTTTATGTGCCTGTGTATACTAGAATCTGATGTTCAGTTTTAACGAGTCAATGCAGTACTGGGAGAAGGCTGAATTTCCATTCGAAATTGTTCCAAAGCTTGGTGCTCTGAATATAGCTGGTGGAACCATCAAGGTATATTAATTATTTATATTAATTCGGCAGCAGCTATTAGCAGAGGTTGATGTAAAATGTAAGCTGGTTGATTTTGGTAATGCGTGTTGGACGTATAAGCAACAATTTATAGTTTTTTTTTCCTTTCTAATTTTTTATTTTATTTTTAGTGTGGAAGAAGCACAGGATGCTCACTTGTATAGTTACAAACATGGGTTTAAAGGGTTTGCAGCAAAGTTAACAGAGGATCAAGCCCTTCTAATTGCCAGTACGTATCTGCATATACAAACAAATAGATATACATACATATATATATGTATATATATGCCTATATAAAGGATTGCTTATGTTGTGATTGCAGAGATGAAAGGGGTGGTTTCGATGTTTGAAAAACACGAAGCGAAGACTTCACACGACACATTCATGGGACTTCATTGGTCTGGCTGAGGAAGAAACCATAGCAATCCCAGGTTTCTCCACTAAGAATCAAGTCAATGTCATTATTGGTTTCATTGATACAGGTAACATTTCAATTCATTACATTTGATTATGTTTGTGGGGTCAACTTAGAATGAAGTGGAAGTCTTTCAAGTTTTCAATCAGATATTGCATTAACATTTGTAATAAATACCACTTTTAACACAGTAAAAAGTCATAAATGATTTGGTTCAATGTATTATTTTGTAATTAATACTGAAATTTATGATAAACACGAATGTCAATATAGGAATTTGGCCAGAATCAACGTGTTTTAGCGATGCAGGCATGCCTCCAATGCCAGCTGGATGGAAAGGGATATGCCAGTCAGGGGAAGTATTCAACACTTCAAATTGCAACAGGTTTTATTCAATTATTCAACCATTTCCAAAATTGATTTAAAATGAGTTAATTAGTGTAACTTATGTTCAGACCATTTGATTTTCATACAGGAAAGTGATAGGAGCAAAATATTATCACAGTGGATACGATGCTGAAGAGCATAATAATCTCGAAAAGCAACAAGAAGACGAAAACGATGATGATCCAAAGAAGAAATTATCCTACCAGTCACCACGAGATAGCAGCGGTCACGGAAGCCAAACAACGTCAACAGCCGCGGGTCGCTAGAAGTTTTTTATTTTTTTTAATTTTTTAGATTTTTTTTATTTTTTAGGATTTTTTTAATTTTAATTATTTTTTTTACAATTTTTTTTTGATTTTTTTTGATTTTTTAGATTTTTTAAAAAAAATTTTTTTGAATTTTTTGATTTGTTGTGATTTTTTTAACGGGTTTTGGGTTGATAAAACCTTTACTCTTAAACCTTCTTTCCAACACTTGGTGGACACTGTTTATAATAAATCCGATTGCAAACAAGTCGATTTCGCGAAGGTTAGTTCTTTATTTTTTTTTACTTTTTAGAATTACAAAGGAACATGATTATTAAAATAGTTTGTTATGTGATACAATATTTTTTGTTTTTGTGATACATTAACCTAATCCAAGTTCTATGAAGGTTTATTATAAGTTTTAGATCATGTTTCCTAGGTTTATCTGCAATGATCATGTTAGTAGTGTTTCAGATGTTTATAATTCCGGCAATTACATTGATATGAATATTAGTTATTTTGTTAACAAAGTTCATGCTTATAAAACTTTCTTTCTGATTGATTAATGAAGGCTGCTGAGGTAGCCAAAGAAGTGGATTTATGGGCTACAAAGCAAACAAATAGCCTGATAAATGGTGTCCTTCCTGCTAATGTCGTTAACAGTCGTACGGGGCTTCTCTTTGCAAATGCGATCTACTTCAAGGGAGCATGGAGTAAGAAGTTTTTGGAGTCAATGACGAAAAAATTCGACTTCCACCTCCTTAATGGTAACAAAATCAACCAGCATAAGGAGTTCGAATTCCACCTCCTTAATGGTAACAAAAGGAGTTGGAGCTAAAGGCTGCATTGGAGGACCTTGAAGCAAAGAAGGAATCACTTTCGCATATGGAGAAACAAGTTAAAGATCTTACGGAAAATGCTAAGGTCAAAGAACAGGTAATACTTTACATCTGAACTCGCATCATATATGATATAATGACACTAGCAGAGGGTTTTTGCCCGATGTAATCATGACGTCTATGTTTTTTTTTTTTTTTTTTTTGGTAGCATATAACTAACTACTTGTGTTTTGTTTTTTTTTTTTTTGGGAACATTTTGTTTGCTTTTATGTTTTAAGATTTTAATGTGTTAATACAGCGAAAAACCGGTTAGTGCATTCAGAAGTTAATAATCTGAATTATGGATTGGTATTAAGATGTTTGTAAATTGGTTCTTTGTTGTCAGCTGATGTTGAGATTCTTGAATCAGTGAAAATCCGGTGCCATATAATTAAGTACAGGTTATACTTCAAGCTTTCTCGATCTGTTTGCAGGCGAATAGGTTGACTCGATGAGGTATGAAAAACAGAATTGATAAATTTAGGCAAAATGTGATTGAAAGATGATAACCCAGTATTTGAGGATCTCATTCTATAGCCCCGATAAATTCAGGGGTGTTTTCAAATAATGCTTCCTAGATGTTTGAAGACCAAAAAATGTCCAAAGAAGCAGTACTGTTGACATTTGTCGATCTTTGTTGGTTTTCAAACATCTAGGAATCATTATTTGAGAACACCCTTGCATTTATCGGAGTTGTAGAATGAGATCCTCTACTGTTAGGTTATCATTTTTCAAATCCATTTTCCCTAAATTTATCCATTTTGTTTTTCATGCAGGGATATAATCTGTTTTTTAGTATTTGATTTGGCCGATGACCCATGTTCAAGGATGACTTATGTTTCAGACTATACAAAGATTGCCTTTTGGTTATCATAAGGTTAAATTTTAAATTAATATGGTCTCATTTGTTAATAAGCTTATAATTATACTTAAGCCATCAAATTCTTTCCGTTAGGTCTCAATGCACCTAATGACAGCAACCATCATTGAGCCATCACATTCTTTCCGTTTACATCTCAGGTAACAGTTTTCCTTAATACATCTCGAAACTTAGGTTGTTATATATGATTTTTCAATGTGGTTTTGAAACTTACGGGATAGTAATTGTCAATTTCAGGTAGGTTGGGTATTGAGACCAAGAAATTCAGCGCCGCTTGCAGATATGGTTTCAAGGTCAATAGTTGGCTTGAAACAGAGACAGAGGACCTTTGTTTCTGAATGTTTTGTAGCTTCACTTATGACTTATGCCTGATGTTGTTGTCAATTCATAACTTTAATGCGAATGTGAATTCATTAAATAATTTCACATCATATTTTACATATAGATGTAGACAAAAACTTTGAACGTTATAAACTACTTAGTTTATTTCTATATCAAACATGTACACTAACACATACTGTCTTTAACATTGTTTTATAAACATATGTAACTAAACGAAAATAATTTAAATGATATATTATAATATGTTTTTTAGTATTTGATTTCGATCGTTATTAAACATACCCGTGTATTCACACGGGTCTTACAACTAGTATATGTTATAATTTATTATAATAGTCAATAAAACAATAAGTTGTTATGTGTTAAATTGTTTTGTGTGTTACAAAAATTGTATACCAACTATGTGTAAGGAAAACTTAATCTAACTGTTTAGTTGATTTTGTTGTTAACACATTATGTAATATGTAATATAGTTAACATACAAAACATAGAAAAATCAATTGAAAAGAGGAAACTGCATTTAAACTAAAAATACTTGAACAAACAAACCTTAACAAACACTGTCTTGAAAGGCAAAACATAAAAGATGACTATGACAAAACAGGACTTCAACTGAGTAAACTTAAGCTGCACCCCATCCAACATGATCGTTGCATTTTTTAATTATACGTGGAATCTTCGATCTTTTCAATGGACCATCCAAAGAGTCTGTTGTATCACTTAGCTCAGACTCTAAATCATCTTGTTGTTTTGCCTTATAATCATCTTTCTGACCATTCGAATCTTCACTTTGGGTAATATCAATGACCTCATCCCATTTCCAAGTTAGGAGCGCATGCTTTCTTTTAGCTTGTTTTTCTATGTTCTGAAACTACAAGAACTAAAAACATTAGTATAATACATTTAAAAAAAACATATATGTATGAAACAATCATGATATACTTCTGCAATTATAACTATATTTTAAAAAAACACCACCTGTTCAAAAACCTCCCTATGCATTTCAGATTTGAATGGACTAAAATACTGGCCATATGAAATGATTTCTACACTTCAACTGTCCGTCTGAAACAATAAATTCATAGAATTTAACAAATCAGACTAAATATCAAAACAATGTTTATACATTAGCTGTGACTTAAAACGATACCTTCGGAGAATCTTTCATTGGGCTGCATATTTGATTCTTTTTCGGTGTCATTGCATTAATACCCAGCTGTAAAAATTACAATTGCTACCATATATTAGAATACTAAATATTTGGTGCAATTCACAAACGATTAGAAACCATCCACATTTAGATAGCTAAAATAAATATGCACTATAAAAAAGGTACCATAGAAGAATCTTTCTCTGGGCTAAACATTTCAATATCAATCTTTTTGGCTGTTGCATTGGAACTCAACTGCAATAAAAGCTTAGAATTCTTAACATTTAAATCTCCCTGTATGCTTTGGATACTAACAATTTACATTCCTACTTACTTTCATTGCAGAGTCGTCGGCTTCACAAATGTCCACGAAGTCATCCGAGAGATCCATTGGTGCAGATGTCTTGCTGTATGAATACAGGAAATGCGAGAAAAAGACAGAAGTTTACACTACCTGAACTGGTATTATATAGCCAGCAAAATGTGCAGTTAAGTGTCCACTACCCCACTAAGTTCCTGAAAATAAGGAACACATTTTAAACCGCATTGCAACCTGCATTTCTGATTGGTGCATCTTGATAAACTGCATGAAACTGCAAGATCGTGGGTGAGAGAGTGCTGAATTGCCGTGAACTGCTGCTTCTAGAAGGAATTTAGAGACTTTAAACGGCTGAGATTAAAAGTTGATGACTTTCTACGGCTGTAATTAGCCCAAATAACAGTTACAAACAACGGGAACAATATAATATAGAATTCTATAACCGGGATAACTATGTATAGCTTAATATGTGATAATTAAGACGTTTTAGGGGGTAGGGGTGGTTATCACTCACCACCCTTTTATCACTCACAACATCCATTGAATTTCCGCCATGTCATCAACCATTATTCCATCACTCACAACCTTTTTAGTGAAAATGCCCATCACTCACAACACCCAACAATAAACCCTCACACCCCCTCACATCCTTCCTTCCATCACGCGTCAAATTTATATCGGGATTAATGTTTCACACGTTAAATTTGATGGGTGGCGGTGGAATTTGACCAAGTTCCACGCGTTGATAATTTTCATCACGTACAAATATGCCACCGGCCCGGGTGGCCTTAACCTGTTGTTCTTTCTCTCACTCATTGCATGTGATTATATTCCACGCACCGCAATGTGTACAAATGTTTATTTTGGTTATTACATCTCTACTTAAGGCTGATCTGGTATTGTATAAACCTTTTGATTTAGTACTATTGTTAAATATTCAAAACGATATCGGTAACAAGGAAACTTGTAATTTGGTACTAACAGCTCGATCATTTGTGGCAACACTCGAGATAATGAACATGAGATAGAACGTGATAATGCATTTCCAACACCAAAGATTGGAGGTCAGATCCCGTGGGGACGGTTGATCCTAGATTATTGTTTTTCGAGTTGAATATCAACCGCAAGGTTCCGCTTGCTAGGGTTGATCCAAAGAATTGAGCAATAATATAAGGAAGCACCTAAACAAACAAAAATAACAAAAGTTTAAACATGCATGCCAAAATGTAACTTCAATCAACGCTCAACGACTTACATGTTTCATAGAGAATCTCTTGCTCGAAGCGAAAGCAATGGTGACCGCAGGGTTGAAAGAATATTTTGCATAAATGAGTGGTTTAGAGAAAAAAAGAGTGTCTTTAGGTGATCACTGAATTTTGTTGCAACTCTAGGTAAATCGCCATATGAAACAGCGACCTTCCAAGAGAGTTCTGTCCAAAAGCTGCAAAACCTGCAAAAGAAACTGAGGTTATTAGAGATCGCTGTTTGAAACAGCAACCTTCATAAGATCGCTGTTTGAAATAGCAACCTTACTAAAGATCGTTGTTTGAAACAACAATCTTACCAAAGATCGCTATTTGAAACAGCAACCTTACCGAATATAATTATATAACTAATTTAAAAATAAAATATGAAGCCTTAAATAAACAAAAAAATAGATTATGAATATAAATACGAATGAGATTGGAAGAAGAAAACAAAAGGATATTAAAACTTGAAATCCTAACCAGATCAACTGGTAGCCACCTGATTCAATTTAAGGAGGTTTAAATAGACTCAACTTAGATAACCGGTTATGCGTCTGATTCCCTATGTAACTGGCCGGTTCGGTCCGATTGTAAAAACACAGATCAAGACTTTAATATTCGGTTGCAAAATCTTTTGTTCGCAAATTCTATCCGTTGGAACTAGTATCAGTCATAGATTTCACAACACCCTTGTTTTAGTCGCTTGTATTTGACGTTGCAAACTCGTTATACCAAATTCTATCCGTTGGAACTTAGATAACCGGTTATGCGTCTAATAAATCTTTTCTTCTTCCAAAATCTCATTCGTATTTATATTCATAATCTATTTTTTGTTTATTTAAGGCTTCATATTTTATTAATTTTGCAAATCCATGTAAATTAATAAAGTTGTTCCATATTTTATTTTTAAATTAGTTATATAATTATATTTGGTAAGGTTGTTGTTTCAAACAACGATCTTTGGTAAGATTGTTGTTTCAAACAGCGATCTTTGGTAAGGTTGCTGTTTCAAACAGCGATCTTATGAAGGTTGCTGTTTCAAACAGCAATCTTTAATAACCTCAGTTTCTTTTGCAGGTTTTGCAGGTTTTGCAGCTTTTGGACAGAACTCTCTTGGAAGGTCGCTGTTTCATATGGCGATTTACCTAGAGTTGCAACAAAATTCAGTGATCACCTAAAGACACTCTTTTTTTTCTCTAAACCACTCATTTATGCAAAAAATTCAGGGTTGAAACGGGCACCGGAGATGTGGCCGAGGGTGTAAATCATCACCATCACCACCAACCCCCATACGATGGCGATTCCTGTTTGACCGATCACATGATCCCTCTTGGTGTCAAGTGTCAACCACCACCACACCACAACCTGCAAATACCATGAAGTATGTGCCCAAAAATTCTGCAATTAACTGCCAAAACTTATAACCATAAGTAATAATCACAAAAAACAAAAGAACAATATGGTAAACTTCAATTTCACTATTTTTAAAGGGAACTTGAAGATGCATGATAAATTCTATGATCACAAAAACAATAATAATAGAAAAAATGAAGTCAAAAAGATGACAGAGAAGACGTGCAACCTTAGGATATCCTTGAATTATGCAATACAAACTCATTTGATCATATGCATGTATTGTTAGGGGAGTGGGGTGGAAGCGTGATAGAATTCTATC
Organism: Helianthus tuberosus; assembly: GCA_030545235.1. Taxonomy (NCBI): domain Eukaryota; kingdom Viridiplantae; phylum Streptophyta; class Magnoliopsida; order Asterales; family Asteraceae; genus Helianthus; species Helianthus tuberosus. Next base: position 27,736,967 of record CM060437.1, on the reverse strand, counting down.
ACTCGTTGTTTTTTTTGGAACACCGCCGCCACCACTCCCATCACTCGTGAAAAAAAGAACGCGTTGAACATATCACGCGTTGTAAAAAATTGATTGTATGTGTATGACTTGTACGTTGTGTATTAATACTTGTACGTTGGAATTCCATCACTAGTGATGACCACCGCCACTAAAAAATGCTTGTGAGTGATAGAATAGTGGTTGCTGACATGGCGGAACATGATTGGATGTTTGTGAGTGATGGAATTCCATCACCTGTAACCACCCCCACTCCCCTTACAAATATGAATTTATGTGTACACAAACTTTAGCTTAACCTTCATCTATGTATGTTCTTTTTAGTGATGAATCGATCAAGAGCGTGTTAATTAACAGTTGCATAATATTAATAGATCGGTATATATCATCATTCATCAAACAAAACTGATAAAATGAATTAGTACATATGCATGTGAATGCTTGTTTTCAAAGACTGTAAAACTATGTACACAATGTATCAATTTATGTTCTCCTAACAAGATTATGATATCTAATTTGTCAAGAATATATTATATATAAACCTATGCATGAGACAGACCTCTAAAAATTTATAAAAGTAGAGGTAAATATATGATTTGAAGATGAAATAAAGAGTACCTTCTGGAGAAAAGGAAGAGTGAAAAGATTGTTTTGATGTTGTGACGAAAGTGCTGCTGTATCTTTTATGTCAGCTCTCTCTTCATGGGCTGCCCCTACATCAATCTCAGCCATCACAGTATGTTTCGGGCTGGGTTTTTCAGGGTGGGGTTGTTATGGAGTTAGAAATTAATTGATATGGATTGTGCTCCTAGAAGATGGTTATATAAGATACACACATATATTATATAACTGTAACGTCTGCAAGTGCGTCACTAATTAAATAAACAAAATAATAATTGAACAAGATAATGAAATAAGTTAATATTATATATTAGGATCAAATAGATAGTCTCCTAAAAATAGAAAGTCGTAGAAATGGTATTAAATAGACTTCGATTGAACTCATTCAAGTAGCATTGTAACCGTATCATCAAACTCTACGATATGAGATTTTAGGTTTTTGTTTTTGGATTTTTAGCTTTTAGATTACAGAATTTTTGTTTAGATCATTGTATCTTTTTTCCTCAACATTGTGTTATATTTCTCGACATTGTGTTATATTTTGCTTGACATTGTGTTATATTTTGCAATCTATTGTGTCTTTGTACCCTCCTCATTTTTAGAAGACTTTGTACGATAACTTCACCTTATATATATAATATCATCATTAGTGGTAATAGTAAAACATCTTTAAGTGTATGTAATTGTAATTTATATTGCAATATTTTATATAAGAGGATTGCAAGAGGGGGGTATTTATAGCCTCATATTTACATAATACTATCTCTAATATTTACACAATGGTCGTCTAACTATTTATAATAACTTTGTTGTTTAATATTCCCTTGCAAGCTAAGGCCGGTAACGACCTGTAGGTTGAATCGTAGAAATATAAATCTATGAGTAGGTATAGGCTTGGTAAAATGTCCGCAATTTGATCTTCTAGTAGATATAAATTGGAGTTTTAATTTTCCTTGTCCAGACTTCTTCTCTTATACGAAGTGAAAGTCAACTTCAACATGCTTTTTCCTAACATGGAAGACAAGATTCTTGAATAGATATGTAGCACCTAGATTATCACACTAGAGGGTTGGAGCAGAAGTTGTGTCTGATCCAAGTTCATTTAACGGAGCCTCTAACCATGTGAAACCATTGTATTGGCCAAGGCTTTGTATTCTTACTCGATGGAGGATTGTGAAATAGTTTTCTGTTTCATGCGATCTGGGAGAAAGGTTGGAATCCATGTATATGGTGAATCCCTTCATGGATTAACGGTCGCTTGGACAACCAACCCAATCAACATCGAAGAAGGCCTGTAGTGTGGATTTTTGCCAGTGAGCATCAGTGAGGGCTTGCAGATGAGAACTAGAGTCATGTCAAATGAGCAATTCATGATCAATTATGCCTTTGAGATATCGAAGAATGCATTTGGCGGCTGAGCAATGGTTCTTAGTGGAGGCATGCATGTATTGACAGACTTTGTTGATTGCGAAGGTAATTTCATGTCTAGACAGGGTGACATATTGAAGAGCCCCCAATAACTAAGAAATTTGAATGGATCGGCTAACAGTGGACTATACCCAAGAGATAATTCTTGTGACAAGCTCATTGGAGAGGGAACCGATTTGCATTCAGTGAAGGCAGTACGTTGAAGAATATCCGAAATATATTTATGTTGTGATAAAAGGCTATTATTGCCTTGAGGTGCCAATTCAAGCTTGAGAAAACAATCAAGTTTGCCAAGATCTTTTACAGCGAAAGCTTAACTAAGTAGAACAGGTGTATAATTGCCAATAACAACGACGTCTTCAATATAGACCAGAAGGTAGAGAATTGTGTTGTTATATTTGTAAGTGAACAAAGAAGTACCCGTCTTGGAGCCTTGGAAGCCAAGTTTGTGGAGATCCAGTCGATGAAACCAAGTATGTGGTGCTTTTTTATAACCATAGAGGGCTTTGCACAAGTGACATATATGATTTGGATGTTTCTGATTAGTAAAACCTTGTGGCTATCGAATGTAGACAACTTCATTAAGATTTCCTTGAAGGAAGGCTTTCTGAACATCAAGTTGTCGAAGTGGCTACTGCTGTAACACCTCGAAAATTCATGTCCAATAATGTAACAACACGTGTCATAAGCTTTAAACGTGTAAAAGATTTCTTTAGAGGGACTGAAGTTGGCAAACAAGGAAACTATGTAAATATAAGGGTTCAAAGTGTCAGCAAAGGATAAATATACTTTACAATAGCCCTACAAGATGTTTATACCTTCAAACGAATAAATCATGGATCATACGAAGCTGAAAATGAAAGAAAGTGAGGAATTACAAACTACAGGGGTTAAATGTGTCAACACGTTTAAAGTATACATCTGAGTGACCTTTTAGCAAACTGGAAGCTTTGTAACGGTAAAATATGCTCATTAGAATGTGTGATAAAAATTTCATAAAGTTTCGTTATCGTATGAGAAAGTTATGATCAAATTCGTATACGAGGGGTTAAAAGCGTCAACGTTGGAAATTATGACTTTTCGGATAAGCACAAAGCTAACCAAGGACTTGCCAATGTTTAACATGTCTTGGAGTCCTTAAAAGTAAGGTTAGAAGGCTGAAAATACAAAATGGGAGCTTAAAACCACGTTACAAAGGACCAGGGACTGAAATGTAATATAGTGAAACTTGTTTGGCTGGTAATGGGAGGCCAGGCGGCCCGCGTAAAAGACCCTTATGAGTTTACGCGGCCCGCGTGAAACACTGCAGCGACAGAACTGCGCACAGCTGCCTGTAAAGGCTGTGCCACCGACTTAAAACGTTGTTTTTACATACCAGGGGCTGCCCCAATGGTATTACATGCATAGAGGGCACTTGGCTTGATCTGGAAACACTCATAGACTTCCTTGGCATGATCCTAAGTGATCAAAATGACTATATAAGAACCCACTTAGTTGCAACACTTTGTTCATTCAATTGCATCTTCACTTCTGGAGCTTCCCTGATCAGCAACAAGCTTCCTAGTGATCCCTAGTCGTGCTTAGGACTCTTGTAAGTGTCCTTAACCCTTCCTAATTCAGTTTAGCTTAGTTAATTAGCTAAAAGTCAAACCGTCGTAATTAAAGTTTGACTTCGAGATTAATTAAAATTTGTTCAGTCAAATCTCGAATTGAAAGTACCTACAGGTAGGTAATTATGTGGGTAATAAACCCTTAAAAGGGTACTCTCTGATTCCCACTCTAACTAGGTCAATTGTCGGGTCAAAGTTAACTTTAAAAAGTCAACAGAATACTTATTTTCAAATTAATGCATAATTAGCAATGTAGGATCCATGCAACCTGTTTTATCATTAATATAACTTGGTAATTAATGTAAGAGCATGTCGAAACATGTTCAACCCAACAATTTTCAGTTTAGGTTCGGTTCGGAACCGAAAGTCGCATAGTTTGACTTATGCTTTGACTTTCAGTTCTGACCCGTTCAGGCATTGAATAGAAATGCTTTAGAGCTTTATTTGGACCAGGTTTCATACTAGTATAACCCTCTGTGATTATACAACTTGGTTCCATAGTTATCCGATTCATATGCATGTTTCCGTTAAAAGCTTAAGTGTTGACTATTATGCCCTTTTCACCATAAAACGTAATTTTTGAAAATATAAAAGAGTAGAAACCTTAGTTACTGATTTATAAACCTGTCCTTAAAATTTGATATCAGTTTGAGGTCCAGAATAGGAGTTATGCTCATTAGCGTAAATATAAAGCTTTTTATTAATTAAACGGTATAATTAACGTATAGCCTATCTAAACCCAATTTTTAATACCAAAATTTTTACCCACTGATGTAATATAATATTTTGAGATTTTTGAAGATTTTTATTTATTTTTAGGTTGAACATAACCTAGAGTTCTAAGCTTAGTTCGGGAGTTGCCGGTTTTACCCTTTTAGGCTATAAAATGAGTTTTACATATCTTTTTGACCCCAAACCTTTTGCTACTAATTTTAAATAATAAATAAAGTATTTTGAGCCTTCTGGAATTATAAAAATATCGGCTTTCTTTTAAAAACCCGGAAATGGCTACAAATCGCCTTTTTAAGCGTTTTTGACACATAGTATGTATTAAAACCATATTAGATATATAAGACTCAATGCTTACTGATATATTAAGTAAATTTGAGGTTCTAACAGTAAGTAAAAGTTTGCGAAGTTAGATTCCAGTTTTGACCTTTTAGGCTTATGTGAAGTTACCAAAATACCCCTAAGGTGCATAGTTTGGTTTTAAATGATAAATTTCACATCTATCTAATACCCTACTGTTATAACTTATTAAATTAAGTATATTTACTGAATAAATCAGACCTGTAACTCAGGTTACTAATTAAACTTATTTATAACCTTTAAAATGACCAAAATGCCCTTACAGGGCATAATTTGAGTTTAAAATCATTTTGGGCATAATAGAATATATCTTTCTGATGTCACAACATATTTAAAGCATATTAACTTAGGAACCTTGCATATGACTCTTATGGTTACTCGTTACGCACCTTTTGCGTTCGAATCGGCTTATGTAACTAGTTTACATATATTAGCCGAAACGGGTCAAACCTTATCATTTTTGTCTCAAAATCCAGAATGTGTTTAGTTTACCCATATTATATAAGTCTTCAAACTTGTCGGTTCTAAATTATATTCTATTCCGGTCTTCGCTTATTCATGCATTCGAACCGTATCTTTCTTTAAAACTAACCGGTCTAAGCTCAAGCTTAATTAAAGACCCGTTAGAAATCTAATAGGTTATTATAAACCTTCGTTCCAGAATAGGAGGCCCGGTAAAAGCTACTTGCATTTGCTGTTTGTGAAATATACTTGCAAAGGTAAATACTTTTAACTTATTTTCCCTATACGGGCTTGGGGTATGGTATATAAAATACCGCTTGGTCGGGCATTGAATCTTTAATCGAATAGAGGTTAAATCATTGATATGCTCCGTTTTGAAATGTTTTGTTTGCTTAAAGCCTTTGGGGGGTTAATGACCATGTCCCGGATATCCTTGGCATCATCTTACGAGATGGCCACGACCTAAGCACGGGGTGTAGGCGTACACCCGTCAGTGCCTAAATAAATAATGTGGTGTGTCTATTGATCTTTAACCCGGTCTACGGATCGGGCTACTGAACGCATAAGGAACATGTAATTCTTTTACAAGATTATATTCAAATAATTATCCCAAGTTATAAAATGTTTTGTGCCACGTGCATTCAAATAAATTTTCAAACCTTTTCAAAATGAGTCAGTTAAATTGTATTTACCAGTGTAAACTGACGTATTTTCCCAAAAAGGTTAAGTGCAGGTACTACTCGAACTAGGCTGGCTTTCTCCTAGCGTCCACAATAAGTCTCGCAAGCTTGGATGTCATAAAACTGTTGAACAATGTCTCCTTTTTATTTTGATCCGCCTGTGGATCTGTTTCAACTATTGTGATACTTAATATTACAATTTATTAAAGTTGAAATGAATCTATCTTTTGCTTCCGCTGTGCATTTATATATTGTGTTGTTTGACTATGATGATATCAACTACGTCACGATACTCCCCACCGGGCCCACCGGTAATACGTGGAAATATCGGGGTGTGACAGGTTGGTATCAGAGCCAACGCTGAGTGAATTAAACACTAGCCTTTTGTGTTTAATCTCAGTTACACAAAATGCACTTTCCTCGATCCTCGAGTCTAGAAAAATAACATAGGACAAATTCTGTTTTGTATTATTTTGTCTTTCATTTTATTTAAATATATGTGCTTGTTGTTATCTTACTTATGTTGACAGGTTCAAGATGCTGCCCAGAATCAGAGGTAGAGGAAGAGGAAAGGGGACATTCCGTGCCCCTAATGACCATGAAGTCGGACCTTCCCACCGGCGCACGCCATCCATCACCATGAGCACGAGTCCCCAGGAACCCTGGAGGACATATATTGAACCAGGGAGACGATCCGTCTCTCTAAGCTCGTCACCATCGTACCTTCATTCTTTTGGACCCTATTCAGAAAACGAGCCCAACGAACCACAACCTTCCTTCATACCTCTACAGCGATCTAACTCGCACCATTCCTTCGGAGACCCCACTCCCGCTTTCCAGAGCCGGTTCAACCCGGCTAACTACATTCAAGAGCCAATGGGTTTTAACCCATTGGGCCCCGAAGACCACTTCCCTGAAGCTCAGGGAATGGATATGGACGAGGACGCGAACCCTGCCGAACCACAAACCGGAACCCCAAACCATCCCATTGAGATCTCCGATGGGTCCTCGTTTCATGGATCGCCTTACCGCGGTCCAGATAGTTACCAAGCGAGGTTCAACAAGATTGATTGGTATTTTACCCCTTCTGAACACTCGTCTCCGTACCACCACCAGCAGCAGCAGCAGCAGGATCCTTCCAAGGATTCTCGTTTTGTGGCAGTTACTCCACCGCCACCACCACCTGTTCAGCAGCCGCCTCCGGAACCACCGAGGCGGCAGAGGTCAAACGCGCGGATGTCCGCGCGAGGAGGAGTACGTATCAGCACCCCTCAACCCTCAAGTGGCAGCCATTATCCGCCACTTTATGAAGACCCAGAGATGGGGGGACCCTCAAACCCTGTCTCCGAGGTAGATTCTGCACCTGTAGCGCCACCACCATTGGGTTTTGGTAACCCAATTCCGACTTACGCCGGTTCAGCGGCGTATAATCCCTTTGAACAGCCGGTCCACACCAATTATAATTATGCAGAGGTCGACCCGTATCTTGTAGCTGCAAACTACAACGCCCTCCACCCAGAAGGACCTTATGGAACTCCTTGGGGAACTGGGTACCCACCTTATGGGTATCATCAGCAGCCGCCTCCTCAACCTCCACTATATCAGCAACCCCCGCAGATGTCTCCACCACAGCATCAGGAAATTCTGCAAAATATTAGAGAGGTGCGACATGAATTGCGGGAAGACCGAAGGCACAACCATGGGATGTTCAAGACCTTGGCAAACTTAATTAAAGGGAAAAGCAAGAAGGATCGCTAAATCCTTTAATTGTTTGTTTATTTATTCTTAATGTTGTAATCATGTCCCTGCGTGGACATTTGTTCTGCATTCAGCCCCTGCGTGGGCTTGTCTTTTGTATTCTGCCCCTACGTGGGCATGTTTTTCTTTTAACCCCTGCGTGGGTATGTTTATTGTTTCGCCCCTGCGTGGGCATGGTATTTTGTAGAAGTCCCGTTTAGGGCAAAATTTGTACCGTTTAAATTTATATTGGAATGGTTTAATTTTAAATTTTCATTATTATTGTTAATTATATGCATAAACTTAAAGCATAAAATAAATGAAAATAAACATCCCTATTAGAAGATCTACCATTATAATAAAATGGCAAAGTCTAAAAAGGGGACAAGACCTAGCCAAATGTCATTTTAAGACAAGGCCAAGATGGTACTCCCATAATTAGATCCAGATCCATATTAACATTTCAATTTAGGATTGTTCTGCGTTAATTAAAAAGAATCTTAAGGGTAAGACCTAGTCTATATGTCGTTGCAGACATGACCAAGATGGTAAAACCTATTTAAAAGATTCAATCCCTTGTTAACATCTGAAGACATGTTAACATTCTTGGCAGAATGTGATTCGATAAAATCACATGAGCCATCCTTAATTTGGATTACTCCACTTTCTTTATTAAAATAATCATCCCTTAAGGATGAAGTGCTTACGGGCTATAATTAATGTCCCTTGGGACTAAAGACAGTAGTAGCCTGCAGCTCCCTGTCTAGAAAAAGGTAATGAACTTTGATTCAGACCTTAATGCCTCGATTCCTTGAAATCTGGGTTTATAAATTAAATATGTCTGTATGACTAGGCTTTTGTGCTATTATTAAAAATTATATTATAGGATTGTAATAAAGGTCCTGAGAATATTTAAATAATTTATAAATTAACCAAAATGGTTATAAAGACCATGGTTAATAACTCATAAAATACTGTAAAAAGCTTCTGAATAAACCTTGCCTATTATTTTCTTATATGTAGCAATTAAAGCTACATGGCTGGGTCGGATGAGATTAACAGTCATCCGGTGGAAAATCACGAGAATGCTAGGATACAGATGACCCGTGCAGAACTACAAGCACTAGTTGATAATGCTGTTACAAGGGCTATAGAGCGGCAGTATAATGAGTCTAGCAGGACTCAAAGCACCGCATTTCAAGCCTAAGACTCATTCTGAGGCTCACAGCAAGTCACCCTCTAAGAAGGATGGGCCAAAGAAAGATGATGACCAACATTCCTCAAACCAAAACAGTGTTCCATCCAAAAAGATAGTGTTTAATGAAGCACCATGTGCTAAGTCTTGTACTTAAAAATACTTTGTTTCTTGCAAACCCCGGGACTTCACTGGGGAGAAAGGGGCAGTGGATTGCATGACCTGGTTGGATGAGATGGACACTGTGGTAGATATTAGTGGATGTGCTGAAAGGGATATGGTGAAGTTCGTATCTCAATCATTCAAGGGTAAGGCCCTAGCCTGGTGGAGATCATTGATTCAAGCTACCGGGAAGGTTCCATTATACAATATGACATGGGAACAATTTGTTGCCCTCATCAAGGAGAACTACTGCCCTCAGCATGAGGTTGAAAAGATTGAATCTGATTTTCTGTCTTTAGTAATGAAGAACCTAGATTGCCAAGCTTACCTCACGAGCTTTAATACAATGTCAAGATTGGTTCCGTACCTGGTGACCCCGGAACCTAAAAGAATAGCTCGATTCATTGGGGGTTTAGCCCCAGAAATTAAGGCAAGCGTGAAGGCCTCTCGGCTAGCTACTTTTAGGTCAGTAGCTGATATATCCCTGTCCCTCACACTAGATGCGGTCAGGCAAAGATCGCTGAGGAACACGGATACTGAGAAGAGGAAACGTGAGGATGACAACTCACGACGTTCGGATAAAAAGCATAAAGGAAACAACGACCATAAGAAAGGTTCTGGATCTAGGAAGGATGGGCATCAATCTGGTGATAAGCCCAAGTGTAAGGTTTGTAAGAAGCACCATTTTGGGAGGTGCCGACTTGAGTCGAAATCCCAGTTTCAGCCAAGGCCATGTGGGATCTGTAAATCTCCGGAACATAAGACCCTAGAGTGCAAAAAGCTGAAGGACGCAACGTGCTACAGTTGCAATGAAAAAGGGCACATTAAGTCAAATTGCCCAAGGATCACCAAGAAAGCCGAAGATGGGAAAAAGACCAATGCTAGGGTCTTCAGGATGGATGCAAAGGAAGCTGTTCAGGACGACAACGTGATCACAGGTACTTTTCTCATAAATGATGTTTATGCTAGAGTGTTGTTTGATTCTCGAGCAGATAAGTCTTTTGTGGATAACAAGTTTTGTGAGTTGTTGAAATTGCCTGTAAAAGCCTTGAGTGTGAAGTATGAAGTGGAATTAGCCGATGGAACCATAGAAACCGCCTTAACTGTGTTAGATGGATGTGTTATATCCATTAGGAACCACTCTTTTCCTTTGTCCTTACTCCCCTTTAAGCAAGCCGGTTTTGATATAGTGATAGGTATGGATTGGTTATCGCATAACCAAGCCCAGATTATGTGCAACAAGAAGCACGTATTAGTCAAGACCCCGTCTGGTGAGCCACTTACCATTCAGGGGGATACTCAGTATGGATTGCCTGAGCAAGTATCTATGCTCAAGGCATCTAGATGCTTGAAGAAGGGTTGTGTCATTTATATGGCACATGTTACTATTGATGAGCCGAAACCTAAGTTGGAAGACATCCCCGTCATTTCTGAATATCCTGAAGTTTTTCCTGAAGAACTACCTGGGTTACCACCAGATAGGCAAGTGGAATTCCGAATTGACATCACCCCCGAGGCAGCACCTGTTGCTAGAGCACCTTATAGGTTGGCACCAACGGAGATGAAGTAGTTAAGGACGCAGTTAGATGATTTGTTAGCAAAAGGTTTTATTAGACCTAGTTCGTCTCCTTGGGGAGCACCAATTCTCTTTGTGAAGAAGAAGGATGGTTCGATGCGTCTGTGCATCGATTACCATGAACTTAATAAGGTCACTATCAAAAACAGGTATCCTTTGCCCAGGATCGACGATCTGTTCGATCAACTTCAAGGAGCAAGTTATTTCTCAAAGATAGATTTGAGGTCAGGCTATCATCAATTGAAGGTTAAGGATGAAGACGTACACAAGACTGCGTTTAGGACTCGTTATGGTCATTACGAGTTCCTAGTGATGCCTTTTGGGCTCACTAATGCACCTGCCGCATTCATGGACCTCATGAATCGCGTCTGCAAACCCTACTTGGAAAAATTCGTCATCGTCTTCATAGACGACATCCTCATCTACTCAAAGAGTCAAGCTGACCATGAGAAGCATCTTCGATGCATTCTAGCACTCCTTCAGCAAGAGAAACTCTATGCCAAGTTTTCAAAGTGTGAATTTTGGCTTTGAGAAGTCCAGTTTCTAGGACATGTGGTTAGTGAGCGTGGTATCCAAGTGGATCCCGCTAAAGTCGAAGCTGTCATGAATTGGCAAGAGCCAAAAACGCCCACTGAAATTCGTAGCTTTTTAGGCTTAGCAGGTTATTATAGGCGTTTTATTGAAAACTTCTCAAGGATTGCTGCACCCCTAACTTCATTGACTAGGAAGAAAATTAAGTTCAACTGGGGTCCTAAGTAGCAGGAATCGTTTGACATTCTTAAACAAAATTTGAGCAATGCACCGGTATTGACATTGCCTGATGGAATAGAAGAGTTTGTGGTGTATTGTGACGCATCGCACACAGGCATGGGATGTGTGCTAATGCAACAAGGCAAGGTTATTGCCTATGCTTCTCGACAGTTGAAGGTGCGTGAGAAGAACTACACCACCCATGACTTGGAGCTGGGTGCCGTTGTATTTGCACTAAAGCTGTGGAGGCACTACTTGTATGGAACCAAGTGTGTGATCTACTCGGATCACAAAAGCCTTCAACACTTGTTTAATCAGAAGGACTTGAACATGAGACAGCGACGCTGGATGGAAACTTTAAATGATTATGATTGTGAGATAAGATACCATCCAGGCAAGGCGAATGTAGTTGCTGATGCCTTAAGTAGAAAGGAAAGAGTAAAGCCTATAAGGATCAATGCCAAGAGCATTGAGATAAAGAATAGTTTGAACGAAAGGTTGTTAGCTGCACAAAAGGAAGCTGTGTTGGTAGCTAACTATCCTGAAGAAAAGCTAGGAGTAACTGAAGAGCAGTTATCCTATGACAAGAATAGAATCCTAAGGTTAAATGGACGAATATGGGTTCCAGTTTATGGAGGACTTCGGGATGTTATCCTCCAGGAAGCCCACAGTTCCAAGTATTCTGTTCATCCTGGAGCTGATAAGATGTACCAGGATCTAAAGGCAAACTATTGGTGGATAGGCTTGAAAAAGTCTGTAGCCGCCTATGTAGCTAAATGTTTGACGTGTGCGCATGTCAAAGCTGAACATTAGAAGCCGTCAGGTTTGCTACAACAGCCTGAACTTCCCACATGGAAGTGGGAAATGGTGACAATGGATTTCATCACCAAGTTGCCAAAGACAAGGAAGGGAAATGATACTATATGGGTGATAGTAGATAGACTGACTAAGTCAGCACATTTCCTACCTATTAAGGAAACTTATAGTTCCGACATGTTAGCCCAATTGTATGTTGATAGGATTGTATCTCTGCATGGAGTATGTAACAACTCTCATCAAAAAGTCATATTTATTTAATTAAATTGTCCAATAGGAAACCCTAATTGAGAAACCCAAGTGATTCTGCATTAACCCTAAAATTTTCAGAACATTTGGAATTAGGATTAGGGCCCCTAAAACTAAGGGGGGGTAAACCCTAATTGATAATTATCTTCGAAATACGCTGTCAAATTTGAGAATTCACGAACTATCAACTCAGCAGACCTATACTAGTGACAAGGCTACCCTAGGGTAGATGGGTACCCCAGGCGAGTCGCGACAGCATCCATGACATCTTCCGCGACACGCGAGAGATGTCAATTTCATGTATAAATAGGACAGTCTGTTTCATGCAATTGAGTGTTCGTTCGACGTTCAATTTCAAATTGTACGCTGAGTTATAATCAAAACAGTCTCAAAACACACACTGATCACGAAGTGCTGCCACAAAACAGGGTAATAACTCGATCGCTGCTACGATTCATTGTCCGACGATCAATATATCCAATGAATGTTTAAGTGCCGCCCACATTAGGGTTATACTTTGTCGTTCGTCGTTAATTCGATGGATGTTTAAGTATCGCACTTTGTCGTTCGTTGTGAGAATTTGATCTCGTGAGTTATCGTAAAAGCTGTATTAGTTACTAACCCAGTTTTGTGTGCATTATTATTTAAATTAGGTTAACAAGGCTAATCCATAGAGTAAACTCTATCCGTGTTAAATCAACAATGTGAGTCATTCTCTTTTTATCAAATTACTTTATAAATTCTTAAATATTTTCAAAGTTATAATTACAGTGATTAAGTTTATGTAATCACCAAGTTACAGCCGGTATGTGGGGTTTTGTATACATTACTTGATAATCGTCACCATTGGACAACGGGTTAGCCAAGGGGTGAGATGACCATAGTCACAGACACCATTGGACAATGAGATAGCCAATGTGTGTTCGAGTGACAAATACTGTGGGTAGTTGGTTTGATATCTGAAACATTGTAATCTCTCTTAATACTGTAAATTATAAACAAATAGGTCTGTTTTAATAAATAGAATGATTCACTCAGTATTTTCTGCTGACAAAACCTTTTTCAAACATGTTTCAGGTGATCTGTTGTAATTCAGGAAAAGTGTTGTGGAGCATTTCAAGCTTAAGAAAGTGGCTTATTATAAAATAAAGAAATATGTTTTGTAAAATAAGATTTCTCCGTGAAATCATAAAAATTGTAAAGTACCAGGGTTTTATCCCAAATTGTGAAATAAAATCATCGGGAAAATTTTAGCTTTAAAACGATCCTGATGATAAACTTCCGCTGTTAAACTCAATTAAATTAAGTACCACGGGATTTCTGTCCCGCGGCTCCTGAAATGGGTCAAACCGGGACGGGGGCCGTGACAGAAATAAGGTGGTATCAGAGCCACTGAGTTAAGCTAATTAAGTATTTAGTAATACTTAATTTTTCCTGATTACTATTATGTGATTATGTGTTTTATTAACTGACTATTTGATAGTTACAGTATGGGTAAGCAAAAGCTGTCAAGCATCTATCTTAAATTAGATAGGTCATCTAACGAAAAGGGTAGTACGTCCCAAACCAAATCCTCAAAACTCCCTACAATTCCTGAAGAAGGAATATTTGTGCGAAAAGCACAATATGAGGAACCACTTTCTCCTAGAAAAAGGAGTATGATTATTAAGAAAAGTAAAGAGAAAATCCGAGAAGAGAAGATTAAACGGGAAACCCAGGAATTAATCAATAAATCACCTTGGGAAGACAAGCTAAATGAGAAATGGGCAAATTTATATATGCTAGCTACAGTAGCCGAAAATGCAAATCTTTAAATATTTTAACTCAAGTTTTAGCATCTTATTTCCTACAATCTAGAAACCTTCTACAATAAATAAATAAATTTCCAATAAACCCTAGTATGTTTTCCAGTTATCTTTGTAATAAATTAGTACACAATATGCAATAATATTTAAAAAAAATTATGAAATTTATTGTAAGATTTTAACTTAGTATTTTATGCATTTTGCATATATGCTACACCAGCATGAATGAGATATCTGAAGCCCTTCAGAACCTCAATCTTTATCCGGTGAATATAGAAGTTTCCAAAGAATTTACTGGGTACTTTCCTGATGTGGAACAACCTGTAGAATTCAATGCTCCACCTTTGAACAAGCCAAAACGAAAGAAAAGAAAGAATTACGTGTGGGGAAGTCATATACGTAGGAAAAAGCCAGTTACAAAACTTCCTAAAATAAATAATCCTTTAGAAAAAGGAAAAGAAACTGTGACCGAAGAAAGTTCTAAACAGCAGGAGATGAAAACTGAAGTCAAGGAAGTTTCTAGGCAAATGGGGATGCAGTTTGAAGAATACTCTAAGGAAATAGAAATGGAAGTTGGACAAGGTTCTAGACCAATGGAAATTGGAGAAAGCTCCAAACAAAATCAGGGAATAACTTTTCAGGAGGAAATAGATTTTCTATTGGCAAGCTGTGAGACGATTCAGCCTGTTAATACTAATATTTTTACCTATCCTATTGAGAATCAACTCCCTATAAATCTTGAACCAGCAATCCCAGAACCAATAGTCCACTCCCAACCTGTAGAAATAGACGAGTGGTGGACAAATGATGGGCAATTTCAAAACATTGTCAACAGTCCTTATTCCTTTCTTCCGCAATTCGATCCAGAACCATTACCCAATCCACCAATGAGTAACGAAAATCTGGCTGAACTTCGCCATTTTGGTGAAGAGTTAATGGATGCGGGAAATAAAATTCGGGAGATAGGAAGACAAATTGCTTGGAAGTATGATGAAAGGGAGCTTCGTTTTTAGGAAGACAAGTGAAGAGAGATAATGGGTTGGTAAAACTATGGTTGTGTAATAGTAATAGTAAAATCAGTACTTGTAAAATAAATAAAAAGGTTGTATATAGAGGCACGTTATAATCTATAAAATAAATAAAAATTTAGATTTTGTTTGTATATTCATTTACGTGATTATGTGCAAATAAATTGTGACATTGGATTATTTCTTTTAATACTAATTATTTATCTATAAATTACTTATCAGATGGCAAACGTTGATAATGAACCAGTAAATGAAGTAGATCAATCTGAGCAAATTGAGGAAGAACAATTATTAAATAGACAAGATATAGAGGATATCGTCGCACAAGGAATAGCCAATGCTATTCCAGCAATCGTTGCTGCCGTTCAGAAACCCGTTAAAACTAAATCAATCATTCCTAGTAAACGTAACCAAGGCGACAACTTTAGTAACAGTATAAACGGAGGCGGAAATCATGTTAATAACAATAATGATCTGCAAAACCCAAATTTCAAGAAAATGAAAGCTGCAACACCTGGTTGCACTTACAAAGAATTCCTTGCCTGTAAACCAACTGAGTTTTCAGGTAATGAAAGGGCAATTGCAGCATTACGTTGGTTAGAGAAAACTGAGGCAGTAATTGCTATAAGCAAATGTGTTGAGGAAGATCAAGTTATGTATGCTTCCAATCTTTTTAAAGAAGGGGCGTTAGAATGGTGGAACACAGTGTTACAAGCTAAAAGAAGGACTGTGGCCTATGCCATGAACTGGGAAGAATTTAAGAGTCTTGTAGAAAGAAAATTCTGTCCCGAGTATGAAAAAGATCAAATGGCAAATAAGTTCCTAAACCATCGGATGGTGAATGTAGATTGTCGTGGTTATACTTCGACATTCTTCGAATATGCTGGGGTAGTACCAACACTGGCTTCGCCAGAACCGGTACTCATTTCTCGCTACATTTGGGGATTAATTAGCGAAATCCGCAATATCGTTAAAGCTGCGAGACCTCGCACTATTGACGATGTAGTGGAACTAGCCAACACTCTAACTGATGAATTGGTACGCACAAGAGATGAAAACAGGAAGAAGGAATTAGCTCAGAAAATTACCCAAGGATTTCGTACGGGTAATAATACCAGTTTCAGGAGAAGAGGAACTGGACAATCCTCAATTCCACCTTTCTGCAGAAATTGCAGAAGGAAACATTTTGGAAGATGCAGTATAACCTGCAATTTTTGTAAAGTTGTAGGGCATAGTGAAGAAAACTGCAGAAAGAAATCCACAATTTGTTACAATTGTGGAGAAACTGGACATTTTAGGCCAGATTGTCCGAAACTAGTCAAACCAACTGATAACAACAAAGCCAAAGCTGCAGAAGGAGCTACTAAGAAGAATGTCAGAGCATTTCAGCTAACTACTCAAGAAGCAGAACTCATTCCAGATGTGATAGCTGGTACGTTCCTAGTTCACAACGTATACGCAAAAGTATTATTTGACTCTGGTGCAAACCAAAGTTTTATTAATACTTTATTCTGTCAAGCTCTTAAGTTACCTTTAACCAACATTAGGCAGATTTTTACAGTAGAAACCGCAGATGGGAATTCAGTTAAAATAGACCAGGTTTTGCAAAAAGTAGAAATAGAACTTTCAGGTCATAAATTTTCTGCAAATCTGTTACCTATGAAATTAGCTGAATTCGATGTTGTGTTAGGAATGGATTGGTTAATAGCCAACCATGCTCGAATTCTTTGTGATAAGAATTCCATAGAAATTCAAGCACCAACCGAAGAGGTAATCATGATTACAGGAGATAAGCCACGTAAACCCATGAAATTCATATCAGTAATGAAAGTTGCTAATTATGAACGAAAGCAAGGAATAGTATATATGATTTCAGTAATCATTAATACTAAGGGTAAAGAACTTAAGGAAATTCCTGTAGTCTCAGAATACCCAGAAATATTTCCAGAAGAACTTCCGGGATTACCACCTGATAGGGAAGTAGAATTTAGGATTCATCTAATTCCAGGAACTATACCAATAGCCAAAGCACCTTATCGGTTAGCTCCTACCGAAATGTTAGAATTAAAGAAGCAATTAGATGAATTACTAAATAAAGGATTCATACAACCTAGCTCATCCCCATGGGGAGCTCCAGTGTTGTTTGTAAAGAAAAAGGATGGTTCGATGAGAATGTGTATTGATTATAGAGAACTGAATAAGATTACAATTAAGAATCGATACCCATTACCTAGGATTGATGATCTATTCGATCAACTTCAGGGAGCTAGATACTTCTCTAAGATAGATTTACGTTCTAGATATCATCAATTGAAGGTACAAGAAGAAGACATACCTAAAACTGCTTTCAGGACTAGGTATGGTCATTACGAGTTTACAGTCATGCCCTTCGGATTAACGAATGCACCTGCAGCATTCATGGACATGATGAATAGAATCTGTAAACCGTATTTGGATAAATTTGTAATTGTTTTTATAGATGATATACTTATTTATTCCAAAAATCAGACAGAACATTGTGTGCACTTGCATGCACTTTTAACTTTGTTAAGAAAAGAAAAGCTATACGCCAAATTCTCGAAGTGTGAATTTTGGCTAAAGGAAGTGCAATTTTTAGGACACATGGTAAATCATGAAGGTATTCATGTAGATCCTGCTAAGATAGAGGCAATTACTAATTGGAAGGTTCCGCAAACTGCAATGGAAATTAGAAGTTTTATAGGTCTAGCTGGATATTATAGACGGTTTATTAAGGATTTTTCCAAGATAGTTGTGCCATTAACTAAGCTAACCTGTAAAGCCGTTAAGTTTGAATGGGGACCTAAACAAGAAGAAGCCTTTAGAATCTTGAAGCAGAAATTAACCAATGCTCCAATCCTAGCCTTACCAGAAGGAACTGAAGATTTTGAAGTTTACTGTGATGCTTCAAAACTAGGATTTGGATGTGTGCTTATGCAACGCAAGAAAGTAATTGCGTATGCTTCAAGACAGTTGAAAAAGCATGAAGAAAATTATACGACTCGTGATTTAGAATTAGGAGCTGTACTTTTTGCCCTTAAGATTTGGAGACATTATTTGTATGGAAGTAAGTTTACTATTTATACAGATCATAAGAGTTTAAGATATATATTTGGGCAAAAAGAGTTAAACATGAGGCAAAGGAGATGGATGGAAATCTTAAGTGATTACGACTGTGATATTCAATATCACGAGGGAAAGGCAAATGTAGTTGCAGATGCTTTAAGTCGTAAGTATCATGAGAAACAACGACGAGTTCGTGTTCTCAGATTAAATCTACAAATAGATTTAATGGAACAATTGAAGAATGTTCAAACTACATCAATCAAGGATGATGCTGAAGGAATGAAAGGAAGACTAAAAGAATTAGAGCAAGGAGTTGATGGAATTTGGAGATTTCATAAGAAAAGGATTTGGGTACCTAAGCAAGGAGACTTAAGACCTAAGATTTTAGAAGAAGCTCATAAATCTAGGTATACTATGCATCCAGGAAACAATAAGATGTATCAAGATTTAAGAAAGAACTATTGGTGGATAGGAATGAAAAAGGATATAGCACGATATGTATCAAAGTGTCTTACTTGTTCATAAGTTAAGGCAGAACATCAGAAACCCTCAGGTCTACTACAACAATTAGAAATGCCTGTATGGAAATGGGAACTTATAACAATGGATTTTGTTACTAAGCTACCCAAAACCAGAAAAGGTAATGATGCGATTTGGGTAATTGTGGATCGATTAACCAAATCAGCTCATTTTCTACCTATGAAAGAAACCTTCAGCATGGAAAGATTGGCAAAGTTGTATGTAGATGAAGTTGTATCCTTACATGGAGTTCCACTCTCCATTGTTTTGGATAGGGATAGTCGTTTTACTTCTCATTTTTGGAAAAGTTTCCAAGAAGCAATGGGAACTCGACTAAACCTAAGCACGGCATATCATCCACAAACGGACGGACAAAGTGAAAGAACAATCCAAACTCTAGAAGACATGCTCCGAGCATGTGTGATAGATTTTGGTGGAAATTGGGATGATCACTTACCGTTAATTGAATTCTCCTATAATAATAGTTATCATTCAAGTATTGAAACTGCTCCATTTGAAGCACTGTATGGAAGAAAATGCAGAACTCCAGTTTGTTGGGCAGAAATAGGAGAAAGTCAATTATCAGGTCCTGAAATAGTGCAAGAGACGACTGATAAGATTGCTCAAATCAAGGAAAGATTGAAGATGGCTCGTGATCGTCAAAAGAGTTATGCAGACAATAGATGCAAGCCGTTAGAATTCCAAGTTGGAGACAGAGTATTGTTGAAAGTTTCTCCTTGGAAAGGAGTAGTTAGATTCGGAAAGAAAGGAAAGCTAAGTCCAAGATACGTAGGACCATTTCCAGTGATCCAACGTATAGGACCAGTTGCTTATCGTTTACAACTACCAGAAGAGTTAACTGGAGTACATGATGTATTTCATGTATCCAATCTCAAGAAATGTCTATCAGACGAATCACTGGTAGTACCTCTTCGAGATATAGAGGTAAACGAAAAGTTAAAGTTTGTGGAAAAGCCAATACAAATAGAAGATCGAAAGATCAAATTTCTCAAACAGAAACGACTAGTTTTAGTCAAAGTCAGATGGGATTCAAAGAGAGGAGCTGAATACACTTGGGAGCTGGAATCTGAAATGAAGCGAAAATATCCTCACTTATTCCAGTAAATCTCGAGGACGAGATTTTAATTAAGGTGGGGAGAATGTAACAACTCTCATCAAAAAGTCATATTTATTTAATTAAATTGTCCAATAGGAAACCCTAATTGAGAAACCCAAGTGATTCTGCATTAACCCTAAAATTTTCAGAACATTTGGAATTTGGATTAGGGCCCCTAAAACTAAGGAGGGGTAAACCCTAATTGATAATTATCTTCGAAATACGCTGTCAAATTTGAGAATTCACGAACTATCAACTCAGCAGACCTATACTAGTGACAAGGCTACCCTAGGGTAGATGGGTACCCCAGGCGAGTCGCGACAGCATCCATGACATCTTCCGCGACACGCGGGAGATGTCAATTTCATGTATAAATAGGACAGTCTGTTTCATGCAATTGAGTGTTCGTTCGACGTTCAATTTCAAATTGTACGCTGAGTTATAATCAAAACAGTCTCAAAACACACACTGATCACGAAGTGCTGCCACAAAACAGGGTAATAACTCGATCGCTGCTACGATTCATTGTCCGACGATCAATATATCCAATGAATGTTTAAGTGCCGCCCACATTAGGGTTATACTTTGTCGTTCGTCGTTAATTCGATGGATGTTTAAGTATCGCACTTTGTCGTTCGTTGTGAGAATTTGATCTCGTGAGTTATCGTAAAAGCTGTATTAGTTACTAACCCAGTTTTATGTGCATTATTATTTAAATTAGGTTAACAAGGCTAATCCATAGAGTAAACTCTAATCGTGTTAAATCAACAATGTGAGTCATTCTCTTTTTATCAAATTACTTTATAAATTCTTAAATATTTTCAAAGTTATAATTACAGTGATTAAGTTTATGTAATCACCAAGTTACAGCCGGTATGTGGGGTTTTGTATACATTACTTGATAATCGTCACCATTGGACAACGGGTTAGCCAAGGGGTGATATGACCATAGTCACAGACACCATTGGACAACGAGATAGCCAATGTGTGTTCGAGTGACAAATACTGTGGGTAGTTGGTTTGATATCTGAAACATTGTAATCTCTCTTAATACTGTAAATTATAAACAAATAGGTCTGTTTTAATAAATAGAATGATTCACTCAGTATTTTCTGCTGACAAAACCTTTTTCAAACATGTTTCAGGTGATCTGTTGTAATTCAGGAAAAGTGCTGTGGAGCATTTCAAGCTTAAGAAAGTGGCTTATTATAAAATAAAGAAATATGTTTTGTAAAATAAGATTTCTCCGTGAAATCATAAAAATTGTAAAGTACCAGGGTTTTATCCCAAATTGTGAAATAAAATCATCGGGAAAATTTTAGCTTTAAAACGATCCTGATGATAAACTTCCGCTGTTAAACTCAATTAAATTAAGTACCACGGGATTTCTGTCCCGCGGCTCCTGAAACGGGTCAAACCGGGACGGGGGCCGTGACAGAGTACCAGTGGCTATTATCTCTGACAGAGATACCAGATACACGTCACACTTTTGGAAGAGTTTCTAACAGTCTTTGGGCACGCACTTAAACTTCAGTACGGCTTACCATCCTCAGACAGATGGACAAAGTGAGCGTACAATCCAAACGTTGGAAGACATGCTTCGCGCATGTGTAATTGATTTAGGTGGTAGTTGGGATAACCACCTGCCCTTAATCGAATTCTCCTATAACAATAGCTACCATACAAGCATTAAAGCTGCACCTTTTGAGGCACTATATGGTAAAAAATGCAGAACGCCTATTTGTTGGGCAGAAGTAGGAGAAGTTCAATTATCAGGACCTGACTTGGTCTTTGAAATGACGGACAAGATTGTCCAAATACGTGACCGCCTGAAAGCTGCCAGGGATAGGCAGAAGAGCTACGCAGATTTGAAGCGTAAACCTGTAAAATTCAAGGTTGGTGAAAAGGTTTTACTTAAAGTGTCGCCCTGGAAGGGGGTGATGCGATTTGGTAAGAAAGGTAAGTTAAGCCCGAGGTATATAGGACCATTCGAGGTTATCGAATGTGTAGGGTCAGTGGCTTATAAGTTGAACTTACCTGAAGAGCTTAGTGGTATTCACAATGTACTCCACGTCTGCAATCTGAAGAAATGCCTAGCTGATGAATCACTAGTCATACCGCATACAGATGTGCATATAGATGAAAGTTTGAAATTTGTGGAAAAACCTTTGTCGATTGAGGATCGACAGGTTAAGAAGCTTCGAAGGAAGCATATGCCTATTGTGAAGGTCAAATGGGATGCCCGTAGAGGTCCCGAGTACACGTGGGAGGTAGAGTCCACAATGAAAGAAAAATACCCTCATTTATTTCAGTAAATCTCGAGGTCGAGATTTCTTTTAAGGGGGTGAGGATGTAACACCTCGAAAATTCATGTCCAATAATGTATCAACACGTGTCGTAAGCTTTAAACGTGTAAAAGATTTCTTTAGAGGGACTGAAGTTGGCAAACAAGGAAACTATGTAAATATAAGGGTTCAAGTGTCAGCAAAGGATAAATATACTTTACAATAGCCCTACAAGATGTTTATACCTTCAAACGAATAAATCATGGATCATACGAAGCTGAAAATGAAAGAAAGTGAGGAATTACAAACTACAGGGGTTAAATGTGTCAACACGTTTAAAGTATACCTCTGAGTGACCTTTTAGCAAACTGGAAGCTTTGTAACGGTAAAATATGCTCACTAGAATGTGTGATAAAAATTTCATAAAGTTTCGTTATCGTATGAGAAAGTTATGATCAAATTCGTATACGAGGGGTTAAAAGCGTCAACGTTGGAAATTATGACTTTTCGGATAAGCACAAAGCTAACCAAGGACTTGCCAATGTTTAACATGTCTTGGAGTCCTTAAAAGTAAGGTTAGAAGGCTGAAATACAAAATGGGAGCTTAAAACCACGTTACAAAGGACCTGGGACTGAAATGTAATATAGTGAAACTTGTTTGGCTGGTAATGGGAGGCCAGGCGGCCCGCGTAAAAGACCCTTATGGGTTTACGCGGCCCGCATGAAACACTGCAGCGACATAACTGCGCACAGCTGCCTGTAAAGGCTGTGCAACTGACTTAAAACGTTGTTTTTACATACCAGGGGCTGCCCCAATGGTATTACATGCATAGAGGGCACTTGGCTTGATCTGGAAACACTCATAGACTTCCTTGGCATGATCCTAAGTGATCAAAATGACTATATAAGAACCCACTTAGTTGCAACACTTTGTTCATTCAATTGCATCTTCACTTCTGGAGCTTCCCTGATCAGCAACAAGCTTCCTAGTGATCCCTAGTCGTGCTTAGGACTCTTGTAAGTGTCCTTAACCCTTCCTAATTCAGTTTAGCTTAGTTAATTAGCTAAAAGTCAAACCGTCGTAATTAAAGTTTGACTTCGAGATTAATTAAAATTTGTTCAGTCAAATCTCGAATTGAAAGTACCTTAAAAGGGTACTCTCTGATTCCCACTCTAACTAGGTCAATTCTCGGGTCAAAGTTAACTTTAAAAAGTCAACAGAATACTTATTTTCAAATTAATGCATAATTAGCAATGTAGGATCCATGCAACCTGTTTTATCATTAATATAACTTGGTAATTAATGTAAGAGCATGTCTAAACATGTTCAACCCGACAATTTTCAGTTTAGGTTCAGTTCGGAACCGAAAGTCGCATAGTTTGACTTATGCTTTGACTTTCAGTTCTAACCCGTTCAGGCATTGTTTAGAAATGATTTAGAGCTTTATTTGGACCAGGTTTCATACTAGGATAACCCTCTGTGATTATACAACTTGGTTCCATAGTTATCCGATTCATATGCATGTTTCCGTTAAAAGCTTAAATGTTGACTATTATGCCCTTTTCACCATAAAACGTAATTTTTGAAAATATAAAAGAGTAGAAACCTTAGTTACTGATTTATAAACTTGTCCTTAAAATTTGATATCAGTTTGAGGTCCAGAATAGGAGTTATGCTCATTAGCGTAAATATAAAGCTTTTTATTAATTAAACGGTATAATTAACGTATAGCCTATCTAAACCCAATTTTTAATACCAAAATTTTTACCCACTGATGTAATATAATATTTTGAGATTTTTGAATATTTTTATTTATTTTTAGGCTGAACATAACCTAGAGTTCTAAGCTTAGTTTGGGAGTTGCCGGTTTACCCTTTTAGGCTATAAAATGAGTTTTACATATCTTTTTGACCGCAAACCTTTTGCTACTAATTTTAAATAATAAATAAAGTATTTTGAGCCTTCTGGAATTATAAAAATATCGGCTTTCTTTTAAAAACCCGGAAATGGCTCCAAATCGCCTTTTTAAGCGTTTTTGACACATAGTATGTATTAAAACCATATTAGATATATAAGACTCAGTGCTTACTGATATATTAAGTAAATTTTGAGGTTCTAACAGTAAGTAAAAGTTTGCAAAGTCAGATTCCAGTTTTGACCTTTTAGGCTTATGTGAAATTACCAAAATACCCCTAAGGTGCATAGCTTGGTTTTAAATGATAAATTTCACATCTATCTAATACCCTACTGGTATAACTTATTAAATTAAGTATATTTACTGAATAAATCATACCTGTAACTCAGGTTACTAATTAAACTCTTTTATAACCTTTAAAATGACCAAAATGCCCTTACAGGGCATAATTTGAGTTTAAAATCATTTTGGGCATAATAGAAGATATCTTTCTGATGTCACAACATATTTAAAGCATATTAACTTAGGAACCTTGCATATGACTCTTATGGTTACTCGTTACGCACCTTTCGCGTTCGAATCGGCATATGTAACTAGTTTACATATATTAGCCGAAACGGGTCAAACCTTATCGTTTTTGTCTCAAAATCCAGAATGTGTTTAGTTTACCCATATTATACAAGTCTTCAAACTTGTCGGGTCTAAATCATATTCTATTCCGGTCTTCGCTTATGCATGCGTTCAAACCGTATCTTTCTTTAAAACTAACCGGTCTAAGCTCAAGCTTAATTAAAGACCTGTTAGAAATCTAATAGGTTATTATAAACCTTCGTTCCAGAATAGGAGGCCCGGTAAAAGCTACTTGCATTTGCTGTTTGTGAAATATACTTGCAAAGGTAAATACTTTTAACTTATTTTCCCTATACGAGCTTGGGGTATGGTATATAAAATACCGCTTGGTCGGGCATTGAATCTTTAATCGAATGGAGGTTAAATCATTGATATGCTCCGTTTTGAAATGTTTTGTTTGCTTAAAGCCTTTGGGGGGTTAATGACCATGTCCCGGATATCCTTGGCATCATCTTACGAGATGGCTGATGTGCTGTCATAGGTACACGCAAATTTAATCCCAATAACAACTATAGATAGTGGTAAAAGGGTATCGAACTCAGGGAGTATGTGGAAAATATGTCACTTATATAGCCTTGCAATTAAACTACAATTAACCGAATTTGCAGAAAATAAAGATCAATGATTTGGATTGTTGTTTTAGAAAACTAAATTTAACTAAATAGCTTCAAATTAAATGTTGGTTGTAAAACAGATTAGGAGAAAACAATGACCATCTTAGGATTCAGTTTCTTTTAGCAATTGTGTGAAATTCTAACTAGAAAGAGTTACATAGACATAACTCGTGCATACATAATCGAAGTGATAAAAGAGAACAAAGTACTTGGATTTTATAAACGCGAGGTTGTTTCCCGATGATCAATTAATCAATAACCAACCCTAACCCTTCCCGTGATATCTCGATTGCCAACGGCACCAAGAACATACGATTGAGACTAGAAATTGCACTATCAATTAACACGCTACAAACAATTATGCATACACCATGATAATCAAGCAAACACAAGTTATCATTCTAGAAATTCAGAAATAAACACACAAAAGTTCAAGAGAAACCTTCACCTAAGATGATCACCGAAAGGTTTAGCCACACATAGCTTGGTGAATCATCATAACAATAAGTTCAATGTTCATACGAATCAAAATCACAAACCGAATGTTAGAAATTGTTTAACACCAAGCAAGAACAGCCAAAATCGCCCCTAGTGTCTCCTCCAACCGTTCAATGATGAGAATAGGTGAAAAGACACCATAAAACTGAATAAATGATGGCAGTTACAAGTTTTCCGCAGCTTCCACCGTAACTTACGGTGCCACCGTAAGTTACGGTGGACCATGTCTTGTTACGGTGGCTTTAGTCTGAGTTACGGTGGAGATCAGGCATGATTCAGGTTCACCGTAATTTACGGTGGTACCGTAAATTACGGTGGAAGCCTGAATTTTGTGCATTGTTTCATCTTTTGTTCCACACTCGACCCGTTCAACTCCAAACCGTCCAAAGCTGCGTTTAATCCCCTTTAAGCTCCCGAACCGCGCCTGAAACATAAGCAACCGTAGTTATCTAATTCAAGATAATTACGCGATTAAGTGAAGGATTAATTCGTCTTTTAAGATGATTAAGGGTTGTCCTATGGACCACCCGTCACATCCCCACACTTAACCGTTGCTTGTCCCAAGCAACTCATCAAATCAATTTCATAACAAGTGATCAATTTAAATCAATTTAAATCAAGCAATCCTTTTACTAACCCCTTTTTAACACCCAACTAATGCACCCCTCACTATGTCTCTCCTCTCGGTAACAAGTAAGCACTAGCAATATGAGCTAGACACACAAAGGCTAACGGGCGGTTGCACAACTATAAGCTTGTACCTAAATCAATTCTTCTCCTACAATGTGTCAAACATGAATGCAAATCAAAGGGACTTTCAAGGTTGTAACGTGGCTAGGTGTATGGGTAGGAAATGGAATATATATGAAGTAGCGAAAATTTAACCCGGTCTTTTATTACACAATAAAGCAAACTAACAACTACCAAATTAACTAATATATACAAGACACTAAACATCCTTTCTTTCTTTTTTTTTCATTTTTCATTGCTTTTTCTCTTTTTTTTTTTCTTTTCTGATTTTTCTGAATTTTTTTTTTTTCAATCAAAGCAAGCAACCATACAATAAAGCTTCAAACATATCTACATCATACTACTAAAACTACTACTACTATTACTAACACTATAAGACCGGGTCAAATTGGGTAAATTTTTAGGTAAGTAGCTAGGGGTAACAAATGATAGGCTTTTAGGCACAAAATTTGGCAACTAAATATCCAAACCCCCGCCCCTCTCGCAACCATGCTCATATATATAACTTATGAGGTCCAACCCCCCAAATCCCACACTCGCTCACACCAATGACGAGGCTACCTAAATGCCCTTATCCTTTCTACATTCATGTTCAATTAAGGCATCGAACCGCATTCAAGCATAAGTTCTAATGCACCCCCACCCGTAGCCACTCTCATCAAAGATAAGCATTATTTATATACAAATGTGGCTTCAACTCTCACCAAGAATAAAAGGGTATCAAGGGCTGCCGGTGCACCATTTGGGTTTAATCTAGGGTGTTCAAATTTTCACGATGTTTTGCTTGGCTCAAAATTTTTCAAAATCTTCAAAAATTCCCCCATCCCCACACTTGGGATACATTGACCCCAATGTATGGTTTTAGGAGGCTTTGATCACTAAAATTCATTCAACATCAACTAAAAGCTTTTCAACTCAAACCACAAATTTCTTTTTGGATTTTTCATTTTATATTTTTTTTTATTTTTCTTCTTTTTTAAAAACATGATACCACCAACTCGCACCAACCCAACATAACATCACAATCATACACCACCCAACCGCCCAACCATACACAAAATAAGCTAAATAAATATTCACTTAATATACAAGGAAAGAGCACGACCTGACTAGTAATAGTGGGGTCCCGGAGGTCCAAAAATGGAAGACATCATGTCGTTCCATTCGCCAAATGCAAATGAGCCACTACTACTCCCACCTTGTTGTTGTTGAGCTCCTTCTTGTTGCCTCGGGTCAATCCATTGTGAATGATGGATCGGCGGGGTCGGATACGAAATACTACCATCATAAGGTGGTAGTGACACATAATCCACATGTTGTGGATCCACAACCACCGGCCGCCCGGCATGCCAATCCACGTGCATTCTCCTTTCTTGGTCGTCATTATATCGACTATTCACTTCCATTTCATGAGAATAAGCGTGTGTGCGATTCCACGCTTCTTGACGATCAAGGTTTTGTTTCAAGGACCGCTCTATACTTGCACTCATCATCGTGTTTTGATCAAATAACGTCCGCTCCGACCCCGACCACGACTCAAAAATGGGTGCCGGAGGACGTTGATTCTCAATCACTTCTTGCATCGTGCCATCATAAGCCCAACCCGGCACATAAGACCGCTCCGTATAATCGTAAAACATACCACCATAACTTCTACCATAACCCCCTTGACCTACATTCTCACCTCCTTGCGGCTCGTCCGCATAATCCTCGTCACCACTTGGAACTGCTTCCTCATCACTTTCCGGCTCATCCGGCTCACCTGGTAAAAGATCTCTTGCACCCACCTTAAGTGCTCTCCATCGCTGCCCCTCCGACTTAAGTTTATGGTACCGCTCCGACTGTGTATACGTCCAACCAATCCCCAACTTATCTAAAGTAAAAGGCTGATGCCTTTTTGTTACCCCTCTATCTTCAGACGTTATTGGCTTTTGTTGCTAAATTAACCCCGTGATGATTCGGCAGTATGGAACAATATCTCTTCCCAACTTATTCCGGCAGATCCAGAGGTGGTTCATTATCAAGTAGCGGATCGGAAAACGTGGTGACCCAGTGAGCAACGAATAGAGGACAGGTACTTCGGGGTACCTTACTTGTTCCTTGTCCCCCCTTCGCGGAATGACATTGAGAATACAGATTGCTAGCAACAATTTCGCTTCAATTCTCAAGTTCCTCCGGTACAAGATTCCACTGTATGTACCGGGTAAAAACAGTGTCGCCAACATATCATTCCACCGGGGATGCTTTTCCGGCTTTACCAAAAGATTATCAAGGGTGGGAATCATGTAGTCACGAGCTGGAAGACTGTCATATTTCCCAAGCTTCTTCAACGTGTAAAAAGACATCTCCACTGGAATCCCATGCACCATACCCGTTAGCTTCATTTGTGATGGCTTCTCGTATCTGTTGCATTTGAGAGTTGCCATACATTCTTGTATTTCAGTCATGAACAAGTTGTTTTTATCCTTATCAAAGCAACTCAGCGCCCCCTCCCATCCTAGAGCGTGGAATTTGTCAAACACACCAAACGGGCTGAACTGAACCTCAACAACTTCTCTCTCGCAAATAAATGTGGCCACCTTGTTTTTCAATCTATTCATATGGTCATGGTAGAGTGTCGGTTGCCCCTCCTCTGGTTGGTCATCCAATGAACCCGAATCCCATTTTGGCTTTTCAGCCGGGTCCAACTCCATCTCTTCCTCACTTTCACTTTCATCCACTCGGCCCATGTATTGTCTCTTCCGTGGTTGTTGTTCCGGCTGTTTACCCTTTCCCTTCGAAGACGAAGATGAACTAGCTCCGGTCTTTTCTTTTGTTCGTGCCATTTCCTACACCCATTAGAGCAAACAACACAACCAAACAAAACAAAATTAGACTCTTTTCTCCAAAATATCCCCACACTTGCTTGTTACCATGGTTGTAGATGTTAGTGAACCAAAGTTTATAAATTTTTCCAAAAAAATTGGGCATGGTGTCTCTACAATGTAGAGATTCCCAAAAGTTCACTACTTTACTAACAATCCTACATCTACTAACCATAACCATGTTCAAATAACCAATTTCATGACCATATCTAAGAACAAGCAAGTGGGCATGGGCAAATAACCTAAATAACCTTACTTTTCACAATGTAGCATCAAAATATAGCAAATAAGCTTTCATACCTTGGTTTGAAGATGCTAGAATGCTTGTGAAACAAAAACTCCAAAAACCCCCAAAAATTTTCGGACTAGGGTTTGAATTCGGACCCAAAAACTACGTTTCCTCGTAAATCTCTTGGCAAAATCAGAAACTACATGAAAAATTAGTCAAGATAGACCTAGATTTCACTTAGTTTGAACAAAAATTGAGTGAGATATGGAGGATTTAAGGTTGAAGAAGATTGGAGATTCTTGTGGGGATGAAGGAAAGTGATAGATGATAATGTTTGGAGAAGAAAAGAGAAAGAAACGTGTGGCTGGGGAGTATTCACGAAATCTGATGTTATTATTTTATTTTATTTTTTTTTATATATGCAGCAACCGAACCGACCAAAGTTTCGCCAAGTCCACCGTAAATTACGGTGGAACCTTAACTTACGGTGGAACCTTAACTTACGGTGGAACCTGGCAACATGTTCCTACCGTAAAACAGGAGCAATTTACCGTAAAGCCTGAAAACCTTTTACCTCCACCGTAAATTACGGTCATACCGTAAATTACGGTATAAACTGGGCGTTTCTGGTTTGCAGAAAATTGTGTTTTTAAGTGTCATTTTTTATATTTTTTTCAATTTTTTTATGTTTTAAATTTTTCCAAAAACATGTAAAAATCACCCTACCCCCTCGAAAGTCCCGTGTTGTCCTCAACACAATGTTAGAGTAATTCGTGACCCGAATATCCCCACACTTGTTTCAAACACGGGTTTCAAGGAAATACGGTAATTGTGCACACTATACAAAACAAAACAAAATGAAATACTACTATTTACACTACCAAACCTGGGCCTCTCACGGTTGTTCCTCATCGACCGGGCGTAAAATGTAGCCCGCTTTGTCAAGCTCCAAGTTATTGATGTCGTTCCCTTCCAAGTATGGCTTCAACCGGTGACCGTTCACCGTTTGTTGTTTTAGCGTGTGCTCATCTTGGATATCTACATCACCAAACCTCCCAACTCTCTGAATGACATATGGGCCCATCCATTTGCTTTTAAGCTTGCCCGCGAACATCTTGAGTCTTGAGTTATACAACCAAACTTTTTGACCCACTTCGAACGTTTTCTTTCGCAATTTTGCATCATGCACCTTCTTGAGTTTATCTTTATACGCCGATGCACATTCATATGCCTCATCTCGAATTTCTTCTATCTCGCTTAATTGTAACTTCCTCAACTTTCCCGCTTCGTCATAATCTGCGTTTACCGTCTTAATTGCCCAATGTGCCCGATGCGCTAACTCCATTGGCAAGTGACAACCCTTTCCATACACCATCCGGTAAGGCGTTGTGCCAATAGGAGTCTTGTAGGCCGTTCGGTATGCCCACAATGCATCGTCTAACTTACTCGACCAATCCTTCCTATCCGTTCTAACCGTCTTCATGAGAATTTCTTTGATTTGACGGTTGGACACTTCGACTTGTCCACTCGTTTGCGGATGGTAAGGTGTGGCAATCCGGTGATTCACGCTATACCTCTTCAGCAATTTCCCAAAATTGAAGTTCTTGAAATGCGAACCACCATCGCTTATAATAACCCGCGGAATGCCAAAACAAGAAAAGATGTTGGATTGAACAAATTTACAAACAACCGAATGGTCGTTTGTGCGTGTTGCAATAGCTTCAATCCACTTCGAGACGTAATCCACCGCTACCAAAATATAAAGAAAACCATTCGAATTCGGGAAAGGACCCATAAAATCTATACCCCATACATCAAATATCTCTACAACCAAGATTGGTTGTAATGGCATCTCATCCCTCTTCGATATACTTCCCATCTTTTGGCAATTTACACAATTTCTAGCAAACTCACATGCATCTTTGAAAATTATGGGCCAATAAAACCCACATGAGAGAACCCGGTAGCCTATTTTGTGCCCACTAAAATGACCTCTACATGCGGATGAATGAGCATGGGTCAAAATTTCCAACACTTCTGTCTCGGGCACACACCTTCGTATAACTTGATCCGGTCCAATCTTGAAGAGATCCGGCTCATCCCAAATGTATTGCTTTACTTGGACCATAAATTGTTGTCGTCGCTTTTTGGTCCAATGACTAGGGATGGCACCCGTGGCTAAGTAATTAACGTAATGAGCATACCACGGTGCAACAAAGGTGGAAACGGCTAGAAGTTGTTCGTCGGGAAAACTTTCATTGATTTCACTAACATCGTCAATTCCTTCAACCGGAATCCGAGACAAGTGATCCGCCACTACGTTCTCACTTCCCTTTTTGTCTCGAATTTCCAAATCAAACTCTTGCAACAATAATACCCACCGAATCAACCGAGGCTTCGCGTCCTTTTTCTCCATCAAATATCGGACCGCACTATGATCCGAATACACCACCACTTTGCTCCCCCAAATATAAGCACGAAACTTATCTAAAGCATACACCACCGCTAATAACTCCTTTTCGGTTGTGGTGTAATTGAGTTGCGCTTCGGATAAAGTTTTGCTTGCATAGTAAATCACCACCGGCTTTCTATCAACCCGTTGACCCAAAACTGCACCAATAGTAGTGTCGCTTGCATCACACATTATCTCAAACGGCTTTGACCAATCCGGTGGTTGCAAGATAGGAGATTTAACCAAGTGTTCCTTCAAAACAGTGAAAGCTTGCATACACTCGTTAGTAAAATCAAATGGGACATCTTTTAATAACAAGTTGCATAAAGGTTTGGTGATAACACTAAAACCTTTTATGAAACGTCTATAGAAACCCGCATGTCCCAAAAATGACCTTACACCCTTAACGTTTTTCGGAGGTGGCAAAGATGCTATTACCCTTATTTTTGCCTTATCCACCTCCATTCCCCTTTCAGAAATTACATGACCCAACACAATGCCCTCTTGCACCATGAAATAACTTTTCTCCCAACTTAACACTAAATTTTTCTCAACGCACCTTTTTAAAACCTTTTGTAATTCGTTGAGACAAGCATCAAAACTAGTGCCAAAAATGGAGAAGTCATCCATAAATACCTCAAGCGACTCTCCAACCATGTCCGAGAAGATACTCATCATACATCGTTGGAAAGTTGCCGGTGCATTGCACAAGCCAAATGGCATTCGCCGAAAGGCAAAGGTGCCATATGGACAAGTGAAGGTGGTCTTGTGTTGGTCATCCGGGTGGATTGCTATTTGATTGTAACCCGAATACCCGTCCAAAAAGCAGTAATATTTTTGACCCGATAATTTTTCAATAATTTGGTCAATGAAAGGTAGCGGGAAATGATCCTTAGAAGTGGCAGCATTCAGTTTCCGGTAGTCAATACATACACGCCACCCGGTAACCGGTCGGGTGGCAATTTGTTCACCACTTTCATCTTTGACTACTTGAATGCCGGCCTTCTTAGGCACAACTTGGGTGGGACTCACCCAAGCACTATCCGAAATCGGATAGATGATTCCCGCATCCAACCATTTAATTACCTCTTTTTTAACTACCTCCCTTAGGTTCGGATTTAATCGCCTTTGAGCTTCTCGTGTCGGTTTGGCAACTTCGGTGGTAATTATTTTGTGCATGACAATTGATGGACTAATTCCTTTGAGATCGGCAATTGTCCATCCAATAGCTCCCTTGTTTTCTTTCAAAACTTCCAACAACGCTTGCTCTTGAGCCAATTCTAAATTAGAGGCAATAATGACCGGTAAAGTGTCATTATCCCCTAAGTAAGCATACTTCAAGTGGCTTGGCAAGTCTTTGAGCTCCAACTTTGGCGGTTCCTCTAACGATGGTTTAGTACCCGAATTTATCTCCGCCGGTAAACCTTCAAATTGATGCGTCCATGGTGGTCTACCTTCCTTCAAAGCCATGGCATCCTGTTTTTCCTCTTCAACCCGTAGTGCATAAGCATGTACCTGTTCAGAAAAATCACACAGGCAAACATCCAAACCATCCTCCTCATACTCATGCGGGTTGCATCCGTCAACTATATCTGCCATGAAACACTCATCAACACCATTAGAATTAGAATTGTTAGTAAAAACATTCAAACGCATTTTTCGATTTCCAAAAGTCATATCGACTGTACCAAATCTACAATCGATTACTGCATGTGCGGTGCTCAAAAATGGCCGACCCAAAATTACGTTTTGTTGTTGCTTTGGGTCCGCCGATGAGTAGTCCAAGACTAAAAAGTCAACCGGGTAATAAAATTCATCAATTTTAACAATTACATTTTGAACCATTCCTCGAGGTAGCTTATGAGACAAATCGGCTAAAACAACCGTTGTCTCCACCCTAGCTAACGGACCAAAGTCATATTTGTCATATAAGCCCCCCGGTAAAATGCTAACCCCGGCTCCAAGATCTAGCAACGCCTTAGCCATTTTAAAATTACTAACTTGTATGTTAATTAATGGTGTGCCCGGATCTTGGAGCTTAGGAGGAAGCTCCCCATTCAAAACCGCACTCACTTGCCCGGTTAAGTCCACCCGCTTAGGCATTTTCTTCTTGTTTTGCCTCTTTTGCGTACACAATTCTTTTAAAAATTTTGCATAGGCGGGTACTTGTTTTATTGCATCAAGGAGTGGAAGGTTAATTTTAACTTGTTTAAACATGTCCCACAACTCTTCTTTTTGGGGACCCCTTGGCGCAATAAATTTTTTTCTACCCGGGTCAAGTAAGGCCGATGGAAACGGGACTTGACTCGGTTCACCCTCAACTTTTTCATTCTTTTCGTTTTCACCCAACCCCGGTTTGTTAACATTTGTTTCTTTAGGTTTAACCGGTGAAACTTCATCATCACTATCATTACCCGTGATATCCTCAACTACCCCCTCAACCAATTCGGGTGACAAATTGGCTTTAAACTCTTTTCCACTTCTTAAAACACTAACATGGCGAACATTAACATTACCTCTTGACGAACCATGTGATGGATTTACCTTGGTGTCGCTAGGAAGTTGACCCTTGTTTTTCTTCAACTCCGCCACATCGGTTGCCAATTGACCCATTTGGGTTGTTAGTGATTGGATGCTTTTATCACGAACCTCATCCTTTTACATTCGAACTTCATCGAGTTGGTTCCGTCTTTGCATCTCCGTTTGCATGCTTTTTAGCATCTCCATCATCTCATTTTCACCCGAAGACCCCCCTTGTTCTTGACCCGTTTGATATTGCTTTTGATAGCCTTGGTTGTTCCCACCTCGATATCCACTTTGATTGTTATAAGGTTGGCGCGAACCAAAGTTACCTTGGCTACCTTGAAAGTTCAGGTTAGCTTGATTTGAAGGGTTCCCATATCGAAAATTTGGGTGGTTCCTCAACCCGGGGTGATATGTATTAGAATTCATGTTGTTGTAATTTCTACCACCCCCTCCTTGACCTTGAACCGCATGAACTTCTTCATATTGCCCTTCCACCATTCCTTGGCAATTTTCAGCCGCATGACCTATTTCATTACACAATGCACAAACATCATAAATTTTGTTAGTAGTTTGAACATTACCATCATCTATTGCGTGCACTTGAGGTCGGGCAATGGCTGGTCGCGCTCTCCTCGATGCTTGAGCCTTTCTCTTTGATGTAATTGCCATGTTCTCCAAAAACTCCCAATCATCATTCTCGTAGTTTGTACCAAAAGTTCCACCGGTAATGGACATTAAATCACGAGCATCTTCGGCACTCAACCCCACGTGGAAGGCATTCATCAACTCCCAAAGCTCAATCCCATGGTGAGGGCAATTTTTGATCATCATGTTGAAACGTTCAAATGCCTCATGGAACATTTCACCATGTTGTTGTTGGAAGCTCCTCAACCCCTTCCTAGCATCTTTAGTCTTTTGAGCGGTATAAAATTCGTCTAAGAAAATTTGCTGCATTTCCGCCCAAGTATAAATAGATGCCGAAGGCAAAGTGTAGAACCACTTCTTTGCCTTGTCCTCCAAAGAAAATTGAAATAGAACCAACTTGACATCGTCGGCCGAAAAACCTTGACTCCCGAGAGTATTGCAAATTGAGTCATAGGCTTCCAAATGGAAATAGGGCTCCTCTGTTGCTAACCCCTTATATTTCGACAAACTTTGTAAGGAATTAGTCCTTACTTCAAAAGTTCTTCCTTCGTTGTTGTGAGGGATGACTACCGGTGACGGGTTGTGAGTAATTACCGGCCTAAAATGTACTTCAATACCCCTTGCATGTTCTCTAAGATGCCTTCTTGGCACCCCCAACCTAACCCTTGGTCGAATAGGACCCATTGGCCTTGGTATAGGCCCTTGTGGTATATGTGGTTGAAATTGTTGTTGTGGTATCGGTTGGTGTTGTATCGGCCTTTGGAATTGCGGTTGCACATTTTGTGGACGAACTTGTTGCAACGGTGTAGGCATAGGCCTTTGCACTTGTAGCCCTTGTGGTCTTGGCCTAATATGTTGTGGTATGAGTTGTTGTTGTGGCACTCCACCCACACTTGCCATCCCTTGAGATTGACCTTGCACATAACCGAACTCTCCTTGATCACCATAACCCCCATAAGCATACACATCTTCATCATAACCCTCAAAATCTTCGTATCCTTCCTCATATCCATCTCCCCCTATACCCGAAGTTTGCCCAAATGGAATGGTCGAGTATTGAAAACCCGATTGGTTTGATGGTCTAAATGTAGAGGTAGTATGGACAACAGTTGAACCTTGTGGTACTGTATAGTTTGAGGATGATTGCCCAGAAGCTGGGAAGAAATGAGTGAGTGGTGGAATCGTAGTAGATGGGTTAAAGGTAATACTAGGTTCGACTTGAGTAGTGATCGGTTGTGTAGTGTTGGATGGTGTAGTATCATGAGGTGGAGTAGGAATTGTAGTGGAGTTTGGTATGGTTGTGTTTGGTGATGGTTGTGTGGAAGTAGGTATAAATGATGTGGTCGTTTGACCCGTCGTGGGTGGTAATTGAGATTCTTGCATGATGTTTCTTGGTGTGATGGGTGATGTAGGGGAACCAACAATTCTGTTTTCTCTTACTAAAACACGATTTTGCCTTAATGTTCTTTCGATCTCCGGATCAAATGACAATGGTGACGCTTTGTGAGAGCCTCTAGTATGCATGCACCTGTAGAACCTGCACACTAAACACACCAGTGTAAACCCGAAAATAACAAAGCAAAACTAAAAAAAACTGACACACGTTGCGCACTACTCCCCGGCAACGGCTCCAAAATTTGACGTGCTGTCGTAGGTAAACGCAAATTTAATCCCAATAACAACTATAGATAGTGGTAAAAGGGTATCGAACTCAGGGAGTATGTGGAAAATATGTCACTTATATAGCCTTGCAATTAAACTACAATTAACCTAATTTGCAGAAAATAAAGATCAATGATTTGGATTGTTGTTTTAGAAAACTAAATTTAACTAAATAGCTTCAAATTAAATGTTGGTTGTAAAACAGATTAGGAGAAAACAATGACCATCTTAGGATTCAGTTTCTTTTAGCAATTGTGTGAAATTCTAACTAGAAAGAGTTACATAGACATAACTCGTGCATACATAATCGAAGTGATAAAAGAGAACAAAGTACTTGGATTTTATAAATGCGAGGTTGTTTCCCGATGATCAATTAATCAATAACCAACCCTAACCCTTCCCGTGATATCTCGATTGCCAACGGCACCAAGAACGTACGATTGAGACTAGAAATTGCACTATCAATTAACACGCTACAAACAATTATGCATACACCATGATAATCAAGCAAACACAAGTTATCATTCTAGAAATTCAGAAATAAACACACAAAAGTTCAAGAGAAACCTTCACCTAAGATGATCACCGAAAGGTTTAGCCACACATAGCTTGGTGAATCATCATAACAATAAGTTCAATGTTCATACGAATCAAAATCACAAACCGAATGTTAGAAATTGTTTAACACCAAGCAAGAACAGCCAAAATCGCCCCTAGTGTCTCCTCCAACCGTTCAATGATGAGAATAGGTGAAAAGACACCATAAAACTGAATAAATGATGGCAGTTACAAGTTTTCCGCAGCTTCCACCGTAACTTACGGTGCCACCGTAAGTTACGGTGGACCATGTCTTGTTACGGTGGCTTTAGTCTGAGTTACGGTGGAGATCAGGCATGATTCAGGTTCACCGTAATTTACGGTGGTACCGTAAATTACGGTGGAAGCCTGAATTTTGTGCATTGTTTCATCTTTTGTTCCACACTCGACCCGTTCAACTCCAAACCGTCCAAAGCTGCGTTTAATCCCCTTTAAGCTCCCGAACCGCGCCTGAAACATAAGCAACCGTAGTTATCTAATTCAAGATAATTACGCGATTAAGTGAAGGATTAATTCGTCTTTTAACATGATTAAGGGTTGTCCTATGGACCACCCGTCAATGGCCACGACCTAAGCACGGGGTGTAGGCGTACACCCGTCAGTGCCTAAATAAATAATGTGGTGTGTCTATTGATCTTTAACCCGGTCTACGGATCGGGCTGCTGAACGCATAAGGAAATGTAATTCTTTTACAAGATTATATTCAAATAGTTATCCCAAGTTATAAAATGTTTTGTGCCACGTGCATTCAAATAAATTTTCAAACCTTTTCAAAATGAGTCAGTTAAATTGTATTTACCAGTGTAAACTGACGTATTTTCCCAAAAAGGTTAAGTGCAGGTACTACTCGAACTAGGCTGGCTTTCTCCTAGCATCCACAATAAGTCTCGCAAGCTTGGATGTCATAAAACTGTTGAACAATGTCTCCTTTTTATTTTGATCCGCCTGTGGATCTGTTTCAACTATTGTGATACTTAATATTACAATTTATTAAAGTTGAAATGAATCTATCTTTTGCTTCCGTTGTGCATTTATATATTGTGTTGTTTGACTATGATGATATCAACTATGTCACGATACTCCCCACCGGGCCCACCGGTAATACGTGGAAATATCAGGGTGTGACAACTGCTTTGTAACAACAAGATAGAGGACCACTCTGATAGTGCTAGCCTTGACGACTAGACTAAATGTACCACTGAAGTCAATGCCCGGTTGTTGAGGAAAGCCTTTAGTAATAAGGTGATTTTTGTATCTTGTAATAGTGCTATGTTGATCCTTTTAAACATGTACACCTACTTATAATTAATGACATTAGTGTTAGGGACAAATGGAACCAAAGTCCACATATCATTTTTGATAAGTGCTTTAAATTCCTTGGCCATGGCTTAATGTCATTCCGGATGTTGATTGCCACTGGTAAAGGAAGTGGATGGAACAGTGAGAGAGGTGGAAGGAGAAGCCATGTTGGTGGACGAGCTATAAGGGACTCGAGGTTTTGGATTAGTCCGAAGATTGGAAGGATGTTGGCGGAGGAATGGGGGAGGGGTTGTATATGAAGAATCGTTGGAAGAGGATGGGGACGAGGTAGATGTAGGAGAAGGTGGAGGAGTAAGGGTTGATGTTGATGTTGGAGGTGTGTTTAGTTCAGTATGTGGCTGTGGATTGTCAATTGACGTATCAAGGGGATATGTGCAGTCGAAAAAGGATGTGTAAGGGTGAGAATTTGGAGATCAAAGAGTATTGGAGGTTGTTGGTTGGAATGGGAAATTCTGTTCAAGAAATCAAACATGTTGAGCAATGTAGATGCGATCATTTATTTTATCGAGGCATCGATACCCATAATATTGTGGATTGTAGCCAAGGAATATACACAGTGTAGACCGAAAATCCATTTTGTGAGGATTGTAGGGTCGTATATGATGAAAGCACTAACAATCGTATACTTGAAGGAAGGAGTAGTCAGGGTGATGATGGAAGAGATGTTTGAATGGAGATTTGACGTTCAGGATGGCATTCGGTTGATGAGGTAGACAGTTGTGTCAAAAGCAAAGTGCCAAAAGAACAAATTTAGATGAGAGTTTGTCCACTTGGTGATTGCCAAGAAACGAATAAAATAAGCACTCAAGGTACAAATAAGTAATTAACAGGGCTTAGAATGAAGTGGATCTCATACAAGGAGAAGTGATCTTGGAATTTGTAAGGTTAACGACTTTGGAAAGGATTTTGAGACGTAGGCATCATAGTAGTATTATTTAGGTAAGTATGCATGGAAAATTATGCTCTAGTGATTTTAAAGATATCACATTTATTCCGTTTAGCAACCCCATATTGTTGGGGTATAGGGACAAGATATGCGGTAAAAAATGCCAAGATTGGATAAATACCCGTATAACACTGGGTTATCAAATTTGCATCATCACACATAAAATGTTTGATGCTGGAGAGATCAAAAAGGTTTTCTCTAAGGCCTTTGAAATGAAACTAAGGCCAATGAGCGGTGAGACAATGAATATATCCATGTAAAAATAACTAAAATAATCAATAGATCTAATAATAATGATAATTGGTTAGGGAAGTAAACCGCGAAGTTCCTCAAATTCCACAATGAATTAAATTTCAAGAAAAAAGTACAAAATAGGTATTCCAAATACCCGCAGGTATGCCCAACTCATACCCCATGGGTATTGAGCCAGGTATATGATACGAGATTAATTACAATCGTGTGTATGAGACTTAAGTTACCAATACCCCTTACGTTTTCATCCCTAGTTATAATCAAATATAATAGAAAAAGGCATGATACATTACATATAACCAAACAACATATTCTTTTCATAAAAAGGAGGGTAAATATGCATATATATTTTACATGCCCTGTGTAATCACTTGTTTGTTTATGTGTACCATCTCATGCAAATAAACCCATGGAATCATGGATTATAGTTAAACAAAGATACAACTCCATAAATAATTGTTGAAATGCCAGAATTCCCCTTGGTTGTCTCACTAGGCTTGAACCTCATGGTGTTGTAAGCCCATGCACCACCTATGGCACCAATCGTAGGTCCCAAAATGTAGACCCATAACCCTTTGTACTCGTTCCTTACAAGTGCTAGCCCTATGCTTCTTGACGCCCCTGATACTGGTCTGTCAATGTATTAAAATGCATGTCTTATTACACAATCTTAATAATTACTAATTTTGTTATAACAAATATGTATAACTAGCTATGTAGATCTTACCCCGCAAACATAGCGTTAAGTAGAATGGTTGATCCAATGGCAGCCCCGGCGAGTTGTCCCATCTACATTACGTGATCATGATATATTGCTACAATCATCATATTCGTAAAATATCCTTGGTAATAAGTAAAAGTAAGTAAAAATGTACTTACTGCCCGATCATCTGTGGCAACTAAACTAATGACGAACATGAGGTAGAATGTGATAATAAATTCCATCACCAAGGACTGAAGGTTGGATCCGGGAGGGACGTTTCCAATGAAATGATCATGTGTCTCATTAAATATTTGTTGGGTTCAGTGGTGTAAATTTTAGTTTTTATCAAAACGGGTTTGACATATTTTTATTAACTAAATATATAATTAATAAAAACGCAGCGGAATAAATATAAATAATCAACACCAAAAGTGAATCGAACAGGATCATGGTTACAAACATGCAAATACGATACATAAAATAATTAATCTACCGATGAGAAAAATTATACCCTTGTGGTTAATAATTAACCGTGTCACCGAGGTACAATGAACGAATGCTAGACACGAACACGAACCGAGCAGTGGCGACTTTGGCTTGGCCAGTCGTCACAATACAAATGAAAAGAAAAATGAACGGCACTCTTTAGAGAGTGGCAGCAATAATTTTTCATGTATATCTTGTGATTGTGATGTGACGGTTATATATCATGAAAAGTGAAACCTTTTCTTTAATTTATGCAGACGACAACTAAGAAAAGGGGCAAGATAGTGGAAAAAACATGATGGCAGACAAATGTACCACCACTTTATCATTCAACTTTAGAAATGGAATATTCGAGACAGAGAATCATTCCATTCAAGCAAAGATGAAGACTCCAGTTATGCAACTTAAAAAAATATTAAAATAATAACAGATGACAACCAAACAAAAAGTATGACATCTCATAATTATAGACCCAAAATATATATATTACTATATATATATATATATATATTACTATATATATATATATATATATATAGGACAAAGATCCGTTAGGAACCACCCCTTATTGCGAGAACCGCGAGAACCAGTGTGAACACAAACAGTAATTCCTAAAAAAATCTAAAAAACACCCAAAAAAAATTTTTTTTATTTTTTTACTATTTTTTTTGAAAAAATCGCAATATTTTGTTAATAAAAAAAATAAAAAAAAATTTCAAAAAAAAAAAAAAAAAATTCGAGTAACAGTTATCCATGCACATGTGCATATGTATCGTTTCTTTGTCAAATTCCGTAATTCATTACAAATAATAGTCAATTACACTTTCATTTACACTACCACATGTAATACACTACTTTTTACGTTAACAATGTTAGAAATGCACATGTGCATTTATATGTATTAACAGGAAATAAGGTGTTTTGTACACTACTTTCTCTTTCATCTATCATTCCATCCATAATACACAAGCATGCACATGTGCATTTTTTGTCATTTCTTTGACAAATTCCATAATTCATTACACATATTAGACAATTGCACTTTATTTACACTACCATATGTAATACACTACTTTTTACATTACCAATATTAGAAATGCACATGTGCATTTATATGTATCAACATTAAATAAGGTGTTTTGGTACACGACTTTGAATACACTTTCCTTTTTCATCTATCATACCATCCATAATACACTACCATTACCTTCTACCATCCATAATACAATACCATTACCTCCTACCATCCATAATACAGTACCATTAACAATATTTTCACTTTAATACATGTATGTAAACACCATTTATACCATCCAATCAACATATTACATAAAAAATTGACAACTATAACCAAACCATCAACCACTATATATAACTAACCAAAAAAACATGTATATGAGCCTACTTCTCCATTCAAAATCACAAACTTTATGTAACAAAACACGTTATATCATGGTTATACCTAATGATGCACATGTGCATTTTGAATATTGGTAATGTAAAAAGTAGTGTATTACTAATGGTATTGTAAATTAAAGTGCAATTGTCTATTCCTGATAACGTATTACTGAATTTGTTGAAGTAATGATACATATGCACATGTGCATGGATAACTGTTACTCGAAAAAAAAAAAGTTTTTTTTTTTTTTTTTTTTTTTTATGGTAACGAAATATAGCGATTTTTATTAAAAAAATATTAAAAAAAAATAAAAAAAAATTTTGAGTGTTTTTTTGATTTTTTTTAGATTTTATTTTGTGTTCACATTGGTTCTCGCGGTTCTCTCAATAAGGGTGGTTCTCGCATGAACCTTACCCTATATATATATATATATATATATATATATATATTTAGGTTAACACCCCTAATTATCTCTTAGTTGCGAAGCCCAATAAAATAAGTTCAAGTCCAGACGTGATACCAAGCCCAAAAAACAAAATTTAATTAAATAAGTAATTAAACGTTATATTATTTATAACCCGTATAAATAATAAATTCCGTTTCTCGTGAATATATAATTATTCTAGATAATTATATATTTCGTTCCGTTAATTGTTCGTGATCACCAGTTAATCGAATTAAGTGGATTTAATGTTCATTGCCCAAGGTGTAACTCTTAGGGTCATAGCTCGGCCAGCAGCGTTAACTTATCGAACCCGTACATATAAATCCAACAATCTCCCACTTGGACGGCCTTCGATAAAATCCTTAACGCAGACAGTCAGCGGCGCTCTAGCTGCACATAGCTGCCCCCAACAAGTTATGACACTTTAAAGTCATTAACCAAAACATCTTATTATTAGTAACAACTTACTATTACAAGACAATAGACTTATGGTAATTGTTGTCATTCATCCTTTCTGTAAAAGACATAAATTGAATCAATGAGACATGGATTAAGTTCATTCTCATATGGTGTTCAATTATTATTGTTCTCGATCAAGAGTCAAAGTGGTCCGAACAAACACACAGTAAGTTTGGGTAAGGCCTTACACTTCACTAGTTTGAATCAACGAGGGCGCCACAATGTCTAACTGTTACATTTCATGTAAGAGTACAGAATCCCATCTCGACTACATACAACTCCCACTGAACTTCAGAACTATTCCCAATTAAAGCCTTTATGACTGGCAGTTACGCGACAGCGGTTGACAGTAATCAAAGAATAATCCTTGGTAAAACGAAAGTTCTAATATGTATCTCAGGTCAAAGGATACTAAATGAGTATACCAATATCAAATCATCTTATGACTAAGATCCATGAAGATGATTTGATGCAAGTTACATCCAACGTCATTCTCAACGAGGTCTGTGAATTTGGAAGTCAACTCCTTGAGTCCAAAGTCAGAATAGTCTTAATTCAGAATTGTTCCCACGAGTCTGACCGACTACGGATAGTTTAGAATGCAAGATTCACGGATTAAACGTATTAAAATCAAACACAGTTATAAGATTCAAAATTGCATTTAACCAGTAGATCAAAATTGAATTCAAAAGTACAACTGTTAAAAGTTCGTACATCCAAATACTAAATCAAAACATACTGCTAGCTAATCTAAGCCCGATAGCACCCATGTGTTGATCATGCTTGTCCTGAGTCATGGGCTTAGTAAACGGGTCTGCTAGGTTTTGATCTGTGTCCACTTTGCTTATCATGATATCTCCACGTTCCACAATTTCCCGTATGTAGTAGAACTTTCTTAGAATGTGCTTGGCCTTGTGATGAGACCTGGGCTCTTTGGCTTGAGCAATAGCACCTGTGTTATCACAGAATACCTCGATGGGTTTCTTAATGCTTGGAACCACATCGAGGTCGATTATGA
The DNA here is from genome assembly GCA_030545235.1 of Helianthus tuberosus. NCBI lineage: Eukaryota > Viridiplantae > Streptophyta > Magnoliopsida > Asterales > Asteraceae > Helianthus > Helianthus tuberosus. The sequence continues at coordinate 27,692,325 of CM060437.1, read as the reverse complement.
ATTTCTTCATCCAAGCAGCCTCCTTTGCAGCATCTGATGCGGCTATATATTCAGATTCGGTGGTTGAATCCGCCACCACACTCTGCTTGGAGCTCTTCCATGAGATAGCTCCTCCATTTAGAGTGAATACGAAACCTGATTGTGAGCGAGAATCATCTCGGTCAGTTTGAAAACTGGCATCAGTGTAACATCTTACAGTGAGCTCTTCTTCTACTCCTCCAAATACTAAGAACATATTCAGAATGTTCTTGACAGCAGTCCAATGAGCGATGCCAGGAGTTTGCTGATAACGACTAGTCATGCTTAAAGCATGCGAGACGTCAGGTCTAGTACATAACATAGCATACATGATAGAACCAATCGCTGAAGAATATGGAACTGCTTCCATTCGCTTAATTTCAATGTCCGTTGAAGGAGGTTGCGATTTGTTCAACACAGTCCCTTTAGTCATAGGAACACCTCCTTTCTTGGAGTTTTCCATCTTAAAGCGTGTCATCATTTTATCTATGTATGTACTTTGACTTAGCCCAAGAAGCCGCTTAGATCTATCCCTATAGATCTTGATTCCTAGAATATAAGCTGCTTCTCCAAGATCTTTCATTTCAAAACAAGTTCCCAAATAGTGTTTAACTTCGTTAAGCATAGGGAAGCTGTTTCCAATGATCAGTATATCATCCACATACAGGATGAGGATTGATATAGTGCTCCCACTAGCCTTTCTGTAAACACAAGGCTCATCTTCATTTTTGACAAAACCAAATTCTTTGATCTTTTGGTCAAAGCGAAGATTCCAACTACGAGATGCCTGCTTAAGTCCATAAATGGACTTATTCAGCTTGCACACCCTATTAGGATACTTTAGATCAACAAAACCGTCTAGCTGAACCATATAGACATCTTCAGAGAGATGCCCATTAAGAAAAGCGGTTTTGACATCCATTTGCCATATCTCGTAGTCATAGTACGCGGCTATGGCAAGCAATATCCTGATCGATTTGATCATAGCAACGGGCGAGAAGGTCTCATCATAGTCAATACCCTGAGTTTGAGTGAAACCCTTCGCAACTAGCCGTGCTTTAAAGGTGTGTACATTTCCATGCATATCGGTTTTTCTCTTGAAAACCCATTTGCTCCCTACTGCCCGAGATTCGGGGGGTAGCTCAACCAAGTCCTAGACTTGATTATCACTCATAGATTGCATCTCAGCGTTCATGGCTTCCAGCCATTTTGCAGATTCAGGATCTGAGATAGCAGATTTGTAGTTAGCAGGTTCGTCATTAGACTCATCTACTACCAAGACTTTAGCACCTTCAAGATGCCAAAGGTATCTGTCAGGTTCTTTACGAGTCCTGCTACTTCTGCGAACGCCTGTGTTTATGTTTGATTCATCAGTAACAATTTCTTGTTGTTCAGACGTTCCGACTTCATCAGCGGTTGTTGTTAGTTCTCGAATTTCTTCAAGATCAACCACATTATTTTCAGTTCCTCAATTAAGAAGTTCTTCCTCGAGAAAGTGCCCCTTCCTTTTGATGGAAATAACATTTGCATCAGGATGGTAGAAATAATAACCGCTTCTTTTATAGTATCCGATGAAAACAACCTTTTCGCCTCGAGGATCGAGCTTATCATCAGCATCACTTATGATGTATGCATCACATCCCCATACTTTTAGGTATTCCAAATCGGGTTTACGCCCATGCCATATCTCATATGGGGTTTTGTTTACCTTTTTAGTAGGAGCCAGATTGACAATGCGGGCGGCAGTCATAAGAGCATGACCCCAAAAGGAGTGTGGCAAGTTAGTTCTACACATCATCGATCGAACCATATTAAGTAGGGTTCGATTTCTCCTTTCGCCCACGCCATTAAGTTGGGGTGTGCCAGGTGGAGTGGGTTCTGAAATTATTCCACACTCCTTCAGATGATTGATGAACTCTAAGATGAGGTATTCGCCACCTCGATCTGATCGAAGTACTTTTATCTTTTCTAGTAAATTGGTTTTCTACTTCGTTTTGAAACTCTTTGAACTTTTCAAAAGTTTCATGCTTATGCTTCATAAGATAGACATAAGCATATCGACTATAATCGTCGATGAAAGTAACGAAGTATCTTTCATGGTTTCTTGTCATGGTTCTGAAAGGGCCACATACATCAGTGTGAATGAGTCCTAGCAGACCATTGGGCCGTTCACTAACACCAGTGAAGGGACGCTTTGTGAGTTTGCCAGCTAAGCAAGATTCGCAATCATTAAAGGAGTCCTGTCCAGTGGATTCAAGAATCCCCTCGGATTGGAGCCATTTTATACGTGCCTTACTTATGTGGCCAAGTCTACAATGCCATAGAAAGGTTTCATTAATACCAGCCTTGTTACGTTTAGAAAGATGTGTTGGTACACTTTATGTGGACGCGACTCGACTCGATTCGTTTCGGTTTGGTTCGACTCGGTTAGGTCCGGCTCAAGCCCGACCTCACGACATTCCTCAGTCGTGCGCCCCAGAGTTCGACACGCGAAGCACGGAGCGCCGCGAGCCATTCCCGTTTACACATCACCATGACATCATCATTGTGATATCATGGTGATGTCACAAATTTGTCTCATGCATGAATTTGTGAAAAGTCTTATAACAGAAATGAAACTGGGCCGTAATTCACTCACATGGGCCGAAGACTTGAATTGGATTTGACTTTTATTTGGGCTTCTCTACACATGACGAAACAGAATGATTAATATGTATGTCGACGAAACAGAATGTGTTTCGTCGTGTCCTTTATGCGTTTCGTCAGTCTGTGTCTGTGTCTAGTATAAATACTCCTCTCAGTTTCTGTGTGAAACTGATGAGAGCTGTAAGACTTTGAGAGAGTCTGTAAACATTGTTTGTATATGTTTGGGTTGTACTCATCCCTAATCAATAGATATTGAATCTTTGGTTACGCGTGTGTTTTATTAACTGTGTTTGGTTTGCACCGTCACGGTGATTCCGCACTCGTTACCGTGTTTGTGATAAACAAGGATAGGTTTTCGTTATCGATCCACCGGAAAAACGGGACCTACAAGATGATATATGTTATTTTCATGTTTGAACATCAATCTCATAAATACCATTTTGAGGTTTAGCCTCAAAATACAAGACATCATTCAAGTAGGCAGAAATAGAAATACCATTAAAAACGTACTTGAAACCTTGTTCAAACAAAAGGGAAACCGAAATGATGTTTCTGGTTATACCAGGTGCAAATAAACAATTGTTTAAATTAACTACAAGGCCAGAAGGACATGAAAAATGAAATGTGCCGGTTGCAAGAACGGACACTCTTTTCCCATCACCAACGATGAGTTCCATTTCGCCTTGTTTCAGCTTCCTCCACTTTTCAGGCTCCTGCAAAACATTAGTGATGTGGTAACCACACCGAGTATCAAATACCCATGTGTTGCTGGAGACAGTAAAAAGTTCAATAACATAAATGAGAATACCTGAAGAAGTGCCAATCTTATTGGCCTTGTTCGCCTTCAGCTTGGCTAGATACTGTGGCAGTTCCTTTTCCAGTGCCCCATTTGGTTGCATTCAAGGCACTGACGCTCCTGGGGAGGGGGTGGTTTAGCAACCTGCTTGTTGTTGGTGGCATATTTGGCAGCAACAACAAGCATTTTCTTGCCTTTGCTGTTATGAGCCCTTTTCTTGTTGTTGGGCTTCTTAATACCACCAGACTTGACCATCAGAACTTGGTTGGTTTTATGTGGAATGTTCATCTCGGCCGTTTTCAGCATACCATGTAGCTCAGTCACAGTCTTCACCCAAGCATTCATATTATAGTTCATAATGAACTGATCATATGAGCTAGGGAGAGAGTTCAAGATGAAGTCCGCTGCCATTTCATCTTGCAGGGGATAACCAAGTTTGTTCATCTAGTCAATGTACCCTTTCATCTTAAGCACATGAGTACTGACACACGATCCTTCTTGCATTTTACAGCTTATGAGCTGCTTCATGGTGTCATATCACTCCTGTCGGGTTTGTTTCTGAAACATGCCTTTCAGTTGCTGGATCATGTCATAAGCATCTTTATCTTCCATGTTCTTCTGAAGTTCAGGAGACATGGTGGCTTGCATAAGGCAGGCTACCTCAACGGCATCCTCGTTATGCTTTTCTAGTGCCTTACGAGCAGCAGTACTTTCAGGCTCGGTAGGGACTGGGCCATCTAAGATATATAGCTTTTTCACCATCTTGAGAACTATTCTCAGATTGCGGTTCCATTCGAGAAAGTTGGTGTTATTTAGTTTTTCCTTTTCAAGTATAGACTTGAGAACGAAGGAGTTGTTTTCATTAGACATCGGTTATATAAGCAAAGAGATTTTATTTAGTATTTTCGATGTATATTTCCTTATTTAATTAATGACCCATTACAGTAATTAGAACAAGGAATGAGAATCTGGCTATGTCAGTAGTAAAGGCTGCTGTGGCATGCACTTTAGTAAGTGACTAGGCAGACTGACAACGAGTGTCAATTGTGAGAATTGCACAACTCTCGAGTATGAGGCCGCTAAGACAACTCTTGTCTATGCATTGATACGTTTAGCCTCATCTATGCCGACTTTTTACTTTCGAGACAGCTGGAGCATGTGGTGAGAAAAGAAAAAGTAATAGTCGTCCTAAAAGAGGTACTTGTGAAAGGGCCGGATGTGTCAACAAAACCCTTGCACCTTGGAAGGATATACTAGACATCAAGTGTGGTGTTGTGGCTCCAAACACTGATGGTTCGCTTTTACGTTCCAAGTGTAGCTTGTGATAGGATGGCATAGACTATTGATTTTAATTATGGGTTAATTTAATATTTACCAAATAGGGTCGTAAGAGCCAATTTTAGTACATATTTAGTCGTGACATCTTGATGAACCCTTTCATCTCTCAGGACACTTAATTTTAAATAACCTATTAAAACTAAGTTTGTCGCGACTTGTATAACCATTTAAAAGTTAATAGTTTTAAAACTATTAAGTTATGAGTTTTAGAAAGTTAAAACTTGTTAAATTTCAAAAAAAAAAAAAACTCTAATGGTTATTATTTATTTTAAAATAAACTATTTGTTTTATAACAAATATTTACAAGTTGTAAAAATCAATTTAGAACTTGTTATAATTGATTGTGAACATTTTAAAACACCTTTTAAAAAGTTTGGTATTAGGTTGGTATGTTATATAACAACTTATATGATAAAAGCAACAATAATAGCAAAAATAAATATGTAAATCTTTAGGCCATTTTGTTTGATCTTGCTAGAGCCAAATAACAAGACCAAACTGGGTCACGTGGTAACAAACAACCACAAGGATGGACCTAGTGCATCTAGTTGTCTTTAGCACCTCCTTGATTCCTGTAATGTTTTCAGTTTTGTCTTCGGGTCTTCAACTTTATATTATAATATAAAAATATAACAAAAATTGAAACCCTAATCTATTACAACTTTGAGCCACAAAGTGGGCCAAAACCATAAAACAAAACAATAACAAAAATACAAGTACAAGGTCGGCCAGATTTACATATTCAACACAATCATATTGAAGTGAGCAATCTTTTGGTCAAATAAAAATAAATAAAACTTTTGACCAAATAACTTCTTGCCCAAGAAATATTTAGATCTAAAACTTTAAACAAGTTAAAGTTTAAGATCTATAACCGGTTAAAAGGACCGGTTCCGATTTGCATATTGTAAGCGTGGCTCTGATACCACTGTTGGGTTCAGTGGTGTAAATTTTAGTTTTTATCAAAACGGGTTTGACATATTTTTATTAACTAAATATATAATTAATAAAAACGCAGCGGAATAAATATAAATAATCAACACCAAAAGTGAATCGAACAGGATCATGGTTACAAACATGCAAATACGATACATAAAATAATTAATCTACCGATGAGAAAAATTATACCCTTGTGGTTAATAATTAACCGTGTGAGACACCAAGGTACAACGAACGAATGCTAGACACGAACACGAACCGAGCGGTGGCGACTTTGGGTTGGCCGGTCGTCACAATACAAATGAAAAGAAAAATGGACGGCACTCTTTAGAGAGTGGCAGCAATAATTTTTCATGTATATCTTGTGATTGTGATGTGACGGTTATATATCATGAAAAGTGAAACCTTTCCTTTAATTTATGCAGACGACAACTAAGAAAAAGGGCAAGATAGTGGGAAAAACATGATGGCAGACAAATGTACCACCACTTTATCATTCAACTTTATAAATGGAATATTCGAGACAGAGAATCATTCCATTCAAGCAAAGATGAAGACTCCAGTTATGCAACTTAAAAAATATTAAAATAATAACAGATGACAACAAAACAATAAGTATGAAATCTCATAATTATAGACCCAAAATATATATATTACTATATATATATATATATATATATATATATATATATATATGGGATCGCTAAAATGAGAACCACCTCCAGTTATGAGAACCATGAGAACCAATCTCCACCAATCAAATTACACCAACAAAAAGGGTGTTTTGGTCATTTACTCAAAGTGTCTAATCTTTCTCTCTCTCCATTAAATGTGGCAGACCTTTATCTCTCCTCTCTCTCTCTCTCACTTCAACAGACATTTCTCTTCCCTCTCTCAAAAAACACAGACCTTCAAAAGACCTTCAAAAAACACAGAGCTTCAACCCCCAAAACCCTAACCCACCACCATATTCATCTCCTCTGATCCCCCTCCTACCTAATCTGTAGCCGCACATCCTCCGACACCATCGATTTCAACTCATGGCGGAGACACGGCGGCTTGTGGCAGGTCGCCCACTGTCTTCACCATCTTCATATGATGGAAAACTCAAATCTTCATCATCTTCACGGCAGGCCCCCCGTCGTTTCTCCGGCAGAAGCGCCCCCCTCGTTTCTCCGGCAAACGCTCACGGAGTTGATGAACGATCTTGATGTTGGTGGCGGTGACCGATGGGTGAAGGGGTGGTTGTTGTGGTGGGTTAGGGGCGGCGGTGTGTCGAAGGTGGTGGTGGTGGTGGCGGTGAATGATGGGTGAAGGGGGGTGTGAACCGGTGAATGATGGATGAATAACGGTGGTTCGTTGCAAGGAATACCCACATCAGGTTGGTGTTTTATTGGCTGTTGTTTTCGGTTACTCAATTGGTTGTTAAGATTGATCAGTTGAACAGCAGGGTCGAGAAGTTGAAGAATTATTGATAAGATGAAGATGGATTAGTTAAGGACTTGAATGTTTTCTCTAATGTTTTCGTGTTTGATGTTTTGATTTTCTTTATGTGTTTAGATTAATGTGCATTAGTTTGTTTTCTATTTTATAACAATAGCCCTTTTAGAAATGATGCCATCTGTCATCTGAATGGTGAATGTCAATTTTAGGTTTCAGTCATGATCAGTGATAGTAAATATATATTGAGGTTACTGTAAAAATGTTGCTTGCATTAGCACAAGTTTAAGTTGAAGTACAGATTATATGTTTGTTACACCGATGCAAGTCTAGAGGTAAATGTTTATCAGTTGTCACAGCATTAGTACAAATTTAAGTTTTAAACCGTAAACTTTTTTAACGTAAAATGTAAACTTTTTAACGTAAAACGTAAAAAGGTTTTACGTAAAACGTAAAAGGTTTTACGTAAAACGTTAAAAGGTTTACGCAACACGTAAAAAGTTTTACGTTAGTCGTAAAACGTAAATAGTTTTACGTAAAACGTAAAAAGGTTTTACGTAAAAAACGGCGCGTTAAAAAACGTGTAAAAAACGACGCGTTAAAAAGCGTAAATCGTAAAAAGTTTTACGTGAAACGTAAAAAGCTTTAATGTAAAACGTAAAAAGTTTTAACGTAAAAAGTAAAAAGGTTTACGTAAAAAGTAAAAAGTTTTACGTAAAACGTAAAAAGTAAAAACTTTTTAACATAAAACGTAAAAAGTAAAAAGTTTTAACGTAAAAAGTAAAAAGTTTTAACGTAAAACGTAAAAATTTTAACGTAAAACGTAAAAATTTTAACGTAAAACTTAAAATGTAAAAAGTCTAAAAAGGTTAACGTAAAACGTAAAACATAAAAAGTGTAAAAACGGCGCGTAAAACGTAAATTACATTAACGTAAAAACGGCGCGTAAAACGTAAATTACGTTAACGAAAAAACGGCGCGTTGAAAAACGGCGTTAAAAAACTGCGTTAATAAACGGCGCGTAAAAAACGGCGTTAAAAAATTGGCGCGTAAAAAACGGCGTTAAAAAACGGCGCGTAAAAAACGGCGTTAAAAAATTGGCGCGTAAAAACGGCGCGTTGAAAAAACGGCACGTAAAAAAACGGCGCGTAAAAAAACGGCGCGTAAAAAACGGTGTTAAAAATTGGCGCGTAAAAAACGGCGTTAAAAAATTGCGCGTAAAAACGGCGCGTTGAAAAAAGGGCGTTAAAAAATTGGCGCGTAAAAAACGGCGTTAAAAAACGGCGCGTAAAAAACGGCGCGTACAAAAACATCGTGTAAAAAAACGGCGCGTTTAAAAAACGGCGTGTTAAAATGACGACGCTTGAAAAAACCCGGCGTAAAAACGGCGCATCAAAAAAACGTAAAACTTAAAAAGTTTAACGTAAAAAACGGGACGGCTTGTACAAAACGGGACGGCTTGTAAAAAACGTGACGTAAAAAACGGCGCGGCAAAAAACGGGACGGCTTGTAAAAAAACGGGACGGCTAAAACGGGACGGCAAAAAACGGGATGGCTAAAACGGGACGACAAAAAACGGGACGGCTTGTAAAAAAACGTGACGCTAAAACGGCGCGCTAAAACGGGACGGCTTGTAAAAAACGTGACGTAAAAAACGGCGCCGCAAAAAACGGCGCCTAAAACCGGGCCTAAAAACGGCACTTAAAAACTACGGTCGCAAAATCGGCGTGAAAAAACGGAGCGTAAAACGGGTCGTAAAAAACGGGTGGTAAAAAAACGCGCATAAATTTTTTTTATATAAAAAATCTGATTTTCAAAATTTTTGTTTAATAAAGAAATCTTTTAAAAAAATAAAAAGTAATATAATAAAACTAAAAAGTAATATAATAAAACAAAAAGTAATTAAAAAATAATAAAGTGAAAAAGACAAAAAAGAGTTATTTTACCAATCTACCCTTTTTGATTAAAATATAAAAGACATAATAAGACAAATTTTATTTAATATTAGTTTTTGTTACTTTTAATCTCATCCATCCATCAATTTGATCTAAAGGCTATAAAGTGGTTCTCATGGTTCTCATAACTGGAGGTGGTTCTCATTTTAGCGATCCCCTATATATATATATATTTAGGTTAACACCCCTAATTATCTCTTAGTCGCGAAGCCCAATATAATAAGTTCAAGTCCAGACGTGATACCAAGCCCGAAAAACAAAATTTAATTAAATAAGTAATTAAACATTATATTATTTATAACCCGTATAAATAATAAATTCCGTTTCTCGTGAATATATAATTATTCTAGATAATTATATATTTCGTTCCGTTAATTGTTCGTGATCACCAGTTAATCGAATTAAGTGGATTTAATGTTCGTTGCCCAAGGTGTAACTCTTACGGGTCATAGCTCGGTCAGCAGCGTTAACTTATCGAACCCGTACATATAAATCCAACAATATTAACCATAGGGTTCCACTCGCTACGATTGATGCAAGGATTTGACATATCACGTATCCCAGTACCTAAAGAAACATTTATAAATCATGATAAATTCACGATTTTTCATACGGTGATCAATCAAGATTCACATTTTTAATCTGTAAGTGCAACCGTATGACAAGATAATTTAGATAATGGCAACCGTCATCAACTATCTCATAATATTCAAACTAGAAACAAAATAATAACAAATAAGCAAACTTAAAAGTAAATGACAAATCAAATGGTAATGCTTATAATAGATAATAAACTCGAGTAAAAATTGTTAAATGCATTCAAGATCAATATAAAGTTCATAATATTGAAATACATTAATATATCCAAAGGAACATCAAATTTATTGTCATAATCACCTTTTTCCAAGGGAACCTTCTGCAAGATGCCAAAGCAATAGTAACAGCAGGGTTCATATGAGCACCGGAGACATGACCAACGGTGTAAACCATCACCATCACCGCTGCACCCCAAACAATCGCGATTCCAGTCTGGCCCAATAGACTGTTCTTGTCAATGTTCACTATGATGGCACCACGGCCTGCAAATACCAAGAAGTATGTAGCGAACAACTCTGCTAGCAACTGCCCAAAAATTCAATCATGAAATTGTATCCGTAGAATCTCTACAATCCTTATGTTTCTTTGTTACATTGATTCAATAAGATTTGCTTCTTAACGGAAGATGAAATAATTGTTCATTTATAAAAAAAATAAATAAAAAAAAAAAAAAAAAAAAAGTTTGGAGCCGAGGTGGCAATGACTGTGAGAGTAGCCTCTCTATCCTCCGGAATGGAGGAAAGAATATTACTCGTACGTTTGTTTGTTATATATTTGAAGATGGGATTATGGAGTAAATGTTGGTTCAGTTCTGTTTGAGCATGAGGGAAAACAATAAATCATACCTGTCACATCAGAAAGTCCAGTGGAGAATCCAGTAATGGAGTTCGACATGCTTGTCATCTTGATCTGGTTCCTCCTTAGGGTGCTGACTGATGATGGGGGCTTAGAAATCGAATAGGGAATTCGATTAGGAGAGGAGGTCGAAATTATTGATGTTATGGCTAATGGGTTGTGTCTAATGTGTAACTGAGTAACCCTTTAACCTCCACATAATTCTCCTTATATAAGCACCCAGGAGGAAACCTAATTAGTTACTAAGGGTAATATGGTCCATCAACAATTACCAACTAATTTAAATAATAGGTTATTATATATTTTGATCTTTATTATGTAAATGATTATAATGGCTATAGATTAAATATTGTTACATAATATATTTAATCTTACATTCTCCCACTTAGCCGAGTAATCATTTACTATGAGTATTAGATAAGCCTAATCAGGAGTTAACACTCATTTTAGCCTTAAACAAGTACTATAGCAGAGAAATACAGCCGTTGAATCATTATGCGACTCAGGACCCCCATTAATCATACTATAGCCTTAATTTAAAACCTAATCGTCATGATCAAAATACGCGTAAGCCCTTTGTTTGATTTGTAACTTTATTTGTCAATATGCCATTATACCGGTTGAACATATTCTAAGAGACATACAAAATCAAACTGAGGAAATTTCATTAACATAAAACATAAGCTAGTACAATATGCTCAAATAAGGTCTTTACAAAATCCCATATTACGAACATGTTCTTCATAAACCTTAGGAGGGAGACCTTTAGTCATCGGATCCGCAAGCATATCCTTAGTACTAATATACTCGATACAAAGATTATTTTCCTCAACTCGTTCTCGTACGAACAGATATTTTGTATCGAGATATAAACCAGCTCCAGTCGAACTGTTACTGTTCGAGAAACTAACGGCAGCTGAATTATCACAATAAAGCTTCAATGGTCTAGAAATGGAATTAACAATTTTTAGTCCAGTGATCAGATTTCTAAGCAACATTCCATGACAGGTTGCGTTATAAACAGCAATGTACTCTGCCATCATTGTGGAAGTTGTGGTCAACTGTTGTTTATGACTCTTCCATGAGATAGGGCCGCCTGCTAACATAAAGATATAGCCCGAAGTGCATTTATTGTCATCTTTGCACTTTGCAAAGTCAGAATCAGAATAGCCCACCACTTCTAAATGATCACTTCTTCTATAAGTCAGTTTATAGTCTTTCGTCCCTTGCAGATATCGAAGTACCTTCTTAGCTGCTTTCCAGTGATCTAGGCCAGGATTAGTCTGATAACGGCCTAACATTCCAGCAATATAAGCGATATCTGGGCGAGTACAGACTTGAGCATACATCAAGCTCCCGACTACTGACGCGTAAGGTATCTGGCTCATTTGCTCCTTCTCAACCTCTGTTGTCGGACACTGGAATGAACCGAAAACATCTCCCTTAACTACTGGAGCGACGGAGGGTTTGCACTGTTGCATGTTGTAACGCGTAAGGACACGATCTATGTAGGCCCTCTGGGACAATCCTAAGATCCCTTTGTGTCTATCTCGGTGAATTTCGATGCCAATGACGTAAGAAGCCTCTCCGAGATCCTTCATGTCGAAGTTATGCGAAAGTAACCGCTTCGACTCATGCAACATGTCTAAACTATTACTTGCCAATAGAATATCATCTACGTAAAGGACAAGTATAGTAAAGTTGCTCCCACTCATCTTGAGGTAGGTGCATTGAGCCACTTGATTCTTCATAAAACCTTGCTTCTTCATGACTTCATCAAACTTGAGATACCATTGACGTGATGCTTGTTTTAACCCGTAAATGGATTTCTTCAACTTACAGACTAGATGCTCCTGACCTTCAGGTTTAAAGCCTTCAGGTTGTTTCATGTAAACATCTTCATCCAAATCTCCGTTAAGGAAATCAGTTTTAACGTCCATCTGATGTAACTCCAAATCGAAATGAGCTACTAGGGCCATGACGATCCTTAATGAATCTTTACGAGAGACAGGTGAAAACGTCTCTTGATAATCAATTCCCTCTTTCTGAGTGTAGCCCTTTGCAACCAATCTCGCTTTGTAGCGTTCAACGTTCCCATTCGGATCCAGTTTTGTTTTGAATACCCATTTACATCCTACGGGTTTGGCTCCGTTGGGTAATTCTACCAAATCCCAAACGTCATTTTTCTTCATGGATTCAAGCTCATCAATCATCGCTTTATTCCATTCAGAAGACTGATCACTGCTAATGGCTTCATTGTAAGAGATAGGATCATTGAGCTTTCCAGCATCCATTTCAGTCAGGTAGGTAACATAATCATCCCAATTAGTTGGCCTTCTTTGCCTAGATGACCTCCTGAGTGGATTATCGGGTTCAGCGTTGTCGTGGTTTTGAGCGTTTGATGTGCCTTCGTCATGAGGTATAATGGGTTCTGATTGTAGAGGTGAATTTGGAGTTGGTGCAGTAGCTTCAGGTACAGTAGTTGCATTGGGTACAAGAGGAGTAATCGGAGTAATGGTAAGCGACGAGTCTCTACCCCCCGCGTCTTGTACTTCTTGCAATTCTTCGTAAGGATTGGTACTGCTCCCACTGACCTTGAAATCCTCCAGGAACGCGGCACGCTTGGTTTCAACAATGCGGGTGACATGAGAAGGACAATAGAAACAATAACCCTTAGAGTTCTCAGGATACCCGATAAAGAAACAGGTAACTGTTTTAGGGTCAAGTTTCCTTAGGAAAGGATTGTAAAGCTTCGCTTCAGCAATGCAGCCCCATACTTTCATATATTTAAGACTCGGTTTCCTTCCTGTCCAAAGTTCATAAGGAGTTTTAGGGACAGACTTAGAAGGAACTCTATTGAGTATATGAACAGCTGCTTTTAACGCTTCAGTCCAGAGGAATAATGGTAAATTAGTGTTGGCTAACATACTGCGCACCATGTTCATAAGGGTACGGTTTCTTCTTTCAGCGACACCATTCTGCTGAGGTGTACCAGGCATGGTGTATTGGTTCACAATCCCCTGGCCCTTACAAAACTCATAAAATGGACCAGGAGCTTGACCCACATCAGTATGTCTTCCATAATATTCACCGCCTCTATCTGATCTCACAACTTTAATCTGACGATCTAATTGTTTTTCAACTTCAGCCTTATAATCTTTAAAAGTTGTTAGAGATTCAGATTTCTCCTTAATAAGATACAAGTACATGTAACGAGAATAATCATCAATAAAAGTGATAAATGAAGTATGTCCTGTTATGCCAGCGATTTGGTAGGGACCACTAATGTCAGTATGAATGAGTTCTAATAAATTAGAGCTCCTAGTGGCACCTTTCTTGTTCGCTAATGTCATTTTACCCTTAAGACATTTGACACATGTTCCAAAATCAGAGAAATCGAGAGGAGGTAAGACTTCATCCTTTACAAGACGATTTAATCGTTCTTTCGAAATGTGGCCTAAACGCTGATGCCACAACATGGATGAAGTTTCTAAGTCTCGTTTCTCTTCCATCTTTGTGAGTGATTCATTAATATTATATGACAACAAAGATTTGGAAAAGTTATCTTCTAGTTCTAATCTATAGAGACCACCATCCAGAATACCAGTACCATAAAGAACAGAATCATAATGGATAGAGAGTTTGCGATGACCATGGGAAACAATAAAACCGTCCATGTCTAACTTTGGTCCTGATACAAGGTTCCGAGTTACCTCAGGAACATATAAGGTATCATAAAGTTTAATACATAAACCAGTTTTCATAACTAATTGTAATGTTCCAATGGCCTTCACTTCTAATTCTCGATCATCCCCAACCTTAAGCGTTCTTTGGTTTCTTTCCAGCTTCCGGATTGAAAGGAATCCCTGAGTAGAATTGGTAACATGAACCATAGAACCAGAATCAAACCACCAAGAATTAGCAGGAACACTTAAATTATAGGACTCAAGTATCATAAAATAATCGTTACCTTTCTTAGCCAGCCACTCCTTAAAATCAGGGCATTCCTTCTGCATGTGTCCTGTCTTTTTGCAGAACTTGCAGCGGATACTGCCTAAGGAGTTCTTAGAGCTGGAGGGTGCACTTGTATTAGGATGAGGGTTAGGCCTTTGGACTTTTGAAGCATCCTTCCTCTGATAATTGTTCTTCCTCTTCTTAGAGTTGGAGGTAGTGAAGTTGGCAACATCAGTATGGCGATCCATCCTCATACGCTCTTCCTCCTGTACGCACATGGCGACCAGCTCACTCATCGTCCATTTGTCCTTCTGAGTGTTGTAATTGATCTTGAATGCTTCAAAGGACGAAGGAAGCGAAGTAATGATGAAATGAACAAGGAAACCATCACTGATTTCCATTTCCAGCCCTTTCAGCTTATTTGCCATGTCATTCATCATCATGATGTGCTCGCGAATGCCACTCCTCCCATCATACTTAGTTGTCACCAGCTTGAGAATAAGAGTACTAGCGTGTGCTTTAGACGTCCCCTTGAACTGAGCCTCCACAGAAGCCAAGTAGGTTTTATCATCGTCAGAATCAGGAATAGCTCCTCTGATAGAGTGATTAATGGACTGCTTCATGAACATGAGAGACATGCGGTTACTTCTAGTCCACTTATCATGAAGTAACTGCTGAGGAGCAGTACTCTGTGGAGTAAGGTCCGCTGGCTTATCCTCTCTTAGAGCATAATCAAAGTCCAGCACTCCAAGTGTAAGCATGAGGGCATCCTTCCATACAGCAAAGTTTTCACCAGTTAAAGGTGGAATCCCGCAATTTGGTGCTGATAGTGGAAATAAGATGAGCAAGTTATGATACAAATGAAGAAGTCCTAATGTGATCTAAGGGCACATTAAACTAAGGCAGGCATAAATAATGACCATTTTACATTATGAAGCTGTGATATTGTCTATTACTAACATCAAAATAATAGACTTAGCTAAAAAAATTCTACTTAAATGAAAACAAAACAGCTTTGGCCAGAAGTGTAATCATTTAAGCATATGTGCAAAGTGGTTGTAACAAATCAGCTTTGGCCAGAAATTGAAACAATCACTTTAGTTATGCACTTGTTGAGTATGCCATCTATGAATGAATTAAATCAGCTTTGGCCAGAAATTAAGACATTGATGCTTATGATGCACACACAACATAGCTTTCGTAATACTTGAACGATAAGTAGATGTATCAAGTCAGCTTTGGCCAGAAATGATATATCAAAAGCTCATTCAAGTTAAGCTATTCTGGTTTTGCAAAACATTATCTGATTCTGATTAAATTAACTAAGTAAATTACAAAACCATTTATTTAGTTCACATTAAACAGCTTAAAAAATAATGAGGTTTCGAGTCACAGCCTTGTTGTCTAGAGTCGAGACCTTTGTCTCGAGTTGACACGTTATGGTCTCGAGTCGAGATCTAATGATCTCGAGTCGAGACCTCTGCCTCAAGTTGATACGTTATGGTCTCGTCTTGTCACGTTATGGTCTCGAGTCGAGATCTAATGGTCTCGAGTCGAGACCTCTGTCTCGAGTTGTAATGGTTTAATGGCCTGATGTCGAATCCTCAGTGGTCTCGAGTTGACACGTTATGGTCTCGAGTTGAGACCTTTGTCTCGAGTTGAAAACTTTTGAGAGTCCTTATGATTTCGAGTCGAGACCTTGTGGTCTCGAGTCGAAACCTGATGGTCTCGAGTCCACTGTTGATAGCTGTTTCTTGTGATAACATAACTGAAATTCGAAATCTAAGGGATTATGAGATATTGTTTCCTGTTTTAAGATGGTCTAATTTTATCAACATATTTCGAAAAATTATGATATGTTTATCTAATAACAGTTTTTTCGAAAATCTATTGAGGACAAAATAGATCAAAACAGAAAAAACACTTCATAATCCAAATCATATTCCAAATCATAACAGAATTTTCGAATTTCCTAAGAACATGTGATGAACCCTAAACATAAAAATAAAATTCTGGAACCCGAAACCTGAAACTTTTAATACTTCTAAACAGATTTCGGTTGTAAAACATAAACCCATTTGATTTCGAGTAAACATATGATTATTCCTTTTCCGAAAACAGGGATTTCGAACATATACCCACTCGAAGAACGGCTGTTAATTCATAAGGTTTCAAAATTTTCGTTTTCCAAGTTTCAATCCCAGAATTATGGATACGAAAACAGAACCGACTAATCAACATATGCTCTGATACCACATGTTGGTTCAGTTCTGTTTGAGCATGAGGGAAAACAATAAATCATACCTGTCACAGCAGAAAGTCCAGTGGAGAATCCAGTAATGGAGTTCGACATGCTTGTCATCTTGATCTGGTTCCTCCTTAGGGTGCTGACTGATGATGGGGGCTTAGAAATCGAATAGGGAATTCGATTAGGAGAGGAGGTCGAAATTATTGATGTTATGGCTAATGGGTTGTGTCTAATGTGTAACTGAGTAACCCTTTAACCTCCACATAATTCTCCTTATATAAGCACCCAGGAGGAAACCTAATTAGTTACTAAGGGTAATATGGTCCATCAACAATTACCAACTAATTTAAATAATAGGTTATTATATATTTTGATCTTTATTATGTAAATGATTATAATGGCTATAGATTAAATATTGTTACATAATATATTTAATCTTACAAGAAAAGAAAGAACCTTTTGGGAAAAGTGTGGTATCTTTAGTGTCATCTTTTGGTATTCAAGGTGACTTCATGGTGGTCATTGGCCAGCACCTCCACCATAGCCATTCACCTCAGGAAGCCTGTGTGTGAGTGTGGAGAGAGATAGAAGCTGAAAATGGAGATAGAATTCGGGGAAGAAGAAAACAATGCATTTATAGAAGATATGGTGGACAGCCAGGTTAAAAGCTAGAGGTGGTAACAACTGGATTGAGTCATTTTTGTATCATATTTAACATGTTTGTGTGTTCACTAGTTTATTATCTAGTTCTTAAGATTTAATAAATAATAATTAGCTTACTAAAATTAGATATGAAATACACTGATCTAAAAGTATTATTTATGAAAGTTAAAGAATGACAAACGAACCTAACCCCAACCGGCTGAAACATGAAAAAATTGAAACAGGTAATGAAAAACACATTCGGGTATGAGACCATCTATGAGTTTTTTTTCACAGACATGGGGCGAAAATGTTATTAGGTAATACTCCCTCCACTTGATTACCCGAAACATATTTACTCATTTACCTAAACCATACTCGTAAACCACCACAAGTGGCCTAGTGGTGGAGTGACTTGGGTTCTCCAATAGAGACCCAAGTTCAATTCCCATTAGTGCCACTTTGGTGGCCACCGACACCCGCTTTAAAGCCGGACCGAGGACACTCGAGGTCTCGGGTTCGAAACATGTTTCTTACCCCTCTTTGATGGCTATGGGTATTTGCCGCCAGGGATCCTTGTCGGGTGGTGAACTGGGAAGGGAGATCCCTTCCGCGGTCAGGGGTACCGTGCAATTACCCTTTTTTTTAAACCATACTCGTAAACATTTTACTTTTATTTTCCTTTGTATTTGGGTATAAAGTAATTTACTAATTTTGTGTATCATGTTTCTAGTATATTTGGTTAATAGAGTTATATAAATAAATACATAATAGTAACAAGCATGTGTTCATAAATCATTACGAGCAATATTTACAAACTAACAATATACCTAATAGGCTAATATCTACAGTTTGAAAACACGGTTTTACATTTGAGAATTAAAGTGAGCGTATCGATACTTGTGTAAAACATGTCTCATTGTCTTCCCAACCAAAATTGCTGAACGTATAGTAATTACATACATTGTAAATTTACTATATAAATATAGTAATCTATATCTATACTATATAATAAAAGAAACAACTTTAGGTACACATGTCATCATATTAGGCCATCTCTTATAGATAATTATTATTTTAATTTAATATCTTCTAATTAATTATAGATAACCCTTCTACTAAATATTATTTAATTTAATATCTTATATTATAGATAACCCTCCTACTAAATATTATTAGTTTAATATCTTATGTATAATTATTATTTAGTTTAATCTCCATCTCATTTATAATATCATTTATTTGAATTAATTATATTTGAACGTTTTTTTTTAGTTTGGTATCAAATATATTTTACGAAACTTAAAATAAAATTAACTAATATTATTTATCATTTATACATTTACGGAGTTTTAAATAAAAGGCTAAATTTATTGAGACTTCGTTAATAAATTTTGCAACAACAGAATAATCTATTTTTATCACGAAAACCAAACTTTGTATTAATATATTAAATAATTTTATTTTCACTATACAAAATTACGTTTACTCGACCCATGTAATACATGAGGTTTTTTAAAATATAACTTTTTATTATTTGATATATAAAATTAGATTTATTCAATTCATACAATACACGGGGTTTTTTTAAGGATATGTATTTTTTTATTATTTAGTAAAGAAAATTACATTTATTCAAACCGTGTAATGCGCATATTTTTAAAGATGTAATTTTTTTATTATTTGGTATATAAAATTACATTTATTCAACCCGTGTAATAAATGAGGTTTTTTAAAGATGTATTATTTTATTATTTGGTAAACAATATTACATTTATTCAACTCGTGTAATATACGTGGTTTTAAAGATATAACTTTTTTATTTGGTATATAAAATTACATTTATTCAACCCGTACAATATGGTTCTTATAGATATAACTTTTTATTATTTAATATATAAAATTATATTTATTCAACCTGTATAATAAATAAGGTTTTTAAAGATATATTATTTTATTAGTTAGTATATAAAATTTATTTATTCAACCCCGTATGTAATACACGGGGTTATAACTTAGTTTATTATATAGTGATTCCTATACCTGTTCATGTAGTTCAAAAAGCACTTCCGGATATCATTGTCAAGTGATTAAATAAAGAGTTTTAAATTTTTCAAAATTGTCAAGTTATTAAATAAAGAGTTTTAAATTTTTCAAAGAGTAAATTGCCATTTTAGTCCCTGAGTTTTGTCCAAATTTGCCATTTTAGTCCAAATAGTTTTTTTTCGCCTCTGGGTCCCTGACTTTTCCCTTTTGTTGCCATTTTGATCACATTGCTTAACTCAGTCAAAAAACATAGTTATAACCAGGGGTATTTTTGTCATTATCAAAAAAAAGTTTATAAAGTGCCATTTTAGTCCAAACCTGTATGTTTTTTACCTTTTCTTTTTCACCTTATTTACTTATTTTTAAATTTTAGTATTTAAACAAACACACCCATATTAAATAATCAAACCCAACTCTCTCTCTCATCCAAGATCACCGCCACCACCATTCCTCACCACAAACACCACTTCCACCGCCGTGCACCACCACTCCCACTACCATTCCCCACCTCTCCCACACACACCAACACACCACCACCCAACATTTCCCCACCACCGCCAACTCCATGGTTAACCACCATCATCGACACCCCTAATCAAAACCCACCACCATCATCGACACCCCTAATCAAAACCCACCACCATTGTAATTAAAAATAAAAACTTGTAATTCATCTCATCCAATTCCTGCAACTATCTCCAAAGAATAAGAAGAAAAACATTCAGAAAAAAACCCACCACCATGGCACCTCCATTAAACAGGAACCAAATTATATTTCAACACTCCTAAATCTGGATCCGATCTAAGGTTTCAACCCAAATCTAGAAATTTTTTTGAAGGTGTGATTAGGGCTTCGAAGGTGTGATTTGGTTCAAGAAGGTGTAGCGGTGGTGGGGGTGGTTGAGGCAGTGGGTTCGTGGTGCTTGTGGCGGTGGGTTCGTGGTGGCAGTGGAGGTGGTTGTGCCGTTGGATTGGTGGTGGCGTTGTGGGGCGGTGTGTCGTTGGGTTTGTGGTGCGTTGTGGGGCTGTGTGGAAGGTGGGTTTGTGGTGGCAGTAGGGGTGGTTGTGGCGGTGGGTTTGTGGTGGCGTTGTGGGGCTGTGTGGCGGTGGGTTTGTGGTGGCAGTAGGGGGTGGTTGTTGCGGTAGGTTAGGGGTGGCAGTTAGAGTTGGCGGTGGTGATGATGATGTGGTTTAGTCTAAGATAATGGTGCTGGTGATTTTGTTTGGGAGATCTAGAGAGAGAGAGATGATAGTGAGAGAGTGTGTGAGAGTATGTGTAGAGTGTGTATATATATATATATATATCTGAATAAAAGAAAAAAATATGTTTTTTTGGATCAAAATGGCAAATACAAAACTATTAACTGTGAGTTAACTGACATTTTTTAACGAAGTTAGTGGGTTGGATCAAAATGGCAACAAAAAGGAAAAGTCAGAGACCCAGAGGCAAAAAAAAAACTATTTGGACTAAAATGGCAAATTTGGACAAAACTCAGGGACTAAAATGGCAATTTACTCTTTTTCAAAATTGGAATAAAGCAAATTTAAAAGCAAAACTACTTTAGAAGGAAGGATTTACGGCAAAAACTATAATCCAAAAAACTTCACACCTAAAGTGATCATATACAAACTTTCTGAAGAGAATGTACGACATACCTTACTCTTGTATAGATATAAACATTGCCGAATAATTTTATATCAGGTTTAACATTCGTTATACATTGTACATTTATACTTATTAATTGTATTATATTTTTAAATGCTATACGTAAGACAGTCACATACATAACCACTTACCACCACTACTAGAAAATTTGAACTTTTCAACATGTTTTTCCGTCACAAATGTGTCGTAAATCTGAATTTGCAACGCATTTGTAACAAAATCTAATGTTGGAAAAAGCCCCGTGGAAAACTTTTTGCAACGTATTTACTACGCAAATTTCAACTTATTTGCAACTGAAATATTGTGTTGGAAATTTGTAACGCATTTTCCTACGATTCTTTAATTACTCTTGCATAAGATTTGTGACGTGTTTGCAACGGAAATATGCGTTGGAAATTTATTTGTAACACATTTCCTACGCCATTTCTTAAAGAATTTGCAACGCATTTGTAACAAAATATTTATAAAAAAATTTAAACAAAAAACTGGAAAATTTAATTTTCTGTACAATTTTTTATAGAAAAGAGTAAAAAGCCTGTTTTAAATTCACCGTACTTCGAAAATAATACATAACGCAAGTTCTAGTGTTTTTAAACCACAAACTAACATGTGTATATGTCTAAAAGACAAACATATGATAAACCACAAAACACACGTCTCGCAAAGGTTACATAGTGTTTCATACTTCCAGTCTTCTTTCTCCATGATTAATTGATAGTATCGGTGACCTCACCTTGATTTGAAGATCTTGAGGGTCGGCGGTGAAAGGATTCAACCGGGTTGACTAATTAATTACCCTTGTAAATCCATAAAATAGAATTTCAACTCAAATAATAATAAAAAACTACATCATTCCATAATAAAAATGTTTCAAAAGTTAATCCATAATTTACCATTCATTGAAAACAATAAAGACCAAAAACACAAAAAAGAACATTCAGTTTAGGATATGAGAATAAACATTCTGAGTACAAAAACTAAACACAAATCTGAATACAAATATTACAAACAAATCTCAATAAAAATACGAATATACATCAGAATAAACAAACTATATACTCAATAACATTCAAGCATAATAATATAACAATCTTTTAACAACAGCGGTCGACAATTCAAAACAGCATTTAAAAAGTCAGAAAACACAGACATTTAGGTTTTTGAATCAGTATGTACAGACAAATATTAATACAACATTCAATAATTAACAAAATCGAAACATGAGGAATGTTTATCCAATATCAGTAACAACATAACATTAAAGCATTATAAAAAATAAGAGGATGAACAAAGATTGTATATAATCAGTACCAACATAACATTAAACATAAATAAAATCAAAGCATTATAAAAAATCAGAAACTGAAGAACGATTAGAACCCCTAAATAACATCACCGCCATTTAACAACCTAACAATCATTGAACTGCAAACAAAATAAGAACAATCGAAAAAATAGAAGATGAAGAACCACTGTAAACCCTAAATAAAATCATCACCGATTAACAACCTAACATCACCGCTGTTTAACAACCTAACATCACCGCTGTTTAACAACCTAACAATCATTCAAGATAAGATAACATTCAAGAATAATCAAAATCAGAAGCTGAGGTGAATGACTATAAACCCTAAATAACATCATCGTCGATTAAAAACATAAAAATCAGTCAACTGCTAACAAAATCAGACAAATCTATACACAAAATAATTGAATCGAACGACAAGATAGCGATAATAGCGATTACCGTCAACTGTAAAGGACTCAAATTCCTTGAATGATGAAAGAAAGAAGAGGATTCACTATCGTCGCCAATCGTATTGAGAGAGAGAGAGAGACAGCGGATATTTTTTAGGGTTTTGTATAATGAAGAGTGTTAAGGAAGTTTAACTATCAAGCCGGGTAAAACCATTTCCACATTCGGGTCATCCGAGTTTCATAAGTAAACGTGTTTTAAGTTGTTGTTTCGGGTCAAAGGCTGGATCTATCGGGTTGCCCGAATTGGGTATTAGTTTAGGCGGATAAATTTAGCTGTGTTAGGATCGGAGGCTCTCATGATAGTGTTTGTTTGTTTAAAATGAATGATCAATGAATATGAAAACATGTTAGGTGCAGCGGAAATGAAAACAAACTTTGTAAACACAATCAAAGGAGAAAATAGTTTGATAAACAATTGCTTCACATAGAGTCAAAAGATTACAAATCAAAGCAAAAGATTACAGTCATGCTTACAAACTATACTGCCCCTCAGCCTGATGCCCCAAGGTTGGTTGCACACAAGATGAAAGGATTAGACATGAGGAGAAGAACCCACTCAGTCAATCAAATGTAACAGTACAGGGTACTGTTACATTTATAGGCAAACCAAACCACTGAGGTATCTCAGCTGACGTCACCATGAAAGCGACGTCTAACAGCCTAACAACCTGTATCTACTGTCCTTACACAAACACTGCTAACCTAACCACTGACTATACATAAAACAGATATTTCACTAAATAGCTGCTTTCTCTTTATGTCAGTGCTTTCCTCAAGGTTGATCAGTCCTTGACTGGGCAGTGCTTTATCATCAGTAGATAGGACCAGCAGTGTTGGATACTTCAGGGTTTTCATCAGCAGTTGAAAGGGCAGCAGCAGTTGTATATGGACAGTGGATAGAGACCATCAGTTGTTATAAATCACTTTCAAGGGGAGAGCAAAGAGTAAACTGCTGCTTATTGTGAATCCACTGTCGTGACCTGGTTTTGGCTATACATTATCTGTTCCTCTGGTAGGGTTCAATCCCAACAATCTCCCCCTGGAACAGATAATGCCAAAATCTGTCATTATTCTGGATCTTTATTACTCATCAAGAGTGCCTTAGCTTGTTCTTTGAATTCAGCTTCAAATTCCTTTGCACTCTGGTCATCCTCATCCCTACACAGTGAAAGTTCAAGGAGATCCTGCAAATCTTGAACACTAAGGCCTAGTGCTTCTTTCCTTGATATGTACTTCACATTTCCATTGGATCTGACAATAGTCAATACATGGGTCTTTTGGTCAGACATCCACTTTAGTACTTTCGAACCCAATGGATTTCTTGGGAGAGATTTATTTGAAGATGAGTTGAGGAATAATGGCCTTGAAAACACCTGCAGACTTTCAGACATTCTTTTGAAAGCTTCTTCAATGACTTTGTCTGCTGCAGCTATATCTTCTGCAGTTTCTTGTTCAATAAGTTCTTGTCTTTCAGCTTCTGTCTTGTCTTTAGCAGTGTTTGGAGACGCAGGTTTGTTTATTGCCTTAAAAAGGCTTTGAAGCTTTGTTGAAGTATCTTCTTTTAGACCCATTTTCGTGATGGTATCTTTGAAGTACTCTGCTTCCTTTTCTATTACCTCTTCTTCAGTCAGCTGTTCTCCCTCTTCTTGATTTGTTACAAAAGTAGACCAGAACAGTGTGTCGAGGTTTCCCATCTTCTGTTCAAGCTTCATCATTTGTTCTTGTTTCTTAGAAGTGCCTGAAACAGTTATCTTTCTTTTCTTCAGCCTTTCGTAGGCTTCATCAGTCTGCTGTCTTGACCATTTTGATATGGCTTCAGCAGTATCCATTTTTGCATCCACCAACTCCTTTTTCTTTCTTTTATACTCAGTAGTGAAGTCAGCGATGAGCTTTTTGAATTTGTTCCAGTTTGGAGCATTTTTCTTCTTTGTAGGATCATTCTTAATTCTGTCAATCCTCTCAGCTTCATGCTTTAGAGCGATTATTGGCCATTCTTCAAACTGTTTTTCTTCAGCAGGATAGAATTTTTCTTTCATAATGTAGGCAAGATATTGTTTTCTTAACTCTTTGCGTTGTTCAGCCTTTTCTTTGATTAATTCCTGTGCGAATTCTTCCATCTGCTTTACCTTTTCAAGGAAGAAATCCAGTCTTTTAGCAATGCCTACTTCGCTTAGACCTTCACGTTCACTTTCAAATTTAGCTCTTGCTTTAGCCTGCCTTGCCTTGAGTTTGAGGTAATCATCCATATCCTCTGGTGGCATGTAGCCTATGAGTGAGGAGAATCTTCTTTTTGAAGGATCCTCTTCTGTATAGAATTGACTCATCTCATTTTTGATAGCTTCAAGTTCCAGTGGATATTTTGCTGCATTAGGATCATGTATACCCTCATCGGCAGTGATTGGCTTTCTTATTCTGTTGAAGAGCTTTGGCAGTGAAGTAGGAGAGGTGAGAGCAGTGGTGGATGACTGACAAACAGCTGTTGAGACAACTGGTGTCTCAACATCTGCTGTCATTACAACTGCTGATATGTCAGCAGTTGTCTTCTGCTTTTGAGCAGGGGATGGAAGTGGTGAGGTAGTTTTTGATGGTGGTGATGGTGGTGGTGAATCATCATCTGATATGAGATTCCTTCTCCTTTTTAATGAAGAAGGAGCAGATGATGTTTTGGGTGGATCAGTGGTGGTAGATTGGATAGCAGTGGTTTGTGACAGTGATTGACTGACAGTGGTTGAAACAACTGGTGTTTCAATCACTGTTGTCATTACAACAGATGTTGTAACATCTGTTGTCTTATGTTTTATGACAGGAGGTAGTGGTGATGGTATGATTGTAGATGATGATGGTGGAGCAGTAGTTGTGGTGGTGTGTGGTGGAGTGGTGTGTGTTGATGACATGGTAGCTGTTTGGCTACTGACAGCAGTTTTTGTAACTGCTGCTGTATCAGCTGTTTGGCTAACAGGTTTTGAGACCTGTTTTTCTTTTTCTGGCACAATATGAAGGCCATGTTCTATTCCCTTCTTCTTCATTTGCTTCATTATCTCCCCCTTTTTGGCATTATCTGCAAGGGGGTCATCAAAGAATAGTAAAGTTGAAGGAGCCTTGCCAGTGGCAGTTTGGATACTGGCCTTAATAGCCTTGATATCTGCTTGAGTGTCCTTGAACCTTGATTCCATCATGTTTGACAGCATTTGTACTTGAATAGCATGCTTTTGATCAGCCATTTGTTGCTGTTTTTCAAGCATGGATTGGAAAATATTCCAAAGCTCATTTGCAGCAGGTGCTTGTTGTGGAGCAGATGCTTGAGCAGGAACAGCATTGGATTGTGCTTTCTGAGCTTTTAAAATCTCTTGCACCATCTCCTTTATTTCAGAAACTGATTCTTCAAGTTTTTCCACTCTGCCCGACAATTCCTGATATCTTGAATCATCACCCATTTTACTGGGATCATCTGAATCCCCACTTGTAGTGGTTATATCAATGTTTGACTTAGGAACTGAGTCCCAAAAATCACCCATTGATGCCCCTTGTTCTTGGTACTGGGGGCTTCTTTCTTCAGCATTCGATAAACCTTTGATGGTACCAGTGGTTAGATCCAACTCACTGGTGGTTACCGAAGTTGCCATGGAAGAAATTGCCTTCAAGGGAGTCTTACTTATGAAACAACTGTCCAACTGAGGATCTGTTGATCCACCAGTTGTAGTTGCTGCTCCACTTGAACTACCACCGAGAGTTACTTGTAACTCAGGGGGTGTAACCTCCTCAATTGTTGCTGGGATAGCAGGAGTAGTAGCATCAGACCCAGTCACCTGTGGGGGTATACTCTCAGTGACAGGTGATAGAGAGGAACTGGTTTGTGTCTGAGCTATAGCAGTTGCATGCAACAAAGGTAGCATGGATTGTGGCATTATGATTGGTGAGGGTATGGGGGTTGAAAGAGACATGTCCTTGGGATCAGGACTAAGGAAGATGGATCCGAGTGGATTCAGAGCTTCATATTGTGGTGTCCCTGTGCTTACAACCTGATCCTTTTGTGAGGATGCAGGAGGAGTTTTAGGCATGGGTTGAGATCTTTCTTCCAACTGCTGTGAGGAAGTAGCAGCAGTGGTTTGTGGTGACTTTTGTGCTGTCACAGGCATTTCCTCTGGGATCTCATCTTCCAGAGTTGCCTTTGTTTTGGGTTTGGTGGGTTTTCTGTATGTTTTTCTTTTGGTCTTTTTGGTTATGTCAGGTGTGGGTTTCAAAGCAGTGGTTGTGCTGCTATGATCACCTGGAGCAGTGGGCTCAGCAGCTGATACCTGAGGAGCAGTTGTAACCGCTAAAATCTGCTCAGGTACCCCTGCTTTTGTTTTTATTGGTGCCATCATCCTTGAAAATGTTTCTTTTGTTAAGCTTTTTATTTGACAATGAACACCTTGTTTTGGCAAATTTTCATTTTACTTTACAAATTTTTGTTTAAAGTAATAACTCAAAAATCTTGGAAAAAATAAAAATGCTTTGTTGTCAACATTTTTCACTACGTCATTGAAGATTTCCTGGGAATAGTTGTAATCTTTGTTATTCAAAATGGCATACCCCAGGCATTGAATCTTCAATGGTATTTCATTAAATGATGTTGTTTTATTTGAAACACACATCAAAAGTGTGTGAAATAAAAATCTTGGAGCAGAAGGAAAATAACCTTTTTGTAAGGTATCAACCTTTGATTGTTCTGCATACCCCCTTTTTACGAAATCAGTCTTCATCTCGGCTTTCTCAAAAGAGAGTTTACCTTCCTGATCGTTGAGATTAAAGACTTCGGAGATCGACTGTGGGGTTATTTGAACTGCATTACCCTGTATTGAGGAGTTAATGGCTATGACTTTTCCGTCTTGTTTTTCAAGCGACGCCTTTTTCCAAAACTCTCTCTGGGTTTGCAGATAGATGGGAGCATTTGCTGTCAACAAAGTTTTGTACTTTAATGCAGATAATGTATCAATGATGGTGTCAAAGGTGTGATTATCAGTAGGTTTTGTGAGTAGACCCAGATAGTTGTGAGATTGTTTGAATGGTATTTCGATGGGTTCTTCGGCCGTTTGAGCGACCTCTTTGGAAGGTGATGGTGATTTAGGTTTTGATTTTGATTTTGTCATTTTTGCGGAGAAGAACGAAGGAAGATTTTGAGAAGAAGGGTTGGAAACTGCTATGAGAAGAGAATTTTGGAATTCAATTCGACAGTGTAAAACCCTGTTTGGGGGTTTAGGGCAGGGTTTTATTTAGGAGAAAATGATTGCTGATGTGGCAGCGGTTATTACGATCTGAGGGCTAAAAACTGACCACGTGTCAAACACTGGTGAAATGGATGAAGGATGGAAAACAGTTGTTTTAAGGGCCACTGACGTATCAAGCATCAGTGGTTACAATGGTAAAAATTATGGGCAGTGGATGATTTTTACTATCAGTGGATAGCATATCAGTGGATAAGATACTGATTTTGAGCATCAGTGCTTTTCAAGAAAATGAGGGATCAGTGGTTAACTTTCAGCAGTGGACAGTGTTTAGAGATCAGACGTTGGAACAAAACAGTGGTTAGGGTAAATAGTACAACTCTGAAGGACAGGTGTTTCAGCAACAGTTTTGAAGATTTTCATTCAAGGTTTTGCCACATGTCAATTTTGAAAGACAGTGGTTTAGTACCCCAGATGATGAAAACTTTTTACTAAGGCAACTCATTTTCGTTTAATATTCAATTAACACATGAGTACCTTAGTAATTTAAGCACAGTTTGCAATCACCCTTTGATAAAAATTTAGGAGCAAACCTGAGTATGACATGATCATGACATATGTACCATTTCCTTTTGACCCTTTTATGAGGACACTAATACCATAAAAAAATAAGGTATTACATCCTGACAGGAGCTGAAACTATTGCCAACAAAAACAAGCATAAGTTCCAAATATATTATTAAAAAAAATGAATAATATATCCTGGTTATTTGAGAAAATCCTTTGGACAACAAAAAATAGTTAAAGGATTTTCTGAAAAAAAAAATATCAAAAAGGATCTGGTATAAATCCAAAAGAGTATATAATCATATCATTCACTAGTTTTTGAAAATGGTCAGTGGTTTGACAACAGTGGTAGGAAACTTTTGAATACATTTTGACCACTGTTTGGAACCATTTTCTTTGTCAGTTGATTGCAAACCTGAGGACACATGGAGAAAATTTTTGAACATTTGTCTAGTCCTCTTTGGAGCTCATTTACTGGAATCAAAACCTTTTTCTGAACGGATAAATACACATAGTTGCTTAATGACCATTATTACCCTAAACTTTGACTCATAAGTGTTTTATGTTTATACTCTTTTCTTTTGACTTCAAAAGTTTTGAGATAGACACACATCTGAGTTTTTGTGAATTTCCTCAATGTATTTTAACAAAGTTGATTTTGTCCTTTTGAGGAACTCAACCTGTTTTTAACACATAAGATTTGAATGACTAAAGTTTTAATTCCCTCTTTCTGAGTTAACAAGACATCAATGTTTTTATGAACATAGGTTTTTGTTAATCTGAGGTTCATACTTTAGCATTTTAATAAGATGACATCACAATTTTCATAACAGCAATTGAAATCAAGTTTGAAAACATGAAATAATCCCATGGTTTAACAGATATGTTTTCAGATCTGAAAACTATGAGTGACTTGTGCATGAATTCACTTGTAGTGTGAAATTTGTGTGTCATATGACATCTTGGTTGATTTACAGAGTTTTTGATTAACCACTTTGAACATGATTTTCTCGGTACTCTGTTTTTCAACTACATACAACCAACCTTAGTATCAATGAATTTTGAGCCGAACTGTTATGTCAAATTGATTGTTAGATCGAATTTGACTGTCCAGGCTCTGATACCAATTGTTAGGATCGGAGGCTCTCATGATAGTGTTTGTTTGTTTAAAATGAATGATCAATGAATATGAAAACATGTTAGGTGCAGCGGAAATGAAAACAAACTTTGTAAACACAATCAAAGGAGAAAATAGTTTGATAAACAATTGCTTCACATAGAGTCAAAAGATTACAAATCAAAGCAAAAGATTACAGTCATGCTTACAAACTATACTCCCCCTCAGCCTGATGCCCCAAGGTTGGTTGCACACAAGATGAAAGGATTAGACATGAGGAGAAGAACCCACTCAGTCAATCAAATGTAACAGTACAGGGTACTGTTACATTTATAGGCAAACCAAACCACTGATGTATCTCAGCTGACGTCACCATGAAAGCGACGTCTAACAGCCTAACAACCTGTATCTACTGTCCTTACACAAACACTGCTAACCTAACCACTGACTATACATAAAACAGATATTTCACTAAACAGCTGCTTTCTCTTTATGTCAGTGCTTTCCTCAAGGTTGATCAGTCCTTGACTGGGCAGTGTTTTATCATCAGTAGATAGGACCAGCAGTGTTGGATACTTCAGGGTTTTCATCAGCAGTTGAAAGGGCAGCAGCAGTTGTATATGGACAGTGGATAGAGACCATCAGTTGTTATAAATCACTTTCAAGGGGAGAGCAAAGAGTAAACTGCTGCTTATTATGAATCCACTGTCGTGACCTGGTTTTGGCTATACATTATCTGTTCCTCTGGTAGGGTTCAATCCCAACAAGCTGAGGTGAAACCACATGGTGACACGTGTCCCCCAATAGTTTCTTTTATATGTATAATAGATATGGCGGACTTGGCGGTCAATAACTGGGCCTAGGATGTTTACGCCTAGTTCGGTCAACTTTGAGAAAATTTGTTCTGAAAAGCTTCCAGCAAGTTTCTTGTTGGATCGGCGGAAGAATTTTCACGGTCTTACAATTTAGTTTTTGTGGTTTAGAAAAAAAAATCAAAAGCATAATTTTGTAATAAATTTATAAAGTAATATAATTTGTTCACGTTGATAATATATACAAACACTTCATATTCTTGAAATGAAAAAAAAATGTTACAAGATCGGTTCTAAGTTTCAAACCAAAACTGAGGGCTTGTTTGGCTAAGCTTATTTAACTCAAAAAAAGACTTTTTGTTAAAAGAACTTATTGACTTATGACTTTTTGAAAAAAAGAGTTTTTAAAAAAGTGTTTGGATTAGCTTATGAGGTGGGAAAAACCAAGGTTGAAGAACTCGGTAGTCGCTAGTCGGCTGGTGAGGTGGAGACTAGCGACTACTCGGGATTAATCGGATCGGGATTTTTATATGTAATTTCCAGTTTTATGTATACATATCATATTTTTATAGGTAAATATTTTAAGTAGCTAGGTTTTAACACTTACTCGACTCATTTTTTAATTATACAAGATTATTTTTTATAATTCATATGGTTTGGTTGGAAACTGGCTGGAATTTAGAGGTTTTGGCTGGAATATATAGGTTTTTTGCCGGAATCGCCGATTTTTGGTTGGCTGACTAGGTCCGACTAGGCGCGACTGGGACCGACTAGGCCATCGACTAAGTGTTTTGTATTATAACGTACAAGAGAGTGACATGGTTGCAAATTGTCTGTTGCCACATGAGAAGCACCAACATCATTGAAGTTAATGAAAGAGTCGACTTCCGGCTATATACAAAAGTTTAAGTGATAAGGACCATTGGTAAATATTATTATTTTGACATAATTGAATTGCCTAAATCCTTGCAATACAACATTACCTTTCCGACTGAATGAACGCTACCATGATCAACGTTTTGATTCATTAGCTGCATAACAAATAAACATATTAAATTATGTCACCACTATTACATAAAATACATTTAATTTCACCCTCACCTTTGCCTCAATTAGCTGAGTTAGCTTCTCATTGTTCTCGTCCAATAGTGACTTAAATTTTTCTACAACAGACGATTGTAATTCATCCACATCTGGATAATTTCCTCCATCATGAATTGCAGACCTTCTTTTTCTTGGTTGTTGGGTGCCCATGGGGAACGACGATGCATAACCTTTAAACCCATCACCAACCCCATCATTTGGTTTAAAACCACTGGTGTGCATCGTATCATCATTGGGCTGCATGTTAGGAGGTATCTGGCTTGCCATACGAATACTCTCTAAAAATTGCAAGCTAGATATGTACCACTCAGTCTGCATCTCCTCACTAGTGGGCAATATGGATTGAATTGGGCGATAATGTTCATTCTAACAATTGAATAATGAAAACTTAATCAATCAATTTATTCTAATACAATATAACTGATAATAAAATAACAAAGTAGAACAACTACCTTTTGTGCCGATTCAAAAATGCGTTTAACGGTAGCAGTTGTAACCCTTTTTCCAGGCCCCTAACCTAAAAATCTGGGAATTGCTTCGCGTTTAAAAAATGTACCCATCTCCTTAAATTCTGGAAACACTTCATAAATCCACATATACATAAATTTATTTTAATTAAGGAGTTGCTATGTATTGTATCAGATTAAATCAAACTTTGTACCTTGAACAGCCACATGCAACCAGGCAACGAGAACCCTGCGTTACCCTGTTGGTGTCGACGACTCAAATCATATACATGCAAATATGTGCTCTGCCAAAGATAGGTAACCCACGGAAAGTTGTTCCATGCTTGTAAATCATCAACCAAATTCATAACCATTTTGTCAATAGTTTCTAAGCATTGGGTGCCTTTAAAACCTAACTCTAGTAATATCAACAGACAGAGACGAAGACAATCATCCTCATCGTATTGTGCCCAGTCTGAATCAAAAGCTTCTTCTACATGACGTTGTTTTACATCGCGTATCCCCGGGAAAATTCTTGATCTGAACGAATTAGGTGATCCATTAGATATCGTATTTGTGAAGGGTCCAAATCTAAACCCGGTGATAAGACAAAACTGAATGGGGGTAAAATGCAGAAAATCATTCCTGAACACGTATGTTGTTCCATCGCTAGGATTAGCAGTGGCCACCTGATGTCGTGCAACATAGAGCAAAAGTGGGCTTTCACAAATCACAGACTCAAGATCCAAATAGTGACCAAAGACCGTCTGCCTCAGCCTATGTTCTAAATTACCTGTCATTTTCTTCTTGATTTTATCTAGAATTGTCCAAGCTGTTATAACTCTAATTCTAGGAGCCTTAGCCTACATCAGTGGGATAATGAATTGTATAAGACGATATCCTTTAACAAACACTACAACAAAAAGTAAAAAAATGATAACAGTAACATAAATAATCAAAGAACTACCAGTTTAGTGGTAGTCGGAACAGTTGTGTCATGGATTGCAGCCGTGTCTTCTACCATGAATTCAATGTTAAAATTTAGGATTTGGTCATCCTCCCAGTAATTCTGATTCATTGTCCGTGTTTCCGTTACAACGAATGGTAAAAACGGGTCGGATCGGGTCGGGAGAGTAACTGAATCCTAATAAAAAATGAATCGGGTCGGATCGTTTTAGTTAGTGAGGAATGATGGGTCGGAGCTCCGTCACTGGTGGTCCCTGTTACCCGCTTCGGAAGCGTCGAGAGGAATAGTGAACAACCACCACATGTGGTGGTCCCTGCAATGGGATACGTCTAACCCCCGGAAGCGTCACGGACTCCTCGTCGAATGCTAAGCCGCATGGGATGCGTCTGTCAGAAGCTTTTAAGGGTTCCATTACTTTATGAGTCCGGCCCATTATTTTAGGAGTCAGGACGCATGGGATGCGTCGGAAACGTCAAATCTCTATTAAATTGTTTTTAAAAAAAAAATTTAATGTAAATTTTTTTTATATAAGTAACTTTTTTTTAGAAGTGTAAAAAAACTTAAAAAATATGTGGTTCCCTAAATTAATAAACTTATTCTTACTAAAGTTGTAACATCCATATATTTTTTTTTGTTTAATTTTAAACAACGACATTCTATATCTTACAAAATTTGGGCATGACCCGTTCGTACTACGAGCGGTCCCCTGTTTCTCACAATCAAAATTTCCTTTAAATACACTACGTTTCAAGAGACATAATATATGACATCAAAACGAACCTTGACATACGTACGAAAACCATTAAGTTAAAATACTTACAACCAACTAAGCGTACCTCGATCTTGATTCCCTTGTTGCTTCGCTTGACTTGAACTCTCTTCCTTAACACCTATACATAACCATTCATACTTTTAATTTATGTCTCATACCCGATTACACACACCAATTGATAAGACATCATACAATTTACTCTTACTTCATGAACACATTCAATTCACATAAAGTTTATGACTAACAAGGCTAACATCTTTATTGAGGCATTCCGTCGAACACTTGGTGTGCATAACATCTGTAACACCTCGTAAAATCACGTCCAATGATGTATTGACACTTGTAATAAACCCTAATGAAGTCAAACCTTGAATTTAAGGGACTAATTTTTCGAAAAATCGAAAAACTTTGATTATGAAAGGACTGGAAGTGTTAGCATACCTAAAATAAGTTTCTAAATAACCTCTCATGATATTTATATTCACAAATGAGCCACTTGATAATCAAGTGTAGCCGTTTGCGGAATTAATTGAAAGTTTGCGCAATAAAGGGTTAAAAGCGTCAACATGTTAATTCTTACCTCTGAGTGACCTTTTAACAAACCGGGAGCTTCATAATATTCGATCATACTCTCAGGAATGCCAATTGTTGGCCGACTAAGGTTTTTATGCTTATAAGTAAAGTTACGCGCAACTTTGCAAGTTAGAGGGACTAAAAGTGTCAATATGTTTAATTATACCTCTGAATGACCTTTTAGCGAACCCAAAACATCGTGATGTTTAATAATACTTTCAAGAATGCCTAATATAGATTAGGTGAGGCTTCAATGCTATTAAATGATGAGATGCGCAAGTTTGCGCAATAGAGGGACCTAAAGCGTCAACTTTTGAATCTACGCCTATCGGTGACCATTTAAGCGAACGGGAGTGTAGTAATATTTAAGTATATGCTTGGGAATGACTAATATGGGCCATGGAAGGCTTGGATATCATTAAACGACATTTCGCGCTACTTTGTGCGATTAAAGGACTGTTTGCGTCAAATTGCAAAAGTATGCCGATTCGTAGGGTATCTGTCACACCCCGATATTTCCACGTTTGACCGGTGGGCCCGGTGGGGGAGTATCGTGACGTGGTTGGCAACGTTATAGTCAAACAACACAATTACTTAAATGCACAGCGGAAGCAAACGAAAGATATATTTCAACCGAATATAATTGTAATATCAAGTATCACAAACAGTTGAAAAATAATCCACAGAAGGATAAAAAATAAATAGGAAACAATGTTCAACAGTTTGACGTCCAAGCTTGCGAGACTTATTGTGGACGCTAGGAGAAAGCCAGCCTAGTTCGCTTAGTATCTGCACTTAACCTTTTGGAAAATACGTCAGTTTACACTGGTAAATACATTCAACCGACTCATTTTGAAAAGTTTTAAAAAAAATTGATTTTAATGCACGTGGCACAAACTTTTTATAACTTGGGATAATTATTTAAATATATAAACTTGTAAAAGAATTACATGTTCCTTATGCGTTCAGTAGCCCGGATCGTGCCGGGTTAAAGATCAATAGACACACCACATTATTTATTTTGGCACCGACGGGTGTACGCCTACACCCCGCGCTTAGGTCGTGGCCATTTCGTAAAATGATGCCAAGGATATCCGGGACATGGTCATTAACCTCCCAAAGGCTTTAAGCAAACAAAACAATTTAAACGGGTCGTCTCGATAATACTTAACCACCAATCGATTAAGGTCGAACGCCCAACCAAGCGGTATTTTATATACCGTACCCCAAGCCCGTATAAGGGAAAATAAGTTAAAAGTATTTACCTGAGCTAAATATAATATTCAATCCCAGCCGTATCAATTCAGCAAGTACAGATAGCTTTTACTGGGCTCCTATTCTGGAACGAAGGTTTATAATAACCTATTAGAATCCTAACGGTCTTTAGTTAAGTCTAAACTTAGACCGGTTAGTTTTAAGGAACGATACGGTTCGAACGCGTGATTAAGCGAAGACCGGAATAGAATGTGATTTAGACCCGACAAGTTTGAAGACTTGTATAATATGGGTAAACTAACCACATTCTGGATTTCGAAATAAAAACGATAACGTTTGACCCGTTTCGGCTAATTTATGTAAACTAGTTACATAAACCGAACCGAACGCACAAGAGGCGTAACGGGTAACGTTGAGAGTCAATTACAGGTTTCCTAAGTTAATATGCCTTAAATATGTTGTGATATCCGTAGGATACCTTCCATTATGCCCAAAACGAGTTAAATCACAATTTAAGCCCCGTAGGGGTAATTTGGTCATTTTAAAGATTATAAAAGGGATTAATTAGACTTCTGTTATTCGGGTCTGAATTAATCAGTAAAATATCTTATTTTAACAGGTTATATTAGTTGGTGTTAAGTCTTATGTGACAAAATGGTTTTAAACCCATACTAGGTGTTTAATACGCGTAAAAAGCCGTTTTAAGCGATTTCCGGGTTATAACAGGAAATCTGAGTTTTCGGGTCAGCTTACAAGTTCAAAACACTTCATTTATTAAATAAGATCAGTAGCAATTGGATTTGTATCAAAAAGATTTGTAAAACTCATTTTATGGCCTAAAAGGGCATAATCGGTATTTACCGAATCAAGGCGATAATCCTAGCTTATGATTAGTTTAAAAATAATTAAAAATCTTCAAAAATCCCAAAATATTATATTACTTCAGTGGGTAAAAGGTTTAGTGTCAAAATTGGGTTTAGATAGGCTATGCGCTAAATACGCCGTTAATTAAATAAAAAGCTTTATAATTACGCTAATGCGCATAACTCCTAATCTAGACCTCAAACTGATGTAAAATTTTGAGGGCATGTTTATAAATCAGTAGACAAGGTCCTTGTCTTTTCACATTATCAAAAATCTCGTTTTATGGTCGAAAGGGCATTATGATCAACTTTAGACAATTAACGGAAACGTGCAACGAATCGGACATTCAACGAACCAAGTACAGAGGGTTATACTATCATGTAACCAGGTCCTAATGGGACTTTAAGGCATGTCTAAACCCACCTAAATCGGGTCAGAACTGAAGTCAAAGCAAAAGTCAAAGTTTTGCGACTTTCGGCTCCGAACCGAGTCTAAACAGAAATTTGTCGAATCAAACAAGCTTAGACCAGTTCTTATACTTATTACCAAGTTATATGAATGATAAAATAGGTTACACGCCTTCTACATTGTTAATTACGCGTTAATTCGAAGATTAGCATTCTGTTGACTTTTTCTAATCAACTTTGACTCGACAAATGATCTAGTTAGAGCGGGAATCAGCGGGTGCCCTTTTAAGGGTTTATTGCCCACATAATTACCAACTTATAACTACCTTTACATTGACCAATCGCTGGACCATTAGCGATTAATCGCCAAGTCAAACCTATTTTGCGACGGTTTGACTTTTAAGCTAAATAATAAGCAAAACTTGATCAAAGAAGGTTAAGCATACTTACAAGGGTCCTATGCACGATTTGGAAGGACTTGGGTCTGCTCTTAAGCTCCAGAAATGCTCCACAAATGCAGATGGAAAGTGTGGTTGCAATGTTGCAACATTGTGGCCTTTTATAGTGCTTTAATCTTCTTAGATCATTGACAAACAAGACTACCATTGATAGTGGATTCCCCACAAGTGTCCCTAAGGCCTACAAAGTATATAGGGGTCGTCCAAAGACAAGGAAAATCGATTCTAGGTTAGTTAGAAGCTCAAACAGGCTGTTGCCAGTTGTTTTCTGCATCTGGGCAAGTCAGGCGGCCCGCGTAAGCTCTTGGCATGGCTTACGCGGCCCGTATGGGCCTTCTGCTCAGATTTTAAACTTTTTAGCTTTTGCAACTTGTCCCTTGGCCCTTCGAAAGGTCAACTAACCTTTATATCTTGCATTATGAACCCTCCAAAATTACTTATAAGGGCTTTAAGACTTATACCCTCTTTGTTAAGTCCTTGGTCACTTCATGTTTTCCCGAAAAGGCATAATTTTCAACGTTGACGCTTTAAACCCCTTGTATACGAATTTGATCATAACTTTCTCATACGATAACGAAACTTTATGAAATTTATATCGTGCATTCTAGTGAGCATAATTAACCGTTACAAAGCTTCGGGTTTGCTAAAAGGTCACTCAGAGGTATACTTTAAACATGTTGGCACATTTAACCCCTGTAGTTTGTAATCTCTCACTTTTTTTCATATTTAGCTTCGTATGATCCATGATTTATTCGTTTGAAGGTATGAGCATTATGTAGGGTTACTGTAAAGTATATTTATTCACTGTTGACATTTTGAACCTGTATATTCACATACTTTTCATGTTTGTCAACTTTAGTCCTTCTAGAACATTCTTTCACACATTCAAGATTATGACACGTGTCAATACATTATAGGACGTGAATTTTCGAGGTGTTACAGTATCGGACCTTCCGGAATATGACCCTAAGTTAAAAATGCCCTAATATCCTTTGTATAGCTTAGATATGGGCTTAGAGGTGTTCGGTGCGCAAAAATAAACTTTTATGTCAAGCAGGGACTAAAAGTGTCAAAAAGTGCACAAGTTTGCATTTTCGCGCATATCTTACGTTCTGAATACATCCGGACCTCCAAAAATTTATGTAATCATTAAAATATTTTATTTTAGTGATCGCCATAATAAAATTCCATTCGTCGCGTAGTTTGGATCGTTTTTCGCGTCCGTTCATGTTTCATCGTAATTCGTCGAACAACGTGACCGTACGACCAAACGAACCGACATCCGGCATATTTTTGAGCATGTTTTATGTTCCCTATATTTAGGCATCATACTAGAGCCTTGAAATGAGGTTAACGGGCTTTAGACGTGTCAAAAGTGACATTTATCAAGTATAGGGGCTGTTTCTGTACTTCTGCCAAACTGTGAATCAGAACCAGGGGCCAAGCGGGCCGCGTAAACACCCCTGGGTTCCCTACACGGGCCGTGTGAGAGCAGATCAGCTGCAGAATCCTATTTTGCTGCTGGTTTTATCAAAAATGGTTTCTATTACTCACAAACTCAATACTAGGGGCTGCTACCTGATTTAATAAACCACTTGACACCTGTTTTGATCTGGTTATATCATCCCGACACTTGTCACGATCCTACGAAGACCCAAACACTATAAATAGGAAGTGGGTTTCTTTGTTTTTGCACACCACTTCCCAAAATCTGCTCATAACTCTCAACTAGGAGGATCCTGAACCTTGGGGAACCTTCATTCAATCCTTTGGACTCTTAGTAAGTATTCTTTCGTGCTTAGTTTAGTTGGTTTAGTGTTTATAGCCGAAAAGTCAAGCGTTTCGATAAACGCTTTGACTTTTAAACAGTTGAGCCATTGTTCGTAACGAACATGGCTACGTGACCGTAATTATGTAGGTGTTAAACCCTCAAAAGGGCACCTCCTAATTACCAAGTTTACTTAGTTAAATTGTCGGGTCAAATAAAAGTCAAACGGGTTAGTTTTAAATAAATTTCATAACTATTAATATAAAAGCCATTAAATCAGTTTTCTCAATTTAATAACTTGGTAATATTAGTTGAACATACCTAAGCATGATTCAACCCGAGAATTCTAAGTATAGGCTCGGTTCGGAACCGAAAGTCGCAAAAGTTGACTTTTGCTTTGACTTTCAGTTCTGACCGATTTGGCTTAGTTTAGATATGCCTTAGGATTCCTTTAGGACCAGGTTATAGGTTAGTGTAACCCTCTGAGGTTATACAACTTGGTTCCTTAGTTATCCGATTCATATGCATGTTTTCGTTAAATGCCTAAATGTTGACTATAATGCCCTTTTGACCTTAAAACGATATTTTTGAAAATATGAAAGAATAGAAACCTCTATTACTGAATTAGAGCATTCACATCCAATCCATCAAATTATACATACATTCCACTAAAAAACAACTCCTATATCAATATATTTCCACTAAAAACAAATACTTTTTCTCTCTCCTTTCAATTAAATAATATTATCATTACATTTTTCTCACTTCCACTCACAACCACTTTCAAAATATATTAAAAAATTATAACGGGTGAACAGTGTTCCCCCAAATATACAGATGAACAGTAACATTTTCTCACTCCTCTACTCACAACCACTTTTTATACCCTTTATAATATAAAAACCCCTCCTCACATAATTTGATGGTTAGGATGTGAATGCTCTTATAAACTTGTCCCTAAATATTGACATCAATTTGAGGTCTAGATTAGGAGTTATGCTCATTAGCGTAAATGAAAAGCTTTTTATTAATTAAACGGCATAATTAGCGTATAGCCTATCTAAACCTAAATTTTATTACCGAAATTTTTACCTACTGATATAAAATAATATTTTAGGATTTTTGAAGATTTTTATTTATTTTTAGGATGAGCATAACATAGAGTTATACCTTTGATTCGGTAATCGTCGGTTTTGCCCTTTAGGCCTATAAAATGAGTTTTACAAATCATTTTGATACCAAACCTTTTTCTACTGATCCTATATGATAAATAAAATATTTTAAGGCTTTTGGAATAATAAAATTATCAGCTTTCATTATAAAACCGGAAATCGCTTAAAACCACATTTTTACGCGTTTTAAGCGCATAGTATGTATAAAATCTATTTTTACATATAAGGTTTGATACCTACTGATATTTTAAGTAAATTTTCATAAGTTAACAGTAGGCAAAAGTTTTAAACTCAGAATTCTAGTTTTGACCTTTAAGCCCTATGTGAAATTACCAAAATGCCCCTTTGGTGCATAGTTTGGTTATAATTAATAAATTTCACATATATACAATACCATACTGATATAACTTATTAAATTAAGTATTTTTACTGATTATATCCGACCTAAACCTCAGATTAATATATAAACTCTTTTATAACCTTTAAAATGACCAAAATACCCCTACGGGGCATGATTTGGTTTAAAATTCGTTTTGAGCATAATGGAAGGTATCCTACTGATATCACAACATATTTAAGGCATATTAACTTAGGAAACCTGTTCATGACTCTTGTGGTTACCCGTTACGCACTTTTCGCGTTCGGATCGGCTTATGTAACTAGTTTGCATAAATTAGCCGAAACGGGTCAAACCTTATCATTTTTATCTCAAAATCTAGAATGTGTTTAGTTTACCCTTATTACACAAGTATACAAGCTTGTCGGGTCTAAACCACATTCTGATCCGGTCTTCGCTTAATCATGCGTTTTGAACCGTATTCTCCTTTAAAACTAACCGGTCTAAGCATAGGCTTAATTAAGACCCGTTAGGAATCTAATAGGTTATTAAAAACCTTCATTCCAGATTTAGGAGCCCAGTAAAAGCTATCTATACTTGCTTGGTGGTATACGGCTGGGATAAATTGTATAAATTTGCTCAGGTAAATACTTTTAACTTATTTTCCCTTATACGGGCTTGGGGTACGGTATATAAAATACCGCTTGGTCGGGCATTGAATTGTTAATCGTATGAAGGTTAATTTATTGAGATGACCCGTTTAATCTGTTTTGTTTACTTAAAGCCTTTGGGGGGTTAATGACCATGTCCCGGATATCCTTGGCATCATTTTAAGAAATGGCCACGACCTAAGCACGGGGTATAGGCGTACACCCGACAGTGCATATATAAATAATAAGGTATAACCGCCGATTTCGGGAATAACCCGCCGCGGGACTATATCAAGTGGTGTGTCTATTAATCTTTAACCCGCCGCCGGTAATCAGATGCATGTGGCTTTTCCGCCACAAATTTAAACCTGATGGCAGCTTGGATCGTTACAAAGCACGCCTAGTTGTTAATGAAAAATCTCAAACAGTTGGAGTGGATTGCACGGACACGTTAAACCCGGTTGTTAAACCGGCCACCATCCGCACCGTTTTGTCCATTGCATTATCCAATGGTTGGCACATTAACCAGTTAGATGTCAAAAACGCTTTCTTGCACGGGAACCTCCAAGAAACGATCTTCATGCACCAACCTCCCGGCTTCGTCGATCCTTCCAAACCTGGTTTTGTTTGTCGTCTACGAAAGTCACTTTATAGGCTCAAACAAGCGCCACGTGCATCGTATCATCGGTTCTCGTCCTTCATTACCTCACGAGGTTTTAAAGGAAGCTTGTGCGATACCTCTCTATTTATTTATCGACATGGGACTGCTACAACATTTTTACTATTATATGTGGATGATATCATACTTATAGCATCATCCTCTGACTTACTACGGTCCATTATTGCTACCCTTTCGAGGGAATTCGCTATGACGGACATGGGAGCTTTGCACCATTTTTTAGGCATCAAGGTCCAACGAGATTCATCCGGGTTATTTTTATCATAGTCTCAGTATGCCAAAGACATCTTACACCAGGCAAATCTGACAAATTGCAAACCATGCGTCACGCCGGTTGATACGTCCCCTAAACTAAGTGCTATAGATGGGGACGCTTTAGCGGATGGCTTTCTTTACCGCAGCCTCACCGGTGCTCTTCAATACTTAACATTTACTAGACCGGATCTACAGTACGCGATTTAGCAAATCTGCCTTTTCATGCACAGCCCACGAGAGCCGCACTTTGCTTTCTTAAAAAGGATTCTCAAATATGTTCAAGGGACTATCGATCATGGTCTTCATCTCAAACCCGGCCCCTACAGCTCGCTTATTGCATATTCGGATACGGATTGGGGCGGATGCCCGGATTCTCGTCGATCCACCTTGGGATTTTGTGTGTACATGGGTAACAATATTCTATCATGGTCGTCTAAACGCCAACCCACGGCCTCCGGTTCGAGCGCGGAAGCTGAATACCGTGGGGTGGCAAATGCGGTGGTAGAAACTACGTGGCTGCGAAACTTACTTCTGGAGCTTTATACTCCTCTCCACCGAGCTACCATTGTATACGGTGATAATGTGTCTTCGGTTTACTTATCTCAAAATCCCATTCAACATCAAAGAACTAAACATGTGGAGCTCGACATTCATTTTGTACATGAAAAAGTTCGTCTAGGCCATGTTCGTGTTCTTCACGTTCCTTCTTCCTTTCAATACGCTGACATATTCACAAAAGGATTGCCTCGACAGTTATTTCTTGACTTCCGATCCAGCTTGGACGTTCGACCTCACTCACGCTCAAACTGATGGGGCATATTCGATGATATATATTTCAGTATATTAAATATTATGTGTAAATACTTAGATATAGGAAGTCAGTTGGATTACCTGTAGATCCACCCATATAGGAAGTCCGTTGGATTACTTGTACTATTTATTACTGATTCATTGAATTAGAAAAGCAACCATTCAAATCAATACCTATATTCGTATAAAAACTACCATCGATCCAGAGCTCTTACTGGAAGCAGCCTCTCTATTCCTACAGGGTAGAGGTAAGGCTATCTACATCTTACCCTTTTCAGACCCTACATTAGCTTTGCTATTGGTGGGATTTACTGAGTATGATGATGATTAAGTTTTATTGAAATTGAGTTTTCTTTCATAACCTTGATTCATTAAAGGACTGTTTAGCAACTTCTGAAGGACTGTTTGGCAACTTTTGAATGTGTAAATGCTGAAACAGTAAGATGTCTGAATCATTAAGTGCTGAACTAGTAAGAGGTCTGAACCATTAAGAGTCAGTATAATGTTTAACCATTAAGAGGCAAATGTCTGACCAATTCAGATAAGAGGTCTTAACCATTCAAATTCAGTATAATACTTAACCATTCAGAGCCAAATGTCTGAACCATTCAGACATTTGTAAACAGTCTGAACCATCATGTAATAAACCAATAAAAGTAAGATGTCTGAACCATTAAAAACTAATTAATAGCTAAACTAACAATCCTAATTTTTTTTTTCTCCGGTATACCAAGTACCATATCACTATGGTTTTCAATTGATTAAAACCACATCTATTTTTCATTGATTAATTTTTTCTCTAAATTTCTTCGGTATAGCAAGTACCACTACCTCAATATTTCAGTTTTACATTGATTATTTAACTGGTGTTTAGGTGTGAAATTCCTATCTTTTCAATACAATAATATTATATAATCTATATACTATATAATAAAATAAAATTATGAAAATATATGCTATTTACTGGAGCTATATATTTTATGTTGTCCCGACTCTCTCCATCCTTAATTATAAATGATCAGTGGCGGATCTAGAAAGTTTGTATAGGGGCAACATTTCAAATAAAAGGGGTAATGAAATCGAAAAAACGTCAAAATTTTCCAAAATTTACACTACCACCGGAGCGTTAAGGGGTAGCGGAGGCTACCCCTTATTATATAGTAGGTCCGCCCCTTTAAATGATAAGACTAGAACAAACAACAAATTTAAATTCGTCATCTTTACTTTGAAACGAATTATTTGTTATTTTATTCCTAGAAAATCTCAAAGATATATAAAAATAATCTATTAACTTCATATATGTTATTTTATTCTAATAAATTCTCAAAGATATATAAAAATAATCTATTAACTTCATATAAAATTATCTTCAAATTATATAAATAAAATATTAATACATTCGATTTTTCATTATTCTCCTCCGACATTTTTTTTAATTCCTCTCATCCTCACTTATTTACATGACATATATTATTCCTGTATATTTTTGTGTTTTCTTTTAGCTAAGAAACATCTAAATGAGCATGCATCTCTTATATATGCGTATTAAATTAGATTAGATATTGGTTGCTATATAATATATCCATATAATAATAAATACAAATGGATCGTTTTGTCATATACTATAGTCAATATATATTGTTTAGTATAACAAGTTATTTATTAATATTAATTTCAATGGTTATTGCTATATAATTATTTTATTTTCTTTTTCGCTTATCTCTTATTTATTTAAT
This sequence comes from Helianthus tuberosus, assembly GCA_030545235.1. Classification (NCBI taxonomy): domain Eukaryota; kingdom Viridiplantae; phylum Streptophyta; class Magnoliopsida; order Asterales; family Asteraceae; genus Helianthus; species Helianthus tuberosus. The sequence continues at coordinate 27,647,514 of CM060437.1, read as the reverse complement.
ATTTTTTTACCTATATCTTTTGTTTTTCTGCCTATTAATATTTCATTGATTCAACCATGTGTAACACGCACGTTCTAACCTATTAAAAATATAAAAAGAACAAAGTAAAATGTTATAACTTATGTGATATACAAGTTTCTAACCTAATAATAAATAAAAAACAAAGTAAAATGTTATAAAAAGATATAGTACATCAAAGTTCATTTTTTCAAAACATATAACTTATTTAAATCACGGGTTTATTCAATCCGTGCAATGCACGGGTTTTTAAAGATGTAATTTTTTTAAAATTATATTTATTCAGCCCGTGACATGGTGTGTTAATCTAGTTTAATATAATTGAAAGTATAAATGCAAAGCTATTGTAGCTTGAATGAGTGTTCATAAAAAAGGTATTATAATACATCTTAAGGGTTCCATCATAGAAGAGTTATCACATAAAAAAAAAAACTGAATGTTAAACAACCTCACGACTACAGGTTTTGTATTAATTTCTTTTAGGTGTGAAATTTCTTGACTTATGAATGTGTATTATAACACAAGAATCATATAAAAAAGAATGTTACAAAATCTGTAAAGTAAAACATAATTTGAGATTAGCTAGCAGATATGATCTAGCTAGCATGTACAGAAAATGGATCATATTATCCTCATCTTTCACGAGGACTACAACCTCACTATTACAACTTTGCACTAATTTTTTTTCTACTGGTGAAATTTCTTTACTTATAATCAATGTATACTATAGCATACAAATCAGATAAATAGAATGTCTATTATTTACGTGGCATGTTGGTATATTTGGCAGACGAGAAACAATTTGACGTTTAATAGAGAGCTGGTTAAGGTTGATAACATTCTTGGAGGAATCAAGCACTTAAGCTTTCTTTGGATCAAAAAATAGGGCCAAGAGTATGTGTCTTGATTGGATAAAATGGAAAAATTCTATGATGTAAGGGTGTTTTGTTTTGTTTGTTGCTAGCTTGCTCTTGTTGATGGCGAGCGCGGACTTGGTGGGGCCACATGCATAACTAATGAGATATCTTTATTTATTTTTTATTAATACGTCTTTATATAGTTAAAGGAGTTTTAAAGGGGGCGTTATCTCACTCCGTACAAGTTAACGATAAAACCTATCGTTTATGTGAAGCATAAGTGAGGCTGAGCAACCAAGGCGCCCTCATCTTAGCGGAGCAAGGATGGTGTTGGGGGTGCCACCTAGCCACTGGCGGATCCAGGAATTTTTTTCCAATTGGTTCACTTTTTAAAATGTTTCCGTTTCATATGTCTATGTCTGAATATAAAAAAAAAGTGATTCGGTTCAACAGTTCGGTCAGGAAAGGTTCATCACGTGATAAAAATACGATCCAATAATGAAAAAAATATCGTCATTATAAAATGTAAAAACACGTAATATAAATAAGATGGTCTTTACGAATAAAAGAGCATACCTACAGTTCGAGGTTTCATCTTTTGAAAACGTTGGATTACATTATGGATTGAAATTTGTTGTAAGAACTCCCTTTTAATGAAATGCAAGAATCGTTCTTGTATCCATCACTCATCTTAATGCACTGACTAAATAATCTCATATTCAGCTCTTCGAATTTAGCTCGGGTGAATTTCATGCAAAATATATAAAACAACACTTTTAATCAAAGCTATCCACTTTGAGCATATCAAACCGGAACTAACATATAAAGTCAATGAAATGTGACTCTTAGTATCCATGAAATTAGTAAAACACCATTTTTCTACAAAAAAAAAACAAATATATAAAGGTTTTAAACTCGGTATATAGAAAATGTCCAATGACCAAACACATGAAGATGAGTTGGAACTTGGTACACATTTCACACTTTCTACATTTTGTAGATACAGTTTCTATTTTTTATCCTCACTCGCTATTTCAGTTTCTATCTTAGACTGTTATCTACGAAGGAGATTATTCTTCCTTACAAACATACCTATCAACTTAAACATAATTCTATCTAGTAAATCAACTAAGATATATATGATCTATTATCAATGATCATATAGCTTGAAACTAAATATTACGAATCGAACGGGTTCCTGAGAACCCCCTTCCCGGCTATAGATCCGCCCCTACCGAGCTGAGGTGGCTGGGGGCGCTGCCACACACCGGGTGGTCTTAATGGCTTTTGTTGTAAGTTGAGACTTAAAACTTTAAACACGAAGAAAATCCATTATATAAATAATCCGGTAAAATAGTTTATACTCTACAATTTACACGCACATTTTTATTATTTTTTTCCTGTAGCTTTAGATTGATTTGGCTTCTTTGCTCGCACATTTTTATTATTTTTTTCCTATAGCTTTAGATTGATTTGGCTTCTTTGCTACCGCAAGTTGTTCCTTGTAATATTTGTAACTTCATAAATTTTCATTAGTCAATTTATTTTATTAAGAGTAAATTGCTAAAATCATCCCTGAGTTTTGGTCATATTTGTCATTTTCATTCAAAACAACTTTTTTTGTACCATATATAGTCCTTCACTTTTGAGATTTTTTGTTATTTTCATCTAAACGTCTAATTTGCTTAATTTTTTCTAGAGTAAATTACAAAGTTCGTCCTTTATATATGTCATTTATTACAAAGTATGTCCTTTATCTTTAATAAGCTCAGAAAACATACTTAATGTTTGCAAACCCTTGCGTGTTATATCCTTTAGCCCTAACTGAGTTAGTTTTTATAGTTAAATCTGACCAGGTGGATCCTACATGAGGGTATTTTAGACATTTTACCCTAATTAATATATTAAAATCTATTTAATGATTTATTAGTCTTTTCACCCACCCACCACCACCTCCCACCACTACCACCACCATTCTACATCTCTTTCTTTATCTCCCCACCATCAGATTCAAACAAACCCAGATCCATATCTGATCCATCTCTTGGTTCATCACCAAATCCAATCCACCACCGTAGAGCAACCAATCTCCACTGTCGACCTCCGCCACCATAACCACCGCCATCTCCACCATGGACCTCCACCGTCGACCTCCACCGCCATCTCCACTGTCGACCTCCACCAACATCTCCACTGTCGACCTCCACCACCATAACCACCGCCATCTACACCGTCGACCTCCACCGTCGACCTCGACCACCATAACCATCGCCATCTCCACCTTCGACCTCCACCACCATAACCACCGCCAACGCCATCGAAAAACCCGAAACAACCATGAAAGCCCAGATCCAAATTTGAAATATTTTGAATCTGATATAAGTGATCATCAGAAGAAGCCCTAACATGATGCATACGAACATAGCGGCCAGGAGAAGCTACGAATCTGTCAAAAAAATATTGAGAAGATAACTTTGATTGAGCGGTTTCATGGTGGTTACAGTGGTGGGTTTGAGGGGTTTTCGTGGTGGGTTATCAGATTTGAGGGGTTTTCATGGTGGGTTTTAGATTTGAGGGGTTTTCATGGTAATTTCGGGTTTTTCATGGTTGTTGCGGTGGTAGTTGCAGTGATGGTTGGTGGTTGAATGGTTATGGGGATGGGGTGGTATGAATCTGAAGTTAGAGAGAGAGAGAGAGAGAGAGAGAGAGAGAGAGAGAGAGAGAGAGAGAAAAGGAAAAGAGAGTTTAGAAAGAAGGGTGATTATTTATTTTTGTATGTAATCTTTATTTTTGTTTTAAATTCTTTTTATCTGATATATATTTTAAATAAAATAGTACAATTACTAAAATACCCTTATATGGGTCCACTTGATCAAATTTAACCATGAAAATAAACTTAGTTAGGGTTAAAGGACATAACACGCAAGGGTTTGCAAACATTAAGTATGTTTTCTGAGCTTATTAAAGATAAAGGACATACTTTGTAATAAATAACATACATAAAGGACGAACTTTGTAATTTACTCTTTTTTCTATCAAATAGTTGTATGAAAATGAAAAAAAATCCCAAATCTCATGGACGATTTTGGCAAAAAAGTCAAACATTTGGATGAAAATGGCAAAAAAATCTGAAAAGTGAATGACTATATGGTACAAAAAAGTTGTTTTGGATGAAAATGACAAATATACCCAAACCTCATGGACGATTTTAACAATTTACTCTTTTATTAATATGTGAGTTTAAAGCTCATTTTTGGGTATGGCCATTTCAATGCAATTGTTAAAATCATATAGTTGATGGTTCTAATTATGTGCATACGTTTTTGTTTCAGTTTTATTAAAAATCGGTCTGTTAGCAATGAAGCACGAGTGAAAACAATTAGTTTTTTTGAAAAAGATGTAGTGTATATTTATAATTTTATTTTAAATAAGTTAATCCTATTTTTTTAAAGGACCAAACTACTACTCACATAAGTCATGTTTGATCCGTGGCATGCGCTAGGCATTGAAAAACCACACAACTACGTGCCAGTTGGTTGTGGGTCAGCCTTGGAGTCGAACTAATGACCACCCGGTCAGGAACCTACGAAAGTGGGTAAACCATACCATCCTTTTACCTTGGTTATTTAAAATAAAACTATGCATTCCTTCGCTAATGGCAAGCGGCACCGTCACATGCTTTCGTTACTTTCAAAATATACTAGTGATTTCAAAATGATTTCTATCAAAGTTTTCCCGCTCGTAGCTAGTGATTTCAAAATGATTTGTATCAAAGTTTTCCCGCTCGTAAGATGTATGCGAACAAAACCATGTGCTGTGTACATCGAAAACTGTCATTATATTATATAAAAAAGAATATTAAATTATTTACAGATGTATATCAATGCACCTTAAATAGAGTAACATGCTTTCATTGCTTTCAAAATATACTAGTGATTTCAAAATGATTTGTATCAAAGTTTTCCCGCTCGTAAGAAGTATGCGAACAAAAGCATGTGCTGTGTACATAGAAAGCTGTCATTATATTATATAAAAAAGAATATTAAATTATTTACGTAAAGATGTATACGAACAAAAGCATGTGCTGTGTACATAGAAAGCTGTGATTATATTATATAAAAACGAATATTAAATTATTTACAGATATACTTTAAAAAGACCCCAAGTACTATATAAATAGTTCACGGTTTGAGAAAGAAGAAGAAGACGGAAGGAAGGGTGGTGTTTAGCTCAGGCCTGGCCTGGGTAAGACGACGGTCGTCTTGCAACATAAAAGACTCATTGCATGCGCCACCACCGGAAAACAAACGGCCAATGGGATCACATGAACAAGTGGGTACCTCCAAAGGTAAGCCACTTTGGGTGGAGGGCGTCGCTTGGAAAAATACCACTTAATTCCGAGTTGGAGAAACGTGGAATATCGTCGGTAAATGTGATGTGTACTAGATGCAACCAGGCCCCAGAAACGCCGAACCATTGTTTAACTCAATGCTTAACCGCGGTGGCACGTTCGACGTAGCTAAAGTTGCCGGTTTTTGTCGCGGAATTTACGATCCAGAAGTTATGGGAAGCGTTAGCAGCCTACAAGGGGTCGAGAGATTGGAAAACAATTCATCGACGCGGCCTTCTTAAAAACCCTTTGGGAAGTATGGAAAGCGAGGATGAACGATTCGGTTTTCAATAACCGACACGTTCCTATGCTCAAAAACGGTCGAGGTTATAAATGAAAACCTGTTTGTTTGGGTGAAAAGCAGATCAAAATTTGGTACGTTAGATTGGGAGAGGTGGAACGATTTCAATATTCGTAACGTGATTGTATAATTTTGTCGGGGTTTTCAGCTTCTTGCTAGCCTTTTTTATATTTATATACAAGTGTATAAACATGAGTAATCAAATGAAATAAAACACTATGATAAAAACATGGTCTTTTTGAGCAAGAGCTAATGACTTGTACCAAAGGCATGGAAAATACTAGTATATTAATGTTCGTAAATATTGATGTTATTTTTGGTTTCTTTTCCTTTTATAACAACTGAAAACAAAGTATATTTTTCCCATGCTTTCTTAAATTCTTGACTTTGCTCCTTAGTTTCGTTTTTATTGTTTTACAGTAATAAATAAAAAATATTAATTTCAAAAAATTAGAGCACTGAATGTTAATTAATAATTAATTATTCTAAATATTTGAAAATAACTAATTTATCTATCACTCTTTCCGATCTCACTTTACTTACAACGAACTTCCGAACCCGACCCGACTTCAACGCCACTCGAACCCCTCCTTCATTTAGAGCTGTCCATTTTTATATAAAATCTGAATTTAAAGCCACCCAAACCCCTCCTCCATTTAGGGCCTGTCCATTTTTATTTGAAGCCCGAAACCCAACCTGATTAAAGCCACCCGAACCCATCCTTCATTTAGGGTGGTGCATTTTTATCTGAAACCCGAACCCAAAACCTCACTCGAATTCAAAGCCACCCAAACCCGAGTTAAAGAATAACCTAGAAACAACCTGAACAATCAAAAGTGTAATACTGAGAGATTATTCCATGCTTACTGGCAGTGAAATAACAATGAATAATATCATCATAAATAGCACATTAATTTAGACGAAATACACATGATAAAATCCCACATAAATTTATCATTCTACTTTCAAAAATCCCAAATTCATATATCTCTAAAATCATATCCGTTGGATTGGATCGATTATTATGCTACTTTCAGAAGTACAAATGCAACAAAATTCATCTCCGCGGTGGATCGCTTAATTCATATCTGTTGGATCGCTTAAAACGTAGAAGGGTAAGTGGTATCTATTACCTGTAAGTGTTAAGAGTGAGTTGATCAATCTCACAACACGAATAGGATAGGACCTACATTATGTTCATCATATAATAAATACATACATGAAGAATGAACGTACCGGTGTCATCATAGCATATTGTCATGTCGCGATTCCCGAGTCTAATGTTATTAACATCGAGGATTCGTTGCTTACGCTCCAAATCTTCGCTCTCAGCAGCCTCTCTAAGGGCTGCCCAGATCTCTGAAAACATAAATCAACTTAGTATTTTTCGTCTCACACCAACCAAACCAAATGCAGCACTTTCTATTTTAAGAAAAAAACAACCTGTTCTTCCACCATTGCGACGAGGAGCCAAACGCCAGAAACTATCGCGCGTCCGAGGAAGCTCAACATTTGAAAACAAGTTATTATTACCACGCCTCCAAGGCGTCGGACTCGATACCCTGTTAGCGTCTGCAGGTTTCAAGACAAGGCCAAAACATTAATTACTACTCATTGTAAAGATTAAACACTAACAAAACAACTCAATATGTATAACATTCAAGATTAAACGTAATATATGTGTAACATTTTAGCAAAAATCTTATCAGTAGTATAAACATAAAGAAAATGATTTAAGAACAACGTACCGCTGACTTTGTTAATAGTCGAATTGATTGAGAATCCCATTTTGATGAATTTGCGCTGTGAATGTTGGATTGACAATTTATTGCATGGGGGTTTTCAACAGATGGAGATGGGGTTATAAACCGCAAGGTGGTGACACGGTAGCAAGCGTGCATTGGGCATTTTGGTAATTCATTGTCTGTCTAGAAGGAGCTAAACCAAACCCTAGCGCTGTTTTCGCTACCCATTTCTCACCTCCGCCACCTTTGACCAATTTTAATTGTTTTCATTTGTAATATTTCTATTTTTTATACATTAAAATACAATATATGAAACTTATGAATTTCCATTTTTTATACATTATCTATATATCTAAATTATCTATATATTAAAAAGACAATGCAATTAAAAGTATTTTTAACATATTATAATATTATCTATATCTTTTAACATATTATAATAGGGGAAGGTTCAAATGAAAACCACTATTATTATGAAAACTAATTAAAAAAGCAAAAAAAACATACCAATTTTTTTTTTGCATAACAATTTTCGCTAATTTATATATAAAAAAAAAATTCAAAAAAAAATAATTTTTTTTTGTACTGCACATATGTAATACTACACATGTGTATTATTACACATGTGTAATACAAAAATTTTTTTTTTTTATTTTTTGAAAAAAAGTTTTTTTTATATATTAAAAATAGCGATTTTTAATAAAAAAAATTGTAAAAAAAAAAATTCTAGTGTGTTTTTTAGGTTTTTTTTAGTTAGTTTTCGAGTTTTCACAATAAAAGTGGTTTTCATTTGAATCTTCCCCTATTATAATATTACCTATATCTTAAAAAGACAATGCAATGAATAGTATTTTTAACATATTATAATATAATAAAATACTAGATACAGTTTTTTTATAGTTTTATTATTTTATTATTATAATAATTGTTATTCTCTTTACTTTTTTTGTTTGATAAGTTTGGTGTCAACCGGTACTCCGGTACTTGTATCGAAAATACCGGTTCGTTATCAGTACAAGAAGGTAAAAAACAGCACCAGCCTGGTACATAAAACACCAAAAGTCAGGACCGGATTTAGTTTGATAGTCTTTTAGTTCGAGAAATTTGGTACGGCTACCCAGTACCATTTGCTCATCCCTGATCACGGGTACCGTACGAACAACAACGGTATTGTACAACTTTTTTTTTAGTTTCAGAGGTAGGGATGAGCTCGGTGCCAACTGATACCTCGGCTACGGTATAGGTATATGAAGGTAAAACCGGTAGCGAACCTGTACCAGGAACGCAAACGTCAATACCGAACTGGTACTTAGGATCTTTCGGTTCAGAAAATTCGGTACATGTACCCATTACTATTTGCTCATCTCTAACTACGGGTTTCTACCGAACAACATCATTACCATACAACTTTTTTTGTTGATTTTCTTTCGGTTATTTTTTAATGTTTTTTCTTACATTTTCTTTTTTATTCTTGTCAGTGGTTCCGTGTGCAACGCGCTCGTAGTGATTTCAAACACATATAAACACAGACTAAATAACAAAAAAAGTTCGCCGAAACGCAGCGACAGTTTTTATAACTAGTTAAAATAAATATATGAAACTTATGAATAGTTAACGAGTAAGATGACCATTAAAAATATGAAGTATCGAGCATATACTTTTATTGGAATCGTTTAATAATAATAGTAAAATATATTATATTTAGCCATGTTCCATTTTTATTAAAACTTAAGTTAAAATGTAGAAAAAAATGAGTAGGTTTCAGCTACGTACTCTTAAGTTTATAAAACGCTATGTTTTACAAGTCATAAGAAATAAATAAGATTTGTACTAAATTAATTAGATTATAAATAATAATAATAATAATAATAACAACAAATTTATGCATGTAAAAAAAAACTAAAAATATAAACATATAAAATGACAATGTACAACTTCCATCTCTATAACTGTGGTCGAAGCTCAATTTTTTCCCAATTCACACATATGAGAATTCTTTATATTATATTATGAATATTAATATTGTCTCCAAACAAATATAAGAGATTTATTTGTAATACTAAAAGCTCTTATATTAAATAATTATAAAATAGACGTTATATTTACGTATGACATATATATTTTTTTAGGTTTTCTTTCTTGATATCTGAGTTTGGCAAGTTAACTCCACACAATGTGCATACGTGGTTTAGCATTTTACGCTTATTTTTTTTGTTTGATTTAACACTTTCTCCATAACTTATGGGTCCTAAAATCTATTTTTATTATCATTTTTTTATGTTTGAGTTTATCTACAATGAAAATGATATAAACCAATCATTTAACAAAATATTTATTTAAATTTCTTGCAGTTTACGGCCCTGACGAAAAAACGCGAGTTCCATTACTAGTTTTATTGAATTTTTGTACTTTGTTTAAAAAATATTAGGTCTGTGTGCACACGTGTATTATAAGTCAGCAAACCATAAACAAAATAAAAGAAAACTATAGTAATATCATACTTAAAGTAGAGAATAAAATGTTTGTTTTTTATGCTGAGGTAAAATTTTATGTTTGACAAAAACTGAAATTTCCGGTTGACAGAACTTACACCGGCTTGTTCAAGAAGGAAGAAGATGAAGATGTAGTAATAATAATAATAATAATAATAATAATAATAATATGGGTCTTGGGATAACAAATGGAAATGCAACAATTATATCCTTATACAATTAGCAAATCTTTATACAATTAGCAACTAAGGTTATGTCTTATTTATTTAAAAGTCACAACCTTTAAATCTTTTTACTCACACCCTTTCATTTTAGTGTCAAAAATCAATTCCCACCCTTTCCTATAAGAGCGGTGGGGTGGCACGTTATTTTCCCGTGATAGCCATTTATCACGCGTGGTAGACCTTTGAACACCACCGCCACTCAAGTTTATAACGCGTGCAATATTCCACGCGTGGATTTTATCACGTCGTGAAAAATGGGTGTTGTGAGGGAACATGGAGGTTTATTTTTGGGTGTTGTGAGTGATAGGCAATGCCACTAAAAAAGGTTGTGAGTGATAGAAAAATGGTTGATGACATGACGGAACTTGATTGGGTGCTTGTGAGTGATGGAATTCTATCACTAGTGACCACCCCCACCCCCTAACACAGTTTGAAATAAAAATCAATAGAAATAAAAAAAATTCAAATTACACCACTTCTCCATTTACAAATAAACTATACTAGGTGTACACCCGTGTGAACACACGGGTTTGTTTTAATAACGATCGGAAGCAAATACTAAAAAACATATTATAATATATTATTTAAATTCTTTATGTTTAGTTACATATCTTTATAAAACAATGTTAAAGACAATTTGTTTTAGTGTACATGTTTGATATAGAAATAAGGTAAGTAATTGATAATATTTTGTCGAAAATGAAAGCATGACCTAATTTTATGTTATCTAATAACTTCTTATATATGATGTTAATTTTTTTTGACACATTGTTAGTGTAAAATTCAGTAAAGGTCCATTGTTATTGTATAATTCAATAATACTAAAAACAGATTATAATATATGATTTAAAATCTTTGCATTTAGTTACATATCTTTATAAAACAATGTTAATGAAATTATGTGTTAGTGTACATGGTTGATATACAAATAAGCTAAGTACTTGGTAATATGTTGTCTAAAATGAAAACATGAACTAATTTTTTGACACATTGTTAGTTGTGACGCAATGGTGAACACACGGGTATGTTTAATAAAGATCGAAAACAAATATTAAGACAGTATGTGTTAGGACATAAAAATTTCATTACCATATTACAAAAAAATTAGAGAAAAACGCAATTTGCGTCTCTGTGGTATGTGAAAAACATCACCTTGTTTGACTGTTTCACAATTGTGAAATGTCTTTTATACCCTCAAATCTTAATGATAAACATATATGTATTGATTAGAACATTCACACTTCTCAATAAAATCATTTTCATCTTCTCTCAAGTCCCAAAACACAGATCTTCATCTTCATCTTCAATCATCTTCATTGGATCATCTTCATCGAAATCATCTTCATCGGAATCATCTTCCTCTTCTGTAATCTGCACCGATCATCAGCTTCATCTTCATCTTCATCATCTTCATCTTCATCTTCTATAACAATCGAAGGTAATATCACATACCTAAAACATGATCGACACTATGTTTTTGATATGCTAGAATGTAACAGGTTTTGTGTGAAAATATTGTTTGATTCTTGTGGGTTTTTGTCTCGGGTATCAAAACAGAGGTTTGGGTTTTGGTTATTATGAAGGTTTGTTTCAGGTTTTATATGAAAATATTGTTTGATTCTTGTGGGTTTTTGTCTCGGGTATCAAAACAGAGGTTTTGTTTGATTATTGTGGGTTTTTGTCTCGGGTAGCAAAACAGAGGTTTTGAATGTGTTTTCGGTTCCTCATATGAGATCAACTGTGTTTTGGTTTTGATTCTTGTGGGTTTTTGTCTCGGGTATCAACTGAGTATATTGTTCAAAATGTATCATTGATTTCTATAGTTTCAGATGTCATGTGATCATTTGGCTGATTCTTGTGTGTTTTTCTCTAAAAACAATTACAGTACAGATCTAGGTTGTTTATTGAAACTATGATACTTGTGGGTTTTAATTTCTGAATCAAATGCGAAGAAACAAATGATGGAAATTGATAAAGCGCATCAGTGTGTAGTTATTTGAACACATCAATATTGATACTTGAAATGTGAAAATTGATTTTTGGTTATTTGAGAATTGTTTAAAAAGATGAACTAAATCAGAATTAAATTTTATACAAATGAACTGATCAGATCAGTTTCGGATTGATGTGTTCGTCATATTGATTTTTGGTTTGATTCGATGATATGGGTTCCTCATATTGGTCATTTGAATGTGTTTATATTGGTCATTTGAGAATTGTTTAAGAAGATGAACTAAATCAGAATTAAATTTTATACAAATGAATTGATCGGATCAGTTTCGGATTGATGTGTTCCTCATACAACAGTTTGTGGTTTGATTCGATGATATGGGTTCCTCATATTGGTCATTTGAATGTGTTTATATTGGTCATTTGAATGTGTTTTATTGTGCAGAATGGCTGCGGATGTAAAGATACGCAAAAAACCAAGCACGAAGGCGAGAACACTTGACAACCTCCTAGAAGATGGTGCGGTGCACATAAGGAAGTAATTGATCAGAACGATCAATTGTATATGAATGAATATAACCCCAGTGGCAGATATGTAATTAGCGAGCTCTGGAATTTCAAGGAAAATCGAAGAGTTACACTGGGGTTATATTCATTCATATGAATGAATATAACCCAAGTGGCAGATATGTAATTACCTACACTGGGATTATATTCATTCATATCTGCTACATTCCGAAGTGCACCCATCAGCAAGGATCCACAATTGCTTGTGGTGATACGACATTTTGTCTCTGTATTGTATGTTACGGTCTTTTGTTATCGAGTCTGTAAGTCCTGTCAAGTCTACGAAGTTGGTATGACATGTTTTCTCTGTATTGTATGTATTAAAACTTTACATTTAATATACAATTTAGGCTTTAATAATTTGTTATATATAGTATACACATAATTATTAGATTGCATTTATTTAAAAAAGATTTGATTATTAGATTGCATTTATTAGATTTAATATACAATTTAGGCTTTAATTTTTCTCAAAAAATTATTAGTTCAGGTTTGATATAGAAATAATCTAAGTAATTGATAATATGTTGTCTACAAATCCGATTATTAATCATTTCTAAATGTTTTCTAACCATTTGTATCTAAAAATCAGATAATTAATCATTTCTTCATGTTTTCTAACCATTTGTGTCTAAATAACCCGAACAACATGCCATATACTTGTATATAGACACGTATGCAAAGGCAATGTCATTTTATTGCCTACTATGCCGTCGATCGCCTAAAACCACTTGGAATGCCCTGCCAAAGTATAGATACCATGATTGCATATCGAGCAGCAAAGGCAAAGCTGATTTTAAGGAACCTTTGCTTTAGTTCATGCATCATCTTTTATCTTTTACGTTTTTAAACACACTGGCATTCTAAGTAAAGCAGAACAATTATATTTCTTAAACTGAGTTTCTATTTTATTTCATGTCTAACTGGGATATAAGGTGTGGCCATAAGCATCAGTATCACTAATAAGAAGAAAATAACCAAAATTCTGATAAAGTATAAAATTTCAAAATTTGACAAATCAAAACAAACTCTTAAATAATAAGTCAAGAAGTCAAACACATACAAAAGAGAAATATTGATCATGGTGTTTTCACTTCCATGTTTATAAACTTGCGTATTTTTTCTATTACATATCAAATTAGACTCTACATACAAAACATGGAATAGAAATAACCTTTAACATACCCTAAAAATACCTTACGAACTCATAATTTGTAAACTATGATTCAACCCCGAAACCGACCCTGAATCATTTAAGCATGGCGTCCTGTTTCTGAACTGTTTTGACAGCCGCAACCATCGCTTATAATGGTTGTTTAGACACCATTAGCAGCCCCAAAACTGCACCTAATTGCATGTTGTTGCTATTCCTTTTGTTGTTTTGTTATGGTACTCGTTACCCCTACTATCCAATGTTATTTTACCACTGTTTACAGCATCGAGGCACCACCCATGCAGCCACAAACAACCCAAATCGCTGCTGCCCCAACACAAGGATTTGCTCCAGAAACCGTAGGACGCATGACAATGTGGTCTGGTTCGCTGCACTTTTATAACAAAGTCCTTATGTTAGTTTTTCAATTATAATTAAATCTCCTTTTACTACACCATTACCTATAGAGTAAACTCAATAGGAAGTATCTAATCGTTAATATGAACTCAAGTTACCAGAGACTATCATAAATAAGCCTTGTGTAAATTTACCTGTTTAAATACGTTGATTTTTTTTGTCCAAATAAGCACTAAGAAATATCAAATCCATTCCACAACGACCATTTTTATGCACTTGATTTTTAAGTCCAGTTGAATGTAAAAACACATCTGCATCAACATCAACATCATCAAATAAAGTCTAAGTTTTTAGCACATGAATGAATAAAATTTCGTTCAAAAAGTTCAAAATAATACACTTAACACTCCAATCAATTCTTAATGTTAAACTATGTTTATAATAATAATAAACTATGTTAAAGCTATATATGGGGTATGTCACTCAAAATTCAATAATCTCAGCATGTACCCTATGATAGAGATTCATTATCTCTATAACTTATCAGTTTATATTCTACAAACTCTTAGCGACCAATTGGGATGAATTTCATTTTAGAATGAACATAACTAAAAGGTTTAACTTTATCACAATTATAATTAGCTCATGATTAATAACAGTTTTAAAATCTAACCATTACCTTGAACCTAATGACTTTCATGCCAAGATCCAGGGATGTTTGGGATACTTAGCAGCAACCTTTCGTACAATATCGTAGGAAAACCCAAACAGTGTTTCTGGCTTTGGTGCAGCCTTTCTTGCATTGTCAATGTCTGCAAAAAGCCTAAATCAGAAAGGTTGGAAATAAAATTTGAAATCGGTAAATATAATAAACCTGCCACTTACGTAAATTCAGGCCATCCTCATTCATACTGCTTTTTCCTAATGTTTTCTTTGCTTTTTAGGGGGAAGATGGGTGCTTCTTTCCATAGGGCATACAAAGCACATATTATTGGCGGAAGCCCGCCACATTTAACATATAAAGTTTTTTTATATGTTAAATATGGCGGGCTGCCGCCAATAACCTGTGTTTTGTATGCCCTAGGAGAGAAGCACCTATGTTCCCCTTAAAAAGCAAAGAAAACATTTCATGGCTGATTTTATATTTTTCGTTGCTGAAAGGTCATTAGTCATGACTGTGTGATCATGCTTTACCTGAGAACAAATGCACCAAGTTAAGCTCAAGGTTTTTCAACTTGATCAAATGTCACTTATACCCTTTAATAAAGACCTTGTTCGTTTTTTGCACGCCCTGTTCGTTTTTTTAATGTTGAAACAACGTTAACACCTAAAACCCTATGCTGAAGCGTCGTTTTTTGCACCTGATTGGGCCGAGGCGTCACCTCAAAACGCTTCACGTGTTTTGACGCTTCAGAGCAAATAAAGCGTTTTGCCAAACGGTTAACGCTTTAAGCGAGCTTAAAGCGCGCTATTTTAAACTAAGTTTCCAACACAAGAAAACTACACAATTGTTTTATTTTATTTTTTACTATTTTCTTCTTTAGCACATTAAATGTAATATTTGAATATGATAACAAAAGTAGTGTGACTTACAGGAAGTGACTCCCATATGGCTTCATCAGTCAAATGTTCTTCATTTACTGGCAGTAACGCCTTGCACATTCTGTACACATTACAAATCTTGTTTTCAGATTATAGGGTTACTTATTTCAATATTCATTTACAAAATCACCCACAAATAAAACTAAAGTGACCTAATGGTCGGACCATCGGTTCCCCTTCAACAATCAGATTAACAAACTTAGAATGCTTGTACTCCAATTACTGTGTAGGTCTCAGTTGATATGGAAGCAACCATAACAGAGGATACTCAATGGTATTTAATGCTCGGACCATCGGTTCCCCTTCAACAATCACTTGAGGTAAGCCTACAACAGGAACTTTATCTTATGAAAGTCAACTCAAGTTTATAATGTCGATGATACAATCAGTAGCTTAAAAATTTTAAGCATGTAATTGAGCATTCTTGTCAAACACAAAAAATGGTTCTTAAAGTTAACCAATATCCAAAAATGAGCATTCTTGTCTGCAAATCCAATAACATATTCCAAACATAAACCTAGGAACATAAATCCTAACCAACAATCAATCATCAAATTCTTTAATATAGTTTGAAGTGTCTTAGAGATAAAGGAAGTAAATCAGTTCGGTAAATAGAGTATTATAAAACCTCAAAGTAAGAAATCCCAAGTGTGGTTTTTGAAAAACATATATTAATAAACTTCATGAAGGCACTATGCAAGAACATATACAAATCATATAAAAGATTTGAAAATTTAGTCTTCATGTTAAACTCACAAGACACTTCACTGTTCTTTAACATTAACTCCAGTCTCTACTTCATTATTTTTTATAAGCGGTTCAAGATTACTAACCAATACCATGTGACTAAACCGTTCCTTGTCATCTTCTTTACTCATTGGCATAAATAAATTAGACTTTAGGGACAAACTTGATGTGATCTTTGCCCCAGCTTCACTGTCATCGAAAGTAGAAATATTTTTAACAAAACAAACAGAAAATTTTAACGAAACAACACGTCATAGAAAGTAGAAAATTTTATATAAAACCAAAACAACTATGTAGAAATATTCTTAACGAAACAAACAGAAAATTTTCCTTTGTACCCACCTTCCGGTCAACTTCCACTGCTTGTCCTGCATCAAAATTAATATCAGAAAAGTCAATCTTTATTAAATAAACCTGTAGCATGTTTGGGTTCCAAAATTATAATTAGGTCCATTGACGTCTTCATTAAAGCAACCAGTAGCAATCTTGGATAAAAGAAATTTACAATAAGGGCATTGTACCAACCAATAGCAATCTTGGATAAAAGAAACTGGTAAAACTAAAATTGCAAAATTCTGAAAGCAGTGAAACTTTGAATATTCAATAATAAACCATAGTATTACAAAATTATGATTTTGAAAAATAATAAAAATTAAAAATTAAACATTACAATTAACACTTAATAGAATATCTCGTTCTCTCGCCTTCTTCCATGCAATTTCGTTTTTTGTTTTAATTTGTAGATCAGCTAGCATATCACAGGTCTTCTGATCCTGTTTCAGCAAATTTGTAATAAACTCTTCTGCTTTTTGTTTAAACTCTGTTGGAGTAGAAGAGGCAACTTCATCTAGCAGTGCAATGCTACTCCAGGTTTGCTTATAATATTTATCACTAACAATAGCAACTTTTTGGTTGAGTTCTTCAGCGTTTCTTTGTTCTTGGAGTGACCAGGTTGAAAATTCGATTTTAAGATCAGTGGTATCGGACCAGTGGTAGAATGTTTTCCTTGCCATTTAGGAAGAATGTAAGTGTTTTTGGACGATTTGTTTTAGGATGAATGATTTTTTTTAAACTGAAGTGTTGATGTTTTAAAGTAAAATAATAATGATGCTTTATAGTGTTTAAAATCTTTGATAGAGTAAATGAAGAGACATCTCCTAATTATGATAACCTTTTTTTGAAGGTTTCAATTTTGTTCCTTGGTTTTCTACATATTTAATTTTACTTGTTTTCCCATGAAAACTCATTTTTCAAAGGTTTTGCATTAAAATGCTTAATAGGATAACTGGACAGGCAATTCCCATATACACGTTTTTTACTCTTAAATCATTAAATGTACATGGTTTTTAAGTATAACTGTTAATTTAATGTTTGCCTTTAAAGCTGACCTTTGGCCTGTTACATATAGTATATAATAGCATTGCCAATAAATTTTTTTTTCCATCAAAACAGATTCATTCAGTGAAACAAAAGTACAACTATTATTGTTTTGCCTTAGTTCTTATAAATATATTAAAATGAAGTCATATACTTCTGCAAAATCTGACGATTTCAAGCAACGCTTTATTAAACAAATCGAAGACCAAGTTTTGGCTGATAGGTCTACTCTTCAAGAGTTGAAGAGGTGTTTTAACGGACTGGAACTTGGTCTGCTGACAAGAGACCAAGTTTCGAGGGACTTGAGGGCAATGCCGACTACTTCCGTTCGTGACCTGTGTGTTGCGAGTAATATAGAATGTGGAGAAAGAGATCTGGAGTTCATGAGAAAGATCAATGAGATACACCGAGAGATTCAGTGCTCCATGGAGTTGAAGTTAAAGTTCCTTGATTCTTGCAATTAGAGTTAGATGTCTCTGATTAGTTTTCTTTTTTATATGTAATTGCTACTTTCTTAATACTTCATATTTTATAAGTATTATTATTTTTTTTATCACGGTTTAGTTTTACATCTTTTCATGAGTTTGAAGATAAAGAGACGGTGTTCCATTTTCGATAAATTAGAAAATATTTCATCTAAATTTTTTTTCTTAACATTGTTGTTTGGTACCATGGATGATCTGTTTAATGTTCATTTATGTGCTGACTTTAACAATTTTGGAAGTGAAACAGTTTCAACAAACACGGGTAACTTTTTCCTTAATTTTAATTAAATTAAGATTATTTGGTACTTGTAGATATTCTAGGACTAAAGTCGAAAGCTACATTAGGGACAACAGCACTCAATATGGTACTCTTACAGACTCAAGTGTAGTTGTTTGATCAATTGATTCTAATGTTTTATTAGCATTTTATTGATTCTTTGTTAGTTACATTTGATGGTGATCATAGAAATAGTTAAGATCTATGAAAAACTTCAATTCAACGAAAGTTAAGTACCTTTTCAAGCTGATGTATACAATTACTTCTACAAACTTCAATTCGATTATACCTCGGTCACACAGCCACCACAACTTCCGGTCGTTCCCAGCTCTCCTGCAGAATCAAAACTTAATTAGGCATTTAATCAAAAACTTGATGAACACAATTCAAAGAACAATTCTGCCTTGTCCTGTATCTGACCATGATGTGCACATTATACAAGATTAACTACTTACATGACAGTTAATTTATACAAGATTGTTTGGTAGTTGTATATATTCTAGGGCTAAAGTCGAAAGGTCCATTGGTGGCAGCAGCACTCAATATGCTAGTCTTATAGACTCAAGTTTATATCTTTTAATATATGTTCGTTTATTTAACAACATATTTTGATAACAAACGAAGGTGAACATGAAAATAATTTTATAGCCCTGAGATTAGAAAAAGGCGTATAACAGGCAAGAAAGTAATTTTAGGAAACCATGTTGAGGTAAAATGAGAAAAACAACCGTGTAGTCATTTAAGATGATTTTCGTCCTAATTTACAGCAAAAAAGATGACAATAAAAACCCTAATGAAGGCTACCTTCAACCTAAATAATCCTAGAAATCAACCTAAAACAGTCTACAACACCCAAAAGTTAGAGTTTATACTATGCGGCTTGCTTAAAAAAGCCCTCGGAAACACACAAACAGATTCAAACTGAAACTAAGTTACAACATAGCAATGTTGAACTTCTACTCTAATTACATTGTTTTACACCATGAATGACAATATAAAGTTTATGCTTAAGATACATACTAGAAGTCTTTACGATAGAACAACCATTAGTTGTTGGAAACATGAAGCTTTGACCTATCAAAAAGTTTGATGGTTGTTTTGGTATCTCCAATGGCCTAACTACACTTTCAAGCCATTCAATAGCTTTAAACCTTGTCATAGCTACAAAAAATGAAAAAAGAATCAAATAATCAACAACGTTTCTATTGTTTTGTTAGAAAGAATTTGAAGGCAAAATTTAAAATTATATCTGCTCCTTGGACTTTCCTTGAAGGTAGAGTAACACTAAACAATATCGTTTCAAACTTTAGCGAAAACAACACTAAAGGATACCGTTTCGTAATTATGACATCAGCGAGGACTACATAGCATACCTGAGAAGTTGACACGTAGCCAATTCTATGTCATTATCTAAGCTCCCTTAATAGATAACATCATGTTCAAGATAACCTCTTTCGTGTTCATGTGAGCAAGAAGAGAGAAAGACACAAAGGATGTGTCAAACACAGTTCACATGATACGGATTTGACACCTGAACCTGTATCATCTGAACTATGTTTCACACCTCCTTTGTGTCTTCCTCTCTTCTTGCTCACATGAACACGAAAGAGCTTATCTTGAACATGAGTAATGACACAGTTGTCTTCTACCTCCATCGCTAGATTCAAAGGGCAAATATGGTCAAAATCAACAAACACAAGATTAATAATATTTAATGTTTTGAATGTGATGGTTCATACCTTTAAGATGAAATCGAAGTTGGTGAACAGTCTTACATCAGATGCAATGTACCTACGCAAGAGACATCAATTAGTTTGAGCAAATAGAAAGGATCTTTAAATTACCTAAATACCTAATTTCATGACCTAAACTCTACGCAATTTAAATTATCAACAATTTTCATCATCAATTTTAAAATAGAGATCTTGTACCTGATAGAAGACAGTTGATTGTAGAGCTCTATGAAAACACTACATGTAATGAAAAAACCCCAAATTAGAACCCTAATTTCTAAAATACAGAAAATTACCGTAAATAAAGCTTTTAAACAAAGCAAACTTCAAAGTAAAATAAAACACCACATGCAATAAATAAATTTCAACCAAAATCAACCAAATCACAACAAAATTACATAATCCTGAACTAAACCAATCTGACGATTAAACAACTCCTCTTAACAGTTTTAATAGAATTAATAGCACACGAGAGTTTTAATACAATTAATGACAGTTTTAATAACAATAGATTGCAGCAATATAATATAATATTTACCGTAGGAAAGTATTGGCAGCCCAATCATCAATGTCAAACACCAAGATTTATCATAAAAAGAACAAAAGGTTTAATTTTTTCTATCTTTTCAGTCAATACAAAGAACATAACAAAAGGCACAATTCATTTACAGAAAACCAAAATTACCTGCCCACATGACAACCCCACCAGCATTTTCAATTCTCCCCCTTTCATCACTTCTATTTGGTTTTTGTCACTGTAGTTGAAGCAATAGAACCATCATCACTCGAGTTATCCTTTTCAGACTCCAAGTCGGTTCTTTGATGGTTGCCCTTTTTCCTCTGAAACTTGAGAAACCACAACTCAATCTTCCATCTTCAGTGCCAATACAAAGCCAAAAAAGTGTACAATGAAGCATACAAATCATATATAAACATTTGATGAAACCCATCTTCAACAAAACAAACTTATCAACCGGAAAAGGAACAGATGATAGATATAGTACAAATCATATAACTATTAAGTTAGGTTTAAACCACAAAAACCCTAACTTATCAACTGGAATCAGAATATAACAACAAAAGTGTAACAACATTAACGAAGAATTTCACATTATAGATGAAAGTATGAAAACCTAATCTTCAAACTGTATAGTGAACTATCAAACTTCAGAATTAAAGCTTCCAACTGTATAGTGAACTATCAAACATCAAAATTAAAGCGACAATTAACATGAAACTTATGAATAAATTAACAAAAATCAAGTGAAAGCTGGAAATGAAACATATGATAAGTTATGGTTTTTGTGGTTTAAACCCTAATTACTCGAAAATGTGACTTGATTTGAACATAGACTTACCTCATCTGCTGAAACGGAGATCTCGTTAGCTTTTTCATCGGCTTCTTGACGGATGAACTGGACCTCATCTGCTGAAACGGAGACCTCATCTGCTGAAACGAAGATGTTATTCGGAGTTGAAGAGAGAGAGAGAGAGAGAGAGAGGTGTGAAGGTTTTGAATTTTGAAAATGAACTATATTAGGAAGAGGGATTGAAATTATGATTTGAAATTTGAAAATGGCTCCAAATTCAATGAAGGGATTGAAAATATGTATTAAATAAATTAAATGAATTTTAAAATCTGAATTATGATGTCATATTAAAATCGGATTTATGATGTCATCGAATCCTATGTGGCATACCTAATATCATGACACGTAAGCAAAGTGAGGTCAGCTTCTAAGCTCCTTTTATAGATAGTATAGATATGTTCTTTACACCGCTTCTATATTTAAAAAAAAAAGCAACTGCTTCATGTGACCGTGCTTCGACTTTCCCGTCAAACGGATTAGTTTATGACAATACTGATTGATACATATAAGACTAAAGGGTATGGTGAGGCTCATCCCCACGGGGATGAGCCTCCACGTAGGCGCCACGTAGGCGGCTCGTGGGGGATGAGCCTCCATGCTTTTTGAGGGGGGGTGGAGGATGAGCCTACCCCACGTAATTTTTTATTGTTTAACTTTTATTTGTTTAAATTTTATTGTTTATTTTTTATTTGTTTAACTTTATAAAAACTATTCAACATTTAAATAAAAATAAAACATAAAGGAAGATAATAAAATCCATTACATAACATAAATAAAAATTACATAACCTAAAAAAAAAATTACACTACTCGTCTTCGTCTTCGTCACCGTCCGCTACGTTAACGTTGTTCCAAATATGTTCTACCAAGAATTAGATGGCATTGTGGATGAAAAGGTAATTTTTTTTTTATAAAAGTGGAGAGAAAATGGTATAAAAATGAGAGGGTTGTGGGTTGAAAGTGGGGAAAAATGGTGAAAATGGGAGTGTTTTTATAGAAAAATAGAATTTTTATTTTTTTATTAAAAAGTAGCCGTTAATCAACGGCACAATTTTGAAACTGGTGAACACGGGCCCGTCTCACCCAGCTGTGGGGAGCCGTTTGGGCCGAGCCGAACCGGAGGGGGGCGGTGTGGGGGACCGGCGCCGGTCCTAGCCGGGCCTAGCCGGCCCCCATACCCTTTAGTCTAAAAACAAACGTTTCCACCGGTGGTGACCGACGCGTCATTAACACACAACCACGACAGTCACCGATCACCAGATGTCTGCACATATCCATTAACCGTCATCGCATCCCCTCCGAGGTGGCAACGTATTCCTTCATATCTATAAATAAGCGGGATACACAACCATCCTCATAACAAATCAACCACAAAAACGAAATCATTGCGAAAAGTTGGTTACCACTACAACAATTCATCCACGTTTATTGAATGATTTCAATGATTTCGGAAAAATCTTCTCATTCGTAAGGTTTTCATATGAATTTTCGGTTGATTCAACCGTTTTTATTGGAAAATACGATGTTGGAACCAAAAAAAAAATCTAAGTCAAGAAGCAGGCAAGCAACGACGGATCGACGTCATTAGGCGCCATTCATCTATGTCGCCATTCTACAAATGTCTCTCAAGACATGTGGTTGTTTTGGTTCCTGTATTCCAGTATCCGTTATCATCTTTCTCTCTATTGCGTTTAAATGTGCGTCTAACCGAATCACTGATTAGTTTTCCTCTCCAATGTATCTCAGGCAATGATATTATGAATATTAAAATGGAAGTATGTTGGGATTTATTAGTATTATTAGTTTTATTATAATTAGTATTATATATGTGCCTGCACGTTTTCTTCTCGAATGTCTCAGTTTGATATTGAATTATGGTTGTATATACATGATTATTATTATATGTTAGAATACCAACCCTTCCCTCCTTCATTGATCTATCAAACGTATATATACAAGATAACATATCTCCTATTCTATTGGAGAGATTTACATCAATAATTAATATATTCACATTCCTAATACAAGTATATTCTGTTACACCCCCGCAGTCGAAGCGAGAGGTGGCCGAATGTTGAGACTGGACCGAAAATCATCAAATAGAATGCGAGGCAAGCCTTTAGTGAAGATGTCTGCAATTTGAAATCTGGAGGGAACATGTAACACCCGGACTTGTCCACGCTGAACAAGCTCACATACAAAATGTATGTCTAACTCAATATGTTTGGTACGTTGATGTTGAACCGAATTTCCTGAAAGGTACACCGCACTGATATTGTCACAAAATACGATGCTAGCCTTGAGCATAGGTTTCTGAAGATCCAATAATAGATTTTGAAGCCAAGACAATTCAGCAACCACATTAGCAACACCCCGATACTCAGCCTCAGCACTGGAATGAGAAACCACAGCCTAACGCTTGGAAGACCATGACAACAGATTAGAACCAAGATAAACGCAGTACCTGGACGTAGATCTACGTATGTCCGGACACCCAGCCCAGTCAGCGTCCGTGTAAGCACGCAAAGAATAATCGACAATGGGGCCCAAAGTAAGTCCAAAAGAAGTCGTACCCTTTAAGTAGCGAATAATACGTTTTAGTGCATTCCAGTGATCAATGCGAGGAGAGTGCATGTACATACACACCTGCTGTATTGCATAGCAAATGCCAGGTCTGGTAAATGTCAAGTACTGAAGAGCACCTGCCAAACTGCGATACTGAGTGGGATTATCATACTCCGGACTAGATGTGGTACCAAACTTTGGGTTGCAATCGACAGGCGTGGCAACCGGGTTACATGAAGTCATACCAGCGCGTTCAATTATGTCATTAATATATTGTTGCTGAGAAAGAAACATAGAATTGCCAGTGCGTGTAACATGAACACCGAGAAAATGACTGAGCGGGCCGAGGTCTTTCATAGCAAATTCGTTACCCAATCGACGCATAAGATGATCCCGAAGATGATCAGTGGAGGTTGTAAGAATAATGCCGTCAACATATATAAGTAGGTAAGCTGCATCAGTGCCATGATGATAAACAAACAGAGAATTGTCACACCGACTTTGACGAAAACCAATAGAAATAACGAAGTCCGTAAATCGTTGGTACCATGCTCGTGGTGCCTGTTTTAATCCGTATAAAGATTTCTTGAGGCGACATACGTGATCAGGAACTGCCGGTGCCTAAAACCCATGGGCTGATACATATAAACAGTCTCATGCAAATTACCGTGAAGAAACGCATTTGTAACATCCAACTGATGAATCTTCCACGATTGAGACAAGGCAAGAGATAAAACGGTACGAATAGTAGCCGGTTTAACAACCGGACTAAAAGTGTCTCCACAATCCACCCCAATTTGTTGATTACTACCATCACAAACCAACTGTGCTTTGTACCGTTCAAGTGTATCGTCCGACCTGTATTTATGACGAAACAACCACAAACTACGTAGAACATTCATGTTGGGTTGCCGGGGGACAAGTTCCCACGTCTTATTTTTAATAAGGGCATTAAACTCAATATTCATGGCGTTAAACCATTCCAGAACGGACAAGGCATCCTTTGGTGTTTTGGGTAAAGAGGCGACGGATGTAGTGAGAAGATTAAGGAACCGCCGTGGCTTGGATATACCATCCATGGCGCGAGTACGCATAGTACGGGTTGGAGTAGAATGAGACGGTTGAGAGTGTGAGGGATCAGGTGGATTCGCTGAAGGTATGTGAGCGGGTTGGACCTGTGGAAGTGTGGGAATTTGTGAAGGTGGGGAGTTGGTTTGGGCCGAAGTGAGAGGGGGGGAGATTTGGGCCGAGAGTTGAGGGGATTGGGATTGGGCCGAGGGTAGAGGGGAGGAAGGTTGGGCCGAGAGGTGAGGGGAATGGGATTGGGCCGAGGATAGAGGGGAGGAGGATTGGGCCGATGTGTGAACAAGCTGGGTAAAGAAATGGGTGGTATCGAGTGGGCTGTTAGGTGGAGTAGAAGGGCTTTGAGTTGGGCTTTGGGTGGTACTATGAAGATTGTTATTATGGGCAGTAGGATCGATGGGTGTGAAAGGATGTGGGCTAGTGGGTTGGGTAGAGGAGGGTTGGGGAAAAGATGTAGGAACAGTAGACCAGACAAGTGGGTGTGTGGAGGAGTCAAGAAAGTCATACGACCGAAGGCCTGATGACGGGCGATTGGCATAGGGAAATGTGGTTTCATAAAAAATAACGTGGCGGCTAATAATGATTTTGTGTGTGTCTAAGTCGAGGCACTTGTAGCCGCGGTGGTTAGAAGGATACCCGAGAAAAACACAAGGCATAGAACGATAATCCAATTTATGGATAGTTGTGGAGGGTATGAGAGGAAAGCATAGACACCCAAAAATGCGTAGGTGATCATAGGATGGACGAGTGAGATACAATATCTGAGTGGGAGAGTTGTATCGAAGAAGTTTGCTAGGAAGAATATTGAGAAGATAAGTTGCGACTTCCAAGGCGTGATGCCAAAAAGTATTTGGAAGAGACGCTTGAGCTAAGATGGTGCGAACGATATTATTAATTGTGCGTATTTTCCGTTCCGCTTTGCCATTTTGGGAGGAAGTATAAGGACACGAAAAATGGAAGTGCATGCCATTATGTTTACAAAATTCTTAAAACGAAGAGTTTGCATATTCGCGTCCGTTATCACATTGAAATTGTTTAATTTTAAGATTAAATTGAGTGTTAATGAGGTTTGCAAAAGTGGAGAAAGTGGAGAAAACTTGTGATTTGTTAGCAAGTGGGTATGTCCAAAGAAAATTGCTATAATCATCAAGAAACAAAACATAATATCGATGACCTCCACAACTAAGAATTGGAGAGGTCCAAAGGTCACTATGAATAATATCAAATGGCATAAATGTAGTATTAGAAGAATCAATAAAAGGTAGTCTAACTTGTTTCCCAAAAACACATGACTGACAAAAATTAGGTTTAACGCTATTACAATGAATAAATTGAGATTGTTTGAGAGAATGAAGTAAATTTGATCCTGGGTAACCGAGACGTTGTTGCCATATGTCTTGAGAGATGGTTGCAAAAGTGGATGGTGTAGTAAACTTGGTAATTTGTGTAGGATCAAGTGTGTAGAGATCCCCCGGACTATTGCATTGTAGGATAGGGGTCCGGGTCTTGAGGTCCTTCACAACAAAACCAAAAGGATCAAATTCAATGGAAACACGATTGTCAGTGGTAAAACGTCGAACGGAAATCAAGTTTTTAATTAAAGCGGGAGCATATAAAACTTGATTTAATTTAAATGGTGGAAAAGGTGGTTTAAGAGTTTGATTGCCATGCCCGAGAACCGGAATAGTTTTGCCATTACCCACAAGTATATTTTTAAAAATGCCATCATTAACAAAAGAGGAGAAATTGTTAGGGAGAGGGGTCATATTCGAGGTCGCACCTGTATCCATGGTGTAGATGGGTTGATCAACGTCAGTTGGTGCATAGCTGACTGCATATGATTGTGCCGGGCGTGATCCTAGAATGCCAGCATTGTTATTAGGAGTTCGCTGTGGGACCGTAGGATAGGGACACGGCGGCATAGTCGACCAAGGGGCCCAAGGAGAATAGTTGGGATATGGGCCAGGCCATGCATTGAATCCATACGGCCAAGGAGGATACACGTGTTGCACCGGTGCCTGTTGAGAGTTGTTTCCACGTCCCCGACCGGCTGACCCGCCGCGTCCACAGCCACGACCGCGACCGTGGCCTCATCCGCGTGTAGAGTAGTCACGGCTGGTATCCGATCGGTTGTCAGAACGGCCATAATTGGAGAGGCTGTCATATGTGTCCGGCGATGGAGAAGCACGTGTGTCCGATGTGGCGACGAGTGCCGAGCCAGCAGCCTGAGCCGCGCTGCGAACCTGATTCGCTTTTCGTGTCTCCGCCATACAAAGTCTGGAACGTATTTCATAAAAATCCGGTAGAGGACTAGTTTGTTGGATAATAGTAGCAGTGCTTTCATACGGTTCCGTAAGTCCCATAAGGAGTTGTAGGACCAACTGTTCTTCGGTAATGGGTGAACCAACATTGGTGAGTTGGTCGTAGATGAATTTTAGTGCTTGACAGTAAGCAGTCATAGACGGAAATTTTTCCAGCCGAGTATTTGCGAATTTGTTGTTGAGATCAATGGTACGGGTAGCCTTATTGTCCTGAAAGATATTTACCAAGGCCGTCCATGCAGCATGTGCGTTAGTGTTAGGCTTCAAGATGGTGTGGAGAAGGTCGGTGGAGATCGTCCCGTAAATCCATTGTAGAACAATGGAGTCAAGACGCTCCCACGACGGAGAAGGCGTAGCTTTGTCTTTGGCTTCTCGGACCAGGCTGCTGATTGATTGGGTCAGGTTGATTATATTGCTGTTGCATCGGTATCGGTTGCACCTGCGGTTGTTGATGTGGGACTTGTTGTTGCTGCACAAACGTTTGATAACCCGAAACATTCTGATTCCCCTGTTCTAATACTCTCGAACCCATATTCCCTTCGTAATTACCCAATTTCATTCCTTGCCGCTCACCTTGATTACCGTAACTATCATACTCATTGTAATCATCCCCAAAATCCCTTGAACTATTCCCTTGCTCAAGTATTGAAGGTCTGAAAGAGAACCGTTAATGCTGAGCTGGTTGGTAATGGGATGGTTGTGTCGGTAAATAAATTGAAGTGGATGAGTTAACGGGTTGTGCTTGATTAGGTAGGGCGGTGCTCTAATCATCAACGATCCTCACGTATGGTGAGGAATGTTGGATGTTAGAAGTTTGGGTGTATGTTGGATATTGAAAGGAGATTAGTTGAGCTGTGAAGGGTGGCATGTTGTCTAAATTCGGGAATGAGGGTGGTGGCATAGGTGGAAGTGGAGAAGTAGCTTGGGTGGTTTGTGGTTGTTGTTCAGACGGTATAAAGGTGTTGGGTGATGGCTGTGTAGGAGTCGGGGTGAATTGAGTTTGTTCAGTTGAAGTTTCGGGTTGCTTCTCGAGGTTGCTTGAATTCTCCATTGCTTTGAGATTCGATGTTAATGCTTGCACTACTTTATTTTCTCGTTGCACAACTCGGGTGTGCCTAACGGTTCTCTCGATTTCCGGATAAAAAACTAGTGGTGAAGCTTTTCAGGAATTTCTCGTATGATGCATACAAATATGAGATCACCTGCGCAACACAAACAAACAAAACCTCGCGTAATTCTGAACAAAACAAAACAAAATAAACTGAAACTATTTTTTTTTTATCTATTTCTACTAAAAACTTAACACTAAACACTTTGCACACGCCTCCCCGGCAACGGCGCCATTTTGATGTCTGTCGTTAGTGACATACAAAAACCGAAATAAACTAGTAGCTAGAGTAAGTTGGATATCGAACCAGAGGAGGATTGTGGAAAGTGTTATGATGATAAGTATTAATTAACTAATGCTAAAAAGTAAAATTCAATTGATGGTTTGATTGTTTAAGAGAATTGTCTAAGTTAACGAATAAAAACTAAGGTTTAAATCAATAGGAGAGAAGATGGTTCCTCCAGATTTCAGGTTTTACAGTTAGCTTCAACTATGTGTTTAATCGTGACCTACATAGACATAGGTGTTAATTTTGATTAACTAATTGTGATAACCAACGACTAACTACTCCGGTCAATACATAACGAGAGGTTATCGAATGATTATCAATTGCAATTACAAACCCTAACCCCATGTCAAATATATCCCAATTACTAGAACTCTCGTGAACTGAATGCTTAGAAATTAAGGTTTAAATAACTGTAACTGTTTACAACCAATAAATCAAATCAAGGTGAAAAGCATCGAATGCTTAGATCACCAAGTTAAAACGATTGTATCAAACACATAATATTCATTAACTTACAAAAACCCTCCATCCGGAGGAAACCATTAGAAAGACTAGCCGCTCATTATGGTGGGATGATCTTCAGAGGCTTAAATAATAATTAACATCATCACCATCTTAATTATAATATAATAAAAAAGAATGATGATGATAATTAATGTTGATGATGAAAAGTAATTATTATATATATCAAATGATAACATAGGTTTGCTACAATATTTGGGGGTAGTTTTGTAATTTCGCTTTGATGGTTGTATTTTATGTATTATGAGTGGTACAAGGGTTTTTACACCTCACCCATACGTGTCTTTCTTCTGTCACTCCACTTCCCTCAATTCATGCCACTGGCACCTAGCTCTTCACCTTCAACAACTCATGCTTCACCAGATTTGAAAATTGGTATCCATCGATTATCTGATTGTCTGGCTTTTTTTACCAATGGAAACCCTAATCGGTGTCCTTGCTAGATCATAGCTTCTTCCCTTGCCACCGCATTCCTACCTTTCTTACCAATCGAATCCCTGACCGAAGCCTTATACGAATGCATTTTTCTTGATTGATTACTTGCTTAGTGGAAGAAGCATCATGTTAGTGAGTTTTTCGAAATGGGTTTCAGCTTATTGCTTGGTTTGTGTTAGGGTTTTCGTCTGCTTCTTTGGGTTTTTCATCGGCTACTCTGCTTGCTTCGCCTTTTAGATAAAACCCCATTGGGCTTTATTGATTTCAGTCACCATGTTGATATTGGTGGTCTACAATGATAAATACATCGTCTTTAGGGTTAGGTAATTTTGGAAGTGACTGAATGTTCACAATGTATAATTGCAGAGGTTGAAGTGTAGTGTCAATTCATCCTTCCAGTCAGTCATACGAGGTATTTTTGTAAACACGTATATGATTATTTATGTCTTTTATCAAATTGTTTGATCTGAAAAAAATGCCTTTGAAGATTTGGAGTACATCTTCTTCATTGTGAATATGAATGGGGCAAGAGGGTGTTAATTATTATGAATTATAATGTATTTTGCAAAAAGGTTACTTGGTGGGATCATGCTCAACATAACAGATCATTTTTCTCTATCTCTAAATGTAAATGTAAATGTATATGAATTACAATGTCTTTATTGAAGTTTTACTCACTTATGATTGCTATGAAATATTGCTGGGATGGGGCACTTTTTGCTGACCTGGCACATTTTCCAGTGTTAGCAATTCAGCTGACATTTAAGGTTGTTGTATTTCGATGCCTTCTTCTAGCTTATTCTGGACAAGCAGCCTGCCTCATGACAACAAGGATCATGTGTCGATGCGTTTTACCGCTCTATCTGGGTTTGGGTTATTTTATTTAGTTCAAATTTCTTTAGGTTGGGTTTGGGCCTGTGTTAATAAAAATTGGTTGCAGATTGGGCTTTGATTGGATTAAATAATTAAGTGAATAAGTGGTTAATAATTATTTTTTTCTAAGTGGGGCGGTTGAAAATTTTCAAGGGGTGCGGATGAAAAATTCCAAGGGGTGCAATGCTCATTTTTGGTAGAAAAGGAGATGCAATAATGAAGCATGCTTGCCTGTAGCCGCAACGCGGCGGAATCCATCCTAGTTGTATCCTCAAATCCTTAATGGCGGTTGTATGTGTCGATGATGATGAATGACTTTTGTGGTTTTGTATTCCCCCAAGATGCTTGCCAATGAAATCGCCCCCAAAGTCAATGTTGGACGATGTGATTATGATGATCCTTGATGATGTGTGATGATGTATTCTTCAAACCCTTGTTCACGTGGATCCCTCTTTTGTGTCTCAAGTCCACCAGCAGCCCAATCAGTGCGGCCCAATTAATGTTCCAAAGTAACACTCGTAAGCTACAGGTTAAAACTGTAGCTTACAGTTTGAAATCTCTGATTTTTTTCCTCTCATCCTAAGTCACTCGTAAGCTACGAACAGAAACCGTAGCTTACGCTTTGTGATCTCTGTTCCTTTTCTTTGTTACATACTCCCACTCGTAAGCTACGAGTTAGGACTTGTAAGCTACGATCGATCCAAAGGCCCCATTTCTCTTCTTTCTTTCAAACTTTCAACAAATAACAAATTAGTCCCTGTATTTTATGTCTTCAATCTCCTCTCATATATGAGCCTACATAACTTCCAAATAAGTACTGAATGGCCCCTAGACATATAATCTTCTTGATTCTTGAACATATAAGCTCCACACAACTTTCATAAATTACCGAATTAGTTCCTGAACTTCACTTTTCCACATTTCTTCCACTCGTGAGCCTTTATATCACCCAAACACGCTTTAACATCCATCCTCAAGTTGCAATATATCCCATCCTATGCTCACAACATCATCTTTAACCATCGTAAATGCACCGAATTACATGC
Organism: Helianthus tuberosus; assembly: GCA_030545235.1. Classification (NCBI taxonomy): domain Eukaryota; kingdom Viridiplantae; phylum Streptophyta; class Magnoliopsida; order Asterales; family Asteraceae; genus Helianthus; species Helianthus tuberosus. The sequence goes on along the minus strand of CM060437.1, from coordinate 27,615,628 downwards.
TTTACCTGCAAATCACCAAAATCTCATAGTTATCTCATTCCAATCAAATAAACACATCAAATACACATAAAACATGATAATTAGACACTCTAAAGCTCGGGTTTCACCCTCTCCATCACTATATATATTATTTTTTATAATTAAAGATATTCATTATATATAGATATTAATAAATGATAAGACTAGAACAAACAACAAATTTAAATTCGTCATCTTTACTTTGAAACAAATTATTTGTTATTTTATTCTTAGAAAATCTAAAAGATATATAAAAATAATCCATTAACTTCATATAAAATTATCTTCAAATTATATAAATAAAATATTAATACATTCGATTTTTCATTATTCTCCACCTGCATTTTTTAATTTCTCTCATCCTCACTTATTTACATAATATATATTATTCCTGCATATTTTTGTGTGTTCTTTAGCTAAGAAACATCTAAATGAGCATGCATCTCTTTATATATGTGTATTAAATTAGATTTGATATTGGTTGCTATATAATATATTCATATAAAAAAATACAAATGGATCTTTTTGTTATATATTATAGTCAATATATATTATTTAGCATGACAAGTTATGTATTAATATTAACTAGAATTTGACTCCACTCAAATCAAAACGTAAAACGGGAAACATGCGAAAGATGAAAAGTATGGGGGTACAAAGTTGAAAACAAAAAAGTGTTGTGGTTAAATTGTAAAAGATGTAAAGTTTTGGGTTATTAGTATTAACTATATGAAAACACACGCTTCGTTGTATCTGATTGAACTCAATGTAACCCATATAAGCATAGTGATTGGATCAAACATAAAGTAAATCAAATTTATACCGTGCAATCATAACATATTATATGTGACCTCGAGTCATACATAGAAAACGTAGCGGGTATAACGGAAAAGCTGACACGTATAATCAATAGAGGTTAATTAGAGTTTTTAAAAAGGGAAAAAAATAAACCACAATTTGACTCCACTCAAATCGAAACGTAAAACGGGAAACTTGCGAAAGATGAAAAGTATGGGGGTATAAAGTTGAAAACAAAAACGTGTTGTGGTTAAATTGTAAAAGATGAAAAGTTTTGGGTTATTAGTAAAAAAGTTAAGGATTAAAATGCAAAAGATAGAAACTTGTAGGTTAAAAATGCAAAATGCAATTTTTTTTTGAAACTCCCCCAATGCACATGTTACCACAACATAAAGCAAAAACATGTTGGTAATTTATAGGTTGGAAATTTCAATAAATATTGCTATATAATTATTTTATTTTCTTTTCTTTTTCGCTTATCTCTTATTTATTTAATATTTTTTACCTATATCTTTTGGTTTTCTGCTTATTAATATTTCTTTGATTTAACCACGTGTAACACACAAGTTCTAACCTATTAAAAATATTAAAAAAAACAAAGTAAAATGTTATAACTTAAGTGATATACAAGTTTCTAACCTAATAATATGCAAAAAACAAAGTAAAACGTTATAAAAAGTATATAGTACATCAAAGTTCATTTTTTTAAAACATAGAACTTATTTAAATCACGGGTTTATTCAATCCGTGTAATGTACGGGTTTTTAAAGATGTATTTTTTATTACTTAGTATATAAGATTATATTTATTCAGCCCGTGACATGGTGTGTTAATCTAGTTTAATATAATTGAAAGTATAAATGCAAAGTTACTGAAGCTTGAATGAGTTTTCATAAAAAAAAAGTATTATAATACATCTTAGGGTTCCATCATAGAAGAGTTATCACATAAAAAAACTGAATGTTAAAACAACCTCACGACTACAGGTTTTGTATTAATTTCTTTTTAGGTGTGAAATTTCTTGACTTATGAATGTGTATTATAACACAAGAATCATATAAAAAAAATGTTACAAAATCTGTAAAGGAAAACATAATTTGAGATATGATCTAGCTAGCATGTACAGCAAATGGATCATATTATCCTCGTCTTTCACGAGGACTACAACTTCACTATTTCAACTTTGCACTAATTTTTTTTTACTGGTGAAATTTCTTTACTTATAATCAATGTATATTATAGCATACAAATCAGATAAATAGAACGTCTATTATTTATGTGGCATGTTGGTATATTTGGCAAGCGAGAAACAATTTGGCGTTTAATAAAGAGCTGGTTAAGGTTGATAACATTCTTGGAGGAATCAAGCACTTAAGCTTTCTTTGGATCAAAAAATAGGGTCAATAGTATGTATCTTGATTGGACAAAATGGAAAAATTCTATCATGTAAGGGTGTTTTGTTTTGTTTGTTGCTAGTTTGCTCTTGTTGATGGGGAGCGCGGACTTGGTGGGGGCCACATGCATAACCAATGAGATATCTTTATTTTTTTTATTAATACGTCTTTATATAGTTAAAGGAGCTTTAAAGGAGGCGTTATCTCACTCCGTACAAGTTAACGATAAAACATATTGTTTATGTGAAGCATAAGTGAGGCTGAGCAACCAAGGCGCCCTCATCTTAGCGGAGCAAGGATGGTGTTGGAGGTGCCACCTAGCCACTGGCGGATCAAGGAATTTTTTTCCAAGGGGTTCACTTTTTAAAATGTTCCCGTTTCATATGTCTATGTCTGAATATAAAATTTTTTTGATTCGGTTCAACAGTTCGGTCAGGAAAGGTTCATCACATGATAAAAATACGATCCAATAATGAAAAAAACATCGTCATCATAAAATTTAAAAACACGTAATATAAATAAGATGGTCTTTACGAATAAAAGAACATACCTACAGTTCGAAGTTTCATCTTTTGAAAACGTTGCATTACATTATGTGTTGAAATTTGTTGTAAGAACTCCCTTTTAATGAAATGCAAGAATCGTTCTTGTATCCATCACTCATCTTAATACACTGACAAAATAATCTCATATTCAGCTCTTCGAATTTAGCTCGAGTGAATTTCATGCAAAATATATAAAACAACACTTTTAATCAAAGCTATCCACTTTGAGCATATCAAACCGGAACAAACATATAAAGTCAATGAAATGTGACTCTTAGTATCCATTAAATTAGTAAAACACCATTTTTCTACAAAAAAACAAATATATAAAGGTTTTAAACTCAGTATATAGAAAATGTACAATGACCAAACACATGAAGACGAGTTGGAACTTGGTACATTTTGTAGATACAGTCTCTATTTTTTTATCCACACTGGCTATTACAGTTTCTATCTTAGACTGTTATCTACGAAGGAGTGTCCATTATTCTTCCTCACAAACATACCTATCAACTTAAGCATACTTCTATCTAGTAAATCAACTGAGATATGATCTATTATCAATGATCATATAGCTTAACACTAAAAATTACGAATCGAACGGGTTTCTGAGAACCCCCTTCCCGGCTATAGCTCCGCCCCTACCTAGCTGAGGTGGCTGGGGGCACTACCACACACCGGGTGGTCTTAATGGCTTTTGTTGTAAGTTGAGACTTAAAACTTTAAACACGAAGAATATCGGTTATATAAATAATCCGGTAAAATAGTTTATACTCTACAATTTACACACATTTTTATTATTTTTTTTTCCAGTAGCTTTGGATTGATTTGGCTTCTTTGCTGCTGCAAGTTGTTCCTTGTAATATTTGTAACTTCATAAATTATCATTAGTCAATTTATTTTATTAAGAGTAAATTGCCAAAATCGTCTTTGAGGTTTGGTCATATTTGCCATTTTCATCCAAAACAACTTTTTTAAGCCATATAGTCCTTCACTTTTGAGATTTTTTGCCATTTTCATCCAAACGTCTAATTTGCTTAATTTTTTCTATTAGACATTTGGATGAAAATGGAAAAAAATCTCAAACCTCATGGACGATTTTGGCAAAAAATTCAAACGTTTGGATGAAAATGACAAAAAATCTCAAAAGTGAATGACTATATGGTACAAAAAAGTTGTTTTGGAATTTGGATGAAAATGACAAACATACCCAAAACTCATGGACGATTTTGGTAATTTACTCTTTTATTATTAATATTAGAGACTTTAAAGCTCATTTTTGGGTATGGCCATTTCAATGCAATTGTTAAAATCATATAGTTGATGGTTCTAATTATGTGCATACGTTTTTGTTTCAGTTTTATTAATAAAAATTGGTCTGTTAGCAATGAAGCACGGGTGAAAACAACTAGTTTTTTAGAAATGATGTAGTGTATATTTATAATTTTATTTTAAATAAGTTAATCCCATTTTTTTAAAGGACCAAACTACTACTCACATAAGTCATGTTTGATCCGTGGCATGCGCTAGGCATCGAAAAACCACACAACTACGTGCCAGTTGGTTGTGAGTCAGCTTTGGAATCAGTGGCGGATTCAGGATTTTTTTCCTGGGGGTGCGAATTTTTTTTAAAGATATTAGACCCCTGCCTATATGAAAAAATCGGTTCATAGCGGGTCGGATCGGGTCGGGTCGGGTCATGTAAAGCAAGTGAACACAAACAAACAAAGTTTCATAGCGGATCGAATCAGATCAGGTCAGGTCCATTTCAATTTTCAAACAATCAAACCCTAGTTCCTAACTTCCTATCACATTAACAAACAAAAAAACATCAACATTCAAATCATCCCTACTTCTATTTCTCTTAATCATTAATAAAAGAACAAAAAAACTTATCTAAAACATTTATTGGTCTTTAATTAGAAGAATCCGACGAAAAAAGTGGCTCAACCTCTTTCCTCTTGAGAAATCGCGACATAACTTCCCTACTCATTGATCTTTCCTAATCCTATCACATACAAAATAAACAAGGATCTTCAAGTGTTCAACCATAGCACATGTTCCTTAATTTTCAATTTAAAATTTTGAATTTAAAATTTTGAATTTCAAGCCCTAGTATTGTTATTTACCAACCAACAATCATATAATCAACAAAACCACCAACGATTTGGGGTTTTTTTTCATTAAGTGGGCTGATTTTGTTTAACAAAACTAGTAGTTGGAATGAGACTTGAATAAGTATTAAGTTATTGGGCTTGATGGATTGAATTTAAGTTTTATTAAAGAGGTTAGTGGGCTAACTTGTTTACATAATTTGATCGGGTTTCAATCTGTGTTCACAATTTTTTATATAAATTCCTAACATTTTTCTTCTAAGGGGTGCGGACGAAAATTTCCAAGGGGTGCAGTCGTAATTTTTCACGAAAAATACTTCTAATTTTTTTTTTCAAGAGGTGCGGCCGCCCACCCACCCCATAAAGTAGGTCCGCCCATGTTTGGAATCGAACTCATGACCACCCGGTCAAGAACCCACTAAAGTGGGTAAACCATATCATCCTTTTACCTTGGTTATTTAAAATAAAACTATGCATTCCTTCGATAAAAGCACGTGGCACCGTCACATGCTTTCGTTACTTTCTAAATATACTAGTGATTTCAAAATGATTTCTATCAAAGTTTTCCCGCTCGTAACTAGTGATTTCAAAATGATCTCTATCAAAGTTTTCCCGCTCCTAAGATGTATGCGAACAAAAGCATGTGCTGTGTACATCGAAAACTGTCATTATATTATATAAAAAAGAATATTAAATTATTTACGTATAAAACAAAAGCATGTGCTGTGTACATAGAAAAGTGTGATTATATTACATGAAAAAGAATATTAAATTATTTACAGATGTACGTTAAAAAGGCCCCCAAGATCCTATAAATAGGGCGCTGGGTTGAAGAAGAAGACGGACGGAAGGAAGGAAGGGTAGTGTTTAGCTCAGGCCTGACCTGGTGTAAGACGACGGTCGTCTTGCAACATAAAAGACTCATTGCATGCGCCACCACCGGAAAACAAACGGCCAATGGGATCACAGGAACAAGTGGGTACCTCCAAAGGTAAGCCACTTTGGGTGGAGGGCGTCGCTTGGAAAAATACCAGTTAATTCCGAGTTGGAGAAACGTGGAATATCGTCGGTAAATGTGATGTGTACTAGCTGCAACCAGGCCCCAGAAACGCCGAACCATTGTTTAACTCAATGCTTAACCGCGGTGGCACGTTCGACGTAGCTAAAGTTGCCGGTTTTTGTCGCGGAATTTACGATCCAGAAGTTATGGGAAGCGTTAGCAGCCTACAAGGGGTCGAGAGATTGGAAAAAACTCATCGACGCGGCCTTCTTAAAAACCCTTTGGGAAGTATGGAAAGCAAGGAACGATTCGGTTTTCAATAACCAACACGTTCTTATGCTCAAAACGGTCGAGGTTATAAAGGAAAACCTGTTTATTTGGGTGAAAAGTAGATCAAAATTTTGTACGTTAGATTAGGAGAGGTGGAGCGATTTCAATATTCGTGACGTGATTGTATAATTTTGTCGGGTTTTTTTAGCTTCTTGCTAGCCTTTTCTATATTTATATTGAAGCCTCACCCTTAAAAAAAGTATTGTGTTGTAATCTTTGATCGATGTCAAAGCATGACATGGTCTTTTTATACAAAAATGACTTGAACCAAAGGCATGGAAAATATTAGTATATTAATATTAGTAAATGTTTGATGTTATTTTTTGGTTAAGTATTATTAAATGATCAAAATACCTTTATAGTTAAAAAAATAAATGTCCCTATATTAACAAATAGAAAAATAAAAATAAACCTTAATCTCTCACAATATCCATTAGAAGAAGCTTCTGTTTTTCTTCTTTGAGATCAATGGCGTCTCTTGCAACCTTCGCACCCACCACCACCACCATTAAGGGACTTGCCGGAGGGGCGGAGCTAATGTATTAAGAAGGGTAGCATGGGCTACGGCTCAACCCCGTATTCATAGTGTAATTTTTTTTGGTATTTTTTGATTTTTTTCGGTTTTATACAAAGGATACCTCTAAACGAATACGATGATACCCCTGAATTAATGGGTTAGCTCCGTCACTGACTCGCCGACAGTTCCATCACCGGAACCAAGTTTAACCTCAAGCCTTCTCGCCAGAGTCTTAAAAAAACCCACATCTTACAGGTACTAATTCCACCTTTATTTTACATCCATAATCGCTAAATTGAGTTCTTTTTGGGTGATTGTGAATGCATAGAGCTGGAGCTGTGGTGGCAAAATACGGTGACAAAAGTGTGTACTTTGATTTGGAAGATTTGGGTGACACTACTGGTCAATGGGATGTGTATGGTTCTGATGCTCCTTCACTTTACAACCCCCTGCAGGTGTTCGGCCTATTGCCTCATTGAATTTACTAGTTATTGACCCCGTATCCGAATCGAAAATTGGTGCACAATATGGTTCCGGGCCCAAACTAGAGGTTTAATAGAAGGATCGGAGTTTGTCGACCAGATCTAAATGTCGAACCTACTATCCGGCGACGCATGACTCTCCAGTGAGTAAAGAAAAAATTGTACGCTTCTGTTTTGCCTAGTTCCGTTACATCTAAGGTTGTTTCAGACATGTTAGGTGACTTTGGTGGTGGTCTCGATTGTTTATACTGGTTGGATTCGTAGTTGCAGGTGGTGCAGTGGTGGTTGACGGTGGAGAAGGTGGTGATAGTGGTGGAGGTGCGGTTTGTAGGCGGTGACAGTTGTGTTTGACGGTGGGGAAGGTGGTGGAGGTGCGGTGCGGTGGGGATGGTGGTGGTGCGACTGGGTTAATGGTGGTGGTTTGGGCCTAGATTAGAGAGAGAAAGGAGAGAAAATTTGGAATGAAGTGTAATCTATATAATCTATAAAATGAGACTTGAAGCTAATGTAAGTTTGCCTATGTGTCAACCAATTAGATATGCCACATAGGATTTGATGATGTCATAAATATATCAATATTATGATGTCATAAACAACCTAAACTCAGATCTTTCTCTCAATAAATTTGGGTACTTGAAAAAGGAAAGTTGAAAAAAAAGCAGGTGTTTTAAATTTCAAATTCAAACAAACTAAACTCAGATCTTTCTCTCAATAAATGTTCTCAAAACCTAAAAAGCACCTATCTCTCTCTATATCTCAGAATCCATAATTCAAAACATCAACTCTCTCTCACTCACACCTTCTCTTGCGATGAACAATAAACTCAGATCTGGATTCATACCGATTTCTAGAGAGAGAAACAAACAGGCTCGTCACAAATCTTTTCACTTTCCCAAACGGGAACAATGTTCATCACTGAAATTTGGGTTGTCTGCAAGTAACATAAACACAACTTCATCTCCACATATCTCTGATTTACTCAACAGGTTTGTGTACGTGTGTGTATGTAGTTTCTATTAATTCTTTTCTTCAATATCAACTCGGTAAATTGATGATGATGATTTCAGTTGAGTTTGTTGGAAAAATAGGGTTAAATCGTGATGATGATGAATATGTATTTGTTCATTTTTTTGCAGTCGTTTTTTAAAAAGTTGGAAGGCTAAGGACTCTGAAGCTGCTTTATAATAAAAAAGTCATTTTTATATTGCAATTGATAAAATTACAAAATTCATTTTGCAGTTAGCAATGGCTAAGGACTCTGAAGCTGCTTTTTTTAAAAAAGTTGGAAGGTCTTCAATCGTGTGAGGTCTCGAAACTCTTAAATGCCTATGAAGAGGATCCCAGTGTCAAGTGTCAAGCTGGTAATTATAAAGGTACTTTTCGTTCAAATAAAATCTTCTCAATAAAGCCGGGAGTATAATTATAATATATTATTTTTCCTGTTGTTTGTGGATTCGGTTTTTGTTAACTTATGGCTTATACGAAAATTTGGATGTAGGGTGAAGGAAAGGCCTTTTGTGCTGGTGGTGCTTTATTGCTTATCTAATTATTATTTTTTTTGGTTGTTGTACCAGTTAGCGGGAAAGAAGCTGCAATTCTATTCTCAATCGCATATACATTGGATTATCTTATTGTAACTTATGCAAAAATCCAGGTAAAAGCTCTCAAAAGTCAAAACCAATGTTATCTTTATACCAAGTCGTTTGTTCAGAATGTATGAAAATCTTATGTTGACCACAAATTCATATTTATGTATAATAATTGATAATCATGGAAGGTGAGTCTGTCAAATGGTTGTTGCTGCTAATAACACATGAGTAGGGGCGTGGTATTCTTTAGGTAATAACACATGACCCGCCCCGAAAGAGTGATGTACATGCTTATATCTCAATTGCCTTTCTTTGTTCAGGTAGAATCAACAGACCACTCTGGTCATCTCCATTTGTTGTGTCTGAAGATATAGGTGGGTCACATGTACAGACCACCCTGCAGTCAAGTGGACCGAATTGTGCTGGTGCAAAGAGGTACCTTTCGCCTTTATGGTAGTGCTGTAGAGAAGTACCTTTCACCAGGCTTTTAGATATGTTGTTTTGTAGTAAGTAAACTTATTGCATGCCAAATGTTCGATGAAATGCCTAGCTTATAGTTTTACTAACATTGTGTGTTGTGTAGAGATTAAATGAAGTGAGTAACTTTTAGAGAATGGAAAACGAAGATGACACGTGAAAAGGCAGCAGATCGTGAATGCACAAGCATGAAACATCAGCCACAATGTATAAAAATGGCTCAAAATGAAACGGTGGTCAAAAGTCGTGTCGTGTATTCAGGCACAATGGAAGCCTACAGGAAAGCTATTGATTCTCACTTGCAATAGTTTGAGGTAAAAACTGTTAGTTGTAAATTATATAAAAAAAAGAAGGAAGTTAAATGAGGAACAAACATAAATTTACTCACTAATAAGATGGCATAAGAATCTGAAACCACCGTAGTGCCATCCACCAAAGCAGGCACATAACCCATTGGGTTACGATCGTCGTATTCATCTTCGTCCTTCTCCGTTGCTCTCCAAACTCTTCAAACGAATATTAAGTAAGTTTTCGTAAAAAAAGTGCAGTCACTTCTCGCGTTTTTTGATTTTTATTACTCATCTGTTGGTTTTATTGTGATATTATATAATTTTTGTGCTCAATTTTAGTCAAATTAGAGGGTCTGTTGGGTTAATAATAATGAAATTGGCAGAATTCCCATTGGGATGAGAGTTCTTGCTGTTGATGATGATCCAACTTGTGAGAAATTATTAGATGGGCTTTTAAAGAAATGTCAATATCAAGGTTAGTTTCTTTAATTCAGTTATAATATCGTTTAGAGTGTCAATTTTTAGTGTTAGCTTTTTTAGATTATGATGCTTATTCTATTATATTAACTTGAAAACAGATATGAAGCGAGTTATGATGATCCAACTTGTGAGAAATTATTGGATGGGCTTTTAAAGAAATGTCAATATCAAGGTTAGTTTCTTTAATTCAGTTATAATATCGTTTAGAGTGTCAATTTTTAGTGTTAGCTTTTTTAGATTATGATGCTTATTCTATTATATTAAGTTGAAAACAGATATTAAATGCAAATTATGCAGGTTTTCTTTTTGATTCATCTAAGAGTTCCTTTCTAGATTTAAAAAAGTTTACACATAGATATGAAATTAGGTATATGGATTCATGAGAACCATGGATTTTGTTATAATGATTGTTTCATTGTCCAGTAGTAAGCGTAGGTAGAAGGGTGTGCACTTCATATGTGTCAAAACAGTTTCATCAACAGATGGATTTTACTAGGCACGTTTGTTTATTTAAACCCTAATGAAGTCATTGTTGGTTTTACAGGTTCGAAAAGAGAAACTAGGCGATCGAGTCACTGCTCTTCAACAATTAGTTTCACTAACTTGAACAAAAAGAGGTTGCAGGGAATAAAGAAGAAATGGTTAAAACATAAAGAAGAAATTATAAGCTTTAAAATGTACCTGGAATGGGTAGATGAAAAGTAGTATAGTTTCATTTGTTTGGATGAACACAAGAAGTGATGCATTGTAACAAGTTTAGTTTTGGATATCATATCATTTAAGTTTTAACAGTCTGTCAGTCTATTTCTATTTTCTGCAGTTTATTAATCTATTTGTTTGTATGAACCAGTGGCGAAGCTTGAGATTTTCGACGGGGGGTCGAAACCCTATATACCCAAAAATTTCTATACGAAAGCTACATAAATAACTTCTGTTTGAAACCTCTGTTTGGTTTCAAAAAAATTAGTTATATAATGGCGAAACAAGGTTAGGATTTCAAACAGTGGTATGAGAAACATATGTTTGAAACCTCTGTTTGGTTACAAACAGAGTCTTGAGAAACAGTGATTTGGCGAAACAGAGATTACCCTTTACAAACAGCAGTTGACTTTAGTCAAACAGAGTTTTAGATAGCTCAAACAAATGACACACTCTTTTGAAAGCTAAAATCTGTTTATTAATCAGAGGTTTGGTTTTTGAAATCAAAGGTTAAATGTCTGTTCACTTTTGGTTAATCAGATGTTTGTTTTTTCCTTTTGTGGGCTTGGACTAAATTTATAAACAAAGAATATTTGTGTTAGTAAACATGTTTTGTGGGTTCGTTATGTTTCTCTTGTGTCTAAACTTAATTAGTCGACAAGTTGGGAATGACAGAATCCGTAGGGGCTTTTTCGTACTTCGGTTAGGTTTACATATAAACGTTATTAATGTATTCTTAAGTATAATGCGAACGTGAATTCATTAAATAATTTCACATCAAATTTTACATATAAACGTAGGCTTACATTCAATGTTTACGATCTACTCGCGCCCGTTGGGCGGGTGTCCACCTAGTAATATATATAATAAAGAGTAAATTACTTTTAGAGTCCTTTTGTTTTAGTGGTTTTAACCATTTTAGTCCAAAATCGAAATGTTTGGCGCCATGAGTCCCTAGACGTTTTTTATAACGATTTGAGTCCTTTTGAGTCCAAAATTTAACCTTTTGAGTCCATTTTTTTTAACAAAATTGGACTCAAACCGTTATAAAATGAACAAAATTGGACTCAAAACGTTATAAAATAAATGGCTAGGGACTCAGAGTGTTAAACTTTTTGATTTTGAACTCAAGTGGTTAAAACCACTAAAACATAGGGACTCAAATAGTAATTTACTCTATAATTTATTTTTATTAATTTTGTTAAAATGTTTATGTATTAGACAGTTGTTCCTTATACTTTTGTGCATATAAGAGTTACTAGTAGGGTGCCCGTGCGATGCGGCGGGGGCGACACTTTGCATTGCGGCACTCATTTCTGGTAGTTTTCTTATTGGTATAATATTTTTATTATTGTGGTGGATATATGTCATAAGTGTTACACATGTCTAGAATTTTAATTATCAAGTAATTCAAGAAACCATTGGTGTAATAAATTAACACACGAATAAGAAAAAATAATCTTAAACATAATTAAAAGTTATATAAAGTAGCACACAAATAAGGAAAGATAAGTCTTAAACATAAATGTTGAAAACTAAAAGCTCAAATGTCAAGTACTTGCATCACGAGGTTAAAAATTTAGTGATCATATGGCTTAAACATCTCAAGGATCTCATCCATATTGTCACGCCACCATTTCTCATCATCGAGATCAACGTCCTCTGGAATTTCTTGTATCTCTTCCTGTTTGATTGTTACATCTTTTGGAGGATGAGTTTCTTCTTTGATCTCCTCTTTTACTGATACATCAGTAGTAGCTGCTGGAGCAGTTTGGGGAACTGAAAGAAATGTTAAGTATTTTAGTTACATATGTTTTATCATGTAATTGTCAGTTATAAGATATGATAGATAGGTAGATACCTAGCACATCTTCCATTTTGCTCTCTGTCTTATCCATAACAAATTCTTAATCAATCTGCAAGAGAAAAATAAATAAGTGAGTAAAAGAGACCAAAGTGTGTAAAATAATAACATCATATATACTATATTTAGAATGTAATTGCGTAAACCACCAAATGCATAAAAAAAATCATCACATTCTCACTCACAAGTATTTCATTCGTCACGTAACACCTCTCGATAGACAACATTTGAGGTGTATACCCCGTCTCGTCTGAAGTCTTTGGCAGGATGTACTAATACCTTTGTATTAGCACGTGATATCCCTCTTGATAAAGTGACATAAAGTTGTCCATGCGAAAATACTGAATCCGGAAGATAAACACCAATATGCGGAATTGTTTGACCTTGAGCTTTGTTGATTGTCATGGAAAAGCTAAGTCGAATGGGGAATTGTTTTCTTTTTAGCTTGAACGGGAACATGTCGTCTTCAGAAAGACACAAAGGGATTCTTGGCAAAAATACTCTTTTTCCGGCATGTTGCCCGACAGCTATCTCTGCATCAATAACATTACGCTGGAAGCCTTTACATATCAATCTTGTGCCATTACATAAACCATGTGATGGATCGATATTCCGCAACAATATTATAGGGCAACCGATTTTTAAACGAAGTTTATGAGGCGACAGACCACTAACAGTTAGTGAGTTTAAGAACTCGACCGGATAGAAGTTGTGGCGATCGTCTTCGACTTCATCGAAACTATAGTAAACCTTTTCATCCCCTTGAAACATGTCAATCATTTGATCATTGATCTCGTTAACACTGTCATTTTTAGTGGACAATATTGCTCTAGAGATTATATAATCAGAAGAATATACATTACTTTGAATTGACGGAAATACTACATTAATCAATTCTTTTATAGAGTTTTCTGGATTACTGAAAGGAATTGTCATGTTGTCTGGTATGCGAATATAGCTTCCTTCGATTGATTCTTCAGACCCATCACCGACTCTTAAAAGAAAATCAGAATACCATGGATCATTTAGCGCTCTCATGTTTATCGTCAACCGCATCTTTTTAGTCAAATGCCAAAGAGGCGACATCCGCAGGCTGGAGTCTACAATCTGTGCTCTAGTTCCGCGTTTAACAACCGGCAACACTTGTCTAAAATCTCCCCCATAACCATTATCTTTCCACCAAATGGGAGACGAACACCTGTAATGTCTTGCAATGTTCGATCGACTGCCTCTATCGCCTGACGTTTTGCCATCGATGCCTCATCCCATATGATTAACCTTGAGGACCTAATTAGTTCAGCTACCCCACTTTGTTTTTTTTATGTTGCACATCGAATTGTTATTAACACAAATGGGAATCTTGAATCTCGAGTGAGCCGTTCTCCCACCTGGCATATTATTAGCGGCGACACCTGATGAAGTTGTCGCAAGAGCAATAAGACCACGTGAACGTACTTGAGCAAGCAAGGCTTTGTACATAAATGTTTTTCCCGTTCCACCCGGACCATCTATAAAGAACACACCTGGATGATTATTATCCACATGTGATATGATCTCATCAAACACTCTTCTTTGGTCTGAATTAAGTTCATCTATGGCAGATAAGTGTTCAGGTTCCACAACTATCCCATACTCCTCTTGCACCTCATGATGAACTGGATATTGTAAGTTGTGTTCTGTTATTTTCGGAAGATCGAAATCATCAATATTTTTACCCATAGATTGTAGGATAACCCTGATGTCAGTAAGAACCATATTTTGAACGCGTTCCACACTTTCACATTGTAACCTGTGATCTTCAGATAGTGCATCAAAGTGATCATTCCATAGCTTACGAATATCACCAGGTTCGCAGAAAATCATTATTGTTGCGAATAACCTTCTAAGAGCATTGGGAAACTGAAATAGAGACACTTCTGTGAGACATTGCGATAGACTATTATCATTCTCTATCAAGCCTACCTCAAGAGCTGCTTTTCGAAATGACGTGTACTTAATACCATTAACCGTGCAAAGATCTTCAAAAGAAGTAGGTCCTCTGACATTACACAATAGTAGGCGTAAGTAGTGCATTTCTGTATATGACTACATCAAACGGTAGTGACGACATACTGACCTTGATCTAAAAAAATGAAAAAATAACTATGTCACTGTATATGACTAATGAAATGTAATTGGACACTCTCGTAGGTGGTACATATAATTGAAATGTAATTTGTGCATTCGAGGGCGGTGATTGGGTCCAACAGTGTTCCAGCTCGCACGCCGGCGTCACCAGTACTCAATGTCGACGACAACATCTTTGATGAATTTGGTGGCGATAGTGCAAGATGTGGATTTGGTTTTACGATGGCCCTTGTTGGCGGTAGGCAGGATTCGTGGCCGTATTATTATTCAGCACAATTCACTTCAGGTACTTTTTTTTTTCTTAAAGTTTCTATTTTTAATGTTGTTCATAAGTTGGGTATTTAGTTTACTGATTGTATTGAAAACACAAATCGCTCTCAGTTGTTTGTATTCTAGTCCTTTTGTCTCTCGATTCTAAATTTGTTATTTGCATATTTGATTCTTTGACCCTTGTGTTTTTTTTTTTTTGAATATGAAGCAACTCAAGTAGTTCGTTCACGTTTTTTTACTTGTTTTTTGGTTTCACGTCGATTGATTTCAGATTCGTTGCCCTCTGTTTCTTATTCGGAAATTTGAATCGATTGTTCTGTCCAATTGGATAACAAACAGCGGGTGACAAATGTCTGTAAGAAACAATTAAAGCAAGTCCACCAAGTTGTTTTTAGTTATATAAAGGATATTCTGTTGGGCCTGGGATTGTTCTAAATTGGGCCTGGGCTATACATAGTAGTGGGTTTAAAAGATTAAAGTCTAGGGTTTCACATGCTCACACATATAAATGCAGTGTTTTTAGGCTTTTGTCTGAAAAATCTACGTTTCATCTTTTCTTCGATTCACTGGGCGAAATCTAGGGTTTCATCCTTTTCTTCGATTCACACGGCGAAAGTTTTATGTTTTTGTCTGAATAATCTACTCTCGCATTCTATAGGTCGCATACCAGCTCTCAGATGAACCTCAACCTTAAACCTGTCTCTCAGATGAACTCTCAAATTCGAAGCATCATCATCATCTCTTAAACCCCTACCTTAATTCGAAGAATCATCATCATCATCTTCGCGGCGTGAAGTTTGTGGGTTTTCAAAATTTGACCGGTTCAAAGTACTTGTAGCAACAGCTTCATCTTCCCCATTGAAGACAAACACTCTTCATTCTCGCCGAGTAAGAACACCAAACCCTAATCCTAACCTAATCTACCGGTAATTGAATCTTAAAACAACATTTGTTTTGCAGAATTATGGCGACAGTTGTTAGTTTCAATTTGATTGGGGATTTCAAAGGCCTCTCGTTTGGTTCAAGCGCATCATCTTCTTTCTTAAAAGGAGAATTTGCATCTGTTCCTACGGCTCATGTAAGTAAAGAAAATGGGTTTATTTCTTACATGTTTATATCAATTTTTCTAATTTTTGATTGGGTTTATAGAATCATTGATTGAGTTCAGTTTTTGTTTTATTTGTTTTAGTTATTTGATTAAGTTTAATAAATATTTAATTGAGTTCACTTATGTGTTAGACTAAACAAAAGTATGTGAATATAAACATCATACACTTTTATCAGAACACAGAAAAATGATTTTAAAAACATAATAATAGTATGAAAACAAAAAACAAACATCATATTCATGTTTTGGAAGAATCCATACCTGTGTAAGATCTGAATGGATGTACCGATCAACCAAAACCACTGAAAGGATGAACTTTTAAATTATTATTTTTTTTACAAAAGTCATTGATGTATAGAAACTTAAATAAAGGTCACCGTTGTAGAAAACTTAAATAAAGATTACCTGCTAAAACCAATGAATTCTGAAGAACAAGATTTTTTGAAGTAAAAAAACTAATGAAAATGAGCTGTATATATAGCACTTTAAACCAACGAATTCTTAATAAACTGTAGCTTGTTTCAACTAACTAATCTTATCTATATGATTTTAATTTTTACTAATAATCCCTGAAAAAATGTAAACATAATCTAGTTATAACTTAGAATCCATAAAAAATGTATCTAGTCTACATATAAGAGTTTTTTTGAAACTTGCTAATATAATCTATATTCCCTAAAACCTTGCAACAAAATTTAGTATTTATATAGTAAATATCGTAAATTATTATTCATTTTACTTGTTACAAACTTTTTTTAAAAAAAGTCGTTTCTTTTAAGAAATAAAGTTTTGTTTTGTTTTTTTTTTTATAAAAACTAATGAAAATGAGCTATATATATAGCACTTTTAAACCAACAAATTATTAATAACCTGTAGTTTGTTTCAACTAACTAATCTTATCTATATGAGTTTAATTTTAACTAATAATCCCTGAAAAAATGTAAACACAATCTGGTTATAACTTAGAATCCATAGAAAATGTATCTAGTCAACATATAAGAGTTTTTTTGAAACTGGCTAATATAATCTATAAGAACATAGTTATAATCTATATTCCCTAAAACATTGCAACAAAATTTAGTATTTATATAGTAAATATCGTAAATTATTATTCATTTTACTTGTTACAAACTTTTTTTTTTAAAAAAAAGTCGTTTCTTTTAAGAAATAAAGTTTTGTTTTGTTTTTTTTTTTTTATAAAAGCTAATGAAAATGAGCTGTAAATATAACACTTTTAAACCAACGAATTCTTAATAACCTGCAGTTTGTTTCAACTAACTAATCTTATCTATATGAGTTTAATTTTAACTAATAATCCCTAAAAAAATGTAAAGACAATCTGGTTATAACTTAGAATCCATAAAAAATGTATCTAGTCAACATATAAGAGTTGTTTTGAAACTGACTAATATAATCTATAAGAACATAGTTAACTTATAATCCCTAACCTTTAACTTAAATTCTTAAATTTCGTTTTTTTACAGATATAAAAAAATTTATATTTTTATAAAATTCTAGAACTGTTTTTATAAGAAATAGGATGTTAAGAGTTTATATCTTTATTAATATGGTCAATTTATAATTAATAGGATGTTAAGAGTTTATTTCTTTATTAATATGGTCAATAGTGCATTATATTAACACCAAAACTAAAATTAAAATATAAAATAAACTTTATTAGACTGCATTAAATCTAAAAACACTGAAAATGACAACTGAAAATGAAATTGTCTAGATCAAACATAACTGAAAATGAAAGAAAAATAAAAACATTTGAAAGATTTCATATTATGCTGAATGAAATCTATTCCTCTTCTGAATCGACACTTGAGGAATTTTTAATTCGGTTTTCTTCTTTGTGCTTGAATCGGCTGTGTCTTCTAGTTCTTCTTCTTTGTCATCTTCTTCAGAATCATCTAAATTGATAACTTGACTCCATTTCTATTCAGAGAGTCTCTTGGATCTCTTCCTTTGAGACTCATACTTCCGATCCTTAAAAAGGACAAAAAGTGAATAGAAAAGTTAAAAAAATCAAATAAACTTTAAAATTACCTCTTCACTAAATTCGCGTTGAAGATTATACTTATAAGGACTAAACATTGAACCATGAGAAATTATTTCGACACTTTTATCACCATGATCCTTCAATAAAACACACATATAGTATAGATAACGAACATGTTAATATGAAAGATATATGCATAAATAATAGTTAAAAATCAGCAAAATAAATACCTTAGAAGCTTGTTCGTCATGCAACTGATTTTGATCCAAATAAGTTAAACATTCACATAAACGTAAATAAAAGAAAACATTTATTCACAGCTACGATATAAAAAAACTAACCTTAGAATTTTCAATCTTGCATGCTTGGTTTTTCACAACATTTGAATTCAGAACTGGATCCATTTCTGAACTTGTTTAGCAATTGATATAGGGGTAATCTGCTGTGTATTTATAGTAGTAAGCATTAGGGTTTAATTTTAGATGCCACCCCTTTATTTCGGAAGTTTGTTGTGGTTATTTTTTAGTTTTTATAAGGTATATTAATAATTTAAAATGTGACACATAATATCTTCATTTATGTTAAAATAATCACTCAATAAGTCAGTTTTATAATTTACATATGTTGTTTTTGTCAGTTTTTATTACTGAAACGCTTTCACACTGAAATGTGCAAGTGTTTGAAAGATTATAAATTTCCCAGTTTTATATTTTATAAAGTGTATATTTTATAAGTTTGTTTTTTAATATTGTTTTTATTGTGTTTTATTGAGAGGTGAATCATAGTTTCTGGAGCGAAGGCTAATGATGCTTTTAGCAATGGGCTGGGTACGGGTTCTGCAAAACGGGCAGCTAAACGTGTTCAAAATAGGAAGCAAAACCTCTCTGGTAGGAAGCAAGTCAATGGAAAACGTGTTGCTCAACTCTTTGCCTCAAAGAAAGTACAAGATGAACTAATTAAGTGTGAGGTACGCATGATGATGCTCCTCTACGTTCTTTTGTTCTAGTAAATAAGTTTTCATAGGTAGAGGTGCAGATTCAACCCATTTTATGTGGAAGTTGGTCTAATTTTCTAGTTTGTATTTTGTTAATAGAGGTCAAATGGGTAAAAAATAAATTAAACAAAATCTATATAAAGAAATGAGCTGAACAGGCTTGAACCGTACTCGAGTGTTTTCAATCTCTGAAATTGCTTTATTTGAAAGTTGGATCTTTAACTTCATTAATTGTTCATGTAATCGGATTTAGTTTTTTTAATTATATACAAATTTAAGGAAAAGTGACAAAAAAGCGCTTGCAGGTCAACTTAGCTTGTTTTGACCCAACTACGAATGAAGTCTAAATTCATGGCCAAAGGCAGAAATAGGACAAATTTTACGTGACTACGGGGAAGAAAACTGGCGCGCTCTTCAGAAAAGGATCGTTAAGGCCTGTTTAAGTGGTGGATTACATTCTACCAGTGAACTTGTAGATCTAATTCGGCGTTGTACACCTGGTGGAAAAGGTGCCGTAATCTCTTTTGAAGTTCTTGGTTTTATTTAATCAAATAAGTTATAGGTGGCATATTCAAACGGGTCGATATGCTTTATATCTCTTCTTAAATGGGTCAAGAGGTTTGAAGTGAATAGAGTAGATATTTAATTGTCAAACAGGTGGCTATTTTTATCTACACATTATGTATTGTTATTTTCTTAAATCACTAACTATTGTGTTCCATATATTTTGTGTATTTTGTATTCGATCAGTGAACATTTTTAGACATTCTTTTACATCTTTGGGGACTGATATAGTAGATATTTAGTTGTCAAACGGGTGGCTATTTTTATATTTGTTGTTATTTTCTTAAATCACTTGTACATTAATGCATTAACTACTTGTACCTTTTAATCCGTGCGTCGATATTGAACAAGACAACTACCGAAATGTTGACAAAAATGTGTAGGTCGTCATGTTATCTTTGGATTTTTTTAAACATTATAGTTTATAAGATATGTCAAGAATAAGTAAAAAAATTATAAGTTTGTTATGGAGGAGTGAATTGTAACTAATTATCTAAAATTTAGATAAAACCTTAGGGATTTAAATGTAATAAGTTTAGGGGCTAAAAAATAAATAGTGGTTAAAAGACCAAACTACCCTCATTTTAGGGGTCTTTCTATAAATAAAGGGGGAGAAAAGTTCTTATTTTTTTGGTATCTTAAAATGTCCTTGCCTCATGCATTATAATATAGTATAGAAGTATAGATATTTTGTATGTAAATGACCAAATTACCCTAATAGTTAACAGACTTAGTAGATGGTGTTAGAAATTTGGACTCAAATGATTAAGAAAAGTGGTTATAGAGACTCAGGGCGTTAAACATTTTGATTTCGGACTGAAGTAGTTAAAACTCTTAAAATATAGGGACTCAAAAAGTAATTTACCCTATTTTTGGTTTCTTTTCCTTTTATAACTGAAAACAAAGTATATATCTTTCTGTTCGTAAGAAATTCTTGAGTTTGGTCCCTATTTTCGTATTTATTGTTTTACAGTAATAAATAAAAAATATTAATTTCAAAAAATTATACCACTGAATGTTAATTAATAATTAATTAATTATCCTAAATATTTGAAAATAACTAATTTATATATCACTCTTTCCGCTGTCACTTGCAACAAACTTCTGAACCCGATCTGATTTCAAAATCACCCGAACCCTTCCTCCATTTAGAGCTGCCCATTTTTATATAAAACCTGAATTTAAACCCACCCGAACCCCTCCTCCATTTAGGGCTGTCCATTTTTATTTGAAGCCCGAAACCCAACATGATTAAAGCCACTCGAACCCATCGTTGATTTATGGCGGTGCATTTTAGCTGAAACCTGAAGACTCAAAACCAGTTGGTCTGACCTGGTCTGAGTAGAGCTTCAGATGACCTAGCAAGAACCTGCAAGATCACAAGGAAACAAGCACACCGTTAGCCTCGTCACAGGGAGGGGGGCCTCTCTGTGACCAAGCTCGGGCGTGAGAATAAGTATCTGTGAGGAGGGAATAGGTCAGGGAGAGAGAGAGGAGAGTTTAGAGAGAGAAAGTAGTGATTACCCTTTGCTTGGAGTTTTGGCGGGGTATTTATAGTTTTTGGGTATGCTGATGTGGAGAGTTAGTTAGGGTCGGATCAGTCATTGTCAGGGCAGTTAAAGTTGTGGGTCCCAGTTAGTTACGGCGTATCATCGTGTTTAATCGACCCATTTACGTATTAGATGCGATCCGACCCTTTAAGCAATGAGGTTCGGTCCTACCTTTGTCGGTCATTCGGTCTGACCAAGGACGTATCCTCATCAAGCCCCCCTAGTTCGTAGCGTTTGTTTAGCAAAAGCTTTGAACTATATGGCGAGGTTTTTGTGATTCAGGGCTTTTATTTGCCGCTACTTTTGCTGATTTTTGAATTTTGAAATTTTTTGGCGGTGATTTTTGCTTTGGTGACCGTCAGTTACCCTATCTTACCCTAATCGATGTGACTCTTGATGTACGTCACTTATCATGACGTGTCGCTCTTTTATTGGTTGTCTGAAGGCTGTGTATATCCTTATAAAAGGGGGACAAAAAGTAACTTTTTGTTTTCACTTTTTACTTCATCTTCTTCTTCCTTTTCTCTGAGGCGAAACAACTCACCAAGCAAGGTTAGTGTCCTTATATAATGGCGAATAAAAGCAATTTATCCGGTTGCTTTAATATTTTGAATAGAAATGGCTTGGCATGGTATGTAGATAAATACGCGATTCCTGCCTCCTTACACCCTGTTCTCCCCGAAAAGAATACACCCATTTATCCTTTTGTTCTGGGGAAGATAGGGATTTACACTCGCTTGTTCGACTACTGCAACTATCGTCTTCCTCTGATGAAGTTCTTGATCGAAGTTCTCTTATTTCACGAGGTTCACCTTTCTCAAATGAACCCCTTTGGCCTTGCCAAGGTGTGTCATTTTGAGCTATCCTGTCGTGGCTTGGGCTCCGACCCGGATTTGGATGTGTTCCGGGCTTTTTATAAGTTGAATCGGTCCGGCAGCTGGTATACCTTCGAGGTTAGGAATAAGAATGCTTGTTGTTATACATGGATTACTTCCAGTTTAAAGGATTGGAAAGACCGTTTTTTTCTGGTTTAATGATCGGTGCGTTCCAGCTGATATGTCGTGGAGATTGAAGAGGTCGCGCCTCCCATCCCCTCTTCCAGAAGACTTTGAGTTTAATAGAGATTTATATGCGACTTTAATCAAGGAAGCCGGACGCATACAAAAGTATCTGGAACACATCCTTGTCATGGGACGGATAAGCACGATCTGGGCCGAACATGAGTGGTATCCTACCCTTAGGTGGAACGGAGAGGGTTAGTCATGCGGCGTTTCTTGCATTGCTTACTGATTATTTTATTGTTCGTTTATATTCTTTTTATCATGCCTGACTATGGATATTACTTGTTTGTTTTTGTGCAGCTATGGGTTTGAAAGAAGCTCTGAGGCTAAAATCCTTTGATTCCAAAGAGCTTGATGTCCGAGCCACTAGAACGCCGAAGAACGATCCTCCGTATCTAAATGTCGTACAGGAGAATCTTTATCCGATTCGGGAACCCGCGGCTCCGGGTAATCAGGGAGGTTCGGCTGGTCAAGGAGGTTCAGGTTCAGCTCCTGTGGCACAAGTACTGAATGTTGCTCCGACTCAGGAGGTGGTGGTGGTTGGTAGTGACAAGGGCAAGAAGACTAGCTCACGTGGGACGAAAGGGTCCGGTTCCAAGTTTATTATTGAGGACGAAGGAGTGCATCTTTCCATTGAAGACGAAGGAGTACATGCTGAAGGGGTAGAAGAGGGTGATGATGATGGTGATGAGGAGCGTCCTCAAGTTAGTTTGAAAAGAAGGCGAACTACTTCTTCGAAGTCCGATCCGAAACCTAAGCAGGTGAAGAAAAAGAAGATGGATTTCAAAACCATCACTTTGGTGGATGATGAAGACGACCAGGCCACCGGGTTTTCTGCTGCTGGGGGCCTGTTGGAGAATTTGGATGCCCACCTCCACGGTGGTCGTACCCCAAGGGACCGTTCGGTAAATATTCCAACGAGCCCATTATCTTTCGGAGGGGGGGGGGGGCTACCAAAGTTATTGAAGATATCCATATGCCCGACCCTCTATCTTTCAAGAAGATCGAGCCTTCTCCTTCTGGTAAGCCTACAACGGGGGTTGCTTCTAATGTGTCAAGGCCGAGCCCCCAACCAATTGATGGTGGGGACAGTGCCTCTTCCTCCCCTTTGTGGTACGAAACTGAAGTCGTTTTCTTATGCCGGGAGATAGGTTCTGGTGGTGTTGTGGACGTGGACTCAGCTTGTGCTTTGGAGAAGTATATACCTGAGTGGTCGTTGGTGAACAAAGATAGGATTGTGGATGCTTTGTCGGCAAAGATGGCGTTGTTTCATCTTGGGACTCCGGCCGAACATGCGCATTACCGGAGGATGAGTGGGCCGGAACTTGGGAACGCTCTGATGTTAAATCAAGCGCAATCAAACTCTTTGGTGGTGGAGACTTACAAACGTTGGGTTGAAGCGAAATCGAACTGCCGCAGGTTCGAGCGTGAGATTGCCAACATGAAAACGAGGATAGTATTCGTTCGAAAACCAAGCAGGAGCTTTCATTGCTTCGGTCCCAGGTGGATCGTCTAAAGGAGCAAGTCTCAGAAGCAAAAGAGATCAACAAGTCTTCCCAGGCTTTAGCTGCGGCTGCTTTCGAAGCCCGAGACAAAGCTCTGCAGGACCTGGAAGCTCTTAAGTTGAAATTTCGCGATTTAGAGAAGAAACTATCTGATGCAGAGAAAAGAAGCAAAGCTGAGCTAAAAGAGATGCAGACGTCCTACGACCAACTTCTGGCCGACCATCACCGCTTGATCAACGGTACGTTCGTAATTTATTCTTTACTGTTTTCTTTTTCTGCTTCTTATTTAATCTTGTATCTCTTCAGACAAAGATGAACTTGAGAGGGCTCGTGATAGGGCGATCGAGTAGCACAAAACAACGATTGACGAGGCGAAGGGCATGTTAACTCGTTGTGACGGCGAGATGGTCGAGCTGTATGCTCAAGTGTCGGAGCTCATGCTTACCAAGCAATGGTTTTTGACAGATGGGATTGCTTGGGTGGTTAAATTGGTTCATCAAAGCCCCGAGCTAGAGAAGGTGGTTACTGACTTAGTGAATAGTGTGAACGTGGTTGGAGTGAACGAAGGGATCAAGCAGGGTTTTCAGGCGGCCAAGGGCTCGGCATGTTCGTTCGAAGAAGTCCCTGGATACGACGAAGGAGCCTAGGATGCACTAAACGCTGCGATAAAATATTTCGATGATTTCCACATCTCCATTCTTGGGAAAGTTGCAGATTTAGTAGACAAACCCTTATCTGTTATCAAGCAAAGGAGCGAACTTCCCATCGTGAAGGAGGATTTTGACCCTTAACTTGATGTTTGTTTTTGTAATCGTACAATGATATGTTACCGTGCAACTTTATCTTTCTTTAACTGTGGATCTTGGTGTTTGAACTTGTTAGTCGCATAGAACATATTTTTCTAGTTTTATATGAAGTAATATTTTTGATAAGATATTCATGCCTGGCTACTTAGCCTTTTAGTTTGCGTCCAAACTTTTTGCTGTTCGCTCGGGTCTTGGCTCGGTCATCTAGGTGACCGGATCATAGCAAGAAATTCTTCTTTTGCTTAATGGATGGTTTATAGTCGGACCGTATTAGATACGGCCCTTATGCTTAATAGATTTTATTGTTTTTGGAACTATTTAAGCCTTCCCGATCGGTGCGAGGCGTGGGTCGAGGCCTGTTCGTGCACTTTTTTATATTGTTCGAACTTATACGTATACTATGCTTTATACTTGCAAAAATACAGATCGCTTTATTCATTGGTTTATTTAATCATAGTTCCGGGGAAAACCCTCCCGATTTACAAGGAAAATGGAAATGTGCTCGGGGCATTACCCTCCCGATTTGTACATGGAAATTGGAAATACTAGAAAATAAGAAATAACGATCTTTTTGGCCGTAACAGGCTACTGTTTACATGAAACACTTCTTTAGATGAACTCCGTTCCATGTCCTGGGTACGGGAGTTCCGTCGATTTTTTCCAACACATAGGAGCCTTTATCGCTTGCTTCTTTGACTCGGTACGGCCCTTCCCACTTTGGGGTCAGTTTTCCGGGGGCTTCGACGCGGCTTGCATCGTTGCTTCGGAGCACAAAATCTCCGACTTTAAACTTGTAAAGCTTGGCACGGGCGTTGTAATACTTTTTGATTTTCTTTTTATATCGTGCCTCTTTAATTGCCGCAACGTTCCGACGTTCCTCCAGCAGATCGAGATTAGATCGAAGCTCCCGTTCGTTTTCTTCCCAGTTTTTGCACCTTTGATTTGTGAGTCCGATTTCTGCGGGGATCACGGCCTCAGTGCCGTATGTCAGACTGAACGGTGTTTCTCCGTTACTAGTCTTGTGCAACGTTCGGTGAGCCTACAACACGTTCGGTAATTCATCCGCCCAACCTTTGCCTTCGTAACCAAGTCTTCTCTTTATCCCATCAACGATTCGTCGGTTTATCTGTTCGACCTGCCCGTTCCCCTGGGGGTGGGCAACCGAGGAAAAGACTTGGTTAATCTTCAAGTTTTCACACCAGCGTTTGAACGGGTTTTTCGCTAATTGCTTTGCATTGTCGCTTACAATGCAAAGTGGAAGACCGAAACGGCATACGATTTGTTCCCAAAAGAATCTTGTTACATTGTAGCCGGAGATGATTGTGAATGGTCGGGCTTCCACCCACTTGGTGAAATAATCCACCGCGACTAGCAAGTATTGGGCGCTTCCGCTCGATCATGGAAAAGGACCGACTATGTCAACGCCCCACTTCTGGAAAGGCCATGCGGTGGTTACTGGGATTATCTCATTCTTCGCTCGGAGACTTACTGGTGCGTGCTTTTGGCATTCATCACATTGCTGGAGTTCTTTGACTGCACTCTCGTGCATCCCGGGCTAATAATATCCTGCGTTTTTCACCTTTGTTACAATCATTTTTGGCCCGGCGTGAATCCCGCAGATGCCATAATGTATTTCTCTGATGATATAGCTGGCCTGCTTTGGATCGAGGCACTTTAGCAGAGGCCCGAGGAAAGTCTGTCGGTACAAACCTCCTTCCTGCATCTGGTACTTAAGTGAATTGATTTGGATCTTCCTCGCCTCTGCTTTGTCAACTGGCAAAAAATCGTGCACTAGGTAATTGATTATGGGGGTCATCCATGTTTGTGACGGAGCTTCTACTTGCATAACATGAGGAGTGGCAATTGAAGGTGCGGTTAACACCTCCACCCTTACCTCCTTGGCCAGGTGACTGAACGATACGGATGCCAACTTGCTCAATGCGTCGGCCTTTTTGTTTTTTCTGCGGGGAATGTGTTCAACTTTACATGAGTCGAACGATGCCATAACTTGTTTTACTTGTTCGAGATATTCAATCATGTTGGGTTCCCTTGCTTCATATTCTCCGTTCACCTGATTTGCTACGAGCAACGAATCTACATGGGCCACAACATTTCTTGCTCTGACTTTCGTTGCCAGACGTAAACCGGCTAACAGGGCCTCATATTCAGCTTCATTATTAGAACTCTTGAATTCTAATCGGAGCGCATACGTCATATCCGTGCCATCCGGATAGGTGAGAATCAAACCTGCTCCTGCCCTTTGGCGCTTGAAGCCCCGTCTGTGTACAAAGACCAGGGTTTGCTTGCAGCTTTCTCCGTTTCTTCCATTTCCTTATCTTCTGGCATCTCTACTAGGAAATCAGCTATCACCTACCCTTTTAACGGACCTTTGGTTCTGAAGGTGATGGAGAACATGCCGTCGGAGAACATGCTGGATACTTTGATCCGTCCGTACCTCAATCGGATAGGCTTGAAAGTACCGACGGAGTCTTCTTGAAGCATGGACTAATGCCAGAGCTAGCTTTTCCAAGTTTGAGTATCTCGTTTCATAATCTTTCAGTGTTCGGCTCACGTAGTAGATGGGGATTTGCGCTCAGGTTCGGTGAGCGACTAGCACTGCGCTGATAGCACCGAACAATGCAGATAAGTAGACCGTTAGTACCTCATCCTTTTCTGGTACGGTGAGGGTTGGCAAGGTGCCGAGATAGGATTTAAGCTCTTCAAAGGCTCGTGCGGCTTCTTCGGTCCATTTTAACTCCGATCTGAAACTTTTTCTAAGTACGTCCATTAATGGGAGATATCTGTCTGCCGCTTTTGATAAGAATCAATGGAGAGCGGCCAATTGCCCATTTAAAGACTGGATCTCTTTAACCGACGTTGGAGGCTTCATGGTAAGAATAGCATCGATCTTGTCTGGGTTGGCTCGCAGACTTTTTGACTCGACCATGACTCCTAAAAATTTTCCTTCCTCTACCCCGAATGTACACTTTTTAGGGTTTAATTTTATGTTGATGCTTCGGAGTCGGGTAAATGTTTCGAGTATGTCTTTCAACATGGCGGCTTCATCGTGACTCTTGATTACGATATCATCGACATATACCTCTATATTTCGTTCGATCTGGTCATTGAAGGCTTTGCTCATTAAACGCTGATATCTAGCACCGGCGTTTTTTAACCCGAAAGGCATCTTAGTGAAGCAGTAAACTCCTTCGTTGGTGACAAAGGCTGTCTTGTCCTCGTATTCGACTGCCATTTGTATCTGGTGATATCCCTTATAAGCGTCTAGAAAACACTTCAGCCTGAACGTGGGGACGGAGTCAATCTTTTCATCAATCTCCGGTAATGGAAAACAATCTTTCGGGCACGCATCATTTAGGTTGGTGAAGTCGATACACATTCTCCATGAGTTGTCCTTTTTTCGTACCATAACTGGATTCGACACCCAGGTTTGATACCGGACTTCTCGAATAATTCCTGCATCTAGGAGGCTCTTTACGTCTTTTGCAATTGCCTTGGCCCGATCCGGCACCATATGCCTTTTTCTTTGTGCTATTGGCTTGATTGACTCTTTCACGTTCAGGTGGTGCTGTGCCATAGATCTGGGGACCCCTTGTATATCGGAGTGCTTCCATGCGAAGACATCAATCGAGTTACTCAACAACTCCCATAGGAGCTTCTTCGTTCGTTTTGGGAGTTGAGCACCGATAGCCACTTGCTGTTCGGGGAAGTCTGGATTAATTGCCCAAAGTTCTGTAGGCCCTTCGGACTTTTTGGAGCTTGTTTCTGCTGCGTGTCTTACCTCAGCTATGAATGAATTTGATTCTGAAAGTATAGTGGCGACCCCAGCTTCAGTGGGGAATTTTATGGCACTGTGTATCGTCGAGCTAATTGCTGCGAGAGCTCGTAACCCGGGTCGCCCGAGTATTACGTTATGCGACGAATGAGTACCAACAACCAGAAAGGTTAGCTGAACAGTTCTACTTTTGTCATCACCCTTGAATGTGGTCGGAAGGGTAATCTGCCCTATCGGACGAACCACCTCTCCCGAAAAACTTACTAGAGGGGTGGATACTTTGATCAACCTCTTTTTCGTTTGGGGGTTTAGCTGCTGGAAACACTGTAAGTACATTATCTCAAAGGCGCTTCCTCCGTCTACGTAAATTCGCCGGACTAAGTGCCCCGCGATTACGGCTGATATGATGATTGGTCCGTCTCGAGCGTCTTCCGGATCAACCGGAGGAAAGTATGTTGGCTGGTGCATCCAAGCTGCCATGTGTTGGCTCGACCGCTTTACCCCTTGGCTCGGTAGACCGAATCATATTGATTCCGGCCTCGGTGTTCGGATTATCAATCGATGCCGCAGACTTTTTTCCATCTTTTACTTTTTTCCCGAGATGAGAGAGTTTTCCGGATCGTACAGCCTTTTCGATCTCTTGTTTCAAATCCCAACACTCATCGGTCGTGTGCCCTTTGTCTCGGTGATACTCACAATACTTCTTAGAATGCTTATCCGAGGTAGGCCGTTGCTTCGACGGCGTAGGAAACCGGGTGGTTTCCGTACTAAGGATTTCGCTTGGTGATTTCGTTAGCTCGGAGAAAGTGTTAAAACGCACGTTTCCTGTTCGGAAGCTGCTTCGATCTGACTCCTGGTACGGACCACGACTTCTGTTCCAATTGTTGCTTCTTTCTTTTGTGGTGACGCGTTCCGTCTCCACGATGTGGTTCGAGCCTTAGCATTCCTTGTTGTTGTTTCATTTGGTTGACCGCAAGCACTCTTCCCTCGGACAAAGGCTCGAGCTCGTTCCATAAGTATCTCCATGGTTTTTGGGAGATCTTCGTGGAGCTTCTCCATGAGCTGATTGTTCTGGACGCCATGACAAAATCAAGAAACTCGGAGCTGGTCAACTGCTCCACTTATCTGCATACTTTTGCGATTGAAGCGATCAATAAAATCTTCTACAGATTCTCCTTCGCGGCGTTTTATGTGGTGAACCTCGGTGATGTCTTTTTTGCAACGTCACTGCTGACAGAAATTTTGCAAAAATATACACTGGAAATCTTCAAAGTGATCAATCGATCCTTCTGGCAACCCATCGAACCAAACCCTTGCCGATCCGGTGAGAGTTTGGGCGAACATTTGACACCAAGCTGGCATGGGCCATTGCTCGACCTTAGCCGCTCCGGCGAATGCGAACATATGGTCGTCCGGGTCAGACGTACCATCATAAAACTTCAACGTGGGTGGCATTTTTAATTTTCCCGAGAGTGGGGCATTAACGATCCGTAACGTGAACTTTGACTGAGAAGTCATAGACGTAGGGCGATACGGCATGATCAGCTCCTGATCCTGAGGGTTTAGACCCATAGAACCCTGGCGAAACAGGTTATTGAGACCGTTATTCATCGGAACACTAGTGAACGAGGAAAATTGTGCAACACATGTTATAGGAGTGGAGATTATAGGACTTACCATAGATCCAGAGGTGAAAGCTCCAACGGAGACGGGATTAGCCCCCGGAAAAACATTGCTGAACAAGTTCGTGCGGAGGCTCTGCAACATTTCTTCTTGCTGCTCCTGCTGTTGTAGTTGCCGTAGTAAAACAGCATTCCATAGGAGAAAAGCGTTGTCAAAACTAGGCAATGGCGTAGCGACTGGAGCGGTAACCGAGAGCGTGGTGACAGAGCTCGCAATCACAGAACATGTAGCTGGAGGTATTGTCGCGGATCCTGTTAAGACTGCTGCAGCGGAAACTGCTGTAGGGGCAGTTATGGATGCAGCATTTCCCTCCCAGATATCATTATAAGACGGGAAAGTGTTTGTGGGAGCAGCTGTCGTGGATTCCATGATTTGGAGTAAACAGGATCAATAAAATGAATTGTGTGAATTCGAGGGGATGGCGCCACTGAAGACTCAAAACCAGTTGGTCCGACCTGGTCTGAGTAGAGCTTCAGATGACCTAGCAAGAACCTGCAAGATCACAAGGAAACAAACACACCGTTAGCCTCGTCACAGGGAGGGGGGCCTCTCTGTGACCAAGCTCGGGCGTGAGAATAAGTATTTGTGAGGAGGGAATAGGTCAGGGAGAGAGAGAGGAGAGTTTAGAGAGAGAAAGTAGTGATTACCCTTTGCTTGGAGTTTTGGCGGGGTATTTATAGTTTTTGGGTATGCTGACGTGGCGAGTTAGTTAGGGTCAGATAAGTCATTGTCAGGGCAGTTAAAGTTGTGGGTCCCAGTTAGTTACGGCGTATCATCGTGTTTAATCGACCCGTTTACGTATTAGATGCGATCCGACCCTTTAACCAATGAGGTTCGGTCCTACCTTTATCGGTCATTCGGTCCGACCAAGGACGTATCCTCATCAAAACCCGAACCCGAAACCTGACCAATCAAAAGTGTAATACATAGAGATTATTCTATGCTTACTGGCAGTGAAATAACAGTGAATGATATCATCATAAATAGCACATTAATATAGAAGAAATACACATGATAAAATCCTACATATATTTGTCCTCAAATATCATTCTACTTTCAAATATCACAAATTCATCTCCGTTGGATCACTAAAATCATATCCGTTGTTGGATCGATTATTAGTATATGCTACTTTCACAAGTACAAATGCAACAAAATTCATCTCTGCCGGTGGATGACTTAATTCATATCTGTTGGATCGCTTAAACGTACAAAGGTAACTCGTATCTATTACCTGTAAGTGTTAAGAGTGAGTTGATCAATCTCACAACACCTGCATTATGTTCATCATATAATAAAAAAATACATACATGAAGAATGAACGTACCGGTATCATCATAGCATACTGTCATGTCGCGATTCCTGAGTCTAATGTTATTAACGTCGAGGATTCGTTGCTTACGCTCCAAATCTTCGCTCTCAGCGGCCTCTCTAAGGGCTTTCCAGATCTCTTAAAACATAAATTAAAAAAATCAACTTAGTTTTTTTTTTCGCCTTGCACCAACCAAACCAAATGCAGCTCTTTGTTAAGAAAAAAAATCAACCTGTTCTTCCACCATCACGGCATGGTGCCATACGCCAGAACCTCTCGCGCGTCCTAGGAAGCTCAACATTTGAAAAATTGTTATCGTCACCACGGCTCCAAGGCGTCGGGCTTGTTACCCTGTTAGCGTCTGCACGTTTCACGAGAAAGCGGAAACATTAATCATTGGGAGCTCCTAAATACACCCCTGTTACTTGATACATGAAATACCCTGGTACCTAATTGACGATCAATATGTATAACATCCAGCAAAAATCTTATCAGTAGTGAAAGGAAATTGTTGATGCAACAAATAATAGACCAAGGATAGTAGCTTGGCTGGTTGGGCAAAAGGGTTGAAGGGTTCAACTTTGCCTAACGCTGGTCGTGGGGTCCCCCCACATTTGCAAGACGTGGAAGGAGGTTCACTAGTTTATTTTTATTGTTGGCTAAGGATCCTCTTCTGAAGTGTATTCAGATTCGGATGAAGGGGCAAACAGAATGTGTGTGTTGGATGTGAAAGGGAGTAACTCGCATGAAGCAAGTACTCAAAGTGAATGACCAGAGATTTCAGGAATTAAGACTGGCCAGGAATGTCTCAACTCAGTAAATGAAGTGTCTAATATATAGGAGAAGACATCTCCCGAAGAGGAATGCATTTGACTAGTGACCATGCTTGCAGTGAGGGGCTTACCCTTTCGGGGGTTGAAGCCTTTTGACCCCTGGATAATAGAATGTGTTCTGAGGACCTGCATTGCTTTTGCGGCTGGCGAGTTGGTGGAGATGTGACTATTTACTGTTCCCGTATTGCTTTACTTCATCTCCTCAGCTTTTCAACCATTGAACCGTTTAACCCTTTGAGCATTCATGTATTTAGTCATTTTATTTAGTCTTGGGCTACCCCCGTCATCAGCCCCCCAAGTCAGAGGTTTTTGGGGAATGAACTCAAAAACTTCTGACTTTAATACATGTATTTTATTGCCTGTAGGTTTCAAGGGTTCAACGCTTGAAGGCTTAAACGATTGGAGTCAGTTAATTTTTGAATTTTAAATAACTAACAACTCATTTGATTGATGTGTGGCAGTTCATAGGGTGGCGGTTTTGTAGAAGTAACTGTTCGCAATTATCACCCCTAATTTGGGTTTTATTTTCTTTTTATATTTGAATTTTTCATTCAGTTTCCTTATTATCTTATCAAGTTTCTCCTCTGCGATTCCTTTCTTCTTCTTCAAGGTTAGTTCTGGTTTCCTTTGTATTTCCTTACATTCTTCATATTTTCTTGCGAAATGGGTGCTCGTAAGGATTTAGCAAAATCCTTTTCCCGATTAACCCAAGAAGAAGTAGAATTATTTTGTGTGGAATATGGTATTGATAAAATGTTTAAACCGACCGCTCCTACTTGTGATGTTCCTATTGATAAACCGACCCCTGGTTCGATTGGTCTTTATTGTCGTCACTTTGAGTTTTCGAACCTTCGTTATCCCTTTTCCCTCTTTGTTTTAAATCTGTTGCAATATTACCGAGTTTCCTTTGGGTAAGTTCATCCGAAGGGCATGGCTAGGGTTTTGCACTTTGAGGTTTTGTACCGTGCCCTTGGATATGATCCTTCCTTGTTGCTCTTTCGCCGGTTTTTTTCGTTTGGCCAAAAATGGTGATTGGTTCACCTTTGAAACATCCAAGGTTGATTCTTGTCTTATTTCGTCTATGGTTACTACACTTGGTACTTGGAAGGATCGCTTTTTCTGGGTTTCTGATTCTATTGTCCCATTCAAAATGGTGTGGAGGCACCCGGATGCCGTTCTCAATGAACCGGAGCCCTCTGAATCTGAGTTAAATGATGCTTTTCTCAAAGCCATCCGGGAGTGCCCTTCGAGGGTTCGTCCCTTCCCTGAACATTTGCTAGTTCTATTAGGGGTTAGTAAATTGTGGGAAAATGCTGATCGGGATCCGGTTCTAATGAGGAGTGGCACGGGTATACGTTTTCCTTTTTTGCCCTCTTTGCATTTTTCTTGACTTATGCCTTATGTGTTTTTGTTTTTGTTTTGTTATTTGCAGTCATGTCTGCCCTGGATTTCATTAAGAGTGACGACACTTCTGATGTTGTGTTTGAGGATGTCCCATCTGTTCCTGGTGAAAACGTTGTAGTTAGAACTGCTGAGCAAAGGTTCGAGGGCTCAGGTTATATTAGTACTTCCAATGTCAAAGGTTTTTCTAAGTCTCATGCTCCCAAGTCTTCAACCCGTCGATCTACCCGCCGTTTGTTGAAGGCTGCTCCTTAATCCACTTCTACTGAACCAGTGGAGTTGAGTGATGATATTGAAGCTTCTGAAGAACAAGGTGTTGAAGCGGGTGCTGAAAAGGAGAAGGAACTAGTTGTTCATGGTAAGAAGGCTTCAGCCAAGAAGGTTATTGCTACCCCTATTCAGGGTTCTTCAAGCAGGGATGTTGAAGGGTTGGATCCGGATGAAGTTTATGTGCCTAGTTGGTTGGTGAAAAATGATGACAACTTTAAGGATGCTGCTGTTTGTGAAGATGCTCTGAGTCACATTGCTCCTCCTTCAGTTCACAATACTATTGCTGGGATGGATGATGACTTGATGTTATCCCGCATGGTTTTGAGCACCTGCAACCTTGCTGCTATGCTTCCTCAAGGGATTGCTCGTTTTCGTAAGAGGATGCATGAATATGAAGAATTTTCTAAGAAGAAAGATAAGATGAAATCTTCAATGGCTGCGATGAAGAAGGAGATAGCTGGGTTTGCTGGGAAAGAAGAAGCGTGGGACAAAAAGGTTAGTGAGCTGACTAGGATGCATGACATTGAAATGAGTGATTTGAAGAAGAGCTTTGAGGCTGATCGGTTGAAGCTTAAAGCGGACAGGGAGGCTTTATTTGTTCAGCAGCGGGCTTTTGATGAGGAAAAGGAAGGGTTGAAAGCTTCGGTAGCTCGTTCCACCATTGACAATCAATGGTTAATTGAGCAGGGTTTTCACCAGGTTGTTACTTACCTTCTTCATTCCAAGGAGTTTAACTCTGCCCTTGGTGAAGTTTATACTAAGTTGCTCAACCTGGGGAAACACCAAGGCCTCATCGCTGGTTATAAGCTTCATGAATCTAGTCATCCTTTGGAGAAGTCTCCCCTGTTTCGTCCTGAGGCTTTCGATATTTTCAAAGGCTCCGTTGAACAAATGGAGAAGCTGACCTACCCTTATATCCATCAAGTTTCTGCTTGTTTTGGTAAGCCTCTTGCTGTGTTGCAGGACTTAAAGCCGGAAGGCCTTAATGAAAAAGTCTGTGCTGAAATCTTGGGTTCTCTTTCAAGGAAGAGGTCCTACTCGGGAGATAGCGATGACACCTTTTCAGCGGAACAAGGTGCCCCGAAGGATGCAAGCTTGGAGGCTTCAGCAGTAGATGATGATGGAGGTGCAAAAGCTAAGAAGTCTAAGAAAGCAAAGAAGGTCAAGGGTGAAGGTTCCGGGGTTTCCAAGTCCTCTGCTGATGCTTAATTCGTAGCTTTCTTAGCAATCAAAAACAATTTGTGGTTTGTAATGTTAACTTCAAACAATGTTAGGTTTCCAGGAACCCTTAAGGTTCCTATTGGTTGTGTTTTAGGTCTGTATGGTCGTTTGAACAATATCTAAACTTGCAAGTCACTAGGACTTGTTTTAACTTGTGATTGAAAGTCTTTCAGGGCTTTCTTTGGTATGCTATTATGTTTATCCATTTTCCTTATGTTGTGTTTTTATATTTGTGCCTATTTCATTGAGGCAGCCTGGTTGGCTTCAACCCTTGAAGCCTTTTGGCTATCCGCAGGTAAGTTGAAGCCTTTGAGGTTTCAAGTTGTCAACTAGGTGGCTTGAAGCCTTGAAGGCTTCTTAGTTTTGTGACTTGACTTGCTTTGTGTCTTTAATTTTTTGTTTAAGTTGTATCATCCTTTAGATTATTTTTATCTTCTTGTAACTTTGTCTTTATCAAGTTTGCGTTGTCTTTATGTGTTTTATACCTTAAAGGGTTCAGTGCTGCAGTCACTTAGCCTTGGTATTTTTAACAAGAAGACATAGCACCTATCCTTTTTATTTTCTTGTTTTGTTTGATTTCGTAAGCCTATTTATTGGTTATTTTTCTAAGGCTTAAGGAACATTTAGTATCGGCTGTTCAAACCCGTCTATGAGACAATTTTTCTTTTACTTAATAAGTCTCATGGAGTTGTATTGATTTAGGAACTCACCCCTTATATAGGTTCATTCAACCCTTGAACCTATTGAGCGATGTGGCCTGGGAGCTCATCCCCTTACATGGCCCTTGCCATGGAGTTTCTTGCTAGGTTCTCAACCTGATCTTAGGATAGAAAGACAAGTTTGATAAAACAACTTCATTCATTCAATAGATACTTGTTCTTACAAAAGGTTTTAGTAGTGCCGTTTTCGAAATACAACTCGTGAAATACAAACCAATCTTTCTTGTTTAAACATGGAACCTTTTCAAGGTTTTTCCATTCCAATGTCTTGGAAGCCTTTTATCCTCTGAGTCTGCTAGCTTGTAAGATCCACCCTTATGTGCTTCAAGGATGGTATACGGGCCTTCCCATTTTGGGCCAAGCTTTCCTTGATTCTTTTTTTTGCTAGCTTCATTGTTTCTAAGGACCAAATCCCCTGGCTTGAAGCGTTCGTTCTTAACTCTCTTGTTGTAGTAGGCTTCCATTTGTTGCTTATATTTGGCTTCTTGAATTGCAGCTTGGTCTCGTGCTTCCTCTAGGAGTTGTAAGTTCAACATGGTCTCTTTTTGGTTTGTTTAGGGATCCATGTTGACGATTCGTTGTGTTACAACTCCTATCTCAGCGGGGATCACAGCCTCGGATCCAAATACCAAGCTATAGGGTGTTCTCTTATGGCATGTTTTTTCGGTCATTCTTATGGCCCATAGAACACTAGGCAGTTCTTCAAGCCAGTTGCTTTCGTATCTTCCCAGTCTTGTTTTGATACCTTCCACTATGCTTCTATTCGCCCTTTCAACCTGATCGTTCGATTACGGGTAAGCCACTGAGCTAAAAACCTGGTTGATTCTGTATTCTTTGCACCAAACGCTGAAAGGCTTCTCAACAAATTGCTTTCCATTGTCAGTGATAAGTACCCCCGGCAATCCATAGTGGCAGATAATGTTCTCCCAAACAAAGTCAATGACCTGTTTGCTTGTGATCTTTGCGAGTGGTTTAACCTCTGGCCACTTGGTGAAATAATCTATTGCTACCAACAAGAACTTCACCCCACCTTTGCTTGGGGGAAACGGACCAACGATGTCCATTCCCCATTAATAGAACGGCCATGCAGAGGTTATTGGGACCAGATCATGCTTGGGACTTTTTGGGACTGGTGCATAAATTTGGCAAGCGTCACATTTCCTCAATTGCTCAGCGGTATCACGATGCATTGAGGGCCAGAATACTCAAGGTTCATGAGTTTTGCGACCACCGACCTAGCTCCAAAATGAGCTCCGCATATGCCTTCGTGAATCTCTTTGATCAAGTACTTACTTTGCTCAGGACCAACACATCTTAGCAAGGGGGCAAGGTAACCCTTTTTGTAAAGGGTTTCTCCTTGTAGTACGTACTGCCTTGCCTTGATTTTAACCCTTTCAGCTTCTACTTGATCATTGGGTAGTTCACCATTTTTAGGAACTTTTTGATAGGAGTCATCCAGTTTGGATCTTCCTCGGTGACTATGTTGTTGGTGCATCTACTGTCTGTTAACTTCGTCTTAATCGAGTCTTATGTCTAGATAGGATAAACGAGCACACATCAGGGTTGAAATTAGGGCTTGTTTATGTATTAATGTGTTATTTCCCTTGAAAGTGACACGTAACAGTTCAAGCGAAATCAACATGATGATTTCGCTTGAAATGGGATGTGTCATGTTCAAGCGAAATCAGCTCAAGTATAAATAGGTGTGTGCTGGTGTCATTTGAAGCGGAATCTGGTCATTGTCTCTGAGCCGAGGTGCTGTCCGTTTGTCATTTGAACGTGTAAAAAGCTCAGTATTGATCAATAAAAGGATAATTAGAAAGGAACAAGCTGTGTTAACATCTTTTACATTGATTCCGCCTTTGTACTAGATAATGAACTGCTCAGAATGATTGTTTATGGTCATACGACGATCCAACAAGTGGTATCAGAGCTCAGGACGAGGAGTTCATACCAATTCAGCTTGAAATCATCGGATTTTCTTACTTCTACCCTTTCTTTTCTGATTTGAACAAGTTTTCACGGTTGAAATGGCTTAAAACTCTCACATACCAAGCAAAACAGAGTGTTAACTAATCCTTGAAAGAATTAGACTAAAATTCGGATTAAAACTTGATCAAACCTTTAATTCCGCTTGAAACTGTTCGAAAAAATGATGACATCATACTAATCTCGCTTGAAATACCTTGATAATCTCGCTTGAAAAGTACAATTTAAACTGATTTCGCTTGAAAGTTTTGAGTGATTTCGCTTGAAGAATACATATATTTGTGATTTCGCTTGAAAGCCAAACAATATTAGTAATTTCGCTTCAAGGAACTTATTCCGTTTGAAACTGCCACAAAGTTTCAAACGAAATTAGATATTTCGTTTCAACATCTGATTTCGCTTGAGGAGCTTATCTCGTTTGAGCAATTCCGCTTGAACAGATTTCGTTTGAATTTGTCATTTTTCAAAACCAAGAATTTTCTAAGTGTTTGTTGATCATTTCAGGTACGTAAAAATGGATGATTACACGAATCCGTTCTGTGATATCTTTGCTTTTGCTGGAAATGGTGGAGATGATAATTCGGATGACATGACAAACAATACAAATGATAAAGCTCCGAGTGCGAGAAAGACTATTTCAGATTCATTAAGTGTTGAAAGTGCCTATGGAACACACAATAAACCTCCAAAGTTGTTGGCAATAGAAGATTATAATAGGTGGGCTACAAGATTTGATGAGTGGCTTCAAGCTTTTGCATATCAAAGCTGGAAAAGTTTAAAGATCGGTTACATTAAAGGAAATCGTTTTGGTGAAAGTCTGACAGATACTGATGAGATTGAAAGATATATTGCTAAACAAAAGTGCATCGCATTGATTCATCAGTCTGTGAGAGATGATATAATTTCATTGATTGAATATGAAAATTCAAAAGATATTTGGGAGAAACTGAGGATAGAGTGTGTAGGTAGTGTTGAGATAGTCAAAAACAAAAAGAAACTGTTAAGAAAAGAGTTTGATTTATTTGGTTGTTTAAAGAACGAGTCTGTTTCCAAGATGATTGAGAGATTCGGGCATCTGAGTTAGAGCTGGCAAGACATGGAATTACTTATACTCAAGACGAGTTGGTCGACAAATTGTTTGACTCGCTGCTAAATGAGCAAGACTAGCAATATTTTGCTTTGATGTTGAAGAACACAATCAAGCCGCCAGAAGTTTTGACAGTGGATCTGCTTA
The DNA here is from genome assembly GCA_030545235.1 of Helianthus tuberosus. NCBI lineage: Eukaryota > Viridiplantae > Streptophyta > Magnoliopsida > Asterales > Asteraceae > Helianthus > Helianthus tuberosus. The sequence continues at coordinate 27,576,586 of CM060437.1, read as the reverse complement.
TCGAAAGACTGGAGAGTCACCAGTTGGAGATCAAGAAATCTAACAAAGTCAACAACTCATCTTATCAGCAGAATGTGGAGCTGTACTACAGAGGAAGTCTACCAAAGACTGGTTCTCCAAAAACAACATTTTCTGCAGAGAGTTCAAATTCTGTGAATCAAGAAACTCCTCACAGTGGTTTTCATAGTGGATCTTCTTCAACAACTCCAAGTCAATTTGCATCAAAGAATTTGTTCCAATGTAACATTGCTGTGGATCTGAAGAACACTCAAAATTTTAGTGAAGAGTCAGCAAAACAACAGATGGTGTTCTTAGCGTCGGTGCTAGAATCGTACGAGAGCCTCGTGGCGGGCAAGATTGGAAACACCAACCTGACTAAGGAGGACTATGATCAAATAGATCCTGAAGAGATGGAACTGATCGATATCAGGTGGTGTATGGCCAGTGCAGTCCGGAGAGCGCAACGATTTATGGAGATTACTAGGAGACATTCAATTGGCGGACCTTCCACCAAATTGGGCTTTGACAAATCAAAGGTCACGTGCTTCCGATGTAAACAAAAAGGACACTTTAAACGTGAGTGTCGTAATGCTCATGCTGATGATACTGCAAATCCATTCCGTGAAGATTACTACAAAAGAGCAATCTACCATCAAAATAAATCTGAACCCCCCAGAATGAAAAAGCTTGAGGATAATCCCAAAGAAAAATCAAGAGCTCTTGCTGTTATTCATGATGATGAAGGTTTTGATTGGAGTGAACTGCTACCAGAGGAAGATGCAGTAGGCTATGCGTTTGTAGCAAAAGAAGTTCCTGTCAAAGACACCAGAACTGAAGAACAAAAATACCTCGCAAGAAAGCAGAGAGCAGAATTCAAGATAATGAGATTATCTAGGGTGTTCAGTGAAGCTAAGAAAGCAAAGAGATGGGATGCTGATAGAGAATGTTATCTTGATCCTCAAGGAAACATTGCTATTGATGCGAAAACTCTTAGTATAGAAACTTTCATTGCGGAATTTGCTGAAGAAGAAGAAGCCTTACAGAGAGAATGGTTGGGAGGTAGAGAAGAGAAAGAAAAAGAAAAAGAGAAAGAGAATGAATCACAGTCTAAGAAGATTGATGATGGAATTATTGATACTTGACAGGAATTTACTGCTGAAAACTTGGGGAAGATGGCTGACAAAGTGCTTGCTGCAAAGGAACTTGAGGTAGACTCTAAGTCTGAAACTGAGTCTAAAAGCAAGGTCAGTTCAAACGATTCAACAAGTGAGACAGGTAAGAAAGTCAAAGGTGATAGTGAATGCAAAAGTTGCATGAAAAATTGCAAGTTTTGTAGTACACTCACTTACCTTAGTGATACAAAGGTTCAAGAACTGACAACAAGAGTCAGAAAGGTTGAAGATCAGATTCTAGATCGTGATAAAATGCTAAAAGCTTCAAATGATCGAGCTAACAAGTTAACTGAAAGAATTGAAAATGATAAAATTAAAGTATAAAGAACTAAGAAAGAAAATGAAAAATTGGTTCTTGAAAATCGTAAAATTTCTGAAAATTTTGACAAATTAAAACGAACGTTCAAAGATTCTGATGAAAGAAATGGTAAAACTAATAAAGAAAATGAGCATTTAACTGTAGTTCTTTGACACAAAGAAGAGCAAATCAACCAACAACTGTATGAGATTGCTAAATTGAAGCTTCAGTTTGAAGAAGCTAAGATTGAGAATGAGCGCATCAATCTGAAATTAACCAGTTACAGCTCCGCAAGCTTTGTTTTGCAACACATTATTCCCAAACCCATCGGGAAAAACAAAGCAGGTGAAGATGTTTACTCGGATGGAACTGGGGTAGGGTTTCATCAGGTTCCACCGCCAGTGTTAAACAATTTCTCAAAGAAAAAGTCCGGGTTGGTTAATGATGAAGATGAAACGAATGAAATAAAACTTCCAGAGTCAATTGATGTTACATTTTCTTCATCTGATGATAGTGTTCAAACTGATATTGTGAAAGGCATGGCTGAAAGTGTTTTGAAGTCTGATAGTGATTCAGTTGAGGATGAAGAGGGTTTTCTGGACAAATACATTCCGAAATCAAAGTCCAAAAACAACTTAGGTGATGGAACGGGTCTTGTGATGTACAAGATGGCTGGATCGGATAAGTTGTATTCGGATTCTGAGTTTCCTCTGGAGAATGTTAATGTGAACAAATTGAAAAATGTTTTCAAACTGGTTGAAATTGATCTGTCTGAAGTAGAAGGTTTGAATCAGACAAAGAGGCAAATGAATTTTGAAAAAGATAAGGCTTACTACAAGAAACCTGTTGTTCCACCGCGTTTTTATAACAACAATCGAAACAGATGGTCGGGTGGTTATCAGGGTGGTAAGAATTATCAGAAAAAGAATGTTCAAAACAAGAAGTTTGCTGAGCAAAAGGTGTTTGTGAACGGTTCAAGTTCACTTTCTGATGAAGAATCTGAGATTTTTTCAAAATCAAACAAAGAGTTCTTTGAGAAGAAAGCATCGCAGCCTCAGTCTGAAGGTACAAGTCGGGTAATTGACACCCGAACATGCTTTAAATGTAATCAAGTTGGACATATTGCACGAAAGTGTACCAACTTGAAGCCTAAGACTGAAGTTGTGATGAATTCAAGAAAGAAAGATGATGTGAAGGGAAAAGCTCCATTGGTTGTTGAGAAAAAGGTTTTGAAAAATGATAATACCAAGATCAAAACTGAACCTGTTAAGAATATGGTAACTAAAAATGACAAGTTTTACAAACGGGTTGCATCGCCTCAACAAACATGGAAGCCAAAAGTGGTTGAAAAGAAAACAAGTTCTCCAAAACCAGAGGTTTCTGAGACTGAAAAACAATCGTCTTCTACCACTTCGGTAAAGATGAATGTTGTCACACCCCAAATTCCACCATGCGGAGCGTCACCGCTTGGAGGCGTGACATGACCAGGATCGAGCCACCAATCATATTGAACAAGCATGTAGTAGTATATAAAAATTCCATCACAATACAATTGGTGTCTAAACAAAACATAGTTTAAGTTGCAAGCGGAAGCATAAAGTTTAAAACCAAGTCATAAGTTTAAACGTTTCAAATATTTAGCATGGCACACAGCTGTCCATGTCCCACAACGACTTTTCCCACTCCAACGCAAGCTCCGTAAGTACCTAACGACCTGCAGGGCATGTAACAACGAGTCAATAACAAAGTTGAGTGAGTTCACAGTTGGTTATTTAGTTATAGCATTCGTTTCGTAAATCATATGTTCGTTTTGTAAACCAAGTATTGTATTAATTCGTATCGCGGTCTCCCAGGCATGTTTGCGAAGATTAGTGGGGGCTTCCCATGTGGATAGTATTAATCCGTATCGCGGTTTCCCAAACATGTTTGCGATGACTAGTGGGGGTTTCCCATGTTGTATGTTACTAGACTAGTCGTGTGTGTACGTGCCCTTCTTGATCCAAGGACCGTAGCAAGTATGAGTGTACGTAGGTTTTATGTACGTGCCCTTCAATCCGAGGACAGTAGTAAGTATGAGTGTACGTAGGTTTTACGTACGTGCCCTTCAATCTGAGGACGGTGAAAAGTAGTTTAATAGTAATGATAGTACGAGTAGTTATTCAATCCCATTCCCAACCCACCGGGAATCCTATGCCATAGGAGTGTGAACTCACCTCGGTTGCTTGGTTTGACTCTCAAAAATAGCTAACAGTCAAGGTCGGTCAATCACGTCCTAGTATGATTACCACTTAGTTTATTAGTGACTTCAAATAGAACACAAAGTTCCAACATGTATCTATCACACAACATGCATCACTTTAACGGTTTATTCCCATATAAACTTCCCATCTATTCTCGTTCATAAGCAAACATACGACATTGCACATAACAAATATAACATGTTATATCATTCACATATAACATACCCGACATTTAGACACGCAATTTACGACTTAAGTCATTTCAACTTTTATATTCAAAACTGGGCTGTTTTGGGAGATTTTAATAAAATAGTTAACTTGTTTCAAAAATTCCCAACTTTTTACAGAAGCTCTTAAACGATCCTGATATTATTGTGTAAAAATCTCGGGATCCAATTCATCATCAATATTTTACAAAAAATCATTTTCCGGACTGCAATCAGATTCATCTTTTTCTGATCGCAGTCCACGGAATAATTTATTAAAAATTCTTCGTAAGTCCGATTTACAAAATTCCAGTGGGGTAATTACAACTACATCAGTTGTCATCTACTGTACAAATTTCATGAGTTGATTCAACATAGATTTCCAGTTATGACTAAAAACATATCACCCATTTACTGCAGCAAAAACTCAGCTTCAGCTGCTGTTTTTAAAAGGGTCTTTAAAAATAGTAAACGAAGTCCAAAAATTATGATTCTAGTGCCATTAGAACCGTATTTCATAATACATAAATCTAGAGTTCAGAAAATACATTTTCTGCTTTATTAAGGTCCGGTTACAGCCAACTGAAGTTGGCTGTAATCATCAAACAGCAAACTGTTTTCAGCTTTTAACATTCTAAAGTGTGTTCGATTGATTCCGTTAACATGTTTAGTGATCACAACAACACCAAACATCAATATTAACAAGTAAATCAGCAATATACACTCAACAACATCATACTTATCATTATTACATCATGTTTCATCTTTAATAAAGCTTTATGTTCATCTTCTTGGTTCTTGTTACTTTAGTGTTTAACATAAGCATTTTACTACAACTTTTAACCATGGTACAAGATGAACAAGGGTGTAACAAAGAACTTACTACTAGCACAAGGCTAGGGAAGAATCGAGTGAAGAAGATGATGAAAAGTGGTGATGAACAAGTAAGAAACAAGGTCCTTTGAATGCTCCTCAAGTTGCAAGCCTCTTGTATCAACCTTTTAGCTTGAATGGGACTTGAAGATGGATGAATGAGGTGGTGGAAGGGTGGTGATGGTGGCGGTGGTAAGGTGAGCCGAGAGGAGGGAGGAGGGTGGGGAGAGAGATGGTGTGAAGATTGTGAAATGATGTTGGAGATATGGGGGCCATTCTTATAGTCATGTCCTACCAATATTTTGTTCACTTCAAAAAGCAAACAATTAACTAAAATATCAAGTAAAATCTTGGAGATATGGGGGGTGGGTCCCTTGACCGATTTCATACATTGGGGGGGGGGGGTTAATTGTAATATTTTGTAACTAATTGGTAAAAGTTAGTTAGGTTGTCAAGTATACACTTACATATATTAGTATGTTGATATTTAGGGGGTGTTATGGTATACGGGGACCATGACTAGCCAAAAATAATTAAATAATGTGTTTGACAAATATTTGGTGTCCCGGGTAATGTCCGGTTGTTCGGTCGGATACTGTTCCGTTAAGTTGTTTAATTGTTCCGTAAGGCGTATTATACATATATTTTTGTAACATAATTAATTCCTAACACATAGGAAAATATTCAGGACCATTTAGTCAAGTTTTCTGCATACTACTAGTATGCTAACACGCACATGTAAGTATAACACAGTAATCAGAGAGCAGTTAAATAATTTAGCACAATCATCAAGCACTTTAATTATCATTAATAAATTGTACGGAATACATGTAATTTTGAGGGTTGTCACATTCTCCCCCTGTTAAGAAAATTTCATCCCGAAATTTAGTGCGTGGTTACTGAGGAAGCTAGTTATGTTGCGTTGGTTTCCTGGTTTTCCTGGGGTGTCACATCATCCCCCCGTTGATTTGGAATTTCGTCCCGAAATTCTGCAGTAGCTTCAGCCTCAGTAGTGGTTGCATTTTTCTTAAACAGCTGGGGGTACTTGAGTTTCATTTGGTCTTCTCGTTCCCAGGTATACTCTGGGCCACGATGGGAATCCCAACGAACTTGGACGAGAGGTATTCTGGTACGCTTGAGAATCTTAACATCTCAGTCAGTAATGTCTACTGGTTCCTCGACGAATCGCAGCTGGTCGTCGATAGTGAGCTCCTTAAGAGGAACTATAAGGGTCTCGTCTGACAGACACTTCTTCAGATTTGACACGTGGAATACGTTGGGAACTCCGCTGAGTTCTTCAGGTAGATTCAACCTGTAGGCGACTTTGCCAATTTTCTCAATGATTTCGAATGGTACGACATATCGCGGGTTGAGTTTGCCTCGTTTGCCAAAACGAACTACACCTTTCCAAGGTGAGACTTTGAGTAGCACCCGGTCCCCAACTTGGAACTCGAGTGGCTTCTTGCGCTTATCAGCGTAGCTTTTCTGACGGTCATGAGCTGCCGCCATTCGTTGTCGTATCTGGGCAATTCTTTCGGTTGTATCTACTACAAGTTCTGGGCCAGTGATTTGGCTCTCACCAACTTCTGCCCAACAGAGAGGTGATCGGCATTTACGTCCGTACAATGCCTCAAACGGAGTGGCCTGGATGCTGGTGTGGTAGCTGTTGTTATACGAAAACTCCACTAGCGGGAGGTGCTTTTCCCAGCCATTACCAAAATCGATTACACATGCCCTAAACATGTCTTCAAGGGTCTGGATGGTGTGTTCAGATTGCCCATCCGTCTGTGGGTGATAAGCGGTGCTCATATCCAAACGTGAGCCAAAAGACTTGTGCATGGCTTGCCACAGTTCAGAAGTAAAACGCGTGTCACGATCAGAAATGATGGAGGTTGGCACTCCGTGCATCGATACTACTTCCTTTAGGTAGATGTCTGCTAGAGTAGAAAACTTATCCGTTTCCTTGATAGCCAGAAAATGTGCAGACTTGGTCAGTCGATCAACGATTACCCAAATGGTATCATTTCCGCGTTGGGATCTAGGCAGGCCAGTAACGAAATCCATGGAAATTTGCTCCCATTTCCATTGTGGTATCTCTGGTTGTTGGAGTAGGCCCAATGGTTTCTGGTATTCAGTCTTGACTCTCGCACAAGTCAAGCATTTGCTAACGTAGGTTGCTATGTGGGCTTTCATACCAGGCCACCAATACGTAGTCTTGAGATCGTGGTACATCTTATCCGAACCAGGGTGTACCGAATAACGATACTTGTGCGCTTCGTCCATCACAAGCTCGCGTAAGTTTCCGTAAAGCGGAACCCAGATGCGCCCTGTTACATAGTAAGCGCCGTCTTCCTTTTGTTCTAGCCGTTGCCTCGATCCTCGCAAGGACTCAGCCCTGATGTTTTCTGTTTTCAATGATTCAACCTGAGCATCTCGTATCTGGGCAGGAAGACTAGATTGGATGGTAAGCTGTAACGCACGTACACGCTTAGGTAGAGTATCCTTTCGACTGAGGGCGTCGACCACCACATTGGCTTTGCCCGGATGATACTTGATGGCACATTCGTAATCGTTCAAGAGCTCGACCCATCGACGTTGTCGCATGTTTAACTCCTTTTGCTTGAAGATATGCTCGAGACTCCTGTGATCAGTGTAAATGGTGCACTTGGTACCGTACAGGTAATGTCTCCATATCTTAAGTGTGAAAACAACTGCTCCCAATTCCAGGTCATGCGTAGTGTAGTTCCTTTCGTGAACTTTAAGTTGGCGTGATGCGTAGGCAATGACCTTGTCACGTTGCATCAACACACAACCAAGTCCTTGGATGGAAGCGTCGCAATATACGACAAAATCATCTGTGCCCTCTGGCAATGAGAGGATAGGTGCACTACAAAGTCTATCCTTTAAGTGCTGAAAAGCGGACTCTTGTGCATCACCCCAACGATAGGTGACACCCTTCTGAGTCAGTGAAGTGAGAGGTTGCGCAATCTTAGAGAAGTCCTTGATAAACCTTCTGTAGTAGCCCGCCAAACCCAAGAATTGGCGGATTTCTGTTGGTGTACGAGGTGTAGGCCAGTTCTTGATCGAGTCAACCTTGGATGGATCAACATGAATCCCATCCTTGTTTACCACGTGGCCTAGAAAGTGGACTTCGGAAGCCAGAAGTCACATTTCGAAAATTTGGCATACAGTTGCTCTGCTCGAAGAAGTTCCAGCATAAGTCGTAGATGCTGCTCGTGTTCCTCCTGACTCTTAGAATAGATCAGGATATCGTCGATGAAAACAATAACGAACTTATCCAAGTAAGGTTTGCATACTCGGTTCATGAGATCCATGTAAACCGCTGGTGCGTTCGTTAATCCGAAAGGCATAACCAGAAACTTGTAATGGCCGTAGCGAGTTCTGAATGTTGTTTTGGAGACGTCTTCCTCTCGGACTCTCAGCTGATGGTAACTCGATCTCAGATCAATCTTGGAGTAGTATCTCGACCCTTGCAGCTGGTCGAATAAGTCGTCAATGCGTGGAAGAGGATAACGATTCTTCACGGTCACCTTATTGAGTTCACGGTAGTCAATACATATTCTGAAGGTACCGTCTTTCTTCTTTACGAATAACACTGGAGCTCCCCAGGGCGAAGAGCTAGGACGAATAAAACGTTTTTCCAAAAGTTCTTGTAATTGCTTAGACAGTTCTTCCAGTTCGGTTGGGGCTAAGCGGTAAGGTGCTCGAGCTATGGGCGCTGCTCCAGGAGCTAGCTCGATTTGAAATTCCACTTGGCGATGAGGCGGAAGACCAGGTAATTCCTCAGGGAATACCTCGGGAAAGTCACGTACAATAGGAATGTCTTCAATTCTCTTCTCTTCCATTGATGCGTCAGTAACGAGTGCAAGAATGGCAGTGTGGCCCTTACGCAAACACTTCTGGGCCTTAAGGAAAGAGATGATGCCCACAACAGCACCACTCTTGTCACCATGAATCACGAGGGGTTCTTTACCAGAACGAGGGATATGGACAATTTTCTCCTTGCAAATAATCTCCGCTTGGTGTTGAGATAACCAATCCATTCCAATGAAACGTCAAAACTACCCAGAACGATAGGAATGAGGTCGATAGAAAAGGTCTGATCGGCAAGGACAAGCTCACAACCCTTAACTATGCGTGTGGCTTCAAGACTTTTACCGTTTGCTAGTTCTACCGTGTGTTTGGTGGTCAAAAGTGTTGGGGTGCGCTTAAGCATTTGACTAACTTTTAGAGACACATAACTGGTATCGGCACCCGAATCAAATAAAACAGTAACATAAAAGTCGTCGAGAAGGAACTTACCCATCACAACGTTGGGATCGTTCCTTGCATCACCCTGACCCAGCACGAAAACACGTCCCCTGGCACCATTGCCGTCGTTATTACCCCCGTTGTTATTCCCGTTTCCCTGATTATTGTTGTTGTTGTTATTCTGATTTTGATTTAACTGGGGGCAGTCCCGCTTGAAGTGGCCTTCAGCACCACACTGAAAGCATCCCCTGTTGCCTCGCTGTTGCTGCTGCTGGTTCTGTGGAGCTTGCTGTTGCTGCTGACGATTCTGATTTGTAGGCCGTGAGCTCCTGCAATCCTTGGCTTCATGACCCATCTTGAGACACCTCTGACAACGTCCCTTGTTGCACTGACCATTGTGGTGTCTGTTGCATTTGTTTCACTTTGGGTGGTTTCCTCGATATCCAACCTGTCCTTGACTACCAGAAGATTGCTGACCAGGACTCTGGTAGTCATCACTCTTTCGCTGATGCGCCTAGGACTAAACTGTAGTAGAACCCTTGCTGGAGGTTCCATCCTATTTTTGTTTGTTGTCACTGGGAATAGCAGAAGTAGGAGTAACAGTAGCACTTATATGCTTAGGCAGCCTGTTCTGTTCCACAGCCTGGTCTGTGAGACGATGAGCAAGACGAGTAACATCCTGGATGGTAGCAAGGTTAGCAGCAGTCACATGGCTTTGTATCTCTGGTACTAAGCCTTTGAGGTACAGCTCAATGCGCTTGATGGGAGGATCCACCATAGTTGGACGTAACACTGCCAGTTCGTTGGATCGCTTCGTATACGCCTCTATCTCTGACCCCGTCATCTTCAGGTTAAAGAACTCCACTTCCAACTTGTGGATGTCATCACGATTACAGTATTCTCGCTTGATCAGCTCCTTGAAGTCGTTCCATGGGGTGGCATTAGCAGCTGCCAGCCCTAACATTTTAACTTGCGCGTTCCACCAAGTCAGCGCAACGCCTTCGAGAGTACCAGTGGCATACTTCACCCTACGAGCCTCAGGGCATTCACACATCTCGAAGACCGATTCGAGCTTCTCGAACCAGTGGAGGAGTCCGACGGTGTAACACCCTGAAAACGGGTTTGGTAATCAAACTCCGTTAATAATAAAAGACGGGTAACGTACCGTTAGTAGTAAAAATAACCCGGTAAATATTTGGATTTAAATAAGAAGTCCTAATATTAAATAAAAATGAATCAAATTTTTAAGGAATTAAGTTTGTAAGAACTAATCTAACGATCTTATGAATTATGATGATAGTTTGACGCCTAACGAGCTAGGTGGAAGCTTGATGAGTGAGCGGGTCAAACGAATCAAGAAGGAAAGGAAAAGCGTAATTTGGATGCGAGGTAAGTTAAGCTTACGCCCTTTTTACTTTTATTACAAAATGCTTATTTGTGAGCATGGAATATGATTGATATTAAGTAAATGAAACATGATATTCCGGCGCGATATAATGCTAGTCGGAACAAGTGAAAATGGTGAAATGGTAATCCGGACATGGATTAACGAATAGATAAAGGAATTTAAAACGACACCATTTGGCATAAGTCATAATGGGTCAAATAAAACAGGAAACGACTTTCAAGTTGGATGATTTCAAAAAGTAAACCGGGATAGGTTAAAGGGGTGAAATGGTAATTAAGTGTCATCTTATAATGACAATTGGTCATTTCGATTAAACGGGTCAATTGGTGTTGTCACCATTTGTCAATAATATTTGATGATTGCTTGTTGAGTTTTGTGATCACAGGAATTAACACATGGTTAGCATTTGTCACGACCCCTGACCCGGTTTGACCCGTTTCAGGAGCCGCGGGACAGAAAACCCGTGATATTTATTTAATTGAGTTTAACAGCGGAAGTTTATCATCAGGATCGTTTAAAGCTAAAATTTTCCCGATTTATTTTATTTCACAATTCGGGATAAAACCCCGATAATTTATAATATTATGATTTTACTACGAAATCTTTATATTACAAAACATATTTCTTTATTTTATAATGAGCCACTATTTTAAGCTTGAAATGCTCCTCAGCACTTTTCCTGAATTACAACAGATCACCTGAAACATGTTTGAAAAAGGTTTTGTCAGCGGAAAATACTGAGTGAATCATTCTATTTACTAAAATGACACATTTGTTATAATTTACAGTATTAAGAGCGATTACAATGTTTCTATTATCAAACCAACTACCCACGGTATTTGTCACTCGACCGAATCTGTGACTATGGTCATATCCCCCAATTGGCTGCCCCAATGGTGACGATTATCAGGTAATGTATACAAAACCCCACATACCGGCTGTAACTTGGTGATTACAAAGACTTAATCCCCGTAATTATAACTTTGAAAATAAACATGATTTTGTAAATAGATTTGATAAAAAGAGAGAATGACTCACATTGCTGATTTAATACGGACAGAGTCTAGTCTATGAATTAGCCTGATTAACCTAATTTAGATAACAATGCACACAAAACTGGGTTAGTAATCAATACAACATTTACGATAACTCACGAGATCAACCATCACAACGAGTGACAAAGTGCTATGCTTAACATCTGTCGAATTAACGACTAATGACAAAGCATCACCCTAATGTGGGCAGCACTTAAACACCCGTTGAGTACATTGATCGATCGGAAAATGAATCGTAGCAGCGATCGTGCTATTACCCTGTTTTGCGGCGTCGAATTGTGAACTGTGGGTGTTTGTGTAGTAATTCGAACGTAACTCAGTGTGTATAGTGAATTTTTACGTCGTTTTTCTTCCAGAAATCAAGTCCCACTGTCCTCTATTTATAGGTAAATTTTGACCCTGAGGCGGCCCGCGTGAGAATTAAGCTAACCTGAGGCGGGCCGCGTGAGACCTATTTTTAGGCATAGGGTTGCCACGGTTGGGACTAGCCTTGCTGAGTTGACAGTTTTCGTAAATTCCTTTCTGCCAACGTTTTAAGTGGATAATCGTCAATAGGGTTTAACCCCCCCTGAGTTTTAGGGGCCCTAATCCTGATTCTGAAAATTATGAAAATTTTAGGGTTTGTTCAGAATCACTTGGGTGTCTCAATTAGGGTTTCCTATTGGACTAATTATTTTAATAATTATGACTTTTGATGAGAGTTGTTACATTCTCCCCACGTTAATAAAAATCTCGTCCTCGAGATTTATTGGAATAATTGAGGATACTTTCTCTTCATTTCTGATTCCAGTTCCCAAGTGTATTCAGGTCCTCTCCTTGAATCCCACTTTACTTTAACTAGTACTAGTCGTTTGTGCTTGAGAAACTTCACTTTTCTGTCTTCTATCTGAAGAGGTTTCTCCATAAATTTTAACTTTTCGTTTATCTCTATGTCTTGAAGAGGTATTACCAGAGATTCATCTGCTAAACATTTCTTGAGATTGGATACATGAAATACATCATGTACTCCAGCTAATTCTTCTGGTAGTTGTAAACGATAAGCTACTGGTCCTATACGTTGGATTACTGGAAATGGTCCTACGTATCTTGGACTTAGCTTTCCTTTCTTACCGAATCTAACAACTCCTTTCCAAGGAGAAACTTTTAACAGTACTCTGTCTCCAACTTGGAATTCTAACGGCTTGCTTCTATTGTCTGCATAACTTTTCTGGCGATCTCTAGCCATCTTTAGTCTTTCTTTGATTTGGGTGATCTTATCAGTCGTTTCTTGCACTATTTCAGGACCTGATAATTGATTTTCTCCTATTTCTGCCCAACAAACTGGAGTTCTGCACTTTCTTCCATATAATGCTTCAAATGGGGCAGTTTCAATGCTTGAATGATAACTATTATTATAGGAGAATTCAATTAATGGTAAATGATCATCCCAACTTCCACCAAAGTCTATTACACATGCTCGGAGCATGTCTTCTAGAGTTTGGATTGTCCTTTCACTTTGTCCGTCTGTTTGGGGATGATATGCAGTGCTCAAATTTAATCGAGTTCCCATAGCTTGCTGGAAACTTTTCCAGAAATGAGAAGTAAAATGACTATCCCTATCTGATACAATGGAGAGTGGAACTCCATGTAAGGATACAACTTCATCTACATACAATTTAGCCAGTCTTTCCATGCTAAAGGTTTCTTTCATAGGTAGAAAGTGAGCAGATTTGGTTAATCGATCCACAATTACCCAAATTGCATCATTACCTTTTCTGGTTTTGGGTAACTTAGTAACAAAATCCATTGTTATAAGTTCCCATTTCCATACTGGCATTTCTAATTGTTGTAGTAATCCTGAAGGTTTCTGATGTTCTGCCTTAACTTGTGAACAAGTAAGACATTTAGAAACATATCGCGCTATATCCTTTTTCATTCCTATCCACCAAAAGTTTTTTCTTAAATCTTGGTACATTTTATTGTTTCCTGGATGCATAGTGTACCTAGATTTATGAGCTTCTTCTAAAATCTTAGGTCTTAAGTCTCCCTACTTAGGTACCCAAATTCTACTTTTGTGGAATCTCCAAATTCCATCTACTCCTTGTTCTAATTCCTTGATTCGTCCTTTCATTCCTTCAGCATCATCCTTGATTGCTGTAGTTTGAACATTCTTCAATTGTTCCATTAAATCTATTTGTACATTTAATCTGAGAGCACGAACCCGTCGTTATTTCTCATAATACTTATGACTTAAGGCATCTGCAACTACATTTGCTTTTCCCTCGTGATATTGAATATCACAGTCGTAGTCACTTAAAATTTCCATCCATCTCCTTTGCCTCATGTTTAACTCTTTTTGCCCAAATATATATCTTAAACTCTTATGATCTGTATAGATAGTAAACTTACTTCCATACAGATAATGTCTCCAAATCTTAAGGGCAAAAATTACGGCTCCTAACTCTAAGTCATGAGTCGTATAATTTTCTTCGTGCTTTTTCAATTGCCTTGATGCGTACGCAATTACCTTCTTGCGTTGCATAAGCACACATCCAAATCCTAATTTTGAAGCATCACAATATACTTCAAAATCTTCAGTTCCTTCTGGTAAGGCTAAGATTGGAGCATGGGTTAATTTCTGTTTCAAAATTCTAAAAGCTTCTTCTTGTTTGGGTCCCCATTCAAACTTAGTGGCTTTACAGGTTAGCTTAGTTAATGGTACAGCTATCTTGGAAAAATCCTTAATAAACCGTCTATAATACCCAGCTAAACCTATAAAACTTCTTATTTCCATTGCTGTTTGTGGAACCTTCCATTTAGTAATTGCCTCTATCTTAGCAGGATCTACGTGAATACCTTCGTGATTCACCATGTGTCCTAAGAATTGCACTTCTTGTAACCAAAATTCACACTTCGAGAATTTGGCATAAAGTTTTTCCTTTCTTAACAAAGTTAAGAGTGTATGAAGATGTTCACAATGCTCTGTCTGACTTTTGGAATAAATAAGTATATCGTCTATGAAGACAATTACAAATTTATCCAAGTACGGTTTACAGATCCTATTCATCATGTCCATAAATGCTGCAGGTGCATTTGTTAACCCGAAGGGCATGACTGTAAACTCGTAATGACCATACCTAGTTCTGAAAGCAGTTTTAGGTATGTCTTCTTCTTGTACCTTCAATTGATGATATCCGGAGCGTAAATCTATCTTAGAAAAATATCTAGCCCCCTGAAGTTGATCAAAAAGATCATCAATCCTAGGTAATGGATATCGATTCTTAATTGTAACCTTATTCAATTCTCTATAATCGATACACATTCTCATTGAACCATCCTTTTTCTTCACAAACAACACTGGCGCTCCCCAAGGGGATGAGCTAGGTTGTATGAATCCTTTACTTAGTAATTCATCTAATTGCTTTTTCAGTTCTAACATTTCTGTGGGTGCTAACCGATAAGGTGCCTTGGCTATCGGTGTAGTTCCTGGAATTAGATGAATCCTAAATTCTACTTCCCTGTCTGGAGGTAATCCCGGTAAATCTTCTGGAAATACATCAGGATATTCTGAGACTACTGGTATTTCCTTAAGATCTTTACCCTTAGTGCTAATGATTACCGAAATCATATACACTATTCCTTGTTTTCGTTCATAATTAGCAACTTTCATTACCGATATGAACTTCATGGGTTTACGTGGTTTATCTCCTGTAATCCTAATCACTTCTCCGGTGGGTGATTGAATTTCTATGGAATTCTGATCACAAAGGATTCTAGCATGGTTGGCTACTAACCAATCCATTCCTAATACAACATCAAATTCACCCAAATTCATCGGCAATAGTTTTGCAGAGAATTTATGTCCTAAAAGTTCTATGTTTCCTTCTTGCAAAACTTTATCTATTTTAACTGAATTTCCGTCTGCTGTTTCAACTGTAAAAATCTGCCTAATATTGGTTAAAGGTAAACTAAGAGCTTGGCAGAATGAAGTATTTATAAAACTTTGGTTTGCACCAGAGTCAAATAATACTTTTGCGTACACGTTGTGAACTAAGAACGTACCCGCTATCACATCCGGAATGAGTTCTGCTTCTTGAGTGGTCAGCTGAAATGCCCTGGCATTCTTCTTAGTAGTTCCTTCGGTCGCCTTGGGTTTGTTATCTACTGGTTTGATCAATTTAGGACATTCTGTTTTATAATGCCCCGCTTCTCCACAGTTAAAACATATTACGGTTTTCTTTTTGCAGTTTTCTTCACGATGTCCTACAGTTTTGCAAAAATTGCAAGTGATATCGCATCTTCCATAATGTTTCTTTTTGCATTACCTGCAGAATGACGGAGCTGGAGATTGCCCTGTTCCTTTTCTCTTGAAGCTGTTATTATTACCCACACGAAATCCTTGGGTAATTTTATGAGCTAGTTCCTTTTTCCTATCTTTATCTCTTGTGCGCACCAGTTCATCGGTTAGAGTATTAGCTAATTCTACCGCATCATCAATAGTGCGAGGTCTCGCAGCTTTAACAATATTGCGGATTTCGCTAATTAGCCCCCAAATATAGCGAGAAATGAGTACCGGTTCTGGCGAAGCCAGTGTTGGTACCACTCTAGCATATTCAAAGAATGTCGAGGTATAACCGCGACAATCTACTCCCATCATCCGATGATTTAGAAACTTATTCGTCATCTGTTCCTTTTCATACTCGGGACATAATTTTCTTTCCACAAAACCCTTAAATTCTTCCCAAGTCATAGCATAAGCTATTACTCTTCCTTTTGATTGTAACACAGTGTTCCACCATTCGAGTGCTCCTTCTTTGAAGAGATTTGATGCGTACATGACCTGATCATCTTTACCACATTTACTTATTGCAATGACTGCTTCGGTTTTCTCTAACCAACGCAGTGATGCAGTTGCTCCTTCATTGCCTGCAAATTCAGTGGGTTTACAAGCAAGGAATTCTTTGAAAGTGCAGCCAGGCATTGCAGTTTTCATTTTCTTGGGTAATGGAGCTTGATGTGGTTCCCTATTATGATTAACATGATTATTGCCTCCATTTACACTATTACTAAAGTTATCTTCAGTAATCTGTTTACTAGGGACAATTTGTTGCGGTTCAATTGGATTCTTTATAGCAGCAATGAATGCTGGAATAGCATTGGCTATCCCTTGAGCAACAATGTTTTCGATATCTTGCCGAGTCATATATTGATCTCTTGAATGTTGTTCAGACTGATTAACTTCATTTACTGGTTCATTATCAATGTTGGCCATCTGATAATATATATATAAATTTTATTAGTATATGCTAAATAACAATTATATACAAACAATCATAATATTTTACAATACAAGTATAGTCAAAACAATCGATTTCTCGATTTCATTTTATATCTAGTATAGTATGCATCATTACACACCAATATCTTACAGAGTTTTATTCGTTATTTACAGACTAACTTTACTATTACTATTATACAACTACCGTTTTATCATCGTACTATCTCTAGTCACTTGCCGTTCTTAAAAACGCAGTTCCCTCTCATCGTACTTCCAGGCAATTTGTCCCCCTATTTCCCTGATTCTAGTTCCAGCATCAAACAACTCTTCACCAAAGTGGCGAAGTTCAGCCATGTTTTCATTACTCATGGGTGGATTAGGTAGGGGTTCTGGATCGAATTGTGGAAGAAAGGAATAAGGATCGTTGACAATATTTTGGAATTGCCAATCGTTTGTCCACCATTCGTCCATTCCTATGGGTTGGGAGTGGACTATTGGGTCTGGAATTGCTGGTTCCCAATTCATAGGGAGTTGGTTTTCAAGAGGATAATTAAAAATATTAGTATTGACAGGCTGAATTGTTTCACAGCTTGCCAATAAGAAATCTATCTCATCTTGAAAGGTCCTTCCCTGGTTTTGATTGGAGCTCTCTCCGATTTCTATCTGAGTTGGTCTAGAGCCTTGCCCAACTTCCATTACTATTTCTTTAGTACCTTCCTCCATCTGTATTCCTATCTCCTTAACCTCTTCCTTGTCTTCAGTTTCCATTTCCTGTTGTTTAGAACTTTCTCCGGTTATAATTTCTTTTCCCTTTTTCAAAGGATTGTTTATTTTGGGAAGTTTTGTAGCTGACTTTTTCTTACGTATACGACTCCCCCAAACGTATTTCCTTCTTTTCTTGGGTTTTGGCTTTTTCAAGGGTGGAGCATTGAATTCTACAGGTTGTTCTATATCAGGAAAGTATCCAGTAAATTCTTTGGAAACTTCGATATTCACCGGGTAAAGATTAAGGTTCTGAAAGGCTTCAGATATCCCACTAATGCTGATGTAGCATATATGCAAAATGCATAAAATACTAAGTTAAAATTCATAAATAACCTTTTAATTTATTACATACTGTGTACTAATTTATTACAAAGATAACTGGAAAACACACTTAGGGTTTGAAATTTTATTTATTGCACAGGATTTCTAGATTGTAAGGGTAAGGTGCTAAAAGTTTAAAATATTTAAAAATTTATATTTTCTGCTACTGTGGCTAGCATATATAAGTTTGCCCATTTCTCATCTAGCTTATCTTCCCAAGGTGATTTATCAATTAATTCCTGGGTTTCCCGTTTAATCTTCTTTTCTCGGATTTTCTCTTTACTTTTCTTAATAATCATCTCCCTCCTTCTAGGAGAAAGTGATTCCTCGTATTGTGTCTTTCGCACAAATATTCCTTCTTCAGGAATTTCAGCCTGATTCGAGGATTTGGTTCGGGATGAACTTCCCTTCTCATTGGATGATCTATCTAATTTAAGATAGATGCTTGACAGCTTTTGCTTACCCATACTGTAACTAACAAATAATCAGTTAATAACACACATAATCACTTAATAGTAATCAGGAAAAATTAAGTATTTCTAAATACTTAATTAGCTTAACCCAGTGGCTCTGATACCACCTTTTTCTGTCACGACCCCCGACCCGGTTTGACCCGTTTCAGGAGCCGCGGGACAGAAAACCCGTGATATTTATTTAATTGAGTTTAACAGCGGAAGTTTATCATCAGGATCGTTTAAAGCTAAAATTTTCCCGATTTATTTTATTTCACAATTCGGGATAAAACCCCGATAATTTATAATATTATGATTTTACTACGAAATCTTTATATTACAAAACATATTTCTTTATTTTATAATGAGCCACTATTTTAAGCTTGAAATGCTCCTCAGCACTTTTCCTGAATTACAACAGATCACCTGAAACATGTTTGAAAAAGGTTTTGTCAGCGGAAAATACTGAGTGAATCATTCTATTTACTAAAATGACACATTTGTTATAATTTACAGTATTAAGAGCGATTACAATGTTTCTATTATCAAACCAACTACCCACGGTATTTGTCACTCGACCGAATCTGTGACTATGGTCATATCCCCCAATTGGCTGCCCCAATGGTGACGATTATCAAGTAATGTATACAAAACCCCACATACCGGCTGTAACTTGGTGATTACAAAGACTTAATCCCCGTAATTATAACTTTGAAAATAAACATGATTTTGTAAATAGATTTGATAAAAAGAGAGAATGACTCACATTGCTGATTTAATACGGACAGAGTCTAGTCTATGAATTAGCCTGATTAACCTAATTTAGATAACAATGCACACAAAACTGGGTTAGTAATCAATACAGCATTTACGATAACTCACGAGATCAACCATCACAACGAGTGACAAAGTGCTATGCTTAACATCTGTCGAATTAACGACTAATGACAAAGCATCACCCTAATGTGGGCAGCACTTAAACACCCGTTGAGTACATTGATCGATCGGAAAATGAATCGTAGCAGCGATCGTGCTATTACCCTGTTTTGCGGCGTCGAATTGTGAACTGTGGGTGTTTGTGTAGTAATTCGAACGTAACTCAATGTGTATAGTGAATTTTTACGTCGTTTTTCTTCCAGAAATCAAGTCCCACTGTCCTCTATTTATCGGTAAATTTTGACCCTGAGGCGGCCCGCGTGAGAATTAAGCTAACCTGAGGCGGGCCGCGTGAGACCTATTTTTAGGCATAGGGTTGCCACGGTTGGGACTAGCCTTGCTGAGTTGACAGTTTTCGTAAATTCCTTTCTGCCAACGTTTTAAGTGGATAATCGTCAATAGGGTTTAACCCCCCCTGAGTTTTAGGGGCCCTAATCCTGATTCTGAAAATTATGAAAATTTTAGGGTTTGTTCAGAATCACTTGGGTGTCTCAATTAGGGTTTCCTATTGGACTAATTATTTTAATAATTATGACTTTTGATGAGAGTTGTTACAGCATTGCTATTATCTAGATAGTAATAGCAAAAGGTATTAAAACGGGTCAATATGTTGATCCGAGCCAGGTACGCATAATTATGTTGTAGTTAAAAGTGCTATTTTGGTCGAATAATTGGTGAGAGTCATTCGTAGTAAAAGAAGGACCAAAATCGACCAAAACGCCCTTGTAGGCTAAGTTGAACAAACAACCCTTAAAGGTTGTTTGGAAACGAATTTCATGATTAGATAAATACTTAGAATAAGTATAGAAGTTGAAAGATGTAATATGTTAGTCAAATGGCTCTATTTGAGTTTTTTTTCGTAAAATAATAATCCAAGGGGTAAAACTCGGAACGTATAGATATCCACATTAAATCCAACGCACATATAGTTGTGGTGGAAGATTACTTGATAAGAAATATAGGAATAAGATGCTAGAAATGAATGAAAGCGATTTCAAGCTTTAAAGTGCTTAAATACCCTTAACGGGTCAAAATAAGCATATGAGCGAAAACGGGTTTAAATTGTGTAATAAACCTGTGATTAGAACCTAATATGGTAGATAACCTTAATTTGAAGAAGTGTATGTGATATAAAGATCAAACAAATATATTTGTTTGATAAAATGCATAAACGGGTTAAAAGTCGATAAAAAGGTAACGAGTCGAAGGCTTAGAAGTCTCAATTTTTTTTATGTTGGATGTTGGATTTTAACTCCATATGATGGAGAATTAAATTGCGGACACGTAGGAAAAAGAATCGGGTAAAACGGATTAAAAACGAGAGAGTTATGCTCGTTTCCGTGAAATCGGGTCATGCTGGGAATTTGCAGCAACATATTATGAACATTCTGCCAAAAAGGGGGCTAGGTGGGGCGTCTAGCCCCTAGGCGTGACGCCTAGCCCCCCCTGAACCTGAAAAATGTTTAATTTTGTTTGTTTGACCCACATAACTTGTTTAAACTTGTTATTTAACTATCAAAACTAACTTTTAAGTTGGTTTTGATCATAGGTGATTGCCAAGAGTGCCCGGATGAAGATCAAGCTCTAAGAAGAACCGAACACGATAAAGTTAAAAGCTTCCGCATGATATTTCGTCGTAACTTTTAAACGACGAACTCAAATTCTTTATGATGTATATTAACCTTCATTTGTAAAAGATTTAAATTAACCGTATTATTCAAAGTACATGTAATTATAATTACATGTTCATTTCCGTAAACTATACGAAAACCTTAAAATAATAACAAGGGTGTTACAAGTTGGTAATCAGAGCTCAAGGTTGTTGACAAATGTGTTCGGTTCGAGGCTTGATCGCAAATCCGGTAAGTACATGTATATCAATGGTTTAGTATGGTTAAAGTATTGAGAACAACACATATTGTTATCGTGTAATACACGTTACACCAATAAAATCGATATAGAATAGATATAGTCAACGAAATTACACGCGTTGATGCGTATAGTAGAAAAGCCTTGTATTATAATACGGGCATCCTTTAATGTTGAAATTACTAACTGTTGTATATGTTTTAGTTGAAGGACACTCGCATATGAGGATAGCGAGAGTTTAACAAATCACAGATTTGACAGAGGAACGGTCCAAAGAGTATGCTCATCAAGGACCTAAATCGCGTAACGGTCGCGAACAAGGCTAATGGTAAGAGAAGCCCGTTAGGGCAAGCATTACCAGGTGCACATTTTAAATTTAATTGCACAAATAGTAATATGCAACAAATAAGTAGAAATTGAAAGTTGCATATGTAGATTAAAAACTTGGAAAAACCCGAATAGAAAATGTATTCGGGATATTGTTTCCAAGAGAAACAAATAGAGGCATTACTTACATAGGGCGTGATGTGAAAACTATAAAAAGGTCATGCGTGTCATGTGTTAATCGCTTACTCTGGCCAAGTAAGTAGTGGCATATGATACCATGAACTTCTTATAGCGGACACATTTACATCCGATGTAGTAAGGACGGGGTGAGTGGGACAAACTAAAAAGTACCCAAATGAAACAAATGAACAAAATAGTTGATAATAATGTAAACGCACAGCCGGGTGACGGAAACGTATTACATTAGGATAATGAGCCCGAGAGAAGGGACAAGGATTAATGTAAATGATGATATAAATGAATGATCAAAAGAAAATTCACAAAAGTAAGTCATCTTGGACGAAAGGGCCATGGTGAACAAAATGGGCGAGTAAAACCAAAGTATAGATGATCCGTCGGGTCATAAAAACAAAGGTGGGGGGGGGTTATTGCACGGACCTCCCGGCCGCTGGAGTGATCCCACTCCACAAGCTAGAACCGTCCCAATGCTGCCTGGCGGTGAATACCCCATCCCGAGCTGAGTCCGTTTCCCTCTGGGAAGAAGGTGGCAGAATACCCCCTACCTGGACTCGAACCCGGGTCTCTGTGAAGAGTAGAGGTGGGACTGGCCAACTGGGACACCCTGCCTACGCGAAAAGGATAATCAAGGTTGTTAACTTTAGTTGTAGTAAAGAAAGGATAACGATGATAATCGTCACTCATAATTAATAAGGCCGCCAATGGTGGTCACGTAAAGAATAAAAGACATGGTCGAATAAAAGCGACGAATTTCGCTAAGATGACCAAGTAAATCGAAATGAAGTCTTAATGCATACCGGAAGGGGTGCAATGATAACGATTTGGGTAAAACACCCGGTTGATGGGCAAGGAATTAAACGCATGCGTAGACTGAGAAACAGGAACGCGTATGGAAAGTCAAAAGACTCGGGTTTTGGGTCATAACTAAAGGACGATAAGATACTGCAAATAGAAATTTTGATAAATTACGTTCAACTATTTCAAAGCTGAACGGGTCGAACAAAGACTGAAGTTTGACATTCATAAGTGATGAATTTTCACACGAACAAGTCAAACAAATTTAATAAAGAATGATACTTGCTAAAGTAAGTAAGCGCGAATCGAATAAATAAAAGTGTGAAATATTAATAAACCTATGTAAAGGAGTTATAGGCGTTAAAAACATTAAAAATAAAGAACCCGGGTAATGGGACGTAAAGAAGTATAGGTAAGAACCGGGTAACGGTAAGTGTAGGGCAAACCGACGTATAATTGACATTAGAAGTCAAGAAGTCGGAAAGATAATTCGAAAGAAAACAATGTAGCCTTAGACTACGGTCAAGGTAAAACGAAATGCAAAAGCGAAAATAAAAGATTTGAAAGATAAAAATGGTACCTTGACACCGTAAATATATATATATACAGTTGAATAATGACTAGGATAAAAGATGATTTTCGGGATCATCACAACTTATGATATTATAAATGAAGTTAACGTCTACGGGACCAAAAAGACCTTCGGGTCACCAATAGAAGGAAACGAATTGTTGGGGTCTCACCTTAATAAGGTCAAAAAGGTGAAAATCTAAAGTAATAGCCTACGAGGCTAAGTGAATGAACCTACAGGACAATAGTGTAAGGTGAGGGAACTTGTTACGATTCCCCGCGTAAAACGAGAACGGAAAACAATAAATTATGGGTTGTCAATTTCCTTGATATGAGTAATTGACATAGTTAAAGAGAGAAACGTTAAACTAAAATTCAGTTTTAGTAAGAAATAACGTTCTAACAAATATGAATATTATGAGACGAATTCGGAAAATGATTAATATCAAAGAATTTAAATCTTAACACCGATAGGTGCAAGGCAATGCATTCGAAAGAAAGATTTTCAATAAGAAAAGACGGCATAAACTTAAACATGACGTGATGTAATCACGGTCACAAGGGTGATACAGAATATAACCACGTTATAACGTAAGTTGCAAGATATGAAATCATAAACACGTAAAAGGCCTAAGACGACAATATAGTAAACCCGGGTGATGGGGTATAAGGTAACCGGTGACTAACAAGTCTAACCGCCAAATTAAATAATCAAATAAAGATAATGGATACAAGCTGAAAGTAACGGCCCTCGAGGTCTTACACATGAAAGACGCACGCGTCAATATAAAAGTGAAAACTTTTGACCAAAAGGAACGGATGCCTTGAAAACGAAATTAGATTCGTTTGATCAAACCAAGGAACTACGTAAATAAGGTTTCAGGGACGAAACCTCTTTAAGGGGGGTAGACTTGTAACACCCCAAAAACGGGTTTGGTAATCAAACTCCGTTAATACTAAAAGACGGGTAACGTACCGTTAGTAGTAAAAATAACCCGGTAAATATTTGGATTTAAATAAGAAGTCCTAATATTAAATAAAAACGAATCAAAGTTTTAAGGAATTAAGTTTATAAGAGCCTGAGTTAACGGGACTTAAAATATAACGGGTTATAGCTTCCCGAACCCATCAAGTTAACTAGGAGTAATTAACCTAGTTAACAAGGTGTAAATAAGTAAATAAAATATGGAGTTCTAGTTCCCAATAATTAAAATCTAAACTTGAGGGACCAAAACCATTGAAAAGGAAACAAGTTCTAATTAATAATAAAAAAAAACACACCACACACACAAGGTGTGTGTGTGGATCGATCATCAGGAGCGACCAAGAAGGGTGAAACCCTAAAGTGCCAAAAATCATCAAATTGAAGGTCGATTTCAGTCCTAAATCGATGCATGATCACATAAAAACGATCACCAAGTCATGGGGATCACAAGGTATGTAAAAATTTGATGATTCGTGATGTTGCAAAATTTGAGTTAGCATCATAATTCGCGAATTATGTAAGGATTAGAGGAGCTATGGCTAAGTTAGTGATGTACACATGCTTAGGAACTAAACCCTAAGTGAAAATCATACATATGATGCTATGACTTGAATGATTTGGTGATCACCTATATGTGTATTAAATGGGTGTTGTAGAATGAAGAAGAACACTAGAAATTAGATTATAAATTGAGTGTTATTTATTTACATGAGGTGAATCTAGATGTTATTATGCATACTAGATATATTAAACTTGCAAGAATTGCTTAATTTTGGCTAAATAGTTAGTCATGAAACTTGATTTTTGATTTAGTGAAATTATGCCCACTAGGTGTTTGTTAAAATGCCTAAACGAAGCTAAAATGTTGAAATTCCATGGGAAGTGTGCATTTGAATATGTTGATAGATCAATTGACTTTTAGGAAGTCAAACTAACCGATGATTTAATCGAGTGATAAAGTCGACATAAGACCCGTTAGATGGAGTAGTCATAATTGATAATGACTAATCTAACCATCTTATGAATTATGATGATAGTTTGACGCCTAACGAGCAAGGTGGAAGCTTGATGAGTGAGCGGGTCAAACGAATCAAGAAGGAAAGGAAAAGCGTAATTTGGATGCGAGGTAAGTTAAGCTTACGCCCTTTTTACTTTTATTACAAAATGCTTATTTGTGAGCATGGAATATGATTTATATTAAGTAAATGAAACATGATATTCCGGTGTGATATAATGCTAGTCGGAACAAGTGAAAATGGTGAAATGGTAATCCGGACATGGATTAACGAATAGATAAAGGGATTTAAAACGACACCATTTGGCATAAGTCATAATGGGTCAAATAAAACAGGAAACGACTTTCAAGTTGGATGATTTCAAAAAGTAAACCGGGATAGGTTAAAGGGGTGAAATGGTAATTAAGTGTCATCTTATAATGACAATTGGTCATTTCGATTAAACGGGTCAAATGGTGTTGTTAACACCATTTGTCAATAATATTTGATGATTGCTTGTTGAGTTTTGTGATCACAGGAATTAACACCTGGTTAGCATTGCTATTATCTAGATATTAATAGCAAAAGGTATTAAAACGGGTCAATATGTTGATCCGAGCCAGGAACGCATAATTATGTTGTAGTTAAAAGTGCTATTTTGGTCGAATAATTGGTGAGAGTCCTTCGTAGTAAAAGAAGGACCAAAATCGACCAAAACACCCTTGTAGGCTAAGTTGAACAAACAACCCTTAAAGGTTGTTTGGAAACGAATTTCATGATTAGATAAATACTTAGAATAAGTATAGAAGTTGAAAGATGTAATATGTTAGTCAAATGGCTCTATTTGAGTTTTTTTTCGTAAAATAATAATCCACGGGGTAAAACTTGGAACGTATAGATATCCACATTAAATCCAACGCACATATAGTTGTGGTGGAAGATTACTTGATAAGAAATATAGGAATAAGATGCTAGAAATGAATGAAAGCGATTTCAAGCTTTAAAGTGCTTAAATACCCTTAACGGGTCAAAATAAGCATATGAGCAAAAACGAGTTTAAATTGTGTAATAAACCTGTGATTAGAACCTAATATGGTAGATAACCTTAATTTGAAGAAGTGTATGTGATATAAACATCAAACAAATATGTTTGTTTGATAAAATGCATAAACGGGTTAAAAGTCGATAAAAAGGTAACGAGTCGAAGGCTTAGAAGTCTCAAATTTTTTTTATGTTGGATGTTGGATTTTAACTCCATATGATGGAGAATTAAATTACGGACGCGTAGGAAAAAGAATCGGGTAAAACGGATTAAAAACGAGAGAGTTATGCTCGTTTCCGTGAAATTGGGTCATGCTGGGAATTTGCAGCAACATATTATGAACATTCTGCCAAAAAGGGGGCTAGGTGGGGCGTCTAGCCCCTAGGTGTGACGCCTAACCCCCCCTGAACCTGAAAAATGTTTAATTTTGTTTGTTTGACTCACATAACTTGTTTAAACTTGTCATTTAACTATCAAAACTAACTTTTAAGTTGGTTTTGATCATAGGTGATTGCCAAGAGTGCCCGGATGAAGATCAAGCTCGAAGAAGAACCGAACACGATAAAGTTAAAAGCATCCGCATGATATTTCGTCGTAACTTTTAAAAGACGAACTCAAATTCTTTATGATGTATATTAACCTTCATTATATTGTGTCACTCTGACCACTTTCTTGGTATGGTTGACTTCTTATTTCTAGATTTCTTTGACTTGGTGTGTTGGTATGCTGTTCGTTTTCGAGCCGAGGGTCTCTCTGGAAGCAGCCTCTCTATCCCTATGGATAGAGGCAATGTCTGTCTACATCCCACCCTCCCCAGACCCTATAAGTAGCTTTGTTATTTGTGGGATTTACTGGGTATGGTTGTTGGTTGTTGTATTCAAAGTATATGTAATTATAATTACATGTTCATTTCCGTAAACTATACGAAAACCTTAAAATAATAACAAGGGTGTTACAGACGGCCCCTTCAGTGCCACTGAAAGTACTAGGATGACAGTCCATAAAAGTCTTGAACGTGCACACAGGAGGCTGAGCGTGTTGACCTCCTGCCTGGGCAGCTGGGAGTGCTGCAGTAACTTGTTCAGTGATCAAAGCCGCCAGTTGGGCTTGAGTCATGTTAACGCGTCCACTCATGATCTTCATATCAAAGGAAACATGGGTGAGAGAGGTTCGTGAAAATGCGATGACAGAAGAGAGTAAGCACGCATGTGGTTCAAGCAATAGTCGTTATGTTTATCTAAGCATACTATGAGCAATATTCTATGTAATTAGCAAGTAGGTAATATAAACATAAACCATATCACCTATAGTGTTGGGCCTTGCGCGTGGAGTGAAGCGTCGTTGTGGATCGTTGAGCATTGTACAGGTTATAGTCTGGTTTTATCAAAAAGCTTTTCCCCTTTTCAAAACAAAGTTCACTATAACCAATGGCTCTGATACCAATCTGTCACACCCCCAAATTCCACCATGCGGAGCGTCACCGCTTGGAGGCGTGACATCACCAGGATCGAGCCACCAATCATATTGAACAAGCATGTAGTAGTATATAAAAATTCCATCACAATACAATTGGTGTCTAAACAAAACATAGTTTAAGTTGCAAGCGGAAGCATAAAGTTTAAAACCAAGTCATAAGTTTAAACGTTTCAAATATTTAGGATGGCACACAGCTGTCCATGTCCTACAACGACTTTTCCCACTCCAATGCAAGCTCCGTAAGTACCTAACGACCTGCAAGGCATGTAACAACGAGTCAACAACAAAGTTGAGCAAGTTCACACTTGGTTATTTAGTTATAGCATTCGTTTCGTAAATCATATGTTCATTTTGTAAACCATGTATCGTATTAATTCGTATCGCGGTCTCCCAGGCATGTTTGCGAAGATTAGTGGGGGCTTCCCATGTGGATAGTATTAATCCGTATCGTGGTTTCCCAAACATGTTTGCGATGACTAGTGGGGGTTTCCCATGTTGTATGTTACTAGACTAGTCGTGTGTGTACGTGCCCTTCTTGATCCAAGGACCATAGCAAGTATGAGTGTACGTAGGTTTTACGTACGTGCCCTTCAATCCGAGGACAGTAGTAAGTATGAGTGTACGTAGGTTTTACGTACGTGCCCTTCAATCCGAGGACGGTGAAAAGTAGTTTAATAGTAATGATAGTACGAGTAGTTATTCAATCCCATTCCCAACCCACCGGGAATCCCATGCCTTAGGAGTGTGAACTCACCTCGGTTGCTCGGTTTGACTCTCAAAAATAGCTAACAGTCAAGGTCGGTCAATCACGTCCTAGTATGATTACCACTTAGTTTATTAGTGACTTCAAATAGAACACAAAGTTCCTACATGTATCTATCACACAACATGCATCACTTTAATGGTTTATTCCCATATAAACTTCCCATCTATTCCCGTTCATAAGCAAACATACGACATTGCACATAACACATATAACATGTTATATCATTCACAGATAACATACCCGACATTTAGACACGCAATTTACGACTTAAGTCATTTCAGCTTTTATATTCAAAACTGGGCTGTTTTCGGAGATTTTAATAAAATAGTTAACTTGTTTCAAAAATTCTCAACTTTTTATAAAAGGTCTTAAACGATCCAAATATTATTGTGTAAAAATCTTGGGATCCAATTCATCATCAATATTTTATAAAAAATCATTTTCCGGACTGCAATCAGATTCATCTTTTTCTGATCGCAGTCCACGGAATAATTTATTAAAAATTCTTCATAAGTCCAATTTTACGAAATTCCAGTGGGGTAATTACAAATACATCAGTTGTTATCTACTGTACAAATTTCATGTGTTGATTAAACATAGATTTCCAGTTATGACTAAAAACATATCACCCATTTACTGCAGCAAAAACTCAGCTTCAGCTGCTGTTTTTAAAAGGGTCTTTAAAAATAGTAAACGAAGTCCAAAAATTATGATTCCGGTGCCATTAGAACCGTATTTCATAATACATAAATCTAGAGTTCAGAAAATACATTTTCTGCTTTATCAAGGTCCGGTTACAGCCAACTGAAGTTGGCTACAATCATCAAACAGCAAACTGTTTTCAGCTTTTAACATTCTAAAGTGTGTTCGATTGATTCCGTTAACATGTTTAGTGATCACAACAACATCAAACATCAATATTAACAAGTAAATCAGCAATATACACCCAACAACATCATACTTATCATTATTACATCATGTTTCATCTTTAATAAAGCTTTATGTTCATCTTCTTGGTTCTTGTTACTTTAGTGTTTAACATAAGCATTTTACTACAACTTTTAACCATGGTACAAGATGAACAAGGGTGTAACAAAGAACTTACTACTAGCACAAGGCTAGGGAAGAATCGAGTGAAGAAGATGATGAAAAGTGGTGATGAACAAGTAAGAAACAAGGTCCTTTGAATGCTCCTCAAGTTGCAAGCCTCTTGTATCAACCTTTTAGCTTGAATGGGACTTGAAGATGGATGAATGAGGTGGTGGAAGGGTGGTGATGGTGGCGGTGGTAAGGTGAGCCGAGAGGAGGGAGGAGGGTGGGGAGAGAGATGGTGTGAAGATTGTGAAATGATTTTGGAAGATATGAATGATTTCTTGGCCATTCTTATAATCATGTCCTACCAATATTTTGTTCACTTCAAGAAGCAAACAATCAACTAAAATATCAAGTAAAATCTTGGAGATATGGGGGGTGGGTCCCTTGACCGATTTCATACATGGGGGGGGGGGGGTTAATTGTAATATTTTGTAACTAATTGGTAAAAGTTAGTTAGGTTGACAAGTATACACTTACATATATTAGTATGTTGATATTTAGGGGGTGTTATGGTATACGGGGACCATAACTAGCCAAAAATAATTAAATAATGTGTTTGACAAATATTTGGTGTCCCGGGTAATGTCCGGTTATTCGGTCGGATACTGTTCCGTTAAGTTGTTTAATTGTTTCGTAAGGCGTATTATACATATATTTTTGTAACACAATTAATTCCTAACACATAGGAAAATATTCAGGACCATTTAGTCAAGTTTTCTGCATACTACTAGTATGCTAACACGCACATGTAAGTATAACACAGTAATCAGAGAGCAGTTAAATAATTTAGCACAATCATCAAGCACTTTAATTATCATTAATAAATTGTATGGAATACATGTAATTTTGAGGGTTGTCACAAATGTTCCTTTGTATTACTATGAGAAACTTGTACCACTAGAGGATACTACTTCTGAAAAGAAGGTTGTTTCAAAGAAAGACCAACCATCTGGTCAACCTCAAAAAGACGAATTTTTCTTGTATAAGGAGGGTGAGGTTGGGTCTTTAGAGAGCTTAAAGATGAATGATAAGAATTTTCCGCCACTTTACACTACAAAAACTCGCATTAATGTCAAGCTACCTGAGTCAAAAGAGGCTTAGGTGGCATCAACTTCTAACTAAGTGATTGTGATATGTGCAGGAGCTTCCAAGATCTGTTTCACGATGGATTATGGATAGTGGAGCTTCTCGGCACATGACGGGGAAAACAGCCCTGCTGTACGATGTTAGAAATTTCAATGGTGGTTATGTAGGTTTTGCAGGCAATCAAGGTGGTAGAATAGTGGGTGAAGGAATGTTATCCAATGGGATTGTAACGTTTGAAAGAGTTAACTATATCACCGAGCTTGAAAACAATCTTCTAAGTATCTCTCAGATTTGTGATCATATGTATACAACGCACTTTACATACAAAGAATGTTTGATCTTGAAACCATGATTTGTTGTACCCGATGAGTGGGTGATCATGAGAGCGCCCAGAGTGAATGATCTGTACGTGTTGGACATGAGTGTAGCAACTACTACCACAGGTCAGGCACACTGTTTCATGTCAAAAGCAACGGAAAAAGAGTCGCGGTTATGGCATAGAAAGATGGGGCATATTCACCTAAGAAAAATGAATCACCTGGTGCACAACGACTTAGTAACTGGTGTTCATGTGAAAGGTTTTCATCTGGAAGGAGAGTGCATTAGCTGCATTAAAGGAAAGCAAAAGAAAAAGTCACATCCTAAAAAGAAAGTCAACTCAGTCTCAAGACCGTTAGAGAGACTCCATATGGATCTGTTTGGTCCAGTAAACGTCAAAAGTATTACTGGGGATCTCTACTGTCTCGTAGTAACTGATGATTATTCCAGATTTTCGTGGGTATCATTTTTGAAGACAAAAGATGAGACGTTTGATAGTTTGATGGCGTTGTTCAGAAAAATTGAAAATTTGTACCAAAGCCGTATTAAAAGAATCAGAAGTGATAATGGTACTGAGTTCAAGAACAGAAAAATGGAAGAATATTGTAATGAGAGAGGTATATTGCATGAATTTAGTGCTCCTTACACTCCGCAGCAGAATGGAGTAGCTGAAAGAAAGAACAGGACGCTAATCGAAACGGCCAGGACAATGCTTGCTGATTCCAAACTACCTGTTAATTTTTGGGCAGAAGCAGTATCCGCCGCATGCTATACACTCAACCGGGTTTTAACAGTGAAGAAATTCAACAAGACATGCTTTGAGTTGATCAATAACCGCAAACCGAACCTGAAGTATTTAGAACCGTTTGGGTCTCCCTGTACAGTTCTAGAGCCTTTTGGAAAATTTGGTGCAAAGAGCATTGAGGGAATATTTGTGGGATACTCAAGTCCTCAGAAACGAGTCGTTGTTCTGAGTCTGAAGCGGATTATTGAGGCACAAAATGTTGAGTGTCAAGGTGACACAATGCCACCGCAGAATCCAGGCGATTCATGGCGTTTTCATTATGACACTTTGTAGGATTCGTTTGACATGGAAGAAGAAAAGGAAGAAGAAGAAGATTTCTTTGACGAGTTGGATATTTTGAGAGAGTATGAAGAATCGCAGGAAAGATTCCCAGCAAAAACTTTCAGTCATCAACGACATTCTTCGAACGATGATGAAGCAGGTCCAAGCAATGCTGGAGAACATGATGATATTCAACAAACTGAAGTTGCTTCTGATAATCAGACGGTAGTCAATGATAATCAAGAATCTGATAACATGCCAGTATTTGATCATGGTGATTCAGATTCTGAGGGGGAGCAAATCCAGATCTCAAGTCAAACAAACCCAGTCAGTGAACAAGGTGCAAATCAGAATGTTACTAATCTGGAAGGCGAGGTAGATGTTTCAGGCGAGGTGATGCCGAGAACTCTTTCATACCATCTAGAAGAGTTGATCATTGGAGAATTACAATCAGGCGTTCGCACTAGACGTCAAATTGACCAAGGCCTTACTTGTTTTTATTCTACAGTTGCTCCTTTACAAACTGAGTTTTCACTTAGTTGTTTTATTTCGCAGATCGAACCGCGTACATACAAAGAGGCGCTAACTGAAGATTCTTGGGTCAATGCTATGCAAGAAGAGTTGAGTCAGTTTGAGAAGTTAGGTGTGTGGAAATTGGTAGACTTGCCTGATGGTCAGAGGAAGATAAACACCAAGTGGGTGTTTAAGTGCAGGAGAGATGATCGAGGGGTTATTATTCGTAACAAAGCTCGACTCGTAGTCCAGGGTTTCAGTCAGCAGGAGGGTATAGATTTCACTGAAGTGTATGCTCCAGTTGCGAGACTAGAAGCGATCAGAATCTTCCTTGCATTTGCATCTTGGAAAAATTTCAAAGTTTATCAGTTAGATGTAAAATCAGTGTTTCTCTACGGGAAGGTAAAAGAGGAGGTATATGTTAGACAGCCACCGGGCTTCACCGATCCAATCCACAAAGACAAGGTTTATTTGCTAGACAAAGCGCTGTATGGTTTACACCAAGCCCCGAGAGCTTGGTATGAGACATTGTCTCAACACTTGCTAGCCAACAGGTTTATTCGTGGAAAAGTGGATGCCACTCTCTTCACCAAAGAGGTCGACGGTCATCTTCTGATAGTTCAAATATACTTGGACGACATCATATTTGGGTCAACGAATGAAAATTTGTGCAAAGATTTTGAACAAGTTATGAAGCAGAAATTCAAAATGTCATCGATGGGTGAGATGAAATTCTTTTTGGGATTGCAGGTTGATCAACTACCCAAAGGATTTTTCATACATCAAACGAAGTACGTTCATGATATCTTGGAGAAATTCGGGATGTCAGGTTCTACTCCAGCTTCCACCTCATTAGCGACGAATCATGGGATAAACCCTGATCTCAGCGGAGAGAAGGTAGATGAAACGATGTATCGTTCTATGATCGGTTCGTTAATGTACTTGACTGCTTCAAGACCCGATATTATGTACCCAACCTGCCTCGTAGCAAGATTTCACTCTAATCCTAGAGCTTCGCATATGGTGATTGTGAAAAGGATATTACGCTACCTGAAAGGAACTCCATCGTTGGGGTTGTGGTATCCAAAAGATGGCGAATTTATGCTCGAAGGTTATTCCGATTCAGATTTCGGATGCTGCAAAGTTAACGCTAAATCAACAACAGCGGGGTGCCAGTTTTTCAGACCAAGATTGGTTAACTGGCAATGCAAAAAGCAGACCTCTGTGGCTTTATCCAAATGTGAAGAGGAGTATGTATCTGCTAGCAGTTGCTGCTCTCAGATCTTGCGGATCCAGCAACAGATGAGAGACTACGGTTTGCAATTTCTTAACACCCCTATCTTTGTTGATAATGAGGCAGCGATTAACATTACGAAAAATCCTGTTCATCACGCTAAAACGAAACACATTGAAATTCGACATCACTTCATTCGCGATTGTTTCGAGAAGAAGTTGATACGAATTGAGAAAATCCACACTGACGAGCAAAAAGCTGATTTACATACCAAAGCATTTGATAAAACACGTTTTCAATATTTGCTAAAACTGAATGGTATGAAGCTTGTATCGGTGTTGGAAGAGATTCTTGGCGTTGATGAAGGAGACATTGTAGATGATGTTGAGAAGCAATCTGCAATGGTTTGTCGATTTTTTACATGTTTTGGTATTTAGGGGGAGAGTATAGGGTAATATTTTCAGAAAATAAAAAAACAATAAAAAATGTCAAAAATACAAAAACATGAGATATTTTTAAAATCCAAAAACAATAGAAAACTCAAAAAGAGCTTGTGTAAAAAGGGAAAATGATAGTACATCGGCTTGACAGTTATAGTATGTGTCACACCCCGATTTCCACGTGTCACCGGTGGGCCCGGTGGGGGAGTATCGTGACGTGGTTGGCAACGTAATAGCCAATCAACACAATATAATAATGCACAGCGGAAGCAATTTAAAATAAGATACAACCGAATTTATTTATTGTAATCAAAGTCACAATATCCGGTGTTTATTCACAGTAGGATCGAAACAAAATAACATTTAATGGTTCAACAGACTTCTGGCATCCTAAGCTTGCGAGACTTTTTAATGATGCTTAGGAGACAATCCAGCCAATTTCGCTTAGTACCTGCATTCAGTCTTTTTGGGAAAATACGTCAGTTTACACTGGTAAATACATTCAACTGACTCATTTTGGAAAATGATTGAAAATTGGTTTGGATGCACATGGCATAAACATTTTTATTTAACTTGGGAGAATTATTTAATATTATAATCTTGTGAACGAATTACATGTTACTTATGCGTTCAGTAGCCCGAATCTAGTCCGGGTTAAAGATCAATAGACACACCACTATAATGAGTTATACACGGACGGTGTACGCCTACACCCCGTGCTCAGGTCGTGGCCAATCTCGTAAGATGATGCCAAGGATATCCGGGAGATGGTCATTAACCCCCCAAAGGCTGTAAAGTAAACAAGACTGTTTAAACGAGCCGATCAAATTATTCAACTACCCACTAAGCGTGGAGATTTGATGCCCGATTAAGCGGTACGCTATGTACCGTAACCCAAGCCCGTATAGGGAAAATAAGTTAAAAGTATTTACCTGAATAAGTATTTATCACAACAAGAAAAATGCACGTAGCTTTTACTGGTTCTTCTAATCTGGAACGAAGGTTTATAATAACCTATTAGAATTCTAACGGGTCTTTTATTAAGCTTAAGCTTAGACCGGCTAGTTTCAAGATACGGTTCGTACGCACGATTGAGCGAAGACCGGATAGAATGTGATTTAGACCCGACAAGTTTGAAGACTTGTTTAATATGGGTTTATTATTCACATTCTGGATTTTGAGATAAAACCGTTATGGTTTGACCCGTTTCGGCTAGTTTATGTAAACTTGTTACATAAACCGGACCGTACGCGTAATAAGCGTGACGGGTAGTCATGAGAGCTATATACAGGTTTCCTAAGTTAATTATGTCTCAAATATGTTGTGACATCAGTAAGGTGTCTTTCGTTATGCCCGAAATGTGTTTAAACGCAAACTAGGCCCCGTAGGGGTAGTTCGGTCATTTTAAAAGTTTATAAAAGGGTTTAAGTGACAACCTGAGATACAGGTCTGATGTAAACAGCAAATATACTCAATTTGCTAAGTTACATCAGTAGGTTAAAGCATGTATGTGAAACTTATCATTTTTAACCAAACTAGGCCCCGTAGGGGTATTTTGGTAATTTCACATAAGCCGAAAAGCTCAAAACTGAAGTCTGAGTTTATCAACCTTTGCTTACTGTTAAAATATTATAATTTTCCTCTTATATCAGTAGGTATCAACCCGGGTATGTCCAATATGATTTTTAAACATACTATGCGCTAAGAACGCTAAATAAGGCGATTAAAGGCCATTACCGGGTTCGATACTTAAATTTGATATTTTTATATTTCCAGAAGGCTTAAAATAATTTATTTATCATAACTAATTAGTAGCAAAAGGTTTGGAGTCGTTTAGATGTGTAAAACTCATTTTATGGCCCGTAAGGGCAAAACCGACAATTTCCGAATTAAGCCTACGACTACGAGTTATGCTCAGCCTAAAATTAATTAAAAATCTTTAAAAATCCCAAAATAATATATTACATCAGTGGGTAAAAGATTTCATACCAAAAAGTATGCTTAGCTAGGCTATACGCTAATTACGCCATTTTGTTAACATAAAGCATTAGTTTTGCGATAATGAGCATAACTCTTAATCTACAAGTCAAACTGATGTCAAACTTTGCATACAAGTCTATATATCAGTAACAAAGGTTTCTACACTTTTACATTTTCATAAATCATGTTTTAAGGTAATAAGGGCATAACGGTCAACATATGAGCAAGTAACGGAAACATGCATAATAATTGGATAACTAATGAACCAAGGTGTATAATCACGGAGGGTTGTTCTAACATGTAACCTAATCCAATTAAAGCTCTGAGGAATTTCTAAAACATGCCTAAACGGGTCAGAACTGAAAGTCAAAGTGAAAGTCAAACTATGTGACTTTCGGTTCTGAACCGGGTTTAAATAGGAAATAGTCGGGTTGAACATGTTTGGACATGTTTTTACACTAATTACTAAGTTATAACAATGATCAAACAGGTTATATATGTTCTAGATAGCTAATTATGCATAAATGACATTTTAAGCATTATGTTGACTTTTTAATTAAAAGTTTGACCCGACATTAGACCTGGTTAGAGTGGTGATCAGGGGAAACCCTTTTGAGGTTTTATTACCCACATAAATACCAACTCATAACTACTTTTAATTCGAGATATGACTGAGCCATTATTGACTAATCTCGAAGTCAAACCGTAATTACGACGGTTTGACTTTTAGCTAATTAACTAAGCTAAAAGTAATTAGAGAAAGATTAGAACACTTACTGAAGTCCTATGCACGAAATATGATCACTTGGAAGCAGGCTTGAGCTCCAGAAATGATCCAAGAGTGCAGGAGAAGTTGTGAGGAATGTTGTGAATTTGAAGGCCTTTATATAGTGATTTCACTCACCATAAGTGCTTGACAAACAAGTCTACAAGTTCCCACAATTGATCAACAGGTGCCCTAGAGGCTTAGGGGGTGTTTTAGGGGCCAGGAGAAGTGGAAAAACGGGTAAAGGTCGCGCACAAAGGCATTGGCAGGCAAGAACCCACATTTCTCGGAGCTGGGCAGGGCTAGCGTGACGCCACCCCCCCCGGTCGCGTCGCGCTAGGCCTTGTCTGGTCTGATTTTTTATTTCTTGCAATTTGATCCTTGGCTCTTCAAAACTTGATTAGGCACTTGATTTATTGCATTGTAAACCCTCATATTTGATCTATAAAGGTTTTAAAACATATACCCACTTTGCCAAGTCCCCGGGTAATTTTATTATCACCTGAAAAGTCCTAAGTTTCAACGTTTACGCTTTAACACTTCGCACACGAATTTGATCATAACTTTCTCATACGTTAACGAAACTTTATGAAATTTTTATGGTGAATTCTCATGAGCATAATTAATATTTACAAAGCTTCGGGTTTGTCAAAAGGTCACTCAGAGGTATAATTTAAACATGTTGACACATTTGGTCCCTGTAGTTTGAAATCTCTCACTTTTAGCTCCGTATGATCCATGATTTATTCGTTTGAAGGTATGAGCATCGTGTAGGGTTAATGTACATTATATTTATTCACAGTTGACACTTAGAATTCTTATATTCACATACTTTCCATGTTTGTCAACTTTAGTCCTTCCATAATATCTCTTTCACACGTTTAAACTTTATGACACGTGTCAACATATTACAGGACGTGAATTTCCGAGGTGTTACATCCTCACCCCCTTAAAATAAATCTCGACCCGAGATTTACTGAAATAAGTAAGGGTACTTTTCTTTCATCGTGGATTCAACCTCCCACGTGTATCCGGGACCTCTACGGGCATCCCATTTGACCTTTACAAAAGGTATATGCTTCCTTCGAAGCTTCCTTACCGGTCGATCTTCAATCGACAGAGGTTTTTCAACAAATTTTAAGCTCGCGTCTATATGCACATCTGTATGTGGTATAACCAGTGATTCGTCAGCGAAACACTTCTTCAGATTGCAGATGTGGAACACATTGTGAATTCCACTGAGCTCTTCTGGTAAGTTCAACTTATAGGCAACTGACCCGACACGTTCGATAACCTCGAAAGGTACTATGTATCTCGGGCTCAGCTTGCCTTTCTTACCAAATCGCATCACCCCCTTCCAGGGCGAGACTTTAAGTAGGACTTTGTCACCTACTTCGAAGTGAAAATCCTTGCGATTTGGATCAGCGTAACTCTTCTGCCTATCTCGGGCAGCTTTGAGATTTTCACGAATCTGGACAATCTTGTCCGTCGTTTCGAACACGATTTCTGGTCCTGATAACTGGACTTCTCCAACTTCCGCCCAACAAACTGGCGATCTACACTTTCTACCGTATAATGCCTCAAAAGGCGCAGCCTTTATGCTGGTATGGTAGCTATTGTTGTAGGAGAATTCGATCAATGGTAGGTTCTTATCCCAGCTACCTTCCAAATCGATCGCACATGCACGTAGCATGTCTACCAACGTTTGAATGGTACGCTCACTCTGACCGTCAGTCTGAGGATGATAAGCCGTACTAAAATTCAAACGTGTGCCCAAAGATTGTTGGAAACTCTTCCAAAAATGTGACGTGTACCTAGTATCCCGGTCAGAGATAATAGCTACAGGTATGTCGTGTAGGGCTACAATCTTATCAACGTATAACTGGGCTAACATGTCGGAGCTGTAAGTCTCCTTGATGGGTAGAAAATGAGCTGACTTAGTCAGTCTGTCAACTATAACCCATATTGTATCATTGCCTTTCCTTGTCTTGGGTAACTTGGTAATGAAATCCATAGTTACCATCTCCCACTTCCATGTAGGGAGTTCAGGCTGTTGTAGCAA
This sequence comes from Helianthus tuberosus, assembly GCA_030545235.1. NCBI lineage: Eukaryota > Viridiplantae > Streptophyta > Magnoliopsida > Asterales > Asteraceae > Helianthus > Helianthus tuberosus. Next base: position 27,537,748 of record CM060437.1, on the reverse strand, counting down.
GCCTGACGGCTTTTGATGCTTGGCTTTGACTTGCGCACATGTCAAGCATTTTGCTACATGGGCGGCTACAGACTTTTTCAAGCCTATCCACCAATAATTTACCTTTAAATCCTGGTACATCTTATCAGCTCCAGGATGAACGGAGTATTTGGAACTATGGGCTTCCTGGAGGATGACATCTCGAAGCCCTCCATAAATTGGAACCCATATTCGTCCGTTTAACCGTAAAATTCTGTCCTTGCTAAGAGTTAACTGCTCCTCAGTTACTCCTAACTTTTCATTAGGGTAGTTAGCTTCCAACACAGCTTCCTTCTGTGCAGCCAACAACCTTTCCATCAAATTATTCTTTATCTCCATACGCTTGGCGTTAATTCGGATAGGCTTAACCCTTTCCTTCCGACTCAAGGCATCGGCGACTACATTCGCCTTGCTGGGATGGTATTTGATTTCACAATCATAATCATTCAACGTTTCCATCCAATAGCGTTGCCTCATGTTTAACTCCTTCTGATTAAACAGATGTTGGAGGCTCTTGTGATCAGAATAAATCACACATTTGACACCATAAAGATAGTGCCTCCAAAGCTTCAGTGCGAATACAACGGCACCCAACTCCAAGTCATGGGTGGTGTAATTCTTTTCATGCACTTTCAGTTGTCTTGATGCATAGGCAATCACCTTGCCTTTCTGCATAAGCACACACCCCATGCCAGTGTGCGAAGCATCACAATAAACCACAAAGTCTTCAATTCCATCTGGTAGTGTCAGTACCGGGGCGTTGCTCAACTTTTGCTTCAGAATATCAAAGGATTCTTGTTGCTTAGGGCCCCAAGCAGACTTAACCTTCTTCTTAGTTAAGGAGGTTAGGGGTGCAGCAATCCTTGAAAAGTTTTCAATGAAACGCCTGTAATATCCTGCCAATCCTAGGAAGCTACGTATTTCCGTAGGCGTCTTTGGCTCTTGCCAATTCATAACAGCTTCAACCTTAGCGGGATCCACCTGGATACCACGCTCACTGACCACATGTCCAAGAAATTGGACTTCACGAAGCCAAAATTCACATTTAGAGAATTTGGCATAGAGCTTCTCTTGGTGTAAAAGTTTGAGAATACATCGAAGGTGTTTCTCGTGGTCAGCTTGATTCTTAGAATAAATAAGGATGTCATCGATGAAGACGATAACAAATTTATCTAAGTAAGGCTTGCAGACGCGATTCATGAGATCCATGAATGCGGCTGGTGCATTAGTGAGCCCAAAAGGCATCACTAGGAACTCGTAGTGACCATAACGAGTCCTAAATGCAGTCTTGTGAATGTCTTCATCCTTAACCTTCAACTGATGTGTAACACCCCAAAACCCGAATGTTTATATTCGTTAAATGTTATGATATGGCACATCAAGAAATAAATAACTAGGTTATTTATCCTAGTTAAGAGTATGATAAAAACCATTAAAGGATGAAAGATGTGCCAATTATAGTTTGAGGCAAACTTAAGGGACTAAAATGGGGCAATATGAAACTTGAATTAATATATGAAAAATACACCCACAACACACACATAATCGTGTGTTCTAGAAAGAGCAGGAGCTCTTATGGAGCCAAAACCCTAATCATGGAAAATCACCAAATTGAAAGACCAAATGAAGCTTAAATCCACAACCAAGCATAGATTAATGATCACCTACTCAAGGGGATCATAAGGTATGTCTTAATAGTTAGATTGGTGATTATGCACGAAGTGGGTTATGTTGCAAATCGCGAATTCGTATGAAATTGAGTATGAGTATGTGTTAGAATCATCATATAGAACATGGATTATGTATGGTTTGTGTTAATTTGATGTTTAGAGGTGAAACCCATTAGTTATGGTAAGAATAGTGACTTGAATCATCATCCATGTCTAATTCTTGTTGAATGTTGATGTATCATGATGTGTATGATGAATTCTTGTTAGATAAATTGAAAGAAATATGATGATAATGTGTTTGATGTTATTTAGGAATAATGCATGTTGATTAGTAGGATGATTTGATGAATTATGTATGAGTTTAGAAGATTATGCATGAATTAGTTGTACGTTATGCTTAAAAGGTGGTACGCACACCAAGCGTATGATAAAATGTCTATGGTGTCATCCGTATAGTCGATTATGATGTTACGAGTATATGATGATAAGTCGATAGTTAAACATGGTTAATAGTGACTCTTGAAAGTCAACTAAGTATAAGAAATATGATTCGACCCGTTGTCGTAAAGGTAGGACTATAGGAAGTAGTATGGTACATGTTATAGCAATACGTGTTAAATGTACTGGCATGATGAATTACATGAGCTTAAACGGATATGGATATGATTATATGAATTATGTTGTTTAGATGTGACTAAATAAAGTAAAACGTGAAATATGTGATTGATATGAAAGTTAACATGTACTATGGCGTATGCTAACGAGAATGTAAATTGGTGACATGAAAGAATAGGAATCATGTCGTGACGGACTCAAAGCATGGATGGCTAACGGGTCAAGAGGAGCCAAGGAGTGGATACGAACACGGATGCACAAGGTAAGTGATTTCCGTAATCACTTTTAGTTGTTTATGTAAAATTATGTGCGACTTAATTAGGTATGATAATTGAGGTCAAATAGGAATGAGTTGTATGAAATCGATGAAGTATTAAACGGATCTTAGCTTTGATCCGAGTAAGGTATGTGTGTTAGAATTGTCGTTAAGTGGTAGGGTTGGTTAATTATGTAATGAAGTCCTTGGTTGTAAAGGATGGAGCAATGTTGACAAAAACGCCCTTGATAGGTATAACGGGCAAACGACCTTAAATGTCTATAGGAAACAAGCTATTCGATTAGTATAATGTTTTGGTCAAGTATGAAAGTGGGGAGTATGGTTTTGTATGTTATAGACCATTTAATGCGTAAATACCCATAACGGGTCAAAATAAGCTTTTGAGCGAAAATGTGTTAAGAGGAGGCAAGACATCCAAGAATTCAATCCTTTATGATAAATAACGTTGAAATTATAAGGTTCATGAGGAGTCGGGGTCAAATAATCAGATTATTTGAGATAAACGCAGGAACGGGTCAAAACTTGTAAAAAGGTAATAAGTCGATAGTGCGTAAGTTAAGAATTTCCGTAACCCGGATGTTGGATTTCAAGTTCATAAGATAGAATGTGAATTTACAAGCATGTAGGAAGAAACGGGAGGTTAAACGGGTAAACGGTTTAAAAGTTACGCAAGTTTTAGCGTTTTCGGACGACGAAACGGATCTGCAGCAAAATGGTAATTCTAGGGGCCGTCGCCGACGCCCCGTGCATTTTCCATATTTGGCCGACGCCCTAATGCACTATCTACGCGAAGTTGGCCGACGCAGGGAAGCGCACGGTCGTGCGCTTGGCCGCACGGTCGTGCGATCACGAGCAAAACATTGCACTAGCTGGTGCATTGCCAGTGCCCCCGACGTCGTAGGAACTGCACGGTCGTGCGGTTGGGACGCATGGCCGTGCATCAGCTGCCAGTTCAGTAAAATGTGCAGAATTCGTCCAAAACAGTCCCGTAACCCACAAGGAGTCCCGAATCGTATATTAAACTTATTATAGAATGTTTATGGGATGCGATGAGCGTGTATGCGAGTTGGTATGTATGTATTAACGCGTCAAACACGTTTAGAAACGTATGTTTGTATGTATGCAGTTATGTATGTAGGTATGTATGTATGTATGTATGCGAGTCGGTATGTATGTATGTATGTAGTTATGTATGTATGTAAATAGACGCGTAGGTATGCAAGTAAAGGTATGTATGTATGTACGTAGTTATGTAGGTATTGTATACGTGGTTTCAATACATAAATATGTATGTAGGCAGGTATGAATGTATGTATGTATGTAGGTATGCATGTTTGTAGGCACGTACGTATGTATGTAGGTACGTATGTATGTGGGTAGTTATGTGTGAACGTTTGCATATATATATATATAAGTATGTATGGAAGTATATATGCATGTATTCAATGAAATTGAGTATTGACGATAATAATAACGTGCCTTGTGAACGAAGTGTGACGCAGGTACAACGAGGAAGTCTCACCACGGAATGTGTAATCAGATGGAAAGCTGGAATGTGACGAGATAATGAAATGAATAGTCATTAAGGAGGAATCTTATTTATGCTTATAATGTGTACTAACGTTATGAATATATGTGGTGAACGCAGGTTGATCGGGTCACGGAGGATCATCAAGGAATGGAGATCGAGGACCGAGTCATGTGTAGGATTGTACGGGATTGTATGAGAGAGTAATTCAATACACACAAGTTGTGTTTTATTCTGTAAATAAGTTAAATTGATGTATTCAATATACAAGAGTTGTTTTAAAAATGAAATTCAAATAAGTCAAGGTATTATAAGGAAAGAAATTTTTAGACATGAACTTCCGCTGCGACTTTTGGTCAAACGTGAATTAGGGTCTTACAAGTTGGTATCAGAGCCCTGGTTTGAGAGAATTAAGTACGAGAGTATTGGTACTTGAACTCAAACCTGTGTGCTCTTGAGATGAGGAACCCGTACAATCCATGACTCGGTCAAGATCTGAAGGTAGAAATGGGATGAAAACGTGTATGTATGCATTCATATGAAGAAACTAACGGTTATATTATGTGTAAGGTAAGCATAGCTGCTTGGAAAGGATGATCCGGCAATGCGGTCTAGAACCGGCATCAAGGCAAGTGATAAGACAAATGAACCCCAGGTACGTAAATTCAACGTGTGGGCGTATGAAGTGGTATAATTAAGCAATCGAAAGAAAATTATAAATGAAATATAATAGTGACATGGCAATGAAGTTTTGAAAATGTTACACGTGCCGAAACTTAATTCTTCGAACATAAGGTGGCGATTACACGAAGGCACGAAACTAGTAGGTGGATTGTGTACCTGGCCAGTACACAAGAAACGTATGACTTTCGTGAGACCGTGATAATTGTTACAGGTATGTCCGTTAGAATTAAGTAGTAGGTGGACGTGAGGGTGAAGAGAAATGTAAGACTCTCAGGAATGAAAGTATGAATGCTATGTTAGAATCCGCGAGACGGATTCGAAACATGAAAGAAGTTAAAGTATGAATGCTATGTTAGAATCCGCGAGACGGATTCGAAACATGAAAGAAGTTAAAGTATGAATGCTATGTTAGAATCCTCGAGACGGATTCGAAACATGAAAGAAGTTAAAATACGAATGATGTGTTAGAATCCGCGAGATGGATTCGAAGCATGAAAGGAATAAAGTATGAATTACCTGCTTGAATTCGCGAGGCGGATTCAACACATGTAAGGAATGAAAAATGTGAATGATTAGTTTGAAATCCGTCAGATGGATACAAATCATAGAAGGAAGAAAAGGTATGAAGGTACATATGAGTGTGTGCATTATATAACGATAAGTAAGCATGTAAACACGTACGTATAGATGTGTTATTGTTGCAAGTATGTTTTCGGGTGTATGTAAATAGATGTATGCGTGTACATATATAAACACATGTACGTATGTATTAAATGGGATTGAGTGTGCACAAAGGAATAAAGCTTGTATGTATGAACATACGCTTGAAGGTACGTATATGAGTACACCCAAGAGCATGTAACGTTAACAGATGTAGAATGAGGATAACTGTAGAGCTAAGCAAGTATGTGTGACTATGAAATAGTAGTTTTGTTGTGATAACGAAACAAGAATTAAAGGTTATACATGGTATGTATGGAATGTAATCTTAAAAGACGAGATAAAGGTATTAGATTCGTTGTAAACGGATCGTACGAATGTATGTATTATTACATGTTTGAAGAAGTATGTATATTGGCCTGTTACTAACGGGTCAAGGAAATGAAAAGGATATGTGACAGTATGGATTGTTATAATGAGTTTTGTGCGATGAAAGCAAGAGTGGCATGTCCAACATGATTTAGGAATAAAAGTAGATATAATCGAGTCGTTATGATCAATGAACGCATGGAAGTATTATGCTCGATTTAAGAAAGTAAGAATAGGACGTACGGGTATATTTGTTCATGAATGAGACATTTTATAAAGTATGAGTGCATTCTTGCCATGGTATGTACTTTGAATGAAATGAATGAATAAACATGTAGTGATGAACACCACTAAGGAGCTAACATGAGGCAAGAATTCGAAATCTAAAGGTATACATTCTAGAAGTGTGTCCTAGGTGTGCGAAATAGAAAGGTTAGTGGTAACCCGTAAAAGAAGGTATTCAATGTTAAGTGGAAATAAGCAAGGTTTCGGGGACGAAACCTTCTTTAAGGGGGGTAGACTTGTAACACCCCAAAACCCGAATGTTTATATTCGTTAAATGTTATGATATGGCACATCAAGAAATAAATAACTAGGTTATTTATCCTAGTTAAGAGTATGATAAAAACCATTAAAGGATGAAAGATGTGCCAATTATAGTTTGAGGCAAACTTAAGGGACTAAAATGGGGCAATATGAAACTTGAATTAATATATGAAAAATACACCCACAACACACACATAATCGTGTGTTCTAGAAAGAGCAGGAGCTCTTATGGAGCTAAAACCCTAATCATGGAAAATCACCAAATTGAAAGACCAACTGAAGCTTAAATCCACAACCAAGCATATATTAATGATCACCTACTCAAGGGGATCATAAGGTATGTCTTAATAGTTAGATTGGTGATTATGCACGAAGTGGGTTATGTTGCAAATCGCGAATTCGTATGAAATTGAGTATGAGTATGTGTTAGAATCATCATATAGAACATGGATTATGTATGGTTTGTGTTAATTTGATGTTTAGAGGTGAAACCCATTAGTTATGGTAAGAATAGTGACTTGAATCATCATCCATGTCTAATTCTTGTTGAATGTTGATGTATCATGATGTGTATGATGAATTCTTGTTAGATAAATTGAAAGAAATATGATGATAATGTGTTTGATGTTATTTAGGAATAATGCATGTTGATTAGTAGGATGATTTGATGAATTATGTATGGGTTTAGAAGATTATGCATGAATTAGTTGTACGTTATGCTTAAAAGGTGGTACGCACACCAAGCGTATGATAAAATGTCTATGGTGTCATCCGTATAGTCGATTATGATGTTACGAGTATATGATGATAAGTCGATAGTTAAACATGGTTAATAGTGACTCTTGAAAGTCAACTAAGTATAAGAAATATGATTCGACCCGTTGTCGTAAAGGTAGGACTATAGGAAGTAGTATGGTACATGTTATAGCAATACGTGTTAAATGTACTGGCATGATGAATTACATGAGCTTAAACGGATATGGATATGATTATATATGAATTATGTTGTTTAGATGTGACTAAATAAAGTAAAACGTGAAATATGTGATTGATATGAAAGTTAACATGTACTATGGCGTATGCTAACGAGAATGTAAATTGGTGACATGAAAGAATAGGAATCATGTCGTGACGGACCCAAAGCATGGATGGCTAACGGGTCAAGAGGAGCCAAGGAGTGGATACGAACACGGATGCACAAGGTAAGTGATTTCCGTAATCACTTTTAGTTGTTTATGTAAAATTATGTGCGACTTAATTAGGTATGATAATTGAGGTCAAATAGGAATGAGTTGTATGAAATCGATGAAGTATTAAACGGATCTTAGCTTTGATCCGAGTAAGGTATGTGTGTTAGAATTGTCGTTAAGTGGTAGGGTTGGTTAATTATGTAATGAAGTCCTTGGTTGTAAAGGATGGAGCAATGTTGACAAAAACGCCCTTGATAGGTATAACGGCCAAACAACCTTAAATGTCTATAGGAAACAAGCTATTCGATTAGTATAATGTTTTGGTCAAGTATGAAAGTGGGGAGTATGGTTTTGTATGTTATAGACCATTTAATGCGTAAATACCCATAACGGGTCAAAATAAGCTTTTGAGCGAAAATGTGTTAAGAGGAGGCAAGACATCCAAGAATTCAATCCTTTATGATAAATAACGTTGAAATTATAAGGTTCATGAGGAGTCGGGGTCAAATAATCAGATTATTTGAGATAAACGCAGGAACGGGTCAAAACTTGTAAAAAGGTAATAAGTCGATAGTGCGTAAGTTAAGAATTTCCTTAACCCGGATGTTGGATTTCAAGTTCATAAGATAGAATGTGAATTTACAAGCATGTAGGAAGAAACGGGAGGTTAAACGGGTAAACGGTTTAAAAGTTACGCAAGTTTTAGCGTTTTCGGACGACGAAACGGATCTGCAGCAAAATGGTAATTCTAGGGGCCGTCGCCGACGCCCCGTGCATTTTCCATATTTGGCCGATGCCCTAATGCACTGTCTACGCGAAGTTGGCCGACGCAGGGAAGCGCACGGTCGTGCGCTTGGCCGCACGGTCGTGCGATCACGAGCAAAACATTGCACTAGCTGGTGCATTGCCAGTGCCCCCGACGTCGTAGGAACTGCACGGTCGTGCGGTTGGGACGCATGGCCGTGCATCAGCTGCCAGTTCAGTAAAATGTGCAGAATTCGTCCAAAACAGTCCCGTAACCCACAAGGAGTCCCGAATCGTATATTAAACTTATTATAGAATGTTTATGGGATGCGATGAGCGTGTATGCGAGTTGGTATGTATGTATTAACGCGTCAAACGCGTTTAGAAACGTATGTATGTATGTATGTATGCAGTTATGTATGTAGGTATGTATGTATGTATGCGAGTCGGTATGTATGTATGTAGTTATGTATGTATGTAAATAGACGCGTAGGTATGCAAGTAAAGGTATGTATGTATGTACGTAGTTATGTAGGTATTGTATACGTGGTTTCAATACATAAATATGTATGTAGGCAGGTATGAATGTATGTATGTATGTAGGTATGCATGTTTGTAGGCACGTACGTATGTATGTAGGTACGTATGTATGTGGGTAGTTATGTGTGAACGTTTGCATATATATATATATATAAGTATGTATGGAAGTATATATGCATGTATTCAATGAAATTGAGTATTGACGATAATAATAACGTGCCTTGTGAACGAAGTGTGACGCAGGTACAACGAGGAAGTCTCACCACGGAATGTGTAATCAGATGGAAAGCTGGAATGTGACGAGATAATGAAATGAATAGTCATTAAGGAGGAATCTTATTTATGCTTATAATGTGTACTAACGTTATGAATATATGTGGTGAACGCAGGTTGATCGGGTCACGGAGGATCATCAAGGAATGGAGATCGAGGACCGAGTCATGTGTAGGATTGTACGGGATTGTATGAGAGAGTAATTCAATACACACAAGTTGTGTTTTATTCTGTAAATAAGTTAAATTGATGTATTCAATATACAAGAGTTGTTTTAAAAATGAAATTCAAATAAGTCAAGGTATTATAAGGAAAGAAATTTTTAGACATGAACTTCCGCTGTGACTTTTGGTCAAACGTGAATTAGGGTCTTACATGATGGTAGCCTGACCTCAGATCAATCTTTGAGAAGTAACTTTCCCCTTGAAGCTGATCGAACAAATCGTCGATCCTGGGCAATGGATATCTATTCTTGATCGTGACTTTATTAAGCTCGCGATAGTCGATGCACAGACGCATCGACCCATCCTTCTTTTTGACAAACAAGATTGGCGCTCCCCAAGGAGATGAACTAGGTCTAATGAAACCTTTAGCCAGCAATTCATCTAGCTGCGTCCGCAACTCCTTCATTTCGGTGGGTGCCAATCTGTATGGCGCTCTAGCAACTGGTGCCGCTCCTGGGATGATATCGATCCTAAATTCAACTTGTCTATCTGGTGGTAAACCAGGTAGATCTTCAGGAAACACTTCTGGGTATTCAGAGATGACAGGGATGTCTTCTAACTTCGGTTTGGGCTCATCAATAATCACCTGTGCCATGTAGATGACACACCCCTTCTTCAAACACTTGGAAGCCTTGAGCATAGTCACGTGCTCAGGTAGTCCATACTGGGTATCTCCCTGAATGGTAAGTGACTCACCAGACGGAGTCTTTATCACCACTTGTTTCTGGTTACAGACAATTTGGGCCTGGTTATGAGATAACCAGTCCATACCCAGAACTATGTCAAAACCAGCCAATTTAAACGGAAGTAGAGACAGAGGAAAAGAATGGTTCTTAATGGATATAGCACATCCATCTAACACAGTAGAGACGGTTTCTATGGTACCATCTGCTAACTCTACCTCATAGTTTACGCTTAGGGTTTTGACAGGTAAATTCAACAATTTACAAAACTTATGATCTACGAAAGACTTATCTGCGCCTGAATCAAAAAGTACTCTTGCAAAGACATCATTTACAAGGAATGTACCTGTTATAACATTATCGTCCTGCACAGCTTCTTTCACGTCCATTCTGAAGACTCTGGCATTAGTCTTCTTAGCCTCCTCAGGCTTCTTGTTGTATTTTGGGCAATTGGTCTTGATGTGCCCCTTCTCATTGCAACGGTAGCACGTTGCGTCTTTTATCTTTTTGCAATCCAGGGTTTTATGGTCCGTGGACTTGCAAATTCCACAAGCAAAGGATTTTGACTGAGTCTGAGAGCTCGACTCTAGTCTGCACTTTCCATAGTGCTGCTTCTTGCAAATTTTACACTTGGGCTTCTCATCAGACTTATGCCCATCCTTCCTCGACTCAGATCCCTTCTTGTTATCACCGTTCCCACGGTGTTTCTTATTCGACCTTCGCGAACCATCATCTTCACGCTTCCTCTTCTCGGCCTCCTTATTCCTCTGCGATCTCTGCCGGACCGCATCCAGAGTGAGGGATAAGGAAAGGTCAGTTACAGACCTGAAAGTAACTGGCCGAGAAGCTTTTACACTGGCCTTGATCTCGGGTTCTAAACCACCAATAAAGCGAGCGATTCTTTTTGGCTCCGGGGTTACCAGGTAGGGAACCAACCGGGACAGCGTATTGAAGCTTGTCAGGTAAGCTTGACAGTCGAGGTTCTTCATCACCAACGATAGAAAGTCATATTCTATCTTCTCCACCTCATGTTGAGGGCAGAAATTTTCCTTGATTAGGGCAATGAATTGATCCCACGACATGCTATACAACGGGATCTTTCCGGAGGCCTCCATCAGAGATCTCCACCATGCCAATGCTTCACCCTTGAAGGACTGTGACACAAATTTAACTATATCCCTCTCAGCGCACCCGCTAATATCCACCACCGTGTCCATTTCGTCCAGCCAAGTCATACAGTCGACGGCTCCTTTTTCTCCAGTAAAATCCCTGGGTTTACAAGACACGAAGTACTTATAGGTGCAACCCTTGTTACGGGATTCTTGATGCAGTACTATATGCTGAGATGGGACACTTTGACGGTTGGTGGACTGACGGTCATCACCATCTTTCTTGGGTCCATCCTTTTTGGGAGGAGGCTTGTTATGAGCCTCAGAATGTGTCCTGGGCTTTGAATGTGATGCAGAGTGGGTCCTACTCCGAGTACCACTGTATTCCTCATACTGCCTATCCAAAGCCTGTGTAACAGCGCCGTCTATGATTGCTTTTAATTCGGCACCCGTTAACGTAATCTGGGCGTTCTCATTTGGCTCCACTGGATGGCTATTGATTTCATTTGATTCAGCCATTTGAATTGAACTGTTGCAGAAAACAAGGTCAATATTTTATTTGGGAGTTTATTATGGAATTACCCCTTAGGGTAACTCGTTAACCATGGTAAACAGAGACCATATTTGGTTAACTTATTAATTGTATTAACTTAGGATTTCAATAAAAATTTATCCTATAAACAATAACAATATATATTAGCACATAAGGCTTAGTCACATGGACAATTTAAATTATAAGCTATGATTTCAGAGAATCAAGACTTTTAAGGTTTGAACCTAGTTCATTACCTTTATCAGACAGGGAGTCATAGCTACCTCTGTCCTTTGGCTCATATGGAAGTGAGCTGGGCCCGTAGGCATCACATTACCACGTATGGTAAAATATGATCATCTTAATTGATGATCTTAACCCATGATTCAGAGATCATATAATTGGGTTTGGAATCTTCTAAAGAATCCTTATACATATAAGAATGACATGTGATTTTAACGAATCACTTCTGTCAGGGATGCTAACATGTTTTAAGATGTTAACAGGGATTTGAATCTTTTAAACAGGTCTTACCATTTTGGCCCGGTCTTATATTTGACACGAGGCTAGGTTTCACACTTTAAGATTCTTAATTAAATAATTAAATAGGCAGATCAATTTAAAAGGAATGATTTTAATTTATTTATTTCATTTATAAAGTATATATGCACAAATGGCAATCATGAAATTTATAAAAACAAACATTCCATTTATTTATTCAAAGTATTACATGTTGCCCTAAACGGGTCTTTTCAAATAACAGATTACCCACGCAGGGGTTAAACAAGTACTTACCCTCTCAGGGGCTTAATAACACACATGCCCACGCAGGGGCTAAATATCACATATGTCCACGCAGGGACTACATAATATAATAGTCCACGCAGGGACTCACACTAACAATACACCCACGTAGGGGTTCAAACAAACAAGCATGCCCACGCATGGGCTCAAAGCAACATACCAAATACACCCACGCAGGGGCTCAACAGTAAATACAGGAGGAAATAACTGTGGAAGGATTCAACGATCCTTCTTGTTCTTTCCCTTGATCAAACTAACCAACCCTTGGAAGAACGTCTGTATTTCCCTACGATCCTCGTGAGCTTCCCGTTCAACTTGCTCCAACCTATGAAGAATTTCCTCCCTTTCTGGGGGAGAAAACCGTGGTGGCTGCGATTGCGTCCTGATAATGGGTCTAGGAGGTATAGGGTATCCCTGAGTCGGGTAACTCACCTCCCATGGATCCCCATAGGGTCCTTGGGTGTAATAGTTCGCTGCTACCATGTACGGATCGGCTTCCCCGTAACCATAGTTGTGATGCGTTGGGGGTTCAAACGGGTTGTATCCCATGCCACTCGTATACGCCGGAATTGGGTTATCAAATCCCATCGGCGGTGGCTGTAGTACAGCAGGGTTGGAGGGTCCACCAAATTGCGGGTCCTCCTGGTGCGGTGGGTAGTGGCTAGCACTTGACTGTCGTGGGGAGCTGAAATTGAAGCCCCCCGGTCGTACCGACATGCGGGCACCGGTTCTCCTACGCCTTGGCGGTTGAGGAGGTGCCGGTTGAACTGGTGGCGGTGGAGGTGGTGGCGTAACTGCCACAAATCGGTGATCCTCGGATGAATCTTGATGATGCGGCTGTGGCTGTGGTTCCTGCTGCTGCTGAGACTGCTGCTGCTGATGCTGCCCATGAGACGACGAGTGGTGAGAAGGAGTATAGTACCACTCATGCTGGTTAAATAGGGCTTGGAAACTGTCTGGACCACCGTAGGGTGATCCGTGGAAGGACGATCCGTCGGAGATTTCAATCAGATGGTTTGGAGTACCACTCGCCGGCATGACGGGGTCCGTATCCTCGTCCATATCATCTGCGTGATCTCCTGAAAAGTGGTCCTCTGGACCCAGTGGGTTAAAACCCACGGGCTCTGGTATGAATCCTACCGGGTTAAACTGTCCCCGAAAAATAGGTGTAGGGTCTCCATATGAATGATGAGATAGGGATCTCTGAAGTGGTATGTAGGACGGTTGAGGGTAATTGGGTTCATAAGGATTAAGAACAGGAGGTGTTGAAGTATGCGAAACCGACAATATAATAATGAACAGGAGGTGGGCCCGGTGGGGGAGTATCGTGACGTGGTTGGCAACGTAATAGTCAAACAACACAATATAATAATGCACAGCGGAAGCAATTTAAAATAAGATACAACCGAATTTATTTATTGTAATCAAAGTCACAATATCCGGTGTTTATCCACAGTAGGATCGAAACAAAATAACATTTAATGGTTCAACAGACTTCTGGCATCCTAAGCTTGAGAGACTTTTTAATGATGCTTAGGAGACAATCCAGCCAATTTCGCTTAGTACCTGCATTCAGTCTTTTTGGGAAAATACGTCAGTTTACACTGGTAAATACATTCAACTGACTCATTTTGGAAAATGATTGAAAATTGGTTTGGATGCACATGGCATAAACATTTTTATTTAACTTGGGAGAATTATTTAATATTATAATCTTGTGAACGAATTACATGTTACTTATGCGTTCAGTAGCCCGAATCTAGTCCGGGTTAAAGATCAATAGATACACCACTATAATGAGTTATACACGGACGGTGTACGCCTACACCCCGTGCTCAGGTCGTGGCCAATCTCGTAAGATGATGCCAAGGATATCCGGGACATGGTCATTAACCCCCCAAAGGCTGTAAAGTAAACAAGACTGTTTAAAAGAGCCGATCAAATTATTCAACTACCCACTAAGCGTGGAGATTTGATGCCCGATCAAGCGGTACGCTATGTACCGTAACCCAAGCCCGTATAGGGAAAATAAGTTAAAAGTATTTACCTGAATAAGTATTTATCACAACAAGAAAAATGCACGTAGCTTTTACTGGTTCTTCTAATCTGGAACGAAGGTTTATAATAACCTATTAGAATTCTAACGGGTCTTTTATTAAGCTTAAGCTTAGACCGGCTAGTTTCAAGATACGGTTCGTACGCACGATTGAGCGAAGACCGGATAGAATGTGATTTAGACCCGACAAGTTTGAAGACTTGTTTAATATGGGTTTATTATTCACATTCTGGATTTTGAGATAAAACAGTTATAGTTTGACCCGTTTCGGCTAGTTTATGTAAACTTGTTACATAAACCGGACCGTACGCGTAATAAGCGTGACGGGTAGTCATGAGAGCTATATACAGGTTTCCTAAGTTAATTATGTCTCAAATATGTTGTGACATCAGTAAGGTGTCTTTGGTTATGCCCGAAATGTGTTTAAACGCAAACTAGGCCCCGTAGGGGTAGTTCGGTCATTTTAAAAGTTTATAAAAGGGTTTAAGTGACAACCTGAGTTACAGGTCTGATGTAAACAGCAAATATACTCAATTTGCTAAGTTACATCAGTAGGTTAAAGCATGTATGTGAAACTTATCATTTTTAACCAAACTAGGCCCCGTAGGGGTATTTTGGTAATTTCACATAAGCCGAAAAGCTCAAAACTGAAGTCTGAGTTTATCAACCTTTGCTTACTGTTAAAATATTATAATTTTCCTCTTATATCAGTAGGTATCAACCCGGGTATGTCCAATATGATTTTTAAACATACTATGCGCTAAGAACGCTAAATAAGGCGATTAAAGGCCATTACCGGGTTCGATACTTAAATCTGATATTTTTATATTTCCAGAAGGCTTAAAATAATTTATTTATCATAACTAATCAGTAGCAAAAGGTTTGGAGTCGTTTAGATGTGTAAAACTCATTTTATGGCCCGTAATCGCAAAACCGACAATTTCTGAATTAAGCCTACGACTACGAGTTATGCTCAGCCTAAAATTAATTAAAAATCTTTAAAAATCCCAAAATAATATATTACATCAGTGGGTAAAAGATTTGATACCAAAAAGTATGCTTAACTAGGCTATACGCTAATTACGCCATTTTATTAACATAAAGCATTAGTTTTGCGATAATGAGCATAACTCTTAATCTACAAGTCAAACTGATGTCAAACTTTGCCTACAAGTCTATATATCAGTAACAAAGGTTTCTACACTTTTACATTTTCATAAATCATGTTTTAAGGTAATAAGGGCATAACGGTCAACATATGAGCAAGTAACGGAAACATGCATAATAATTGGATAACTAATGAACCAAGGTGTATAATCATGGAGGGTTGTTCTAACATGTAACCTAATCCAATTAAAGCTCTGAGGCATTTCTAAAACATGCCTAAACGGGTCAGAACTGAAAGTCAAAGTGAAAGTGAAAGTCAAACTATGTGACTTTCGGTTCCGAACCGGGTTTAAACAGGAAATAGTCGGGTTGAACATGTTTGGACATGTTCTTACACTAATTACTAAGTTATAACAATGATCAAACAGGTTATATATGTTCTAGATAGCTAATTATGCATAAATGACATTTTAAGCATTATGTTGACTTTTTAATTAAAAGTTTGACCCGACATTAGACCTGGTTAGAGTGGTGATCAGGGGAAACCCTTTTGAGGTTTTATTACCCACATAAATACCAACTCATAACTACTTTTAATTCGAGATATGACTGAGCCATTATTGACTAATCTCGAAGTCAAACCGTAATTACGACGGTTTGACTTTTAGCTAATTAACTAAGCTAAAAGTAATTAGAGAAAGATTAGAACACTTACTGAAGTCCTATGCACGAAATATGATCACTAGGAAGCAGGCTTGAGCTCCAGAAATGATCCAAGAGTGCAGGAGAAGTTGTGAGGAATGTTGTGAATTTGAAGGCCTTTATATAGTGATTTCACTCACCATAAGTGCTTGACAAACAAGTCTACAAGTTCCCACAATTGATCAACAGGTGCCCTAGAGGCTTAGGGGGTGTTTTAGGGGCCAGGAGAAGTGGAAAAACGGGTAAAGGTCGCGCACAAAGGCATTGGCAGGCAAGAACCCACATTTCTCGTGGGGAGTATCGTGACGTGGTTGGCAACGTAATAGTCAAACAACACAATATAATAATGCACAATGGAAGCAATTTAAAATAAGATACAACCGAATTTATTTATTGTAATCAAAGTCACAATATCCGGTGTTTATCCACAGTAGGATCGAAACAAAATAACATTTAATGGTTCAACAGACTTCTGGCATCCTAAGCTTGCGAGACTTTTTAATGATGCTTAGGAGACAATCCAGCCAATTTCGCTTAGTACCTGCATTCAGTCTTTTTGGGAAAATACGTCAGTTTACACTGGTAAATACATTCAACTGACTCATTTTGGAAAATGATTGAAAATTGGTTTGGATGCACATGGCATAAACATTTTTATTTAACTTGGGAGAATTATTTAATATTATAATCTTGTGAACGAATTACATGTTACTTATGCGTTCAGTAGCCCGAATCTTGTCCGGGTTAAAGATCAATAGACACACCACTATAATGAGTTATACACGGATGGTGTACGCCTACACCCCGTGCTCAGGTCGTGGCCAATCTCGTAAGATGATGCCAAGGATATCCGGGACATGGTCATTAACCCCCCAAAGGCTGTAAAGTAAACAAGACTGTTTAAACGAGCCGATCAAATTATTCAACTACCCACTAAGCGTGGAGATTTGATGCCCGATCAAGCGGTACGCTATGTACCGTAACCCAAGCCCGTATAGGGAAAATAAGTTAAAAGTATTTACCTGAATAAGTATTTATCACAACAAGAAAAATGCACGTAGCTTTTACTGGTTCTTCTAATCTGGAACGAAGGTTTATAATAACCTATTAGAATTCTAACGGGTCTTTTATTAAGCTTAAGCTTAGACCGGCTAGTTTCAAGATACGGTTCGTACGCACGATTGAGCGAAGACCGGATAGAATGTGATTTAGACCCGACAAGTTTGAAGACTTGTTTAATATGGGTTTATTATTCACATTCTGGATTTTGAGATAAAACCGTTATGGTTTGACCCGTTTCGGCTAGTTTATGTAAACTTGTTACATAAACCGGACCGTACGCGTAATAAGCGTGACGGGTAGTCATGAGAGCTATATACAGGTTTCCTAAGTTAATTATGTCTCAAATATGTTGTGACATCAGTAAGGTGTCTTTCGTTATGCCCGAAATGTGTTTAAACGCAAACTAGGCCCCGTAGGGGTAGTTCGGTCATTTTAAAAGTTTATAAAAGGGTTTAAGTGACAACCTGAGTTACAGGTCTGATGTAAACAGAAAATATACTCAATTTGCTAAGTTACATCAGTAGGTTAAAGCATGTATGTGAAACTTATCATTTTTAACCAAACTAGGCCCCGTAAGGGTATTTTGGTAATTTCACATAAGCCGAAAAGCTCAAAACTGAAGTCTGAGTTTATCAACCTTTGCTTACTGTTAAAATATTATAATTTGCCTCTTATATCAGTAGGTATCAACCCGGGTATGTCCAATATGATTTTTAAACATACTATGCGCTAAGAACGCTAAATAAGGCGATTAAAGGCCATTACCGGGTTCGATACTTAAATCTGATATTTTTATATTTCCAGAAGGCTTAAAATAATTTATTTATCATAACTAATCAGTAGCAAAAGGTTTGGAGTCGTTTAGATGTGTAAAACTCATTTTATGGCCCGTAAGGGCAAAACCGACAATTTCCGAATTAAGCCTACGACTATGAGTTATGCTCAGCCTAAAATTAATTAAAAATATTTAAAAATCCCAAAATAATATATTACATCAGTGGGTAAAAGATTTGATACCAAAAAGTATGCTTAACTAGGCTATACGCTAATTACGCCATTTTATTAACAAAAAGCATTAGTTTTGCGATAATGAGCATAACTCTTAATCTACAAGTCAAACTGATGTCAAACTTTGCATACAAGTCTATATATCAGTAACAAAGGTTTCTACACTTTTACATTTTCATAAATCATGTTTTAAGGTAATAAGGGCATAACGGTCAACATATGAGCAAGTAACGGAAACATGCATAATAATTGGATAACTAATGAACCAAGGTGTATAATCACGGAGGGTTGTTCTAACATGTAACCTAATCCAATTAAAGCTCTGAGGCATTTCTAAAACATGCCTAAACGTGTCAGAACTGAAAGTGAAAGTGAAAGTCAAACTATGTGACTTTCGGTTCCGAACCGGGTTTAAACAGGAAATAGTCGGGTTGAACATGTTTGGACATGTTCTTACACTAATTACTAAGTTATAACAATGATCAAACAGGCTATATATGTTCTAGATAGCTAATTATGCATAAATGACATTTTAAGCATTATGTTGACTTTTTAATTAAAAGTTTGACCCGACATTAGACCTGGTTAGAGTGGTGATCAGGGGAAACCCTTTTGAGGTTTTATTACCCACATAAATACCAACTCATAACTACTTTTAATTCGAGATATGACTGAGCCATTATTGACTAATCTCGAAGTCAAACCGTAATTACGACGGTTTGACTTTTAGCTAATTAACTAAGCTAAAAGTAATTAGAGAAAGATTAGAACACTTACTGAAGCCCTATGCACGAAATATGATCACTTGGAAGCAGGCTTGAGCTCCAGAAATGATCCAAGAGTGCAGGAGAAGTTGTGAGGAATGTTGTGAATTTGAAGGCCTTTATATAGTGATTTCACTCACCATAAGTGCTTGACAAACAAGTCTACAAGTTCCCACAATTGATCAACAGGTGCCCTAGAGGCTTAGGGGGTGTTTTAGGGGCCAGGAGAAGTGGAAAAATGGGTAAAGGTCGCACACAAAGGCATTGGCAGGCAAGAACCCACATTTCTCGGAGCTGGGCAGGGCTAGCGTGACGCCACCCCCCCCCCCCCCCCCCCGTCGCGTCGCGCTAGGCCTTGTCTGGTCTGATTTTTGATTTCTTGCAATTTGATCCTTGGCTCTTCAAAACTTGATTAGGCACTTGATTTATTGCATTGTAAACCCTCATATTTGATCTATAAAGGTTTTAAAACATATACCCACTTTGCCAAGTCCCCGGGTAATTTTATTATCACCCGAAAAGTCCTAACTTTCAACGTTTACGCTTTAACACTTCGCACACGAATTTGATCATAACTTTCTCATACGTTAACGAAACTTTATGAAATTTTTATGGTGCATTCTCATGAGCATAATTAATATTTACAAAGCTTCGGGTTTGTCAAAAGGTCACTCAGAGGTATAATTTAAACATGTTGACACATTTGGTCCCTGTAGTTTGAAATCTCTCACTTTTAGCTCCGTATGATCCATGATTTATTCGTTTGAAGGTATGAGCATCGTGTAGGGTTAATGTACATTATATTTATTCACAGTTGACGCTTAGAATTCGTATATTCACATACTTTCCATGTTTGTCAACTTTAGTCCTTCCATAATATCTCTTTCACACGTTTAAACTTTATGACACGTGTCAACATATTACAGGACGTGAATTTCCGAGGTGTTATAGTATGCTAAAGATATGTAAAGTTTAAAATGGATTAAACAGTCTCGCTGATGATGTGTCGATAGATTTTTACACATTTAGTAGGTTTGTTCGGGATATAAACCTAAATTTCAACTTGCTTATTTTGTGGGGAACACTACTTGGATATATAGGTAACCCCTGAAATCTTGTTTGAAGGATCCTTCTTTCTGAGATACTAGGTCTTTATACTCAGTGATATCTGGGGTATTATTCCGGGACTTCTGATAATGCGGAAGCAATGGCCTAGTCCCCGTATAATACTTTACGCTTTGCTTGAAATATAGCACCGCCCTCAGCAAAAATGATGAAACAATAAAATTGATAGTCATTGCTGTTGTAAAAAAGATCCTCTAAAGGGGACCCACTAAAGTCGAACCGTCATCTCTCTGCTGAACGGAAGTTCTGACCTGAGCTCTCACGGTTTCGCAATTTAACCCCTTACAGATATCATCTGTGGTATACTCACCTGTAAGACAGAATATTGGGATTTGGATACGGGAGTATATTCAAGAGGTGGGACACATGAATAAGTTTAAGTCTCTAAAACATCTAAATCCATATCCTGGACAGATTGAAAATTGTGTGAGAATTTAAGTGGATCAGTATATTGACAATCTAAGTGAATTGTTTAATTCTGAGTATGAAATTAAAGCTTAACGGTACTTGTGACTTGTCGAATAGCTGATATGATTCCCTAACACGCTTAATCAAAATATGTTTGTAAATAGTTTACATTTACTGCATTTTATTTCTGTCTAAGCTTTCTAGTTTAGAAACTTTATTAAAAATCCAAAAAGATTTTACACTTCTTTTTTTTTCGACAAACCAAAGTGGAGAGTTGATCTTCATATTCGAATTGAAGCAGATGCAGGAAGTTTCTGGACTGGAGGATGAGTCGTGAGCTTAACATGAAAAGTTTGTGAAGTTGAAAAGTTAAAGCAAGTTCATTAATTTGAAACTTGTAAATTTCAGAAAATGGTTTGAAAAGTTTAACAAAATGTCAGTGTGATTTATCTCAGATCAACCAAGGTCATTAAGTTGGAATTGGTAGATAAATTGAGTAATCAGGGCCATTAACTTGGACCTGAATACTTAAGTGGATTTATATTTCTGACAAGACCATAAAATGAAGGTGAATGGTAAGTTTGGATTAAGTCTGTTATTATCATATATCTTATATTTAGGTAGAGATTGTGAAGGAAACAGGAGTTAATATCCCCATGGCAAAGAAAATGTCAAAGTTTGAACCAGAATTCAACTCCCAGCTTATCGAGAGGGGGAGTCTGCGAAAGGGGGAGATCATATTCTGGATCAACATTCAAAGGGGAGATTGAAGTTTAAAGTTTGAAGATAAAGATTGAAGGAAGCTTTTACAATGTCAAGACAATTTGGAAAAAGACAAAGACTGAAGACTTGACGCTGAAGACTTCGTCAACATCCAAGGGGGAGTCTGTTGGTGCATCTACTATCTGTTAACTTCCTCTTAATCGAGTCTTATGTCTAGATAGGATAAACGAGCACACATCAGGGTTGAAATTAGGGTTTGTTTATGTATTAATGTGTTATTTCGCTTGAAAGTGACACGTAACAGTTCAAGCGAAATCAACATGATGATTTCGCTTGAATTGGGATGTGTCATGTTCAAGCAAAATCAGCTCAAGTATAAATAGGTGTGTGCTGGTGTCATTTGAAGCGGAATCTGGTCATTGTCTCTGAGCCGAGGTGCTGTCCGTTTGTCATTTGAACATGTAAAAAGCTCAGGATTGATCAATAAAAGGATAATTAGAAAGGAACAAGCTGTGTTAACATCTTTTACATTGATTCCGCCTTTGTACTAGATGATGAACTGCTCAGAATGACTGTTTAGGGTCATACGACAATCCAACATATGTCTTGAACTTCCAATTCATCGATTGATGGAGCCTTTAACACTTCCACTAACACCTTCTTGGTGAGGTGGGTAAAAGTGAGAGATGCCAGCTTACCTAAGACATCAGCCTTTTTGTTTTGAGATCTGGGAATTTGTTTGATGTTGCACGTTTGGAAGGTATTCATCAGCTCCTTGGATTTTTCTTTGTATCTTTTCATGTTTGGCTCTTTGGCAACATAGCTATCGTTTACTTGACTGGAGACTATTAACGAATCTGTGAACACTTCAAGCTTCTGCACCTTCATCTCTTTGGCCAGCCTTAAACCGGCGATTAGTGCCTCGTATTCAGCCTCGTTATTGGTGGTCTGAAAATCAAAACGGAGAGCATATGTGAATTCTAACCCTTCTGGGTTGATCAAAATTAGTCCAGCCCCTGACCCTTCAACGCTTGAAGCCCCGTCGGTAAAAAGCTTCCAGGCTTCAGGGTTGGAGGGTTCAGTGGTGGCAGTGTTTACTTCAGTGATTGCTTGGTTTGGGACTTCTACAATGAAATCAGCCAAGACTTGGGCTTTGATAGCTTTTCGTGGGACGTAGGTGATGTTATGCTCACCTAATTCTACTGCCCATTTGGCCAACCTTCCCAAGTTCTCTGGTTTTTCAAGCACACTATTAATAGGTTGGTCGGTGACCACTTGTATAGGGTGTGCTTGGAAATACATTCGAAGCCTTCTAGCTGTTTTAACCAGGGCTAGGGCAAGTTTTTCAAGAGGATGATATTTAGTTTCAGCCAATTTTAGAGTTTTGCTGAAGAAATAAACGGGTACCTGGGCCTTTTCTTGCTCGATGGTGAGGACCGCGCTTATGGCTTCCTCAGCGACTGAAAGGTACACCGAGATTAACTCCCCCGTTTTCGAAGCTGCAATGTTAGGTAAGGAAGCAAGATGTTGTTTCATCTGGTTGAAGGCTTCTTCAGCCTCATCAGTCCATTTAAAGTCCTTCTTATCAGAGCAATTCTTGAGCGTTTTGTAGAAGGGCAGAGATCTTTCAGCCAACTTGGAGGTAGAACGCTTCAAGGCTGCAAGCTTCCCGTTTAAGCTTTCAACCTCCTTCTTGGTTTTTGGCGGTTTGGTTTCAAGAACAGCTTTCACCTTGTTTGGGTTAGCCTTGATGCTTTGTTTCCCAACAATATGACCCAAGAACTTTCCTTCCTCAAACCCAAATGAACATTTTTCAGGGTTGAGCTTCATGTTAACCTTTCTGAGGTTCTTGAAAGTTTCTAGAATGTCATCGAGCATTTGATACTCCGTCTTGCTTTTGATCACCAAGTCGTCGACATATGCCTCCATGTTTTTACCAATTTGGCTTTCAAAGGCTTTGTCCACTAGACGTTGGTAGGTTGCTCCAGCGTTTTTGAGGCCAAAAGGCATCTTTTGGTAACAAAAGATTCCTTTATCAGTGTGGAACGCCGTCTTTTCTTCATCTTCTTCTTCATGAGTATTTGATGATACCCTTTATAAGCATCAAGAAAGCACTTGAAAGGGTAACCAGTGAGGGAGTCAACCTTGAGATCAATTTCTGGTAGTGGATAGCAATCCTTAGGACAAGCCTTGTTAAGATCCTTGAAATCTATGCACATCCTCCAAGAGTTGTCTGGTTTCTTGACCATAACCGGGTTTGCAACCCATGATTGGTACTTGACTTCTCGGAGAATGCCGGCCGACACAAGCTTTTCAACTTCTTGGCAAGCAGCTAGGCGTCTCTCAGGTGCTAAACTTCTTTTCTTTTGGACCACAGGCTTGACATCCGGTGGTATTCTTAACTCATGTTCAGCAATGTTCTGAGGGATCCCCGTCATATCCTCTGGACACCAAGCGAAGACATCGCTGTAATGTGTTAGCAACTTTTCTATATACGAGAGGGTTTCTTGTGAAAGGCTTGGATTGACCCTTATTCTTTGTTCAGGGTACTTAGGATTTATGATCAGCCTTTGCTTGTCTTCTTCATTTCTGGAGCTTTCACCTTCAACCAGGTAGGCCTCTTGAGAGGGTTGAAGGGTTGCTATACCCCTCTCGGTGGGAAATTTAACTGTGCCATGGCCAACAGACACGGCCATGTAGAATGCACACTGCCCTGGCCTTCCAATGATCACATCATAGTTCGAAGGTATGTTGATAACCACAAAGGTGAGTGGTTGGATTATTTCCTTCTGACCTTCGTTGAAACGAACATTAAGTGTCAGTTGCCCTAAAGGCTTAAGGGGTATATCTGCAATACCTTTTATGGAGGTTCTAGAGGGTTGAAGCCTTGAACGTTCTTCATTGCTCAAGCAGTTGAAGAATTTCTCAAACATAATTTCAGTGGCTGCCCCAGTGTCTATGTATGCTCTATTTGTTTGGAACGTTCCCACAGTAGCTTCTACCACAAGAGGGTTTGAAAGAGGGTCTTTTTCTGTTGGGGGGAAGCAAACACACTGAAGCTCCCAAGCTTCCAATCGCTGTCTTTTGTGAGGAACCCTTCCATCGAAATCCACCATATTGACTTCCTTGCCCTTTCCTTCAGCCATTTTGTCCCGTACCCCTTTCACCAAATGAGCGAGTTCTCCGGACTTAACAGCTTCTTCAATTCTTTTCTTGTGCTGGAAGCAATCATTGGTGTGGTGACCCTTTTCTTCATGAAACTCACAATACTGTGTGGAGTTCTCATTTTTTCTGCTTTTGGGGAGAGGTCTAGGAGGCCTAAAGTTTTTCTTGACTTCTTCCGTTGCGAGGATTTCTTGAGGAGTCTTTGTGAGGGGTGTGAAACTCATGCCTTTCTCCCTGCTGGAAGGGTTCCGGCCTTCAGACCTTCGATGGTCTAAACCCTTTGGTCGTTTGTCATAAGAGTGGAAGTTTCCCCTTTTTCTAGCTGGACTATTGCTTCGCCAGCTGGATCCTCTTTTCCTTTGCTCTTTAATGTCTACTGCCTCCTCTCCCCGGATGTGGGCTTCAGCCCTTTCGAGAGCTTCTTCCAAGGTCTTGGGCAGGGATTTGTTGAAATCTCTTGTGAGATATTTGGATGTGATGGCATTCATAAAACCAGCCACTCTCATTTTCTCGTCTGCCCCCACATAAGTTAGACCTTCCTTCTTATACCGTTCGATAAACGCTCGAAGACTTTCATCATCACATTGTTTTATCTGAAAGATTACTGTTGCGTCTTTGACATATCGCCTTTGTTGGGAGAAATTGGCCAGAAAGCCCTTGCTGAGGTCGTCGAAGCTTCGAATGCTTCGAGCAGGTAAGTCGTTGAACCAGATCCTGGCTGATCCAACAAGGGTTTGCATGAACATTAGGCAACATTCAGCGTTTGACCATTTCTCTATCCTTGCTGCACCGGTAAAGATCTGAAGATGGTCCTCAGTATCTTCAGTCCCATCGTATGTTTTGATGTAAGGAGGCATCTTGATCTTTGTTTGAAAATCATAATCAGCTATTTGCTGTGAAAAGCATGAAAGGTTACTCGGCTTATATGGTTTGGCCACATCTTCTTCAGCCCTTGCACCCATGTTATTGCCATTGTTGTTGTTTCCTTGAGTGGCCAGCACTTGATTAATAAAGTGCTGCCACGGGAAGCTGGCCATCATCTGGGCCATCATCGGGGGCATGAGGTTGAAGCCTTGAAGGCTTCTGGGTGCAACTGAGCAGCTTACTCCAAGGGGGTGCTCATAACAGCACTTCGTGCCAAGGGGAGCACGGACAGAGCTTGTTCCCACGAAGTCGTTGTAGAAGCTGGAAGGCTTGTTACTGGGGACTGTAGGAGCTGGTCGAGGGTTAGCTCATGCCCCAAAGGAGCACCACTTGTAATTGGTTGGGAAGAGAAGATAGGATGTACTGTAGGATTCGCCATTATGGATAGATATGGATTAGGGTTTGGAGGATTACTGGGACCAGCCTCATTCCTAGTTGTAAAAGGAGGGATAGGAGGTCCGGGAGATAACGTTGGTTCCGGCTCGTCATAGTCTAGACGAATCCTCACTCCCTTGTCTCTTTCTCTACTCACATATTGGTTGAGGAGTGACCTCAACTCAAGGAAATTGTTGGCAACCCCCTCAGGGGTAAGTTCAACACGTGCTGGGATGTCAGAGACACCAACATTGGGGGAAGGAACTCCGGATCTGGACGGAGTTGGAGTGTTGAAGGTGAGAAACTCGGGAGTGCTCCCCGGAGTTGAGAAAGAAGTTGGTATAGCCACATGAGCTTGGCTACTACCCGGGGTTGAGGTGTTTGGAACCTGATTTACTTCATCCGGGGATCCACTTTCTGACATGGTGGTTTCAAGAGAAAAGAGCTACACTACTAGGTCTTTTTGAGGAGAAATAGCGGCGTAGCCCCACGGTGGGCGCCAACTTGTTGATGCAACAAATAATAGACCAAGGATAGTAGCTTGACTGGTTGGGCAAAAGGGTTGAATGGTTCAACTTTGCCTAACGCAGGTCGTGGGGTCCCCCCACGTTTGCAAGACGTGGAAGGAGGTTCACTAGTTTATTTTTATTGTTTGCTAAGGATCCTCTTCTGAAGTGTTTTCAGATTCGGATGAAGGGGCAAACAGAATGTGTGTGTTGTATGTGAAAGGGAGTAACTTGCATGAAGCAAGTACTCAAAGTGAATAACCAGAGATTTCAGGAATCAAGACTGGCAAGGAATGTCTCAACTCAGTAAATGAAGTGTCTAATATATAGGAGAAGACATCTCCCGAAGAGGAATGCATTTGACTAGTGACCATGCTTGCAGTGAGGGGCTTACCCTTTCGGGGGTTGAAGCCTTTTGACCCCTGGATAATAGAATGTGTTCTGAGGACCAGCATTGCTTTTACGGCTGGCGAGTTGGTGGAGATGTGACTATTTACTGTTCCCGTATTTCTTTACTTCATCTCCTCAACTTTTCAACCATTGAACCGTTTAACCCTTTGAGCATTCATGTATTTAGTCATTTTATTTAGTCTTGGGCTACCCCCGTCATCAGAAACCATTCCTTCACATCCAAAGTCAGAAAAAAATAATATTAAAATAAAAAATAAGAACAACGTACTGCTGACTTCGTTAATAGCCGAATTGATCGAGAATACCATTTTGATGAATATCTGGATTGTATTCAATAGATGGAGGAGATGAGAGTGGAAGGAATGCGATTGAAATCCGGGATATCTATCGGGTATTTATAGAGGTGGTTTTGGGCCGTGCACCATAAGGTTATGGAAACGAATAGTCTAGAGGCCCTTAATTTTTTTTTTTTGAACGACAAATTTGGATCACTGACGGACCACTAGAGTATCATCGTGTCACCAGTGGAACCACCCGATCATATCCATCTCCACTAGGCATAATGCCTATACACCAACTTAGGAGGAAACCCAATAATTATAGGAAAACCCTCCTTGTGGGAATCGAACCCAAGACCTATTGGTCCCAAAGTCTTATCCCACCACCAAGATGCCACTAGGCTATAAAGCCATGGGCTAGAGGCCCTCAAATTAACATCATACTTCAGTATTGATACACTTCAAATTACTTTCTTTTCACTTTTTACCTATTTATTTTTTGGGCAATTTCATTATTTCCCCTTATAAAACTTATTAATTGCATATTTACCCAAATCAATATTGCATATATCTACTTCTTTAACTAATAAAACTAGCGTTTATAAGCATTGCGCGTTGCGCGAGCGCAAAGTTGGTTACTGTCTAGTAAAATTTCCCCGCGCGTAGTGCGATTCATAAGCCGTTCGAGTTTGTAACAGGTAAGGGTTTATGCTAAGCCCATAAATATTGGATTTTTTAGCATAATTCGTGGTGCGCACTCTACCCTAAATAAACAATATGATTACAAAAGACTTAACACTTGATATGTTAGCTACATTTTACTAAAAAAATTGTAGCCTTCATTGTATACACTTAAATAACCATTATGGTGCTGCTTGAAACATGGATTGATTGTTGATGTTGCTTTTAAACATAAGTTGAACGAACTGGTTCTGATCGTCAAGGAGTGTCACTTACATTAAAATTTGCTTGATTCAAGCATAAACCTTTCAAGTTTCAATGCACGCTTCAAAAAGCATTCCTCTAAATTCAGAAACAGTAGGATAACTTTCTTTTTTTAATTTACAGGAAAGAACTAAAATTAAATTTCAAACCTCTACAACATTGTATTGAATAGAAACATAATTTACATTAGGAAATGCTGACCATGGTTCTAGTTACTTGATAATAAGCGTCGACAATGCTTGCCCAAAAAAAACCGTTCAACCAAGTGAAAAGGTACAACACATTACCTGAGAGCGGAAAAAAAATACCCAATAAATAATAACACACCTCGGCTATGACTTTCTTGCTATAAATAGTACGATTAGCCGAGATGCAGGTTAGTATGGTGTAGCAAATTAATGCGTATAACAGATATATAATATCTATAGTACATGTAGTATTAGTTAGCAGTTAATACAGTACATGAGTTGGCAAAAAATGATGAGTTAATACAGATTCAGTATGTGGGTTAAATTTTAGATGGTTCCACTTTAGATAAGAAATCAGCCTTGGGATATAGATAAATCTGATCGGTTATAGTGGTTTAGAGCCTTCATTATGGGTTGAAAACTGGAACGAACTCGTAAGCGCATTTAAAAAAAATAGAACCGATCGACAACCTAGAACATATAAAATCAGTTCTAAGCGATTCGGTTAATCCGGTTCTGGGCATTAAAGACTGCTATGCTATTGTACTTGTTTCTGAACCTGTGTAAGAGGTGTTTTCAATTGGTTACTGAAATGTATATTGTGTACAGCTTGTATATCGAGCCAGGGGTCTCACTGGAAGCAGCCTCTCTATTCCTACTGGGTAGAGGTAAGGCTATCTACATCTTACCCTCAGACCCTACCTTTGCTTTGCTATTGGTGGGATTTACTAAGTATGATGATGATGGTGTATGTTGTGGAAATGCATATGGCTATTTCAATGCTCAGATTTATATATAAGCAAGTTGCAGGGGGTGAAATCATTCGCTACTTATTTAATCAAGATAAAAGTCTGTTGAGTGGTTTTTTCTTTTTTTATTTTTCTTCAAAAATCATAACTAAACACATCAACATTTTAGTTGTCATACAAAACACTTTCAGTTGTTATTATACACCATTCAACATGTTCACTTTTGTAAGTCACTAATTCAAACATCAGACTTCACCAAGAGTTTATAAATGCAATCTGTTCTGCCTAAACAATACACAGACCAACATCAAAAAAATAGAAGAAAAATCCTAAAATTTCATCGAACACCTGGTGTGCAGGATTTCATCAGCTATAAAACACCAAAATCAAATAAACCTGATATCCCCATACACAACACACATTAAAAAAAACATGATTCAGCAACAAAACAAAGCATTCAAGCATATGAATCGCAAAAGCAAAATTGCATTCTGTAGTGTATAGCTTACCTATGAAAACAAACATTACCTTTATAGAGCTGCTAAAAACGGTCGATGTTTGCCATTCATCACCAATGAAAACGGAAATCAACAACATCACCACGACCCGTTCACCACCTCGTTTATCGATTTGGAAACGGAGTAGGTTCCAACATAAGAATCTGTTGGGTAGTGGGGTTTTGTCGAAATTGTTGTGGGGGAAAGGGTTAGAGGAGTGTGGATAGGTGGCCGGTGGTCGGATTTGGCGGTGCCGAAGATGGACGGTGGAACGGTGGCGCTAGGGTTGTGTGAGGGTTTTGAGACGAAACCGGGTAAGAGGGAGATGATAAAATGATGATTGTCTCTACTTGGTTTTGGTGTTAATAATAATAAAAAAAACGTTATAAGGGAGAATCGAACCTTAGCCTACCTAGTGAAAACTAACAGCGGAAACCACTGGACCAAACGCACAAACACATAAATGATGTTAAACAGATATGTATATAACCAATAACAATATCGGCTGGCTGAAAAAGCAGCCAAGAAGATACTGCCATGTGGCAAAGTAACTATTCACAAACTTCTGTTTTTAATATATAGGAGAATTGCATATATACCTATTTTGATTTATTTTATTAAGAGTAAATTTTATAATGACTCTTTTACCCTTAATTTTACTAAATTTAAAAGAACTGCATATTTACCCATATTTTACTAGTTTTTGTGTCTTTTCCACAATATTTAGTTTTGTTGGTGCTGTGTTTCAATAAACTCAACCCATTCAGTTTATACAATCGGTTCCACAACATAAACTATCAGCTACACATATCTTAATAAAGATAAGGTTTTTGAGCCTAACTTCATAAGTCATATATCAGATCACATTTGTAACAACATGAAGCAACCACCCATGAATAATAATTTACTGCACAAGCCTTTCAAAAAAAAAAAGAATAATGTACTGCACAAAGCTTAAGGTTTTTACATTAGACCGTGGGGTATGGTGGGTGATACATGGTCGAATAACGGTGCTCGTTTATGTTTAAGTTTGAATTTTTACTTAAATTTTAATCCCGAATAGTATACTTTTAATTAAATTTTTGTTTTGCAGGTTTAACGAAGTTTAAGCAGCTTTTCGGGAGCTTTACGGGTCACCGGAGCGAAAAAACGGATCAACCGGGAGTACAAAATGGGAAAAACGGAAAATGGGACCCGGGGAGGTCATCGGCGACGCCCCTTAGAAACTCCCGTCGGCCAGATTGCTCGTATCCAGTGAGATAGCGCGTCAGGGAGAAGTCAGCAAACAAGAGGCCGTCGCCAACGGGTCCCCAGGCTGTCGGCGACGAGCCTTAATTTCTTCAAACGCGAATTTTGTTATCTTAGGTGGGGGAAACAATTTCTATTGGCTCGGGGCCATTCAATTCGGGAGTTACATGTTGTTTAGAGTTTAAAAAGTGATCTTGGAGCCTTTCTCACCAATCATCATCACCATTATCATCCCCAATCCATCTCTACCACCAATCTTGATCCGAATCATTTGATTACACCATTCAATTCATCATCATCTCCATATCACTAACCCTAACCATTCCACTATCCATTCAATTTCACCATCACAAACCCTAACCCTCATTAATTCACCTTCTCCAAGCTTCAAGATGATCCAAATCGAGTCCCAAACATCCGGTGATCAAGTCAATTCGATCATGAGTGGCTAATTTCGTGGAGGTTTCACCCCGGTGTAGACTTTTGTAAGATTTAGGGTTATTATGTTTTGATGTTTGCTTTGTGACAACTTGAATTACATTTGAATCTTTAGACAATTGTCCTACGTTTGTATTGAATTTGCGAATTGTCGAGTGAATAATTAAATTTGACTTTGTGAAATGAATACACGTATTTATGCCTTGTCTTTTGATAGATTTGCTAGTCCAAAGTAACGAGGTGCATTGTGGTCCGTCGTCTATGACGTTGATAGCGATTGGCACCTAAGCTTTGTGATTGTTGACCCGTTAATGAATTATTTTAAGTCAATCAAATTAAAACATATAGTAAACCTAAGTCTTGCATTTGTTGAAACCGGGTGTGAACCTTGCTTACATATCTTGTTTTTAAAACCATCAATTACGTTTCTTGCAATTGTTTATTTCTTTTAGTTAATCCAGCCCATTTGCTATTCACATTTAAACATCTTTACAAAATCAACCAAAAAACCATAAAAATAATTTAGTAAGCTTCATATTTGTGACACTCGTTTAAATTCAATCAAGTCCATTTGCAAACCACATACTCTTCGTGGTTCGACCCCTTACTACCACTAGCTATTTGTTAAGGGTAATTTGGGTATATAACTATTATCTTTGACCGGAGCGCGACACTCAGATCAAATTTTGGCGCCGTTGCCGGGGAGTTAGTGCGCTTTGTGCTTGGATTATTGTTTGAATTTTCGTGATTAACTTTTTAATTTGCTTAGTTTCTTTTTGGTACTTTGTCTTTTTCCTTGTTACGCGGGGTGTGTTATTTGTGCAGGCCATAGGTAGTGCCTGCATACAAGGAATTCCGGGAGGACTTCACCATTAGTCTACGAACCGGAAATCGAGCGAGTGGCAAGAAGGAATCTAGCAAGCCGGTTAGAAGCAACTGTTGTTTCTAACCAAGTCACCCAAACACCATAATTCACACCATCCATTGAAACCGATTCAATGGAAAACCAAAACTCCAACCAAAACCTTAACCAAAATAAAAAATAAAACAAATTCCAATACCGAGGCAACTTCCCTCCTGCCCAAAATGTCCAACATATACCTCAAGATCAACAGGTGGGTGGTAACAACTCTAGACCACCCACACCACCTTTTCGAAACCAAGGTCCCAATAATAATAACCAAAGAACACCCCAACAACAAAACCTTCACCGACACAATTCCTTACCCAATAACCTTGATGACCGGAACGTTAATTCCGATTGTAGAGGAAATCAAGATCGTGACAATCCCGCGAACGAAGACCCGTTCTTTAACATCGACGATTTGCGAAACGCTATCCCCGATGATGAGCCATTTAGTGTTCCCGGTTATTAATCGCCGGAGCACGTGAGTATTCACTCGGAATAGTCGGATGACGGGGGTAATTATAATGAACGGGTAGATGATGGCGAATGGGGTTATGTGAACCAGGGCAACATCTACAATGCTAGAGGGTTTGACGATGATGAATTTGGCTATCAAAATGCTAGGGAATGAAAATTATGGTTATGGGAATGCTTGAAATGACGGTTACGGAAACAATCGCCAACCACGAAACAACAACCAAAGGAACTGGAATGAAGGGTACTACAATAACAACAACAATGTGAACCACAACCGGATTCCGCGTTTTGTGGGAGGAGATAACCAGGGGTAATCAAGGTGGTGATCGAATGGGTAATCGAAGACCAGTTGATCAAGAAGTTAACGGCCCACATCGTCGTCAACAACCTCCAAGGGGCGTCAATGACCGTTTTAGGCCGGTGGTCACCGACAATGACTCACCGATTGTATGCGAGAGAAGAATGTTTGATTGCAAGCCTCATTACATCAACATCCTCCCCCACTTCAATGGGAGGTCCAATGATGAACCATATACTCATTTGGCGGAGTTTTCGGCCATATGTAGTACTATTGGAGGGCATGGTTTAGCATTGGAAGATGTCAAGCTTCGGTTGTTTCAGTTTTCGCTAAAGGATAAGGTGAAACAGTGGTTTCTCACACTTTCGGCAGGTAGTATTCGCACATGGGCCGAAATGCAACAGGTTTTTCTTGATGAGTATTACTCCATGGCGAAGATCGATGATGCTAGAGATGAAATTAGGTCTTTCCGCCAACTCTCAAGTGAACCATTACATGAAGCATTCACTCGATACAAAGAATTAATCCGGAAATGCCCACATCATCAAATCGAAAAGTGGGAATTGGTCGAGTGCTTTGTAATAGGGTTGGATGATGAAACATGGAACCATCTTGAATCAACGAGCAACGGAACGTTATTGAGTAACCATGAAGATGATGATTGGGAATTTCTTGTCACACCCCAACCGATGGCGGAAACATCGGGATGAGACGAAATAAATTGCAAGAGACTTCATAACACTATGTGACAATATAAATTTAATTTGATTTCATAAAAGTTGATACAAATGTCATACAAGAATCAAATAAGACAACATTGTTTCGAACATATATAACAAAATAGATTAATCTAAGTGTGTTTCTAAGTCCACCTAAATCTTGTTTCTTCATTTAGCATCATCTTGTCTATCGAACCTGCAACATGTATTATAATAGAGTTCAATGCAAAAGCAAAGGCGAGTATACAAGTTTGATACATAGCATAAAAATAGTTTTAAAATAGACTAATGGCTCGTATCCGACATGAATCACAATATGAAAGTTACTAGTACGTTGAAACGGTGTCAAGTGTATGTTCAAACCCAAGAATCCAATGCTTTAAAATAGCCTATCCCAAATAGAATAACGGGAGGTAACATGTTTAACTTAACAATACCCCGAGACTAGTGGGCGGTGCATTACTCCTATAGCGCTATAATTGTTAAGATAGGCTTGTACGAAGTTAATGAGCATATAGACACGAAAAGTTTACATAACATACGAGATTAACAAGCATCATATAGTTTCATGTTCAAACATGGATAAAGAGTGATTTAAATAATTTCAAGTGTTTCGTGCTTGTTTATATAGAATACATGTTGCACCCAAAAGTGTTTAAAAGTAAAAATGGGTTCGAGTATACTCACAAAATTGCATATGCTTTTCGATTATCCAATTGTGACAAAGTTGTTGAGACTAGAAAGATGAATGTGCTCTATTTGGAGTTTAAGGGATGCTTATCTTCGGGTTTAAGGATTTGGAGTTTAAAATGTATGAAAATAGATATATGAGGAAAATAATCATCTAGTCCATATAATACTTGTTTGACACTATGAAACCCCAAAGGGTTAGAATGTTTTCATGGGTCAAAATACCCATTAGAATCATAACAAGTTATTAAAGTTTTAGATGATATAACTTAACATTTGACAAATGACCACTAGTTCATCATCAAAAGTTTGGTTACATGAATAATATATAGGTTTTATAGATATCATATGGTCATATAAGTCAAGCATGAGGTAGGAGGATAAATCCTCCATTTAGGAACCTCTTTTTTATTTCACATAAGTCATGCATGAGGTAGGAATGACAAGTATTCCATTTAGGCACCTCTTTGGTGTTCACCACTACACTTGTTATCATAGAGAACAAGGTGGGTCATGAACATACAATAAAGAAAGAAATAACTACAACTAATCTAAGAAAACATCAAGTGATGTGTGGATTTTCAAGTAGGATAGCCAAGCTAGGCCTATAATCACACAATCTTCAAGTCTTAGACTTGTTCATCACTTGTGGGTTAAAACCCAAACAAAACGGACTGTTTATGAGGTTTAGACCTCTGATTTTACATGTCACAACCTTGTTTTTAAGCCCAACTAACCATAGATGTGATTATGAGCATAAGGATATAGGAATGTATGAAGAAAACATGAGTTTTCTTCCAAAACATGAAGATAAAATGAGCAGAATTTAGGTGCACTTTGGACCCCAAAAATGGTGAGGTTTCACCTTAGTTTGCCTAAGAAAACTTGTGAGAACCTTCCTAGAGGTTATCCAAGTGTTGTAGAAGAAGAAACAAGAAAAAAATTGAAGTGGAAGTGAGTTAAACCCCACTTTTTGTGGCTGGAACTTTCAAAAACGTGGCTGAAACTCAGCTGAGTTTGGGAGATTTTTTTGAAGTGTTTGGAGGCTTGTAAAAGTGGAATAAGGAAGGGGGAAATGTTTATTATATAGGGAAGGGATTAGGGTCTCAATGGGTTGGGCTTTGAAAGTGTTTAGAAGGGGTTAAACCTTAAAACAAGCCCACAAAACCCAACCATTTATGGCTGAATTTTGCTGATTTGGGGCTGCCACATCTCTTTATTATTATTTTTTTAAACATTATAATGAGTAATTTTGTTAGCTAAGTTGTGTAATAATATGCAACAATGTTTCCCCTAAATTATAACAAGGTATAATATGAAATAAAACATGATTTAACTAGGTAAAAAGTGTGATGTATAAGTATGTAATATGTTTGTAAGTGACAAGTATATGTCACATATTAGATGATTAATCGTTGTGTAAATAAGCATATTATTAGGGGTTTTTAAGTATCAACAATTTAAGGACAAGCATGGACATGTATCGTAAATAAGTATCGTATGCGTATGAATTACAGATGAGGATTCGATATACAATGAATTCAAACGTATGAGCATGTATGAATATGTAGAATGTGAATTTAAAGAAATACGAATTTTATTTATGATCCAAGTCTTGGATTTTAATATGATTACAACGAAAAGACGATTACAAGAATACAAGATTTCCAAAAATAGCATTACAAGGCGAGCTTTCTAATTATGGAAAGTATGAAAAAGCAGGGCGTTATATTTCTTGAGCGAATGAGCAAGCGGTCAAAGTCAAAAGAGTCGGCCGATAGAGCTAAGAAACATCCTATTTCCCGATCACTCCCCGATATCGATTCGAATTCTAAGGATCGGATTACTACTCTAGAACGGGAGTTAGCTCACATAAAAAGGAAAGAGGTGAACGCGGTGCAATTCGCGGTTTGTGAAGACTTTGGGGAGATTGGTCATAGGACCGATCAATGTCAAGTGGGACCGGGAGAATACACCGAAGAGGTAAATCAAGTGTATGGGGATCGAAAACAGTATGATATGAACTCCAACACTTACCATCCGGGTTTGAGAAATCATCCAAATTTCCGGTATGGTAATGCATCGAATCAAATGAACCCGAACTTCAATCAAGGAGGGCAAGGTGGTTCTTCCTATAATAATCGACAAGGTGGTAACCAAGGGGGTTACCAAAGGAGCTACAATCAAGGGGGTAGCCAAGGATATCAAAACCGTGAAAACAACTACAAACGTGGCTACAACCAAGGTGGAAATGGGGGTGGTACTTCAAACTCTCAACCGGGCGGTGACGACTCGATAAACTCTAAGTTTGATGCATTCATGAATGCTATGAATGCCTTCACTACTTCAAATCAAGAGATCAAATCCGAAATGAAGAAAGAGTTTGAAGTAAGAGATAAATCTCATAAGGAGTTGGAGAAGCAAGTGGGACAACTTGCCCAAGAGATGGCTCAAATTCGTGGAAGTGGAGGAAGACTTCCAAGCGACACCAATGTGAACCCTAAGGATCACGGGTCAAACTCGAAGAATACGAATAAGGTACCAATTAATAAAATTTCCTTACGTAGTGGTCGAGTGATAGATAATGGTGTTGAGTCACCACCACCCAAGTTTGTTGAAGGGGTGGTGGAAGAAGCTAGTGATGATGAAGGTAGTGGCGGTCATACGGGTCAAAATAAAAATGATGTAAAAATTAATAAAACTACACCTGTTGTGACCGTCCCCTTCCCAAAAGCTAAGGACAAGGGTGTGGAGGTTAATACCGCCCCTTATCCCGAAGCTTTATTGGGACCATCTAAGAAAGCGGTAAATAAACGAGGCCCACAACAAGAAGAGATGTGGGAAATTTTTAAGCAAGTTAAAATCAATTTACCACTCTTAGATGCGATTAAGCAAGTACCTTCATATGCTAAGTACTTGAAAGATTTATGCACCCAAAAGCGGACTCACAAGTTTCCTAAGAAACTTGATTTAACCGAAAATGTGAGTTCGATTCTTTCGGGTGCACTTCCACCAAAACTTCAAGATCCGGGAGCACCCATAATTTCAATACAAGTTGGTGAATTCAAAATGACTCGGGCACTATTGGATCTTGGAGCAAGTGTGAGTATCTTGCCGGGTAGTTTATATGACCAATATGATTTTGGTCCACTTCAAGCGTCGAGTACCCCCGTGGTGTTAGCCGACTTGACCCCCAAACTACCCCGTGGGATAGTCACGGATGTAATAGTCGAGGTCGAGGACTTTTACTATCCGGTGGACTTTCTTGTACTTGATTATGTTTCTTTGGACCGAACCAAGCAACCAACGGTTATCCTAGGTCGACCATTTTTGGCAACATCAAATGCTCAAATAAATTGTAAATCGGGCACGGTCGACATGACTTTTGGTAACCGTCGGTTGTGGTTGAATGTCTTTTCAGGATTGACGGATCCTCTAGTCGGCGGTGAATGCTATATGGCAGACATTGTTGATGAGTGTATACCTCTATGCGACATTAGTGTCGAAGAGGAAAACATAATAGATGAGTGTTTTATGTTTGACAGGTTGCAAATGGAAAGGAATCGTGGCATAGATGAAGAGGTGAAAAAGATGGAGATAATGGCGGCAAGGGAAGGAAGGCCCACTTGGACACATCAAGTGGAAAGCCTCCCGGAAAGCATTGACACGAAGTTAAAGCCGTCATTGGAAGAACCTCCGGTTGTAGACTTGAAGGCACTACCCAAGCATCTCAAGTATGCTTATGTGGGTGAGGGTAGCACGCTTCCGGTTATTATTGCATCCAACTTAACGGGGGAGCAAGAAAAGAAGTTGATGAAAGTGTTGGTCACCCATAGAGCCGCTATTGGGTGGACCATTGCAGATTTGAAGGGAATTAGTCCCTCGGTGGTAATGCATAAGATCATCACAGAAGACGGCATCAATCCTTCTCGCGACACACAATGGAGACTAAATCCGAACATGCAGGAAGTAGTTAAGAAAGAGGTATTGAAGTGGCTAGATGCGGGTATTATATACCCCATTTCTGATAGCCAGTGGGTGAGCCCGACACAAACAGTTCCTAAGAAAGCGGGTATTCAAGTCGTCACAAACGACGCAGGTGAAGAGGTCGCCACTCGGCCAGTAACCGGGTGGCGTATTTGTATTGACTATAGGAAGTTAAATGATGCAACTTCCAAAGATCATTTTCCTTTACCGTTTATTGACCAAATAGTCGAGAAATTGGCCGGACAAAAATTTTATTGTTTCTTGGATGGTTATTCAGGTTACAATCAAATTGCTATATATCCGGAAGACCAAACAAAGACTACTTATACTTGTCCTTACGGTACCTTCGCGTTTAGGCGAATGCCCTTCGGACTTTGTAATGCCCCTGCCACCTTCCAAAGGTGTATGATGAGTATCTTTTTAGATATGGTGGGGGAGTCTTTGGAAATCTTCATGGATGATATCTCGATATTTGGATCATCGTTTGATGAATGCTTTGACCAACTCGAAAAAGTTTTAAAAAGATGTGTTGAGAAAAATTTAGTGTTGATTTGGGAAAAGAGCCATTTTATGGTTCAAGAGGGAATTGTGTTGGGGCATGTCGTCTCGAGTCGTGGGATTGAAGTGGATAGAGCAAAAGTGCAAGTCATATCCACTTTGCCTTATCCCACAAGTGTTAAGGGCATTAGATCGTTTTTGGGACATACGGGGTTTTATAGGAGGTTTATAAAAGGTTTTAGCGATATAACAAAACCCCTATGTAATTTATTGTTAAAAGATAAACCGTTTGATTTTGATAAAAATTGTCAAAAAGCTTTTAACATCTTGAAGAAAAAGTTAGTTGAGGCCCCAATCTTGCAATCACCGAATTGGTCTTTACCATTCGAAATTATATGTGATGCAAGTGATTATGCGATGGGGGCCGTGTTGGGTCAAAGGGTAGATAAGAAGCCGGTTGCCATATATTACGCAAGTAAGACTCTTTCGGATGCACAATTAAATTATACAACAACCGAGAAAGAGCTACTTGCGGTAGTATATGCGTTGGATAAGTTTAGGGCTTATATATGGGGTACTAAAGTTGTTGTTTATTCTGACCATTCCGCAGTTAGATACCTCATGGACAAGAAGGATGCTAAGCCGAGGCTAATCCGATAGGTTCTCATATTACAAGAGTTTGATTTAGAAATCCGAGACAAGAAAGGAAGTGAGAATGTGGTTGCAGACCACTTGTCTCGATTGGTAGTGGAGGAGGATTCCTCGCGTGTGGAAATTAACGAGAATTTCCCAGAGGAGAAAATTTTGAAAGTTTCAATATTACCATGGTATGCTAATATTGTTAATTATTTGGTTACAGGTGAATTGCCAGCTCATTGGGATAGAAGGAAGAGGTTGCACTTCCTTTCTCAAATCAAGTACTAAACATTAGAAGAACCAGACTTATTCAAGATATGTCCGGATCAAGTCGTTAGAAGATGCATACCCGATGACGAGATTCTTAGTGTCTTGATGCACTTGCATTCATTTGCTTGTGGGGGCCATTTTAGTGGTCACAAAACTGGGCACAAAGTGCTCAATAGCGGTCTTTATTGGCCGACCATTTTTAAGGATGCATTTAATTTCGCTAAAAATTGTGTCGAGTGTCAGAAATTAGGGGGTATTTCTAAACGGGATGAGATGCCCATGCAACCGATCCTTATTGTAGATATTTTTTATGTTTGGGGTATCGATTTCATGGGACCATTCCCTAATTCGCATGGTAACTTATATATCTTGGTGGCGGTCGACTATGTGTCGAAATGGGTCGAAGCGATTGCTACCAAGACGAATGACCATGCTGTAGTTTGCAATTTTGTACAAACGAACATAATTTTTAGATTTGGGATTCCCCGAGTAATCATTAGTGATGGGGGATCTCATTTCAAGAATTTTAATTTTGGCAAACTTTTGAAACGGTATGGTGCCCCCTACCACCCGCAAACGAGTGGTCAAGTGGAAGTATCCAATAGGCAAATCAAAGAGATTTTGCAAAAGACCGTTCGACCGGACCGAGGATTGGTCAACGAAATTAAATGATGCTTTATGGGCTTATCGAACGGCTCATAAAACACCTATTGGAACTACACCATATCGCTTAGTTTATGGACAAAACTGTCACTTACAAGTTGAACTTGTACATCGTGCATGGTGGGCTATTAAAGAGGTTAATATGAAATACGATGATGCGGGTAAAGAGCGAAAGTTAAAACTTTGCGAGTTGGAATAGCTTCGGGAAGAAGCGTATGAATGTGCCTCAAAGTACAAGGATGATATGAAGAGAGCACATGATGCGAAATTGAAGCCGAAGGAGTTCGAAGTGGGTCAAAAGGTGTGGCTCTACAATTCACGGCTTAAGTACTTCCCTGGGAAGCTCAAGAGTAAATGGATGGGCCCGTATGTGATCACACGGGTCGGGAAGCTTGGAGATGTTACAATCGAGGACCCGAAGGATGGGTCGAAGCAAACGGTTAACGGTCACCGCCTTAAACCGTTCCTTGATGTTAACGAAGAGAAAAAGGATGCGAATGTGGAGTTGGTAAGCTTCGTGGTAAGCGTGCCAACCTATGAGGTCAATTAAAAGGACCGATAACACCTTTTGTATAACTTATTTAATTGTTTGAGTATCTTGGTTATAATTGTTCTCGTTTCATACTAACTCCCGTTGATTGTGTGAAGTCCGGACATTCCGAACGAGTCATGAGGACATAAGGTATGTTTTAGACTTGTTTATGTGCATTGAGGACAATACACGGCTTTTCGGGGGGGTGGTAGGACCGTTAAACGGTTTCGTGTTTTTAAATGTTAACTTATAAAAATTCACAAAAACATTTTTAATAATTTTTTAGAATTTTTTATAGCATCGGGTATTTTTGTAAAAGTTTCATAATTTTTCTCATAAAAAAAACACATAAAATTTTCAAAAATTAAAAATTGTTTTTTAAGCCCCGTCGGCGATGGTGTTCGCTTGCGTCGGCGACGGCATCTCGGAAACACGCGTCGTCATAAAAGGCTTGTAAACAGCTACATAACGCGTCGGAGGAAAGTGGGTTTTTGGTAGTGCGTCGGCGACGGGGTCCCAAGCCGTCGCCGACGGGGCGTTGATTGGCAGCTGACGCAGGTTGGTCTTTTGCTTATAACTTCGAACCAAACTCAATTTTACACATTCATAATTGACCCAAACATTATTTTGACCACACACTTCACCCGAGAACCTTTCTACCTTATCCTAATTCCATTCATCCCCACAAATTCCCTGCTCTCTCTCCTCATTCATCTTCCATCATCAACTTCTTCAAAACCTTCAAAGAACCCTAGCTTTTCCTTTTCTCATAACTTCCTCAATTCTTCATCAATTCAAGCGATTCTTGAGTCCATTGTGTGTAGATTTTCGAGAGCAACAAAACCCCCAAAACGTTTTCACCAATTCTTGCTCGTTTGCAAGATTTCTGAATTTCAAGATTCGGGTTTTCTTAGAAAAAGTGTTCTTCAAGCTTTGATTGCATCTTTTATCTAGTCCTTGACATTCTACTACATAAAGGTATGAACTTTACTTAATTTTTAGCCTTATTCCCCTATGGTATGTTGAAATCATCCGAAATTTTTAAACTTTTGTTTGAAGAGTAGGTTGTTTAGCATAATGTAGGATGTTATAGTTGAAAATTGTATGTAAACTCTTGATTTGGTTTAGATTGAGCATGGAATAACCATAGTGAAGTAATTACACTTGTTATTTGCATGATTGAACATGAATATGATGTTGAATTCTGTTGAAAACATTTGAATTGCGAGTAAACATGAAAGACTAATTGTGAGATGATAAAATGTGCGACTTTGGAAGTTTAAAAAGGCGATTTTGCATCTAATTGTTAAGAAAAATTCAACATCATTTGTCATGTTCAAAGTTTGAGATTATTGTGAAGATTTGGGTTTATATTGATGGTTCCTTTGACTTGTAATTGTAGTTATGGATGGAGGTAAAAAGAGAGCAAAGACCGTGGGTCAAGGATCATCATCCGGGGTTGGGTCCTCTTCCGAATTGTTACCTAAAAAGTGGGAGCAACTAAGTGCAGTTGAAGAACGTGATGCGAGGTTATACTGCCAGGATAGGGCATGGGAAAAGTTTCGAGATAGACGTAGTGCCAAAGTTTGGGATGAAGACAAGAACAAGGCACTTTCGACGTTCAATGAAAAGAGACTGGAGATTAAGTTGTGGAAATGGAAGATGGTTACGGGTGTGTCGACATCGGTAACGGAAAGGATTGTGCCAGAGAGGGCAGTTAATGTTGAGAAGTTAAGAGCAATTGGCATCACGCAAATGTTTGAACGCCTCGGTTGGGAAAGAGTTTTAGATTGGTGTAAAGATAACACCTCCCGGATTTACTTGTCGGTGGTGTGCGAGTGGCTTACGTCTTTGAGGTTTAGAAACAAAGATGGTCCCCCAGAACAGTGGAGATTAGTTGGTACTACAAGCAGGGGGAAATGATAATGTCGTTCGAAACAATAAATTGCATTGCACGATTCGATTCCCTTGGGGTGCAAGCATATGATTACCCAATGATGGAACAGTGTTTCGATATTAAAGCAAATGATCATGATCCGGAGGGTATGGTTCAGTCTGTATTACCATACAATGACGGGGGAGTGGCTGCAAAGAGCCACTTGACGGTTGAAGGGAAAATTATTCAAGGCATTTCCCTTGAAAATGTTTTGGTTCGGTTTGGAGATAGGGGGGAAGTGAGAGCTTCTGATTGTAGAGTTATTCATGCCTTGGTGTATGGAACACCAACGTTGTCTTGGAGGCACATCATTATGATGAACACATGGATTACTCGGGAGTCGTTCCATAGGAGGATGATTCCATATGTGCGCTTAATCAGTGCAATGATCCTCTAATAAAATTGTTTACCCCCCGAGTCGCTTTGGGTGTCTAAGCCCGTAGAGGAGTTCAATTTGGCAACAATAAAAAGAAATTAGAAGATCCAAGTGCAGCTTTTTGGTAGCAAGTATGTGGTAATTGACAAATTGGGTCACAAATATGAATTCATTGACCCGAATGCACAGCAAGGGGCCGAGGAAGATGTTGAGATGGTTGATGAAGAGGATGAAACCTAGCCTGCCGGTCCACGGGGACCAAAGCAGAGGTACATGCGGCCACACCGAGAGTTAAATGCGGAGGTGGCAAGGTTTGTGAATCAACGACGGGTACCTTCGTATCGGAATTTCAACCGCGTCCAGCAGGAGGTATTTGATAATGTATCAGCGGTTATGGGTGAAGGACGAGAGTATGAAGCGAGAAGGAAGAACTGGGAGGAGACACACCAAGCCCAGCTGCAAGCACAATGGAATGCCGAGGCGGCCCACCGGGCCAGGATGGAAAATTTGTGGAGGAGCAGCAATTGTTCCAAGCTCTACAAAGATCACAAATAGAGCATATAGAACAACAGCGGCAGCAAGATATGGCTCAGAGACAAGCATGGGAGGAAAATGAGGAGAGGCTCAGAATCCAACAAAACACAAGAGAGGATCGCCGATGGGGTGCTATGTATGTATCAAATGAATTGGCAATTAATAATGCCAAGGTCTGTCACACCCCAACCGATGGCGGAAACATCGGAGTGAGACGATATAGATTGCAAGAGACTTCATAACACTATTAGTGACAAGTACTTAAATAATAATTTTCCATTTCATTTCTAAAGAGTCAATTACAAGGATTTGAAATATATACAACATGAGTAACAAAATACAATACAATAAGAATACAAATTTAAAGTGTGTATCTAAGCATCCTACTAGATTCCATGCATCACCAACATCATCGCTAAGCCTGCAACATGTTTTAAAAGTGTAGTTCAATAGAAAAAGTATCGGCGAGCATACAAGTTTGGTGCGTAGTATATAAGTATAAAAATGATAAGGAACAATCCACATGGCAAACCTAGTTATCAAGATTAACGTATAAACTGGCATACGATTTACAAGTCAACCCTCTGTTTA
Organism: Helianthus tuberosus; assembly: GCA_030545235.1. Lineage (NCBI taxonomy): Eukaryota > Viridiplantae > Streptophyta > Magnoliopsida > Asterales > Asteraceae > Helianthus > Helianthus tuberosus. Next base: position 27,493,489 of record CM060437.1, on the reverse strand, counting down.
TGCAAGTATGAATGAAATTTAACATGACCACTAGTCTACGGGCGGTGCGTTACTCCTATAGCGCTATACATGTTAAATGGAGGCTCGTACGAAGCTAATGACAAGTTCATCACATAAGTATGGTCCAGAAAACACAAATCGTGCATAACAAATAGTAAGCATATATTGGATTGTTTGTTTGTACATTTGCATAAGAATATGTATAGTAAGTGCGTTTGTATATAAAAACATGTTACACCCAAATGTGTGAAAATGGTAAAATGGGTCAAGTATACTCACAAAGTTGCATAGGCATTTCCGATTATCCAAATGTTGACGAGTAATGAGATTTAGGAGATCGAATGCATAGGGGTTAAAGTTCAAGGTATGATTAGAGTCGAGATTCAGAATTTAAAACATAAGAATATAAACATATGAAAATAACCATCCTTAACATATGATGTTTGGATGATAAACTTACTACTTGACAATGCCCACTTGTTCATCATCAAGGTTCGGTTTGTTAAGTATATTACATATATTATATACATATTATTATGTCCAATACTTCAAGCATGAGGTAGAAGATTAAGATCTTCATTTAGGTACCTCTAAGTATCATGGAAATCATATAGGAGGTAGGAAGAACAAGCTTCCATTTAGGTACCTCTAAGTGTTCACCACTACACTTGATGTAAAAACAAACAAGGAGGGTCATGAACTATAAGTAATACAAGAATATTAAATATTAATCTAAGAGAAATCATCAAGTAATGTGGGGATTTTATGTAGGATAACCCAAGTTAATCCTCAATCACACCTTCATCAAGCTTGAAGCTTGAACATCACTTGTGGGTTAAAAACCCTAAACAAAACAGAATGTATGTGAGGTTTAACCTCTGATTTCGAATGTCTTAGCCTCGTTTTTAAGCCCAACTAACCATACAAGTGGTTATGCGCATAAGGACGTGGGTTTGAGATGAGTTAGACTCAAGTTGAACAAGTTTAGTAAAGATTAGATGGAATCAGAAATGAATAGTGAACTTTGGAGCCTTTTTTCTGGAGTTCCAGGGACTTATTTACTGTGAAAAACCCATCGAATCAAAGCTAAGGTCAATCCAAGCACATAGGAAAAATAATGGACTAAATCGGATAAGAAACGAAGAAGTTATGCTAGTTTGAAGAACATGGTATGAATCTGGACGAATTTCGAATTTGCAGCTGAGTTTAGGGTGTTTTGAGAGTGAAAATGAGGTGTTTGTAAAGTGGAAAATGTATGGGAATGAGTTGGGTTTTATAGGGAAGTGTTTGGATGGTTGGTTGGTGTCTATTAAATGTAGAAAGCACAAAAACAACTCAAGAAACACACAAAATCGCCCAATCCTGAAGCTGGGAAAGGCTGGCTGCAGATTATGGCCTCTGGCGGGGCACGAGAGAAGACAAGGGGCGGTCGCGGGGCGCCAGAGACATCAGGTCAGCTATTCAAGTTTTAGAAATGACATTTTGGCCCCTTGAGTTTATGTTTTAGGGTTTTTAAGTGTTTTAAGGGCTATTTATGTCATTTAAGCAAAGTTTGAAGGTAAATCAAGTATGAGGAACAAAAACCAAGTATAATTAAGCGTTTGAATATCGTATTTAAGTCTCGTTTATGATCAAAACACGTTTTATGCATGAGTTTCACGTATTTACAAGTTTAGCACATAGTTTCCAAGAATTACGAATAAGCATCAATTGTTTCACGAAATTGAATGTATGAGCATGTATAAAGTATGTACCACATGTATGTAACAAAATACGAGTTTTATTTATGATCCAAGTCCCGTATTTTACAACGATTACGATGAAAGAATGATTACAAGAACGCGAGATTTCCAAAAATAGAAGTTCAAGCAATGGTTTCTAAATATGGAAAGTATGAAAACGTAGGGCGTTACAAGGTCCTTCACGATCAGGATAGGCACCATAGGGATTGGTTAGCCGGCTTACCCTACGCAGAACATTCGGGGTGGACCGATTATTCCAACCTTCCCGTTCCCCGAGGCCCCTCTGATCCATCACCTCATTGGCCCGAGGCAGTGGGGTCAAGCTTCATCCCTCCCCAATTTCAACTGACGGCAGAAGGAGAGCCGGGTCCCCTTGATAGCTACCGGGAAATGTTCGAGGCTCTTACCGAATACCTGTACCACCCGAACCCACCAGTCAACCTGAACGAGCGATACCAGCGGTGACGGTGAGGTATGTGTTTTGTTGTTGTTGTTGTATTTTATTTTTAGTATATTTTTATTTCTTTAGTATTTCTTTTCTCCTAGTTAAATGAACGTTGTGGGTGTGTTCCCTATATAACCCTCAGGAGACCTACTCGTCCTCCCAAGCTATTGGGGGGTTTAAAAGGGCTTGTTGCATAAGCTAAATGCAACCGTGATTCCTACGAAAATGAGTTAGGATTGTTGTTGTTGTAAATTAATTTTCTACATAAATCAAGGTAAATTAACGTATGACTTGGTAATACTTTCATAAAAATGGTAGAACTAAGTAGCTAACAAATTTTAATGGTTGTGAGAAGCATGCTTCTACACAAGGGTTAAGATTTGTAGGTACATTGTGTTCGAGGGACGACCGTTTTTGTGAAGAGAAGAAGATGACATGAGCATCTAGCGAGATAAATCAGGTACATGCATTTCCTTTTACCTTGATTCTTAGTTAGTAATAAGTGGATTGTAATTGTATTTTATTTTACGGGGTGGAATTTTTGGGGAATTAGCCGTGTCACATCCCATGTGCGATTTAAAAACTCTAGTTCTTACACATTGAATACAATGTTTACCTCAAGTGTGGGGATGGGGGAGTAGTAAAAGTTTTTCAATTTTGACCCGTTCGTTTAAACACTACACATTGAGGACAATGTTTACCTCAAGTGTGGGGATGGGAGAAAATTTCAAAAAAAATTTCAAAAATGTCTTGGTTCAAAAGCGATCTCAAAAGCATAAGTAACTAAGTCAACAAGGGATGACACAACCCGTTTGGTCTTCTGTCATGGTCAAGTTCGAATTAATACCATGACGGGTATTTAGCGGGTGGTTATTTGGGAATAATTCGCCTAAGAAACTAGCACATCATGCATGTCACATACCATACCCTTTATATATGTGAGGTTTTGAGCCACTTTTACATCACAGAATTACATATTTATGTTTCTTTGTTTGAGTGGACCATTAGTCACGTATTGTAGAACTTGCGACTTTTGATACGTTCGAGACCATAAACCGAATACAAGCACAAGAATGATTAAGGCATTAGGTAAACCTTTTCCTTTTACACCATTTATTTATCCTTACCCAAAAATTTATCCTTTAGTAGCCAACTTTGAGCTTAATCCTTTCGTTTGACAACCCATTTAGCCCATAACCTTAAACCTTTTCTTTTAAACCCGTGTGATGGAAATTCAATTATAGGAGTTAAGTTGTATAGTTGTGAATTATTTGTTTGCATAAAAAAAATTGAAAAAGAAATATCAGAAAATGTTGCAAAGAAGAATAGAAAATCATTGAGAAAAGAACAAAAATACGTGTTTCTAGTTGTGGAATAAAAAGGCGGAAATTGGTGCCTTCTAATTTGATGTTGGTAGTTAGTCGTGTTTATAGTAGTTGTTTTGTAATAAAAATCGAATTTTCATCACTTTAGCCACTTTAAATATCCCATTCCCTACCCTTAGCCTAGCCCCGTTACAACCCTTACAAAGACCTTTTGACTTGTGCTTAGTATTCGTGATCAGTGGTGGAGAATGATTGAGTTGCAAGCTTATGCGGGTACGTGTTCTAATCGGTTTGAGTGATTATTTCAAAAAGCGCTAATGCATCAACTATTAGCCAACTTTAAACCAAGTGGAGAGAACATTGTGAGGGATGTGCATGATTTATTGGTTTCACGGACGAGTTAATCTTGGATAACTATTTTTATATAATTAGTCAATTATTGCTAAGTATGTTGAAAATTGTAAAGAGTTTGAACTTGGGTATGACAATTGACCTTAACCTTCGTCTCGGGAATGGGGAGTGCATTCTTTGTTCGACCCACGTGAAAAACAGATTTGCTTGAGGGCAAGCAAAAGACAAGTGTGGCGATGTGATACGTGGTCGAATAACGGTGCTCGTTTATGTTTAAGTTTGATTTTTTACTTAACTTTTAATCCCGAATAGCCTACTTTTACTTAAATTTGTGTTTTGCAGGTTTAACGAAGTTTAAGCAGCTTTTCGGGAGCTTTACGGGTCACCGGAGCGAAAAAAACGGACCACCGGGACATTAAACGGATCAACCGGGAGTACAAAATGGGAAAAACGGAAAAATGGGAGCTGGAGAGGTCGTCGGTGACGCCCCTTAGAAACTCTCATCGGCCAGATTGCTCGTATCCAGTGAGATAGCTCGTCAGGGAGAAGTCAGCAAACAAGAGGCCGTCGCCGATGGGTCCCCAGGCCATCGCCGACGGGCCTTAATTTCTTCAAACGCGAATTTTGTTTTCTTAGGTGGGGGGAACGATATCTATTGGCTCGGGGCCATTCAATTCGGGAGTTACATGTTGTTTAGAGTTTAAAAAGTGATCTTGGAGCCTTTCTCACCAATCATCATCACCATTATCATCCCCAATCCATCTCTACCACCAATCTTGATCCGAATCATTTGATTACACCATTCAATTCATCATCATCTCCATATCACTAACCCTAACCATTCCACTATCCATTCAATTTCACCATCACAAACCCTAACCCTCATTAATTCACCTTCTCCAAGCTTCAAGATGATCCAAATCGAGTCCCAAACATCCGGTGATCAAGTCAATTCGATCATGAGTGGCTAATTTCGTGGAGGTTTCACCCCGGTGTAGACTTTTGTAAGATTTAGGGTTATTATGTTTTGATGTTTGCTTTGTGACAACTTGAATTACATTTGAATCTTTAGACAATTGTCCTACGTTTGTATTGAATTTGCGAATTGTCGAGTGAATAATTAAATTTGACTTTGTGAAATGAATACACGTATTTATGCCTTGTCTTTTGATAGATTTGCTAGTCCAAAGTAACGAGGTGCATTGTGGTCCGTCGTCTATGACGTTGATAGCGATTGGCACCTAAGCTTTGTGATTGTTGACCCGTTAATGAATTATTTTAAGTCAATCAAATTAAAACATATAGTAAACCTAAGTCTTGCATTTGTTGAAACCGGGTGTGAACCTTGCTTACATATCTTGTTTTTAAAACCATCAATTACGTTTCTTGCAATTGTTTATTTCTTTTAGTTAATCCAGCCCATTTGCTATTCACATTTAAACATCTTTACAAAATCAACCAAAAAACCATAAAAATAATTTAGTAAGCTTCATATTTGTGACACTCGTTTAAATTCAATCAAGTCCATTTGCAAACCACATACTCTTCGTGGTTCGACCCCTTACTACCACTAGCTATTTGTTAAGGGCCATTCAATTTGCAATCCATCTCTACCAGCAATCTTGATCCGAATCATTAGATTACACCATTCAATTCATCATCATCATCTCCATATCACTAACTCTAACCATTCCACCATCCATTCAATTTCACCATCACAAACCCTAACCCTCATCAATTAACCTTCTCCAAGCTTCAAGATGATCCAAATCGAGTCCCAAACATCCGGTGATCAAGTCAATTCAATCATGAGCGGCTAATTTCGTGGAGGTTTCACCCCGGTGTAGACTTTTGTAAGATTTAGGGTTATTATGTTTTGATGTTTGCTTTGTGACAACTTGAATTAAATTTGAATCTTTAGACAATTGTCCTACGTTTGTATTGAATTCACGAATTGTCGAGTGAATGATTAAATTTGACTTTGTGAAATGAATACACGTATTTATGCCTTGTATTTTGATAGGATTTGCTAGTCCAAAGTAACGAGGTGCATTGTGGTCCGTCGTCTATGACATTGATAGCGATTGACACCTAGGCTTTGTGATTGTTGACCCGTTAATGAATTATTTCGAGTAAATCAAATTAAAACACATAGTAATCCTAAGTCTTGCAATTGTTGAAACCGGGTGTGAACCTTGCTTACATATCTTGTTTTTAAAACCATCAATTACGTTTTTTAAAATTGTTTATTTCTTTTAGTTAATCCAACCCATTTGCTATTCACATTTAAACATCTTTACAAAAGCTTATATCACCGCCAGGGACGCTGTCGTAGTAAGCTTTAAAACGATCGAGCTTCGGTCGTAGCTCGCGCCACTTGTGTTGGCACGCGTTTAAATTGTGTCGGTCGTTCCCCACGTTGTGTCGGTAGCTAGCGAAAGCTTCCGGACAGTAACGGGTCTCATCGGGTTGGCGGCCCTTCATCGCATCCACGACGCTCGTGACAAGTGCTAGCTCTTCCTCGTGCGTCCAAGAGGCCATCGATCAAGTGTGTGTGGGTAGCGGGTTCGTGTAGGTGGAGTGAAGGGTTGGGGTAGCGATGTGGACAGGCGGTGGAGTTGAGGGTTTTATAGCGACTTGGGTGAACCGTTTGGCTTGGCCAAACGGTTATTTTTTAAATTTTAAACATGGCCGCTATGACCTAGCCAACCAGCCAATGAGAGCCGGCCACGGAGGACCGCTAGGCGTGCCCAACGCCCGGGCTGAAACCCTCGCTCAAGGGACCACGCCGAAACCCAAGCCCACCCAGGGTGATGACTTGGGCGTTTGTACCCAATCCACGCCCCAACCCCGCCCCATACCCCATAGTCTTAAATAGTTCAACGACCTACTTGTTAAATTGTCATTATTCAACTTGCATGCTGCACCTTCTTCGCTTTCGGGCTTCCCAACCTTCTTCGCTAAAATACTAAAAAAAGAAAATAATCAGATAAGCAATCACAAACACACCCTTTATAAAAAACAAATTACTTATAATATAATTATGCATAAAAATATAATTATTAATTAAAAATGTAAAGCACCCTAGCAAAGCCACAAAAGCCTAACCAGAATGTTAAACTTAAAATTATTGCTGAGTAACACTCTGAATTGATATAAATTTTATTAAAAATAGAGTTCTTTCAAAAAATTATATTTTTAGTATAAAACAGATATTAGTGTTTTGACTTTTTTGGTTTTATATTTAATATAAATAATCACTATATATCTAATCATTCAATTTTCAGTACTTGCCAAGTTGCATCAAAACAGAAGGTAGACGGGCAACAAGCTGCTCCGCCGCCCCTTTCTGAATTACAAACCCTAATCTACCAAAGATAAAACCCCGTCCCCTGAGGTTGAGCAATTATTAGTTTCAAAATAATATTATTATTTTATTATATCTAAAAAAATTATATAATAAACAATAATAAAAAATCATATTTATTTAATAATTTAATAATATATTAATTTAGATTGGGTTGTGAATGTGAGTGAAAATTTGAATTGTATTGGGTTGTGTAGTTGAGCTGGGAATGTGGATATTTTGAAGTGTGGATTAATGCACACGTTCGAAAGAATCTTCCGTCAAAGATTCAAAAAGTTCTTTGACAAAGATACACTAAATAAAGATGTAATGTCTCCTTTACCATTAACTCCACATTTTATTTTTTTTTGAACGGCCAACAAAACATTCATATATATACAAGGCTAACAACGATTAGCCCACATTATTACATCCACCAATTTAAAATAAAGACATACATTGTTACACCCCCATGCTAGATAAATTGAAATTAATCCAATCTTCCCATGTGAGGGAAGAGACCTTGGCTCGATTTTTGACCCATAAGAAACCCATAACCTTGGTTTCCTCCACTACCTTCTCCACAGCTGGTCGTTTTCCATTAAAAACAAGGGCATTGCGAGAACGCCAAATACACCAGATGGTGGTTTGAATAACCGAATATAAGACTCTTTTCCACCTCTTAGATCCCCTTGCATGTGTATGAAAATTAATCACATCCCCTGCTCCAAAAAAGAAGCTGTTTTGGATCCGGCACCATCTTGCAATTTGCTCCCAAACCTGTTGTGTAAACCCGCATGCACCAAAGATGTGGTCAACTGTTTCTTCGTACTCGTTACACGCCATACATGTTGTTGATTGAACATTTACGTTTCTTCGAACCAGAGATACCTTAGTAGGAAGTCGGTCTAAAGAGAGTCTCCAAACTAAGAAGTTTACTTTCATCGGCGTCCAGCTATTCCAAAAAAACGTGCTTTGTTCATTCGGCGTCCAGCTATTCCAAAAAAACGTGCTTTGTTCATTCGGGCCCCTCGCTTCCCACTTATTTAACTCCACATTTTATATTTTATTTTTTTATCAAGAAGTTGATTAAATAAGGAAGAGACTATGGGATGCCCTAGGTCAGACAATTTATTTTTTAATTATATGGATAAGGACAAAAGAGGAGGGGCAGATATCAAAGATAGTAAGTAGTTCGATGGTTTTTTATGGGAACGAGGGGGTGATTTGGTAGGGGAAAGATCAAGAGCTTTATATAATAATAGGGATTCAGATGTCTTTATTGGCCAAAAGAAAAAAAATGAACAAAGAAACATGGAGGCAGCACATGTCCCTATATTCTTTAATAGTATTAATAATGATAAGGATGGGGTGAACATGAGGTGGCAGATGATTCTATTTCGGTGGAGTATCTACACATCTCTTTAAAAGTATTTATACATCTCCTAACTCTAAATATTCCTCATTGCCCAATACGTTTCAAACTGACTCCACCAATACGCCCCTTAGGCTATGGGGTGTGGATGGAGCCTCATTGGGCTTTATAGGTGCCAACTAGGAGCCACGTCATCGCCATGTCAGCATGGGAGCTTTATCATGCCCCCCTTTAATTTGGAGGGTGTGGATGGAGCTCCGTGTCATGATTACCTAATTATTTTTTATTTAAATATTTTTTTTTAAATTAAATGGCAATTTTAATAACTACAAAATTAAAAATAAAAACATAATTTCATCTAAAAAAAAAACATTACATACTAGAAAAAAAAAACATAACATAGTAGAAAAAAAATACAACAAAGTCATAAAAAACATAACATACTAGAAAAAAAAGGCAACATAGTTAAAAAAACTACATATATTTGGCCCGAATTTGTGCCTTACGAGCCTCCAAAATGACTCGGTCCTCCTCCGATACATGTGACAGATCCCTTGCGAGAAAGTCCATGTCTCTCGCAATTTGTTTCTCCATTTTCATTTCTTGTTGTTTTTCCCGAATGGAGATTATTTGCTTCAGATCTGCCTGGAACTCGGTAATCTTTGACGGGCCACCTGATTTAGTAGACTTTCCACGTGCCTTTGCCTTGGCTTTACTTTTATCCCTACCAGTTGGACGAGGCAGCTCTTGGGGTTCTTCAAACTCGTCAGTTTCCTCGTTTAGATTAATTACTGTACGAGCATCTGACCCAGAAGGTTCGGTGGTGGATGTCGATTTGGACCGTTTGGATCTAGGGCGGGTTGGGTCGAACGGTGGCACAAGGTGCCACTTTGGAGATTTGCGAAGAAGCTCCCATGTGGTTACTAGGTTAAACATATGCCCATGTTGCATTCTATACTGGGTGTGGGCTTCGGTCATGATATCGACATCATTCGCACCACTTTTCCTTCGAGTGTTATTGACGAGGTTATTGTATATGCTATTGAAGTTGCTAACCTTCGTCCTCAAAGCCCCCCACTTTCCCGAAAAAGAGTCGGGGGTTCGATACACGCCACGACCCATTGCAGCGAAAAACTTATCGCGTATACGACCCCAAAATGCCTTTATGTCTTGGTCGTCTCCTAAAAAAATTATTATTTAGACAAGCATAAAAAATATTATTTAGACAAGCATAAAAAAATTATTTACACAAAAAAAAAATAGTATTTTAGACAAGCATAAAAAATTTATTTACCGACAATCTCGTCCTTCGACACGTTGAGCCAAGCTTTTGCCAACTCGAACTCTTCCTTAGGCGACCAAAATTCTACCTTCTTTGTCGCACGTTTTTCAGTCTCATCCTTCTTTTTATGGCTTCTTTTTTTGATAGAAGAGGATTCGACTTGGGTTTCGGGAACGCATTCCGGTTCGCTTGTGTCTTGGGCGGGTATGTTTGGTGGTGACATGTTTGGCGGAAAAAAAGTGGGTTGAGAATAATACCCGAAATATGGAGGAGGCATCGGTTGAGTGGTGGGATGAGGAGAAGTTGGTGGCATTGGATAATATCCAAACTCCCCCGTACGCGGGTCTCAGCGATAGCGGTCCTCTTGCTCGTTGTTTTGCAAAGTTTGCCAATACGGATTGGTCGGATCCCATGGGTTGTTTGGGTTGTTAGGAAACATTGTTGGAAGTTTTAAAAAAAATGAAGAGAGTTGTATAAAAAAGGAGGTAGAGAGTGAAAGGAATGAAAGTAGAAGGAGTGATTTATAGTGTGATTTTATAAATAAAGTAAAAAAGTTTTTTTTTTTTTTAAATTCTGACCGTTCAACGGTCCACAAAATCAAAATGCCTCGGTCCCTGTGCGTTACCGCTCGCCATAGCGGTGGCGGAGCATGTATAGCGCCCCGGCTATGGCGCCGGCGGTGTGGGTGATTTCAGAGGGGGGCGCTATGGTGGTCGATGTGGCGGAAGGGTGGCGCCCCACACCCTCCAGCCTTATTGCCAATACGTTTAAAAATAATCCATACCATCTAATTAATGTCAATCATTGGGTGTTAGTCAATGATTACCTAATGATTGAGATGTAAGAAACTTTATTTTGATAGGGTTTTGTATAGGGAAGTTGTGAAATATTTATATAACAAAATTAATATTTTTTTTTATAAAATGTTGTTATAAAAAAATATGTTAGTATTATAAAACTTCATATTTTTATGAAATGAATTGTGTATATTTTTAATAAAAAAATGTGCATATGTTTTTTTATCAAGTATTATTATTAAAAACTTCATATTTTTTATGAAATTAATTGTGTATATTATAAAATGCCAAATTTTTATAAGTATTATTAAATGTCAATTTTTTTTTATAAAACGAATTGTATATATTATAGCAAAGTATTTTATTTATGAATTATTATTATGACTTTAATTGTCAAAATTTTTAAATGTCAAATTTTTATTAAACGAGTTTTATTTAATATTACTAAATGAGTATTATTACGTCTTTAATTGTCAAACTTTTAAATGTCAAATTTTATTAAATGTGTATATTATAACGTTTTATTAAATGTCAACTTTTTTATTTATCAATTATTATTATGTGTTTAATTGTTTCCATAACACAATGTGTATTTTATAAAATGTAAAATTTTTATGTCTTTAGTTGTTTTTCACTTGTCGTTTATTAACCATAACGAAACAAGAAAATGTAATTCAAAATGTAATTAAACATCGTTTTATATTAATACACAAAACATGTAACTTTGATACAAAATGTAACGACTAAACCCTAAACCCTAAACCCTAAATCGCTAATTGTTACATATTCTTGAATTCCTGTACAGGAAAACGATGGGTGCAGCATACACGATATAAAGATAGGCCGGCTGTCTTGAAATTGCGTACCGAACCCTACCTTCCAACGGGATTTCTGCTTCACATCTACCACACTGAGATGGCACAAGGGATCAGGAGGTTGGAGTAGTGGAGTCGGCATTTCCTTTATTAACCACCGTCCAGTCTTCCGCGTCCCCTCGGGATGGTGAGCGCAGTGGCATTCCCGTTGGTGGAAGGCTCATGAGAACACTAATGAACTCCGCTCTTGGAAGGACATGTTACAGGGCAAACCGCGTTAGCTAGCGTCACTGGGAGGTGACGACGCCACGGGCTACTCCAATAACACGTAATCCTAGATCGGCGTTCTAGTGGATGAATCTGAAATACGACCGTAGTTTCTCCATAAGGATTACGCTACCACCACCATCAAAACACCGACTTTCGATATCCTGTTAATAAAAAACACAATTTAGCATTAGTCTCGGTGTTCGAAAATATATTGTAAAAATAAAAAAAATAAAAAACCAATTCAAGCACCACCACGACCACCACCACAGCCGACCCACCACCACCACCACAGCCGACCCACCACCACCACTACAACCACCACCACAGCCGACCCACCAACACCACCACCACCACAGCTGAACCACCACCACCACCATAGCTGACCCACCCCCACCACCACCACCACCCCCCAGCCGACCCACCACCATCACCACAACCACCCTAGCCGGCCCACCACCACCACAACCGACCCACCACCACCACTACCACAGCTGACCCACCACCACCACCACCATAGCCGACCCACCACCACCACCACCCCAGCCGACCCACCACCACCACCACAACCACCCTAGCCGGCCCACCACCACCATCACAACCACCCTAGCCGGCCCACCACCACCACCACCACCACAGCCGACCCAACACCACCATCACCACAGCCACAACCCCAGCACCACCACAAACAGCCAAAATAAAACCACAAAAAAACAAACCTTGAATATCCCGACCGTATAGAGCGATACGAGAGCGAAAACTATACGAGAGACCACCTGCCGGATTGTCATCGTGTGGTCCAGAACTCGGTCCAAAAAACACCTTTGCATATGTACATGTGACCAGCTTTGTTCGTTTTAACTATAAATGGAAACTGAAGTTCAATGAGACGCATATGGGTCGATGAGTCGTGTATGGAAGTGAAGTGTAATAAATGTACCTGTCAACTTTTCGGATAAAGTAGACGTATACGAGTCTCATTGGGCTATACGAGGCATATCGGCTGAAAAGTTGTCAGCCTCCGTACCCCAATACGCTCGTATGGCCCTATGAGCGGCTTATTGAGTTGTTTTTTTAAAGCTTGTATACGTTTCAGAAGTTACAAATTTAGAAATATACACCATCTTCACAATCACAAATTCACAATGGTTGTTTGCAAATGTGGTAGGATGACTGCACTAAGAACGCCTTGGACTGAAGCTAATCCCGGACGTCAATTTTACACTTGCCACATTATGGTATGTTTTCAATCCCATACCCATACCCGGTTTAACACCTCGTAAAATCACGTCCAATGATGTATTGACACGTGTAATAAACCCCAATAAAGTCAAACGTTGAATTTAAGGGACTAAATTTTTCAAAAATCGAAAACTTTGAATGCGAAAGGACTAAAAGTGTCAACGCGCTTAGTATAAGCTTTTGAATGACGTTACACGGTGTTCCTATTCACATATGAGCCACTTATTGATCAAAAGTAGCCATTTGCGTAATTAATTGAAAGTTTGCGCAATAAAGGGTTAAAAGTGTCAACATGTTAATTCTTACCTCTGAGTGACCTTTTAACAAACTGGGAGTTTCATGATATTTGATTATACTCTCGGGAATGCCAAGTATTGGTCGTCTAAAGTTTTTATGCCTTTAAGTGACGTTACGCGCAACTTTGCAAGTTTAAGGGGTTAAATTTATGTAATCACTAAAATCTTACGTTCTGAATATATCCGAACATCCAAAAATTTATGTAATCACTAAAATATTTTATTTTAGTGATCGGCATGATAAAATTCCATTCGTCGTGTAATTTGGGTCGTTTTTCGCGTCCGTTCGTGTTTCGTCGTAATTAGTCGAACGACGCAACCGTACGACCAAACGAACCGACATCCGTCATATTTTTAAGCACGTTTCATATCCCTTATGCTTAGGAATCATTGTAGAGCCTTGAAATGAGGTTAACGGGCCTTATGCGTGTCAGAAAGGGGTCTTTTAAGCATGCAGGGACTGATTCTGCATTTCTGCAAACTTGTTGCAGATCTACTTATTCTGTCGGGCCACGTAACATGTAGGCTCTGCCTACGCGGGGTGCGAGAGACCCCAGTTCAGCAAAACAGCCTTTAACAAAACAGCAGCTGGGTTTCTTTGGTGTTCAAACGGTTTTTAAGCAATCTATGGGCCATTTTGAGGTGCCCATGGTATTCCAAAACCATGGGTGCAGTTGTACGGTCCAGATTTAGGCTCGGTTTTCGATGAACGATCCTAACGGTTCTCAAAAACCTATATATACCCCCTTGATCTTGGCTCTCATTGCACCTCATATCATTTTTGTTCTTGCTCTCAAATTCAAGGGGGAGCCTGAGCTTTTAGGAACCTTTATTCAGTTCATTGGACCTTTGGTAAGCATCCCTTTCGTACCTAGTTCAGTTTATTGGCTTTTAAATCCGAAAAAGTCAAATGTTTCGTCAACCGCTTTGACTTTTTATTAGACTTTGTACGGTCTAGCCATTGTTCGCAACGAACATGGCTACGTGATCGTAATTAGGTAGGTATTAAACCCTCAAAAGGGCACCTCCTAATTACCACGTTTGCTTAGTTAATTGTCGGGTCAAAGTAATTAGATAAAAGTCAAACAAGTCGTTTTTTTTAAATAAAACTCATAACTAATGATGTAAAAGCATTAAAATCAGTTTTGTCACTTTAATAACTTGGTAAATATTAATTGAACATGTCTAGGCATGTTCAACCCGACAATTCTAAGTAGTAGGCTCGGTTCGGAACCGAAAGTCGCAAAAGTAGACTTTTGCTTTGACTTTCAGTTCTGACCCGATTTAGCTTAGTTTAGATATGCCTTAGGATTCCTTTAGGACCATATTATAGGTTAGTATAACCCTCTGAGGTTGTACAACTTGGTTCCATAGAAATCCTAGTTCATTACATGTTTCCGTTAAATGTTTAAAAGTTGACCATTATGCCCTTTTGATATTAAAACGAGATTTTGGAAATGTGAGAGGACAAAAACCTTTATTACTGATTTATAAACATGTCCTTAAAATTTGACATCAGTTTGAGGTCTAAATTAGGAGTTATGCGCGATATCGTAAATGAAAGCCTTTTTATTAATTAAACGGTATTTTCGGCATAAAACCTGTTTAAACCCAAATTTTTGTCACCAAACTTTTTACCTACTGATGTAATATAATATTTAGGGATTTTTGAAGATTTTTATTAAATTTTAACCTGATCAAAACATAGAATTCTCGCATAGACTTGGTAAGTGACGATAACGCCCTTTTTGCTAATAAAATGAGTTTTACACATCCTTTACATATCAAACCTTTTTTTTACTGATTTTATATATTAAGTGAATTATTTTAAACAGTAAAGGCTGTTCAAAATCTCCGATTTACTTATCTAACCCGAATACCGTCAAATACCGACTTTTATGCGATTTAGGCGCATAGTGTGGTTTAAAACCATATTTAGCACCTAAGGCTTGTTACCTACTGATGTTATGAATAAATTTTTATACTTTAACAGTAAGTAAAATTTTTAAACTCAGATTTCCAAATTCGACCCTTAAAGCCTGTGTGAAATGACCAAAATGCCCATACGGTGCATAGTTTGGTCATAAATGATAAATTTCACATATATATGATATCTTACTGATATAACTTATTAAAATAAATATTTTTACTGATCATTTTAGACCAGAACCTCAGATTTATATTTAATCTCTTTTATAACCTTTAAAATGACCAAAATACCCCTACGGGGCTTAAATTGGTTTTAAATTCATTTTGGGCATAATGGAAGATATCCTACTGATATCACAACATATTTAAGGCATATTAACTTGTGGAACATGTTCATGACTCATTTGGTTACCCGTTATGCATCTTTCGCGTTCGGTACGGTTTATGTAACTAGTTTGCATAAATTAACCGAAACGGGTCAAACCATATCATTTTGACTTCAAAATTCAGAATGTGTTTAGTTTACCCATATTATACAAGTCTCCATACTTGTCAGGTCTAAATCACATTCTAATCCGGTCTTCACTTAATCTTGCGTTTTGAACCGTAAACCCTTCCTTAAAACTAACCGGTCTAAGTTACAACTTAAA
Organism: Helianthus tuberosus; assembly: GCA_030545235.1. Taxonomy (NCBI): domain Eukaryota; kingdom Viridiplantae; phylum Streptophyta; class Magnoliopsida; order Asterales; family Asteraceae; genus Helianthus; species Helianthus tuberosus. The sequence goes on along the minus strand of CM060437.1, from coordinate 27,477,627 downwards.
TAAGACCCGTTAGGAATCTAATATGTTAATAAAACCTTCGTTCCAGATTGAAAGCCTCAGTAGAGGTACCTGTGCTTGATGAGAATAAAATTACATTTTTGATCAGGTAAATACTTTTAACTTATTTTCCCTATACGGGCTTGGGATACGGTATTATAATAATACCGCTTGGTCGGGTATCGAATGTTTAATCGTATAGTGGTTAAATTCTTGAGGTAACCCGTTTTAATCTGTCTTGTATGAAATAAAAGCCTTTGGGGGTTAATGACCATGTCCCGGATATCCTTGGCATCAATATTAAGAAATGGCCACGTCTTAAGCATGGGGTGTAGGCATACACCTGACAGTTGCGTAAGGGAAACGGTATCTCACTCTCTTGTGGGCCTATACTTGGGGTGTGTCTATTAATCTTGACTCGGTTTCTAACATCGGGCCCTGAACGTATAACGAACATGTAAATCTGTATACAAGATTATTTTTATATAATTGTCCCAAGTTATAAAAGGATATTTGTGCTATGTGCATTTAAATCAATTTTCATAAATGTTTTCAAAAGAGTCAGTTAATTGTATTTACCAGTGAAAACTGACGTATTTTCCAAAAAGATTAAGTGACAGGTACTGTACGTAATTGGCTGGGAGCTCAAGGCGTTAATAAGGAATCTTGCAAGTTCTAAACGTCTAAAGTCTGTTGAACAGTGTTTACTTTTTTGTTTTAAGATCCGCCTGTGGATCCTTTTACTTTCCGTTTGTACTACTTATGTTACTTTCATTCGGATTGTAATATATTACTTTTAGACTTCCGCTGTGCATTAAACCGTGATGATTTGACTATGATGATATCAACTACGTCACGATACTCCCCACCAGGCCCACCGGTAATACGTGGAAATATCGGGGCGTGACACCCGGTTATAAAAATATAAATTAAAAAAAATCGGGTATATAATCGGGTATGTAGTCGGGTATTTTTGTCATCCTTACTTTGAAACACTAATTCATCTTCCGTGTCAGCGTTCTAAGTGCAACTTCTTTGTGTGGATCGATCCTCCCATGAGTCATCGGGCATGTGTGGTCATCAAAGGACTGATGGATACGAAGGCTGTGCTTGAACACGAAGTCAAGTATTTGAGAGAGGAGGTTCAAATATATAATTTGCAAGAAACGGAATTTGAAGATAATCGTTCAAGGGTTGTTCGTAAGAGGGAAAGTTGTTTAATAATCAGTTGGATTTTTTTTTTGTCTTGTTATTTTTCATTGTTAGTATGTAAGTTTACGCAATACATGTAATCGAGTATTAGTTATAAATGTTGTTTTTTAATATTATTATAAATATTAAGTTTTTAAAAAAATGTTGTTTTTTTTATAATAAGTCGACTATGCATACATAACTAAGCATAAATAACAAAACGAACAAACACTTATCAAGTTACAAATGTTTAAACATACCAAAACGAAATAAATACTTGTCCATAGATGCCCAACACAACCAAAATAAACAAAAAGAAATAAATATTTGTTCATACATGTCCACAAATGTTTAACAAATAAAGTTCACCCGACAAATAGAAATACTAATCCTCCATGTCATCACCGGTGTCGTCAGAATCATCCCCACCACCTGTCATATGGATCTGCGTAGCGGACATGCCTGCCTGCGTCCCGGACGGGCCTGCCTCCATGTCGGTACCCGGATACACTCGTGGATGTGGCGGGGGTCGAACCACCAACCCCGCCTGGGTACGTGTCTTGGCCTCACTAGCCATCACCCACTCTAACAAATCCTCCATCCGGTCCATCCACCTGTCCATCTGCAGAAACTACTGTGTCCAGCTCGCTATCATACCGTCCTGACCCGCCACTAGCCTCTCAAGGATACGCTGGGTCGACTGAGGCAACCTCACTGCATGATAAACGCGTCGAGGAATCTGTGGCGGCTCCTGCGGATGCGGCCCCTGGTCAACCTCAGGCTCCACGTCTCCATCCATAACAGGCACGTCGGCAACATGCGGCATCTCCACCTCCCCAGCCTCTAGCTGTGCCTGGTGGACTATCGGCCCGGGTACAAAAATCTGTCCGTCATTGCCAACAAACCGATGCCGAGATCCGGAAAGTTCACCGCAATCTTCATCCCTCTCATCGTCCTAAGATCTAAGGGCTCGGAAGGTGCTGGGGCCGGCATATCCTCAAGGAATGGGAAATACCGGCCGCAATGCTGGGCAATACGTGTGATAAACGCCCCTCCAATCAAACGGCTACGCCTCTGCCGTTTGCCGTACGAGGCGAAATACTCCGCCAGACAGCGATGGAGGCCGCACGGTGTGCCCGTATATAAGCAGTACAAAAAGAACAGATCCACCTTCGTTACCCACTCGTTGCTTTTGCCACGCGAAGAGATCGACGTGGCAATGCAGCGGTGTATGTAGCGAACGAGTGGGCCAGGAATCGACGATACTCGGGCCTTCTTTCCGAAGGGTTCAGGACATAGGGTGGGCCACCAAGCAAACAACTGATCATCAGGCATAGCCGTGATCACGGTGGTATAAATGTCCTGAACCAACTCATCCTCGGTATAGAACCCGGTGGCAACAACAAACTGACGCAACGACATATTTTGTAGCTGCCCGAACAAACAGAAAGATACCTCGGGAGGCGGTGGTTCTATGTTCGGATCGTCCATATCCGAATTGGGCCGGTCAGCCGGCCGTGGACGAAACACGAACGTGGACAGAAACTCCACCATCATGGTCCTATAAGACGGCGCAACCGCCACGGAAAACATGCGATCCCACAGGGAATTCTCCCTGATCAAATCCCGGGCCCTCTCCTCCTCCCCGACCTCCCGTAAAGCATCCCATGACAACGACCTCTGCCGCCCCACCTTCATTTGTCACAACCTGGTAAAACGTTTATACTCCATAGAATTGTTCGGGTAATCCATATAGGGAATACCCGAAACAATCACCCCCGGCCATCTCATATGTCCCGCACCAAACTCCTCCTCATCTGACGACATATCTGCAAAAATTAATATATAACACTGATGTATGCAAAATGCAACATATAAATTACATCAATTGTGGCATAAAACTAACCCTTTTTTAGTACTAATGTTGGAAAAAGTGTGCTTTTGTCTTCCTTTTGTATTTTCAAGATTAAATGAGTTCAAATTAACAAAAGAAGCAAAAAGGCAGCTAAATCTAACATAAATACAAGAAAAGGAACAAACGTGGCATGCCCGACCTCCCCAAAAGCATCTTCCCAAGCAAAACAAGAGAACAGAAGGCTGAACACGCCCCGTGCTCAGTGAACACGGGGGCGTGCCCAAGTGTCAGCATAAAAGACAAAGTTGTAGAAGCTTCCATCGCCCACCACGGGGCCGTGCTCAGCGGACACGGGGCCGTGGTCAACTATAAGATTCGCAGAATCCAGGCAAATCTTGATAGTACAGATATGCTTCTGCACACGGGGTCGTGCCCAGCGGACACGGGCCCGTGGTCAACTAATGCAGACAAGAGCAATTAATGAAGACAGAGAAGAGGATGGACACGGGGCCGTGCCCAATGGACACGGGGCCGTGCCCGAGCTTCTGTTCAGCCTATAAATAGGAGTGCTTGGCTCAAGCTCAACCCATCCCTTGGCACACCACTTCTCTCACACTTCACCCACCACCCACCACCACCATAACACCATCATCCACCACCATCATCCATTGTCCATCATAGAGTGTGTGAGTCGTCTCGGGATCCAAGATTGATCATAAGAGTTCTTGACAATCAAGGCCATGTTTGCCTAAGTCTCTTACATCACTTGGTGAAGACAAGTGTCTAGTGTAATACTTTTTATTTTTAATCTTTTCGCACTATTTTATTGGTTATGTTTTAATGACTTTAATAACTAGTTTCTTATGTTGAAGGTGATTCTTCCTTATCGTTTGTCCGTGGTGTCTTGGCATTATTTTACTGTCTATATAAAATAAAAGATTTTCACCATTCATATCTCCACGGTCTATATGGAGGTATGTTGGCTACCTGGTCGGGGGTTAAGGGAACGGTTTGGTAAGAGTCTTGCCATTGTTCAATGTATAGATCCTGCAAAAGACCTGGGTCAAATTTAGTAGGACCTCCTTCAATACTTAACGGTATTGGATGGCGGGGGTCCAAACTCTTTGATCCCCTCATAAGTTAAACTACTATTAAAACTTTAACCCGGCTACTTAGGACTGTATCCCTGCTGACTCATACTACTTAGCCGAGGGTAACGTCGCCTTCAAAAGAGGGGCCTACCACAATATGCATTAATAACTTAATTAATTATCTTTCAATAATCCGACCCTTTAGGATTGTATCCTTGCTGACTCAAACTACTGGGTTGAGGGTAACGTCACCTCCAAAAGAGGGGCCTACTACAATAACTAAGATAATCTCTTAACAAAGTGCAAAAGTGCGGAAATAATCAAAGATTACACTAAACACGAGTCGGAGCCAAGTGATTCATCTTGTCTATCTGTTTTTCTTTTATTTTTATTTTTAGCATTTTAGTTAGCTTTTATTTTTTTCTAGTTTAAAAAAACCTTGGACGACATCGGTATCTTGCCAACACTATACTACGCTCACGATGGGTGCACTTGCCCATATGTGTGTTTAGTGTTAGTAAATATCGTGTTTTATAAATTTAAAACTTGGCTAAAAAGTGTAAAAGGGCTTAAAATATACTTAAACTTATATACACACTTCACACGCATCAAACACGTGTCATATTATAAACTTTTTACAATTTTTATAAACTTGTAATAATTTTAGTAACGAATTTTATAGCCGACCCACCACCACCACAACACCCGACCCGTCGCCACCACCAACAAACCCGACCCCCAACCACCACCACCACACCCAACCCGCCGCCACCACCACCACAGCCCACCGCCACCACCATCACAGCCGACCCGCCACCACCGTCATCACCACCAGAGCCGACCCACCGCCACCGCCACCAAACCCGACCCGCCGCCACCACAGCGGACCCCCAACTACCACCACCACAGCCGACACCTAGCCACCACCACCACAGCGGACCCCCAACCGCCATCACCACACCCGACCCCCAACCACCACCACCACACCCGACCCCCAACCACCACCACCACAGCTGACCCCCAACCACGGTGAAACCATAATACCCATCAAACCATAACCGCCACCGTCAAACACTAACTGCCACCGTCCTAAGATCTAACCGCCACCGTCAAACCCTAACCGCCACTGTCAAAAACTAACCCTCACCATCAAATACTAACTGCCACCGTCAAAACCTAACCCTCACCGTCAAACACCACCACGAAAACCATCAAACACCACCTACCACCGGCCAAAATTTAAAAAAAAATCAAAAATAGACAAAGGAAAGATGAAATAATAGACTAACCTTTTATGAAAATCTAGACCGTATAGGTTGATATGAGAGAGATGGAACGATACGAGAGAGAGCGTTTGTGTGTGTGTTCTTGGTGTTTTAGTGTGTGGGTTTTGAACTTTTAGATCTATTCTCCCTTTAGTCAAACTTGAAAAACAGTTCTTGGATCAATAAGGGGCGTATGGGTCTATGAGACACTCATAATGTGTCCACCAGGGGAGGCTTACTGGTCAATGAGCACCTTATAGGAGTTGTATACGGTTCTTATTGCCCTATACGTCTCATATGCTATTAGTTTTTTTAAAAAAAATTGTGAGGTAATTAAGGGTTTTTATGTTATAAAACACCCTAGTTAATTGTTTTTTTATAAAAAAGTTGTTGCGTACACTATATTTCACGGATGTCACACATTTGCCAACTTAACAAATTCTTTTTCGTGGAGTTCTATTACTACCTAGTAACGCCCTACCCTGTGTAATACGAGACATGTACATTGTCACCCATTCCATAGCTTCTATACTTCGGTGAGGTATTTCAAAGTTCATTTCGTACCGGCATCGGGCAATCATCCGTTAACTTAGCCATGATAAAATAGACACCTTCGACATCAGCAATCGATAAAATGGAATGGTTCGGGTAAACCTCCAGACCATCGGACGAACGGGAAGTAAGTTTGACAAACACCATTGCTTAATACGTTAAAATACGCTAAAAATACGTTAAAATAAGCTGAAATACGTCAAAATACCAGGGGTGTTTCAGTAAATTCAGGGGTTTTTAGGGCTTTCTTCAATTTACAACAATTAAGGCTTTATTCAAAGGGTAGATCAAATCTGGCCTACCCGTTCCAACCCGAACCCGTTTTGGCCCGAACCTGTTTTGATCCAAACCAGTTTTGACACATGACCCTACCCAACCCCGGCCCGACCCGTTTGCCGGGTCTAGTTATATCATCGTTTTTTTTAAAATGTGCATATTTTTTTATTAAGTATTATTTTTGTTATTATTATTATTATTATTATTATTATTATTATTATTTAAAACTTCATATAATAAAGCATATGCACATTCGAGCGTCTCATTGACCAATAAGCCTCCCCTGGTTGAACTTATCAAATGTGGAAACCACCAGGGGAGGCTTATTGGTCAATGAGACACTCATAATGTGTCTACCAGGGGAGGCTTATTGGTCAATGAGCACCTTATAGGAGTTGTATACGGGTCTTATTGCCCTATACGACTCATATGCTATTAATTTTTAAAAAAAAATTGTGAGGTAATTAAGGGTTTTTATGTTATAAAACACCCTAATTAATATTTTTTTTATAAAAAAATTGTTGCGTACACTATATTTCACGGATGTTACACATTTGCCAAGTTAACAAATTCTTTTTCGTGGAGTTCTATTACTACCTAGTAACGCCCTACCCTGTGTAATACGAGACATGTACATTGTCACCCATTCCATAGCTTCTATACTTCGGTGAGGTATTTCAAAGTCCATTTCGTACCGGCATCGGGCAATCTTCCGTTAACTTAGCCATGATGAAATAGACACCTTCGACATCAGCGATCGATAAAATGGAATGGTTCGGGTAAACCTCCGGACCATCGAACAAACGAGAAGTAAGTTTGACAAACACCATTGCTTAAATACGTTAAAATACGCTAAAAATAAGCTGAAATACGTCAAAATACCAGGGGTGTTTCAGTAAATTCAGGGGTTTTTAGGGCTTTCTTCAATTTCCAACCTGAACCCGTTTTGACCCATGACCCTACCCAACCCCCGGCCTGACCCGTTTACCGGGTCTAGTTTTATCATCGTTTTTTTTTTAAATGTGCATATGTTTTTTATTAAGTATTATTATTATTATTATTATTATTATTATTATTATTATTATTATTATTTAAAACTTCATATTTTATGAAATGGATTGTGTGTATTATAAAATATCAAATTTTTTATTTATCAATTATTATTATGTCTTTAATTGTTTTTCACTTGTCATTTATTAAACATAACGCAATTAATACACGAAACATCGTTTTATATTGATACACAAAACATGTCACTTTAATACAAAATGTAACGGCTAAACCCTAAACCCTAAATCGCTAACTGTTACATATTCTTAAATTCTTGCAAACTGTATCGGTTATTGAGATCTCTATTCGGTCACTATATTGTTTCTATCAAGTTTAAGGATGCACTCCACGGTGAACGTGCTTTCCGCTTCCCCATTACCACATGAAGAACCTCCAACCTGATCTGGCGTTCCCTCGTTGTTGCAGAAGCATTCTCGGTAACCGCTTCCACAGCATGAAGAACCAATCCATACAGAATGAGTTCTCCCTAGAGGTTGGTGACGCAGAAGCATTGTCGTTGGTGGACGTTCCAGTGCATGAATCTGGAATACGAACGCAGTTAAGCGTTTGAATCTGAAATATGAATGCAGTATACTTCTCCATAAGGATTACGCTACCACCACCATCAAAGCACCGACTTTCGATATCCTGTTAATAAAACATACAATTATAGCATTAGACTCGGCATCCGATAATATATTGTTAAAAATAAAAAAATCAATACAAGCACCACCACCACCACAACCGACCCACCACCACCAGCCCCACAGCCGCCTCACCACCACCACCACCACAACCACCACCACACCCGCCTAACCACCACCACCACCAAAGCCGTCAATCCCCACCACCACCACCACCACAGCCGTCAGTCCCCACCACCGTCAATCCCCAACATCGTCAATCCCCACCGCCGTCAATCCACCACCACCGTCAAACCCAACACCACCACAAACGGTGGAAATAAAACCAAAAAATACAAAAAATGTTGAAGATTAAGCAATAAAATTTGGAATACAAACTAACCTTCAATATTCCGACCGTATTGAGAGATACGAGAGCGAGAACGATACGAGAGCGGATCCTCATCGTGTGGCCTAGAGTTTTTCTTGTGGAAATCGTGTGGTCCAGAGTGTTTGTGTGTGTGTTCTTGGTGTTTTAGTGTGTTGGTTTTGAAATTTTAGATCTATTTACCCCTTTATTGAAGCTAGAAAAGGTGTTTGGGGACAATGAGAGGCGTATGGGTCAATGAGAAGCGTATAGGAGTTATTTTTTTTCTTTTTTAATCTATGAAACTTAGTATAAGAGAAAAAAGAATAGGGATTATCAACGGGTGAAACACTTGTCCCAGTGGAAGGGACGGGTGCATTTAACTGAGAGGTCACGAGTTCGAGCCGCGTAGAAACTGGTTTAGGGCCGGTTTTTGCATTTTTTGAGATTTTTTATTATTCATTTATTTATTTATATTAAAATTATTTCATTTTCTTAAAAAAATATATTTCATTTTTATTTTGAGTCAACAATTTCAATTCCTTTTAAAACAATAGTTTTCTTTTATTTTGTACTTCTTTATTTTATATGAAGCACTTTAATTATAAAAAATTTATTAAAAAATTGTTGCGTACACTATATTTGACAGATGTTACAATGTAGTTAAATTATATTAAAGAGAAACATTAATAAATTCGTTGCGTACACTATATTTCACGGATGCTACACTTAATACAAGTCAATAACTTCTTTCGTCGAGTTCTATTACTACCTAGTAACGCCCTACCCTGTGCAATACGAGACATGTACATTGTCTCCCATTCCATAGCTTCCATACTTCGGTATATATTCCAAAGTCCATTTGGTACTGGCATCGGGCTATCATCCTTTAACTTAACCATGTTGAAATGGCCACCTTCGACATAAACGATCGTTAAAATGGAATGGTTCGGGTAAACCTGCGGTCCATTGAACATCGGGAAGTAAGTTTGACAAACACCGTTGCTTAAATGTTGAACAATCACACCAAATTTTTGAGCCACCAACAACCCTGTGTAGGGCAACACCATCCAGCATGCCATTGGTGCAGGTTCCACATTTAACCAATTTATCAATCGATACACATTGTCGTAAAATCCCTTGTCCAATGGTTCGAGTATATGCCCCCAACGCTTTTTGTTAATGAACATCTCGTCCAGTAGCTCTTGGCGGACCCACTTCCATTGTTTCTGCTCCAACCCCAAACCCATAGCTATGGATCGAAACCCACAGTTACCATCCGGCTGGGCATCTTCAATATGTGTTATGTATCTCCGATAGCTAGATGGAAGCCAATCCTTAAAACGCTCGATCATGTTTTTGTACCTATAATTGGCAAAAAAATGAAAAAGTCAAAAATATTAAAAAATCAAAAATCAAAAAAGAATTCTAAAAATATGTATGTATGTACGTATGTACCTGTGCCCGACCAACAATGGAAAGTCTTTATCTATAATCGGAAGTGTATTTTTTTCTTTGCTTTTCTTTGAACGACTACGTCGCACATTTGGCTTTTGAATGTAGTTGTTCCTCTCTGATTCGGGTTGTTTATCTTTACGTCTCGAAAGGTAGTTGTACCTCAGGCGGTTGATGGTCAGTCATACTTGGATTCAACACCGCTTTCATCTCCGACAACATACTTTTTATCACTAGAGGTGGTTGCGCCTGTAGTTGCTGTGTGAGTCTATCTGTTTCCGCCTGAATATTACAATCGTATTGATTAAGTTTTTCTTTTGAAAAATCAAGTTTTGTCCAGAATTTGTCTATCGCGGCAAGTGGAATTTTGCAACCTGTTTTTCAAGAATCGTTGTTAAAATATGAAGTATAATGATGATTATATTCTATGGATCGAAGCATATGTTATATATAGTTGTTATGTTACCTGTACTTTCCCACCACTCCATCTGACAAGCACATGGCAACCCATAACCCGTAGAAAGCTGGTGGCCACAAGTCCCCTCTCATACCCTCAACGCATGTAGCTTTTTCGTCTCGACAACCAACAACTCTAAGGATTTTTGGGAAACATTACCGCGTAGGTTGTCAAAAAACGGTAATCTGTGGTCCCCCATTTGCACAGACCTGCTCTCCTGAAAACTAAGTTTTATTTGTATGTGTTGTGACTCTACAACTTTGCCAACAAGCCACACAAGTCTATGGAGCGAGTTTTTTGGCCCTTTAATGTATCTCTTAAACTTAGAATGCTGGCTTTTAACTCTGTTGGTTGTATGTTGACCAAAATTGGGGACTGTGTTAGTCCAAGCTGAAACGAACTTTTCTTTATAATCTTTCAGCCACACATTATACAAATACTCCAGAACATCTAAAAAAAATTTGAATACAATGATTTGTAATGTTTGTATGTATATATGTATGGATAAATGTATGTAAACTAATATAATATTTACCTGATCATCCATCGTCAGTCAGTCGCGTGAAAAGCCGCTCAAAGTTACAATTGTATAGCGTCGGAGTGGGAGAACTACACAGCCGAGACCAAGAAAGCTTGAATATTTTCCAGTCTTCATCTGTAAATTTTGCCCGACAGTGTTTTAGAATATTCTGTGAGATGTGCCACCTACATAGCAATTTGGAAGCTTTTGGGAATACTTTATCGCAAGCATTCATCAAAGCTTGGTCCCTATCTATTACAATTACACGTGACTCCATACAATCTACCAACAATTCTTTGAGCTTCTCTAGGACCCATAAGAAGTTATCTTTTTTTTCTTTAGAGACAAACGCATGAGCCACACAAAAAGACTTGTGTGTCGATGTCACACCCACAACTTGAATAAACGGAAGCTTATACTCATTCATCTTGTAGGTAGCATCAATCATCAACACATGTGGGAATGAACGCCACATGTCGTACGAGTCCGGGTGAACGAGAAAAACCTCCTCGACCGCGTTTGTGGAGGGATTCACCCTGGTGAAATAAACGTACCTTTCTTCTTGCAACATGCTCTCCAATATCTGCATTGGAGTTCGATTGCCGTACATTTTGAGTTTAATCTTTTTTATTGTGTTTTGTATGTCTTGTAGAATGCACATGCTACGTGGGTTTTGTTTTCTTATGGTTAAATGTATATTTGTAGGCTTAATGTTTTGCAGATAAAGTCTCTCCACCAGTGATTCTTCGTCCGGGCTCAGCCTTCTAGCAAACGCGTGGCCCTCGAGAAATTCAGCAGGCTCATGGTTGTGAATGTTTTTCTTCTCCACAAGGCTCCAATTACCACTACTTGAGTCGATCTAGTTTCCCTATCAGACTAAAAGGACAGCCAACCTTTTTGCTATCGTAACGCCGAACTGTTGCTTTATTTTTGGGTTCGCCTCCACGATCGCATTGCAACCATATCTTCACTGTCCTTGCTGACGAACCTTCGCCTTTTGTTATCGTTCGTTGGGTCACAATGACGTAACCTTTCGCAACTTCTCTTTTGTAAACCCAATTCTTCAACTCTTCAAGTGACCCAAATACCTCAAAAAAAATGGTACCTTAGAAATCCACATAAATGAAATTAATATATTAATTTGTCGAAAAAAACAATAAAAAAGATTCGGGTTGAACATCGGGTTCGGGTTAATATGTATGACACATTTTCGGGTTTGTATGAAATTTCGGGTTAATATGTATGACACATTTTGGGATTTTTAATTTATGAAACATATAATTTCGTTTCATTTACAAGCCTAACTAATCTATTTTTAACAAAATATTTCACCAGAATATATAAAACATTTCACCAAAATGATAACGAAATCGGGTTAATATGTATGACACAATTTTCGGGTTTGTTTGAAATTTCGGTTCGGGTTAAGGTCGGGTCGGGTCATACATTTTCTAGATTTCTCATACCTAATAAAAATAAAATTATATATAACGAATAACACGTCATTCAAAAAAAAATATAACGAATAACACGTATACAAAATCATTTTTTTCACTCTAAAATTATATAAACATTATATAACACGAATAACATGTATACAAAATCATTTTTTTCACTCTAAAATTATATAAACATTATATAACACGAATAACACGTAATTGACGGTTATGTCATACCTTTTTTGCTTTTTTCTCGTCATTAGCACATTCCTCATTAGCACCTTCCTCGTTAGCACGTTCGTCGATGTCAAGCTCATCCTCGTTAGCACCTTCGTCATCGTCAACACCTTCCTCAAAGTGCATTACACCTTCCTCGATTTCATTATCATTTTCCACAAAGTCCTTAGCACATTCCTTGACTTCGTTATCATTTCCCTCAAAGTCGTTAGCACCTTCTTCGACTTCGTTATCATTTTCCTCAAAGTCCCTAGCACCTTCCTCATACTCTACATTGTGTTGGTTTTCCGTATGCGAATGGTAAGTCCCGTATTCGTGTCGCGGATAACTTTGGGCAATGTAAGATGGTTCTGCCTCATCTACAAACACCTGGTTCAAATCAGGTAACACGGGACGCACACCCCCGTCATCACAACAAGGCACGGACACAACCTTCTCCTCACCTCGATCAACGCCGGATAACCAAACACTTTCGGAGACGTATGACTTGTTCGAATCTTCGCCAAAAACATTACTAATGTCCCAAAACGACATCTTTATGCTTCACGGTTTCAACCGACGTTTTTATTTGAGAATTTTTAGGTTTTTTGTGAGTTTTGAAGATTTGAATGAAATAGTTCCCGTATGTTTGGGTAAATAAACATTTTTGGTCGATAAGGGGCGTATAGGTCGATAAGGGTCGTATGGGGTCACTTTCACGCTTTTTCAGACTGAACTCCCTGCAAGTCAGTAATTATACCTTAAATTCATCAAAAGTCGTGCTGATAAGCCACGTATAGCTCAATGAGAGGCGTATAGGGTTTAATGCTCCAACCACCACAACCTTATACGCCTCTCATAGGGCAATGAGAGGCGTATCAAAACCCTTTTTCTGACACATTAATGCTTTCACACTCTATACTCCCCTTATTGCCCTATACGCCACCTCTAGGGGGAATGTGCACATAAAAAGTGGGGATGTATCAATACCCTCACCCTTCTATTTTCACGAATAGAACATATAATAATTTGTCTTTTTTGGTGAACCTAGAGAATGGTAGACCTCTCTTTGTAGATCGAAAAAAAAATAAGAAAGCCTAGAATTGCCAAATTTAATATGGATGTGGATAGTGAGATCCCAAGGCCCAGAAAAAGGACAAGACAAAGTGACCCTTTCGACTTGAATGAAACAATTGGAATTATCGACGATAACAGCTCTAGCGAAGAACAAGTTACCACCGAAAAAAATGTTGAAGGAGACAATGGAGGCTTTAAGAGAGAGATGAGGGATGAGAGAAAAAATAAAGTGGTTGAGGATTTAAACTCGCAACCAAACGAGGAGGAAGTCAACATAATTTTAGAGACACAAGCTACCTTTTCCATGGGGGACGCGGTGGGAGTTAATCTCAAGAATCATGAGCACATGATCAGAGAGGCGTTAAGGGAGGAAGGGATTCAAAAAGTGTTAAGATGAATTTTCTTTATTTGAACATCAGAGGTCTAGGGGAGGGGGTAAAAATAAAGCTGGGTGGATCAGGGAGTTGAAAAGAGATAATGGGATTGATTTTTTGGCTCTTCAGGAAATCCAATTTAGTGACTTCTCAGGTATCGAATTCGAGAAATTTTGGATGAATTGATTGAAAATAGAGAGTTATCTGAAGAGGAGGAATGGTCCAAAGCGGAAACAATGAAAGATCGTAAAGAGTTGGAAGGGTACAAAATTAAAGATCTCAAGCAAAGAGCTAGGATTAGATGGGATGTGGAAGGAGATGAAAACTCGGCTTTCTTTCATGGATATATCAATAGTAGGCGTGCTAATAACAATATCTCTGGGCTTATGATCAATGGAGAGTGGACGTCTAAACCTTCCCTGATAAAAAAAAGGAGGCTCTGGGGTTCTTCAAAAAGGCTTTCAATGAAAAATTCAAGGTCAGACCTAAGATTATTTGACACAATTATAAGCGACTGTCGGAGGAGGATGCGGCTACACTGATAGTTCCGTTCAAAAATGAAGAGATCAAGGATGCGGTTTTCGACTGTGGGGCGGACAAAGCTCCCGGGCTAGACGGTTTCAACTTCAAAATCATTAAAAGGTATTGGCATTTGTAACACCTCATAAAATCATGTCCAATTATATGAAGACACGTGTCCTAAGCCCTAAACGTGTGAAAGATTGAATTTCAAGGACTAAAGTTGACAAACAATGAAAATACGTATGCGGAGGGACTAAAAGTGTCAACATGCAAAACTTATGCCTCTGATTGACCACACAAGATGAACATATTCTTAAACGAGTAAATTGTCGGACGTAAGAAGCCGTTCGTGAAAGAAATCGAAAGTTTACAAGACAAATGGGTTAAACGTGTCAACATGTTAATTCTTACCTCTGAGTGACCTTTTAATGAACCCGGGGCTTTGTAATGTTCGATTATACTCCCAAGAATAAGTGATAATAAATTCAGAAGGTTTCGATATCGTTATGTGTTAATTACGCAAACTTTCAAGAAGAAGGGTTAAAAGCGTCAACGAGAAGAAACTAGTGTTTTCGGTGATCGTTTAACGAAACTGGGCCTTACGGTGTTTGGTTATACTCCCAAGATCATCAACAAACTAACTAGAAGGGGTAAAAGTGCCTAAAATGAAAGATAATATGCCTTAAAAGGTTCAGAGACCAAATCTGCCAAGTTTAAAACTTGGTTTGCTGGTTCACTAGGTGGTCGCGCTGCGCGACCCCGTGGTCCTTCTGCCGTCGCGCGACGCGACGGCCTTACTTCGACAGAAAATGTTTGACAGCTGCAGGGTTATTCCTTGTTCACCACACATACTACTTCATACTCACATAACTCGAATTCTAGCAGCCTTTGATGGTTTTTAATACCACTTGGGACACCTGGAGCCATCTGATAACATCATGAAACACCTGTGATGATCTTGTGAAGGTTCCATGCACTATAAATAGAGGCATTGTGTTGCCTTTCTCCTTGCTCATTCACAAGTTCTATCTCTCTCATTGCTTAAGCTTTCTTGAGCATTTCTTGATATTCCTGATCATAAAGGAAGCTCACCTTAGTTCAAATTTCGTGCAATGACCTTTTGTAAGTGTCCTTAGCTTCTATAGTTCGGTTTTTATGCATTTAAAGACCGAAAGTCAAAGTTATCGTAAAACGGCTTTGACCTTCGGTCTAGACCTAAACGGTCCAGCCATTGTTCGACGCGAATATGGCTACGTGATCGTAATTAGGTGTGTGTTAATCCCTCAAAAGGGCACATCCTAATTATCACATTTACTTAGTTAATTGTCGGGTCAAAGTAATTAGTCAAAAAGTCAAACTAGTCAGATTTTCAAATAATAATTAAAACAGATAATGTAGAGGTTATGAATCATATTTTGTCACTTAAATAACTTGGTAAATGTTATTAGAACATGTCTAAACATGTTCAACCTGACAATTCTGAGTCTAAGCTCGGTTCGCAACCGAAAGTCCCAAAAGCTTGACTTTTGCTTTGACTTTTGCTTTCACTTTCACTTCTGAACCGATTAAGCTTAATCCCTATATGTTTTAAGCTTCCATTGTGACCATATAATGTCATAGTATAACTCTCAGAGGTTATATTACATGGTCATTTGGAAATTCTGAATTTTATGCATGTTTCCGTTATTATGCTTAATGTTGACCAATATGCCCATATGGTCTAAAAATGAGATTTTTGAATACATGAACATACAAATGAGTTAGGTACTGATTTATAAACATGTCTAAATTATTTTGACATTACATTCTGGTCTTAAAGTGATGTTATGCAAAATATCATAAACTTAGCTTTTATAAAGACTAAAACTACCCTTTAATGCATAAATCAAACTTAAACATAAATTTTGACCCCAAACTCATTACCTACTATTGTGATATTATTTTTAAGGATTTTTGGAATGTTAGTTCAGATTATATACTGACCATAACATTGAGTTCTCGTATAAATTCTATAATTGACGATAATGCCCTTTTTGCAAATAAAATGTGTTTTACATGTGATTAACATACAAAACCTTTTCCTACTGATCTAGTATGAAAAATAAAATATTTTGACCATCCAAGGCTGGTCAAATCACATAAACTTTGCAAGTATAGTCGAATATCGACTTTTACGCTAATTTGGTGCCTACTATGGTTTAAAACCATATTTAGCACTCAAGACTTGTTACCTACTGAATTTATAAATAATTTTTAATTTTTTTATAGTAGGTATAAGTCATGAACTCAGACTTCCAGTTTTGTACTTATAAGCATTTGTGAAATGACCAAAATGCCCTTCCGGGGCATAGCTTGGCCATAAATGGTAAACCACACATATGTATGATATCCTACTGTTACAACATCATAAAATAAATATTTTTACAAAATGTTTTTGACCAGAACTTCAGTTGTCCTATAAACCTCTTTTATAAATTCTAAAATGACCAAAATGCCCCTACGGGCCTTAATTCGGTTTTAAATTATTTTTGGGCATATATGTTAACATCTTACTGATGCCTTAACATATTCTAAGCATAATAATATATGGGACTTGTATATAGTTCATTCGGTTACCCATTATGCTTATATGTGTTCGGTTCGGTTTATGTAACTAGTTTACATGAATTAGCCGAAACGGGTTTAACCTTATCATCTAAATTTCAAAATCCAGAATGTGTTTAGTTTACCCATATTATACAAGTATTCAAACTTGTTGGGTCTAAATCACATTCCATTCCATTCCGGTCTCCGCTTAATCTAGCGTTTCGAACCGTAAAGTATCCTTAAAACTAACCGGTCTAAGTCTTTGACTTAAATAAGACCCGTTAGTATCCTAATAGGTTAATAAAACCTTCCTTACAGATTAAGTAGCTTCGGTAGAATATATTTTCATAAGGTCTTAGGAAACATACGGCTGAGTAGCATCCTTGCATAACTAGCTCAGGTAAATATTTTTAATTTATTTTCCCTATGGGGCTTGGGATACGGTAAATTATTACCGCTTGGTCGGGTGTGAGATCATTTAATCAGATTGTGATTTAATAAATCTGCATAACCCATTTTAATTTGTTTTGTTTGATAACATAAACATTGGGGGTTAACGACCGTGTCCTAGATATCCTCGGCTCATTAAAGTTATTAATGGCCACGACCTATGCATGTGGTGTAGGCATACACCTGACAGATGCAAATGCTAATTATTAAATAACTCACATGTTGGGGATAACTCCTTTGTGGGTTTTATATGTGGTGAGTCGGTTAATCACGACCGGCTTCCAAACCGGCCCCAATTGTATGACAAACATGTAAATCGGTATACAAGATTTTAATAAGAATTGTCCCAAGTTATAAAAGGTTTTGTGCCTTGTGCGCCTAAATCAATTTTCATAAACTCTTTTCAAATGAGTCAGTTAATTGTATTTACCAGTGAAAACTGACGTATTTTCCAAAGACTAAGTGACAGGAACCTCTCGAAACTAGGCTGGAGCTACTTGGTGTCAATTAAGAAGATCTTGCAAATCCTTAGATGCCTGAAGTCTGTTAAACTTTATGTATTTGTTTTCATGATCCGCCTGTGGATCTCTATTACAATCAGTCTGTATATTCTTTTGTTTTGAACTCTGGACACCATGGATTGTAATAGTAATTAACTTCCAAGCCTTCCGCTGTGCTATAATTGTGTTAATTGTCTATGATGATATCAACTACGTCACGATACTCCCCACAAGGCCCACCGGTAATGTGTGGAAATATCGGGGTGTGACAGGTTGGTATCTGTCACGGCCCCGACCCGGTTTAACCCGTTTCAGGAGCCGCGGGACAGAAAATCCCGTGGTATTTATTTAACAGCGGAAGTTTCTTCAGGATCTTTTAAAAACTGAAATATTTCCCGATTATTTTATTTCACAACTCGGGATAAAACCCGGTAATTTACAATCTTGAGATTTCACAAAGAAATCTTTTATTTTATAAAACATGTTTCCTTATTTTTATACTGAGCCACTTCCTTAAGCTTGTAGTGCTTCACGGCACTTTTCCTGGATCACAACAGATCACCTGAAACATGTTTGAAAAAGGTTTTGTCAGCGGGAAATACTGAGTGAATCATTCTTTTTAATAAAACGACTCTTTTGTTATAATTTACAGTATTAAGAGCGATTACAATGTTCCTGATATCAAACCAACTACCCACGGTATTTGTCACTCGACCGGATCTGTGACTATGGTCATATCCCCCATTGGCTGCCCCAATGGTGACGATTATCAAGTAATGTATACAAAACCCCACATACCGGCTGTAATTTGGTGATAACAAAGACTTAATCCCCGTAATTATAACTTTGAAAATAAACATGCTTTTGTAAACAAATTTGATAAAAAGAGAGAATCACTCACTTTGCAGATTTAATTTTGAACAGAGCTTAGCCTACTGATTAGCCTTGATAACCTAGTTTAAATAATAATTCACACAAACTAGGTTAGTAACTTAATACAGCATTTACGATAACTCATGAGATTAAACCCTCACATTGAATGACAAAGTGCGATACTTAAACATCCATTGAATTAACAACGAATGACAAAGCATAAACCCTAATGTGGGCAACACTTAAACATCCATTGGATAGTTTAATCGATCGGACATTGAATCGTATCAACGATTGAGTTATTACCCTGAATTGCGGCAGCACTTCGTGAATCGTGTGTGTTTTTGTAATAATTCTACGATAACTCAGTGTATGAAGTGAGTTTTAACGTCGAAATATGCAAACAATTCAAGTCCCAAGCCCCTGTATTTATACCCCAAATTGACACCCCCCGCGTGTCGCGGAGGTTTCCTCCGTCCCTGTCGCGTGTCGCGGGGCATACCCCCTAGCCTAGGGTAGCCTCGTGTCTCAGGTAGCCTAGGTGAGTCAACGTTGCATGCAAATTCAGTTTCAACAACGTTTTATTTAGATAATCATAACTAGGGTTTTACCCCCCCCCCTGAGTTTTAGGGGCCCTAATCCTGATTCCGATTGTTCTGAAAATTTTAGGGTTTGTTCAGAATTACTTGGGTTTCTTAATTAAGGTTTCCTATTTGGACAATTAAAATAATAATTAGGACTTTTTAATGAGAGTTGTTACATTCTCCCCACCTTAATAAAAATCTCGTCCTCGAGATTTACTGGAATAAATGAGGATACTTTCGCTTCATTTCTGATCCCAGCTCCCAAGTATATTAAGCTCCTCTCTTTGAATCCCATCTGACTTTGACTAAAACTAGTCGTTTGTGTTTGGGAAACTTGATCTTTCGATCCTCAATTTGAAGAGGTTTCTCAACAAATTTCAGCTTTTCGTTTACCTCTATATCTCGAAGAGGTACTACCAGTGATTCGTCTGATAAGCATTTCTTGAGATTGGATACATGAAATACATCATGTACTCCAGCTAATTCTTCTGGTAGTTGTAAACGATAAGCAACTGGTCCTATATGTTGGATCACTGAAAATGGTCCTACGTACCTTGGACTTAGCTTTCCTTTCTTTCCGAATCTAACTACTCCTTTCCAAGGAGAAACTTTTAATAGTACTTTGTCTCCTACTTGGAATTCAAGTGGCTTGAGCCGATTATCTGCATAACTCTTCTGACGATCGCGAGCCGTCTTCAGTCTTTCCTTGATTTGAGTAATCTTATCAGTCGTCTCTTGCACTATTTCAGGACCAGACAATTGACTTTCTCCTATTTCTGCCCAACAAACTGGAGTTCTACACTTTCTTCCGTACAGTGCTTCAAATGGGGCAGTTTCAATACTTGAATGATAACTATTGTTATAGGAGAATTCAATTAATGGTAAGTGATCGTCCCAATTTCCACCAAAATCTATTACACATGCTCTGAGCATATCTTCTAGAGTTTGGATCGTCCTTTCACTTTGTCCGTCTGTTTGTGGATGATATGCAGTACTCAAATTTAGTCGAGTTCCCATAGCTTGCTGGAAGCTTTTCCAGAAATGAGAAGTAAAACGACTATCCCTGTCCGAAACAATGGAGAGTGGAACTCCATGTAAGGATACGACTTCATCTACATACAATTTTGCCAATCTTTCCATGCTAAAGGTTTCTTTCATTGGCAGAAAGTGAGCAGATTTGGTTAACCGATCTACAATTACCCAAATCGCATCATTACCTTTTCTTGTTTTGGGTAACTTAGTAACAAAATCCATTGTTATGAGTTCTCATTTCCATACAGGCATTTCTAATTGTTGTAGTAACCCTGAAGGTTTCTGATGTTCTGCCTTAACTTGTGAACAAGTAAGACATTTAGAAACATATCGCGCTATATCCTTTTTCATTCCTATCCACCAGAAGTTCTTTCTTAAATCTTGGTACATCTTATTGTTTCCTGGGTGCATAGTATACCTAGCTTTATGGGCTTCTTCTAAAATCTTAGGTCTTAAGTCTCCCTGCTTAGGTACCAAAATTCTACTTTTGTGGAATCTCCAAATTCCATCTGCTCCTTGTTCTAATTCCTTTATTCGTCCTTTCATTCCTTCAGCATCATCCGTGATTGCTGTAGCTTGAACATTCTTCAATTGTTCCATTAAATCTATTTGTAGATTTAATCTGAGAGCACGAACCCGTCGTTGTTTCGCATAATACTTACGACTTAAGGCATCTTCAACTACATTTGTCTTTCCTTCATGATACTGAATATCACAGTCGTAGTCACTTAGGATTTCCATCCATCTCCTTTGCCTCATGTTTAACTCTTTTTGCCCAAATATATATCTTAAACTTTTATGATCTGTATAAACAGTAAATTTACTTCCATACAGATAATGTCTCCAAATCTTAAGGGCAAAAATTAAGGCTCCTAATTCTAAATCATGAGTCGTATAGTTTTCTTCGTGCTTTTTCAATTGCCTTGAAACATATGCAATCACCTTTTTGCGTTGCATAAGCATACATCCATATCCTAGTTTTGAAGCATCACAATATACTTCAAAATCTTCAGTTCCTTCTGGTAAGGCTAAGATTGGAGCATTTGTTAATTTCTGCTTCAAAATCCTAAAAGCTTCTTCTTGTTTAGATCCCCATTCAAACTTAACGGTTTTACAGGTTAGCTTAGTTAATGGAACAGCTATCTTGGAAAAATCCTTAATAAACCGTCTATAGTACCCAGCTAAACCTATAAAACTTCTAATTTCCATTGCTGTTTGTGGAACCTTCCAATTGGTAATTGCCTCTATCTTAGCAGGATCTACGTGAATACCTTCGTGGTTCACCATGTGTCCTAGGAATTGCACTTCCTTTAACCAAAATTCACACTTCGAGAATTTGGCATAAAGCTTTTCTTTTCTTAACAAAGTTAAGAGTGCATGAAGGTGTTCACAATGCTCTGTCTGACTTTTGGAATAAATAAGTATATCGTCTATAAAAACAATTACAAATTTATCCAAATATGGTTTACAGATCCTATTCATCATGTCCATGAATGCAGCAGGTGCATTTGTTAACCCAAAGGGCTTGACTGTAAACTCGTAATGACCATACCTAGTTCCGAAAGCAGTTTTAGGTATGTCTTCTTCTTGTACCTTCAATTGATGATATCCGGAGCGTAAGTCAATCTTAGAAAAATATCTAGCTCCTTGAAGTTGATCAAACAGATCATCAATCCTAGGTAATGGGTATCGATTCTTAATTGTAACCTTATTTAATTCTCTATAATCGATACACATTCTCATTGAACCATCCTTTTTCTTAACAAATAGCACTAGTGCTCCCCAAGGAGATGAACTAGGTTGTATGAATCCTTTACTTAGTAATTCATCTAATTGCTTTTTCAGTTCTAACATTTCTGTGGGTGCTAACCGATAAAGTGCCTTGGCTATCGGTGTAGTTCCTGGAATTAGATGAATCCTAAATTCTACTTCCCTATCTGGGGGTAATCCCGGTAATTCTTCTGGAAATACATCCGGATATTCTGAGACTACAGGAATTTCCTTAAGTTCTTTGCCCTTAGTACTAATGATTACTGAAATCATATATATTATTCCTTGCTTTCGTTCATAACTAGCAACTTTCATTACTGATATGAACTTCATGGGTTTACGTGGCTTATCTCCTGTAATCAAAATTACTTCTCCGGTGGGTGATTGAATTTCTATGGAATTCTGATCATAAAGGATTCGAGCATGGTTGGCTACTAACCAATCCATTCCTAATACAACATCAAATTCAGCTAAATTCATTGGCAATAGGTTTGCAGAGAATTTATGTCCTAAAAGTTCTATATTTCCTTCCTGCAAAACTTTATCTATTTTAACTGAATTTCCGTCTGCCGTTTCGACTGTAAAAATCTGCCTAATACTGGTTAAAGGTAAATTAAGAGCTTGACAGAATGAAGTATTTATAAAACTTTGGTTTGCACCAGAGTCAAATAATAATTTTGCGTATACGTTGTGAACTAAGAACGTACCCGCTATCACATCTGGGATGAGTTCTGCTTCTTGAGTGGTCAGCTGAAATGCCCTGGCATTCTTCTTAATAGTTCCGTCGGTCGCCTTGGTTTTGTTGTCTGCTGGTTTGCCCAATTTAGGACATTCTGTTTTGAAATGTCCATTTTCTCCACAGTTATAGCAGACTATTGTTTTCTTTCTGCAGTTTTCTTCACGATGTCCTACAGTTTTGCAAAAATTACAGGTTATATCGCATCTTCCATAATGTTTCTTCTTGCATTTCCTGCAGAATGACGAAGTCGAGAATTGTCCAGTTCCTCTTCTCTTAAAATTACTACTATTACCCGCACGAAATCCTTGAGTAATTTTCTGAGCCAATTCTTTCTTCTTGTGTTCATCTTGTGTACGTACCAGTTCGTCGGTTAGGGTGTTAGCTAATTCCACAACATCGTCAATAGTGCGAGGTCTCGCAGCTTTAACGATATTGCGAATTTCACTAATCAGTCCCCAAATGTAGCGAGATATGAGTACCGGTTCTGGCGAAGCCAGCGTTGGTACCACTCTAGCATATTCAAAGAATGTCGAAGTATAACCAATCTACACCCATCATCCGATGATTTAGGAACTTATTTGTCATTTGTTCCTTTTCATACTCGGGACAGAATTTTCTTTCTACAAGACTCTTAAATTCTTCCCAATTCATGGCATAAGCTATTATTCTTCCTTTTGATTGTAACACAGTGTTCCACCATTCGAGTGCTCCTTCCTTGAAAAGATTTGATGCGTACATGACCTGATCATCTTTGGCACATTTACTTATTGCAATTACTGCTTCGGTTTTTTCTAACCAACGCAGTGATGCAGTTGCTCCTTCATTGCCTGCAAATTCAGTGGGTTTACAAGCAAGGAATTCTTTGAAAGTGCAACCAGGCGTTGCGGCTTTCATTTTCTTAGGAAATGGAGCTTGATGTGGTTCCTCATTATGATTAACATGATCATTGCCTCCGTTTACACTATTACTGAAGTTATCTTCAGAAATACGTTTACTAGGAACGATTTGTTGCGGTTCGATTGGATTCTTTACAGCAGCAACGATTGCTGGAATAGCATTGTCTATCCCTTGAGCAACAATATTTTTGATATCTTGCCTAGTCATATATTGATCCCCTGGATGTTGCTCAGACTGATTAACCTCATTTACTGGTTCATTACCAATGTTTGCCATCTGATAATTAATATATATAATTTTATTAGTATCTGATAAATAACAATTATACACAAAAACAATCTGACAATTTTCACAATACACGTATAGTCAAAACTATCGATTTCTCGATTTCATTTTATATCTTTTATAGTATGCATCACTACACACCAATATCTTACAGAGTTTTATTCGTAGTTATTTTACAGACTGATTTCACTATTACTTTTACTATTACACAACCACAGTTTCACCATCCTACTATCTCTCGTCACTTGTCATCCTAAAAACGAAGCTCCCTTTCATCATACTTCCAGGAAATTTGTCCCCCTATCTCCCGGATTCTATTTCCCGCATCCATTAACTCTTCGCCAAAATGGCGAAGTTCTGCTAAATTCTCGTTACTCATGGGTGGATTTGGTAATGGTTCTGGGTCGAACTGAGGAAGAAAGGAATAAGGACTATTGATTAGGTTTTGAAACTGCCAATCATTTGTCCACCATTCGTCTATCCCCAGAGGTTGAGTATGGATTATAGGGTCTGGAATTGCTGGTTCTAAGTTTATTGGTAGTTGATTTTCAATAGTAGGGTACAGATTATTATTAATTGGCCTGACAACATCACAGCTTGCCAATGCCCGATCTAATTCCTCCTGAAAAGGTAACTCCTCCACCTGTCTAGAACTTTCTCCAACTTCCCTCTGGATTTGCCTAGAACTTCCTCCATATTCCATTCCTGGTGGCCTAGAATCTTCTCCCAATTCCATTTCCAGTGACCTAAAACCTTCACTGACTTCAACCCCTTTTCCTTTGTCTAAAGGATTTTCTATTTTAGGAATTTTCCTGGTTGTAGGCTTCCTCCTACGCACACGTCTCCATCCCACAAATCTCCTCCTCTTCTTGGGTTTAGGTTTCTCTAGAGGTGGTGAAGCATTGAATTCAACAGGTTCTTCTATGTCTGGTATATACCTATTGAAATCTCGGGAAACCTCTATTTTTACTGGATAGAGATTTAGGTTTTGAAGGGCGTCAGACAAGTCACTCATGCTGTTATGCAAAATACACACAATTACTAATGTATAACAAAATTTTCATAGGAAATCTTTTAAATATTATTTCATACTGGGTAAATACAAAACAAATGAAAATTTAAAACACACGAGGTTTTATTGTAAATTTATTTATTTACTGGATAAGATTTCTGGACTGTAGGCGCTAAAACTTGATTTTAAAATATTTAGAGATTTGCATTTACTGCTACAGTAGCTAGCATATAAAGATCTGCTCATTTCTTATCTAAATTATCCTCCCAAGGTGTTTTACTGGTTAATTCCTGGGTTTCCTGTTTAACTTTCTTCTCTCGGGATTTCTTTATTTTCTTCTTACTTTTTCTAATAATCAGACTTCTTTTACTAGGAGAAAGTGGTTCTTCATACTGCGCTTTACGGACAAATATTCCTTCTTCAGGAATTACATAAGGTTTTGTTTGGGATGAACTTCCCTTCTCGTTGGATGACCTATCTAGTTTAAGATAGATGTTTGACAGCTTTTTTTTACCCATACTGTAACTAACAAATAATCAGTTAATAAAACACATAATCACATAATTGGCAATCAGTAAAAATTAAGTATTTCTAAATACTTAATAGGCTTAAATCAGTGGCTCTGATACCACCTTTTTCTGTCATGGCCCCGACCCGGTTTAACCCGTTTCAGGAGCCGCGGGACAGAAAATCCCGTGGTATTTATTTAACAGCGGAAGTTTCTTCAGGATCTTTTAAAAACTGAAATATTTCCCGATTATTTTATTTCACAACTCGGGATAAAACCCGGTAATTTACAATCTTGAGATTTCACAAAGAAATCTTTTATTTTATAAAACATGTTTCCTTATTTTTATACTGAGCCACATCCTTAAGCTTGTAGTGCTTCACGACACTTTTCCTGGATCACAACAGATCACCTGAAACATGTTTGAAAAAGGTTTTGTCAGCGGGAAATACTGAGTGAATCATTCTTTTTAATAAAATGACTCTTTTGTTATAATTTACAGTATTAAGAGCGATTACAATGTTCCTGATATCAAACCAACTACCCACGGTATTTGTCACTCGACCGGATCTGTGACTATGGTCATATCCCCCATTGGCTGCCCCAATGGTGACGATTATCAAGTAATGTATACAAAACCCCACATACCGGCTGTAATTTGGTGATTACAAAGACTTAATCCCCGTAATTATAACTTTGAAAATAAACATGCTTTTGTAAACAAATTTGATAAAAAGAGAGAATGACTCACTTTGCAGATTTAATTTTGAACAGAGCTTAGCCTACTGATTAGCCTTGATAACCTAGTTTAAATAATAATGCACACAAACTAGGTTAGTAACTTAATACAGCATTTACGATAACTCACGAGATTAAACCCTCACATTGAATGACAAAGTGCGATACTTAAACATCCATTGAATTAACAAGGAATGGCAAAGCATAAACCCTAATGTGGGCAGCACTTAAACATCCATTGGATAGTTTAATCGATCGGACATTGAATCGTATCAGCGATCGAGTTATTACCCTGAATTGCGGCAGCACTTCGTGAATCGTGTGTGTTTTTGTAATAATTCTACGATAACTCAGTGTATGAAGCGAGTTTTAACGTCGAAATATGCAAACAATTCAAGTCCCAAGCCCCTGTATTTATACCCCAAATTGACACCCCCCGCGTGTCGCGGAGGTTTCCTCCGTCCATGTCGCGTGTCACGGGGCATACCCCCTAGCCTAGGGTAGCCTCGTGTCTCTGGTAGCCTAGGTGAGTCAACATTGCATGCAAATTCAGTTTCAACAACGTTTTATTTAGATAATCATAACTAGGGTTTTACCCCCCCCCCCCCCTGAGTTTTAGGGGCCCTAATCCTGATTCCGATTGTTCTGGAAATTTTAGGGTTTGTTCAGAATTACTTGGGTTTCTTAATTAAGGTTTCCTATTTGGACAATTAAAATAATAATTAGGACTTTTTAATGAGAGTTGTTACAGTATCAGAGCCAACATTGAGTGAATTAAACACTAGCCTTTTGTGTTTAATCTCAATTACACAATAGCACATTCCTTAGACTTCCGAGTCTAGGAAAATGACCTAGGATTATTCTTAATTTTAATTTTGTCGTTTATATGTTGTTTTATTGATCTTTGTCAGGTTTTGAACAATGCCGCCACGTTTCAGGGGAAAAGGAAAAGGTCCCATGAGGGGGGACTATCCAGTCACGCCGGACCCTCACACCGACGCACACCTTCAGCGTCATTCAGCAGCTCCGACCCACACGAGGATTGGAGACATTCTTTGGAACCAGCGAGCCACTACAACCAGACGAGCCCCAACACTCACAACATTCGCTGCATTCACACTCATTCCACCACTCTTCTCACCACTCACATCATTCGGATTCCCATAACTCTTACTCACAGGGTCACTTCAACCCTGATGATTACATAAATGCACCTGCGGGAGATAACCCGTTGGGCCCTGAAGACCACTATCCTGAATATCAGGATATGGATGTGGACGATGATCCAGATCCAGTCATGCCACCTTCTGGGACGCCTACGCATCCCATAGATATTTCTAGCGGTTCTTCATTTGCAGGATCGCCATACCGAGGCCCCGATATATGGGCCGAAAGGTGGAATACCTACAAGTGGGAGTACACTCTCTCCCACCATGACTCACCACCACCACACCGGGCTACCTCTGATGGTCCTCATTTCCATGCGGTCACGCCACCGCCACCACCAGCACCAGAACAACCTCCGCCACCAGAACCATCAAGGCGAAGGAGAAGCGCATGAATGTCCGTGCGAGGGGGTTTCCATTTTAGCACCCCACAAACTTCTAGCAACTACCCTCCTCTCCATGAAGACCCACAAATGGGTGGGCCTTCAAACGCAGTGTCGGAAGTTGACACTGCACCGGTCACTTTCGCACCACCACCACCTCCAATAGGTTTTGAAAACCCAATTCTTACTTACCCAGGTACAACTGGGTACAACCCGTATGAGCCACAAGCTCCTTCGGGTTGTAACTACCAACCACCTGCCTATGACCCATACGTCGAGGCAGCTACTTTTAACGCTCTTTGCCCCTCACCTTTTCCACCCGCGTACCCAACTGGGTACCCTGCTTATGGGTATCAATACCCTCCACCACCATAACCTCAACAGCAGCAGCAACCACAACCTCCACTTCAACAACCACAACCACAAGAAATTTTACAAAGGTTGGAAGAAGTGGAACAAAGGGTGGAAGAACGTGATAAAAAGTACCATAAGTTTCTTAAGGGTCTTGCAAACTTTATGAAAGGGAAGAGGAAGAAAGATCATTGAAGACCCTTACGTATTTTGAAAATTTAATTTAAATTAAGTCCCTGCGTGGACATTTCTTTTTATTATCAGTCCCTGCGAGGACTTGTCTATTTCTTTTTAATCCCTGCGTGGACAATTTATTTTCAAAGACCCGTTTAGGGCAGTTTTGTAATCTTTAAGTACTATTAATGGAGTTTTTCTTTTGAAATTCATTTATATATATATATATATATGTATTTTCAGTACATCAGCAAGCAAATAATCATTTCAATTTTAATTGATCTGCTTTGAAATTTCAAAAGATGTTCTTAATGGTATAACCTAGCCAAAATATCAATGGCTATGATGGTATAACCCTCTTAAGATAATAAATCCTTGTTAACATCTAAAAACATGTTAACACTCCTGGCAGTGTGGCTTGAGAAACCACACCAGCCTTCAAAGTACTTGAATTTTTTCCAAGCTCTTTACATAGCCTAAATGATCAATGCGAATCATGGCGAATAACATCGAGTATGATGTCTGTACCAAAACATCCATTTGAGGTGTTCTTGTAACAACTCTCATCAAAAGTCCTAATTATTATTTTAATTTGACCAATAGGAAACCCTAATTGAGAAACCCAATTGATTCTGAACAAACCCTAAAATTTTCAGAACAATCGGAATCAGGATCAGGGCCCCTAAAACTCAAGGGGGTATACCCTAGTTAATAATTATCTGAAATTACTCGCTGTCAAAATTCAAAAATTAGAAACTGTCAAGTCAGCAAAGCTAGTCCCAACCGTGGCTACTCTATAAAATATAGGTAACCCTTACGGACCGTAAGGGTTAATTGTTACGGTCCGTAAGGGGGGGCAAAATTCGGGTATAAATAGCAGACATTGGTACTTGAAATTTGGCGTATGTTCGACGAAGAAATTCGTTTCATGCACCGATTTACATTCTGTTTACCACAATTAACACACACTAATCACGAAGTGCTGCCGCAATCAGGGTAATAACTCGATCGCTATTACGATTCAACGTCCGATCGATTATAACTATCCAACGATTGTTTAAGTGCCGCTCAAATTGAGTTTATACTTTATTAATTCATCGTGATTTCAACTTGAATGTTTGAGTACTGCTCGAATTCGGACTATACTCTGTCATTCGTTGTGAATCCGCTGAATTGTTAAGTATTGCACTAATAAATCGCTGTGAGGGTTTAATCTCGTGAATTGTCGTAACTGCTGAATTAGTTACTAACCTGTTATGTGTGCATTGTTATTTAAATTAGGTTAATCAAGGCTAATCAGTAGGCTTATATTCTGCTCGTTAAATCTACAATGTGAGTCATTCTCTTTTTATCAAATTTGTTTACAAAATCATGTTTATTTTCAAAGGTTATAATTACAGTGATTAAGTTTATGTAATCACCAAATTACAGCCGGTATGTGGGGTATTGTGCACAGTATTGCAGTTTTATCACTTTAGGTGGGCGAACCTAAATTTAGTGATATTCGTCATTCATTGGGGCAGCCAATGGTGATATGACCACAGTCACCGAAAAGAGTCGAGTGACAAATACTGTGGGTAGTTGGTTTGATATCAGAAACATTGTAATCTCTTAATACTGTAAATTATAACAAACGAGTCGTTTTAGTAAAACTGAATGATTCACTCAGTATTTCCCTGCTGACAAAATCTTTTTCAAACATGTTTCAGGTAATCTGTTGTGAGCACAGGAAAAGTGCTATGAAGCACTACAAGCTTAGAAAAGTGGCTCAATGTAAATAAATAAAGAAACGTGTTTTGAGAAATAAAGATTTCCCAGTGAAATCACTATATTGTAAATTATGGGATTTATTCCTATATTATATATATATAAACGAGCAGTTTTAATATTAATCGATCCTGTTTAAAAAGACTTCCGCTGTCACTTAATTAGATACCATCGGATTTCCTGCCTCGCGGCTCTGGACCGGGTCAAACCGGGGCCAAGGGCCGTGACAGGAAAAGGTGGTATCAGAGCCAGGTTTTTAAGCTTACTATTGATTTTAGCCTATTAAAATAATTGAGAAATTTAATTGCTATTTTGTGAAAACATGTTTTATTAACTGATTAATTATTGAGTTACAGTATGGGTAAACAAAAGATTTATGCTATCTACCATAAATTAAATATTGCACCCACAGAGAAAGGAACCTCTTCCTCCAAACAACCCGCAGATCTGGAATAAGGGATTTTTGTCCGTAAAGCAAATTATGAAAATCCTCTTACCCAAGATAAAAGAAATTTGATTCTTAGAAAGGGAAAGGAGAAAATAAAGAAACCCCAAGTCAAGAAAGTGAGGTTTAATTCAGAAATCCAGGAATTAGACAATAGGTCACCTTGGGAAGATACATTAGATGAAAAATGGGCAAACCTTTATATGCTAGCTACCGTAGCAGAGAATGCAAACCTCTAAAAATATCAATCAACCTGGTCTAGTAGAAAATTGATCTCCAGTAAATAAATAAAGTATAGTGTGTTCTCTTTCCTGTAGTCTTTTTGTACAAATCCGTATGCAATAAAACTTTAATGTTTATTATAAAACTTTGTTCCAAAGTTTTAACTTAGCATTTTTGTGCATTTTGCATATATGCTATCCAGCATGAGTGAGATATTGGAAGCATTTCAGAATCTCAACCTCTACCCAGTACCAATTGAAGTCTCCCACGACTTTACTGGTTATATTGCTGACATAGAGGAACCTCTGGAATTCCAAGTTCCACCGCTGGAAAAAGCAAAACTTAAAAAGAAAAGAAGATATGTAGGATGGAGGAAAGTGCGCAGGAGAAAGCCAGTTACTAGGAAACTCCCCAAAATAGAAAACCCTATAGACAAAGGAAAAGGAATAGAAATCGGAGAAAGTTCTAATCCGGCAGAGATAGAAATCAGGAAAGATTCTAAACAAAAAGGAATAGAAATTGGAGAGAGCTCCAGACAAACTGAAGAAATCACATTTCAAGACGAAATAGACCGTCTACTAGCAAATTGTGATGTCATTATCCCTATCCATAATAATCTATATCCTTACATAGAAACCCAACTTCCTGTAAATCTGGAACCAGCTATTCCAGACCCACTAATCCACACTCGACCTTTAGGCCAAATGGAAGAATGGTGGACAAATGACTGGCAATTCGAAAATATCATCAACAGTCCTTATTCTTTCCTTCCACAGTTTGATCCAGAACCTATCCCCAATCCTCCAATGAGCAACGAAAACTTAGCCGAACTCCGTCAGTTCGGTGAAGAGCTGATAGGTACAGGGAATAGGATCCGGGAAATGGGGGAACAAATTTCCTGGAAATACGACGAAAGGGAGCGTCGCTACTAAACTGCCAGTTGACCAAAGAATAGTGGGGTTGGGAAGAATGTCCGTATAATAATAATAATAATAATAGCTAAATATAACTCTGTAAAATGGGAAATAAAACATTGTAAGATAAACAGTGTGTATGGATGCCTATATAATATATAAAGCAAAATAGAAGTCGAAACAACGACAATTTTGGATATATATATCTGTGTTATAAGATTTTATGTGCTTCTGTGTAATTGTTTTATTTACAATTATTTGATACTAATAGTTATAATTATAATAATTATCAGATGGAAAACGTTAGTAATGAACCAGTTAATGAAGGGAATCAATCTGAACAAAATCAGGAAAACCAGTATATGACTAGACAAGATATTGAAAACATCATCACTCAAGGGATAACTAATGCTATTCCAGCAATCATAGCTGCTGCTCAGAAACCTGTTGAACCACAACAAATCATTCCTAGTAAACGTACTCAGGAAGATAAAT
This sequence comes from Helianthus tuberosus, assembly GCA_030545235.1. Classification (NCBI taxonomy): domain Eukaryota; kingdom Viridiplantae; phylum Streptophyta; class Magnoliopsida; order Asterales; family Asteraceae; genus Helianthus; species Helianthus tuberosus. Next base: position 27,445,409 of record CM060437.1, on the reverse strand, counting down.
TTAGTCATAGTGTAAATGGAGGCGGCAATCATGACGATAATAATCCACGACAGGCTCCACCTCCTAAGAAAATGAAAGCCGCAACACCTGGTTGCACTTTCAAAGAATTTCTTGCTTGTAAACCTGCTGAATTTGCAGGCAACGAAGGAGCAATTGCAGTACTGCGTTGGTTAGAGAAAACCGAAGCAGTAATTGCAATAAGTAAGTGTTCTGAAGAAGATCAGGTCATGTACGCGTCAAACCTTTTCAAAGAAGGGGCACTAGAATGGTGGAACACCGTATTACAAGCAAAAGGAAGAAGGATGGCTTATGCTTTAAAATGGGAAGAATTTAAAATTCTTGTAGAAAGAAAATATTGTCCTGAATATGAAAAGGAACAAATGGCAAATAAGTTCCTAAATCATCGTATGATAGGCGTAGAGTGTCGCGGTTATACTTCGACATTCTTTGAATATGCTAGAGTGGTACCAACACTGGCTTCGCCAGAACCGGTACTCATTTCCCGTTACATTTGGGGATTAATTAGTGAAATTCGTAACATCGTTAAAGCTGCGAGACCTCGCACTATTGACGATGCTGTAGAACTAGCTAATACCCTAACTGATGAACTAGTGCGAACAAGAGAATAAGATCGAAAGAAGGAATTGGCTCAAAAGATTACCCAAGGATTTCGTATGGGTAATGATAATAATAGGTTCAAGAAAAGAGGAAGGAGACAATCTGCACAACCGCCTTTTTGCAGCAATTGCAAAAAGAATCATTTTGGAAAATGCAATGTAAATTGCAACTTCTGCAAAATGGCAGGACATCGTGAAGAAAATTGCAAAAAGAAAACCATAGTCTGCTATAACTGTGGAGAAACCGGACATTACAAAACAGAATGTCCTAAATTAATTAAACCCGCAGACAATAAAGGCAAACCAGTTGATGGAACAACAAAGAAGAATGCCCGAGCATTTCAGCTAACCACTCAGGAAGCCGAACTAATTCCCGACGTTATAGCTGGTACGTTCTTGGTCCACGACATTTATGCAAAAGTATTATTTGACTCTGGTGCAAACCAAAGTTTTATCAATACTTCATTTTGCCAAGCCCTTAACTTACCCTTAACCACCCTTAGGCAAATTTTTACAGTCGAAACGGCAGACGGGAATTATGTTAACATAAATAAGGTTTTGCAAGAAGGAAAAATAGAACTGTTAGGCCATAAATTTTCTGCAAACCTGTTACCTATGAAGTTAGCCGAATTCGATGTAGTGTTAGGAATGGATTGGTTGATAGCCAACCATGCTCGAATTCTCTGTGATAAGAACTCTATAGAAATTCAGGCACCCACCGGAGAAGTAATTGTGATTACAGGAGATAAACCACGTAAGCCTATGAAGTTCATATCAGTAATGAAAGTTGCTAATTATGAACGAAAACAAGGAATAGTATATATGATTTCAGTAATCATTAGTACTAAGGGAAAAGAACTTAAGGAAATCCCTGTAGTCTCAGAATACCCAGAGGTATTCCCAGAAGAATTACCAGGATTACCACCAGATAGGGAGGTAGAATTTAGGATTCATCTAATTCCAGGAACTATACCGATAGCTAAGGCACCTTATCGGTTAGCACCTACAGAAATGTTAGAACTGAAAAAGCAATTAGATGAATTACTAAGTAAAGGATTCATACAACCTAGTTCATCCCCTTGGGGAGCGCCAGTGTTGTTTGTAAAGAAGAAGGATGGATCAATGAGAATGTGTATCGATTATAGAGAACTAAATAAGGTTACAATTAAGAATCGATACCCATTACCTAGGATTGATGATCTATTTGATCAACTTCAAGGTGCTAGGTATTTTTCTAAGATGGACTTAAGATCCGGATATCACCAGTTGAAAGTACAAGAAGAAGACATACCTAAAACTGCTTTCATAACTAGGTATGGCTATTATGAGTTTACAGTCATGCCCTTTGGACTAACAAATGCCCCAGCAGCATTTATGGACATGATGAATCGGATCTGTAAGCCATACTTGGATAAATTTGTAATCGTATTCATCGACGATATACTTATTTATTCCAAGAGTCAGGAAGAACATTGCAAGCACTTGCATGCACTCTTAACTTTGTTAAGAAAAGAAAAGCTTTATGCCAAATTCTCGAAGTGTGAATTTTGGTTAAAGGAAGTACAATTCCTAGGACATATGGTGAATCACGAAGGCATTCACGTAGATCCTGCTAAAATAGAAGCAATCATCAAATGGAAGGTCCCACAAACAGCTATGGAAATTAGAAGTTTTCTAGGCTTAGCCGGATACTATAGACGATTTATTAAGGATTTCTCTAAGATAGCTGTACCTTTGACTAAGTTAACTTGTAAAGCCACTAAGTTTGAATGGGGACATAGGCAAGAAGAAGCTTTTAAGATTTTAAAGCACCGATTGACAAATGCTCCAATTTTAGCATTACCCGAAGGAACAGAAGATTTTGAAGTATATTGTGATGCTTCAAAATTAGGATTCGGATGTGTATTGATGCAACGCAAGAAGGTAATTGCGTATGCCTCTCGGCAGTTGAAAAAGCACGAGGAAAATTATACGACTCATGATTTAGAATTAGGAGCCATAATTTTTGCCCTTAAAATCTGGAGACATTATCTATATGGAAGTAAGTTTACTGTTTATACAGATCATAAAAGTTTAAGGTATATATTTGGGCAGAAAAAATTAAATATGAGGCAAAGAAGATGGATGGAAGTTTTAAGCGATTACGACTGTGATATCCAATATCACGAAGGAAAGGCAAACGTAGTTGCAAATGCCTTAAGTCGTAAGTATCATGAAAAGCAACGACGAGTTCGTGCTCTTAGATTAAATCTACAAGTAGATTTAATGGAACAATTAAAGGAAGTTCAGGAAACAGCAATCAAGGACGATGCTGAAGGAATGAAAGGTTATATAAAGGAACTAGAGCAAGGAAATGATGGAGTTTGGAGATTCCACAAGAAACGAATTTGGGTACCTAAGCAAGGAGAATTAAGAAATAATATTTTAGAAGAAGCCCATAAATCTAGGTATACTATGCACCCAGGAAACAATAAGATGTACCAAGATTTAAGAAAGAATTTTTGGTGGATAGGCATGAAGAAAGATATAGCAAAATATGTTTCTAAATGTCTTACTTGTTCACAAGTAAAGGCTGAACACCAGAAACCTTCAGGACTACTACAACAATTGGAAATGCCTGTATGGAAATGGGAACTTATAACAATGGATTTTGTTACTAAGTTGCCTAAAACAAGAAAAGGTAATGATGCGATTTGGGTAATTGTGGACCGATTAACCAAATCATTTCATTTTCTACCAATGAAAGAAACTTTTAGCATGGAAAGGCTAGCCAAGTTGTACGTAGACGAAGTGGTATCGTTACATGGAGTCCCACTCTCCATTGTATCAGATAGAGATAGTCGTTTCACTTCTCATTTTTGGAAAACTTTCCAGCAAGCTATGGGAACTCGACTAAATTTGAGTACGGCATATCATCCTCAAACAGATGGGCAAAGTGAAAGAACCATCCAAACTCTAGAAGACATGCTTCGAGCATGTGTAATAGATTTTGGCGGAAATTGGGACGACCATTTACCATTAATTGAATTCTCCTATAATAATAGTTACCATTCAAGTATTGAAACTGCTCCATTTGAAGCACTATATGGACGTAAGTGCAGAACTCCAGTTTGTTGGGCAGAAATAGGAGAAAGTCAATTATCAGGTCCAGAAATTGTGCAAGAAACTACTGACAAAATAACTCAAATCAAGGAAAGACTGAAAACAGCTCGAGATCATCAGAAGAGCTATGCAGATAATCGCCGCAAGCCGTTAGAATTTCATGTCGGAGATAAAGTACTATTAAAAGTTTCTCCTTGGAAAGGAGTTGTTCGATTCTGTAAGAAAGGAAAGCTAAGTCCAAGATACGTAGGACCATTTCCTGTGATCCAACGTATAGGACCAGTTGCTTATCGTTTACAACTACCAGAAGAATTGGCTGGAGTACATGATGTATTTCATGTATCCAATCTCAAGAAATGCTTATCAGATGAATCACTGGTAGTACCTCTTCAAGATATAGAGGTAAACGAAAAGCTAAAATTTGTTGAGAAACCTCTTCAAATTGAGGATCGAAAGATTAAGTTTCTCAAACATAAACGACTAGTTTTAGTCAAAGTCAGATGGGATTCAAAGAGAGGACCAGAATACACTTGGGAGCTGGAATCAGAAATGAAGAGAAAGTATCCTCATTTATTCCAGTAAATCTCGAGGACGAGATTTTTATTAAGGTGGGGAGAATGTAACAACTCTCATCAAAAGTCCTAATTATTATTTTAATTTGACCAATAGGAAACCCTAATTGAGAAACCCAATTGATTCTCAACAAACCCTAAAATTTTCAGAACAATCAGAATCAGGATCAAGGCCCCTAAAACTCAAGGGGGTATACCCTAGTTAATAATTATCTGAAATTACTCGCTGTCAAAATTCGAAAATTAGAAACTGTCAAGTCAGCAAAGCTAGTCCCAACCGTGGCTACTCTATAAAATATAGGTAACCCTTACGGACCATAAGGGTTAATTGTTACGGTCCGTAAGGGGGGGCAAAATTCGGGTATAAATAGCAGACATTGGTACTTGAAATTTGGCGTATGTTCGACGAAGAAATTCGTTTCATGCACCAATTTACATTCTGTTTACCACAATTAACACACACTAATCACGAAGTGCTGCCGCAATCAGGGTAATAACTCGATCGCTATTACGATTCAACGTCCGATCGATTATAACTATCCAACGATTGTTTAAGTGCCGCTCAAATTGAGTTTATACTTTATTAATTCATCGTGATTTCGACTTGAATGTTTGAGTACTGCTCGAATTCGGACTATACTCTGTCATTCGTTGTGAATCCGCTGAATTGTTAAGTATTGCACTAATAAATCGTTGTGAGGGTTTAATCTCGTGAATTATCGTAACTGCTGAATTAGTTACTAACCTGTTATGTGTGCATTGTTATTTAAATTAGGTTAATCAAGGCTAATCAGTAGGCTTATATTCTGCTCGTTAAATCTACAATGTGAGTCATTCTCTTTTTATCAAATTTGTTTACAAAATCATGTTTATTTTCAAAGGTTATAATTACAGTGATTAAGTTTATGTAATCACCAAATTACAGCCGGTATGTGGGGTATTGTGCACAGTATTGCAGTTTTATCACTTTAGGTGGGCGAACCTAAATTTAGTGATATTCGTCATTCATTGGGGCAGCCAATGGTGATATGACCACAGTCACCGAAAAGAGTCGAGTGACAAATACTGTGGGTAGTTGGTTTGATATCAGAAACATTGTAATCTCTTAATACTGTAAATTATAACAAACGAGTCGTTTTAGTAAAACTGAATGATTCACTCAGTATTTCCCTGCTGACAAAATCTTTTTCAAACATGTTTCAGGTAATCTGTTGTGAGCACAGGAAAAGTGCTATGAAGCACTACAAGCTTAGAAAAGTGGCTCAATGTAAATAAATAAAGAAACGTGTTTTGAGAAATAAAGATTTCCCAGTGAAATCACTATATTGTAAATTATGGGATTTATTCCTATATTATATATATATATAAACGAGCAGTTTTAATATTAATCGATCCTGTTTAAAAAGACTTCCGCTGTCACTTAATTAGATACCATCGGATTTCCTGCCTCGCGGCTCTGGACCGGGTCAAACCGGGGCCAAGGGCCGTGACAGTTCTGCCTACGGGCCAATGTGTATTCATGACAAGGATAGATATATTCTATAATTTCTTGTCAAAAGGCGATGAACTATGTTCAACCCTTAAAATTTCTGATCCAAAAGTTCATTGATTATGTTTTAAATTGTCCTAGTGACAAGACCTTTTGTGCCATCTGGATGTCCTTCGAGACGAGCCCTTGTGATATATAAAATGTTTATACGACATTGACAGTTGTGACTTATGTCCCCTGTCTAATAAAAATAATGGATTATATCCTGTATAAATGCCAATAATGGTTCATTTGTAACCTAGGCAAAATCATAATCAAATAATTTCCAACATACTATTTTAATGGCCTATATGGTTTATTTATACCATGGCTATCTAATCATCAAATACGACGATCCGTTATATAACTAAACAAATCATTATTACTTGCTTATAGCATTCAAATCATGGCTGGCTCCAATGAAGCTAATAGTCACCCAGTTGAGGGGAACGATAATAATACTAGATTACATGTTACTGGCGCTGAACTGCAAGATATGATAAATACGACAGTTGCTAAAGCCATGAATGAAGCATTTAAAGAGCCGAGTAAGACTCATTCAAAGTCTCATACTAAGTCCCTCTCGAAACCGCATATACGTCGAAAAAGGATGAATCTCAACATTCATCCAATCAGAAGAGTGCATCCCAAAAGCAGATAGTATTTGATCAGGCTCCCCGGTATAACAAGGGTTGTACTTACAAATATTTTGTCTCTTGTAAATCAAGAGATTTCAATGGAGAAAAGGGAGCTATTGATTGTATGAAGTGGTTGTTGAACTTGTCAAAGATATACTTACTGTCCGCAGCACGAGGTGGAGAAAGTAGAGACTGATTTCCTCACTTTGGTTATGAAGGATTTGGATTGCAGATCCTATGTTACTAGTTTTAACTCCATGTCCCGACTCGTCCCATATCTGGTCGCTCCGGAACCAAAACGCATTGCGCGTTTCATCGGTGGGATAGCCCCAGAGATTAAGGGGAATGTCAAGGCTTCTAAGCCTACCTCTTATAGATCTGTTGTAGATCTATCACTGACACTTACTCTAGATGTTATAAGAAGTAAGTCTAAGAGGACCACTGAGGATGGGAAGAGAAAGAGGGAGGATGATCAGTCCCACCAGTCAAACATGAAGAAGAAAGGAAATTCTGGGTTTAAGAAGGGTCAGTCTGGTGACAAGCCCAGGTGCAAGAACTGTGACAGGAGGCATTTTGGGAAATGCAATCTGGATCCACATGCCAAGCCTTGTGGAATCTGTAAGAAGAAAGGGCACAAAACTTTGGAGTGCCGAAATTTAAAGGATGCAACCTGCTACGGTTGTAATGAGAAAGGGCACATTAAAACAAACTGCCCAAAGAACACCAAGAATCCCGATGAGGCGAAAAAGACAATGCTAGGGTGTTTCAGATGAACGCCAAGGAGGTGGTGAATGATGATAAAGTTATAACAGGTACCTTCCTCATTAATGATATTTATGCTAGAGTTTTATTTGATTCAGTTGCAGATAAGTCAGTTATAGACCTTAAGTTTAGTAAATGGCTGAATCTGCCTATTAAAACTGTAGACATAAAATATGAGGTAGAACTCGCAGATGGTACCTTAGAAACCGCTTCAACTATTCCTGATGGATGCTTTATATCCATTAAGAATCATTCTATTCCGCTATCGCTTTTGCCAATGAAATTGGCTGGGTTTGATGTAGTTTTAGGCATGGATTGGTTATCACGTAACCAAGCCCAAATCGCCTGCGATAAGAAACTAGTTAACATGAAAACCCCATCTGGTGAATCAATCACCATTCATGGAGATACGCATTATTGTTTGTCCGATAATGTGTCTATACTCAAAGCATCCAAGTGTCTGAAGAACGGATGTGTCATCTACATGGCACAGGTGACAGTTGATGAACCAAAACCCAAGATTGAAGACATTCCAATCATTTCTGAATACCCTGATGTCTTCCCTGATGAACTACCCGGATTACCTCCTGAGAGACAGGTGGAGTTCAGGATTGATATCCTACCGGGAGCGGCACCGGTTGCACGAGCTCCCTACCGTCTAGCTCCAACAGAGATGAAAGAGTTGAGAACCCAACTAGATGATCTACTGGAAAAAGGTTTTATATAACCCAGCACATCGCCTTAGGGAGCACCCATACTGTTTGTAAAGAAGAAGGATGGTTCAATGCGTCTGTACATTGATTACCGTGAGCTAAACAAGGTAACAATCAAGAACCGTTATCCATTACCCAGGATCGACGATTTGTTCGATCAACTCCAAGGGGCAAGCTTCTTCTCGAAAATTGATTTAAGATCGGGGTATAATCAACTCAAAGTTAGAACTGAAGATGTACCTAAAACCGCATTCAGGACGAGGTATGGTCACTATGAGTTCTTAGTAATGCCTTTTGGGCTCACTAACGCGCCTGCAATATTCATGGACCTCATGAATCGAGTCTGCAAACCATACCTAGATAAGTTTGTCATCGTCTTTATAGATGACATACTTATATACTCTCGTAATCAAGATGATCACGAGAAACACCTTCGGTGCATCCTTGGACTACTACAACAGGAGAAGCTTTACGCTAAATTCTCCAAATGCGAATTCTAGCTTCGCGAAGTCCAATTCCTTAGAAACGTTGTAAGCGAGTGTGGTATCCAAGTGGATCCCGCTAAAATAGAAGCGATCATGAACTGGGAAGCACCTAAGACACCTACTGAAATTCGCAGCTTTCTGGGATTAGTAGGTTATTACAGAAGATTCATCGAGAACTTCTTAAGGATAGCTGCACCTCTAACTACCTTGACCGGCAAGAATGTGAAGTTTGACTGGGGACCTAAACAACAGGAATCTTTTGAAATCCTCAAACATAAGTTGAGCAATGCTCCTGTGTTGACATTACCTGAAGGGATATAAGAGTTCATTGTTTATTGTGATGCTTCACACACTGGCATGGGTTGTGTGCTTATGCAGAGAGGCAAAGTGATTGCCTATGCATCCCGACAGCTGAAAGTGCACGAAAAGAATTACACCACCCACGATCTGGAATTGGGTGCCGTTGTATTTGCACTTAAGTTATCGAGACATTACTTATATGGAACCAAATGTGTGATATACTTGGATCACAAAAGTCTCCAACACTTGGTTAATCAAAAGGATCTCAATATGAGGCAACGCCGTTGGATGGAAACCTTGAATGACTATGACTGTGAGATTCGCTTTCATCCTGGTAAAGCAAATGTAGTCGCTGATGCTCTAAGCCGAAAGGAAAGAGTTAAACCCATATGGATTAATGCTAAGAGTATCGAACTTAAGAACAGCTTGAATGAAAGGCTGTTAGCTGCTCAAAAAGAAGCGGTATTGGAAGCAAACCTTCCAAGTGAGAAATTAGGTGCAACTATGGATCAGTTGTCACCTGGCAAGGATGGAATCCTTAGATTAAATGGTAGAATCTGGGTTCCTATTCGTGGAGGACTTACAGATGTAATCATCCAGGAAGCTCATAACTCCAGATACTCAGTTCACCCTGGAGGTGACAAAATGTATCAAGATTTAAAGGCAAACTATTGGTGGATGGGTTTGAAGAAGTCCATAGCCACACATGTAGCTAAATGTCTGACATGGGCTCAGATTAAAGCCGAGCATCAAAAGACGTCAGGTTTGCTACAACAGTTAGAACTTCCCACATGGAAGTGGGAGATGGTAACCATGGATTTCATTACCATGTTACCTAAGACAAGGCATGGGAACAATACTATATGGGTCATAGTTGACAGACTGACTAAGTCAGCTCATTTCTTACCCATCAAGGAGACTCATAGCTCTGATAAGTTAGCTCAATTATATGTGGACGAGATTGTATCTCTCCACGGAGTGCTAGTATCCATTGTATCTGATAGAGATACTAGATACACTTCTCATTTCTGGAAGAGTTTCCAACAATCATTAGGCACTCGTTTGAATTTCAGTAATGCTTACCATCCTCAAACAGATGGACAAAGTGAGCGTACAATTCAAACATTGGAAGACATGCTTCGCGCATGTGTCATTGATTTAGGTGGTAGCTGGGATGACCACCTACCTCTAATTGAATTATCCTACAATAATAGTTACCATACCAGCATTCAGGCTGCGCTCTTTGAGGCTTTATATGGAGGAAAATGTAGAACGCCTGTCTGTTGGGCAGAAGTTGGAGAAGCTCAAATATCAGGACCCAAGATAGTCCTTGAAACAACGGACAAGATTGTCCAAATTCGTGATCGCCTGAAAGCTGCCAGAGAGAGGCAGAAAAGCTATGCAGATAAAAGGCGAAAACCTCTAAAGTTTTAGATAGGAGACAAGGTCTTACTGAAGGTATCACCCTGGGAAGGTGTGATGCGTTTTGGTAAGAAGGGCAAGTTAAGCCCGAGGTATATAGGACCATTCAAGATCATTGAATGTGTCGGTAGTGTAACTTATAAGCTAGACTTGCCTGAGGAGCTTAGTGTAATCCACAACGTGTTCCACGTCTGTAACTTAAAGAAGTGTCTAGCTGATAAATCGCTAGCAATGTCTCATAAAGACGTACAGATTGATGAAAGCCTAAGGTTTGTTGAAAGTCCTTTATCGATTGAGGATCGACAGGTTAAAAAGCTACGAAGGAAGCATGTACCGATTGTAAAAGTTAAATGGGATGCCCGTAGAGGCCCTGAGTATACGTGAGAGGTAGAATCCACTATGCGACAAAAGTACCCTAACTTATTTCAGTAAATCTCGGGGTCGAGATTTCTTTTGGGGGGGTGAGGATGTAACACCTCATAAAATCATGTCCGATTATATGAAGACACGTGTCCTAAGCCCTAAACGTGTGAAAGATTGAATTACGAGGACTAAAGTTGACAAACAATGAAAATACGTATGCAGAGGGACTAAAAGTGTCAACATGCTAAACTTATGTCTCTGATTGACCGGTGAGTCTCCGAGGACTAAAAGCTCTCCGGTTTCCGGTGAGTCTCCACTGATTAGGCTATAGGGTGTGGTCATGACTCTCATGACCATCATAACCCTCCACATTAGTGTCATGTCACCCACTTCTAATCCACAATCCAAAACCACTACCCTAAGGGTGTGGTCATGACCCAAACCACTATCCCCTTATTTATTTTACTTTATCCTTATCTAAAGAAAAAGGAAATGATTACTTGAAAAATGGAAAGGATGACCATGGTTTAATCCATGCAAACCATGGTGGATTAGGGAAAAGGGTGGTATAGCCTTCCATTCATGTTCCTATGTGGCGAATCATGTCCCAACCATTACCCCACACCCTTTAGCCTTACAGAAAGATGAGGGTTGTGGTATTATACTATGTTTCGTCCAACTTTTAGGAAAAGATTCGTTTTAAAACCAAAATTCCGATTTCCATAAGTTAATGACCCGGCCGAGATAATTGCGTTGTCATGTTTGATCGACAATCCAGTTTTGGAAAGCTTTAAATTTTCGGTATAAAAGATCCAAGTTTAATTCGAATGATACATGACTAGTTGATCCGTTTATTGGGTCGAGTTGATGTATGCCGGATTTTCCGGACTTGTAGGAAATATCCATGAGAACCGTATGAACAGGATGACGGGGTGGTTTGTTTACATACTATATTTATATATATATATGGTTGGGTTCATTTCAGAACTCTAAATAATTGCAGAATTTTCAGAACTCCCAATAAACAATCATTTTATATATATTTTTTTGTATTTAGGATCTTTTTATCATCTATTATATATATTTTTATGATTACATACATGTTAAAAGTAGTTTACATATGTTTAATATCCAAATTATATATATGTGTAATAACTAGTTACATATATGTAAAAAAACTAGTTTACATATGTGTAATTATAAAATTATATATAAAAAATGATAAAATTACTCTTAATATGTATGTAATCATAAAAATACACATAATAAATGATAAAATTATCCTAAACATAAAAATATATAAATAAAAATATTGTTTATTAGGAGTTCTGCGAGTTCTGTAAATATTTATAGTTCTGAAATGATCATAACCCTATATATATATATATATATATATATATTTTGAAACTCTCAATTAACCACCATAGAGTTTGATGTTACATACCACTCTAAATTGGGCTTCCTTAGATATGAACTTTATTTTATAAACATTTTTTACCAAATCTGTATATATTTAGGAAACCCCAAATGTATTTTTTTTTTAATTTTAAAATATCAAGGGTAGAAATAACTACATCTCATTACGAGAATGTTTTTTTATTAGGAATTCTAAAATGCATAACATACTATCTCATTAGATTTCATTAATAATCTATTTATTTATTTATTTTAAAAATATTAATATCACTAAACCCGAATGTTACCATTTTAATAAATTTAATAAACGACAATGCTCGATATAATGAGAGATAAATAAAGAAAAACGTCGTGTTTATATTTGTTATGGTTTCGATCGAGCTTTCAAAACGAGTCAGTTTTTCTAAGATGCGTTTATTTTGTTTATTATTATTATTATTACTAAATACACCCCATATTACTTGATACACGAAATAACCTGGTACCTCATTGACTCAATATGTATGTATTACATTCAGCAAAAATCTTATCAGAAGTATGAACATAAAGGAAATAATTCCTTCACTTCCAAAGTCAAAAAAATAATATTAAAAATTAAGAACAACGTATTGCTGACTTCGTTACTAGTCGAATTGATCGAAAATACCATTTTGATGAATATCTGGATTGTATTCAATAGATGGAGATGGGAGTGGAAAGAATACAATTGATACCCGGGGTATCTATCGGGGTATTTATATATATATATATATATATATATATATATATATATATATATAGGACAAAGATCCGTTAGAACCACCCTTTATTGCGAGAACCGCGAGAGCCAGTGTGAACACAAACAGTAATTCCTAAAAAAATCTAAAAAACACCAAAAATTTTTTTTTTTTTTTTTTTACTATTTTTTTTGAAAAATTCGCAATATTTTGTTAATAAAAAAGAAAATTTCAAAAAAAAAAAAAAAAAAATTCCGAGTAACAGTTATCCATGCACATGTGCATATGTATCGTTTCTTTGTCAAATTCCGTAATTCATTACAAATAATAGTCAATTGCACTTTCATTTACACTACCACGTGTAATACACTACTTTTTACGTTAACAATGTTAGAAATGCACATGTGCATCTATATGTATCAACAGGAAATAAGGTGTTTTGGTACACTACTTTCTCTTTCATCTATCATTCCATCCATAATACACAAGCATGCACATGTGCATTTTTGTCATTTCTTTGACAAATTCCGTAATTCATTACATATATTAGACAATTGCACTTTCATTTACACTACCATATGTAATACACTACTTTTTACATTACCAATATTAGAAATGCACATGTGCATTTATATGTATCAACATGAAATAAGGTGTTTTGGTACACCACTTTGAATACACTTTCTCTTTCATCTATCATACCATCCATAATACACTACCATTACCTCCTACCATCCATAATACAATATCATTACCTCCTACCATCCATAATACAATACAATTAACAATATTTTCACTTTATTACATGTATGTAAACACCATTTATACCATCCAATCAACATATTACATAAAAAATTGACAACTATAACCAAACCATCAACCACTAGATATAACTAACCAAAAAACATGTATATGGGTCTACTTCTCCATTTAAAATCACAAACTTTTTGTATCAAAACACGTTATATCATGGTTATACCTAATTATGCACATGTGCATTTTGAATATTGGTAATGTAAAAAGTAGTGTATTACTAATGGTATTGTAAATTAAAGTGAAATTGTCTATTCCTGATAACGTATTACCGAATTTGTTGAAGTAATGATACATATGCACATGTGCATGGATAACTGTTACTCGAAAAAAAAAAGTTTTTTTTTTTTTTTTTTTTTTTTATGGTAACGAAATATAGCGATTTTTTATTAAAAAATATTAAAAAAAAAAATTTGAGTGCTTTTTTGATTTTTTTTAGATTTTATTTTGTGTTCACATTGGTTATCGCGGTTCTCGCAATAAGGGTGGTTCTCGCATGAACCTTACCCTATATATATATATATATATATAGGGTAGGGTTCCAGCGTGAACCTAATCCCATGCGTGAACTAATCTGGACCATTGATTTCCTTTTTAGTTGTTAAGGGCATGATTGTAATTATATAAAAATTAGATTTAAATCATTATTTTAATAATTGAATTAAGTTACATCTTTCCTATTTTAAATTCATTATCCACATTATCTTTTATTTCATTTTTATTTTTTAGATTTCACCACCAGAATTCGGATTATGATTTTTAAGATTCACGTAACCTTCATATTTCAACGGTATACACATGTGTACTTGGATATGAATTGAACAGTACACATGTGTACTCAGCATGGTACATATGTGTAATTAGCTACATAATACATACATATAAACAAACAAAACCTATAAAACTATTTTATATTAAGCAAATAACAAGTTACATAATGTTTGCCAAACCAAAAAAAAAAAACATACAATTACAAGTTCCAGATTCGTGAAAACAATAAACGCAACATAATCGGAAAAATAAAAAAGACATAGTCTTTTACAACTATTCGCCATGTTGTATGCTGAATCATCCTTATCGACCAAGCAAACAAACATACGTGAATCATCCTTATCGACCTCATACGTGAATCATCCTTATCGACCTTCCATCTCCACTTTTCTCGTTTACGACATCTCCTATAATAACACAAAAAACTCAGCAATTAGTACTTTGCATAATTCACAAGTGTACATCAACTACTTTACATATTCAATACACAAAAAAATATGAGATATCACAAAAACATACGCTATACACATGTGTACATCGCATTAAAATCAGAGCAAAAATCAGAATACACATGTGTACATCGCATTAAAACAGAGAAAAATCAGAATACACATGTGTACAGCGCGTTAAAAACAGAGCAAAATAAAAAAAATTTGAACAAAAAAACAGGGACATCACAAAAACAGACGCTATACACATGTGTACATTGCATAAAAAATAGAACAAAATCAGAATACACAAGTGTACATCGCATTACAAACAGAGCAAAAACAAAAAAAATGAACTCCAAAAAAAAGCTAAACAACTTTCTGATATCATTTTCAAACTAATACAAATTAAACACATTCCTATCGATTCGAATGTCAACAAACCCTAATTCCGTAAAACAAACTGAATCTAAAAGAAAAAAAAACAACGTATTACGCATCAGTTCAATAAACAAAACCTCAACACTAACGCACGATACAGGAATCAAAGAGATACAAACCAGCAGAACTAAAGCAGGAACTAAAGCAATTAGGGAACTGATAACAAATGAACTGAATCTAACCTTGCCACATACATGTTCCCTACAACTCCTACACACACCAACATCAATACCTAAATAAGTAATCACTCAAATTGCCGCAAAAAAAAAAAACAATCAAACCAGATATGCTACAAATCAACAAAAAGAAAACCTAATATAACATCAACACAAAAACAAAACGATATTCATCAAATCAGATCCACAAAACCCCAGCACAACCAAAAACTCGTATACGATGCAGGGATCAAAGAGATGCAGACCAGCAGAATGAAAGAATTAGAAAAACTGAATACAAATAACTGAATCTAACCAGGCTGTACCTGCTGCTGTTCGTGATCGGAGCCGGCGTCGGAGTGGATATAAACTGAATACAAACCAGCGACGGTGGTCGGACCGGATTTATGCAGATCGCTGATTGTCGGCGGACCGGATGTTCTCCTCTGCTTGTCGGCGATTTTGATCTTGATTTGTGAGAGAGAAAGATATGTGTGGGGGATTTGAAACCTAAAATGTGGATATAAACGTGATTTATGCAATCAAATTAATATGGAAATTACACAAATACCCTTGTTCTCTTAATTAATTAGTAACAAATAACCAAATAATTACCATCATGCCATTAACTTAAAATCTCAAGATCAAAAAAATCAAGGGCCAAGATCAGTTCACGCTGGAGAAATTGTTCACGTTTGAACCTAATCCTATATATATATATATATATATATATATATATATATATTGTGAGGTTCATTGGGGAACACTAAAAAAGTGGGGAACCGGGGAACACTCTTAAAAATTTAACTTAACATGTTAAAAATTAATTTTTAAACATTTTTTTCGGCGCTTCTCCTTATATATACTTGTAGAAGCATTTTTAATAAAAAAAATCAAAAACTAAAAATATTAAAAAAAACAATTAAAAAAAGGCTAAAAAAATTTTTTTTAGAAAATTTTTTTTTTACTCGACTAGATTTTCCTTCTTTTTATAAAGAAAAGCGCTGAAAAAAATTTAAAAAAAATTTATTTTTAACATGTTAAGTTAATTCTATAAGATATAACTGTTTTTTAAATATTTTTTTATATTTTTAGTTTTTGATTTTTTTTATCAAAAATGTTTCTACTTGTATTTATAAGAAAAAGCGCCGAAAAAAAATTAGAAAAATATTTTTTTTTAACATGTTAAGTATAATTTTTAAAAGTGTTCACCTGTTCCCCACTTTTTTAGTGTTCCCCAATGAACCCTCCCCTATATATATATATATATATATATATATATATATATATATAGTGTGAGGTTAATTGGGGAACACTAAAACTGTGGGGAACCGACTCAAACGAACTCCGATTGGACTCATTCCAGCGGCGTTGAAACCGGCTCGTCGAACCCTAACTAGGATCTCTTAACCCTAAACCCTAAATCATAACCCCTAAACCCTAAATATATTAGGGTTTGACTTTTAGGGTTTAGCTTTAGGGTTTAGCCTTAGGGTTTAAGGTTTAGCTTTAGGGTTTAGCTTTAGGGTTTAGCTTTAGGGTTTAGCTTTAGGTTTAGGTTTTGCCTTTATGGTTTAGCTTTTAGGGTTTATAGTTTAGATTTTACGGTTTAGCTTAGGTTTTAGCCTTATTTTTTAGCTTTAGTGTTTAGAGTTTAGGAGTTAGGATTTAGGGTTTATGGTTAAGAGATCTTAGTTAGGGTTCGACGAGCCGGTTCCAACGCCGCTGGACTGAGTCCAATTGGAGTTCGTTTGAGTCGGTTCCCCGCTGTTCCCCACTTTTTTTTAAATAATATTTTTTAGTGTGTTTTTTAGCTATTTTTAGATATTTTTGGTTGTGTTCACATTGGTTCTCGCGGTTCTCGCAATAAAGGATGGTTTCTAACGGATCCTTCTCCTATATATATATATATAAAGAGAGAGAGAGAGAGAGAGAGAGAAAGAAAGAGATAGAGTGTAAAAGAATGTAGCAATAGTGAAAGTCTTTATCAAAGCTACTTAAAGTTTACCTTTTTCTCATGAATGGATGTCATATGCAATTTTCGTTGTTCAATTGTTATACTCTTGCGACGTCTCTGTTTTTATTTACGCTTCGATAAAAGTTATGTTCAAAATCGAATGGGTCAAACAGAATTAATTTTTGTTTTTTATCGTGACAAATCGAACCAATATCGTCTAAACAACTTCGATAGCGGTATTCAGTATGTTTTAGTATGTGTACCATGATAGTAGTGTGATGAACCGAAGTGATACCGTCCCAAAAGCATCGGTTCCACGTTGACGGTGACCGAACAACACGAATATCGATGTTAGTACTATATGATCCATTACTAATATTCTTTTTTATGGTTTTTAACTGATTCAAAACATGTGCCGATATTATGAAGACTATATTATTTGGGGTTTATCTTTCGGTTGTTATACCGAGTCCCGATGTCACACCAATACCGTAATGAACTGAATCAATACTGATTGAATTCTCGATTCGCGAGATAATTTTGCTAGCGTCACAACATCGCAAGAAGAAGAGCAATAAGCAGACGTCATCGTATGTCTTAATTAGCAAGTTTAACTTCAAACAATTTTAACCATTTATTTATTTAGCTTAGGGAAAATTGCTAAATTCGTCCCTGAGGTTTTACACAAATTGCTAGATCAGTCCAAAATCAAGATTTGCTGCTAAAACAGTCCAAAATCAAGAATTGTTTTGCTAATACAGTCCAAAAAGCAGACGCCGTTAAATATAGCAGTTGGACTGTTTTAGCAACAAATCTTGATTTGGACTGTTTTAGCCGCAAATCTTGATTTTGGACTGATCTAGCAATTTGTATAAAACCTCAGGGACGAATTTAGCAATTTTCTCAAGAAAAAAGTGATTTTAACTGTTTTTTATATTTAATGTGATATTAATACACCATTAATGAATTTCAATAAAAAAAGTTCTAGTAATGTCTTCAAATATAATAAGTGATGTCATCTTAAACTTTAATTATGATACATATAATGCATTTCGAATTTATTAAGTTTTTTTTGGTAATTAATATGATATTAATACACCATAATGGAATTTTAACAAAAAAAAACTATTCATTTTTTCAACATCATAAGATTACCGTGGAAAACTCGTTTGGCTCAAGGATCGAACCCGAGTCGTCCACCATCAATTCCGGGGAAAACCCGGTAACCCACTCGCCCGTAGGCACGACAGTAAAATTACCGGTAAATACATTTTTTCTTAAATATCGTGGTTTTGGTGTGAAAAGAAAAAGCTAAGAAACCAAATTAAATTTCTTATGATGTTGCCAATGACCTCTACTTCGAGGGAAACCCGACTCATCCACCACCAATTCCGGGGAAAACCCAGTAACCCACCCGCCCGTAGGCTCGACGGTAAAATTACTGGTGAAACTCGTTTGGCTCAAGGATCGAACCCAGGTTTCTCTGGGTCTCTGTAGGATCGTGTACGGACCCGAAACGAGTCAATCAGGGGTGTTCTACACAATATGAAAGGCGGAAACATACATATTGTGTGTGATTCAGCTAGAATATCACTTTTAACTGTCTTTCTATTGATCTGGTAACGATTACAAGTCTGTAGACACTTCGACAGAGCTTCGCCGTCGGAAACACTCTTGCTAATTCCGTTTCAAATGAACCGGAAACACCCCTATTTATAGACTTTGTAATTCCGCTTGAATACAACTCAAACGGAATCACATTACAAGCGAAATTAACTTTAGATTTGTCAAAACCCAAAGTAGAAACATGTGCATCCAAGAAATCATTTCTTCCTGTAATCATTTTGAACTTTTCAGCTCTTCTCAAGACACTAGCTAGACACCATTTGATGTCCATGAGCTCCAATTCTTCTGCATCGATCTGATCGTAATCTTCCTTGGTTAGCATAGGATTACCAATTCTTCCAGCAATCAATCCTTCATAAGATTCCAAAGCAGTAACCAGTAGTGCCATATGACTTTTAACAACTTCTTCAGAAAAATTCTGACCATTTTGAAGATGTAATGCAACATTGCACTGAATCATAAGTCCATTACCAACATTTGCATTTTGAACACTTGGAGGATTAACATTTGAAAATCCACTAGTGTTGATTGAACTTTGACTGACTGACCCAGATGAATTTCCTGCACTAAAAGCAGTTTGGATCTTTGGACTTGCTTCAACAGTTTGAACATTTCCTTTGTAGTACAATTTGATGTCTTGTTGATTGCTCGAGCTGTTCATTCTTGCAATCTTTTGCTGTTCAAGATCCTGTGCCTCAAGTTTTTCAATAAACTGTCCAATTGACAATCTACTAAATTCTCCTGAATTCTTTAAGATCATGAGATAAGTACCCCATTCTTTCTGTGGTAATGCGTCAGCTAATTTTTCAACCCATTCTGCTGGAGTTTTAGTAATTTTCAATTGAGACATGGTACGCACAAGATGACAATATCTCTCAATGAGAGTCTTTGTAGATTCACCTGGCATACTAGTAAATAACTCAAACTCCTTTTTCAGCAGAGATGCTTTACTCTTGAGCATTTCTGTGCTTCCTTCAAACTTTTTCTTAAGTGCTTCCCAAATCGAAAATGCACTCCCATCATGCTGAAGCAAAACAAATATATCCTCTTTAACCGCTTGTTGTAATAGACTTATCCTCATTTTTTCTCCTTTATAGCTATCTCTCTCTTTGTCTGAAAAGTCCGAGATGATTTTGTCAACATTCAAAGCAGTCTGCGGTCTAACATATTCTGTTTCAATGCTTTCCCAAGCTCTTAGATGGTTTGCCTGAACCCAGTTCTCAAAACGATTTTTCCATCCATGATACTCTTCCATTCCCATAAGTTTCGGGGGTTTTTGCAAAGTTCCAGTTTCGTTTTCCAAGTTCATGTTATGAGCAATGGAAGCTGGACTAGTCGGAGATGTAGCAAACGCGTTGTAAAATTCTTCGTCAGACATTTTCAAACGAGATTAAATCCTTCAAACGAAATCACTCCCAAGCGATATTAGCTTCAAACGAAATTAATCTGCACACAACTTTCAAACGAAATTAGTGGCTTTCAAACGGAATCAGGTAATTCCGTGCGGAATTACTCAGATTTCAAACGGAATTATGTTTTAAAACGAAATTATAATTTCGTTTGATCGATTTCAAACGGAATCACTAATTCCGTGTGGAATTAGCTGGTCTTTCAAACAGGATTAGACAAAACAGATGATTTCACGCCAAAATATGGAACACTTTCAAACGGGATTATGCTGATGTCATTTTGTTCGTACTGATTTTCAAGCGGAATTACAAATTTCATCAGTTTTAGATCAAATTAAGTTCCAATTCTTTCAAGGGTTTGTTAAAACGCTATTTCGCTTATGATGTGTGAAATTTAGGCCATTTTATCCGTTAAATCTTGTTCAATTGATAAAAGAAGGTGTAGAAGTAAGAAAATGAGATGAAATCAGGCTGAAATCGGCAGAACTCCTCCTCCTGTGCTCTGATACCACATGTAGGATCGTGTACGGACCCGAAACGAGTCAATCAGAGGTGTTCTACACAATATGAAAGGCGGAAACAGACATATTGTGTGTGATTCAGCTAGAATATCACTTTTAACTGTCTTTCTATTGATCTGGTAACGATTACAAGACTGTAAACACTTCAACAAAGCTTCGTCGTCTGAAACACTCTTGCTAATTCCGTTTCAAATGAACCGGAAACACCCCTATTTATAGACTTTGTAATTCCGCTTGAATACAACTCAAACGGAATCACATTACAAGCGAAATTAACATCTACAAACGGAATTAAGCAGTTCAAGCGAAATTACATGCTCAAACGGAATTCCACCTTCAAGCGGAATTAGCTTCCTTGTCATTTTCTCAAACTTTGTGCCATGAACAATGCAAGACTCGATACAAGACGAAGTCGACAGACGTATGCACCAACAGTCTCATATCACTGCTCACCAGTGCCTCACTCCTTTTTTGCATCAAATGAGAATTGAACCTGAGTCTTCAAAGAATAACTCAAGTACTCCTACCACTTGAGCTAGAGGTCATTGGCAACATCATAAGAAATTTAATTTGGTTTCTTAGCTTTTTCTTTTCACACTAAACCACGATATTTAAGAAAAAATGTATTTACCGGTAATTTTACCGTCGTGCCTACGGGCGGGTGGGTTACCGGGTTTTCCCCGGGATTGGTGATGGACGACTCTGGTTACCCTCGGAGTACTCCGTTTGTCCAGTGGGTGCCCCGAGAGTGCTCGGGATTGATTTGTTGGCCGTTCAAAAAAATTTCTTATGATGTTGAAAAAATGAATAGTCTTTTTTTGTTAAAATTCCATTATGGTGTATTAATATCATGTTAATTACCAAAAAAAAAAAACTTAATAAATTCGAAATGCATTTTATGTATCATAACTAAAGTTTAAGATGACATAACGATTATACAATTACATGGAAAAAAATAACTAACAAATAAAAAATCACTTATTATATTTGAAGAAATTTCTAGAACTTTTTTTTTATTGAAATTCATTAATGGTGTATTAATATCAAATTAAATATCAAAAACAGTTAAAAAATCACTTTTTTGAGAAAATTGCTAAATTCGTCCCTGAGATTTTACACAAATTGCTAGATCAGTCCAAAATCAAGATTTGTTGCTAAAACAGTACAAATCAAGATTTGTTGCTAAAACAGTCCAACTGCTATATTTAACGGCGTCTGTTTTTTTGGACTGTATTAGCAAAACAAATCTTGATTTTGGACTCTTTTAGCAGCAAATCTTGATTTTGGACTGATCTAGCAATTTGTGTAAAACCTCAGGGACGAATTTAGCAATTAACTCTTTAGCTTAATACAAAATGATTTTAACATTCTTTGTTTACCAAGCGTTATATTATTATTATTATTATTATTATTATTATTATTATTATTATTATTATTAGAGTAAACTGCAATTTTACACCCTGAGGTTAGGGGTCATTGGCACTCCTACCCCCCCTAAAGAAATAATTGCAAAATTACACCCCACTGTTAACCCTTATGTCGCACTTTTACCCCCCGGACCAAGATGCCGTTACACTCTAGCTTTTTATGTTAATGGTCAAAGGGTAAATAGGTAAATTTGGTAACATGTTGACTTGCATCCTCATAAAAACCACTTTTCATCACTTTTGAACCTTGAGGTTAACCCTAACTCAAAATTGAAGAACTCTGCACTCGCGTTCATGCATCCTTCAACAATTACAGGTGATTAGAAGTTGGGTTACGAGCATGGATCTTCGATTGTGGAAGCTACGAGCTGAAGATCAGTATTTCGAACCGGCTGTAATGTACCGTAAGTGACATGCAAGCTCACAGCGTTTGAATCAGGTAAAATTTTAACATATTTCTCTGTTAATTTGTTTTTGTTGTTTGATTACAGGCGAAACCCAATCTGAATTTAGCATAAAATTTCACCATGGAGGTAATTTTGTAGAAAACCCAAATAGGAAATACCTTGGTGGGAAGATGAACTACATTGATCATGTAGATTTTAGAGTGTTGAATACTGATGTTTTAGAGGCGATGGTTAAGCAATTAGGATACAATGATAGGCAATATGGCTGCATTCATTACAAGGAACCATACTGTTCGTTGGATTTTGGTCTTAGGACATTAAAATGTAATGTTGACTTAGAGCCTATCTGTGATCATGTGCGTCAAGGAGTCCACATGATAGACATGTATGTTGAACACCGTAGGTCAACAATATTGGAAAATACAAGTGAAGGTCCTATAGGGGCTAGTAAAGCAATTGTTCCAGCATCATTTTCACAAAATAATGACAATGATAGTATGAATGAAGATGAGGAAGAGAGTGACGGTAGTGATCCTAATTATGAGTATGTTGAGGAAGATAATATGGTTTATGAAATAGAGGTGGATATGCAAAGGTTCAGGGCTAATGTTGAAATTTCTAGGGAAGAACTGGATGGTTCAAGTGATGGGGATCATGATGATGAGAGAAGCGAAGAAGGTCATCAGCCTGTTGACCTGGAGGTTTTTGAAAGTAGCTCTGATGACAATTCAAGCCTTAGAGATAAGGTTGCCAAAAAGATAAGGAGGAGAAACAAAAGTGCTTTAAAAGGTCCAAATGATTTGCCATTCTACGTTGGTCAGCTTATTGATGACAAGAAAAAGATGAATCAGATGGTGAAAACTTATGCTCTGAAGGCAAGGAGGGATGCGTTTATTCTAAAAAATGAATTGTTAAGGTATAGGGTAGTATGTTTTGGAAGCAATCCACCACTACTTGGTCCTGTAAAAAAATAGGAGAAGAGGGGCAAAATAGTAATTGCACCAGAGTAGGGCAGAAACACAAACACAAGCACCTTAAAAGGCATATCAAGCCCACCTGTCCTTGGGCAGTTCACATCTCAAGAAACACGGACAAGGATAAGTGGTGTGTCAAGACCATTCGTAATCAACACAATTGTTTGACAACAAGGGCAGTTTCTTTGTATACAATGAGTTCGATTGCCAGAGAGATCCAACCTTTGATTGAAAGCAATCCAGACATGCCGATTCATGCAATCCAAAGTCAACTGCTTCGGAAGCATCAACTTGAAATATCACTCCATAAGGTCTTCAGAGCCAAGAGGATAGCAACTACGAAGATTTATGGTGATTACCAAGAACAGTATGGTTTGCTAAGGTCATACTGCGATGAACTTCTAAAAGCCAACCCAGGTACAATTAACTTTCTGCTCATTTCTGCTCATTGACTATCTATAAATTTCACCAACATAGGTAGTATAATTAAAATTGATGTGGAGCCATGTGGGAACTCAGCTAGTCCTACAAGGCAGTTTCGAAGGGTTTATTTTTGTTTTGCCTCTATGATGAGAGGATTTAAGATGATTGGAAGACCATTGCTGGGTGTGGATGGTTGTTTCATGAAAGGTCCATTTCCTGGTCAAATCTTGAGTGCTGTTGGTATTGATGGGAACAATAGCATATATCCAGTATGTTATGCCCTTGTTGAGGCAGAAACAACACAAACCTGGAAATGGTTTTTGCAACTGTTGAGAGATGACCTAGGGTGTACGGCTGACTCTTGTTTCACCTTCATCAGTGACAGACAAAAGGTAATAAGTTGTTAACTTTGGTAGCAAAATATTGTGCTTATTCTAAAAAATGAATTGCATTTTTGTATCACAGGGTCTGATTCCTGCTATGCTAGCTGTTTTTCCTAATGGTGAGCACAGATTTTGTTTGAGGCACATCCATGAGAACATGAAATCCAAGTGGCGTGGAGATCTTTACAAGAATTTGCTTTGGTCAGCCGGAAGGAAGACATCTATTCCATACTTTAACAAAGCTATGGAAGAAATTAAGACAACAGAACGAGCTATGTATGACTGGCTGAATGAGATCCCATTCACCGCTTGGTCAAGAGCATATTTTTCTGGAAGAGCTAAATGTGATATGTTGCTGAACAACATATGTGAGGTTTTTAACCGACAAACTGTGGGAGCAAGGGACAAGCCGATTATCACATGTCAAGAAATTGCAAGCAAAGTGTATGGGGCCACTGACACCTCATGCCACTGAGGTCTTCGATGAGATCAAGCAACAGGCTGCTGAAATGTCTATTCTAATGGTTGATTCAGACAAGTATCAAGTAACAGGTCCGAGATCACAGTGTGTTGTGAATGTCAAACATAAAACTTGTGCATGCAGGAAGTGGGATTTGACAGGGATGCCTTGCAAACATGCAGTTGCAGCCATATGGGATATGTCAAGGAATAACATTGATGCTGGCATACCAGAAGAGTGGGTGGATGATGTGTATTGGCTGTCAACATGGAAGAAAGTCTATGACAATGTGATAGAGCCTATCAACGGGCCGGAGATGTGGACTCCTTCAGAGTGTCCAACAACACTCATCCCACCAAAGCATCATACACAAGTTGGAAGGCCAAAGAAGAAAAGAAGGAAGGCATTTGGTGAAAAAGAGCTTGAGCAGGAGTTCGACAAAGGAGGTAAAATGACCAGAAAGGGAAGTAGCATCAAGTGTGGTAAATGTGGGAACGTGGGTCACAATGTCAGGAGCTGTAAAGGACAAGGTGGTGAACAATCAACTGCTTCACAGGAATCACACACTGCCACTCAAGGTGCACCAGTTTACAATCTTGATGAGTGATGGATGGTTTGTAAGTTTAGACTATGTTTGTTAGGTTTGTCAACTTTGTTGCAGACATTGTTTGGTTGGTTTGTACCTTTATGTTTGGTTTGGTCTTTGTGTGGTTTGTTCAAGACAATGTTTGGATGGTTTGTATGTTTAGACTATGTTTGTTTGGTTTGTTCAAGACAAAGTTTGGTTGGTTTGACTTGTTTATAAGGTCAAAATGTGCATTTTGGTCATTTGCAGCAGGTTTGACTTGTTCATAACTGGCATGCATGTTTGATTGTGTTTAGATGATCACAGGCATGTTACTTTTTGTCAATTGCAGCAGCCTATATAAATTTGCAGCCTAAATAATTGCTTTGCAGCATGTTTGGATAATTGGTACAAGTACCATGACCATTTATAAGGTCAAAATGACCATTTTGGTACAAATAAGAGGCGGAAAGTGATTCGATTAGATTACATTGCAACATTTAGTACAAATAACATGTCCAACATACAAACTTAAAACCAAACAAAATCTAGCCTATTTCCAGTGACAATCATCCAAACAAGACCAATCCGAATCCGAACCATGCTCCCCTTCATATGGGTCAAAGTACCAATCATCATCTTCATCCCAATATGTGTAATCCCATGCATGTTCCAGCACTTCAAGGTCATACTCCTTTGTCGGATCTCCGAATATCTTTTCATAATCAGTTTCTTGCTCCATGTAAGGTCTGAGTATCTCAGACTCTTGATCTTCAAAGTATACATAACTGTCTGGTTCTTCGGCTGCAATATCTTTCTCATTCTCAACTTTATCATTCTCCTCGTCACCCATACCTACATAATTACAACCAGGCTACCAAAACAAACATATAAGAACTTTAAAAGGACCATTGCATAAACTTCAAAACTCATAACCCAAACACGGTTACACTCTAAAATACACAACCAAATCTAATTTCTCGACATTAACCTACTTAAGCAAAAAAAATAGAACAATCAAGACCCAAGTAATCACAAAATACATCTTCAGTTTCAACACATCGCCATTCTTGTACCGAGCCAACTGTTCTTTGCACTTAGCCAACTCATCCTTATCTTTAATGCTTTGAATTAAAGCAGGCATTACCTCTCGACAAACCGGACATCCCTGTTCTTCACTAACATCAGCCCATCTGAGGAATCCACATCCTCCAACCTGTTATCGGACATCATAAGCAACAGAAGAATGAAACTTGAGTTTCAATAACCATTAAACACAAGAAACTTACACATCTAAGATACCATCGACCAGGATTAGCTTTGGATTGTGACTCTTTGAACATTGTTTTCGCACCACAAGGACATATGATGTCTGAAGCTTGACTTTTGCTCATGGTCTCCTTGGATCGAAGCACAGAGGAAGAAGATGAAGACTTGTTCAGCGATTGAAAGGGTTTAACACAGACAAATTAGGGCTTGAACTTCTTAAATGAGGAAGGGGATAAACATTGGGGGGTAATTTGGACATTTCACCAAACTCTAACGGTAAGTGTGTTGGATCTGAGTTTCTTTTTGATTGTATTTTCGTTTGTAATTAAGATGGAAATGAAAGAGTTGTGCAGCGGAAATAAGATGAAAACAAACTTTGCATACAATCAAACGAGAGTAATACTTTTATCAAACATCTTTACACAATGAATCGAAAGATTGAATTTGTTTCAACAACGATTACAATGATTGATGTAAGAATGCAAACTCCCCCTCAGCCAGAGCTCAGTAGTTTGTTCGTGCAAAGAAGACGATGTGATCAAAAGAGCTAATAGAACAGTACAAAGTACTGAACTATTTATAGGCACTTGCAAACCACTGAGCATCTTAGCTGACGTCACCATGAAAGTGACATCTAACCTCCTAACAAACTCTAACCTCTGATCTATACAAAACACTGATGTAGTAACTACTGCTATTACATTACATTACATAAAAGACACATAAACAGCTGCTGCATCCTTCCACTGTTGTGAACCCAGCAGTGCTTGTCCGGATCAGCAGTACTTGACTCAAGGCAGTAGATTGAGTCAGCAGAGCTTTGGTCTTCTATCAGTCTTTAACACTTGGCAGTAGATACAAAGCAGCAGTTGTGGATCAGCACTTGGTAAGATCAGTAGATAGGAGATCAGCAGATACAAAGTCACTTTCAAGGGGAGAGATTTGCATGAACTAATCTGTAAACGTCTGCTTATTCTGGATCCACTGCTCTGATCCAGTTTTGGCTTTAATTATCTGTTCCTCTGATAGGGTTCAATCCCAACAATCTCCCCCTGGAACAGATAATGCCAAAACTCTTCATTATTTGTGGAAATCTTTATTGCCTCATCAACAGTTCCCTTATCTGGCCTTTAAATTGTAATTCAAAGTCTAGGGCATCTGTATCTTCATCATCCCTGCTGAGTGGAAGATCAAGGAGATCCTGCAAATCTTCAAGACTCAGGCCAAGAGCTTGTTCCCTTGATATTTTCTCAACTCCTCCACCAGACCTGAGCAAAGTCAATACGCAGGTCTGTTTGTCAGTTTCCCACTTTTGTATTTTTGAGCCTGGTGGGTTTCTTGGGAGATGCTTATTTGCAGAAGTATTTGGAGAGGCTGGCCTATTCATGACTGGCTGAGCAGTACTTGTAGTTTGATCCAAACCAAGAGTTTCCATGATCATTTTCTTTATACCCTCTTTTCCAAGGTCTTCACCTTCCATTAACTCTTTGATGGTTTCAGCAATCAGCTGTTTGTGTGGCCTTCTTTTGTAGATGGCAGCACCAACTGGAGCTGTGGATCTCCTGATTTGCAGCTTTGATGGTCTTTTTGAAACCGCTGCTTCAGGATAGTCAGGCTTTTGAGGAACTGTGGGATCTTTCTTTCTTAATTGTTCCAACTTTTTGTAAGTAGCCCTGACCACATCTTCTTTCCATCTAGCAACTTGTCTTTTGTTACCATAATCAGCTGCTACCAGTTCCTCTTTCATTCTCTTCAGCTCTTCCTGTTTGTCAGGTACATTCTTTCTAAACTTTGCCCAGTTAGGAGGAATGTGAGTGACCTTCCTTTTTATCATGTCTTGAATTCTTGCAGCTTCATCTTCAAGCTCAGGAACAGTCCACTCTTTGTACATATATCTCTCTCCTTTGTACTTTTTGTGAGCCATGATGCTTTCAATGTAGTCTTTCTTCAGAGATTCAGCTGCTCTTTCAGAAATTTGTTGACTAACATTTTTTTGCAAATTGCTCTAGGGATCTGACTTGTGTGAGTAGATATTGATAATTTCTTGAAATTTCTTTGTCAGACTTCCCTTGTGTGTTTCTTTTTGAGATATCCTCTGCTTGCTTGGCTTTGATTTCCAAGTATTCATCAACATTTTTGGGCCAAGGATATCCCTTTATTGATGGCAACCTCCTTTTGGCAGGGTCATCCTCATAGTAGAAGGATTTTATTTCATCTCTAACAGCTGCTAGTTCAAGAGGAAATTGAACACCTGCAGGAGGTAAGGGCTTGTACATTTGAACTGAAGAGAGAGGAACAGGTTTTGGTATTGTGACAAGAGCTAAAGATTTTGAAGATGTTTGTGGTGGTGATGTGTCATCATCTTTTAAAATTAGCCTTCTCCTTTTTGGTTTAGGAGAGACTGATGATGTTTTGGATGGAACAGTGGTGGTAGATGTTGTGGCAGTGGATTGTGATTGACTAACAGCTGTTGAAACAACTGGTGTTTCAACTACTGTTGTCATTACAACAGATGTTATAACATCTGCTGTCTTCTGCTGTGTGTCAGCAGGTGTTGTTTTTGGTGGTGATGATGGTAAAGTAGTGGATGTTGTGTGTGTTGAAGTGGTGTGTGTTGATAGAACAACTGTTTGGCAAGCAGTAGTCTTTGTAACTCCTGTTGCATCAGCTGTTTTGTATGATGGTTTTTGAGCAGACTTTGAACGTCTGATAGGAATGGATTTGGGTTGCCTTACTTTTCTAGTAGGCCTCTTCTTTTCCTCAACAGGATTTTCATGATCCCTTGACCCAGAAGTACCCTGATCTGGATGATCCATTCTTTCCACCCTGGCTTTCCTTTTCGCCTCTCTATCCCTTTTTACACTTGCAGCTGCTTCTGCTAGTGCATTTGTTGTCACATCAATTTTCTTGCTACCATCTGGCAAAGGGATCTTTTTGGTCATGTTTGAATTTTCTGGTTCAAGATAGAGACCATCCTCTATACCCTTCCTTTTCCACTCCTGAATTTTCTCCCCCTTTTTGGCATTATCTTCTGGGAGTTGATAAATGTAGCGGACTTTTGGAGGAGCAGTGCCAGTGGTGTGTAAGATCTGAGTTTTGAGAGCCTTTAAATCAGCCTGAGTGTTCTTGAACCTTGACTCCATTGCATTTCTCAGCTGTTGTACATGTTTTTCATGTTGCTGATCTGCTAACTGTGCTTGTTGTTGGAGAAAAGATTGAAATAGATTCCAGAGCTCATTTGTAGCAGGTGCCCTTTGTGGAGCAAGTGCTTGAGGTGGAACAGCAGTTGATTGTACCTTCTGAACTTGTAACACCTGTTGTAGCATATCTTTGAGTTCTGCAACAGAGTTATCAAGCTTTGCAATACGATCCGTCAATTTCTGGTACTTTAAACCATCACCCAAGTTAATGGGATCATCTGATTTCCCACTAGCAGTGGTTTTATCAGTGGTAGATGTAGGGAATATACTCCAAACATTAACCACTGATGCCCCTTTTTCTTGGTACTGGGGTCTTCTTCCTTCAACACTTGACAACCTTTTGATGGTGCCAGTAGGATAAATAAATCCACTGGTGGTTGGCAGAGGTGCTATAAAAGGAATTGCCTCCAAGGAAGTCTTATGAATGTAACCACTGTCCAAATGTAACCCAGTGGGTGTAACAGTTGTAGTGGCTGCTTCACTTGGAATACCACCAAGAGTTACGTGTAACTCAAGGGGTGTAACCTCCTCAGGTTGTGTTGGTGGGTTAGCAAAGATTGATACATCAGACCCAGTCAGTTGTTGAGGTATATTCTCATTAATAGGTGATTGAGAAGGACTGGATAATGCCTGGTTCAAATCAATTGCATCCAACAGTGGTTTTATTGGTGAGGGAAATGTGGATGTGATGGTAGGTGTAGAAATAGGATGTGTCCCGGGCATTGGACTGTGGATGATAGAAACGAGTGTTTCCAGAGCATCATGATGTGGAGACCCTATTTGTACAACCTGTTCTTTTTGTGAAGAAGCAGGAGGAGTTTTGGTTATGGGTTGAGATATTTGTACCAACTGCTGTGAGGAAGTAGCAGCAGTGGTTTCGTGTGACTTTTGTGTTGTCACTGGCAGGAGCTCTGGTATCTCATCCTCCAGAGATGCCTTTTTGAAGGGTTTGGGGGGTTTTTGTGTTTTTCTTTTTGTTGGCTTTTTGGTGATTTTAGGTGTGGGTTTCAAAACAGTTGTGCTGCTGCTTTGATCACCTTGAGCAGTGGGCTCAGCAGCAGATACCTGAGGAGCAGTTGTAACTGCTAAAATCTGCTCAGGCACCTCTGCTTGTGTTTTGCAAGGTGCTAACATCCTTGAAAAAGTTTCAGTAGTTAAACTGTTTATTTGAGTAGGATCACCCTGGTTTATTACAGCTAAATCATCATTACTGAATTTCTTTGAAAAATAGTAACTTAAAAACCTTGGAAACAGTAAGAATGATTTTGTTTCAACATTATTAACCAAATCTTTAAAAATTTCCCGAGAATAGTTAAAATTTTCACCTTGAAGAATAGCATATCCCAGATTTTGAATCTTTAAAGGAATTTCATTAAAAGAAGTGGTTTTGTTTGAAACACATAGTAGGAGGGTATGAAATAAAAATCTGGTTGCAGAAGGAAAATAACCTTTTTCTAAGGTAATTTTCTTCATCATTGTGGATTCATACCCTCTCTCAATGAAGTCAGTTTGCAACTCGTTTTTAGTGAAAGAGATTTTACCTTCTTGATCATCGTGTTGAAAGACCTCTGAAATGGATTGTGGCATGATTTGGACAGCTTTACCCTTTATAGAAGAGTTTATGGTGGTTGCAGTGTCTCCTTGTTTTTCAAGGATTGCATTCTTCCAAAACTCCCTTTGGGTCGCCAAATAGATTGGTGCATCGGCGATGAACAAAGTTCTATACTTTGATTTTGCCATGATGTCAATGATGAAATCGAACACGTTGGTGGTTCCTGGTTTTGTGAGAAGACCCAGGAGATTGTGAGATGGTTTATGTGGAATTTCAGTGGAGATTGCCTTTTGGGAGGCTGTGTTCGATGATGATTTGGATGAGGGTTTTGAAGATTGCTTTGATTTTGTCATTTTGAGGATGATTGATCGAAGAAATTTGTGAAGAAATGTGAAGAAAAACTGCTTTGAGAAGAGAATTTTTAAGAATTCAATTCGACAGTAAAACCCTGTTTTGGTGGTGAGTGGGGGATTTTATAGTGAAGAAAGTGAATGCTGAGGTGGCAGCCGTTACAAAAGGTCTGACCAATATGTACTGTCCACGTGACAACCCCTGTTGAAAGTGAAGGACAGTACTGTTGTTGAAAGTGACTGATGAAGGCAGTGGTATGAAAGCAGTGGATGATTTTTACTATCAGTGGATAGCATATCAGTGGATAAGATACTGCTTTTGAACAACAGAGGTTATCAAAATAATGAGAGAGCAGGGGTTGACTTTCAGCAGTGGACAGACTTTTGAAGTATAGCAGACTTTTGAACAATCAGTGGTTAATGGCAGACTTTTAAGGACTTAATGAAAAAATTTCATTTTTAACTATTTTTAAGGATGGAGTTTTGATTTTCTGAAAACATTTTGTTGCTTTTATTCATAGAAAAACAAGATGTTGCTTGTTATTCCATGTTCAGCATCCCAATCCTAGAGACCAAACTTTCAAAAGTGGCTGTATCAAGTGCTTTTGTGAGCACATCAGCCAGCTGGTCTTTAGTTGGGACATGATGCAGAGAAATCAAACCTTTTTCATAGCAGTCCCTCACAAAGTGATGTCTGATGTCGATATGTTTGGTGGTTGAGTGGGAAACTGGATTTTTGATGATATTTTCTGCTGCCTGACTGTCCAACATGAGTGGTGTCTTTAAGGCAGTGATACCAAAATCCAGCAACTGATTTTGAAGCCACAGGAGTTGGGCTGTACAGCTTGCAGCAGCAATGTATTCAGCTTCAGCAGTGGATGTTGAAACAGCTGCTTGCTTTTTGCTTTGCCAAGAAACTAAGCAGTCACCTAGAAACTGGCACCCTCCTGATGTGGACTTCCTTGTGGTGTGACATCCAGCAAAGTCACTGTCTGAGAAACCTGAAAGCTTGATGTTCCCATTAGCTGGATACCAGATACCAAGTGTGGGAGCACCTTTTATGTATCTGAAGATCCTTTTTACAGCAATGAGATTTGATTTTCTGGGAGCTGATTGACTTCTTGCACAGACACATGTTGCAAACATGATGTCTGGTCTAGATGCAGTTAGGTACAATAGAGACCCAATCATGCTTCTATAAAGTGTTTGGTCAATCAGCTCATCTTTTTCATCAGACATGACCAGCTTATTTGTTGCCATGGGTGTGCTGCATGGTTTACAATCATTCATATCAAATTTGGTTAAAAGTTCTTTAGCATATTTGCTTTGATGAATGAAAGTTCCATTTTGCAATTGCTGTACTTGGAGACCAAGAAAGCATTGCAGCTCACCCATAGCACTCATTTCAAACTCAGCTGTCATGAGTTCTCTAAACTCTTCACACATTGAGTTACATGTGCTTCCAAAAATAATGTCATCCACATAAATCTGGACAATCATTAAATCCTTCCCTCTCCATTTTAAAAACAGTGTTTTATCAATGGTACCTCTTTTGAAACCATTTGAGAGTAGGAAGTTGGAAAGAGTTTCATACCAGGCCCTTGGTGCTTGTTTCAAGCCATACAAGGCTTTGTTTAACCTGTAGACATGATCTGGATAAAATTGATCCTCAAAACCTGGAGGTTGACAGACATACACCTCTTCTTGAATTGTACCATAGAGGAAAGCACTTTTGATATCCATTTGAAACACCTTCATATTGTGGTTGACAGCAAAGGCCAGGAACAGTCTAATGGCTTCCAATCTTGCAACAGGGGCAAATGTTTCATCATAGTCAATCCCCTCTTCCTGTCTGTAACCTTGAACCACAAGCCTGGCTTTATTCTTGACAACAATACCCCTTTCATCAGTTTTGTTCTTGAAGACCCACTTTGTGCCAATGGGACTAACCTCTTCTGGCAGTGGTACAAGCTCCCATACTTGTTGTCTTTTAAACTGTTGGAGTTCCTCTTGCATGGCTTCTACCCAGCTGTTATCTTTCAGTGCCTCTTGGTACTTGACTGGCTGATGGAGTGATAGAAAACCAGCAAAAAGACAAATGTTTTGGGTTTGGCTTCTTGTGAGCACCCCTTCATTTATGTTGCCAATGATTTGATCAGGTGGATGAGATCTCAAGAAGATTAAATCTCCTTGGTATGGTATGATGGCATTGGTTGGTGAAGGCTGCAAATGTGTATCATCTGAGCTAACCACTGCTGGGGACTTTGATGATCCAGCAGTGGTTTCAAAAGGTGGTGGTATAGGAGGTAATGATGTGGACAACTGCTGACTTTTATCCACTGTTTGAGGACTTTTGTCAGCAGTGTTTGAGGATGTGGAAGCAGTGGTTGATGGGCTACTTTGGTCAACAACTGTTGAGGTAGCAGTGGTAGAGCTTTGACAACTGTTTTGAACAGCTGATGCTTTTCCCTTTGTGGCAGACCTTTGAGGGATGATGATTTCATACCCATAGTCTGGTGTTGTATCCTCTGATGGACCTGCACTGTTAGTCTTGACAGCAGTATTTTCAAAAGTGAATTTTTCAAGATCAAACAGATCTGCAGGGTTTGCTGGGATTTTCATTGATGAAAGTTCATTGAACTTAACATTCAAAGTCTCCTCCACTGCCTTGGTCCGTGTATTAAACACTTTGTAGGCCTTGGCAGTGGTTGAGTATCCCAGATGATAACCACAATCAATTTTGGCTGCAAATTTTGAAATGGAATCTTTTAAGTTCAAAATAAAGCATGGGCAGCCAAACACTTTGAAATATGAGATCAGTGGTTTAATTTTATACAGAATTTCATAGGCAGTCTTTTTGTGCCTGGGGTTTATTAAAACTCTGTTCTGAACATAGCAAGCAGTGTTTACTGCCTCTGCCCAGAAAGTTAAAGGCAAACCTGAATCTGCAAGCATGGTTCTGGCAGCCTCAATCAGAGTTCTGTTCTTCCTTTCCACTACCCCATTCTGCTCTGGTGTTCTTGGGATGCTGTACTGCCTTACAATCCCTTTCTTCACACAGAAGGCATCCAACTCCCTATTTTTGAATTCTGTGCCATTGTCACTCCTGAAGCTTTTCACTGGAAGGTCAAATTGCTTTTCAACCTGTATTACAAAGTCTTGCAAAATGCCTGCAGTTTCATCTTTTGAGTGCAAAAAGAAAGTCCATGTGAACCTAGAAAAGTCATCAACAATAACCAAACA
Source organism: Helianthus tuberosus (assembly GCA_030545235.1). Classification (NCBI taxonomy): domain Eukaryota; kingdom Viridiplantae; phylum Streptophyta; class Magnoliopsida; order Asterales; family Asteraceae; genus Helianthus; species Helianthus tuberosus. Next base: position 27,410,401 of record CM060437.1, on the reverse strand, counting down.
ATATCTTTTCTTTTTAAGGCTCATGACTTGAACTGGGCCAAACAAATCCATGTGTAGCATTTGCAAACACTGGGTTGTTTTGGACTCTTCAATGGACTTATAAGAACTTTTATGCTGTTTTCCTTTTAAACAGGAAATGCAATGTTCAGGACATGAAAACAATTTTTGTGGTAGGCCTCTCACCAAACCATTTTTTGAAATTTCTGTGATTGTCTTAAGATTTGTGTGTCCCAGCCTTCTGTGCCAAAGTTCTGTCTCCTTGTTAGAGGCAGCTGAGAACAGACAGGCATCAGCTCTGGGATACTCTTTTGACATGTCAACAACATAAACATTGCCACTTCTTTGAGCAACAAGTTTAGTTTGACCAGTTTTGATTATTGCTTCAATCTTGTTGACCATTTCTGGTCCAACAATCCTACAACAGTCTTTTGTGAAGAATGACCCAAATCCCTTGTCACTCATTTGGGACACACTCAGAAGGTTGAATTTTAGATTGTCTATTAGATTGACATTTTCAAATTTTACATTTCCAGATTGCACTGTACCAGACCCCAGAACCTTCCCTTTACTATTATTCCCAAAGGATATATCACCCCCACCATGGATTTTAAAGTCTTTGAGGAGGGCTTTACATCCTGTCATGTGCCTGGAGCCTCCACTATCTACATACCTGTAACACCTCGAAAATTCACGTCTTATAATGTGTTGACACGTGTCATAATCTTGAACGTGAGAAAGTATACTTTAGAGGGACTAAAGTTGACAAACATAGAAAGTACGTGAAAATAAGGGTTCAAAATGTCAACAATGGATAAATATACTTTATAATAACCCTACATGATGTTCATGCCCTTAGACGGATAAATTATGGATCATACGAAGCTAAAAGTGAGAGATTACAAACGACAGGGGTCAAATGTGTCAACATGTTTAAGTTATGCCACTGAGTGACCTTTTGACAAACCCGAAGCTTTGTAACAGTTAACTATGCTCACTAGAATGCACGATATAAATTTCATAAAGTTTCGTTATCGTATGAGCAAGTTGTGATCAAATTCGTTTACAAGGGTTAAAAGCGTTAACGTTGAAAGTTTGGACTTTTCGGGTGACAATAAAGTTAACCGGGGACTAGACAAAATAGGTAAATGTCTTGGAGCCCTTATGGGTCAAATTAAAGGGGTCCAAAGTTCAAAATAAAGGTTACTTGACCTTTCGGAAGGGCCAAGAGACACTTATGCAACAAATGGATGTTGTGAGGGCTGATCATAAGCCCTGCGCACCGTAGGCATACATGCCCTACGATGCGCAGGCATGTGCCAGCGACCAGAATTGTTGCTGTTGGTTGTTATGCGCGTGGGAGTGACTTTTAAATGTTTTTCCTCAGCTCTCTTGACCCCTAAACACCCCTAGAACACTAGGGACACTTGTTAATCAGTTGTGGTTGATCATAGACTTAGTTGTCAATGAATTGTGGTGATCTAAACACTATATAAAGCCAATAAGTTGCAAAACATTCTTCACACTTCACTTGTGCAATTGAGGAGCCTTTCTGGAACTTCAAAGCAGGCACAAGACCTTCCTAACCAAGCTTAGGACTTCAGTAAGTTTTCTAACCTTTCCTTAGTTTAAGTTTTAGCTTAGTTTAGCTCAAAAGTCAACCGTCGTAATTAAAGGTTGACTTAACGATTTATCACTAATGATCCAGTGGTTAGTCGAATTAAAAGTAGTTATAGGTTGGTAATTATGTGGGTAATAAAACCCCAAAAGGGTTTCCCATGATCACCACCCTAATCAGGTCAAATGTCGGGTCAAACATAGGATTAAAAAGTCAACATAATGCTTAAAATGTCATTTATGCATAATTAGCTATCTAGAACATATATAACCTATTTGATCATTGCTATAACTTAGTAATAAGTGTAAGAACATGTCCAAACATGTTCAACCCGACTATTTCCTGTTTAGACCCGGTTCGGAACCGAAAGTCACATAGTTTGACTTTCACTTTGACTTTCAGTTCTGACCCGCTTTAGTATGATTTGGAAATGCCTTAGAGTTTCCTTAGGACCAGGCTACATGTTAGCATAACCCTCTGTGGTTGGTTCATTGATTGACCCATTCGTTTACGCGTTCCGTTAATTGCTCATATGTTGACCATTATGCCCTTATTACCTTAAAACGTGATTTTTGGAAATGTAAAAGAGTAGAAACCTTAATTACTGATATATAAACTTGGATGCAAAGTTTGACATCAGTTTGAATTGTAGAATAAGAGTTATGCTCATTAGGGTAATTACGGTGCTTTATGTTAATAAAATGGCGTAATTAGCGTATAGCCTAATTAAACATACTTTTTGGTATCAAACTTAATACCCACTGATGTAATATATTATTTTGGGATTTTTAAAGATTTTTAATTAATTTTAGGCCGAGCATAACTAGTAGTCGTAGGCTTAATCCGGTAATTGTCGGTTTTGCCCTAACGGGCCATAAAATGAGTTTTACATATCTAAACGACTCCAAACCTTTTGCTACTGATCACATATGATAAATAAATTATTTTAAGCCTTCTGGAAATATAAAAATATCAGATTTAAGTATCAAACCCAGAAATGGCCTTTAATCGCCTTATTTAGCGTTTTTAGCGTGTAGTATGTTTTAAAATCATATTGGACATACCCGGGTTGATACCTACTGATATAAGAGGCAAATTATAATATTTTAACAGTAAGCAAAGGTTGATAAACTCAGACTTCAGTTTTGAGCTTTTCGGCTTATGTGAAATTACCAAAATACCCCTACGGGGCATAGTTTGGTTATAATGGATAAATTTCACATATGTACTTTATCCTACTGTTATAACTCATTAATTTGAGTATGTTTACCGATTACATCAGACCTGTAACTCAGTTAAACACTTAAACTCTTTTACAACCTTTAAAATGACCAAACTACCCCTACGGGGCATAGTTTGTGTTTAAATTAGTTCGGGGCATAATGAAAGACATCCTACTAATGTCACAACATATTTGAAGCATATTAACTTAGGAAACCTGTATATGACTCTTACGGATACCCGTTATGCTTATTACGCGTCGGTTCGGTTTATGTAACAAGTTTACATAAATTAGCCGAAACGGGTCAAACCTTATCGATTTTATCTCAAAATCCAGGATGTGTTTAGTTTACCCATATTATACAAGTCTCCAGACTTGTCGGGTCTAAATCACATCCTATTCCGGTCTTCGCTTAATCATGCGTTTGAACCGTAAACATTTCCTTAAAACTAACCGGTCTAAGTTACGACTTAAATAAGACCCGTTAGGAATTTAATAGGTTAATAAAACCTTCGTTCCAGATTAAGAGCCCCAGTAGAAGTACTTGTGCTTGCTGATTAAGATATACGGCTGAGTGTAAATTGCATTGCTAGCTCAGGTAAATACTTTTAACTTATTTTCCCTATACGGGCTTGGGATACGGTATTATAAAAATACCGCTTGGTCGGGTGTAGAAACCTTTTAATCGGAGATGATTAAATTGCATAATCCCGTTTTAATCTGTATTGATTGATAACAAATAACATTGGGGGTTAATGACCGTGTCCTGGATATCCTTGGCTCATTTTAAAAAGTGAATGGCCACGACGTAAGCACAAGGTGCAGACATAACACCTCCTGTTGCATATGTATAACGTATACTCACTCGTAAGGGTGTCTTCTTGTGAGATCATATTTGTGGTGTGTCGATTAATCTTGTCCGGCTTGTATTGTATAATCACCGGCCCTAAATGTTGGACAACCATGTAAATCGGATACAAGATTTTTATTAATAAAATTGTCCCAAGTTATAAAAGATTAATTTTGCCTCTGTGCATGTTAATCAATGTGTCAAGATATTTTGTGCCGTTTGCACTCAAATCACTTTTCAAACTCTTTTTCCAAAACGAGTCAGTTAATTGTATTTACCAGTGTAAACTGGCGTATTTTCCAAAAGGTTAAGTGACAGGTACTACGCATAATTGGCTGGGAGCTCAGGGTGTCATTAGGGAATCTTGCAAGTTCTAGATGCCTAAAGTCTGTTGAACAGTTTTAGTATCTTTTATTTGATCCGCCTGTGGATCCTTTACCTTCCGTTGTAATACTTTGACATTACTTATATTCGGAATGTAATATATTTATCTTTTGCTTCCGCTGTGCATTATTATATTGTGTTGTTTGACCATGATGTTGCCAACCACGTCACGATACTCCCCCACCGGGCCCACCGGTGACACGTGGAAAATCGGGGTGTGACAGGTTGGTATCAGAGCCAACACTGAGTGAATTAAACACTAGCCTTTTGTGTTTAATCTCAGTTACACAATTGCACATATCTAAACTTCTGAGTCTAGACTTAACTTAGGAATATTCTCAATCCTAATCTGGAAATTTTACTTCCAAAATTTTTTATTGAATACGTCGCCAAGCGAAGGAGCCGTAATAGGAGTCCTCCACACCCGGAGCCTAGAAATGCTGAGCTTCGTACCGCGGCTAGAACGAAACGAGCATCCAAGGAGAAAGCATTCAGAAATAACTTGAAGAAGAAACTCCTTTTGCTGAAGATCGTTTCCTTAATAGTCCTCATAAGGACATATTTATCTTTCAGTCCGTTTAAGGACGTATTATTCCTTTCAAAGACCCGCTTAGGGCAACTCTGTACTTTTATTTTCATATAATGGATTGATTAAATTAAGTTTTCATTCTAAACATGAAATATGAAATAAATGGAAAATAACATCCCTTAGAAGGGAAGTGCCTACGGGCTATAATTAACGTCCTCTGAGACTAAAGACGGAGGTAGCCTACAACTCTCTGTCGAGGAAAAGTAATGAACTTTGATTCACACCTAAATGCCTCGATCCCAGACGATCATGGCTTATAAATTACACTTGTCCACGTGACTAAGCCTTTTGTGCTATTACTAAATGCCTCGATCCCAGACGATCATGGCTTATAAATTAAACTTGTCCACGTGACTAAGCCTTTTGTGCTATTACTAAATGCCTCGATCCCAGACGATCATGGCTTATAAATTAAACTTGTCCACGTGACTAAGCCTTTTGTGCTATTACTAAATGCCTCAATCCCAGACGATCATGGCTTATAAATTAAACTTGTCCACGTGACTAAGCCTTTTGTGCTATTACTAAATGCCTTGATCCCAGACGATCATGGCTTATAAATTAAACTTGTCCACGTGACTAAGCCTTTTGTGCTATTACTAAATGCCTCGATCCCAGACGATCATGGCTTATAAATTAAACTTGTCTACGCGACTAGGCCATTTGTGCTATTATTAACTTATAAATTAGGATTTATGATAAAAATCCTGAATAAAATAAATAAATATCCTTCCTTCCCTGCCAGTAGGCATTTTTAAAAAGAATCTTAAAAGTGAAACCTAGCCTACGCGGCCAAGATGGTGAAACCTACCCAAGTGATTTAGATCCTTGTTAACACCTAAGAACGTGTTAGCACTCCTGACAAATGTGATTCGATAAAATCACAACAGTCATCCTTATATTGGATTATTCTAATTTTCTTATCTAGCCTAGTGATTTAGAAATCATGGCTTGTGTCATCTTATAAGATGATCACATTATAAACATCCGATAGTGATGAAGTGCCTACGGGCTAAACTTGTTGTCCGATAAGACAACGACAGTGGTGATCTTTGACCTTCTGTCTAAAAAAATGTTGGACTAGGTCCAAGCTTAATAGTAGGTAGGATCCATATGATCTCGACTAATAGCATCTGAAAAGATGATCATATTATAACCATCCCTCAGAAGAGAAATGCCCTCGGGCTATATCCATTGTCCTAAAAGACAAAAGACAGTTGAAGTTTTTTTTAGCTCTCTGTCAAGAAAATGTAATGAAATATGTTCGAACCTAAATGCCTCGATTCTCTGAAGTCATGGCTTATAAATTTAAAATTTGTCCTTGTGACTAGGCCTTTTTGCGCCACTTTAATATCCTTGATGATTTATAACTAGGATAAATTATAATGAAAATACAAATTATATATAACTAACAAATTAACCAATATGGTTTATATTACCATGGTTGATGAATCGTCAAAGATGATGATTCCATAATAACCTTTGAATAAATCATTGTCAATGTTTATGTAGACATCAAGCTACATGGCTGGATTAGATGAAGTTAACAGCCACATGAAAGAGGACAGTGATACTACCAGAATTAATGTAACTGGAGCAGAACTACAGGCGATAATAGATTATGCTGTTACTCGAGCTCTTGATCGGCAGTATGATGAGTCAAATGATACCCACTCTAAGACTCTATCTGTGGCTCGTAGTAAGCCCCCTTCTAACACACATAAGTTGAGGGAGGACGATGTTCATGACTTGTCAGATCAAAGGAGTATTCCGCCTAGACAGGTTGTGTTTCATCAAGAGGCACCAGTTAAGACCTGTTCATATAAATATTTTGTCTCCTGCAAGCCCAGAGACTTTACAGGAGAAAAAGGGGCCATCGATTGCATGACATGGCTCGATGAGATGGACGCTGTAATTGACATCAGCGGCTGTGCGGAGCAAGATGTTGTGAAATTTGTTTCGCAATCGTTCAAAGGAGAAGCGTTGGCATGGTGGAGATCATTGCTCCAAGCCACGGGAAAGGTTCTACTCTACAACTTATCTTGGGAGGAATTTGTTGCATTAGTCAAGGAAAACTATTGCCCTCAGCATGAAGTAGAAAAGATAGAATCAGATTTCTTGACTCTGGTCATGGAGAATTTGGATTGCCAGGCATATGTGACAAATTTCAACACTATGTCCCGCCTAGTTCCTTATTTGGTCACCCCTGAACCTAAACGCATAGCACGTTTCATTGGAGGCCTAGCACCAGAGATAAAAGGAAATGTTAAAGCATCTAGACCAACCACATATAGGTCCACGGTGGACTTATCCTTATCTCTCACCTTAGACGCAATCAGAGTTAAGTCTGTTAAGGCTTCTGGCGAGGGAAGAAGAGAAAGAGAGGAGGAAAGCTCTCATCAAACTAACAAGAAGAAGAAGGGAAGCTCGGAGCGTGGGAAGGATTCCGAGGTTAGGAAGAACTCGAGTCAGTTTGATAACAGACCCAAATGCAGTAACTGCAAAAAGCAACATTTTGGAAAATGTACAATCGACCCACGTGCTAAATTGTGTGGAATTTGCAAGACCAAGGGTCACAAAACCTTAGATTGCAAGGGGATGAAGAACGCCACATGTTACAATTGTAACGAGGAAGGGCACATCAAAACCAACTGCCCAAAGCTTATAAAGAAACCCGGAGAAGCCAGGAAAACAAACGCATGAGTCTTCCGGATGAACGCCAGGAGATGGTGCAGAAGGGTAACTATATAGCAGGTACTCTTCCTTATCAAGCAGTTTATGCAGAAATTTATTTGATGCTGACACATGTGATTCAATAATGAACGATGACTGTTGAGAACTGTCGTCTCCGTCTGATTAGGACTTCGGTCATTTTATACGAAGTAGAAATTGGCCGATGGCACTTTAGAAATGCTCCAACAAACCTTAGATGGATATTTTATATCTAACAGGAATCACTCTTTTCTGATATTCCTATGGCAAGCTTTCAAGCCACCTAAATTCTTTAATATAATAAAGACAGATGCGACGTTTTGATCCTCTGTCAGAAAAGTGATGGACTAGGTCCAAATCTTTAATGCCATTGATGGTCTTTTGCGACCTAGGCTAAGTAATATTGATATATTTTAAATAATGTTCATTAAGAATGTTAGTGCTATAATAGCCTGTATAGGTTATTGGCACCATGGTTAGTATATATTAAGGCCATCAGAATGAAAAATAGCAGTTGTTTAATTTCAACTAAGAAATCGTTTTATTGGTGTTAGGAACCAATAGGAAGTATGGCAAACTCGGATAAGACAACAGTCGATCGCGCCATTGATGGCACGACGCATGCTAATGATGCAGAAATTGTGAACCTTAGAATTTCCAAGGATGTCCTTCAAACTATGATAGACGCAGCTGTTGGAAAAGCTGTGAAGAAGGCTGTGAAAAAGTTCAAGGAGCCCCATGCTGCTCGGTCTAAATTTTATCTAGGACCACACTTCCTTACTCTTAAGGAGGATCCCGTTCATGCCCCTGTTGCAAAGGATGAACTAAAAAGGAAAAGGGAGGTAGATAACTCCCAGAGTTCTAAGAAAAAGAACAAACAAAAGTCCGACCAGAAACCAGTATGTGAGACCTGCAAGAAGCGCCATTATGGGAAATGCAGGTTCGAATCAAAATCCAAATCGCAGCCCAGGACTTGTGGAATCTGCAAGGCTAAGGGACATAAAACATTGGAGTGTAAGGACATGATGAATGCAGACTGCTACGGCTGTAATGAGAAGGGCCACATCAAGACTACGTGCCCTAAAATTACCAAAGGAAAAGCGGTTGAGGAAGTAAAGCCTAAAATTGAAAGCGCCTAAAATGCCTGAACTAGTCCATAAATAATGACATCAGGTACATTCCTTGGCATTTTATCAGTAATTTGAATACTAAGAGTTTTTATTTTGGTTCGGATACTAGTAAATCCTTCATAAACTATAAGTATAACAAACTTTTAAAAACTTTTCATAAGAACCCTATATATATTAAGTGTACGGTAAAGACCTACAGGTAGGAAATACACAGGGACTAATTCTTCTATTCCTTTCTGAAATCTTCAAATCATAAAACCCTAATATACCCTCTCTCCAGATAAAGTACATCATTATATGAAATTGATATCTCTTGATCTCTATTGATTTCGAATACCAAAAGGAATGACAAAAGCGCCATATGAGGATTTGGTGTATCTTAATATGTCCCATAGATTGCGTCCATGCCTGATCAGTATGGAGGTTTAATGCATGGAACCACAAAGATATCCCAATGATCACATGGTACTAAAGTCAACTAATGGCATTCAAAGAAGATATCCATAATAGAATTGTCCAAATAAATATTCCAGATTAAGGAATCCATGGACTCATAACATATATGTCATTTTTGACACAAGCAAAGATGGACGAACTGGAGCTTGAGATATGGAAAATCTCTGTAACCTCGTTGTATCTCGGTTATCTTCTTCTAAGTTTACCCTGTTTACCTCTCTAGAGGCAGGTAGAGTTAAGACTAACATCCCGCTTTGGGTTAGAGTGTTGTAAGAACTCCATGTTGATTATGGAACAACCGAAAACCTGATTAAGAAAATTTTAAGATATAGATTCATATATCTTAACTCGATATTTTCAGAGTGTTATATTATTAAATAAGAAAGACGGTTCATATTACTTATGCATGCATGCCGCAACCCTAAATAGGCAACGATTAAGAATTTGCCATCAGCTGCCCAGAATAGTCGAATTGTTCGACTAACGGCAAGGATTAGCTATTCCCTAAGATTTGTTAAGCAGTGGTTGAAATAACCATCTCACCTTAAGATAAGCTTTTCTATAAAAGTTGATAAATAAGTATCAAGGCTGCTCTTTTAGAGACCTTGTATAAATGAAATGTTAAACCTCTGTTGTTAGGACAATAGATTGGTAAGCCCAATATTGAGGATCTGAAAGTCGCATTGGAAACAACAAATAAGATCAAACAGATTCCTAATCATCCGTAAGCTACCATTATTAGGCAGAGGATACTTCCTTTATTTCGTAAATCTCGGGTCGAGATTTCTTTTAAGGGGGTGAGGATGTAACACCTCGAAAATTCACGTCTTATAATGTGTTGACACGTGTCATAATCTTGAACGTAAGAAAGTATACTTTAGAGGGACTAAAGTTGACAAACATAGAAAGTACGTGAAAATAAGGGTTCAAAATGTCAACAATGGATAAATATACTTTATAATAACCCTACATGATGTTCATGCCCTTAGACGGATAAATTATGGATCATACGAAGCTAAAAGTGAGAGATTACAAACGACAGGGGTCAAATGTGTCAACATGTTTAAGTTATGCCACTGAGTGACCTTTTGACAAACCCGAAGCTTTGTAACAGTTAACTATGCTCACTAGAATGCACGATATAAATTTCATAAAGTTTCGTTATCGTATGAGCAAGTTGTGATCAAATTCGTTTACAAGGGTTAAAAGCGTTAACGTTGAAAGTTTGGACTTTTCGGGTGACAATAAAGTTAACCGGGGACTAGACAAAATAGGTAAATGTCTTGGAGCCCTTATGGGTCAAATTAAAGGGGTCCAAAGTGCAAAATAAAGGTTACTTGACCTTTCGGAAGGGCCAAGAGACACTTATGCAACAAATGGATGTTGTGAGGGCTGATCATAAGCCCTGCGCACCGTAGGCATACATGCCCTACGATGCGCAGGCATGTGCCAGCGACCAGAATTGTTGCTGTTGGTTGTTATGCGCGTGGGAGTGACTTTTAAATGTTTTTCCTCAGCTCTCTTGACCCCTAAACACCCCTAGAACACTAGGGACACTTGTTAATCAGTTGTGGTTGATCATAGACTTAGTTGTCAATGAATTGTGGTGATCTAAACACTATATAAAGCCAATAAGTTGCAAAACATTCTTCACACTTCACTTGTGCAATTGAGGATCCTTTCTGGAACTTCAAAGCAGGCACAAGACCTTCCTAACCAAGCTTAGGACTTCAGTAAGTTTTCTAACCTTTCCTTAGTTTAAGTTTTAGCTTAGTTTAGCTCAAAAGTCAACCGTCGTAATTAAAGGTTGACTTAACGATTAATCACTAATGATCCAGTGGTTAGTCGAATTAAAAGTAGTTATAGGTTGGTAATTATGTGGGTAATAAAACCCCAAAAGGGTTTCCCATGATCACCACCCTAATCAGGTCAAATGTCGGGTCAAACATAGGATTAAAAAGTCAACATAATGCTTAAAATGTCATTTATGCATAATTAGCTATCTAGAACATATATAACCTATTTGATCATTGCTATAACTTAGTAATAAGTGTAAGAACATGTCCAAACATGTTAAACCCGACTATTTCCTGTTTAGACCCGGTTCGGAACCGAAAGTCACATAGTTTGACTTTCACTTTGACTTTCAGTTCTGACCCGCTTTAGTATGATTTGGAAATGCCTTAGAGTTTCCTTAGGACCAGGATACATGTTAGCATAACCCTCTGTGGTTGGTTCATTGATTGACCCATTCGTTTACGCGTTCCGTTAATTGCTCATATGTTGACCCTTATGCCCTTATTACCTTAAAACGTGATTTTTGGAAATGTAAAAGAGTAGAAACCTTAATTACTGATATATAAACTTGGATGCAAAGTTTGACATCAGTTTGAATTGTAGAATAAGAGTTATGCTCATTAGGGTAATTACGGTGCTTTATGTTAATAAAATGGCGTAATTAGCGTATAGCCTAATTAAACATACTTTTTGGTATCAAACTTAATACCCACTGATGTAATATATTATTTTGGGATTTTTAAAGATTTTTAATTAATTTTAGGCCGAGCATAACTAGTAGTCGTAGGCTTAATCCGGTAATTGTCGGTTTTGCCCTTACGGGCCATAAAATGAGTTTTACATATCTAAACGACTCCAAACCTTTTGCTACTGATCACATATGATAAATAAATTATTTTAAGCCTTCTGGAAATATAAAAATATCAGATTTAAGTATCAAACCCGGAAATGGCCTTTAATCGCCTTATTTAGCGTTTTTAGCGTGTAGTATGTTTTAAAATCATATTGGACATACCCGGGTTGATACCTACTGATATAAGAGGCAAATTATAATATTTTAACAGTAAGCAAAGGTTGATAAACTCAGACTTCAGTTTTGAGCTTTTCGGCTTATGTGAAATTACCAAAATACCCCTACGGGGCATAGTTTGGTTATAATGGATAAATTTCACATATGTACTTTATCCTACTGTTATAACTCATTAATTTGAGTATGTTTACCGATTACATCAGACCTGTAACTCAGTTAAACACTTAAACTCTTTTACAACCTTTAAAATGACCAAACTACCCCTACGGGGCATAGTTTGTGTTTAAATTAGTTCGGGGCATAATGAAAGACATCCTACTAATGTCACAACATATTTGAAGCATATTAACTTAGGAAACCTGTATATGACTCTTACGGATACCCGTTATGCTTATTACGCGTCGGTTCGGTTTATGTAACAAGTTTACATAAATTAGCCGAAACGGGTCAAACCTTATCGATTTTATCTCAAAATCCAGGATGTGTTTAGTTTACCCATATTATACAAGTCTCCAGACTTGTCGGGTCTAAATCACATCCTATTCCGGTCTTCGCTTAATCATGCGTTTGAACCGTAAACATTTCCTTAAAACTAACCGGTCTAAGTTACGACTTAAATAAGACCCGTTAGGAATTTAATAGGTTAATAAAACCTTCGTTCCAGATTAAGAGCCTCAGTAGAAGTACTTGTGCTTGCTGATTAAGATATACGGCTGAGTGTAAATTGCATTGCTAGCTCAGGTAAATACTTTTAACTTATTTTCCCTATACGGGCTTGGGATACGGTATTATAAAAATACCGCTTGGTCGGGTGTAGAAACCTTTTAATCGGAGATGATTAAATTGCATAATCCCGTTTTAATCTGTATTGATTGATAACAAATAACATTGGGGGTTAATGACCGTGTCCTGGATATCCTTGGCTCATTTTAAAAAGTGAAAGGCCACGACGTAAGCACAAGGTGCAGACATAACACCTCCTGTTGCATATGTATAACGTATACTCACTCGTAAGGGTGTCTTCTTGTGAGATCATATTTGTGGTGTGTCGATTAATCTTGTCCGGCTTGTATTGTATAATCACCGGCCCTAAATGTTGGACAACCATGTAAATCGGATACAAGATTTTTATTAATAAAATTGTCCCAAGTTATAAAAGATTAATTTTGCCTCTGTGCATGTTAATCAATGTGTCAAGATATTTTGTGCCGTTTGCACTCAAATCACTTTTCAAACTCTTTTTCCAAAATGAGTCAGTTAATTGTATTTACCAGTGTAAACTGACGTATTTTCCAAAAGGTTAAGTGACAGGTACTACGCATAATTGGTTGGGAGCTCAGGGTGTCATTAGGGAATCTTGCAAGTTCTAGATGCCTAAAGTCTGTTGAACAGTTTTAGTATCTTTTATTTGATCCGCCTGTGGATCCTTTACCTTCCGTTGTAATACTTTGACATTACTTATATTCGGAATGTAATATATTTATCTTTTGCTTGCGCTGTGCATTATTATATTGTGTTGTTTGACCATGATGTTGCCAACCACGTCACGATACTCCCCCACCGGGCCCACCGGTGACACGTGGAAAATCGGGGTGTGACAATACCAAAGACTATCAAAGCATGCAGAAGCTCCCTGCACATGAAGTAAAAAGATTAGTTCATTAAGGTCTCCAAAGCCAACAAGGCTTTGGATGGGGTCTCAACAGTGTCTGGGATGGATGCAAGATGATGGACAGTGGTTAGGTCAGGGGTTTGAACTGTTTTAGGACAGTGTTTCTCTAACCACTGTTGTGGGTCCTGACCAATCATCTGCTGGTAACCAAAAGGATGCTTGTTCACTTTGGGTTTAGAGGGCCTTTTGTAGGCCTCATAAACGTGAGGAATCCTTTGGTAAGACTGTTTTTCTCTGCCTTTTCTGAACTGATTGGCAGGGGGTGCATCAGTAACCTGAACATCTCTTTTGACATATGTTTGGTTCAGCTGTTTTGTAACAGCTGTTTGTACTGGCACAAACAGTGGTTGTTTCTTGGTGAATTTGATAGATGTTGATGATGATGATGGACTCAAGGATGTTTTAGCAATGTACTCATTCTTTTTCACATCAAAGTTTTTGAGGTACACACATGCTTGAGTTTTGTGGTTTGTTTTCCCACAGACAATGCAGCTTTCTGCTGAAACAATGACACTTGTTTTGTTTAGATCATAAGCTTTTAAGTGGAAACAGTCTTTTGTTAGATGATTCCTTTTCTCACAGAATTCACAAAACAGGTTATCAATTTTTTCTTTCTTCTTTCTCTTTTCAGATTCCTTTGCAGCAGAGGTTTTAACCACTGCTGGGATATCTTTGAGAGGTATGACTTTAGCTTTTGGAGCTTTAGCACCATCAATTGATGTAAAGTCCATTGGCTTGAAATTTTCAAGAATATCACACTCATCAGACCATTTTGGTTTAAACTGATGATCTTCAAGCTCCTTGAAAGTGGAGGAACCCATTGGTCTGTTAAGTGTGATTTTGTTACCAAGTTTGTCAGTGATTTTCACTTCTTGGCCATTCTTGTTTGTGGGGATAAGCTCAGTAGCTTCATCAGTGGTTTGAACAGAGTTTTCAAAAGCAGTGTTTTCATCATCATATTTTCTATACCCAACCCCAAACTTCACATTGCTTTTTCTCTGTTTTTCAAGCATAACCTCATATCCTTTGCAGGATTCAACCCATCTTTCACAAGTAATCTGGGCAGACTCCAACTCCTTTTTGCAAACTTGGTATTTTTCTACCATAGTTTGAAGTTGGGTTTTGGTTATACTTTGCTCTTCTTTTAAACAGCTGATTTCTTTTTCCTTTTCAGTCAATTTGTTTTTAAGTTCTTTTAAAGAGCTTTCAAATTTGACCTCATCAGTTAAGATTTTATCCCGAAGGTTTTCATTCACCTCTTTGATGTTAGCAAAAGCAATTATGCAATTGTTTGAACACAGTTTTTCAAGAACTTGAGGAGATACCTTGGCAGCTGCCATCATTGCACAATCACATTGATGATCTTCATCATCATCAGCTTTTACCTTCTTTTCACCAGCCTTTTCTTCTTTCTCTTCTTCTTTGTCCTCTATGGACCATGGATCTGTCATTGGTTCAATCAGGATACCTGAACTTTCTCCCAACAGTAGTTCACCAGCCACAGCAGTAACCACTGCTTCAGTCACCTCTTCCACTGTTTCAAAGCACTGCTGTTCCTCCTCAGCTTCAATCCCCTCCTGTATTGACTCTAATGCCATCAAACAAAACTCATCATGTGAGGGTTCATTAAAAGCATAGAGTGCAAAATTTTCATCATTAAGGTCTTCAGGCATACTGCTCCAGTCAACAAACCCTTGAGTGAAAAAACTTTGTTGATCTGGTTGTGCTGCTGCTGGAGCAGTGGTTTGAGGTGCAACAGGTTGCACTTGTACCTGTGGAACAGGGGTTTGAACATATTGGATTTGTGGAACAGTAGTTTGGACATAATGTACTGGCACAGGGGCAGCAGCATAGTGAGCAGTGTTCACTTGAGCTGCTGGGGCATATTGGGCATAGTGCACAGTGTTTTGGTTTTGAGGTCTAGGATTTGAGCTAGGATGAGTAATTATGGGACCAGTATTTTGACTCCTACATTCCCTAGCGAAATGTCCCAACCTATTACACTTGTAGCACTTGATTTTCGATTTATCCAACCCAACCCTTAGATTCCCATGCAAACCTGGGAATTTTCTCCCTGTTCTTTTGTAGAACTTGCTAGTTCTAACACTTAGCAAAGCCAGTTGGTGCAGGATGTCCATTTCCTCTAAATCAGTGGGATCAAAATGTTGCAAATCATTTAGTTCAGAGCTTAAATTATCTGACATCTGGTTTTCGTTTGCAGTGAATGCATAACTTGCAGAGTGAGGATCAGGGTTGTTAAAATTTGCACCAGCAGTTATGTCAATGAAGTGATCATAACCCTGGTCCTTACCACTGCTCCCAGATTCTTCTTGACCCAGAAGAGCAGTATTACCGAATGTGTAATCATCAACGGCTTTTCCTGACTCTTGTAACTTCCTTTTCTGGTTCAACTCCCTTTCGTAGGTCAGGAGTCGACCATGGAGTTGGGTCAAGGTCAGATCCTTGAACTCAGGTGAATTTCTGGTGACAAAGGCTATAGTGTCCCATTTTTCGGGCAGTGACCTGAGGAACCTGCTGTTTTGAGTCGAGTTTGTAAAGGTAGTATTAACAAGCCTCAGTTCACTGATGAGACAACTAAACCGCTCAAATTGTTGAGTCAGTGATTCACCTCTAACATGACAAAATGTTTCATACTGTTGGTTCAGGATTTCCCTATTGTTTTCTATGACTTCTTCAGTACCTCCAAACTGTTCCTTAAGTGCGTCCCACAATTCTTTGGCACTGTTACAGTGTAACAGTCCAGCATATATTTCATTGGGCAGCGCTGATGCTATGATGCTAAACGCTTTCGCATCTAGTTCGATCTTTTGAAAATCGGTTTCGGTGTAATTTTCAACTGGTTTTGGAACGAACTTTTTAGCATCTTCAGCGCTTGGCACTGAAGGAACATGAGGACCAAAGGTGACAGACCTCCAACAACCTGTGCTTTGTTGAGCGAGGATGTGACCCATCCTCCTCTGCCAGATGTTGTACTCATTTCTTTTTAGCATAGGTGGTTTAAAAAGTGAGCCGATGTTGTTTTTATCATCCTGAGATTGTGACGTCATTCTTGTTGTTTTACAGACACTGAGAAATCAACTTTAATGGTGATTAATCCTTGCTCTGTTTTTCAACGGACGAACAAACGATCAGTATCAACTGTTATGAGCTGAACTATTTACGTCAAAATGATTGTTAAATCAAATTTGACTGTCCAAGCTCTGATACCAATTGTTCGATCTGAGTTTCTTTTTGATTGTATTTTCGTTTGTAATTAAGATGGAAATGAAAGAGTTGTGCAGCGGAAATAAGATGAAAGCAAACTTTGCATACAATCAAACGAGAGTAATACTTTTATCAAACATCTTTACACAATGAATCGAAAGATTGAATTTGTTTCAACAACGATTACAATGATTGATGTAAGAATGCAAACTCCCCCTCAGCCAGAGCTCAGTAGTTTGTTCGTGCAAAGAAGACGATGTGATCAAAAGAGCTAATAGAACAGTACAAAGTACTGAACTATTTATAGGCACTTGCAAACCACTGAGCATCTTAGCTGACGTCACCATGAAAGTGACATCTAACCTCCTAACAAACTCTAACCTCTGATCTATACAAAACACTGATGTAGTAACTACTGCTATTACATTACATTACATAAAAGACACATAAACAGCTGCTGCATCCTTCCACTGCTGTGAACCCAGCAGTGCTTGTCCGGATCAGCAGTACTTGACTCAAGGCAGTAGATTGAGTCAGCAGAGCTTTGGTCTTCTATCAGTCTTTAACACTTGGCAGTAGATACAAAGCAGCAGTTGTGGATCAGCACTTGGTAAGATCAGTAGATAGGAGATCAGCAGATACAAAGTCACTTTCAAGGGGAGAGATTTGCATGAACTAATCTGTAAACGTCTGCTTATTATGGATCCACTGCTCTGATCCAGTTTTGGCTTTAATTATCTGTTCCTCTGATAGGGTTCAATCCCAACAAAGTGTAACGGCATCTTGGTCCGGGGGGTAAAAGTGCGACATAAGGGTTAACAGTGGGGTGTAATTTTGCAATTATTTCCTTAGGGGGGGGTAGGAGTGCCAATGACCCCTAACCTCAGGGTGTAAAATTGCAGTTTACTCTTATTATTATTATTAGTATTATTATTATATTTATATTTATATATATTTATTTGAAGTTGCCATGAACAGTGATTCAACATTTTTAAGTATTTATTAAGAAATATTATTTAAAATAATTTATTAATACATGAATATTTTTAAATACTTATTATATTATATTATATTATATTATATTATATTATATTATATTATAATTTATATTTATATTAATAATCTATATATATATATTTATAATTTATAATTATAATTATATTATATTATAATATATATAATTAATTTTAATTATTTATTATTATTTTATTTATTATATTAATTTGAAGTTGCCATGAATAAGGATTCAACATTTTTAAGTATTTATTAAAAAATGGGTAAATTACTTTTTAAGTCCCTGTGTTTTAGAGGTTTTAACCATTTGAGTCCAAAATCAAAATGTTTAACGCCCTGAGTCCCTATAACCACTTTTCTTAACAATTTGAGTCCAAATTTCTAACTCCATCCACAAAGTCTGTTAACTATGAGGGTAATTTGGTCATTTACACACAAAGTACAAGTTTTATATACACATAAGTACAAGTCTCTTCTCTCTATCTCTCTAAACACCACCGCACAGCCACCATCCCCACCACTGCCCCACCATCATCCCCACCACTGCCACCACCATCGCACTACCGCCACCTCCAAACACCCACCACCACCGTCTCACCCCCACCACCGTCTCAACTCTCTTGACCTAAATTTAACTGTAACAGTTACCTAGTCAAAGATTCTTGAAGTTGATTTGCCCTGTCTACAATTTCTTCCAACTTCTGTTTCTTATTTTTACTTTATTCAAGGGCTTCAGTGCACTTCTTCTCAGATTCATTAGCTCGGAACACATACAAATAATGGGGATATAATATTACCTTCAACTCTTTCACTTCTGCACTTAATTTGTCAATCTTTTTTGTGTTTTCTACATGAATTGGAGTAGTTTCTTTAACAATAGCTGATACTTTCTCGATTGCTTTCTGGGCGGACTCTTTTCACCTAAAACCCTACTTGCAACTCAAGCTCCATATAAATATCAAATCACTACAGTGGGTCAATAGCTCAATAAACTCATCATCAGATGAACTTCATTAACCCATAAAACCATTTCCCCCAAATCATTTCGTCTTAATTCCCAATAGCTCACATGATTATCATCAATAGCATTCGAGGTTACAGTTTTAGAATTTAGAGAGAGAGAAAGAGATAAGGGGGATATAAGAGAGAGAGGTTTACATGATCATCATCAACAACATTTCGAGGTTCACATGATCATCATCAACAGCATTTCGTCATCCGCCTCAATATCCCCAACTTCATCGCCACCACACCGTTCTGGAACAACATCCGTACCTTGCGAGATGATCTCCACTATCGATTTCAACACTATGGTAGGTTTCGAGTACGGATTCAGATCTGTATAGCAAGAGACAGAGAGTGTGCTGGAGGTTTGCGGTTGAGGTGGTGGTTGGTGACGGAGGAGGTTGTGGCTGTGGTGGTGACGATGGTGGTGTTGATGGTGGTCTAGAGAGAGAAAGAAAGATGAGAGGGAGAGACGAATGTGTAGAATTTAGAGAGAGAAAAAGATAAGGGGGATATAAGATAGACATAGAATTTTTTTAATTTTTTAATTATAAGGGTATTTTGGTCATTTAACAATACTTAACCAAAAAATTCTAACAGTGTAAGAAATTTGGACTCAAATAGTTAAGAAAAGTGGCTATAGGGACTCAGTGCGTTAAACATTTTGATTTTGGACTCAAGCGGTTAAAACCACTAAAACACAGGGACTCAAAAAATAATTTACCCTTAAAAAATATTACTTTAAAAAATATATTAATACATGAATATTTTTAAATACTTATGAAATTATATTTATTTAAATTATATTAAATCTATACTATATAATAAAAGAAACCACTTTGGGGACACTTGTCATCATATTAGGCCATCTCTTATAGATAATTATTATTTTTGTTTAATCTCTTCTAATTAATTATAGATAACCATCCTATTAAATATTATTTAGTTTAATAACTTATGGATAATTATTATTTAGTTTAATCTCCTTCTCAATTATAATATTATTTATTTGAATTAATTGAGTTAATTACTGTTTTCGTCCCTGTGGTTTGTCAAAAATCACTATTTCAGTCAATTAGTTTTAAAAATACGATTTCAGTCCCTATGGTTTCACTTTCGAAACTATTTCAGTCCACCTCGTAACCATTTCAGTCCCTGTACTTAACAGAATAATAGATTGAAATTGTTACAAAAGTGAAACCACAGGGACTAAAATCGCAATTTTTAAACTAATTGTTGGATCGTTGTTTGACCCTATTGAGTCGTTCAGAAGAGTTTTACATCCAGTTTAAAGGCGGAATCAGTAAACCGGACATGTAAACAGCTTGTACTCTTTAATCTGTTGCTTGTATTGATAATAACAATGTTTACAACCTGAACAGAAATTGGCAGCACTTCGTTACACCTTCGGAAGTTGCGTCCCAAGTGAAATGACAACAACCCTATATATAGACATGTAGATTTCGCTTGAACTGGCCTGAAGCGAAATCCCTGAAGCGAAATCATAACCTGTTGATTTCGCTTGAACTGGTTTCAAGCGAAACCTTCAAGCTAAACCTATACAAACCCTAATAAAAACCCTGTTGTGTGTACATTCAACCTATCTAGACACAAGACTTGATTATGACGTAATCAACAGACATATAGTGCACCAACAGACTCCCCCTTGGATGTTGATGAAGTCTTTGGCTTCAAGTCTTTGTCTTTAACATTCTTCAAACCTTGTAAAAACTTTTCTCATTCTTTATCTTCAACTTTTAAACTTCAAACTTCAATCTTTCCTTTGACCGTTGCCCCAGACTCCCCCTTTCACAGACTCCCCCTCTCGGTATGCTAGAATCTGAAATGTCTGGTTCAAGCTTTGACATTTTGCTTCCGTGGAAATTCCTGAAACCTGCAATCACTCATCCAACTATAAGTAATAACATTTTCATGATATCAATCAATCTTCTTTAGTCTACTCCCCCTATCAACATACTTTACTAATATGGCAGTATTAAAGAATCCAACTCCCTCACAGTTTATCATCCAAGTTCAAGCTAATGACCTTGGAGATATCACAAACTGTTTTTGAAATTTTTGAATTTAAATCAAGTTTCAAATTAATGAACTTGTTTTATTTTCAGAAACACAATCAGCTTACTTAAATTTTAAAACTCAGCACTCAGACATCAGTTGTCGAAAAATAAAGCAGAATCAAAATCTTTTTGTATTTTCTGAAAACATAAAGCAATAAAGAAATATGTACAAACATATTTACAGACAATATTTTTGTTTTGAGTATGCGTCAGAGAATCATATCAGTTTTTGGCAAGTCACAAGTACCGTTAAGCTTCATTTCATACTCAGACTTAAACAATTTACCTCGATTGTCGATATACTGATCCATCTTAAATTCTCACACAAATTTCAATTTACTCAGGATACGATTTAGATGAATTAAGAACTTAGATCATTCATGTGTCCCACCTCTTGAATATACTCCCGTATCCAGAATCTCAATAATCAGTCTTACAGGTGAGAATACTACAATGATATCTGTATATAATTTAGGTATGCGAGGGCTGAGGGATCTCAGATCGATACTTCCGTATACGCAGAGAGATATCAGCTTCGACTTTTCGGTGTGTCCCCTTTAGAGGATCTTTTTGCTTACAACAGCAGCATTTATCAATTTAATTGTTTCAGCATGCTGAGGGTTTAATGCTGTGTTTCAAGCATTGAAGCAAGTATTAGCCAGGGACTAGGTCAGAACTACCGTTCAGCAGAAGTCCCGGAATAATACCCCAGATATCATAGAGTATAAAGACCTAGTATATCAGATTAAGAGACCTTTCAAACGAGATTTCAGGGGTTACCTATATATCCAAGTAGTGTTCCCCACGAATTCACAAGTTTGAATTTAGGTTTATATCCCAAATAAATCTACTAAATGTGTAAAAACCTATCGACACATCATCAGTAAGATTGTTTAACTCTTTTATACTTTCCATTTCTTTAGCGTACTGTAACTGTCTACTGATGTACTATCATTTCCTCTTTTTACGCAAAACTCAAATTTTTGAATTTTATCATGTTTTTTACTTTTTCAAATTTTCAAATGTTTTTGTATTTTCTAATGACAATTTTTCTCCCCCTAAAATGCAAAACCATTTAAAGAAAATTTGACAACCAACAATGATAGCTTTGTCTCGCCATCCATTTTCTGCTTATCATGTCCCGAATTACAGAAAATATAACATACTATATAGCACCTTTAGCAGAAAAACTAACATAAAGTACCCCCATGATTTACAACACATTGATCTTAACAGTTTGAAAACCGTTTTTCAATCTGATGAAAGTAATCATGTTTGTTCAGCCATGAGGGTTTCGGCGTATTCAATCAACATACAATCAAACAAAATTAAAAACAACATATTTTTGGTTTTTCAAATTTTAACAAACTAAAAACATATTTTTGGATTTTAATTTTTCAATTTTTTTTTTTTTAAGATTTTGAAAATATTGTTTATTTATGTACAGAAAACACTCAAACTAAACTCCCTGTTCAACCAAACCAGGGTTCTGCAACCTCTTCCTGTGCCAGGTTGCTCCAACTGCCATTCTCACAGTCTTCAGCTTCATTGAGCACCTGCACATTCAAACTTTATCAATCATTTGAACAATTTAGCCCAGGTCTGTTGGACCTTAGGCATTTCAATACAATAATGTTCATTCAATTTTGGAAACTCTTTGTCACTTAAAACTTGTTCAACTTTAATTTCAACTTTCTCATCTTTTTCCAACTTCACTTGTTTCTTAGCACTCCACACTTGACCTTTCGGAGTACCTCTTTTATAAAAATTTGTCTCTTTTTGAACCTTTTGATTTTGAACAACATTTTTAGGTTTCCAAAACTCTTGAGGTTTTGTCATATCAACAGATGTTCTCCAACTCTGTGTTGTTCTGAATCTGGGTGTGTGAGAATTCCAGGTCTGTCTTGAATCGAACCTGTTCGGGTTTGATTTCCAATTTTGATTTGAAGCAAACTTGTTTGTATTATACCTCCAAGTTTGTTTCGAATCAAATCTGGTTGACCTCGATTTCACATCCTCAGATTTCTGTTTTTCAACATCAACAGGCTTTGGATTTGGACACTTTCGTGCAACATGTCCAATTTGATCACATTTAAAACACACTTTCTTTGAAACATCCTTAGCCTGTTGTTGTTTCTTTTTCATCACATCAAACTCCTCATTAGACTGTTGTCCAATTTTGAGTTTTTCCTCTTCTTTCAAGCTTTTCCCTTGAACAAAATTCATCTTTTGTTGCAAATTTGGTTTTTCACTTTGATTCCAATTCCGTTTCTTTTTATAACCCAAACCAGCCTTCATGTTTTTCTTCTTAAAACCAGGTTTGTTATAAAAAGATCTATGACCTTTACCAGCAAACTTTGGAATCTCAGACTTCTCAATCTCAACCATTTTGAAAACTTTATCGACCTTCTCTGAAATCACATTCTGAATCGGGAATACAACATCTAAGAATAATTTGTCCGATCCAATCATGGTATAAACCAATCCTTTTGAATCATCATTCAAATTTTTCTCGGATTTTGTGTTTTTCGAATAACCATCATAAAAATTTCCTTCATCTTCTTCCTGTGATTCAGACTTACCTTTTGTAGACTCATCTTTCAAAACGCTTTTGTTGGATCTGAGTTTCTCTTTGATTGTATTTTTCGTTTGGAATTAAGATGGAAATGGATGAGAGTGCAGCGGAATTTAAAGTGAAAACAAACTTTGCATACAATCAAACGAGAGAAATACTTTTATCAAACATCTTTACACATAGAATCGAAAGATTGAATTTGTTTCAATAACGATTACAATGATTGATGTAAGAATGCAAACTCCCCCTCAGCCAGAGCTCAGTAGTTTGTTCGTGCAAAGAAGACAATGTGGTGAAAGAGCTAATAGAACAGTACAAAGTACTGAACTATTTATAGGCACTTGCAAACCACTGAGCATCTTAGCTGACGTCACCATGAAAGTGACATCTAACCTCCTAACAAACTCTAACCTCTGATCTATACAAACACTGATGTACTAACTACTGCTATTACAATATGATACATAAAAGACACATAAACAGCTGCTGCATCCTTCCACTGCTGTGAACCCAGCAGTGCTTGTCCGGATCAGCAGTACCTGACTCAAGGCAGTAGATTGAGTCAGCAGAGCTTTGGTCTTCCATCAGTCTTTGACATTGGGCAGCAGTTGTAGGTCAGCACTTAGTAAGATCAGCAGATAGGAGGTCAGCAGATATGAAACCACTTTCAAGGGGAGAGATTTGCATAAACCAACTGTAAACGTCTGCTTATTCTAGATCCACTGCTTTGATCCAGTTTTGGCTTTACATTATCTGTTCCTCTGATAGGGTTCAATCCCAACAATCTCCCCCTGGAACAGATAATGCCAAAACTCTTCATTATTTGTGGAAATCTTTATTGCCTCAACAACAGCTCCCTTATCTGACCTTTGAATTGTAATTCAAAGTCTAGGGCATCTGTATCTTCATCATCCCTGCTGAGTGGAAGATCAAGGAGATCCTGCAAATCTTCAAGACTCAGGCCAAGAGCTTGTTCCCTTGATATTTTCTCCACTCCTCCACCAGACCTGAGCAAAGTCAATACGCAGGTCTGTTTGTCAGTTTCCCACTTTTGTATTTTTGAGCCTGGAGGGTTTCTTGGGAGATGTTTATTTGCAGAAGTATTTGGAGAGGCTGGCCTGATCAAAGCTGGCTGAGCAGCGGTTGCAGATTGTTCCAATTCAAGATCTTCCTTTATCATTACTTCTGTGCCAGCTTTTACAATGGCATCTCCTGCTAAAAGATCTTGAATTGTTTCCATGCCAAACTGGTTTTTGCTCCTTCTTTTGTAGATGGCAGCACCAGCTGGAGCAGTGGTTCTTTTGACTTGCAGCTTTGGTGGTCTTTTTGAAACTGCTGCTTTAGAATAGTCAGGCTTTTGAGGAACTGAAGGATCTTTCTTTCTTAATTGTTCCAACTTTTTGTAAGTAGCTCTGACCACATCTTCTTTCCATCTAGCAACTTGTCTTTTGTTTCCATAATCAGCTGCTACCAGTTCCTCTTTCATTCTCTTTAGCTCTTCCTGTTTGTCAGGTATATTCTTTCTAAACTCTGCCCAGTTAGGAGGAGTGTGAGTGACATTCCTTTTTATCATGTCTTGAATTCTTGCTGCTTCATTTTCAAGTTCAGGAATAGTCCACTCTTTGTACATGTATCTCTCTCCTTTGTACTTCTTGTGAGCCATTATGCTTTCAATGTAGTCTTTCTTCAGAGATTCAGCTGCTCCTTCAGAAATTTGTTGACTAACATTTTTTTGCAAATTGCTCTAGGGATCTGACCTGTGTGAGCAAATATTGACTTCTCTGTGCAATTTCTTTATCAGATTTCCCTTGTGTATTTTTCTTAGAGATATCCTCTGCTTGCTTGGCCTTGATTTCCAGGTATTCATCAACATTTTTAGGCCAGGGATATCCCTTTATTGATGGCAAACTCCTTTTGGCAGGGTCATCCTCATAGTAAAAGGATTTTATTTCATCTCTAACAGCTGCTAGTTCAAGAGGAAATTGAACACCTGTAGGAGGTAAGGGCTTGTACATTTGAACTGAAGAGAGAGGAACAGGTTTTGGTATTGTGACAAGTGTTAAAGATTTTGAAGATGTTTGTGGTGGTGAATTGTCATCATCTTTGAGAACTAGTCTTCTCCTTTTTGTAGGAGGGACTGATGATGCTTTGGATGGAACAGTGGTGGTAGATGTATAGGCAGTGGATTGTGATTGACTAACAGCTGTTGAAACAACTGGTGTTTCAACCACTGTTGTCATTACAACAGATGTTATAACATCTGCTGTCTTCTGCTGTATGTCAGCAGGTGTTGTTTTTGGTGGTGATGATGGTAAAGCAGTAGATGTTGTGTGTGTTGAAGTGGTGTGTGTTGATGGAACAACTGTTTGGCAAGCAGTGGTTTTTGTAACTCCTGCTGCATCAGCTGTTTTGTACGGTGGTTTTTGAGCAGACTTTGAACGTCTGGTTGGAATGGATTTGGGTTGCCTTACTTTTCTAGTAGGCCTCTTCTTTTCCTCAACAGGATTTTCATGATCCCTTGACCCAGAAGTACCCTGATCTGGATGATCCATTCTGTCCACCCTGGCTTTCCTTTTGGCCTCTCTATCTCTCTTCACACTTGCAATTGCTTCTGCTAGTGCATTTGTTGTCACATCAATCTTCTTGCTGCCATCTGGCAAAGGGATCTTTTTGGTCATGTTTGAATTCTCTGGTTCAAGATAAAGACCATCTTCTATACCCTTCCTTTTCCACTCCTTAATTTTCTCCCCCTTTTTGGCATTATCTTCCGGGAGGTCATAAATGAAACGTACGTTTGGAGGAGCAGTGCCAGTGGTGTGCAAGATCTGAGTTTTGAGAGCCTTTAAGTCAGCCTGAGTGTTCTTGAATCTTGACTCCATTGCATTTCTCAGCTGTTGTACATGTTTTTCATGTTGCTGATCTGCTAATTGTGCTTGTTGTTGGAGAAAAGATTGAAATAGATTCCAGAGCTCATTTGTAGCAGGTGCCCTTTGTGTAGCAGGTGCTTGAGGTGGAATAGTAGTTGATTGTACCTTCTGAACTTGTAACACCTGTTGTAGCATATCTTTGAGTTCTGCAACAGAGTTATCAAGCTTTGCAATACGATCCGTCAATTTCTGGTACTTTAAACCATCACCCAAGTTAATGGGATCATCTGATTTCCCACTAGCAGTGGTTTTATCAGTGGTAGATGTAGGGAATATCCTCCAAACATTAACCACTGATGCCCCTTTTTCTTGGTACTGGGGTCTTCTTCCTTCAACACTTGACAACCTTTTGATGTTGCCAGTAGGATAAATAAATCCACTGGTGGTTGGCAGAGGTGCTATAAAAGGAATTGCCTCCAAGGAAGTCTTATGAATGTAACCACTGTCCAAATGTAACCCAGTGGGTGTAACAGTTGTAGTGGCTGCTTCACTTGGATTACCACCAAGAGTTACTTGTAACTCAAGGGGTGTAACCTCCTCAGGTTGTGTTGGTGGGTTAGCAAAGATTGATACATCAGACCCAGTCAGTTGTTGAGGTATATTCTCATTAATAGGTGATTGAGAAGGACTGGATAATGCCTGGTTCAAATCAATTGCATCCAACAGTGGTTGTATTGGTGAGGGAAATGTGGATGTGATGGTTGGTGTAGAAATAGGATGTGTCCCGGGCATTGGACTGTGGATGATAGAAACGAGTGTTTCCAGAGCATCATGATGTGGAGACCCTATTTGTACAACCTGTTCTTTTTGTGAAGAAGCAGGAGGAGTTTTGGTTACGGGTTGAGATATTTGTACCAACTGCTGTGAGGAAGTAGCAGCAGTGGTTTCTTGTGACTTTTGTGTTGTCACTGGCAGGAGCTCTGGTATCTCATCCTCCAGGAGCTCTGAACCAATACCCTTTTTGGAATTATCAGTATCTTTGTCATCTGGTGTGATGTTGAAAATGCGTTCGAGAATGTACGAAGAGTTATGATAACTTTGAAGTTTTGTAACAACCTTTTCTTTTTCAGCCAATACTTGTTTAAGACTAGCAATTTCATCAACACATTTGTTCAATTCAATTTGTTTTTCTTTAAACTGTCTTTCATACATTTCTTTGGTTGTTAAAGTTTCAGACAGTCTTTGATCAAAACTTTTGACTTGGCTCTTCAAAGTATCATAAGCTTCTTGTACTCTCTGACTCGACCACTTTAAAGAATCATACTGTTTTTGTAAATCTTGAAACTTAGATTCTTTTTCAACACAATCGACACATTTTGTAGAACACAGTTGTCTATAAACATCATTATCCTTTTCAAGACCTTGACATTTCTGTGTCAATTTTTCAACTTTTAGTTTCAAAATTTCTTCTTTTTCAATCATTTCTTTACATTTCATTTTGAAAACATTTTCAAGTTTGCTTGTTTCAATATCTTTTATTTTGATTATATCATCTTTTTCAGTACAGGCTTTGCACATTTCTATGCAATTCCTGCACTTGTTTTCTTTTTCATCAACCATTTCAACATTAGATAGATCAGAAGATTTTCTAACCTCAGTCTCATTCAGCACCGATTCTTCTGATTCATCTTTCTGATTGTTCTCCTTTTCTTCTTTCTGAACTTCTACAATCTTCTGTTCTTCTTCAGCTTTCTGTTCCTCTTCAGCAAGCTTTGCAACAATCTTCACTTCTTCAATCATCTTCTTCAGTTCTTCTTCTTTTCTCTTCTTCATCTCTACCACCTTCGGTAAACTTGCTTCAAAAACTTCTCTTAACTTGATCATTAAATTTGGCAAATAGCTTTTATCAGAAAGCCTTCTTGTGTTAAAAGTGCCTTCACTTGGAAACACATTGGTTACAGCATCAAAATCCACTTTTGATGGATCAATTACTGGATTACCCTGTGGATCCATATAACACTCTAACTCTTCATTCCATCTCTTAGCTCTCTGGGCTTCTTTGAATGGTTCATTCAATTTGCCAATTTCCCATCTTGCACTGTCTCTTCTCCACCATCTATCATGATCATCATTTGCAACAAATGCATAACCAACTACATCTTCTTCAGGTAGAACCTCTTGACTCCAGTCATACCCTTCATCATCATATATAACTGCAAGAGCCCTTGATTTTTCTTCAGTTTGTTTCAATCTTGGTGGCTCAGACTTGTTCTGATGGTAAATCGCCTTTCTGTAGTAATCTTCATTGAATGGATTTTCAGAATCATCAGCAGCATACGCATTTCTGCACTCGCGCTTAAAATGACCTCTTTGTTTGCATTTAAAGCATGTCACCTTCGATTTATCAAACCCCAACTTAGTAGATGCACCACCAATTGACTTTCTCCCCGTGATCTCCATGAACCGTTGTGCCCGACGAACTGCACTGGCCATGCACCATCTGATATCCATTAGTTCCATCTCTTCGGGGTCTAATTGATCATAATCTTCTTTCGTCAAATTGGTATTGCCAATCTTCCCTGCAACAAGGCTTTCATACGATTCAAGTACAGATGCCAAGAAAACCATCTGTTGTTTTGCCGACTCTTCGCTGAAATTCTGCCCATTCTTCAGATCCACTGCGATATTACACTGAAACAAATTCTTTAAAGCAGATTGATCAGAAGTTGTTGAAGAAGATCCACTGTGAAAACCACTGTGAAGACTTTCATTGTTCACTGAGCTTGAACTTTCTGCAGAAAATGCTGTTCTTGGTGACCCAGCCTGCGGTACTCTGTAGTAAAGCTCTACATTCTGCTGATAAGCTGGATTGTTGACTTTAGATCTCTTTATCTCCAGCTCATGACTTTCAAGCTTTTCAATCAGCATATCTAATTTCAAATCTTCAGGCTTGATTGTATTTTTCACCATTAGAGCGAAGTATTGCCACTCTTGATCATTTGGCAATGAATCAAACAGTTTATCCACCAGCTCCTCTTCAGAAGGTAAGATTTGATGTCTGATCAGCTCCACTTTCAAATGTCCGAATCTCTCAATCATTTTACAAACAGATTCATTTTTCATACAATTGAATAAATCAAACTCTTTACGCAACAATTTCTTTTTGTTTTTAACAATTTCATTACTTCCTACACATTTTCTCTCTAACGCTTCCCACAAACTCTTTGAAGTCTTTTCTTGTTCGAGCAATGAAATAATATCCTCTCTTACTGACTGTTTGATCAATGTTATCATTCTATGTTCAGCCACAACATTTTTTATATCTTTTTCTGAAAAATCTTTTGCATCTATTAACTCTCCTCCTTCTTTTACTGGTGCAACATATTCATCTGTCAGTTTTAACCAGCTTTCAGTAGCAAAAGCTTTTACCCAACCCTCAAATCTATTTTTCCACCAGTGATAATCTTCCACTTTCATTAGCTTTGGTGGCTTCTGTTGGCTCCCGTACATGTTCTCAAACTTCAAGTTCTCCGAAATCTCTTTTGAATATTCTTTCATCTCAGATCTTCTATCTGACGATTCGGAAGTGAACGCGTACATATCGCTAAACGGGTTTATGAAATTATCATCCATCGTGAACGTACCTGAACAGAAAAATCAGTCAAACACTTAGAAATTTTCAAAGTTTTGAAACTTCAGCAACTTCAAGCGAAATACTTGAAGTAATCAACTTCAAGTGAAACAGCTCAATAAACCACTGTTCAAGCGAAATCTGATATAACAGTTTCGCTTCAACTGTTCAAGCGAAAACCACTATTTCAGATCTGATTCAAGCGAAATCTACTATTTCGCTTCAGGAAGTCTTCAAGCGAAATCCAGCAAAAACTATTTCGCTTCAGCAGTTTTCAAGTGAAACCAACTATTTCGCTTCAACTGATCAAACCTTCAAGCGAAATAGTCCAATAAGTCAGATCTCAAGCGAAATCAATCCATTATCTTCGAAAACTTTCAAGCGAAACCCTGTTTTAGGTCAGTTTTATCATTTTATAGTCTGAATTTTAGTCCAAATCTTTGTAGGCTTTGTTAATACTACGTTTTACACGATATAATCGAAAATCAGACCATTTCATCCGTAGGAACTTGTTCAGATCTGAAAAATGATAAAAAGAATGAGTAGAAATCCGAATATAATTGCAATCGAGCTAAACTCTTCCTCCTGTGCTCTGATACCACTTGTTGGATCGTTGTTTGACCCTATTGAGTCGTTCAGAAGAGTTTTACATCCAGTTTAAAGGCGGAATCAGTAAACCGGACATGTAAACAGCTTGTACTCTTTAATCTGTTGCTTGTATTGATAATAACAATGTTTACAACCTGAACAGAAATTGGCAGCACTTCGTTACACCTTCGGAAGTTGCGTCCCAAGTGAAATGACAACAACCCTATATATAGACATGTAGATTTCGCTTGAACTGGCCTGAAGCGAAATCCCTGAAGCGAAATCATAACCTGTTGATTTCGCTTGAACTGGTTTCAAGCGAAACCTTCAAGCTAAACCTATACAAACCCTAATAAAAACCCTGTTGTGTGTACATTCAACCTATCTAGACACAAGACTTGATTATGACGTAATCAACAGACATATAGTGCACCAACACTAATGGTCTGAAATAGTGATTTCTGACAAACCACAGGGACGAAAACAGTAATTAACTCAATTAATTTTTACTTTTATATTTATCTATTTACTTCAAATTCAAACTTAGTTATCTAATTTGATCTTAACTATATATTTAAACGTTTTATTTAGTTTGGTATTAAATAGATTTTACGAAACTTGAAATAAAATTAACTAATATTATTTATCATTTATATATTTACGGAGTTTTAAATAAAGGGTTACATTTATTGAGACTTCGTTAACAAATTTTGCAACAATAGAATACTCTATTTTTGTCACGAAAACGAAACTTTGTATTAGTATATTAAATATTTT
Organism: Helianthus tuberosus; assembly: GCA_030545235.1. Lineage (NCBI taxonomy): Eukaryota > Viridiplantae > Streptophyta > Magnoliopsida > Asterales > Asteraceae > Helianthus > Helianthus tuberosus. Next base: position 27,379,184 of record CM060437.1, on the reverse strand, counting down.
TATTTTCACTATACAAAATTACATTTACTCGACCCATGTAATACATGAAATTTTTTAAGATATAACTTTTTATTATTTGATATATAAAATTAGATTTATTCAATTCGTACAATACACGGGGTTTTTTAAGGATATATATTTTTTATTATTTAGTACAGAAAATTACATTTATTCAAACCGTGTAATACGCATATTTTAAAGATGTGATTTTTTTAATATTTGGTATATAAAATCACATTTATTCAACCCGTGTAATAAATGAGGTTTTTTAAAGAAGTATTATTTTATTATTTAGTAAAAAATATTACATTTATTCAACCCATGTAATACACGTGGTTTTAAAGATATAACTTTTTTATTTGGTATATAAAATTACATATATTACGTGGTTATTATAGATATAACTTTTTATTATTTAATATATATTTATTAAACCCGTGCAATAAAGGAGGTTTTTAAAGATATATTGTTTTATTATTTAGTATATAAAATTTATTTATTCAACCCATGTAATACACAGGGTTATAGCCTAGTATATTATATTACATTACATTACATTACATTACATTACATTACATTACATTACATTATAATTTAAAGTTGCCATTATTCAACATTTTTAGGTATTTATTTAAAATAATATACTAATACATGAATAGTGATTCAAAACTTCTAAGTATTTATTAAATATTTTTATTTAAAATAATATATTAAAAATATTTATTCAACCTAACACCTAGGGTTTGTGAGGAGGGAAACCCCTAGCATGGTGGCGATGATGATGTAGTTCACGTGGAAGTAGTAGTTCTTCCGTATCTGGCCAGCGCATTAGTGATGGACTCAAGCTTGGAAAATGTTGAGCGGTCCACGGGTTCTTGCGGATCCGGCCGGCGGCGTCGCACCAGGACATGGCCTCTAAGTGTTTTAGGTGGCTTTCTCCGCATATGATGTTATTGTATTTGGTGGGTTTATTATGAGGGTATTCATGATGGGAGTTGTAATTTAATGAGAAAAACTAGGTGAATTTGTTTAGGTTTTGAATCCTCTGTTTAAAACAAAGGTAGTGGCAGGTGCTTGTTGGTGACGGTGGTTGTGGTGGTGGCCGGTAGGAGTAGGTGGGGTGGAAGGGAAGTTAGAGAGAGGGATAGAATTGAGATACAGAGAGAGAATTATGTGTGTATATATGTACAAATGTATAAACTTTTTTAAACATAATAAATGTATTTATTATTTTTTATGATTATTTATTTTAATATTTAAGGTAAAATGACAAAAATACCCTATGTGGGGTTCAATTGGTCAGACTTAACTATGAAAATTAACTGGATTAGGGTCAAAGGACATAATGTGCAAGAGTTTGTAAACATAGAATACATTTACTGTAACACCTCGTAAAATCACGTCCAATATGATAAAGACACGTGTCATGAAGATTAAACGTGTAATGAATTGATCTGGAGGGACTAAAATTGTCAAACAATGTAAATATGTATATAAAAGGATCCAAAGTGTCAACATGTTAAATGGTACCTCTGAGTGACCTTTTAACGATTCCAAAACCGTTGTAATATTTGTATTTTGCTCTTTCGAGTATCGGATAGTAATCTCATGGAATTTCGATGAAAACAGGACGTTTCGGGTGATCACACAACTAACCGGAAGCTTAACGGAGTTAAATAATGACCCAAGACACTTGTTAGTTAACTATAGGGGTCATAAGTGCAATAAAAGAAAGTTAAATAAACTTAAAATGGACCAGGGACTGAAATTGCAAAGATTGAAAACTTTTTACCGGAACTCCCCTTTGTCGCGGGCCGCGTAGGCTGTCTCCATTTCTTACGCGGGTCGCGTAAGAGGTGTCAGCGACCAAAAAAAGGGACAGCTGCATGTTGCAGCCTGTTCCACCGCCATTGCATGGCTGTTTACGATACCATGGACAGTGCAACTGGTTTTTACTGCCCTAGGGACACTTGGGAACATCTGGTAACATCCTAGGGACAAATGCAAAGATCTTAGAGCATCAAACTTCCTATATAAGAGCCTTGTTTGTTCTTGTGTTCATTCACACTTTGAAATTTTACTCTCAAAAACTTCTCTGGAGCCTCCTGAACTTCTAAGAAGCTTTCCCTAGTTCAAACTTCGTGCTAAGGACTCTTGTAAGCGTACTTAGCCTCTGTAATTAAGTTTTCATTAGTGTAATGACTGAAAGTCAAAGTTAGCGTAATTACGCTTTGACTTTGTGATTAATCACTAACGGTCCAGCCATTATTCGAATTGAAAGTGGCTATGAGTTGGTAATTATGTAGGTAATAAACCCTTAAAAGGGCACCTACTGATTATCACTTTTACTTGGTCAATTGTCGGGTCAAACTACTTAACAAAAAGTCAAACTAGTCAGTTTTTACAAAATAATTCATAACTAATAATACAGAAGTTATAGAACATGTTTTAACACTTAAATAACTTGATAAATAATATAAGAACATGTTTAGGCATGTTCAACTCGACAATTCTAAGTTTATGCTGGGTTCGCAACCGAAAATCGCAAAAGTAGACTTTTGCTTTTACTTTCAGTTCTGACCCGATTTAGCTTAGTTTATTCATGCTTTAGGGTTCCTTTAGGACCATTATATATGTTAGTATAACCCTCTGAGGTTATACAACATGGTTCCATAGAAATCCTAGTTCATTGCATGCTTCCGTTAAATGCTTAAAGTTGACCGTTATGCCCTTATTTTATAAAAACGAGATTTTTGATAATGTGAGTGGACAAAAAAAACTTTATTACTGAATTATAAGTATGTCCTAAAAATTTGACATCCGTTTCTGGTCTAGAATGAAAGTTATGCACGATATCATAAAACAAAAGCTTTTATTAATTAAATGACACTTTTAGCATAAATCATATTTAAACCCAATTTTTGGCACCAAACTTACTACCCACTGTTGAGATATAATATTTAGGGATTTTTGGAAATTTTGCCAAATTTATTACTGGCCATAACATAGAGTTCTTGCATGGACTCGGTAATTGACGATAACGCCTTTTTCTTTAATAAAATGAGTTTTATGCATCATTTGCATATCAAACCTTTTTCTACCAATTTTATACAGTAAATAAAACATTTTAAACAGTTGAGACTGATCAAAATCTCGGATTTCCTTAAACAACTCGAATATCGTCAAATACCGACTTTTTTGCGATTTAGGCGCATAGTATGGTTTAAAACCATAATTAGCACCTAAGACTTGTTACCTACTGATATTACAAATAAAATTTTATACTTTAACAGTAAGTATAAGTCTTGAACTCAAATTTTCAAATTTGACCCTTAAAGCATATGTGAAATTACCAAAATGCCCCTACGGTGCATAGCTTGGCCATAAATGATTAAACACACATATGTATGATATCTCACTGATATAATAACATAAAATAAATGTTTTTACTGAATGTTTTAGACCAGAACCTCAGTTTATTATTTAACCTCTTTTATAAACTATAAAATGGCCAAAATACCTTTACGGGGCTTAATTTGGTTTTAAATTCGTTTTGGGCATAATGGAAGATATCCTACTGATATCACAACATAATTTAAGAATATTAACTTGTGGAGCTTGTACATGACTCATCCGGTTACCCGTTAAGCATATACGCGTTCGGTACGGTTTATGTAACTAGTTTGCATAAATTAACCAAAACGGGTCAAACCTTATCATTTTTACTTCAAAATCCAGAATGTATTTGGTATGCCCATTATATACAAGTCTTCATACTTGTTGGGTCTAAATCACATTCCAATCCGATCATCGCTTAATCTTGCATTTTGAACCGTAAACCTTTCTTTAAAACTAACCGGTCTAAGTTAAAACTTAAATAAGACCGTTAGGAATCTAATAGGTTAATCGAACCTTCGTTCCAGATTGAGAGCCCTGGTAGAGGTACTTGCACTTGCTGATTAGGATATACAGCAGAGTTTAATTTACATTTTTAGCTCAGGTAAATACTTTTAACTTATTTTCCCTTATACGGGCTTGGGATACAGTAAACTATTACCGATTGGTCGGGTGTAGAAACCTTTTAATCAAATATGTTTAAATTGTATAATCCCGTTTTAATCAGTGTTGCTTGATAACAAATAACATTGGGGGTTAATGACCGTGTCCTGGATATCCTTGGCTCATTCAAAAAGCATGAATGGCCACGACTTAAGCACGGGGTGTAGGCATACACCTGTCTGTTGCGTATGTAAAAGATATACTCACTCGTGAGGAAACTTCTTGTGAGTTTATATTTGTGGTGTGTCGATTAATCTTGTTCGGCTGTTATACCGGCCCTAAATGTTTGACAAACATGTAAATCTGATACAAGATTGTTATTAATATAATTGTCCCAAGTTATAAAATGTTGTGCCTTGTGCACTTAAACCAAAATTTTTATAAATGTTTTCAAAAGAGTCGGTTAATTGTATTTACAAGTGAAAACTGACGTATTTTTCCAAAAAGACTAAGTGACAGGTACCGTACGTAATTGGCTGGGAGCTCGGGGCGTTAATTAGGAATCTTGCAAGTTCTTACGTCTAAAGTCCGTTGAATAATATTATATTTTTGTTTTAAGATCCGCCTGTGGATCCAAATACAACCGTCGTTATAATGTTTAATTATACTTTAAATTTTGGTTTGTAATAATATTTTTCATCCAAGACTTCCGTTGTACATTAAATTGTATACATTTGTCTATGATGATATCAACTACGTCACGATACTCCCCACCGGGCCCACCGGTAATACGTGAAAATATCGGGGTGTGACAGGTTGGTATCAGAGCCAACATTGAGTGAATTAAACACTAACCTTTTTGTGTTTAATCTTAGTGACACAGTAGCACATTCCTTGGCTTCCGGTTCTAGGCAAAGAACTTAGGATTAATCCTAATCTTAATTGATTTTTGTTCTTTTATTGTTTCTTTGTTTTGACAGAATCAAGCGAAAATATGCCGCCACGGATGAGAGGAAGAGGAGGACGAGGAAAGGCTCCTATTGCTGGAAACGATCATGAAGCCGGACCTTCACACCGGCGTACACCATCAGCGTCACATGGATCTAGTCCTCACGAACACTGTAGGACATATATCGAACCCCCGCGAGGCATTCTGTCTCGCTTAGCTCTTCGCCTTCTTATCACAACTCTTTCGGGCCGCAATCGGAGAACGAGCCCCACAACTCACATCACTCCTACATTCCTTTACAGCGATCTAACTCACACCATTCTTTCAATGACCATACCCTATACTTTCAGAGCCGGTTCAACCCAGCAAACCTAATTGAAGAACCAACGGGTCATAACCCGTTAGGACCAGAGGATCACTTCTCCATGGATATGGACGAAGACCCGGAACCTGCCCAGCCACCAACCGGGACGCCAACGCATCCCATTGAAATTTCTAACGGATCATCTTACCATGGTTCGCCGTATAGGGGCCCTGACCTATATGCCCTAAGGTGGAGTACCTATAAGTGGGAGTTCACACCTCCCCACAACCCAGCACCACAGCAACAGGTCCCTTCTGAGGACGCACACTTCGAGGCGGTCACGCCTCCGCCACCACTAGCACCAGAACAGCCACCGCCTCCAGAACCACCGAGGCGGAGAAGAAATGCACGGATGTCCGCGCGAGGAGGGGATTTTCATTTCAGCACCCCTCAACACTCCAGCAACCACCCACCGCTTCACGAAGACCCGCAAATGGGTGGGCCTTCGCATGCTTACTCTGAGATCGAATCTGCACCAGTCGCACCACCACCACCACACATGGGTTATGAAAACCCAATCCCCTCTTACCCAGGTACAGCTGGGTACAATCCGTTTGAACCGCAAGGTTATTCGGGTTATAACTACAATAATGCCCCTGCCGTAGACCTATACGTTGAGGCATCAAACTTCAACACTCTCTACCCATCGCCCTTTCCACCTACGTACCCAACTGGGTACTCTGCTTATGGGTACCAATACCCACCACCTCCTCAACCACAGCAGCAGCAGCCACCTCAACCCCAAATTTAACAACCGCCGCCGTAGCAAGAAATCCTTCAAAGGTTGAATGAGGTGGAACAGCAGGTAGCTGAAGAACGTAGAAGTCGCCGCGGTCTTCTAAAGGGTTTAGCAAACCTTATAAAGGGGAAGAAGAAAAGGGATTATTAAAATCCTTATTTATTTATTGTATTGTAATTTCAATTTTCAATTAAGTCCCTGTGTGGACATCTTATTTATGTACTTGGTCCCTACGTGGACTTGTCTTTTATTTTAGCCCCTGCGTGGGCAAGTTATTTGTGTAAAAGTCTCGTCTAGGGCAGCTATGTACTTCTTTCAATTTTTGGAATGTTTCATTTTAAAAAAAAATATTTGTCAATATGTGCATATACTATATAAAACAAATCAATGTATCATTCCAATTTACATTTGATCTGCCATTAAATATTAAAAGAAAATCTTAAAGGTATAACCTAGCCCATATGTCATTTTATACATGGCCAAGATGGTAAAACCTCTTTAAAATTCAAATCTCTACTAACATCTGAAAACATGTTAGCACTCCTGGCAGATGTGATTCAGTAAAGTCACACGTGTCATCTTTATATTGGATTCTTCCAAATTCCTTATCTAGCCTAATGATCTAGAAATCATGAGTTCAAATCATCAATTAAGATGATTACTTATTAAACACCCATTAGTGGTGAAGTGCCTACCGGCCATAATCTTTGTCCAAAATAGACAAAAGACAGTTGTAGTCTATGACTCCCTGTCAGAAAAGGTGATGAACTATGTTCGAGCCTTAAATGCTTCGATCCTATAAGATCATGGCTTACAAATTAAACTGTCCTTGTGACTAGGCCTTTTGTGCCACTGTAATATCCTTAATGATTTATAACTAGGATAAATTTAAATGAAAAAATTTAAAATAAATCTAATTAACGAATTAACCAATATGGTCTATGTTACCATGGTTAATGAGTTATCAAAAATGGTGATTCCATAATAAACTCTGGATAAATTATTGTCAATTATTTTATAGAAAACAAGCTTCAGCATGTCCGAATCAGACGAAGTTAATAGTCATCCAAGGGAAAGAAACGACAACACTCGAATGAATGTAACGGGTGCAGACCTACAAGCAATGATAGACAATGCTGTTACTAGAGTCTTGGACAGACAATTCAAAGAGTCAAGTAATACTCATGCTAAGACTCAATCTGTACCACATACAAAAACTCATTCTAAAACACATGAGTCAAGGAAGGATGACTCTCAGCACTCGTCCAACCAGAAAAGTCAGCCTTCAAAGCAGATCGTGTTTAATCAGGAACCACGCTCAAAGACCTGTTCTTATAAATACTTCGTCTCTTGCAAGCCAAGGGACTTCACAGGAGAAAAAGGATCCATTGACTGTATGACATGGCTTGATGAGATGGATACTATGGTTGATATCAGTGGTTGTGCAGAACAGGATATTGTGAAGTTTGTCTCACAATCGTTTAAAGGAGAAGCATTAGCTTGGTGGAAATCGTTGGTTCAAGCCACTGGGAAAATCCCACTTTATAACATGTCTTGGGAGGAATTTGTAGCATTGGTTAAGGATAACTTCTGTCCTTAGCATGAGGTGGAAAGAATTGAAACCGACTTCTTGACTCTGGTTATGAAGAACTTGGATTGTCAGGCGTATCTTACAAGCTTCAACACTATGTCTCGACTGGTTCCTTATTTGGTCACACCGGAACCAAAGCACATAGCGCGCTTTATTAGAGGTCTAGCCCCAGAAAATGTGAAAGCATCTAGACCTGCCACGTTTAGGTCAGTGGTGGATCTGTCCTTATCCCTCACACTCAATGCAATAAGGAATAAGTCTGTAAATACTTCTGATGAGGGAAAGAGAAAGCGGGAGGATTAGAATTCACGCCGCTATGACAAGAAAAAGAAAGAGAACTCCAAGCATAAAAAGAGATCTGAGTTTAAGAAAAACTCGAATCAGACTAATGACAGACCCAGGTGTAAGAACTGCAGAAAACGCCATTCGGGGGAAGTGCACGATTGACCCACATGCTAAACTTTGTGGAATTTGCAAGACCAAGGGTCACAAGTGTAGGACCGGTTTTCTACTCCGTAACGATTGCGAACCGAACGTGTGACGTGCGGAATCCGTACACGAACGTGACCGAACACAAGATCGTAAAATAAACGTGATTCTTATTGATCGTACGACAATTACAAAGCACCGTGAATCACCTTCGAGGACTTTCTCTCTCTAAACACCAAGCTTCAAGATCACAAAATGGCCAAAAAGTCTCTAATGAAAACCCTAAGTCTTTTATTTATAGGCACAAGGTATAAGGATTTCTCCTTATTTACAAAATTGCCACCTTGCCCATTTTATCTAAATATTACAATAAAAGCTCTAGATTTCTTTAGTTTCTGCTACGATCTGATTGATGGAGACGATAGACATAATGTACTAACAACAAGACTTTAGAATGCAAGGAACTGAAGAATGCAACTTGTTACAATTGTAACGAAAAAGGGCATATCAAGACCAATTGCCCCAAATTTGCAAAGAAGCCGGAAGAGGCTAAGAAGACTAATGCACGAGTTTTCCAAATGAATGCCAAGGAGGCAGCGCAGAATGACAATGTTATAACAGGTACATTCCTCATTAATGATGTTTATGCTAGAGTTCTGTTTGATTCTGGTGCAGATAAATCTTTCGTAGACAATAAATTTTGTAAATTGTTAAATCTGCCTGTTAAGACTCTAAGCATAAAATATGAAGTAGAATTGGCTGACGGTACCATAGAGACTGCTTCAACAATATTAGATGGATGTTTCATATCCATTAGGAATCACTCTTTTCCACTGTCCTTACTTCCATTAAAATTGGCTGGATTTGATATAGTGATAGGTATGGATTGGTTATCTCATAACCAAGCCTAAATTGTATGTGATAAGAAACAAGTGGTTATCAAGACTCCTTATGGTGAGCCATTAACAATTCAGGGAGATACGCAGTACGGATTGTGTCACGACCCCCGACCCACCCTGGACGGAATCGGGAGCCGTGAACAGCCAAGTGGTACCGGTGATTATTTTGAAAAATATTGCAGCGGAAATTTCATCAGGACCGAGAGTTAGGAAAAATATCAGAGTTTAGAAAACACTGGATTTTATTTATTAAATAGATGGGATAAACCCATGTTTTACAAAGGTAGCTTTAATAAAGATAAATTTGATTACATAAAACAATATTTCTTAATTAATAAAATAAGCCACTTCTTGAAGCCTTTCAGTACCGTATCCATCTCTTACTCCAATCTACTGTAATTACCTGAAACGCGTTTTAAAAAGGTTTTTGTCAGCAGGAAATACCGGTGACTTCATTCATTTTGCTTAAAACGACGCATTTGTTATAATTTACAGTATTAAGAGCAATTACAATGTTTCCATATATCAACCAACTACCCACAGTATTTGTCACTCAACATCCATCGGTAACCTCAGAGTCCAATGGTGTCTGTGACTATGGTCATATCACCCATTGGCTACCCCGTTGTCCAATGGTGACGGTTATCAAGTAATGTATACAAAACCCCACATACCGGCTGTAAATTGAAGATTACAAAGACTTAATCCCTGTAATTATAACTTTGAAAATAACAGGCTTTTGAAATCAAAGTTTGATAAAAAGAGAATGACTCACATTATAAGCATGCAGATTTATACGGGCAGAGTTTAGCCTATTGATTAGTCTTGTAACCTAGTGCACACGAACTAGGTAAGTAACTAATACAGCATTTACGATAACTCGCGAGATTAAAATCCTCCCAACGAATGACAAAGTGCAATACTTAAACATCTATCGGATTCGCAACGAATGACAGAGTCTACCCCGAGTTTGGGTGGCACTCAAACATCCTGTCGGATTCACGACTAATGACAAAGTATAGCATTTAAACATCCTGTCGGATAGTTTCAATCGATCGGATATTGAATCATAGTAGCGATCGAGTTAATACCCTGTTATTGCGGCAGCGTTTCATGATTGTGTGTGTTTTTGGACTGTTTCTATGATATCTCAGTGTACACAACGAATTTGTTCGTCGTTCCAACGCCAAAATGCAAGTCCCACACCCCACTATTTATACTTAAAATTTGACCCCCTCGCGTGACGCGAGGGGTCACCTTTGGGCGTCGCGTGACGCGACGGGTCACATCTTCTCATAGGGTTGCCACGTGTGTTTGTAACTCAGGTGAGTCAGCGGATTTGTAAAATTCGATTTTGACAACGAGTTATATGGATAATCGTAAATAGGGAATACCCCCCCCCCCCTGAGTTTTAGGGGCCCTGATCCTGATTCTGATTGTTCTGAAAATTTTAGGGTTTATACAGAATCACTTGGGGGTTTTAATTAGGGTTTCTTATTGCTTTGGAAGGCTACACGTGCCCTTAGTGAAGGTTACTCAACCTTTCTTTTAATTTCTACATCGTGCACGTATATAATAAATTTTCATTTGTAAGTTTCTTGTTTGTGATAATATTATTTTATTATGTACGTAACATATATGAATTTCAATTTTGATAAGTTTGATTATTATTATATTATTTTATATATTATAACTAATTCAACTGCTTTACTTATTTGGCGCTTATAACTTCTAAAATATAACGTTTTATAAAATAACGAATATGTTATTAGAACGAGAATATTTTTGTCTACATTTGGGTCTAAGTTTCATTAAAAACGGAGTAGGTTCAAATATAGTGTATTTTTATAATTTAATTATTAAACTGTTCATAGGCCCATCTTGGTACTTCATATTTCTTACAGTCAACTTACCCGTAAGTTACCTGTCTAATAATATAAGTTTTTATATACTTTTATTTTATTAGAAAGGTCACCCATATACAAGCCAATTAATATTTCAACCAACTATATAAAATAGTGTTTAAAACTATTTAGGTTGAATATTTATATTAAAAATAAACTAGTTACTAGTTACTAGTGATTAATAAATTTAACCAAACCTATAATTCTTATATAAAAATAGTAATGTTACATCATCCCCACCTTGTTTTAAATCTCGTCCTCGAGATTTGGGTTACGATATTTCTTTTAGACTTATGTCATATTTTAGTCAATAAAAACAATATTAAGGTAGATGACACAGAATTAAAATATCAAATTTTGTGAATACGAGTTGTACAATAAGTAGGATTCAATGGTTCAACTGAATTAGTTCAAGAAATCGATGACAAACGAATGAGATGAAATGATATAATTTCCAAGGTGACTAGGTTCAAGCCAAAAGATATATGATCAATAAATATTTAAAATGAATGTGTAGGACTTTTAGAATCAATAAAATTCTTTGTCAAAAGAAAGCTTAGTTTGATTGGCAACTGAGGAAGACTTAGAATTGACAGGTTCAAAATGAAATAAAAGCATGAAAATGATTTGTCAAATATTTAATTATGATATGAGAAAATCAATGTGATGAGATGAGTGAATTGCAAGGATACACAAAAAGACAATAGAGTTAGTGTATCATTGTCTTAATACATAATTGTATTAAGACTTTTTGCGTCTGTACCTTAAGCGATGATCGTGAGATAATAGATTACGTCTAGACGATCGTGAAATTCTATAATATTGTTATAACCATATTTAGATATGTTAAACTCTAATTAGTATTTTGTTCATTAAATTTTCGGTTACCTTAAGACTAAAATTTTAATTGGCTTGTAAACATTAGTTTCACACAATTAATATGAGTCCTCTGCGAATTTTATAATAAACTTAATATAGAAAGTTTATATGAATTAAATCTGTGAAGGTAACAAATTTATTAAATTTATATATACGCACAATAAACCATATGTATAACTAAAAATATATATATGCAGAAAGTTATACTTAGGTATTTTTATCTTTATTACTATATAATAGAATAGTTAAAAAAATAATATGTTAATAGTAACTATACGTATAAAAGTAAATTTGAAAATCTGAACATAAGTTTATCAAATATAAAATTCATTTTATGAAATTTTATCAAAATTTAACCCCTTTTTTTTAAGATTAGAACTTTAAAAGGCAATAAGAATCCTTATAAACTTTTATGTGATACTATATTTATCTTATTTACTTTAAATAGTAATTTATGTGTATGGTTGTAAAATAATAATATTTTTATAATATATAAAGTAATTCTAATACACATGTAACTTTCATAAGAAAATCAAGACAAAATTTAGTGTTATTATTATCCTTTTTAACATGAGCTACAAGTTTATACCAATACCGCAAGGTGTCGTAATGATTTGAAATAGTTTAATAATTATGGTGTTTGAACAAATTCACCGTGTAGTCAACTGAAAGCTTTTAATGAAAACTCTAGGGTTTACGTCTCTGATCTGCATAACTCTTTTGTTGATCTTGATACATAATACTTCTATAAGTATTTAATAGTTGTGGAATATAAGATGAACAATTACTTCTAAGTATAAAATGTCTTGTCCATGAATACTTAGACAATTATTTATATAATTTTATTCGTCCCTCTAATTCTTGTATTGTTTTATGAAAATATGTCTTTTCCTTACAGAATAAAGTATATATATTTTTATATATATATAAAAATATTTTTACATATAATTAAAATTTACTAAATAAGTATGATGATTTAATTTATATACATTAACTAGTCATTATCATGGTTGGATATTGGTTAGTGCTGCCTTGTTTAAGCATGGGTGATCAGTCCATGCCTAACTAAGGCTAGGCTACCCAATACCTGTCCTTGACAATAACCCTAGTACTTAAAAATAATACTAACACTATTAATATATAAAACTAATATTAATTACCAATAATAAATAACTAAACATAAACTTTAAATGAGAGTATACCGCAAACATAATTTTTTATACTTAAAAATATAAATTCTTTACCTTAATGGTTTAACAAGAATTTTTTAAATATAGTAATACTATATTGTAAATTAGGTAATTACTTATGTAAGTTTCCATATATAATCAATTAAATTTATATGATGTTTTTTTTTAAGAAATTCATTGACTCGATATCAAAGAGTCATCGTTTTGTAATAATGCGGTTCACAGTGCAAAAAGCGGAATGATATTTGAGTTTGGATAAAATAACAAATCGGAATGAAGCCCTCCAGTGGTCTTCATAAATCAAACGAACCACATGCTCAACAAACAAGAAATGAAATAGATCAATATTCGCTACTATGAAAAAAATCCTCATGGTATGATGACCATTAGGGGAAGTAGCAATGCAATAGTCTATTCACAGAGGTTAGAATTTTTAACAAAAGAAATTTAAAAATTTTATCTGGAATTTTGTGTGATAACCGTTGTTAAGTGACATTACCAGGGAATGTCGAATAAAATGAAATAGAGGATTTGCAAAGGTATGTGACTCTTTTTGCAGTGATAATAATTATGACTCTGATTAGACTGTGCACCGATGGTTGTGAAATCTTGTTACAACGTACCTCAGCGAGATTCATGTCGTTTGTAGGATCGCGTGGCTAAGTGTTTTTTTATTAGTAGTTCTTCTACTGACGGAATTAACATTGGTGTCATCGTGCCCAATTTATATTTTCCAAAGGTCTTGCCTTGGAAGTCGTGTGTGATATAATTCGACGTCTGTGGACGTATAATTTTAAGTTTCATGTGTTTTCTTGTGTACTAGCACAACTTTACTTGCTTCTTAGTTGGGTTAATAGCTTATGGTAACGCATTAAAAATTCTTATACTTTTGATGGTGTCTCAACTTAAAGGGTTTCCATTGTTATTATTGTCGCTCAAGTTACGAGGTAGATGATTAAACGAAATAATGTTTGATATCGTAATTATAGGTATATGCAAGAGATTCCTGATAAAGAAATCTAGATTTATTATTGACACATATGCTTGTGCTTTATTCCAAATTGTCAATCCTTATGGTTTTTGGATTTCCTTATAGATATACATATGTATATAATCATATATTTCACATGCTGTAATATACATACCCTTTATAAGGTCAATGTATTTAACAGATTCATATTTCCAAAAACAAGTCAGATATCAGGTCATGATACTATATAGGGAAATCTTGTCACTTGTTTGACATATTATATACCCTGTCTTATCCGGTTCGCGCCGGAGAGGTAACCTCAGTATATCCGGACAAGCTGGAGAGTCTGCTACACCATACCCAGTCTTGCCGGAGAAAATTTTCTATTTCCCATAAATAGTATATTTTCAAGGTTTTAAAAGTGCCTCTTTTATTAGGGCTTTTATCCAGAATCAAGGAAATTTGTATTTCCATAACATATCTTTTTCTAGACCAAGTAATATCAATAAGCAAGGATTAAGTGTTATTGCTTATTTATCGTACCTTGCAATGTTCTAGTTATTATCCGTACGACATACCAAACCCATCACACTTTATTTACACAAGTATTTAGCTTAACTTATACTAAGGCATCTTTTCTTAAGTTCAAGTCTATATACTATCATGTGTGCTACCAGTTAATAGCAATCTCCTAACTCTTTTATATAAACTTAGGTATTATTATCACAACACCTATAGGCTTAAATCAGTAGCTCTGATACCACCTTCTGTCATGACCCCCGACCCACCCTGGACGGAATCGGGAGCCGTGAACAGCCAAGTGGTACCGGTGATTATTTTGAAAAATATTGCAACGGAAATTTCATCAGGACCGTGAGTTAGGAAAAATATCAGAGTTTAGAAAACACCGGATTTTATTTATTAAATAGATGGGATAAACCCATGTTTTACAAAGGTAGCTTTAATAAAGATAAATTTGATTACATAAAACAATATTTCTTAATTAATAAAATAAGCCACTTCTTGAAGCCTTTCAGTGCCGTATCCATCTCTTACTCCAATCTACAGTAATTACCTGAAACGCGTTTTAAAAAGGTTTTGTCAGCAGGAAATACCGATGACTTCATTCATTTTGCTTAAAACGACGCATTTGTTATAATTTACAGTATTAAGAGCAATTACAATGTTTCCATATATCAACCAACTACCCACAGTATTTGTCACTCAACATCCATCGGTAACCTCAGAGTCCAATGGTGTCTGTGACTATGGTCATATCACCCCTTGGCTACCCCGTTGTCCAATGGTGACGGTTATCAAGTAATGTATACAAAACCCCACACACCGGCTGTAAATTGGAGATTACAAAGACTTAATCCCTGTAATTATAACTTTGAAAATAACAGGCTTTTGAAATCAAAGTTTGATAAAAAGAGAATGACTCACATTATAAGCATGCAGATTTATACGGGCAGAGTTTAGCCTATTGATTAGTCTTGTAACCTAGTGCACACAAACTAGGTAAGTAACTAATACAGCATTTACGATAACTCACGAGATTAAAATCCTCACAACGAATGACAAAGTGCAATACTTAAACATCTATCGGATTCGCAACGAATGACAGAGTCTACCCCGAGTTTGGGTGGCACTCAAACATCCTGTCGGATTCACGACTAATGACAAAGTATAGCATTTAAACATCCTGTCGGATAGTTTCAATCGATCGGATATTGAATCGTAGTAGCGATCGAGTTAATACCCTGTTATTGCGGCAGCGTTTCGTGATTGTGTGTGTTTTTGGACTGTTTCAATGATATCTCAGTGTACACAACGAATTTGTTCGTCGTTCCAACGCCAAAATGCAAGTCCCACATCCCACTATTTATACTTAAAATTTGACCCCCTCGCGTGACGCGAGGGGTCACCTTTGGGCGTCGTGTGACGCGACGGGTCACATCTTCTCATAGGGTTGCCACGTGTGTTTGTAGCTCAGGTGAGTCAGCGGATTTGTAAAATTCGATTTTGACAATGAGTTATATGGATAATCGTAAATAGGGAATACCCCCCTGAGTTTTAGGGGCCCTGATCCTGATTCTGATTGTTCTGAAAATTTTAGGGTTTATACAGAATCACTTGGGGGTTTTAATTTGGGTTTCTTATTGCTTTGGAAGGCTACACGTGCCCTTAGTGAAGGTTGCTCAACCTTTCTTTTAATTTCTACATCGTGCACGTATATAATAAATTTTCATTTGTAAGTTTCTTGTTTGTGATAATATTATTTTATTATGTACGTAACATATATGAATTTCAATTTTGATAAGTTTGATTATTATTATATTATTTTATATATTATAATTAATTCAACTGCTTTACTTATTTGGCGCTTATAACTTCTAAACTATAACGTTTTATAAAATAGCGAATATGTTATTAGAACGAGAATATTTTTGTCTACATTTGGGTCTAAGTTTCACTAAAAACGGAGTAGGTTCAAATATAGTGTATTTTTATAATTTAATTGTTAAACGGTTCATAGGCCCATCTAGGTACTTCATATTTCTTACAGTCAACTTACCCGTAAGTTACCTGTCTAATAATATAAGTTTTTATATACTTTTATTTTATTAGAAAGGTCACCCATATACAAGCCAATTAATATTTCAACCAACTATATAAAATAGTGTTTAAAACTATTTAGGTTGAATATTTATATTAAAAATAAACTAGTTACTAGTTACTAGTGATTAATAAATTTAACCAAACCTATAATTCTTATATAAAAATAGGAATGTTACAGATTGCCCAAACAAGTATTATGCTTAAGGCATCAAAGTGTTTGAAGAAGGGTTGTGTCATTTACATGGCACAGATGACTCTAGACGAGCCAAAGCCTAAGATTGAAGACATTCCTGTTATCTCTGAATATTCTGATGTTTTTCCTGAAGAAATGCCTGGGTTACCTCCAGACAGGCAAGTAGAATTCAGAATCGACATTATTCCAGGAACAGCACCAGTTGCAAGAGCACCTTATCGTTTAGCACCGACCGAGATGAAGGAATTAAGAACACAATTGGATGATTTGTTCGAGAAAGGTTTTATTCAACCTAGCTCATCTCCTTGGGGAGCGCCTATTCTGTTTGTGAAAAAGAAGGATGGATCAATGCGTCTATGCATTAATTTTCGAGAGTTGAACAAAGTTACAATCAAGAATAGATATCCATTACCCAGGATCGACGATCTGTTCGATCAGCTTCAAGGAGCAAGATACTTCTCAAAGATTGATCTGAGGTCAGGTTATCATCAGCTAAAGGCCAGAACCGAAGATATACACAAGACTGCATTCAGGACAAGATATGGTCACTAAGAGTTCTTAGTGATGCCTTTTGGGCTCACTAATGCACCTGCAGCATTCACGGATCTCATCAATCGCGTTTGCAAGCCTTACTTAGACAAGTTTGTCATTGTTTTTATTGATGACATACTTATATATTTGAAGAATCAAGCTGATCATGAAAAACACCTTCGGTGTATTCTTAAACTTCTACAGCAAGAGAAACTCTACGCCAAGTTTTCCAAATGTGAGTTTTGGCTCCGAGAAGTCCAATTTCTTGGACATGTAGTAAGTGAGCGCGGTATCCAGGTGGATCCCGCTAAGATTGAAGCGATTATGAACTGGCAAGCACCAAAAACACCTACTGAGATTCGCAGCTTCTTAGGCCTAGCAGCATACTACAGGCGTTTCATTGAAAACTTTTCTAGGATTGCTGCACCTCTAACCTCGCTAACTCACAAGTATCTCAAGTTTGATTGGGGTCCTAAACAACAAGAATCTTTTGAGATTCTCAAGCAGAAATTAAGCAATGCTCCTATATTGACATTGCCAGAAGGAATTGAAGAATTTATTGTTTACTGCGATGCATCGCACACAGGTATGGGTTGTGTGATTATGCAGAGAGGCAAGGTTATTGCCTATGCTTCGCGACAATTAAAAATGCATGAAAAGAATTACACCACCCATGACTTGGAATTGGGTGCCGTTGTATTTGCACTAAAGCTTTGGAGGCATTATTTGTACGGAACCAAGTGTATAATTTATTCAGACTATAAAAGCCTTCAATACTTGTTTAACCAGAAGGATCTTAATATGAGGCAGCGTTGTTGGATGGAGACATTGAACGACTATGATTGTGAAATTCGCTACCATCCGGGTAAAGCGAATGTTGTTGCTGACGCACTAAGCAGGAAAGAAAGGGTAAAACCAATAAGGATCAATGCTAAAAGCATTGAACTAAAGAACATTTTAAACGAAAGGTTGTTAGCCGCTCAGAAGGAAGCCGTATTGGAAGCTAACTATCCAAATGAGAAGTTAGGAATGACTGCTGATCAATTGTCTTATGGCAAGGATGGAATCCTTAGATTAAATGGTAGAATCTGGGTTCCTATCCAGGGAGGGCTTAGAGATGTGATTCTCCAAGAAGCCCATAGTTCTAAATATTCAGTCCATCCAGGCAGTGATAAGATGTACCAGGATTTAAAGGCAAACTATTGGTGGATAGGTTTGAAGAAATCTATAGCCACTTATGTGGCTAAATGTCTGACGTGTGCACATGTTAAAGCCGAACATCAAAAGCCGTCAGGTTTACTGCAACAGCCTGACTTCCCACTTGGAAGTGGGAAATGGTAACTATGGATTTTATCACTAAGTTACCAAGGACGAAACGTGGAATTGATACAATATGGGTTATAGTCGACAGACTGACGAAGTCAGCTCATTTTATGCCCATAAAGGAGACGCATAGCTTCAATAAGCTAGCTTAACTATATGTGGATGGGATTGTATCTCTCCATGGAGTGCCCGTATCTATTATCTCTGATAGGGATACTAGATACACATCTCACTTTTGGAGGAGCTTTCAGCAATCTCTAGGCACTCGACTAAATTTCAGCACTGCTTACCATCCTCAGACGGATGGGCAAAGCGAGCGTGCGATTCAAACACTTGAGGATATGTTACGAGCTTGTGTTATAGATCTGGGTGGAAGTTGGGACGACCATCTTCCTTTGATTGAATTTTCATACAATAATAGTTATCATTCGAGCATCCAAGCCGCGCCTTTTGAGGCCTTGTACGGAAGGAAGTGTAGAACTCCAGTTTGTTGGGCGGAAGTTGGAGAAACCCAACTATCAGGACCTGATATAGTCCTCGAGACGACGGATAAGATCGTTCAAATCCGTGATCGTCTCAAAGCTGCCAGGGATAAGAAGAAGAGTTATGCTGATAAGAGGCACAAACCTCTGAAGTTTGAAGTTGGTGACAAAGTGCCACTCAAGGTGTCACCCTGGAAAGGGGTGATGCGTTTTGGCAAAAAGGGCAAGCTGAGCCCAAGGTACATAGGACTATTTGAGATCATCGAATGTGTCAGAACTGTAGCTTACAAGCTAAATCTACCCGAGGAGCTTAGTGGAATTCACAATGTATTCCACATCTGCAATTTAAAGAAATGTCTAGCCGATGAGTCGCTAGCAATGACGCATAAGGACGTACAGATTGACGAAAGTTTAACGTTCGTTGAAAAACCTTTGTCGATCGAAGATCGACATGTTAAGAAGCTTCGAAGAAAGCATGTGCCGATTGTTAAGGTGAAATGGGATGCACGTAGAGGCCCAGAATACACATGGGAGGTTGAATCCACAATGAAACAGAAGTACCCTCATTTATTTCAGTAAATATCGGGGTCGAGATTTCTTTTAAGGGGGTGAGGATGTAACACCTCGTAAAATCACGTCCAATATGATAAAGACACGTGTCATGAAGATTAAACGTGTAATGAATTGATCTGGAGGGACTAAAATTGTCAAACAATGTAAATATGTATATAAAAGGATCCAAAGTGTCAACATGTTAAATGGTACCTCTGAGTGACCTTTTAACGATTCCAAAACCGTTGTAATATTTGTATTTTGCTCTTTCGAGTATCGGATAGTAATCTCACGGAATTTCAATGAAAACAGGACGTTTCGGGTGATCGCACAACTAACCAGAAGCTTAACGGAGTTAAATAATGACCCAAGACACTTGTTAGTTAACTATAGGGGTCATAAATGCAATAAAAGAAAGTTAAATAAACTTAAAATGGACCAGGGACTGAAATTGAAAAGATTGCAAACTTTTTACCGGAACTCCCCATTGTCGCGGGCCGCGTAGGCTGTCTCCATTTCTTACGCGGGCCGCGTAAGAGGTGCCAGCGACCAAAAAAAAGGGACAGCTGCATGTTGCTGCCTGTTCCACCGCCATTGCATGGCTGTTTTCGATACCAGGGACTGTGCAACTGGTTTTTACTGCCCTGGGACACTTGGGAACATTTGGTAACATCCTAGGGACAAATGCAAAGATCTTAGAGCATCAAACTTCCTATATAAGAGCCTTGTTTGTTCTTGTGTTCATTCACACTTTGAAATTTTACTCTCAAAAACTTCTCTGGAGCCTCCTGGACTTCTAAGAAGCTTTCCCTCGTGCTAAGGACTCTTGTAAGCGTACTTAGCCTCTGTAATTAAGTTTTCATTAGTGTAATGACTGAAAGTCAAAGTTAGCGTAATTACACTTTGACTTTGTGATTAATCACTAACGGTCCAGCCATTATTCGAATTGAAAGTGGCTATGAGTTGGTAATTATTTAGGTAATAAACCCTTAAAAGGGCACCTACTGATTATCACTTTTACTTGGTCAATTGTCGGGTCAAACTACTTAACAAAAAGTCAAACTAGTCAGTTTTTACAAAATAATTCATAACTAATAATACAGAAGTTATGGAACATGTTTTAACACTTAAATAACTTGGTAAATAATATAAGAACATGTTTAGGCATGTTCAACCCGACAATTCTGAGTTTAGGCTCGGTTCGCAACCGAAAGTCGCAAAAGTAGACTTTTTCTTTGACTTTCAGTTCTGACCCGATTTAGCTTAGTTTAGTCATGCCTTAAGGTTCCTTTAGGACCATTATATATGTTAGTATAGCCCTCTGAGGTTATACAACATGGTTCCATAGAAATCCTAGTTCATTGCATGCTTTCGTTAAATGCTTAAAGTTGACCGTTATGCCCTTATTTTATAAAAACGAGATTTTTGATAATGTGAGTGGACAAAAAAAACCTTTATTACTGAATTATAAGTATGTCCTAAAAATTTGACATCCGTTTCTGGTATAGAATGAAAGTTATGCACGATATCGTAAAACAAAAGCTTTTATTAATTAAATTGCACTTTTAGCATAAATCATATTTAAACCCAATTTTTGGCACCTAACTTACTACCCACTGTTGAGATATAATATTTAGGGATTTTTGGAAATTTTTGCCAAATTTATTACTGACAATAACATAGAGTTCTTGCATGGACTCAGTAATTGACGATAACGCCCTTTTCTTTAATAAAATGAGTTTTATGCATCATTTGCATATCAAACATTTTTCTACTGATTTTATACAGTAAATAAAAAAATTTTAAACAGTTGAGACTGATTAAAATCTGTTGGTGCATATGTCTGTTGACTTTGTCTTGTATCGAGTCATGTACTAGATTAGATAGACCAGGACACGTTAAACGAAAGAAACGGGAAACAGATCTGAACGAGTCACTTCGCACGAAGTGAGCCAGTTCGTGCGAACTGACCAGGTCGTGCGACCTGGGCCAACTCGTGTGGACAGGTTCGTGCGGTCTGGGTTTTTCTATAAATAGGAGGTCTTGGGTCTTCATTTGTAACATTCTGATTCCGGTAGAAAAGCACTGCCGAAGTGTCGCCAGCTCTTGTAACCTTGTCAAATCAATACTAGTGACAGTTAAAGTGATTTTATGTGCATATATACCTGAAATAACATCGATACGTCTGATTCTGCCTTTCGTATTGATCGAGAACTCTTCTGAACGTCTCGTTTGATCGATTCACCGATCCTACAAGTGGTATCAGAGCTCAGGAGGAAGAGTTCTTACCATTTCAGCTTGTTTTCACCAGAAAATCTTCTTTCTACTCACTTTCTACACGTTTTTCTCAAAATTAACCGTGTTTTTACGGATAAAATGACCTGATTTTGACATATAACAAGTAAAACACTGTTTTAATCAATCTATGAACTAATTTGACCGTAAAATCAACCTAAAAACTGATCAAATTGACGAAATGCATCAGTTCGTTTGGATTTCAGTCCAAGTCGCTTGAAACTTAACCAGTTCGCACGATTTCAACTCCGAGTTCGCAAGGATTGGAGTTCTCAGTTCACACGAGTTGATCACACCAGTTCGCATGGTTTGATTCTTTCAGCTCGCACAAAGTTCAGATCGTTTGGAAAGGTCAGGTCGCACAGAAAGTTTCCATTTCGCACAGTTTGAAAACCCAGTTCGCACGAAGTGAATCCAGGTCGTACGGACTAAACCAGGTCGCACCAAATTCAGCTCGTTTGAAAAGTGTATTTTTGTGAACTTTCGATATCGAAACATGGATTCTGAATTTTATAACACTTTTGCTACCCCGATCACTATGGCTCAGAACGTGAACTTAGAAAATGAAATGGGCACCATGCAAAAACCGCCTAAGCTCATGAATATCGAGGAGTATAGTGGATGGGAGGAACGTTTTGAAAATTGGGTTCAAGCTAATCACTTAGAAGTGTGGGAATGTGTTGAAGAACGACATGTTAGACCGATTGATGAATACGGAGAGATTGTTGCTATTAAAGATTTAGATGATAAAGAGAAAAAGAAATACAAAAGTGAAAAGATGATGATCAGCATATTGCAACAAGCCATTAAGGAAGACATCTTGATTTTATTGCAACATAACGGAAGTGCACACTCAATGCAGAAAGCACTAAAAACGAAGTTTGTTGGAAGTTTAGACATGATCAAGAACAAAAAATCGCTTTTGAAGAAAGAATTTGATCTATTTCGTGGATTGAAAACTAAAAACACCAAAATGATTATAGAAAGATATTGCAATTTGGTGGTTAACATGAAGCGATTGGATATCAAGAAAGATAGAAAAGAATGGGTTGAAAAGTAGGCCGATGCATTGCCACAAGATGTTTGGGGCACATATCTTATGATTTTGAAGAATAATGGTGAATTTGCGAATCTATCGCTGAGCAAGTTTATTGAAAAACTCGAAGTTCAAGAGATAGAACAACGGAAGATGGCGAAAATGAAGAATTCTAATGGTGAACAGGACATTGGTCTGTACTACAAAGGAAGTACGACTGATAAGACCAACATTGCACCAAAGATCGAAACTGCATTTAATGCAAACAGTTCTTCTGGAGGGTCATCTCAAGGATCAAACAACAATAATGGATTCTCTTCATATCCATCATTCGATCCAAATTTTTCAGCAACTAATTCTAAACCGCAAAGCTCATACAACAGTAATGGTCAAGTACTACAATGCAACATTGCATTAAATCTTCAGAATGGTCAGAATTTCTCAGAAGAGGTTGCTAAAGGTCATATGTCTTTATTGGTGACCGTATTAGAGTCTTATGAAAGTTTGGTAGCCGGAAGAATTGGTAATCCAATGTTGACCAAAGAGGATTATGATCAGATTGATGCTGAAGAAATGGAACTAATGGATATAAAGTGGTGTATGGCTAGTGTGTTGAGAAGAGCTGAGAAGTTTAAACAGGTCACTGGAAGAGATGATTTCCGTGATGCTGGAACTTCACCTTTAGGTTTTGATAAATCTAAAGTTACTTGTTTTCGTTGCAGGGAGAAGGGGCACTTTAAGCGAGAATGCACAAATCGCGGAGCAAGTGGAGCTCAAAATCCATTCGGCAACAATGATTATCATCGAAAAGCGATTTATCATCAAATTGCTCTACAACCGCATCAACAACAATCGTCACAAACTTCACATGCTAGGAAGGATCTGATCGAAGAGCCATCAAAGAAAACTTATCTAGTTCATCAAGAGGATGAAAGAATTCCAGAAGATTTTAATTGGGATAATTATGATCCTAACAGAACTTCAGATTCTAAAGCATTTGTTGCTCAAATTTTTGAAGATTCAACTGCTGAAGATGAAATAGCGTATGTTTATTACGAATCTCAGCAATTCAGTCCTAAAAAGAAAGAAGAAGAACCAGTTTCAATAGAAGAGGCTTCAGAAAAAGCACCAATCTTTGATCACTCATCAGATGAAGAGAGTGACAATGACAGTGAAGAAATTCAAAAACTTGAATATTATTGTCACACCCCGGATTTCCACGTGTCACCGGTGGGGAGTAACGTGACGTAGTTGATATCATCATAGTCAAACAACACAATTAATAATGCACAACGGAAGCAAAAGATAGATATTATTTCAACTGAAAATATATTGTAATATTAAGTATCACAAGATGTTGAAATAGATCCACAGGCGGAATCGAAAAAAAGGAAAACTGTTCAGCAGACTTTGACATCTAAAGCTTGCGGGACTTGATTAATGATGCCTAGAGTAGCCAGCCTATTACGTATAGTACCTGCACTTAGCCTTGATATCAAAAGCACACATTCTCATAATAAGTCGGTGCAATGTCTGATTAAAGTATCTTTTTATCTCTCTTTGTTAAACATTAAACCCCATTTGCATCACACAACATTCAGAATCAATTGCTCATCTTATTTTGGTGAGGAAGATAAAACAATGGATGATACCACTACCAAATCCCATTTGCCACTAATTAGAATAGAACCAGATCGACAAGTTCAAGTAATATTGAAGATCGAAAAAGTGGAATTGAACCCGTCAGTGAATTCGAATCGACGTCAAGCACCACCCACACCCCGTGCAACCACCACTCTCTCTACCAGCATCAACACTAACACCACCATAGACCACCGCCTCAACCACCCACCCTATTCAGATCCAAGCCCGCCACAGTTCACCACATGTTTAATGTTGTAGATGTCGCCGGATAACAAAGGAGACGAAGAGGATTGGTCACCGTGAAGCCATTGTTGTTGATGTTGATGTTGTAGAAGAAGGGTGAGGTGTGGAGAGGATTTGGTCGAACAAGATGAAGATGAAATTAGGGGAATCAGATGCTTGTAGGGTTTAAATTGAAAGGATTGAGAGGAAAATGATCTTTCTACCCTCATGTGCATTGCACATGACATTTTTTAACTGAGATTTCTAACTAGGTTTGGCCTAAAGAACAAAACGTTCAAAATTTTGAAAGGTAAAGGACACCGCCTGTAAACTTTTGGCCAAAAGGACAGCGCCTGAAATTTGATGTAAACATAAAGGACAAAACTTGTAATTTACTTTAAATTAAAAAAAAAATCAGGTATATGATCAGGTATATAGTTCAGGTAAAAGGGTATGTGGTTTTGGGTAATCGGGTCGGGTATCACCTATTCCCATACCCGACTCATACCCGCGAAAATTTTTAAAACTATTCTCACACCCGGCTCAATACCCATCGGGTATCGGGTATACCCGTCCCATTTGTGTCGGGTTTCGGGTATACCTGTCGGGTCGGGTATATTTGCCATCCCTACTTTCTGCCTTGATGAATACTACCTTTGAATGAATACTACATTTAAACCATTGCTAAGGAAATTTTTGTTGGTGTTTTATGATATCTCAGTGTACGATTCTTCAATAGAACATCTTAAAGACCTAGAATCAGTTTTGAAGCTGTTAAGAGAAAATACTTTGATGGCTAAGAAATCGTACACAAATAGAATACCTTGGGCATATTATCATCAAAGAAGGAGTGGCTACCGACCCATCTAAAATTTCTGCTGTTACTAATTGGTTTGTTCGTAAATCAGTGAAACAATTGAGAGGGTTCTTAGGATTGGCTGGGTCTTACAAAATATTTATTAGATCTTTTGGGAGAATTGCTAAACCCAATGTTTTAACAACCGGGTTTTAAGTTATACTGGGTTGGGCTCTAAAATGGTTCAGCCGGTTGAACCAGGTTGTATCGGGCGGTTGAACTGGGTTACTATTTAACCCTATGAATTCCATAAAATACAAATTCATCTAAAAAACAATCCAATCTCATCTAGAATTTATGTAACTAATCGTAGTTTTATCTAAAAACAACTATTTTTATTGTACACTATTAGCATTTTAAGAATATTTTTATTAGTTATAAACAATATTGCATTGTACGATTAAGCATTTTAAGAATATTTTTATTAGTTATAACAATATTGCATTGTACGATGTGAGTAACAGTTTCAACAACGATGAAATATTGGAATAGAAGGCACTAAGTTAATTACCGGAAATATGGAAGATCAATATTACCTTAGTATCGTATTTTATTCAAATTAAGAAATTAAACATTAAGATAATGCAAACCGGTTTAACGGTTTGAACCAGTAGAACCGGATTTACCGCCGGTACATAAGACATACTGTATTCGAATTTTACCGGCCTTTATCGTACCGGACTCGTGTCCGATATCCGGCTTAAACGGTATAACCAGCCAGTTCATACCGGTATTTAATACATTGACTAAACCACTCACCAATATGTTAAAGAAAGAAGCTTTTGTATGGTCTGATAAAATCCATTATATAAACAGTCAGCTAAAATAGTTTGTACTTCACATTTACACACTCAATACTCATTAATTTTTTATTGTTTTTTTTCCTACAACTGTAGATTCATTTGGCTTCTTTGTTGCATTTGCAGGTTGTTCCATGTGATATTTGCAACTATGTGATTATTACTAAAACGCAACTTGGTTTTACTAAAACGCAACTTGGTTTTACTTTAGTTGCTACAATAAAACAAATTTTGGATTTCAGTCCTACACCCCGCACTTGTACGTCTTAAAATCGGCATTGCAACTCTTCAACACCCATGACTACCCGTTTGGTTAATGGGTAGCGTGGGATGTGGTGACTCGGTCAAAGAAAAATGGTGGTCTTGGCATCAGTAAACTGAAATTGGTTAACGAAGCTCTTTTGGCGAAGTGGGCTTGGAGGTATCGGACGGAAATCAACAGTATGTGGAGGAAAGTGGTCTCGGCTTGCCACGGTAAAAGTAGGAAATGGTATTATTTTCCGTGCAATGCCTCTTCAACGGGAGTTTGGAAAAATATAATGAGCTCAGAATCTAAGGCGTGTCTTAACGGAAAGAAGATCAATCACTACATCAAAGGAATTCTGGGAGATGGTAGCAACATTAGATTCTGGATTGATAATTGGTTTGGTGAGGGCCCCCTGATGTTGAAGTGGCCGAGGCTTTTTGCTTTGGAATCGAATAAAAAGTGTGTCGTTTCTGATCGGCTTCCGGCGGTGGGTACTGTTGTCAGTTGGAGTTGGTCTAGATTCCCTATGTCGCAGGAGGAGCTGGCTGACTTTTCGGAAGCTTCCGCTGTTATGGCTGGGCTTGTTACGTCGGAAGCTAAAGACTCGTGGAAGTGGACGTTGGAAGATTCTGGGTTTTTCACTACTTCATCTTATAAAAAAGCAGCGGCGCTTCAGGTATCGGTGGATCCGGTTTGTCGTTTGTGGAAGGGAGGGTGGATCCCGGCAAAATGTAAGATCTTCATGTGGAGAGCGGCCTTGGTCCGTATCCCGACTAGGCAGGCTCTCGCTAGGAGAAACGTCTCAGTAGACTCGGAAAACTGTGCTTTCTGCGGTGTCTTTGCGGAAACTGTGGACCACCTTTTTTCCGGGTGCGAGACGGTTTGTGCGGTGTGGTGTTGGCTGAGTGACTGGGCCAAGATCAGTCCGATGTTCGCTTTTTCGTTCAAAGATGTTCTTTTGATGCATGAAGGTTCTTCTGAGGACAAGTTGGCGAGACTTATTATTCGGGGGCTCATTTCGGTTACGTGTTGGTGTGTTTGGAAGGCTAGAAACAACAAATTTTTTTCTAACGGTAGAGGGAGCGTTGAAGAGATCATTGGAGAGGTTAAGTCTTTGGGCTTTTTGTGGTTAAAGTGTAGGTCAAAGTTTAGAAATATTGTTTGGAGTGATTGGGTTCTGTACCCGCTGTATATGCTGGAGTAGTCGGCTGGTTCCTGTCTTTTTTAGGGGGCCGGTCTGCTGCTGTTTTAATAAAAGTTACCTTAAAAAAAAAAACCCGTTTGGTTAATAATTACGCATACGTCTTTGTTTCATTTTTATTAAAAATTGGTCTACCCTATCACGAAGCCACGAAGCGCTAGTGGAAACAACTATTCTTTTTTTGAAAAGATGTAGAATAACTTTTTTTCTTTTTGAAAAAAATAAAACACGATAATCTCTTTTACCTTAGTTATTTAAATAAAACTATGCATTCATTCGATAAGGGGGACGGGGTGTAAGCAGGGAGACAAGGCAGGGTGTGTAGTCCACGCGTGGGCACACCACCGCCACCCCTTGTTTAAGTGGGGTGATTGAGTGGTATTTGGGGAGTTGTCACCGATGTGGGGAAGAGGTGAGAGGGAGAGTTAGGGGTGTTTGTTTTTTTCAGAAAAACCTCTTTCGATATCTTATGTATGTGCTGCGCAGACCACGCGCAGACGTTTAGCTCTGCAGACCGTTTGTTTTTTAGAAGACATTTCATTAAAAAATGTCTTCAAATCTCTGCGTGTCCTCTTCCTCACGCAGACATGGTCCAATGTCTTCCTACCTCTTCCAACCTCTTCTGACCTTCTCTCCACCCCTCTCCTCCTAATCTCAAAACACAACACCTCCCACATCCAGAATCCACCATTCCATTCCATTCCAATCAATAATCCCAAAAAATGGATCGTCTTCATATTCTCCTCACCATAATCTTCACATTTTCATCATTTGCAGCAGAGGCGGACCCAAGCCAACCTCAAGGTGGGCGGGCGCACCCCCGGGGAAAAAAAAATTAGTGTTAAGTTCCGTCGAAAATCCCGTCCGCACCCCTTGGAATTTTTCGTCCGCACCCCTTGGAATTTTCCGACCGCACCCCTTCGGTAAAAAAATGTTATCAATTTATATTTTAAGTTTTTTTTAGTAAACTCTTTTTTTTTTTTTAATACTACCTAAATTATATAACTTTTAATACCTAACTAACTAAACCCAAATACTCAATACTTTTACCCACTTATAATTCATAACTAACTAACCCACTAAGTCTTAGTCCATTAACCAAACCCAACAATATTTCAAACTATAATACAATAATTTAAGCCCAAAAACCTTAGAAATTCTCTCCATCTCTCTCTCTCTCTCTCTCTCTCTCTCTCTCTCTCTCTCTTGCGTCCCTGCACTGCCAGCGAACAACATCACCCAGCGACAACAGTCTAGCAGCCGGTGACCACCGTAATCAGCCACCATACCACCGTCGTTCGACACCAAATCCAACCGGAATCCGAACACGGGTAAGTTTCTTTGTTATTTTAATGATTTTGGTTTATATTATAGGAGAAAAAGGGTAATAAAGTTGTTAAATAGGTTTGAAATTTTGTGTGTTTTGACGTTGTTTATGGTTGTTTAGATGATTTTTAGGGTGATTATGTTGTTTAGATGATTTTTAGGGTGATTACAACTTACATTATGATTTCTAGGGCTTGAATAGTTGGAAATTAAAATTGAAACATTATCTTATGGAGCGATTAACTTATATTATATAGAGAAAGACTTGCTTAAAAGTAGCTTTATATGATGTTTTGGATAAATTTCAAAAAATGAAAACCCATAGGGCGACGTTTTAATTATGTTTGTAACAAGGTTTGACATGTTTTTGATGATTATATAAAATTAGTTTAATGTTCTTTTGTTTACATGACCCGGCCCGACCCGAACTGACCCGATACGAACCGATTTTTTTACTTATGTACCTAGGGGCCTAAAATTTTTAAAAATGTTCCGCACCCTCATGGAAAAATTCATGGGTCCGCCACTGATTTGCAGGTATTCTTCTCTCTTCTCCACCAATTCCCAATAACACCATCCATTTATTCACATTATTATTTCACTCTGCAGTGGCCCACTCCACAACATTCAAGATCGTCAACCGCTGCCGCCACACCATCTGGCCGGGGATCGTCACCGGCGCCGACAGACCCCTCCTCAACCCCACCGGTTTCACTCTCACCTCGGGTAAATCCAGCACCTCCGGCCATGTTCGATTGCGTTGAAAAGTTGATCGGTTAGTTGTGAATTAATGAGGACACGTAGAGATCGTGATGAATTTGGAGGTGTTGGTGTGAATTGGAAATTAGGGCAGTGAGTTGAATTGAGGAGTGAGATAGAGAGATCAGCCCTCGAAGTCTGAGATGAGATCTCTGATGGATCAATCAAGTTTTCTTCAATGGTGTTAATGGTGGGTGGTTTGCAGAATGTTCAAGAGAAAGGTTTGGGAGAAGAAAAGGGAAAAAAGTTTGAAGATGTGGGGTAAAGAGATGAGATAATCAAACACTCTTTATATTACATTTCGTAGACATTTGGTCCACCTCTTCTCATGCAGACATTTGCAGATGTGGTCCGCAGACTGCAGACCTTTTGCATCTGAAAAAACAAGCACCACCTTAATAGTGGGCTCACTCTTTTTTAACCAATCACACATTTATGTTTTAAAAAGAGTAAGCTGCCATTTTAGTCCCTGTGGTTTGGGCACTTTTGCTATTTTAGTCCAAATCTCAAACTTTTTAAATCTGGGTCCATGTGGTTTCACTTTTATTGCCATTTTAGTCCAAAATTCAAAAACCCCCTTTTTTGACTGTTGCAACATGCCTATTTTGTCTTTTTGTTTAGGGGTAAATTGGTCATTTTTTTATTTTTTATTTTATTTAAAGACCCCTCTGTCTCTCTCTTCTCTCTTAAACTAAATTAATTATTAACCCCCACACCCCCTTTCTCTCTATCTCTGTCTCTCTCTGCCATATCCCCATTCACAATATCGGATATCCCTTAAAGATCTTCACCGGGAGGAATCACCGGTTTCAATATATCTCTGGTTCAGATGAGCGTGTAAACCCATGGATCACCACCGGATCACGGTGCCATCTTTTCTTGTACACAAACAGCCACGTGGAGGAGCTTGATCGGAGTTTGTAATCACGGAGAAAGTCTTGATCGGAGATGACGGAGGTGATGAATTTGTTGACGGATTTTAAGTGGAAGATGTCCGATAAAGCTAGCCGGATGGGAGGAGAGTGAAACCGACGGTGGTGGAGTTTGGCCGGTTTTCCACGAGCGTTGTTTGGAGAGAATCAGAGGTGTTTGTTTGGAGTTTTCCGTTGGCGTAGATTCAACGTGTTCGCCGCAGGAATTTCAAACCTTTTGCTCCTGGTTAATTAACCAATATTGGTGGGTTTTGGGTTGCGGGGGCAGTGGTTGAAAGGGGCGGTAGTTGTAGGGGGCGGTGGTTGCAGGGGGTTGTTGGTTGCGGTGGTGGATGGGTTGCAAGGGGTGGTGGCTGTAAAGGGATTGTGGTTGCGGTGGTGGATTAGTTGCAGGGAGATGTTGGTTGAAGAGGGTTGGAGAAGATGATGGATTAGAGGTAACTGTTGAGTTCATGATCTTCGTTGAATCTGATTTTGTGCGGTTTGACTTTTGAGCGTGTTATGTATATCAGTTTGATTTTGGATTTTATTGAGTTTGAATTAGGTGAAATTGATAAAAGTGTTGTTGATTGGTGCTTAGATTTGGTTAGAATGGTGGTGGTGGTGGTGGTGGTAGATGAAGGTAGAGATAGAAAGAATTTTGTGTGTGTTTATAAAGAAGAAAAGGGGTAGGGGTGGGGGTGGGGTGGGTAGTTGAGCAGGTGGGTAAAATGACCAAAATGCCCTTCAGAAAAGGACAAAAAAGCAGGGTTCTTTTTTAGAAATCTAAGTTGACTTTGCTTTTGGACTAAAATGGCAACAAAAATGAAACCACAGGGATCCAGATGCAAAAGGTTTCAAATTTGGACTAAAAAGGCAAAAGTGACCAAAACTCAGGGACCAAATGGCAGTTTACTCTTTTAAAAAAAAAAGTTGTTTACCGCTCCATCGAGAGCACCCCTAGTGTTTGAGTGCAAAATGAAGAGTAGAAAGAGAAGTTGACATGACATGAGTTGATTGGCTAAGGGTGGAATTTACCATTACCCATGTGGGGAGCACCCCTTTCATCCTAAGGCTATGCGGTGTGGGGGTGTGGGGTTTGGACATTATTTGCAACATAGGATCAAAATGATAAACGACCCATCTTTGATTGATGGTGGTTCTCGTGGATTGAACTACGTTTAACCATCCCATTTATTGATTTTAAGACAAAAATATATTAAAAAAATAAAGAAAACAGTGGTTTGAGTTATAACCATATAATTAGAATAGTGGTTTAAATAATGGACTAGAGGTTGATAACATAACGTTTATATCGAAGGTCATAGTGGTTACGAGAGATATGACCGCACCTTGTAGTCTTATGGTAAGTGGCACCGTCATCGCACCATTTACTTTCATTACTTTCAAAATTCTAATTTTTACATTGAAAGAATTATATTGATTTCAAAATGATTTCTATTAAGGTTTTGCCGCTCGTAAGATGGTTGCGAAACCGGATGCTTGCGAAACCGTGTCTGTGTACATAGAAAACTTTCATTATTTTATATTAAAATGAATATTAAACTATTTACAGATACCTTAAGAGTCCATGTACATGTGCATTTCCAAGTTATAAGTATTCACTCTCTCTTAAAAGGGCTCTGTGTTGCCATGGTTGTGGTTTAAGATTCGAACGGCAGTCTAGTGGTCGTGGTGTCTAGCGGCAGAAAGAGGGCCCCGATTGGTTACGTTTCCGGCAACGAAGGTCGAAGTAGACGGAAGGGTGGTGTTTAGCTCAGGCCCGGTGATCATGAGAAACCATCACATGGTCTTTTTAGACAAAGTGTATTATGACTTGTACCAAAGCCATGAAAATAGTAAATTAATGTTCATAAATGTTAATGTTATTTTTGGTTTCTTCTCCTTTTATAACTGAAATTAAATTGTATTTTTCCCATACTATTTTTCCCAAGTTTTGTTATTTTTAATCATCATGATACTTAATAAATCCCACCAATAGAAAAACTAAGGTAGGGTCTGAGTAGGATAAGACTTAGTCAGCCTTAACTCTACCACATTGAAATAGAGATACTGCTTCCAATGAGACCATCGGCTCGATAGTAGTTTTGCATCAAGCCTTGGACATAAGGCACATAACACTCAGCAATCGGGACAAATGTCGATTAACCGTACATGTACACTTTTGTCTTTTGGCTATCAACGTCACCACATGATGCATGATTAACCATCCCTCTTTTCTAACGTTATTTTCACGAAATTAGTAAAATAATGTTAAAATTAGTGCACTTTCACTTTTGCCCCAAGCGCCCATACATATATACAGCGCATACCGCAAACGAGGCGTAAAATAATTGATAATAATAATTTCGTTATTTTTGTTTTAAAATAATAAATAAATAAATAATATTAATTTCAAAAAATTTAGCCATGAATGTTAATTATTCTAAATATTAGAAAATAACTAATTTATCTATCACTCTTTCCTCCGTCACTTGCAACAAACTTCAGAACCAGACCCGATTTCAAAGCCACCCGAACCCGTCCTCCATGTAGCATTGTCTATTTTTATATTAAACCCGAAATCTGACCTAAATTCAAAGCCGCCCGAACCAATCCTTTCATTTAGGGATGTCCATTTTTATTTGAAGCCCGAAACCCAACCTGATTTTAAAGCCCACCCGAACCCGTCCTTCATTTACTGTTATTTTTATCTGAAACCTGAAACGTGAGTCCAATTCAAAGCCACACAAACAACCTGACCAACCAGAAGTGTTACATTGAGAGATTATTCCATGCTTACCTGGCAGTGAAACAATAATGAATGATACAAATAATTTTTTTTTTACGGAAGGAAAGATGTGCCAACCATCGTGAAATCATCACAAATAAATACACACAATAAAATCCCACGTATATTTGTCCTCAAATATCATTCTACTTTCAAAAAATGCAAAACTCATATCCGTTGTTGGATCGATTATTATTATGCTACTTTCAGAAGTACAAATGCAACAAAATTCATCTCTGCCGGTGGATGACTTAATTCATATCTGTTGGATTGCTTAAAACGTACAAGGGTAACTGGTATATATTACCTGTAAGTGTTAAGAGTGAGTTGATCAATCTCACAACACGAATAGGATAGGGCCTACATTATGTTCATCATATAATAAATACATACATGAAGAATGAACGTACCGGTGTCATCATAGCATTTTGTCATGTCGCGATTCCCGAGTCTAATGTTATTAACGTCGAGGATTCGTTGCTTACGCTCCAAATCTTCGCTCTCAGCAGCCTCTCTAAGGGCTGCCCAGATCGCTGAAAACATAAATTAAACAAATCAACTTAGTATTTTTCGTCTCGCACCAACCAAACCAAATTCGGCTCTCTTTGTTAAGAAAAAAACAACCTGTTCTTCCACCACTGCGAAGAGGAGCCATACGCCAGAAACTATCGCGCGTCCGAGGAAGCTCAACATTTGAAAACATGTTATTATTACCACGCCTCCAAGGCGTCGGATTCGATACCCTGTTAGCGTCTGCAGGTTTCACGACAAGGCCAAAACATTAATTAGTACTCAGATTAAACACGGACATCTAACAATATGTATAACATTCAAGATTAAACGTAATATATGTGTAACATTCTAGCAAAAAACTTATCAGTAGTATAAACATAAAGAAAATGATTCCTTCACTTCCAAAGAAAAAAAAAGATTGTAATAAAATTTAAGAACAACATACCACCGACTTCGTTAATAGTCGAATCGATCGAGAATACCATTTTGATGAATTTCCGCTGTGAATGTTGGATTGACAGTTTTATTGCATTGGGGGTTTTCAACAGATGGAGATTGGGTTATATATATAGCCGCAAGGTGGTGATACGGTAGCGACACTCACGCTACGTTGTCCTTGGAATTTGCCATTTAGACACACAAAATGTTTTTTTTATTTGTCTTAGAAGCTGGAGATGGAACCAAACTCCAAAGCATTTTGGTAACTCTTTGTCGGAGGTGCTAAACCAAACCCTAGTGCGGTTTTTTCGCCATCCATTTCTCCCCTCAGCCCGCCACCTTTGGTCGATTTTAATTGTGTTCGTTTGTAACATTTATATTTTTTATATATTAAAATAAAGAGTAAACTGCCATTTTGGTCCCTGTGGTTTGGCCAGTTTTGCCACTATAGTTCAAATCTGAAACTTATTACATCCAGGGCCCTGTGGTTTGCATTTTGTTGCCATTTTAGTCCAAAACTCAAATTTAACCAGATTTCCCACTTTTGACCCCCTTGTTTTGTCCTTATCCTCAGGGGTATTTTGGGTATTTTGTAATATTATATCTCAAATTTAATAAATATAATGCCACTGCCAGAACAACAACAGCAACAACAATGTCACTTGCCAGAACAAGAAGAAGACCACACCACCACCGCTACCACCCCCACCACCACCATCCCACTGCCGCCAACACCACCACCACCACCACCACCACCACCACCATCTCTCTCTGCTGTTCGTAACCTGCCAAAGCACCACCACCACCGCCACCTCCTCCCCTTCTCACCACCGCCATCAACACCCACCCCACACCGTCGTTGCTATCTTCACCACTTTCAGACAAAATGTCATCTCAAAACCCTAGGCAGCTCAAAATCAGCAATACGTACAGATCCATAACAAATTCAACAACAAAACTCAAATTACCTCAAAGGCCTAAACCTAACCGTCACAGAAATGCTATCTCCGCCTCATGATCTCGGTACACTATCAACCAGTTCTCCAACCGAATTCGTCTACAACATCTTGTCGATCCGCAACCGCCGATGACCTCAAAAAGCTCGAGAAAACGAACAAACGTCTCAACCGAGACTTCTGCACCGTCTTCACCGACTCGAAACACCGTCTTCACCGACTCGAAACATTCAGGCGATGAACAATCGACCGGTTGTATCTTCATCGTCAACGGCATAACAAAAATCTCTCCGATTGTCACTTAATTTGAAGCTTTGAACAAACGAAACCCTAGAAAACCTAAAACCCCTAACGTTCAAAATCAACAACAGGACTACAAATCAAATTAATGAATCACTCGACTCAAAACCCTTAAAAGGCTACAACTCCGATAAAATCAAAGTCAGATGTCGCCGGCGAAGGTGGTGATGATACAGTGGTGGCGGCGGTGGTGGCGGTGGTGGCGGTGGTGATGATACAGTGGTGGGGGTGATGGTGATGAAGATGAGATGATGGTGATGAAGATGGAGGCGACGGTGGTGTTGGCGACGGTGGTGTTGGCGAAGATGGTGATGAAGATGAGATGATGGTGATGATACAGTGGTGGGGGTGATGGTGATGAAGATGAGATGATGGTGATGAAGATGGCGGGGACGGTGGTGTTGGCGGCGACGGTGGGGGTGGGGGTGGTTGTTGGGGTGGAGACGATGTTGATGATGAAGATGAGATGATGGTGATGAAGATGGAGTAGACTGATGATGGTGATGAAGAAAGAGAGAACAGTGGAGAGAGAGAGAGAGATGTCTGTTGAAGATGATGATATGTTGAAGATGATGATAATCAGGGTTTTATTATATAATAAAGAGATAATAAATCTAAAATGACCAAAATGCCCCTGAGAGTAAAGACAAAATAGCATGTCATTAATGAGAAATCTGGTCAAATTTGAAATTTGGACCAAAATGGCAACAAAATGCAAACCACAGGGCCCTGGATGTAATAAGTTTGAGATTTGGACTAAAGTGGCAAAACTGACCAAACCACAGGGACCAAAATGACAGTTTACTCTAAAATAAAATACATGAAACTTATAAATAGGTAACAAGTAAGATAACTCTTAAAAATATGAAGTATCTGTATATTCTACTTGCCGTTAGAAAATAAAAATAAAAAAGAGAGATGGGAGTGGAAAAAATACGATTGATACCAGGGTTATTTATATTCAAGTGGCAAGCTAGGAAGATGTCACATGCGGCACCTATAAGCTTGGAAGTATACGTTGTTGCGTGACTGCGTCCACATGTCACTCCCGCATTGATACACTTCAAATTTACATCTAACTTCAGTATTGATACACTTCAAATTACTTTCTTTTCAGTTTTTCTCCATTTATTTTTTAATCACCAACTAAATCATCGGATTGGATGTCTTCACTTCATCTTATCCATAACGATCAGAGTTGAATGCATATCCGAACTATCAAGCTACCAGTTCAGATGAAAACCTGCCTGCCTGAAGGCCCATCACGGTAAAACCCGGTTCAGCTCGGTTTTGAACTTGCGACCTCCAGAGAAGCCTAGTTCTAAATTTTATTGCCACCACCAATGTCCTTTAAAGTAATGCTAGTGATAGTTGAACTTATTAGGACTTTAATGAGAGAAACCAAGTGACTAACCACTAGACCAACTTGTCAAGACTAACCACTTTTTCTTTTGAAACATACTTTATTTTATCAAAAACTACGGGTGTGCATGGGTCGGTTTGATTCGGTTTTTACCATTAGCCATAATCATAACCGCTAGTTTCGGTTATTGGATTTCCATAATTATAACCATAACCAAACATTGGTTACGATTAATCGGTTATGAATTCAATTACGGTTATTTCGGTTATTAACCAAAAACTTCAACTAAAACTAACTTTCGCCAAAAGTTCAAAACTTTTAAGCCAATGGGTGTACAAAATAAAAAATGTAACAAACCATGTTGGACTTAGCTTTGTTTTTTTATAGGGTAAATTACACTTTTCGTCCTTTACGTTTGTAGCGGGTTGCAATTGATAAACTTTAACTTCAATAGTTACAGTCACAATCCTTTATATAGAAAACTCATTACACCTTTCGTCCTTTAACACTAACCAGGTTAAAAATTTAAGTTAAATCCATTCACTTAAGGGTATCATGGTCATTTCATTCTTTATTAAATTTTTCTTAATAAATAAAAGAAAAAATTACATATATAACTTATCTCCCCAAATTCCTAACCCTAATCACTTAGCCATCTCTGAACTTCTTTCTCTTTCTCTCTCTCTCTCTCTATCTATATATATATATATATATATATATATATATATATACATACATAGGGTGGAGTTATTGTAAAAAAGACCAAAAGTGTGAGAAAGGTAAGAAAGAATCTCAACCATTAGATTAAAATTAATTGAAAAGGGTAGGATTGTAAATGCATTAACAAATTCAAATATGGTAATCCTTGATTTAAGGATTTGGAGAGAGAAAAACCTGGATTTTAGGACTTATAACCGTCCATAAATATAACACCATTCAGAGCATGTTCATACATGGTGTTTTAAAATATAACACAATTTTGAAAATATAACATCATTCAGCACAAAATAACACCATTTCAGCAGTAAATAAAAAAACACCATTCAGTACAAGAATATAACACAATTCAGTACAAAAATAACACCATTCAGCAGTAAATAAAAAAACACCATTCAGTACAAAAATAACACCATTCAGTACAAAAATAACACCATTCAGCACAAAAAAAACACCATTCAGCACAAAAATAACACCATTCAGCAGTAGATAAAAAAAACCATTCAGTACAAAAACAACACCATTCAGTACAAAAATAACACCATTCAGCAAAGAAAAAATAACACCTCTGTATCATCTTCTCCACTTCCGGCACCACCACTGGCACTTCCGGCACCACCACTGCTGCACCACCGCTGCCGATCCGCACAACCACTGCCGCTGCCCGCTCGCCGTCGCCGCTGTCGCTGCCGCTCGCCGTCACCGCTCGTCACTCGCCGTCGCCGCTGCCGCTCGTCGTCGCCGCTGTTCGATCGATATGGAGGTTTAGCGGCATTAGGGTTTTGAAATTGTAGAAAGAGAGAGAATCTGTACGCTCAATTGGAGAGAGATCGGAATTATAGGAATTTTGATTTACAGTTTCCTATTTTGAATGGATATAAAGACTTTATTACCCCTATAATTTTCAATTCAGTCCCAATTAAGAAAAATATTTTACATTTTGGTCCCTATTGATCTCAACCATTAGATCAAAAGATCTAATGGTTGAGATTCTTTCTTACTTTTCTCACACTTTAGGCATTTTTTACAGGATCCTCTACCTACATACATATATACAACCAACCTCCACCACCAGTAATAAATCCAGCCACCACCATCGTATCCCCCTTTCAACTATGTCTCACAACTTGTCACCTGAAACCTGTCACCATCTGAAGCCACTCATTGTCGCCGGACGCCAATGCCACTAGTCGCCGGTGGTGGTGATTTGGGTGTGATTGTCAGCCGCCACCAGTCTTTTTTCCGATTCATCACGCAGACTTGGTTCAGATCTGATCTGCAACCTAACAGAGATAAGGAGACAGTGACCGATAAAAGTGAACACGTAGAGATAGGGAGACGGTGACCAAAAACGTTACATATATACAACATCATCTTCCCCAATCCCCCAACCCTAGAACACCATCATCCTACTCTTTAAAAAAAGTTTGATTGCAACTCTCCAGAACAACAACATTATCCTGTACTCTTCTCTGTCGTTTCATGGAACAACGCCGCTATGGAGTTTTGGTGGGCGGTTAGGGTGGCGTTGTGCGGTGGAGAAGAAACGGGAGGCGGTGGAGTGGTGGTTGAATGGTGGAACTTTGGATTCGAATGGAGATGAAATCGAAGATTGAGATGTTGAATTGGGGATTGTGGTGAAGATTGTATGGTGATTTGAGTGAAGAAAGTTAGGGTTTTTGGTTTGGAGAAGACGAAAGATAATCTGGTGGTAACACGAGAAGCCATTGATGCCTTGATGGAAATTGAGGAAGACTGATTTGAGATAGGGTTTTATAGTGTTGTAGGCTTGGGGAAGATGAAGTTGTATGTATGTAATTTTTTTATTTTATTTATTATGAAGCATTTAAAATAAAAGCGTGAAATGACCATAATACCCTTGAGAGAATAGACTTAACTGAAAATTTTAACCATGTTAGTGTTAAAGGACGTAGAATGTAATGGTTTTTACAAATAAAGAATTGTGACTGTAATTATTGAAGTTAAAGGTCATCAATTACAACCCGCTACAAACGTAAAAGACGAAAGTGTAATTTACCCTTTTTTTAAATTTTAATTAAGCCCAATTGACATTAACAATTATAAGTAAGATCCGATTTGAAACAGAGATATATATAAAGGATAATCGTTTGTAGAGATTTGATATAAAGATATAAAGGACTAAAGGACAACTACTAAATGACAAGGTATGTGATAACTGTATACATGTATATACAAAACCGATGTTTGGTACATATAGAGAGGAAATGATAATTGTGTACATGTGAGCTCATGTATATAAAAACATGATGTTTAGTAAAGGACAAGGGAGCTCATGTATATAAAAACCATGATGTTTGGTAAAGGACAAGGTACAACTTCCATCTCTACAGCTGTGGTCGAAGCTTAATTTGTTTTCCAATTCACACAATTAATGAGAATTCATTATATTATACTAGGTTCTCACCTTCGATTGCTTCTCGAGCTCAAGAAAGTTACTAATATAATTATTATTTATGATTAATACATATTTAAAATGATACAAAATGTAATGCTTGAGCCAGGGTAGGCAGTGGATTTCCCCTGAAATTGGTGATGGGTCGGGTCATCAACGTTGTTTACGATCACAAACGTGGGTGTCTGTTGCTACAAAACATAACAGTCAAAATAGATGAAAAGTAAATTTGGAGAAAAATATTTAATTGTATTTACGGGTTTAATGTCGATAATTTTTTTTTGAACGGCAAATTTCTTTACTCCTGCGGTCCTGCCGTATGTGGGATTTGAACCCAATACCTCTCTCTCCCAAGATATTTAAAGGTTTTGCCTTTTTAATGGATCACCACCCCATTGGTTGTTAATGTCGATAATTGTTAACAAAATTTACCGGTCAACATTGTTATTTATGACGACTTTGACCCAAACCGAGCAACAATTAATGATCTTCATCTAATTCTTGCTGTTGTACATTTTTTCTTCAAGCATTATAAGGATGGCAATTGTTTAAAAATAAATTAACTTATTAGGCTTCCTAAATCCATTAGGTAGCGTTCGTTTCATGGAATGGAATGGAATGGAATTAGGAAGTTTTTCTTTGTAAAATTGATCTTGGTTGGGGGAGGGAGGAATTTGAAATCCAATGAATTTCTTTAATCAATGAAATTTGTGACTATTTCAACATTCCATTCCATTCCTTCATTTGAGTGAAGGATTTCTAAGGAATGTTGAAATAGTCACAAATTTCATTAGAGTGAAGGATTTCAAATTCCTCCCTCCCCCAACCAAGATCAATTTTACAAAGAAAAACTTCCTAATTCCATTCCATTCCATTCCATGAAACGAACGCTACCTTAAAGTCTAAAGTTTCTATTAAAATATATGCTCAATTCTGTTTAATTATTTTCACCTTATTGGTCAATACGCTCAATTGTAATTAGCCCTCGCCATGCCATTTTATAACTCATCCGAACCAAATACATGTGTGTCATACCATACCATACCATCACTATTTACTGTATACTAAGTGACTTGCTGACATACCAAGGGTATGTTTTATACATAATACTAGGTTATAGACCCATGTGTTACATGGGTTTGATGATAGAAAATGAAAGACTTTAAGATAATCAGAGTTGATCGAGTTTTTTAGAAAAAATGTGTTTTCTGTTTATACAAACTTGAATTAGTTTTTAAAAACAAATATGTTATTGTTGAGGTTGGATGTGTTTGAATAACATAACGTTTATAAATTTTGAATTACTTTTTATATTTCATATTATTTCTTGCATCACACATAATAAAAATAAATTTTGATATGAATACATATAACCCTAATATGAACTATACATACAAAATTAAAGAAAAAATTATAACATTACTCATTTTAAATGATGCGTTTACGAAGAAAAAAAATTGTTTTTTTAATATAAAAGAATTAGTATATTTTATTTCAAATTAATATTTTCTCATTTTAAAAAGTGTTATTAAAGTAGAAGATAGAATGAAATTAGTTTATGATTTAAGATTATATATATATATATATATATATATATATATATACTGTTTATATATATGTTTAACATTTGTGAAAACGATAATAACAAATTATAAACATGATGAGGTTTTAATTTTTTGGTTACGTCAAATAGGGGTGTTCAGAATTCGATTCGGATTCAAAAAATTCGAATTTCGACTCGATTCGAATTCGATTAAAAATGTTCGAATTCATGTTGATTCGTATTCGAGTCCAGTAATCGAATTAGAATCGAATACGAATTTATGATTTTCAATTCGATTCGATTCGAAATTAGAATCCAATATATATATATATATATATATTTAATATATGTTGTAACACCCCAAGAATATAAAATTATATATATATATATGTATATACATATATATAGGGGGTTGCTAAAATGAAAACCACCACAGTTACGTATGACACTCATTTTATGACATATACGTATGACATTCATTTATGCGTGTCATGCTTTTAATTGTTTACATTTTTTTTATAGAATTACTAATTTGTCCTGGATACATGTATAATAACAAAAACAAAAATCTTCTTCATAAAACAAATACACACACATATATATATATATATACCAAAACAATCCATTATATAATCATTTGTCAAGTATACTTCAAATATTTTAACGTTAACAAAAAAAAAAGAATTGTTTGTCAATACATCGTCAACACCTAAAATACGATTTGTCTCTTAAAATAGAGGTAACCGCATAAGTCGACCAATCTTCGCGAATGTCATCCATATCCGCAGTCGAGTATTCCTCTACTCCTTTCCTTCCAAAGTCACAAAAAATAATAATATTAAAATTTAAGAACAACATACTGCTGACTTCGCTAATATATAGTCGAATTGATGGAGAATACCATTGATGAATATTTTTTTTTTTTTGAATAGCCAACGAAACTTTTATTACCACACAAACCGGAGATTACAAAACAACCAGCCAGTAGTTGGATTCAAACAGAAAGAAAAACGGAAAAAAGAACAAGAAAAGAAGTTACATTGTTACGTTGAAATCCCACCACTCCTGTCTTGTTAACAAGCTGAACTTTGATCTCATCTTCACTCCTTGATACGAGGCTTCTTTGATCTCTACCATTATTCTTTGTACGTCTCCTTGTTTGTTTGAGAAAATCTTACCGTTTCTATGTTTCCATAACATCCACATCATTTGAATTGCGATCGCCTGTATAACCTTTTTCATTTTTTTTTTACTTCTTTGTAACCCGTTCAGCTCCTGTAATACATCTTTTATGTTTCCTTCCGTGTTTATCATCGGTATACCCAACCAATTTACAACCTTTTCCCATGTTCTTTTTGCAAAGTTGCACTGAATTAAAATATGAGTCGTTGTTTCGTCTGCCGCCCCGCAAAATCTGCATGTTACATCAGGGATGTTCATCCCTCTGCTTCTCAGA
Source organism: Helianthus tuberosus (assembly GCA_030545235.1). Classification (NCBI taxonomy): domain Eukaryota; kingdom Viridiplantae; phylum Streptophyta; class Magnoliopsida; order Asterales; family Asteraceae; genus Helianthus; species Helianthus tuberosus. The sequence goes on along the minus strand of CM060437.1, from coordinate 27,335,760 downwards.
GCTGTTGCCGTGGGGATTTTTCCTCCATTGCCCTCCAAACGAACATTGAACTTTTGTTGGTAGTCCACCGGTTCCACTTGAATTCGTAAGCTGGGTCGTTCAAATCAATTTGTCTACTTAAAACCTGCCTCACGATTTTTGTACTGATCTCCTCTTGTTCGTAATTCTTCCAATGCTATACGTCTTCATTTGTTGTTATTACCTGCTGTTGCAACTGATTATTTAAGCTCTGTAACTCACTTAGTTCTATACCCGTACTCGGAGTCCTTTCCCACGCCAAATCCCATACTAACCCACCATTAATTACCCTGTAACATTCACTCACCAATGCCCTTCTTCTGGTTGTAATCTGGTACAAATTAGGAAATTGCGTTTTAAGCGAATTATGGCCTAGCCATGTATCAGCCCAAAACATTGTATTCTTTCCCATCCCCACCTTCTTAAGTTTACGGTGATGTCGATATTGTTTTTTGAGAACTCCTTGCCAATTTCGCCTATGTTTTTCCATACTCCGGGCAGGGATTTCTTTATCGGAATCGACTCCACCTTCCTTTGACTGGTATGAATCGATTTTATCACACTTACCCATAAATTTTCTAGCTCCGTTTTCAGTCTCCACCACCATTTGGCCAGCAAGGCCAGGTTCATATCGCTAATGTTCCCTATGCCGAGTCCTCCAAAATCCTTCGATGCTACGATCTTCTCCCATTTCACCCATCTTATCTTGTTGTTCGTATTGTTTCCGCCCCATAAGAATTTCCTTCGAATTCCCTCCAATATCTTCAATACCCCAAAAGGGCACTTGTACAAAGATAAATAATAATTGGGTAAACTACCGAGCACTGATTTTACTAATACGACCCTACCAGCAAATGACAGGTTCTTTGCCTTCCAGTTTGAGAGCCTTTTATTAAACATGTCAATAACTTCTTTCCAGTTCGCTATTCTGTTCATGTTTGCACCCACCTTCAACCCTAGATATATAAACGGAAACTTACCAGCCTTACAGTTAAAAACCGATGCCATAGTTTCCACTTCCTCTTCCTGAATTCCCACACCATAGAGCTGACTTTTGCATTGATTCACTTTTAAGCCTGATAAAAGGTAAAAAAATTCGAAGGATTCTATTAAGGCATTTTATATTGCTTTCCTCCCATTCACCCACAAATATCGAATCGTCCGCGTATAACATGTGGGTCAAATGTGGGCCGTCACCTGGTAATTTAATACCCGAGAACAAATTGCTATTTTTTGCTCTTACCATCAATATATGCAAGGCTTCCATTACAACGATGAAAAGGAAGGGTGACAATGGGTCCCCTTGTCGTAATCCTCTTTTATAATGAAATTCTTCCGTAGGGGAGCCGTTGACCAATATTGAACATCTCCCTGTGAATAATATCCCCATGACCCAGTTCCTCCACTTTGGTGGAAAACCCATTTGTGTTAATATAGAAATTAAAAATTTCCAATTTACTGTGTCATACGCTTTCTCAATGTCTGCCTTGAACACAAATAACTGTCTTCCTGTCCTTTTTGCCCAACCCACCACTTCATTAATAATTAAAGGGCCATCTACTATGTTCCTTTCCGATACAAAGGCCGACTGGGCATTCGAAACTACACTTTTTATCACCCCTTTTAATCGGTTGGCCAGTACTTTATATATCAATTTATTTACTACACCTATAAGTGATATAGGTCTAAAATCGGATAAGGTCATAGGATCTATTACCTTTGGTATGAGGGCAATGAATGAGGCACTACAAGAATGATGAATGGATCCATGGATGAAGAATTGGTTCATAATCTGCATAAACGATCCCTTTAGCTCTTCCCAGTAGGACTTTATTAATTTGAATGTGATTCCATCTGGCCCAAGCGATTTGTTTATACCGCAGTCCCATACCGCTTTTCACACCTCTTCAACTGTGAACGGTAGAATCAGACTATTCGCTTGGTCTGCACTCAATTATTTGAAATCACCCGGTCTGATCCTAGGTCTTGAAGTGGCCGGTTCATTAAATTTATCTTTAAAGGCTGCCAGGAATCGTGCTTTTATCTGTATTGGATCCGAAACCCATGCACCTTCAATCCATAAACCCGCAATTCTATTCCTTGCAATATGATTATTAACAGTCGCATGAAAGAAGTTTATGTTTTCGTCACCCAGTTCCACCCATCTTAACCTCGCCTTTTGTTGTATATCCAGAGCCACCACTTCGTGATATTCTTTTATTTTGAATTTACTTTCTTGCCAACTTTTAAGTTCCTCGACAGTTAGAAGTCTACTTTCAGCGACCTCATCGAGATGTTTCACCTTGTTCCGAGCTTCCAACAGAGCTTTCTCATCCTCCTCCTTTTTGTTCCTTCGCCAAGTTTTTAGCTCCTCCTTCACTTCCTTAAACTTAGCTGCCATTTCTTCGTCTTTAAATCTTGACACACATGTTTTTTCAAGACCTCTTCTTACCGCCTCATCAAAGCCTATCATAGAGAACCAGCTGTTGAACAATCTGAAAGGCGACGGCCCGAAGCTGTTATTCACCGTAGTTAATATTAGGGGACTGTGGTCTGATATCTCTCTATCGAGGGCCAATAGTGTTGCGTTTGGCCATTTGTTCATGAAGTTTTCACATACCAATACTCTGTCAATCTTGCTTAAATTCCTGCCATCCCCGGACATAAACGTGAATTTTCTACCTGTCATATTGTACTCCTGAAACCCTCCACTGCTGATAAAATTGTTGAAACAAATAGCTCCGCTTATGTCAAAATGGGAATTAAATCTGTCTTCAGGAAATCTGACCTCATTAAAATCTCCTAGCATTATCCAATCTCCATTTATACCATTCTTCGCCTCCAAAAGTTCTTCCCACATTCTTCTTCTATTCGCTTTTAAAGTTGATCCATACACATTCACTATTACCAAATCATCAGTCGCACCTGTTATTTTACCCTTTATTATTATATAATTCTGAGTTTTTATCTCCAATTCTTTCCTGAATACTAGTGGATTCCATAGCGACAATAGGCCCCCAGATCTGCCTTCGGCATCCACCTTTGAATACTCAAAACTAGAGCTATCCCAAAATCTCCTGATTTTACTTAAAGGCACGTCCCTGAACTGAGTTTCTTGAATGGCTATAAATGATAAATTAAATTTCGACAGAAGGCCTCTAACTCGAGCTGCCTTACCAGCCCCCCCTGCCCCTTTTAAGTTTATGGTCCCAAAATTCATTGGGTCACGGCATCCACCCAATCTTCAGCCACTGTTGTCTTTACAAGCTCCTCATGTCTGTGTAAATCAACTCCGAGCTTTGCCCCCAAATCAATCATTACCTCTGATTCAGTTACAATCGCCTGTTCGTTTGCAAAATTGTTATTTGGCGTACCTTGAATTTCAACTCCCTCTGCGTCGCCATGAGATGCTTCTTGGTTTGATTCTTCCTCCCATTCCGGATTGAACTCGTCATCCAGAAAATCCCCCCTTGATCGAGATTATTTAACTCCACTTCAGTGATTCTTATCCTTCCCTTGTTTTTCCTTTTGTTGTTTTTCCCCAGCTTGTATCTTGGCTTTTTCTTTTTTATTTTAATTCCAAAATCGTCCGAAAGTTCCACATTTAGGTCTAGGATCTTATCTTTCCCAATTGCTGATGTAGGCTTCAGACTGCTAGAGGACCTGACTTCAGCAAGGCTTGGTCTTTTCCTTTTTTTATGAGCTGATTGGGCTGGCCCAACATCCTTACCTGTGCGTCTCTTAAACCCATTTGTATTCGGGGTTTTCAATAGATGGGAGTGGAAAAAATACGATTGATACCCAGGTTATATACAAGTGGCAACCTTGGAAAAGGTGCAGGCGGCACCGGTTATGGAAACGAAGTGAAGCATTCGTTGTTGCGTGCACATTAGCATCTCGCTTCAGTCTTGATACACTTCAAATTACTTTTTTTCACTTTTTCTCTATTTATTTTTTTAATGACTAACTAAATCATCGGATTAGGTGTCTTCACTTAAGTAAATGCATTATCTCATCCATAACGGTAAGAGTTGGATACATATTCGAACCATCAAGCCACCAATTCCGGGGAGAACCCGCCTGCCCGAAGGCCCATCGCGGTAAAACCTGGTTCAACTCAGTTTTGAACTGGCAACCTCTAGAGAGGCCTAATTCTAAACTTCATTGCCAATGCCACCACCAATGTCCTTAAAAGTAATGCTAGCTGGGAGTTGAACTTATTAGGGTGTAAGGGGCACTCCTTTAAGTGGGGAGTGACATCTCTTACCCACAGCCAATCAGCACGTGCCACGTCAACTCCCCACTTAACTACCCCCACACCCTCAATTTGATGGCGGCACTCCTCTCTTGGGGACTTGGTTTTATTTTTTTTATATAAATATTTTTATAAAAGTAAAACATAATTTAAATAAATTAAAACTAAATAAAAATAAAAAATAGAACATTTCATTTAATTAAAAACAAGTTTGAGGGGTATTTTTAAAAGTAATAAAAAAATTTAAGTTTTTTTTAAATTAAAAATAAAACTTAAGGGTTATATTTGAAAATTTTTTTCTTCTTCTTTCTTCCTCCTCCCATTCTTCTTCTTCATTTTAACCTGCACTTTCATCTTCACCTGCAAATTCTTTGTTCTTCATCCTCCTACAAAATCACAAGGAAAAAAAAACTCAAAAATATACAAGTTTCACACGGTGAATGATACCCGCTCCCCACTCCCCGATTTGGGTCACCGAGGGGTCGGCGGCGGTGTTCCCGATCGGGGAGTACACTCACCGCACCCCTCCCCGCAGGCGCCCCAGACACCCTTAGGACCTTAATGAGAGAAACCAAGTAACTAACCACTAGACCAACTTGTCAAGACTAACCACTTTTTCTTTTGAAACATACTTTATTTTATCAAAAACTACGGGTGTGCAACTGTGCATGGGTCGGTTTGATTCGTCTTTTACCATTAACCATAATCATAACCGCTAGTTTCGGTTATTGGATTTCCATAATTATAACCATAACAAAACTTTGGTTACGATTAATCGGTTCTGAATTCGGTTATGGTTATTTCGGTTATTAACCAAAAACTTCAACTAAAACTAACTTTCGGCTAAAGTAGGTTTTAGTTTTAAGCCAATGGGTGTACAAAATAAAAAATGTAAGCTTTGTTTTTTTTTTTACAAGACAACCAAGACTACATTTTTTTTTGTTAAACTACCAATGTGAGACCCCTTTTAATAACATATTTCTAAAAAAAAAAAAAAAAAAAAAAAAAAAAAAAAAAAACCTAAACTTATTTAAGCCTTTGATTAAAAATACAATTCTTTATCAAAATAAATGGCACCAACATCAAAATCATTTTGTTACAAAAGTACTTTTATCTTAGTAAAAAAATCTCTGCATGGTCAAGGTTAAACGAAAATCTATTACATAGACTTAACTTTATAAGTTCGGTGTTGGCGGTCGCTAACAATGGTATAGTATTGCTACTACTTAACACAGTTTTATGACAAACGTTGCAACGCAGGGGCTTAATACTAGTACCATAATAAACTGAACCGATACCGACCGAATTCTTGATACAACGCGAGAGAGAATTTTGCTAGTGTTACAACATCACAAGAAGAAGAGCAGCAATAAGCAGAGGTCATCGTATGTCTTAATTAGCATGTTCAACTTCAAACAATATTTTAACCATTTATTTATTTAGCTTAATACAAAACGATTTTAACATTCTTTATTTACCAAGCATTACTTATCAAAATTACTTTCCCTCGTATATCTACTAGTTCATCGAATTAAATAACTATACCATTTCTTTTGAAGGTTTTTATCTACTAGTTAATAAAAAAAATAACTAGACCATTTCTTATCTGAAGGTTGGCCTGAAGATGTGAAGTCCAACATGCAAGGTTCGATCAAGAAGAACCATGATTTTTTTCACATCAACATAAGGAAGAAATAACCAATTGTAACGATCGAGAAGTTGCAATTTTGGAGCTTTGCGGTTCAAGGTCGAACAAGAAAAAAACTGGATTGTAATCATTAACGTGTAAGGTGGAGGGGGCATTTTGCGCCACATGTTTACCATGTATGCAGAGGGGGCATAGGGAGCAAAAACCTAAAACCATGGGGTGATGAGCAAGGTGGAAATTACGTTTTTTTGTTTATTATTATTATTATTATTATTCTTTTTTCTTATAATTTAAAAAAAAAAAAAAAAAAAAAAAAACAAATCCTCTCTTCACCCCTCCACATCCAAACCTTTCCCACTCCCCGCCCGCACGCCCATGGAAAATCTCAAACCCCTTGCCCCCACACGTGTGATCTTAAGGAGTGTGAGAGTTGTGTAGGCCACATGGGAGGGGTTATCTATTTTTTAAATTTTAATTAAGCCCAATTGACATTATTAACAATTATAAGTAAGATCCGATTTGAGAGAGAGAGATGAATATAGAAAGGATAATTGTTTGTATCAGGACAACTACAAAATGACAAGGTATTAACTTCTAGAGGTATACATGTGATAATTGTCTACATTGTTTTCCCAACAATTAATGAGAATTCTTTATATTATATTATAAACTAGGTTTTGCCCGCCCGCGTTGCGGGGCATTAAGCCGAATATTTCTTTCTCATAGTATGTACGTCTGTGTTTTAGTTACTTGCACATACTACTCATAACACGATCTAAAAAAATACATTGGGTAAACAAAGTAAAACAAAATACTACCATACTTTTCCTAAAAAAACTAAAACGATTGATAAACTACCGCTTTGCATGACGAATAAAAATTAAATCGAGCCAACCAATTAAATAAAACACTACCATAGTCATGTAAAAAAATTATTAAAACGAATTTTATACTGGGTACAAAATCGTAAATAAACACAAAAAAACATGTCGAAATGTAAATCAACTTAAGTTATATCGACACGTAAATAAAAACAAAGACGTAAAACTCGATTAAAAAATATTTAGAAAGTTAAGGGGTTGTAAGAGTTAATGCTGAAAATTAGAGGATAAAAGTAAAATAAAAAAAACACAAAAAGAAAAAGAAAAAAAAGAAAGAAAAAGAAAAAAAATTGACAACACCACTGTAGCAAAGTGGTGTTGTCATTTGATATATATAATAATATTGTCAAAAGGACAACTACAAAATGACAAGGTATTAACTTCTAACGTGGTATATATGTGATAATTGTCTACATTAATTGTTTCCCAATTCACACAACTAATGAGAATTCTTTATATTATATTATAAATATTGTCACCAAATAAATATAAGAGATTTATTTGCAGTAATCAAAGCTCTTATATTAAATAATTAAAATATACGTTATTGAGTATGCCATTTATATTTTTTTGGTTTTCTTTCTTGTTATCTAAGTTTGGAAAGTTAACATTACATACGCACATTTGTGGTTAGCGTTTTTATGCTTATTTTTTTTGTGTGGTTTAAACGTTTAACTGTGTCTCTGCAACATGTGGGTCCTAAAATCTAATTTTATATCAATTTTTTGTATATTTGAGTATATCAATAATTAGGGTAGGGATATGGTAAAAAGTGTCTAAAATGTAAGAAGGGTAAGAAGTGTTTTAAACCATTGGATATTTGATCTAATGGTTGAGATCAATAGGGTATCAAAATGTAAATTGTGTTTTAATTAGAAGGGCCTTATGTAAAATTGAAGGGCATTAGTGTCTTTTCCAATGTTTCAAATATGGTAACCGTATCCTACACAACCAAAACCCCTATCAATCTCCTAAAAACAAGCGACGTTCCCGTAAAAGCTAATTTTTGTATATTTTCCGTCAATCTAACTACAGAGCAGGAAACATAGAAGGGTTTTATAGGTAAACGGTGCGGTGCATATTGTTCGACGCCAAAATCCCGTTGAACTAAAGTGTTTTATATTTCACAATCACATGACATTCTTGTTCTATTAACAGTAGAATCAAGAATCAATCGAGTGTTTTATGGATTCAAAAAAGGGAACGATGAAGCCATCTGGTTTGAAGAGGAAGCGAGAATCAACAATTTCGAAACCAGGTTAGTGTTTTATTGGGGATTTGATGTCCGGTACAGTGCATGGTTGTCAATGGTGTTTATTGAAGTTTGGGATGTTGTTAACAACCCGGTTAGCACTTTAGGGTTTTTTAAGGGATTTATTGGGTGTTATATGTGATGTAGATGGGGTGATAGTGTAATATAAGTATATTTACGGTTGTTTTAAAAGGGGTTGTATTTCAAATCGGTCGGTTCTGTGTTTTCTCTGTTTAGAATATTGAATGGTGTTTTAAATGGGGGGTTTTACAAATGTAGTGTCTTTTGCAGTGTTATATGCAAGAATGAAGGGGGTTTTAATGGGGGTTCTATGTTAAATTGGTCTGATTGCATAAAACACTTCAAGTCTGATTCTGTGATAGTGTTATATGTAAATGGTGGTTGTGGATGCAAATAATGCATAAAACACTACACTTCTGATATAGTTGTTGTCTTATAATCACTTTATTGCATAAAACACTTTATTGCATAAAACACTACACTTCTGATGTTGAGACAGTGCTATGTGGAATACTTTATTGCATATAACAATACAAGCCTAAACTAGGTTATTGGAAAAAACACTACAAGTCTGATTCTGACATAGTGTTATATGTAAATGTAGTTTGAGAATGACAATATTGCATAAAACACTACACTGCTGATGTAGTTAGTGTCTGCTAATCACCATATTGCATAAAACACTACAAATCTAATGTTGGGAGAGTGTTATATGTGGATTGAGTCTGTTGAATACTTTATTGCATATAACACTACAAGTCTAGTGACTTAATTGCATAAAACACTACAATTATGATGGTGACATCATTGCATATAATTTGAAATTCCTGGTTCGATAACTAATTGTAAAAAAGGATTTAATTTTAGTCCGGAGAAGCGGCCGAATACCGAGATTCAAAATGGGAAAAGGATTCCATAACACAATTGGACAAAGCATCCAGTTGAGCGATTCAGATAATGAAAACGTAATGCAAGAAGGTATATGTAAAAATAGAAAACTACGGATGTAAAAAACAATTTGATGGACACTTTACTTTTAGTAATTTGTTATGCACTATCACGTTTTGTCGGAATTCTTGCACCAAGTCTCACCAAAAAAATATGACGGTTTAATTTTAGTAATTTGCTGGTTTAAAATAACAGAATGTGTTCGATTTGCAGCTACAACAGCACCCGATGCAAACAGCGATGACGACTTCGAAACACCGCTTCCGGTACCATTCGCGGAAGGTAAGAAGTTGATTAATTCAAATGAAATGTCGGTGTTTTTCGTATGATAGGGATCATAGTATAACATGATCTAAATTTTTTTTAGTTCCAAAAAAACACCCTACACCAGCTGATACAGCGGACCGTGACACAGCAGACGACGACTTCGTGACGCAACCACCAATGACAAATCAATCAGGTAACTTTGCACACAAAATTTGTAACCAACTCATTCTTTTCATTTCATTGTAAATATAGTCTAACTGATGTGAATATATGGGTTACAGCTGCCAAACCATGCGACGGAAAAAGACAGAAGTCAACAGCGAGTAGGAGGAAGTCGACGATACCACCAGCGTCATTCAAATCAAAAAAATATGAGCCCTTCACCGGGCCAAAAATTAAACTGAAGACGTCTTCGGAGAACCTTGTTATACTGGTCAACAACTTGAATAAACCACAAAAAAAGAAGGTCATAGAAATGGGATTCGGTACATTGCTGAATTTCAACATACGACATGTACCGACACGACTTGCATATTGGCTGGCAAGCAACTATGACGACGACGCAGGAGTGTTGAACTTTGGAAAACCCGTTTACGGATCACAGCAAATTTGGTGAATACAATATTCGGAATACCAAACGGGGGAATAAAGATTGTTAAAAAAATAAGAGCGAGGGACAGCAATCTGGTTGTAAAAGAATGGAGGGACCAGTTCAATGATAACACTAAAGTGTCGCCACTCGGGCTGAAGGACATGATGGTTACAGACACTTCAAGTGACCGGGCGTTTGAATTGAACTGGTTGGTGTTATATAATACTATACTTGGGGAGATAAGCGCATGCAACACAGTTAATCAGCGATTCTTGGGATGCGTGGACCCAAATGTTAAAATATCGAGCTTTGATTGGAGCAGCTACATGATAACCTGTTTAGATCGCACGGTGAATGCATGGAACCGGAAGAGGAATGACATTTTTAGAGGCCCGATCGTGTTACTAGCGGTATGTGACTCTACTCTATTGTTCATGATATGATACTGAAACACTAAATGCATAAAACACCACAAAACTTTATTTAACAACATAAAATTGGTTACATCAGCTAAAATTTCATACAAAACCATTACAGTCTATTAAAACACTAATAAACTATGTTACTATGTATAACACTACATTCACATGTATTAGATTACAAACAAGTCTGTTTTGGAACAATACATTGGATATACTGTATTCTATAGCATATTAAACAGTACAATCATAATAAAACACTACATTTACAGACATTTCACTATGTAAAACACTACAGTCAATAGTATAACACTACAATAAGCATGCATAACCATTAACATGTCTACATAATTCTTAGAATTGAATACTTATATGTGCAGGCTGCATACGCGTACGACCAAATGGATGTTTTGAAGCGTAATAAGAAGGGATCTCATCCGATTGAGTTGATAGATGACGGGATGCTCGACGAACTGCTCGAAAAGCTTGACGACATACTTTGGGATGACCACATAAAGCATAAGACCCCAATGATACCTAAAGTTCATGTAGATGAAAATAAGCCGAGGAGTGAAAAGGTTAAGAAGACACCTGAAGAAAAAAAATCATCATCCACCAGCGCTAAAAAAGTTGAAACGGCAGCTGAAAAAAGTGCGGATGAAAATGAGGTTGGGGGCAACGAAGACTACGGACCGTACGATGAAGGGGACGACGACCATCTGGGAATATTCAAAAATTGCAAAAATTATCTGTTGTCACAGCCAAGTACACAGGAGTTGCCGTTTGTATGTCAAGTTGGGTCAGACGGCGAGTTTCGGATCCCAATGGTATCACAGTATGGGACGCCGCCCGTCTACTCACAAGAAGAAAAAGATAGTGAAGAGGTACATGACTTGATAACCTTTTTAACGTTTGGTATAATATCATACCTATTTATAATTATATACATCTGACAACGGTTTTGGATGACACTTTATAATTTGGTTAACAGGATCAGGCGAAAAATCTGGATGATGCATTTAAGGAATTTGAAGATTGCATTGAGAAGATCAAAATTACAATGACGGAAGCTTTACGTTTGCACCCAAACAGTGAGATGATATTGAGTAGGAAAACGTCATGGATTGCGACGGTCCGCAAGCATCTGAAGGACGTTGAGGATAATGAGGAAGGCGATGTTGTGTCAGAAAAAACCCCCACACCTGTCAAAAACACTGGACTGTTGACACAAGGTAATCAATCTCCTTTCTCGCCATTTTGGACTTCATCACTTTGCGCAGAAGTAGATGAACTGATATCTGCAATACAATCCATACGACACCCAGGCACACAATCGAAAGCTGAGGGGATCCAACCAGTAAACTTGCAAAGTGAACTGGACAACGTCGCAACAACGTCAAGTATTCCAGACACTGAACAGGAAGGAAACGCCTTACTGCAATATAAACTCCAGAGGCCAAAAAGAAACCCCAATCTTCCTGATACGCTGAGGTCACCGTACGTGAGGCGTGTGGTTTCATTAACAGATAAACGAGAACAATTGGAATCTGCATTGGCTAGCTGTATACTCAGCGCAACGGGAAACAAATGGTAAGTATCGACAAAAACACAAAAATTAAATAATTGAACGAATCTGCTTGTTAATTAATGATGGTGTTTCATGTTATTACATAGGGATGTTATATTCGATTGCCCAGCAGGTGTCTCGATTTTGAGAGGCTCGTTTGAGACGATATACCCGGAATTATGCTTGGATGCAGATATTATATCAGCATGGGCTGCAGTCCTTAACCACGAGGAGCGGTTAAGGGCACCGGGTACCCCCGCGAGGCTGTTTTGCAATGCCGGAATGTTGGTAAGGCACTTTTCACACTTTATAAAACACTATTTGATAACGTAGGACAGTTTATAACACCACAATACTAAAAAAATAAATTAGAAAAAACTATTTATAACACTAAATGCTGCAATCAACAATCATAAGTATCCTATGAAACTATGAAACTAAATATTATGCCTTTGTGCATATAAAACAGCTTATAACACTACAACCCCATGTAACAATACAAACCAGTTTTTTAATATAGTCAAAATATCGAAGGGACAAAGTAGCTTATATAAACTTAAATCTGTTATTTATTATGAAACAGGTGGCAACTGATTTTGAAGGGACCGAGGAATACAGAATATCGATGTTCTGTAGCCGGATGGAAGCTATATTAGGCCAAGCAGATAGCATGGACATCAGAAACTTCCAAATGGTATTCGTGCCGGTGCTGTATAATAAACACTACATTCTAGTGTTCTTCAATCTAGCACAATACCAAATATTGGTGATCGACAATATCGTGGGTGATGTCTCTATCAACATACGATACAGCGGCTACGTAGAAAAAGTTGTAAGAACACTACCAGTAAAATAATAGTTGACCAACAATATCTAACTTTTAAAAATACCCCATTTGACTTCGTAAATTTTACAGATCAATGCATTCTGCTCGTATGTCAAAAACCACTCGCCTGCTATCGCTAAAAAACTGCGATCAACATCACCGGTTAGTCTGAAGTTCCCGTGGCAAACAATGTATAACGGAACAGATTGTAGAATATTCGTCATGCGTCATATGGAGACTTTTAAAGGTGTTATTGTAATTATAATTTTATTATTAAAGTTGAAACTGGCATGTACGCTAATTTGATTTGTATTTCTGTTCACTAGGGACAAGTGTGCGCGAATGGAACTGCGGGCTATCGCCAGAGCGAGACATCACGGGGGAGGTGTTGAAAGATCAATCGAAAGAACTATGTGACTTGCGAATAAAGTACTTATCAAAAATCTTGTTGAGTGACATAAACTCACTGCGATCTAAGATGGAGAACGAAGTACACGAGTACGCAAATTTGAGTCAAGATGAAAGAGTGGAAAATGCTAAAACTGCAAAGAAAAGGATCGAGTTACGGATGAATGAAGAATAGCACATAGTTTCGTTACAACTGATAATGTTTTGATACATGTCTTATTTTAGATATTAGCCTGGTTGCCTGGTTCTGAAATGTTTTCATACACGTTTTAATTTAGATATTAGACTGTTTTCATTTTGTCTGGTAAAACGGAACACACTGTACAAAGTGATGGTAATGGTCTATTTTGCTTAATATAACACTATATTTCAGTATAAAACACTGCATGTATAATGTGACAGCATGTAAGTGTCTGATTCACGTGATTATTGTTGTCATAGTTGAAACTATGATATAACACTACATTTAAATATAAAACACTATATTATAAAAAAAGAATTCATTTAGATGAATTTAAAAAAAAAATTTACAATTTCTATTCATCTTGACAACGTACAAATTCAAAAACATATAACACTATAATTATACTACTGCATTTAAATGTCAGACTTTAAACTAACTGTATATCACAATAACACCGTGTATATTACTGCATTTAATACAGATTACCAGCATGGACACATTTGATCCATGTTATGCGAAATCGAACCTATAATATAACACTACAATTCAAATATAAAACACTATATTTAGAATATGATAAACAAATTTAAGAAAAAACAACGTAAATAAAGAATTATGTATTCCCATTCATGGCCAACATGAAAATAAAAGACAAGTTCGAAATATATAAACTCCAAAACAAGGAATCCAACCAAAAATTAAACGTCATTAAAAAAAATAGTAAAAAAACTCAAAGTTTGCATAATTTAATAATCAACTACTCCTGCTCTTCATCTTCTAGCTCCTCTTCGTCGTCTCCTTCACCCGCTGCATCTTCTAGCTCCTCTTCGTCGTCTCCTTCAAGGGCCGCTTCATCACTTTCTGAGGAGTCGTCAGCCTTTTCCCTTGCCGGGTACGTGCAGGTACGTACATTTTGCCCTCGACGTTTGCAATTGCTACATTCACGACCCTTTTTTTTCTTCACAGATTTGATAATGGCAATTTCACGATTACTCTTCATTCTGGAAGGTTTACCCATACCTTTAAATCTAACGGTTTTCGGCATACGAACAGTTACAGGTGTTTCTTGCGTGTATCCAGTTATTTCAGCAAACCTATCGCGACGACTACTAGGGGGTGCGTTTACGACTGCCTGATCAGCGGTCGATTGATACTGAACAACATGGTCCCTGAAAGCGCACAACGCATCAAAATTATGAACCAACCTGTTAATAAGAGACTCGGCTGACCTCGTTATCTCCCTTACAACACCATTAAATTGCTGGTACCGATCATCACTTTCACTAATCCCTAATATCGCTCCAGGAGCACTATTAGGAACAGCTTCCCTGGTCCACCGTCGCATTATATACCTTTCAGGGAACTTCCTGATATCAAGAAACCGCAAAACGCAAAAAATGTGCGCACACAAAAGCCCAAACTGTTCATACCTATTGCATGAACAACTAACGGTCATGTCTAGCTGCCGCATCATAACCTAATACATAAAAACAAAAAAAAATGAGAACAAATATATATACTCAATTAAAACTATAAGATAAAACACCATGAACAAGAAAAGATTATAAACAAACAATTGTTACATTCTATGGTTACCTGAAAAAATGTAGTACACGTTTGAGAAAAGTCCTTCACAGAGATGTTCACAAAGTTATCCTCTCTATCATCCCATTTTCCAATACCACACTTGTGAATGGCTGTCTGAATTTCAAGTTGCGCATCAAAGAAAATTGTCCGTGTGTATATGTTTGCCGCCTGTTGTTCTAAGACAAACTCTTTTGCTAATATTTGGGGGTTCGTGTGCCTAGTATCGTGATCATTCTTCCTGTGCTCGTGTCTTTGGGCTTCAATTGCAGAATCAAAATGCCCCAAGAATTCAACAAGCGTACAGTTCGGGTTGCAAAACTGCCCAAAGAAATGGTTCTCACTCTCCGAACGTGATGAGGTACGCATCAGCCCAGACATGTGTTGATCACGATAGTACGCAGGGATCCATGTATCCCTAATCTGATATATTGACTGTAACCATTCATGATTCACCAAGTCAAAATCAGCCAATATAACACCCCATTCGGTTTCAAACTGTTCTGGTAGTAATGCATCGGTCCAAACAATATCACACATCCTCTTCTTAAAATCGGTGTTATTGCATAGGTTGGCGCCAACCTAATAAACAACAAGTCAACAATAAAAAAAATAAATATACAAAATACATGATAAAACCTGATAAAACATTATATAAAAGTAAAACAACATCGATAAACAAAAAAACGACATATTCAGATATAAAAAAGTACAAATAACCAACAAAACAATTCCATTAAAACAATAAACGACGTAAACCATAATTCTGGTATTTAATAAACCTTGGTAGTAAGTTTCTCCATTATATGCCACATGCAAAGCCTGTGTCTACTTTCAGGCCAAGTATCTTGAATAGCTTTCCTCATTGCTGGGTCTTGATCAGTTACAATCACAGGTGGTGCGCGCCCAAACGCCTGCCGAAATGCGTTAAGCAACCAGCTATATGTTTCGGCAGTTTCATCCCCTATTATAGCAGCACCCAAGGTAACATTACGATAGTGATTGTCAACGCCGGTAAACGGTACAAACATCATATTGTACCTAAAAAAAAAACGGGTGTGATTACTGATTTGATATTGTAAAATCCATACAAGTTTAAAAACATAAAACAACATACATTATTTAAATAATAAATGTAAATAATAAATTGAAATTAAAACACTATTAGTATGAGATAAAGTTAACGAGTCTTTTCATGCATATACCACTACACTAAAAACATTATCATGGTGATAAAACACTATGATATATATATATAATGGATGTAATGAATCTAAAAATAAAGGTAGGATACGAAATTGTTACGACGATAAGTAGCATCGAAAGACACAACATCCCCAAAAATATTAAAATTTCTCTTTGTATCACCATCGGCCCAGAACAACGCACGTAAAACGCCATCAGCAGTTGTTAGGTATTCCATAGAGAAATTGAGCATAAATTCTTTCTTCCTTCTTAAGCGTTTGATAACCATGTCAGCATCGTACTCAGCTATATACCTATTTAAGTCTCTCTTGAAGTTTTTGAAGTCAACTTTAGTGGCGCCTACCTTATCAAAACGTCCATAAAGAGTCCTCATAATGTTAAACGCTCTAACTGGACCAACGTTTATGGCACTCAAAGCATTCATGGCTTCTTCCTGTACGTAATTCATAGATCTGTTTTCAGGAAGCAAGTACCTGTCATCTTCAGCAACAAATGAGTGATTATGCGACTCCTCAAAGTAATAAACCACGTAAAGATTATCCGGGGTTAACTTAACCCGAATGCACGCTTCACATCCGGTCCTTATAGAAGGAACCCTGCGAGTAATCTTAGACTTCGAGTTAACATTAGAACTACCAGCTTCCTGAGTCGAGTCAATCGCCTTTAAGGGTTTAGTACCCTCTTTTGAGCATACGAACCATTTATTATTTATTACACCCTTTCGAGGCTCGTATTGAGTACCCTTCCTAGCTGTGAATCCTCCCGCCTTAGCATATCTTTGGTAAAAAAAAGATAGGCATTTTCCAGCGAATCAAACATCATATGCATCTGAGGTTTAATCAAATCATCAACATCTGGAATAAATGTCCTCCTTCCAGAATTTGGGGACACCTGAACATTACCAACGGGCTGGTATGTAGGAATATCTACAACGAAAAATCGACACCTCAGTGGTTTATAAAAACAGTGATAATAACATGTTTCTAATTTTGATAAAAACACTATCTGACGAAGTAACACTATCTGTTTATACAACGAAAAATCGACACATCACTAGTTTATAACACTATCCTGTAAAGACACTATACAGCTTAATTAACAAATAATCTGTTGATTTAAAACACTTAATAATAATAAAACTCTCTATGACGAATAAAAAAAACGTCTGCACAGAATATAACAGTATTGGTGTGGGGTAAAACACTATAAAAATAAATTCAGATTCCTGTACATAATATAACACTATATATTGTGGAATTCAGATGTGTGAATAGAATATAACACTATTGTTCATACATATGACACTATACACCTAAATATGAAAAAAAAAAATATCTTTGTTAATTATAAAACACTACAAAAAATTACTAAAACAAAGGTAACAATTCAATGTATAAAACACTATAAAATGAAAATAAGATGTGTGAACAGAATATTGATCATGCATATATAACACTACATATCTAAAAAACTATCAAACAGAATATTCATCATGCATATAACACTACACTATAAAACACTACGGATAATGCATATAACACTAAACATCTAAAAATAATAAAAAAATAATAAAAAAAAGTGATCAAGGAAAAAACATTAAAACACTACAGATAATGCATATAACACTAAACATCTAAAAATAATAAAAAACTAATAAAAAAGAAGTGATCAAGAAACAACAGTAAAAAAACAATACCCTAAACAACTTAATGTATAAAACACTACATACACACAAAATCAAACCATACTAATGTCCTGTAAAAACGGCAATCTAAAAAACAAAACGTCGAACAAATAACACTAATTATCGGAACAGAACATGATAACTATCCTAATAACTATTAAGAGATTAAAATACTATGATACACATGTACCTGCATCGCCGGACTCCATTAAAATTGATATAAAAGACCAGAATCGAAGAAGGGCGCAGACGTTAAACAACTGTATTGTGTCTATCGATTTGATAAGCCTTGTTGTATTTATAATTGATGATGAATGATACGTAGATAACAATCGTATTGTATCTTGCAAAAAAAAATACAAAATTCGATCCAATCCCTAAACAATCTCATCGACAGTTATTTTTTTTTCAGTTATATTATAAATCAATTAAATGACAAAAATGTACAATTACTAATCTACCTTTTTGAATTAATTAAGAGGAGGGACACTTGTCATTCCCAGATTATTTCTTACACTTCTTACAAAAGATGGACTTTGTACAGGATCCTTAACCTCTATAATTAAAATGATATAAACCAATCATTTAACAAAGTAATTATTTAAATTTTTTGCGGTTTACGACCCGCTGAAAAAACGCGAGTCCTAATTACTAGTTTTATTTAATTTTTGCACTTTGTTTGTTTCTCTTTTATTTAGTTTATGGTTTCCTAACTTATAATACGCGCGCGCACACACACACGCTAATAATCACGTAATGTTAATTTTTTTGAAATTAAAACAAAACTACAACAATACCATACTTAAAGTAAAGAGAAATGGTCGTTTTTATGGTGAACTTTGTCGTGTTAGTATAAATTCAAGTTGATTTATGTTTCGATATAAACTTTTTTGGGAAGTGAGTCGAGTCAAATGTAATATGTTTTTGTGCTTATTTTCATTTAAATTTTCAGTTGGTCTACATGTTTTTTTTGTTACAATTTTTCTAATTTACGATGTAATTTGTTTTTTTATTTACCTTTGAATGTGATAATCGAGTGTCTACAATGGACCGAAAACGTGTACATATCGTTTTGTCCATATAACAATTTTATTTTTTGAGTTTTCTTTTCTGGTTGCTATAGCATGCGTCAATACGATAACGAACTGAACCAGTACAAATCAAATTTTCGTCATGTTACTGCCTTTCTAAAAAACTACATACACTATCACTTTGGCCCCTTCGATTTTATAATAAGTGTCGGTATAAATTCGACTTTGTTTACGTCTTATGTCATGTGAGTCAGTTGGTGTTATAAATTATTGCTTTGTTTTCCAGTTTTGATCGTCGTTTGGTTGTTACTTAGCACAGTTTTACGTACCCTGCTCCGCAACACGAGGGGCTAAAAGACTAGTTATAACTATCTATTTATATAAAATCAAGGGGTTATGTTTGGGTTAAAAATAGATCTTCATGTAGATATATTAATTAGAATGAGTAGTGTAAATATCCTACGTATATGTTGTAATTGGTTGTCCTTTGCCCGTTTGGGTCGGGGGTTTGGTTTTGTTTGGCCTTTTGCCCGCTTGAGTCGGATGTGTGTTTTAATGAAGTTTAATTTTCAGAAAAAAAAACTATCTATTGTTTTTTCTAACGTGTCTGCATGTGATAAGCTCCCCTTTCTTGACTTGCTCCAAGAACTTATCCTACCGTATATAATCAATATTAATTAATTAATTATTTGATTAGTTCTTTTTTTTTTTTACAACAAGCAAAGAAGTATATATAAAACAATAACAGCAGCTCCTGCAAAAAAAAAAAAAAAAAAAAAAAAAAAAACCTTAAAGCTCGGGAATGAAAGACACCAGACACCAACCATGGGGAAGGATCCACTAAAAAGTGGATTTTGCCTAAGTAGCCTAAGAAGGAATCTTAACCATTCATTTTTCAAATCAATGGTTAAGATGAAAGGTTAGGAGAAAGAAGAAGTGCAAGGGTATCTTGGGAAAATCCTATTTATGGACTTTCTCTCTCCACATGCAAGTCACATGCATATTCCACCCTCATTTTTTAAACGTTCATAACTTTTTTATACGACATTATTTTTTCATAAAAATTTCACCGTAAAATCGAGCGTTTTTTTATCTTTAATTTGAGTACCATATTGCTATATAAAATATGAAAACTAAAAAACCCACTTAAATGTGTTGTATTTCTATGTTATATAATATTTTTTGTGCTGAATTTTTTGTCTTAAATTTTTTTGTGCTAAATTTTTTTGTGCTACATTTTTTTGCTAAATTTTTTCGTGCTATATTTCTTTGTACTAGATTTTGTTGTGCTATATTTTTTGTACTAGATTTTTTGTGCTAGATTTTTTTGTACTAGATTTTTTTTGTTTATATTTTTTAAAAACAAAAGGGGTGCCACATGTCATTTTCACTCATATTTATAAAGACCAAAATGCCCTTCATTCCTACTTATTAAGAGTGCCACATGTCATCATCACAATCCTTCTTATGCTACTTAGGCAAAATCCACTTTTTAGTGGATCCTTCCCCCACCAACCATTACATTACACCACATAAATATGAACAATCTTAGGCAAAATAAAGGTTAGAAGAAGCAGCTCCACATATTTTGGCACCACCTTCGCCCTACTTCCCACGTCCATCTAACCATCTTAGCGTCACTTCACCATTCTTCCCTAAGGGGGGTAGGGGTGGTTTGTTAGTGATAGATTCCAGTGATGGAAGCAACCAATCAAATGATGCCATGTGGCACCCAATATTCTAGTGATAGTGATAGAAATGTAGGAGGGGTGGTATCACTAGTGATAGGGATTCCAATGTACAAATATTAATGCACAATGTACAAGTCCATACCCTATCATCCTCAAAGTTCAACGCGTTACCACCATCACTCGTTATACTTCAACGAGTGATAGAAAGGGGTGGCGGCGGTGTTGAGTGATGAAATAACGAGTGATGGCACCTCCATCACGGACCACCCCGGGTGGCCTAACATGGGGTATGGTTCCCCCCTTCTATTATTTATTTATTTTATTTATAAATAACATTTTTTATTCGTTTAATTTGTTAAAATAATAATAAATGATTCTTTTAATTTATATTAAACTTTAAAACATTAACATATATAGATAAAAACAAAATTGAGAGTTTTTTTTTTTAAATTTAAACCAAAGTGTAAGATGTTTTATTTAAAACTAAAACAAATTTGAGGGTTGGTAAAGAGTAAATTACGTTTTTGGCCCCTGTGGTTATATCACTTTTACTATATTAGCCCAAAATAAGAATTTTTAACATATTTGCCCCCATGGTCTCTATATCTAACTATTTTGGCCCCTGAGACTAACCAAATCCCAAACTCTGGTTAATTATTAGGCACATGATGGGCACATGATGAGTAATATGGTAATTTCCCCTCCCCCACATATTAAAAACAAATTAAATGAAGATATGTGTTTATCTTTTGTTTAGGCATTATTTAATTTAGTAGCAACGTTGGTGATGACTGTGGGTCAAACTCCCCACATATATATATATATATATATATATATATATATATATATATATACAAAAGTCCTAAATTCCCATCAACCTTCTCCACTTTTTACCCAGATCTCATCATCTTCAACCATCATCATCATCATCATCCCCTCATCCTCCACTTTTTGCATTGCAAATCCAGATGAAGAACCATCATCATCATCATCCCCTCATCCGCAGCCCACCTCATCCGCAGCCCATGATCTTCGATTTCCCCCAATATTCAATAGCCCTTACATCTGGGATTGAACTCATATCATCTGATCTTCCGATTGCTTGTGCTTGTTGACTGTACTGCTCTGTTTCTTCTGTTATATGAGCGAATCGACTGATTTGGTTTAGTTGCCTAATATGCTCGATTAGAAATCACAAGTCAGTCATCTATGATTTGGTTTAGTTGCCTAATATGCTCCGATTGCTTGTGCTTGTTGACTGCTTCTGATGCTCGTTCTTGTTGACCGTACTGCTCTGTTTCTTCTGTTATATGAGTGAATCGACTGATTTGGTTTAGTTGCCTAATATGCTCGATTAGAAATCACAAGTCAGTCATTTATGATTTGGTTTAGTTGCCTAATATGCTCCGATTGCTTGTGCTTGTTGACTGTACTGCTTCTAATGCTCGTGCTTGTTGACTGTACTGCTCTGTTTCTTCTGTTTATCTTTTGAATTTTATGAAGGGTTTTGATCTGTGTTTGAAGTTTATGTGGGGATGATGATGATGGTTGAAGATGATGATGTTCGTTAAAGATCTGGGTTAGATTTAATTGGAGATATGGGGATGATGATGATGGTTGAAGATGATGAGATCTGGGTTAGATTTAAATGAAGATCTGGGGATGATGATGGTTGAAGATGATGATGTTCGTTAAAGATCTGGGTTAGATTTAATTGGAGATATGGGGATGATGATGATGGTTGAAGATGATGTGATCTGGGTTAGATTTAAATGAAGATCTGGGGATGATGATGGTTGAAGATGATGATGTTCTTGAAAAATCTAGGTTGAAGATGATGATGTTCTTGAAAAATCTAGGTTAGATGATGATGGGAGGGGAAATTACCATATTATCCATCATGTGCCCATCATGTGCCTAATAATTAACCAGAGTTTGGGATTTGGTTAGTCTCAGGGGCCAAAATAGTTAGATATAGAGACCATGGGGGCAAATATGTTAAAAATTCTTATTTTGGGCTAATATAGTAAAAGTGATATAACCACAGGGGCCAAAAACGTAATTTACTCGTTGGTAAATTAAAGAAGAAACTTGAATGGTAAAACACTAAAACCTGCAACCTTACACGTGCAACTTAAAAACAGTGTATTTAAAAAATAGATCAAAAAGCAAAATTCACCAGTTATAATAAAAGGCGTATCTCCCGAGTCCACTTCCTCAACAGTGACCCGTTTACCCCCTGCCATTGTTTACCACTTCATCAAAATTCCAAACTTTACCATATACGACAATAAAAATGAACAAATCTAAAGATTAAAATATAACTCATAAAATAAAAACGGCAAAAAAAAAAAAAAAAATCAATTGGGTTAAGGTTCAGTTAGTTGAGGTTAAGGTTCACTTGTTGCCCGACTACCTGCCATTGCTTTGTAATTGCCCTTTTTCGTGTGGAATGATATTGAAGGGTGTTCATTTAAAAAAAATAAAAAAATAAAAAAATAATTGGGTTAAGGTTCAGTTAGTTGAGAGTTCAAGATGAAAGTAAGTTGAAAGTTGAGGGTGTTGCTGGCCAACAACTGAAAGTTGCGCAATAACCCTAATTATATTAAAAAAACAACTCGATCGATGTAAAACAAGTATCAACATCATTTTGGACTCATCACGACTTTATATTTAGTTATTCTCTTTTGGTTGATATAGCAAGGGCCAGTACTGTGTCGATACCGTAATGAACCGAACCAATAACGTTATTTTACCACCGTGTCTACGTTTTCATTTAAAATTTATTAAAAATGGGTTGCTGCCGCGGAGCGCGAGTGTAACTCACTAGTTTATAATAATTGACACAAATGAATTATATGGTTCTCGTAGTTCTTAATTTTTTTCTTGAAAACTCTCTTAGTGACAATTTGACACTTATTTGAAACAACATAGCCAAAGTAATTGCTATTTCAATATTTTTCGGCCCATGTAGTTTTGACGGAAGAAGATGAGGCTTGAAATATGTTTTTTAGTTGCTAATTCACACTCATTAAATTTACTACTAAATTATTAACCACTCGAAAAGAAACACTAAAATACACTTGTACCTCTAGGTTAGGAACCCCCTTAACTTTCTCTATTACCCCCCCCCCCCCCCCCCCTCTCTCTCCCAAATAAAAAAAATACAAAAAAATACAAGTTATAGTTTTAAGGCTATACTGAGAGCTTATTAGTTGATTTTGGCTCTTTAAGAGGGCTAGAGAGTCCCCCACGTCGACATTTATCAATATTCTAAATTTATCATCCTTGCTTAGGATTGAAGTTAAGACCTCTCACTTAATGGGCATGTCTCTACCAACGGGGCTACCCCACATTGACGATTATGCTTTATTTGTTGGCTTAAGTTCACATACAAAGTGCCTTATCGTACAAAACGTACGAAAGGCATGAAAAAAAAAAAAAAACGCGGTGGCATTTTTCGTAATTATTTGCTCGTAGAGTAATTATCAAAATTACTCTACAAATGATCTTGTAGAGTAATTTGGTAAAATGATTTTGTAGGGTAATTATCAAAATTGCTGTACAAGTGTATCAAAATTACTCTGCAAGTTTATCAAACAAGATACAATTCAAAATTACTTTACAAGATCATTTGTAGAGTAATTATGATACTCTACAAGATCATTTGTAGAGTAATTATGACACTCTACAAAATTACCCTACAAGATCAAAATTACTCTACAAGATCAAAATTACTATACAAGAACATTTTACAAAATTACACTACAAGATCAAAATTACCCTACAAGATCATTTGCAGGGTAATTTTGATAATTACTTTACGAGTAAATAATTACGAAAATGACACCGCGTTTTTTTTTTACCTTTTCACCCTATTCGTACGTTTTGTATGATAAGAGTATTTGTATTTGATCTTTTGTTTTATTTGTTATGCTTCTTGAGCTGTCCAAAATATAATCAAAATGAAAAGTGTATCTTAATGTGATGTAATTGAGTGTTTTTCATAAGATTAAAAAATACAATGAAAATACTAAAGAACTAAAAGTAATTTGTTCGATGATATATTGTGTCTTGTGAAGTATGTTTTTAAGTTATATTAAATCACTTTAAGTAATTTTAGCCAGGCTAGTAAACTTTGTGGTGACGGCTAATACTAGCTTGGGAAATGCAATAAAAGGGATAGTGGGAGATGGAAAAAGTGTGAGATTTTGGCTTGATCCTTGGCTGCAAAACAGCCCCTTAGGAGTTGTTTTCTAGCCTTATATGCAAAGGAAAGGGAGAAAGGCTGCAAGGTTGAAGATAGATGTAAGCGTATGGGTCAAATTGTGACGTTTGAATGGAGGTGGAAACATCAGTTGGGGTTAGGGGAACTGAACAATGATTTTAACAGTTTGCTTAAGATGTTGAATGGGTACCAATTCCATAACGGCCAAGATAAATGGGTTTGGAATATAAATGGAGCTGAAGTATTCTTGGTTGCGGCAGTTAAAAGGAGTTGTTGACAGCAGATTCGAACCGAATAACCAATGTGTTAGATACTTAGATTGGAATCATTGGGCTCCCACTAAGCTGGATGTGTTCGCTTGGAGAATGATGCTTGATAGGCTCCCAACGGCGGATAATCTGGTGAAAAGAAGTATTATTTCAAAAAATTTAGCTTGCAAATTGTGTGGTGAGAGGGCCGAGACTGCTGAGCATCTTTTCACGTCATGTTACATGGCAGATTTGAGGTGGCATCGGGTGAGTGTTTGGTGTAAACTCCCTCCTATTTTCGTATTTTCAACCAAGGATATTCTGGACTTTCATAAACAAGTGAGAGGTTTAGACCGGAGAAGGAAAGCAAGTACTGTGATCATGACGACTTGGTGTTTATGGAACGCAAGAAACAAAGCTATATTTGAAGACGAGTCAGTGAAGGCGGAGAAGACTTTTGGAGAAATTAAATCTTTAAGCTACTTGTGGGTTAGAAATCGTTCGGGTATTCGTAGCTTAGATTGGGCGAAATGGTCCGTCTTTGATTTGTAAGGTTGTGTTTGTTGTTTCGGCCCATTCCTAGCGGCCTGCTAGGGGCATCTTGAATGAAATTTTCCATTAAAAAAAAGTAATTTTATTATCATTTGTTGTGTCTTTTGAAGTTTGAAGACCCATATTTCCCCAATCTTAATGAAAAATCTTGAATTTAGCATTGACTACTTAGGTTGTAAACCCATTGGTTTTTGAAATATATACACCTACAAACCGTTAGTGTAATATCTAAGGGCACTCGAAAATCCAGTTGCATGAAACAACCATTTTATTAAAGTGTAATTTAAGCCGTTCTAAAAAAATAAAGAATTTAAACCAGTATATTTATATCTCTTTTTCTAGAATTTATATATATATATATTTATATATATATTATTGGTTTAAATTACTTATTTCATTTATATATATATATAAACTTTATATGCATTCTACAGAATAAATATACATAGCCATTGTGATTATAAGTTATTTTAAATTGGGCTTCTACTAATTAATTTCAAAGATTTGGGCTTGATCTGCTGGGTCAAACTGTCAAAGTATGAACTGGATCATAGTCTAGCCAATCTAAAAAAGGGAGCAGCACAATCATTAAAAGTTAACTATTAAGGGCAAAACTAGACGTGCAAAAAAACCCAGCACCCAGAACTGGACCAGAGAAGATAATCTGACCGTTTATTTTTGTACCAGTGTATTCTATACCTATAACTGGCCTGGCCTAACCCATAGGGAATGGATATGGTACACGTTTTGAGATCAATACCCGAATCCATACCTGAAAATACACGGAACCAATCATACCATATACCCGATATGTTTTTTTTTAATACCAGCTGATAGAATACTCGAATTTTAAAATATATTTTATGTTTACAAGGCACCACCCCGGGTGGGCTTGTGATGGGG
This sequence comes from Helianthus tuberosus, assembly GCA_030545235.1. Classification (NCBI taxonomy): domain Eukaryota; kingdom Viridiplantae; phylum Streptophyta; class Magnoliopsida; order Asterales; family Asteraceae; genus Helianthus; species Helianthus tuberosus. The sequence goes on along the minus strand of CM060437.1, from coordinate 27,309,347 downwards.
CGGGGGTTTGGGCGTGGGTTGGGGTAAAACGCCCAAGGCACCACCCCGGGTGGGCTTGGGTTGGGGCGTGGCCCCTTGGGGCTTGGCTTTCAAGCCGGGCGTGGGGCGGTTTGGCCAAGCGAGCTGGCGGACTATCATTTGCTCACCCCGCCACGTCAGGCTGTCACCCCGCCACGTCAGGCGGTCAAAATTTCAAATTTTGAATTTAAAATTCAAACGGTCCCCCAATACACCAAACCGCCACCCCGGTCTCCCGTTCCCTCTATATATTTGTAACCCCCACCCACTGGTCCCCCCATCCCACGAACCGAAACCCCACCGGCTACCCCTTCTCTTGAACCCGCTACCCCACTGGTCCCCCCATCCCACGAACCGAAACCCCACCGGCTACCCCTTCTCTTGAACCCGCTATGGCATCGTGGACCCATGAAGAAGAAATGGCACTCGTCACTAGCGTCGTCGACGCTATGAAGGGACGGCCACCGGGCCAAACAAAATACTGGGCGGAAGCATTCGCGGCCTACCGACATAACGTCGGTAACGACCGCCACAACCTCAACGCGTGCCAACATAAATGGCGCGAGCTACGGCCCAAGCTCGACCGTTTCAAGGCTTACTACGAAGCGGTTCCGAGCGGCGAGTTGAGCCGCGAGGACCGGGTGGCGGTGGCGAACATAGAGTTTCGAGGCAAGGAGCGAAAGGCGTTCGACAAGATCGACCTTTTTGAAATTTATTTAACGCTCTAGGTTTATTTTGTAATTTTTATAAATTATGTAATTTTTAGGATTATGTAATTTTAAGTTTTAATGAAGTTGTAGGTTTTTTTTTTTTATAAATGTTGTGTGTTTTTTTTTTAATTTTTTTGTAAATTTTTTTTTTTAATTTATACCACCGGTGCACCCAACCCCCGCCCCGCCATACCCCGCGGACACGTAAGCAGGCGGTGGGGGGCTCCCTTTACACGTGTCACCAAATGCCCAACCCAAGCCCCAACCCAAGCCCCGCCATACCCCACGGTCTAAGTCTTTTAGAAATGCATACTATAAAGCAAAGAATTTGTACTTGAGTGAATTTATGTTATTGTAATTTATTTTAATTAATTTAAGAAATTAATTTCCAAACAATTTATTCTTTTGTAAAATAAACTCATAGATCATAGTTAAAAACAAAGATACAACTCCATAAATAATTGTTGAGATGCCAGATTCCCCCTTGGTTGTCTCACTAGGCTTGAACCTCATGGTGTTGTAAGCCCATGCACCACCTATGGCACCAATCGTAGATCCCAAAATGTAGACCCATAACCCTTTGTAGTCGTTCCATACAAGTGTTGGCCTTATGCTTCCTGCTGGGTTCATTGACGCCCTTGAATACTGGTATGTCAATGTATTAAAATGCATGTCTTATAACACAATCTTAATAATTACTAATTTTGTTATAACAAATATGTATGACTAGCTACGTAGATCTTACCCCGCAAACATAGCGTTAGTAGAATGGTTGATCCAATGGCGACCCTGGCGAGTTGTCCCATCTACATTACGTGATCATGATATATTGCTACAATCATCATATTCGTAAAATATCCTTGGTAACAAGTAAAAGTGAGTAAAAATGTACTTACTGCTCGATCATCTGTGGCAACTGAACAGATAACAAACATGAGGTAGAATGTGATAATACTTTCCATCACCAAGGACTGAAGGTCGGGCTCGGGAGGGACATTTCCAATGAAATGATCATGTGTCTCGTTAAATATCAACCGTAGGGTTCCACTCGCTACGATTGATGCAAGACAGTCACGTACGTTATAACCACTTACCACATTCACTTTTTTACCTTGCATTATATCTAATCAACAATGTGTGCTTATGTCATTCTCTTAATTCTTCATTTATAATTGATTAATTGGTTCTGTATTAAGCGTGCATTAAACATCTAAACGCACTGATTTTTATGTATTCTTGTAACAGTTTTTATATGTTGTAAACGGTACCCATACATATACGGTAAATAAGATAGAATAAACACTTTGTTTTTCTTATACTATATATATTAAATGGCCACATAGGCTATTTTGTTGATTATAATAGAAGTCGCTTAACTCACATGACTTTAGTTTACCAAAATCGACCCGTCGACCGACCACGGCTTTAGCTGTATCTTTGACTTTCTTGACCTCATGCTGGTCCAGAATGTTGAAAAAAATACATGCATCACTGCTAGTTTCTAAACGAACTAATATGTTTTTGAAACAAAACGGAACATCAAGGCCTATTAGCTCAGTTGGTTAGAGCGTCGTGCTAATAACGCGAAGGTCGCAGGTTCGAGACCTGCATGGGCCATTTTCTATTTTCTTATTATTATGTTGGCTTTATTTCGTTTTTGCCCCTTTGTTTATGTATTAATATCCAATTCGTCCCTCATATTACACACAAATGACACAACCCATTCCCCGTTTTAATTAAATGAAGCCAGGTCTATATGCATGAACGGTAATAATTTGAAGAAAATTCTAAAGAAGGGTCGGTTCGATATTTTGTGGCTTGAAACATAATCTAAAATCGGGGTCTTTTTGTAAAAAGTACAATAAGAAATATTAAAAAAAATAAAAGAACTAAAACCATATTAAGAGTAAACTGCAATATTAACCCCTGAGGTTAGGGGTCATTGGCACTCTTACTCCCCCTAAGAAAATAATTGCAATTTTACCCCCCACTGTTCACTGTTATGTCGCAACCTTACCCCCTAAGCTCAATTTTGTTGACTGATCTGTTGACTTGGTGGTAAAATGACTATTTTACCCTTTTATTTTACCCCCTGTGTTTTGTTTACTCTGTAATATTACCCCCTGCCACCACTGTCACCGCCATTCACCACCACTACCACCTCCAGCCACCACCCTCAACCACCACTGCCACCACCATTCACCACCACAACCATCACTGCCATCTTCTTCCTCCCCCCCCCCCCCTCTCTCTCTAAAAAAACCCACCATAAACCCACCATGCTCTGTTTTATTCCACCACCAAAAACCCTTAATTCAATCACAAATTTCTTCATAAACTCAAGCCCATTTTAAACAACTTGGCAACAAAAATATACATGAATCTGACCAGGTAATCATATTGATCTGAAGAAGGGATTACTTGCAATTAATCACGATGTACATGAATCTGACCAAGTTTACTCTATATCTTATAATCATAAATATTACACAAAAATCATTCAGATTTATGAGCAAACTTTTCAGGCTAACTGTTAATTGGAAATACACACAACAAATCGGACAAATTAATGATAATGTCCTGCCACACCACTGCCACCGCCATTCACCACCACAACCACCACTGCCATCTTCTTCCTCCCCCCCCCCCCCCTCTCTCTAAAAAATCCCACCATAAACCCACCATGCTCAGTTTTATTCCACCACCAAAAACCCTTAATTCAATCACAAATTTCTTCATAAACTCAAACCCATTTTAAACAACTTGGCAACAAAAATATACATGAATCTGACCAGGTAATCATATTGATCTGAAGAAGGGATTACTTGCAATTAATCACGATGTACATGAATCTGACCAAGTTTACTCTATATCTTATAATCATAAATATTACACAAAAATCATTCAGATTTATGAGCAAACTTTTCACGCTAACTGTTAATTGGAAATACACACAACAAATCGGACAAATTAATGATAATGTCCTGCCACCACTGCCACCGCCATTCACCACCACAACTACCACTGCCATCTTCTTCCTCCCCCCCCCCCCTCTCTCTCTAAAAAAACCCACCATAAACCCACCATGCTCTGTTTTATTCCACCACCAAAAACCCTTAATTCAATCACAAATTTCTTCATAAACTCAAACCCATTTTAAACAACTTGGCAACAAAAATATACATGAATCTGACCAGGTAATCATATTGATCTACAGAAGGGATTACTTGCAATTAATCACGATGTACATGAATCTGACCAAGTTTACTCTATATCTTATAATCATAAATATTACACAAAAATCATTCAGATTTATGAGCAAACTTTTCAGGCTAACTGTTAATTGGAAATACACACAACAAATCGGACAAATTAATGATAATGTCCTGAAATTATAGTCACAAATCCTAATTTCTGGATACATAATGACAATTTTTCGAAATTAAAGTCAGAAACCCTAATTTCTCGATACATAACCCTAGAAAACACTCAAAAACATTCAAATCAAACAAAATTAACAACAATTTCTCAAAATCAAACTCACCGGAATCCGTGATTGACTATTAAACGTTCAAATCTCGCAACAATTTCACCGTTCTTTCTCCCACGCAACTTCTTCAACAACTTCTCCACCGATCAACAACAGTTTGAACAACGGCAATAGTCTCGTATTTTTAAAATTAGGGTTGTGGCGGGGGTGGTGATGATGGCGACGGTGATGGTTGGTTTGGAAGGTAGTTAAGGATGGTTGGTTTTGTGTATCAAAACGATGGATTAATCCAAGTAAAGTGGATTAATCTTGATGGTTTTATCAGTACACAATATCAGTAATATACATCAAATTTTTGGTGGTTTGGAAGGTAGTTAAGGATGGTTGGTTTTGGCGGCAAAAACCGTTCACAACACGGGTTCTACCCGTATCCAACTTTAATCACCTCTAATACACACTATAAACTAAAAGTCTAAACAATAATACTAATCAAAATAAAACATAATAAAGTTTACTAAGTTTAATACTAACATGTGTTCCTTGTAAAGTCGTGGCTACAAATTGGAACATGTCATCATATGGACAATAGGTTTGCTCACTAGAAACTTAGGTACTTCCTTGCGGTATAGTACCTCGTTTCGTGTGGTCCTATCAGGGGTGTGAGTTCTCTTTTTCTGGGTGGATATCAAACCAGTTCATATGATAGTTGACCTTTGTGTGTGTCTTGGTGTGAGTTTGGGGAAACCATTGGTATTTGAAAAAAAATGGTGTGATATGCTTGCCGTATAGTATCTCATTTCGTGTGGTCCTTTTGAGGGTGTGAGTTCTTGTTTCCGGGTGGGCAATAATTATGCTCAGGTGACACACAACGATTAAAGATGGAACTACAACAGGTGACCTACTTTAATTAGTGATAATCATGGTTAGTTTGACATGTTGCTCCAGGACAGAAGTTCAGGCGCAGAAGGTACTAAAGGCGATATTCAACGGCTTGGTTGAATTGGATTTGGCATTGGCCTATATTAGAATTAGGCTTGTATCATTGTCATGAGACAAGGCAATTGTGTTGAGCTCGGTAACTAAAAAATCAATGTGTGAAGATGTACTCTATAATTCCAAAATTGGGCTAGCAACATCACCACCATACTCAAGACTTCCCAGAGACATGACTCTATGGCTCCTCTTGAATTATATATGTATATATATATATATATATATATATATATAGGATTAGGTTCAAGAGTGAACACTAGTGTAGCTTGCGAACTGAGTGAACTAATCATGGCCATGCACGTGTGTAGATCAATGGCCAGGATTTGGTGTTGAAATACACTAGTGTATTTTACAATTTGATGATGAGATCCTGGCCATACACATGTGTAGATCAATGGCCAGGATTTGTTCACTCAGTTCGCAAATACACAGGTGTTCACTATAGAACCCCACCCTATATATATATATATATATATATATATACAGGGTAGGGCTATATAGAAAACCATATCTATATAAAAAACCCTAGAAAACCCAACCTCCCGACATTTTTTTTTTGAAAAAAATAACACATGTAATATACATGTTTTTAAGAGTTTTGGGCCAAAAAAATCAAAAAAGCGCCGAAGGGATAATTTAAAAAAAAAAATTCAGCAATTTCTGTCTTTTGTGCCTAACACATGTTAGGCAACCGGACATTGCTGAAAATTGTTTATTTTTTTAAAAAAATCCCTTCGACGCTTTTTTGTTTTTTTTTTGGCCCAAAACACTCTAAACACATGTATATTACATGTGTTATTTTTTTCAAAAAAAAAAAAATGTCGGGAGGTTGGGTAAAAATGGGGGGAGATTTGAGTTTCCAGAGTTTTCTAAAAATTTAAGGGTTTTCTGTCTAGCATTCCCCTATATATATATATATATTAAACCCATTAAGCCTAACTAACTCTTAAATCAATATCCACCATTGGATTTGGTTGAAATTAAATCCCAGTCACTTAAACTCATAAAAATAACTGCTATTGTAGCAGTTTTGGGCAGTTCTTTACCGTTTTCTTCAGTGGTGGTTACCCCCATTATCTCCACAATTCGCAAGTTTAGGGCAGTTTCTGCCGGTGGTTTTTCCCACACTATTCTGGATTCACGCGTAACTTCGCCCCACTTCCCCTATTTACTCAGATCCTCTTCTCTCCTCCCGTTCTTCAAGTATTATCAATGGTGCAATCCTGAGTTCAGGTCAAGGTTAACTCTCTCATATTCTCTACTACAAAAAAACCCTAGCTCCATATTTGAACATACATTTCTCCCTCTGCATTCCAGGTATTAGTTTTATCCCACATCAATTTGTGACATCGCACTTTTATTATCTTCTTCGACATCGTTTATTCATCATCATCTTCACCGTTTCATCAAGAACTACCATTTCTTGCACTCGGAACATCCTTAAGGTATAATTTCATCACAGCCGAATCGATCACTCGTATATGTTCTTTTAGGGTTTGACGTCTGAAGAGGTTAAGTTGGATGCCATGTCCAATTGGAATCATGGAGGAGCCTCATTAGCCTCCCAAATACTTGATGAACGGTAAGTTTTTCTTTGTACTTTTGACTTCTATGTCTTCCTCCTCTTCGACTTTCAATTCCACTGTTCTTCAATTTTCATTCGAGAATCAGATTTCCCATGTATTTCTAATTGTTTTTTTTTTCTGTAAAAATGGTGATTTTGTTTACGTGTTTGCAGATTTAATTTTCGTAACCGGCATACGTTTTTTGGAGTTCATCTGTCATCGACGGCGTTAGATCTCGCGTACATAGAGCTAATCATAGCCTCTGGAACTGTAAGTCACGCAAATTTTTTTTATCTAAATCTTACTAATTTGATCCCAATTTCACGTTCAGTATAACTAATTGATAATCTGATCTCAATTTCACTTTAGTGTTGCTAATTTTACTCAATTTTGCATTGGGTATCACTTATTTGATTTTAGTTTCACATTGGGTATTGCTAATTTGATCTCAATTTCACTTCGGTATTGCTAATATTATCTCGCTTTTACATCGGGTATCACTAATGTGATTTTAATTTCATTTGGGTATTTCTAATTTTATAATTGATTAATGACATGAATTCAATTTTTTTGTGTTAATTGATTATGACAGGAATTAATTTTTTTTAATCTTCGTTGGGTTGAGCAACAACAAAATTTTGATCTCATAATGAAATTCATAAACGTATAATCTTGGATCTTAATGAGCAGGTTTGTGTTGAAGACGACGATTGCTGCGTCATCATATCAAGAATAATGAACAAGGTAAGGTGGATTTGGTAATGTTTTTTAGGCAAATAGTATGCGTTGGTTAATCTACTTTCACATGAACATCTAAGAAAACGAACAACAAATTTATGCAAGTGAGTACACTTTGCCTCATGATTGACACCAGAAATTTGCATCAAGTTGCTAATAGAGGTGTATATCCTTTTAGTTAGAATTTAATAATTTTTCATGTAACCCTGTTCTTGATTTTGAAGCTCATGCCTTAAATTCATTTAAAGAAGGTATTATTGAAGAACCATTTATGGTCTTCTTAGACATAATTTTGTTTTTTTTCTTGTGTTTGTTACTTTGGTATGCATTTGCCAATTAATTTAATCGTCCTTACACAACATCTTTTCATTTTCTTTTATCTATGATCTACGAGTGTTTCCTATTTGTACTAGATTCACACTGTCTGCCTACTTATTTGAGTTTTTTTTTCTTTATTGCATATGAATCTCAATTGTGCTTGTAGGGAACCAAATCTTAGGACTAATGCATCAGTTGAACTTCAATATGTTAAGGATGCCATATTTTGGAGGGAGACTTTATCTTTCCCCTTTGAACTTCAAAATGTTTAGTAAAGTAAAAGTTTGGTTTTTAATTTTTATGGTGTTTGTTGCAGTATCCTTTTGCTATTGGGAATATAAGCAGATTCATCATGTTCTTTCGGACACTACTTATGGTCAGTTTTTTTAGCATGAACCCTCCTTGATTCAGTTTCTCAAAAATCAAACCTACTTAAACCATTTTATACAAATCTTAACATTTTTTTGTGAAATGTGACACCCTTGGCAATCAAATATGCAGAAAGGCAAAGTCATTGCAGAAAGGCAAAGTCATTGCCTATGCTTCACGACAGTTAAAGGTGCACGAGAAGAACTACACCACCCATGACTTGGAGTTGGATGCCATTGTATTTGCACTAAAACTATGGAGGCATTATTTATACGGAATCAAGTGTGTGATCTATTCTGATCACAAGAGCCTTCAACATCTGTTTAATCAGGAGGATTTAAACATGAGGCAACGACGATGGATGGAGACGTTGAATGATTATGATTGTGAAATCCGATACCATCCAGGCAAGGCAAATGTGGTTGCAGATGCCTTAAGCAGGAAGGAAAGAGTGAAGCCCATAAGGATCAATGCCAAGAGTATTGAGGTAAAGAATGGTTTGAATGAAAGGTTGTTAACTACACAAAAGGAAGCTGTGTTGGAAGCTAACTATCCTAATGAAAAGCTAGGAGTAACTGAGGAACAGTTATCCTATGGCAAGGAAGGGATCTTAAGGTTAAATGGACGAATATGGGTTCCTGTTTATGGAGGACTTCGAGATGTTATCCTCCAGGAAGCCCACAGTTCTAAATATTCCGTTCATCCTGGAGCTGATAAGATGTACCAGGATCTAAAGGCAAACTATTGGTGGATAGGCTTGAAGAAGTCTGTAGCTGCCTATGTAGCTAAATGCTTGACGTGTGCACAAGTCAAAGCAGAACATCAGAAGCCGTCAGGTTTACTACAACAGCCTGAACTTCCCACATGGAAGTGGGAGATGGTGACAATGGATTTCATCACCAAGTTGCCAAAAACAAGGAAAGGAAATGATACAATATGGGTGATAGTGGATAGACTGACTAAGTTAGCACATTTCCTACCCATTAAGGAGACCTATAGCTCCGACATGTTAGCCCAATTGTACGTGGATAAGATTGTAGCTTTACATGGCGTACCAGTGTCTATTATCTCTGACAGAGATACTAGATACACATCACATTTTTGGAAAAGTTTCCAACAATCTTTGGGACGCGCTTCAATTTCAGTACGGCTTACCATCCTCAGACGAACGGGCAGAGTGAGCGTACCATCCAAACGTTGGAAGACATGCTTCGTGCATGTGTGATTGACTTAGGTGGTAGTTGGGATAACCACCTGCCATTAATCGAGTTCTCGTATAACAATAGCTATCATACCAGCATTCAGGCTGCGCCTTTTGAGGCGCTGTATGGTAGGAAATACAGAACGCCCGTTTGTTGGGCGGAAGTTGGAGATGTCCAACTGTCAGGACCCGAAATAGTCTTTGAAACAACGGATAAGATTGTCCAGATTCGTGACCGCCTGAAAGCTGCCAGGGATAGGCAGAAAAGCTACGCGAATCTAAAGCGTAAACCTCTAAAATTCGAGGTAGGTGATAAAGTGTTGCTTAAAGTATCACCCTGGAAGGGAGTGATGCGATTTGGCAAGAAAGGTAAGTTAAGCCCGAGATACATAGGACCATTCGAGGTCATCGAATGTGTCGGATCAGTTGCTTATAAGTTAAACTTACCTGAAAAGCTTAGTGGTATTCATAACGTATTCCACATCTGCAATCTGAAGAAGTGTTTCACTGACGAATCACTAGTCATACCACATACAGATGTGCACATAGAAGAGAGCTTGAAGTTTATTGAAAAACCTGTGTCGATCGAGGATCGACAGGTTAAGAAGCTTCGAAGGAAGCATGTGCCAATAGTAAAGGTTAAATGGGATGCCCGTAGAGGTCCCGAGTACACGTGGGAGGTTCAGTCCACAATGAAAGAAAAGTACCCTCATTTATTTCAGTAAATCTCGAGGTCGAGATTTCTTTTAAGGGGGTGAGGATGTAACACCTCGAAAATTCGTGTTCAATAAAATAACGACACGTGTCATACAAGACAAAAGTGTTAGAAACCCGGATCTAGTCAAGGATGTATGGTAGGATTTAAAGCGTCGACATGTTAATTATACACCTCTGAACGACCTCATTATAAATCCCAAGACCCTAATGTATATTATAAACATCCGACATACTCAATCCGGTAAGTGCTAACAAAGGTTGATTCTAATTACACAAGTATGGGATCCTACGAGGATGTGCATGACAATCTTCATTTACGGCACTTTCAAAAGGATCCAAGGGAACTTTATATCATATCAAGGGGTGTAAACTGTTCATGACCCAATCAAGAGGCCCCATACTGAAAATAATGGCCCAAAATCGTATTACACTAGTTACCCATTCGAAGCCTGAAAGGTCAAAAGATTTTTTCCCTTTGGAAAAGGCTTACGGACCGTAAGGGTCAAGCCTTACGGTCCGTAAGGCATGCACAGATGCAGAAAATCAGGACAGTTGGTTATTTGAGCTTGTAACCGACTTAAGAAGATATTTCACATCCATGGGCGACCCCTAATAGTTCCTAGGCCTTAGGGACACATGTTGATGATCAGGAAACAAGGGTAGCATGATTTATCATGATCATAATGGATCAAATTCACTATAAAAGGCCATTCATGTTGCGACTTTGTGATCATTCCTTTCATCTGCATTTGTGGAGCTTCCTGGAGCATAAGAGCAGACCCAAGTCATCTCTAATAGTGCATTAGACTTTGGTAAGTACCCTTGACCTTCCTTGATTAAGTTTTGCTTAGTTATTAGCCTAAAAGTCAAACCGTCGTAATTAACGTTTGACTTAGCGATTAATCATAAATGGTCCAGTGATTAATCAAAGTGAAGGTAGTTATAAGTTGGTAATTATGTGGGAAATAAACCCTTAAAAGGGCACCCTCTGATTCCCACTTTAACTAGATCAAATATCGGGTCAAAGTTGTCTAGAAAAAGTCAACAGAAGCCTAAATTGCAAATTAACATGTAATTGACAGTGTAGAAGGCATGTAACCTATTTTATCACTCATATAACTTGGTAATAAGTATAATAACTGGTCTAAGCTTGTTTGATCCGACAATTTTCTGTTTAGACCCGGTTCGGAACCGAAAGTCGCAAAACTTTGACTTTTTCTTTGACTTTAGTTCTGACCCGATTTAGTATGATTTAGAAATGCCTTAGAGCTTCCTTAGGACCAGGCTACATGTTAGTATAACCCTCTATGGTTGGTTCGTTGTTTGTCCGATTCGTTTACACGTTTCCGTTAATTGCCTAATGTTGACCATAATGCCCTTTTGACCATAAAACGAGAATTTTGGAAAAGTGAAAGGACAATAATCTTTATTACTGATTTATAAACATGTCCCCAAAATTTCACATCAGTTGGAGGTCTAGATTAGGAGTTATGCTCATTAGCGTAATTATAACGTCTTTTAGTAATTAAACGGCGCAATTAGCATAAGGCCTATCTAAACCCAATTTTTGACACCAAACCTTTTACCCACTGATGTAATATAATATTTTGGGATTTTTAAAGATTTTTAACCTGCTCATAACCTAAGGTTATGGCGTTGATTCGGTAAATACCGATTATACCCTTTTTGGCCATAAAATGAGTTCTACATAATATTTTGACACCAATCCAATTGCTACTGATTTTATATAATAAATAAAGTATTTTAAGCTTTATAACCTGATCAGAAAACTCAGATTTCCTGTATAACCCGGAAATCGCTTAAAATAGCTTTTTACGCGTATTAAACGCATAGTCTAGGTTTAAAACCATTTTGTCACATAAGACTTATTACCAACTGATATGACCTATTAAAATAAGTTATTTTACTGATGTATTCGGACCCGAATCTCAGAATTTCATATAATCTCTTTTATAATCTTTAAAATGACCAAAATACCCCTACGGGGCTTAAAATGAGATTAAACTCGTTTTGGGCATAATGGAAGGTATCCTACTGATATCACAATATATTTAAGGAATATTAACTTAGGAAACCTGTATATGACTCTATTGGTTACCCGTTACGCTTCTTGCGCGTTCGGATCGGCTTATGTGACTAGTTTGCACATATTAGCCGAAACGGGTCAAACCATATCTTTTTGGTCTCAAAATCTAGAATATGTTTAAGTTACCCATATTAAACAAGCATACAAGCTTGTCGGGTCAAAACCACATTCTAAACCGGTCTTCGCTTTATCATGCGTTTGATCCGTGTCTTCCTTTTGAAAACTAACCGGTCTAAGTCTAAGCTTAATTAAAGACCCGTTAGGATTCTAATAGGTTATTAAAAACCTTCGTTCCAGATTAGGAGCCCAGTAAAAGCTACGTGCACTTACTGTATTGGACTTATACTTTGCTCAGGTAAATACTCTTAACTTATTTTCCCTATACGGGCTTGGGATACGGTACTATAAAAGTACCGCTTGGTCGGGTGTGTGTAGTCATTTAAATCGGATTGTGATTAATGTATTTGCATGACCCGTTTTGTGACAACTCGAAATTTAGAACCCTTTCTTGTATCCCGATGTAACATGCTTAAACGCGTAACTAGTTAACTTGTGTGACTAATGATAAGTGAACCTTTTATATGATTATGTGTTATGTTATATGTGTGCTTGTGTGACTAATGATAAGTGAACCTTTTATATGATTATGTGTTATGTTATATGTATGCTTGTGTGTATAGTATGTGTATATGATTAAGTGAGCCGAGAACCAAGAACCCGACTCGAGACCATGTGGTCTCGAGTGAACAGTGCAACATGTGGGCCGGTTGGGCCGTGCACCTCATCCGAAACCCATTAGGGTGCACCATGTGGAACAAGTATATAAACCTTAGTGATAGCCATATTTGCCATTCTCTTTGGACAACACACTCACTCTCATACACACCCTCTCCTACAAACCTTAAACCCTAGAGAATCAAGCACCACCTTTCCTCTTCTTTACTCTCGGATCAAACCGGCAACCACAAGGACTCTCGGATCAACTCGCACACACCCGTTTGGAAGCTTCATACTCACCTTTGAAACCCATCAACCGGTTAGTGTCTTTATGATGTTTGTTGTTGTTAAATGAGAGTATGAATGATATGATTTAACTAGTGTAGTTGTATGCGTAATAAGGTTTTTGTGAATCGGATGTGTATGTGTTGATAATCGGCTAACATGTTTCGGATATATTGCACAATGAGCTCATGATATCTTGTGTCTAAATGTGATTCAAACCATTAAATGTGAATGTTCATGAAACCGACTTGCATAGGTGTATAGATAGCATCATGTTAATCGGATTAGTGTAGAGTTGATTTTGAGATGTTATGTGATGATTTGAAATCATTAGATGAGTATGTTCTAGTGTTTTGATGGTTGTTCATGATTATGTTGTGACTAATGCTAAAAACCCGGAAATATGATGAACAAGCTTGAAGATCAACATGAACATGACTTGAATATATGAAGAACTTGTTGAATATGTTATGAATGTGCTATGAATATTTGAAATCTGATTGTTTGATCCATTTTTGTTAATAACTAGACAAGAAAACATGTTTAGTGGATAGTACACAATTGTTGCATGAAATCAAAACCTCATTGGCTAAGTACAAGGACAGAAATCAGCAGGTGTTCAGCCGAGAACTTCAGTCTCGACTCGAGACCGGGAACATGACAACTCGAGACTGCAGTTTGCGACTCGGGTTGCGAGTCGAGAACCCATAGTCTCGACTCGAGACCCCACTTGATCAACACCCAAACATCTTGACTCGAGACCATGTTTGCGAGTCCAGTTGCGACTCGAGACCACTACATGCATGACCCGAGATCACCCTAGTTGCGACTCGAAACCTTGTAGACTACAACTCGAGACCGCACAGTCTCGACTCGAGACCATGTGCATGTGCACACTGTTTGGACTTGCACCCCATTACGGGCTTAGGCAATTGGGCCGGACATTTGGGCTTAACGCATGAACCTTATACGTTCTGTTGCATATGGATGTTATTTAGGCTGCCATGAATGAAACTTACATGCAATGTGTTAGCATACGTGTAGAAACATACGTGCACTACCTGAATACGAACCTGACTTGTACGGTATCTATGTTAGGACGTAGTTGACCGCTCACAACTTGATTGACTTTTCTGTGTATCTGCCGAGCAAACCAAGGTGAGTTCACACCCTCTACAAAGCATGGGATTCCCAGGGGTCGGGAATTGGGGTTAAGGAACATGGGTTCCTCGTCCTCCTTGGGTAGGACAGCATTGGTTCAGGAATGTAATTCCTCGTCCTCATGGACAGATAACTCGTACTAGACCAAAACTCTATCACGAAGTCCCTCCTTTTTATATCGACTTAATCGTCGGGCCAATGGCGAGCGGGTCATTAGTTAGATAGCGCTATTTAGGTCTGACAAACCTCACACCGTGCCGCAGAGGACGGGCGTGAACTAATGGATCTGGGGCACGTCAATGATGATAGACATCGACAGTTTCAGGGCACATAAACATGACTACAGTCAGCAGTCGATATGGTGACGAGTCTAGTATATACATGGGGTAGCCCCCACGGCCGAAATGCCAGATAACTAACACGGGGTAGCCCCCACGGCTGGATTGCCAGAGTAACCGGGAATAAACAAGTCACGTTTTTAACTATGGGGTAACCCCCACGGCAGGATGCCAGATAAAGGAAACTGTTTTCGAAACAACTTAAAACGAACACCCAACCGTGAACTCACTCAACTTGTTGTTGACTCGTTACTACATGCTTTGCAGGACAATAGGTACTTAGCTGGAGCTTGCATGGAAGAGAGTCGTTGTGGGACATGGACAGCTGCGTGCCATGTTAAACCTTGAACAATTAACCTTATGTTTTGATTTTAAACGTTATGCTTCCGCTTGCAACTTAAACTACGTTTTGTTTGAACACCAATTGTATTGGTTGGATTTTTATAACTACTTATATGTTTGTTCAATATGATTGGTGGCTGGATCCTGGTCAGTCACGCCTCCAAGCGGTAGTACTCCGCAGGTGGATTTTGGGGGTGTGACAGATTGGTATCAGAGCCATTGGTTATAGTGAACTTGGTTTTAATAAAGGAGAAACGTTTTTGTTAAAACCAGACTATAACCCGTATAGTGCTCAACGGTCCACAACGACGCTTCACTCCACATGCATGGCTCAACATTCTAGGTGATATGATCTGTGTATATATTGCCTACTTGTTAGTTACGTAGTACATTGCTCATGGTATGCTTGGCTAGTATAACTACTGTTGCTTGAACACGTGTGTATTTGCTCACTTCTGTCATCGCATTTTCGCGAACCCCTCTCACTCACGTTCTTCTTGATATGAAGATCATGTCCGGACGCGTTAACCTGACACAAGCCCAGTTGACGGCTCTGATTAACGAACGAGTTGCTGCGGCACTTGCAGCTGCACACGCAGGAGGTATATCCTGCAGTTCTAACTCATTCTAGGATCTTTAGATCCTACTCTCGTGAACCAACCTTTGTGTTAAACTCTGTCTTTTCTTTCACCCACGATAGGTCAGCATGCTCAGCCACCCGTGTGCACTTTTAAGACTTTCATGGACTGCCGACCAACTACTTTTAGCGGCACTGAAGGAGCCGTAGGCCTCCTCCACTGGTTTGAGAAACTAGAATCTGTCTTCGAAATGTGTGAATGCCCTGAGGCGCGCAGGGTGAAGTATGCTACCGGTACTCTCGAGGGTTTAGCCCTCACATGGTGGAACGCTCAGGTTCAGATGCTGGGGTTGGTTGCTGCCAACGCCACCCCATGGGAAACTTTTAAGGAGATGATCAAAGAAGAATACTGCAGTCGTGATGACATTCATAAGCTGGAAGTCGAGTTTTTCAACCTCAAGATGACGGGGTCAGAGATTGAGGCGTACACTAAGAGGTCAAATGAGCTTGCCTTACTGTGTCCTACTATGGTGGACCCTCCATTTAAGCGTATTGAACTCTTTCTCAAGGGCTTGGTGCCAGAGATCCAAAGTCATGTGACTTCAGCAAACCTCGCCACTATCCAGCAGGTTGTTCAGTTGGCTCACCGTCTTACTGATCAAGCGGTGGAGCAGAACAAGTTACCAAAGCGCATAGGTGCTGCAACTACTTCTGGTACCTCTAGTGACAACAAACGGAAATGGGATGGAACTTCAAGTAAGGGGTCGACTTTTGTTCAATCCCAGTCTCAGCAGAGAAAGACTGATGACTACAAGAGCCCTAGTCAGCAATCATCTGGTGGCCAAAGTCACGGTGGGTACAAAGGGAATCACCCCAAATGCAATCGCTGCAGCCTGCACCACAGCGGGCCATGCACCAGGGGCAACTGTCATCGGTGCAACAAGCCTGGTCACGCTGCAAAGGATTGCAGGAGCTTATACCCCGCCAATCAGAATCGTCAGCAAGCTCAACAGAACCAGCGCCAGCAGCAGCAGCAAGGTGATAACAAAGGGTGCTTTCAGTGTGGAGCTGAGGGCCACTTCAAGAGAGATTGTCCCCAGCTGAACAGGAACCAGAACAACAACAACAACAATAACAACAATCAGGGGAATGGTAACAATGGGAACAACAACAACAATGGAGCCAGGGGGCGAGCGTTCGTGATCGGACAAGGTGAAGCAAGGAATGACCCCAATGTCGTGGCGGGTAAGTTCCTTCTCGACGACTTTTAGGTTTCAGTATTATTTGATTCGGGTACCGATACTAGCTACGTGTCACTAGAAGTTAGTCGAATGCTTAAGCGTATCCCAACACCTTTGAACAACAAGCACACTGTAGAGCTAGCAAACGGTAAGAGTTTAGAAGCCACACACGCAGTCAAGGGCTGCAAACTTGTCCTTGCTAACCAGACCTTCTCTATCGACCTCATTCCTATTGTCTTGGGTAGTTTCGACGTTGTCATTGGGATGGATTGGTTATCCCAACACCGAGCAGAGATTCTTTGCAATGAAAAGATCGTCCGTATTCCAGGTTCCGGTGGTGAACCTCTCATGATTCATGGCGACAAAAGGAGTGATGTTGAGAATGTCATTTCTCTCCTTAAGGCCCAAAAGTGCTTGCGAAAGGGCCACACTGCCATTTTGGCCCTCATTACTGACACCACGGAGAAAGATAAGAAGATAGAAGATTTTCCAGTTGTACGCGACTATCCTGAGGTATTTCCTGAGGAATTACCTGGTCTTCCGCCTCATCGCCAAGTCGAGTTTCAGATTGAACTAGCTCCTGGAGCTGCGCCTATAGCTCGTGCACCGTATCGCTTAGCTCCATCAGAGTTGGAAGAACTCTCTACGCAACTACAAGAACTCTTGGATAAGGGTTTCATCCATCCTAGCTCATCGCCTTGGGGAGCTCCAGTACTATTTGTGAAAAAGAAGGACGATACCTTCAGAATGTGCATCGACTACCGGGAACTCAACAAGGTGACAGTGAAGAACCGCTACCCTCTACCGCGTATTGACGACTTGTTCGACCAGCTGCAAGGGTCGAGCTATTATTCAAAGATTGATTTGAGATCGGGATATCACCAGCTGAGAGTCTGAGAAGAGGACGTCTCCAAAACAGCTTTTAGAACACGTTACGGGCACTATGAGTTTTTGGTCATGCCTTTTGGGCTGACAAACGCACCTGCGGTTTTCATGGACTTGATGAATCGAGTGTGCAAGCCGTACCTGGACAAGTTCGTTATAGTCTTCATCGACGACATCCTGATCTATTCCAAGAGTCAGGAGGAACACGAGCAACATCTACGGCTTATCCTGGAACTCCTTCGAACAGAACAGCTTTACGCAAAGTTCTCAAAATGCGACTTCTGGCTTCGAGAAGTCCATTTCCTAGGCCACGTGGTAAACAAGGATGGGATTCACGTTGATCCATCCAAGGTAGACTCGATTAAGAACTGGCCTGCACCTCGTACACCAAAGGAAATTCGCCAATTCTTGGGATTGGCAGGTTACTACAGGAGGTTCATTAAGGATTTTTCCAAGATTGCACAGCCTCTCACCTCACTGACGCAGAAAGGCATTGTTTATCGCTGGGGAAACGCACAGGAATTAGCATTTCAGCATCTAAAGGATAGACTTTGCAGCGCGCCTATCCTTTCACTGCCTGAGGGCACTGACGACTTTGTGGTTTACTGCGACGCATCAATTCAAGGTCTTGGTTGTGTATTGATGCAACGAGATAAATTTATAGCCTACGCCTCACGCCAACTCAAGGTTCATGAGAAGAATTACACTACGCATGACTTAGAGCTGGGAGCTGTTGTTTTTGCACTTAAGTTATGGCGGCATTACCTGTACGGTACCAAGTGCGCCATCTACACCGACCACAGGAGCCTCGAACATATCTTCAAGCAGAAGGAACTGAATATGCGACAACGACGGTGGGTCGAACTACTTAATGACTACGAATGCTCGATCAGGTATCACCCGGGCAAGGCCAATGTTGTGGCTGACGCCCTCAGTCGAAAGGACACTGTGCCTAAGCGCGTGCGAGCTTTACAACTCACGATCCATTCTAGTCTTCCTTCCCAGATACGAGCTGCTCAGATAGGAGCATTGAAACCAGAAAACGTCAGGGCTGAAGCCCTACGCGGATCAAGGCAACGCTTAGAACAGAAGGAAGACGGTGCCTACTACGTAACGGGACGCGTTTGGGTCCCACTCTATGGCAACTTACGAGAGCTTGTGATGGACGAAGCACACAGGTCTCGCTACTCGGTACACCCTGGTTCGGACAAAATGTACCACGATATCAAAACTACATATTGGTGGCCTAGCATGAAGGCCCACATAGCAACCTACGTCAGCAAGTGCTTGACCTGTGCGAGAGTCAAGTCCGAATACCAGAAACCCTCAGGCCTACTCCAACAACCCGAGATACCGCAATGGAAATGGGAGCAAATTTCCATGGATTTTGTCACTGGCCTACCTAGATCCCAGCGCGGGAACGATACTATTTGGGTGATCGTGGATCGACTTACAAAATCTGCACACTTCTTGGCTATCAAGGAGACGGATAAATTCTCCACTCTTGCAGAAATATACCTCAAGGAAGTTGTTTCGAGGCACGGGGTGCCCACCTCCATTATCTCAGATCGAGATGCACGTTTTACTTCAGAACTGTGGCAAGCAATGCACAAATCCTTCGGCTCACGATTAGACATGAGCACAGCGTATCACCCTCAGACGGACGGGCAGTCCGAGCGCACTATTCAAACCTTAGAAGACATGCTTCGTGCATGTGTAATCGATTTTGGCAACCGCTGGGAGAAGCATCTGCCACTGGTGGAATTCTCGTACAATAACAGCTACCACACCAGCATTAAAGCTGCTCCGTTTGAGGTATTGTACGGACGTAAATGCCGGTCACCTCTTTGCTGGGCAGAGGTGGGAGATAGTCAGATCACTGGTCCAGAACATGTGGTAGACACAACCGAACAGATTGCTCAAATACGAAAACGCATGGCGGCAGCTCGCGACCGTCAGAAAGTCTACGCCGATAAGGGCAGGAAACCGCTTGAGCTCCAGGTTGGGGAGCGGGTACTACTCAAAGTTTCACCCTGGAAGGGTGTGGTTCGTTTTGGTAAACACGGCAAACTTAACCCACGATACGTTGGACCTTTCGAAATCATCGAGAAAATAGGCAGGGTGGCCTACAGACTGAACTTACCAGCCGAACTCGGTGCAGTTCACAACGTTTTTCACGTGTCAAATCTGAAGAAATGTCTGTCAGATGAGACCCACATAGTTCCTCTGAAGGAACTCACTATCGACGAGCAGTTACGATTCGTCGAGGAACCAGTTGAAATCACGGACCGGGATGTTAAGGTCCTCAAGAGCACTAGAATACCTCTCGTGCGAGTTCGTTGGAACTCACGTCGCGGCCCAGAGTTCACCTGGGAGCGCGAAGATCAGATGAAACAAAAGTATCCCCAACTGTTCGCAAACAGTACACCCACTACTGAGGCTGAAGCTACGGAATTTCGGGACGAAATTCCAGATCAACGGGGGGGTGGATGTGACACCCCAGGAAAACCGGGAACACCATACAACTTAACTAGCTTCCTCAGTGAGTGCCTACCAAATTTCGGGACGAAATTTCTTTCAACTTGGGGATGATGTGACAACTCGAAATTTAGAACCCTTTCTTGTATCCCGATGTAACATGCTTAAACGCGTGACTAGTTAACTTGTGTGACTAATGATAAGTGAACCTTTTATATGATTATATGTTATGTTATATGTATGCTTGTGTGACTAATGATAAGTGAACCTTTTATATGATTATGTGTTATGTTATATGTATGCTTGTGTGTATAGTATGTGTATATGATTAAGTGAGCCGAGAACCAAGAACCCGACTCGAGACCATGTGGTCTCGAGTGAACAGTGCAACATGTGGGCCGGTTGGGCCGTGCACCTCATCCGAAACCCATTAGGGTGCACCATGTGGAACAAGTATATAAACCTTAGTGATAGCCATATTTGCCATTCTCTTTGGACAACACACTCACTCTCACACACACCCTCTCCTACAAACCTTAAACCCTAGAGAATTAAGCACCACCTTTCCTCTTCTTTACTCTCGGATCAAACCGGCAACCACAAGGACTCTCGGATCAACTCGCACACACCCGTTTGGAAGCTTCATACTCACCTTTGAAACCCATCAACTGGTTAGTGTCTTTATGATGTTTGTTGTTGTTAAATGAGAGTATGAATGATATGATTTAACTAGTGTAGTTGTATGCGTAATAAGGTTTTTGTGAATCGGATGTGTATGTGTTGATAATCGGCTAACATGTTTCGGATATATTGCACAATGAGCTCATGATATCTTGTGTCTAAATGTGATTCAAACCATTAAATGTGAATGTTCATGAAACTGACTTGCATAGGTGTATAGATAGCATCATGTTAATCGGATTAGTGTAGAGTTGATTTTGAGATGTTATGTGATGATTTGAAATCATTAGATGAGTATGTTCTAGTGTTTTGATGGTTGTTCATGATTATGTTGTGACTAATGCTAAAAACCCGGAAATATGATGAACAAGCTTGAAGATCAACATGAACATGACTTGAATATATGAAGAACTTGTTGAATATGTTATGAATGTGCTATGAATATTTGAAATCTGATTGTTTGATCCATTTTTGTTAATAACTAGACAAGAAAACATGTTTAGTGGATAGTACACAATTGTTGCATGAAATCAAAACCTCATTGGCTAAGTACAAGGACAGAAATCAGCAGGTGTTCAGCCGAGAACTTCAGTCTCGACTCGAGACCGGGAACATGACAACTCGAGACTGCAGTTTGCGACTCGGGTTGCGAGTCGAGAACCCATAGTCTCGACTCGAGACCCCACTTGATCAACACCCAAACATCTTGACTCGAGACCATGTTTGCGAGTCCAGTTGCGACTCGAGACCACTACATGCATGACCCGAGATCACCCTAGTTGCGACTCGAAACCTTGTAGACTACAACTCGAGACCGCACAGTCTCGACTCGAGACCATGTGCATGTGCACACTGTTTGGACTTGCACCCCATTACGGGCTTAGGCAATTGGGCCGGACATTTGGGCTTAACGCATGAACCTTATACGTTCTGTTGCATATGGATGTTATTTAGGCTGCCATGAATGAAACTTACATGCAATGTGTTAGCATACGTGTAGAAACATACGTGCACTACCTGAATACGAACCTGACTTGTACGGTATCTATGTTAGGACGTAGTTGACCGCTCACAACTTGATTGACTTTTCTGTGTATCTGCCGAGCAAACCAAGGTGAGTTCACACCCTCTACAAAGCATGGGATTCCCAGGGGTCGGGAATTGGGGTTAAGGAACATGGGTTCCTCGTCCTCCTTGGGTAGGACAGCATTGGTTCAGGAATGTAATTCCTCGTCCTCATGGACAGATAACTCGTACTAGACCAAAACTCTATCACGAAGTCCCTCCTTTTTATATCGACTTAATCGCCGGGCCAATGGCGAGCGGGTCATTAGTTAGATAGCGCTATTTAGGTCTGACAAACCTCACATCGTGCCGCAGAGGACGGGCGTGAACTAATGGATCTGGGGCACGTCAATGATGATAGACATTGACAGTTTCAGGGCACATAAACATGACTACAGTCAGCAGTCGATATGGTGACGAGTCTAGTATATACATGGGGTAGCCCCCACGGCCGAAATGCCAGATAACTAACACGGGGTAGCCCCCACGGATGGATTGCCAGAGTAACCGGGAATAAACAAGTCACGTTTTTAACTATGGGGTAACCCCCACGGCAGGATGCCAGATAAAGGAAACTGTTTTTGAAACAACTTAAAACGAACACCCAACCGTGAACTCACTCAACTTGTTGTTGACTCGTTACTACATGCTTTGCTGGACAATAGGTACTTAGCTGGAGCTTGCATGGAAGAGAGTAGTTGTGGGACATGGACAGCTGCGTGCCATGTTAAACCTTGAACAATTAACCTTATGTTTTGATTTTAAACGTTATGCTTCCGCTTGCAACTTAAACTACGTTTTGTTTGAACACCAATTGTATTGGTTGGATTTTTATAACTACTTATATGTTTGTTCAATATGATTGGTGGCTGGATCCTGGTCAGTCGCGCCTCCAAGCGGTAGTACTCCGCAGGTGGATTTTGGGGGTGTGACACGTTTAATATGTATTATTTGGTGTATGGATTTTGGGGGTTAAATGACCATGTCCCGGATATCCTTGGCATCATTTTACGAAATGGCCACGACCTAAGCACGGGGTGTAGGCGTACACCTGACAGATGCATTATGTAAAAACTGGTAATCCACTAAAGGAATCAACCTTGTGGGCATTATACCTGTGGCGTGTCAGTTAATTTTGTCCGGCCCTACAAACCGGCCCTGATGGACGACAAATAAGTAAAACTGTATACAAGATTATATACAAATGATTGTCCCAAGTTATAAAAGATATTTTGCCGAAGTGCATTCAAATCAATTTTCAAACTCTTTTCAAAATGAGTCAGTTAAGTTGTATTTACCAGTGTAAACTGACGTATTTTCCAAAAAGGCTAAGTGCAGGTACTAGACGAAATAGGCTGGCTACTCCAGGCATCATTACTCAAGTCTCGCAAGCTCTAGATGTCAAAGTCTGTTGAACAGTTTCCTTTTTATTTTGATCCGCCTGTGGATCCTTTACTTTCCGTCGTAATACTGGATATTACTTTATATTCGGATTGTAATATATTTAATCGTTTGCTTCCGCTGTGCATTTATATATTGTGTTGTTTGACTGTAATGTTACCAACCACGTCACGATACTCCCCCACCGGGCCCACCGGTCAAACGTGGAAATATCGGGGTGTGACAGGTTGGTATCAGAGCCAACACTGAGTGAATTAAACGCTAGCCTTTTGTGTTTAATCTCAGTTACACAGTTGCACATTCTTGAGTCTAGACAAGAACATAGGACTGATCCTAATTCGTTTTATTTTGTCCTTATTTGGTTCTTTTGTTATTTTCTGATTTGCCCTTGCATGGGCAAGTCATTTTTCTGTTAGAAGTCCCGTTTAGGGCAACCATATACTTGTTTAAATTTTAATGGAACGATTATATTTAAAATATCACTCCTATATTATAAGATCTACCATTATAATAAAATGGAAAAATCTAAAAAGGACAAGACCTAGCCATATGTCACCTTAAGACAGGGCCAAGATGGTAGTTCCACAATTAGATTCAGATCCTTGTTAACATTTAAATTTATTATTACTCTGCGTTAAATATTAAAAAGAATCTAAAGGGTAAAACCTAGCCTAAATGTCATTGCAGACATAGCCAAGATGGTAAAACCTATTCAAAAGATTCAAATCCTTGTTAAATATCTGAAAGCATATTAACATGCTTGACAAAATGTGATACGATGAAATCACATAATTCATTCTTAAATGGGTTATTCTAAATTCCCTTATTTATATAATCATTCCTTAAGGATGAAGTGCCCACAGGCTATAATTAACATCCTCTGGACTAAAGATAGTGGTAGCCTACAACTCCCTGTCAAGGAAAGGTAATGAACTTTGATTCAAACCTTAATGCCTCGATTCCGTAAAAATCAAGGCCTATAAATTAAACTTGTCTACGTGACTAGACCTTTTGTGCTATTATTAACTTATAATTTAGGATTAGGATAAAGATCCTGAACAATTATATATTTAGCAAATTAACTAAAATGTGTATTAAAAAACATGGTTAATAAATCGTTTAAAACGATAAAACTGTATAAGTTTCCGTATAAACCTTGTCCTTGTTTGATTTTATGTAGCAATTAAAGCTACATGGCTAGGTCAGAGGAAGAGAACAGTCACCCTCTGGAAAACCGCGATGATGATAGGATTAATATAACCATAGGAGAGCTTCGTACACTGATTGATTCAGCTGTATCTAAAGCTGTAGAGGAGCAATTTAGGGAGTATAGTGAAACGCATAGTAAAGCCTCATCTATACCCCACTCTAAGTCTGTCCCTAAGACTCATTCGGAGGCTCACAGCAAGCCACCGCCCTCTAAGAAGGATGAGCCAAAGAAAGATGATGATCGACACTCTTCAAATCATCAAAGTGATCCATCTCAAAGGGTCGTTCTGAATCAAGGACCCCGTGAAAAGGGTTGCTCCTATAAATACTTTGTTTCCTGCAAACCCCGGGATTTCACTGGGGAGAAAGGGGCAATTGATTGTATGACCTGGTTGGATGAAATGGACACAGTTGTCGATATCAGCGGTTGTGCTGAAAGGGATGTAGTGAAGTATGTATCCCAATCGTTCAAAGGAGAGGCACTGGCATGGTGGAAGTCTCTCATTCAAGCTGCTGGGAAGATCCCACTCTACAACATGTCATGGGAGCAGTTTGTTGCCCTCATTATGGAGAACGACTGCCCTCAGCATGAGGTTGAGAGGATTGAGTCAGATTTCTTATCATTGGTTATGACAAACTTAGATTGTCAAGCTTACCTCACCAGTTTCAATACCCTGTCTAGGCTAGTTTCGTATCTGATAACACCGGAACCCAAGCGAATTGCTCGCTTCATTGGGGGTTTGGACCCATAAATCAAAGCCAGTGTTAAGGCTTCAAGACCTGCCACTTTTACGTCGGCAGCTGACCTATCTCTGTCCCTTACTTTAGATGCGGTCAGGCTGAGATCGCTAAAGAATTCTGAAGAAAGTAAGAGGAAGCGTGAGGATGATAACTCACGAGGGTCAGAGAAGAAGCACAAGGGAAACACCGATTCTAAGAAGTTTGGGTCTGGAAGGAATAGTCATCGAACAGAGGAAAAGCCAAAGTGCACGACTTGCCAAAAACGCCACTTTGGAAAGTGCAGACTTGAGTCCAATTCTAAGTCAGGATCACCTGCATGTGGGATATGCAAGTCTAAGGAGCACAAGACTGTTGATTGCAAGAAGATTAAAGATGCCACATGCTACAACTGCAATGAGAAAGGGCACATTAAGACCAACTGCCCTAAATACGCCAAGAAGCCTGAAGAGGGCAAGAAGACCAATGCAAGGGTCTTCAGGATGGATGCAAAGGAAGCCGTCCAGGACGACAATGTGATCACAGGTACCTTCCTCATAAATGATGTATATGCAAGAGTACTTTTTGATTCAGGTGCTGATAAGTCGTTCGTAGATAATAAGTTTTGTGAATTGTTGAAATTGCCTGTTAAAACCTTAAGTGTGAATTATGAGGTGGAATTAGCTGATGGAACCATAGAAACCGCATCAACCGTGTTAGATGGATGTGTTATATCCATTAGGAACCATTCTTTTCCATTGTCTTTACTTCCTTTGAAGTTAGCCGGTTTCGACATAGTTATAGGCATGGATTGGTTATCTCGTAACCAAGCCCAGATAGTGTGCAATAAGAAGCAAGTGGTGATCAAGACTCCGTCTGGTGAATCACTTACCATTCAGGGAGATACCCAATATAGACTGCCTGAGCAAGTGTCTATGCTCAAGGCCTCTAGGTGTCTGAAGAAGGGTTGTGTCATTTATATGGCACAGGTAACTATTGATGAGCCGAAGCCCAAGATTGAGGATATCCACGTCATTTCTGAATACCCTGAAGTTTTTCCTGAAGATCTACCTGGTTTACCACCGGATAGGCAAGTAGAATTCAGAATTGACATCATCCCCGGAGCAGCACCTGTTGCGAGAACACCTTATAGGTTGGCACCAACAGAGATGAAGGAATTGAGGACGCAACTAGATGATCTGCTAGCCAAAGGTTTCATTAGACCTAGTTCGTCTCCTTGGGGAGCACCGATCTTATTTGTCAAGAAGAAGGATGGATCGATGCGTCTGTGCATCGATTACCGTGAGCTTAATAAGGTCACTATCAAGAATAGGTACCCATTGCCCAGAATCGACGACCTGTTCGATCAACTTCAAGGGGCAAGTTACTTCTCTAAGATTGACTTAAGGTCAGGCTATCATCAACTGAAGGTTAGAGATGAAGACGTGCACAAGACTGCATTTAGGACTCGTTATGGTCATTACGAGTTCCTAGTGATGCCTTTCGGGCTCACTAATGCACCTGCCGCATTCATGGATCTCAAGAATCGCGTCTGCAAGCCTTACTTAGACAAATTTGTCATCGTTTTCATCGACGACATTCTCATCTACTCGAAGAACCAAGCTGATCATAAGAAACATCTACGATGTATTCTTTCACTACTTTAATAGGAGAAGCTTTACGCCAAATTTTCGAAGTGTGAATTCTGGCTTCTAGAAGTCCAATTCCTTGGACATGTGGTTAGTGAGCGTGGTATCCAAGTGGATCCCGCTAAGGTTGAGGCTGTCATGAATTGGCAAGAGCCAAAGACGCCCACAGAAATTCGCAGTTTCTTGGGATTGGCAGAATATTATAGGCGTTTCATTGAGAATTTTTAAAGGATTGTTGCACCCCTAACTTCCTTAACAACGAAGAAGATTAAGTTCGACTTGGGACCTAAGCAGCAATAATCTTTTGATATTCTGAAGCAAAAGTTAAGCAATGCACCTGTGTTGACATTGCCTGATGGAATAGAAGATTTTGTGGTATATTGTGATGTATCACACACCGGGATGGGATGTGTGCTTATGCAGAAAGGCAAAGTCATTGCCTATGCTTAACGACAGTTAAAGGTGCACGAGAAGAACTACACCACCCATGACTTGGAGTTGGATGCCGTTGTATTTGCACTAAAACTATGGAGGCATTATTTATACGGAATCAAGTGTGTGATCTATTCTGATCACAAGAGCCTTCAACATCTGTTTAATCAGAAGGATTTAAACATGAGGCAACGACGATGGATGGAGACGTTGAATGATTATGATTGTGAAATCCGATACCATCCAGGCAAGGCAAATGTGGTTGTTGATGCCTTAAGCAGGAAGGAAATAGTGAAACCCATAAGGATCAATGCCAAGAGTATTGAGGTAAAGAATGGTTTGAATGAAAGGTTGTTAGCTGCACAAAAGGAAGCTGTGTTGGAAGCTAACTATCCTAATGAAAAGCTAAGAGTAACTGAGGAACAGTTATCCTATGGCAAGGACGGGATCTTAAGGTTAAATGGACGAATATGGGTTCCTGTTTATGGAGGACTTCGAGATGTTATCCTCCAGGAAGCCCACAGTTCTAAATATTCCGTTCATCCTGGAGCTGATAAGATGTACCAGGATCTAAAGGCAAACTATTGGTGGATAGGCTTGAAGAAGTCTGTAGCTACCTATGTAGCTAAATGCTTGACATGTGCACAAGTCAAAGCAGAACATCAGAAGCCGTCAGGTTTACTACAACAGCCTGAACTTCCCACATGGAAGTGGGAGATGGTGACAATGGATTTCATCACCAAGTTGCCAAAAACAAGGAAAGGAAATGATACGATATGGGTGATAGTGGATAGACTGACTAAGTCAGCACATTTCCTACCCATTAAGGAGACCTATAGCTCCGTCATGTTAGCCCAATTGTACGTGGATAAGATTGTAGCTTTACATGGCGTACCAGTGTCTATTATCTCTGACAGAGATACTAGATACATATCACATTTTTGGAAAAGTTTCCAACAATCTTTGGGCACGCGCTTTAATTTCAGTACGGCTTACCATCCTCAGACGGACGGGCAGAGTGAGCGTACCATCCAAACGTTGGAAGACATGCTTCGTGCATGTGTGATTGACTTAGGTGGTAGTTGGGATAACCACCTGCCATTAGTCGAGTTCTCGTATAACAATAGCTATCATACCAGCATTAAGGCTGCGCCTTTTGAGGCATTGTATGGTAGGAAATACAGAACGCCCGTTTGTTGGGCGGAAGTTGGAGATGTCCAACTGTCAGGACCCGAAATAGTCTTTGAAACAACGGATAAGATTGTCCAGATTCGTGACCGCCTGAAAGCTGCCAGGGATAGGCAGAAAAGCTACGCGAATCTAAAGCGTAAACCTCTAAAATTCGAGGTAGGTGATAAAGTGTTGCTTAAAGTATCACCCTGGAAGGGAGTGATGCGATTTGGCAAGAAAGGTAAGTTAAGCCCGAGATACATAGGACCATTCGAGGTCATCGAATGTGTCGGATCAGTTGCTTATAAGTTAAACTTACCTGAAAAGCTCAGTGGTATTCATAACGTATTCCACATCTGCAATCTGAAGAAGTGTTTCGCTGATGAATCACTAGTTATACCACATACAAATGTGCACATAGAAGAGAGCTTGAAGTTTATTGAAAAACCTGTGTCGATCGAGGATCGACATGTTAAGAAGCTTCGAAGGAAGCATGTGCCAATAGTAAAGGTTAAATGGGATGCCCGTAGAGGTCCCGAGTACACGTGGGAGGTTGAGTCCACAATGAAAGAAAAGTACCCTCATTTATTTCAGTAAATCTCGAGGTCGAGATTTCTTTTAAGGGGGTGAGGATGTAACAACTCGAAAATTCGTGTTCAATAAAATAACGACACGTGTCATACAAGACAAAAGTGTTAGAAACCCGGATCTAGTCAAGGATGTATGGTAGGATTTAAAGCGTCGACATGTTAATTATACACCTCTGAACGACCTCATTATAAATCCCAAGACCCTAATGTATATTATAAACATCCGACATACTCAATCCGGTAAATGCTAACAAAGGTTGATTCGAATTACACAAGAATGGGATCCTACGAGGATGTGCACGACAACCTTCATTTACGGCACTTTCAAAAGGATCCAAGGGAACTTTATATCATATCAAGGGGTGTAAACTGTTCATGACCCAATCAAGAGGCCCCATACTGAAAATAATGGCCCAAAATCGTATTACACTAGTTACCCGTTCGAAGCCTGAAAGGTCAAAAGATTTTTGCCCTTTGGAAAAGGCTTACGGACTGTAAGGGTCAAGCCTTACGGTCCGTAAGGCATGCACAGATGCAGAAAATCAGGACAGTTGGCTGTTTGAGCTTGTAACCGACTTAAGAAGATATTTTCACATCCATGGCCGACCCCTAATAGTTCCTAGGCCTTAGGGACACATGTTGATGATCAGGGAACAAGGGTAGCATGATTTGTCATGATCATAATTGTAACACCCCGTGTTTTCACAAGTGAAAGTCAAAGTCAAGGTCAAAGTCAACGACCGATTTCGCACGACTTGACTCGTAGAAATGTTTTTATTTTATTTATATTATGTGAAGTAAGTGTCGTTCATTACAATAATCGAATCATATTAATCGTATTTCAATCGACCTACGACTGTGAATGGTAAGAAGTAACAATGCGATAAAGTGAACCAACTAATAATCGAACTATACTAATCGAATCGACGTCAAATCGTAACTCGAGCTACGTATTATACTCGTCATTATACGTGTGTGTGTGCCTTACGTGTTACCTCTGCATGTTTATTTAAGAGTTGTTGTGATAATCAAGCGAACTCGATCGAACTCGAACTCGAAGTCTAACTCGAATGTAAACGAACCCGAACCCGAATTCCGAGTCGAACCATATAAAAAGTAGTTGGGACTGAAAGTAATTTGACTAGGAAACCCTATCGAATCGCTCGAAAACCGAAGCCGAAGCGCCGTCGCACCGAATGTACCAAATCAGGCGACATCCGAACGGATGGTCAATCCGCACGGATTGCCAATCCGCACGGACTGCCAATCCGGTCGGATGACCAATCCGGACGGATAGCCTATCCGGGTTACGCGCTATCCGCACGGCTCACCCTTTCCCCTTTTAGCATCCTATAAATACACGGGTCACTCTCCAACCTTTCCACTTTTGGCAAGTGACGTCCGAACCGCACGCATTCTTCACCTTTTCTCAGATTTCTCTCAATCCAGGTAAGATCTCACTCTAATTCTTGTACATTTTTTATCACTACACAATTCTACACCTTTCCATCTTTCAAATCTCAACTTCTAACCATGAAATCATCAAGATTTGAGGTATTCTCGGGTGACGTCATCATGAAGTTCTCATGAACTTCAAGCTTGACCTCATTCCACCAAGAATAACTCAGATCTGAACGATTTCTATAAGATTTCACAACAACATCACCTAACTCTAAACTTTTCAAAGGATAAAAGGGTTGAAAGAAATAAACTCAAGTTTTCCCCTCCTTTTACCCTTAAAATCGGTACGAATCTGATCGGTTCTAGTATTCTACTCGTTAATAGTGATGCACTAGTCCTAGATTTGGATTTTACCCACCAGACACCTGATTTCGGGGTCAACCGGAATGACCGTTCTGGGTCGCCGACAGGCCAAGTTAGGGTGGTTCCTGACCGGTCTAGTCATGCGGGTGAGAATACAATTCCAAGTGGTTGCCACGTAATCAGAACGTCTCGATAAAACGATAACAGCAACCAAGAGTAGACGGATGGAACAACCAGGACGAGAGGCTGTCCGCACGAACAAGCTGTCCGCACGGACGAGCTGTCCGCACGGACAGGCTATCCGGACGGGTTGTCACCCGGACGAGCTACCCTTGGGACCCACTTTCAAAAGCAAGGTTTGAGTATCGACGAATGGACAATCCGGACGGAAGACCTCTGAATTGATTACTCTTCGGATCATGATATACTAAGACCTTAAACAAATCCAAACATGTTCATCCGCACGGCCAAGTTGTCTGCACGGACAGACTATCCGGACGGATTGTCTTTGTCCGCGCGAACAGACTATCCGGACGGATTACCATCGTCCGCACGGATTACCATCCGGACGGACTCAACCAAGTGACTCACCTTTAAGGTTGTGTCCGCACGGACTACCATCCGGACGGATTGTCGTCCGCGCGACCGGCTTGAAGGATAGAGATACTTAGATGTTTTCTAAATGCTACAACGAAAACTCCAAAGCACAAGCCATCATACACAAACACATCCTTAACTTAGGAAGAAACAATCCATTCGAAAGGATATCCACACGAGTAAGTTGTCCGTACGAATAAGTCATCCACACGAGTAAGTAATCCGGACGGATTACCACTCGCACGGATAACCAATCCGGACAGACTCCCACTCGCACGGATAACTAATCCGCACGAGTAGCACTTTTGGGTGTTACATACGTTACGAATATTCAAACTACAACTATCACACTACTCAAGCTATTTTAACGCTAAACCATTTACGCATGTTATACGTGGCTTATGAATGCTTGTTTGTTATGTTTACACATGGAATGCTGTCTACCTGCCTTAGCAACGATAGTACTATAGTTTGGACTCAGCACCCGTTCACACGGGGGTTGTTAAGGATCTTTTACTTGCATGGATTACGGTGGTAATCATGTATTGCGAACTGCCTCGGGCAGTCAACCCGCAGTCATTGGTATCGATGGATCTATGTCGATAACTAACGTGCTTCATTTCACTATGTGTACGTGCTGGTTATGCGTAAACGAATTCGAATTCTATATGCTATTATCAAACTTGTATGCTCACCTTTACATTTTATGTATTGACTTTACTTTAACGTATGTGACAGGTGCTTAGGTTGCTTTTATGCTCTTTGTGCTGTGATTAACTTGAAGCTAGGAACTGGAATCCTAGAAACCAACAAATAAATTAGTTATGTTTAAATCTGAGTTGTCGGAACAGAATATTTGTTTTGATGTTATCTGTAATAACTTGTTTGACTATTTAAGATACGGTATGGGACGCATTGCTTTAATTGAATGGTAATGATAGTTGTTATGGAAACTTCTGGACAATCTGTTTCGCTCAGTGCCACACCCCGATGATTCCGCCATCGGTTGGGGTGTGACAGATTGGTATCAGAGCCATAACTATAGGGAATTAGGCAAGACTCGACCTAGTCTGGGTCGAAGTCTTAGAGACCTAGTCTATAGTTAAGAACCAACATACCAACTCACACGTATGCGTAAACTCGCCACTATCACTCGCTCTTTTCTACCACTGCACTCGAATTTTCAAGTTATGAACAGGTAATGAGGCCGAGAATAGGTGTGAAAACCGCAAACTCTCGACTAAAGTTGCCTAATCAGCTTGCATTTTAGCTACAAACGAGGAGAATCATACCAAATTAGGAGTGAAATCCATATTTTGATGAATAATCTCCTCAAATTTTATCAAGGACAAGGACGGAAGTTGCAAGATAGGGGTGAAACCCTAACCTTGACGACTCGTCCTGCTTTTATACAAAAACTCCCACCAAAGTTTCGATGAACTCCAACGATCTAAAGACACAATATAACCAATGGGAATTGCGCCAACGCCCAAGAATCGAGGCAAAGGCATAGTCCTGGAGGTAATTGTGCACACAGGATCCTTGCGAATAGTCGAGCCACTTTGGTTAGTCGAAGTCTACTAGCCGCAGACGATCCATTCTCGATTTTATGTGTTTCAATTTTCGTCGCTTTTATGAGAATTACGTGTTTTGTGCTTATTTATTAAACGTTTTGAGGTACTACCGGTTTCAATCTAATGCTTTTAGCCTTGGCTACCCACACAACACATCGCTAACAAATCGACAATAGAGGCATCCAGAATGCTTTGTATGCTCGTATATATCCCTAGTGACTAAGGAATATGTGTTTCTTGCTATTGTGCTTACGTGTTTAGGAGTGTTGTGGTTATGTGCTCTATGCGTTTACGTGGTTCGTGTAATTATGTGAATTTGTGACTATCTGCGTTTACATGGTACGTGTTACTGAGCTTTAGTAGTAGTAGATGTGTGAGGTGAGATTCGAATACATGTGTTGAGTTCCGTGGCGATGTCTATTGCAGACAATGTCGTCTGGATCTCGTCATGCACTGTCTCGTCAAGAAAAGAGGGACAGACGCCTTGCTTCCATCATCGCGAAAAGTGTAGCAAAGGCTGTGAGCGATGCCTATGAGAATGCCAACAAATCATCCGAGGAATCGAGGACTGAAGGTCCTAAAGCTATCGCAAGACCTTTCAGTTTCAAACAATTCAAGTCATGTGGGCCGAAAGAATTCACAGGCGAAGGAGGTCCTACTGCACTATTCCACTGGTTTGACTCTATCGAGGTTACTCTGCGACAAAGTGGTTGCCCTGATGACCTTCGAACTCTGAACGCTACCGGCGTCTTTCAGTCCTGTGCTTTGGACTGGTGGACGGCCGAGAGGAACAAGAGAGGGAATGATGCAGCTTACGGTTTGTCGTGGGACGAGCTCAAGGAAGTCATGCTAGAGGAATTCTGCCCTCCTCACGAACGTCAAAAGCTCGAAGATGAATTCTGGCACATACATCAGAAGGATGGAGACAACGCTGGTCTCACTGCTCGTTTCAAACAGCTCAGCATTATCTGTCCCGATCAGGTCAAGACTCCCGATATGACCATCAAGAAGTACATCCGAGCTTTGCCCGACTGCGTTGCTGATTTCGTGCAAGCGGCTAAGACTACCACGATCGAGGAAACCTACCTGCTAGCCACTGAAATCAATGATAAAAGGGTTAAGGCTGGGGTGTGGGATAAAACCTCCAAGCATCTGCATCAAGCTACCGCTTCTGCACCAACTGCTGAACCTACCTCGTCAAGCAACAAGCGAAAGAACAAGAGAAAGAACAGCTCCACCAACAAGAACTGTGCGATTACTGCTGCACCGATCCAAGCTGTACCTGCCCAACAGCGTCAAGTAGCGGCGCCTGTGGCCAATGCACCGCCTGCGAAGCGTGCATATACTGGGTCGCACCCGCTCTGCCCTACTTGCACCTATCATCACCCGACAGCTATTCAATGCCGCTTCTGTGCTCATTGCAATGTCTACGGCCACTTTACTGCCAACTGCCGTATTCGCCAAGCTCCTGCCAATCAAGCTCTACTCGCTGCCCCACAGGGTCAACAAGCTCCTCCGGCACCCGCAGTCAAAGCCAGAGCATGCTTCACGTGTGGCGACCCGAATCATTTCGCCAACATGTGCCCGAACAGGGTAGTGAAACAAGAACCGCAACAGCAGCAACCACAACAGCAACAGCAACAGGCCGCACGCGCCAGAACTTTCAATCTCAATGTGCGTCAAGCCCAGGCCGACAACAACGTGGTCAATGGTACGTTCCTTGTGAATGGTATTTATGCCTCATGTTTGTTTGATACTGGAGCCGATAATTGCTTTGTGTTGCTCGAATTTGAGAAACTCCTTAGTCGTAAACGTTCCCGACTCTCCTCTGCATTCGATGTTGAAGTCGCTACCGGAAGAACCGTCACTGTAAACCCTGTTATTCGTGATTGCACTCTCGAGCTCAACAATCACATCTTCTCAATCGACCTCATTCCGATGCAACTCGGAAGTTTCGACGTCATAGTAGGCATGGACTTCCTTCGAGAAAACCATGCCGAAGTTGTGTGCTTCGATAAGATGATTCGTTTTTCGCTCGCAAATGGTGATTCTTTGCGCGTTTATGGTGATACTACTTCGAAGGGTCTCAAGCTTATGTCATGCCTACAAGCTAGCAAGTATCTCCGCAAGGAATACAGGGCTTTCTTGGCTAACGTCGTAGCAGCGGAGAAGGAAAAGAAAGAGAAGAAGGAAGTAAAAGACGTTCCTGTGGTTCGGGAATTCCCTCAAGTTTTTCCAGAGGACCTTCCCGGACTACCTCCAAAGCGCGATATTGATTTTCGCATTGATCTCATTCCTGGAGCTAATCCTACCGCCAGAGCTCCTTATCGACTCGCACCGTCCGAAATGCGAGAACTCTCAACCCAACTCCAGGAATTACTTGAGAAAGGCTTTATTCTCCCGAGCACCTCTCCTTGGGGCGCACCAGTCCTTTTCGTCAAAAAGAAGGACGGGTCGTTCCGGATGTGCATCGACTACCGGGTGTTGAATAAGTTAACTATCAAGAACCGCTATCCTCTGCCTCGCATCGACGATTTGTTTGACCAACTACAAGGCGCTACGTGTTTCTCGAAGATCGATCTACGTTCCGGATATCATCAGCTGCGTATACAAGAGGAGGATATACCCAAAACCGTGTTTCTTACTCGTTACGGCCATTATGAATTCGTTATCATGCCCTTTGGCCTAACAAACGCACCAGCAGTTTTCATGGATCTGATGAATCGCGTGTGTAAACCATATCTCGACCGTTTCGTCATTGTATTCATCGACGATGTCTTGATCTATTCCAAGTCGAGAGCCGAACACGCGCAACATCTACGTTTGGTTCTCGAGTTACTCCAGGGGAACCAACTCTACGCCAAATTCTCCAAGTGAGAATTTTGGTTGGGGGAGGTTCAGTTTCTGGGTCACATTGTAAATAGTCAGGGTATTCACGTCGATCCTGCGAAGATTGAAGCTGTCAAGAGCTGGGTTACGCCTAAGAACCCGTCTAAAGTCCGCTCCTTTCTCGGGCTAGCGGGCTATTATCGACGATTTATCGAAGGATTCTCGAAGATTGCTGTACCACTTACCACTCTCACGCATAAGGACCAGCCTTTTGTCTGGGGGACCAAACAAGAGTCTGCCTTTCGAACCCTCAAACACATGCTTTGCAATGCTCCTGTTCTCACACTACCCGACAGAAACAACGATTTCATTGTCTACTGTGATGCTTCCAACCTTGGCCTTGGTTGTGTCCTCATGCAACGGGACAAGGTCATAGCTTACGCATCTCGTCAGCTCAAAATCCACGAGAAGAACTATACAACCCATGATCTC
The DNA here is from genome assembly GCA_030545235.1 of Helianthus tuberosus. NCBI lineage: Eukaryota > Viridiplantae > Streptophyta > Magnoliopsida > Asterales > Asteraceae > Helianthus > Helianthus tuberosus. The sequence goes on along the minus strand of CM060437.1, from coordinate 27,272,927 downwards.
GAGCTAGGCGCGATTGTTTTTGCATTAAAGATTTGGCGACACTACCTGTATGGTACTAAGTGTACGATCTTCACCGATCATAAGAGCCTACAACACATCTTTAATCAGAGGGAACTAAATATGCGTCAACGCCGATGGGTAGAACTTCTCAAAGATTACGACTGTGAGATTCGTTATCACCCAGGTAAGGCAAATGTTGTTGCCGACGCACTTAGCAGACGGAGCTATCTGCTTAGCACTCGTAAAGTTCAAGCCCAGCACAACCTCGAAGCTCTCATCCGCGACGCCCAGCATGCATGTTTCAACGAACGCACCTTGAAGAAAGAAAGAATCTACCACGATGGAGCCCAGCTTGTGAGCAAATCAAATGGGATATTCCACTTCTTAGACCGAATTTGGATTCCCAAGCGAACCAATTTGCGACAGATTATCATGGATGAAGCCCACAAATCCCGATACTCTATCCATCCCGGTGCAGACAAAATGTACTATGATCTTCGCTATAGGTACTGGTGGCCGGGTATGAAACAGGATATCGCTGTCTACGTCGGAAAATGCCTAACCTGTGCTAGAATCAAGGCTGAACATCAAAGACCCTCTGGCTTGCTCGAATAACCACCAATTCCCATGTGGAAGTGGGAGAGCATAGCTATGGATTTCGTAACCAAGCTTCCAACCACGTCATCAGGTCACGACAGCATTTGGGTTGTTATTAACCGTTTGACTAAATCAGCACACTTTCTGCCAATACGAGAAGACTACAAGGTAGAACGATTAGCCCGAATCTACACCGACGAGATCATTTGTCGACATGGGACGCCTCGTGACATCATCTCTGATCGTGATGCTCGGTTTACTTCACGATTGTGGGAAACATTCCAAGCGGCACTCGGTACAACGCTTAATCTAAGTGCTGCGTTCCACCCACAAACCGACGGTCAGACTGAATGAACGATTCGTACTCTTGAAGACATGCTCCGTTCGTGTGTTCTAGACTTCGGTGGTAATTGGGATAGACACCTTCCGTTAGTCGAATTCTCGTATAACAACAGCTACCAGGCTAGCATCCAGATGGCACCTTTCGAGGCCTTATACGGAAGAAGATGTCGATCGCCTATTGTGTGGCAAGAGATCGGTCACTCGCAACTATCCGGTCCGGAGCTGCTACAAGAAACGACAGACAAAATTTTCTAAATTCGAGACAACCTAGCGAAAGCTCGGGATCGACAGAAAGTTTACGCCGATAAAAAGCGCAAACCCCGTGAATATGGCGTTGGTGACTACGTACTCCTAAAGGTATCACCTTGGAAGGGTGTAGTCCGATTCGGCAAGAAGGGGAAACTCGCGCCTCGATATGTTGGACCTTTTAAGATTCTGGAAAGGATCGGAAAGGTCGCCTACAGACTCGAATTACCGGAGGAACTTAGCAATGTCCATCCGACTTTCCACGTGTCAAACCTCCGAAAGTGCATCGCCGACCACGACTTACATGTTTCTCTAGATGATCTACAAGTGAACGAAACATTACACTTCGTGGAAAAGCCTGTCGAAATCATGGATCGCCAAACCAAAGAACTCAGGCGCTCACGCATTCCTATTGTGAAAGTCCGATGGGAAGGCAAGCGAGGCACGGAGTTTACTTGGGAACTCGAAGGCGACATGAAGGCCAAGTACCCGCAGTTGTTTAATTAGAGAGATAATCTTAGAGAGAGAAAGTCTCTCACGTGGTTCTCGGTGCTTGTATACGTCATCATATATCAATAGAATCACGGTTATTGTACATTCTTGTGTTCGGTCACACACGTTCGCGGATTCCGCACGTCGAATGTGTTGTTACGCAATCGAATCGAAGATGAATCCAGACTACAATAATTAGAGTTCTCACAAATGGCTATGAATTAAGATCTGAAACTTTATAGGCTTTTAGATCAATGTATTTCGCACAACATATCCAAATTTTAGCAATTTCTATCCGTAAAAAGTCGTTTAATTTGGTGATTGTCAGTTAGAAACGTGAAAAGATAAAAGAAGTAAAGAGAATTTGACAAATCTGAGTGTGTTTGATCATCGCAATCGAGCACCTGCTCAGATACCACATGTAGGTCCCGATTCGACTCCGTTGCGATTATGTTTGGTCACGATCGTGCACGGATTCCGCACGTTACAAGTCAAAATCGGTCCAAACGAAGAACTCTCACACGTGATTCACGACCTTGTTACAGCTTTCAGCTTAATTTCGAGACGAAATTCCCTAAACAAGGGGAGGCTGTAACACCCCGTGTTTTCACAAGTGAAAGTCAAAGTCAAGGTCAAAGTCAACGACCGATTTCGCACGACTTGACTCGTAGAAATGTTTTTATTTTATTTATATTATGTGAAGTAAGTGTCGTTCATTACAATAATCGAATCATATTAATCGTATTTCAATTGACCTACGACTGTGAATGGTAAGAAGTAACAATGCGATAAAGTGAATCAACTAATAATCGAACTATACTAATCGAATCGACGTCAAATCGTAACTCGAGCTACGTATTATACTCGTCATTATACGTGTGTGTGTGCCTTACGTGTTACCTGTGCATGTTTATTTAAGAGTTGTTGTGATAATCAAGCGAACTCGATCGAACTCGAACTCGAAGTCTAACTCGAATGTAAACGAACCCGAACCCGAATTCCGAGTCAAACCATATAAAAAGTAGTTGGGACTGAAAGTAATTTGACTAGGAAACCCTATCGAATCGCTCGAAAACCGAAGCCGAAGCGCCGTCGCACCGAATGCACCAAATCAGGCGACATCCGAACGGATGGTCAATCTGCACGGATTGCCAGTCCGCACGGACTGCCAGTCCGCACGGACTGCCAGTCCGGACGGATGACCAATCCGGACGGATGACCAATCCGGACGGATAGCCTATCCGGGTTACGCGCCATCCGCACGGCTCACCCTTTCCCCTTTTAGCATCCTATAAATACACGGGTCACTCTCCAACCTTTCCACTTTTGGCAAGTGACGTCCGAACCGCACGCATTCTTCACCTTTTCTCAGATTTCTCTCAATCCAGGTAAGATCTCACTCTAATTCTTGTACATTCTTGATCACTACACAATTCTACACCTTTCCATCTTTCAAATCTCAACTTCTAACCATGAAATCATCAAGATTTGAGGTATTCTCGGGTGATGTCATCATGAAGTTCTCATGAACTTCAAGCTTGACCTCATTCCACCAAGAATAACTCAGATCTGAACGATTTCTATAAGATTTCACAACAACATCACCTAACTCTAAACTTTTCAAAGGATAAAAGGGTTGAAAGAAATAAACTCAAGTTTTCCCCTCCTTTTACCCTTAAAATCGGTACGAATCTGATCGGTTCTAGTATTCTACTCGTTAATAGTGATGCACTAGTCCTAGATCTGGATTCTACCCACCAGACACCTGATTTCGGGGTCAACCGGAATGACCGTTCTGGGTCGCTGACAGGCCAAGTTAGGGTGGTTCCTGACTGGTCTAGTCATGCGGGTGAGAATACAATTCAAATTGCCACGTAATCAGAACGTCTCGATAAAACGATAACAACAACCAAGAGTAGACGGATGGAACAACCAGGACGAGAGGCTGTCCGCACGAACAAGCTGTCCGCACGGACAGGCTATCCGGACGGGTTGTCACCCGGACGAGCTACCCTTGGGACCCACTTTCAAAAGCAAGGTTTGAGTATCGACGAATGGACAATCCGGACGGAAGACCTCTGAATGGATTACTCTTCGGATCATGAGATACTAAGACCTTAAACAAATCCAAACATGTTCATCCGCACGGCCAGGTTGTCCGCACGGACAGACTATCCGGACGGATTGTCTTTGTCCGCTCGAACAGACTGTCCAGACGGATTACCATCGTCCGCACGGATTACCATCCGGACGGACTCCACCAAGTGACTCACCTTTAAGGTTGTGTCCGCACGGACTACCATCCGGACGGATTGTCGTCCGCGCGACCGGCTTGAAGGATAGAGATACTTAGATGTTTTCTAAATGCTACAACGAAAACTCCAAAGCACAAGCCATCATACACAAACACATCCTTAACTTAGGAAGAAACAATCCACTCGAAAGGATATCCGCACGAGTAAGTTGTCCGTACGAATAAGTCATCCGCACGAGTAAGTAATCCGGACGGATTACCACTCGCACGGATAACCAATCCGGACAGACTCCCACTCGCACGGATAACTAATCCGCACGAGTAGCTAATCCGGACGGAATGCCAACCGGACGGATAACTCCCTCGCACGGATTACCAATCCGCACGACCAGTCACCCTACCCACTCTCACCTTGTACTGTTTTGCATGCCACTTATCATTACGCTATCGAATCTATTCAGGCTAACTGTACTCGCTGAAAAGCGCTCCCTTCAATCCATAATCGCTGTGAGTATACTCGAACCCTTTTTGCTTTTAGCACTTTTGGGTGTTACATACGTTACGAATACTCAAACTACAACTATCACACTACTCAAGCTATTTTAACGCTAAACCATTTACGCATGTTATACGTGGCTTATGAATGCTTGTTTGTTATGTTTACACATGGAATGTTGTCTACCTGCCTTAGCAACGATAGTACTATAGTTTGGACTCAGCACCCGTTCACACGGGGGTTGTTAAGGATCTTTTACTTGCATGGATTATGGTGGTAATCATGTATTGCGAACTGCCTCGGGCAGTCAACCCGCAGTCATTGGTATCGATGGATCTATGTCGATAACTAACGTGCTTCATTTCACTATGTGTACGTGCTGGTTATGCGTAAACGAATTCGAATTCTATATGCTATTATCAAACTTGTATGCTCACCTTTACATTTTATGTATTGACTTTATTTTAACGTATGTGACAGGTGCTTAGGTTGCTTTTATGCACTTTGTGCTGTGATTAACTTGAAGCTAGGAACTGGAATCCTAGAAACCAACAAATAAATTAGTTATGTTTAAATCTGAGTTGTCGGAACAGAATATTTGTTTTGATGTTATCTGTAATAACTTGTTTGACTATTTAAGATACGGTATGGGACGTATTGCTTTAATTGAATGGTAATGATAGTTGTTACGGAAAGTTCTGGACAATCTGTTTCGCTCAGTGCCACGCCCCGATGATTCCGCCATCGGTTGGGGTGTGACAATAATGGATCAAATTCACTATAAAAGGCCATTCATGTTGCAACTTTGTGATCATTCCTTTCATCTGCATTTGTGGAGCTTCCTGGAGCATAAGAGCAGACCCAAGTCATCTCTAATAGTGCATTAGACTTTGGTAAGTACCCTTGACCTTCCTTGATTAAGTTTTGCTTAGTTATTAGCCTAAAAGTCAAACCGTCGTAATTAACGTTTGACTTAGCGATTAATCATAAATGGTCCAGTGATTAATCGAAGTGAAGGTAGTTATAAGTTGGTAATTAAGTGGGTAATAAACCCTTAAAAGGGCACCCTCTGATTCCCACTCTAACTAGATCAAATGTCGGGTCAAAGTTGTCTAGAAAAAGTCAACAGAAGCCTAAATTGCAAATTAACATGTAATTGACAATGTAGAAGGCATGTAACCTATTTTATCACTCATATAACTTGGTAATAAGTATAATAACTGGTCTAAGCTTGTTTGATCCGACAATTTTCTGTTTAGACCCGGTTCGGAACCGAAAGTCGCAAAACTTTGACTTTTGCTTTGACTTCAGTTCTGACCCGATTTAGTATGATTTAGAAATGCCTTAGAGCTTCCTTAGGACCAGGCTACATGTTAGTATAACCCTCTGTGGTTGGTTCGTTGTTTGTCCGATTCGTTTACACGTTTCCGTTAATTGCCTAATGTTGACCATAATGCCCTTTTGACCATAAAACGAGAATTTTGGAAAAGTGAAAGGACAATAATCTTTATTACCGATTTATAAACATGTCCCTAAAATTTCACATCAGTTGGAGGTCTAGATTAGGAGTTATGCTCATTAGCGTAATTATAACGTCTTTTAGTAATTAAACGGCGCAATTAGCATAAGGCCTATCTAAACCCAATTTTTGACACCAAACCTTTTACCCACTGATGTAATATAATATTTTGGGATTTTTAAAGATTTTTAATTATTTTTAACCTGCTCATAACCTAAGGTTATGGCGTTGATTCGGTAAATACCGATTATACCCTTTTTGGCCATAAAATGAGTTCTACATAATATTTTGACACCAATCCAATTGCTACTGATTTTATATAATAAATAAAGTATTTTGAGCTTTATAACCTGATCAGAAAACTCAGATTTCCTGTATAACCCGGAAATCGCTTAAAATAGCTTTTTACGCGTATTAAACGCATAGTCTAGGTTTAAAACCATTTTGTCACATAAGACTTATTACCAACTGATATGACCTATTAAAATAAGTTTTTTTACTGATGTATTCGGACCCGAATCTCAGAATTTCATATAATCTCTTTTATAGTCTTTAAAATGACCAAATTACCCCTACGGGGCTTAAATTGAGATTAAACTCGTTTTGGGCATAGTGGAAGGTATCCTAATGATATCACAACATATTTAAGGAATATTAACTTAGGAAACCTGTATATGACTCTTTTGGTTACCCGTTACGCTTCTTGCGCGTTCGGATCGGCTTATGTGAGTAGTTTGCACATATTAGCCGAAATGGGTCAAACTATATCTTTTTGGTCTCAAAATCCAGAATGTGTTTAAGTTACCCATATTAAACAAGCATACAAGGTTGTCGGGTCAAAACCACATTCTAAACCGGTCTTCGCTTTATCATGCGTTTGATCCGTGTCTTCCTTTTGAAAACTAACCGGTCTAAGTCTAAGCTTAATTAAAGATCCGTTAGGATTCTAATAGGTTATTAAAAACCTTCGTTCCAGATTAGGAGCCCAGTAAAAGCTACGTGCACTTACTGTATTGGACTTATACTTTGCTCAGGTAAATACTCTTAACTTATTTTCCCTATACGGGCTTGGGATACGGTACTATAAAAGTACCGCTTGGTCGGGTGTGTGTAGTCATTTAAATCGGATTGTGATTAATGTATTTGCATGACCCGTTTAATATGTATTATTTGGTGTATGGATTTTGGGGGTTAAATGACCATGTCCCGGATATCCTTGGCATCATTTTACGAAATGGCCACGACCTAAGCACGGGATGTAGGCGTACACCTGACAGATGCATTATGTAAAAACTGGTAATCCACTAAAGGAATCAACCTTGTGGGCATTATACCTGTGGCGTGTCAGTTAATTTTGTCCGGCCCTACAAACCGGCCCTGATGGACGACAAATAAGTAAAACTGTATACAAGATTATATACAAATGATTGTCCCAAGTTATAAAAGATATTTTGCCGAAGTGCATTCAAATCAATTTTCAAACTCTTTTCAAAATGAGTCAGTTAAGTTGTATTTACCAGTGTAAACTGACGTATTTTCCAAAAAGGCTAAGTGCAGGTACTAGACGAAATAGGCTGGCTACTCTAGGCATCATTACTCAAGTCTCGCAAGCTCTAGATGTCAAAGTCTGTTGACCAGTTTCCTTTTTATTTTGATCCGCCTGTGGATCCTTTACTTTCCGTCGTAATACTGGATATTACTTTATATTCGGATTGTAATATATTTAATCTTTTGCTTCCGCTGTGCATTTATATATTGTGTTGTTTGACTGTAATGTTACCAACCACGTCACGATACTCCCCCACCGGGCCCACCGGTCAAACGTGGAAATATCGGGGTGTGACAATAAGATTTTTTTTTGTCTTCGTCTTGGTTATACCTAATATAATTTTTTATTAGTGGTCGCCATTTTGACCCATGTGTTTATAAATGGGTAGATTCAGGTTAGTGGTGGGCCTGAGATTTATTTTCTGGTGGAAGGCTAAACCATACTTTTAAAGGGACACTCGAGATTTTTGGCTAAGGAATACACTATTTTTTTCTTTTTACGGTGGGTGGCCGCCCACCAAGACCGTGTGTAGGTCCGCCCCTGTTCGGGTCAACGCGGGGTCAAATGGTTAAAATAAAAAAATAAATGGTTTACTTACTAATGATGTCGATAAGATATAGCAAATTTGCACAAACAATATTTATGAATGTGATTTTGTTGTTCATCTTAATGCTAACTGGTTTACATCTCATGACAGAGTTATAATCCCATGATAGAACCTGATGATGGCTGGCACTATCAATTTGTTGGAAATCCAAAAGTAATTCATGGAGTTAGATGAGTTGAGGTATGATGTTAAAGATCAAATATCATACCCTTTGTGAAATATGCTTAGTAATGGAGTGCTTGAAGTGGTGGAATGCATGTCGCATATCTAAATCAGAGAGTAATAACAGTCTATCACTCTATCGAATATAATTGTTTTTTTCACTATTTAGATAAGTTCTCTATGGAATGTTAGAAATAAGTTGGCATTTTAAATTGAGTTTAATGTTAATATGCGGTTTGTTTTGGTGTTTGTGAAGGTACTAATCCATCAGGTTTCACCTACTGCGCATTTTGAACCATTCACTTCGCCGTCAAAGTGTGTGGGGCATGGCACTGAGAAGGCCGTCAAAGGTATTGAATTTCATTTTATTTTCAAGTTAATTCAAACATCCATAGGTTAGTGACAACCAGGTTTATTAATTAACTCTTTTTTTATTGATTTTTTCATGGTTAATTTATCTGGTTTTATTAGTTAGTTCTTTTTTATTGATTTTTTTCATGGTTAATTTAATTAGGTGTAGGTTACTTGGAAGACGTGCATCCGTTATGCGTTACACATGTAAGTTAAGTAGGAAAATATAAAGTTGCCAGACCACTCGTCATCTACCATTCCCACCATTACGATCTCTCTCATCTTTAAGAAATTAATCATGGTTATTACAAGCTGGTTTCCTTCATACATTTGATGTTGTTTGTTCGTTATCATGAGAGCTTCTATTCGGCTGGTGTGTTTAGGTATCAGTTCGACCCCTGAGCAGTGGTCAAACTTCAGCAAAATTGTACTTGCAATAGAGAAGGCCATCAAGAAAATGAAGGGAAGGTTGCACTAATGGGCTGATCTTACGGTACTTGCTCCTTGTCTGCAAATACACTAGGCAAGGTAATATAGATCACAATTCCAATTTCCTACCCATCTGCCATCTTTTCTAGAGGTTTCCAAATGGGTGGGCTGGGTAATGGATTGAAATGGGTTGTTTTAGTATGGGTCAGGTCGAGCTAGGTTAAATGGTAAAGACTTTTGTTGTCCTTTCCTTATATGTACATAGACGTGGCAGTATGGTTGGATAATGTGGGTAGGTTGACTGGTCAAAACATGTAATTTTGGTGTGGTTTGGGTTGAGTGGAAACACATTTTACCCATCTCTGCATTTATGGCATACAGACCGTGTGTTAAAAGGAGTACCCATGCATTCCTTGCCCATTTCTATATTGTATAGTATAAAGCAATTTAGTAACACACACGCTTAAAAATACACTATAGAGGATTGTTGACCAGTTGAATCCATATGGCAAAATGATTGAGATGGAAATGTCTCATTAGTAAGCACCTTTAGTTATTAGCTTATAAGAAGTGATAGCAAGATGAGTTGATTGGGTAGCAGGTCAAAATGGATCTGAACAACAAAATTTTACCAATTTTTATATAAATGAGTAAGGGGCACTCCACTCGTGGAGAGTAGTCCCCTCTCCACCTCAGCCAATCATACGCGTCCATGTAAACTCCCCTCTCCACTCCCCATTTTACACTCACACATAAGGGGTGCTCCACTCTAAACAATTTTTTTCTTTAAAAAAAAACAAAAAAATAAATAAATATAAGTGTGATTGATTGGAAGAGAGTTGGGCCCACCATTAACCCCCCTCCTCTTCCCTTGCACGGTGACTACTCCCCAATTGTATCCATTTACCGCGTGGTGAAGGATGTAAGGGGCGTTGTTCTCGCGTGGTGAATACTCACCGCACACCCCTTCACCGAGTACACCCTAACTTTTTATGGTATGTTTTTGCAATGTTCCTTATGAATGATTCTTCATCAGGAGGCTGCTTAGCACAACTGGTAAGTGTTTTCACTCTCATCATACATTTGACCAAGTAATAATATACTTCACTCATGCAACAAATCATATCAGAGGTGGCAAACTAGGCGGGCCAGGTCTTTTGTCCAAAAACTATTCTATTTTAATAAAAATTTGTTTATTTTTTATCAACCCTTACAAGAGGCGATTTAAGAGAGCATGGGAGATCATGAGACAATGGTTGATACCTTTTCTCTACATTCTTCATACATCTACCTCTTGAATTTTCCATTCTTAAAATTTCACTCATGTTGAACACATTTTCATGCTTCAATTCTTAAATATCTTTGGTGATGCAACATTTCAACATCACAAACTTTTGACACAAGTTTTGATTCAATAATTTGAAAGAAAAACAAAAGGAAACAAAGACATAGGAAACCCATCTTTTGTTATATTCAATAGAAGTGATTTAGAAATTGTATTGATACGTTTTTAACAATTTTTTGCAGAAATTCTTGGGCTTGCTACTACCCTACAATGCACTATCAATAAAGCTAGATGTTTTCTTGTATAGTATGTTGGATAAATGTACTTGACAACTAAACACAGTCTCATGCATATTTCTCATGGTTTATTAATGTGCATTATGTGGTTTTCTCTAGACTGTTGTTCTCTTTAATGATCATGTGTACCGTATCTAAAGCATTTTCAATTCCACAAGTTTTTAGTGTGTGTTTGGCGTGTGTCATGGGGGTAAAAAGGTATTACCTAAGTGATTGTGTTAATGTCTATCGAGTGTTTGCAATTAGTTACGTCATTTTTGGTGTGGATTACTCTCCAGGAGTATCAATGGGTAATTTTCTACAATGGGGTGGGGGCTCCTAAGTATTGGATACAAAAGCGGGTCATTGGATGCTAGCATGTATCAAAAATGTTCACCGTTTATTAGGAACTCAACAGTAAAAAGCTTAGGTCCGAAGATTCAGTTCGTCACTGGTTGGGGCCTATCCCAGCACTGAAACTTTTGGATGTCAGCTTCAGTCTTTCGATCTTTCATGATACAAAAATGTTCACCATTTTTTGTGTAATCTGACTTTATTTCTTTGTGTTCATAGGTTTGTTCATATAGTTACTATGGAGATAGAGAGAGAGACTCCCTTACCGATGCCACACACCACAACCTAATACATAAACGTAACCCGTCCACTGGACGGGTATTAAACTAGATGAATCCATTGGACCACCATGTTCGTAGCGGGAGTTGATGGTTATATCCTTTAGTTTTTAGCCTATTTGATTGCCAAGGGTGTCCAACATATACGAGTGATCAATTCGGCTGCGGGAGATTGAAAATATGACCCAAAAGGACATTTTGTTTGTTACTGACTTATTGTAGCATGTTACAGGAGATATAAAGTCGTCTAAGGAATTTAACAAGATGAATCCATCAACTACATTTGAAGACACTGCCAATTCATTTCATAACTATGGTAATGCTTTCACCTTGTGCAAATTTATAGCTCCTTTTATTATGCCCCCCTTTTTTTGTTATGGTCTTAGTGTTCCTAATTTCCATTTCACAAGAGAATTTGAGATGTTTTTATGATATGTACTTACGTATGGTCTAATTTGGATATAATGGATGTGTTTTGTGGTTGCAGATGTGTCAATCTCAACCCTTGAGGCCTTGACTACTGCGAAACATGGTCTACAAGAATAGTAATGGTCATTGTAGTTGTCGTTGGCCAGATTATCATGGGTGAGTGAATAATGGGTCGCAAATGATTTGTTTTGTTTCTTCAAGACACTTGTATAAAATGCTTTAATGTAAGAAGTTACTACGTGCTTCTAAGATTAAATGTCTATGTCAACGGTCACATAATATAGATGAGTTCATACGACACGAAGCAGAGTGATATTGTTAGAACTTATCGAGAATCACAAGAAATTTATTGTCTCATATACCTTATCTAAGCTTATACATTCTCTTTTGCTTTCAGTGACTATTTTGATTTCTATAGATTTCACAATGACCAACTACAAACGAAGCATGCGTGAGGCACGTGATACTTTGAAGAACATTGCTGATTGTAGGAATTGATTGTTAGTTATGTTCACAATTTTCGATATCTCTGATTGTAGGAATTGGAGTCAACAAGTTCATTAGATACTTTGAAGAACATTGCTTTGGAACCAGAGGAACAAAGATCGGAACAATTTTTTTCATGTGTTCAGAAAGAGTTTTTGTGGTTTAAAAAAAATAAAAGGAAAAGTTAGATTGTTGTGACTTTTTCAAAAAGGCGAAAAGAAGAAAAGGAGAACCAATCTCAAACACTATGAATATATATTATCTTTGTTTGTTACGTTGTTAGCGTAACCCGTCCACCGGACGGGTATTAAACTAGTTAGAATTGGAAGCAGGCCCTAGATAGACTAGAATCGGGCCGACACATGCAAGACCAATTTGCCTGGGTGTTCTCTATTATTCTAATGACGCTACATTCTAGCAACAACAAGAGAAAGTTATTCAACTTATGCTTCATTGAAGTGAGCTCTAGTGTTTCGTTGTCATTTGTTGATGGGTGGCTTACTTTGTGCCTTATGATATGTTATTTGAATGCGTATAACTTTTTTTAAAGACGGGATTTCAATAAAACCGGCCAACTAGGAAGAAGCTTGATGACCAAAAAACAACTACAACCAACAATAAAGGAACAAAACAACATTACAAGAAAACAAATTTACCTCAACTACATTCATCTAATCCATCAATCTTTTTGCCCGAGACTTTAGCCAAAGGAACCCAAGAGCTTTGACTTCACCAAAAATGCCACTCACCGTCGCCTTCTTACCATTGAAAATCGAACCGTTACAAGCCTTCCAGATAACCCAACAAGATAAAAGAATGATCGACTGAATGGTTTTTGAACCTGTCTCCGAGAGCCGGGGAAAACCATGAACCTGAAGGAGGTCGCAAGCGCTAACTGTGTTCCAGAGTTCACTAATGGAAGTAAATAGAAAGAAAATAAAAATATTTTATAGTCTAGAGTTTCATTTAAAGAAAGAATTAAATGTCGTGTTCCCGGGTTTCATTTAAAGAAGAAAAATGTTAAATTTTTTAGTTTTTCTTTACTTATAATTTGAAAGGAAATAAAAGGAAAGACATCTTTTCTTTTATTTCATTTTCTTTATTCCTTTTACTTACAGGAGGCAGATTACACCAAGCGGCAATCGCCAAAAAGACCTCAATCGAAAAGATGATAAAAGTGAAAAGAATATTGAAAAAGGAGGCTCCGGTGAACTTTCTGACGGATCCGCTCGATGGGAGGTCTACTCTTCGACCAGCTGATATTCTTGTGTTTGGGTGGGCCAGGGGAAAACACACTTGTGTGGACCTTACAGGAGTGTCCCCTCTTGTTGGGCTCAGGGATAATGGGTTTGCTGCTGGCCAAGCTGCGTTGAAAGCGGAATCAAGCAAAGTCGCTAAACACGAGAAGGCTTGTTTAGAGAATCAACATGTGTTTATCCCATTCGCTTTTGATACATTTGGTTCCCTAGCCCCAGAGGCTGTGGAATTTCTAAACAGGGTCCAACAGGTTGTGAATAGTAATCTCTCAACCTTTAAGGGTCGTTTCGTCTTTAGTAGGATTGGTTTTGCAATTCAAAAGGGGGTTGCGGCGCAGCTTGTTGCCCGTTTACCTGCCACTTGTTTGTAATTTGCTAATTTGGAATAATATTGTTCATTATTTCCAAAAAAAAAAAAAAAAAAAAAAAAAAAAAAAAAAAAAAAAAAATTAATCATTTTAATTTTAACCAAATATATGCTATATTTTAAGAAGTGAAAAAAAAAAAAAAAAAATATTGAAAATCAAAACTCGACCCTAGCCCACTTTGTTCTTTGTTAATTGGACTCAAGCCACCCAGGACCCATTTTGTTCTAACTCCAAATCCAGTGATATGCGTATAATAACTTGCTAAAAGAATATGTGATCTTCGATTTCATATCTCCTAAACCCTAGAAATTCCATATCTCTACAAACCCTAGAAAGAAATTCGTAATCAAAATCAAGAAGATGTCAGACCACATCCCGTTTGAAATCCAATCAGAAATTATGAATAAGCTTCCTGTGAAATCGTTGCTTCGATTCCGCTCCATCTCCAAATCATGTAAGTCTCTGATCGAAAGCTCTGATTTCATTGCACATTATAGCAGCCAACAACAACATCTGCTTGTAAGTTATAAGGATTTAGTTACCAATGAGCTACAACACCTTTCGATCGTTGATGATGATAGTTTCCCCACACAGAGAGTTTCCGTTACTCTTCCACCATTGGTTGATGATAATGTTATTAAAATTGGCAGCTCTCATGGCTTGTTATGTTTTTTCTTTAAAGCCCACAAGGCTGTTATTTGGAATCCTTCGATTAGGAAAGCCGTTACTGTCGTTATGCCTCCTGGGATATCTTTAGGAACTGTTCACGGGTTTGGGTTTTGTCGCGAAACGATTGACCCTAAGATTGTCAAGATTGATAATAGAAACTGGTGGAGAGATCCGGTTAGCACAAACCCTTGGAAAGTTGAAGTGTTTACGTTAAGCACGAAGTCTTGGAGAAGTCCATATAGCAGCATTCTCCCTCGTAGTAATTCGATTTACATTCTCGGGAATCAGGTAGTTGTTGATGGGTGTCTTTATTGGCTTGGTAAGGATTCCGGGACTGGTGCAGGAACGTGTTGTCATTCGATTGTGTCGTTTGATATGACAAGTGAAGAATTTGGAGAAGTGAACCTTCCGGATAGTGTAACCGGTTGTCTATGGTTGACGTTGTATAAGCTAAAGGAGTCGGTTGCTGTGATTGAAAAAGATCTAAAGGGTGATCCAGTAGTCTACCATGTATGGATGATGGAGGACAGTGTTTTAAAATCGTTTAAAAAGCTCTTCACTATTAGTAGTCACGTGTTAGACGGATTTATAGTTGGTGTAAGGGGATTTAGGAAGACGGGTGAACCTTTAGTTGCATTAGTTACTTGTCTTGGCGGCGCTGGAGGACTTGCTGCTTATGAACCCTACTCTAAATCAATCCGTAATGTTGGGATTATTGGAAGAACATCTTCATATTATGTGTGTTCCTACATGGAAACGCTACTTCTGCTTTGATCAGCCCGTTATTACAGTTTTTGAAGCATACAAGCAGGTTATGGATGTTTTTCTATTTGTTTTTGTTTATTGGTCATATTCTAGTTGTCCGTTTTTCCAAGGTTATTGTTGTTTTTGGAATTATGTGTTGCGTTTATGATCCATCCTGTGTTCAAGAAAAGGTTAAGTAGTTTGCTTATGGAAAAACTTCCAGCCATTATGATCTTTGTTCATGGGTGTACATAAATCTTGATCTCAGTTTGGAAGATTAAATGTTATTTTTTATGATTTTGTTATTATTTGTAATAGATTCAATAGTAGAGGCAAACATTAAATAACTATTGAAGTTGCAGGGTATGTACCCTGTTAGCATTCACATCCAAACCATCAAATTATACATACATTCCACTAAAAAACAACTCCTATATCAATATATTTCCACTAAAAACAAATACTTTTTCTCTCTCCTTTTCAATTAAATAATATTATCATCACATTTTTCTCTCTCCTTCACTCACAACCACTTTCAATATATATTAAAAAAATTATACTGGGTGAACAGTGTCCCCCCAAATATACAGATGAACAGTAACATTTTCTCTCTCCTCCACTCACAACCACTTTTTATACCCTTTATAATATAAAAACTCCCCCTCACAAAATATAATGGTTTGGATGAGAATGCTCTAAAGGTTGCAAATTGGTTGTTTGGGTCGGGTCAAAGTGAATTTAAAGGAAATCCAGCACATTATTTAGTTAAATAATCTGGAAAACACATTGAATTTTCTTATTTGAACTTTGAACCAAGATGGTGTCCTATTTGAATCTGTAAGTCTTACGATTCTTGCTTACAGATTGCTACCATGTGGATTAAAATATTTAATTGAATTGACTGTTGATGTTTGACTTTTTGAAGTGAACCGGATATTAGCAGGTGTTTAAAAACTTATATGAGTTTGTATATATAGGAATGCTATTGTCGTATCTTCAACAAAAGGAATCGATGTTCTAAAAATTATTAGGCGCTAATCGCGCATAGGGGTACTGACTAGCAGCGACTAATCGGATTTGAATTATATATATATATACACACACACACCGATATGAATATAGTACTTCAAAGTTCACATAGTATACTTTAAACATAAAAAATTAAACTTAAACATAGCCAATCAGGTACTTAAAAATGCAAATATTAACATATTAGTTCATGGATCTATGGATCAGGTCGGGAACTCAGGTTAATGTGAGCCAAGGGACTGTGTTGCACCGATTAGGGCCGCCTACTGATTTTCTGGTCCGATTAGGGTGAAATCGAATCGGTAGACTATGAAAGAAATATTAAGTTCTAAAGTGAAAAGTGACAAGGTTGACCCTAGAAGTCAAAGTGCAGCTCATACCTTCCAAACTAATGGAGTATGAATTAACGCTGTTAATTTTACAATTCGACCGGGATTTTTTTTCTGGACACTAGAGAAGGCAGCTCCTGAGAAATCAGCCACTTAAGTTTATTGGTGAATTTTGTTGTTCTTCGTTTAGTACTTATGCTGTCATCCTTGGTTTGAAAGTGTGAGAAGCGCTCCGAGGCGACAAGGTCTAAAACCGAGGCGCAAAAGCGCACCACCTTTCATACTCGAGGCGCAAGTATCTTAAATAATTGTTTTTATATACCTCATAGGTTTTTAGCATCTTCTGCCTGAAATTTAGCTATAAATATGCTTTATATATGAGTTAGTTTACAAAATACATACATATATACAACCTAAAAAGTTGTATGTAACATTTTGATCCACAAAAACTCAGCATGTATAAGAGGTGCGCGCCTCAGCTGCGCGTCAGATAGCTTTTTAGCGAAAAAGCGTGCCTTGGCTGCACCTCGTGTACAACTCGCGCCTTGTGTAGCAAAACGCGCAGACCCTCGCCTCAAAGTGCGCCTAGGCACACTTTTGTGAACCAAGCCATCATCATTTTCTGTAGCCTGAAAATATTGTTCTTGGTGGGAGTGAGTGAAGATGGCCGTTTAGATTTATAAAGTCGTTTGCGATGGGTGAATTAGAAGCTAGGAACTTGAAGTATAATAACACCGGGACGGAGGCTCTATTGATGGGTTGAGGGTCAGCTAATTTCTTTATTTGTTAACCTTGGTACATGCATTGCAATTTGCTATAGATGCTTCTGTGTTATCGTATATGTTATCCACTTCAAATTCTGAACTTATGAATTAATACATGCATTGCAATTTGCTGGCTCACATTTGATCAACTTATGAATTAATCATCTGAACTTCTGAATTTTTTTTGGTTGTCTAGTAGACACTAGTACGCTAATAAAACCATAGATCACCATGCTTAAACTTTATATGAACTGTGGCAAAAGATGCAACTTTTCAGGTCTTGGAAACAGAAATTGTGAGTTTATGTAGACGTACAATAACCCCCTAAAATGTTTTAAGATATTATACATACAACTAGTATTCTTTCATCATAAAACCGCTCATTCTAACTAATAATAATAATGAATGTCAAGAATATGAACAACAGTCGCGGAACTTAAAGAATCTGAGAGTATGTGTGAGCACCATATGCTGATGAAATTAAAGTCAATCTAAACGCATGAGATTGATGACCTAATAAGTAGCTCTAATATTGTCACATCACGGCGTGTTGTTTTAGAGCTCCAACTGATACGTTTGAACCAACAAACACACAATAAAACGTGGTAGAACAACGATCATCTAGGCAGCCAATCTAGCAGCTATATATGCATAAGCATGAATAGTAAGGCTAATATCTGATTATCTTCATGGTAAACCAGTGAGACATAATACTTCGAAGATACCGAAGCTTGACAACAATCCAGTGATGGTCAGTAGGTCTGTTAAGGAACTAAGAAACCTACTGACTGACAGCATAAGAGATCTCTAGACGAGTCAAGACAAGATACTGAAACGCATCAACAGTGCATCGTTAGGAACACTCGAATATTGGTAAAACTATATATGGTTTTTTAAGCCAGCAAACATGATGAGGGCCAGTTGTGACATATACAAAAGTCTCATGAGGTAGCTCTCCACGAATGAAACCATTTTTGACATCAATCTACATATATAATATCCTATCCTCGGTAAAAAGCAACCGGGATAACCAACACAATGGTGGTTGGTTTGATGAAAGCCCTTGGAAATAAGTCGTGCTTTATATATTACACAAGGCAACCCTAACCTTGGGTTAGGCCGTACATCATCACACTACAAATGTTTGATAGTCGCGAGATTGAAAATGTTTTCTGTAATGCTTTTCAAATAAATCTAAGGCTAGGCAACAAATATATCCATGTAAAATGAATGTATTATCAATAAATGTATGTAATAAAATACTGATACAATTGAGAAGGGAACATCTCATATGCCAAAATAAATAATATTCAAAGGAAAAGTACTACGTAGGTATCCCCAATACCCGCAGACATACCCGACAAATACTGGGTCAGGTATGTGATACAATTTTACAATCATATATTATCAAATATAATAAACATATAAGACCAAGGCATGATATATTCTTTTCATAAAAGAAAAGATAGTAAATATATATGTATTACATCTCGGGTGTAATCTCTTGTTTGTTTAAGTGTAACATCTCATGCAAATAAACCCATAGATCATAGTTAAACAGCGATACAACCCCATAAACCATTGCTGAGATGTCGGATGCGCCCTTGCTTTTCTCACTCAAGGGCTTGAACCTTATGGTGTTGTAAACCCCAGCACCACCCATGGCACCAATGGTCGGTCCCAAAATGTAGACCCATAACCCTTTGTACTCGTTCCACACGAGTGCTGGTCCTATGCTTCTTGCTGGGTTCATCGACGCCCCTGATATTGGTCTGTCAACAGATTAAAATGCATGTCTTAAACACAATCTAAGTGATTACAAATTATGTTATATAACCAATATATGTAACTAGCTATTTAGATTGTACCCCGCAAAAATGGCGTTAAGTAGAACGGTTGATCCAATGGCTACCCCGGCTAGTTGTCCCGTCTAGATTAAGTGATCATGATGTATCATTAGATCATATTTGTAAAATATTATTAATAGTAAGTATTAGTGAGTAAAAATGTACTAACAGCTCGATCATCTGTGACAACTGAACTGATGACGAACATGAGGTAAAATGTGATAATAATTTCCATCACCAAGGATTGAAGGTTGGATCCGGGAGGGACGCTTCCAATGAAATGATCACGTGTCTCGTTAAATATTAACCATAGGGTTCCACTCGCTAAGGTTGATGCAAGGATTTGAGCAACTACGTATCCTGGTACCTAAACAAACATTAATAAATCATGATAAGTTTAGAGTTTCTCATATAGTCCTTGATCAAGATTCATCTCATTATATATAGAATTGCAACCAAATTACAAGATAATATTGTGGCGGATCCATTATTAACTTTTTAGGGGAGTGGGGGTGGTCACTAGTGATAGAATTCCATCACTCACAATATCCAATCATGTTCCGCCATGTCAGCAACCATTTTTCCATCACTCACAACCTTTTTAGTGGCGTTATTGTATCACGCGTTGAACTAATGGTGGCGGTGGAATAATTGTGTTATAACGCGTTATTGTTTCACCCATCACGGAGATTTCATCACCGCCCCCACTCCCCTTAGTGAGAGTCATCATAAGGTTCTTTCTCTCCACTTATTACAAAGGAGTCTAACTCATGTTTTATTGAAATAAAAATCATATCTTATATAAAAATCCAACAAATTATAGTGACATTGGGCTCCGGATCCTGTTGACCCCTTCTTGTTCTGGCTTTGATAATGAGATAATGATAAAACGTCAATAGATCATCATCATCATCATACTCAGTAAATTCTACCAATAGCAAAGCTAAGGTAGAGTCTGAGGAGGGTAAGACCGACAACTAGCTAGATAGAATAATGACTGACAAACATACTTAAAAGTAAATAACACATCAGATAATAATACTAATAATAAATATTAAACTCGACTACAAAAATTATTCAAGATCAAGAATTCAAGATAAAGATTATAATGTAATATGTGTACCGGAAATATGTCCAAAACAAATATGTAATCACCTCTTTCCAAGGAAACCTTCCGCAAGATGCCAAAGCAATGGTGACAGCAGGGTTGATATGTGCACCGGAGACATGTCCAACTGCGTAAACCATCACCATCAACGCTGCGCCCCAAACAATCGCGATTCCAGTCGGGCCCAACAGATTGTTCTTGTCATTGTTCACCATGATGGCACCGCAGCCTGCAAATACCAAGAAGTACGTAGCGAACAACTCCGCTAGCAACTGCCCAAAAATCCAATCATGAAATCGTATCAGTCTAATCTCTACAATCCTTAGGTTTCTTTGTTACATTGTTTCAATAATAAAATTTTCTGCTAAAAGGAAGATGAAATAATTGTTCGTTTATTAAAAAAAAAAAAAAAAAGGGAGCCGAGGTGGCAGTGAAAGCAGCCTCTCTATCCTCCGGAATAGAGGAAAGAATATTACGGCGTACGTTTGTTTGTTACTTATTTGAAAATGGAACTATGGAGTAAAAGAAATAACCTTTTGGGAAAACTGAGGACTGATCAAAGGGGAGGAAGGTGCTGTGGTATCATTAGTGTCATCTTTTGCAATGATCAAGGTGACTTCATGGTGGTCATTGGCAGCACCACCTCTCTCCACCATGGCCATTCACCTCAGGAAACCTGTGTGTGAGTGTGGAGAGAGATGGAGACTGAAAATGAAAATGAAAATGGAGATAGATTTCAGGGAAGAAGAGAACAATGTATTTATAGAAGATTAAGGTGGACAGCAAGGATGAAAGCTAGAGGTGGTAACAACTGGATCGAGTAATTTTTGTAACATATATTGAACATGTTTGAGCATTCACTAGTTTATTATTTAGCTTTTAAAATTTAATAAATAGTTAGTTTACTAAAAGTAATATAAAATAAAATGTTTTGAAAGTATTTTTTATGGAAGTCACGGATGACAAACAGACCCAAATTAATTGGACCGGCAAAAACCTGAAACCTAAAATATTTGAGATGAGTAATGGAACGGGTATTAAGATATAGAATCAAGTCTTAGGGGCTGTTTGGTAGCATCTGAATGGTCATTAAGAGGCTACCTCTTAATGGAACCATTAAGAATTTTACCAATGAAAAGGTAGAAGAATGTGACATGTGATGATTTATCATTCAGAGGTTACCTCTTAACCATTCAGACTTGAGGTTACCTCTTATTCATTCAGAGGCTACCAAACAGCCCCTTAGATTAGTTTTTACAATTTTTCATGGGTATGGTATTAAGTCTTTGACTCATTTACCTTAATTATATACGTGAACATTTTCCTTTATTTTTACTATTCTTTGTCCCTGGATCATCATCATCATCATACTCAGTAAATCTCACCAATAGCAAAGCTAAGGTAGGGTCTGAGGAGGGTAAGATGTAGACAGCCTTACCTCTAACCCGTAGGAATATAGAGGCTGCTTCCGGTGAGACCCCCGGCTCGATGGTAGTTTTGCATCAAACCTTGGACATAAGGCACATAACACTCGGCAGTTAAGACAAAGGCCAATTAGTGCATGTATAATAAACTTATATGGTAATTCATTCGTTGTGTTCTCGTATTTCTAATTTTCTTGGTTAATGAAGTTATATAAAACCTAAATTGTAAGAAATGTATCTAGATAATTTTCTTGGATAATGAAGTTATATAAAACCTAAATGGTAAGAAATGTATTTAGAAACTCAAACGAATATTTATAACAAACTAATTGTTAACTGATATATACCTAACATCTACAGGTATAAGACACGATTTTAAAAACGAGAATGGAACTAAGATCATCAATATCCGCCTCATTGTCTTTCGATAAGTAATTTGTAAATGGGTTTTTTTTAACGGCAAATTTGGATTACTGACGGACCACTGGAGTTGTAAATTCACGATTTACCATAAACGATAGTAATTTAATGAAGGGATCCATATTCTTATTTATGTAGTTCGCAAATTTAAAAGCACAAGTATTTTTAGAAGGGTTTACAGCAAAAAACGATAATCCAAAAAACTTCACACAAAAATGTATCATATTCAAACTTTCTGAAGCATATGTAGAACACCATATAATATTCTTAATTACTTAGATATAAAAGTTGCTGGATAATTTTTTATTTGGTCAGCATTGTGTGCATTATGTTATTCTCGTCTCATTATTACAAGTATCAAACATGTATGAAAAAAACGCACCCATTATTATGTATTCTTGTTAGGGTTTTTATATTCTAAAAGAGGATGAAAACTTTTTTTTATTATATTTTATAATATATTAAATGAAGACAGAGACTATTTTGTTGATTATATAGAAGTCGCTTAACTCACATGACTTTAGTTTACCAAAGTCGACCCGTCGACCGACCACGGCTTTAGCTGTATCTTTGACTTTCTTGACCTCATGCTGGTCCAGAATGTTGAAAAAAATACATGCATCAGTGCTAGTTTCTGAACGAATTGATATTTTTTTGAAACGAAACAACAAATCGAGGCCTATTAGCTCAGTTGGTTAGAGCGTCGTGCTAATAACGCGAAGGTCGCAGGTTCGAGACCTGCATGGGCCATTTTGTATTTTTTATTATGATTTTTGTTCTTTTTTTGCCCCCTTATTCATGCACCTTCAGAAAGAAAAATATGTCAGTATCTGTACTAAACATATAATAGACCAAAATGCACGTTCAGAAAGAAAAACATTTCAGTTTAGCCAATATACAATGTACGGATAAAGAAGAAAAGATGACTCAAAAAGAAACAATGATTCAAGCATTTAAGAAAAGATTATTAAGTTAGATCTATCTATCAAATAACCAGAGCCGGCCCAATGGGCTTGTGGATCTAGGCAAAGGCCTAGGGCCTCCAAATTTTAAGGGCCTCTAAGATTTTGGATTCTAGGCCTCTTTCTTCAATAATATTAGCTTCCAAGCCCTAGTGCCTAAGAGGGTGTTTGTTTTTTTAGAAAAGTACTTCAGAACCTCTTTTGTCTTCCCCACGCAGACCACGCGCAGACATAGGGGTTTGCAGATTGTTTGTTTTTTAGAAGGGGTTTCATTAAAAAATCACTTCCTGACCTCTTTTTCGCGCAGATGTTACCTTATGTCTTCTAAGCTCTTCACAAAAACTTCTCCATCACAAAAAAGAAAACCCTATCTTCTATCCTTCCTCTCCAGCCGACCCACTCCTCTCCCACGCTCTCCACCTTCGCTGCGACATCTCCGGTCACCACAGCCCTGTTCGCTGCTACATCTCCAGTCACAACAGCCCCTATTCGCTGCTACATCTCCGGCTACAACAACATCGACCACAGCCCTTGCTCTCCACCTTCGCTGCTACATCTCCGGCTACAACAACATCGACCACAGGTTCAGTCGCCGACAAGATCTCAGCCCCTCTTCTTCTCCTTTCTTTCTTGCATAAGAAAAAGGTACAATATTCAGAATCTCTACTCACATACATACATTTGCTAGGTTAAATTAGGGTTTGATTTGAATTTAAAATGTTGTAATGATGCATACATCTCTGATTTGTAAAGTAAATCTGTGTTTTTATTTAAAATTGTGTTGTATTGATGCATACATTTCTAAAGTAAAGCTGTTTTTGGTTGAAAGATGTGTTTTAAGTTCAGATTTGTAAAGTAAAGTTGTGTTTTCAACAGATTTGTAAAGTAAAGTTGTGTTTTCATTTGAACATGTGTTGTAATGATGCATATATTTCTGATTTGAAGTAAGGAATTGTTTTTGGTTCTTAGTTGAACATAGTGATTTATAAAAATTGTTTGTTGTTAGTTTAAAATTGTTAATTTGTTAATTTTAGTTCTTCATGTTTGTAAAAAAAATTGTTTGTTCCTTTTGTTGTTTGTTGTTAGTGTTAGGTTATAATTGTTAATTTGTAATGTAAGTTTATAATTTTTGTCAAAAAAGTGTTCCTTTTCTTGTTTGTTGTTAGTTTAAAATTGTAAATTGTTCCTTTGGTTGTTTGTTGATTAGTAGAAATGGGAGAGAAACAACAATGGTCAAACGACCATCTAAAATGCTTATTAGAAACTTGCATTGAAGAGATAAACACGGTGGGTAGAAAAGGCTTGAGTTTGCATAAAGACTCGTGGAATAAATTAGGAAAAGTTCTTAAGGAAAAGTTTGGCTTGGATTTGACTCAAAAACAAATGAAGAATGCATATGATAATCTTAAAGCCAAATACGTAGGTTGGATGGGAAGTTCTTAAAGCCAAACTCGTGGAATACTAGTAAACAAGATTTATATAGAGGAAGAGGAAAAGGAGATTGTTATCAAAACGTATTAGCAATTTGTGACTTCAACATGATTTTTACGTTCGTCGTGGCCGGATGGGAAGGTGTAGCACATGATGCAAGAATATTATCAGAGGCATTATCAGATCCAGATGCACCATTCCCCTTTCCACCACAAGGTATGTTTATGTTTTGTTAAATATTTATCACTTGGTTTACTTTTCTAAATAATTGTATATCTTTACAGACAAGTATTATCTTTGTGATGCCGCGTATGCACACATACGGGGATTTATGGCTCCATATCGTAATGTGAGGTATTGGCTAGGAGATTTTCGCCGAAGACGTGCGTTGACGAATAAAGAGAAATTTAACCATGCTCATGCAAGACTTCGGAACGTAATTGAGCGTGCTTTTGGTGTCTTGAAAGCAAGATTCCCTATTTTGAAAAGGATGGCACCATTTCCATTGGTTACACAAAGGAACATTACCATTGCATGTTTCGCGCTACATAATTTTATAAGGAAAGAGGGTTTGAGCGATGAATTGTTTACAGAATACGATCAACCCAATGTTTCGGTGCATAATAGGCTAGTGCACGTTGATGCTGATGAAGACGAGGTTGAAGCACATGGTACTGCATCGGATCGGGAATATATGACTCAGTTACGAGATGAGATTGCTGAGCAGTTAATGCAAAGCATGGATACAATGCTTTAAAAAAATGTTATTGTCTTTTTTATGAATATTATTTCAGTATTGTATAACTATTATTTAAGTTTGAATGTTGAAAAACTCTTATAAGTTTAATAAATCAGTTTATTTATATTTCAGTTTATTTCAGCAGTTTGCAGAAGTAAAAAAACAAACAGTCTTCTTCTTGCAGACTGCAGACATTTGGTCCAGCACTTCTGCTGCAGATGTCTGCAGATGTGGTCCGCAGACTGCAGACGTTTTACCTCAGAAAAAACAAACAGCCCCTAAGTATTGAATATGGGCCTCCGTTTTTAACTTAGTCCAAGCTCTGAGACATCTGGTGCTGCTATCCTACGTTGTATGTTATTGTCAGACATGTCAGGCACGCGCACAAGATGGAAGATCGATCCCTCATCCCTATCTATTTTGCTCTGATTTTGTTCACACAACAACTCGCTTCCAGACTCGTAATCGATGGAATCACACCTCCTTCGTGGCTTTTGAGCCCTAATTCCAACTCTAGCTCTTCATATCTCAATGTAAGCATCCAAATTTACGAGTTTAAGTAGGCGATTGAACTAGGATATTAAAGTAGTAGTTATCGTGTTAAAAATTAGGTTATTATTGCACGTTTCCCCTTTTATAGTTACATAAGGTTTTGACATTCATTTTGTTGTTTTTTTCATCGATGGAAACATTTGAAGTATGTGATTATCTTTATCTTATCAAGTGTGAACCAATTTTGTCATTACAAGTGTTTGTGTCACTTGGCTGCAAGTGAACCAAACGAACATGAACAAGACCTTGTTCGTATTCGTTTGTTAAGAAATATATGGTATAGGTTTATATATGTGTCTTTTACTCAATCAATGTTTGCCCTAAAATTTGAAATCTCTGATTGAGGCTTTGTCTTTGTTATTGTGTTTGAGATTGTGACTTTAATTGTGGAATTGCAATTGATTATTGATACTGTGGTTGCAAGTTAAGATTGGGGCTATGTTTGGAAGGCAGAGAACATGTTCAGACTTTCAGAGAAGAGAAGAGAAGAGAATAGTGAAAAGTGGCTATTGCACAGGTAATAATTCAGATTTCGGTTCCTATTTTATATTTCTTAGAAACTATCATTGCTATTTGTTATTAGTTAGGCTATATCTAATTGATATTTGCTACAAAATTAGGGATTGTTGTTTTAGAAATTGTGATAATAGTTAGAAACTGTGATAGGAGATATTTGCTATATTTCAATTGCTATTTGATACTTGTTAGAAACCATGATAGTAGTTAGGCTATTTGCTATGTTAAATCGAATCCGAATTTTTGAATCCGGTTATGTAAAAAGACAAAAAAAAAGACTTTAAAAAAAGATAATAAATTTAACTACGCCAATTATAAACTTTTTAGTTTATAATTGCCGGTCCCAAGCCCGGATAAAGGAGGAGGGTTTTGTTACTAAATATGTTGAAATTGATAATTTTGTAAAAGGGTCTCCACTTCATAGTTCGATTAGGGCCTCCGCAAACGTAGGAACGACACTGCAAATAATAATAATAATAATAATAATAATAATAATAATAATAATAATAATAATAATAATAATAATAATAATAATAATAATAATAATAATAATAATAATAATAATCAGTCATGGACCCAGGACAAGAAATAAGATGATCATGATATCGATTTGTGCAATTGAAAAGAAAAAAATAAGTGAAACTGGTGGTGTATCTTTAGGCTACATTGATTGGACCCAACGACCAATTCGTGAAAATAATCAGCTAGGGTTTTTAGATTTTGAATGAGAAAGGGTTGAATGAGATGTATTTGAATGAGAGAAAGGAAGATATTGTGCACAACCCGTAATCGCTATGATTATGTAATTTGTCAAATAATAATTAAGAGAGGTGTTTTGGTCAAACTGTATGTGTTAAGGACTTCATGATTTAAATACGAGAAAATGATATCATCGAAGAAGATTTTGAAAGAATTCAATGTCATGGGGACGATATTAAGATTCATGATTTGGATATGAGAATATGTCGAATTAGTTTAGGTTAGTTCTTACGTATCTCAATCCAAGAGCTATATACTTACAAAACAAAGCATCGTTATTTGAGTCTCATAACGAGCCTTTTGACATGAGAATAAGTATTAGATCCGCTCCATGTAAGAGAGCATGAGTCGGGCCTCTTCATCTCAGTGCACTTTAAGGTGACGACATTAGAGTATTATATTGGCTTGGTGGACATGGGTCGGTTTTGACCAAAAACCATAACCATAACCGATCGGTTATGGTGGTTATGGTTATTCGATTTTGATGGTTATAGCGGGTCGGTTATGGGTGGTTAACCGTGTATTTAGCTTAGCTAAAAGTTGCTTAATTTTTTTAACATGTAATAAATTGTTATTGCATATTTATATATATTAGTATATTACATAGTATTAAAAAATACATATAATCTCTATAATAGTAATACCAATTATGATCGAATATTCAAATAAAGTGTATGATACATTCTATAAATTCAAATAAACATTCAACCAAAACCAGAAAACGATATGAAAAACCAATAAGTACTAAAAATCTTCAGTCAAAAACATCAAATATTAAAAATATGGTGAAAAGTCCTAAATCCTACAAAGATTTATTACATGTCGGTTCGGTTCGGTTATGGTGGATGGAAAAAATGATAACCATAACCGACCCGCTACATTCGGTTTTCAAAAAAACCATTAACCGACCCACTGGTTTTTTATTTGTTTCGGTTTTTTCGGTTCGGTTTTGTCGGTTAATTTGGTTACGGTTCAGTTAATTTGGTTTTTTGCACACCCCTAATAACGGGGTCTATGTATGTGAGATGGTCCTGTTCGGGTTCATCAGTTTCAACACACAAAACCACCACTATTACCTCTCGTACATATGTATCTCACATACCTAAAGGTTGTTGAAAGGTATTTACAGGCTAAAACAGGATGATAGATGCTCCCCACACCTTATCATTAAGAATGTGATTGTCATGTTATATGAACGTGCCAACTAATTATGTACGCTCTAATTTTGAGTCTAGGTCTTATAACCGGGGAACCGAACCGGAACCGCTAGATCCAAACCGTATTTTTGTATTTAAGGCCCGGTTCTGGTTCTTAAATTTGGGTAAAAACGGTTCCTGGTTCAGTTTCAGTTAAAACCACGGTTCCGGTTAAAGAACCGCTAGAACCAGTTGGCATTATAAATATTTAAAACCCTATTTTATTAATGGGCCTTTCAACATCATACATACGACCATCCTAATTCTTATTACCTCATCTTATATTCATTCCACGATCTCATCTTTCATCTTCTAATTCTTCTCCATCTCTCAACCCTAACCCTAATTGCTATCATACAAGATCATCTCCATCAACATCCTACAAATACAGGTACGCTATTCTACATGACCTCTTTTTATGATTGCATATATTTTCTTTCTAGATGTTTGCTTTTTGATACATATAGTTTACTGTGTGTGAAAATAAAAATTGAATAAAAATAATCAAATCAATATTGATCAAATTGTAAATGTGTATATAAATAGTGTATCGCTTGGTAAATACAGTAGATGCATTAGTGATCAATCTATTCACGTGAACCAAATACAGTAGATGCATTATTCATTTATTTTTTTTAATTGCTAGCACTTGGTGTCATTTAGATGTTTATGAGAAGATTGAGAGAATGAAGTTTGAAGATGTTTGTTTTAATTGTTAATACGATTGTTGTAATAGTTTTATTTAGAGTTTGTTTTATGGCTTGAAATTTTTTATTGTTGCTTTGCTACTTTTATTTTGGTTGGTTTGAACTTTGAATGTTGCAATTCTTAGTTAATGTTTTAAATGGCTTGATTCGTTTTTATTGAATTGTTAATTTTACGATTTAATTGTCAACTGGTTCCCTCGAGAACCGTTTACACGAGAACCGTTTAACCGGTTCGTAACCAAACCGGAACCGTTATAATACGGTTCGGTTCCAGTTCTTAAATTTAGCAATTAACGGTTTCGGTTCGGTTCCGGTTCGGTTCGGTTTGGTCCGGTTTTGAACCGTTACACAACCCTACTTAGAGATGTTTTGTTAGGGTTAAAAGTAGGAGAAGAGGTTTATCTCAAAATAATATTGTGATCTTCATTCTAAATCAAATACCTAATAAATAGAGTGTGCAATTACACTAAACACCATAACTAAACTATTAGACTATGATATATTATGTAATTATAATATAATATAATTGTTTAGATAGTCAAAGGTTCAAACCATATATATTGTATCTTTACTAGCTAGTATGGTGTCCGCGCGATGCGGCGGGGGCGACACTTTGCATTGCGGCACTCGTTTCTGGTAGTTTTCTTATTCGTATAATATTTATGATAACATTATTGTGGTTTTATGTCATAAGTGTTACACATATGTAAAAGTTTTGTTTTCTTATAAAACTTAATAATCAAAACACAAAAAATAAAAGATAAGTTGTTATAATTGTAAAGTATGTTTATTTTATTGGTTAAATTAAAAAACTATAACTTTATTCTTTAAAGTTCATAACTTTTTCTAAATATTCAGATAGTACTCATTCAATAAATTTTAAGTTTACAACTTTTGTTTTATAAAAATAAAAAATAGTATTTGACTCGTAAGTACGTTTTAGAGCTTTAACTTAAGTTGTTAAATTTCGGTTTTTTACAGATATAAAAAGTTTATATTTTTATAAAATTTCAATAATTGTTTTTATAAAAAAAATAGGATGTTAAGAGTTTATATCTTTATTAATCTTATATCATACCAAGTTCAAATTTTTAGTTCCTAACTAATCTAATCTATATGAGTCTATTTTTAACTTATAAACCCTAAAAATATGCAACACAATCTACTATGTATCTAGTCAAGTTGATAAAGAATTTTTTAGAACTGACTAATATTATTTATAACAATATTGTTGAACTTATAATTCCTAAAAATTTGCAACACAATTCAGTATTTATCTAGTAAAAATTGTAAATTTCTGGAATATTTTATTTATATTACTTTTTATAAAAATGTTTTAAAAAATATTTTTTTATCAAAACAAAATGTTTTGTTTATAAATAAAGTAAAAAAACTGTTTTACACAGGTAAAGTTTTGTTTTTTTAATAAAAAAATAATAATCAAATGACAAAAAATAAAAGATAAGTTGTTATAGTTATAAAGTAAGTTTATTTTGTTGGTTAAATGATAAAGTTTATATATTTATTCTTTAAAGTTCATAACTTTTTTTTTAAATATCCACATGGTACTCATCCAATAAATTTTAAGTTTAAAATTTTCGTTTTTATAAAAATAAAAAATAGTAGTTGACTCGTAAGTATGTTTTACACCTTTAACTTTAATTGTTAAATTTTGTTTCTACAGTAAACTGCCATTTTGGTCCCTGTGGTTTGGGCACTTTTGCCATTTTAATCCAAATCTCAAACTTTTTACATCTGGGTCCCTGTGGTTTGCATTTTGTTGCCATTTTAGTCCAAAATCCAAAAACCCTCTATTTTGACTGTTGAAAACTGATTATTTTGTCCTTTAGTGCAGGGGCATTTTGGTCATTTTTTAAATTTCATTTTTTTTAACAATAAAACCCAGATCTGCATAATCAGCTCTCTCTCTCTCTCTCTCTCCTCTCTCTCTCTCTATAGCACCACCACCACCGCCACCTCCTCCCTCTCTCTCTTCTCTCTCTCTATAGCACCACCACCACCGCCACCTCATCCCCCTTTTCACCACCGCCACTCCGGCGTCGTTCCATCCAACAGTCACACCCACACCCACACCCCCTTCCCAATTACATCATCATCTTCAACCCTTTTTCAAACAAACAAACAAACAGACATTTCAGTTCATATTAACTTCATTGAATCTGAAGATATCGAGGTAAATTCATCACAAATTCCACTGAACCACATAAAAGTAATCCGAATCAGCAATTGAAACAACAAAATTATACAATAACTCACAAACAAATAGACATTTCAGTGCATATAACTTCACTAAAACTGAAATTGTTGAGGTAAATTCGTTACGATTAAATCTAAAATGAACCTGCAACCACATCCGATGAACCTGCAACTCCCTGCAACCACCCTCTCGCACCCCCTGCAACCACATCCGATGAACCTGCAACTCCCTGCAACCACCCACTCGCTCCCCCTACAACCACATCCGATGAACCTGCAACTCCCTGCAACCACCCTCTCGCACCCCCTGTAACCATATCCGATGAACCTGCAACCACCCTCTCGCACCCCCTGCAACCACCGCTCCTCTCTCTCAATCTGGTGAGCACCTCCACCCAAAAAACGACTGGGCAAACACTATAGGGTTAGGGTTTACCATGTGTTCTTGAGGCGGAGATCTTGAGGCGGAGATCTGTGTGTTCTTAGGGTTAGGGTTTACCATGTGTTCTTGAGGCGGAGATCTTGAGGAGGAGATCTGAGTTTCGGTAGGGTTTCGATGACGATGACGATGGTGGCGGTGGTGGTGGTGCTATAGAGAGAGAGAAGAGAGAGAGAGGGAGGAGGTGGCGGTGGTGGTGCTATAGAGAGAGAGATGATGTTTGAAGATGAACGACAGGGACCAAAATGACCAAAATAATTCAAGTGAGTGGCACCATATTGGTTCATACCAAACAGGTCTCTTATGTGGTCTGTTATTAATAAATAAATACAAAAAGGTTATTAGATTAAAAAATGACCAAAATGCCCCTGCACTAAAGGACAAAATAATCAGTTTTCAACAGTCAAAATAGAGGGTTTTTGGATTTTGGACTAAAATGGCAACAAAATGCAAACCAAAGGGACCCAGATGTAAAAAGTTTGATATTTGGACTAAAAT
Source organism: Helianthus tuberosus (assembly GCA_030545235.1). Classification (NCBI taxonomy): domain Eukaryota; kingdom Viridiplantae; phylum Streptophyta; class Magnoliopsida; order Asterales; family Asteraceae; genus Helianthus; species Helianthus tuberosus. The sequence continues at coordinate 27,240,802 of CM060437.1, read as the reverse complement.
GGCAAAAGTGCCCAAACCACAGGGACCAAAATGGCAGTTTACTCTTGTTTCTATATATATATATAGTTTATTTTTTAAAAAAATTTTAAAAACAGTTTTTATAAAAAATAGGGTGTCAAGTATTTATATCTTTATTAACTTTATATCATAGTAAGTTCAGTTTTTTAGTTTAGCTTTAAAGTTTATTACTTAATTACTTTTTAATTAAGAAATACAAATTATTAGATTAATATCCAGTTAATAACTGCAATATTTTATAATTTCAGCTTGACTATATCTAACTGCAATATCTATTTATTGCAACTTTAGGATATTAACTTATATAAGTTCAATTGACTTGTAAATTTAGGATACTAACTTTATTTTGAACTTTATTTATATGGTCAATAACTGCATTATATTAACACCAAAAATAAAGTTCAAATATAAAATAAACTTTATTCATACATCTGGGTCAAACATAACAACTGAATATGAAAAAAAAACATAAAAACACTTGATAGATTTCATATTAGACTGCATGAAATCTGTTCCGCTTCTGAATTGACACTCGAGGTATTTTTAATCAGGTTTTCTGGTTTGTGCTTGAATCGGCAGTATCTTCTAATTCCTCTTCTTTGTCATTGTTCTTAGAATCGTCTTAATTAATAACCTCACTCCATTTCCATTCAGAAAGTATCTTGGATCTCTTCCTTTAAGTCTCAAACTTCTGATCCTTAAAAAGGACAAAATTTGAGTACAAAAGTTTAAAAAAAAAAAAAAAGAATAAATAAACCTTAAAATTAACTCTTCACTAAATTTACGTTAATTATTAGACTTGTATGGACTAAGCATTGCACTATAAGAAATAATAGCAATACTTTTATCACCAGCATCCTGCAATAAAACACACATATAATAACAGAATGAACATGTTAATATGAAAGATATACGCAAAAATAATACTTAAAAACAGCAAAATCAATACCTTAGAAGCTTGTTCGAAAAATGAGTTGTTTAAATTGGCATGTTAATCATGCAACTGAATCTGAAAAATCAACTAAGTTAATATTCACATAAAAGTAAATAAAAGAAAACAATTATTCACTGCTGCAATATAACAGAACTGACATTAGAATTTTTAATCCCGCATGCATGGTTTTTCGCAACAATTGAATTCAGAACTGTATCCATTTTTTAACTTTGTTTAGCAATAGATATAGGGGTGTCATGCTATGTATTTATAGTAGTAACTATAGAAGTGCATTATGGTTTAATTTTAGATTTGCCACCTCTTTATTTAGGAAGTTTGTTTTGGTTAGTTTTAAATTTTTATAAGATATATCTAAGTATAGATATTAAGCAGTTTTAATAAAATAAAATGCGACACATAATATCTTCATTTTATGTTACGGTACTTTTAATTCATTTTGTTTGCATAGATGTAGCTCATCTTTGTAGATTAGGCACATTAGATCACAGGTATTAATTACTTGTATATTAAATCATTATCGACTTGTACCTTTTAATCGGTGCGTCGATATTGAACAAGACAACTACCGAAACGTCGACAAAAATGTGTAGATCGTCATGCTATCTTTGAATTTTTTTAAACAGTATAGTTTATAAGATATGTCAAGAATACGTAAAAAAAAATTATAAGTTTGTTGTGGAGGGGGGAGTTGTAACTAATTATCTATAATTTTGTTAAAACCTTAGGGATTTAAGTGTAATAAGTTTAAGTGCAAAAAAATAAATAGTGTTTAAAATACCAAACTACCCTCATATTTTATGGGTCTTTCTATAAATAAAGTAGAGGAAAAGTTCTTATTTTTTGGGTATCTTAAAATATCTCTCCCTCATGCATTATAATATAGTATATAGAAATATGATTGATTATTGAGAAGGGAAATCAATTTTGGCTATATTTCTTGTTGGAAATTTTAGTGAAAATGAGTTTTTCACTAAATATTTTGGACATTAATAATATTTATATATGTGTTGTATAAATAGTTATTTATGGTTTGTGTTCAAACTATGTCCAAATAGAGCTGAGATGAATGAGATATCGAAGCTTGAAGTTGTATGTTTGGAAAAACAAAGATGAGAAAAATGGATTGAGATTTGTCATCTTGTCCCACATAGGTGGAATGACAAACTTAAAGTGGTATATAAGGAGGAACACTCCTTGAAGACAAACACCAGTGGGGACCCTAAAGGGTGCGGAGCACCCTTACTCGTGCACATATGCGCGCGTGCCGTCGGCTATAGGCCCTATGTAGTGCGCTTTGAACTTCGCACACCGCCTTTGTATTTTTGTCCATGAGCGTGTGGTCAGATACATGGCGGGTCCGCTTATGGCGCACCCTTGGGTGGCGTAGGCGGATGCCATGGCGAAGACTGCAAATGGCACATGAGTTTGGATGGCGCATGACCAGGTGGCGTCCTGGTATGCGTAGTAGCATCCGTGTGGCGCGCAAGTATAGATGGTGCATGACCAGGTGGCGTCCTGGTATGCGCAATGGCATATGTGTGGCGCGCGGGTCCATATGGCGTGGCGTAAGGTCCATGTAGAGTGTTGCATGGATTTGCGGATCAGTTATGGCGCGCGCGCAGGTTACAGTAGTAACTAGGAGCACTGGTCTGCACACCATGCACATGCGTGGGTTCCATACAATGTGGCGCACGGACTGAAGAGCCACTTCAGGCGCACGTACATGTCTGCAACGGTAACAGAGCAATTGGCAGGACCTGGTCAAGCTAGCTGTTACAACCCATTAATTGCGTGTCATGATGAATATGACCGTTTTTTTTTACTAACCACTTAAGTCCATTAAAGTCATATTCATTATCTTGTTTATTACAAGATTAATGTTATAATTATGACAAAGATTAATGTCTATTTGATTACTAGTTTTAATGAGTTTAAAACTATAAGTGTATATATATGAACTTGGTGGTTCATATTAGATATACCAACAAAAAAAAAATAGACGTTCTCTTGACTCTCGTCTTTCCTTTGAGAGGAGTACTCTCATATTTACATACTTCATCTTTTTCCTAAATTTATAAACACCAATTTATACCCGGTGTAATCTCGGGCGCGAGAGTCATCTCCGGTAGTACAACTACTGCTTCGGTTGTTGTATCCTGGAAACAGACCGTCTGAGAGGAGGCGCGAAATCTGTTTTAAGGGCCCCGTGTCTAACACGATCCTCAACCAAAACCGTCAACGCCAGTTTGTTCATTCTTGCAGCGGAGGTTTATTCAAGATGGTGCGGTTGAAGTTCTTCCAAAGATGTTGGCTTGAATCAAGATTGGTACAATTATTTTGTATTTTATTTTCGTTTATTTAGTTTTTGTAACCAGTATTGTACTAGAAGAATTTTCCACAAATAACGAAAGTCTCGTTATTATTTATTTTATTAATATTTTTAATACAACGTGAACCTAGTTCCTACAATCTTAAAACAGACTTTCGTGAAGATTGTTGCTACAATATTAAATCTCTTCTCTACGAGGATTTAGGTTCACGAAAGTTAAAATATTTAATGGGATTTTTGTTAAAATCTGTAAATATTTTTTGGGGAATTATATATGTAGTACAAACGAGTCGGATTAATTTTATGATTGGAGTACAATCTTTAATCCGAATACCGTGTTACAAAAACGAACTTTTGATTCAAGTATGGAGTTCATGGGTTTTGTTCGTGTTTAGTTAAACCGAACCATATACAAAATAATATGTATTTCAATATGTTTTGAAATACTAAATTTTCTAATGAGCGTATTAGAAAATTTTATTTGGTAACCCCTTTTCAAATTAAATGTTTGTAACGTTTAATTTATTTTTAATAAGCTTTTAGTAACCATAATTGTGAGATTAATGTTGGTTTTAAAAGTCTTAAATTTTTATATTTTCTAATTAGCATTTTAGAAAGTAATTATTTTATAAAATAACTAGTTTTATTATTTTCTAACGAGCATGTTAGAAACGTTGTTGAAAGAATAACAAGATTAAAACTTTTTATATCTCTAACGAGCGTGTTAGAATTTTATAGAATAATAAGTTTTAATATCATCCATTATATCTAATGAGCGTGTTAGATACGATGATTGTGTAAAACTAACTTGTTAAAAGACGATTAGATTTTCTAACGAGCGTGCTAGAAAATATACGTTTAGATTTTCTAACGAGCGTGTTAGAAAATATTATTATTTCAAATAATTACCGACGAGCGTGTTGGAGACAATTATTTTGGATAATAAACCTTGTAACGGTTTCGTCTAAACTGTTAAATTTCTAACGAGCAAGTCAGAAACGGATTTTTTCCACATACGTTTAAACGATTTTTATTTGTTTATTTCTAATGAGCGTATTAGAAATAGTTTATATTTTCTATAAACTTCGAAACAAATTTTGTAATCGATTATTTCTAACGAGCGTGTTAGAAATGATTTAAAGAGTTTGATAGTTGTTTATTTTCTAACGAGCGTGTTAGAAACGATTTAACGACTTTGTCAATTGTTTATTTCTAACAAGCGGGTTAGAAAACGTTTATTTTGTATAAACCAAAAACGGCTTATGGCAATAAATAATCGTCTAATTTTCTAATTGGCGTATTAGAATTAGTTTATCTTATAACCAACTATTTTAACGATTTGCAATCGTTAATTTCTAACGAGCGGGTTAGAACCAGGTTAACTATGATAAACTATTTAAGATGATTTGTAATCGTTTTATATATTTTCTAACGAGCGTGTTAGAAAATATATGTGTTCATTTCTAACGAGCGTGTTAGAAAACGTTTATTTAAGTAAACCAAAAGTGAATAAAAGTATTCGTTTTATTTCTAACGAGCGCATTAGAAGTGGTTTACTTTATAAAACCGAATATTTTGAATGTTTGTTAAACATTTAAATTCTAATTAGCATATTAGAATTGGTTTTCCTACAAACCACTCATTTTAACGATTGATGATCGTTATTATCTAACAGCGGTTAGAAATGGTTTGAATATGATAAACCATTTATTAAAACGATGTGTATTCGTTTTATTTTCAAACGAGCGAGTTTGAAAATGTTTTATTTATTAAACTATTATAAGGTTTATTGTCTTGATTTGTAATCAAAACATAAATATATAGTTTAATATTAAAACACTTGCAAAAACGAAAAATGTTTTGAACGAATAAAACATGTCTTTGCGAATTATAAGTGATTCGATACTTCCACGAGAAGTATAACGTCTTGAACCATATAATAGTCTTGGAAAGACTATTTTGTGAAAAACAACTAGATGTTGTTATAAATATAATAAGTTGCTCAACTACTTGCGAGTAGTTAATTGCAAACAACTTTATATTTTGGACAACTTGTGATTATTCAAGTTTAAAGTTTCAAGACGAAACAAGTTATACGTGTTCCATTGAGGGAGTACCTCAAAACATGACAGAACGATGTAATTGCATTTATTTCGTTCTAAAGTGTTGAAAATAATAACACTTTGGGATTTGATGTTTGGATATCATTGGTGTATCCGTTATTTTGGACTACTAATAAGTTGTCAAAAGGATACACATTTTGATACAAAGTGTAAAAACTAATTTACACGGACACAACGAGCGGGTTGTGATCATGACTTATGTAATAAGTCACAAATCAAACATCAAACGTATAACGAGTTCGTGAGAAACGTGGTGCATGGTTTGAGATGTAATGCACGAAAACAAGATATGTCATCTAATGTTGAGAGCATCAACATGGAAATGCACATGTAAGTTTTCAAAGAATATAACATATGAAAGAAATATATGTTATTATTGTAAATGATTTTAATAAATTTAGCAAATTTATTAACGGAAATTTACAATAGTGATGGACTTGTAGATGTTTTTACCACCATCAATGTTGTTTAAACTATGTGGAGGCTTGGTCCTCAATTTGGGAGAGTATCCCGATACATGGTATTGATGAAACAACAACGTAAATGTATATATCACTATAGGCATACGTGAATGCTTTGTTGTTGAGATTCAATCTAATTGACTATATCTCAAGACTCAAGTGATTTTATACAAAGATCTTTCATCAAAGTGACTTGGATTAAGACTTATGTTTAAGTCTTTAGGAAGTCAATGGTGAAGCCTTGGAGATAAAAAAAAAAAAAAAAAGGCAAATGAGTTATGATCCTAATGGATGAAGTTAACTATGGTTTTGAGGCCTTCATAAAAACTGATGGTTTTGGAATAGTGAAATAAAATTTCATTATTGTGTCTAAACTAAGAAACGAATGTTCGGAAGAGATAGTGCGTTATCTCTTAAGGCTGTGAAGAATCAGAATGATGCATCTTCTGTTCACATGCTAGAGTATTGTAGTCTAAAGCATGCTAGACTAATACTTGTTAATTTATATGCTCGACGGTGATTAAATTAACTTTAAACATTCAAAATATGTGATGACACAAGAACGAATTTTGTGCTAAACAAAACTATAAATATAACTTCATTAAAATGCAAGCAATGTGGGGGGAGGAGACCATTTAAGAAACAAACCCTTTAGGGTATGTGAAAATGGTAGTTGAGAAGTTTTCTCAAACTCGAAATGAAAGGGAGAACCTTTCATCACCCCATTTGGATGTTATCCAATTACACTTAAATGTGGGGGTAACTTGCATTTGTATGTGGAAATGGTAGTTGAGAAGTTTTCTCAAACTCGAAATGAAAGGGAGAACCTTTCATCACCCCATTTGGATGCTATCCAATTACACTTAAATGTGGGGGTGACTTGCATTTGAATGTGGAAATGGTAGTTGAGAAGTTTTCTCAAACTCGAAATGAAAGGGAGAACCTTTCATCGCCCCATTTGGATGCTATCCAATTACACTTAAATGTGGGGGTGACTTGCATATATTGCAAACGCATGACCAAGTGGAGTACACAATGGTTATATGGAGTCAATCGAGTAGATTGGACTCGAATGCCAATTGGTTAGATTCAATCTAGTAAGATGTCAGTCATGACACACCAAAGGCATGCTGAAAACGTGTCTAGCCATGAATTAAGTTTCATGTCATTCTAAAGACAAGGTACATAACTGGATCCAGGTTGAGATCACGAGTTATAAGTCTTATGAATCGACTAAAAGGAAAAGGTGACTAGCGAGTCAAGAACACGTTAGAACAACTGATCTCAATTGTCTTTGGTGACTTAGCGAAGTCAAAGATAATTTTGGATCCAACAACTAGTGGGTTGATAAGAGATCAGGTTGTGGAATGGGACTAAAGCCATGGAAAAAAAGGGGACATGAGGGAAACCTAACCTAGTTGACTGGAGATCCCAAGATCTAGGTTCAATAGGCCAACTTAATCATGAACCGAGTGGTAGTCACTGTGGGGGCATCGCTAATATATATGTTTATATATAAGCTAGTTTATATGTTTCATATATCCCCCTAAAACTATAAAAGGGTGTTTAAATACGTCCTAGTCCATTCCTATAATATTCAGTGACATTGTTGTGAGGTTAAGCATAATATGTGGTTTTATGATTTGTGTAAATCATAGTAAACCATAATGCTTTTAATGATTTAAAGGGAAATCACCTATGTTGGAGAGAAGTGTGGTCGCTTCGAATGGAATTAGGGCATAATTCCTAGAGCTCCCGCAGAACCAGGAAAGTGCTCCATGACCATTATTGGAGACATACATGAGGAGATGGCCCGGCTAGGGAAATTATTGTGTGAATGTATATTGTCGTTTACACAAATGGGGGGTTGTTCAACGACATCACGTCTACAAAACCCTAGTAGGCTAAGTATGCTTCACAAAGGAAGGTTCAAAGGCTACACCTACCTATCCTGCAATACTCGGCTGTCGAGTTTTCATCGGGGAATTTTGTGTGTTTTAATCGATCTCCATTCATGTGGGGGGTTGTTGGAAATTTTAGTGAAAATGAGTTTTTCACTAAATATTTTGGACATTAATAATATTTATATATGTGTTGTTTAAATAATTATTTATGGTTTGTGTTCAAACTATGTCCAAATAGAGCTGAGATGAATGAGATATCGAAGCTTGAAGTTGTATGTTTGGAAAAACAAAGATGAGAAAAATGGATTGAGATTTGTCATCTTGTCCCACATAGGTGGAATGACAAACTTAAAGTGGTATATAAGGAGGAACACTCCTTGAAGACAAACACCAGTGGGAACCCTAAAGGGTGCGGAGCACCCTTACTCGTGCGCATATGCGCGCGTGCCGTGGGCTATAGGCCCTATGTATTGCGCTTTGAACTTCGCACACCGCCTTTGTATTTTTGTCCATGAGCGCGTGGTCAGATACATGGCGGGTCCGCTTATGGCGCACCCTTGGGTGGCGTAGGCGGATGCCATGGCGAAGACTGCAAATGACACATGAGTTTGGATGGCGCATGAACAGGTGGCGTCCTGGTATGCGTAGTAGCATCCGTGTGGCGCGCAAGTATAGATGGCGCATGACCAGGTGGCGTCCTGGTATGCGCAATGGCATATGTGTGGCGCGCGGGTCCATATGGCGTGGCGTAAGGTCCATATAGAGTGTTGCATGGATTTGCGGATCAGTTATGGCGCTCGCGCAGGTTACAGTAGTAACTAGGAGCACTGGTCTACACACCATGCACATGCGTAGGTTCCATACAATGTGGCGCACGGACTGAAGAGCCACTTCAGGCGCACGTACATGTCTGCAACGGTAACACAGCAATTGGCAGGACCTGGTCAAGCTAGCTGTTGCAATTACAACCCATTAATTGCGTGTCATGATGAATATGACCGTTTTTTTTTTTTTTTTTTTTTTTTTGTCTAACCACTTAAGTCCATTAAAGTTATATTCATTATCTTGTTTATTACAAGATTAATGTTATAATTATGACAAAGATTAATGTCTATTTGATTACTAGTTTTAATGAGTTTAAAACTATAAGTGTATATATATGAACTTGGTGGTTCATATTAGATATACCAACAAAAAAAAAAATTAGACGTTCTCTTGACTCTCGTCTTTCCTTTGAGAGGAGTACTCTCATATTTACATACTTCATCTTTTTCCTAAATTTATAAACACCAATTTATACCCGGTGTAATCTCGGGCGCGAGAGCCATCTCCGGCAGTACAACTACTGCTTCGGTTGTTGTATCCTGGAAACAGACCGTCTGAGAGGAGACGCGAAATCTGTTTTAAGGGCCCCGTGTCTAACACGATCCTCAACCAAAACCGTCAACGCCAGTTTGTTCATTCTTGCAGCGGAGGTTTATTCAAGATGGTGCGGTTGAAGTTCTTCCAAAGATGTTGGCTTGAATCAAGATTGGTACAATTATTTTGTATTTTATTTTCGTTTATTTAGTTTTTGTAACCAGTATTGTACTAGAAGAATTTCCCACAAATAACGAGAGTCTCGTTATTATTTATTTTATTAATATTTTTAATAAAACGTGAACCTAGTTCCTACATATTTCTGTTATGGTATTAGAGCCCAATCTCTGAAATCTTAAACCTTAGTCGCCAAACCTAAACCATGCCCCTTCTCTTCACAACCGCTCTTGGCTATTATACTCAACCACCATAGCAATCCCTATACGGCAACATCAACATGGGTATAGTGACGGAATGATAGAAGCAAAAGAAGCTCAAGTTATACAATCAATTTCACTTATATTGTTCATTATCTTATTACATACATAGGACTTTTATCGCCCATTTTGCATATGGCGCGTTCTTAAGAACACCAAACAAACAAACTTATTTCAACTTCATTCAAATATATCAAACGCTAAGAGGGCATGACGTTTCTTGTCTTCCAAAATATAATTGCTAATACTACAAAACAAAGTAGTATCATTAACAACTATTCGTAAATTCGTCAATCTCAGAAATATAGATGTGGGTAATCGAACTTACAACAGATTACCGACGATTTAGTAACAAAAAATTCGCCGACATAGTTTTTCTGAAAAAAAAAGATTTTTTTGCTACATATGTTATTGAAGGATTTATATAGAATAAAAAAGAGTTAATTACTATTTTCGTCCCTGTGGTTTGTCAAAAATCACTATTTCAGTCCATTAGTTTAAAAATTGTGATTTCAGTCCCTATGTTTCACTTTCGTAACTATTTCAATCCATGTGGTTTCACTTTTGTAACCATTTCAATCCATTTATTCTGTTAGTACAGGGACTGAAAACGAGGTGGACTGAAATGGTTACGAAAATGAAAACCATAGGGACTGAAATCGCAATTTTTAAACTAATGGTCTGAAATAGTGATTTTTGACAAACCACAGGGACGAAAACATTAATTAACTCATAAAAAAATCTATATTAGTTTACTATGACTCGGGATCATATACAAACCATATTTAGTATAAAAACTGTAGGAACGAATAGTTGTAAGGGTATTTTGGTATTTTTCGTTATACGTGTTGGAAATCCTTAATTTCATGTTATCAAAATTTTGTAGATCAATAATAGCGAATTCTAATTACATAACTAGCACATAACAAATAACAAATTCACCCCAAAATAGGATTTCATTATTGGTACAAAAGAAAACAATACTAGCACATGACAATTACGTATAATATTTACCACATATATATAGGTTTAAAAACTAACACAATGCACATTAAAATTACATAACTAGCACAATTATAAAGCACCTTTTAGTAACTTTAAAAATGTCAATTTAAATATATATAGGAATGAGATCAAGAAAAAACCATTTGAAGTGTGAGAACAGTGAGAACGATTTTCACCCATAAGATCTTTGTGTAGGGCTGTGCAACGCTTCAAAACCGGACCAAACCGAACCGAAACCGTTAATTGCTAAATTTAAGAACTGGAACTGAACCGTATTATAACGGTTCCGGTTTGGTTCTGAACCGGTTAAACGGTTCTCGTGTAAACGGTTCTCGAGGGAACCAATTGACAATTAAATCGTAAAATTAACAATTCAATAAAAACGAATCAAACCATTTAAAACAACATTAACTAAGAATTGCAACATTCAAAGTTCAAACCAACCAAAATAAAAGTAGCAAAACAACAATAAAAAAATTCAAGCCATAAAACAAACTCTAAATAAAACTATTACAACAATCGTATTAACAATTAAAACAAACATCTTCAAACTTCATTCGATCTTCATTCTCTCAATCTTCTCATAAACATCTAAATGACACCAAGTGTTAGCAATTAAAAAAGTAAATGAATAATGCATCTACTGTATTTGGTTCACGTGAATAGATTGATCAGTAATGCATCTACTGTATTTACCAAGCGATACACTATTAATATACACATTTACAATATGATCAATATTGATTTGATTATTTTTATTTTCACATACAGTAAACTATATGTATCAAAAAGCAAACATCTAGAAAGAAAATATATGCAATCATAAATAAAGGTCATGTAGAATAGCGTACCTGTATTTGTAGGGTGTTGATGGAGATGATCTTGTATGATAGCAATTAGGGTTAGGGTTGAGAGATGGAGAATAATTAGAAGATGAAAGATGAGATCGTGGAATGAATATAAGAGGAGGTAATAAGAATTAGGATGGTCGTATGTATGATGTTGAAAGGCCCATTAATAAAATAGGATTTTAAATATTTATAATGCCAACTGGTTCTAGCGGTTCTTTAACCGGAACCGTGGTTTTAACTGAAACTGAACCGGGAACCGTTTTTACCCAAATTTAAGAACCGGAACCGGGCCTTAAATACAAAAATACGGTTTGGATCTAGCGGTTCCGGTTCGGTTCCCCGGTTCTGACGGTTCTAAATCGTATACTGCTCAACCCTATCTTTGTGATTTGTGGCTAATATGATGCGGTGACATTTTTGTAAATAATGGGAACCTTATAACTACCAGAAGGGGTAAAATAGGAAGATACAAATAAGGGTGCACATGCTAATCACATGTCACCCCCCCCCCCCCAATCATATTTAAACGCCAATAACTTTTTTAAACGTGATTATTTTTCTAAAAAAATACACCATAAAACTCAACGTTTTTTTTATCTTTCCAACGAGTATACTATTGATATACTTTTCGAAAAAAAAATGAACTGGGTTTTTATGGCGTTTTTCTAACATAGGTGTTTTATGGCATTTTAACTAGGTATTTTCATGGCGTTTTTCTAAACTATGTGTTTTTATGGCGCTTTAACTAGGTATTTTCATGGCGTTTTTCTGAATTGAGTGTTTTATGACGTTTTTAACTAGGTATTTTTATGACGTTTTTCTGAAGTGGGTGTTTTTATGGCGTTTTATTTGAAAACCATTATGTGTTTGTGGGCAAAAGCATGCGTGAAGACTAGCTCAAAAAACAATAAAAAATAAAGTATATAAAATGATAAGATACCGGATTCATTCCTTTTGTACAATTCCTTGAAAGTTATATTATATATGTAGAATATTAATAAATCTTTCTTACATTTGTTTTTATATTTACAAACTAACACACATTCATGGTCACATAAATTACCTAGGGTTATAACTTATAACAAAATATATAAGAACAATGCATGGTATATATAATTACCAAACCACACCTTTTCTTTATAATAAAGAGAGAATTACAAAATGCAAATAAACCCATGGATGTAAATAAAGGCACAACTCAAAAATCATTGCTGAGATGCACCCTTGGTTATCTCACTCAAGGGCTTGAACCTTACGGTGTTGTAAGCCCATGCACCACCAATGGCGCCAACGATTGGTCCCAAAATATAGACCCATAACCCTTTGTACTCGTTCCACACGAGTGCTGGTCCTATGCTTCTTGCTGGGTTCATTGACGCTCCTGATATTGGTCTGACATCAAAATATGTGTCTCAATAACGACTACTAATTATGTAATATTAAACCAGTGTTGATATGTAGATTGTACCCTGCAAATATGGCGTTAAGTAGAACGGTTGATCCAATGGCGACCCCAGCTAGTTGTCCCGTCTAGATTAATTAAGTAATCATGATGTATTGTTACATTGACTATATTCGTGAAATATCGTTAGTGATAAATAAAAGTATGTAGAAATGTACTTACAGCTCGATCATCTGTGATAACAGTAGTGATGACAAACATAAGGTAGAATGTGATAATAATTTCCATCACCAAGGATTGAAGGTCGGATCCGGGAGGGACATTTCCAACGAATTGATCATGTGTCATGTTAAATATTAACCGTAGGGTTTCGTTTGCTAGGGTTGATGCAAGGATTTGAGCAATCACATATCCCGGTACCTGCACAAACATTGATAAATCATTCAAGATCAAGATTTTGTGATACAAAGATGATCCAAAGCAAACAACTTTTGCTTTGACTTACTAAAAAGAGAGATACATGTCTGAAAGGGCCCTAACATATAAAGAAGTATAACTTGAGCTACGAGTATAGTTACAAGGACAATAAGCAGCGGGTGGAAAGATCTAGACAAGTCAGGTCATGTGGAAAACATCATAGGCGGTTTGGCCCAGTTTTCAGATCTGCGTTCCATCATTTAAGGCTCTAGTTTTATCACATAAGACTTTCCCTAAATTTAAGCCGTTTGGAATCTTATTATGTAGTTTAAAACTCATTAATAACTAATTGACTTACTTTGCGCGTTTATTTTTTCTCTAATTTTAGCATTTACAAAAAGGACCCTTGATAATACATCAATTTTCTTTGAAAATTATCAATGTTTATTTTTGTGCTTTCGCTCTGTATCGTTTTCAAACAGGGGCGGAGCTAATGTGTTATCAAGGATAGCACGGGCTACGACTCAACATCGTCTTCGTACTGTAAAAAATCGCTCAACTCCGTCTCCGTAATGTAAAAATACCCCTCAACTTCGTCTTCGTTATACAAAGGATACCCCTAATCAAAAATAAAATTGGGATACCCCTAAATTTTTGGGCTAGTTCCGTCACTATTTTCAAATATCCAGATGATCGTCAAATTCAAAACCAGAATCACCTCTTTCCAAGGGAACCTTCTACAAGATGCGAAAGCAATGGTGACAGCAGGGTTAATATGTGCACCAGAAACATGTCCAATGGTGTAAACCATCACCATCCTTGCCGCCCCCCATACAATTGCGATTCCAGGATGACCAGCGATATTGTTCTTGCCGACGTCCGCCATGATCGCACCACAACCTGCAAATACCAAGAAGTACGTACCGAACAACTCCGCTAGTAACTGCCCAAGAATTCGAAGAATTTTTTTAGAAATGGAATAATGTTGAAGATGTATGATAGGGGTGTTCATCGAATCGAATATCTAATTTTCGAATTATTCGAATCGAATATCGAATTTTCGAATTATTCAAATCGAATTATTCGAATAACCCTTGAATTCGAATTTGATTCAAATTCGATTAAAACCTACCCAATTCAATTCGAATTCGTATTCAAATAAAAAATCCAATTCATATTCAATTCGTATTTGATTAAAAGTTCGAATTCTAATCGAATTCGAATAAATTCGATTTGATTCAGATTCTTTTAAAACATGTAAAAAAACTCTCAAAATGAAACATAAATTTTAAAGCAGCCATAAAGCACGACATCACATTAAAAAGTTACAAATAAAGTACCATAAGTCTAAAATTCAAAACGAGGAGTCGGGAATAACCACTCCACATTACAAGTTGATATTTTTAAGGTTAGAAAATCTATTGATAGATTTGTTACTTAGATTGTAGTTATGGGCCATACAGTGGGTTTGGTAATGAGTAATTTTAATACATCGAATAAATTTTGATAATAATTTATAGTATAGCCCAATAAAATTATATATAAAAATAATAAATAAAAAATGTATAATTTATATTTGAATTTCGAATCGAATTAGAATTTATAAATTCGTATTTGATTCGTATTCGATTTATTTGACTCGAATTGAATCGAATTCTTATAATCGAAACGAATTCTTGATAATCGAATCGAATTTAATCGAATTTCGAATTCGTAACGAATTTTGAACACCCCTAATGTATGATTATGTAGTATGAGTTTAAAAGTTGTATGCAAATAGGGTTGTCAACCTTAGCACCGACCAAATCTCCCAACTTTTTAAAAATTTTGTTTTTCGGTTTTCAATTAACAGTTCATTTAGCTTTTGTCTAATAACATTTAATATCCAATAAATACGCAATTTTTTATCTACGCTTTGATATAAAACTTATTAAAAACTGAATTATGTTTAAAATAACATCTCTAAGTTGTAATTTGTATTAGTAAAATCTCTACAACGCTTTAAAGATGGAATTATGTAGTTAAGGAAAGAACCTTTTGGGAATATTGACGAGTGATCAAAGGTGGTGTGGCATCTTTAGTGTCTTCTTTCGCTATGCTTAAGGTGACTAATCCACGGTGGTCAATGACAGCTCCGCCGTTCTCCACCATGGCCAACACTATAAAAACCGGTGTGTATTTTAGAGAGAGTGAGACTGAAAAATGAATATGGATTTAGGGGAGAAAAAAAAAAGTAAAAACCAAGAACGTATTTATTTGAAATGAATATGCACAAAGCGGAAATGTATATGGTCATGTTGGAGTATTATATCTATTTGTTTGTTTATATTATTAAGTTTTTGTCTAATATCTATTTGTTTGTTTATATTATTAAGTTCTTGTCTATGTTGTTCACAAAGGTGACTTCGATATCTCAAAATGTATAAACTAATTAAATTCAATAAGATAGTTAAGTTCTAATTACAATAAATTTTTATTCAGAATGCAAAGAAAGTTATGTAAGAAAATTTATTTCATCCTTCAAATT
This sequence comes from Helianthus tuberosus, assembly GCA_030545235.1. Taxonomy (NCBI): domain Eukaryota; kingdom Viridiplantae; phylum Streptophyta; class Magnoliopsida; order Asterales; family Asteraceae; genus Helianthus; species Helianthus tuberosus. The sequence continues at coordinate 27,225,014 of CM060437.1, read as the reverse complement.
TGGGTTGAGGTTTTCATCTATGGGTCAGTTCCATTATCATGGTATGTTTTTTTTTCTTACTTTTTTTTTCTAGCGTTTGAATTTTGAAACTACCCCAATATCTGAGTGAGCCTTCTTGAGACGAGATGTCAACCGCCCATATTGATAAACCTGACTCACCCAAGAACATCATCAAAGAGGAAACCCGCAAGTGTAAGAAAAACCCCATTTAAGTCAAATTTGAACCTGAGATCTTAGAGATCCAAAGCTCTTAACCACTATGCCATTAAACCAAAAAGTCAATTGCATGTTTTTTTCTTAGTATTTACATAGACCTTACTTGTAATTATTTTTTAGTTGATTAAGCAATTGGTATAATGAAACTATATAATATTGATTAGAAATAATATATATTAAAACATTAAATTATTATGATTAACCCTATATGATAGTCTTATTGTGAAAATACCACCTTTATAAATATATGAAAAAAACTATAATTATTTTTTAGACATTTTATAAAAAATAATTGAAATAATGTATCGTTTTGCCGCATAAGTGTATATCAGCCTTTGAGATCTTCGGACATTGTTATATAACTGAAATCATGTATCGTTTTGCCGCATAAGTTTATATCAGGCTTTGAGATGCTTTAGACATTGTTATGTGACGTTATAAATTTTTATATTTTATTACGGTTTTTATATTATAAATACAGTTGTATCTTTTAGTATATATAAATGCATCTTTAAATGAATAAAAGTATAAAGCCATTTTTTGTCTTTAAAAAAAAACATTTTTTTGTCTTTTTATCTTATATATTAAGTTTTAACTCACCCTCTAATTTTTATGTCGCTAAAACCGAAAATAAGACAAAAGGCCTATTAGCTCAGTTGGTTAGAGCGTCGTGCTAATAACGCGAAGGTCGCAGGTTCGAGACCTGCATGGGCCATTTATTTAACTATTTGTTTTTTCTTCCTTTCCCCTTGCATATATTTCAACTCGTCCCTGACATGTTTTTCATTAGGTACACTTAAAGTCTTCATAATACAGAATTTCTGCTTCTGATTATGAAAAGTTTTTTAAGCTTGTTCACCACATGAAAATGGAATTATCATGTTTTGTTCATTCACCAATCGGCCTTTGTCCCGATTGTTGAGTGTTATGTGGCTTATGTTCAAGGCTTGATGCAAAACTACTATCGAGCCGGGGGTCTCACTGGAAGCAATATCTCTATTCCTACAAGATACAGGCAAGTCTATCTACATCTTACCCTACTCAGACCCTACCTTAGCTTTGCTATTGGTGGGATTTACTGAGTATGATGATGCTGATGATGATGATGATTTGTTCATTCAAAGAATTGGTGTCGACAAGGGAGGCTTAAAGGGAAGAGAAATAAAGCAAGGACTTTGGGTCCCGAATTGTAAATAAGAAAATTTATATGTACGTAATTTGGGCTTTGTAATTGTTGCCATTATGGTTTGTTGTTTCTAACTATACATACATATAATATAAGAATCACATAATCAATAGCAAATTAACTAAAAAAGTTGATGAAAAGGTCCAAAGTTTTATCATCCGCTTTGGCCACACCAAAAAAAAAACCCTTATACCCAGAGTGTCGGATGCATAAACTTAATTTCCTTTGAATGGTCGCAATAGTAACAAACTACATGAATTGCAAAAGGAATTATATAAAAAGCTCGCAAATTTTATCATCCGGTTTGGACCCAAAAAACTAGTCGCCATGGGGTTGGATGTATAAACTCGATTTTCTTTGAATGGTCATAATATTAACAAACTATACTATCTGCAAAAGAAACCATATTTACCTACGTGGGGATAAAAGGAAAAAATTCACTCAAAAAACACACAAGCTTTTGTCAGGTGCGGTAGACATTGGCTAACTAACCTTATACAAGGGTAGAATGCCATGTGACACCGAAGAATTTTTTGTATAATACTCTTATGTTTATAAACATCACCAACCTTAAAACCTTTTGTGTCACCGATTTACAACCCATTTTGAAAATAACAACAGTAGAAAACATATATTGGGTTCGTAACTGTAGACTGTAGTAGCATCATACTTCACCAAAAACTCTTACCACTAATGCAAGTTGTGTTTTAGCCATCTGTTGTATGTCGTTTTATTTTCGCACAAATCTCACTACGTCTTATAGATTTACATGAAATAAAAGAAGTAAAATAATATATGTATTTGGTGTGTCAATGATGTAAATTTCTGGGAATAAAAATAAATAAATTAGAAAAAATATAAAATAGAAAAATACTTAAATAAAGAGATACCATCACACATGAACTATCACCTATAATTTACTATGAATTTCTCTCCTCTTTCTGAAAAAAAAAAAATCTTTTTAAGAAAGAAAATCAGCTGATGATACATTGCAGATTCCACCACGCCCTCTCATCTGCCATAAAAAAAATCATTAGAAATTCATGATATTTAAAAAAACATAACAGATCAAATAAGTTGATTCGGGTTATGTTTTATTGGTAAGGAGTAAAATGTGTCTTTTCTAAAGGTGTTTTTGATCGACCCGATTTGGCCACTTGGACCGGATAAATCATCCATTTTGACCCAAACTCATTTTCACATGTTACATAACCGGCCCGACCCGCCCATTTTCCCACCAATTAGAGAAGTGATAGTTACCTAGTGCTAGGGTTCCCAAGGGTGAGCTCAAGATCATCAGAAACACATTCTTCATGTATCCTTTCACCTTCCCACGGTTTCACCAGACCTTTCATATGACTACCAAAAGCAAACTCAGATGAAACCGCATCAGACATAGGAACATCTGCTGTCTGGTCAACCCCAGCCGTAATGGCAGGTGAGCAAGTCCCGCTTTGCCCCGGGGTCCACATTCGTGAGCCAGTACCCGAAAGTGCTTCCTTGAAACCAATCGGGTTCGATGCGACAAGACTAAACGTGGGCGAAGATGGTCCTTCTTGTGGCGTTTGGACCCCCGATAGCCATCCTGAACCAGTTGGTGTTTGACGGCCTGGACTTTGAGGGGTTGAAAACGGTAAAAAAGGGTAGTGTTGTGGGACCCAGGCGGGGTCCATGTCGTTCATTCGCGGTGTCTGACAAGTAGGTGAAGCTAATGGAGGTGTGACCGGAGCACTTATTGAACCACCAGGTGTGTAAAGATGGTGAGGAAAATTGGATGAAGGAGAAGAACCGGATGAAAGGTTTTTTAGCCATGGTATAAGAGAATTAGGGTCCGGGTTGCCATTAGCGGAATAGAGAGATGAGATGGAGCTTGGAAAAGATAATGAACTGGGGTTCAAACTGTAAGAAGTATTTGGACTGGCCGATGCCGATCCACCTGTAACCTCCACGCGTGTAACAGGTTTACAGCCCTACACAAGTAGAAAGTCAGAGGAAGACATTAGAAAGAAGTAATCATGATAAGAAAATATATATTATCTAAGACAAAAGTGTAACATCCGGTCGCTCATACTGACCGGTATAGAGAATACAATATAATCAGTAAATTTCTTATAAAAACTATTTTTTTCCAAATGAGTCCTTTTCTAGTGACATTTGAAAACAACAATGTTTATAAATGTTATTAAGATTCACAAGTAGTAAAACTTAAAGGTTTCATAAATTTCGGATGTCTTGTCATCTTTGAGAAAACACTCGACGTTTCAACAGCTATCAATCAATCAATCAATCAATCATACCCAGTAAAATCCCACAAATAGCAAAGCTATTTGTAGGGTCTGGGGAGGGTGGGATGTAGGCACACCTTACCTCTACCCCTAGGGATAGAGAGGCTGCTTCCAGAGAGACCCTCGGCTCCAAAACACCCAGGAAAGAAATAAATAGAGCATGAGGTGTGTGTGTATGTGTATGAAACTACCAATGTAGTATGAGTTGCGAAATAGTGCATGGTAGAACAGAACAAATATGACACACAAAACAGTCTATACACATAGTTACATATCTACGACTCTACACTACACCTAGAAACACAACTGTACAAAACATCCTATACACCTAGTTACTTATGTACGACCATACACTACACCTAAAAACACGATTGTGCCCTTTCCTAGAAATCCTTAACCTTAATCCTACGTCTCCACGAGCTCCTATCATGGACCATGTTCTCAGAGAGGTGCAATTTTTGCAAATCCTGCCTAATCCGCTCATCCCAAGTAATTTTGGGTCTGCCTCTACTCCTCCTCCCCTCCACCTCGAGGGTTTCAACCACTCTAACTGGTTCTATCGTCTGCCTCCTCTTCACATGCCCAAACCATCTCAATCTTCCCTCCTTTATCTTATCTGATATACTAGCTACTTCTAACCTTTCCCTAAAAACATCATTTCTTATCCGGTCTAACCTTGTGTGGCCACACATCCATCTTAGCATTCTCATCTCTGCTACCTCCATCTTGCGTGCCTGTACTTCCTTAATGGCCCAACATTCGGTTCCATATAACATAGCAGGCCTAATTGCAACCCTATAAAATTTCCCTTTCAATTTTGTTGGGAACCTCCTATCGCACAATACCCCAGTGGCAGCTCTCCACCTACACCAAGTTAGGATTAACAAAATCAATATGAACATTAGTTATAGCAAAAGTATTTCCAAAAAACTGTCTCTTAAGTCTTGAATTACATAGAGAACATACATTTATGAAATCTAGTACATTTATCATGAAGATAAGATGGTTTAGCTTTGTAGTAAAGTCTTGAAAATATATCATGATTTAATATAGTTTAGATACTAGAAATTTAAAAAGAACAAGCATCTAGTGTATATGGCCACCTAAGGTTTTCAGAGACCATACTAGTGGATGATCAAATAGCAGGATAACAACATAATAATGTATCAAGATAACACAATAGCAGTGTATCAAGATCACCATGTATTGGAATAATAGTGCATCTAATATCCGAAAAATAATAATGAAGAACCTACGCAAGAGAGCATATCGCATCATAAGAAAATACAATACTATTGTCCGCCTTGACAATCGCTAACCCACTACTTTGTTTTTTGTTTGCTACTTTGCTCAGGGGGAAACTGAACATTCTCTCACCAATATACGCTGAACTTTAGAGTTCCCTCACTCCCAAACACACATTGATGGATATATCCCCGTAAAAAAAGAGTGTATTATTTAAGCCAAAATCCCGATCGCCCCCCTTAAAAGTTTGGTTAAATCCTCCGATTGCACCCCAAAATATAAATCCTGGGTCGGCTATGTAATTGAAGAGGCACATATTCGAAAAGACTTCTGCTGTAAAATCAAGTTCATAATCATTTTGTTAAACCTCTTATATTGGTGTCATAAAATCTTTTTATGTGTACTACTTGAAACTTGTGTTTGATGGCAAACATCCGAAATTAACTAAAACTTTAAGCTTTACCACTTATCAAGTGTTATATTAACATTTACAGATAATAGACTAATACTTGTGGTTTCAAATGTTAAAGATAAGACTATCCATTATACATGCAGAATTCCACGCTTCTCGCATCATGCCACAGTAGCGGCATGGTGGTCCCCGCCATCCCACACCTCCACATCAGCTTCCTTCCCCACATCATCCCCTAATCCTTTTTTCCCGAGTGACGAACGGGATGGTGACACCACGGGCTGCAGGGGGAGGCGCAGTGTCCCCCGCTCTCCCACATGGCCACCTCAGGCTCTCCGCAATCTCTCCAGCAACCATAACAGATGGCCTAATAGACTAATTATAGTTGTGTTACAGAAAGGATCACTATTGTTCCCAGGCCATTTTTTTCAAAAAGTTAAATTTAGGACAAACGTGTGGTTCAATTTTCTTGAGAAAATGGATAAAAAGAAATTTTCGTGATGCGTGTGAATCCACGTGAATCCTGAAAGAAAGAAAGTAATGTATCGTACGCTTAGGGGGATAGGGGGATAGGACACGAATAATTATTTTACGAAAAAAAGGAAAGTGAGTCTCCATCGTTGACGATCAGAAAGAGAGAGAGAGAACGCACTGAAAGAGATGTAATAAACAGGTCATCTGAGTGCTACTCCATCATTCATGATAACATGCGCCATTTGCTCAGCAAGCACGTTATCATGTCTCCTATAACGACAAATCTCTAGATCCACAAACAAGCTTGTGACCAAAGACTAGTCAAATTTCATCATCACCGTTGATTTATATCTCCTATTTTACTGCTGTATTGCACGATTTCAGCTTAATCAAGCACTAGATCTAATCAGATTATTAACTTAAAAACCTAACCGGAGATAAGATCTAACGGCTATAATTCAACGATTAAACTCGCAATCTAACAGTACATATAGAAATATTTCATCAATCAGAACATAGATTACTAGATCTAATCAAATTGACTAAAAATCTAGAAATTATAAACCAGAAATAGCATCTAAATTAATAAACATATCAATATTCAATCCTAAACACTATAATTCAATGATTAAACTAGCAATCTAATGGTATGCATAGAAACATTTCATCAATTAGAACGAAGATTACTAAATTTCACTTACAGTAACTCAATCAAGCACTAGATCTAATCAAATTCACTAAAAAACTAAAAGTTATGCACCAGAAATAAACGAACACTATAATTCAACGATTAAACTAGCAAATCACCAGTACGCATAACAACATTTCATCAATTCGAGAAACAGATAGCGAGATTTCGAATTACCTTACGATAAGTCGTTCCGTCTTCTTCAACGATCCAGCCGGCTTCATTACATAGGGCTTTCAACACCTCGTTGTTGTCACAGTGCTTCGGAAGCTTGTAGTTTCCATAAACTCTAAGTCCGGCGAATATTTTAGCGGCGATTGCACGCCGTCGTCTCTCTCTACGCTTGTTGTTCTCTCTCTCCTTCCAAGTCGGCAACCGTGTTCCCGACGTCATATATGTGTGAACGTTGATATTTATCCGGCTAGTAGATTAACGGAGAGTCGGTTATTTGTTGATGATCGGAAACAGAAAAGTCGCCGGCGCCGGCGAGTGGTTGAGAGATTCGGTAGAGGAATAACAGAGGAAAAAGGAGAGATATATTTATAGGGTTGTAGACAGAATTAATTGCCCTTGTATTTGGTGTGAATTACGTGAATGCCACTGGCGCACGTGTCTAGGCTTTTAAAAGCGATATTTATTTATTTTTTATTTTTTTTGAATGACAATTTTTTTTATTCCATTGAGTCTATGAGACTTAAACCCAAGATCTTTCTCTTCTAAGGTGTTTAAAGTTTTGTCTTTGCCAATGGACTGTCACTCCATTGGTGGGTAAAAGCGATATTTGTTACTGGATCGATAACGTATTAAGCAGGGGTGTTTATTTTATCCACTTGATACCGGATATCAGAACCCGACCTGAGAAACTATTATACCCGAATCCGATGTATATCAAAGGCAAACCTGACTGACCTTAAAGGTTTGGTTAACGAATATAGTTTTGATGATTTGGGTTCGCACAAAAATCTCAAACTATCAAGCTCATATATAAATCACGATGAATCCTACCTTGATAATGCACCTCTTGGACTTTTGCTTTATAGGTTTTTATTTTGTGTATGCTTTTAAGAATTTTTTGTCTGTTTTCTAAGCAGGTTACTTAATATACACTACCATTTGTGGCAGGTGCTCCTATGCTACTACCGCCTTTGTAATTGGGTTTTCCATCTTGTGTTTTTTAAATTCAACTAGTATTAAGCACCCCCGCGTTGCGGCGGGGGCGAACACTAATGCCAGCGACCACTAACACTGAAGTTGCGGCGTGTTAATGCGAAGAAATTAAATCGAAACGTAAAACAAAGAATAGAATAACTAAGTTGATCTAGAACTCGCGTGTTACAATGAACCCACGTCTATTTTTTCCCGTTTAACTAGTTCATCGTAATCTATATATAATATATATCATTATCACTATACAATATCTCTATATCATTACCACTATACAAACCATAATGCATACATTACAACAATTATTGCATCTATATGTTGCAAATCATACAACTATACAAACCATAATTCATGCGTTACAACAACGCAACGCAAAACAAAACAAAATATGAGATGAGGAAATGTGGCTATGGCCTATGAGTACAACTAATTATGCATAACATACAACAAAATATGAGATAAGGAAATGTGGCTATGGGTACAACCAATTATGCATAACATACCACCTTGAATGCACACATATGTTAATGTGGCTATGGGTACAACCAATTATGCATAACATACCACCCTCAATGCACATATATGTTACAAATTTATAGTATATAATGTAAACTTTCATTACGTAACCGCAAACAATTACAAAATAAAGTCAAAGTGTCAGCCCAGCAAGATATTGGTTGTTGACAATGGAAAGCAAAAACATCCTAATTGAATATACCAGTTTTGATACAACTCCATTGCAAGTAACCGAGCTCAATTAGCCCCTTATGAAGATATTGCAGAATGTGACTATTGGGCACCTGAGCATTCCTCCAAAAGTTCCTATTGTAGGGAGGGAGAACTAAACAGTCTGGAACCGATAAAACTATACTAACCTGAAACTCGACCCGATAAAACCCAAACCTAGAATGATTTGGTTACCGGATAATATTTTTAGTTTTGAAACCCCGAACAACCCGACCTGAAAACCCCAAAAAAAAAGAGAAAACAACACGAAGAACACCCCAAGTGGTACTGTCAGAACTTCAGGGACAGAATCAACCAAACAAAATGAAGAACAAATTTATTCAACTTCTTTCCAAACCAGTACAAGAACATCAACCAGTCATCACAGATTGACTAGTGAACATAAACAACCAAAAAGGTTAACAAAGAACAAACAAACAGCCTCACGAATGAACGTGTGAGGGAAAGAAGGCAAGAGCACAAGAGTATTCGAGAAGGAGCTGTAAGAGGCGGTGTGTAAGATCCCGAGGCAGAGCTTTCCTTAAATAGCACCGGACATCCAAGCCCACAAGCCCACAAGCATAAGCAGCCCAACAAAGAGATCCAAGCCCAAACGAACAAACCTCAAAATGGAAACGAGTGCAACGGTTAGATTATATAAGAGGAAACAAATAAAGGCCAAAATAGAAACATTTAAACTGAATAAATTATAATTTTAACATCCCCCCTCAGTTTAAATGTTTAAACAGATTTGTAAGCCCTAAGGACTTACACATTTCGTCATGATTTCTTGGCAGCAACCCTTTTGTAAACATATCCGCGAGTTGAAACTCTGTTTTTATACCCGTTGTCTTGATAATACCAGCAACTATTTTTTCTCTTAGGAAAAATAGGTCTATCTCAAAATGTTTCGTCTTATCATGAAATACAGGATTAGCAGCTATAGATAAAGCTGCAGTATTGTCACACCTGAGAGTTACCGGAAGGTCAACCTTGATCTTTAATTCCCTTAAGATATTTATTAGCCACAAAATTTCACATGAAGCACTGCACATAGACCTGTACTCAACTTCCGCCGAGGAACGAGAGACAACACTTTGTTTCTTGCCTTTCCAAGAAACTAAATAATTCCCAAGAAAAATACAGAACCCTGTGACAGACCTTCTACTGTCAGTGCACTTAGCCCAGTCTGAATCAGCATAGGCAGATAAATTAAACGAATCACTTTGTTTAAACATGATTCCGCAACCAGGTACATTTTTTAGGTATCTCAGCAGCCTAAAGGAAATCTGAGAGTGAGCTTCGGTTGGCTTATGCATGTATTGGGACAGGTAGTGAACAGCATATGCAATGTCAGGACGTGTGTGGGAAAGATAAATAAGTTTCCCAACAAGTTTTTGATACTCAGTGATACTAACTTCCTTTAACTCTTCATTTTTACTCATTTTTGTCAAAATATGATTTTATTCTATGGGACAGTTAACCGGTTTACATCCGCTCATCCCATATTCATTTAAAAGATCCATACAGTATTTTCTTTGGGTGAGACAAATACCATCTTTGTTGTTAATGACTTCAATACCAAGAAAGTATTTCAAATAATCAAGATCTTTGATTTGAAATTCCTTCTTTAAGAAGGATTTGACTTTGTTAATTTCATCAGAGTTGTTTCCTGTTAGCAAAATATCGTCCACATAGACTAATAAAACAGTAAACACAGAGTTATCAGACTTAACAAACATAGAATGATCACACTTAGACTGAACAAAGCCAATTTTAACAAGAACTTGAACAAGTTTTTCGTTCCACATGCGAGGAGCCTGTTTTAAGCCATATAGGGACCGTTTTAATTTGCAGACCTTATTTTTGTTATTTATATTTAAATCATCAGGAGGGGTCATATAGACTTCTTCCTTTAGGTTACCATAAAGGAAGGCATTGTTGACGTCAAGTTGATAAATGGGCCAATCATTTTGCACAGAGAGACTGATAATACATCTGACCGTGACCATTTTGACAACAGGAGAAAAGGTCTCCTCAAAGTCTATGCCCTTAATTTGACTAAAGCCTTTGGCCACCAGCCTGGCTTTAAACCTATCTATTTCACCATTTGATTTGTATTTGACTTTGTAAACCCATTTACTCCCAATGGGTTTCTTCCCATTTGGAAGATCAACAATGTCCCAAGTATCATTACTATATAAAGCAGAAAGTTCATCATTCATTGCATTTATCCACCGTTTATCTTTACATGCTTCTTTATAGTTAATAGGTTCCGAGGTCTTATTTAAGTTGGCAGCAAAGCACATATTTTCACTAGATAGATTTGCATAGTTAACAATATAATTATAACTATATTTAGCATTTCCAACAATGAAGTCATTGAACCTCTTAGGAGCAGACACATGTCTAGTGGACTTTCTAAGGTTAGATTGGTTACCCTCAGGAAGGACTGATTCGTCATTTGTACCACTGGACTCAACCCTCACAGACTCACTTTGAGACTCACTATGATGCTGAACGTTAGCCATGTCATCAGGGGTGAATGACTGCTGAGCGTCAGCAACATCAACTGGCTCATTTGAGCTACTGTGTTGTCATGTCTCAGGTACAGAATCAGACAACTCCTTCTCTTCATCATTGGGATTTGTCAAAAAAATTTGAATGATTCAAAAGGTTTGTTTTGTCTATGTCAGTTTCAGAAAATAGTTTGGTTTTAAAAAGGAAAACAGCTTCATAAAAACTGACATCTCGTGAGAAGGAGAATGTCCTTTGATCCAAACTCCAGAGTTTGTATCCCTTTTTTAGATTTGAGTAACCCATAAAGATACATCGTTCAGCTCTCTCTTCAAGTTTATCGGTATTGGTTAAAACAGTAAAATAACATAGACATCCAAATACTTTCAAGTGATCAAGAGAAGGTTTAAACCCATAAAGTAATTCATAAGGGGTTCTACCACCTAAGACAGAGGAGGGAGTCCTGTTAATCAGATAAGCAGCAGTGAGGACACATTCAGACCAGAACCTTAAAGGATTACTAGATTGAAACAATAAAGCTCTTGTGACATTCAGAAGGTGCCTATGTTTTCTTTCAGCAATCCCATTTTGTTGGGGAGTGTAAGTACAAGAAGTTTGATGGATAATGCCATGAATTTTAACAAAATTTTCCATTTGAGAGTTAATAAATTCAGACCCATTGTCACTTCTAAAAACTTTGATTTTTGTTTCAAACTGAGTTAGAATCAGATCATAGAAACTTTTAATGTTTTCAAACACTTCGGTTTTGGATTTCATTAGGTAGACCCAGACTGATCTGGTGTAGTCATCTACAATAGTGAGAAAAAATTTATACCCATCAAGACTAGGTCGTTTGTATGGACCCCAAACATCAAGATGAACAAGGTCACCTACCCTTTTAGATTTATGGTCACTTAAAGGAAAAGGAATTCTATGCTGTTTGGCCTTGTGACAAGTGTCACATGGTTCAGCTTGACCTGATTCATTTTTAAGATTTAAAACATGTAGGACTTGGTCTGAGGGATGACCAAGTCTGGAATGCCAAAGCTTTATCGTTTTAGTCTTACTAAAGCAAGCAATAACAGGTATACTAGAGTTTCCACAGAAATAGAGCCCATCAGTTTGCCTACCAATCACCAGGTTTTTCTTTAAGGATACATCCTGAATATAACAATTATGTTCGTCAAAAACAACTTTAAGTTTATTATCTTTAGCAAGTTTGTGAACAGAGATAAGATTCACATAATATTCAGGAACAACGAAAACATCTTTCAAAATCACATCTTCAGACAGTTTAAAGCATCCTATTTGTTTAACTTTAGCATCAGTTCCATTAGGATGTTTAATAGTAATATCATACTCAGACACATCAACAAGATTAAACATGTTGTCATTGTTCATAACCATGTGTTGATTAGCCCCCGAATCAACGATCCATTTTAGTTTATTTTGATGGAAAAAACTGGAGTTAAAGCAATAGGTGTTTTTATATGACCCTAGAGAAGTGAAAGCATTATAGAACTTACCACTCATATTAGATTTGTGAGAATCTTCCAGCTTATTTTCATTTAGAAGGCCTAGCAACTTAGAAAACTGATCAGCAGTTAAAGCATTCAAGGAGGAATTAGCAGGTTGATCATTCATAGTGTTGGCAACAGAGTTATTAGCAGACAAGTTGGTTTTAGGCCATTGAGAATTGTTTTAATTAGGTTTATTTCTATAATTTGATGGATAGCCATGAAGTTCAAAACACTTTTCAATCACATGACCAACCTTATTGCAGTGAGTGCATTTTAAGTTGGGATTAGGTCCTTTGTTAAAACGTTTTTTGTTGTCATTATATTGTGTTGCCTTGGCAACAAAACCAACATTTGGAGTTTTTGAGGATTTATTTGAATCTCTGTGAGATTCTTCTCTAGAGATGACAGAAAAAGCAGTTTTAACAGTTGGTAGAGGATCCCTGGTTAACAGGTTTGTTCTAACAGGTTGATAAATGTCATCTAATCCCATTAGGAACTGCATAAGTTTGATCAATTGAGTGAACTCATTGTGTTTAGATGAAGCATCACAAGTACAGGAAGGCAATTGAACCATAGCATCAAATTGTTTCCACATAGTATTGAGTCTATGATAATATTCAGAGACACTAGTGCCATTTTGGCTAACACAATTAATCTTTTGGTATAACCCAAACACAACCGACCCATCAACCCTATCATAGGTGCCTTTTAAGTCAATCCAGACTTCACTAGCAAGACTAGAGTAGACTTGACCAACATATAATTCTTCAGAGACAGAGTTGAGAATCCAAGTTAAGACAACAGAATTACACCTATCCCATTGACTTGCTAATACATCATCTTTAGTGGACTTGGTGCAAGTGCCATTTATAAACCCTAGCTTATTTTTAGCAGTTAAAGCAAGTTTCATAGCATTTGACCAAACCACATAATTCTCAGTTCCTTTAAGTTTAATATTGACAATAAAGATACTACTAGAGTCACTAGCATGAAGATATACGGGATCACTAGCATCCAATTTACTAACCAAGGTGACAGAGGATTCACCTTGTTTTTCTGTATCAGGCATTATAGCACACAGTTACAAACAAGCAGATAACACACAGCAACAGTAAATGGTAGATAATCACACAGCCACAAGAGAACAGATAGTCACAGAAATACCACAGCAAAACCAACAGGACAAATAGGTCTGGGACAAAGCGAAGCCTGAACAGAGGTCCGATCAGAGGTTCGTCACTCAAAAGGTGCCTCCGCAGACAATATTCAGGGAGCTAAATGACACGGACTAATGCAACAAATAAGCAAATAAGACTCGATCAAGTGCCGGCCCGACTAGTCCGGTAAACAGAGGATGCCTAGACACACTGACTCAGTGATGCAGGAAATGAAAAATAAATAAAGAACAGAGATAGAACAATCTCACAGTGGGTGCTAGCAAAATCCAAGATATCAAGACTTGTAACCTTCACTTAGGGTTACAAGAACTCGATCAGAAGACAGAGGACCAGATCTGTTGGTTTGCTCTAAAAAGGGACCAAGAAGAAATTCTTCAAAACAACCAGATGAGAAAGCCCTAAAAATTAGGGTTTCGTATTCCCAAACACCGGCGCAGCAACCACAATGAAATGAAACCAGGAGAAGATACGACGGACCACAGGACCACCAAGAAACCACCACCACAAAACAACCTTTAATCAGAGTCCTTGGACCGATCCAACCGGAGAAGCAGGCAACGGAGAGTGCAGCGGAAGATTACCAGAGCACCAAATCAACCTTGGAGCTCTGATACCATGTCAGAACTTCAGGGACAGAATCAACCAAACAAAATGAAGAACAAATTTATTCAACTTCTTTCCAAACCAGTACAAGAACATCAACCAGTCATCACAGATTGACTGGTGAACATAAACAACCAAAAAGGTTAACAAAGAACAAACAAACAGCCTCACGAATGAACGTGTGAGGGAAAGAAGGCAAGAGCACAAGAGTATTCGAGAAGGAGCTGTAAGAGGCGGTGTGTAAGATCCCGAGGCAGAGCCCTCCTTAAATAGCACCGGACATCCAAGCCCACAAGCATAAGCAGCCCAACAAAGAGATCCAAGCCCAAACGAACAAACCTCAAAATGAAAATGAGTGCAACGGTTAGATTATATAAGAGGAAACAAATAAAGGCCAAAATAGAAACATTTAAACTGAATAAATTATAATTTTAACAGGTACCTTAAGGGCGCCTTTGAAATATTTTAACACGAAGAACACCCCTAGGTTGGTTGTCTAGATGATTGTCGATCTACTGTAATCTGTTGTGTTTCTTGAATGCGATCTCATAGGTAAGAGTTGTCACACCCCCAAAATCCACACGCGGAGTACCACCGCTTGGAGGCGTGACTGACCAAGATCAAGCCACCAATCTTATTGAACATATAAGTAAATAGTAAAAGTCATTCATCAATATGATAGGTGTTTTCAAAACCCAACATAAACAAGTGTGTAGCGGAAGCAATAATGTAAAAACCCAACATAAGTATTAAGTTGAAGTGTCACAAAAGAGTGTATCATAACATCCAAAAATCCGTGCCCACAACGGTCGCGCCTCCCGTGCAAGCTCCAAGAGTACCTATGGTCCTGCAAGGCATGTAACAGAGAGTCAACAACTAGTTGAGCGAGTTCACAGTTGGTTATTCAGTTATAGTGTTCGTATCGTAAATCGTAAGTTCGTTTAGTAATCATGTATCGTATGTAATGGTATCGCGGCCCTCTAGGCATGTTTGCGAAGTTTAGTGGGGGTTTCCCATATGTTCTCTAGACTAGGTATATTTGTATCGCGGCCCTCCAGGCATGTTTGCGAAGATTAAAGTATAGTTCGCGACCATTCCAGGCATGTGTGCGAAGATTGTTCTATTATCGCGGCCGATCCCGGCGTGTGTGCGAAGAGAAGTATATGTATCACTAGTCTAGCAGTATCTACCATTAACCTTTCTCTCCCGAGGCCTATGGCATGTAATTCCGATAATTCTTAAGCATAAATAATCAATCAACCCATTCCCAACCCCGGGAATCCCATGCCTTGGTAAGAGTGTGAACTCACCTTGGTTTGCTCGGTATGCTAAGTTAAGTGCTCACAATAAATCAGTCAAGTCCTATATTGCACGTATACTCAATCAGTTCACGTTCGTAATATTTCACATGTAACTATCATCACAGTAATATCACAAAGTGTGTTTGGCAGTTAATCATACATCACATAACAGTTAATCACATGTGCACAATTCTTGTTTCACATAACAGTCTTTCACAGTTTATTATAGCATATTATCCAATAACATACTTAATACAGTTACTGACTTAGCATAGTTAATAAGCCATAACATGGTTGGATCAGAACTAACAGAGTTAACATATTTAACATGGTTTGATATTTAAAACAGAGATGCTAAACTAATAATAAGAGTTAACTAACAAGGTTAACAAACAATAGAAGTTAACAACTTACTAACTTAACAGAGTTGACAACTAACTGAATTAATAAACCAACAGGTTAATAACAGCACCTGAGCCGAAAACACTATATATATTTCGAAATCCCTTGGCCGAAATCCCTTAAGTGTCGAAAACCCTCATTGGGCCGGAGACATTGGGCCGAAAACACTTGAGTGCCGAAATCACCTTAGGTGATTTCGTTGGTGTGCGGATTTCGTGAGGTGGGGGTGTTTTCGTTAGTATTATCATCATCAACAACAGCAGGTTTTAAATCCCCAAATCAATACCAATCATCACGACAGTTTCAGCAAACTATCAACCGACCCAAACAATAAACACCATCGCACAGATTACTAAATCATTGTGATATCAAGACTATCATTTAATCCTCAGATCTTTCATAACATACAGATCAATACAAATCATACACTCAAAATCATCACATACTACCCGTTCATACATGATGTCCAGTAATCAAGTGATTCCAAATCAAGTAATCATAAGAAATCGATAACTAACCTAAGCAGCAAGGTGGTACTTCGATCGATGTGTGCCGTCGAGTTTCACAAGGGAGCGAGAGAGAAAGAACGTGATAGATGGCTAGGGTTTGCTTATTGAAAAACTTATCCGTAAAGGTTGTGATAAAACAAATATATATATTTGATTCACTACTGGGCCTAAAGCCCATTCTGATTTCGTTGGCCTCTTAATGGACGAAAACACATAAGGTGTTTTCATTAGATAGTGTTTTCATGGGTAATAGTTTTCAGTAAGGGTTCCATCTTTTATTTATAACATGCAAATTAATACAAAACCTTATTATCATACACTCACATATAATAAATATTATGCATCCCAAATATAAGAAACACACTATGCAAATAAGTACAAGATTAAATAAATCGGATAGAGACCTTGAAAACTCGGGTTGTCACAAGAGTTTCAAGAAACGACATACAATCACTCAATCTAGTACTCAGATGGAGTATTATGTTCTTTGCATTCCTTTGAAATGTTTTAACCGTGAAAAATTGGGGCATTTAACTGTCAAGTTCCTAAATCATAGCCAAACCCTTACTCAACCTCCCATACCGTAGTAGGAGGTTCTCATACTATAGTTCTCATAATTAGTTATTTGAATTAATCTTATACCATCCACCTTTAATGATTATCATATGTTCATTTGATACAACTTTTTAGTCTTTTTAAAAATTTAACTCTTTGTAGACAAATTATAAGGATTTGAATTACTCTGATATACTATTAATTTGAAATAACTAAAGAAAAGCGAATTAACGGAGCCATAGTTAGTTATAGGCAGTGGCGGAACTAGAACATCAACTCAGGGGTATCCTAAAAACAATTTTTTCGCCGTACAATCATACAATATTAAAAAAAATGACAATAGATAAATAAAGTAAATCAAATACCTAATATATTTGTCCTATTCTTTTTTTCATAGCTTGAAATCGTTCCATCACATCGTTGTCTTTTACTTCATGTAAAAAAATCCTTTTCGACGCACAAACCATAGCATTGTTCAAAAATTCCGGGCCCATTCGATTGCGTAAATCCATCTTGACAAGCTTCAATTTCAAAAAACATCTTTCAACGGTTGTGGTTGCAACCGGTAAAAGCAAAGCTAGCTTCACTACCCGATAAATTGAAGGACAACAACTATGTGTTCCCGTTTCAACCATAACATGCGTAAGATCACTTATTCCATTCAAGTTTGAAAAATTATCATCATCGCTTATAGTGTGACGAAATGACTCAATATCACCCAAAAGAGTCCCTATTTCTTGTGTAGTAAAATCATCCAGGCACATCTTAGCAAACGCCAATATCTTCGATGGGTCAAACTTAGAAAAACTGCTACAAGGATTTAAACCCGACATATTTTTTTATAAAACTAGTTGGTACCTCACTAAATCGATTTCCTAATTCTTGAATCTGCATTTCCAAAACCTCACAAAAAATGGCAACTTCAAAATGATGTCGATTTGTAATGACATTCTTTCGGTTTCTTGGATTACCATAACTTTCTATCATGTCCAACATTGTAATGTTGTATTTTTTACAAAAGGAAGTCACTTTTTTCAACATTGGCTCAAACCCATTTTGTCTTAAAGCATTTAATGCTCGTTTTATACCATTTATCAAGTTGGCCGCTTCTAATAAATCTTTACATTATAACTGGTTTGGGCTAACATATAACATTATAATTGGGCTTTAATAACAATTGGTTGGGTTTATTATATACAATCTTCATTATTGAATACTTACTCTAATTAACTAGACTTCAATAAACTGATTTGGGCTTATTATTTACAACTGCAATTTGGGCTTACAATTTTTTTAGGGGTGCCCTCGTAGTTGTTTAGGGGTGTCATTTGTATAAAAATTGAAAAAGTACATAAATTTTACACTACCGGTACAAAGTTGAGCCGTAGCCCGTGCTATGTCTAATTTAACTACAGGTCCGCCCTTGGTTATAGGGGTGGCATGGGTCGGTCTGGGTCGGTTTTGAGCAAAAACCATAACCATAACCGCGATGTCGGTTATTGGATAACCATAACCGATCGGTTATGGTGGTTATGGTTATTCGGTTTTGATGGTTATAGCATGTAACACCCCGTGTTTTCAAGAAGTCAAAGTCAAAGTCAAGGTCAAGGTCAACGACCGATTTCGCGCAACTTGACTTATAGAAATTTCTTTATTTTGATTGTATTATGTGGAGTAAGTGTCGTTAATTACAATAATCGACCTACGACTGTGAACTATAGGAAGTAACAATGCGATAAAGTTAACTAAACGATAATCAAACTATGCTAATCAAATCGACATCGAATCGCAACTCGAACTACGCATAATTAGTTATTGTTATACGTGTGTGTGTGCCTTATATGTTATTTGTGCATGTTCCTTTATGTTATATGTGGTAATCAATCGAAATGCAATCGAACTCAATCGACATCGAACTCGAATCACAATCAAACTATGATAATTAGTGGAGAAGGGATAGTGCGAGATATGAGTGGTTGGGATTAAAAGTAATTTGAATAGGAAACTCTATCGCATTCGCATCACTCGCAATCGAAATCGAATCAGCAAAAATCGTCGCGTCAAACATTCGAACCAAGTGCCATCCGGCCGGATAGCCATCCGACCGGATAGCCACTTGTCCGTGAGTCAGGTGCCATCCGACCGAGATGTCATCCGACCGGATAGTCATTCGGGCGGTGTGCCATCCGACCGGACAACACTTTCCCCTTTTGGAATCCTATAAATACCCATGTCACTCTCAAACCTTTCTACTTTTGGAAACCTCTGTCCGACCAGCACGTGTTCTTCACCTTTTCTTCGATTTCTCTCAATCCCGGTAAGATCTCGTCCTAAATCTTGTACTTTCTTGATCTACACGCACTCCTACACCTTTCTATCTTTTAAATCATAACTTTTAGCCGTGAAATCACTAGATTTCGGGTGTTCTAGGATGACGCCATCATGTGTTCTTGAAGAACTTCATGTTTTGACTTCAATCCACCAAGAAAAACCTAGATCTAACCGATTTCCACACAAATACACAAAGATCTTATAGAGATCTCAACATAAACATAGTGGAAAAGGATTGAAGGATGGTTTCTAACTTTCTTTCAACTCTTTTACACTCAATGCACTCAAAACCGATAGAATCGGACTCTGTTCTAGTCTCCTACTCACTCTTAGTGTTGTACTAGTCCAAGCTCTGGATTCTACTCACGAGACCAACGAGTTCGGGTTAAACAAGAACAACCGTCTTGAGCCGGTAACCGGCCGAACAAGGGTGATTCCTGGTCGAGTTGGTCACGCGGGTCAAAATGGAGTTCTATTGGTTAACACGTTGTCAAAACGTCTCGATAAAACGACAAACAATCAAAACGACCAAGTGTAGGACGAACGGAACAATCGGGACGGAATGTTGTCCAACCAGACTACTGTCCGAACGGATAGGCTACCCGAACGGATTGTTGTCCGAACGGATAACACCTTGGGTCCCACAACTTAATCAGCCTTGTCTAAGTTTGAGTATTGACCGAATTTTCGTCCGACCGGACTACCATCCGACCGGATTACTCTTCGGATCATGAGATACTAGGACTTTAAAGACTTAAACAATTTTCGACATGTTCATTAACAGGGTTGCCACCCGGTCGAATGGACATCCGACCGAGTGACTCTCCTGCTATGAATTGTTCCCACAAAGTAACCTCATCACTAAGGTCACCGTCTGACCGGACTACCGTCCGACCGGATGACAATCCGAACGGATTGTTATCCACACGATTGACCGTCCGATCGGCCGACTTGAAGGATAGAGATACTTCAATGTTTTCAAAATGCTACAATGAAAACTTCAAAAGATAAGCCATCATACGCAAACACATTCATCTCATAGGAAGAAACAATCCACTCGAATAGTCATCCGACCGGACTACCGTCCGACCGGATGACCATCCGAACGGATTGTTATCCGCAATATTAGCCGTCCGATCGGATTACCATCCGACCGAACTGCTATCCGACCCATTCACACTTTGTACCGTTTTACGCGTCACTCATCGTTATGCTATTAATCCATTCAGGCTAACTTTACTCGCTAAGCGCTCCCTTCAATCCATCAACCGCTGTGAGTATACTCGATCCCTTTTTGCTTTATGCACTTTTGGGTGTTACATACGTTACAACTATTCAAATCACATCAAACACACTACTCAATACTATTTGAACGCTAACCGTTAATGCATGTTATACGTGGCTTATGAATGCTTGTTTGTTATGTTTACACATGGAATGTTGTCTACCTGCCTTAGCAAAGATAGTACTATAGTTTGGACTCAGCACCCGTTCACGGGGGTTGTTAAGGACAATTACTTGCATGGTTACGGTGGTAATCATGTATTGCGAACTGCATTTGGCAGTCAACCCGCAGTCATTGGTATCGATGGATCTATGTCGATAACTAACGTGCTTCATTTCACTATGTGTACGTGCTGGTTATGCGTAAACGAATTCGAACTTTATATGCTATTATCAAACTTGTATGCTCACCTTTACATTATATGTATTGACTTTATTTTAACGTATGTGACAGGTGCTTAGGATGCACACTTGGTAGGAAATTGAAGCTAGAATAAAGCTTTAGAGCCCAACAAATAGTTGTCTGTAGTAATTGAACCAAGGGTCTCTAGAAGCAGATAAACAATTGCTCTATTTTGAATCTGAGTTGTCGGAACAGAATGATTTGCCTAGACTTTATCTGTAATAATTTTTTTACTGTTTGAGAGATGGTATGGGACATGATAATTTAAATTGAATAGTAATGATAATTGTTATGGAAACTTCTGGACAATCTGTTTCGCTCAGTGCCATACCCCTATGTTTCCGCCATCGGTTGGGGTGTGACAGATTGGTATCAGAGCCATAACTATAGGGAATTAGGCAAGACACGACCTAGTCCGGGTCGATGTCTCAGAGACCTAGTCTATAGTTAGGAACCAACAGACCGACTTGTGCATATCCGGTAAGGGATTATGTACGAGCTTATCTCTCGATATTTTCGCTTATGTTACACTATCACTGCACTCGAATTTTCCATTACGAATAGGCGATAAAGTTGAGATTAGGTGTGACAACCGCAAACTCTCGACTAAAGTTGCGTAATCAACCCGCATTTTATCTACAAACGAGGAGAATTATGCCGAATCAGGGGTGAAACCCATATTTTGATGAATAATCTCCTCTATTTTATCAAAAACAGGAACGAAGTTGTTAAGCCAGGGGTGAAACCCTAACCTTGACGGCTTGTTTCGCCCATTTTACAAAAACTCTCACCAAGGTCTCAACGGACTCCTACGATCTGAAGTCACGATAAGACTAACGGGATGCGTGCCAAACGCCCAAGAATCGAGGCCGAAGCACGATCTTGAAGGTTAAAAGTGCACAACGGATCCTTGTAAATAGTTGAACCACCTTGGATAGTCGAAGTCTAATAGCCGCAGACGATCCATTTCTCGATTTTATGTGTTTAGATTCTGAGCCCGCGACTGCTGACTCTGATGATTCGTCGATTTTATGTGCTTGTATGTATGTTTACCTGTGTAGGTGTTTAAATTTTGGAGATTTACTTGATTTTGCCTTCACTTTGATCGACACACACGACTCGCATTGCACTTCTACCTCAAAATGTTAACAAATCGCTAAACTATGGATGACCTTATGCTACGCTTATACTACACGACTCGATCGCTATATTCGAACGCTCGCGAACTGTGAATGATAGGTTTCTGTAATCTGACTGCCTCTTGTGCTTAAATGCTTCTGTGGTTTAGGTGTTTTGTGACTCTGTGCTCTATATGCTTATGTGACTGTGTGAATCTGTGCTTATGTGAATCTGTGACTGATTGACTATGTGTTTATGCGCCTACGTAATTGTATGTGTTCCTGAGCTTTAGTAAGTAGTAGATGCGTCAGGTGAGATTCGAATACAATGTGTTGAGTCCTGTGACGATGTCTGTTGCAGACAATGTCGTCTGGATCCCGTCACACACTTTCTCGTCAAGAGAAAAGAGACAAACGCCTTGCTGCTATCATCGCCAAGCAGGTAGCAAAAGCCGTAAGTGGTGTCTACGAGAACGTCAGCAAATCGTCCGAGGAGTCGAGAATCGAAGCTCCTAAAGCTACCACCAAGGCCTTCAATTTCAAGCAATTCAAGTCGTGTGGGCCAAAAGAATTCACTGGCGAAGGAGGTCCTACTGCACCATTCCAATGGTTTGATTCCATTGAGGTCACTCTACGACAGAGTGGTTGCCCCGATGACCTCCGAACTCTGAATGCTACCGGCGTTTTCCAGTCCCGTGCACTAGACTAGTGGACGGTCGAGAGGAACAAGCAAGGGAACGATGCAGCCTACGGTCTGTCGTGGGACGAGCTTAAAGAAGTCATGCTAGAGGAATTTTGCCCTCGTCACGAACGTCAAAAGCTAGAGGATGAATTTTGGCACATACATCAACATGAAGGCGACAATGCTGCTCTCACTGCTCGCTTCAAGCAGCTCAGCATCATCTACCCTGATCAAGTCAAGACCCCGGAGATCACAATCAATAAGTACATCCGAGCTTTGCCCGACTGCGTCGCAGATTTCGTGCAAGGGGCTAAGACTAAGACGATCGAAGAGACTTATCTACTGGCTGCTGAAATCAACGACAAACGGGTCAAGGCTGGTGTCTGGGATAAAACTTCGAAGCACCTGCATCAAGCTACCACCACCGCACCAACTGCTGAAACCACCACATTGAGCAACAAGAGGAAGAACAAGAGGAAGAACAGCTCCAACAACAAGAACTGTGCTATCACTGCTGCACCAATTCAAGCTGTACCAGCCCAACAGCGTCAAGTAGCGGCGCCTGTGGCAAATGCACCACCTGCAAAGCGTGCATACACTAGGCCACACCCGCTCTGCCCTACTTGTACCTACCACCAACCGACTGCCATTGCTTGCCGTTTTTGTGCTCATTGCAATATGTACGGCCATTTTACTACCAACTGCCGTGTTCGACAAGCTCCTGCTCATCAAGCTCTACTCGCCGCCCCTCAGGGTCAACAAGCTCCTCCGGCACCCGCGGTCAATGCCAGAGCCTGCCGCATGTGGCAATCCTAACCATTTCGCCAACATGTGCCCAAACAGGGTTGTGAAACAAGAGCCCCAGCAGCAGCAGCCTCAGCAGCAGCAGCAACAACAGGCCGCACGCGCCAGAACTTTCAACATCAACGTGCGTCAAGCCCAAGCCGACAACAACGTGGTCAATGGTACGTTCCTTGTGAATGGTATTTATGCTTCATGTTTGTTTGATACTGGAGCCGATAATTGCTTTGTGTCGTTCGAATTCGAGAAACTCCTTAGTCGTAAGCACTCTCATCTCTCCTCAACGTTCGATGTTGAAGTCGCTACCAGAAGAACTGTCGCCGTTAATTTTGTTCTTCGTGATTGTACTCTTGAGCTCAACAATCACATCTTTCCAATCGACCTTATTCCGATGCAACTCGGAAGTTTCGATGTCATAATAGGCATGGACTTTCTTCGCGAAAACCATGCTGAAGTTGTGTGCTTCGATAAAATGATTCGATTCTCGCTCGCGAATGGTGATTTATTGTGTGTCTACGGTGAAACTACTTCGAAAGGTCTCAAGCTCATGTCTTGTGTCCAAGCTAGCAAGTATCTCCGCAAGGAATAGAGAGCTTTCTTGGCTAACATTGTAGTAGCGGAGAAGGAAAAGAAAGAAAAGAAGGAAGTGAAAGACGTTCCTGTGGTTCGAGAATTTCCTAATGTTTTTCCAGAGGATCTTCCCGGACTACCACCAAGTCGTGATACCGACTTTCGTATCGACCTCATTCCTGGAGCAAACCCTATAGCCAAGGCTCCCTACCGACTTGCGTCGTCTGAAATGCGTGAACTTTCAAACCAACTCCAGGAATTGCTTGAGAAAGGCTTCATTCGCCCGAGCACCTCTCCTTGGGGCGCGCCGGTCCTTTTCGTCAAAAAGAAGGATGGGTCGTTCAGGATGTGCATCGACTATCGGGAATTGAATAAGCTAACTATCAAGAACCGCTATCCCCTACCTCGCATCGATGATTTGTTTGACCAACTGCAAGGTGCTACGTGTTTCTCCAAGATCGATCTACGTTCAGGTTATCACCAGCTACGCATTCAAGAGGAGGATATACCCAAAACCGCATTTCGCACTCGATACGGCCACTACGAGTTCGTTGTTATGCCTTTTGGTCTAACCAACGCACCCGCGGTTTTCATGGATCTGATGAATCGCGTGTGTATGCCATATCTAGACCGTTTTGTCATCGTGTTTATCGACGATGTCTTGATCTATTCCAAGTCGAAAGCCAAACACGCGCAACATCTACGTTTGGTTCTCGAGTTACTCCAGGGGAACCAACTCTACGCCAAGTTCTCCAAGTGTGAATTCTGGCTGGAGGAGGTTCAGTTTCTGGGTCACATCGTTAATAGTCAAGGTATTCATGTCGATCCCGCGAAGATTGAAGCAGTTAAGAGTTGGGTTACGCCTAAGAACCCGTCTGAAGTCTGTTCTTTTCTCGGATTAGCGGGCTATTATCGACGATTTATCAAAGGATTCTCAAAAATCATTGTACCACTTACCGCTCTCACGCATAAAGATAAACCTTTTGTTTGGGGAACCAAACAGGAGTCTGCTTTCAAAACCCTTAAACACATGCTTTGCAATGCTCCCGTTCTCACA
This sequence comes from Helianthus tuberosus, assembly GCA_030545235.1. NCBI lineage: Eukaryota > Viridiplantae > Streptophyta > Magnoliopsida > Asterales > Asteraceae > Helianthus > Helianthus tuberosus. The sequence goes on along the minus strand of CM060437.1, from coordinate 27,199,787 downwards.
TTGCCCGACGGAAACAATGATTTCATTGTCTATTGTGATGCTTCCAACCTTGGTCTTGGTTGTGTCCTTATGCAGCGAGACAAGGTTATAGCTTACGCATCTCGTCTGCTCAAAATCCACGAGAAGAACTATACAACCCATGACGTCGAGCTAGGCGCAGTTGTTTTTGCGTTAAAGATTTGGCGACACTACCTGTACGGTACCAAGTGTACGATCTTCACCGATCATAGGAGCCTACAACATATCTTTAATCAGAAGGAACTTAATATGCGTCAACGCCGATGGGTAGAACTTCTCAACGATTATGACTGTGAGATTCGATATCACCCAGGCAAAGCAAATGTTGTTGCCGACGCACTCAGCAGAAGGAGCTATCTGCTTAGCACTCGTAATGTTCAAGCTCAATACGATCTCGAAACCCTCATCCGCGAAGCTCAGCACGCGTGTTTCAACTAACGCACTCTGAAGAAAGAAAGAATCTACCACGATGGAGCCTAGCTTGTGAGCAAGTCGAATGGGATATTCCACTTTCTGGACCGAATTTGGGTCCCTAAACGGACCAATTTGCGACAGATCCTGATGGACGAAGCCCACAAATCCCGGTACTCTATTCACCCCGGTTCCGACAAAATGTACCAGGACCTTCGTTATAAGTACTGGTGGCCGGGCATGAAAAGGGATATTGCTCTCTATGTTGGAAAATGCCTGACCTGTGCGAGAGTCAAGGCTGAACATCAAAGACCCTCTGGCTTACTCGAACAACCACCGATCCCCATGTGGAAGTGGGAGAGTATAGCTATGGACTTCATAACAAAGCTACCACACACGTCATCAGGTCACGACAGCATTTGGGTTGTGGTTGACCGTTTGACTAAATCAGCCCACTTTTTGCCAATACGGGAAGACTACAAGGTAGAACGATTAGCCCGAATCTACACCGACGAGATCATTTGTAATCATGGGACGCCTCGTGATATCATCTCTGATCATGACGCTCAGTTTACCTCGCGACTGTGGGAAACATTTCAAACAACACTCGGTACATCGCTAAATCTAAGTACCGCTTTCCACCCTCAAACCGACGGTCAGACTGAAAGAACGATTCGTACTCTTGAAGACATGCTCCGTTCGTGTGTCATAGACTTCGGTGGTAATTGGGATAAATACATGCCGTTACTCGAATTCTCGTATAACTACAGCTATCATTCCAGCATTCAAATGGCACCATTCGAGGCATTATATGGAAGAAGATGTCGATCGCCTATTGTGTGGCACGAGATCAGTCATTCGCAATTAACCGGTCCTGAGCTATTACAAGAAACGACAGACAGAATTTTCCAAATTCGAGACAACCTGGTAAAAGCTCGGAATCGACAGAAAAGTTATGCCGATAGACGACGCAAGCCCCTTGAATTTGACGTTGGTGACTACGTACTCCTAAAGGTATCACCTTGGAAGGGTGTGGTCCGATTCGGCAAGAAAGGGAAGCTCGCGCCTCGATATGTTGGACCTTTTAAGATTCTGGAAAGGATCGGAAAAGTCTCTTACAGACTCGAACTACCGGAGGAACTTAGTAACGTCCACCCGACTTTCCACGTGTCAAACCTTCGAAAGTGCCTAGCCGACCATGACTTACATGTTTCTCTCGATGACCTTCAAGTGAACGAAACATTACACTTCGTGGAAAAGTCTGTCGAAATCATGGACTGCCAAACCAAGCAACTCAGACGCTCGCGTATTCCTATTGTGAAAGTCTGATGGGAAGGCAAACGAGGCGCGGAGTTCACTTGGGAACTCGAAAGCGACATGAAGGCGAAGTACCCGCAGTTATTCAAAGAGAAAGTCTAGAGAGAGAAAGTGATTCACGGTGTTGTACGACTTCCAGCTTAATTTCGGGACAAAATTCCCTAAACTAGGGGAGGCTGTAACACCCCGTGTTTTCAAGAAGTCAAAGTCAAGGTCAAGGTCAACGACCGATTTCGCGCAACTTGACTTATAGAAATTTCTTTATTTTGATTGTATTATGTGGAGTAAGTGTCGTTAATTACAATAATCGACCTACGACTGTGAACTATAGGAAGTAACAATGCGATAAAGTTAACTAAACGATAATCAAACTATGCTAATCAAATCGACATCGAATCGCAACTCGAACTACGCATAATTAGTTATTGTTATACGTGTGTGTGTGCCTTATATGTTACTTGTGCATGTTCCTTTATGTTATATGTGGTAATCAATCGAAATGCAATCGAACTCAATCGACATCGAACTCGAATCACAATCGAACTATGATAATTAGTGGAGAAGGGATAGTGCGAGATATGAGTGGTTGGGATTAAAAGTAATTTGAATAGGAAACTCTATCGCATTCGCATCACTCGCAATCGAAATCGAATCAGCGAAAATCGTCGCGTCAAACATTCGAACCAAGTGCCATCCGGCCGGATAGCCATCCGACCGGATAGCCACTTGTCCGTGAGTCAGGTGCCATCCGACCGAGATGTCATCCGACCGGATAGTCATTCGGGCGGTGTGCCATCCGACCGGACAACACTTTCCCCTTTTGGAATCCTATAAATACCCATGTCACTCTCAAACCTTTCTACTTTTGGAAACCTCTGTCCGACCAGCACGTGTTCTTCACCTTTTCTTCGATTTCTCTCAATCCCGGTAAGATCTCGTCCTAAATCTTGTACTTTCTTGATCTACACGCACTCCTACACCTTTCTATCTTTTAAATCGTAACTTTTAACCGTGAAATCACTAGATTTCGGGTGTTCTAGGATGACGCCATCATGTGTTCTTGAAGAACTTCATGTTTTGACTTCAATCCACCAAGAACAACCTAGATCTAACCGATTTCCACACAAATACACAAAGATCTTATAGAGATCTCAACATAAACATAGTGGAAAAGGATTGAAGGATGGTTTCTAACTTTCTTTCAACTCTTTTACACTCAATGCACTCAAAACCGATAGAATCGGACTCTGTTCTAGTCTCCTACTCACTCTTAGTGTTGTACTAGTCCAAGGTCTGGATGCTACTCACGAGACCACCGAGTTCGGGTTAAACAAGAACAACCGTCTTGAGCCGGTAACCGGTCGAACAAGGGTGATTCCTGGTCGGGTTGGTCACGCGGGTCAAAATGGAGTTCTATTGGTTAACACGTTGTCAAAACGTCTCGATAAAACGACAAACAATCAAAACGACCAAGTGTAGGACGAACGGAACAATCGGGACGGAATGCTGTCCGACCGGACTACTGTCCGAACGGATAGGCTACCCGAAGGGATTGCTGTCCGAACGGATAACACCTTGGGTCCCACAACTTAATCAGCCTTGTCTAAGTTTGAGTATTGACCGAATTGCCGTCCGACCGAACTACCTTCCGACCGTATTACTCTTCGGATCATGAGATACTAGGACTTTAAAGACTTAAACAATTTTCGACATGTTCATTAACAGGGTTGCCACCCGGTCGAATGGACATCCGACCGAGTGACTCTCCTGCTATGAATTGTTCCCACAAAGTAACCTCATCACTAAGGTCGCCGTCCGACCGGATGACAATCCGAACGGATTGTTATCCGCACGATTGACCGTCCGATCGACCGACTTGAAGGATAGAGATACTTCAATGTTTTCAAAATGCTACAACGAAAACTTCAAAAGACAAGCCATCATACACAAACACATTCATCTCATAGGAAGAAACAATCCACTCGAATAGTCATCCGACCGGACTACCGTCCGACCGGATGACCATCCGAACGAATTGTTTTCCGCACGATTAGCCGTCCGATCGGATTACCATTCGACCGCACTGCTATCCGACCTATTCACACTTTGTACTGTTTTACGCGTCACTCATCGTTATGCTATCAATCCATTCAGGCTAACTTTACTCGCTAGGCGCTCCCTTCAATCCATCAACCGCTGTGAGTATACTCGATCCCTTTTTGTTTTATGCACTTTTGGGTGTTACATACGTTACAACTATTCAAATCATATCAAACACACTACTCAATACTATTTGAACGCTAACCGTTAATGCATGTTATACGTGGCTTATGAATGCTTGTTTGTTATGTTTACACATGGAATGCTGTCTACCTGCCTTAGCAACGATAGTACTATAGTTTGGACTCAGCACCCGTTCACGGGGGTTGTTAAGGACAATTACTTGCATGGTTACGGTGGTAATCATGTATTGCGAACTGCATTTGGCAGTCAACCCGCAGTCATTGGTATCGATGGATCTATGTCGATAACTAACATGCTTCATTTCACTATGTGTACGTGCTGGTTATGCGTAAACGAATTCGAACTTTATATGCTATTATCAAACTTGTATGCTTACCTTTACATTATATGTATTGACTTTATTTTAACGTATGTGACAGGTGCTTAGGATGCACACTTGGTAGGAAATTGAAGCTAGAATAAAGCTTTAGAGCCCAACAAATAGTTGTCTGTAGTAATTGAACCAAGGGTCTCTAGAAGCAGATAAACAATTGCTCTATTTTGAATCTGAGTTGTCGGAACAGAATGATTTGCCTAGACTTTATCTGTAATAATTTTTTTACTGTTTGAGAGATGGTATGGGACATGTTAATTTAAATTGAATAGTAATGATAATTGTTATGGAAACTTCTGGACAATCTGTTTCGCTCAGTGCCATACCCCGATGTTTCCGCCATCGGTTGGGGTATGACAGATTGGTATCAGAGCCATAACTATAGGGAATTAGGCAAGACACGACCTAGTCCGGGTCGATGTCTCAGAGACCTAGTCTATAGTTAGGAACCAACAGACCGACTTGTGCATATCCGGTAAGGGATTATGTACGAGCTTATCTCTCGATATTTTTGCTTATGTTACACTATCACTGCACTCGAATTTTCCATTACGAATAGGCGATAAAGTTGAGATTAGGTGTGACAACCGCAAACTCTCGACTAAAGTTGCTTAAACAACCCGCATTTTATCTACAAACGAGGAGAATTATGCCGAATCAGCGGTGAAACCCATATTTTGATGAATAATCTCCTCTATTTTATCAAAAACAGGAACGAAGTTGTTAAGCCAGGGGTGAAACCCTAACCTTGACGGCTTGTTTCGTCCATTTTACAAAAACTCTCACCAAGGTCTCAACGGACTCCTACGATCTGAAGTCACGATAAGACTAATGGGATGCGTGCCAAACGCCCAAGAATCGAGGCCGAAGCACGATCTTGAAGGTTAAAAGTGCACAACGGATCCTTGTGAATAGTTAAACCACATTGGATAGTCGAAGTCTAATAGCCGCAGATGATCCATTTCTCGATTTTATTTGTTTAGATTCTGAGCCCGCGACTGCTGACTCTGATAATTCGTCGATTTTATGTGCTTGTATGTATGTTTACCTATTTAGGTGTTTAAATTTTGGAGATTTACTCGATTTTGCCTTCACTTCGATCGACACACACGACTCGCATTGCACTTCTACCTCAAAACGTTAACAAATCGCTAAGCTATGGATGACCTTATGCTACGCTTATACTACACGCTCGATCGCTATATTCGAACGCTCGCGAACTGTGAATGATAGGTTTATGTAATCTGACTGCCTCTTGTGCTTAAATGCTTCTGTGGTTTAGGTGTTTTGTGACTCTGTGCTCTATATGCTTATTAGACTGTGTGAATCTGTGCTTATGTGAATCTGTGACTTATTGACTATGTGTTTATGCGCCTACGTAATTGTATGTGTTCCTGAGCTTTAGTAAGTAGTAGATGCGTGAGGTTAGATTCGAATCCAATGTGTTGAGTCTTGTGAAGATGTCTGTTGCAGACAATGTCGTCTGGATCCCGTCACACACTTTCTCGTCAAGAGAAAAGAGACAAACGCCTTGCTGCTATCATCGCCAAGCAGGTAGCAAAAGCCGTAAGTGATGTCTACGAGAACGTCAGCAAATCGTCCGAGGAGTCGAGAATCGAAGCTCCTAAAGCTACCACCAAGGCCTTCAATTTCAAGCAATTCAAGTCGTGTGGGCCAAAAGAATTCATTGGCGAAGGAGGTCCTACTGCACTATTCCAATGGTTTGATTCCATTGAGGTCACTCTACGACAGAGTGGTTGCCCCGATGACCTCCGAACTCTGAATGCTACCGGCGTTTTCCAGTCCCGTGTACTAGACTGGTGGACGGCCGAGAGGAACAAGCGAGGGAACGATGCAGCCTACGGTCTGTCGTGGGACGAGCTCAAAGAAGTCATGCTAGAGGAATTTTGCCCTCGTCGCGAACGTCAAAAGCTAGAGGATGAATTTTGGCACGTACAACAACATGAAGGCGACAATGCTGCTCTCACTGCTTGCTTCAAGCAGCTCAGCATCATCTGCCCTGATCAAGTCAAGACCCCGGAGATCACAATCAATAAGTACATCCGAGCTTTGCCCGACTGCGTCGCAGATTTCGTGCAAGCGGCTAAGACTAAGACGATCGAAGAGACTTATCTACTGGCTACTGAAATCAACGACAAACGGGTCAAGGCTGGTGTCTGGGATAAAACTTCGAAGCACCTGCATCAAGCTACCACCACCGCACCAACTGCTGAAACCACCACATTGAGTAACAAGAGGAAGAACAGCTCCAACAACAAGAACAGTGCTATCACTGCTGCACCAATTCAAGCTGTACCAGCCCAACAGCGTCAAGTAGCGGCGCCTGTGGCAAATGCACCGCCTGCAAAGCGTGCATACACTGGGCCACACCCGCTCTGCCCTACTTGTACCTAACACCACCCGACTGCCATTGCTTGCCGTTTTTGTGCTCATTCCAATATGTACGGCCATTTTACTACCAACTGCCGTGTTCGACAAGCTCCTGCTCATCAAGCTCTACTCGCCGCCCCTCAGGGTCAACAAGCTCCTCTGGCACCCGCGGTCAAGGCCAGAGCCTGCCGCATGTGGCAATCCTAACCATTTCGGCAACATGTGCCCAAACAGGGTTGTGAAACAAGAGCCCCAGCAGCAGCAGCAACAACAGGCCGCACGCGCCAGAACTTTCAACATCAACGTGCGTCAAGCCCAAGCCGACAACAACGTGGTCAATGGTACGTTCCTTGTGAATGGTATTTATGTTTCATGTTTGTTTGATGCTGGAGCCGATAATTGCTTTGTGTCGTTCGAATTCGAGAAACTCCTTAGTCGTAAGCGCTCTCATCTCTCCTCAACATTCGATGTTGAAGTCGCTACCAGAAGAACTGTCGCCATTAATTCTGTTCTTCGTGATTGTACTCTTGAGCTCAACAATCACATCTTTCCAATCGACCTTATTCCGATGCAACTCGGAAGTTTCGATGTCATAATAGGCATGGACTTTCTTCACGAAAACCATGCTGAAGTTGTGTGCTTCGATAAAATGATTCGATTCTCGCTCGCGAATGGTGATTTATTGTGTGTCTACGGTGAAACTACTTCGAAAGGTCTCAAGCTCATGTCTTGTGTCCAAGCTAGCAAGTATCTCCGCAAGGAATAGAGAGCTTTCTTGGCTAACATTGTAGTAGCGGAGAAGGAAAAGAAAGAAAAGAAGGAAGAGAAAGACGTTCCTGTGGTTCGAGAATTTCCTAATGTTTTTCCAGAGGATCTTCCCGGACTACCACCAAGTCGTGATATCGACTTTCGTATCGACCTCGTTCCTGGAGCAAACCCTATAGCCAAGGCTCCCTACCGACTCGCGCCGTCTGAAATGCGTGAACTTTCAAACCAACTCCAGGAATTACTTGAGAAAGGCTTCATTCGCCCGAGCACCTCTCCTTGGGGCGCGCCGGTCCTTTTCGTCAAAAAGAAGGATGGGTCGTTCAGGATGTGCATCGACTATCGGGAATTGAATAAGCTAACTATAAAGAACCGCTATCCCCTACCTCGCATCGATGATTTGTTTGACCAACTGCAAGGTGCTACGTGTTTTTCGAAGATCGATCTACGTTCAGGTTATCACCAGCTACGCAATCAAGAGGAAGATATACCCAAAACCGCGTTTCGCACTCGATACGGCCACTACGAGTTCGTTGTTATGCCTTTTGGTCTAACCAACGCACCCGCGGTTTTCATGGATCTGATGAATCGCGTGTGTAAGCCATATCTGGACCGTTTCGTCATCGTGTTTATCGACGATGTCTTGATCTATTCCAAGTCAAAAGCCGAACACACGCAACATCTACGTTTGGTTCTCGAGTTACTCCAGGGGAACCAACTCTACGCCAAGTTCTCCAAGTGTGAATTCTGGCTTGAGGAGGTTCAGTTTCTGGGTCACATCGTTAATAGTCAAGGTATTCATGTAGATCCCACGAAGATTGAAGCAGTTAAGAGTTGGGTTACGCCTAAGAACCCGTCTGAAGTCCGTTCTTTTCTCGGATTAGAGGGCTATTATCGACGATTTATCAAAGGATTCTCAAAAATCGCTGTACCACTTACCGCTCTCATGCATAAAGATAAACCTTTTGTTTGGGGAACCAAACAGGAGTCTGCTTTCAAAACCCTTAAACACATGCTTTGCAATGCTCCCGTTCTCACATTGCCCGACGGAAACAATGATTTCATTGTCTATTGTGATGCTTCCAACCTTGGTCTTGGTTGTGTCCTTATGCAGCGAGACAAGGTTATAGCTTACGCATCTCGTCAGCTCAAAATCCACGAGAAGAACTATACAACCCATGACCTCAAGCTAGGCGCAGTTGTTTTTGCGTTAAAGATTTGGCGACACTACCTGTACGGTACCAAGTGTACGATCTTCACCGATCATAGGAGCCTACAACATATCTTTAATCAGAAGGAACTTAATATGCGTCAACGCCGATGGGTAGAACTTCTCAACGATTATGACTGTGAGATTCGATATCACCCAGGCAAAGCAAATGTTGTTGCCGACGCACTTAGCAGACGGAGCTATCTGCTTAGCACTCGTAATGTTCAAGCTCAATACGATCTCGAAACCCTCATCCGCGAAGCTCAGCACGCGTGTTTCAACGAACGCACTCTGAAGAAAGAAAGAATCTACCACGGTGGAGCCTAGCTTGTGAGCAAGTCGAATGGGATATTCCACTTTCTGGACCGAATTTGGGTCCCTAAACGGACCAATTTATGACAGATCCTGATGGACGAAGCCCACAAATCCCGGTACTCTATTCACCCCGGTGCCGACAAAATGTACCAGGACCTTCGTTATAAGTACTGGTGGCCGGGCATGAAAAGGGATATTGCTCTCTATGTTGGAAAATGCCTGACCTGTGCGAGAGTCAAGGCTGAACTTCAAAGACCCTCTGGCTTACTCGAACAACCACCGATCCCCATGTGGAAGTGGGAGAGTATAGCTATGGACTTCATAACAAAGCTACCACACACGTCATCAGGTCACGACAGCATTTGGGTTGTGGTTGACCGTTTGACTAAATCAGCCCACTTTTTGCCAATACGGGAAGACTACAAGGTAGAACGATTAGCCCGAATCTACACCGACGAGATCATTTGTAATCATGGGACGCCTCGTGATATCATCTCTGATCGTGACGCTCAGTTTACCTCGCGACTGTGGGAAACATTTCAAACAACACTCGGTACATCGCTAAATCTAAGTACCGCTTTCCACCCTCAAACTGACGGTCAGACTGAAAGAACGATTCGTACTCTTGAAGACATGCTCCGTTCGTGTGTCATAGACTTCGGTGGTAATTGGGATAAATACCTGCCGTTAGTCGAATTCTCGTATAACAACAGCCATCATTCCAGCATTCAAATGGCACCATTCGAGGCTTTATACGGAAGAAGATGTCGATCGCCTATTGTGTGGCACGAGATCAGTCATTCGCAATTAACCGGTCCTGAGCTATTACAAGAAACGACAGACAGAATTTCCCAAATTCGAGACAACCTGGTAAAAGCTCGGAATCGACAGAAAAGTTATGCTGATAGACGACGCAAGCCCCTTGAATTTGACGTTGGTGACTACGTACTCCTAAAGGTATCACCTTGGAAGGGTGTGGTCCGATTCGGCAAGAAAGGGAAGCTCGCGCCTCGATATGTTGGACCTTTGAAGATTCTGGAAAGGATCGGAAAAGTCGCCTACAGACTCGAACTACCGGAGGAACTTAGTAACGTCCACCCGACTTTCCACGTGTCAAACCTTCGAAAGTGCCTAGCCGACCACGACTTACATCTTTCTCTCGATGACCTTCAAGTGAACGAAACATTACACTTCGTGGAAAAGCCTGTCGAAATCATGGACCGCCAAACCAAGCAACTCAGACGATCGCGCATTCCTATTGTGAAAGTCCGATGGGAAGGCAAACGAGGTGCGGAGTTCACTTGGGAACTCGAAAGCGACATGAAGGCGAAGTACCCGCAGTTATTCAAAGAGAAAGTCTAGAGAGAGAAAGTGATTCACGGTGTTGTACGACTTCCAGCTTAATTTCGGGACGAAATTCCCTAAACTAGGGGAGGCTGTAACACCCCGTGTTTTCAAGAAGTCAAAGTCAAGGTCAAGGTCAAGGTCAACGACCGATTTCGCTCAACTTGACTTATAGAAATTTCTTTATTTCGATTGTATTACGTGGAGTAAGTGTCGTTAATTACAATAATCGACCTACGACTGTGAACTATAGGAAGTAACAATGCGATAAAGTTAACTAAACGATAATCAAACTATGCTAATCAAATCGACATCGAATCGCAACTCGAACTGCGCATAATTAGTTATTGTTATACGTGTGTGTGTGCCTTATATGTTACTTGTGCATGTTCCTTTATAGTATATGTGGTAATCAACGGAAATGCAATCGAACTCAATCGACATCGAACTCGAATCACAATCGAACTATGATAATTAGTGGAGAAGGGATAGTGCGAGATATGAGTGGTTGGGATTAAACGTAATTTGAATAGGAAACTCTATCGCATTTGCATCACTCGCAATCGAAATCGAATCAACAAAAATCGTCGCGTCAAACATTCGAACCAAGTGCCATCCGGCCGGATAGCCATCCGACCGGATAGCCACTTGTCCGTGAGTCAGGTGCCATCCGACCGAGATATCATCCGACCGGATAGTCATTCGGGCGGTGTGCCATCCGACCGGACAACACTTTCCCCTTTTGGAATCCTATAAATACCCATGTCACTCTCAAACCTTTCTACTTTTGGAAACCTCTGTCCGACCAACTCGTGTTCTTCACCTTTTCTTCGATTTCTCTCAATCCCGGTAAGATCTCGTCCTAAATCTTGTACTTTCTTGATCTACACGCACTCCTACACCTTTCTATCTTTTAAATCGTAACTTTTAACCATGAAATCACTAGATTTCGGGTGTTCTAGGATGACGTCATCATGTGTTCTTGAAGAACTTCATGTTTTGACTTCAATCCACCAAGAACAACCTAGATCTAACCGATTTCCACACAAATACACAAAGATCTTATAGAGATCTCAACATAAACATAGTGGAAAAGGATTGAAGGATGGTTTCTAACTTTCTTTCAACTCTTTTACACTCAATGCACTCAAAACCGATAGAATCGGACTCTGTTCTAGTCTCCTACTCACTCTTAGTGTTGTACTTGTCCAAGGTCTGGATTCTACTCACGAGACCACCGAGTTCGGGTTAAACAAGAACAACCGTCTTGAGCCGGTAACCGGCCGAACAAGGGTGATTCCTGGTCGGGTTGGTCACGCGGGTCAAAATGGAGTTCTATTGGTTAACACGTTGACAAAACGTCTCGATAAAACGACAAACAATCAAAACGACCAAGTGTAGGACGAACGGAACAATCGGGACGGAATGTTGTCCGACCGGACTACTGTCCGAACGGATAGGCTACCCGAACGGATTGATGTCCGAACGGATAACACCTTGGGTCCCACAACTTAATCAGCCTTGTCTAAGTTTGAGTATTGACCGAATTGCCGTCCGACCGGACTACCATCCGACCGGATTACTCTTCGGATCATGAGATACTAGGACTTTAAAGACTTAAACAATTTTCGACATGTTCATTAACAGGGTTGCCACCCGGTCGAATGGACATCCGACCGAGTGACTCTCCTGCAATGAATTGTTCCCACAAAGTAACCTCATCACTAAGGTCGCCGTCCGACCGGATGACAATCCGAACGGATTGTTATCCGCACGATTGACCGTCCGATCGACCGACTTGAAGGATAGAGATACTTCAATGTTTTCAAAATGCTACAACGAAAACTTCAAAAGACAAGCCATCATACACAAACACATTCATCTCATAGGAAGAAACAATCCACTCGAATAGTTATCCGACCGTACTACCGTCCGAACGGATTTTTATCCGCACGATTAGCCGTCCGATCGGATTACCATCCGACCGAACTGCTATCCGACCCATTCACACTTTGTACTGTTTTACGCGTCACTCATCGTTATGCTATCAATCCATTAAGGCTAACTTTACTCGCTAAGCGCTCCCTTCAATCCATCAACCGCTGTGAGTATACTCGATCCCTTTTTGCTTTATGCACTTTTGGGTGTTACATACGTTACAACTATTCAAATCACATCAAACACACTACTCAATACTATTAGAACGCTAACCGTTAATGCATGTTATACGTGGCTTATGAATGCTTGTTTGTTATGTTTACACATGTAATGTTGTCTACCTGCCTTAGCAACGATAGTACTATAGTTTGGACTCAGCACCCGTTCGCGGGGGTTGTTAAGGACAATTACTTGCATGGTTACGGTGGTAATCATGTATTGCGAACTGCATTTGGCAGTCAACCCGCAGTCATTGGTATCGATGGATCTATGTCGATAACTAACGTGCTTCATTTCACTATGTGTACGTGCTGGTTATGCGTAAACGAATTCGAACTTTATATGCTATTATCAAACTTGTATGCTCTGTGCTCACCTTTACATTATATGTATTGACTTTATTTTAACGTATGTGACAGGAGCTTAGGATGCACACTTGGTAGGAAATTGAAGCTAGAATAAAGCTTTAGAGCCCAACAAATAGTTTTCTGTTGTAATTGAACCAATGGTCTCTAGAAGCAGATAAACAATTGCTCTATTTTGAATCTGAGTTGTCGGAACAGAATGATTTGCCTAGACTTTATCTGTAATAATTTGTTTACTGTTTGAGACATGGTATGGGACATGTTAATTTAAATTGAATAGTAATGATAATTGTTATGGAAACTTCTGGACAATCTGTTTCGCTCAGTGTCATACCCCGATGTTTCCGCCATCGGTTGGGGTGTGACATAGCAGGTCGATTATGGGTGGTTAACCGTGTATTTAGCTTAGCTAAAAATAGCTTAATTTTTTTTACATGGAATAAATTATTATTGCATATTTGTATATATTAGTGTATTACATAGTATTAAAAAAAATACATATAATCTATAATATTTATACTAGTTATTATCGAATATTCAAATAAAGTGATATGATATATTTCATAAATTTAAATAAAGTAATAAACATTCAACCAAAACCACAAAATGATATGAAAAACCAATAAGTACTAAAAATCTTCAGTAAAAAACATCAAATATTAAAAATATGGTGAAAAGTCCTAAATCCTACAAAGTTTTATTACATGTCGGTTCTGTTCGGTTATGGTGGGCATGGAAAAAATGATAACCATAACCGACCCGCTACATTCGGTTTTCAAAAAAATCATTAACCGACACACCGGTTTTTTATTTGGTTCGGTTTTTTCGGTTCGGTTTTGTCGATTAATTCGGTTATGGTTCTGTTAATTCGGTTTTTTGCACACCCCTAGTTAGTTATATGCTATTATATACTATTAATTTGACATAACTAAGTAAGAGTGAATTAACGGAACGATCGTTAGTTGATTATTATTTGGGAACATAAACAGTTTCTAATTTGTCACTTTATGCTTTTGTTTTTCCACTCCATGTATGGTAATTTATTTTTTTAATAGTATAGTCTTTTTAGTATTTTTATTAGTTGATTTTTTTATCGTCGTAAATCGAACATATACCAATCAAACAATATTGGTATCAGTACCATTTTCATTTTTATGGTTTTTCTCGAAGTTGCGATATAAAATTTGTTGAACACGTATTTGTATTCGCAATAAATTATTATTCAGTATCTTAAGCTATACTGAGTGTCGGTACCATACTGGTAAGGTGGTAATGTAACCGATGCCAACCGAACAACACTGGTATCAGTATGGGCATTCGTTTTTTATGGTTTTCAATCGATATAAAACACTTGTCAATTGCTATGCCGAGTGCCGATATCGTGCTGATACTATAATAAACAAAACCGATACTGATAAAAACACGTTGCGAAGCGCAACGAATCCAACTAGTTAGACTTGAGGGTATGGGGAGGGTCATCCCCATGAGGATGGGCCGCCACGTAGGACGCCACATCACCATCCTCCATGGGGTGGCCCTCCTAGCATTTTGAAGGGGGTGGAGGATGGGCCTACCTCACATGATTTAATTTATTGTTTAATTTATTTATTTGTTTATCTTTTATTGTTTAACTTTTTTATTTGTTTAAATTTATAAAAACAATTCAAAATTTACATAAAAATAAGACATAAAAGAAGATAACCACCAAGAATTAGATTGCATTGTGGGTGAAAAGATATTTTTTTTTATAAAAGAATGGTATAAAAATGAGAGTGTTTTGGGTTGAAAGTGGGAAGAAAATGGTGAAAGAATGACATAAAATGAGAGTGTTTTATAGAAAATGGGGTATTTTTTTATTAATGAAACTAGCCGTTAATAACGGCTATAATTTGAAAAGGAGGCCCGTCGAGCACGTCATTGAGGAGCCGGAGAACGCGCCTATGGGGGCGGTGTGGGGATGTGGCGTCGGGCCACACCGGGCCAAGGCTGCCCCCATACCCTCCAGTCTTATGAGCAGAGAAAACCAGAAAGGGTATACATGTAATTAAGCATGAAAATACTCTGGATGAAGAGGGTGGGGACGGAATAAAATCATCCACCCACGTGATGACGGAGATTAAGACAATAACCTGCACGTGCGTCACTGTTGTGATAACGCGTTTAGTTCCTTGTTTTTCAAACAATATTTATTATTTTTCAATCAATATGTATTATATTAGTAGCGTGATGATCTAATGTTTGTCTAGTTTATCTTAGCAAATGATAGCATATGATTCTTTATAATTTGCTTAAATGTTTGCCTAGTTTATCTTAGCAAATGATAACATATGATTCTTTTTAATTTGCTTAATAATCGTTCTGTTTATTTTATAAAACTTCTAGTATTGAGAAAGGTTAACTTGTCGCAAAATTATCTAAAAAAGGCTATTGGATTTTATCACTCCCAACTATTGGGTATTGGTCGCTGTCACTTTCAACCATCACTTTGACTCCCAGTACTCCCAACTTAACACTTTGTGTGTTGTGTCACTCTGGTTAAGTGGTTTTTGGCTTCCATTTTGTCTTTTAGGAGGAGATTCACCTGCATTCATTAGTAATTCACAAAGTGTTAGGATAATATCACCAATAACACAAGTTAAACACTAAGAAATGTGCACCTCCAGAGTAACACAACACACAAAGTGTTAAGTTGTAAGTGGTGGGAGACAAATTGATAGTTGGGAGTGACAGCAGCTAATACCTAATGATTTAGAGTGATAAAATCCAATTACCCTACAAAAGTTAATTTGTTGTAAACTTACAATTCATTTGCTACGACATTAATTATAGGATTTTTATTTACTGTGCTCCATGATGAATCTATATATCTAATAAAGCAAACCATTGGGGGACACATGTCACCCAATGGTGCAAACCAACTAAGCAGACATGTCAGCATCCATGTGGCACACCTCATAGTTGAGGATTGAAGGAGTGTTTCTCATTTACGCTAAACACTCTATCTCTCCCCTCAAAACCCTAAATCGAACTCTCTCTCTTTTCTTCTCTGGCGAACACGGCGATTCATCTTCTGAGCAACCCTAATCGGCGATGTCTGGTGCGAGTATTGGTTTTAGCGTATAAGGGAAGTTTCGTTGTCTCTCTCTCTCTCTCAATACAGAACCTTACACGGTACTCCTCATTCTAACCCTAATATTCCCCCTCTCTCTCTCTCTCTCTCTGGCGAACACGGCGACGAAGATGAACGTGCCCTCAGTTCTTATTTTTTATAAAGATTCATTTTTTTTGGTGTTTTTTTTCATAAAGATTTATCGATGTTCGTTATTTTTTGTTAATCTGTCATAACATTTCATTCAATTTGGTGGTTTTTCGTTAAAGATTCATTTAATTTCGTTGATTGATTGATTATCTTGTGTTTAATTTCAGGAATTGTTGTTCGAAGGATCCTATGTTTGTTTGATTGAATCGATAATCCCTAAATCTATGTCACAAATTTTAATCTGAGGTATATCGGTTTAATAATGTTGATTATCTTGATCCACATTTGAACTGAATGAAACGTGAATATTGTTTGTAATTCTGGTTTAATTTGGGGTTTACAAAATGCAATCTGATATGGGCAAGTTGTTTATTTGTGGGATATCATGGGACACAAATGAAGTGCGTCTAAAAGAGTATTTCAGTAGCTATGGCCAGGTTTTGGAGGTTGTGATCATGAAGGATCACATCACTGGCTGGGCTCCCGTTAAACGCGGTTTTAAAAAAGAAAATGGGCATTACAAGTTATTAGATCAGGTTTAACTTTTGCTCTGGTTCCGAATACGCAGATTGTAAGATTTGGGAGGATATAAAAGGTTATTGAAGGCTTTAATCGGAAATTTGTGTTTGGCTGTGGTTGGTTTAAATGGACGGTTGTTACACGGAGGCTGTGATGAGTTATCAAAATAAAGCCAATATGTCGCCATGGCGTGGCAGATATGGAGGATGGCAGGTTAGCACCTACAACCCCTATTGCAGCCTTGGTGGCTTCTGGCTTGGTCCTTTCGTTTTCTCTTAACCTGATTAATCTGTTGACTGTTGCCTTTGCTATTTTAGTTGGCGATGATATTCTAGGTCAGATCATTGTTTGACGTGGCATCATAGAGGATGGCAGGTGCATTTTTATATGCTTGCAACCTATGGTGCAGCCATGATAGCTTGAGACCTTTGTCTGAGCCTTACCGTGCTGGTATTCATCGACGGTATTCATGCTTGATTCCGATAAACCCATCAGTTATATACTATTTCATTTTCTTTGATTTGATTTTCAGTTTCAATGGTTTTGTTAGATTGTTCGTTTCTTAGAGTTGTGTATGTGGTTGATGTTGAACAATTTTTTTTTTTTTTTGTGTTTTTTGGTTTTAAATTCTTTGTCCATTTATTGTGAGTTGTTGATGTTACTGATTTTCATAGTCGATTAGGGTTTTAATTCATTTGTACAGTTTCTTTTTCATGGTCTCTAATTGTCCATTTTGATGTTTGGTTTTTTTTTTTTTTTTGTGTTTTAGGGTTTTAAAATCTTTGTTCATGTATTGTTATTTGTTGATGTTACTGTTGTTTGTAGCCTATTACGTGTTTAATTCCTTTGTACATTTTCTTTCATAGGGTCTGTAATAGTCAATGGTTTTGCTGATGGAGTGTATGTAATGTTGTCGAGGTGTCAGTGATGTTGTCGAGGAGTGTCAGTAAATGCTATAGCATTTCCTTACACTCCTCGGCAATGTCACCGACCCCTATTAAAAATTCCATCAAAACTCTCTCACTGGTTGCTTCTACAACAGAAGGTTTCTTTTTGTTACCAGAACCTGTATCATCTCAACTGTGTTGACTGACCCTGTATGTGTTGTTACATCAAGATTCAATTAGGATTTTTTTGTTTTTGAAAATTGATCGATTCAGTTTTGATCACCACAGATGTTTTTTTCATGTGATGATATGATGGCTAGAGCTGACGTGTTGTTGCAACATGACATAATCGTTGCTGGCTGCCGTTCGCGGCTGTTCTAAGTTATTGTTCTTTGTTGATCAGAGGTTTTTGTTGATTTTTGCTTCAAACAAAATAAAGTTTTTGATTTTTATTGATTTCTGTAGATCCGACCATATTTATCGCAGTTACTAATTTTTGTTGATTTTTTTTCATGTGAATCCCTAACTCCGTCATAACGAGCGGAATCCCACCATTCGTCAAGCAACAGAGGTTAGTTAAATCTTATACTTTTATTTATTTTTTTAACGTTTATCATATATAATTTTATTTATGCTTTCTGTTCAGTTTTTTTAATTAATAATATATTCTGAATGTTTTTTGTGTTATGGTTTTTTTAATTAATAATATATTTAATTGATTTTAATTGATATCGTTTGTTTTTTTTATATATGTAGTCTGCCTTATGCCTTATTCTTATTCTTATTAAATTAACAGTGTTTTGAAAAATAGTATAATTTGATTTTTCAGTTATCATTTTTTCAATTTTGCTTTAAAGATATCTTTAATTTCTTTTTAAAAACGTCCTTTTTTCTATAAATAGATTAATTTTTTAAGCTTAATTTATGAATTTTAAATTCTAAGTACATTTCTGTAATTAGGCATTGTTTCTATAATTAGGTTGCCGTTATATTTTTAAAAAAATTGCTTATTTCCTTTGCAGTTATGGTTAAGTTATTGTTCTTTGTTGATCAGAGGTTTTTGTTGATTTTTGTTTCAAACAAAATCAAGTTTTTGATTTTTATTGATTTCTGTAGTTCCGACCATATTTATTGCAGTTTACTTAATTTATGAAATTTAATTTCTTTTTAAAAACGTTTTTTTTTTTCTATAAACAGAGTAATGTTTTTATGCTTAATTTATCAATTTGATATTATAAGTATGTTTCTGTAATTAGACATTTTTTCTATAATTAGGTTGCCGTTATATTTTTTAAAAAATTTAGTTACTTCCTTTGTAGTTATGGTTCCAAACAACTCTTCAACTTCACTCCAATCTTCTTCCAAGAATACCATCGGTTTCCATATAACAATGAAGTTCTTTAGTGGATCTACATATATAGATGCTTTTACATTCTTCACCGTCTTCATCTACATCTACTTTTTCTTGAATCGATTTCTGAATTTCACATATCCCTCTACAAATCTGTAAGTTGTTTTTCTTAAATTCCTTCTTTAATCATTATTCATGTGTTTCTCCTTTTATTTAATGTGTTTAAACTTTTTTTTTATTTAACCCTAAATCCCATTGGTATTTAAAAATATGTTCATTTTTGCGTTTTAAGATTATGGTTTTGTTAACGAATACGTTGTTTCTGCAAAACCCAAAACCGATTTTCATTCAGAATACTTTTTATTTATTATGTATATTTATTCTATAAAGTTTAGACGAAACCCTAGATCCGATTGTTATGAATATCTTTCTTAAGTTCTATTTGAATTTATTTAAATAACTTTTATTGGATTGGGATTGTTAATAAGTTTGTGAATGTCATTCAAAAGCATAAATCCCATTGGCATTTTAAAATATGTTGATTAAGGGGTTTTAAGATTATGGTTTTCTTATACAATATGATGTTTATGCGAAACCCTAAAACCGATTTTGATGCAGATTATGATGTATATAGGAAACCCTGAATCCGATTGTTATTGAATATATTTTTTTATGAATTTTTTATTTTGATATGATTCCGTTTATATGATTTTTTTAGTCTGATTTATTGATTAAGTTTATGTTATACAAACCCTGATTCTGATTGTCATGGAAATTCTTATGATTTTGTTTTTATATCACATGTTTAGGTAATCTATCAACTTTTGAGGTCACTTTATCTATATTTGATTATAGGATAATAGTATTATATATTTTAAGGGGTTTTAAATTTTCTTAATTGTCAGTGTAAATTAGTTGGCTACACGATTTTTTATTATGATGTATCATAATGGTTATATCATCGGTTGCCTCCATTTATTATAGATTTTGGAATAAAAGATACTTTTGATGAGGTTTGTTATATATGGATTGTTATTATAACATGTCGTTCACATTGTTTTTTATGTTGTTATTTATAATTTTTTTAATAATTCATCTGATGTGGTTTGTTTATGTAACCTGTTTTTGTAGGTATTTCATATGGCAGAAAGTTCATCAAGGTATTTTTTGTTCATTTTGTTAGTTTAGGTAACATTTCATATGTAGTATCTGTGTTTTTTTTTCATGTTTTTGTTTTTTTTCTCACACTAACATTAACATGTTACACTTTATTAACATCGAAATTTTTAAATCAGTTTCAGAGGACCCTGGTTCTGTAGGCTAATGAATGTAGCAGATGAAGTTATTCTGGTAAATGATAAATTATTACATAAGTTATTTTTGTTCTTTTATTTTCTTATTATTAAATACAGTTTATTATTATTGCATAGTTTATATATTTTCACTGTAATTATAATTAATTTTGCAATTGTTTGTTTTATTAGTCCATTCCAGATGACGCCGCGGTCAAACTATGGGGTGTAGATAAAGGCCCTACAAATCTATTATATATAATAAACATGTTAAATAAGGGCTGACGTGGCGCGTTATAAGAGCATCAAAATTGACGTGGCGCATGATAAAGGCATCTAAATGTGGGTTTGGGAGGGAAAAAATTCGGGTCTTCTTTTCTTGATATGGGCAGACATGGGATCCGGATTTTGACCCGGGTATATATTGTTTCTAAAGTTTTCTTTTCATTCAACACACGACATAACTCTTCTCTCTCAAAACCCTAGCGCAGCCATGTCTGAAGTGGAGGTTGCTTGAAGCGGTTTTACGGCGGCGGATAAACACTAATCAAATGATTCTTCTTCACTCCGATTTTTTATACGTTCTTTGACTCTATCCTTTTTTTAGTATGAAAACCCTAACTCGCATCTTTGAACAATCGATGCCATCCATCTTCTTGAAACCTGAATCAGTTACCCTAGGTTTAGATCATTCATTTTGTTGATTTTTCTTGAAACCCTTCTTCCAGATCATCCATTATGGGCCAGATTTGTTTCTTTTTGCTGCTATTGATAACCCTAAACCTCATTTTCCCCCAAATTACAGCTTCATCATTTGATCATTGGTATAGTGTAGGAGATAATGCACTTTTATTCGCCAATATTGTTGGTCCCTTGAACAATCCCAGGTTAGTAATATGTGTTTTTCTCATTTCTTTCACTTTAATCTGTGAAAATGCCATGTGAGAAATCATTTATTTACTGTTAGAATTTTCTGTTTTTTTAAGATGATTTCATTATTTTGTAGTTTGATAGATTGAATGATAGGATGATATATAGTCGGAGTATCGATTTCTGTCAGATTTGCTTTGTTATGCACTTAGGATGTTTATGTATGGACAACTGATTAGGTGTTTTTGGTTGTGGATTTTGGAAATAATCGAGGGATATTAAGTTGTTAGATGAATTCAATGGCTGTTTTAAGACGGGCAACAAAAGAAGAAGGGTGAGAGAAGTGTCGCTCAGACTTCTTCAAAGAAAGTGGTGATTGTGGGTTGTAACGGGTCAGGTACACATAATAGTTTTCTTATTAGAACAAAACAATTGATGTTTCTTAATACATATTTGCTATTAAGCAGAAGAGAGAGACAGGAGACAAATCGATAGAGAGGGACTGACATTGGGGAACTTCATATCAGGTATAGGTTTGTTTTTTTATCGAGTCTCGTATAATAAAGATAGGGGGATTACTGGATTAGGGATTTCTATGGTGGGTTTTGGAAACTAATTGGTGGCTATGGTGGTATAGTGAAATGGTACGGAGGAAAGTGAGACTAGAAATCCTCTGGGCATTTAGATTTGAATACTATGAACATGTTTTACTATATCATCTTGCACCTAATTCGCTATTTGAGAGATTTGGTGAACATACTGAAGGCACCTTAGGTAGTAAATATGGTTTTCTAACATTTATTAATCTTTTTGGCATTTCTAATTGCCTTCTTCTATATGGGTTAATCTTAGACATCTATTAGCAACTCGTGATCAAGAGCTACGAACACTTTCAGTTGAGGTAGTACTCATGTTAATTGGTTATGTTATTTACTTTTGATCTGTTTGGTCATTTCACCTTTTTTCTTTAATAGTAAAACATGTAGCCCATTTGGCCCGTTTCTATAAAGTACAATTATAATTTGATCATTTTTCATTATTACATTTAATATGTAATTATTTATTATAAGGAGTTACATATTGTTTATTGCATCATTTTTTAGATGAGCTTTTTAGTTTTTGAAGGCAACAATTGTATCGTGTTCTAAAAGAGTTGTATGTATTATTTGATAACTTTTTTCTCTTGATCTTCTTTAGCCAATCAAATGAGTAAGGGTGAAGAACAGGATAAGTGTTATAACTTTTTCTTGGAGTATGCAGCAGACGGGTCAGAAAGAATCGAAGCTGAACTTACTATCCGAAGCCATTAGAAACTTTGCGCATGGAACTGGAGAGGACAGTTGGTTGTGGGGTCTGGAGAGCTGGGGAAATTTCTAAGTTAAGATCTTGAAACACCATGTTTAACGGCTTTCTTTTACAGATCTGGGCGTTGAGTTTGTATGGAACATGTGGAGTCCGATTAATGTTAATTTTGAAGACGGGAATGTTTAATTAAGATATCTTATTCGTCATGCATTATTCACTTGTATATATACGACTGTCAATTCAAAACAAAATAACGTTTGAAAACATGTCTTTTTATTGTATTTAACGACATAATTTGATTAATATAAAGTGATTTTTCTTACCCGGGAGGCTCCCGGGTTATAACCTAGTGTTATTATACACATTGAAGATGGCCGATTATTTAATGTTTCTTTAAGCGCTGATAAAGGAAAGTTATTCTTTTTTCATGGTTGGTCCAATGTTGTAGAACATTTGCGACTAACCAAAGGCTGTTTGGTAGTATTTAATCCTGTAGATTCTACTACGTTTAAATTAACATATTTCGTTGATGGGGTTAGTCGTGGCTCTTTCTGGACGTATCTGCTCCCTCCATCATCTCATTTTTATGTAAGATAAATTCTATTTTTTATTTCTCTTAATGTGTTGATGTATTACTTTACTTATATTAAAACTAATTTGTTTTTTTCTTTTTTTATCATTCCCACAGGTCATTCCTGAATGTATCCTGCCAAAAAATTATGATTATTCATCAAATGATGTAATCTCTACTGTAATTATAGATAACAAAACGTTTAACGTTGCCATTGAAACGTCTGACGGTAAAGTCGGTTTTACCGTTGGTATTGACGTAATTGTCAGTCAGTTACAGTTGAAGGCTGGTTGTTTTTTTGTTATTTACAAAAGCTTTTGGTAATTTTTTCCATTTAATTTTTTTTGGAAAAAACGGTGTTGAAATGAATTTTCCTGATGTAGATGTCGATGAGGTAAGTTACATTTTGGTACTTAAATATATATTTTATATATGTTAATGTAATACATGTTATATATTTAATTTGCAGGCTGACGTTGCACCTATCGATGCTGAAAATGAAGTTGATGAACAAATACCTGGTGGTGTTCGTCGTTTTGTTCGTATGGCTTGTGAACGTTATTTTGTAAGTTTTAATATCATTTTACAAACCGCTAAAAAACAAGTGTTACAATTTTTTGTTACTTAATAAACATTCTTCTTTTAGTTTCATATTTATTATTAATTTTATTTTTACAACAATACAGAGGATTCCTGATCCTGTATCACGGATGGCTAGACTTGATGAAGGTTTAAAAGATATCACCGTTAGGCTTATGCATCTAGATCCCCCACAGCAATTTACTAACGGTACCAAACGTGAAAGAAAAAGCGACGGAGGTTTTCGATACGCGTTAACCAGGTGGAAGAAGTTTATGAAAGCAGCTCGAATTAACGTCCGTGACAGGGTTCATTATTCTTTTGATGAAAATGACCAGGTGTTGAGTGTTGAACTGGTTGTACCTTACGTTAGGCGTAGTCATTAGTTATATGACATTTAGGTCATGTTTTTTGCCTTTCATATGGTAGATATTAACTTTTTATATGGTTTTGTTGGTTTTTGACATTCGTTATGGTTTTCAATTTCAAGTTATTACATTTTTTGCATTAGTTTTATTGATACACTTATGATTTATGTAATTTAAATGTAGTCTACAAGGAAGTTATTCCCGGCATTTGAAAAGTTTTCTGTTTTTTTCTTCCAATGTATGTATTTATACAGAATATTTCATTTCAAAGTAAATAATATGGTTTTGCATGAAGCCGCGCATCGCGCGGGCATTAACCTAGTATATCTAATAAAGCAAACCAATGGGGGACACATGTCACCCATTGGTGCAAGCCAACTAAGCAGCCATGTCATCATCCATGTGGCACACCTAATAGTTGAGGATTGAACATACAATCTCATTTACGCTAACACGGTTCTCTCTCCTCTCAAAACCCTAATTCTATTTTCCTCTCTTTTCCTCTGTGACGAACTCGGCGAACACGACGGCGACTAACATCGATCCAATAATTTTGATCATGATTCAACGCATTTGAAGACAAATCATATATGGTATTATCTAATTTCAGTATTTTATGATGGATTATAGGTTTTAATAAGGTTAATTTTGCAGGAAATCAAATCGGCCCTAAGCAAATCGTTGATTTAGCGAAGAGGTATAAGCAATCTTTATTACATAATAGTCTTCATCGACGGTATTCATGCTTGATTCCGATAACCCCATCTTTTACATACGATTTCGTTTTATTTAATCCGATTTTCAGATTCAATGGTTTTGTTACATTGTTTGTATGTTAGAGTAGCGTAGGCGGTTTATGTTGAAGTTTTTTTTTTTTTTTTTTTTTGTGTTTTAGGGTTTTAAATTCGTTGTCCGTTTATTGTGAGTTGTTGATGTTACTGATGTTCATATCCTATTAGGCTTTAAATTCATTTGTAGAGTTTTTTTTTCTCATGGTGTCTAATTTATTTGAAGTTGATGTTTTTACTGATGTTCATAGCCGATTAGGGTTTTAATTCATTTGTACAGTTTCTTTTTCATGGTCTCTAATAGTTGATTTTGATATTGGGTGTTTTTTTTTGTGTGTTTTTGGGTTTTAAATTATTTGTTCATATATTGTGATTTGTTGATTTTACTTTTGTTTATATCAGATTAGGTGTTTAATTTCGTGGTACATTTTCTTTTATAGGGTCTGTAATAGTGTATTTTGATTATTAGGTTCGATAGATATATGTTACTAAGTATATTGTTCACATGTTATTTTTTTTGTATCAATTAGTTGATGATTGAGTGTATGTGATGTTACTGATATTATTTTATTTAGTATCCATGTTTGTTTGTTTATTGATTTAAATATGTAATAACTGAAACCAAATCATATACGGTAATCTCTAATTAGGCGGTTTGATGATCTATTATAAGTTTTAATAATGTTAATTTTGCAGGAAATCATTTCTGCCCGGATCAAATCGGCGATTTATTGAAGAGATACAAGCAATCTTCATTAGATAATAGTCTTCATTCAGGGTATTTATGCTTGATTCATATAACCCTATCTTTTACATACGTTTTCATTTTCTTTTACCCGATTTTCATATTCAATTGTTTTTGATAGATTGTTTGTTTGTTAGATTCAATGCGTCTCTTATAGTAGATTTTGATGTTGGACCCTGTTCATGTATTGTGATTTGTTCAACTTACTTTTGTTCATAGCTGATTAAGTTTTTAATTTCTTTGTACATTTTCTTTTTTACGGTATGTATAGTCGATTTATTGTCAGTTGTTTTTACTGATGTTCATAGCCGATCAGGGTTTTAATTCATTTCTACAGTTTCTTTTTCATGGTATGTTATTTATTGTCAGTTGTTGTTTTTACTGATGTTCATAGCCGATTAGGGTCTTAAATTCGTTTGTACCGTTTCTTTTTCATGGTCTCTAATAATCTATTTTGATGTTGGGTGTTTTTTTTTTGTGTGTTTTTTGGGTTTTAAATTCTTTGTTCATGTATTGTATTTTGTTGATTTTACTTTTGTTTATAGCCGATTAGGTGTTTAATTCTTTCGTACATTTTCCTTTATAGGTTCTGTAATAGTCGATTTCGATTGTTAGGTTCGATAGATATATGTTACTCAGTACATTATCCACCTGTTACTGTTATTAGTATCAATTATTTGCTGATGGAGTGTATGTAATGTTCAGTTTTGTTAGTGCTAAATTAGGAGTGCTATATGTTGATGCGGTTAGTTATAACGGTATTGTTTTCTTTAGTTTGTTGACATTTAGGTGTCAATCTTTATATCTAAGTCCGGTCAAGTTTTTTGATGGTTTATATTTTTTGGCAAATCTTATGTTATAATTAGCCGTTATTCTTTTATTTAGTATCCATGTTTGTTTGTTTCTTGATTTAAACATATGTTGTGGTTGTTAATATACATTTAATGGTAGGTTTTTGTTGTGGTTGTTACGTTAAACATATGTGATGGTAGATGTTGCTGACACTTTTTTTGGGCCGTTTATATGTGTGGCTGAAGAACTTAGTTTTTGAGCATATTTGATTATAGATTGGTAGACGTTAATGTTATTGGTTTTGCTACATGTTTGTGGTTAATATTCTATCATTTTGTGAAATAATTAGTGCTTCAAAATTGTATGTATCTTAATTTAGGAATCAAGTAAAGTATTCATCATATTAAACATCATTTAAGTACATTGTTTGATTAGTGCCAACTCTATTATTTTATTAAATATTATTATAATAAACCGTCAGTTTTTTAAAGTTTTACGTAAAACAAAAATTTAATATGATTTTGTTTCCTTTTTTAAATTGTATAACTGACTATAATTAATTTTTTAATAAAACCGTTCCATTTTAATCAATTTAGAGTTTTCCTAACCTTCATTGAATATCTACAATTGGAAATTTTATTTTAAATATGCTACTATTTTATACATAAAAAGGTATGGTTAGTGAAATAAAAATTTATAAAGGAAATAAAATAAAGTTTGTACACTGAAATAATTGAAATATTTTTTGACATACAGCTTAATTAATTATTTATATCAAATTGTTTTTTTTTATTTTAATGAACATTATTAAGGTTGTTTTATTTAAATTTGGAAATTAAAAACAAATTTTCAAACTTATATATGTAAATTTTTTAAAATCGTTGCTGACATATAATATTTTGTATTTAAACAATTAAGTTTAGTAAAAAAAAATCCTAAATTAACTATATATATATATTACCAAAAAAACTAAACAACCGTATGCTAAATTATATGGCATTTTTTAATTTTCTTTGGTTGGTCAAAAACCTGAATTTTCAACCGTTTTACAGTTTGAGTTTACCTTTTTAATATTAAATTTGATGTATAAGATGTGGTAATTTTTTAGGGTGGTATTTCATTTTGTGTTGTTTTTCATGCATTCCTTTTAGGTATACGAAAAAGTTGGTGCCTAATCTTTTTGAGATTTGTATTTTTTTTTTAGAAATGTCAATCCATTTCTAAAAATACTAATTTGATAACTTAGGTAACATATTTTTATATTACTCAACTGATATTTCAACTTGAAAAAAATAATTAAACGAAATTTGTATATATATTCACTTAATTCATTCAATTTATTCACTTATAAATCATTTTTTAACTTCAATCATCTATAGTTGGTTTTGAATCTTTTGAATGACTGATATCTTGAATTAGGGCTGAATGTGTCTATTTAGTGCCTTTTTGCCTTGATTCGTTTTATATAATTTTATTACATTTTTGTAGTAATTTGCTTAATTTTAGAAATTACAGATCTAATTCGTGTATTTTGATTACATGTAGTGTTTTCAGAATCTATACTATCTATTAAGGGAGATTACAGGATGACCTCTATTTGCCTACGTGTCATGCTTTTAGCTATTAATGAAGAGAGGAAGACACAAAGGATGTGTCAAAGACAGTTTAGATGATACATGTTCAAGGTAATAAGGAGAAACCCTCTGTTGAAGAAGCAACCAGTGAGAGTGTTTTGCTTGAAACATGGAGGGGTCAGTGATGTTGTCGAGGAGTGTCAGGAAATGCTAAGTGATAGCATTTCCTTACGATAGCATTTCCTTACACTCCTCGACAATGTCACCGACCCCTCTTAAAAATTCCATCAAAACTCTCTCACTGGTTGCTTCTACAACAGAGGGTTTCTTTTTGTTACCTGAACCTGTATCATCTCAACTGTGTTGACTGACCCTGTATGTGTTGTTACATCAATATTCAATTAGGATTTAGTCATCTGAGGCTATGATGGCTAGAGCTGCCGTGTTGTTGCAACATGACCTAATCGTTGCTGGCTGTCGTTCGCGGCTGTTCTAGGTAGCGTTGGGTGTAATCGATGTTTGGTTGATGATAATTAGATCGATGTCACCTAAGGGATATTTAGTCAATGATGTTGATGAGATGCTTCTCACCTGAGACTAAAACTATGATGAAGCAGACGTCTGCCCGAATAAGTGAGGTTTGACATTTTGAAATCATTTGAAATACTTGAGCAAATCATTTAGTGTTGACTGTGAAGGTGAATAAAAATGAATTCAAAGTGCATTGGACTTGTCCTTTGAACATAATTCTATGATGATTTTGTAGATCTGAGTAAAAATTGAATGAAGATAGCATTATGGTATGGCAAGGTTGTAGGATGGCAGTTGTTCATGCAACCTCTCTTGCAGCCATGGTGTTGTCATCTTTTTTCATAATCTGAGCCTGACAATATAAATGTTTTACAACTTCACCATGAATATAGAAGAAAGAGAGAGTTGGATCTTTGTGATATTGAATAGAGAAGAAAGAGAGGGTTGGATGGAGATATGAATACTTCTGAGTGAATTAAATGGCTAAAACAACTCCATTTGCATTTTAATTTTTGCCTCATAAAAAAACAGATTATTACATGAACCTGTATCATTTGAAATGTGTTGAATGACCCTGTATGTGTTGTTACATTAAGATTCAATTAGGTTTATTTTGATTTTGAAAATTGATCGGTTCAGTTTTGATCACATTAGATGTTTTATTTTATACCTTGACTAATTCACATGATTTGCTAAATTTTGTAGCCTTTCAAAAAGATTAAAGAAGGTATATTATTTTTGTCATCTTTTTTATATGTTTTTATGTTTGGATTATTCTGTTAAAAATTGTTTGTACTAAACGGGCCAAGATTGACTGTTTGATGCTTAATGGATACAACTGGTTATCCTGGTCTGGTTGGTTATATATCACGCTGGAACTTTCGGGTTGATGGTTGATGAGGACAACTGGTCATTTGGGTCGGCTCGGGTATATGATTGGATCATTCAAGTTGATGGTTGATGTGTACAAGTGATCACCTGGGTCGGGCTCGGTCGCGTTGGTTATATTACGCTGCAACTTTTAGGTTTGATTTATTGTTCTTTTGAATTGATTACTTGCTCTTGAATATTAAAGTTTTCCGTTTTATTATTTCTTTTAACTTTCAGGATGAATTCAGTTGTGTAGCCATCTTAATTGAAATGTAGGTTTCAGCTGCCATTTTCTGGAAAATGATATGTAAGTTCTTGCAACATTTAATTATTTTTATTCATTTACCTTTCATTTCATAGATGTTTTACAATTATAAATTCAATTCTTTTATATCACTAGATTCATTATGTGTGAGGTTTATTTTGGTCATATTAGGTACAAAGAAGAAGCCGAATGATTTCAAATTGTCAAATTGTCAAGATTTTCAAGCAACTAGCAAGTGTTTGGATGATATTCTTTTTTTTTTATCTAATGTTCTTTATTTTCATCCATATAATACATTCACATTTTATAACATTTGGTTCATATTTTGATAATTCCTTTTTTACTCGACCGGTGTATATTGATCAACAGAATTTTTTATGCAATAGTACAAGACTACATATTACTAAACTTTACAGACGTGTTATACAATATGAGATTATATATTAATTTTAATAGGTTTTTATGCGTTTGTACAAAATATTATATTTCAAAGTAAATAATATGGTTTTGGATGAAGCCGCGCATCGCGCGGGCATTAACCTAGTGGTTATATAAACTAACTAAACCAAACTTGAGATTATATTATGTGTTATATTTTATGTTGGTTTTTCTAAAACAAATTTCATTAAATGCCAACACCAGTCTAACAGCACAACAAACAAAAAAAAAGTTACATAATTACAAATTTATACCAGTCATCTCACGAAATATTTTTGAATTTTGATATATTCTTAAACCACAAAACCCCATTATAATTATAAAAAAAAAAAATTCAAAGTGACCCAATTTTAAACTTTCTGATTAGGATTGCCCACTATTTTAAACACACGTATATATTATAACTATTAACCAACTTTTTCAACAATCGTCATGCCCCATACAAACCCCTATCATTCTCACTTAAATCACAACTACCGATTAATTCACAATCCTAAAACAACCAAATAGATTTTAAAATGTGTCTCTACTTTGTTAATCAACAACCGCTTCAACCAAATCCTGATACGATTTAACTGAAACCATAGCGACAAATCCTTTTAACATCACCAAATCCAGTTCTCACTCCTTCAAACCCCATTCGTAAACCAAAACCAATCCATCTTTGTTCAATCGATTCACACATATGCCTTTTCCATGTTTAGCGTTTTTTTCTAGAATCATGACAATTCGATACCAAAGTTTCATCTCAAATTCTCAATACGTGTTAACCATTAAAAATCTTTGCATCTTATATAGTGATACTAAACACCGACATCAACAACCCGCTGCAACGCGCGGGCAAGCGTCAACTCGTTTAATATATTTACAAAAAGTTTGGTTTTTGTGATAAAAATAGATTATTATGTTGTTACAAAATTTGTTAATGAAGTCTCAATAAATTTAACCATTTATTTAAAACTACGTAAATGTATAAATGATAAATAATATTAGTTAATTTTATTTTAAGTTTTCGTAAAACCTGTTTGATACCAAACTAAACAAAATGTTCAAATATATAGTTAAGATCAAATTAGATAATTAAGTTTGAATTTTAAGTAAATAGATAAATATAAAAGTAATAATTAATTCAAATAAATAATATAGTAAATTACGATCTTGGCCCCTGTGGTTATATCACTTTTACCCTTTTAGCCCAAAAATAATTTTTTAACATCTAAACCCCCAACGTCTTTTCTTTTTCTAACCTTTTTGGCCCCTAACGTCTTTTTTTTCTAACCCTCTTGGCCCCTAACATTTAATGGATGAGGTTAGTGTTAGGGGCCAAAAGGGTTAAAAAAAGAAGACGTTGGGGTCTCATATGTTAAAAATAACATTTAATGGATGAGGTTAGTGTCAGGGGCCAAAAGGGTTAGAAAAGAAGACGTTGGGGGCTCAAATGTTAAAAAATTCTTTTTTGAGCTAAAAGGGTAAAAGTGATATAACCATAGGGGCCAAAATCGTAATTTACTCTAAATAATATTATAAATGAGAAGAAGATTAAACTAAATAATAATTATCCATAAGATATTAAACTAAATAATATTTAGTAGAAGGATTATGTATAATTAATTAGAAAATATTAAATTAAAATAATAATTATCTATAAGAGATGCCCTAATATGATGACAAGTGTCCCCATAGTGGTTTCTTTTATTATATAGTACTAGGTGTAGGACCCGTGTAACCACACGGGTAGGTTTAGTAATGATCGAAAACAAAAATACTAAAAAACAGATTATAATATATCATTTAAATTTTGGTCTTTAGTTCTATATCTTTATAAAGTAATGTTGAAGACAGTATGTGTGACCACATGGGTAGTTTTAATAACCATCGAAATAGATTATAATACAACATTTAAATTGTTTCTATTTAGTTCATGTTTGATATAGAAATTAACTAACTAACTCAAAATTTCTTGTCTAAAATGAAAGCATGACCTAATTTTATATTGTCTAATAATTAAAGCCTGACCTAATTCAAATAACCAAATGTTATTGAACAGTTCAATAAAGCCCCTTATATTTGATCCAATTAAGCTTACTGATGGAAGCCAACTAAGCAAACCAATGGGGGACACATGTCACCCATTGGTGCAAGCCAACTAAGCAGCCATGTCATCATCCATGTGGCACACCTAATAGTTGAGGATTGAACATACAATCTCATTTACGCTAACACGGTTCTCTCTCCTCTCAAAACCCTAATTCTATTTTCCTCTCTTTTCCTCTGTGACGAACTCGGCGAACACGACGGCGACTAACATCGATCCACTAATTTTGATCATGATTCAACGCATTTGAAGACAAATCATATACGGTATTATCTAATTTCAGTATTTTATGATGGATTATAGGTTTTAATAAGGTTAATTTTGCAGGAAATCAAATCGGCCCTAAGCAAATCGTTGATTTAGCGAAGAGGTATAAGCAATCTTTATTACATAATAGTCTTCATCGACGGTATTCATGCTTGATTCCGATAACCCCATCTTTTACATACGATTTCGTTTTATTTAATCCGATTTTCAGATTCAATGGTTTTGTTACATTGTTTGTATGTTAGAGTAGCGTAGGCGGTTTATGTTGAACTTTTTTTTTTTTTTTTTTTTTTTGTGTTTTAGGGTTTTAAATTCGTTGTCCGTTTATTGTGAGTTGTTGATGTTACTGATGTTCAAATCCTATTTGGCTTTAAATTCATTTGTAGAGTTTTTTTTTCATGGTGTCTAATTTATTTGAAGTTGATGTTTTTACTGATGTTCATAGCCGATTAGGGTTTTAATTCATTTGTACAGTTTCTTTTTCATGGTCTCTAATAGTTGATTTTGATGTTGGGTGTTTTTTTTTTTGTGTTTTAGGGTTTTAAATTATTTGTTCATATATTGTAATTTGTTGATTTTACTTTTGTTTATATCAGATTAGGTGTTTAATTTCGTGGTACATTTTCTTTTATAGGGTCTCTAATAGTGTATTTTGATTATTAGGTTCGATAGATATATGTTACTAAGTATATTGTTCACATGTTATTTTTTTTTTGTATCAATTAGTTGATGATTGAGTGTATGTGATGTTACTGATATTATTTTATTTAGTATCCATGTTTGTTTGTTTATTGATTTAAATATGTAATAACTGAAACCAAATCATATACGGTAATCTCTAATTAGGCGGTTTGATGATCTATTATAAGTTTTAATAATGTTAATTTTGCAGGAAATCATTTCTGCCCGGATCAAATCGGCGATTTATTGAAGAGATACAAGCAATCTTCATTAGATAATAGTCTTCATTCAGGGTATTTATGCTTGATTCATATAACCCTATCTTTTACATACGTTTTCGTTTTCTTTTACCCGATTTTCAGATTCAATTGTTTTTGATAGATTGTTTGTTTGTTAGATTCAATGCGTCTCTTATAGTAGATTTTGATGTTGGACCCTGTTCATGTATTGTGATTTGTTCAACTTACTTTTGTTCATAGCTGATTAAGTTTTTAATTTCTTTGTACATTTTCTTTTTTACGGTATGTAATAGTCGATTTATTGTCAGTTGTTGTTTTTACTGATGTTCATAGCCGATCAGGGTTTTAATTCATTTCTACAGTTTCTTTTTCATGGTATGTTATTTATTGTCAGTTGTTGTTTTTACTGATGTTCATAGCCGATTAGGGTCTTAAATTCGTTTGTACCGTTTCTTTTTCATGGTCTCTAATAATCTATTTTGATGTTGGGTGTTTTTTTTTGTGTGTTTTTTGGGTTTTAAATTCTTTGTTCATGTATTGTATTTTGTTGATTTTACTTTTGTTTATAGCCGATTAGGTGTTTAATTCTTTCGTACATTTTCCTTTATAGGTTCTGTAATAGTCGATTTCGATTGTTAGGTTCGATAGATATATGTTACTCAGTACATTATCCACCTGTTACAGTTATTAGTATCAATTATTTGCTGATGGAGTGTATGTAATGTTCAGTTTTGTTAGTGCTAAATTAGGAGTGCTATATGTTGATGCGGTTAGTTATAACGGTATTGTTTTCTTTAGTTTGTTGACATTTAGGTGTCAATCTTTATATCTAAGTCCGGTCAAGTTTTTTGATGGTTTATATTTTTTGGCAAATCTTATGTTATAATTAGCCGTTATTATTTTATTTAGTATCCATGTTTGTTTGTTTCTTGATTTAAATATGTAATAACTGAAATCAAATCATCTACGGTACTATCTGATTAGAGTATTTCATGATCTATTATATGTTTTAATAATGTTAAATTTGAACAAAATCAAATCGGCCCGGATCAAATCGTCGTTTTAGTGAAGAGGTTTAAGCAATCTTCATTAGATAATAGTGTTCATTGATGTCCGACGGTTTGTTTGGTTTTTTTTTTTTCGTTTTTTTAGGGTTTTAATTTATTTCTTCTTGTATTCTGATTTGTTGATGTTACTGTTGTTCATAGCTGATTGGGGGTTTAATTTTTTTGTTGAGTTTATTATATGGTGTCTATAACAGTTGAAGTTGGTGCGGTTACTTGTAATGGTGCTATTTTGTTTAGTTTGTTGACATTTTAGTTTGAAACTGTATTTTAAAGTTTTGTACTTCTTTTTGATGGTTTATATTTTTGCAAATGTTATGTTAAAATTATCCGTTTTTTTTAATATTTATATTTGTTTATTTCTTTAACTAAATATTTAATAACTGAATACTTTTTTGATATCGTTTGATATTTTCTTTGATGTAAAAATTGACTGTCGTTTGTTACCTATATTTGTTACATGTACCTGTTTTGATATACAATTTGGGGTTGTGAAAGACAACAACTTTGGAAGCGAGATGGTGTACGGATTCGCTGCGCGTGTGTGGAAGTGCGACAGAAAATCGTTGGTGAGTGTTGAAATTATAATCATTTAAAGAAAAAAAATTAAGATGTTTTAATATAACACTTTGTGATTACTGTTATTATAATTGCATTTAACGATACTTATATTTTCCGTTGCAGAAACTTCCTGCTGACTATGGTGACTGGATTACGAAGTTTGGTTATCCAGAGAAAAATGCAATCATCAGGACCCTTGATGGGAGGACCTTTGAAGTCAAAGTGTTCAAACTTGCAGGCGACTTTTTTTTTACAATGGCTGGTTTGATGTTGTCACATCTTTGAAATTACCGGACGATTCGTGGGTTGTTTGTTAGTATGAAGAAGCTTTATCTTTGTTCCGCCTATTCCACTTTTATCAAGACATTTCTCTAGCACCATCTAACTACTTCTACTACAAACCTAAAAATGATTTTAAAGACCGAGACGACTGCATGGTAATTGAACTTATACGTTTTTAAATTATTTTATCTTTGCGTTCATTCATTTTTTTCTATTTCGGCTATACCATTGATCCTGATACTGTTTTATTCTTTGTGTAGTATGTGAACAGGTTGTTTGTTCATCACTCTATGCTGAATATCTGTCCTTCAGATCCGGTTTTGATTCGTTCTGCTGGAAATCGTAAATGGGTTGTTCGGATGGAAATTTTAGACCATAACATTTACATTACCACAGGTTGGAGTCGGATCAAGGAGGAGATGTCGATAACTGATGATCATTTGTTGGTATTTGAAATGATTGATCGTAAGATGTTTGATTTGAGTGTTTTTTGTTGTAAGCCTGCCCTTCTAACTTACCCGCCTGAACTTTCTGTTATCAAAAAACAACCAAGTGATGGCGTAATTGAAGTGTCTGATGATGAGGTGCCTGATGCGGTTGCTGCACCTGTATTTGAACAGAGTGTTGATGACGAAGTACCGGTTACTTTTGTTGTTGACAATCATTACGTAAGTTTGTATTATTTACTTCTTCATACCATTAATGTATGTTAAGTGAATCCAGTTTAAATCATTAGTTGTAGGAAAAGCAGTTTTAATGGTATGTATTATTAACATTTATATTCTCATCTGTAGCGTCTGAAGAAGAAGTGGGCTCAAACTCATGGTTTAGATCGAAAGATGGATTTGATCATCAAGGACAGCGCTGGTCGAACTTGGGATGTAGCTATTGGTAAGGAGTTCTCGCAAGGCTGTCCGCGATTCAATGTGACCGGTATGAGGGAGTTTGTTAGAGACAAACGGTTGGTATACGGTTCTTCGTTTCAGATGGTATTTGTTAAAAGTAAAGGTATGTTGCTTTATAACTGACTTGGTGAAGGTACATTGTATGTTTTGGTACTATTTTCAAGGTGTGGTCGTTAATATACATTTAATGGTAGGTTTTTGTTGTGGTTGTTACGTTAAACATATGTGATGGTAGATGTTGCTGACATTTTTTTTGGGCCGTTTATATGTGTGGCCGAAGAACTTAGTTTTTGAACATATTTGATTATAGATTGGTAGACGTTAATGCTATTGGTTTTGCTACATGTTTGTGGTTAATATTCTATCTTTTTGTGAAATAATTAGTGCTTCAAAATTGTATGTATCTTAATTTAGGAATCAAGTAAAGTATTCATCATATTAAACATCATTTAAGTACATTGTTTGATTAGTGTCAACTCTATTATTTTATTAAATATTATTATAACAAATCGTCAGTTTTTTAAAGATTTACGTAAAACAAAAATTTAATATGATTTTGTTTCCTTTTTTAAATTGTATAACTGACTATAATTAATTTTTTAATAAAACCGTTCCATTTTAATCAATTTAGAGTTTTCCTAACCTTCATTGAATATCTACAATTGGAAATTTTATTTTAAATATGCTACTATTTTATACATAAAAAGGTTTGGTTAGTGAAATAAAAATTTATAAAGGAAATAAAATAAAGTTTGTACACTGAAATAATTGAAATATTTTTTGACATACAGTTTAATTAATTATTTATATCAAATTGTTTTTTTTAATGAACATTATTAAGGTTGTTTTATTTAAATTTGGAAATTAAAAACAAATTTTCAAACTTATATATGTAAATTTTTTAAAATCGTTGCTGACATATAATATTTTGTATTTAAACAATTAAGTTTAGTAAAAAAAAATCCTAAATTAACTACATATATATTACCAAAAAAACTAAACAACCGTATGCTAAATTATATGGCATTTTTTAATTTTCTTTGGTTGGTCAAAAACCTAAATTTTCAACCGTTTTACAGTTTGAGTTTACCTTTTTAATATTAAATTTGATGTATAAGATGTGGTAATATTTTATGGTGGTATTTCATTTTGTGTTGTTTTTCATGCATTCCTTTTAGGTATACGAAAAAGTTGGTGCCTAATCTTTTTGAGATTTGTATTTTTTTTAGAAATGTCAATCCATTTCTAAAAATACTAATTTGATAACTTAGGTAACATATTTTTATATTACTCAACTAATATTTCAACTTGAAAAAAATAATTAAACGAAATTTGTATATATATATATTCACTTAATTCATTCAATTTATTCACTTATAAATCATTTTTTAACTTCAATCATCTATAGTTGGTTTTGAATCTTTTGAATGACTGATATCTTGAATTAGGGCTGAATGTGTCTATTTAGTGCCTTTTTGCCTTGATTCGTTTTATATAATTTTATTACATTTTTGTAGTAATTTGCTTAATTTTAGAAATTACAGATCTAATTCGTGTATTTTGATTACATGTAGTGTTTTCAGAATCTATACTATCTATTAAGGGAGATTACAAGATGACCTCTATTTGCCTACGTGTCATGTTTTTAGCTATTAATGAAGAGAGGAAGACACAAAGGATGTGTCAAAGACAGTTTAGATGATACATGTTCAAGGTAATAAGGAGAAACCCTCTGTTGAAGAAGCAACCAGTGAGAGTGTTTTGCATGAAACATGGGGGGGTCGGTGATGTTGTCGAGGAGTGTCAGGAAATGCTAAGTGATAGCATTTCCTTACGATAGCATTTCCTTACACTCCTCGACAATGTCACCGACCCCTCTTAAAAATTCCATCAAAACTCTCTCACTGGTTGCTTCTACAACAGAGGGTTTCTTTTTGTTACCTGAACCTGTATCATCTCAACTGTGTTGACTGACCCTGTATGTGTTGTTACATCAATATTCAATTAGGATTTACTCATCTGAGGCTAAGTTTTGAAAATTGATCTATTCATTTTTTTATCAGGACAGATGTTTTTGTCATCTGAGGCTATGATGGCTAGAGCTGTCGTGTTGTTGCAACATGACCTAATCGTTGCTGGCTGTCGTTCGCGGCTGTTCTTGGTAGCGTTGGGTGTAATCGATGTTTGGTTGATGATAATTAGATCGATGTCACCTAAGGGATATTTAGTCAATGATGTTGATGAGATGCTTCTCACCTGAGACTAAAACTATGATGAAGCAGACGTCTGCCCGAATAAGTGAGGTTTGACATTTTGAAATCATTTGAAATACTTGAGCAAATCATTTAGTGTTGACTGTGAAGGTGAATAAAAATGAATTCAAAGTGCATTGGACTTGTCCTTTGAACATAAGGCTTTGATGATTTTGTAGATCTGAGTAAAAATTGAATGAAGATAGCATTATGGTATGGCAAGGTTGTAGGATGGCAGTTGTTCATGCAACCTCTCTTGCAGCCATGGTGTTGTCATCTTTTTTCATAATCTGAGCCTGACAGTCTGACAATATAAATGTTTTACAACTTCACCATGAATATAGAAGAAAGAGAGAGTTGGATCTTTGTGATATTGAATAGAGAAGAAAGAGAGAGTTGGATGGAGATATGAATACTTCTGAGTGAATTAAATGGCTAAAACAACTCCATTTGCATTTTAATTTTTGCCTCATAAAAAAACAGATTATTACATGAACCTGTATCATTTGAAATGTGTTGAATGACCCTGTATGTGTTGTTACATTAAGATTCAATTAGGTTTATTTTGATTTTGAAAATTGATCAGTTCAGTTTTGATCACATTAGATGCTTTATTTTATACCTTGACTAATTCACATGATTTGCTAAATTTTGAAGCCTTTCAAAAAGATTAAATAAGGTATATTATTTTTGTCATCTTTTTTATATGTTTTTATGTTTGGATTATTCTGTTAAAAATTGTTTGTATTAAACGGGCCAAGATTGATTGTTTGATGCTTAATGGATACAACTGGTTATCCTGGTCTGGTTGGTTATATATCACGCTGGAACTTTCGGGTTGATGGTTGATGAGGACAACTGGTCATTTGGGTCGGCTCGGGTATATGATTGGATCATTCAAGTTGATGGTTGATGTGTACAAGTGATCACCTGGGTCGGGCTCGGTCGCGTTGGTTATATTACGCTGCAACTTTTAGGTTTGATTTATTGTTCTTTTGAATTGATTACTTGCTCTTGAATATTAAAGTTTTCCGTTTTATTATTTCTTTTAACTTTCAGGATGAATTCAGTTGTGTAGCCATCTTAATTGAAATGTAGGTTTCAGCTGCCATTTTCTGGAAAATGATATGTAAGTTCTTGCAACATTTAATTATTTTTATTCATTTACCTTTCATTTCATAGATGTTTTACAATTATAAATTCAATTCTTTTATATCACTAGATTCATTATGTGTGAGGTTTATTTTGGTCATATTAGGTACAAAGAAGAAGCCGAATGATTTCAAATTGTCAAGATTTTCAAGCAACTAGCAAGTGTTTGGATGATATTCTTTTTTTTATCTAATGTTCTTTATTTTCATCCATATAATACATTCACATTTTATAACATTTGGTTCATATTTTGATAATTTCTTTTTTACTCGACCGGTGTATATTGATTAACAGAATTTTTTATGCAATAGTACAAGACTACATATTACTAAACTTTACAGACGTGTTATACAATATGAGATTATATATTAATTTTAATAGGTTTTTATGCGTTTGTACAAAATATTATATTTCAAAGTAAATAATAAGGTTTTGGATGAAGCCGCGCATCACGCGGGCATTAACCTAGTATACTATATGAATAATGATCTGCTTTGTTATTCGTTTGTATTGTTTTATTTTATTTTATCTTATCATATCGCTCTCATTCGTTATGTTATTCAATGTTTGTCATATTTATTGTTCTAGTTCAACGTGTTATCATTCAATCTTTTTCAATCAACCATCTTTCATTTCAACAAGGTTTGATTTTTTTAGGAAATTTAATTTAAATAACCCCAATTTTTACCAATTAGTCGATAGCACGATTTATACCACACCACTTTCAACTTTCAATTTATTGGCCGATAGCACTCATAAACTAACACAAACGGGCTTATACGAGTGTGTGTGTGGGGTGGGGGGGGGGGGTCATTTTTTTTTTATTTTTACTTTTTATGGTTTTGGGTTTATGAGATGGGGACTTGTTTTAAAATCCACTGTTAGGATACTCATACATTATTATTTATCATTATCATTCAACTCTATTTTATATGCACTCAAGTGGGATGTATATGAAGTTTGTGGTTTGAATTGAGAACTAAACACCGAATGTGGATGTAGGGTGAGATGTGGTATCACCCATTTGGCATAACCTAAAGTGACCAAATAATTATAGGACAACTCATGTGCCATGTTATAATTAATATCATATTTTCCATTTTTGCATTCAACTTTTGTGAAATTAGGTGTCGTATCTTTTATAATAATTTTATTTTATATGGTTTGACTAATATTTTATTTCAAATGGCACTCGGCGGTTATAATATTTGTGTGTCAAAGTTTGAACAACTTTCTTTTGTGTTGGTTTCAAAATTCAACGGTGTGGATGATTGGAAGTTGGTATGTGCCTGATGGATCATCTTATCCTATTAGTAAAACTAGTTGTAGGACCCGTGTTAACACACGGGTAAGTTTAATAACCATCGAAATCAGATATTAAAAAATAGATTATAATACATCATTTAAATTGTTTGTGTTTAGTTACATATCTTTATAAAAGTTTTTGTCTACATCTATATGTAAAATATGATGTTACATTATATCATCACAGCCTCCTACTTTTAAACAATTAAAAGCAGGAAAAAAAGTAAAGCAAACAGAGCCTCATTCACTTGATCAAAACACAGTATAAGATCATCAACTCATAAATGATCAGAAGATCAAAGGGTAAAAGGGAGGTTATTATAAGAAACCCTCACACTCTCAACGGAGTCTCATTCACTTGATCAAAACACAATATACCAAACTCCTCAGATTTGTTATCGCAAGTTGTTGTCGAAAACCGCAATGCCTGCAATCAACGTTTCAT
This sequence comes from Helianthus tuberosus, assembly GCA_030545235.1. Lineage (NCBI taxonomy): Eukaryota > Viridiplantae > Streptophyta > Magnoliopsida > Asterales > Asteraceae > Helianthus > Helianthus tuberosus. The sequence goes on along the minus strand of CM060437.1, from coordinate 27,158,625 downwards.
GTGTCAAATACATACATACTGAATTGCCTTACATAATGAAAGGGTGTAAACTCCCTCAAAGACCTAAGAAAAAATCCAAAATGATTCAAAGAACCTTACTTGCAATGGAGGTAGAAGACAGGTGTGTTATTACTCATGTTCAAGATAACCTCTTTCGTGTTCATGTGAGCAAGAAGAGAGGAAGACACAAAGGATGTGTCAAACACAGTTCAGATGATACATGTTCAGGTAATAAGAAGAAACCCTCTGTTGAAGAAGCAACCAGTGATAATGTTTTGGTGGAAAACATGGAGGGGTCGGTGAGATTGTCGAGGGTTGTCAGGAAATGCTACGTGGCATAGCGAACAGCTGAACACAACTAATAATCGTTATGAGTACCTTCTTTGAATAACATGCCATCTGAACCTGTTCTTTTAGTCCGTTCTGATCCAGCAAGATCCACTAAATGTAACTTAGCACAAAGATACTCATCACTTATAGCATACTTTTACGTGTTCAAATTTCGTCAGCGTTTATATCAGCCGGACTAACGCAAGCTGGGAACAAATAATTATTAAATTAACAATTTTATGCAAAATCTAATACCTTTGTAACAAAATAGTACAATAAGGATCTAAAAAACTTACCAATCATAACAGCTTTTATATCAGCCGGACTAACGCAAGCTGGCAAGTTGAATATGTATTATCTACAATACAATTCTTGTTCTAAGAAAAGTTTATCGTGTCGAACCTGTAAGATGCGCGTAAGTTTGCTATCACAATATGGAACATGAGCACCTTCTTTCCATTTCTTTTTATCGCCAAGGGCACTAATGACATTTCCGAGCGCAAGAAGGCAGCTTGTTAATATGAACCCCTGTTTCCAAAACACACAAAAAAGAAGAAAAAAAATCATGTTTGTATTTTTAGTATCAGGAATAGCGAACAGCCAAACACAACTAATAATCATTATGAGAAAAGATAAAAGGAACCGCAACATACCAAACTTGCAAATCAGTTTACCCGCCTGAGAATCCTTTTGCAATTTAGCCTATGAGAAACATTTTTGACAATATGCGGTCATCTTGTACTCATCATAAAGCCCTTTTGGATGATAGTGTGGCCTCATCTAACTTACAGAAAAAAAACACACTTCAGCAACTTAAAATCAATAACTTGTGAAAGAAAATCTTAAAGGTATTAAATAAGAAACCTGAATTTTATGGTCTTTAATTAAACCCTAAGAGGAGACCGTAGTCATCAATTCCAGCAGCGTTCACGAAATGAAACGTCAGCGGCTGCAATAAATCTAACTCCATAAATGATCACCTTTAACTTCTAGGATAACAACATATAATTAAATAAATTGTTGAGAATTACTCAAACTAATGGAACAGTTTATATAACCAATGGGATCTTTTTTGTTTTCATATCAGTAGTTTGTTTGTTTGTTTAGTTTCTGTAGCTCTATTTAATCCAATCGGTTTAAGTATCAGTCATCAGAAGTTAAAACTGGTTTCTTTAAAACCAGATCGGGATTGGAAATTTAATTGAGTGTTGATTTGAGGCATACTATTCCCACCCCACCCCAGCCCCAACTTTCAAACGGTTGATCGACGAAAACTCAACGCGCCCTAACCTTCAAACAGACTTTCAACATTAAATCCTCAAACAACCGTTTAAAAGTAGGGGGCTATGGTGTAAGCCCAAACTTATGAAACAACCGTTTAGTGCAACCTCAAACAGTTATTTAAAAACGGTGTGTAATTAGAAAGCAAAACGGATATAGCATTCCCTTAGTAATTACCATTCTAGGTATGTAGCATTTTCTGACGACCCTCGACAATGTGACCGACCCCTCCACGTTTTCCACCAAAACACTATCACTGGTTGCTTCCTCAACAGAGAGTTTCTTCTTATTACGTGAACCTGTATCATCTGAACTGTGTTTGACACATCCTTTGTGTCTTCCTCTCTTCTTGCTCACATGAACACAAAAGAGGTTATCTTGAACATGAGTAATAACACACCTATAAAACAATGTTAAAAACAGTATGTGTTAGTATTATAAGCTTATTAACGAATGAAACGCTATTAATTTAAAATTTAACCTTATGATAACCAAGAGGCAATCTTTGTATAGTCTGAAACATAAGTCATCCTTGAACATGGGTCATCGGCCAAATCAAATACTAAAAAACAGATTATGTCCCTGCATGAAAAACAAAATCGATAAATTTAGGGAAAATGGGTTTGAAAGATGATAACCCAACAGTAGAGGATCTCATTCTACAGCTTCGATAAATGCAGAGGTGTTCTCAAATAATGGTTCCTAGATGTTTGAAAACCGACAAAGAACGACAAATGTCCACAGTGCTGCTTCTTTGGACATTTGTCGGTCTTAAAACATCTAGGAAACATTATTTGAAAACACCCCTGAATTTATCGAGGCTATAGAATGAGATCCTCAAATACTGGGTTATCATCTTTCAATCACATTTTCCCTAAATTTATCAATTCTGTTTTTCATACCTCCCAAAGCCACCTATCCGCCTGCAAAGAGATCGAAAAAGCTTGAAGTATAACCTGTACTTAATTATATGGCACCGGATTTTCACTAATTCTAGAATCTCAACATCAGCTAACAACAAAGAACCAATTTACAAACATCTTAATAGCAATCCATAATTCACATTATTAACTTCTGAATGCACTAACCGGTTTTTCCTGAAGAATTGTTGTCCAGTCTGTGTGATATGGTGTCAATTGTACTGTTATTCCGCTCCTTCGCTGTATTAACACATTAAAATCTTAAAACATAAAAGCAAACAAAATGTTCCAAAAAAAATAAACAAAACACAAGTAGTTAGTTATATGCTACCAACCTTGAAGTGTTGCACCGCAGCCTCCACATGTGTACACCGGTTTGCTGCTTATCAAAGTAACCGTCATCGTAATCAGCAAATTGCTATTATCATCAAAACACGTTTAAGAGAAAAGTAAACTGAATGAAAAACAAACAAACAACATTGAATCTATAAACATCATCCAGATATACACGTATCATTGAATTTATAAACAGAGGTTGGTTCCGGTACAAACCATATTTATCCTACAAACCGTAAGAACAAATCCTATCACTTAAAAAAAGTTAAATTAGCACATACCAAAACAATACATACATAAAAGTAGCACATTTGAATTATATTAGCACATGAAAATTAATCAAGATAATTGATTTTAGCACATATTTGAATGATATCAGCACTTTTCTTAATCAGCACGTTGAAAACAAAAGGAAGATCCAAATAAAGAATTCATTATTTGTTAGCATATTTATAGGGAATTCAATACAATTTATATTATTTAGGATATTATTTTATCATTTCTCTATAATTGGTTGGATGTCACGTGACACTTTTTAAATGGTTCTTACAGTTTGTATGCGAAATGTTGTTTGTATTTGATCCTACTCCTTTATAAACATCATCTACAACAAAACAAAAATCATCACCACAACCAAAACCAACCAAAAAAGATGAAACCTTTATCAAAGTACAAATTCTTGAAATTACCAATCACGACTAAGAACAAACAGACCAAGAACATCTTCAGGGATGGTAAAAGTACCTTATCTTTCTGAGAGACGAACAATCGAGGATTGAGAGTAACCGCCCTGATCTGTAGGAGAAAGTTGCTTCAACCTTAACATCTTCTCAGTCACTCCATATCAATGGCAACGATGATTAAACCAAATTCAGAGACTAAACTGGCCACACAACCACCTGTAAAACAAAACACAGGAATCGGGTCGAAACGGCAATTTATATGACCGTTCTACAAACGAAAAAATGGAAAACTTACCGGCGTCCTCAGATACAGCTAAATAGGCATCTCAGACCAACCAAACTCCATTTTCTTGTATAGATGTGACAACGATTATACATGATCTCTTTTCAAAAGTTTAATCACGAACACAGTTTCGGCGAAGGTCATTCATGGTGAATTTCCAAAACATTTGTATTGTCAGAATGCGAGGCTCAGATTGTGCATAAAGATGACAACACCATGGCTGCAAGAGAGGTTGCATGAACAACTGCCATCCTACAACCTTGCCATACCATAATGCTATCTTCATTCAATTTTTTAACAGATCTACAAAATCATCATAGCCTCATGTTGAAAGGACAAGAAAAACACCATAGTTTTAGTCTCAGGTGAGAAGCATCTTATCAACATCATTGACTGAATATCCCTTAGGTGACATCGATCTCATCATCATCAACCGAACATCTATAATCTATATAATCTATCTAGAAGAAGAGATGAGAAGTTGATGTCATTTTGCTGAATATCCCTTAGGTGACATCGATTCCATCATCATCAACCGAACATCAATTACACCCAACGCTACCTAGAACAGCCGCGAACGGCAGCCAGCAACGATTAGGGCATGTTGTAACAACACGCCAGATCTCGCCATCGTAGCCTCAAATGACAAAATCATCTTCATCGATATGAGTGACAAAAGATGGTGATTCACCGACGGATTTCTTTATGGATGACATGGTTCGTGTGGAAGATGAGGAAAATAAACCCTAAAATCGACTGTGACTTTGAAATGAGAAGAAAGAGATAATAAAAAATGCACTTTGCATTCATTTTTATTCACCATCACAGTCAACACTAAATGATTTACTAAACTAATACAAATGATTGCAAAATGTTAGACCTCGCATATATGTAATCCACGTTTACTTCATCAGAAACGAATCTAAGTTACCGGAAAGTGCCCGAAACCCTAGCTTACTACCAAAACACTCTGGGAGCACCGTCAACCCTAGAATTTTCGGAAAACACCATAGTTTTAGTCTCAGGTGAGAAGCATCTCATCAACATCATTGACTGAATATCACTTACAATCTAAAAAACGTGGTCTTAGGTGACATCGATCTTATAATCATCGACCGAACATGGATTACAGCCAACGCTACCTAAGACAGCCGCGAAGGTCAGCCGGCAACGGTGGTTTATATATGTTGCAACAACAGGTCAGCATGGACATCGTAGCCTCAGATGACAGAATCATCTTCATCGGTATGAGTAGAGACGTTCAAGTTGTTTTGTGCAATAAATGCACCTGTGAGAAGTAATCAAATCTCCATCTCTCTCTTTCTTCTTCACACATTAATCTACAAAATCAAGAGAGCCTCATCTTGAAAGGACAAGAAAAATGCACTTTACAAAATCATTATATACAATATTATTTAGATTAAATCGGATTTATGAAATCAGCATGGACAATGTTGCATATCTCAAAGGTTGACTCATACGCAAAATGAACTCACTTTGCTTACGTGTCAACCTCTAAAATATGTCACATTGTCCATGCTGATGTCATAAATCCGTTTTAATATAAATAATATTGTGCATAATAATAGTGCCTAGGTAGCAACATCACATGCAGTGGGTCTAATTCAGCAAGATCTGTTGGTAAAACCACCATAACCACACAGCCACATGTAAAACAAAAAACAGGAATCGGGTCCAAACGTCAATTTATATGACCGATCTATAAAGGAAAAAATGGAAAACTTACCGGCGTCCTCAGATACAGCTAAATAGGCATTCTAATAATACAAACTCCATTTTCTTGTATAGATGCGACAACGATTATACACGATCCCTTTTCAAAACCTTAATCAACAACACTGCTTCGGCGAAGGTCATTCATGGTGAACTTGCAAAACATTTGTATTGTCAGAATGTCAGGCTCAGATTGGGCATAAAGATGACAACACCATGGCTACAAGAGAGGTTGCATGAACAACTGCCATCCTACAACCTTGCCATTCCATAATGCTATCTTCATTCAATTTTTACACAGATCTACGAAATCATCCTAGCCTCATCTTGAAAGGACAAGAAAAACACCATAGTTTTAGTCTCAGGTGAGAAGGATCTCATCAACATCATTGACTGAATATGCCTTAGGTGACATCAATCTCATCATCATCAACCGATTTTAGAATTAAATCAGATTTATATAGATATAGATATTTTTAGGAGGGAATTTTGAAATGCATGGGGAGATGAAATGGACATTTAATGCACCTGAGAGAAGTAATCATATCTCAACTCTCTCTTTCTTCTTCACACTTGTTAATGTAAGATCTCATATGTGCAAATTAAAAATTATAATTTAAGATCTCATATGTACAAATAAACGTGTTAATGTAATACAAAACATATCACTGGTTGTGTGACTTGACATTGCAATGCAACTGTTGTAGTCTTATTGAAGTAGACAGGAACTCATCTAATTATTGTTAATCATGAACGCACAATCAAAACGAAACATATATCTATCAAGATGTCCACAACGGTACAGAGCGTATGGTGCATCTTCAATTTTTAAAACGATTGAGAATCCATTTAGGTTAATGATCATAAACACAAAACCTAATTAAACAACCCTATGCATCCATTACAAAATCTGGTAATAAACATACCTGAACTTCACCAGCTTGACGGTTAACATCTGCACCTGATACATAAACAAATCAATCAGATTTAAAAATCAACAATTTTCATCAGCAATTTTAAAAGAAAGATCTTGTACCTGATAGAGGCCAGTTAACATCTGCACCTGATACATAAACAAATCCCCAAATTAGAACCCCAATTTCTAAAATTAAGCAAATTATCACAAAAATGTAATTAATTTATACAAAAGTGGACAGTTCTAATTAGGTAAAACATTAAATTCAACCTCAAAATAAAGCTTTTAAATAAAGCAAACTTCAAAGTAACATAAAATAAACACCTAACCTTAAATGTAGTTAACAAAAATCAACATAAAAACAATATTTTTTTAATCATAGATTTGAGGTTTGTGCTTTCTATGGTTCAGAACTTTCACAAACCATGGCTGCAAGATGGGTTGCAGGTTTAAACTTGCCTTCCACTATTCTTGCCAAGCCATGGTCATGAATTGTGTGTAAAAATATTTAAGTCATCATAACCAAGCCACAGACCACTACCAATTGAAACCAAAGCCACCATCATCAACCACCGTCCAGAAACCCTAAAGGGTTCCAAGACGAACACGGAACAACACAAAGGCGGGCGGCGGCAAGTCTGTGCTCCCCATCATCACCAGAGATACTGAAACAAAAAGCTTCCATCATGGCCACATCAAAATCAAAAAAGAAAAAATTAAAATATAAATCTACAAAAAAACAAATTCGATTTACCTTATCAGAAGTTTTAGATCGAGATATCACTGTGATAATCTAAAGTATAAACCGAGTCACCGTCATAATCACAATCGAAACCGCCAGATCTCGCCATCATAGCCTCGGATGACAAAATCATCTTCATCGATCTGAGTGACAAAGATGGTGATTCGCCGACGGAATTCTTTGCGGACAACATGGTTCGTATAGAAGATGAAGCTTATAAACCCTAGAATCGACTGAGATACATTGAAATGAGAAGAAAGTGTGAAGAAGAAAGAGAGAGTTGAGATATGATTACTTCTCACAGGTGAATTAAATTCCCATTTCATCTTCCAATGCATTTTTAAAATTCCCTCCTAAAAAAGCCAAAATATTGTATTAATAAATAATAATAATTAAATATAAATAATAAATAAAAAAATAAAACGTATTTATGACATCAGCTTGTATATGTGGCATACCTCAATGAAGGACACGTATGCAGTTTTACATCATCCTCTCATCTCTTCTTATAGATGATATAGATTTCAAGAGCCCAATGGGCTTATTTGACAACCAAACTTGTTTACGTATGGGCTAATAAGCTGTAGCCCGTATGGCCGATGTTTGGTCAAACGACAAAAAAAAAAGTTTAGGTGTGGGTTACATTTTAGGTACATGTTATTAAAAAAATTTATATCATGTATGTTGAAAGATGTAATGAAGTAAATAAAAGTTAAATATATATTAATGATTAACGATCGAACCAGTTGCCAATTTTCATATATGAGTTTTGAGTAAATAGTTTTTAGTTTAAATAGAAAAATAAAACTAATATTTACATTTTGGTTGGTTTACATTACAGAAAAGCGATCATCATTGGATCATGAATTGAGTCGGTGAATTAGGTGCAGTTTGTTTTTTTAAGAGGTAAAATGTCTCTAGTCTACGGAACTCATTTGTAAACATCTATAAAAGAAGAGGTAGACCAAACCTCTACAGTTTGTAAGAAGAAGGTTGTTTATTTTTCTAACGTATGTAGAATTCTAATATAAACTGGTGGTGGTGGTGAAGGACGATGGTGATGGTATAAATTAAAGTTGATTAACGTCTCAACGTAATTTTTTTCACGAAAATGAGTTGGGTTGAATATAATATTTTATTATGCTTATTATTGTGTACGTTTTCAATTGATCTATGTTTCGGCGTAAATTTTATTTTATATTATTTTTCCGAAAATGAATTAGGTCAAATATAATACGTTTTCGTGCTTATTTTTATGTACGTTTTCAGTTGGTTTACGTTTTGACTTAAATTTTGTTCGGAAACGACTCAGATCAAATATAATATGTTTTCATTAGACTGTATAAATTCGAGTCACTTAACATTTTGACACAGCAAAAACAATATTTTCTTACGTGCTTATTTTTAGGCACGTTTTGGTATAAATTCAAGTTAGTTTACATTTAGACGTAAATTTTCATTAAACTTATATTAAAGACAGTGTTTACATTTCTATTTATAATTAATTTAATAACAGCCCGTACCTCTGTCCAATTAAAAAATTTTATGGTTTTCAGTAGATATAAAATATGTGTAAATATTCTTTTGAATATATTTCTTTCGGTTGATATATTAAATCAAAATACAAATCGACCGAAACCCGCAACATAGTGCGTGTAATCTTACTAGTTCATATACATATAAAGAAAAACTTTTACATAAAATAAATAAAATCACCAATAAATTCATATTCAAATATATATATAAAAAAAACCTTTACATAAAAAAACAACAAAACAGGTTTGGTGCAAGAGCGCAGAGGCTGAATCGCTGGACATTTGAAAATTACTAAACTACCCACTCACTGTTCCACCGACATTTATAAATTATTTTTTTTGAACGAAAATTTTCTTTTATTCACTTTTATGAATTAATACATATAATAAACGAATTGACGCTTACCCGCGTGTTACGACGGGATGTTTCGATTATCAACAAATTGTCCAGCTATACCTAATTTAACAAAAAAAGAAATTTTCAATTTCATCATCTTTGTAAGAGATCTAACACATATAGTGTTGTTAATATATCAATCAGCCCACCGTTTCTTTGAATTTTACGAACTGCCTAAATTAACAATTTGATATATAAGGCACAAAATAGAAATACCACCGGTATGTAAAAACAATTGTAAAGAAAGATGTTTGACGTTTCCAATAAACAAACCCTTAAAGAACCTGTAACGATAAATCAAATTCATTTTATTTTATGGAGTGACGTGGTAACCACGTCAGCATGGTGATGTGGAGAAAAAGGCACGGGGTGGAAAAGTAACGAGGAAGAGAATAAAAAATTAAAAAAAATAAACATCAACCAATCAAACAAACATAAACTACCAAACCGCCACCACCGCCATTAGTTTATTTTTGTAACCACATTTCTTGTTTCATCTCTCTCTATAAACATTATACTGTTCATTACCCATCACCACAACTGAAGAAACACTGACCTTCACGGTAGTATCCAACTAGGACTTCAACTCTTGGCGATCCAAACAGCTTAACTGCAAAACAGAACACCGTTAGGACTCGTTACAGGAATGAGGTTATTCCTGTAACCACCCTCCGGCATGAGAATAAGTCTCGGTTTTGGGAGTAAAAGGGTATGTTTAGAGAAGAAAGTAGAACGGGAGTAAGATGATCATACCTTTGATGTTTACCTCTATTTATAGTTTACCATTAGGGTTTCCTTAACTTAGGATGGGCTCCGATAAGTTAGGGATCTTCGTGATCTTCCCAAAAAGTTGGGGATTTAGTTACGTGATTTATCCATTCAGGATGGAATGTTCTAGAACAAACGTCTATGATTATTTATTTATAATAAAATAATAGGTAATGACCAGGTCGGGTTAACCGATTCGGGTCATACCTCGTCATGTCCCCCCAGTCCGAAGTTATGAAATGTATTTCATGAAATCGGACTAAAAAAGGAAAAGTCAACCCACCCTGTTTAGGGCAAGTTTAATCGATTGAAATACCGTTGTGTGTTTTGAAAAAGTGGTGGCGATGGGATAGCGTGTGACAGTTAAATCATCATTAGGATGACAACTGCACCCACCCTGTTCTGACGCATGTTCCCGTCCTTTCATCTTTCCGAATTTGAAAAGTTGCCCTTTTGTATAAATAGTACTCCTGTTCTTGAGTTTTGAATTCCACTTCCTTTCGTGCTCATAACCCTTTCTTTCCATTACTTGTTTCGAAAAAAATGGCCTCTAAGACCGGCGAATCCTCTTCTGCTGCCTCAACTGCCTCCGATGCCCTGTTCTGCAAATGGGGAATTGGGTCGTACAACAATCTTATGCAAGATTACGGCATTAGGGCTGAATGGAATCTGGTGCTACCATCGAAAACGGATATGGCATTCCCGTTAAAGGAGGGGAAAATCACATTGTTTAGTGATTTTTTCAAATTTTGTAACTTCCGATTGCCCATTACCAAGTTTTGCAAGTTGGTTCTCGACCATTATCGTATCCATATTTCCCAATTGCATCCACTGGGGTTGGTGAAACTCAGACAATTCGAATTCGCTTGCGCTGCCCTAGGTTACATTCCTGAACTAATCGTTTTTAGGGCTTTCTTCATTCTTGTGTGGAAATCCCCCTTTTTTACCTTCGACCGGAGGGATACCGATGTATCTTGTTTGAGAGATATTCCTACCAGTTCCAGGGACAAAGACTGGAAAAAGAAATTTTTCTATATTGATGTTGGGGTGATTCCTGGTGAGATGCACTGGAGGGATATGGGACCGAAAGATAAGGTTAAAGATGATAGTCCTCCAGAAGATGCTTACATAGCAAACGCCCTGTATACGAGACTGTGTGGTCGCCCTTTCGAGTGTACAGTAATCCTTGAAGGGGCCTTGGTGATGGCAGGGATGAGCCTGCTATGGCGTGACATCAAAAAGTATCCCTCGTTCCGGAGAGATGATGAAGGTACAAACGTTTTTTGTCCGCCATATGTTTTGCTAATTATAAAGTAACATGTATTCCTCTCGCAGGGGAATGGAGCTTGTTTGACTTTACTGACCCCCCGCGGCATACTGCGTTGAAGGCCGAGGACCGCGTACTTGGTGAACAGGAGTCGGATGTGCTACAGGTTCACCTGGAGCAGTTTCTGTTGCCCGCTGTGCCGGCGAACCCTGCTGTATATATCTCCCACCCTCCCCCCAGTGGGGGAAGTAGTGCTGCTAAGGGTGCTAGCTCTGCTTCGACTGAGCTGACAAGTCCAACCCACGTGTCGAAGAAAAGGAAAACATTTAACGTACCTGCCTTGACTGCGTTTGAGGCTATGAAAACCGCGTATGCCCCACCGCTTGGTATGTAATGTTGCTCCTTGTTGTTATTGTGGAATATGTGATTCATATTATTGTCTATCTTTTTTAATGCAGCTGCTACAGGTGGGATTCAAGTTGAAAATGTGACACCCATCCCCTTGTCATCTGTGGGGGTGACTCCTTCGACTGCAGGTGGAACCAGCCTTTTAGATATTATATCTCAGGCGAGTGTTACCGCCGCTGTTAGTTGTACGATGCCATCGCCCCAGCCTACCACTGCTGTGACTATGACAACCAGTCCGGTGTCCACGCCACTGCCTTCAAGTGTCGCTCCTTCCTCCTTGTTTGAGTCTCCATTGAGCATATTTTCTACTACTGAGAAGGAGATGCCTACCGTGTCTCTTACGCATGAGGCGACTAGTACCGGAGGTCCTGCTGCTAGCGATGTTGGAGGATCCAGCAGCGGGATAGCTGATGATGGGGCCCGCTTAGGTGATGACCTTTATCTGCCCACCATTAACTGGGATTCCAATTTGCCAGACAAACGCTATCAGCCCCGGTGGAAAATTGCTGAGTCTTCAAGACTGATTCCCCCCCCCCCCCGTTATTCAGCATTGGGTTGAGCGGGCTTACCCCCCAGCTGAGTCAGCATATGTCGAAGGACTGAATAATGAAAATTTGATGAATTCCCCGATGGTGGACTCCTTTAGTCAACCCCGTAGGCTTGTAGAGATCCGGCGTAGATGGATGCATGACAACAATGAGCTCCATCAAGCGCGGGCTGCTATCCAGGAGCTGAAGGACGAGAAGTATCGGTTGGAGAGTCAGCTCCAAGCCGCTGGGTTGAGAGAGAGCAGGTTTTTGTCAGAGAAGAACAAAGCTGAGGATGACCTAAAGAGAGTGACTGCCAACCTAGCTGAGGAGCAGATAATATGGGCTCGCGATATAGCGGAGAAGGACCGAGTCCTTGCTCATGCTAAAAATGTACAGGAGGAACTGGAGCGTAAAGCCATTACCGAATCCCAGAATGTGAGATCTGAAATGTCCGCTCAAGTGGAAAGATTTCGAATTGACACTGACTTTGTGTCTCAGGTACAGGAGCGGTACCAGGCTTTGATGGTTGAGGTGGAAACTTCCCACGCTAAGGTTCAGGCCAAACAAGCTGAGTTGGAGGAGAGGGAGGACCAACTTAGGAAATTGCGGCAACTATGTGACTCCCTGGTTACTGAAAAGAACAAACTTACTCAATCCTCCACCGCCGATCAAACGCGCCTTAAAGAGGCAGAAGATGCGCTGGAGCAATCTAACGCCGAGGTGGATAGCTTGACTAGCCAACTGGCTGCACTGCGGGGTGACAGGAATTGGCTAATAACCAACGGTCTGGTTGGGGCATTTAAGTATCTCCGGCAATCAGGGTCTTTTACGGCGTTGTTAGACCGTCTTTCCGCTGCGGCCTACCAGTCTGGTCTGGTCATCATGATGGTGTGTATACAGGCTATCATGAGTGCCATCAATCCGGTAGGATTACTCCCGAGTTCCATGCGGCGAGGGGTAAGCTTCAGGGAGATATGGCAGATGCCTTGGAGGCTGTATGCAACGATCCACTACCCGCTTATGCTGATTTAACAAAACATGTTGATGAAGATGGCGTGGAGGCCCTCCGCCTAATGTTGGAGCCAGCGGAAGAATCGGAAGAGGAATGAGCGTGTCAGTTTGCATTTGTTATGTACACTGTTCTTCAGATATTTTGTATTGACACGGTTTTACTTGGTTTTTGTGCAAGTAATTGAGTTGTTTGTCAGACATTAAATGCTACCGTCATGATTGGCGACGCCGCCGTTTAACTAAAATGTGGCGATTAGACATGTGATGATTATTTTTCATTAATTATGCTAACGTCATCACTGTCAATTCTATTTAATCCTCTATAAATTAAACTTCCTTTTCCAAATTTGGTAATTTGAAAAGATGAGTCGGAGAAGTTATAAACAAAGGCTTTCCGATATTTTCCGGCGTTTGGACGCCGCCGATGGTTTAGTCCGTCTCCAAGTGCTGGTGACGGAAGATATGATCCGAGAAGGGGAGTTGCCTCCTGATAATGTTTTACCCCGGGTTAGCCGGTCCTGTAAGAGCATTATACGTGAAGAGCCTTCGCATGCCGAGGCAAGTGCTGCCATTCTATCGGCTGATACTTTAATGATGGCCTTCCCGTCCGGTCACATTCAACGATGTAAGGTTATGTATGAAAGACGTCGCGGTGGCCGTTCCGGCAAGAGACCGGTTGAAGACCAGGAGGTGATGGTTGCTCCGGTGGATGAGGGATATGCCGATGAGTTAATCATTGATCCGCATCCGTTGGAGTGTTATGGAAAAGTGTTGCGTACCCCTGCAGAGGTAGTTGCAGACCTTTCCTAAAAGTAGGTTTTTGAACATGTTCGTTTTTGGTTCCCGTATGTTGGTATTTTAACAACAGGGACAAGTACTTGGTTTTTTGTAAGATAGCTGTATGTATTTATTACCAAAATACCTATCTTTTTGTAGCGGTTAGTGTATCTATTACCAAGATACCCGCTCTTAGCGCTGTATATTTTGATCCTTTGACTTATGTGTATGAACAATATTTCGGGTCAAGGATACTTTTTTACCGTTATGTGCAATTAATATGCGATGGTAATTGTTTGTACCGTGTAGTGCAGTGTAAATGCAATGGTAAGTGTTATTGTATGAGTAATGAGGAAACATTAAAAGGAATGATTTTTATTAATCCAAAACTTAAAAAGAAAGAGACATCGCTATAGATGAATTATACTTGGTTACAAAAAGACAGGAAAACATTAACACTCGCCGTTAGGGGTGAGGTATTACATATAACACTTTTTCAAATGAGTCACGTGCCAGCTACGCGGCACCGTGGTACCATCTAGCCTTGCTAAGCGGTAAGCTCCCTTACCTAGATTTTCTTGGATGACATAGGGACCTTCCCAGTTGGGTCCCAACTTGCCTGTGGGTTCCGCTCTACTGGCCTCATTGTCGCGCATGACATATTCACCTTCCTTGAATGTATGATGAGCCACACGCCGGTTATAGTATTTTTCCAATGTCTTCTTATACTTTGCTTCGCTGATGGCAGCTGCTTCACGCCTTTCTTCGAGCATATCCAGTCCTTCCCTTAGGAGCCTGTCGTTATCATCATTAGTAGTGAGCCGCCTAAGCGAGGGTAAACCGACTTCCGCGGGTATCATTGCTTCTACGCCATAGGTTAGGCTGAAGGGAGTTTCGTTGTTACTTGTCTTAGGCATTGTTCGATGTGCCCAGAGGACGTTTGGCAATTCTTCTACCCAAGAGCTTCCTTGGCAACCCAGCCTTCTTTTTATACCATCCAACAGACTTCGATTTGCCCGCTCTACCTGGCCGTTTCCTTGCGGGTGTGCTACAGATGTGAAGATTTGTTGAATCTGGAGTTCTGTACACCGATCTTGCAAGACCTTATCCGTGAACTGTGTTCCGTTGTCACTTACCAAATACAGCGGCAGTCCAAACCAACACAATGTGCTCCCAAAGGAACCTTTTTGCATTTTCAGCGGTTATTTTAGCCAGGGGTTTGACCCATTTGGTGAAGTAGTCAATCGCCACGATAAGATACTTTAGCTTTCCTGGGGCCAGCGGGAACGGTCCCACGATATCCACTGCCCATTTTTGAAAAGGCCAGGCCGCCGTAACCGAGATTAAGTTGTTCTTAGGCCTGAGTGTTTGAGGGGCAAATTTCCGACAGCTACGGCACCTTCTGAGTTCCTCTACCGCGTCTTCATGCATCCCAGGCCAATAGTACCTGGCATTATGGATTTTAGCCACAAGTGCCCGGGGTCCAGCATGGATGCCGCATATGCCCGCATGTATCTATTGGATCAAGTATTTTGCTTCCGCCGGGGAGACACACCGCAGGAGTGGTCCCAAGTATGACTTTTGATACAGGACGTCGTTGTTTACTTCATATTGTAGCGCCTTGGTTTGAATCTTTTGAGCTTCGCCCCTAGCAGGGGGTAACCCCCCTTGGTAAGGAATTTTAACATTGGGGTGTCCCAGCAGGGTTCTTCCGCTGTAACGGCGGAGACATCCCGGGGTTCAATTGAGGGCAACTGCAATGTTTCAACCTTTACTTCTTTTTCCATACCCGAAGTGGCGAGTTTGCTCAAAGCGTCCGCTATTTGGTTTTTTCCTCTGTGAACGTGGTTGAGTGTGACATTATCAAAGGAAGCCATGAGCTCCTTTGTTTTAGCCAGGTACTTTGCCATTGATTCATCTTTGGCTTCATACGTCTCATTTACTTGATTATTAACCAATAAAGAATCAACGTACGCATCCACTCGTGTAGCTCCCATGGGTTGGGCCATTCTCAACCCCGCGAGTAGCGCTTCGTACTCTGCTTCATTGTTGGAGCATTCGAAATCAAAACGTAAGGCATACATCAGCCTTATTTCGTCTTGGCTTATCAACATTAGACCTGCCCCAGAACCTTTTCCACTAGATGATCCGTCAGTGTAAAGTTTCCAGGTTAGCCTGGCGATACTGGATTCCAGGATGTCCTGGATAACGGGGTCTACTATAGTTTCTCCCTTAGGAATTTCCGTTAAGAAGTCGGCGATCACCTGCCCTTTGACTGCTGTTCGTTTTCGGTATTCGATATCCAGAGCACCCAATTCAATCGCCCATTTGGCCAATCTTCCGGAGATTTCAGGCTTGTGCAAGATTTGTTGTAGCGGGTAGTTTGTTAGGACCTGTACGCGGTGCCCTTGGAAATATCTTCGCAGTCACCGGTGGCGTAAACCAGTGCTAGTACCAACTTTTCGAGGGTTGGATACCGCGTTTCGGGTCCCGCCAACACCCGGCTGATGTAATATATGGGTGTTTGCTTCCCATCTCTTTCTACCATGAGTACCACACTTACCGCGTTATGGGCTGCCGCCAAATACATTTTAAGCACTTCTTTAGGGTATGGCGCTGTCAACATGGGTAGTTTCTCGATGAAGCGTTTCATGTCTTGTAGGGCTTCTTCCGCTTCGCCGGTCCATTTGAAATTTTTCTTGTTGAGAAAATCTTTTAGTGTTTTTATGAATGACAATGATCTTTCGGCATGCCTCGCTAAGAATCTGTTTATAGCCACTAAACGCCCATATACGCTTGCGCTTCTTTCAAAGTCCTGGGAGAGGGCATCCGCGTTATGGCGGCTACCTTTTCCGGGTTAGCTTTAAAGCCGTCTCGGGTGACTACTACGCCCAAGAACTTACCTTCCTCTACCCCGAACGAACATTTCTTGTGGTTAAGTTTGATATTGTATTCTCTGAGCCTTTGGAAAGTTTCTTCAATGTCTTCCAACATTTGTTTTTCTTCCCTACTCTTGATCACCAAATCGTCAACATACACTTCTAAGTTTCTACCGATTTGTGTTTCGAAAGCTTTATCCATGAGTCGCTGGTAAGTGGCTCCGGCGTTCCATAAGCCGAAAGGCATCTTGGTGTAACAAAAGATGCCCACGTCGGTGTGAAACGCCGTTTTTTCTTCGTCTTCTTTGGACATTTTGATCTGGTGATAACCTTTATAGGCGTCTAGAAAGCACTTATACCTATAAGGGACCAGGGAGTCAACCTTAAAGTCCATCTCGGGCAGTGGGTATGCGTCTTTGGGGCATGCTTTATTCAGATCTTTAAAATCAATGCACATCCGCCATGTGCCATCAGGTTTCTTTACCATCACAGGGTTCGATACCCATGTATGATACTTCATTTCTCTGAGGATTCCAGCTTCCACCAGCTTTCGTACTTCTCTGACAACCGCTTCCTTTCGATCCAGAGCCATGCTACGCTTACCCTGTGCGACTGGCTTAATGCCGGGGAGTGTTGCTAGCTTGTGTTCTGCCTTATCGCTTGGTATTCCAGTCATGTCGGAATGTTCAAAAGCAAAGATGTCTACATTCCTTCTCAGCAGCTGTTTCAAATCGTTCTTAACCTCAGGGGAGAGGCTGTCTCCTATCGTAACTGTCTGATCCGGATGGCGTGTGCTTAATACCCATCTTTCCGGGCCGATGGCCCCGGTGGGTCCTTGACGACATCTTTTGGTGTTCAATACCTCCCCTAATTTGTCACGAAACACCGTTGCAACACCCCGCGGGGTAGGGAACTTCATGAAACCTCGCGCCGTGGAGACTATAGCGTCCAATTTTCCTAGGGTGAACCTTCCAATGATTACATTGTGGTATGACTCAGCACATACCACAAGGAATGTTAGGAGTATGGTCCTTTCCCGGGGCTTTTGTCCGAATGTGACTGGAAAAGTAATCTGGCCAATAGGGTCAACCTTTTCTCCTGTGAAACCTTTAATAGGGGCGTGCACTGACTCAAGCAGCCTTTTGTCTTCTGGTTGCATTCTATTGAAACAGTGTTCATAGATAATGTCTTCTGAACTCCCGGTATCTACCAGGATCCTTCTCATATGATAATCACCTACCGCAGCGGATATGATTAGAGCGTCCGTGGTGAGGTGCAAATCTTCTACGCGAGGCTCGATGGTCATAGTCGCTAACATCCAGGGTTCGAGCGTGGATAAACTCCGCTTTGCCCCTTTCCCCTTATCCGCGTATACCATGTTTAGCTCTCGCGGTCTTTTACCCACAGCCTTGCCATTTTCTTCCTTGACGGGGGGTGGGCCCTGTTTGATGTCCCTCACAAGATGTGCCAGTTTACCCGCTTTCACGAAGTATTCAATCTGCTTCTTTAGCTGAAAGCAGTCGTTTGTATCATGGCCGCTCCCTTTGTGGTACTCACAATATTTGCTTGTATCTTTGTTAGGTTGTCTTTTAGCGGCTTTGGAGGGTTAAACTTGAGGTTCTCTGAAGCTAGGATCTCTGCTGGTGTCTTGCTCAGGTTGGGGTAGTCGGACTGCGGTTTAGAGGACTCATTCCTTGAATAGGCGTTTCTGGTCCTATCATACCGCGAGTCCGTCCTATCACTCCTTTGTATCGGTCTCCTCTACCTTTACCTTTAGAACCTCGCTGCTCTCTGTCTTCTTGGTTTTTCTGAGCTTCCTTTTTCCTGTTGGCCGCGTGACTGGCGGCTACGGCCTTTTCTTGTATAACGTATACTTTAGCTGTCCTCAGTATTTCGTCGATAGTGGAAGGCACTCCATTTCTTCCATGAAGTGTTCTTAATAACTCGTCGTCGTTTACTCCTTGTAGGAAAGCTCCACACGCCAGATCATTTGTGACACCCGGGATTGTCAGGCTCTCTTTATTGAATCTAACGATGAAACTTTCCACCGTTTCATTGTCTCGCTGGCGGATGTGGAGGAGCTCATTTTGATCTTTCGTGTGCCTGCGCTGCTGGCTGAATTGTAAGATGAACTTAGCCTCTAGATCTTCAAAACTGTCAATTTCCCCCGTGGGCAGACTGTCCCACCAGACGCGAGCCGCGCCTACCAGTGTTTGGACAAACATCTTGCACCAGAGAGGCATAGGCCAATAGGCTACTTCCCTCGAACTTTTGAATAGGTTGAGATGATCATCTGGATCGCCTAGCCCGTCATATTTGCCTACCGTCTGAGGCATCTTGGGCTTTTCCTTGATAGGAGCTTCTGCTATTCTTCTGGTGAACTTGGATTTGAAAGTAGCATCCACTGGCTTGTAAGGTCTGGTAAGTTCGTCTTCTTCGACATTGACGGGTTGCACAGGGGGAGTTATCCCGCCCTGGCTGACACCCTGGGTGACAGGGGGTGGAATCGGGGTAATGTTCAGTGTTGAGCTTGGGCCTCTTCCTGGAGAGAAACGAGGCCTAGACGTATTTCCCCTATCATAAGCGGGTTCCACTGTGGGAGGGGTTTGACTGTAAACTGGTTGTGATGCTGGGAAAGTCCACCAAGGTGGCATATACGCCGTGTATGGCGATTGTTGAGAGTAACCTTGTGCCCCCCCCCCCCCCCCGAGGAGTGTTGGTGCATACATCTGTCGTCTTCGTCTTATATCGAGTCTCAGTTTCGTTGCGGATCTAAACAAGAATGATGTCATCATTCTTGATGATGACATCACACAAGTGACATCATTATTGCATCATGGAAGTGTATTTCACATGAAGACAAAACAGAATTCAGAATAGATACCGAAGTGCTGCCGGTATTTTTGTTGGTGCATACATCTGTCGTCTTCGTCTTATATCGAGTCTCAGTTTCGTTGCGGATCTAAACAAGAATGATGTCATCATTCTTGATGATGACAACACACAAGTGACATCATTATTGCATCATGGAAGTGTATTTCACATGAAGACAAAACATAATTCCGAATTGATACCGAAGTGCTGCCGGTATTTCTTGTGACTGTAATCACTGTTAAATCAATACACAAGATGTTTAAAGTGATAACCAAGCTGTTTCGAAGTCAGTTTCTTGTTTTCCGCACCTGAAACTGATAAAATCTCTTCTGAACGACTCGTTTGGAATTTTTGAATATAAAGAAATGCAGTAAAGAAATATTTACAGACACTATTTTTGTGAGTTTGCGTAAGAGGATCATATCAGTTTCTGACAAGTCACAAGTACCGTTGAACTTAGTTACACATTAAGAATTAAACAATTCACTTAGATTGCCGATATACTGATCCACTTAAATTTTCACACAAATTTCAACTGATTCAGGATATGAATTAGGTGTATTAAGGACTTAAACTCATTCATGTGTCCCACATCTTGAATATACTCCCGGTATCCAGATCCCAATATTCAGTCTTACAGGTGAGTATATCACAGATGATATCTGTAACGGGTTAGAGGCGAAACCGTGAGAGCTCAGGTCAGAACTTCCGTTCAGCAAAGAGATGACGACTCGACTTTTGGTGGGTCCCCTTTAGAGGATCTTTTTTACAACATTGATTAGCAATTTTATTGTCTCATCATATATGCTGAGGGCGGCGCTATTTTTCAAGCAAGCGTAAAGTATTCTCCGGGGACTAGGCCATTGCTTCCGCATTATCAGAAGTCCCGGGATAATACCCCAGATATCACTGAGCATAAAGACCTAGTATCTCAGAAAGAGGGACCTTTCAAACGAGATTTCAGGGGTTACCTATATATCCAAGTAGTGTTCCCCACGAAATAAGCAAGTTTGAATTTAAGTTTATATCCCGAAAAAGCTTACTAAATGTGTAAAAACCTATCGGCATATCATCAGTGAGACTGTTTAACGCTATTTAAACATTACATTTCTTTAGCATACTGTAACTGTCTACTGATGTACTATCATTTCCTCTTTTATACAACAAAACTCATTTTTGAATTTTATCATGTTTTTGTCTTTTTCAAATTTTCTAATGTTTTTTGATTTTCTGAAATTTTCTACTCCCCCTAAAATGCAAACACATTAAAGAAAAATTTGAAAACAAACTATACAAGTAAATGACAACTGATATCGAATCACTTCACTTCGCCATCCACTTGGCATAAACAATCAGAACTCCCCCTTACAACAAACTATTTTCTCATTATGATTTCAAAACACTTAAGTTTGTTTTAACCAAAATGATTTTTCCGGAAAATAAGTTTTGTTGTTTTTACGAACCACTTGTAGGTATAGGGATTCATTCATCACATTGTTTCTCAACCATATGTAGGAAAAACAAGTACAAATTAATGTCCTTGATTTACCACTTGTCAGTGAAAACCTTCTTCAACCACTCGCAAGTTTATTTATCAACCACATCACTTGTAAAAATATAACAAATCAAATATACCACCTGCGAATTTACCAACCAAACCTTTCAAGAATGATGCCGATTCCTGCTCCACGCTTACCAACCTGGGAGCTCCGGCAAGTCATACTTTTACTTGTGAAAAACAGACATCCAAGCTTCTCCAAACTTGGATGTTTCCTCCTCAACTTCACCTGGGTAAAAAGTAGCTTTCTTTGTTTCATAAAAGTCCTTTACCCCTTTAACTTTACCCTCGACCATTTTCCCGAAAATCTTTTTAACATTTCCATTAAAAGCTTTTTCAATATCAAACTCATTCTTTTCAGAATAAAATTGATTTGAAATCTCAACTTTTCCAACTTTTGACTAATGATAGTACATCAGTAGACAGTTACAGTATGCTAAAGAAATGTAATGTTTAAATAGCGTTAAACAGTCTCACTGATGATATGCCGATAGGTTTTTACACATTTAGTAAGCTTTTTCGGGATATAAACTTAAATTCAAACTTGCTTATTTCGTGGGGAACACTACTTGGATATATAGGTAACCCCTGAAATCTCGTTTGAATGGTCCCTCTTTCTGAGATACTAGGTCTTTATGCTCAGTGATATCTGGGGTATTATCCCGGGACTTCTGATAATGCGGAAGCAATGGCCTAGTCCCCGGAGAATACTTTACGCTTGCTTGAAAAATAGCGCCGCCCTCAGCATATATGATGAGACAATAAAATTGCTAATCAATGCTGTTGTAAAAAAGATCCTCTAAAGGGGACCCACCAAAAGTCGAGCCGTCATCTCTCTGCTGAACGGAAGTTCTGACCTGAGCTCTCACGGTTTCGCATCTAACCCCTTACAGATATCATCTGTGGTATACTCACCTGTAAGACTGAATATTGGGATCTGGATACGGGAGTATATTCAAGAGGTGGGACACATGAATGAGTTTAAGTCCTTAATACACCTAATTCATATCCTGAATCAGTTGAAATTTGTGTGAAAATTTAAGTGGATCAGTATATCGGCAATCTAAGTGAATTGTTTAATTCTTAATGTGTAACTAAGTTCAACGGTACTTGTGACTTGTCAGAAACTGATATGATCCTCTTACGCAAACTCACAAAAATAGTGTCTGTAAATATTTCTTTACTGCATTTCTTTATATTCAAAAATTCCAAAAAGATTTTTAGTTTGTTTTAGCATAAATTTTGAAAAATCCAAAAAGATTTTCGACAACTGGTATTTGAGAGCTGATTTTCAAAATTCCAAGTGCAAAACATGATGACAAATTGGTTTGGAAGAGTGTGTTTAAATGAGAAAAGTTTTTTGAATATGTGTATACAAATGGTCATCTGAGATTTTTATTAATGATAAATCATTCTGGATAAATTTGAGTGGGAATCTGAATTTATAAATTTGTCAAATGTTAAAATTTGTGAAATTTATTTTCGGGTTAAGAATGTGCAGGTTTTTTAAATGATAGAATGCCAGGTTCCGATACCTGAGGACTTTGTAATTTCAACAATGCCAGACTGCGATCCCAGCATATCGAAAGGGGGAGTCTGAAGACATCCGAGTAGAGATTATTCGTGGGGAGTCTGTTGATGCTGAAGAGGAGAAGGAGATAAAGTTTGAGGATGCTTACACTGTGAGATATTTCAGAGAGCATTCAGACTGATAAAGACTGAAGACGTTGAAGACTCGACACTTAAGACTCGTCAACATCTGAGGGGGAGTCTGTTGGTGCATACATATGTCGTCTTCGTCTTATATCGAGTCTCAATTTCGTTGCGGATCTAAACAAGAATGATGTCATCATTCTTGATGATGACATCACACAAGTGACATCATTATTGCATCATGGAAGTGTATTTCACATGAAGACAAAACAGAATTCAGAATTGATACCGAAGTGCTGCCGGTATTTCTTGTGACTGTAATCACTGTTAAATCAATACACAAGATGTTTAAAGTGATAACCAAGCTGTTTTGAAGTCAGTTTCTTGTTTTCCGCACCTGAAACTGATAAAATCTCTTCTGAACGACTCGTTTGGGTCTCAAACGATCCTACAAGGAGTATATGTTGGGGTATTGTATTGAGGTAAGTACTCGTAAGGGGGTGCGAAATAATACCCGGGAAAATAAGCCTGATTTCCTGGTGTAACCGGGGCGTTCAAGATTCCCGCCGACACGACCACGGGTTGATGGGGCGGTGTGGATAACGCCGCTGTCAGTGCTGCTGAATACAGAGGTGGCATGGCATAAGTAGCCGAGGGTTGATAGTATTGAGGTGCGCCAACCTGCGGTATGACGGTGCTGGGGCTAGCCGACGTGATAACCGGCATAGTGCTATGACGTATAGTCTGTGCACTGGAGGTTGTGGCTGAGGCGAAAACGTTTACGCCTGTTGTGATTGGTCCAGCCGACTGGAGTTGTAAAGAAGTCTACGTAAATAAATCTGCTGCCGTCGTTCCAGAAGAGGCAGCGGTAGTGCCAGCAAAACCCGGTGGGGGTCCCTCTGCTTCAAACTCCAAGTCGAGTGACCTGGTTACAACCGGTGAAGCTGGCATGGAGATGACAGGGCTTGTTTCCAACAACGGATTGCTAGTTAACATCGCCTGGCTTGGTGTTACTGTTATGTTCTGATCGCTTGCCATTGGGTTCAGTTGTTGCTACTGATCTAGTCCCACGGATGGCGCCAATGAAGAAACACTGACCTTCATGGTAGTATCCAACTAGGACTTCAACTCTTGGCGATCCGAACAGCTTAACTGCAAAACAGAACACCGTTAGGACTCGTTACCGGAATGGGGTTATTCCTGTAACCACCCTCCGGCGTGAGAATAAGTCTCGGTTTTGGGAGTAAAAGGGTATGTTTAGAGAAGAAAGTAGAACGGGAGCAAGATGATCATACCTTTGATGTTTACCTCTATTTATAGTTTACCATTAGGGTTTCCTTAACTTAGGATGGGCTCCGATAAGTTAGGGATCTTTGTGATCTTCCTAAAAAGTTGGGGATTTAGTTACGTGATTTATCCATGCAGGATGGAATGTTCTAGAACAAACGTCTATGATTATTTATTTATAATAAAATAATAGGTAATGACCGGGTCGGGTTAACCGATTCGAGTCATACCTTGTCAACAACCATCCTCTAACCCACCCATCTCTTTTCTACTTCTCCTT
The DNA here is from genome assembly GCA_030545235.1 of Helianthus tuberosus. NCBI lineage: Eukaryota > Viridiplantae > Streptophyta > Magnoliopsida > Asterales > Asteraceae > Helianthus > Helianthus tuberosus. Next base: position 27,134,176 of record CM060437.1, on the reverse strand, counting down.
CATCGTCCCTACCGCTGCCCCACCACCACGCTACCGTCGTACCAAAAACGTTGGATTTTTGTGACTCCCCTCCCTAACCGGCCTTCTAAATTATTCCGGTCGGATATCTCTGGTGGTGGTGGGGGGTTATATAGGGTGTGAAATGGCAGCAAACGACTGGGAAACAATTGTTGGAGGAGACGCGTTGGTTTTTTTTTCCGAAAGGGTGCGTTGCTTTGGTTGGCACTTGGCAACCGTAAAGTTGTGACGGTTTTTTTTATTCTAGTGTTTTTTAATGTTTTTGTCTGGCGCGTCGTTTTGGATGTAAAAGCCCGATTGTTTAGCATGTTGACCGCGTCGGGTTGTATGTACCGTCCTATTGTTTAGCGTCAAGGATGATCGGAAGTGATACTATTAGGGGAACGAATGGCGGTGGTGAGTGCGTTGGTGGTGGGTGTGCCTTATGACGGTTACAGCTGTTAAACGCAACTTTTCATTGTATTTTTATTGTATAGAAACATGCGACTCTTCATAATCTTTAAATATCTTCTATATCAAATGTTAAAAGGGTAACTTTAAATGAAACAGTGCCTGACATGATTATAAAAATGTGGTTTTTTAATTAAAAGATGAAGAGGTGTGTCTCGACAATCATGGTAGTTCATTAGAAGGATGATGAAAAGACACGTCTAAAGGACGCGACTTTTAAACCAAAGGACATGACTTAACAATATACAACATATGCTATAATTTTCGAACGGACACGGCTTTTAAAAGAACGGACATGACTCAAGTTGATTTTTGTAGTTATATATAATATAATATAATTGAACCGGAAGGTTATAATATTGTGTGTCAAAGTTTGAACAACTTTTTTTTTGTTTTGTCTATGCAGTGTCCTTCAAACATCAACGGTGTATGATTGGAAATTGGTATGTGCCTATTGATAAAATTTCAAGAGCCCAATGGGCTTATTTGACAACCAAAATGGTTTTAGGACGTTAATCTTTAAGGCCTTTGTTTCACTGTTTCAGTGAGATCTCAACCTTTAATCTCAGCCCAATATCTATAATTGGGCCTGTCTTGTCTATGTTTTTTTTAAGGTATGAATTATTCGCGAATGTCGGAAGGTCTAGCATATGTTGTCTTAACTGGATCCGCGCTAGAGAGCCCAGTTGCACAATAGATCCCCAATTTAAACCCCTCAATGAGAAACCCCTATCACACAGACTCAAACTTGAGACCTAAAGAGAAAACTCACTCGGGCCATCATAGGTGGAACTTAAATACCCGTAGACGTGTGTCAATGGAATGCGTGTTTACTTGCCTAATTAAAACTTTTAAACCATCAGCAAATAATAGAAACTTATTTTTTAATATCTTTTAAAATGATTATAATTATAATAATTTAAAAAAGTAATATATTGTTTTGTTTTCCGGGAAAAGTTTCATCAACTTAATAATTAAAAAACTAATATATTGTTTTGTTTTCGGGGAAATTTTTTTTTTTTGAACCGTGAACTTCATTATAAAACAAGGGCAGGCCTCAAACCGAGGCCCACCACACCAAACACTACATCATATACAAAGGATTTTTAGACCAATCATTCCACACTAGACTAGCGAACTTAGATCTATTTTTTAACCATAAGTACGACCAGGACTTTATCAACGCCATCGCCTCAACTACCTTATGACTCACATCATTGAAAACCTTATCATTAAAGTATCCAAATATGTAAAAAATGAAAAAAAATTATTAACTCAATCTTACCATATTAAAGTACTTGTTAAGGAATTCTTCACAAGAGAATAGTAACTAACTTTTCTCTCTCTTTCATCAAAGTCACTCAATTATGAGTAAATTACTTTTTGAGTCTCTGTGTTTTAATCATTTTAACTACTTAAGTACAAAATCAAAAAGTTTAACGTTATGCGTCCCTAACCACTCATTGTATAACGTTTTGAGTCCAATTTATAACACTGTACTTTTTATTTTGGACAAATTTGTTAAAAGCACTAAAACACAGGAACTCAAAAAGTTATAAAATGAGCGGTTAAGGACTCAGGACGTTAAACTTTTTTATTTTGAACTCAGCTGATTAAAATTACTAAAACACAATAACTCAAAGAGTAATTTACTCCTCAATCTTTATTGTTTTTTCTGTGTGTCTCTAAATCTCTAATGTTACTGGAGTTTGATTTCATGTTATAATGTTATGCGATTGTTTTTTTGTGTTTTTATACATGTTTATGGACTTCCGTATATCAAAATTCGGCTGAGTGAACTTTTTATGAACAATTAAAAAAAATATGTTTGTTTTATTATATAGCGTTAACCTTTTTTAACTATTATACCATTGATAAATTAAAGAGTTAAATGCCATTTTAGTCCCTGTGGTTTGGGCCATTTTGCCAGTTTAGTCCAATGGTTTCATTTTTAACCTGTGGGTCCAAAAAGGTTTCACAGTTACCATTTTAGTCCACTTGGTTAACTTTATCCATTTTTTCTGTTAACGAGAAGACCAATTCGGTCATTTTGTATGTAATTCTGTTAACTAAAAGGGCAATTCAACTATATAAAATGACCGAATTGGCCTTCTTGTTAACAGAAAAAATGGATGAAGTTAACCCAGTGGACTAAAATGACAACTGTGAAACCTTTTTGGACCCACAAGTTAAAAATGAAACCTTTGGACTAAACTGGCAAAATGGCCCAAACCACAGGGACTAAAATGGCATTTAACTCTAAATTAAAAGGTACAATAACAAAATAGTAAGAGTAAACTGCGAAAATGGTCCCTGAGGTTTGGTCACTTTTGTCTCTTTAGTTCAAAACTCAAACATTTTGAATCTGGGTCCCCGTGGTTTCAGCTTTGTTGCCATTTTCATCCAAAAGCAAAATCTGGTCAAATATTTCAATTAACATCCAGTTTTTTTTTGTCTTTTTTCTCCCTTTTAATGAAGGGCAAAATGGTCAGATTTTATTAATTTGTTACAATAAAACGTTAAAAGACCATTTTACACTTCATTAAAGGGAGGGAAAAAAATGGGATGTTAACTGAAAAATCTAACCGGATTTTGATTTTGGATAAAAATTGTAACAAAAATTGAAACCACATGGACCCAAATTCAAAAAGTTTGAGTTTTGGACTAAAGTAGCAAAAATGACCAAACCACAGGGACCATTTTGGCAGTTTACTCAAATGATGATGATGATGATGATGGACTAAAGTAGCAAAAGTGACCAAACCTCAGGGACCATTTTGGCAGTTTACTCAAATGACGACGACGACAAGTAAAATTTATTCGCGCGTTGCAGCAGGTATTCGGTCGATGTCAGTTTGATTTATTACGGTGTCTGAAGGGGTATGGTCTCTAATTTTGCGCCTACTGTACGAGGCAAACTAGATGTGTGCACAACAAGGCACAACTCAAGTTCAAGCTCAACAAACCCCGGTGGCAACACCCGCGCCAAGGCAGCTAGATTACAACTCTCCCCATCATGAACGTCTACCATCATACGCGCCATCTGAGCGTACTGATAAACACCAACATCGAAGGTCACCAAACTTGGTGTTTCTTCAGTATCAACACCCAATATATCAACCAAAAGATAAAACCTAAATACTAAAGTCATGATATGACCAAAATGATATGGATATGTTGAAAACAAAAAAAAACTAATATTAGTAACGGTTCGGATAGTACTAATACCGGTACCGATGTTATTTGGTCAAAATGGACATGGCATCGTGTTGCTAGGATAGTATCATTTGGTTCTTTACGGTACTAGTATGATAGCGACGCTTGTTATAGTTTACAGTATACATAATATACTCCCTATTGTTACTGAAGTCCCGAAGTTTTTCAAATGAGATTCTACCGCGCTTTACGGTTGGAATTCAATCGATGTAAAACACGTGTTGATTTTTATAAACATCGCATGTATCGTCTCGGTACTGTATGAATGGAACCGATACCGAGCTATTGCCTGCGGTAACGTACTATCACAACGCACAGACAAATAACATGTAATATATATATATATATATATATATATAGATTTAGAAGTTTTGTTAAAAAATAACATTACAAAATCAAATTGACTAATAAATAAAATACTACTTATAACAAATAAAAAAACAAATACTTAAGCATTATCTATTTCTTTTATCACTAAATAAAAAATTAAATAGTAAAAATTAGAAATCAATACTTAAATTGAAATTATATATTATATAATAGTATAATTAGTAACATGTTTTGGCTATAAGGTGTTGTAAGTTGTGCTAAATTGGTTTTTTATGCATTTCATTGTTGTACCCTTTGCATATTGTGTTGTTTACAACTGGTATTTAAAAACCCATGTGATGGTTTTGTCACAAAAGTCATAGTTTTGTTATAAAACTCGTTGTTTTTTACAAGTATCCTTCACTTTTCTTTCCTTGATATCGCTACTTTCTCTCTCTAATACGATTATGTCTTCTCTACTCTTTTTTCCGGTGATATTCGTGGTTCCACCGGCGACGAGTGGTCGTTTGAATGGCGGCGGTGTCCATTACAGTATGACGACGAGTTGTCGTTTGAATGACATCACCGGACATGCACCGACTCATTTTGTAGAGAGTGGGCAATCTAAGGGGATCCTAGATAGAGAAACAGATCATGGCGGGTATGGCCATGTCGTTGCCAGAGGCTTTCCAGCCATTTCTAGCTATCTTAGTAAGTTGCCATGACCTCAATTACGTATTTGAGCCTCGACGTTTTTTACATTTATTTGTGTCTGTATTGAAAAAATGATTAGGATTCTAAGCTTTTTTTTTTTTACATAAACAAAGATTTGTGTGTTATGTTTGAAAGAGAAGTGTCGCAACCCCCGTCCCCCTATACAATACAGGAACGGGCGGCCACGGCCAATTTCGGTGGTATCGCGTATTGTCTAATTTTGGCAGCGGAATTTTCATCAGGACCGTAGTTAGGAAATATTTTATCAGAGTAAAATACCACATTTTCATAATATTAAACACATGGGATAAAAACCAAGTTTGCAGTACACACATTTTCATAGGAATAAATCCTATTTTTATTTAATAAAAACATCTATTTCTTTTTATGTAACTTTATTGCCACTTTTCCAAGCCTTCAGTGCTGTCCAGCTGGCTTCTATTTGGCTTTCACATTTTTGTTACCTGAAACGCGTTTAAAAACATTTTGTCAGTGGGAAATACTGGTGAGTGAATCCCAGTTTAATCAAGTTTAAATAAAATCCATTGTATAGTATTGAGAGCGATCTCGCAATTACATTTGTTTCCAAGTCATACCAATTACCACCCGCGGTATTGTCAGACCCGACTTGTGGAAAAGTTACTCCTCGCAAGGCAGTAACTAATTTTGTATACAAAACCCCAACATACCGACGATAATTGTATCCTTACAAATACTCAATAACTGTTTAATATATAATTAATCGTGTGAGGTTTTGTAAAAACAATTTTACAAAAAGGAGATTACTCACATTGCTGTCTTAGATTATCCTTTAGGGTTTCCTGGTGACAATCTATAATTTTCAAAAATGCACACGTGTTAGTATAATAACCCATTTTAACATTAGTAATACCTTCCCCGAGTCGGCATTCCAACGACTACGTCGGGCAGAACCACGACAGCCGTTACGGAACCCTAGATCAATCGGGCAGAGTATCTCATACGTATCCAGGGGTTATGATACTTACAACGGAGAAGAACTTTGCTATTTAGGGGGGTATAATACCCGAGTATTATGCCTATACTTCAGAAATTAGAGAAAGAAAACATTTGTGAGCGAATTCGGACTGAAGGCCCTTCGTTGCAATATATAGGGCCTGACTTGGCCTTTCTTGCGGCCCGCGTAAAAAGAGACAAGGGCCTACGCGGCCCGCGTCAAAGATGGTCAACAGCGTAGGTGATCCGGGTCAGCTAGTAGGGTCGACATGTGTTGGGCCACGTGGCGGCCTAGGGTCGTGCCAACTTTTACCTTGTCGCGGCCCGCGTAACGGTTGAGGTGTGGCTTACGCGGCCCGCCTCAACTCCAAAAACTCCATTTTTAATTAATTTTAATAATATTTAAGGTATACGGGGCCCGTTTTCACGTATGGGGTGTATTTTAGGATATATTGGGATATTTTAAAATATATTAGGGTGTCGAAAAATTTATGAGGGTGTCGGTTTTCTTTAGGGTTGTTATATCCTCCCCACCTTGTTTTAGAGCTCGTCCTCGAGATCTACTGGAACAATTGTGGATATTTCCTTTGCATTTCTGATTCAAGCTCCCATGTGTATTCTGGTCCTCTTTTGGAGTCCCATTTTACTTTAACCAGGACTAATCTCTTGTGCTTGAGATTCTTGACTTTCCTGTCTTCAATCTGTAGAGGCCTTTCTACAAACTTGAGTTGTTCATTCACCTCTATATCCTTAAGAGGTACCACAAGTGTTTCATCAACTAGGCATTTCTTGAGATTAGATACATGAAATACATCATGTATTCCTGCCATTTCCTCTGGCAGTTGTAGTTGATAGGCTACAGGTCCTATTCTTCTAATGATCTCAAAAGGTCCAACATACCTGGGACTTAGCTTTCCTCTTTTGATGAATCTTACCACTCCTTTCCAAGGAGAGACTTTTAATAATACTTTATCTCCTACTTGGAATTCCAATGGTTTGCGTCGGTTATCAGCATAGCTCTTCTGTCGGTCACATGCTGCTTTCAGACGTTCCTTGACTTGAATGATCTTGTCAGTTGTTTCTTGCACTATCTCAGGTCCAGATAGTTGCTTTTTCCCAATTTCTGCCCAACAGACTGGGGTTCGGCACTTTCGTCCATAGAGTGCTTCGAATGGTGCAGCATTGATACTTGTGTGATAACTATTATTATAAGAAAATTCTATTAAAGGTAAGTGATCGTCCCAATTACCTCCGAAATCAATTACACAGGCTCTAAGCATGTCTTCCATCGTCTGAATTGTCCTTTCGCTTTGTCCGTCCGTTTGAGGATGATAAGCGGTGCTTAGATTTAACTTGGTTCCCATAGCTTTTTGGAAACTTGTCAAAAAATGTGAGGTAAAACGGCTATCCCTATCAGAAACAATTGATAAAGGTATTCCATGTAAAGAAACAATTTCATTTACATATAATTTAGCTAGCTGTTCTGTCACACCCCCAAAATACCACCCATGGAAAACCCAGCTAGGCGTGTGACAAACCAATAACGAGCCACTAATCATGTTGAACCAATCACAAGTTTAAAAATGAAATTGCCAATTAATAATGAAAAGTACTATCAATAAGTTTAAATGAAAACCAACATGTTCAGCGGAAGCAAATAGTAACCCAAAGTTAAACTGTTTCAAAACCAATGTATAATATCAATAGTTCATTCACATGAATCCCTCCAGTCGACCCATGACCACTCCAGCTACTCCAGACAGCAAGTTCCAATCCAAGACATCTAACGACCTACGATCATGCAGACAAGTGTGTCAGACGACGCTGGTGAGTTCAAAGTTTTGTTAATGCATTTAGTTACTAGGTATGTGTATAAAAAAGTTCAATAGTTCAATAATTTTATTTGATGTTGTTATTAACTCGATTACCGCAGATGGCTACAAGATGTATTTGCCCAACCCCAATGTCTCTATCAAAACATTGGTCATGCTTTAAGGAAATTAGTTCACGCCCGTCCTCCCCGGTACGGTGTGAGGGTGCCAAACCTAATAGCGCTATCAACTAATAACCTCGTTGCCTCCCCGGCAACTATCGGTAGATGTAAGGGGTCTTATGTGATAGACAATGAGTGTAATAACAAGCATCCCATTAACCTGACGTTCCTCCTGTTACACCCGTCTCATTTATATAAGAATTTAATATAAGATAAGCAGTTTTAAACCAAAAACTTCGATTAATATTAAATACCAAATGGAAGTTTTCATAAAGTTCGTCTTCTAGTTAACAACTACTAGTTTTAACAACCCAAAAACAAATATTTAAGTGTCTACAATATAAACATTGTCTTTAACAAAGTTAACTAATCGCGGAAGCTTCAAAAGATTGTGTTCGGTTCTTGTAAAGATGCTTGATCGCCATCCGGATTAAGTACATCATCACCTATAGTCAAAACCACACAAAAGATTAGTTTTGACACCTTAAATATAATTCTGATTAAGTTCCGTGCCCAAAACATAGCAAAACAAACAAAATCCATCCATCCTGGACGGTCGCGCCGCGCAACGGGTTTGATGCTTGGCCGTGGCGTAGCGCCACGGCGTGATTTCGACAGATTGTTGCTTGTTGGAGCTGTATATCAGTCCAGCACCTAATTTTTAACGTTTTAAACTTTAATTCAACATAACTTTTGACTCGTAAGTCCGTTTTAGGTGATTCTTTTTCCTACATGACTGTAATTTAATTACCGACGCGTCTATAATGTTTATCATACCGAAAATTTGGTTTACAGACCGAATGACTAAAATCACTATGTATTTATTCGACCCGTTAAAGTTACACTTATTTTTCTATCTTTTCAATAGTAAACATAAGGCGCTTTTTACCCAACTTTCGGGGCTTATTATTACCGGAATTTTGATATCCATCTTATGGCTTCATGCTCGTATGATTGTAACCGCCAATGCTAACTATTAAATAACTTTGACGCTACCAATACACCATTATTCAACCCGTTTGGCTCATCTACGGAATCCTCCATTATGATGACTACTAAATGAGTTCTAACCAATTCTTGACCTATTATTCCATATAGCGAACATTGTCGCTTCAATCAACGCAACCTTTATTCTACAACTCAACTATACATATGCTAATTATCAAAACTTACTCAATGTAATGAATCAAGTTACATGCCTTCAATGTACGCCCTTCAAACGCAAGTCGCCACCGGCTTGTCCACTCGACGCTCCGGTGTCCTTCCCTATAGAGTCCAATCATAACATGTTTAGAACTCTTTTTAAATCATATCTCGCACAATTTACCGTAACATAACAATTATGCGGTTTAACTTTAAATTTCAGTTTTAAGCCTTCTTTGAGGCAATTATACAAACACTTTAAGGGCAGAAATTTACATGAAGTATTAGCAAGTTCATAACTTGTCATATAGCCCTATATTTTCATCAATCAACTACCATACATGAATATTAGCATCTAGGATTCTGAAATTGCTTCATACATGTCAAATTTCACTAGAACCAACCCAATTTCCTGGGGTTTATCAAGTTCTACTCCACCCACTAACCACCTACAATGGTGTTCATGAACTTTGCTAAAATTAAGTATGATTTCAACATGTATTGGTCTAGGGTTTACTCCTAGACACTTCAACGTTCCTATTTCACCTACATATCATTTATGCATCCACAGATTTCGAATTCCCTAAATTCATGAGAATTTCAAGTAGAGAATTTTTATCAAATTTTACATACCTTATGATCTACTTGCAATGGGGATCACTAATCTATGCTCGATTTTCGTTTTGGACTTGATTTGAACCTTCAAATTGGAGGTTTTGACAAGAACTAGGGTTTTAGGGAGCTTGGGACCGCCCCCTGCTTCTGATCGATCTCAGCAACACACAGACAAGTGTGTTTTGAGTTTAATTTTTTTTTTGTTTTATTAATACTAGTTTTCATTTAAACACTTTTGGCCCCTCAACTTTCGTTCTTTATTTGTTTTAACTCTTTAACTACTCACAACTCATCATCTAACTAGGTTAATGTCATTCCTAGTTAGTTTATTTTTCTTATTTATTCACAACATTATTGTATTATAAGAATTTCTATTTTCGGGGTGTTACAAGTCCACCCCCCTTAAAAGGGTTTCGTCCCCGAAACCAGAGTACATACCGAATAGTGTAGGGTAGAGACGTCGCATCTCCTCTTCGGACTCCCATGTAGTGTCCGAACCTTTCCTATGCTCCCACTTGATCTAGACTTGATCTATTTGTTTATTTCACAAGTGCTTAATCTTTCGATCTAAAATCTCCAATGGCTTTACCGCGTAATTCAGGCTATCATCCACCTCGATATCATCGTAATGGATATAAGCTGTTTCCTCCGTTAGACATTTTCGTAGCTGTGAAACATGAAACGTGCCATGTATTCCACTCAACTCTTCCGGTAGCTCGAGGCGATAGGCTACTTTGCTGTCACAACCCCCGCCCCCTAACTACCTGGGAACGGGCGGTTGCGAGCCAGTTTCGGTGGTATCCGGATGTTTAATTATTTTGGCAGCGGAAATTTCATCAGGACCGTAGTTAGGAAATATTTTATCAGAGTAAAACCACCATATTTTTAAATTTATAATCACATGGGTAAAACCCAAGTTTCTGATTACAACATTTTTATAGAGATAAACATTATTTTATTTGAAATAAAACATCTTCATTATTTAGGTAACTTTTATAGCCACTTTTCTAAGCCTTCAGTGCTCTCCAGCTGGCTTTTATGTGCTTCACACTAAGTTACCTGAAACACGTGTTTAAAATATTTTATCAGCAGGAAATACTGGTGAGTGAATCCCAGTTTAATCAAGAAATATTTTATCAATTAACACAGTATTGAGAGCGATTACAATGTTTATATCTACACAATTACTCCTTTAGTACTGTCATTCCTGACTTGTGGGTCATATTACACATTGGCTAACTCATTGTCCAATGGTAACGTATTGTCATCCCGACTTACAACTTACAGTGTAGTAAATTTTGTATACAAAACCCCAACATACCGGCAGTAATTGAAGAATTACAAAGACTCAATCACTGCTAAATTTCATTGTAAAATAGTTAAGGTTTTGTAAAAACTGTTAACAAAAAGGAGATTACTCACATTGCTGTCTTTAGATTTTCCGTAAGGGTTTCCTGGTAACAATCTATAATTTACACATAAGCACACGTGTTAGTATAATAACCCATTTTAACATTAGTAATACTCTCCCCGAGACGACATTCCAACGACTACGTCGGGCAGAACCACGACAGCCGTTACGGAACCTTAGATCAATCGGGCAGCGTATCTAATACGTATCCAGGGGTTATAATACTTACAACGGAGCAGAACTTCGCTATTTAGGGGGGTATAATACCCGCTTATATAGCCTACTATTCAGAATTTAGAGAAAGAAATCGATTTTAAACGAATTCAACTGAGATCCGATGCATTCTATATATAGGTGCTGATTCAGGTTCTCCCGCGGCCCGCGTAAAACAAGACCACGGGCTACGCGGCCCGCGTCAAAGGGGTCAACGGCGTAGCTTTGAGGTGTCATCACCCTAGCTTCGCCACGTGTCGCCATGTGGCGGCTTCCGGAGAGGCGGGTGGCCAGCCTTGTCGGGGCCCGCGTCAACTAAACGGGGTGGCTTACGCGGCCCGCCTAAACCCCAAAAACTTTGTTTTTTATTTATTTTAAATGCTATATTGTATTTCGGGCTCGGTTTTCACATATGGGGCGTATTTTAGGAAGTGTAGGGTGTCAGGGGTGTTTTAGGAGGGTTGTTATATTTCGGGTATAACTCCTGGGTTATTTAATAAAATATATAGTGCACTCACATTAAGTATAGTAACCCAATTCTACTTTATCCCTACGTCACGAGACAGAACCCCAACGAATTTAGGCAGAACCTTGACATATGTTACGGGGCCCTACGTCAGTCGGACAGGGTATCAGTGATCAAGGGTTAAAACACTTAAAATAGGGCAGGGCTTTATTATTATTATTATTATGGGGTGTAATACTAACAAAAATATTATATATATATATATATATATATATATATACGTTGAGATCGAGTGGGATGAAGGAATACATAAATAGGCAAATGTATAGAATGCCTACAATTCTATTTATACTGCTTTCGAAATGCATGAATTAAGATTCGTTTTGAATTATAAATAGACACGTACATATCTATTCATTTAATGGACATACACGTCCATATGCATTTTATGAATCAAATGAAGTTGTTGATAATGTACACGTACATCATTTCTATTTGATGTTAGTTGTAGATTGTTTTATTTATTTATTTATCATTTTGTATATTATAATTAATTTAACTGCTTCACTTATTTGGCGCTTATAACTTCTAAACTATGACGTTTTATAAAATAATAAATATGCCACTAGAACGAGAATAATTTTATCTACATTTAGAACCAAGTTTCATTAAAAACAGAGTAGGTTCAAATATAATGTATTTTTATAATTTAATTATTAAATGGTTCCTACGCTTGCCCAAAATACCTCATATTTCCATTGGTCAACTTACCCATGATGCATCCTTTTAATAACATAAGTTTTTATATATTTTATATAAATAAAAATTTTGGGAATGTTACATCCTCCCCACCTTGTTTTAAATCTCGTCATCGAGATTCCCTGAAATATGGATGAATATTTAGTTAGTTTAGTTTCTAGGTATATTCTGGTTTTTATTTTGAATTTCACTTTACTTTGACCAGAACTATTCTCTATGAGATTCTTATTCTTGACTGAAATATGTTTTGTATATTAACACAGCTTTTAGTTACAAGTTTCCCAATGCGTTAATAATTGCAAAGGAAATTCTTATACTTTGGATGGCGTCCCAACTTAAAGAGTTCCTGTCGTTCATCTTGTCGCACGAACTACGAGTCGGATGATCAAATGAAATAATGTTTGATATCGAAATTATAGATGTATACAGAAGATTCTAAATAAATAAGTCTAAAATTATCATTGACACACTTGTTCATGATTTATTCCTAATTGTCAATCAATATGGTCCTTGGATTTCCTCATAGACTTACATATCTATATAATATTTCATATACTGTAATATGCACACTATCCATAATGTCAGTGTATTTAACAGATTCACAAGTCAGACATCAGGTCATGGTACTATTTAGGGAATTTCATTATCATAACATATACCCCATCTCACCCGGTCTCGCCGGAGAGGTACCCCCATCTTACCCGGTCAAGCTGGAAAGTCTACTACACCATACCCAGTCTTGCCGGAGAGGTAATTATTATTGTATTTCCCATAAATAGAATTTTTCTCAAATCATAATTTTAAAAGTGCATCATTTATTTTGACTTATACCAAGAAACAAGGAAATTAGTATTCTCATGATGGATCACATTCTAGAACCGAGTAGTACTAATAAACAAGAAATAACAGTGGCCAAGTGTTATTGCTTATTTATCATTCTGGCACTGTTCTAGTCATCATCCTCACGGCATACCAATAACCATCACACTTTATCTACGCAAGTAATTGGCTTATCTCAAAGCTTTATACTAAGGCATCTTTCTTAGATTCAAGTCTAAAGACTATCCTAGATGTTATCAGTAAATATTTATATCATAACTCTTTTGCTGAAGCATAAGTATTATTATGGTTGTGGTTTTTATTTTGTTTGAAAAATGGAGTTTTGACAAAAATATCATTGTCTCCATTGATATTATGGCTAGGTTCAATGTGATAAGTATGCTTACAGTTAACTTTATTTATGCTTATATATTGCTAGATTCCGTCGCAAGGAATATTTTATTGAGACAGATAGTATTTTAAAACATAATAAGTTTCATGATTTATTCTTATAATGGCTTCATGTCTTTATAAGAATTACCAGTGCTATTTTCTCTTATGTTTATCTTCAGAAGATATTTGATTATTATATTGTGTATATCATCAAGAGATTCTATTATGTATATATGTATATTTATTATTTAGAAACAAACGAAATTTTCAAATCTCTAGTTTAATATTTAAACTTATGTAATACACACACACACACACACACACATATATAATATTAAATTATTTTGTAATATCTTTAATTTATAACAAATACAATTATATAATCGATGGTACCAATCATCGAGTTTATTCCCATTACTTTATTTATCCTTTTATAATAAAAATAGTAATAGTATATTGAAATAAACTTCTATTAAATTTATTGAATATATTATTTTGGAATCAAAGGATGGATAAATAAAAGTTTAAAGAAATAAATTAATCAAATATAAACTTTCTGGACTGTATAGGAATAAATTTATTTTTAACTAGTGGGTTGAACCATATGGGTTTAAAATATCAAAATTTGACTCTCAACTTATTGCATATTATATTATTTATTCAAAGAAGTACTTATGGTAGGTAATTTTGACATTTCTAAAATTGATTCTAAATATATTTGAGTAATATACATGTATTAGAATATGTATGTATATCCCATACAATAGTAATACTAATTTATTTAAAGATATTACAATATTAAAATTGTAATCTAATTAATTTTTTTTATATAATATTCTAAACGATAGAGAATGAAAACCTGATTATTTATATATGATTATCATAATATATATATATAATGACCCTTTTTATCATACCCTCTCTTTTATAGTTTTAAATGTATAAGTTTTACATGTATCCTAATATATATATATAAATATATATATTTTTATATTATATACACGTATATATTATTTAAATGTATTATAGTGTATATATACATTTCAATATAATAGAATTGTATTATTTAACTATTATACATTAGCCAGCTGACTCGAATACTTTTCTTTATAATTTAAGATACACAATCCTACAACTAATATGACTGGTTAATCTTATAATCTTATATTAACTATCTCCATGCATAAGACCTATTATGTACATGCCTTAATATTAAAGATCTGTAGAAACGCTTTCGACGTTTAGTTAGGCCTTTCTACGTAGTCCAACCAACCCAAATCTCTAAAAATTTTAAATGATTTTATCTAATCATGAATAATCATCATATTCATTTAACCATCTATTTTATTACTAAGTATTTTAATAGAAACCGTTACAAGTAATCCCAACATCAGTTATTTCGTAAAATTATAAAAGTATGAAGTCTTATAGCCAACTGGTTATAAACCAGAAGGGATAAAATGGAGTGGTAAATTGGTACATCTGGGTTTCAAAACTTGCTTTGGCTCTATGCACTAAAGCAATCTTTTAAATTTTATTAATTCTTAAAATCCTTTCGGTTAATTTAATAGCTTCGGTTTTATTTATTTAAATATAAATTATTTTTGAAACAATATTATTAAAACCACAAAGGTTTAAAGCTTTATACCATATATTTCAATATGTATTTTAAACCAAAGTAAATGATTGGTTCCAAAAGAGAGTTATGAACATGATTGCTTTGTTTATAACTAACTTAGTTTGATGTATATTATGATATTATTTAAGTGGGTGGTATTAATTATCACAGACAAATTTCTAGTACAAACATTTGGGGACAATCATAAAATAGATTGATTAAAAATGGTGAACATTGCGACTTATATATATATATATGTGTGTGTGTGTGTGTGTATTTATTACAAACTACAACTGGAATTCAAAATATACTAGTCATTATGCATCCGTAACTTATTTTAGTCTATCTAGGTTATAGGAGTATTAGGCTCAACATGCTTTTATATAAGTTTTATTCTATCTCCTGTCTCTACTAAGTTGTTATTTAATGGGCGAAGTTCCTTTAAAGTTTCTAGCTCATAGGTGGCATGGGTGCTGGTACTGGTTTGGCCGTTCAACTATTTAATATAAGTTAGCATTTACTGCTGTAGTGGCTAACATATGGAGATTTACCCATTGTCCATCTAATTCACCTTCCCATGGTAGGTTATTGCCTGTTTCCTGAGTTTGTGTATTTATTTCCTTATTGATTATCACTCCCTTTGGTTGTTACTTCTTTATTTTCTCTTGACTTTTTCTAATAATCCAACTTCTCTTCTTAGTGGTAAATGGTTTCTCAGACTGTGCCTTATGAATAAATATTCCTTCCTTAGTATCTGCTGAGTATCCTGAGGGATTTGGTTGAAATGAGGTTCCCTTATCTTTTGGTGAACTATCTAATTGACGATAGATGTCTGAAATTCTTTGCTTACCCTTACTGTAGACTAACAAATAGTCAAATAACATAAAACACATAATTACATAAATTATTTCCTAACACAGAATTTAAAACTTAAGTGTCAGCAGAACACTTCTTTGGCTTGAACCAGTGGCTTGGCTCTGTTACCACCTTCTGTCACAACCCCCGCCCCCTAACTACCTAGGAACGGGCGATCGCGAGCCAGTTTCGGTGGTATCCGTATGTTTAATTATTTTGGCAGCGGAAATTTCATCAGGACCGTAGTTAGGAAATATTTTATCAGAGTAAAACCACCATATTTTTAAATTTATAATCACATGGGTAAAACCCAAGTTTCTGATTACAACATGTTTATAGAGATAAACTTTATTTTATTTGAAATAAAACATCTTCATTATTTAGGTAACTTTTATAGCCACTTTTCTAAGCCTTCAGTGCTCTCCAGCTGGCTTTTATGTGCTTCACACTAAGTTACCTGAAACACGTGTTTAAAATATTTTATCAGCAGGAAATACTGGTGAGTGAATCCCAGTTTAATCAAGAAACATTTTATCAATTAACACAGTATTGAGAGCGATTACAATGTTTATATCTATACAATTACTCCTTTAGTACTGTCATTCCTGACTTGTGGGTCATATTACACATTGGCTAACTCATTGTCCAATGGTAACGTATTGTCATCCCGACTTACAACTCACAGTGTAGTAAATTTTGTATACAAAACCCCAACATACCGGCAGTAATTGAAGAATTACAAAGACTCAATCACTGCTAAATTTCATTGTAAAATAGTTAAGGTTTTGTAAAAACTGTTAACAAAAAGGAGATTACTCACATTGCTGTCTTTAGATTTTTCGTAAGGGTTTCCTGGTGACAATCTATAATTTACACATAAGCACACGTGTTAGTATAATAACCCATTTTAACATTAGTAATACTCTCCCCGAGACGGCATTCCAACGACTACGTCGGGCAGAACCACGACAGCCGTTACGGAACCCTAGTTCAATCGGGCAGCGTATCTAATACGTATCCAGGGGTTATAATACTTACAACGGAGCAGAACTTCGCTATTTAGGGGGTATAATACCCGCTTATATAGCCTACTATTCAGAATTTAGAGAAAGAAATCGATTTTGAACGAATTCAACTAAGATCTGATGCATTCTATATATAGGTGTTGATTCTGGTTCTCTCGCGGCCCGCGTAAAACAAGACCACGGGCTACGTGGCCCGCGTCAAAGGGGTCAACGGCGTAGCTTTGAGGTGTCATCACCCTAGCTTCGCCAGGTGGCGGCTTCCGGAGAGGCGGGTGGCCAGCCTTGTCGCGGCCCGCGTCAACTAAACGGGGTGGCTTGCGCGGCCCGCCTAAACCCCAAAAACTTTGTTTTTTATTTATTTTAAATGCTATATTGTATTTCGGGCTCGGTTTTCACATATGGGGCGTATTTTAGGAAGTGTAAGGTGTTAGGGGTGTTTTAGGAGGGTTGTTATATTTCGGGTATAACTCCTGGGTTATTTAATAAAATATATAGTGCACTCACATTAAGTATAGTAACCCAATTCTACTTTATCCCTACGTCACGAGACAGAACCCCAACGAATTTAGGCAGAGCCTTGACATACGTTACAGGGCCCTACGTCAGTCGGACAGGGTATCAGTGATCAAGGGCTAAAACACTTAAAATGGGGCAGGGCTTTATTATTATTTTGGGGTGTAATACTAACAAATATATATATATATATATATATATGTTGAGATCGAGTGGGATGAAGGAATACAGAAATAGGCAAATGTATAGAATGCCTACAATTCTATTTATACTGCTTTCGAAATGCATGAATTAAGATTCCTTTTGAATTATAAATAGACACGTACATATCTATTCATTTAATGGACATACACGTCCATATGCATTTAATGAATCAAATGAAGTTGTTGATAATGTACACGTACATCATTTCTATTTGATGTTAGTTGTAGATTGTTTTATTTATTTATTTATTATTTATATATTATAATTAATTTAACTGCTTCACTTATTTGGCGCTTATAACTTCTAAACTATGACGTTTTATAAAATAATAAATATGCCACTAGAACGAGAATAATTTTATCTACATTTTGAACCAAGTTTCATTAAATGAAGTATTTTTATAATTTTATCTACATTTTGAACAGAGTAGGTTCAAATATAATGTATTTTTATAATTTAATTATTAAATGGTTCCTACGCTTGCCCAAAATACCTCATATTTCCATTGGTCAACTTACCCATGATGCATCCTTTTAATAACATAAGTTTTTATATATTTTATATAAATAAAAATTTTGGGAATGTTACATTTGCCAACCCGTTCAATGATTTTAAATGGCCCAATAAACCTCGGCCTTAATTTCCCTCTCTTTCTGAACCTGATAACGCCCTTCCATGGGGAAACCTTTAACATAACCATGTCGCCTATCTGAAATTCAATCGGTCTTCGTCTTTTATCGGCATAAGACTTTTGCCTATCTTGGGCTGCTTTCAAATGGGCCCGTACCACTTCAATTTTCCCATTAGTGGCTTGGACAACATCTTTATGGGCCAGTTCACGTGGTCCCACTTCACCCTAACACGCCGGGGTTCTGCATTTCCTACCATATAGCATTTCGTAAGGTTCCATGCCGATGCTCGAATGGTAACTATTGTTATACGAAAATTCGGCCAATGGTAGATAAACATCCCAACTTCCGCCGAAGTCGATGATACATGCCCGTAACATATCATCTAGCGTCTGTATTGTCCTTTCACTCTGCCCATCCGTCTGGGGATGGTAGGCGGTGCTAATGAAAAGTTTCGTTCCCATTTGTTCTTGAAAATCTCGCCAAAAGTTTGAAGTAAACCGGGTATCTCTATCCGACACAATAGATACCGGTACTCCGTGACGTGCCACTATTTCGTTTGTATATACCTCGGACATCTTTTCCGAAGTATTTGTCTCGCGTATAGGAATAAAATGAGCACTCTTCGTTAGTCTATCCACAATCACCCATATAGCGTCGAATCCCCGAATCGTTTTAGGTAGTTTGGTCAATAGGTCCATAGTGATATGTTCCCATTTCCAAACCGGGATCTCCAAAGGTTGCAGTTTTCCATATGGTTTCTGGTGTTCCGCTTTGACTTGTAAACAAGTCAAACACTTCTCCACGTATTTACTACATCCCACTTCATTCCGGGCCACCAATAATTTTGTTTCAGATCATTGTACATCTTGGTCGCACCCGGATGAATAGAATATCGGGATTTATGAGCTTCATCGAGTAGAAGCGTCTTAACCCCACAAGAATTTGGAACCCATATTCTTCCTGATCGAGTCTTCAACCCGTCCTTTCCATCCGACAAATCTTTTAACTGCCCGATTATTCTTTCCTTCTTCCAGTTCTCTTCTTTCACTGCTTCTACTTGCGCTTCTCGGATACGTTCAAGTATGCCTGAGGTCACAACAAGCTGCATCGACCTTACTCGTATTGGGACATAATCCGCTTTTCTGCTCAGGGCATCCGCCACCACATTTTCCTTTCCAGGGTGGTAATGTATTTCACAGTCAAAATCTTTCACCGTTTCTAACCATCGCCTTTGTCGCATATTTAGCTCCTTTTGATCGAAGAAATATTTTAAGCTCTTGTGATCGGTGAATATGGTGCACTTTACCCCATATAAATAGTGCCTCCACATTTTTAACGCAAACACCACCGCAGCCAATTCGAGGTCGTGCGTGGGATATTTCTTTTCATGTATTTTCAGTTTCCTCGAGGCATAAGTTATAACTTTGCCCCGTTGCATCAGAACGCATCCGAGCCCCGATGTTGAGGCATCCGAATAAACCACCAAGTCTTCGACCCCGTCCGGCAATGTTAATACCAGAGCTTGAGTTAACTTCTCTTTTAGCGTTTGAAACGCTCTTTCTTGTTCGACACCCCAAATGAACTTTTCCTCTTTCCGGGTTAACTTAGTTAGCGGCGACGCAATCTTGGAGAAATCTTGAATGAATCTCCTATAGTATCCCGCGAGCCCTAAGAAGCTTCTGATTTCCGAAGGATTTTTCGGAGGGCTCCATTTTGACACGGCCTCTATTTTTGAAGGATCTACCAATATTCCATCGGCGCTTATGATGTGGCCAAGGAATTGCACCTCTCGCAACCAGAAGGCACATTTTGATAATTTCGCGTACAACCTTTCTTGCCTGAGCGTCTCTAACACCTCTTGTAAGTGGCGTGTATGTTCTGCTTCACTTTTTGAGTATACCAGAATATCGTCAATAAACACGATTACCGATTTATCCAGCATCGACTTGCAAACCCGGTTCATGAGATCCATGAAAGCCGCGGGTGTATTGGTCAGCCCGAATGACATCACGAGGAACTCGTAATGTCCGTATCTCATGCGGAAGGCTGTCTTCGGTACATCCTCCTCCTTGACCCTTAGTTGGTGATACCCCGATCTAAGGTCAATTTTTGAAAACCAGTTCGCACCTTGTAATTGGTCGAATAGATCGTCTATTCTCAGAAGCGGGTATCGATTCTTTATCATGAGTTTATTTAACTCCCGATAATCGATACACATACGCATGCTTCCGTCCTTCTTTTTCATGAATAGCACGGGCGCGCCCCAAGGAGACACACTCGGCCTTATGAATCCTTTATCGAGCAAGTCTTGAATCTGCAACATTAATTCTTGTAATTCCGATGGTGCAAGTCGGTATGGTGCTTTTTCTACGGGTTTCGCACCCGGAACTAATTCAATTCCGAACTCTACCTCCCGCTCGGGTGGCATTCCCGGTAAGTCATCCGGAAATACTTCTTCAAAGTCACGTACCACGGGTACGTCTCCAATCTTCGGTAATTCTTTCTCGGGCTCATTCACGTATATCATAAATGCTTTACATCCATGCCTCATGAGCTTGTGAGCTTTCATCATCGAGCATATTATAGGATTGCCTCCCTTTTCGCCATAGATTGTGACGTGTTTTCCGCTCGGAGATGTTAGCTTTATCTCCTTACGGAAACACACGATCTTTGCGTGGTGTTGAGATAGACAATCCATCCCTACAACCACTTGAAACTCCCCCATAGACATCGGGATTAGATCTATCAAATATTCCTCATCATCGATACTTAATTTGCAGCTTTGACAGACATCACATACTATGAAACTTTTGTTATCTCCTATCTCAACCTCTAAAGGCATAGGTAGTTTTTTCAATACAAATGAAGGATGTCGAATAAATCCATGTGAAATAAAGGATTTATTCGCACCCGTGTCAAATAATACACGTGCAGGGATCGAGTTTATTGCGAATATACCTGAGACCACATCGGGTTCTGTCTTTGCTTCAACTGCTGTAAGTTGGAAGGACCTAGCCTTCGCCTTTGGAGCTTCTGTTGAAGATTCTTTAACGTCTCTCTTTCCAACTAAGTCTGGCATTCGGACTTTTTGTGGCCGGGCTGATAACATTTGTAGCAGACCGAGACTTTACCCGGGCATAGAGACGCCGTGTGCCCCGTTTTACCACATATGGGGCACGGGTTGTCTTTGAAACGACACTCTTCCTTGTGCCCTTTTCCACACACTTTACAACTTGGCGACCCACCTTTAGCATCCATTTTCTTTCCCGATTCCACAGTTCGAGCTTTCTTTGTAGGGCTTGGATTCACATCCTGTGCCCTTCGCTCACCCCTTTCAACTTGTTTCTTCAACTCGATTTCCCGCTCCCGGGCAGTGTTGATAATTTATGTGATGGTTTCATACTTTGAGGGAGTCATGAACTCCCGGTATTCAGCATTCAACATGTTGTAATAGTAGTATATCTTCTGCTCTTCAGTGGTGACTAACTCGTCACAGAATCTCAGTTTATCCAAAAAGATACCCGTGATTTTATCAATTGATTCTCCTTTTTGTCTTAACTGGATAAATTCTTCTTTGATCCTGTTAATAACCGCTTTGGGACTATGGTGCTTAAGGAATGGCACCTTAAACTCGTCCCATGTCATAACTCTTGCCGCCTCGGCTCCTATCTCCTTCTTTTTATTGTCCCACCAATCATTGGCTTGACCCCTTAGCTGACCCGTTCCGTAAGCAACAAAATCACTTACGTCACAGTGGGTCCTTTCAAACACTCCTTCAATGTCGCTCAGCCATCTATGGCAAATTATCGGGTCAACCTCCCCGTTGTAGATTGGCGGTTTACACGCCATAAATTCTTTATACGAACATCCTTTACGTTCTCCCGATTTCTCTTTCATAAGGTTGACACTATCTTCC
This sequence comes from Helianthus tuberosus, assembly GCA_030545235.1. NCBI lineage: Eukaryota > Viridiplantae > Streptophyta > Magnoliopsida > Asterales > Asteraceae > Helianthus > Helianthus tuberosus. Next base: position 27,111,919 of record CM060437.1, on the reverse strand, counting down.
AACCTTTTGACTCGTTCTTCAACTAATGATAACACCGTGGTTTGAATTTTGTCTATGAACCCGGACAGACTACCCTCAATTGCCTTTCCCACTTCTTCGGCAATTGTTTCTTTCATTTGTTCGGTGCTTGTCGGCACCGAATCATCGTCATTCCCTTCCGACATCTCGAAACTGAAATGTTTACGTCAATTATTAAACGTCTCATTTATAACATAGCTTTATTTGCTTTGGTTTAGCCAAGTTCCTAACTTGCTTTAACCGTTCACATTTGGTGCACTTTTCGGGTTTGAGTGTGTTAACACGCTCTTCCCATGCACATTAACTCACATCTCGTTTCTTACATAAGATAAATCTACTAACATAAATAATTAATTCTTACCGGATGATCAATCAAGCTTGAACCGAACACTTTGTAGACAACCTTAAGCTCTGATTACCAACTTGTTACACCCGTCTCATTTATATAAGAATTTAATATAAGATAAGCAGTTTTAAACCAAAAACTTCGATTAATATTAAATACCAAACGGAAGTTTTCATAAAGTTCGTCTTCTAGTTAACAACTACTAGTTTTAACAACCCAAAAACAAATATTTAAGTGTCTACAATATAAACATTGTCTTTAACAAAGTTAACTAATCGCGGAAGCTTCAAAAGATTGTGTTCGGTTCTTGTAAAGATGCTTGATCGCCATCCGGATTAAGTACATCATCACCTATAGTCAAAACCACACAAAAGATTAGTTTTGACACCTTAAATATAATTCTGATTAAGTTTCGTGCTCAAAACATAGCAAAACAAAAAAATCCATCCATCCAGGACGGTCACGCCGCGCGACGGAACCACCGAAGGTGGTCGCGTGATGCCACACCCCATCGCGTCGCGCGACGGGTTTGATGCTTGGCCGTGGCGTAGCGCCACGGCGTGATTTCGACAGATTGTTGCTTGTGGGAGCTGTATATCAGTCCAGCACCTAATTTTTAACGTTTTAAACTTTAATTCAACATAACTTTTGACTCGTAAGTCCGTTTTAGGTGATTCTTTTTCCTACATGACTGTAATTTAATTACCGACGCGTCTATAATGTTTATCATACCGAAAATTTGGTTTACTGACCGAATGACTAAAATCACTATGTATTTATTCGACCCGTTAAAGTTACACTTATTTTTCTATCTTTTCAATAGTAAACATAAGGTGTTTTTTACCCAACTTTCGGGGCTTATTATTACCGGCATTTCAATATCCATCTTATGGCTTCATGCTCGTATGATTGTAACCGCCTATGCTAACTATTAAATAACTTTGACGCTACCAATACACCATTATTCAACCCGTTTGGCTCATCTACGGAATCCTCCATTATGATGACTACCAAACGAGTTCTAACCATTTCTTGACCTATTATTCCATATAGCGAACATTGTCGCTTCAATCAACGCAACCTTTATTCTACAACTCAACTATACATATGCTAATTATCAAAACTTACTCAATGTAACGAATCAAGTTACATACCTTCAATGTACGCCCTTCAAACGCAAGTCGCCACCGGCTTGTCCACTCGACGCTCCGATGTCCTTCCCTATAGAGTCCAATCATAACATGTTTAGAACTCTTTTTAAATCATATGTCGCACAATTTGCCGTAACATAACAATTATGCGGTTTAACTTTAAATTTCAGTTTTAAGCCTTCTTTGAGGCAATTATACAAACACTTTAAGGGCAGCAATTTACATGACGTATTAGCAAGTTCATAACTTGTCATATAGCCCTATATTTTCATCAATCAACTACCATACATGAATATTAGCCTCTAGGATTCTGAAATTGCTTCATACATGTCAAATTTCACTAGAACCAACCCAATTTCCTGGGGTTTATCAAGTTCTACTCCACCCATTAACCACCTACAATGGTGTTCATGAACTTTGCTAAAATTAAGTATGATTTCAACATGTATTGGTCTAGGGTTTACTCCTAGACACTTCAATGTTCCTATTTCACCTACATATCATTCATGCATCCACAGATTTCGAATTCCCTAAATTCATGAGAATTTCAAGTAGAGAATTTTTATCAAATTTTACATACCTTATGATCTCCTTGCAATGGGGATCACTAATCTATGCTCGATTTTCATTTTGGACTTGATTTGAACCTTCAAATTGGAGGTTTTGACAAGAATTAGGGTTTTGGGGAGCTTGGGATCGCCCCCTGCTTCTGATCGATCTCAGCAACACACAGACAAGTGTGTTTTGAGTTTAATTTTTTTTTGTTTTATTAATATTAGTTTTCATTTAAACACTTTTGGCCCCTCAACTTTCGTTCTTTATTTGTTTTAACTCTTTAACTACTCACAACTCATCATCTAACTAGGTTAATGTCATTCCTAGTTAGTTTATTTTTCTTATTTATTCACAACATTATTGTATTATAAGAATTTCTATTTTCGGGGTGTTACACCTCCCCGGAACGTTACCCGATATCCCTCTCCGGGATGCATGCTTGGAAAAGAGCAGTGAACTCACCTTGGTTTTGCTCGGTAAGATTAATTACTCGTATAATAGAAATGATCAATCGAATCCTATGATAGTTGCACGTAACAGCCAGTTTGCATACAAGCTTAGTGCGTATTGTTTCACATGTATTCATCAGACAGTGCACTAGCATTAAACAGGTTGTGCAAGTTGTATCAGTCAATCAACAGTGCCCATGTCTCACAAAAGCATTTATCAATTCATGTCACTTAAACTATTACATGCATTAATTTGTGAGCTGACTTGGTTAGCCTATCTACAATCACCCAGATTGTATCATTACCTTTTCTTGTTTTGGGTAATTTGGTAACAAAGTCCATTGTTATCAATTCCCATTTCCACACTGGCATTTCTAACTGTTGTAACAAACCTGAGGGTTTCTGATGTTCAGCTTTAATTTGTGAACAGGTTAAACATTTAGAAACATAGGCTGCTATATCCTTTCTCATTCCTATCCACCAAAAATTCTTTCTCAAATCCTGGTACATTTTATCACTTCCTGGATGCATCGTATACTTAGACTTATGGGCTTCTTCTAATATACGATGACGTAGGTTTCCTAATTTAGGTATCCACATTCTCTTTTCATGGAATCTCCAAATTCCATATGTTCCTTGTTCTAATTCCTTAATCATACCTTTTAGTTTTTCAGTATCATCCTTGATTACTGATTCTTGTGCTTTTCTAATTTGCTCATTTAAATCTACTTGCAGATTTAATTTAAGAGAACGTACCCTTTTTGGCTTTTTGTGATACTTTTGGCTTAAAGCATCTACCACTACATTTGTTTTTCCTTCATGATACTGGATATCACAATCATAATCACTAAGCATTTCCATCCAGCGTCTTTGTCTCATATTCAACTCCTTTTACCCGAAAACATACCTTAAACTTTTATGATCAGTGAATATGGTAAACTTACTACAATAAAAGTAATGTCTCCAAATCTTAAGGGCAAAAATTGTAGCTCCTAACTCTAGATCATGTGTTGAATAATTCTCTTCATGATTCTTAAGTTGTCTAGATGCGTAAGCTATAACCTTTTGGCGTTGCATCAACACACATCCATAACCTAATTTGGAAGTGTCACAATAGACTACAAAGTCTTCAGTTCCTTCTGGTAATGCTAATATGGGTGCATGGGTTAATCTTTGCTTAAGAATTCTAAATGCTTCTTCTTGCTTTGGTCCCCATTCAAACTTAATGGATTTACAGGTTAACTTAGTTAAAGGAATGGCTATTCTAGAAAAATATCAAATAAATCTTCTATAATAACCGGCCAATCCTAAGAAACTTCTAACCTCAGTTGGTGACTCAGGGGTTTTCCATTTGGTTATTGCCTCGATCTTGTTGGGATCCACATGAATTCCTTCATGATTAACTAAGTGTCCAAGAAACTATACTTGCTCTAACCAAAACTCGCACTTTGAAAATTTAGCGTAGAGCTTTTTCTTTCTTAATAGACTTAAGAGTGCGTGCAAATGCTTTGCATGATCCTCTTTACTTTTAGAGTAAATTAGAATATCATCTATAAAGACAATTATGAATTTATCCAAATATGGCTTACATATTCGGTTCATCATGTCCATAAATGCAGCTGGGGCATTGGTTAAACCAAATGGCATGACAATAAATTCATAATGGCCATACCTTGTTCTAAACGCGGTTTTAGGAATGTCTTATTCCTGTACCTTTAATTGATGATATCCTGACCTTAAATCGATTTTAGAGAAAAATCGAGCTCCTTGAAGTTGATCGAACAGATCATCGATTCTCGGTAATGGGTACCGGTTCTTAATCGTGACCTTGTTTAATTCACGGTAGTCAATTCACATACGCATTGATTCGTCGTTCTTTTTAACGAATAAAATCGGTGCTCCCCAAGGCGATGAGCTTGGCTGAATAAATCCTTTCTCCAACAATGCGTCTAATTGTTTCTTGAGTTCCTGCATTTCTGCGGGTGCCAAACGGTAAGGTGCTTTGGCAATTGGTGCTGTTCCGGGTAGCAGATGGATTCTGAATTCAACTTCCCTGTCTGGCGGTAGTCCTGGCAATTCTTCTGGAAATACATCTGAAAACTGAGACACTACTCGAATATCTTTTAGTTCTTTTCCTTTAGTGTTAGTGATTATAGAAATCAAATACACTATAGATCATTTTCTTATATAACTTGCAGTTTTCATCACAGAGATGAATTTAGTGGATCTAGATGGTTTATCACCTTTAATTGTGATCTTTTCACCATTTGGTGAATTTACTTGAATTGAATTTTGATCACATAAAATATTAGCTTTATTGGCTATTAACCAATCCATTCCTAATACGATATCAAATCCTATCAGATTCATTGGGTACAGGTTTGCAATAAACTTTTGGTTTAAAAATTCTATTTTTGCTCCCTGCAAGATTTCAGAAATCCTACCCGTTTCTCCATTCGCTGTCTCGACTAGATACTCTTGTGAGAGTTTAGTTAATGGTTGATTAAGAAGTTTGCAAAATGAATTATTAATAAAACTTTGGTTTGCACCAGAGTCAAATAATACTTTAGCAAAAACATCATTAACTAAAAACGTACCGGTTATGACGTCCGGAATCATTTTGGCTTCATCTGCAGTCAGAACAAATGCTCTAGCATTTTTAGTATTCTTATTGTTTGTAGCTGGAGCTAGTTTCAGACAGTTTGGCTTGATGTGACCTTTTTCTCCACAGTTGAAGCATAGTCCATTACTGGATTTTCTCCTACAATCTTCTTCCTTGTGTCCTGGTGCTTTGCAGAAATTACAGTGAGTGGAGCATTTTCCCGAATGCTTTTTCTTGCAGGCCTTGCAGTATGGTGCAGAGGTAGAACCGATATTCCTACGGTTGGAATTTCCAGAACGGAATTCTTGGGTAAGCCTCTGAGCTAGGTTTCTCTTCTGTTCTTCTTCTCGAGTACGGATTAACTCATCTGTCAAGGTATTTGCTAGTTCTACAGCTTCTTCTATAGTTTGGGGTCTAGCTGCCTTGACTACATGTCTAATCTCTCCAATTAATCCCCAGATGTAACGGGAGATTAATACTGGTTCAGGTGATGCAAGGGTTGGTACTATTCTGGCATATTCAAAGAATGTGGTAGTATAACCCTTACTATCTACCCCGGTCATTCTAAGGTTTAGAAACTTATTCGCTATCTGTTCCTTTTCATTGGGAGGGCATAATTTCCTTTCTACCATATTTTTAAATTCTTCCCATTCCATGTTATAAACCTTATCACTTCCTCTAGACTGGAGGATAGTGTTCCACCATTCTAAGGCTGAATTCTTAAATAGATTAGAAGCAAACATTATCTTGTCTTCTTCAGCACACTTGCTTATTTTTAAAACAGCCCCAGTCTTTTCTATCCAGCGTAGAGCTGCAATGGGTCCTTCATTGCCCGAGAATTCTATTGGTTTGTAGGACCAGAATTCTCTATAAGAACAACCATAAGGCACGTCTTCTTTTAGGAATGGGCACTTGAAGTACAGGTCCATTGTTCACGCTGTGTTCTGGTTCAATTGGTCGCTTACTACTATGTTTACTTTTATTATCAGCGTCCTTAACAGTTTGAAGAATATATGGCATTGTATCTATAATTCCTTGTGCCACTATGTGTTGGATGGCACTATTATCCACTTGGTTTCCATTGTTATTGATGCTCGGATTCTCATTAACTAAGTTAATGTTACTCTGGTTATCGTTATTCAGATTTTCTTGATTCCCTTCGTCGGCCATCTGAATTTTAAACATTTATCACGTATTAATATCACAAAATAATATATAATATAGCCAATCACATGACACGAATTTTGGTCAAAAGCGTCGATCATTGCTACTTACTCTATTTTTATATAATAGGCATCTATTATACACCAGTACTGAAACTAAAATTACAATACCGACTGAAATTTAAAGTTACACTACTAGTAACAGGCATCCGTAGTTTTTTTTTTTACACATACCCACATATTTTATTATTGTTATTATTATTACTACCGTCTCCATCATCACATTCATGGATATGGATTCATCCAGAAATCCATATTACGCTCGTCGTACTTCCAGACGAGTCGCTCTCCCACCTGTCGCATTCTTTCACTACTCTCTAAAATTTCCTCACCAAATGTCCTAAGTTCTTGTACTTTGTCTGCACTCATTGGGGGTGTAGGTTCTAGTGTCACACCCTGGCTTTGCGGAAGCGTGGTTATTTGGTGTGACTTCTTAATACCATAGCTTAATCATAACAAGCTATATGAAATAAAAACCATGCAAGATCATCCATAGATTTAAGTTTTAAAACCGAAGTAACATAACATTGTCTTAGGGACTACAACACCATAACATAAAACATTGTTTTGAAAGACATAAACATCAACATGAATAAAACGCAGTTTAAGATTTGTGACTCGTCCAGGAAAAAGTCACATTTCCTAAACCGGGATGACCTCGGAACCCATATGCAGCGGGAAAACACAACATACCGCGCCAGATCTTTAATTCCCTGAAATACATGTAAGTTGAAAAATCAACAATAATGTTGAGCGAGTTCATGTGTAAGTGAGTAAATAAACCTTTGTATGTATAAAAACCCTGGTATGTAGCAAATAAGGAAAAAGAGATCACCAATGGTTTGCAAGGCCATTGATATGTGTGAAGTGCAAGTAGGAAGACTCAAACCTAGCAGATTTATGCGTTGGGTACAAAGTCACCCCGAGGTCCGTTCTGTTTGGGCCTGGGGCTGGGCTCGCTACACCCAGATAGATCTACCGCTCCTGCCCCTCGGTCCTACCCTGAGGATTAATGGCCTCAAGTTTCCGCCTACCCACTCACATGATCTGAATAATAACCCTCCTTACGCTAACCATACCATGTAAGAATTATTCGTAAACATAGTAACATGTATTTCACCCCCGCAGTTTAGAAAACTGAAAACAGTTAGAGAAAAGGGGGACATGAACTCACAGTGGTGCGTCTCTACCAAGTATATCCCTGATCAAGCAGCTGCGCGACGACCTACACGTACTAACTCTATTAGACGGACGGCCGTGCCTTAGCTTAAGGTTTAAGTTTTTGGGAAATAGTTAGACAACTATTTCGTGTTTAAATTTTTGTAAATACTTGGTAATTATTCTCCTTCCCAAGGATGGGGGATTTAATACATGTGTGTTCGTATATCTTCGAAATATATTATTAAGTCTCACTTAAAAATATATTTTATTCCTTACTTCAAAATATAAATATTCTTCCCAAAATAATACTTTGACAAAAATACGCGCTCATAAATATTTTCTTAAAATGCGTAAGTTACGTTTTAAAGATCGAGTGGTAATAATTATACCGTTGTAACTTATTATTAATTATGAAGGCGTATGCATTATTTCTGGAATCATTAGTACTTGGTAATATTATTTTTACTCTAAAAATAATATCCGTATATTTCACAAAATAATCATAAACATTCTACAAGTGACGCTATAAAAAATATATATATCAAATATATATTTACCCCGTTTTTATTTTGTGAAAACCCCACCTCCGATGTTTCGTAAATAAAGTCGTGGCGAAACTTACGTTTTGAAAACAAGTCAAAAATAGATTTACAACACTTGTAGTGAAAATATTCCCAAGTGTTAGGTTTTTAGAAAAAAATCGCCAGAGTTTCCCCTGTAACTGGAGGTGGCCACGCTTTCAAGCGTATCATTTTCTTTTATAATTCAAATCAACAATTTTCTCATTCAACCAAAATAATATCCAAAGCATCAAACTAGTCAAAATAGATATAATCGCAGAAATACATGAACTTGTGGTTTACCCAAAAATATGTAGTAAAATCCATTACTTTTAGTGGATCTTTATATAAATCAACTTTGTTTCTTGAAAGTCTCGTTTTTAAAGGAATTTCATCTTTACAACTTCTTGTAGAATTTAACAATACTAGTTCTTTGTCGAAACTTAGTGTTACACAAGTATTTACACACTTGTGTGTTTGCTAAAATCATTCTTGTTTATGAAAGATCCGTCTTTAAAAGTATGTTTTCTCTTGACACGTGGTCCTTTGAAAATACCGTTTGTAGATCCGTAGATCTACTAGTTTTGAACACTATTTCATAAGTAAAATCGATTTTACACAAGTTCATGTTTAGTGTGTGGTAGAGTTTCATCATTTAACCCTTTGTACACTTAAACAACTCTATGCCATGATTCATGATCACGACTAATCCGGGTTAGATGATGATCCGAGTTACCACAACATAGATCGGCCCTAAATAGTTACACAAAACAAGTCTTACAAGATTTACACCACATCATAGCTTTTAACCAACATCTTTAACATTTTAGTAAACTTTTAGCATGTCTTCTTGTATGTTCATAGATTTTAACCGTTACATTTCATTTTAACCACTTTAAATTAGATCAAGAGGGCGTTTATAGCAACTTACTACTAGCTCGAGGCTAAGGAAGAAACTAGTCGAAGATTGAGTGGATAAAAGCAATAGGGTGAGGTCCTTCGCGTTCCGAATGCACCAAGCTTCTTTGTATGAGATCCTTAACACTTGTATACCCTTGGAATAGCTTGATCAAGACTCGAAAATGGATGGATGGTTGTGGGTGTGTTCTCGGCCGAGAACCAAAGAGAGAGGGAGAGAGTGTGTGTTGGTAAGTTGAGTGTGTGAAAGTTATGTTGGTTTAAGCTTGGTTCTTATAGACAAAACTCAAGGTCATTAACCATTGGATCATATGTCTAATTGATATTAGACAAGAGTGATTATTTTAATCATAAATAGGACAAGGGTGTCCCCCTAGGGGACGAGTTCGGTTGAGGGGGGGGGGGGTCTCCTAGTTAAATTTCAACCATTAGTTAGCCATTTAGTTAAGTTAAGTTGGAGGTTAACTCGGTTACTAGTGTGTTATGCTTTACAGCGGGTGTTAGGGTATTCGGGGACCCTAACTGGCTCAGAAAAGGAAAAACAATGTCAATGTCAATATTTTTATGTTCCGGGTAAAGTCCGGTTGTTCGGTTGGATAGAGATCCGTTAAAGTGCTTAACAAAGCTTTAAAGTGTCGTTATTATTATTTTTAGTGACACAACTTATTCCCGACACTTTGGAAAGTGTCTAGTAACATTTTTCTCATGTTTTGGCACTTTATTAGTTAGCTAAATGCTGAATTATAATTTAAAGTGCTGAATTTTGTACTTAGAGTACGTTTTAGGCACATCCGGTCACTGTAATCTCATTCCTAGTGACGCAGTTCTACAACCCTTATATCCCTACACTCACCACTAGTGTAGCAAACTATCTCAGGCTCTTACAGGCCTTAGAGGCAGTACCTGCCTGGTGCTAGTTATGACAACACGTTTAATAGGTTATCCGTTCATTGTGCTACTGTGCTTTTAGTGCATCAAGGTTGTCACAAAGGTGTTGTAAGCAAAACATGGAGTGACAGCAAGTAAAGTATGATGCAAGTAAGTACATGTATCAGTATTCAAGTAGCAGTTTATCTACAAGTTCAAGTAAGCACAGTAATTAAGCAGTAATTAATTATTAATTAAGTCGTACGGATACCTGGTTTAGTGAGGGTTGTCACATTCTCCCCCCGTTAGAAAAATTTCGTCCCGAAATTTTAAGTTCTGCTTCTAGAAGCAGGGTTCTTGGGAAATAGGTGGGGGTATTTCTCTTTCATCCGGTCCTCACGCTCCCAGGTGTATTCAGGACCATGTCTGGCATTCCAACGAACCTTGACGAACTTGACACTGCTCCGGCGGGTCTTGTTTACTTTCCAATCCGTAACCTCAATAGGTTCTTCAACAAAATGGAGCGTGTCATCAACGTGAATCTCGTCGGTGGGAATGACAACGGTATCTTGAGTTGGACTTTTCTTCAGGTTGGATACATGAAATGTATCGTGAACTCCATTTAGTTCAGCAGGTAAGTCCAGTTTGTATGCTACTAGCCCTATTCTTTCCAAAATTCTGAAAGGGCCAATGTAACGCGAATTCAACTTCCCACGCTTTCCGAAGCGTGCCACACCCTTCCAGGGTGAAACTTTCAATAAAACCATATCTCCAACTTGGAATTCCAAATGTTTCCGGTTTGGATCTGCATAAGCTTTCTGTCTTTCGCGAGCTACTTCGATGCGTTTTCGAATCTGCGCAATCTTGTCTGTCGTCTCTCGGACGATTTCGGGACCAACAAGCTGCCTATCACCTGCGTCAGCCCATCATAGGGGTGATCGACACTTGCGTCCGTAAAGAGCTTCAAATGGCGCGGCTCCAATACTGGTGTGGTAGCTGTTGTTGTATGAAAATTTGACCAGTGGCAAATGCTTATCCCAGCTACCGCCCAAATTCATAACACATGCTCTCAGCATATCTTCCAAGGTCTGAATAGTCCGCTCGCTTTGACCGTCGGTCTGAGGGTGAAATGCCGTGCTCAGATTTAATTGTGAGCCAAAAGCTTCTTGGAAGGATTGCCATATCCTTGACACAAACCTTCCGTCTCTATCAGAGATGATCGAGAGAGGCACTCCATGACGTGCGACGATCTCTCTCATGTATATTTCTACCAGTTTGCTGGTGTTATCCTTTTCTTTGATTGGCAGAAAGTGTGCGGACTTTGTTAGGCGGTCAACTATCACCCAAATAGTGTCATGACCTCTTGGCGTTCTTGGCAACTTTGTAATAAAATCCATGTAGATTTGTTCCCATTTCCATTTCGGAATCTCAGGTTGTTGCAGAAGTCCTGAAGGCTTCTGGTATTCCGCTTTCACCTTAGCACACGTTAGACACTTGCTCACATAAACAGCAACATCGCCCTTCATCCTAGGCCACCAATAGTAATCCTTGAGATCTTGGTACATCTTATCCGCTCCTGGATGGATAGAGTACCGTGATTTGTGTGCTTCATCAAAAATAACTTTCCTTAAACCACCAAATAGAGGAACCCAAATCCTTTTCTCAAAACATAACGTTCCTTCCTCGTTTGGTACTAATAGCTTTTCCATCCCACGGAGATATTCTTCTTCAGGATTTCTTTCCTTAAGAGCTTCTTTCTGCGCGGCACGAATGCGCAAGGAAAGATCGGTTTGGATAATCATTTCTAAAGCCCTAACCCTTATGGGCTTGATCCTCTCTTTTTGACATAGGGCGTCGGCAACCACATTCGCCTTCCCTGGATGATACTTTATCTCGCAATCGTAATCATTTAACAACTCAACCCATCGTCTTTGTCTCATATTCAACTCCTTCTGGTTGAATATGTGTTGTAGGCTCTTATGATCTGTAAAAATTGTACATTTCGTACCATATAGGTAGTGTCTCCAGATCTTTAAAGCAAATATCACGGCGCCTAGCTCCAAATCGTGCGTGGTATAGTTCTTCTCATGTACCTTCAACTGACGTGATGCGTAAGCAATAACCTTCTGGCGTTGCATCAACACGCAACCCAATCCTTGACGCGAGGCGTCACAGTATACCACGAAATCGTCAGTACCTTCCGGTAGTGCTAGGATTGGCGCATTGCAGAGCTTATCCTTCAACAGCTGAAACGCTTCTTCCTGTTTGATTCCCCAATCAAACTTCTTATCTTTCTGGGTGAGGAGCGTCAATGGTTGAGCGATCTTCGAAAAATCCTCAATGAACCTTCGATAGTAGCCAGCCAAACCCAAGAATTGTCGAATCTCGGTTGGCGTCTTTGGCGTTTCCCAATTCTTGATCGCTTCGATCTTGGTTGGATCCACATGGATTCCATCTCCATTTACCACATGTCCAAGAAATTGGACTTCACGTAGCCAAAATTCGCACTTAGAGAATTTGGCATACAGCTGTTCTTTCTTCAGCAGCTCCAAAATAGCTCTTAGGTGCTGTTCGTGCTCAGCCTTTGTCCTTGAATAAATCAAGATGTCGTCGATAAACACAATCACGAACTTGTCCAAGTACGGCTTGCAAACTCTATTCATCAAATCCATAAAGACTGCAGGTGCGTTTGTCAATCCAAACGGCATAACAAGGAACTCGTAGTGTCCATAACGAGTTCTGAAGGCTGTCTTCGGGATACTCTCCTCTTGTATCCTTAACTGATGGTATCCAGATCGCAAATCGATCTTTGAGTAAAAGCTTGAACCTTGCAGTTGATCAAACAGATCATCAATTCTTGCCAGAGGATATCTATTCTTGAGCGTCAGCTTGTTCAGCTCCCGGTAGTCTATGCACATTCGAAAACTACCGTCCTTCTTTTTGACAAACAGGACCGGAGCTCCCCAAGGCGAGAAGCTTGGTCGGATAAATCCCTTGTCTAACAACTCTTGAAGTTGTGTCGACAATTCTTGCATCTCAGACGGGGCAAGTCTATAAGGTGCCTTAGCCACAGGCGCGGCGCCTGGGATTAAATCGATGTGAAACTCCACTTGCCTCTGAGGTGGCAGTCCAGGCAAGTCCTCCGGGAAGACTTCCGGATACTCCCTCACGACAGGGATGTCTTCGATCTTCGGTTCTGCAGCTTTCTTGTCTACAATGTGTGCCAGGAAGGCAGCACACCTTTTTTGCAAACACTTTCGCGCTTTGAGGCAGCTGATAATTCTTAACGGCGTATCGCGCTTTTCTCCATGTACCACAATCGTTTCACCATCTTCGGTCGGGATACGAACGACCTTTTCGTGACAAACAATTTCTGCCTTGTTGCTCGATAACCAATCCATTCCTACTACCACGTCAAAGCTCCCCAGCTGGACTGGTAGTAGATCCAAAGTAAACTCACGTTCTCCCAACTCGATTGCACAACCTCTGATCACTTCATTGGCTTCTACTAACTTCCCATTAGCCAATTCGATTGAGTAGGGAATATCTAACTTACTAGCGGCTAACCCAAGCATATTCTTAAATTCTAACGATACGAAGCTATAGTCGGCACCAGTATCAAATAAAACGGATGCATAGCGTTGGTTTACAGGGAACGTACCAGTAACGACATTGGGATCCTGGCGCGCTTCCCTCGCTTCGATATGGAACACTCTTCCACGGGCTTGGTTCAACTCTGGGCAGTTCCTCTTAAAGTGCCCGATATCACCACAGTTAAAGCATCCAGGTCTTTGCCCGTTTCCACCTCCATTTCCAGCTTGGTTATTCCTTTGGTTATGATTTACAGCGCCTGCTTGATTCGCATTGTTGCCTCGATTCCCATTACCTCCATTGTTTCCTTGTGGGCGATTTCAAATTCCACCCCGGTTATTGTTTCTGTTTCCAAATCCTCCTTGGCCTCCCTGACCAATAGTGGCCCAGCAAGAATCCTTCAAGTGGCCAGGTTTCCCACACGCTTCACATACCTTCAAACCACATCGGCCAGAATGGTGACGCTGGCAGATGTTGCACTTGGGCTGGGTGCCCATATATCCCTTTCCTTTCTTTCCACCACCAGCTGTAACCTGAGCTGGCGCGTTTGGCTCTCCTTTCTTAACAACACCACTAGTGCCTTGTTTGAAGTTCGAGAACTTTCGTTTATTACCTCCGGATGACTCGACGTGAGTCTCTTTCTTCTTTGTCTCGATCTCACCAAACTTGTTCAGGCGGATAGCCTCCTCAGTGAGAGCTACGCTCAAATCGATTGCCTCAGTAATTGTTGCAGGCTTGGAGGAGGTCACCATGCTTATGATTTGAGGAGCTAATCCCCAAATGAAGTGTTCAATCCGCTTGAATTCTGGAGTGACCATATAGGGTACCACATGCGACAGGTCTTGAAACCTCTGAACATATTCCGCGATCTTTGGACCTTCCATCTTCAAATGCCAGAACTCAGTTTCCAATCTTTGGATTTCAGCGCGAGAACAATACTTTTTGTGCATTAGTTCCTTCAGTTCGGTCCATGTTAGTGCGTAGGCAGCAGCTTCACCAAGTGTCTGTACTTGCAAATTCCACCAAGATAGGGCCCCATCCAGAAATAGCCCAGAAATGTAGGTGACTTGCTGGTCTGGTGCACATTTGCTCATGCGGAGAACAGATTCGGTCTTCTCGGCCCAACGAACAAAAGCGACAGCACCTCCGATGCCATCAAAGTTGACAGGCTTGCAGTCTAGAAACTGCTTGTAGGTGCACCCTGCACATACGTTACAACATATGAATGGCATTAGCATCCTTGCTAGAGATATCCAATTAGATCATGGTATGTCTTAGTGACTTAGTATTACCATGAGGTGGATTGTTGTTGCCATTGTTGTTTGAGCTGCTTCCGCTAGGTCCTCCTTGCGAGGCGGCGTATTGCGCGATGGCAGCAGCGATGACTTGTTGGAGTTCTGCCTCATTGGTAGGCATCGGCGTTTGACGTCTCGGCGGCATCTTCTAAAAGATGGGTTCACGTCGGTCAGGCCATAATAAAGCGTACATATATAATGATAGTAATAGTACATAACATCTCATGTTATAATCATATCAATCACACAACATCTCATGTTATAAAACATAAATAATCAATCAAAACATCACATATGATGAGAATACTGCGATTGTATTGCCAAACTCGAGACCACATGGTAGAGTGTACAAGTACATAATAGTGTCATACATCATCATCGACTAAGGGCTACATCACCTGATGTGGGGTAAAATACACATATTTGTCCCGTGTAAATTGTATAATTTTTGTATAGGTCTTATTTGTTTTTATTTAGTTTTAGTATTGTATTATATTATTTTGTGTTTTGCTAGGTCCTGGTGCAAATGGAGCGGAAACAAGCTTAAATGATAAATACACGAAGACCCGCAAGTTAATAAGATAAAGGGACCAAAGTGTAAAAAGCTAAAAGTCTCTTTAAAAATAATTGATGAAAGCTAAGGGACTAAAGTTGCATATTCACTCAAAGTTAATTAAATCCACTAGACATAATGTTGCAAATTAAAGGTTCTGGATGGATGGATTGTTGGCGCATCAAATTAATAAAGAAAATAGAGAAGGTGGCTGCTTTATGGTTTTCTTGTGAGAGGAGTCTTATTGGACAAAAATTAAAAGAATGTTTACGTAAAGGGCCGAAGCCCAGCGAATTCTAGGAAGTTGGTGAATATGGGCCCTGGAATCAATTGTTGATACATTAATTTATGCAAAATATCAAACCGCTAAAGAGGGGCTGGGCCATAACAGGTGTTGTTGGATATCAACGAATAAAAAAAGGGGTCGACATCAGAAACAAGAGACGGCAGGAAGGAGGAGAGTAATACGACAGAGGGATTAAACGAGACGCACGAAGCCATATGGGACAATTTGTGAAGCGTCTTTTGAAGGCCATGAATCATTGGAGACAAGTGGGAAGCTTAGAGATCAAAGAATTTACGGGTTCTACCTTTAGATTTCTTTTATTTTCTGGTTTCTTGTTTTTATTCAATGAATTCTTTGTTGAACTTCTTTGTTTTGTTTTCATTTACTGAGATGCTTGGCTAATTTCATGAACCACCTAGACTTGATGAATGGATTAATATAAAGATTTTACCGGTTTTTGTTATTTGCATGATTGTTATGGGTGATTGTGTTTAGTAAGAGGTTTGATTTAATGGTTTGATGTGTATGCGTACTTTGAATTGGTTTATTATTATTACTTGCTTCATATGATTCTTAGTGACGGTCTATATCACAACGTAGAGTCATATTAGGGTTTAGGGTTTCGGTGAGTGTCTATATCACGTTAGAAAACCTTCACTCTTTAGGGAGAATTGGCCAATAACCCCTAGAACCCCTAGAGACCACATGGTAGAGTGTACAAGTACATAATAGTGTCATACATCATCATCGACTAAGGGCTACATCACCCCAGTCCAAAAGAATATCAAATCAGTGTCAATACATCCCATATACATGATCAACAAAAGTCAGAATCAGAATGCAGTCTCCAAAAATGCTGTGTGGTCGGAGCAATCGCCGTCTTCTCACCAACGTCTACCCATGCTGTACTAAAGATGCCCTAAACTGATGGTTGTGGAGGAGGGGGAAAATGGGTGTAGAACAAACGTCGCAAATGGAGCCAGTCCTCCTCCATGGCTCTCTGGGTACGCAACCAAGAAGCAACCTGCTGCTCAAGTGCCAAAAGGCGTGCAGCATAGTCAGGTAACAATGGTCGAGGGTGCTGCGAAGAAGCAGGGTGGGTCTGACCCTGACACTGGCACGGCGGTGGCTAAGCTCTCTCAAGCTCCTGAATACGCCGTGTGAGTGCCTCCTGCTGGACAACAAACGACATCAGAACGTCCTCAATAGTATACCCCATATGGAAAGGATGGTAGGGGTCGGTCGATGGCATAACAGAAGGTGACGTCCAGAGAAACGGCTCGCTGGCTGGATCAAAAGGTGGCACAAAGAATGGTGGTGCAGGGGGAATAGCAGATGAAGACTGTGGCATAACTGGAATATATGTCGGCACATGTCCAAAGGGACGAGCCGAGGAACCCTCTCCAGGTCGAGCTGGAGGTGTGTACTGTGCAAATGAAAAAGAGAAATCAACGTGACGTGCATCGGTGGTATGATGAGGAATAGGTGGAAGCTCATCATCCGCAGGAATCCACCCATACTGGGCGTGCTCATCTCGTGGGTCAATCTGTGCCTCAAAAAGTGCTCGATCAAACTGTACAGGCATAGGGTCAAGATGGGGTGCAACAAGAGGGTCAGCAGGTATATCAGCGATAAGTGGGGGATCAACATGATCAGCAGCAATAACATGGTCACCCTCCAGCAGTGGTGCATCAGCAGGGTGATCATCAATGGGTGGGTCAGCAATCACAGGATCAATAGGTATGCCAGCATGAGCAGGGTCATGCTCAAGCACTGGGTCAGGAGCAGCTACTGGCTCGAGGGCCATGGCAGGCTCGGGATCAACGAACTCCATATCAACATCTGCATGATCAGCGAATGCAGGGTCAACTGGGTCTACTGGGTCAACCATAGGCTGATCCAAGTGGATGAACTCTATCTCCCGGTCCGGGTCAAATCCAGGAAAAACAGGGTCTGAATCCTCATCGAGGTCGTGATCGAAAGCAAATCTAGGAGCAGAGGCAGCAGATGATGCCCTATCAGGATCTGAACCGTGTGAATAGTGCTGTGAGCTCCGAGTGTGTGACGGTGCGGAGGCCACAGACTCGAAGGAGTCTGGAGCGGGTGAGTGTGCAGGTGACTCCTCAGCTGGAGCATCTGCGAGTAATAAAAGACCACCGTCAGCTAGAAGGGCCTCGCTCTCAACATCGTCCTCCAGGGGCTCATTAACAAATAGATCGACGTCGTCGTCAACGTCGGCGTCGAGGAGCATATCGTAAGCAGGATAAACGGCCAAAGGTATGGGAGCAGGGATCTCTACGAGTGGTAGGTACCCAGCAAAAGGACCATCAGCGGGCTCATCGACAGCGTCGGGCAGCGCAAAGGGCTGAAAGTCGTCCTCGTCTGTGCTGGTAACATCTGATGTGTGGACCTCGTGCTCCGAAGACTCTAAGTCGTCTGATACTATGGGTCTAGGGCCCGTGGTGTCCGAATCACCTGTGCCGGGCGAGTCCATGGTGTCTGTAACACCAACACAAATATGTACAAATAATCAATCATACAATTAGATAAGCACATTAGTCACCAAGTAAGCAATCAAATAATTCTCCTAGTCCCACTAGCCTCCCAGCCTCTCAGACTGCTCTTCCTAGTCCTACTAGCCAAATTCTCCCAGCATCTCAGACTGCTCTTCCTAGTCCCACTAGCCTATTCTCCCAGCCTCTCAGATTGCTCTCCCTAGTCCTACTAGGCAACTACCTCGGTCTCCTAGACCGAGCCTCGGTCCTCCAGACCGAGCCTCAGCCTCCCAGACTGAGCCTATAAATAATAAATAAATGTGCTCAACATTTGTTTGTAAAAAGTTTTGGATCTGGACTTGAGCGGTATGCAGTGTAAAAATGTTTTCGTGAGAGCCCTAGTGATCATAGTCTAGACTCGAGAAGGAATCCTAGTTCGCTATGATCAGAGCTCTGATACCATGCTGTCACACCCTGGCTTTGCGGAAGCGTGGTTATTTTGGTGTGACTTCTTAATACCATAGCTTAATCATAACAAGCTATATGAAATAAAAACCATGCAAGATCATCCATAGATTTAAGTTTTAAAACCGAAGTAACATAACATTGTCTTAGGGACTACAACACCATAACATAAAACATTGTTTTGAAAGACATAAACATCAACATGAATAAAACGCAGTTTAAGATTTGTGACTCGTCCAGGAAAAAGTCACATTTCCTAAACCGGGATGACCTCGGAACCCATATGCAGCGGGAAAACACAACATACCGCGCCAGATCTTTAATTCCCTGAAATACATGTAAGTTGAAAAATCAACAATAATGTTGAGCGAGTTCATGTGTAAGTGAGTAAATAAACCTTTGTATGTATAAAACCCCTGGTATGTAGCAAATAAGGAAAAAGAGATCACCAATGGTTTGCAAGGCCATTGATATGTGTGAAGTGCAAGTAGGAAGACTCAAACCTAGCAGATTTATGCGTTGGGTACAAAGTCACCCCGAGGTCCGTTCTGTTTGGGCCTGGGGCTGGGCTCGCTACACCCAGATAGATCTACCGCTCCTGCCCCTCGTTCCTACCCTGAGGATTAATGGCCTCAAGTTTCCGCCTACCCACTCACATGATCTGAATAATAACCCTCCTTACGCTAACCATACCATGTAAGAATTATTCGTAAACATAGTAACATGTATTTCACCCCCGCAGTTTAGAAAACTGAAAGCAGTTAGAGAAAAGGGGGACATGAACTCACAGTGATGCGTCTCTACCAAGTATATCCCTGATCAAGCAGCTGCGCGACGACCTACACGTACTAACTCTATTAGACGGACGGCCGTGCCTTAGCTTAAGGTTTAAGTTTTTGGGAAATAGTTAGACAACTATTTCGTGTTTAAATTTTTGTAAATACTTGGTAATTATTCTCCTTCCCAAGGATGGGGGATTTAATACATGTGTGTTCGTATATCTTCGAAATATATTATTAAGTCTCACTTAAAAATATATTTTATTCCTTACTTCAAAATATAAATATTCTTCCCAAAATAATACTTTGACAAAAATACGCGCTCATAAATATTTTCTTAAAATGCGTAAGTTACGTTTTAAAGATCGGGTGGTAATAATTATACCGTTGTAACTTATTATTAATTATGAAGGCGTATGCATTATTTCTGGAATCATTAGTACTTGGTAATATTATTTTTACTCTAAAAATAATATCCGTATATTTCACAAAATAATCATAAACATTCTACAAGTGACGCTATAAAAAATATATATATCAAATATATATTTACCCCGTTTTTATTTTGTGAAAACCCCACCTCCGATGTTTCGTAAATAAAGTCGTGGCGAAACTTACGTTTTGAAAACAAGTCAAAAATAGATTTACAACACTTGTAGTGAAAATATTCCCAAGTGTTAGGTTTTTAGAAAAATTTCGCCAGAGTTTCCCCTGTAACTGGAGGTGGCCACGCTTTCAAGCGTATCATTTTCTTTTATAATTCAAATCAACAATTTTCTCATTCAACCAAAACAATATCCAAAGCATCAAACTAGTCAAAATAGATATAATCGCAGAAATACATGAACTTGTGGTTTACCCAAAAATATGTAGTAAAATCCATTACTTTTAGTGGATCTTTATATAAATCAACTTTGTTCCTTGAAAGTCTCGTTTTTAAAGGAATTTCATCTTTACAACTTCTTGTAGAATTTAACAATACTAGTTCTTTGTCGAAACTTAGTGTTACACAAGTATTTACACACTTGTGTGTTTGCTAAAATCATTCTTGTTTATGAAAGATCCGTCTTTAAAAGTATGTTTTCTCTTGACACGTGGTCCTTTGAAAATACCGTTTGTAGATCCGTAGATCTACTAGTTTTGAACACTATTTCATAAGTAAAATCGATTTTACACAAGTTCATGTTTAGTGTGTGGTAGAGTTTCATCATTTAACCCTTTGTACACTTAAACAACTCTATGCCATGATTCATGATCACGACTAATCCGGGTTAGATGATGATCCGAGTTACCACAACATAGATCGGCCCTAAATAGTTACACAAAACAAGTCTTACAAGATTTACACCACATCATAGCTTTTAACCAACATCTTTAACATTTTAGTAAACTTTTAGCATGTCTTCTTGTATGTTCATAGATTTTAACCGTTACATTTCATTTTAACCACTTTAAATTAGATCAAGAGGGCGTTTATAGCAACTTACTACTAGCTCGAGGCTAGGGAAGAAACTAGTCGAAGATTGAGTGGATAAAAGCAATAGGGTGAGGTCCTTCGCGTTCCGAATGCACCAAGCTTCTTTGTATGAGATCCTTAACACTTGTATACCCTTGGAATAGCTTGATCAAGACTCGAAAATGGATGGATGGTTGTGGGTGTGTTCTCGGCCGAGAACCAAAGAGAGAGGGAGAGAGTGTGTGTTGGTAAGTTGAGTGTGTGAAAGTTATGTTGGTTTAAGCTTGGTTCTTATAGACAAAACTCAAGGTCATTAACCATTGGATCATATGTCTAATTGATATTAGACAAGAGTGATTATTTTAATCATAAATAGGACAAGGGTGTCCCCCTAGGGGACGAGTTCAGTTGAGGGGGGGGGGGGGGGTCTCCTAGTTAGATTTCAACCATTAGTTAGCCATTTAGTTAAGTTAAGTTGGAGGTTAACTCGGTTACTAGTGTGTTATGCTTTACAGCGGGTGTTAGGGTATTCGGGGACCCTAACTGGCTCAGAAAAGGAAAAACAATGTCAATGTCAATATTTTTATGTTCCGGGTAAAGTCCGGTTGTTCGGTTGGATAGAGATCCGTTAAAGTGCTTAACAAAGCTTTAAAGTGTCGTTATTATTATTTTTAGTGACACAACTTATTCCCGACACTTTGGAAAGTGTCTAGTAACATTTTTCTCATGTTTTGGCACTTTATTAGTTAGCTAAATGCTGAATTATAATTTAAAGTGCTGAATTTTGTACTTAGAGTACGTTTTAGGCACATCCGGTCACTGTAATCTCATTCCTAGTGACGCAGTTCTACAACCCTTATATCCCTACACTCACCACTAGTGTAGCAAACTATCTCAGGCTCTTACAGGCCTTAGAGGCAGTACCTGCCTGGTGCTAGTTATGACAGCACGTTTAATAGGTTATCCGTTCATTGTGCTACTGTGCTTTTGGTGCATCAAGGTTGTCACAAAGGTGCTGTAAGCAAAACATGGAGTGACAGCAAGTAAAGTATGATGCAAGTAAGTACATGTATCAGTATTCAAGTAGCAGTTTATCCACAAGTTCAAGTAACACAGTAATTAAGCAGTAATTAATTATTAATTAAGTCGTACGGATACCTGGTTTAGTGAGGGTTGTCACATCTAGGACTGGGTTTGGAATTTGGGGTGCGGGATCCTGGTATGGAGGTATAGGCGCCTAGTATGGGTAAGGATTTTCTAGAATCTCCCTAATGAATTCATCATTATCGTAGTAGGGATCTAGAGGATCTAACCCTGGGTAGGCTCCTAGGTTTGGCATGGGTATGTCTTCGTGTATCGGGTAACGTTGCACATAGTCCCTATTGTCATCCCACCATGGGTCGTAATTTGGGTTTAAGGGGTTAGGTGCTGGCACCCTATGTATTTCCTCCGGGTTGAAATCATGCATTTCTACTTGATTTTCAGGGTTTTCTATCTCCATCGGTTGGTAAGGAATTGGTGGTTGTGGTTGGGGTGCTAACATTTGCTCCAGGTTAGGGTCAGCTGCAGTGGTTGCTAGGATGTGGATGTTGGCTATACCCCTATTAATCATATCCTGGGCATAGGCATCGGTTTCTCTTTTGGCTGCGGCTAGTACTCTCTGGTCTTGTAACTTTTTCATACGCTTCCTACGCTCATGTGCCCCTCGACTGAACCATCCTCTCTTTTTCTGAGGGAATGGCTCCTCGGACTGAGCTTTAAACACGAATATTCCTTCTTCCGTATCAGCAGAGTACCCTGAGAGGGCAAGCTGAGAAGAGGCACCTTCGCTTCTAGGCGAACCAGACAATTGACGGTACGCGTCAGATGGTCCTTGGTCGCTCATACTGTAAATTAACAAATAGTCAAATAACACATAACAAGAAATACAATTATGCACGTATTCCCGTAATTTATTTCCTAACAATTTGAATTTTGATGTCAGCAGAACACTTCTGTGACTGAATCAGTGGCTTAGCTCTGATACCACCTTCTGTCGCAACCCCCGTCCCCCAATACAATACAGGAACGGGCGGTCGCGGCCAGTTTTGGTGGTATCGCGTATTGTCTAATTTTGGCAGCGGAATTTTCATCAGGACCGTAGTTAGGAAATATTTTATCAGAGTAAAATACCACATTTTCATAATATTAAACACATGGGATAAAACCCAAGTTTGCAGTACACACATTTTCATAGGAATAAATCCTATTTTTATTTAATAAAAACATCTATTTCTTTGTAGGTAACTTCACTGCCACTTTTCCAAGCCTTCAGTGCTGTCCAGCTGGCTTCTATTTGGCTTTCACATTTTTGTTACCTGAAACGCGTTTAAAAATATTTTGTCAGTGGGAAATACTGGTGAGTGAATCCCAGTTTAATCAAGTTTAAATAAAATCCATTGTACAATATTGAGGGCGATCTCGCAATTACATTTGTTTCCAAGTCATACCAATTACCACCCGCGGTATTGTCAGACCCGACTTGTGGAAAAGTTACTTCTCGCAAGGCAGTAACTAATTTTGTATACAAAACCCCAATGTACCGACGATAATTGTATCCTTACAAATACTCAATAACTGTTTAATATATAATTAATCGTGTGAGGTTTTGTAAAAACAATTTTACAAAAAGGAGATTACTCACATTGCTGTCTTAGATTATCCTTTAGGGTTTCCTGGTGACAATCTATAATTTTCACAAATGCACACGTGTTAGTATAATAACCAATTTTAACATTAGTAATACCCTCCCCGAGACGACATTCCAACGACTACGTCGGGCAGAACCACGACAGCCGTTACGGAACCCTAGATCAATCGGGCAGAGTATCTAATACATATCCAGGGGTTATGATACTTACAACGGAGCAGAACTTTGCTATTTAGGGGGTATAATACCCGAGTATTATGCCTATACTTCATAAATTAGAGAAAGAAAACGTTTGTGAGCGAATTTGGACTAAAGGCCCTTCGTTGCAATATATAGGGCCTGACTTGGCCTTTCTCGCGGCCCGCGTAAAAAGAGACAAGGGCCTATGCGGCCCGCGTCAAAGATGGTCAACAGCGTAGGTGATCCGGGTCAGCTAGTAGGGTCGACATGTGTTGGGCCACGTGGCGGCCTAGGGTCGTGCCAGCTTTTACCTTGTCGCGGCCCGCGTAAGGGTTGAGGCGTGGCTTACGCGGCCCGCCTCAACTCCAAAAACTCCATTTTTAATTAATTTTAATAATATTTAAGGTATTCGGGGCCCGTTTTCACGTATGGGGTGTATTTTAGGATATATTGGGATATTTTAAAATATATTAGGGTGTCGGAAAATTTATGAGGGTGTCGGTTTTCTTTAGGGTTGTTATAAGAAGGTCTTTGTATTGGGAATGGAAAATAATAAGTCTAGAAAATATAATGGGGGTAATGTGAATGCGATGTTGGTTAACATTGTGACATCTAACACAATACACTGATATAACGTAATAGTGGTGATATGTCGTTTAATGTTTAAATGTACATTGATGGGTTTACTGTGGGTTTGAAGTAACTACATGGCTTACTTACTTGGGGTAAAATGGGTAGATGAAAATAAGGTGGGAATTAAAGGGTTTAAGAAAGTGGAGTCTGAAAAGTAGTTTGAACAAAGTAATGGAGTATTCGTTGATAACAACAAAGCAAAATCTGCACTATTAAAGAGATTTTTTGGATGTCAATTAAAATGGACCAAAATGATGAAGAGGTTATACAATATCTACACTTTTTAGTCTATGACGGATTGACGAGATTCGAGCTGAGAGGGGTATACAATATTAGCACTTTATATATTTTTTTTATTTTAATAAGATCACTAGCTGAGTTGATTTAATTTTGCATACTGTCAGGTTTTGTTTAACAGTGAAGGGCGTAAGCGAGGACTCGACATAGGCGCAAAGACACGACGCATAACAACGGAGTGGCGATGAGTAAGATGATCTGAGTGGGACATAGGCTTTGTTGCAAAAAGTAACATCAATTTGCTTATTTTAGTTCGGTGTTTTTTTAATCTACATAAGTGCAGGCTCATCTCAATCCTAATTAATTTAATCCATCAACTATCGTTGTCGTCACGTGTCTTGCACATGTAGATCCACGCTGCAACGCGCGGGTGGTAAACCAACTATTAGTTTTGTTTCTAATCACTTGGAAGCGAGATCTTTCTGGTCAGTTGTTTCATGTTTGAGTTGTTGGTTATTAGTTTTATTGTAAGATCTTGAAAGGGTATTTTTGTTATTTCAGTATAAAAATATTGTTGATTCTGTTTCAGGCATAGGAGCCTCATGCAGTGATGTGTAGATTTCATGGTGTGTATGAAAAGCTTAATGTGGTTTTGGATGGATTGATGTGTAAAGAACTTTGAATCACGAATGAAGCGGAGATTAAATGCTCATATGTCAATTTTAGGGTCACCATTTTGTAATGTGATTTGTAGATATAACTGTAGGAAAAAAAAAAACTTATGTAAAAAATACTGTGTACCCGGCCACAACGCGGCGATTGCTTTTTCTAGTAATATATATAATTAACTAATGTAATAAAATAATTAAAAATATAAAATCTAGAAAAGTTATAATTATAAATAAATAGTTTTTTTACTATTCGTTGTAAATCAGTTTTAATATACATAGTAAATTTCTCCCGCGCATTGCTACAGATATTCGGTCGGTATTAGTTCGATTCATTACGGTATCATGACTCGGTATAACAATCGAAAGATAAAACCTGGAAAATAAAGTCATGATATGACTAAATTGATATTAACCCTTATTTTACATCAATAATAACAAAAAAAAAAACGAATATTAGTAACGGTTCTGATAGTACCAATACTAGTGTTGATGTTGTTCGGTCGAAACTAACAGGACATCGATGTTGCTAGGACGGTATCATTTTGGTTCGTCACGATACTGCTACAAGACCCACACTCACTGTAACTTGCAATATATAGAATATATTTATGTTGCTACCAAAGTTGTTCGGACGGTATTAGTTCGGTTCGTCACAGTAAAGAACAACAGAATTAATTATATTTGACACGCTCAATTTGAACCAAACTTTTAGTGAAACGTAAATAAAAAAAGCATGTCGCAATGGTCCATTTAGATTTTTTTAAAGCATTACATTATATTACTAGAATAACGAAAAAAATGTAAACGACGTTGGTTTAGAAAAAAAATATGAGATAACTTTGATAAAATGTAGATTTGTACTTTGATTACTTTTACATTTCCGCTTATAAGATGTTGATTAAGAAGACACGTTGAAATGACCTACTCAAAATTTTATTAAAATCATATCTCAAAAACAAAATATGTTTAAAGCTGACTAACATAATAATTATTAATTTAAAAATAAAAGATTGAAAATATATCATAATAAATAAAAACATTTCTACTATTCATGGTCCATCAATTGATATATATATAACTAGTAGATGCCCTGCCCGCGTTGCGGGGCGATGGCCGAATAATTCTCAACCAATTAAAAAAAGGCTAATATAATTTTGCTAGGAAAAAAAACATAAACGATGATAAGACCGTAATTTTAGGATCTGGGCAAAACTGTATTTTTTCTAGACTAATGAGCCAGTGTTAGGCAACTCCTTGACACGAAAAAAAATTAAATCGAGTAAACCAATTAAAAAAACCTTTATAGTTTTGGGAAAAAAAAACTAAAACGATGGGAGAAACGTGATTTTTAACTGCAAGCGAAATCATAATTTTAATTCGGGGATAAATCGTAAACAAAATGGACCAATGGGGAAGTGTCAGCAAGCAGCCGGCATGACAGTAATTTTACACTGGGGGCTAAATCATAATTTAACCAGGAAAAAAAACAAAAATGATGAGAAAAATGTAAATTTAAGTTGAGGGCAAAATCGTAAACTGGCTGTGAGAAAAAAAAACTAATGGCGAAAGTATCAATTTATACGGGGCAAAATCGTAATTTTTAGCCGATGGGAAAATTAGAATTTTTAGCCGAGAGTAAAAGCGTAAATTTATTTTTAAGCGTGGGAAAAAACATAACTTTGAACTGATGGCAAAATCGTATATTTAAGGGGAAAAAACTAATGGCAAAACTGTAAACTGAAACGGGTCAAATTCGTAATTTTTTTACCGGGGGCAAAATTGAAATATTTAGGTGGGAGCATTAGCGTAAATTTATTTTTAAGCGGGGGCGAAAACATAATTTTTAACTGATGGCAAAATCGTAATTTTAAAGGGGGATAAAATTGTAAATTTGTTGGGCCAATAGGGGAGTGCCAGACAGCTGCCTGGCACTATTGTAGTTGCCGCCCTTTTTGCCCAATAAAGGGGCTGAACTATTGAAAGGTGACGTAATCAACTTGTCTTTGTAGTAGTTGATAATATGTAATATATATATATATAAACAAAATATGTTAACATAATAATTATTAATTTAAAAATAAAATAAAAGATTGAAAAGATATAATAACAAATAAAAAAATTTCTACTATTCAGGGTTATTACATATTTATATATATATATATATATATATATATATATATATATATATATATATATATATATATAGGGAGGGGCTCATGCGAGAACCACCCTTATTGTGAGAACCGCGAGAACCAATGTGAACACAACCTAAAATAGCTAAAAAAAACCTAACCCCCACCCCCCCCCCCCCAAAAAAAACCTAAACCCCCCTCCCCCACCCCCCAAAAACCTAAACCCCCCCCCCCCCCCCCCCAAACTAAAATGCTAAAAACTAAACCCCCAAAAAACCTAAAAAAATCTTAAAAAAATAAAAAAAAAATCTAAAATTTTTTTTTTTTTAATATTTTTTATGCTCAAATCGCCACTTTTAGTGGCCAAATTTTTTTTTTTTTTTTTTTGCTTCGAAAAGTAGCGATTTTTATATAAAAATTATTTAAAAAAAAAATTTGTGTGATTTTTAGCTATTTTTAGGCATTTTTGGTTGGGTTCACATTGGTTCTCGCGGTTCTCGCAATAAGAGGTGGTTCTCGCATGATCTTCTCCCTATATATATATATATATATATATATATATATAGGGTAGGGCTATATAGAAAACCCTATCTATATAAAAAACCCTAGAAAACCCAACCTCCCGACATTTTTTTTTTTGAAAAAAATAACACATGTTATATACATGTTTTTAAGAGTTTAGGGCCAAAAAAATCAAAAAAGCGCCGAAGGGATAATTTAAAAAAAATAAAAAATTTCAGCAATTTATGTCTTTTGTGCCTAACACATGTTAGGCACTGAAATTTGTTTATTTTTTTAAAAAAAATCCCTTCGGCGCTTTTTTGTTTTTTTTTGCCCAAAACACTCTAAAACATGTATATTACATGTGTTATTTTTTTTCAAAAAAAAAAAATGTCGGGAGGTTGGGTAAAAATGGGGGGAGATTTGGGTTTCCAGAGTTTTCTATCTAAATAGGGTTTTCTGTATATATAGGATAAGGCTAGGTAGAAAACCCTCCTTAGGTAGAAAACCCGGGAAACTCAAAGCTCCCGACATTTTTTTTTTTTTTTTAAAATAACACATGTAATATACATGTTTTTAAGAGTTTTGGGCCAAAAAAATCAAAAAAGCGCCGAAGGGTTTTTTTAAAAAAAAAAAAACAAATTTCAGCAACTTTCAGCATTTGTTGTCTAACACATGTTAGTTAACGAAGTTTTTGGAACTTGTTTATTTTTTTTTTTTAAAAGTACTCGGCGCTTTTTTGATTTTTTTGGCCCAAAAGTCTTAAAAACATGTATATTACATGTGTTATTTTTTTCAAAAAAAAAATGTCGGGAGCTTTGAGTTTCCAGAGTTTTCTAAGAAAGATAGGGTTTTTTGTCTAGCCCAACCCTATATATATATATATATATATATATATATATATATATATATATAAACAAAATATGTTAACATAATAATTATTAATTTAAAAATAAAATAAACGATTGAAAAGATATAATAACAAATAAAAATATTTCTACTATTCAGGGTCCGTCAACTTTAATATTTATAAATATAAAGATAAATATAAATTTTAGCTCGTATACGCACATCGAAGTCCGAAGTTGATTATACAGGAGAGTCTAAACGAACTCACAATTTATATACACATAATGATATTTTATATGATAAATCTTGTTATTTGTAAAAGTATAAAAAAGATCTTAATACTATATATTGTTCTAGTATGTATAATTAAAATTATAACCAAATATAAAAATAGTTATATATTTTTCTGATATGTATATATTTAAAAAAATTAACAAATTAAGCTCAAGTTAAACTATTTTAGATAAAACAACTTAAGCTTAAACTTAAACCAATATTTAAAAAAATTAACAAATTAAGCTCAAGTTAAACTATTTTAGATAAAACAACTTAAGCTTAAACTTAAACCAATATTTAAAGTCTTTTAGATAAAACAACTTAAGCTTAAACTTAAACCAACTTGAATTCGGCTTTCACATACCAATATTCTATGTAACTTGTAAGGATACACAAACTCGTTGATTAAATCTACAAGCATTTTAACAAGACATGCTCTAAGTTCATCACATAGCAAATAAAAAAAGTTTACATGCATATTTTCTAAAAAAAAGTTACTTGTACGAATTTAAACTAGTCGATTATTTATTAAATTGAATATAAAATTACCGAGTGTGTAAATTTAATGATATTTTATTATTAGAAAAGTAAACACATGCCCTAAGTCTAGTGGCCAAGCTGGGACCGAAACAAATTATCTTTTAGTCAAGATAGTTACTTTAATAGATATTATTCAATCATGGCTTAAAGTTGACATGGTGAAAACACACCGATTGCCTTAAATTTCATGATTTTGTTTTTTACTATAAAAAATAGAGAAAACAACTTTCACTCCCAGTTAAATAAAAATGAATTTATCCATAGAATAACTATTACGTGAATCAAATTCTAATTTTTGATATTCAGATTTACATATTTCTAGAAGTTCAACTGATAAGCCCATCTTTTAGATCCACATATCTTTAAAATTATATTTTGGTCTACTCATATTAAATAATACGTGTATATTTGGGTCTATGTCTTTTAGAGTTGTCTATCACTAAACATGCCTTTCTACTTTTATTAAAGAGTTAATTGTCCATGAGGTTTGGGAATGTTTGCCATTTTTATTCAAAAGAACATTTTTGTATCGTATGCCAAAATCGTCCCTGAGATTTTTGATTTTTTTGTCATTTTCATCCAAATGTCTGATAGAAAAAATAAAGCAAATTATACGTTTGAATGAAAATGACAAAAAATCACAAAAGTGAAGGATTATATTGTACAAAAAAGTTGTTTTGAATGAAAATGACAAACATGCCCAAACTCAGGGACGATTTTGGTAATTTACTCTATATTAAATGATGCGTTGAATAATAAACCATTTGTAGTGGTTAGAACCCCATGTATTACATGGGGTTAAGTAAATACAATATTAAATTATTAAATAAAAAAATATAAATATTGAAAAAATAAATAATAAATAAATGAAATATTCATAAAGTAAATATTAATAAAGAAAAGTAATAAATAGCTAAGAAACAATAAGCGAAAATAATTTCATTTAGTTACTATCAACATTTCTTATTTTAAATTTTTACCTTAATATCGACCTTTAAATATATATGTTAAACTAATCAATATTTTTTGTTATATTAGGTCTCCTAAACCTTCGTACAAAATCAACCCTTACCTCAAACATATTTTTATTTATAGCTTATAATAATGATATATTTTTTTTGTTTAAACCTTACCAAAAATAGATTTTACGAAAGTGTTTTTATATTAAATTTATAATGATGACCATTATTTCATATATAATCTAATTTTAAGCCTTTAATTAGGGAAATTTATTTAAATTCAGACCATGACTATTTAAACATGATTATTTGTTTTTATTTTAAAAAATGTAACTAAACAGTTTTCATTATTGAATCCATATAATACACAAGACTATAAACATAATATTCAACAAAATGACAAAAAAAAATAAAAAAAATTAAGAACCTAACTATATATACAATTTCTTAAAATAAACTAACAAACTATAAGTAAAAAAACCTAAATTCAATTATGCTCTCTAGTCATAAGGTCATGTGCGATAGTATTATCAATTTTTTTAACGGAAAGAATAATATTGAATGATACGTAAAGAAATAATTTGGAGTCAGCTTAATGATTTGTCTACTTAATTATTGATTGACAACATATAATTTCGGTTATTTAAATATCTAGGAATATGGCATATTTTTAGGAATAAAATAACAATAAGGATGATTATGATTTAGGTCCTCAATCAAGTTTCTTTTATTATATGTATAGATACGTCATATTATATATAATATAAATACATACAATTGAAAAGAAGGAATAATAAATGCGATGGGTCGTTGACGTGGATGAGATAAAAATACATACAATGGAAAAAATGAAATTATAAAATGTGGTGTGTCGCTAATGCGGATGAGAGAGAGAGAGAGTTGTGAGATAGGTTATGCCTAGTATGTGCTTTAGATTGGTTTGGTTTGCGGACAGTGGCGGATCCAGAATTTATTTTCTAATGGGGAATTGGGGTTTAACCAAACTTTTATGAAGGTGACTGGGATTTTTGCTAACAAAATACGGTATTTTTTTAAGGGGACGCCCGACCCCCACCCTTACATGTGCCTTCGTCACTTTTTGCGATATATATAACAGGGATAACTGTTGGGATTGAACCCTACCAGAGGAACAGATAATGAAAGCCAAAACTTGTTCACAACAGTGGATTCACAATAAGCAGCTGTTTACACTAAGTCTTCTCCCTTGAAAGTGATTATAACATCTGATGGTCTTATATCCACTGCCCGTATACAACTGCTACTGTTTTTATAACTACTGATGAAGCCCAGAAGACTGCTGAGAAGTAAACACTGCTGGTACAATCTACTGATGACAAAGCACTGCCCAATCAAGGACTGATCAACCTTGAGGAAAGCACTGATGTAAAGAGGAAGCAGTAGTTTAGTGTATCATCTGTTTTAGACATTGTCAGTAGTTAGGATTAGCAGTGTTTGTATAAGAACAGTAGATACAGGTTGTTAGGCTATTAGACGTCGCTTTCATGGTGATGTCAGCTGAGAGGCCTCAATGGTTTGGATTGTCTATAAATGGAGCAGTACTCTGTACTGTTACATTCGATCGTTTTGAGTGAGTTCTTCTCCTCAATTCAATCCTTTCATCTTGTGCAAACCAACCATGGGGTATCAGGCTGAGGGGGGGGTTTTGTTTTGTAAGCATGCTTGTAATCTTTTGATTTGTATTGTAAATCTTTTGACTCAATGAAATGCATGTGCTTATCAAAACTGTTTCTCTCTTTGATTGTGTTTACAAAGTTTGTTGTTCATTTCCGCTGCACTTAAACTCTGTTCATTTCTATTTGATTTGTTCAAATTGTACAAACAAGCACAATCATTGGAGCCTCCGGTCTTAACAATTGGTATCAGAGCTCGGACAGTCAAATTCGATCTAACAATCAATTTGGCATAACAGTTCAGCTCAAAATTCATTGATACTAAGGTTGGTCGCATTCAGTTGAAAAACAGTGTAATGATTGATCACGCTTAATGTTGTTATTCAAATACTCTGTAAAACAACCAAGATGTCATAAGACACACAAATTTCACACAACAAGTGATGTTATGCACAAGTCACTCATAGTTTTCAGATCTGAAAACATGTCTGTTAAACTATGGTATTATTTCTTATTTTCAAAATTGATTTCAACTGTTGTTTATGAAATTTGTGATGTTTTCATTATATTAGATGCTAAAGTATGAACCTCAGATTAACAAAACCTATGTTCATAAAAACATTGGTGTTTTGCTAACGTAAAAAGAGGGAAATTAAAACTTTAGTCATTTGATCTTATGTGTTGAAAAACAGGTTTAGATCCTAAATAGGAACAAACCAACCTTGTTAAAATCACATTAAGAGAATCAGGGGTCAAAAATGTCCAGATCATGGGTGATGTGAAATTTGGCATAAGCATTTGTATAAATGACCAAATCTCTCAAAACATTACTGCAAAAAGATTTTGGAATAAGTATTTCTTCAATAAAGATCTCCCAGTAAGTGTTTCATTACTTATGAATGGGAAGGGTAAAAAGGGAAGAAGAAAATTCACAAAAGCTCAGAAGTGTGTTTATCTCAAAACTTTTGAAGTCAAAAGAAAAGAGTATAAATATAAAACACTTAAGAGTCCAAAATTGGGTTAAGAATGGTTATCGAGCAACTGTGTGTATTCATTGGTTCAGGAAAGTTCAGGTGACAATAGTATTACCTGTGATTGAACTTACAAGAGGACTAGACCAGTGATCAGAATCATCACATGGCAACAAAATCTATAACAGGGTTTTTCAAAAACTTATGTGTATTTAAAATGTCATACCACTGTTGTCATACCACTGAGCATTTTATAAACTTGAGAATGATATGATTATGTGTTATATCAAAAATATATCAGATCCTTTTGGTGCTGTTTTCAGAAAATCCTTTAATTATTTTTCTGGAAAAGGATTTTCTTAAATAAAGAAGGATATATTATTCTTTATTTTTTTCTTTAAGAATAATATATTTTGTACTTTTACTGGTTTTTGATAGTAAAAGTTTCAATCTCCTGACAGGATATAGAACCTTTATTTTTTTTGGTAATATTATCCTCGAAGATAGATCAAAAGGAAATGGTGTATTTGTCAAGGTCATGTCAACTCAAGTTCGGTTTTAACACTGATTAAAGATTGATTGCCAAACAAATCTTAAAATACTTGGGTATTCATGTCCTAATTCAAAATTATGACAAAAATGAGTAACCACAGTAAAAAGTGTTCATCATCTGGGGTACTAAACCACTGTCAGGAATTTGTATAAGCTTCAAAATATGTAATTGACATGTGGCAAAACCTTGAATGAAAATTTCTTTAAAAATTGCTGACATAATGAGCTTTCAAACCATTGCCGTTACCTTAACCCTAACCACTGTTATGTACAAACATCTGTTTTCTAAATACTGTCCACTGCTGAAAGTCAGCCACTGATCCTTCATTTTACTTGGCAAGCACTGATGCTCAAAATCAGTGTCTTATCTTCTGATATGCTATCTACTGATAGTAAAAATCATCCACTGTTATCACATTATTACCGTTGTAACCACTGATGCTTGTTTCATCAGTGGCTCTCAAAACAACTGTCCTCCACTCTTCATCCATATCATCAGAGGTTGGCACGTGGTCAGTTTTTGGCCATCAGATCATAATAACCGCTGCCACATTAGCGATCACTTTTTCCCTTAATAAAACCCTGATCAAAACCCCCAAACAGAGTTTTACACTGTCGAATTGAATTCCAAAATTCTCTTCTCAAAGCAGTTTCTAACTCTCCATCCCAAATCATTCTTTGTTCTCCTTCGCAAAAATGACGAAATCAAAATCAAAAGCATCCTCATCTTCATCTCCCAAAGAATCCTCACAAATGGCCGCTGAACCTATTGAAATCCCATACAAATCCCCGCACAACTACTTGGGTCTACTCACAAAACCTACCAACAATCACACCTTCGATTCCATCATCGACATTTTGTCTAAGTCAAAGTACAAAACTTTGCTTACAGCAGATGCTCCAATTTATCAACAAACCCAGAGAGAGTTTTGGAAAAAGGCTACGCTTGAAAAGCAAGACGATAAAGTCATAGCCATCAACTCCTCGATACAGGGTAAAGCGATTCAAATTACTTCGCAATCAATCTCAGAAGTCTTTAAACTCGATGATCAGAAAGGTAAAACTTCCTTTGATAAAACCGAGTTGAAAACTGATTTCTTAAAAAGGGGATATGCAGAACAACCAAAGAAGGATACCTTACAAAAAGGTTTCTTTCCTTCTGAAACTAGGTTTTTATTCCACACACTTTTGATGTGTGTTTCAAATAAAACAACTGCTTTTAACGAAATATCATTAAAGATCCAATGTCTGGGTTATGCTATTTTAAATAATAAAAATTATAATTATTCTCAGGAGATCTTTAGTGATTTAGTAAAGAATGTTGATAGCAAATCATTTTTACTTTTTCCAAGATTTCTAAGTTACTATTTCAAAGAAAAATTTGGAAAAGAAAATGAAAACTTACTCAAACAAGGTGCTTCTTTTAAAATAACTAGGTTAACATTGAAACATTTTCTAGAATGATGGCACCTATAAAAACAAAAGCAGAGGTGCCTGAGCAGATTTTAGCAGTTACCACTGCTCCTCAGACATCTGCTGCTGAGCCCACTACTCCAGGTGATCATAGCAGCACAACCACTGCTTTGAAACCCACACCTGCCACCACCAAAAGGACCAAAAAGAAATCTTACAAAAAGCCCACCAAACCCAAGAAAAAGGCAACTCTGGAAGATGAGATCCCAGAGCAACTGCCAGTGACAACACAAATGTCACCACAAACCACTGCTGCTACTTCCTCACAGCAGTTGGTAGAAAGATCTCCACCCTTACCTCAAACTCCTCCTGCATCCTCATAAAAGGATCAGGTTGTAATGTCACGACCCCCGACCCACCCTGGACGGAATCGAGAGTCGTGAACAGCCCGTGGTACCGGTGATTATTTTGAAAACGTTGCAGCGGAAATTTCATCAGGACCGTGAGTTAGGAAAAATATCATAGTTTAGAAAACACCGGATTTTATTTATTTAAATAGATGGGATAAACCCATGTTTTACAATGGTAGCTTTAATAAAGATAAATTTTATTACATAAAACAATATCTCTTAATTTGATTTAATTAATAAAATAAGCCACTTCTTGATGCCTTTCAGTGCCGTATCCATCTCTACTGTAATTACCTGAAACATGTTTGAAAAAGGTTTTGTCAGCGGGAAATACTGAGTGAATCATTCTATTTACTAAAATGACACATTTGTTATAATTTACAGTATTAAGAGCTACATTGTTTCTATTATCAACCAACTACCCACGGTATTTGTCACTCGACCGAATCTGTGACTATGGTCATATCCCCCAATTGGCTGCCCCAATGGTGACGATTATCAAGTAATGTATACAAAACCCCACATACCGGCTGTAACTTGGTGATTACAAAGACTTAATCCCCGTAATTATAACTTTGAAAATAAACAAGATTTTGTAAACAAATTTGATAAAAAGAGAATGACTCACAAACTGTGAGAAAAGGAGAATGACTCACATTGCTGTTTTAATACGGACAGAGTCTAGTCTATGATTTAGCCTTGTTAACCTAATTTAAATAATAATGCACACAAAACTGGGTTAGTAATCAATCCAGCAATTACGATAACTTACGAGATCAAATTCTCACAACGAATGACAAAGTGCAATACTTCATCCATCGAATTAACGATGATCCGTCAAATTAATGACGAATGACAAAGTATAATACTTCATCCATCGAATTAACGATGATCCGCCAAATTAATGACGAACGACAAAGTATAACCCTAATGTGGGCGGCACTTAAACATCCATTGGATATATTGATCGTCGGAAAATGAATCGTAATAGTGATTGAGTTAATACCCTGTATCGGAGCAGCACCCTACTACTTTGAAAGTAAATTTCGAATAGAATTATGAAGGATTTGAGAATTTGGTCGACACAGAATGAAAGCTCGATGTCCAGGCTATTTATAGCAAAAATATGGGTTTCACGCGGCCCGCGTGAACCCTGGCTTGATCCTTACGCAGCCCGCGTAGCCGCCCAGTCTACGATTAGGATTGCTGAGTCATCGACACGTGGCGGCACCAGGCTTTCGCTTATCGTTGAGCTGTCGCGGCCCGCGTGACTGCCCGTCTTTCTTTACGCGGCCCGCGAGAGGGTGTAAAATATGATTTTCTGTATTTTTGATATGGATTGGGGTTTCAGGGGTCCGGGCTTTTACTAACGGATCAATTTGGAACATTTTTGAATAAAATTATTTTATAAAGAAAAATGGAATAAAATAGTGAGAAAAGAAAATGGACCTACTTTGTAACTTTAGGGTTCAACTAGAAAGTCTCCGGGTAGAATTTTGGGTATAACTTCTGGGCTATTTTGAAAATATATAATGCACTCGTGTTAAGTATAGTACCCCTAATTCAACCTTGTCCCGAAGTCCCGAGACAGAACCCAAACGAACTTAGTCGGGCAGAGCCCTGACATGCGTTATGAGGTTCAGATCAATCGGAAAGGGTAGCGGTGATCGGGAGTTAAAACAATTAAAACGGGGTAGGGCTTTATTATTATTATTAATAAAAAAATAAACAATATATAATTTAGAGAGTGGGGCGATAGAAAAGGGATGAGCAGTTTTAGAATGCCCTTACAACTTTATAGTGAATTTGAAACTTGGTGGACAAGTTCAACATTAAATTCCTTCTAATCTTTTAGATCCACGTATTCTTTGCATACGTAAGATTACACTTCAATTGTAGTAATATTTTTATTTATTTTATTATTTTATTTATTTCTATGACACGTATAAGATTCTCAAAGCTTAATTATTAAGTTTATTATTTTATTCTTATATATCATACGAAATTATTAGTATATATATATTATTTTATTAATTTATATATTATAATTAATTTAACTGCTTTACTTATTGGCGCTTATAAGTTCTAAAATATGATGTTTGTATAAAACAACGAATATGTCTTTAGAACGAGAATATTTTTGTCTACATTTGGGTCTAAGTTTCATTAAAAACAGAGTAAGTCCAAATACAATATATTTTTATAGTTTAATTATTTAACGGTTCCTGGGCCCGTCCAGGTACTTCATATTTCTAACAGTCGACTTACCCGTAATATACCTGTCTAATAATATAAGTTTTTTATAGACTTTTATTTTATTAGAAATGTCACCCATATACAGGCCAATTAATTAGAATAATATTTCAACCAACTATATAAAATAGTGTTTAAAACTATTTGGGTTGAATATTTATATTAAAAATAAACTAGTTACTAGTTACTAGTGGTTAATAAATTTAACCAAACCTATAATTCTTATATAAAAATAGGGATGTTACATTCTCCCCACCTTGTTTTAAATCTCGTCCTCGAGATTTGGGTTACGATATTTCTTTTAGACTTATGTCATATTTTAGTCAATAAAAATAATATTAAGGTAGATGACACAGAATCAAAATATCTAATTTTGTGAATATGGGTTGTACAATAAGTAGGACTCAATGGTTTGACTGAATTAGTTCAAGAAATTGATGACAAACGAATGAGATGAAATGATATAATTTCCAAGGTGACTAGGTTCAAGTTCAAAAGATATATGATAAATAGATATTTAAAATGAATGTGAAGGACTTTTAGAAATAAAAAAAAAATTCTTTGTCAAAAGAAAGCTTACTTTGATTGGCAACTGAGGAAGACTTAGAATTGACAGGTTCCAAATGAAATAAAAGCATGAAAAATGATTTGTCAAATATTTATGATATGAGAAAATCAAAGTGTTGAGATGAGTGAATTGCAAAGATATACCAAAAGTCAATAGAGTTAGTGTATCATTGTTTAGAGTTCCAAGTTGTTTTAATTATGAAACAATGTGATAGTACACTATTAGTGACCATATTTTTCATAATATGTTCTAGAGATCGAAATATATAATAAGATCAAGTTGTTTTAACATGACCAACCATTATATTATATTTGTAAAGCAAATGTAATATATATTATTTGTTTATAGCATTACTAGTGGTAATGTAAGCACTTAAAGCCTATTAAGTATTTTGTTATCTATCTACTAGGACTGCATATCACCCGAGAATATTAAAGCTATGTGCTTTAAATATTAAGGTTGTAATTTACTACCTTAGGTATTATTACAATATACTGTAATAACTATAACCTAAAATAACGTGGTATCATATTCTTAAGAATATTATTTAAGCATTACGACTAAATTTTTTTTTTTTTAATACTTCTATAAGTATTTAATAGTTGTGGAATATTAAACAAGATGAAAAAATGCCTTGTCCATGAATACTTAGACAGTTATTTAGATAATTTTATTTGTCCCTTCAATTCTTGTATTGTTTTATGAAAATATGTCTTCTCCTTACAGTACAAAGTAAAATATTTTTTTTATATAATTAAAATTTATTAAATAAGTATGATGACTTAATTTATATACATTAATTAGTCATTATCATGTTTGGATATTGGTTAGTGCTGCCTTGTTTAAGCATAGGTGATCAGTCCATGCCTAACTAAGGCTAGGCTATTCAATATCTGCCCCTGATAATAATCTTAGTACTTAAAAATAATAATTACTAATAATAAAACAAATATTAATTACCAATAATAAATAAGCGCAAGCTTCAGATTTGTGAAAACGTCACCACAAGGTGATCGTGATTAAAGAAACGATTTAATGAAGTCGAAGACCAAACAAACATATTATAGTTTAAGAGAATTGAAGTGTTTGTTGGGATTATTTTGAATATGATGGTTTCAATCCATCATATGGGACTTTGAGTTGAATACATAATGCGAGCAAGTTTAAACAGTTGAACTTGGTTTAAACAAAACGAGTTTTAATAAGAAAGTCCGGACATGGTCATAACAAAAACCATGTATACCAAAGACAATTGAGTTTTTCAAGAAATTCCTTGACTTGATATCAAAGAGTCATCGTTTTGCAATAATGCGGTTTATAGTACCAAAAATCAAATATAGCGAAATGATATTTGAGTTTGAATAAAACAACAAATCAGAATGAAGCCCTCCGATGGTCTTCATAAATCAAACGAACCAAATGCATAACAAACAATGCATGTGTAACGTGGGGATTTACCAAGAAATGAAATAGATCAATATTCGCTATTATGAAAGGAATCCTCATGGTATAATGACCATTAGGGAAAGTAAGAACACGAAAGTCAATTTATTATATGTAGAAGTCAGAATTTTAATGAAAGAAATATAAGAACTTCTATCTGGAATTTCGTGTAATAATTGTTGTTAAATGACATTACCAAGGAATGTCGAATAAAATGAAATAGAGAATATGCAAAGGTATATGACTCCTGTTGCAGTGAAAATAATTATGACTCTGATTAGACTGTGCACTGATGGTTGTAAAATTTTATTACAAAGTACCTTAGTGATATTCATGTCGTTGGTTGTAGGATAATGTGGCAAAGTGCCGCTTTTTGGTTAGTAGTTCTTCTATTGACGAATTTGGCATTGGTGTCATCGTGCCCAATTTATATTTTCCAAAGGTTTTGCCTCGAAAATTGTGTGTGATATACTTCATCTTATTTATAATTAAATTTTCATGTGGTTTCTTGTACATTATCACAACTTTACATGCTTCTTATTTGCATTAATAGTTTATGGTAACGCGTTAGAAATTCTTTTGATGGCGTTTTAAAGGTTTTCCATTGTTTATTTTATCACACGAGCTACGAGACAGATGATCAAACGAAATAATGTTTGATATCGGAAAAGAGATTCCTAATAAAGAAATCTAGATTTATTATTTGACACATATGCTTGTGCTTTATTCCTAACTGACTTTTGGAATTTCTTATAGATATATATATATATATATCTATATAATCACATATTTCACATGCTGTAATATACATACCCTCTATAAGATCATGTATTTAACAGATTCATATTTCCAAAAACCAGTCAGATATCTGGTCATAATACTATTTAGGGAAATCTTATCACTCGTTTGACAAATTATATACCCCGTCTTATCCGATTCGCGCCGGAGCGGTAACCTCAGTATATCCGAACAAACTGGAGAGTCTGCTACACCATACCCAGTCTTGTCGGAGAAAATTTTTCTATTTCCCATAAATAGTATCTTTTCAAGATTTTAAAAGTGCCTCTTTTATTAGGGCTTTTATCCAGAATCAAGGAATTTTGTATTTTTAGATCAAGTAATATCAATAAGCAATAATTACTATTAATTCTTGCTTATTTATCATATCTTGCAATATTCTAATTACCAT
Organism: Helianthus tuberosus; assembly: GCA_030545235.1. NCBI lineage: Eukaryota > Viridiplantae > Streptophyta > Magnoliopsida > Asterales > Asteraceae > Helianthus > Helianthus tuberosus. Next base: position 27,071,031 of record CM060437.1, on the reverse strand, counting down.
TATGATGGTATATCAAAACCCATCATACTTTATTTACACAAGTACTTAGCTTATCTTGAAGTTTATACTAAGGCATCTTTTCTTAAGTTCAAGTCTAGATACTATCCTGTGTGCTACCAGTTAACAGCAATCTCCTAACTCTTTTATACAAACTTAGGCATTATTGTCACAACACCTAAAGGCTTAAATCAGTGGCTCTGATACCACCTTCTGTCACGACCCCCGACCCACCCTGGACGGAATCGAGAGTCGTGAACAGCCCGTGGTACCGGTGATTATTTTGAAAACGTTGCAGCGGAAATTTCATCAGGACCGTGAGTTAGGAAAAATATCAGAGTTTAGAAAACACCGGATTTTATTTATTTAAATAGATGGGATAAACCCATGTTTTACAATGGTAGCTTTAATAAAGATAAATTTTATTACATAAAACAATATCTCTTAATTTGATTTAATTAATAAAATAAGCCACTTCTTGATGCCTTTCAGTGCCGTATCCATCTCTACTGTAATTACCTGAAACATGTTTGAAAAAGGTTTTGTCAGCGGGAAATACTGAGTGAATCATTCTATTTACTAAAATGACACATTTGTTATAATTTACAGTATTAAGAGCGATTACAATGTTTCTATTATCAACCAACTACCCACGGTATTTGTCACTCGACCGAATCTGTGACTATGGTCATATCCCCCAATTGGCTGCCCCAATGGTGACGATTATCAAGTAATGTATACAAAACCCCACATACCGACTGTAACTTGGTGATTACAAAGACTTAATCCCCGTAATTATAACTTTGAAAATAAACAAGATTTTGTAAACAAATTTGATAAAAAGAGAATGACTCACAAACTGTGAGAAAAGGAGAATGACTGACATTGCTGTTTTAATACGGACAGAGTCTAGTCTATGATTTAGCCTTGTTAACCTAATTTAAATAATAATGCACACAAAACTGGGTTAGTAATCAATCCAGCAATTACGATAACTTACGAGATCAAATTCTCACAACGAATGACAAAGTGCAATACTTCATCCATCGAATTAACGATGATCCGTCAAATTAATGACGAATGACAAAGTATAATACTTCATCCATCGAATTAACGATGATCCGCCAAATTAATGACGAACGACAAAGTATAACCCTAATGTGGGCGGCACTTAAACATCCATTGGATATATTGATCGTCGGAAAATGAATCGTAATAGTGATTGAGTTAATACCCTGTATCGGAGCAGCACCCTACTACTTTGAAAGTAAATTTCGAATAGAATTATGAAGGATTTGAGAATTTGGTCGACACAGAATGAAAGCTCGATGTCCAGGCTATTTATAGCAAAAATATGGGTTTCACGCGGCCCGCGTGAACCCTGGCTTGATCCTTACGCGGCCCGCGTAGCCGCCCAGTCTACGATTAGGATTGCTGAGTCATCGACACGTGGCGGCACCAGGCTTTCGCTTATCGTTGAGCTGTCGCGGCCCGCGTGACTGCCCGTCTTTCTTTACGCGGCCCGCGAGAGGGTGTAAAATATGATTTTCTGTATTTTTGATATGGATTGGGGTTTCAGGGGTCCGGGCTTTTACTAACGGATCAATTTGGAACATTTTTAAATAAAATTATTTTATAAAGAAAAATGGAATAAAATAGTGAGAAAAGAAAATGGACCTACTTTGTAACTTTAGGGTTCAACTAGAAAGTCTCCGGGTAGAATTTTGGGTATAACTTCTGGGCTATTTTGAAAATATATAATGCACGCGTGTTAAGTATAGTACCCCTAATTCAACCTTGTCCCGAAGTCCCGAGACAGAACCCAAACGAACTTAGTCGGGCAGAGCCCTGACATGCGTTATGAGGTTCAGATCAATCGGAAAGGGTAGCGGTGATCGGGAGTTAAAACAATTAAAACGGGGTAGGGCTTTATTATTATTATTAATAAAAAAATAGACAATATATAATTTAGAGAGTGGGGCGATAGAAAAGGGATGAGCAGTTTTAGAATGCCCTTACAACTTTATAGTGAATTTGAAACTTGGTGGACAAGTTCAACATTAAATTCCTTCTAATCTTTTAGATCCACGTATTCTTTGCATACGTAAGATTACACTTCAATTGTAGTAATATTTTTATTTATTTTATTATTTTATTTATTTCTATGACACGTATAAGATTCTCAAAGCTTAATTATTAAGTTTATTATTTTATTCTTATATATCATACGAAATTATTAGTATATATATATTATTTTATTAATTTATATATTATAATTAATTTAACTGCTTTACTTATTGGCGCTTATAAGTTCTAAAATATGATGTTTGTATAAAACAACGAATATGTCTTTAGAACGAGAATATTTTTGTCTACATTTGGGTCTAAGTTTCATTAAAAACGGAGTAAGTCCAAATACAATATATTTTTATAGTTTAATTATTTAACGGTTCCTGGGCCCGTCCAGGTACTTCATATTTCTAACAGTCGACTTACCCGTAATATACCTGTCTAATAATATAAGTTTTTTATAGACTTTTATTTTATTAGAAATTTCACCCATATACAGGCCAATTAATTAGAATAATATTTCAACCAACTCTATAAAATAGTGTTTAAAACTATTTGGGTTGAATATTTATATTAAAAATAAACTAGTTACTAGTTACTAGTGGTTAATAAATTTAACCAAACCTATAATTCTTATATAAAAATAGGGATGTTACATGTAAGCACAGGGACCCCACATTATGAAGCTCTGGAGCTAATTGGATCCATCTTCCTCAGTCCTGATCCCAAGGACATGTCTCTTTCAACACCCTTATCTTCACCCCTCACACTACCACCATTAATATTACCCTTGTTGCATGCAGTTGATATAGCTCAAACACAAACCAGCTCCTCTCTATCACCTATCACTGAGAGTATACTCCAACAAGTGACTGGGTCTGATGCATATACCTCTGCTATCCCAGCAACATTTGAGGAGGTTACACTGCAGGAGTTACAAGTAACTCCTGTCAGTAGTTCAAGTGGAGCAGCAACTACAAATGTTGGATCAACTGATCTACATTTGGACAGTTGTTTCATCAGTCAGACTCCCTTGAAGGCAATTTCTTCTATAGCACCACTGATAACCACTAGTGAAGTTATTTTGACCACTAGTACCATCAAAGGTTTATCAAGTGCTGAAGAAAGAAGACCCCAGAACCAAGAACAAGGGGCATCAATGGGTGATTTTTGGGACTCAGTTCCTAAGTCATACATTGGTACAACCACGACTAGTGGGAAATCAGATGATCCCAGTAACATGGGTGATGATTTAAAATATCAGGAATTGACAGGCAGAGTTGAAAAACTTGAAAGTTCAGTTGCTGAAATAAAGGATATGGTGCAACAGCTGTTAAAAGCTCAAAAAGCACAATCCACTGCTGTTCCAGCTCAAGCACCTGCACAACATGCACCTGCTGCAAATGAGTTGTGGAACTTATTCCAACCACTGCTCCAACAACAGAGAGAAATGGCAGATCATCAGCATGCTATACATGTTCAGGAGATGAGGAACATGATGGAGTCCAGGTTCAAAGACAACCAGGCAGACATCAAGGCTATAAAGGCCCACATCCTGAACACCACTGGGAAAGCTCCTCCCACTATACTCTTCATTGATAAGCTCCCTCCAGATAATGCCAAAAAGGGGGAGAAAATCAGGCAGTGGAGGAAGAAGGGAATAGAAGATGGGCTCTATATTGAACCGGAAAAAGAAAACATGACCAAAAATATTCCTTTGCCAGATGGTAGCAAGAAAGTTGATGAGACCACAAATGCACTTGCAGAAGCAATAGCAAGTGTTGAAAAGGATAGAGAGGCTAAGAATAAAGCTAGGTTGGATCAATCAGCACAGGGTACTTCTGGGTCAAAGGATGATGAAAATCCTGAAGATGAAAAGAAGAAGCCTACTAGAAAAGTGAGGCAACCCAAATCTATTCCATCCAGACCTACAAAGGCTGTCTCTAAACCACCTCTAAAAGGCTCCAAATCTCAAACTTCCACCAAAACAGTAGTTGTAACACCTACTGTATCAACATCTGCTGGTGATTCAACTACTGTCAGTCAAACATCTGCCATCTCATCAACACACACCACTACAACACACACTACACACATCACAACCACTGCTCTACCACCACCCAATACATCATCAGCCTCTCCTACAATAAAAAGGAGAAGGATGTACATACCTGATGGTTCTCCATCACCACCATCAAACACAACTTCACCACCTTCAACCCCTGCTCAAAAGCAGAAGACATCTACTGACAAATCAGTAGTTGTAATGACAACAGTGGTTGAAACACAAGTTATTTCAACAGCTGTTAGTCAACCATCCACCACTGCTCCTACCATTCCTACATCACAACCAAAACCCCCTCCACCCACAAAGCTTTACAAAAGAAAAAGAGAAACAACTCAGCCAACTGAGGACAAATATGATCCTGTTGCTGCTAAATATCCACTGGAACTAGAAGCTGTGAAAAATGAGATGAAACAATTTTACACCGATGATGATCCTTCAAAAAGAAGATTTCCTTCTCTCATAGGCTTCATAGTCCCAGAAAACATAGATGAATATCTTGAGATAAAAGCAAGGTAAGCAAAGATTAGAGCTAAGCTTGAATGCAAAGATCAAGGTGATGAAGCCATTTCTGAAAAATTGGAATTTTTGCTCACAAAAGTCAAGCTGATGGAAGATTATGCACAAGATCTGAGCAAAGAAAAGGCAGATCAACGAAAAGAGATGAGAAAAGAATATATTGCATATATAATGAAAGAGAAATTCTATCCAGCTGAAGAATAACAATTTAAAGAATGGCCAATGGTTGCTTTGAAGCATGAAGCAAACAGGATTGAAAGGATTAAAAATGATCCAAGAAAGAAGAAGACATCTCCAAATTGGAACAAATACAAAAAGCTAATTGCTGATCTTACTTCTGAGTACAAAAAGAAAAAACAGGAACTGGTAGATGCTAAAGTGGATATTGCTGAAGCCATAGCAAAATGGACAAAGCAGTATACCGACGAGGCTTATGAAAGGCTTAAGAAAAGAAGGATAACAGTTTCAGACACTTCTGTCAAGCCAGACTACAGCAAGCTAGAACAACAGCTAAATGCTCTTAAATCACTGGTCACATCAGCAGATAATCCTATCCTTGTGAAAAACCAAGAAAAGGGAAAACAGTTGACTAGTAAAGAAGAAAAAGAAAAGGAAGTTGAGTACTTCACAGAAGCCATCAAGAAAATGGATCTAAAAGAAGATAGCTCAGTAAGTCTTCAAAACCTTGTCAAAAAGGTATTAACCAAACCTGCATCACCAAACACTTCAGCAGATATCTCAGACAGTGAGCTTGATCAACAAAAGACACAAGAGCGAATTGACAAAGAAGTTGCAGAAGACATAGCTGCAGCAAATGAAGTCATAGAAGAAGCTTTCAAAAGAATTTCTGAAGCTCAGGATACTGCTTTACAATTTTTCTCAAGGCCAAAATCTCCAAGCTCATCAGCAAATAAATCTCTCCCAAGAAACCCATTGGGTTTAAAAGTACTAAAGTGGCTCTCTGATCAAAAGACCCATGTATTGACCCTGGTCAGATCCAATGGTGAAGTGAAGTACATATCAAGGAAAGAAGCACTAGGCCTTAGTGTTGAAGATTTGCAGGATCTCCTTGAACTTACACTGTGCAGGGATGAGGATGACTCAAGTTCTAAAGAATTTGAAGAAGAATTTAAAAGACAAGCTAGTGAACTTCTGATGAGGAATAAAGATCCAAAATAATGAAGTGTTTTGACATTATCTGTTCCAGGGGGAGATTGTTGGGATTGAACCCTACCAGAGGAACAGATAATGAAAGCCAAAACTGGTTCACAACAGTGGATTCACAATAAGCAGCTGTTTACACTAAGTCTTCTCCCTTAAAAGTGATTATAACATCTGATGGTCTTATATCCACTGCCCGTATACAACTGCTGCTGTTTTTATAACTACTGATGAAGCCCAGAAGACTGCTGAGAAGTAAACACTGCTGGTACAATCTACTGATGACAAAGCACTGCCCAATCAAGGACTGATCAACCTTGAGGAAAGCACTGATGTAAAGAGGAAGCAATAGTTTAGTGTATCATCTGTTTTAGACATTGTCAGTAGTTAGGATTAGCAGTGTTTGTATAAGAACAGTAGATACAGGTTGTTAGGCTGTTAGACGTCGCTTTCATGGTGATGTCAGCTGAGAGGCCTCAGTGGTTTGGATTGTCTATAAATGGAGCAGTACTCTGTACTGTTACATTCGATCGTTTTGAGTGAGTTCTTCTCCTCAATTCAATCATTTCATCTTGTGCAAACCAACCATGGGGTATCAGGCTGAGGGGGAGTTTTGTTTTGTAAGCATGCTTGTAATCTTTTGATTTGTATTGTAAATCTTTTGACTCAATGAAATGCATGTGCTTATCAAAACTGTTTCTCTCTTTGATTGTGTTTACAAAGTTTGTTGTTCATTTCCGCTGCACTTAAACTCTGTTCATTTCTATTTGATTTGTTCAAATTGTACAAACAAGCACAATCATTGGAGCCTCCGGTCTTAACAATAACTATCTGAGAAGAAAATTTAATTGAGAAAAAAAAGAATAAATTATACAATTGTAAAACATTAAATATTTTTTTCTTTCCATTCTAACCCTTTGATTCCTTTGTGCTCTCGCCACTCGTCTTCTTTTTTCCTACATTCTCTTTTGCCTTTTTCTCACGTGGTTCTCTTTTGCCTTTGATTTGTTTCTTGCTTTCTCTTTTTTCACTAATTTCTCTTTTGTCTTTGATTTCTTTCTTGCTTTCTCTTCCTCCATTATGTTCTTTTTCAATTAGTTTCTTATTTTCTTCAGCAGGTTTTCTTAATTGTTTCTTTTCATTCTTATAGGACTGTAAACGAACCGAACATTCATGAACTTGTTCGACGTAAAATTCGTTTATGTTCGTTTATTTAATAAACGAATAAACACAAATAAAAAATTGTGTTCGTTTAATTAAATGAACGAACATGAACGCATCTTGTGTTCGTTCATTTATGTTAAATTCGATTTTTTTTTGTTAAACTCCAACGGCTATATTTAGCCTCCCAAGCCAACGGTCAAACAATCCAAACAATCACACCTGCTACCATACTCGCGTGAACCCCTTTGCGCTGGCGCTAGCTAGCCGCGTTGCGGTGTTCGCGAGTGATTCGATGTTTACGTGGCTTGCGGCAGGCTGCTTGCGTGGCCACAACATGTAGTCTAAGGTGCCTCTTGATGTGTTTTATTACTATGAAGATGACCTAGTACGTTTGTGATCAGGGCCGGCTAAAGGGACATTAAACTAAAGCTAGGGCTTTAGGCCTCCATTTGGATAAGGCCCCCAATTTAAGAAACAAGTGTTATATGTAAGTATATATGTAAATGTTGCTTTTAAAATAAAAACTGTCCATTTGACCAATGGAAAACTCCCATGTGAGTACTTAAAATATCAAGGTTCGAGGCTTGTTACAAGCGCTTTCTTTTAGGTACCAAGTGTTTTGTCTTTTTATTTTCTTCACGATTGAAATCACGAAGAAGTTCAGCTATAGTTTCATTAATGGTGAAATTTCTCGTCTTAGGTTACATCAAACAAGAAACTTACTATTCTTGGTTTATTGAATAATTTGTTAAATGGGAGTGATCTGTAACAAAATGCGTTACAAAACCTTGAAATTATTGATTTATAATATTCTTTATTTAGAGAGGTTGTAGGGCCCCGAATATTTATTTTGTTTTGGGCCACCAAAACGGTTGAGCCACCCTGTTTGTGATGTATGGACAATAATGTAAATGATGATCGAAAATCCTTTGTACAAAACTATTGGCATAAGATGGTTAAAAAATTCTTTCAAATCAATTTTATGAACTTCATGTGTTGATACTACTTCATTTTTTTTGGGATTCTGATGATGATTTTTACATGCACTAATTTTAACTTTTGATTATTCGCAAACAAACAAAAGTTGGTTTTCAAATTCTTCTTTTGTTTTAATCAGACTATCATTAGTTCACACATGAACCGACGACACCAATTTACATGTGATTTAGTGTATCAAATATATGAATTCACATATGAACTTACATTGAGTTTAAATCAAATCCAGATGCAAAATATATATATATATATATATCCTCCCCTCGTGGCCCAGTGGGTATTCCCACTTGGGTTAAGTCGGCCGGCCCTCCTTGGAGGTCACCGGTTCGACTCCCACTTGTGGTCTTAGGGAGGGGGGGGGGGGGGGAGACGTCCCAATGATAGATCGTATCCTACCGAGGCATGGTGCGGTCTTGAGGGCAACCCGGTTTTACCCAGCTGTTACCCCAGCAAGTCTCTCGTGTGGGGGCAGTATGGTTTCCGGGCGGAAGTCAGCTTACGCACCGGCCGGGGCCCGATCGAACATCGCGTCCGAGAGCGCGGGGCTGACGGGGGATTGTCCTCGACATGAACCCGGTGACCACTGGTCCAAGTACATAGAAAGTCACCTTCCAAAAATATATATATATATATATATATATATATAGGGGAAGGTTCAAATGAAAACCACTAGTTATTGCGAAAACTAATTAAAAAGCCAAAAAAACATACCAAATTTTTTTTTTTTGCATAATAATTTTCGCTACTTTTAGTATATAAAAAAAATTTCAAAATTTTTTTTTTTTTTTTTGTATTACACATGTGGGGTAATACAAATTTTTTTTTTTTTTTTTTTTTGAAAAAAAGTTTTTTTTATACAAAAACCTGCGATTTTTTATAAAAAAAATTGGTGTGTTTTTTAGGCTTTTTTTAGTTAGTTTTCGAGTTTTCACAATAAAAGTGGTTTTCATTTGAACCATCCCCTATATATATATATAGGTAGAGGTTCCTGTACATTAATCCAGAAGTATAAGAAGTGTATTATAACACTATATAAGACAATATAAACATCGTATAATACTATGTAACACCATATAACACTATGTAACACTATATAACGCTATATAACAAATATAACACTATATTTTGTCTGATAGCATGTTTATGATAGATGTATAATGTTATATATTGTTATATAGTGTTACATAGTGTTATATTGTGTTATATAGTGTTACATAGTGTTATACGATGTTTATATGGTGTTATATAGTGTTATATATAGTGTTATAATACACTTCTCACACTTCTGAATTAATGTACACTATCCCTACCCTATATATATATATATATATGTAGAGGATAGGTAGAGGATCCTGTACATTAATCCTGAAGTGTGAGAAGTTTATTATAACACTATATATAACACTATATAAAAACCCTATAACACTATGCAACACCATATAACACCATGTAACACTATATAACAAATATAACACTATATTTTGTCTGATAGCATGTCTATGATAGATGTATAGTGTTATATATTGTTATACGGTGTTATATAGTGTTACATAGTGTTATATGGTGTTATATGATGTTACATAGTGTTATACGGTGTTTATATGGTGTTATATATAATGTTATAATACACTTCTCACACTTCTTACACTTTTGAATTAATGTACACTATCCCTACCCTATATATATAGAGAGAGAGAAAGTATAATGTACTTCACGGCTTAACGTACATTAACGTACGCGACCAAATAGATAACATGCGTGATTATTTTTTTGATCAACTTAACGTGCGTGATTATTGATCCCATGCGTGATTATCACAAAACAACTGATCCCATGCGTTATTATCTGATCCCATGCATTATTATCTGGTCCATGGGTGATTATAACCCTGATCTGACGGTTACCCTTATCGCGTACGTGAAGTATGATAAGGGCTTTTGTATGTTAACCTTCCCCTATATATATATATATAATATAATATAATATAATATAATATAAAATAAACCAGTTAAACTTTGTTTTCTTAATTTAACATTCTGATAGACTAAATAATACCAAAATGTTGAACTCATAAATTTAATGGTATATACTAGATAAATAAAGTAGGATGATAAGCTCACTGTTTTTTTTTAAAGATTATCTGTATATGACACATATTTTTAATTCTATAATCTCTATTGTGTGCGACCTTTTCTGTGAAAGTGTAGAATCTCAAGAAACGTGGAAAATGGATTATACGCCATGCAAATTCCCGTTTCTAGAAAGTTAGTTATGTGGTCAGATCAACACGTAGGCCCTTTCTTAACTGTAAAGAGAAAACTTAAAATTGTTAAATGTTAAGGACTTTCTTTTAATAAAGACGAAATTATATTAAATAAGTCAATTCAAACTATTTAAAATGGTTATATTTTATGATATATTTTAGGAGAAAAAGAGCACTTCTTTTTGCGAGAAGAGAAAATGATGGATCAATTATAGCTATTTCAGTTAATAATGTAAGAAGTGACAGTTCATTTAAAACAAGGATTTGGTGTGGGGCGTGGGTTGGGGCGGCGGTTTGGGTTCAACGCCGGCTGCTCCACTCTGGGCAAGCGCTGGGCATGACGTTGCTCCTTTGGCTTGTGGATTGAGCCTGGCGTGGGTCGGGGGGCTGGGTGACATGACTGACTTTGGTTGGCTGGTTCGATCTAGCCGTTGGGGGTAGCCGTTGCCAAACCAAAAAAAAAATTCACATGGCTGGCCACGCCAAGCTAAACCACACCGCACCACACCCCTAGTTTTTGAGTATTAGCTTGTGGATCACACCCTCACCATGTGCCGAGCAATGCCCTCCAACCCAAACCCCTCCACACCACACCCCATAGTCTTAAGAGCCTTTGTTATATATATTCATCTAACCCTTAAAATCAATTATATATTTCCTCTTTCTAAACCATATATATTATGTATTTTTTTTTGGAAGGAGACTTTCTCTGTACAAGACCGAATTGGTCTCCGGGGTCATGCCAAAGACATTCCCCCGTCAGCCCCGCTCTTCCGGACGCGATGTTCGATCGGGCCCCGGCCGTTGCGCAAGCTGACTTCCGCCCGGAAACCATACTGCCCCCACACGAGAGACTCGCTGGGGTAACAGCTGGGTAAAACCGGGTTGCCCTCAGGACCGCACCATGCCTCGGTAGGAACGATCCATCATTGGGACTCCCACCCCGCGTATGCCGCAGCCGGGAGTCGAACCGGCGACCTCCAACGAGGAAGCCGGCCCAACTTAACCCAAGTGGGGATACCCAACTGGGCTAGGAGGCGGGATATATATTTTATTAAAATTATTCTTATTGAATGACTATTTTACCTTTAATAAATTTATTGAATAATTATTTACATATTTCTCATTTCTAATATTGTCATGAATTACATATTTCCTCCTTTCTAACACATAAATATTTATTGGGTATGTTATGACTTTATTTTATTCTCCAACGAACTGACACCTGAAACTCTTATTTTGTTTATGTTACAATTTTTTTTCCAACAAACTGAACCAATATCGATCGAACTCTTGACGCGTCTTCGCATCAACACGCGGGTTGAATCCCGTTAGTTATTATCACAAGGACACTTTAAAGGAGTTGACTTTGAAATTCAAAATCGAACAATTGGGTATAATACGAAACTAATGTTTGATTCAGAGGGAGAAAAAAGGGGGTTTGTGATTAGACGACAAGTTTGTGACTAAAAAACCTTGAAAATAGCTTGAAGCAGTGAAATTATGTAAAATCTCCTTAATATTAAATAGAGGGAATAAATCTTATATTGGCAAGTTATTGAGAGAACGAAGAAGAATGTTAGCGAAAATCTAAATTATATGTTAGGAATAACAAATTAATTGAGAAATGTTGGCTAAAATCCAAATCCTGTACGAATTGGAATATGGAAAAAGGTTGTTGTGGAACCACTATTGTTTGATGTTGCCTTGGTTTTGATAAAACATATTGATTTTGAGTAAAAGAATTTAAAAGGGTAACTGGGTAATTTTATAAAAAAGAGGAAATATGTAAAAGTCTTTAAAATAAATAAGGAATTAGTGTACAACTTAATATTGAATATTGATGCACATCATATGTATCTTCTATAGAAATAGAAGCATGTGTATAAGTGTTATATGAACTCGATGCAGATACCTTTTTTTGTAACTTGTTATGGTAAACTATTTTTTTAATCATATATACATACATGGTAAGGATAGTGTAAAAAGGGCCGAAAGTGTGAGAAGTGTATTATAACACTATATATAATACTATATAACACCATATAAACACCGTATAACAATATGTAAGACCATATAATACCATATAACACTATGTAACACTATATATCATTATATAACAAATATAACACCATAGGTTGTCTGATAGTATGTCTATGATAGGTGTATAATGTTATATTTGTTATATAATGATATATAGTGTTACATAGTGTTATATGGTATTATATGGTCTTACATATTGTTATACGGTGTTTATATGGTGTTATATAGTATTATATATAGTGTTATAATACACTTCTCACACTTTGAGCACTTTGAGCACTTTTTACAGGATCCTCTACCTATACATATATTAATATTAACTAGTGGGTTTACCCGCGCGTTGCCGCGGGATCTAATGTGTACAAAACGCAAAAATGCATATTTAATAGTACAACCAAGTAGTCAACGTTGTGTTTCGAATAAGCCCTTCTAAAATAAATACTTAGATGTTCGTGAAGTAGGAGGTAACCAATTTGCACCCTCGTTCGTTTCATATTTGACTAAGTTGACATGATAATTGATAACTTCTATCTTGCCAAAGTATATATTGGATCAACTAAAACATTTATTTCTTGAGGTATTTGTCACATGCTTCTGTCTTCCCTTTCATCACATTTCCAAATCTGGATATTTAAGGAAACAAAGAATAGTAGCTAGACAATGTTTTTTTTTCTACCAAGTCGTTCTTTTAAGACTTTTCAACATAACTAAAATATAAACAAAGATAGAAAAAAAAACTTCTCAACAAAAATAACATGCACACATCGTAACATTTTTATTTTGTTAAAAAAACTTTATAGAAGATAAAGCAAAACGTAACACATGTTTTGCGTAATTTTTTATTTTGTTAATATCAAACCCCGTTCTGTAACACCATCCCCAATCCCGTAGACTTTTTCACTTAGACCTTTATACTAACAGTTAAACTTACAAATTAAACTCTCTTAATTTAATTTTTTTTCACTTAAACCTTTACACTAATAGGTAAAATACAAAATAAATCCTCTTATTTGTTTTAATAAATTTCCCCATAAAGTTATAAAATCAAACTTAATGCATATACCCAAAAAGATAACAATAATTATTTTACACAAATTGAAAACTATAATAACGAATATCAGTAACAATTTCGGTAGAGCCAACACTCGTACCATCGTTCGTTCAAAACAGCCATAGTACCGATATTGTAATAGCTCAAAATTTGAAACATTTATTCGTATTAAAATATCACTAATTATACATAAATACATTTCACTGATTATGTAGTATGCAAATGTACGGTTCTAACATAAATGCAGGTTCTAATATCCATGGATGAAATCCCTAGAATGCCCCTAAAGTGTGTTTAGACTTTGAACAATGTCCGAGTTTCTCCCCTATAAAATGGTTTGTGCTCTCTTGTACATCATGCTTCAAAATTTATACGCGTGGTAAAATTACAATCTTGTACATTAGATTTGCTTTATATAGTAAATAGTGGGGATGCCCACGCGTTGAAGCGGATGCTCTATTTTGCCGCATTGTAGAGCGGTACCATTCCTCACAAACACCCTTAGATCAGTTCATGTCAATCGTTATGACCCATTAACACAAGTGGGTTGTCAAGGATTATTTTCCTTATTAAAACATTATAAACAGCTTAAAACATATATCTTTTTATTGCAAGAAACATACATAAGACATCATTTACCTCCAATAGGTATGCAATTTCAAACTCACCGTACACAAACATATATTAAGAAGTTACAATGAAAAGTTGACACATATGTTGAAAAAATCATATATAAAACAAGCAATAAATGATTAATGCACCACTTATGAACGCTAAAAGTAGCATAATAAGTAAAGTGTCACTTACAATCCTACTGCAACAACAGCAGTTGGGACACATTTATGAGGGACAATTTGATGTAATCAATAGTCAGGTCACTCTAAACCTACAACAAATATGTTTATCAGTTGCACATATGTGGGATAAACAACAAAGTTCAATGTAATACTCAAACTTATGGTCATGCGTAATAAAAATTTTAACACATATGTTTTATAACAGGCGTAACTTAAAATTTCAAAATCTTTATTTTTTTAAACAAAGGGATCTCAATGGTGCGTACCTTTCTACTGTGAAGACTCCATCTTGGACCCTCAGCCACAATTGACTCTTTGACCCATTCAATAGGAATTACCCATTTGACTTGTTATCTAAATCAATAGGCTATAGTATTTTGCCAATCTAGTGATCATGATTAGTTTATCATCCACAAACTAAAGAATTAAAGATTAGACAAAGATATGAAAGTTCATATGAAATAGATCTCTGAAAGTGTATTTTGAAGGTGTACTGCACACAGCCCTGCCCCCCCCCCCCCCCCGCACCACCACCACCACCAAAAGGTATAAAAGCATATGCTTGAACTGGATCTGAAAATTGGTTCGGATTGAAACTCATCAGATCTGGAAAACCCTTTGTATCATAATGTGTTATGTATGCCGTCCGAAGCACCTACACAAGAAAACATCAAATAAAAAAAAATTAGATTCTATATGTATAAGAATTAAGTTAAAAGATGCAGTCATGAGAGTTAGGTAATATTATTTTTACCTTCCAGCCTTTGGGAGTAAATAGCCGCATTGTCAGCCGCATTGTCTCATGTGCTACTGCTACGCCATTTTTTTAACATCTTCAAATTTCACTGCTTCACCTATCTTTTTATTGCTAACAATCTCTTCATGTTCTGAAGTTATAATCATCATTGGTTTTTCACTAATTAATAAAACCAAATTTGTAGGTTTATAACACCTCAAACAGAATTTAAACTTTCTTTTGATAAAATTGTACTCATAGCGGATTAAACCGATCAACCAAGTTAAAATTCAAATCCATAGGAACCGATCAACCAAGCCCTATTTTATGGAACGAAATCATCACCAACAAAACCCAACACCCCATCAATCAGACAGAGATCTAGTTAACAAAAACAATAAGCTAGCATAAAAAAACAAATACAAAAGAAAAAAATATAAAAAACTTACTTCAAATATGTTTTAGCCTTTCAATACCCTCCACAGATGGAACAACACCATGTCCTAAACCCATCCATCCCTAGAAGATGACCAGCAAGCAAAAATGAAGTTATTAAGTTGTTGGGTTTACCTAAAGTGTCGTGTGTCCCATTCATTGGACACCTCCATCAACAACCGTCAACATCATCTGCGACATTCGTTCTTCTTCTCCGACATCCACAACCAGTATCACTTTCGTCATCGGGATAGGGTGCTTGGCTAGAGGGAACTACCTCTCCCTCCGATCTCACAATTTCCTTCTCTCTTTAAATCTCTCTCAACCATAGGTGGAATCTTGGGGGTGAATTGGAAGGATATGTGTGAAATTAAACAACCGGTTCGAGTATTAAAAGGTCATTCAATTGAAACGTATTCAGTTTTCTATATTAAAAATCCTCCACTTGAATTGAAGGGCGATGTGAGAATTCGGGTATTAATGCCCATTTAATTGCTTTTAGTGAGCAGGAAGAGGGTTTGTCTTAATATTAAACTGAGAGGATGCATTCAAATGTAATCACTCTTCGGTTACACTCTTCGGTTACACTCTTGAATTTCTTTAGACATCATATTAAACTGATTGGGAATTTTAGGAGGCCATTGTGAGCATTTAAGTTCTTGAATTTATTGCATGATCAATAGTATAGATAAAGACAAATAAAGTATAGATAAAGACAAATTTACCCTTAAAAAAGAATTAATATATGCATTATGTGTTGTATAACAAGCTATTGAACTTGTACCTCTTAATTTTTAAGAAGCCTATAAGAAAATGCTTTATAATATAGTATAGATAGTATAGATGGAATTGTTTGGGGAAGGTAGAAATTTTTGAACTTAAGGGTGGTCAGAGTTGATCCCGGGAAGGTGCGGCCCGACCAAGCAACCCATTTATATGATTTGAAGGTGCGGCCCGATCAAGCACCCCATTTCAAAAGGGTAAACAAGTAATTTTCTTATTGATTAAATTAATTGATAACCTTCCATAACCGCCACCCTTAATTATAGGAATACGAATTAATAATTAATCTACGAATTTGTATCATCTCGTTCATCAATTATTAATTCTGAAGATCGCAGAATGAAAATTTATAGAGTGTTATATAGTGATGGATGCAGAATGAAGGTTTTTATATAACACTACAAATCTCTATAAAACGCTACGAATATCATATAATACCATATAACCCTTTTATAACTCTATATAACACTAAAACATTATATATAACACTGCAACCACCATTCATAATTGTATAGTGTTATATATTTTTATATAGTGTTACATAGTGTTATATGGTGTTATATGTTATTATATAGTGTGTTTTTGGTGTTATATAGTGTTATCTGGTGTTATATAGTGTTATAGTATTATATTTTTCTAATAGCATGTCTATGATAGATGTATAGTGTTATATATTGTTATATAGTGTTACATAGTGTTATATGGTGCTATATGGTGTTACATAGTGTTATACGGTGTTATATAGTTTTATACGGTGTTACATAGTGTTACATAGTGTTATATGGTGCTATATGATGGATGTATAGTTTTATATATTTCTTGTAGCAGTTACATAATTTCTGGATTTTTTAGAATGTCCGGATTTTAGAATAAGTTTAAAATTGAATCGCTAGAATTTAGGAGTGAATCGCTAGAATTTAGAAGAGGTTACCTAATCTATCTCTATTATTAAAGCAAAATAACTTTGCCACATCACCTGCTGATGTGGCATTGCTATTTAGCCAGATAATTAGGTTTTGAGCGCCAATAAGCCTTTCTCTCGATTCTCCTTCACTATCATAAGCGGCAAAAGGCTTTTCCTCCATTCTCCTTCATTCAATTTTGAAACCACTGATATGCTCTTCATATAGAAACCACAATCAATCATCAATCACTTGAAAATATTCTACAAAACTATGAATACGTTTCCAATTTTATCGCATATAAACAGTTTATTATGTTTAATTGGAGAATTCAAATGCTAATTCGCTTCACCTGTTTTGGTTTCTCTTCATCAATCTTCAAATCTGAATCATCGGTTAGTGGTTTCTTTCAATTGCTACTTATATTATGGATTATGTTGATATATTGTTCGGATTCCATCTCTGTTTGTGTGTTTTTAGTTGTTATAAGAAAGCCCTAATTTTATGTCTCAATTTTTATGTTGTTGTTGATGTTTAATCCGTTAATTGTTCTTTGATATGGGGTTGTAATGAGTTTATTGTTCTAATTTCAATCTAAGTTTGTGTGTTATGTGTTGCTATTTTAAACCTTAAGTTAATTTGTCTCAATCTTTGTTCTGATGATTCTTCATATTTTCTGTTTTTTTTGCTACATATCATAATCCTTGATTTTTTTTGTAATTTTATTTTAATGTGTACTTATGTTGTCTCTTAACTGACAATGATTTTTGTTTTATTTCAGGTATGGTTAGTGTTTTTTTGGTTGATATGAAGCCACAATGCATTACTCATTAATTTTATTCTCATTGTTCTTCATAATGTGTTTTTATTATTTCATAAATCTCTTAACTGACAATGATTTTTTTTTATTTCAGGTATGGTTAGTTGTTTTTTGGTTGATATGAAGCCTAATTGCAATAGTCATTAATTTTCATCTCATTCTTCTTCATATTGTTTGTTTTTGTTTCATAAATAAATCTGAACCCTAACTCTGTTTTGTTTTATGTTTTCCCTCTTTACTCATATGATATTTGTATTGACAATGAGTATACTTTTTGTTTGCAGGTATGGATTGTGGCTTTCTGGATGATATGACGGACCCGTATAAATATGAGTTGGTATAATTCATTAACATTTTCTGATTGTTTTCATTAACATTTTCTTATAAAGATATCATATTATTTTACTTTTCAGGAATTGCCTATGTGATATCATATTCTTATTATTCAAAGAAAATGTATGCTCATAGTTTTTCATGTTAGTAGTATGTTTTTCAGATACGCTTTGTTCTTAATTGTGGCAGCATGACAAATTTCTTGATCCTCTGTTTCGTTCTAACTTCCACACTATTATTCCAGCAGCAAGTTTATAGATTTTATGGTTATTATTATTTGATGAGATTTCATTGATTAGGTAAATTGATTGTTGGATTGAGTACTGAAATGTTTATTACTTAATCAATCAATTGTTTATTATTGTTGCAGTAAGTTTCAGTTCATTATTCAATCAATTGTGTTTGTAACGTTTTGAGTTGTTTATCATAAGAAGTTTATAGGTTAATTGCAAGTAGGTATGTTCAAAACTGATTTCCATATGTTTTTTTTTTTTATCTCAAGAGTGTGTTTTTTGGTGTTTTGATTTGTTTATTTTAACATAATTCTTTTTAATCTCTATTATTAAAATGCTATATCTTCATTTGTTTTCTAACAGGTAACTCGCAAAAATTCATCAATAAACCAACTATGAACAATTGACCCATAAGTGTCATTCCTACGTACATATACATATATACAGACATACACATATATGAATGTGGGTGAGATTGTATATATGCTAATCATAGTGAACCTACCATTTGAAAGGGACAAGACGAAGTAATTAGTAAGATTGGAACATAGTGGAGGACCATATCCATATGCAGACAGTAACACATTTAGGTACTTACTATCAACATTTTCCCCAACCAAAAATAAATGTCATTTTATTTAAAGGTTATAAGTTCAAGTCTTATTGGTATATTTAATATGCTTTAGTTAAGTATGGCGGTGCTGAATTCTAACAAATTTAATCACGTTGTATTGGATGGCAAAAAGGATGTTTTGGTCGACTTCTATGCTCCTTGGTTAGTCATGTTTGGTTTACTTATAGTTTTGACGATCTCCGTGGTCCTTTTATAGAGTCAATTTCTAATTTATTCCGAACAATTTAACTAATTATTGCTCACTTACATTTTACAGTTTTGTTTCCTATTACAGGTTTGGCCATTGCAAGAGCCTTGCTCCTATATGCATCTCGGCCTTTTATATTAATTTGTTTACTAGACCCTAAATGTGCAAAACCAATATACTAATTGTCTCTTCTTTGTCATAGACTCATGGAAGCCTTGCAGTTGCATTTAAGAATGAGGATATTCGAGAAAAGTAAGTAACAAGATAATTTTGGCTCTTTAAAGGGTATTGGGTGTACACGTTTATGGTCTTATGTGGGTAAACATTCCCTTTCGGTATGCTCATAACCTGGAAGCTGATCTTAAACTCATCTCAAATACACACTTGAAATATCATATACTCAACTACACTTCTATCAAGTATAAAACTAAAATCATTCCAAGTTTTACAACAACTTCAACATACAGTTTATTTTATCTTTTGAGATACTGTAATATATTCTGTTTTTATGCGCGCAGTCAGACGTGTATCACCTGATACTAATAGTTAAATGGTTTATTTTTTTATCAAGGTTTGAATTGGTTCTCATGATGGCAAGACCAAGACATCCCTTGAAGGTAAACTACACGATTTGGTTAGCTAATGTATTCACCGTGTCAGTTTGGGCATTTTTGAAAAGAGGGGATGGAAATGGCTTAACTAGGGTTAGTCACATGATTCGAAAGCGAGGGAGTCGAAGACGCAAAGGGTGAGCCTTGGTCCTAGGCGCTTAAAAAGGAGGATTTTTTTAAACAAGGCAAACAATATAAATAGACCATTTTCTGGGGGTTCGGAGATGTTATAGGTTCCAGGTCAGTTTTGGATATTTTAGACTGTTTCTAGCTGCTCGGTTATGCTCCCAGGAAGTGGCGGATCATGGATTCGCACCAAGCCGTAACGTTTTATAAATAAGCGGTAACGAAATCGAAAAAACGTCAAATTTTTCCAAAATTTACACTACCGCCGGAACGCCAAGCCGTAGCGGACGCCACTCCTTACTATATGCTACATCCGCCCCTGCTCCTAGGTACGTTTAACGGTTCAAACCAGAAGGCTGGCCAAAATCATTTTTGTCTTCAATTTTTTTTTCTAAACAAAATACTAAGATAATATGCTTGGCGAGATTTTATAATTTCGATAACAATCTGATTTTTTGTTCATTACTTTGTATGGGATACTGAACCACTGGTTGACCATTGTGGGTGAACATACGTGATTGGGATGCAGATGCAAGGTTCTATGGCTGCTGCACATTTGGCACATGTTCTGGAGTTTAATGAAACCGAATTTAGTGTCTTGAGATGGTCTAAGGATGTTGTGATGTTATCTGATCGGTTATGGAGTCATGTCGAGGGTGCTTTGTTCCTACGAGGCTGATAAAGGTGCGGTTGAGAACCAGGCTATGCATAAGCACGAGTTTGTTGAGCAGAGGAAGGCGGCTTTGGAGAAGTATAGCATAGTGAGGATTTGAGTGTGTTTTTGCAGGTGTATGAGAATTTTTCATTGATGAATGCCGCAAATATGGGTGCGGTTGTTGATAGTAGGTAGGTGGTGCATCAGGGGACATGAGGGAGAGATGTGGTCAGGATGTTTAAAGAGTTGAGGCAATCGGATACATACTTTTGGGGTGGGACGAACCCGCCTTTGAGGGAAGAGGACAAGAATTTCTTGGAGAAGAAGATGAAGTCGCAGGATTTTGAGTTGAGTTTGTCATTTGAGTTTGTCTTAAGAGAAGTTTTTGTTTATGAAAATTTATACAACTTTGTTCTTGGCTGATGAAATTTTGACCTTAGCTTAAATCATCAGCCATTAATTGACATACAAAGTTAGATGTTATATTTTGGGTTTTTATTTTTTGAAATCGACATCTGAAATTATTAGCCTTTGAACTCGCTGTGTAGTTATATGCCTCATGAAAGTAAAAATTCAAACTTGAGTGAACTGTATGAGAATATGCAACAAGCATACAATGGTTTGCTCCCACGACTACACGAGGCATTGATGTGAACTTAAAACTCAGAAGGTATGAACTTTTTTTATTGCTTTTCTTCGTCCTAACCTAAAACTGACAACACACAATATTAAATTGTTGCAGAATTGAAGATTTTTGAGTTCACCAGAGAGAGTAATATTTTATTTATTGGACATACCACTTTACTATAGTTTCATTTTTTTTAAAATATCACTTTTAGTTGCAATAGTCAGTTATTAATGTTTAGAAGGGTCCAGAACTGGAATCAAAGGGTTTGGGATTTCGAGCTCGGTAGCTGAACCGAACAACAGCAAAACTCATGCATTTTTTTTAATCTATCTGAACGATTGAGGGACATTATGGGATATTGCTAAACCAACAGAACCTACAAAATTTCCACCTTTGAAGGTAACATTACCGAGTCATTAAATGCAAATGATTATGACAATTTCTATATGTATGTGTCTTGATAATTTATTGATTTTTTCATGTCGGTTGAAGTAATATATTGCAAATACCCAAGTATACATAACTTAGTTTTTATCTTTATGTTTAGAGTAATAAACCTCTATTTGTAGAGAAGTGGATCTGTTACACAGGGTGAAATATTATTCTTATCATGGAATAAGAAGGTTCAATTGACCTTTGGTATCAACTTCTGTTAATGGAACAACCGGTATGCACATAAATTGAGATTAGTTTATAAGTTACTTTAGTTTAGGAAAACTGATGAACATTTTGTTATTGTTTTAGTGGTTTGGGACCTAGGGAAGCAAAAACCGATTATAAGATAAATTTCAGGAACTTTGCAAAATGGCTATGGGTTGGATGATGTTTAACTTTTAGTCTTTTTAGCTATCTTTCTTTTTTTAGATTTATGTGTTTAACCCATTTAGAAATGATATAGTCAAAATGTTCAGTTGAACAACTTAAAAATTTGATGTACAATTTAGCTTGCCTACAACGGGAAAGGTGATAGGAGTGACCCTTCAACATGACCTCTAACATTAAGTAAAAATTCGTTAGTTTTATTTTTTTAAATTTATCAGTGGTCATTTGGTTTTTTAAAATTCATTAGGTATTTAATGGGTCAAAATGGGGGTTTATACTGATCTGAATCACTTCTTTTTCTACATTTTTAAATGACAATCCGCGTGTCAGATATGTAGGTAAATATTGTTTCTTCGCAATATCCGACCTTTTTAATGAAATGATTTGCCGCTTTGTTTATTTGTTAGATAAAAGTTGATTTTTCCATGTTGTTAATATGCAGGTTGATCTACAGGGTTATTTTAGCTAGCAATCATGTTCCTTTGAGTCAAGATGTACTATTATCATTGCTTAAGCAATTGGCATTATTCAGATTTATGAATTAAATTGTTTTCATCATTCAAATAGGATAATGCACAAATCTATAACCTAGAATGATCATATTTAATTTAAAACTTTTTTTTTAATTGTTCTTCTAAATGGTGATGGTAAGTTCATTTTTTTTATTATTGTTACGTAATATATGATTGTAACTTCAATTATAAAAAAGGTATATACACATTTTTAATTATATAATTTTTTGTAAAGGTATACAAATGTAAGAGTTTGCGGTGCTTCACAAGTTGATGTCATTGCTTCCTATACAATGCAGGTCTTGCGATTCGATACACTTTGGATTCAGGTTGCAAACGGTTCAAATTATTCATGTTGATGTTCATTAAGGTAATATAATTGTGGAAGGTTATATCATTTAAATAAAGTTTTTATTATATCTTTTCATATAAATCAAGATATGTGGGACCCATTTTATGTTGCTTGCGAATTATAATTGTTGGTTCACGGTCTCCCTAGCTAGATTGCGTATAAAGATTTGTGTTTCATTACATTCACGTTTGGCATATTATCATACATTGTGTTGCATTTAGTAATTTTAATTTTAAATATCTTTTATTAAATATTAATTTGCTATAGTGAGTGCCGATAACGTAACGAGCATAAACGATGTAATTAAGTACATAGAATGGAATTGATAACGATACCGTTTGTATGGTTCTAGATTGATTAATAAGATATGTCGATATCTTTTTTTATTGAAATGTCACGACTTTAATATTCGAAGTTGCACTTTCGGTTGCTATGTTCACACGGTACTATACCAAACCAAACTAGTACCATAGGTTATTATAAAATACCGGGTTATGTTGGTAATAAGTGAGTTAGTGAAATACCAAATTGGTATTTTTGCGGATTTGGTCCTTACTAATAGAACGTTGCTTTCATTTAAAAGTTTGTGTGTTTGTGTCAACACTATTAAATAATAAAATTTATTGTGAGACCACCCGTGTAACACACGGGTACTTAGACTAGTTTGAAACATATACAAAGACACTATTACCCCTACAATTTTCAAACCAGTCCAAATAATTAAAACACAATTTATAATTTGGTCCCTATTTAATCTCAACCATTAGATCAAATATCTAATGGTTTAAAACACTTCTTACACTTCTCACACTTTAGACACTTTGTACACTATCCCTACCCTAACGCTACATATATATATATATATACATGTATATAGGGTTATAGGGTGGGGTTCTAAAGTGAACACTAATATATTTCCGAACTGAGTGATCAAATCTTGGCCATTGATTTACACACGTGTATGACTAGGATTTTATCATCAAATCGTAAAATACACTAGTGTATTTCATCATAAAAAATTATTGATGATGTAAAAAAATTTATATCGCTGTAAACAAATTTTATATCAAGCGTAACTACCAACTCGACAATTGTTTTTTTGTTCTTTTTTTACGAATGTGTTTATAAATTTTCATCTACGTTTGTGCAAAAAATGGTGGCGTAACTCGCACGAAAAGTAGTAGTTTTTATGGTTTTCACAACTCGTGGTGGTTATTAATTGAACCGAATCCTATATATACCGGTGAAATACTTAAATATGAAACCGGGTTTCGGCTAGAGTTTTATAATCATGTATGATCCCGTGATTATTGAAAAACTCATCCTTGACCAACTTATTCCATCTCTATCGTGGACTTCATGTGAGAATAACTTCTTTTCATGATTATCGGTTACCTTCACTTGTGTTTTACATATTCAAACACATATATTTTGATTTTATTGTGAGTCGTCTTTCTAAGATCATCTAATTGTTTTTAATTTCTAACATCTATATGGTAATCTATTATATAGTAATTAGATATATCAAGTTATATTGAGAATTGCTAAAACTTATGTTAAAAGGAAGGATTACGATGAATCTCAACCATATAATTACACACAACTTTATTTTGATCATATACATCCAAAACATTTTGGAGCATTGCAATTGGAAGTATATTGGATTCTAGAAGATGCTATCATAACAAGTCAAAAAGTGACATCAAAACTTAACTACTTGAAATGTAGAATATGTGAGTACCACTCTGACCTTAAATTGATTGTTTACGTGGGTTTTATAAAATGCAAAATGATAAGATAGGTCATTTTCACTGACCTTTTATAAAAGTTAAATCGCTATTTGACTTCAAAATTATAGCCATTGAATTGTTACAAATATCATCCACGAAATTATAATCCAGAAACGTCGTGTTGACTTATAAACCGACATTGACAACATGGTCCAGGCTGTAAAGTCGACGACATTAGCGTATAAACGGACTCAAAAGATCAAATATGACACGGGACTTAAAAGATCAAATATGACATGGTTTGAGGTAGAAACGCGAAAAGTGTAATTCATTTTCATCACAAAATGTCTCACGCGTTGTATTTTTCTAATGTTGCTCTTGCTGTTGAAAGCATGAAACGAAAGTTTGGGATATATGATGAAAGCTTGTAACAGACGCCTGAAACACGAGGGGCTAAGTGAGAGGAAGCATGCGTAGTGCATCGACGATAAGGATATCTAAAAAAACTCATATTATAAAAAAAATGTCCTTCAAAAACATCAAAAGGAAATCCAAAACACTCAAAAATATTGTTACATCATTACTGCCTTTTTAATTTTGAATACTTATCTCTCTTTGTATGTACGCGGTATGTATGATGTGTGTGTATATATATACATATGAGAAACACACATAATTATCATGTAGCACATGTCTACCATTGTGTTCCACCACCCACTACCATCATCTACAACCCAACACCATCATATTCCATCATATACAAATACAACTCAAGACCACCATCTTCCACAAACATGGAAGTTGAAAAATGTAGCAAGAAACAAATATCTTAAATTTAACATGAACAAAAAAAGAGTAGATCTAACAAAACCCTAAGTTGATTTTCAAATAAGAAAATCTAAACTTAAACAAAACCAAATCATAAGTAACAAAACAACATTGCAATTGATAAAAACTAATAATTAAAAAATAAACGGCATATGATGACCAAAAAGACATAAAAAGTAAAGTAATTTTTATACTTGTATACAAAAAATATTAAATAAGAGTATTTAGTAGAAGCCATTAAGAACAAAATAGAGGTTTAAAAAATACGTTAAAACAATGTATAGAGCTAACCATTGGTCAAAAAAGTTATAACTACTATAAAAAGTGTTGAAATTAATGAAAGTTTAATAGCTAAAATATCATAAATCCAGTGATGTAATTTTCTAATAGTTTTAAGAGAAAAACAAAGTTGTGTAGTTTGCTCATGCAATACACAAAAGAGTATTGTTTTGTCTTTCTGTCATTAGTTAAAGAATAATAAGACAAGAGATAGAAATATATGATACTATTATCATATGATTATAATTTTCATTTTATACGGTTTAACTTTTTATATCTAGTTTAAGCACTAATTTAATCATTATTTTTATTGTTGTGTAGTTCTCATGTACCCAAAGTCTTTCCAAGAGTTCTAAATCTATATAGCAAAGCACTCATTCTTCTAGTTTATTATTATTATTAGGTAGAGGATCCTGTACAAAGTTCAACTTTTGTGAGAAGTGTGAGAAATAATTTGGGAATGACAAGTGTCCTTTATCTTAATTAATTCAAAAGGGTGTATTAATAATTTCCATTCTTATCAATTAATTGATTCCAAGATAACTGCCAAAAAAACTGGCGATGAGATATTTTAGGGATTCTTTCGAATTTTAGTGTTTTATCAATTAATTTCATGTACGCATCATTCTTCATCAATTATAATTGTTTTAGTGTTTTATCATGAACAAAGTTATATTTTTTTTTATATTTAGATGTATAGTGTCATATGGATGATTAATAGTGTTATATTATGTACATACATCTTAATTTCCTTTCATAGTGTTTTATACATTAACAATGTTATATGTATAGTGTTTTATCTCCAATCAATAGTGTTATATACTGTACAGACATCTTAATTTCCTTTCATAGTGTTTTATCCCCAATCAATAGTGTTATATTCTTTACAGACATCTTAATTTTTTTTTCATAGTGTTTTATCCTCAATCAATAGTGTTTTATACATTGAATTGTTTAGGGTAAGTTTTTGTTTTAGTGTTTTATCATTAACATTGTTATTTTTTTTATATTTATATGTATAGTGTTTTATCCTCAGTCAATAGTGTTATATACTGTACAAACATCTTAATTTCCTTTCATAGTGTTTTATCCCCAATCAATAGTGTTATATTCTGTACAGACATCTTAATTTTCTGGTTCATAGTGTTTTATGATTATTAACTGATTTAAATCAACATATTATTGTTAATTAAACTGTATAGTGTCTTACAATAGTCAAGGAAATCGGATAATCAACTTTTAAAGGGAAGTCGCTAGTTTTTAGGAGAATAATGAGGTTTTTGTTGTGTAGGATACCGTTACCATATTTGAAACATCCGAAAAGACACTATTGCCCTTCAATTTTACATAAGGTCCTTCTAATTAAAACACAATTTACATTTTTATACCCTATTGATCTCAACCATTAGATCAAATATCCAATGGTTTAAAACACTTCTTACCCTTCTCATATTTTAAACACTTTTTACCATATCCCTACCCATTATTATTATTATTATTATTATTATTATTATTATTATTATGTTGTTGTAAATCTATCATATGAACCACGTTGTATCAAGATAAAAATCAAAATCAAATTTGATCAGTGATATTTCTAAATACGCAACTATAATTTTAAGTACTTGACTTTTTAATCGTTAAATATAGATGAAAACACACGATGTGTTTGCAAAAAATAATTATTAAAAGTATCATATATACACTAAGAGCGTGTCAAGTCTTGTGAAAATCAAAATGATTCTTCGCTTGTAGGTCACAACCATGATTCTAGAAGTTGGAGAGCAATAACTATGCAAACACAATCACTAAAAAGACTTGATCGATACTAGCTAATTGCTAATTTAATACAGTAAATGAACATGTGATTTATGACTCACCGTATAAGGTAGTGTAAGAAAAGTCTATATGAGTTATGATTCAATGAATAAGGTAATCTAACGGGAGTCCTATATTATTGAATAGTTGAGATACTGTACAAATAGTGCTAACTGTAAGAATCGTAAGAATATATTTGAGCCATTGATAGTTTAAATTAAAGGTTAATATTGATTGCAAATAAATGGTTGAGATCCTGTACAAACAATGCTAACTGTAAGAACCGTAAGAACAGATCTGAACCATTGATATTTTAAATCAAGGGTTGGGGTTGATTATAAATAAAACTCTTATAATTAAAAATTAGTCCTAACAAGTTAGAGGTAATTTCGTAAAAGTGCAAGTCATTTGACCATTTTCAATTAAATACAAATTCCACCAAGGTTTTTTAAACTAAAATAACTTTTATATACTTCATTATTTAAAAAAATATATATACCATAAAATCAAGTATTTTTTTATCTTTAATATGAGTACTATATTGCTATATCTTTTTTTATTTATAAAAGTAACTTTTAAAAAAGTTACCAAAAGTTGTTTTATAATTGTGCTGATAATGTGCTGATTATGTGTTAATTACAATATAATACACACAAACACCAAAAGTAGATATAATCAGCACATCTGATGTGCTGATAATGGAGAACGATTGAGGTTGTTGTGCTAATGTCCTTTATGTTGATAATGGAGAACGATTGAGGATGATGTGCTGATTAACAAAGTGCCTGTTGTTGGTGGAGATTGTGCTGATTAACAAATTGCTGATTAACAAAGTGCCTGTTGTTGGAGGAGATTGTGCTGATTAACAAAGTGTTGATTAACAAATTGCCTGTTGTTGCGATTTGTGAAGATTGTGCTGATTTACAAAGTGCTTGTTGTTGGAAATTTTCAATTTTTGATTTGAAACAGTGCATGAATATATGGGATAATTAAAATTTGGAATTAATTAAATTCAAAAAATAGAGTGATAAAGTCTAAAATACCATTCTCTAGTTTTTTTAATGAAGGACACATGTCTAATAGTGGTTGGTTCTTATAGTTCTTACACATATTGAGGTTTGTATTTGATCCCATCTCTGCAAATAAAACCTTTATAATTAATAGTTAATACTATTAAGTTAGGGGTATTTTAGTCATTTAGCCAACTCCCATTAAATATTAATTCCACCAAGTTTTTTAAACTAAAAATAACTTTTATATACTTCATTTTCTTTGAAAAAAAATTATATCATAAAATTAAGTATTTTTTATCTTTAATATGAGTATTATATTATTATACTTTTTATTTATAAAAGTGACTTTTAAAAAAGTTATAAAAATGTGCTTTATAGTTGTGCTAATTATGTAGTTGAAATGTGTTATTTTAAAAATTGTATTGCGTTGATTTTAAATCTATATGTAACTTCTTATTTTGTTGTATAATTCTTTATCTGTTGTTATTTTTTCCTTTTGTGTTGTTATTGAGAGCCTAATTGGAAATAAACCTGTTTTCATTCTAGTTATGTAATAGTATGTGCTATTTACAAAATTTAAAATAAAAACAGGAAATTGTGCTAGTATGTAACAGTATGTGTTGTTTATTAAATTTAAAAAATGAAACCGTGCTAGTTATGTAATAGTATATGTTGCTTACAAAATAAAAAAAAATGAAATTGTGCTGATTAATGTGTTGATTATAGTGTTATGTTGATTACGGGATGTGCTGATGATGGTGGTGTGAGATGTGAAGACGGGCATAAAAAGTCTAAAATACCCTTAAATTAATTTTTTAATTGAAAACACGTCACTAAATTGTTGGTTCATAGATACATGTTTCTATACGATCCAATACCTATTATTGAAGATGTGTAAAGATATAGTATTCTAATATCTAAGCCACCAAGTCATAAATTCATAATTCGTCAACGGTAAACGGTCAATAGAAGTAAACATATCTCGCTTGTATTTAAATACAACTAGTTTTTTCCTCCCGCCGCGTTGCGGCTAACTTCTTTTATTATTTAGACTTTGTTTACTAGTGTTTTGAAATCACTACGAGCGTGTTGCGCACGAGACCGTTGACAAGAATAAAAATAAAATGTAGAAAAACACCAAAAGATAACCGAAAGAAAATCAACCAAAAAATCTGTATGGTAATGATGTTGTTTGTATGAAACTTGTAGTCAGAGATGAGCAAATGGTATTGGGTACCAGTACCGAATTTCCCAAACCCAACCGTTGAGAAGAATAAAAATAAAATGTAGAAAAAAACACCAAAAGATAACCGAAAGAAAATCAACCAAAAAATTTGTATGGTAATGATGTTGTTCGTATGAAACTTCTAGTCAGAGATGAGCAAATGGTATTGGGTACCAGTACTGAATTTCTTGAACCCAAATATCTTAAGTACCAGTTCAGTACTGACTTTTGGCTTTCCTGATACCGGTTCGCTACCGGTTTTTACCTTCATATACCTGTACCATAACCGGTATTTTCGGTACCAGTGCCAATTCAGTATTGGTTGGCACCGAGCTCATCACTACCCTTGAAACTTAAAAAAATCATTAAAAGTTGAAGAAAATATACAAAAAAGTTGTATACCGGGTAGCAGTACCGAATTTTCCAAAACTAAAAGATTTTCAATATCAATTCGGTACTGACTTTCGACGTTTTCTGTACCAGGCTAGTGACTGTTTTTACCTTCATGTACTGATACCAAACCGGAGCGTACCGTTATTTTCGATACCAGTACCGGTTGACACCAAGTTTATCCCAACCCGTGATACAAATTTAAAAATTATTATAATATAAAATGCACTAATGATACTGAACCAGGGTGTACCAGTATCTTCGATACCATTGTCGGTTGACACAAGACTTATCCAACTTAATATAAAAAGTACTATTTTACGTTTAATTTTTAATTAATATATATAGGTAAATATTGTTAGTGTTCATTACATTCAATTTTTAATATATAAATTCAATTTTTAATATATAAATATAATATATATATAGGTAAATATTGTTACTGTTCAATTTTTAATATAGGTAAATATAGGGGAAGGATCCACTAAAAAGTGGATTTTGCCTAAATAGCCTAAGAAGGAATCTTAACCATTCATTTTTCAAATCAATGGTTAAGATGAAATGGTATGAGAAAGGAGGAGTGTAAGGGTATCTTGGGAAAATCATATTTATGGACTTTCTCTCTCCACATGCAAGGCACATGCATATTTCACCCCCATTTTTTAAACGTTCATAACTTTTTTATACGACATTATTTTTTCATAAAAATTTCACCATAAAATCGAGCGTCTTTTTATCTTTAATTTGAGTACCATATTGCTATATAAAATATGAAGACTCAAAAAACCCACTAAAATGTGTTATATTTCTATGTTGTATAACATTTTTTGTACTGGATTTTTGTACTATATTTTTGTACTAAAAATTTTGTGCTGATTTTTTTTCTCTTAAATTTTTTTTTCTCAATTTTTTGTGCTGGATTTTTTTGTACTACATTTTTTTGCTAAATTTTTTTGTGCTATATTTTTTGTACTGGATTTTTTGTGCTATATTTTTTTTAACTACATTTTTTGTGCTAGATTTTTTGTGCTATATTTTTTTGTACTAGATTTTTTGTGCTAGATTTTTTGTACTAGATTTTTTTTTTGTATTTTTAAAAAACAAAAAGGGTGCCACATGTCATTTTCACTCATATTTATAAGGACCAAAATGCCCTTCATTCCAACTTATTAAGAGTGCCACATGTCATCATCACAATCCTTCTTAGGCTACTTAGGTAAAATCCACTTTTTAGTGGATCCTTCCCCGGTAAATATATAGGTAAATGTCTTTAAAGATTGGAGGTAAATTTTGTAATTTACCCACATCCACAAGGGTAATAATGCAAACATTTTTCATTGTCACCCAAAAAACTTCGAGAAACTGGTCAACGGCCCACCGAAGCCCATGCGTCACTCATTAAGTCATTAAATATTTCTACAGAATCTTTAATATAAAATAACCCATGATAGCATAAAAAATTGCAATATAAGACCCAAAGATCATCAAATCTCCAACCTGATTCCTGCATTCCAGCACACCTTTCTCTTCGATAATACCATAATTGATCAACCCAAAATCAAATTTTGTTTTCTGGCTGTGTTTTGTGTCTCAGTAATTTCATCGAACACCTGGTGTGCAATTGTTTGAATTATCTTCAGGTATATTAAGATGGTACTAATTTGGGTTTCTTTTGCTTTAAGATTTCGTTAATAGGTTGCTACTTTTATGTTTCTACGACTTTAATGTTATTATTATTATTTTTTGCATAGCAATCATGAGTTCATGACTCAAATAAGCAGTTCTTAGTTCTGATTTTGACTTGTCTTCTTTGTGTTTTTTTTGGTAGGAAACAATGATTTGATAAAGTGGGGTTTGCTTTTTGGTGGGAACAAAGAGTTTTATATCAACTTTTGGTTGAATTTCATGCTTTTGTACTTGATTTGGGAAACAGAGCAAAACAGAGTAAAACAGAGTAAGGTTGGATTTTGGGCACTTTTTTGAGGTACAAATTGTGATCAATGAATGTTGTTTGAATTCAAGTGACATTTTTATTATAGTTATGTTTAACAATCTTGAATTTTGATCAGGTTTTGGAGGTTAAGGTGTGATTGGTCTTGAATCTTGATAACATTGAAGATAGTTACATTTTTGAAATTTGATAATGAGTGATGCTCAAAGTAATGCCAATGGTCTCCCTCCTTTCATTGTGAAGACATATGAAATGGTCAATGATCCTTTGACTGATCATATCGTGTCGTGGAGCCATAATAATCGGAGCTTCGTTG
The DNA here is from genome assembly GCA_030545235.1 of Helianthus tuberosus. Taxonomy (NCBI): domain Eukaryota; kingdom Viridiplantae; phylum Streptophyta; class Magnoliopsida; order Asterales; family Asteraceae; genus Helianthus; species Helianthus tuberosus. The sequence goes on along the minus strand of CM060437.1, from coordinate 27,038,586 downwards.
TCTGGAACCCGCCTGAGTTTTCGGGCGATTTGCTTCCAAGATACTTCAAGCACAACAATTTCTCAAGCTTTATTAGACAACTCAATACATATGTGAGTAATGTCTCATATTACTTTTTAATCTTCAGTTAATTCGGGTTTAGGATAACGTTTAAGCAGAACACAGTTTTTGCGAGAACATGAAGAACAAAATAAATTATTTGTTTTCTTAATCTTAAAAATGTTAGAACATGAAGAAACGATTGAAATACAATGTTTATTCATCTATACTGAAATTCAAAAAAAGGGTACAAATTTCGTTTTTTATGGAACTAATGCGCGTGTAGCTTATATTACCTACACATGTGTAAAACGTTAAAGATTAAAAAATATATACATGAACAAGTTAGTTAAATGCTATTTTTAATACATAACATGCGTATTTGTACGTAAGAAGTAAAAGTTTTGAAAAAAAAATGAACCACTGATAAAAAAAGATATTGGATTTAAATAAACCTCAACTTTCATCAATTAGCCAATAACACTCTCAACTTTCGATTTGTACACCAGCACGGCAGCACTCCCAACTTTCAACTTATTGGCCGATAACACTCCCTGACTAACAGAACCCTAACCCAGTTAGCTAGTGTTCAGTTAGTTAGGAAGTGACCGGAGTGTTATCAGCCAATATGTTGAAAGTTAGGAGTGCTGGTGTACAAATCGAAAGTTGAGAGTGTTATCGGCCAATTGGTGAAAGTTTGAGTTATTTAAATCCAATATCCCATAAAAAAATATTAAATGATTTAGGTTTGTTGTCGCATAATTTAGTGTTTTGTAATGAACTTGACCCTATGTATTCTTTCAGGGTTTTAAAAAAAGCGATCCAGAACAATGGGAATTTATGAATGAAGACTTCATTAGAGGAAAACCACATCTTCTAAGAAACATTCAAAGAAAAAAGCCAGTTCACAGTCACTCAATTCAGAACCTCCATGTCCATGGAGGTATATCATCTTCTCCCATGACCGAATCCGAAAGAGTTCAATACAGAACCGAGATATACAGGCTGCGCTACGAGAAAGAATCACTATCTTTCGAGCTTCAAACACACAGGCAAGAACAAGAAGATATTGAAATGGCAGCACACGCGTTAACAGAACGCTTAAAGATTGTGGGAGAACACCAGAAAGAAATACTGCGCGCGTTGGATAGTACTTTGCATAAACCAGCTCAAATAATCGACACGTATGATCGAAAGAGACGGTTTTTGACCGAATTTAATGATCAGGTTTCCTCTTTTGATGTCCCTATTGATGAAAAGATGACCGTAGATGCCCTTTTGGCTTTTGATTCAGAATTGGTTGAGCAACTGGAGTCTTCTATTATTTTTTGGGAGGATATATTGGCCGAATTTCGTGAAAAATGGTCACCCGAGTTGGATCACGAGTCGTTAATAAATTTCGAAACAGGTTTTAAAGAATGTGATATTGTCACAAATTGTGAACCATACAGGCCTGTTGCTATCGCAAATGAAGAACAAGAAAGTGGGAATAGGGGAATCACGGGTGGGAACGATGGGTTTTGGGAGCAGTTCATGACCGAGAATCCTGGCGGTTCGACGAATGAGGATCCCGGTTCGATGGCTGATAATGATAGCAGAGGGTTTGATCAATACAGGAAGTTTTGGTGGAACATGAGTTCTGTAAATAGTGTTGCAGAAACAACTTGAAATCTTTATGTTTGGTAGACATTTAGTTCTTTAATTATTTGTGTGTATGTAAATATTAGGAAATTAGACTTTAGATTATTATTATTATTATTTTTTTAATTCTGTATGTTTTATTTATAGTATTTTAGTTTTTTTAATTATTTGCGTGTATGTAAAAATATTAAGAAATTAGACTCTAGATTATTATTTTTTTAATTTTGTATGTTTTATTTATAGTATTTTAGGTGATTTCTGCAGTTGATATTTTATGTTTTGAAGCTCAATCTATAAATTAAATTTGGGAATTATAGGTTAATCTCATTGATTTTTTAGTGAGATGTTGTGGCAACGGTATCTTGCAGCTTAAACAAACGTTGATAGTAAGGAAAAACTCATAAATGAAAGACTGAAAAGTGGATCAAAGAGGAATCTACTAACATATATCTAAACCAATATTTTTTTGGACGGCAAAAGAATCTCACGTACTGACGAAGCTTGAGATTTCCGACCGGGGGTCGAAAACGTATATACCAAAAAATTTCTATAAAATCGGGGGATCGAAAACGTATATACCCAAAAAGTTCTATACGAAAACTACATACTCTCCATTACTGAGCGAAAACTTCGGGGGTCGGCCGCCCCCTCCCGCCCACTAGAAGTTACGCCAATGATCTCACGTGTAAATCCACCCTGCTCGGGGCTATGTCCTAGGTCGACTTCTCGACCGCCATGAGACCGTGCCCCCTTGATGAGCGGGAACTGGATGGAATCCGTAAACCCTCGCCCCTCGTCAGATTCAAACCCAGGATTAAAGCCCCGATTCATCCCTTCACCCAGATGTCCCTTGAAAGTGGCCCAAACGAAAATTGAACCTATATCTCCACTAAAAAAGACACACCAATTTACCACTATACCAATTTCTGAACACATATCTAGACCACCAATATTTGTTCACACGTTTATTTACTTGTAAATGTGTAATAGAGTTCCAAAGTCAACCTCAAATTCTTGGTGTTGGTCAAGAACACTTACAAACCAATAACTCATTGACACACCTCAATCAATAACTCATTGACACACCACAATTAAAGCTTCTTAATGCCATAAATGCATTTCCATTGGGATGCTTCACTACGTCTTAATGCCATAAATGCATTTCCATTGGTATGCTTCAGTAGGTTGGTTTTGCGGATATAAATGAGGCGGAGCGACTCAAGAATTACTCGGAATCAGATCGGTCAAAAGCTTGTACGAGCTGAGCCTGAGCACGAGCTCGAAATACGACTCATTTAGTTATCGAATCTGAGCTCGAGCTTTACATACAAACCTCGTTTAGGCTCGCGAGCCGAAACGAGCTCGAGCCGAGCTTTTAGCTCAATGGCGAGCCGAGCTTTTAGCTCAATTAAAATTGTTTTCAAATTATCTCGAGCTGAGCCGAGGCAAACTCGAGCTTTTGATTTTACTTTCGAGCCGAGCTCGATCTCAAAATAGTAGGCTTAAACTGAGCCGAGTTTCATAAAAGCATGACGAGCAGAGCTCGAGCCTAGTCGGGCTCGTCTCGGCTCGTTTACACCCCTAGACTGTTGCGTCCACTACTCGCTCGGATTTCTCCCAATTTCCATGAACATCGATGGGTGAACACCCTCTCTCTCCTCCCCCTCTCATATTCCTTACAAATGGCGTTCACTCGAACGAATACGCCCCTTACCCCTCCTATCTTTTCTATGAGTTTTCATGTCCACCAATTGGAGGTGCTTTTATCTTCATGTGTTTTTACTTGTACCAACCTATAAACCCAAAATAATATTCAAATCCTTCATGAATGCACAAAATTCATCATTATCATCATCATTATCATACTCATACTCAGTAAATTCCACAAATAGCAAAGTTAAAGTAGGGTAAGATGTAGACAACCTTATCTCTACTCGTAAGAATAGAGAGGCTGCTTCTAGTGAGACCGCCGACTCGATAGTAGTTTTGCATCAAGGCGTGGACATAAGGCAATATAACCCCCTTGTCTTTCGACTATCAACGCCATCACATGATGCATGATTAACCGTCCCCCACTTTTAACGTTATTTTCATGAAATTAGTAAAATAACGTTAAAAGTAGTGCAATTCACTTTTGCCCTCCGAGGGCCTGCACATACATGCTTTTTTTTTTAGAAAGGGCGAAATTTTATAAAAACTCAAGCGAGGCGCTCAAGAAACATTACAAACAAAAACAAAGGAGAAAAGAAACGAAACAAAGTAAAAGTTACCAACTACAACTACAACGATACAAATTATAGATTAAAACACCTCCATTTCTCCCAACTAAGCTCCCCGAGCTCGGCTCTATTCTTTATCCATGTGTACGAGATTGCTTTAATATCCCCGGTCAGCTTAGTCAACGAGAACGCTCTTTGTTTGAATATAATTTCGTTCCTCATTTTCCATAAATTCCAGCATGTAGCCGCTACCACTGCATAAATCGCCCTTTTCGTATTCTTTTGAACTTTGTAGGAGTTAATAATTTCCAATAACTGAACTACACTTAGAATATAGCTCGGAATTGGTAATTTCAGCCATTGGAAAATTATGAGCCAGACCTGTTTAGCCTTTTCGCATGACACCAGAAGATGGTCCGCCGATTCCAACGTGTTGTAACAAAAGATACATTGATTAGAAGGCATGTGGAAACGACGGATCAGAAGTGCTTCTCTTGTAGCTATCCTATCAAGTACCACCCGCCATAAAAAGCAATTTACTTTTTTTTGGGATCCAGTTAAGCCAATTCAGAACTTTTGTTTCACTAATAGTATCAATGTGATCCAATTCAGCTCTGACAGAACTAACCGTAAACTCGGCCACCTCTTCGCCCGACTTCCATAACCAAACATCCGGTTCCAGCTTAATCTCAACTCTTTGCATCATTGAAATACATTCAGCCCACTCCTCGATATGATTTGCGTTTGATAAAGAATTTCGGCTTCCCTAAAACCAATCGACTGACTCTTGATTCATGGTGTATCGGTCCGAAACAAAACACCTTTTATCACTTTCCAATTCGTATAGATTAGGGAACATCTCCCTAAGTGGTCTGTTTCCTGCCCAAGAATCCAACCAAAACAATACTTTTTTACCATTACCCAACTTCAGGACCAATCTTTCTTTTACACTGACCGGCTGAATTTGAGATTTACGGCCCAAGTTAACAATTGACTTCCAAACCCCACCAATAGAACTTTTCAACGGTATGTATGAGTGGCACCTAATACCTCCATGAATTGTCGTAATTGATCTAGCCCATAAAGAAGAAGGCTCATTCTTGAAACGAACTAACTATTTAATCATTAACGCTTTATTAGTTGTCGCCAGACTACCGACACCCAAACCCCCTTTATTTTTTGGAGCAACTACTTTAAACCACGGAACCCAATTGACTTTGTTCTTATCCGTACAACCCCCCACAAGAACTTCCTACGGATCTTTTCCAGTTGTTTTAACACCTGTACAGGTGCACTGAATAGTGAAAGGAAATAGGTTGGGAGATTACCTAAAACCGCTTCAATGAGAGTTAACCTACCACCAAAAGACAGAGTTCGAGCTTTCCATGATGTAAGTTTTTCTTCGAATCTATCGATAATAGGTTTCCAATTTTTAACCAGCCCAATATTTGCACCCACTGGAAGACCTAGATATGTGAATGGAAGCAAACATGTTTTACACTAAAGAATAGAAGCTTTTTCTGATATGTTTTCCGCAGAAACACCCACACCAAAGAGCTGACTTTTGTTAAAATTGACTTTTAGACCCGATGCAAGATTAAAACATCTTAGAAGTCTTGACAAATTTTGAAAATTCGAGTCACTCCAATCCCCCACAAACAGTACATCGTCCGCATAAAATAGATGTGAGATAATGGGCCCGTTGTTTGGCAGCTTGCATCCTTTAAAAATGCCCTGATCAATTGCCGAAACCGTTGCTACATTAAGTGCTTCCATAGCCAGGATGAATAGCAATGGAGATAGGGGGTCTCCTTGACGAACACCCCTCTCTATACTAAACTCTTGAGAAGGTGCACCATTAACCAATATGGAAGATCTAGATGATGACAGAATTCCGCTGATCCATTTACGCCATAGAATAGGAAAACCCATTTGAGAAAGCGTCGAATCAAGGAATTTCCAGCTGATCGAGTCAAAAGCCTTTTCGAAATCAACTTTAAACAACATCATCTTGCTCTTCGATTTCTTACTCCACGAGATTAATTCGTTTATTATCAACGACCCCTCCAAAATACTTCGCCCCTCAATGTACGCCGTTTGGGTGTCACTTACCAAACCTCCAATCACTTTCTTGAGTATCTTGGCTAGTAGTTTTGAGATCAGCTTCGAGATGCAACCAATAAGGTTGATTGGCCTAAATTCGCTGATAAATTGAGGATTAGAGGATTTTGGTATCAACGTAATAAAACTGGAGTTGCATCCTCGATTTAACTTGCCATGCACATAGAAAAAATCGAAAAGCTTCACGAAATCATCTTCCAAAATATTCCAGAAATGTTTTATGAAACTGAAAGAGAAACCGTCCGGGCCCGGGGCCTTGTCACCACCACAGTCCCAAATAGCCTCTTTTATCTCCTCTTTAGAGAAACGTTTGATTAACATGGCTGACTGTTCCAAGGAAAGAACCTTGAATCCATTGTTGTTAAACTTGGCCTATTTTGATTTTCCTCCTTAAATAATTGTTCAAAGTAATTCTTAATTTCCCCTTTGAGTGAATCTGGCTCAGACACCCAAATATTGTTAAAACACAAACCGTTAATTCTGTTATTCTTCTGATGGCATTTAATTATACCATGGAAGAAAGATGTGTTCTCATCTCCTTCCGTAATCCATTTGACTTTCGCCCTTTGCCTCAGGTCTTCAAGATTACTATCTTCCAACTCAGCCAACGTTTTTGCACAAATTTCTCTTTCCAGCAACTCCTCTTCCGATAGTGATTTTGACTCCGCTTTGAGATCAAATGATTCTATCTTCTTTGTCAGCAACTGTATGTTATGGCTGTGACTTAATTTTAATTTTTTTGCCTAGGGTTTAATCGCCATTTTGACAGCCTTCAAACGCTGCATTACTAGTTTGTCTGGTGGAAGAGAAATCTGAATACTTTTGTAAGAGTCTACTACAATGTTATGCAAACTTGCTTCGTTCAACCAGGAGTTAAAAAACCGGAACGGTGGATTGCCGAAATTAACATCCGAGCATTTTAGCAATAAAGGACGATGGTCAGATCTGTACCTTGGTAAACCCGTCAACCTTGCCATCGGCCATTTAGATAGAAACGAATTGCAAACCAATACCCTGTCTATCTTGCTAAACCTTTTACCATCATCAGATCTGTGAGTGAATGAACAACCCAACATTGCGAATTCAGACAAGGCTTCCGAGCGAATGAACTGATTAAATGATTCTGCAGCCTGAGGGTTGAATTTGGAATTTTTTCTTTCTCTAGGTTCACGAACACAATTAAAATCGCCCATAATGATCCACGAGCCTTCAAACATACTCATAAGATTGGATAATTCCACCCACAGTTCTTTTTTAAGATTATTGTCATGTGGAGCATAGACATTTCTTATATTCAGCTCTCTCCCCCCCCCCCTGTTTTTTAACTCACCAATCGTTGCTAGGCGCACCACAACCAAGACGTAATGAATGCACAAAATTACTAAAACAATAAATCATATTCATTATCTCATTTGTGGTTCAACTCCAATGATGAAAATTTTGTAGTCTGTTTACTTTCTTTCGTGAATAAACCACTTACTTCACCCATCAAACTATTGTTGATCAGAGTTGGGAATTGAATTTAGACTTTGTTGATACTGTGTATTTGAGATATTAAAAAGATAAAGAACAGGTCCTATAAATAGGGATACATTGTTGACAGTAAAAAGGAAAATAAATCAAAGAATGGAAAGGATTGAGCAACGGCTCCTATCCTTGAAATATGCAGCTGTCAAAGATATCCACCAAAAAAGGAAATGATGAACTTGATTCTGATCCTTTTTATTTTATCTTTCTAACACTCCCCCTCAAGTTAAGTAGTGGGGTTTCCAATGCTTAACTTGTCGAGACAACTATTGAACAGTCGTTCGTTGACAGCTTTGGTTAAGATGTCCGCTAGTTGGTCTTCTGATCGAACAAATGGAAGCTCGATAATCCCGTTTTCAAGTTTCTCTTTAATGAAGTGTCTATCAACTTCCACGTGTTTTGTGCGATCGTGCTGCACAGGGTTTTCTGAAATTTGTATGGCTGCTTCGTTATCACACATGAGTCTACTGGCTTCGGTTTGGGGAAACCCGATCTCAGTTAGAAGTTTACGTATCCATAGAACCTCTGCTAAGCCTCGTGCAATGCCTCGGAATTCTGCTTCGGCGCTGGATAAGGCTACCACCTTTTGTTTCTTGCTTCTCCATGTGACTAAGTTTCCACCGACCAGGGTAAAGTAGCCCGATGTTGATCTTCGATTTCCTTTGTCTCCTGCCCAGTCTGCATCTGTATAAGCTTGAATCTTCAGATGTTTGTTTGGTTGAAAGAGGATCCCATGACCTGCAGTCCCTTTGAGATACTTTACGATCCTCCAAACTGCATCCATGTGCCCTACTTGAGGTTGGTGCATGAATTGACTGACCACCCCAACTGCATAAGCTATGTCAGGACGAGTGTGAGAAAGGTATATGAGTTTTCCCACTAAGCATTGGTATTTCTCTTTGTTTGCCAATTCTGCTCCTTCTTCCATATACAGTTTCTGGTTAGTTATCATTGGAGTGTCAGCCGGCTTACAGTCGATCATTCCTGTTTCAGCTAGAAGATCGAGAATATATTTCTTCTGGCATATAAAGATCCCTCGTTTAGACCTCAAAACTTCAATCCCGAGAAAATACTTAAGTCTTCCCAAGTCCTTCATCTCGAACTCAGTGAATAAGTTTGTCTTTAGCTTCCGCATTTCTTCCTCATCGTTTCCTGTAATAATCATATCATCAACATATATAATTAAGCAAGTCACAAGTTTACCTTTTCTTTTAAGAAACAATGTATGATCGGAGTTGCTTTGTTGGAAACCATATCCCTTCATTGTTAAGGTAAATCTTCCAAACCAAGCCCGAGGAGATTGCTTAAGACCGTAGAGGGTCCTTTTTAATCGACATACTTCCTTGGCTTTGAAGTTTCCTGTGAACCCAGGAGGGGGTTCCATGTACACTTCTTCTTTCAGTTCTCCATGCAGGAATGCATTTTTAACATCAAACTGATGAAGAGGCCATCCTTCGTTCGCGGCAATAGAAAGGAGTACACGAATTGTGTCAATTTTGGCTACTGGAGAAAAGGTTTCAGAGTAGTCAATCCCATATGTTTGGGTGTAGCCTTTAGCTACTAACCGAGCTTTATATCTCTCGATGGTTCCATCTGGTTTGTGTTTGATTGTAAAGACCCATCGACAACCTACTGGTTTCTTTCCTGAGGGAAGGACACACTTTTCCCATGTTTCATTTTTTATAAGAGCCTTCATTTCTGTTTCCATAGCTTCTTTCCAGATTTTTGAGTCCAAGGCTTGTTCTACTGAGTTTGGAGGATGATCTTCGTATAGAGATGCAGTGAACGCTTTGGCTTCTCTTGATAAGTTGTTGTTGGCAATGTTTGCCATGGGATATCTAGAGGTCCTTGCCTCTTTTTCTGGAGAGTACCGTTTTGGTGGGACCCCTCTATTGACTCTTGGTGGTAATACATATCTTCCAGCTGCCTCATCTTGCATATCTTGTTCTTGTTCTTCTTGTGTTGGTTCCCTTTGTTCCTCCTGCACAGTTTGTTCTATTTCTATTTCGTTGTTGTCAGACATATCAGTATGAGGCCCAATATTTTGAGTATCCTCTTGTGTGTGTGAGTGATTTACCTCATTAGTTGGACTAGAAGGATCTTGGTTAGTGGCACTGTCAGATTGATAGGAAGTAGCTGACTCATCTTGGGTACTGTGATTAGCTTCTTGGGTTGGATTGTGGTTAATTTCTTCTGACGATGGAACCCACTTTAGCCAACTCAGTGTGTCAAGGTATTCCTTCTCCCCCTGACCACTGTGTTGGGAAGTATAAAAGAATTCAGTTTCAAGGAAGTCACAGTTTAGGGTAGTATACATGTACCGACGTTTTGGGCTATAGCACCTATACCCCTTTTGGTCGATACCATAGCCTACGAAAACACACTTCTCGGCACATGGACCAAGTTTACCCCGATCTTGTTTGGGAATGTGAGGATAGACTGTGCATCCGAAGACCCGTGGTTTTAATGTAAGGGGTGGAGGAATTTTAGTAAAATTGGATAGGGTTTGGATGGGAGTTTTAAGATCGAGGGCTTTGGTGGGCAACCGATTGATAAGATAAGTGGCGGTAGCAACCGCCTCGGGCCAAAAAGAAGCAGGGACATGAGATTCAATTAAAAAAGCTCGAGTTATTTCTAAGAGAATGCGATTCTTCCGTTCGACGGTGCCGTTTTGTTCTGGAGTGTGTGGGCAAGTTTTTTGGTGAATGATCCCTTTGTTTTGACAAAATTGTTTCATGTGTTCATTTATAAACTCTCCTCCATTGTCAGAACGAAGAGTTTGAATGTTGGTTTTAAATTGTGTTTGTATCATATTGTAAAATATAGTAAATTTAGTAAAAACCTCAGATTTGTGTTTTAAAAAATAAACCCACGTCATACGAGTACAATCGTCAATAAAAAGCACAAAAAACCGAAAGTTTTGTCCCCCAATAATTTCAGCGGGCCCCCAAACGTCAGAATGAATGAGAGAGAAAGGTGAACCAACTTTCGTATTATTTAATTTATAAGTGTGTCTGTGACTTTTAGCTAAAGCACAAGTTTCACAATTCAAAGTTTTATTTGAAGGAAAGAGTTTTGGAAATAAAATATGTAAATAGCCGATAGATGGATGTCCTAGTCTTCTATGCCAAAGCCAGGCTTCCCTATCTGTAGTCCCATGAGCAAGCATCACATTACCCTGTTGAGTCACTTCTTCCACATAATATAATCCTTGGCATTCAGTGCCACGCCCAATGATCGTCCCCGTCCTGATATCCTGAAGGATACAAAAAGTGGGATGCATCAAGACGGTGCAATTTAATTCTTTTGTCACATGACTAATGGACAAAAGTTTATGTGACAAGGACGGTACGTAGAGACAATTTGAAAGTTTTAACGTTGGAGATATTTCAATAGTTCCTCCGCCTTTAACAGGAACGATCCCCCCGTTAGCGTTTTTAATATGGTTGATTCTTGGTTTATTTTCCACGACAATGTCGGCTAGATCATATGTCATGGTGTCAGTCGCACCACAATCAAAGATCCAAGATTCATCTAGGTTTTCGCGATTTTGAGCAATATTAACTTGAGGTCCTTTAAAAAAATCCTTTTTGTTATTATTAAAAACGTTTTCATTTTGATAATCATGTGTCCAAAAAAGGTTTTGAAAGTTACCATTTTCAACAGGTGCGTTGGTTTTATAACTTCTATTTTTATTATTTTTATCAAAAAATTCATTTTTAACACATGACTTAGTATCGTAATTCTCATTTTTAAAAACAGGGTCTTTTGCCATCTTCTCCAAAAAAGAAATAGGGTTAAAAGAGGGGTCTGTGGTTATTCCCTCAGACCCGTTACCTCCATCCATAGCGCCGCTACTTCCAGCAAATGCGATTCCCCCGAAACCTCCGTCCATCTGATGTTCGCCGCCGCTTCCGGTGTCTCCGGTATTGCTGGTGGCGACTGCTGCCTTTCCCCCTTCCCTACTTCCTTTTTTGTGACCATCGTTCCACCATTCGGGGTAACCGACAAGTTTGAAACATTGTTCTTTGGTATGTTTCATCATACCACAATGATTACATTTCAGTTTTGACTTGTCGATTTTGGTTTTAAAAGAGGAGTCGGATCGACGCGTTTGTCCTCTAGATGCAAGCCCTAGACCTCCATCATCATTTCCGGTTCGAGTGGCGGCTAACCCAGCTGCAATCCCTGGCTGTGTTTCGGTGATTGCACCAAGAATATTCTGATGTGCAGTCTCTTTTCGGACAGCCGCATAAGCTTCTTCGGCTGATGGTAGGGGTTCCATTCGAAGGATCTCTCTTTTGATAGTATCATAGTGTCGGTCAATCGAGTTTAGGAACTGAAATAACTTCTGTTCGGATCGAATTTTGTTGTATGTAGCAATGTCAACCGGTGAGGTCATGGGGTTCGGATCTCTTCGATCTATCTCTCCCCATATTCCTTGCATTATAATCCAGAATTCCTCGAGAGGAATCCCATTCTGTTTAATTCCATTCGCCTTAACATGTAAGTCGAATGTTTGGAGTTTATCTTTTCCACTACTGTATGTGGTTACGAGTGCATCCCACAGAGATTTAGCCGTGGGAAACTCGGTCAAATTACTTGCAATATTGGGCTCGATGTTTTGTATTAACCACGAAAACACTACAAGGTCGTCTTGTTCCCATTGCTCGTACCCGACATCAGTCGGTTTGGGTGGTGCTGGATTTCCTGACAAATGGCCAAGTAGTGATTTCGATTTTCCACCAATAGCCACTCGGATCATCCGAGCCCATAGCGCATAATTCTGATTGTTAAGCTTGAGACTGATCTTCAAACTGTCTGAAAGGTTATGTTTGGAATTCTGATTTTGGGACTGAATTCCATTGAGGAGATTGGCTAATTGGATAGAAAGGTCGTTGTTGGTTTGATTGCTGGTATCGTTGTCATCAGCCATGGGGTTTAGAAGGGTTTTATGATGTAAAGAGGTAGATGATGAGCAATACGTGAATCAGTCCGAGAACCATTCACTGCTCTGATACCATATTGTTGATCAGAGTTGGGAATTGAATTTAGACTTTGTTGATACTGTGTATTTGAGATATTAAAAAGATAAAGAACAGGTCCTATAAATAGGGATACATTGTTGACAGTAAAAAGGAAAATAAATCAAAGAATGGAAAGGATTGAGCAACGGCTCCTATCCTTGAAATATGCAGCTGTCAAAGATATCCACCAAAAAAGGAAATGATGAACTTGATTCTGATCCTTTTTATTTTATCTTTCTAACACAAACTCTCAACATTCTAAATCCAATTTCATTTAAATTTATATTGGATGAAGAAAATGATGAATCCGACGAGAAAAACTAATTTGAAAGAGTTATACTTTTAGGGGAGTGAGCCTCACCTTTATCTAGGGGCTTAGATATTCTACACTTTAGTTAGACTTTGTCTACATGTATTTACGTCTATATGTTGTCGTATGATGTTATATCTGTTTCAGTGTTTCGTATGTTTGTTTATTTGTTTATTGTGTGTTTCTTGTTTCCAAATTTAACTGCAAATTAGTTTAAGTTAGCTTAATTCAATTCAATCAACTTCAAATTATTCCCATTTTCCCCGAAAAATTATCCACCATATTTATGAATTTACAATAAAAAAACCATGGTTGTAAAAATCCCGACTACGCGTCGATTAATCATTGATTAATTGCCGATTAATTACAATTAATCACGATTATATATCCCCGGTTAATCCTGATTAATCGCTAGTCCCCACCCTACCGGCCGACTAGCGACTAGCGATTTCTACAACCATGAAAAAAACGATATAATACTAACCAAGCGCTATTCGTAGATACAATACCCGATTACCCTACCAATCTTGGTTAACTGCTTTTTTTTGTTTGTATTACTTGACACTAACCAAGAAAAAGAGTGTGCATAACATAACAACGTCAAAAAAAGAATCACCTACAATACATGCAACAATAGTACTTACTAGTAACCAATTCATTACAAGTTTATTTAACTTTTTTTCTTTTGTGTATTTTAAATAAATTAATCAATACTAATATCACCGGGTAAAAAATAAGTGTTGCTAAACGTACATCTCTCTCACAAAACGTTGTACCCAACCCACATCACGCATATCACCATCCAAAGCATCCCATGAAAAGTTGTTATTCGTCCTTGAGTTGAACAACACGCATATCATTCTCGCATGGGTTGCAACGGTGTACCCAACCCAACTTGTCTAACCCACTACAATTAAACACCCCTCCACCATTAAAAACTAAGATCTATCTCTCATGATGGTACGGTTAGCTTTTAACATTAAAAAACCCATGGTTGTAAGAATCGCTAGACGCTAGTCGACCGGTGAGGTACCGACTAGCGATTAATCGGGTTAGTCGTGAATAATCGAATTGAGATTTTTATACGTGATTTTTAATTTTATACATATATATGTTACTATTTAAGTAAATATGTTTTAACCCCTCCTCTACCTATTTTTTTTAAGTATCGAGATTAGTTGCCAGAATTTACAGGTTTTAGCCAGAATTTGGACGAAGTCTGATCGGAATGCTGTCGGAATCGCCTATTTCCGGCCTACTAGGGCCGATTTCAGGCCCACTAGAGCCGACTAGCGATTCATTTACCGATTACCTAAAAATTAATTAGTGACCAACCTAGCAATTAATCACGACTAGTCAACGATTAATCTTGATTTGTCCGGTACTAAAAAAAAACCTTAATAAAACGAGCAATATCAGCAACCATTGAGCTCCACAATTCAATCAAACACAAAAATGTCATCAACCTTCTTGTCTTCACCACCGTCAATCCTTCAATTCACAGAAAAAGCCACCTCCATCTCCACCCTCCGTCAATCCCACGCTCACATGCTGAAAACCGGTCTCATTCACGACCCTTTTTCCGCCAGTAAACTCATTTCTTCAGCCGCATCTTCTCCACACACCCTCTCATACGCTCACTCCATTTTTACCCACTTACAAAACCCCAATTCATACTCTTACAACTCGTTAATTCGAGCATACGCCAATACCCACACCCCTGAAACATCACTCAATCTCTTTTTCTACATGTTATTTGATGATGATGTTGAACCGGATAAGTATACTTTCACGTTTGTGTTGAAAGCTTGCTCGGTTGCTAGAAGTGTTAGTGTTGGCGAACAGGTTCATGGGTATGTGATTAAAGTTGGGGTTGAGGATGATGTGTTTGTTTGTAACACTTTGATCCATATGTATGCGAAAAGCGGGTGTTTTGAGGTTGCGCGTAAGGTGCTCGATGAAATGCCTGAGAGAGATGTGATATCGTGGAATACGGTTTTGAGTGCGTATGTGGATGCGGGTATGATGGAGTTTGCGCGTAGGGTGTTTGATGAAATGCCTGAGAGGAATGTGGAGTCTGGGAATTTTATGATTTCGGGGTATGTTAACGATGGGTTGGTTGGAGAAGCGAGACGTGTGTTTGATGGTATGGATGTGAAAGATGTCGTTTCTTGGAACGGGATTATTACGGGGTATGCTCGTGATGGACAGTTTGATGAGGTGTTTCGGCTTTTTGAAGATATGCAGAAGGTAGGGATGGTTCCTGATGATTACACGCTGGTTAACGTGTTGTCGTGTTGTGCGCGTGTGGGCGGTTTGAGCCAAGGTGAATGGATTTATAGTTACATTAATAGAAACAAGATTTCGGTGGGTGGGTTCTTAGCCACTGCTCTTGTGGACATGTACGCAAAATGTGGGTGTATCGAGAAGGCGTTGGTAATTTTTCGTAAAACTTCAAACAAAGATATTAGTACATGGAATTCAATGATTACCGGATTCGCCCTCCATGGCTATGGAGAACGAGCGGTAGAAACATTCTATGAATTAGTAACCGATGGTTTTAAACCCAACGAAGTGACTTTCGTTAGCGTTTTATTAGCTTGCAGCCGTTCTGGTTTACTAGACGAAGGTTACAAGATGTTCGAGCTTATGGTGCACACATATGATATCAAGCCCACCATATTACATTACGGATGTATGGTTGACTTGCTTGGCCGGTTTGGACTGTTGGACGAGGCTGAGAAACTTGCAAAACAAGTTCCGTTCGAAGAGTCTCAGGTGGTTTGGATGTCTCTTTTGGGCGCTTGCAGAAATCACAATGATGTTAATATGGCAGAGCGCGTAACCAAGAAGCTTCTAGAATTGGACCCGCGTGACAGTGCTGGTTATGTTCAGTTATCTAATGTTCATGCATCGAAAGGTAGGTTTGATGACGCCGTAGAGTTGAGAAGGAAGATGAGGGCACAAGGTGTGTATAAAGATCCTGGTTGCAGCATGATTGAAGTCGACGGTGTTGTTCATGAATTCTTAGCTGGTGAAGGAATGATCTTGTAGCATGAAATTAGGACTTTAGTATGTAATGTCATTAGAAGATGAATGCATTATTAGGTTGTATGACGTCCAAATGGATTTGTACAGTAGATGCGCGATTAACGAATCCGGCGATTGTCAAATTTGAGTGAGAAACAACCTTTTAACTTGAGATGAATCCTAAAAATCGAGTCACATACATGAACTATAACACTGCATGCATATTCATGGTTTAACACGACTCATTAACCTGTGAGATGGTATTGTTTTACTTTTTTTTTTTCATATTAGTGCTCAAGTTGTATAAAACAATTACGTTTAAACTATTAAACCATTTCTCCTAACTTTTAAATTCAATGCTAGCATGATCAAGTTTTTGTCTGAAATAAATGATCAAGTTTCCTCCTTTGATGTCCCGATCGCTAAAAAGATGAGTGAACATGCCCTATTGGCTTTAGATTCGGTATTGGTTGAGCAATTGGAGTCTTCTAATATATTTTGGGAGGAAATGTTGTCCAAATTTCGTGAAAAATGGCCACCGGAGTTGGATAATAAATCTTGAAACAGGTTTAAAGAATGTGATATTGTCACAAATTCTGAAGCATACAAGCCTGTTGCTCTCACAAATGAAGAACAAGAAAGTAGGAACAGGAGAATAGCGAGTGGGAACGATGGGATGGTTCATGACCGAGAATCCTGGCGATTCGACGACTGAGGATCCTGGTCTTGTGAAAATCAAAATGGTTCTTTGCTAAGGGTGTAACAGATGTAGGTCACAACCATGATTCTTAATGCTTATAAGTCGAAGTCAAGTGCAGCCGACGAATACACTGAATTAATAAAAGTTACTCGAAAGCTGAAAGTAAAAAGGCAGAAAGCAATGATCATTGCCTAAGCGACCCGCCCTTCTGACCCGCTCCGCTACCGAGACTTGTTTGCACTTTTCTATCGCAAACGAACTCGGGTACCAGTTTATCCCTGATCCAACAATCCAGCCATAAACGAATGGACTGCCCAGATCGGCAAACCCCTCTAAACAACACAGCCAGATCTATACGACTATACCTACCTTCTCAAAATCAAACGATAAGTCGTTGACCTGTTTCCAACGGCTAGTAAGAGAACACAGTGTTACGTGTAAAAATGGTGATCAAGAGTTTATGAGCGAAGATAGAAGAGAAAGAATCACAAAGAGAAGAAGATACTCAAAATCATACGCTATCTTCATTACTGTAACTAGTTCGCTATTTAACAACTCATACAATTGACTAGCTACACTTACAACCCTAATACTATGCTATTATTACAATTAACCCCCTCTACTATTTAATACCTAACATTACTTCCCCCTCAAAAGATATTTGCCCTCAAAAATCAGAATATGGATAACAACGGGAAGCAATTATCACACAAATGGTTTTTGCTTTTTTCAAATTGCTAATCAAAAGTATCAAAACCAAACCAAGTTTTGGCTTTTAACCAACTCCAAACCTTATTGTACAGCAACATACTTGATTTGGATACAACAGTCAATGGTCTTTTAGGGGCTGGCTCAGTTCTTAAATCCACATTCTTTAGACCTTTCTTTTCTCCAGCCTTTGCTGCACCTTGGCGTTGACATGACTTATCCCCCAACTACTTGTATATCATATCATGTGCTTCTAAGCTCATGTCTTCAATCATAATGTCGGTACATATGTCACTTGTAGATTCTGCATTAAACTGTAAAATTCCTGCAAGTAGTTCCAAAGAACATAACACCAACCATAGACCGCCAATCAGCCGTTGCACAATGTCCCGTGTTAAGAAATGTGTTGGATGCCACATAGTTATGAATGCTAACAACTGAAAGCTCTTGGCAACCTCATTTTTAAGAATCATACCAGCCTTCTCTGTTGTCCCTTTTCTGGCCAGAAAGGCTCGCCAACCTGCACCTTTGGTAATTATTACAACACTTTCGACAGTGGTGCAATATTTTAGGTATGAACTTGCAGTGATAATTGAACCAAAAAGTATCAATTTATTCTGAAAATGATCTGTCACTTCACTTATTATAACATCTCTTTCTGTAACTCGGGTTGGTGCTCGTTTCTTATCAAAGAAAACATCTAAATCATCAAGTAGTAAACACCATCCTTTCAATCTATCCCTGTATAAAATTTCACTATTATCTTCATCTTTTTTCTTATTATCCTTATTTCAATACCCGGAGTCACAACTGTTGCTAATGAAACCCTGACAAAACTTGGGGGGATCTTTGATCCTTCTACTCTATCTTCCCTTGCATCGATCTCATTCTTTATATAATGAAGATCATTGGGGTCACCATATGGAGCAAACTCTATAATTCGTAAGCTATCCCTACCCACAAGTGTTACTACTACAATATTAGCACTTGCTACTGCTAGGAAATATTCAACAACATATTCATTGTAATCACGTTGAACATTCCTCAATTTTTCACCCGAACAATACCGCCAACCCGGTTTCCATTCAAATGTTACAACAACTATTAATACAAAACCTAACTGCCATGTTTCCTTAGTGTTAATCACAACATCCTCCTTATCTTTTGTAACATCTTTTAATACAATTACCTGGTCTCTGTTAAGACCATACCTGTTAGCATAAACTTTTCCAATCTTATTTGCATCAAAATTCTCAGGCCCTTGTCTTTTGTTTTCTACAATACTATCACCCATGATGTTTTTCATGTTAGATTTAACAACTGGTTCCTTTTCAAATTTAATAATATCATCATCATTCACTTCAATTTCGACCATTACATTTGTCTTCTGTGCATATGATAAAAACTCTGTAATAACCACAACCATTTTTCTTATTGAGATTCTTGCGGTAGCGATTCCTGCAACTCTTTAAACTGGTTGATATAATTCCTCCCTTTCCACTTGATTTAACCATCTAGCATTTCCACTCATATTCTTTGTAAAATCTAGTCCAGAAAAAATATTAATGGTTGTAAAAGAGCAACCAATATTTTTTCTAACTTCTGATTCACCCGCTTTCCAATTGCTAGAGATTAATTTTGTTGTCTTCCTATTCACTTCTTGTGTCCCATCATGATTTGTTAAAACTTCTTTTTCACTATCCTTTGGATCATCATCCATACTTCTTGTGTTTCCGTCACATTTATAAAAATCAATAACCGGATCATCTCCTAAAATCCCATGGTTAATCTGATCAAATGGTATGCTCAAATCATCCTTAAACCCATTCATTTGATCATCTTTTGCAATTGTAGTTTCTCGTCTAACAAATGGAACCTCGATATCCAAATTATCATTATATGAACATCCTACATGTTTCATATCTCGAATCACATTTCCAACATATCTTCATTATTCTCTAATCTGTCACCCATTACTGCATTTGTTTTACTACTAAACTCTTCAGTCATTTCATCAAACAACTTAAGGGCATACTCACTATCACATGAATCTTGATCAATGGTTTCTTGAATCTCAATAACCATATCTTGACATAAAGAACCCATTCCATCTTGGTCATTTTCCATCGAATCTTTCCCTGAATCCTCACCCATATCTTCACTTGTTTCACCATTATCATTCCCAGACATTATATCAAACACCTTGTGGGGGTCATATAGTGAAGAATTTGGATAATAAGGAGAAAATGAATCCTTCAACTTATTTGCATCTAACTTCAAGGCTAAAGAAATGTAATCTTTCAATGTGTGGAAACTATATTGATGCCATGTTATAAAAACATCTCTAATTTCTTGTTCAAGACCATCTATAAAGAGATAAATTGCATAATATTCACTGATTTCTTCAGAATTTTTTACTTGATCGAATAAAATTTAGAATTCATCGCAATACTTGCTAACCATACTTTCTTGCATCAAGGACATAATCTGGTCCAAAGCATCTTCCATGGTACTCAGTAAATATTGAATGTGATTTGTAGTTGCCTAATCTTTGATCTGTTGTTGCCCTAACTTCGATTGTTACTGTAGAAACCCGAACCCTAACCCACGGTCTAGAGGAAAGGAAGCTTTGTTACGTGTAAAAATGATGACAAAGAGTTTATGAGCGAAGATAGAAGAGAAAGAATCACAAAGAGAAGAAGATACTCAAAATCATACGCTATCCTCATTACTGTAACTAGTTCGCTGTTTAACAACTCATACAATTGACTAGCTACTCTTAAAACCCTAATACTTTGCTATTATTACAATTAACTCCCCTACTATTTAATACCTAACATATAGCCTGGATGTAATTCCAAATTCTAGACGACTCATTAATTCAAATTCCACAGAATAAGTGCAAACAATTTCTAGACTACATTTTTCATTTTTTTTTTTTGAAATGTAACTTTTATAAAAACGAGAACGACCCAACAGGCCGGCCCACAAAACCAACTACATCATGTACAACGGAAATTTACACCACTCTACCCACAAAATTCTTCTATGTTTCGATCTATTACTAAGCCAAAGAAAACCTAACGACTTAATATCCCCCATAATGTCAACACTTCTACCTAGCCCATTGGAAAAAACTCTTTCGTTTCTCGCCCTCCAAATACACCAACACCCAATCATGATAAGACCTTTGATCACCACTTCTGCTTCCTTATTGAGATTACATACCGAGTGGAATATAGCAACATCTTTGAAATCAAAAGCAAACATCGGAGGTAACCGAGCCCATGAACAAAAAAGCTGCCAAACCTGTAAAGCCACCGAACACCCCGTGAAAACATGGTCCGTACTTTCCTCATAATCCCCGCAGCAGCAACAGTTGGGATCATTTATAAATATGTTTCGCCTGATTAACTCGACTCTCGTTGGAATCCTATTTTGGAGAGCTCTCCAAAAGAAAATACCGCATTTCGCCGGAACCCATTTTACCCAATCCATTATATTGTCGTACGGAGCTGCATTATCTTCCACCAAGATCTTTCTCATCGATCCAGTTGAGAAACTGCCGGTCTGATCGCCGCTCCAGCGCCACTTATCCGGCTGACCCGAAAAACGGACCTTGATCGGAGTGTCGCGCTCCGGTCAAAGATAATATTTATAAGCCCAAATTACCCTTAACAAATAGTTAGTGGTAGTAAGGGGTCGAACCACGAAGAGTATGTGGTTTGTGTATGGATTCGAATGAATTAAACAATTGTGTCACGATTATGAAGCTTACTAGAATAATGTTGTGTTTTTGTTTATTTGGAAGATATGATTTAAACTAAATGATGTGATAAAAATGAGTAACAACTACTAATTAACGATTGCAAGAATTTTGGATACTAGAACAATAATAATAAAAAGGAATCACGCCCGATTTCGGTAATTGTTAACCTAGAGTTTCTACAAGTTTAGTTTCAACTCAAATGCATTCGATTAACGGATTTAGTGTACCGTGACTTAGGTGCTACTAGCTATCAACGCCCCGAAGACCGGACAAAAAGACACTTTGTAATCAACACAAGTAAATCCTAACAACGACAACGTACAATTACATATCACCGTTTCGCAAAGTCATAACTTTTAACATCGCTCGACAATTCACGAATTCGTAACAAATGTAATACTATTGTCAAAAGTTTCAAAAACCAAATACAAATTGTCACTAAGATGAAACAAGAACAAATTGAAACCCTAAAAGTAACAACTACCTACACCGGGGTGAAACCGAGATGATTAGCCGCTCATGGTTGATGCAACTTGATCACCGGATGCTTGGAATGCGGATGGAGTCATCTTGAAGCCTTGAGAATGGTGAATGATGAGGTTTGGTGAAAGATGATGATGGTGGAAGGATTAGGGTTTGTGGATGATGGATTGATTGAGATGATGGTGATGATTCTTGATGATGATTTCGGGTTCTAGAGATGAAGTTAGTTGAATGGTAGGTGAATGGTAGATGTTAATGGCTCCAAGAACAAGTTTGAACTCCACCAAAAAGTGTAACTCCCGAAATTGGTTGGTGAGGAAGTCTTTAAACTCGATACATCCCCCAATCAAACAAAATTCGCGATGCACACGTAGAGATGCCGTCGCCGACGGTGGATGTGTCCGTCGGCGACGGTGCGTAGTTTGTCTTCTGATGCCGACGGTCAATCTCGCTGTCTACGGTGAAATGTGGCCACGGAAAGTTCTGTCAACCGTCGGCGACGACCCATGTGGGCGTCGGCGACGGTGCCTAGATGCTTGCTTTTCTGTTTCGTCCATTTCTTGAGTCCGGTTGACCCGTTTCACCTCCCGGTGGTTCCGTTTTCGCTCCGGTGACTCGTAAAGTTCCCGAAAAGCTCCTTAAACTCTGTTAAACCTGCAAAACACATATCTAATCAAGAGTAGGCAATTCGAAACTAAAACTTGTGTAAAAACATCAAATTAAACGATTACAAGCACCGGATTTCAACCACGTAGCACATCCCCACACTTGTCTTTTGCTTGCCCTCAAGCAAATCTTTTTTTTTCACTTTCACGTGGGTCGAACAACAAATACATTCCCCATTCCCGAGACAAAGGTTAAGGTCCAATGTCATACTAAAGTTCAAACTCTTTACAATTTTCAATATATTTAACGGTAATGTGATTTTAAGTACACAAATGGTTACCCAAGATTAACCCGCCTGTAAAACCAACAATTCATGCATGTCCCTCACAATGTTCTCTCCACTCGGCTTCTAAATTGGCTAATATTTATAATGTATTAGCACTTCAAAGACTATTCACTCAAAACCGATTAGAACACATACCCGCATAAGCTTGCAACTCAATCATTCTCCACCATTGATCACGAATACTAAGCACAAGTCAAAAGGTCTTTGAAGGGTTATAATGGGGCTAGGCGAGGGGTAGGAATTAGGATATTTTAAAGTGGCTAAGGTGATGAAAATTCGATTTTTTTATTACAAATGACTAGTCTAACAAAACTAACTATAAACACCAAAATTAAGGCAACAACATTCGCCTTTTATTCAACAACTATCAACACTTCTTTTTGTGTTTTTCTCAACAATTTTTTTTTCTCTTTTTTTTTTCACAATTTTTCTGCATTTTTTTTTTTGCAAATATAAACCACAACTATAAAAACAAATAATCCTAAAATCGAATTTCCATCACACGGGTTTAAAAGAAAAGGTTTAACGGTTATGGGCTAAACGGGTTGTCAAACGAAAGGTTTAGGCTCAAAGTGGGCGACTAGGGGATTTGTTTGGGTAAGGATAAATAATTGGTTTTAAAGGAAAAGGTTCACCTAATGCCTTAATCATTCTCGTGCTTGTATTCGGTTTATGGTCTCGAACGTATCAAAAGATGCAAGTTCTACAATACATGACTAATGGTCCACTCAAACAAAGAAACATAAATATGTAATTCTATGATGTAAAAGTGGCTCAAAACCTCACATATATGAAGGGTATGGTATGTGACATGCATGATATGCTAGTTTCATAGGCGGATTATTCCCAAATAACCACCCGTTAAATACCCGTCATGTTATTAATTTGAACTTGACCATGACAAAAGACCAAATGGGTTATGACATCCCTCGTTGATTTAGTTACTTGTGCTTTAAGATCGCTTTTGAAACAAGATATTTTTGAAAATTTTTTGAAATTTTCCCTCATCCCCACACTTGAGGTAAACATTGTCCTCAATGTGTAAGAACTAGAGTTTTAAAACGCACAAGGGACGTGACATGGCTAACCTTCCCATAATTTCACCCCGGAAAAAAATAAAATACAAAATACAATCCACTTATTATTAAACTAATAATCAAATTAAAAATGGAAACGCATGCACCTGATTTTTGTCGCTTGATGCTCACATCTTCCTCTTCTCTTCATAAAAATGGTTGTCTCTCGAACATCATGTACCTACAAATTCTAACCCTTGTGTAGAAGCATGCTTCTCACAACCATCAAAATTTGTTAGTTACCTAGTTCTACCATTTTTATGAAAGTATTACCAAGCCATGCGTTATTTCACTTTGATTTATGTGGAAAATAATTTACAACAACAACAAACCTAACTCACTTTCGTAGGAA
Source organism: Helianthus tuberosus (assembly GCA_030545235.1). Lineage (NCBI taxonomy): Eukaryota > Viridiplantae > Streptophyta > Magnoliopsida > Asterales > Asteraceae > Helianthus > Helianthus tuberosus. The sequence continues at coordinate 27,014,632 of CM060437.1, read as the reverse complement.
TCACGGTTGCATTTAGCTTATGCAACAAGCCCTTTTAAACCCCCCAATAGCTTGGGAGGACGAGAGGTCTCGTGAGGGTTATATAGGGAACACACCCACAACGTTCATTTAACTAGGCAAAGAAAAAAAAATAAAAATAAAAATAAAACGAATAATAGTACAAACTCTACAACAATTATATCTGATTTGCCTCTCATGGTGGTCGAAGTGCACATTTTCCTACCGAGTTGCCTACATACGCTCGGTGTTTGGCATGCCGGATCCATTCTCTTTTTATTTTGCTCGGCATGCATATTGTACAACTTTGGGGTCGCTTCTTACTAAACTGGCCTATGTCTTGCAACGCCACCCTTCGAATCATTATACCCGAACCCGCATCCCCAACTTTTTTGGTTGGAGTGATAAGTATGGGAGAAGGATGGATATGAACGTGGGCATCTTTCGGATCCGACTCGTCTCGCGGTGTGATGTCTTCTGCTCGGTTCAAACATTCATTTTCTTGCTCGGGTAGATCAATAACCTCTTCCACCACCTCACCATCTACTATTGTACCATTAGCCCAAACCTCTTGGTCTCGTTTAAGTTGGGCTAATTCCTCCGCTAATTGACCCACTTGCACCACCAATGCTTCATGGGCTTTATCTCTCACTTCATTCGCTTTCTTCATATCTTTGATATCCTGGTGATATTCTTTCACCATGTTCATGAGAGCATCAAGCTTGGAATGCATCGAATCTTGTGGTTTCTCGTATACCGGTTGAGGGTATTCATTATAATAATCATCATACTCCTCCTCCCGGTAACTTGAGAAATATGGTGATTTGGGTTCATAGTAATAGTCTTGATAATGTGGTGGTGGCTTGTAACCGGACTTTATTTTTTCTTTCCAAAACACTGGATCTTTCCAAAACACTGGACAATCTTCATGTATGTGAACTTTTCCACAACAAGGATATGACTTTTCTTGCTCTGGTGGTGGAGGTGGTCTAGTGTATGGATAAGGTGAGGATGGACCATTGAAATCTTCATAATCCGCCCTCCTATAATCAAACAATCCGCTGAGGTAGTCTTCCCGTTCCTTGTTGGCTTGAACATTTTCGTAGAAAACAGAGCAATCCTCTAAATAGTGCTCTCCGCTTCCGCAACACTCACACGGATCATCATCTACCCAATTCATATTGAAAGATGGTACCTGCAAAACATGTACCTGCACAAACAAGCTCGACCACCCAAAGTAAAATCACAAAAATACAAGAAAGAAAAACTAAACTAAAATCGAACAAGCAATGAAATACTAAGCGCACTAGCTCCCCGGCAACGGCGCCAAAATTTGATCGGAGTGTCGCGCTCCGGTCAAAGATAATATTTATAAGCCCAAATTACCCTTAACAAATAGTTAGTGGTAGTAAGGGGTCGAACCACGAAGAGTATGTGGTTTGTGTATGGATTCGAATGAATTAAACAATTGTGTCACGATTATGAAGCTTACTAGAATAATGTTGTGTTTTTGTTTATTTGGAAGATATGATTTTAAACTAAATGATGTGATAAAAATGAGTAACAACTACTAATTAACGATTGCAAGAATTTTGGATACTAGAACAATAATAATAAAAAGGAATCACGCCCGGTTTCGGTAATTGTTAACCTAGAGTTTCTACAAGTTTAGTTTCAACTCAAATGCATTCGATTAACGGATTTAGTGTACCGTGACTTAGGTGCTACTAGCTATCAACGCCCCGAAGAACGGACAAAAAGACACTTTGTAATCAACACAAGTAAATCCTAACAACGACAACGTACAATTACATATCACCGTTTTGCAAAGTCATAACTTTTAACATCGCTCGACAATTCACGAATTCGTAACAAATGTAATACTATTGTCAAAAGTTTCAAAAACCAAATACAAATTGTCACTAAGATGAAACAAGAACAAATTGAAACCCTAAAAGTAACAACTACCTACACCGGGGTGAAACCGAGATGATTAGCCGCTCATGGTTGATGCAACTTGATCACCGGATGCTTGGAATGCGGATGGAGTCATCTTGAAGCCTTGAGAATGGTGAATGATGAGGTTTGGTGAAAGATGATGATGGTGGAAGGATTAGGGTTTGTGGATGATGGATTGATTGAGATGATGGTGATGATTCTTGATGATGATTTCGGGTTCTAGAGATGAAGTTAGTTGAATGGTAGGTGAATGGTAGATGTTAATGGCTCCAAGAACAAGTTTGAACTCCACCAAAAAGTGTAACTCCCGAAATTGGTTGGTGAGGAAGTCTTTAAACTCGATACATCCCCCAATCAAACAAAATTCGCGATGCACACGTAGAGATGCCGTCGCCGACGGTGGATGTGTCCGTCGGCGACGGTGCGTAGTTTGTCTTCTGATGCCGACGGTCAATCTCGCTGTCTACGGTGAAATGTGGCCACGGAAAGTTCTGTCAACCGTCGGCGACGACCCATGTGGGCGTCGGCGACGGTGCCTAGATGCTTGCTTTTCTGTTTCGTCCATTTCTTGAGTCCGGTTGACCCGTTTCACCTCCCGGTGGTTCCGTTTTCGCTCCGGTGACTCGTAAAGCTCCCGAAAAGCTCTTTAAACTCTGTTAAACCTGCAAAACACATATCTAATCAAGAGTAGGCAATTCGAAACTAAAACTTGTGTAAAAACATCAAATTAAACGAATTACAAGCACCGGATTTCAACCACGTATCAGACCTCCCTAAGGCTATCGGCAAGGACCTGCAAATCGAAGAAATCAGCATCTGGTAAGGGAGAGCTCGACCAGTTCCAGGCTAGCTCCACGAGATTCTCCGAAACTTTCAGCCTATCCGCAATATAACAGGTTTTGACAACCTCCTTCTCGTAAAGATTTGGCCATTCATACATAAGAGGTTTATCTCCAATCCAAAAATCGGACCAGAACCTGATATTCCTCCCATTACCCGGAACCCCTTTAAACAGAGAATTAAGGCTTCTCCCGTTGATAATAGTATCCTTCTCCATCTTCACTATATTTCTCCAGACCCCCTTGACGGCAGAATTGAGCGGCAGGACCGACCACCGCCTTCCTTTACCATGAAGCGCACCTATGACCAACTTCCATAAGCTTGCATCATCCACCTTTAACCTCCAGATCCACTTCGACAATAGAGCAATATTAATATGTTTGAGCTTACAAATACCCAAACCCCCTAATTTTTTTGGTAACGCCACCCGATCCCAAGAAACCCAATGGGTTTTTTTAACTTCTTCATTACCTGCCCAAAGAAATTTCTTCATCATCGCTTCAATTTTCCAACACTTTCACAGGGGCCTTGAACAAGGATAAATAATAAATCGGAATACTTTCAAGCACCGCTTTAATTAAAGTAACCCGACCACCTATAGATAATGAGTGAGCTTTCCAAGACGAAAGCCTATTTTGAACCGTTTCCACCACCGGGGACCAATTATTAATCCTATTCATATTAGCTCCGACCGAGATCCCGAGGTATTTAAATGGAAAGAAACCCCTCTTACAGCCCAAAATTCTCGCCATACTTTCCGTCTCTTCTTCGCTAACGCCAATCCCGAAAATATTAGATTTATGGAAATTAATTTTCAAACCTGAGCAAATGTGAAAGATCCTCAAGATTCTAGCAACCGTCTTAATGTTCTCCTCGCTCCATTCCCCCAATATGAGAGCATCATCCGCGTATAGGAAGTGAGACACCTCCGGCCCCTCGTTTGGGGTCTTAATCCCTTTAAAGAGCCCCATGGAAGTAGCATTCTAAATAAGACACGACAGAACTTCCATAACAATCAGGAAGAGAAACGGAGATATTGGGTCCCCCTGTCTCAGACCCTTCTGGCACTGGAATTCGAATGTAGAGGAGCCGTTGACAAGAACCGCCGATCTGGCCGAGGCTAATATCCCCTCCATCCACAACCGCCATTTCGCCTGAAACCCCATTTGATCAAGAATATCGATAACGAACCTCCAGTTGACGTTATCATACGCTTTCTCAAAGTCAATCTTGAGCAAAAACGCTTTCTTCTTCCTATACTTCAACCACGCCATTACCTCGTTGAGCATAAACGGGCTATCCAAAATGAACCTATCCTTGACGAACGCCGATTGCGATGAAGAAATCACCCTCCCAATCACCTTTTTGAATCTGGTCGCAGTGACTTTAGAGATCGTTTTGCTGATGACTCCAATAAGATTAATGGGCCGATAATTTTTAAGATTCGTGGGATCCTTAATTTTGGGAATCAGAGTGATGAACGCGGACCCACACCCCTGATTGATTTTACCAAAATCGAAAAAATAAGCCAGGAGATCCTTGAAGTCTTGCTCGAGAAGGTGCCAAAACTTCTTAATAAATCTGAAGTTAACTCCGTCTGGACCCGGGGCCCTATCCGAACCACACTAAAAAATTGCCTCCTTAATTTCCTTATCAGAAAACGGGTTAATTAACTCCCGAGTCTCATCCTCCGAGATTTTTTTCAGCCCCTGACATCGCACAACAGGTCTAAAAACCTCCCTCTCTCTGAATAAATCTCTGAAAAAATGTAAGATCTCTTTTTTAACTTTGTTCGGTTCTTGCGTCCATTCCCCATCCACCGTGAGCCCATGAATAAAATTGGCCGCCTTTCTTCTGTTGATAAACCCATGGAAGAATGCAGAGTTATCGTCCCCTTCTATCGCCCATCGAATTCTGGACCTCTGCTTTAGATCTTTGGCTTTGTTGAAATCAATAACCCCCAAACCTTTTTTGCATTCCATTTTTATCCTTTCTTCGTCTTCGTTTATGTCCCTAAATTCCAAAATTCGATCCAAATTTTCAAGTTCCTCCCTAAGGTTCGCCTCCTCTTGCGTTTCTTTCTCCTTCATAATATCTCTCCATTCTTTGATCCGACCCCTAATGAATTTGAGTTTTTTCATCAATCTAATATCCGGCGGCCCCTCCGTTCTTTCAAACTCGACAACAGCTTTAGCCACCGTCTCATCGAACCCTTCTTTCCCAAGCCACGAGTTAAAAATTCTAAACGGTTTCCTCCCGAAGTTTTTATTAACCGTCACGAGAATAAGCGGATTGTGATCCGACCAAAGCCTCGGGAGAGCTCTAAGACAAGCTTCAGGCCAATCATCAAAGAAACTATTACAAACTAGGAATCTGTCTATCTTGCTCAATTTCGAACCGTTTCCCGACATATACGTGAACTTACACCCTTTCATACTATATTCAGACAAGCCAGACTCAGCTATAAACTCATTGAAATCTCTAGAGCTAACCGAGTTGAACTTAGAATTTTTTCTCTCTTCTGGGCCCCTAACCGTGTTGAAATCTCCCATGACAACCCATTGGCCTGTGTAATTTCCCATAATTCCCAAAATTTCGCTCCAAAGAACCCTCTTTTCAGTTGTTTTTTGGGGGGCATAGACATTCAAGATGTTGACCTCTTTGTCAGAGCCGACCATAAAACCATTCACCAAAAGGAAATTACTGTGTTTCACCGAATTCTCCATCCTAAAAGTTTTTGGATCCCACATACTAACACAACCCCCAGACCAACCAGATGCCGCCACCCATTCTCTGTCGAATTCCGATTCCCCCCAAAAATTGGCTAACTCCGCATTCGAGAGATCTCGAATCTGCGTTTCCTGAAGGGCTATAAAAGCCACCCCGTGCATTCTTCTGATATCTTTAACCCACCCGGCCTTAGACACCCCCCCATACCACGAATATTTAAAGACAAGAAATTCATGGCTTACCCAATTGAACTCCTCCAATCCTGATAGACTCCTTCACCAGATCCAAATGACCTTGAAGGTTGATTCCAAGTTTCGATGCTAGACTTACTGTTGAATCAGTCTCTCCCTGCTCCTCAATTGATTCAGACCCACCTTTAGCATTTTCAACAGGAACATTGGGAAAAACCTCCTGTTGATTCCTCTCTTTCTCAAGGTTAGACCCTCCATCTTGCTCCCCAGAAAACGCAGGAGCTAAGTTAATGTTGATGTCCATGTTCCTAGAAGAGTTAAGTGGAGAGACAAAGCCGCCCTCTGTCTCTTGTTCGATACTTTGAACTGAGCTGGGGAACGAATTCCCCTCGAAATTCAGATCCAACCTTTTTCTTTTGTTACACCTCTCCTGGCCCAGCCCACTGAAAAAAACTTTTTGGGCTTTTTTTTAGCATATCTGGACTTACCTTTACCCGAGCCCACTTTTTTTAGATCTAACATAATCCCCAGTTTTAAAAGTATCCCCCTTTGGAATATGAGCCGAATTAACTTCCCCTTTATCCCAGTTCTCTTCCCACCTCGGGAATTCCATCTCCTTGTCTCGAGCCGAATTCTCATGCATGCGTGGCTCGCCAACTTCCTGCACCTTATCGCATTCCCCCGGAGATACTGCTTCCAGACGATCCGGATTCACCATTGGACAGTCCCCGCCCCCGGTGTTTCCTCCGACCGACGCACCACCATCTTCATCTCCCTTGAGATTTAAAAAATCTGGTGTCCAGATGCTAGTTTCCTCCGCTACCCATACTTTAAATTTTCTATTCTCCCATAAGAGCGTAACCTCTTCGTTTATAGTTCTACCTTCTCCAACCAATACCCCCACCATGTCTGCCGAGAGGTCTCCATCTTCATGACTTAACTGAGATGGATGAAGAATCTTGCCGAAAATCCTCCCCACCGAATCGAAGACCTCATTCTCCCGTAAATGCAAGGGAACCCCTATGATGGACAACCAAGCTATCCGCTCGAAAGGAAAAGATTGGCCATTCCAAACATCTAACGAAACGAATAAACCCGAGCCATCCGAATTCTTATCTTTGAACGTAACCGCATCTTGAGATGTTTCAAAAGTGATCAGGACACAGAGCCCACCCATGTACTTTATATTGGAGAAACTGCCTCCTCCCGCTTTGATGAGAGAATCTAGTCTCCGAAGAGTGATTAAGTCTTTGACCCTCCCTACTAAAGCTTTGTTATATTCCTCCTTGAATGCCGCCACAAAAGGAGAAACGGCCACCGATTTGACGCTACTCCCCGTCGAACCTCCTGTCACCACGTCTTTGAAAGATTGCATTCGTTCCAAAAGCTAGGGACAGGTCTGACCGGAAAATGCTGCTGAAAGGGCTGATGCTGGTTGTTTTCCTCCTTCTTATCTTTCCTGCCAAAAAAATTCTTATTCTCTGATGAAAATCTAGCCAGATTTGCTTTCAGAGTATAATTCCCCATCTTGATCTTGGCCACATTCTTCTCCAAGTCTCTCGCTTCCTTGATTCCAACAAAGCTAACAAAACCGAACTTATTACCCCACTTGTCCCTCTTCCAAGCGATATACACCCCTGATACTTCCCTAAACTGCTTGAAAACCTCTTCCACTTCCTTCGAGTTGCACCTATCGGGGAGGTTACTGACGAAAATCTTAACATTGCCGGCTCCCAACTGGTTGTCGGAAGAGCCAACAGACATCTCCGACACTCGGATGCCTACTAAGAGCTCGAAATCAGGCCCGAGAACCACCGAGTACACTCCGAACCCCAAAAGAAACCAAACACCAGACAAGTCCCGGAGGCGAATGGAGTCGGTGACCTAACAGAATAGGGAGAGAGGTGAGAAACCTGCTCGTCGAGCACACCGGCGACTCTTGGAGAGGACAATTAAGATTAAGCGAAAGAAAACACTCTTCACCAATAAGTGAATTGACAACATTTTTCATAGTCACCAAAAAAAAAAACTTCCAGAAACTGTAATACATCAAAACATAATCCTCAAACATCATCAATCTCCATCCAAACCCATAAATCCAAATTCTCTATAAAGAGTATTTTATTACATCTGTTAAAACAAAATTCAAATTCATGATCACCTGTGGAAAATCCTATCGATGAGCCTCCTTCGGTTGATATTGGTAGGGGCACTCAATACAAATTTTGGGAGCACATACCTATTACCTGTAAGAGTTTAAATTTAAGATCATTACTATAACATGCATATTTCTATATAAGGTTTTAACTTGAAAGGTCGCGTGCCCCGCTTGCGGTATGCACATGGTACTAACATGTATATATGTGTGGGCGCTCGGGGGAAAAAAGTGAAATGGTACTAACTTTAACATTATTTTACTAATTTCGCGAAAATAACGTTAAAAGCGACGGATGCTTAATCATGCATCATGTGGTGACGTTGATAGCTGAAAGACATGGGGGTACATGCACCAATTAGTCTCTATCCAGATTCTTTGAGTGTTATGTGTCTTAGGTCCAAGGTTTGATACAAAACTACAATCGAGCCGGGGGTGTCACTAGAAGCAACCTCTCTATTCCTACGGGGTAGAGGTAAGTGTCACGATCCACCAAAATACACAACTTTTTTTCGCGAGTTCCGGAAGGTTCCGGAACACTAAAGATGTGTTTAGGGCTGCCCGAAAGTTTTCAGAACAGCCTACAAGTTGCTGGAACATATTGGCACCATCAGAAGACCCTAGATCAGCCAATAACACTCTAGAATGACCATGAAAACACTTAGAAGTCATGGATATTTTGAAGGAACTCTCTAGAATTCAGCTCATAAATATCCAAGATATTTGTATGGAATCAGGGCCGGCTTAACCATTTTAGTGGCCTAAAGCGAATTAAAAACTCGAGGTCTTTTTCCAAAAAAAACAAAAAAAAAAACAAAAACACTATATAAGAAAAATCCTCCTTTACCTGGGCATGGGAGCGGCAAACTAAACTAAAAAGGTTTATTGTTAGCGAAGTTAATTAATATTTTTTTTTTGCATTTATATATATATTTTGTATGTGTAAAGATTTGTTCAACCCAGCCCAAATATCATATATATATTTTTTAAGTTAGAGACCCTATTGATTTGGAGGCCTAAAGCCCAAGCCTCAAAATACTTGGATTTGGGCCGGCCCTGTATGAAATTCTCTAGTTAAGAATTCTCTAGAACTAGTATGAACTAGCATAAATAGGTGATGAAGGTCTCATTTTGAGATCACCCAACACTTTAGCAAGTTTGTATACTTGTACTCATAGCTCACTCTTGTAAACCTTGTTGTAATCAATACGAAGTTGTTTCTTTGTAAGCAACACTTGCAATCATCACTTGATTCCCACAAAACCTTCTCATCGTTGGGCACAAAAGCTTAACTTAGATCAAGTCTAAGTCGCTACACGTGAGTCAGAAGTTACTCCGTGACAAGTGGTATCAGAGCGGGACGATTCATTCGGGATGGAAACCGAAACAAAGGGCGATGAAAGAGGCACAACTAAGAAAGAACAAGAGGCAACATATGACAAGCGCAATGGCGACACTGAGGCAACGGTCACCGGATTGGGTGTGTAAGTCGACCATGCATTCCAAAGATTAAAAATGTTGGAAACTGATTTTGAAGCTTTCAAGGACGATGTCAAGTCTCTCATGAGCGCTTGGCACCACGAGCTTATGGTATTGTTCAAGGAGGAAATCTCGAAGCTACGGAACGAGGTGGAAAATAGCATTCGTGATTGTCACCGAAGCTTCTTGGACCTGGAAGCTAAAGTGAAGGAAAACAAGCAAGTAATTGTGCATTCAGCCAACACCGATCTCTTCACCCCTAGGGTCGAGATCCCAAAACCATCCGTCACACCCCAACCGATGGCGGAAACATCGGAGTGAGACAAAAACAAGATTGCTCATTGCATCATAACACTAATGATGACAATATGATTAATCAAAATTTCATAATGCTAAATTTCAAACATTGTTCAACCAAAACAAATACATCAAAGTTGTAGCAACGAAAACATGAATCAAAATGTTGTTTATTGTTTAAGAGTGTATCTAAGTCTACCCTAAACTTGTGTCTTCGATCATCAACTATCAACCTGCAACATGTATTAAAATAATGATCAACAAATATGTTGGCGAGTATACAAGTTTGAATACATAGCATAAAATGTTTTGACCGTGCTCATATCCAACATGATAAATGTATAAAAGTTACTAACATGATGTACAAGTGTAAACTATATATCAAACCAGAGTTTAACGCAATCGTGATTACCCAACATCATCGAAACGAAGAGGTGGTAATGTGTTTTACTTAACAATACCACAAGAATACGAGCAATTCATTAATCCTATAGCGCTATAATTGTTAAGGTAGGCTTGCAAAGTTAATGAGCATATAGACACAATGTAACATAGCATATGAGATTAACAAGTATAACAAGTTTCATGTTTAATTGTGGATAGAGTGTGATTTGAATAAACATGTTTAATAGTGTTGCGTGTTTTTATATAAGTGTACATATTGCACCCAAAGTGATTAAAATGAAAAAAAGGATCGAGTGTACTCACAGTTTTGCGTAAAGTTCCACGAAAACCGAGAGTTGAGCTGATGTAGATTGGAACACCGAGTTCACCCTAAAATGGGTAAACAGAAGTGTAAGTATTCTGATATGAAAGAGGGTTGGATCAGATTGTAAAATACGAGAAAAGTACAGAACAAAGTGGGTAACAGAACCTTTCAGAGAAAAGGGCCTTTCGAGCGAAAGGGCAATGCCCTTTCGTGCGAATGGGTATTCCCTTTTGGATGACCGGTTTGTTTTAAAACGCGTAAAGCTTGGTTATAACTGATTTAAACATAAACAGTACAATATTTGTTGAACAAATCAAAAACAGAAAGTAAAACGCCATGCGGATCGTGAGAACAAAGCATCGGTCATCCAAGTACCACGACGAGGGCGTCGTGAATTTAGGTGGGGGAGTATGTCATGATCCGCCTAAATACAAAACTTTTTCGCGAGTTTCGGAAGGTTCCGAAACACTAAAGATGCGTCTAGGGTTGCTTGGAAGTTTCCGGAACAGCCTACAAGTTGCTGGAACATCTTGGCACCATCGGAAGACTCTAGATCAGCCAAGAACACTCTAGAATGACCATGAAAACACTTAGAAGTCATGGATATTTTGAAGGAACTCTCTAGATTTCAGCTCATAAATATCCTAAATATTTGTATGGAATTCTCTAGTTAAGAATTCTCTAGAACTAGTATGAACTAGTATAAATAGGTGATGAAGGTCTCATTTTGAGATCACCCAACACTTTAGCAAGTTTGTATACTTGTACTCATAGCTCACTCTTGTAAACCTTGTTGTAATCAATACTAAGTTGTTTCTTTGTAAGCAACACTTGCAATCATCACTTGATTCCTACAAAACCTTATCATCGTTGGGCACAATAGCTTAACTTAGATCAAGTCTAAGTCGCTACACGTGAGTCAGAAGTTACTCCGTGACATAAGGCTGTCTATATCTACCCTCCTCAGACCCTACCTTAGCTTTGCTATTGGTGGGATTTACTGAGTATGACGATGATGATTTTAAATTGAAAGGTGGGCAACCTTTCTGATTTGACAAAAGTCGCCTCAACTTTTCTAAATTGACAAAATTCACCCCTCAAATTTATAACTTGATAAAAATCAACTTTTAACTGGACAAAAATGACCCTCCTACTTTCCAACTTGACAAAAAAGACTCCCATACTTTCTAACTTCTCTTTAACGCTCAAACTTTTGGTATATAACCCATTCTATCCTCAAACCTTGCTATAAGGTCAAAGTTTATAACTAGATAAAATCAAACTTTTAACTGGACAAAAATGATCCTCCTACTTTCTAACTTGACAAAAAAGGCCCCCGTACTTTCTAACTTCTCTTTAACTCTCAAACTTTTGACATATAACCCTTTCTATCCTCAAACCTTGCTGTAATGTCAAAGGTAACCCTCTAGCGTTGTAAATGTCACTTTAATCCCCTTAAGTTTCTAAAGTTTCGAGCTTACCCTAAAACTAATTTCTTTTTTTTTTTACTTTTTGTGGACGTGTCTGTATAAGTTCGAGTTTGTCTACGCGATAACGTATTTTTTGTATGAAAATGAGCCGGGTCAATTATAAAATATTTTTATGTATGTTTTGACGTAAATTTTGTTTGAAAACAAGTCAGGTCAAATGTAATACGGTTTGATTCAACCGTATAAATTTGAGTTATCATGCAATTTGCCTTAAATTTAGTTGGGAAACGAGTCTGGTCGATTGTAGTTTATACGTTATCATTTCGCGTACAAAGCCGCCGCAATGCGCGTCAGGTAAAAAAACTAGTATAATATATATATATATATATATACAACACGCTCGTAGATACATTATCTTTCTGATCGAAACAGACACTCATATCCGGCTTCCCAAGCCGGATGTTGTATGTAGTGACCATCTTCTACCGGAAACTGATATCGAAACACTCGGCAGCCTCATGCTGGATCTCCCAGAAGGCTACAATAATTATAGTTTTAGGCCCGCAAACACAACTGCTTTATTTAGCAGAATAAACATTGACAAAAAATAATGAAAAAAAAACTTGGATCTCCACCAGAGGTTGGTGCCTACCTCCAGAATTCGCGTCTCTGTTCATTAAGCTCGACGGAAGTTAAGAATCCCTTATGTTTCCAAGGCTTCCCTGCAACAACGGTGTTACCGCCTGCACACGTAAATTCGATTTCGATCATGAACTACAACTCAATGCTTTCTGTTTAATACTTACTATATTCATCATCATTTTCTGACCTCCCAGTGAGTTTCTTGAAAGCCTTCTTCACTGATTTCATCATCTTCCTTGATGAAAAGAAAGAGACTAAAGTTCAGTGTATTTGCTATATACTTTCCAACATGATATAACAAAGTTCATTTCATTATAGCATTCAAGGATTTTCAACTCTAAAACACATTTCATTTCATTCTAGCTTTCAAGGATTTCAACACAAGAAAAACCAGCAAATTCTACAAGCATTGTAAACTAATAAATGAAACATGTCATTAGAATAACAGCTGTTCAATATAAAACCCTAGTTTATGTGATATGTTACTGCAAAATATCGATTGGAAGATACCTTTAGCGATGAACGATGAAGTTGATGAGAGAAAGAGAGGGAGAGAGAGGGGTTTACTGGGGTGTAGTGAGGAACATGCAAGAAAGAATATAATATTTTGAATTTACACAATCATGTCATTGGTGTGGTGTGGGATCAAAATGTAAATGACCAAATTGCCACCAATGAAATGATAGTAAATGAGCCTCTTGAGGGTGAGGAGGGAATAATAGGAAATTTTTGGCAATTTATCTAAAACGTGTTAAGATATTTTGGTGATTAATTTGGGCCATTTGTTTTTCTAGACCAAGCGGAGTCCATTATGGTCATAACATGTCTTGACATACGATATTTTTGACCCGCTCATTTTAGGAGGCTTAGCCTTTTCTAATCATGATCGTAAGTTGAATAATGATCATAATTTAATTATTAATGATAACTAGTTAGCATATTTCTAATAACGTTTGGCTTAAGGCTATGGTTGGCAATTTAACATTACGACATTACGTTAAAACACGTTTGGCATAATTTAGGGTGCCATAAACAGTTACGCGTGCTATAAAGATATATATGAGTTGTTTGGATATATATTTTTCTTAAAAATGATTAAAAATTACAAAGTAGTTGTTAACGAGAACACTTGACACTTTAAATAGCGTACTCCTATTGATAAAAAAATGTAGCATTAATAATTATCTTATATATATATATATATATATATATATACACACACTAATTCATAATAGTGATCTTTTTTTGTCTTTTTGTGATTTTGTCCATTTTTTCATGTAAACTTTAAGAATCTTTTACAATAATAAAAATAGTGGATACCTCATGGTATCCACCCATTGGTTTACAAAATTCATTAATTAATCCAAAAACTAAAAAATAATAGTAAAACCTCCTCTCATAAACTTATTTGGTAAATTATAGATGGTTAATCTTTGTTTTTTTTAATTATTTTTCCACAAAACTTAAATGACTTTATTTTTTTGTTAGTTTTGTTTTACGTTTTTTCCCGAATTTGTCGTCGTTTAGTTGCTACTTAGCACGCTTTTTGGTGGTTACGTTTGCTCTCTCAAGTTTTTTACCCCCTCGACTACCTAATACGAGTCAGTATAAATTCAACTTCGTATACGTTTTACGTCACGTGAGCCACTTGGTGTTAGAAATTCACGTTTCTATTTTACCTTTTTTCCCGGATTTGGTCGTCGTTCGACTGCTACTTAACATGGATTTACGCCATCCCTGCAACGTTGGTAGCATGGTTTTACGCCTCCTCACCGCAACGTGGGGGCCAGGACTAGTTTAGATTAATGTTAAATTATCCGTTTTTCTCATATATCACTTATCATTAGGGTTTTTATACAATATACATAACATAAAAATATATAGTCACTATTTTAACATCTAATTCTAACAAGAAGTCGAAGGTTTGAATCTCGTAGTAGACAGTGATATTGAACTAGAAGTAGATTAGTTTGTTGTTAAGAAAACAAATAAAATTATAACATATATAAAAGTGGGGTAGGGTTCTAGAGTGAACAACCTCCTAAGAGTGAACTGCGTGAACTGATCTGGACCCTTAATTTTTATGACCTTGAGATTTTAAATGAGTGGCATGATTGTAATTATTTGGTTAGTTTTAACTATTTAATTAAATACAAAAGGGTAAATCTGTAATTGCAATATTTTGTAAATTAAAACCCGGAAACGAAATAGTTTCCATATTCTTCAATTGCCTAAAATCCTGTAAATATCTAGATTTTAGTTTAGCAATCCCCTTGATTACCCTTTTATTCACACGCATATCTTCTCTCTCTCAGATTCATCGGCGACGGCAAAAAAACCCAGAGGAAGATCGTTGGAGCAATCAAATCGCCGGAAAACACATATGATTTTCAACCATTAAAGGTACACAATGTAAAGTCTTAATGTTTATATGTTTCAGAAAGTAGTTGCATGTTTTTTTTATAAATGAACTAAGAACATCAAATCGGAATTTGGGTTTGAATAATGTGTTCTAAAAGTTGTGTAGTCACAATGTTTTGGTACAATGGTGTGTTTTTTATGAGTAGTTATTCGAGTACATATTTAATTCCTTTGAAGGATAAGGTTGATTTAACAAATTAGGGGTTGTTGCTATGTTTTTATTCGAGTTTAGGCATGTTTGTTTGGTTGAGATAACCTAAAATCATTTATGTACACCTGTGTATAGCATACTTAATTAGGTTGAGATTTTGAAAAGTTGTGTATGTACACCTGTGTACAGCGTGATTAATAAGGATGAGATTTTGTAGAATCGTTTGGTGCCTATGTTTAATTTTTTTTGAATAATAAGGTTGATTTAACAAAATAGTGGATTGGGCCTCGGTTTTTAAGGGATTTTAGGCTATTTGTTTGGTTGAGTTGTTGTATAGTCGTTTATGTACACATGTGGATTTCGTCCACAAGTGTATATTTAACAAATTAGCGGATTATGCTCGGTACACAATTGTAATGTAGAAGGTTTTTTGATATCGCAGAAGTGTATATTTCTTAGGTGTTAATTTTATGAATGCGAAGTTATAAAATGTGTACACATGCGAAGTTATATATGTATGGTTTGTGTTTTGTTAGTAATATTACATTTATGTACATTATCGTAATAGTACTACAATCAATAAAGTTGTCTAGCTGAGTAATTTCATTTTGTTTACATTTGTAGGTTCGAAACGGTAACAATGAGAAGGAGTAAGTGTTGGCTCATGTGATCCTTCCTGAAGAACAGATGATACAAAGCCAAAACTGCTCTGCGACAACTGATCCACAATAACATTGTTTTGAACTCTATTCCCTCCAATGGCAATGACATCTAACATCTTCTGGTCCCTAAAGTCTGTTAATACAAAGCTCTGATGAAGTATAAAGACTGATGAAGACCAATCCACTAAAGAAGTCAAAGAACTGCTGGAAGTCAAAGGACTGATCAACCTTTGTGGAAAGCACTGCCAAAGTTTAACCAGCGGTTGAGCCCATTAGGGGATAAGCATCAACAACACTTAGTAATCAGTGTCTTATTGTATCAGTGTTTTGTAATAGCAGTGTTTAGAGTTAGTTAGTGTTATTAGCTGTCACTTTCTAGGTGACGTCAGCCAAGATGCCACAGTGGTTAGGATTGTACTATAAATAGACAGTGCTTATACTGTTCTATTAGCTTTCACACACTTGCATTTTGTACAAACTAGCACTTGTGAGCTTAGGCTGAGGGGGAGATAGCAATTCATGCATACGTTGAATCTTTTGTAATCAAATCATTCGACACAAAGTATTTATGATGAAAGTTGTTCTTTCCTTGTTTATGTTATAAAGTTTTTCCTTCATTTCCACTGCAATTATTCATCTGTTTATCTTCTTTCATTGATCACTTTATAAAACCAACACAAACAACTAAACTCAGATCCTAACAATTGGTATCAGAGCATAGGTCAGTCAAATTCGATTTAACAATCAATTTGACATAAAATATCAGCTCAATTTCATTGACACGGTGTTGTTCGTATTTGTTGAAAAATAGAGTATAAGCTTAATCACGTTCAAAGTTGATTAATCAAAAACTTTGTAAAACAACCAAAATGTCTTCACAATCATAAGACCCTCACAACACCGGCAGACTGTACAAGCCACCGATGCTTGTCAGATCAGAATACAATATCTGGCAACATAGGATGGGCCCTGTGTTAGCACAGCAAAACACCGGTCGCTGGAAGTCTGTCATCTTTGGTCCTCATGTTCCAATGGTGTCAAGTGCAGAAGATCCCAAGGTCCAAGTGGTATGGGTAAAATTCCGAGCCCATATCCTGAGAAATATCTTGGGTTATATCTTGGTTATATGATGTTTGTTCACATCCGGGATGCTGATTCAGGATATTGGTAACATCCTGAATGGTATCATCATGATCACTAACGGATTATGTGCAGGTACGTGGGTTAGAAGCTAGTAACGTTCACAAGGACTCATTCCGCGGAGGACTCGGTCCAAGTCGTTCAAATAAAGACGTTGAAGCCGCATTACTCGGTCTACAACGTTTACAATGGAATATTCGGAGCATCCCATATTTATAGGAATTTTTGTTTGTAATTCATTACTATAAATAGGTGGGTATATCAGATCGAATAGGACATCACATCAACACTCACTACACTCTTACACTCGCTCTCTAGCAATTTTTACTTTCGCACAAAAGCATTGTAACACTTAGCGATCTGGTCAATATCCTGCACTGTATCCTGAAGTTCAAAGCAATAAGAAGAACAAGGCAGCTGCGATTGTCAGCTCCCGAGGTTTTATGCCGGCGATCTAGATTGATCAAAGGCTTTCCTCGTATATCTCGTGTCACCCCCTTTACTTTTTACTCATTGTTTGATCGTAGATACAACTCAATATCCTGAGCCGTATCCTGAATACTGTTTTTCCAAACAACTTACCCAGCATATTTTCAACACACTTTTTTAGCACACTACCTCACTTAACTAATTTGATCACTTAATTGCTTCGGTAATTTTTGACCAAAACAATTTGGCGCCCACCGTGGGGCAAGTGGTGCTCTCTTTACTAAAAATCTTTGTGAAATCATTAATCGGTTTTCTGTTTTCAAAACTTTTTGCCACATTGTTTACAATGGCCTCAAGATCAAACATGAGCTCCTCCACTGTATCTGCCACGACTTCTGCTACTACCGGTTCGGTGCTCCCACCACCTCCTCCAAGGATGCCAGCCTCTTCACAACCTCAGGATATTATCCCTACTCGGAGTGTTCATGGATCTGCTCCCATTTTAGCTTCTAATGATGAAATTCTAACCTTATTTGGAAGTGTGCAGGAACAAATGAGGCAGCAACAGGAAACAAACCAAATGCTGTTGAGGGAAATACAACTCCTGAAGTCTGGCTCGAGCAGATCTGCTGAGGATATCGTCACTCCACTACAACCCAGAACTTTGAACTTCAGTTCGGCCGTGTACACTGAGGATAATAGGGGGAATATTGTGCCCAGCCTTCCTCAGAATCATACTCCTGAAATACCCTCCTCGATCAGGATGTCAACCATGAGGAGCTCAGGATATGCTTCAGGATATGTGCAGAATCCTCCTACGGGTAACGTGTCAAATAATAATAATACTCATGCTGCTAACAATAGTGGATCTTTGCAGGATACAGGTGTAACATCAGCATTTACTAGGGAGCTTCAGAAGTTGAAGGACATGATATCCAGTGTACCTGGAGTGGTCCAGTCCCGGAAGTGTCCCAAGACAGCCACATGATATCTCGCTTTGCATATCCTATCTGTGATGCTGAGATTCCAAAGAGATTTCAAACCCCCAACATGAAGCTTTATGATGGAACTACGGATCCTGAAGAGCATATTGCCCAGTATAGGGAAAGGATGGAGATTAACCCTATCCCTCCGGAGCTCAAGGAAGCATGCTTGTGCAAGGGTTTTGGTTCTACCTTAACAGGATCAGCCTTGAAATGGCTCCTAAACGTTCCTCCTCATTCGATTACATCATTTGCTCACCTAGTGAATTTATTTAATAGTCAGTTTTCTTGTAGTAGAAGCTTTGAAAAACTAACAAGTGACCTCTACAGGATAACACAGGGGCCTCAAGAATCCCTAAGGGATTATGTGAACAAGTTCAGCCGGGAATCCTTAGACATTCCGCATCTTGATGTTGCAACAGCTGTGCAAGCTTTTAAGATGGGGCTGCAAAAAGATTCTCAATTTTACCAAGACCTTGTAATGAACCCATGCAGGAACTTGGATGAAGCTCGAAACAGGGCCCTAAGATATATTCGATTGGAGGATGACAGAAAGATGCAAGAGAGAATGAACTCATCCAACACTTATGAGTCAACTAACAGGAAGTCAGAATCCTCATTTAAGCCATATCGCTCTAAGCCATATGGTAGAAATGAAAACAAGAAAGTGAATGCTATCGAAGACGAGGATCCTGAAGAATATCCTGAATTATCTGAATATTGCTTTTCTGTTAACATCCCTGAATTAATGTATGCCATGCAGGGTTTAGGAGACAAGGCTAGGTGGCCTCGAAAGAATCAACAAAAAGCCGATTGGAAAGATAAGTCAAAATGGTGTGCCTTCCACGAAGATTTCGGACATGTAACTGAGGATTGCATTGCTCTAAGGAAAGAAATAAGCTATCTTCTAAGCAAGGGATATCTGAAAGATCTCTTAGGAAGGAAGAAGAATAAGGGTCAGGATACTGAGAAGGATCCTGAGCGAGCAGCGTCACCTCCCGTGGATGCCAAGATAATCAACTTTATTTCGGGAGGATCCGACATTTGGGGGACTTCGTATTCGGCGGCAAAGAGACATGCAAGAGAAGCTAAGGCCGAAAGGGGAGACAAACCTGTTAGGATGACTACCCTCACAACTGACAAAGTGATCACATTTGATGCTGATGACAGGGATACTGGCCAGGATCCTCATCATGATGCTCTGGTAATAACATTATATGTGGCTAACCATTTTGTACGCAGGATATTGGTTGATAATGGCAGCTCCGTCAACATAATCCAACTAGAAACTCTGAAGAGAATGAATGTATCTCCGATGGATATCACTTCAAAGTCCACCGTGCTTGTTGGGTTCAGTGGAGAGGCTAGGAACACAGTGGGAGAGATAAAATTACCAGTATATGTTGAAGTAGTCAACTCGATACAACGTTTCTGTGTGATGGATTATCTATCCTGCTATAACATCATATTGGGAAGACCATAGATTCACGATATGAAGGCTGTGCCATCAACATATCACCAATGCATCAAGATCCCTACCCCTTGGGGAGTTGTCAAGGTTGAAAGGGATCAGCAGGAGGCGAAAGAATGCTACTCATCCTCGATGAAATCCTCAACCAAGCCTAGTACAGCATAGCAATTAAAGATGCGGGCCCAGGATATCGTGGAGGATTCGGAGCAGGATGTGAAGAAAATTATCCTGGATCAGGATAATCCCGATATCTCGGTGCTCGTAGGAACCAATATCCCTCAGGATATTGAAGAGCAGTTAACTAACTTTTTGAAATGCAGGATGTCAACGTTTGCATGGAAGCATGAGGATATGACAGGCATATCCAAAGACATTATCACTCACAAACTTGGAATCGACAGATCATTCAAGCCTGTTCAGCAAAAAAGAAGAAAATTTGCTCCTGAGCGGAATACGATTATCCAAGAAGAAGTTGAAAGATTATTGAAGTCCAGGATGATCAGAGAAGTCAAGTTTCCAAGATGGCCAGCGAACGTAGTCGTGGTACAGAAGAAGAATGGGAAATGGAGAGTCTGTGTGGACTACACAGACTTGAATAAGGCTTGTCCTAAAGACCCGTTTCCTCTTCCTCACATTGATGCAATGGTGGATGCTACTGCCGGGCATGAAATGTTGACCTTCATGGATGCATCCTCAGGATTTCAGCAGATTCAAATGGAGCCTTCTGACCCGGAGGATACTGCCTTCATGACACCAACAGGTATTTATTGTTATACGGCTATGCCTTTTGGTTTGAAAAATGCAGGTGCAACATACAAAAGATTGGTAAACATGATGTTCAAAGACAAGCTGGGGGACACCATAGAGGTATACATTGACGATATAGTGGTAAAATCAAGGAAAGCTCAGGATCACCTACAAGATATTAAAGGAGCATTTGATATCCTGGATCAATATAACATGAAGCTAAATCCTGCTAAGTGTCATTTCGGAGTGGGGGCAGGAAAATTTCTAGGATATATGGTGACCAAAAGAGGAATAGAGGCGAGCCCGGAGCAGATTAAAGCCATCTTGGATATTAAATCACCCTCAAATATGAAGGATGTTCAACGATTAACGGGGCGAGTGGCAGCATTAAACAAATTTATTTCAAGATCCTCAGAGAAATGCAAAGAGTTTTATGATATCCTGAAGAAGAACAAGAAATTCGAATGGGGTGAGAAGCATGAAGCAACCCTGCAGGATTTGAAGCAATATCTTTCAACTGCACCTCTACTGATGAAGCCTGAGAAGGGTGAACCACTATCCCTATACCTAGCAGTATCAGGGAATGCTGTAAGTGCCGTCCTTGTAAAGGACCATGAAGGTCAGCAATATCCTGTTTATTATGTTAGTAAAAGTTTGTTAAATGCTGAAACTAGATATTCTCATTTAGAAAAATTGATACTAGCATTAGTTATGGCATCAACGAAGCTTAGACATTACTTTGAGACACATAGGATTCATGTTAAAACAAATTATCCTGTAAAAAATGTGCTTAGGAAACCAGAGATGTCAGGCAGGATGGCTAAGTGGTCAGTAAAGTTGAGTGCTTATGATTTAGTATATGAACCTAGAAATGCCATAAAGTCTCAGGCTTTAGCTGACTTTGTGGCTGATTTCAGTAGTGACATTCAGGATGAGGTAGACCTAGAAGTCCAACAGTTAGGAGAATCCTCAGGATCCTGGACATTATATACTGATGGTGCATCTAATGTAAGAGGAGTAGGATTGTGAATACTACTAAAATCGCCACAGGGGGACATATTACCCCAGGCTATTAGGTGTGAATTCCCTGCTACTAATAATGAAGCAGAGTATGAGGCTTTAATTGCAGGATTAGAGTTTGCTAAGAATATGAATATCAAGAATTTGCAAGTATATGTTGACTCCTTGTTAATTACTAACCGTTTTAATGGATCCTATGCAGTTAAGGGTGAGAAGTTAATCGAATACCTCGATATTCTCAAAAAATTAGCAGGATATTTCGATGTTTTTACACTTGAACAGGTACCAAGGGAGGATAATGCTGAAGCAGATGCCTTAGCAAATCTCGGATCATCAATCAGGATACCGGAAGGGACCCAAATACCAATATTACATATCTTGTATCCTGCGACGAATCCTCAGGATAAAGAAGTAGCGGGTATTCAGGATCCTGGAGCAGAGTATCCTGAAAAGGATCCTAAATCCTGGACGGCTCCAATCGTGAGATATCTCAAGGAAGGATACATCCCCGGAGATGAAAATCCTAAGGCATTTAGGATGAAGGTATCACGATTCACTATTATAAATAATGTTTTATACAAGAAATCTCTTGCAGGACCGTATTTGAGGTGCTTGGAGGATCCTGAAGCCAAAGAAGTACTTCAGGATATACATGAAGGGGATTGTGGTAACCACACTGGGGGCAGATCATTGTTCTCGAAAGTGTTAAGGACAGGATATTATTGGCCAACGATGAGGAAAGATGCTGCAGAATATGCTCGAAGATGTGATGCATGTCAAAGGCATAGTAACATACTACATCAACCAGCTGAACCACTATATCCTGTAGCCTCCCCTTGGCCATTCATGAAATGGGGGATGGATATAGTAGGGAAGTTACCAAAAGCTCCGGGAGGAAAAGTATTTATGCTAGCAATGACGGATTATTTCTCTAAGTGGGTTGAAGCTGAAGCATTTGTTCAAGTTAGAGACCAAGAAGTAGTATCCTTCATAAAGAGGAATATCCTGACCAGGTTTGGGGTACCACCTGAAATAATTTGTGATAATGGGTCCCAGTTTATAAGCAAGCGGACTACTGACTTTTTCAAGAGTTGGGGAATCAAAATGATCACGTCTACTCCGGTACATCCTCAAGCGAATGGACAAGCTGAATCCTCAAACAAGATAATTGTCAATAACTTAAAGAAGAGACTTGGAGCCAAAAAAGGAAGATGGGCAGAAGAATTACCCTTCGTTTTGTGGGCTGATAGGACAACGGTAAAGAATGCAACCGGCCAAACCCCATTTTCCTTGGTATTTGGAGCAGAAGCAGTGATTCCAACGGAAATGGTGATACCTACTGCAAGATCTATCCTACAGGATCCTGAACAGAATCCTGAAGCCTTATGTCGAGATTTGGATACTATAGATGAAAAAAGAGATGCAGCAAGGCTAAGGATGGCAGCATATCAACAAAGAATATCCAGAGCATATAACAAGAATATAAGGACTAGGAGATTCCGAGTTGGTGATTGGGTGCTAAGAAAGGCTTTTCAAAATACCACTAATCCTGCCGATGGCAAGCTAGCTCCAAAATGGGAAGGACCATATGAAGTTGAGTCAGAAGCAAGGAAAGGAGCATATAGACTCAAGAATATGGAAGGGGATATGCTACCGAGGTCCTGGAATGCAATACACTTAAATCTCTATTTCAAGTAAGAATAGAATTTAATTTATATCCCAGAATGGTATGTATTTTATCTCTTTTAAATATATTTGTTTATTATCTTGAACCCAATACTGACTTAAGCATTGGAGGGGTGTTAGCCAAGCTAACACCCACCTTAGTTTACAGTTGTTTTGCAGCATATGTTTCAGGATATGGCTTCAGGATATGCACTCAGGATAAATCGAAAGACTAGAGGATTGGCCCCCTCTCTCACGTTTAAGGGATCCTGATCCCTTCAAAGGTTTAAAGGTATCACCTTTCTTTTGAATTGGGTTTAAACACCTCGCCTGGAGCGCAAGTTATCTAGGTATAGTTCAAGGTAGCGGGACCAGTTCATGTAAAAGTGGCTGACAATTTCGTTACTGTTGGCTATATCCTGGATCCTGAAGGTATATGAGGATTGATCACCCTCTCTCACGAAAGGGTATTTTCATACTCTCTAAGGTTTAAAGGTTTTCACCTTTCTAAGATTTGGAGTTTATACACTCTCGCCTGTAGCGCATGAAAATCAGGGTTTGTCCCCAGGATATCAGGGTTTATCCCCAGGATATTAAGGGTTTATCCCTAGTATGCTAAGGATTTATTTCAGGATATCAAAAGTTTTGCCTCGGGGTGTTCGGAATTTATTCGAGCCAAAGTGTGAATACATTTGCATTTCTGTGTTGTACACAGGGGACATACATTATACTATTCGAAGGGTGGATCCAAGTTTGTAAGTAGGCACTGGGGACATTCCTAAGGTGGAAGATTGGAATTGACTCTCTAAGAGTCTTTGGTATGATCTTTCCTTTTTTCAAATGACTTAAGTCTTCTAAGTTATATGACAATATCCTGACCAGGATATCTCTTAGGATACTTGTCAGGATATTTTCAGAATGTGTTCCCATAATATTCCCAAAAATGTTCAAACAAAACAGTTTTCATAAGTAAAATTTGTGCATTAATAACAACAATAATAAGTCAAAAGAGAAGTTATATTATTAACATACCAAAAGATGTGCTCTTAGTTTCACCTCAAAACAAGGCCCATCCACTAAGAGCACTGATAGTTCCTTACCATATTTACCCAACAGTTGAAGGTTTCATCTCAAACCGAGACCCATCCACCTCCAACTGTTGTTCAAAAAGCATGCAGGAAATGTAAATTGTTCAGGTGCAGAAAAGTAAAGTGCGGAAAAAGTAAATTGTTTTGGGGATTACAGACCAACATTCAAATTCAAAAAGGTGGGCTCCGGCCTTGGCACATATATCCATCATTGCCCACCTGAATGCCCTCACACAGCGGCGTCATCTCCAACCTTCTCTGCCTTTCCAGCTTCAGCATCCTGAGCAGCATCCTCACCAGCATCCGTCCCAGCATCCTCTCCGACATCCTTCTTCTCTCCAGCCTTGTCTGCCACCTCTGTTGTCTTAGAGGATTCCCCGGCTTCGGCAGGGAGTGGCACAACTTTGCCTCCAAGCTCCTTCAGCTTGGCCACCCAGGATTCAACCGGCCAGGATGGGCATACAAGGCCTGTCTCCTTGGCCTCGTAGGCCATCTTGATGCGAGCTTGTAGCAGGGAGACGATAGCAGAGGATTTGATCCCTTCCCGGAAAGAAACCATGGCCTGTTCGTGATCCATTTGGACGGTGGCAAGTTTGAGCTCAGCATCTTGGGTGACCTTCTTCAGCATGCCCTCGTAGTGCCGGGTCTTTGCTTCAGCAATGGCACCTTGGTCAGCAACGGTGCTTTCAAGCTGTTTGATCATGGCTTCATGGAGTGCAGCAGTACCACAGGCATCGTTGTACAGGTGGAGCAAATGCTGGAGGCCCTGCACATCAAGTTCAGGTATAAGTTAGAATATATTAACCAGGATATCCTATCAGGATATATATGCAGGATATGTATCAGGATATTAACTTGTTGAGGAAGGATGTCATTGGCTCTAAGGAGTCAGAAAAGCTGAGTTCATCGTAGGAGAACCCTTCTGGACCTGGAGCACTGATTTCAGGAGCTTTCCTCTTTTTTGCTGTGGAAGCACGAGTCCTCGGGTTGGCTTTAGGAGCCGGGGGCGGCTTGGAGCTGGTGGCAGCAGAGGTTTCTTTCTTGACTGTGACTGGAGTAGGATAACTGTCAAGTTCTTCAAGGTCTAGGTAGATAGGAACCTTGCCGGAGTCTGCATACAGGAAGTAAAATTTTTCCTAAGGATATCAAATAAAAACATGTATATACAGGATATTATGCTGGATACTTACCAGACATGTTTGCACTAGAAAGGGGACTTGGAGATGGTGGAGACGGGTTGAAACTTCTTTCAGCCTCTGGAAGGAGTCTGATAGCGTCAATCCTTTTTTGTGAATCAACAAGGGGAGGTGCAATCTTCCTAAAATCAGCTGCGTGCAAAACAGAAAAAAGAAAAATTGATCAGTTCAGGATATGGAACAGGATAAGACACATGATCTTCCTTAAACCCTACCCTTTTTCAACCATTTCACCGGATATTCCGTTCCACCAGGGATTGAGTCTCTTTTTACAAAGAAGAACTTAGATTGCCAGTTATCCTCGTTCCTGGTGGCACGAAGTATCAGCGGGTCGCCGGAGGTGGAATAAAACAAAAATCTACATGATCCGTGGCATCTAAGCTTGTAAGCTAGGGGAGATCATGAACAGAAAGATCAGGAATGTGATTTTTCTTGATCTGATCAAGAACGGATAGAACACGCCACAACATTGGCATTGTTTGACTGAAAGAGATTTTTGTAATCTTGAAGAATTCGGTGATGAAGTCTGGAAAGGGGAATTGTAACCCTAATGTGAAGGGAAAGGCACTAAAGCACAACCACTCATTGGAGACCATATCCGAACGGATTTCCCGGTCGAACGGCCGGAATACCGTTCCTTTCGGAAAGATAACGGAGGATTTCAAAGCCGACAAGTGGGCACTATCATAAGAACATATCACTTTCTCCGGTTCTTGGAGAAGATTCTGTTGGATGAATGTGGGAGCCGAATCACCAGAACTGGATCTTGTGTGTCTCGGCATTTGATCGCCTGAATTTTTGACCGGAAAAGAAGGATGAAGATGAAGATTAGAGAGAGAATGTTTACCTTTTTTCCTTATCGATAGTGATTAAAAAAGAGATGAGGATGAGAAGATATAGGGTGCAATGAGTAAATATAGGCTGAGTAAGTTGCAAACGGTCACATCATTGGTCTTATCTCTTAATTACCTCGATCTCTGTGAAAAATGTAACCGTTAGTGCAGGATACTAAACGGTAACATTTTTGGGGACAATTGTTATGGGTAAAATTCTGAGCCCATATCCTAAGAAATATCTTGGGTTATATCTTGGTTATATGATGTTTGTTCACATCCGGGATGCTGATTCAGGATATTGGTAAAATCCTGAATGGTATCCTCAGGATCACTAACGGATTATGTGCATGTACGTGGGTTAGAAGCTAGTAACGTTCACAAGGACTCATTCCGCGGAAGACTCGGTCCAAGTCGTTCAAATAAAGACGTTGAAGCCGCATTACTCGGTCTACAACGTTTACAATGGAATATTCGGAGCATCCCATATTTATAGGAATTTTTGTTTGTAATTCGTTACTATAAATAGGTGGGTATATCAGATCGAATAGGACATCACATCACATCAACACTCACTACACTCTTACACTCGCTCTCTACCGCTTTTTACTTTCGCACAAAAGCATTGTAACACTTAGCGATCTGGTCAATATCCTGCACTGTATCCTGAAGTTCAAAGCAATAAGAAGAACAAGGCAACTGCGATTGTCAGCTCCCGAGGTTTTATGCCGGCGATCTAGATTGATCAAGGGCTTTCCTCGTATATCTCGTGTCACCCCCTTTACTTTTTACTCATTGTTTGATCGTAGATACAGCTCAATATCCTGACCCGTATCCTGAATACTGTTTTTCCAAACAACTTAACCAGCATATTTTCAACACACTTTTTTAGCACACTACCTCACTTAACTAATTTGATCACTTAATTGCTTCGGTAATTTTTGACCAAAACACCAAGTACCTAAAAGTCCTGAAAATTACTCTGAG
Organism: Helianthus tuberosus; assembly: GCA_030545235.1. Lineage (NCBI taxonomy): Eukaryota > Viridiplantae > Streptophyta > Magnoliopsida > Asterales > Asteraceae > Helianthus > Helianthus tuberosus. The sequence goes on along the minus strand of CM060437.1, from coordinate 26,987,410 downwards.
CAGGATTTTCAGAAGATTGAGCTAGATGCTAAGGCATTCAGTATAGTGGCCACAACACTACCCAATGATATATATGCTGGCCTGTTACATTGTAACAGTGAAAAAGAGCTATGGGATGCACTCAAAGAGCAATTTGGTGGGACAAAAGAGGTTATTGAAAACAAAAGAGAGGTGTTAAACCAACAATATGAAACGTTTTGTCATGTTAAGGGAGAGTCATTAACCCATCAGTTTGAAAGGTTTAGCTATCTTATTAGTGAACTAAAACTGGTTAATGTTGAATATGCTAAATCTACTTTAAATAGTAGGTTCCTTAGATCATTACCAGAAAAGTGGGACACTATAGCCTTTGTGACTAGAAATTCTGTGGGGTTCAAGGATTTAAGTCTGACCAAACTCCATGGTAGGCTTCTCACATATGAAAGGGAGTTTACTAGAAAAATAAGTTGCAGGAATCTGGAAAAGTGGCTGATGATTATACTTTTGGTAACACAGCACTTTTTGGTCAAGAAGAGTCAACTGGTGGTAGTAAGGACCATAGTTATGATCATTATATTGACATAACTGCAGGTGGAACCTTCAACTTTGAGCCTTACTCACCCAATTATGCTTTCACAGCTAATGGGGAAAACAAGATCTCTGACAATTTATCCAATGAACTGAATGACCTTCAACATTTTGATCCCACAGATCTAGAAGAAATGGACATTTTGCATCAACTTGCCTTGTTGAGTGTTAGAAAAAAGCAAGTTTTATAAAGAACTAGTAGGAAGTTTCCAGGACTACATGGGAATTTAAAGGTAGGGTTGGATAAGTAAAAAAATCAAGTGTTATAAGTGTAATAGGCTTGGTCACTTTGCTAGGGAATGTAGGAGTCAAAACAGTGGACCAATTATCACTCACCCTAGTCTAAGACCTCAAAACACTCAAAGTACTATGACTATTCCTAATATACCCCTGCTCCTCATATGCAAAACACTGCCCATTTTGCACATCCTGTAAACACTATTCCTGTGCAGTATGTCCGAACCACTGTTCCACAGATTCAGTTTGTTCAAACCTCTGCACCTCAGGTTCAAGTGCAAACTGCCCCACAACAAGCTGCATAAACATCTGCTCCAGCAGAGGCCAGTCAATAGAGTTTCTTTACACAAGGCTTTATTGATTGGAGTAGCTTACCTGAGGACTTAAATTATAAAAACTTTGCTCTAGTTGCTAATCCTGATGTTTTACCTGATGAATTTTGTTTTATGGCATTAGAGTCAATACCTGAAGGGTAAGAATCTGAGGAAGTGGAGTCAAGATCTGAAGTGGTTGAAAAAGTCGCTGAAACAGTGGTTACAGCAGATATTGTTGGTGAATAGATGTTAGAAGAGAAGGAAGCTGAACCTATGTTGGAACCTCTTGCTGATCCATGGAATGCTAGTGTTTGTGACGGTGAATGTGATTGTGTCATGATGGCTGCTGCTAAGGTATCATTTCAGATCCTAAAAGATCTATGTTCAGATAATGCATTATTGCTTTTGCTAACATAAAATAGGTAAATGAAAACCTTAGAAACAAGATCTTAAAAGATGAAGTGCAATTTGACAAAACTTTTAAAGAGTTGAAAAACAAATTGTTTGACAAAGAAAATGAGATCAGCAGCTTGAAACATGAACACAGCATAACCAAAGACCAACTCCAAACTATGGTAGAAAAATACCAGAGTTGCAAAAAGGAGCTTGAGTCCACCCAAATCACTTATGAAAAATGGGTGGAGTCTTGTAAAGGTTATGAACTGATGTTAGAAAAGCAGATCAAGAGCAATGTGAAGTTTAGCATTGGCTTTAGAAAACATGATCAAACTTCTGAAATTGATTCTGGCTTGGTTGAAGTAATCCCAAAAAACATGGCTGGTCAAGAGATAAAAGTCACTGATAAAATGTTTATATTATGAATTGAAATAACCCAGTTAAAACAGATTTGTTATAATTTATAAAACCTCGATGCCATGAATCTTAACTCCAAAATATTTGTTTATGTAGACCCAGATTGTAAATCGTTTTTTTTTTTGTAATAAAAATCGAATGGTTTATATTATTAGAAAAACCTGGTAATATAACTTTGTTTTGATAACATTTGCCCAAGTGATCTAGATAATGCAACGATATATAATGTGTTAAAAGCACTTATATATAGAAAGCACCAGCGGCGTATCCACCATGCTTTTATCACATTACACCCGCCCCGTTACCTAATCACTTCCCTAACCCAACGGTTCAAACAGTTCAAATAGTTCACATAAATCAAACAGTTCCAAACGGTTCACAAGGATCAAACAGTTCCAAACGGTTCACATAAATCAAACAGTTCCAAACGTTTCACAAGGATCAAACAGTTCCAAACGGTTCATTCAGTTCAAATAATTCACATTGTAATATAAACCATAGCATTTGTTTAAAAGACTCGAAATCATTTAGCACATATGAATCACCCCAAAAATTTTGAAAACAGTAAAAGAGGGGACTATGTACTCACTTGAGAATGCTTAGAAGTCTTGAATAACTACCAAGCAACACTAGAGGGATCACGGAATCAGTCAGCACCTAATATAGGTAACTATATTAATAACCGGACCTAAATCGGAAGATCGGATAGAATGAGGTTTCGTAAACCAAACGAGTATTGGAACTCATATGATATGGTTTAACAAAGCCTACATTCTAAAACGGAACCTAACCTAAGTGCTTACGACCCGTTACGACCCATTAAGGTAGCTTACGCTACTTTAACGCGTCGTTCGCGTAAAATGCGTTCGGAACGCCTAACTAGTCCTATGACAAGTATTATATGCCTAAACATGTTTAAATATGTTGCATAATCAGTTAAGTGACAAAAGTTTGAGTTACTTATGCTTAAATACCAATTATGCATGAAAAGGGCATTTTGGTCATTTTACCTAAGGCATATAAACAACCTATCATACAACTAATTAAACTAAGTGACCATAAGGTATAACCTCGGAAGGTTATTCCCTATACAACTATGGTCACTAAACATGCTTGGTCGGATACTAATGATCGACCAAACAGGTCGGGTTCGAAAGTCTAAGCGGTGGTTTAGACCGCTTGACTTACGACTCTATACAAGCACTAAACTAAAAGTGACGAGTTAAACATGTTAAAACATGTTTAACGAAGTTTGAAAACAAGTTTGATATCAAAACAAACAGTTTTGATACCTAAGAATAGTTTAGTTGCAAAATACGCATAAACGCGTATTTTGAGCGAAACTATGACTCGTCACTATACCTAATCAACGTGGTAATCAGTAGGTATAGTCACAAGGGACTATGACCATCGTGATTACGCTCACGTTGCGAAGTTCAAACGAACTTCGTGTTGATCAAAGACTGGTTAAAGTAGAAAGTCAAACACTGTTTGACTTTCATGCTTGAAATACATGAACAAGCATGAAGGAAACTTACAAAAGGTACAAGCTATGAAGATTTGAACTCAAAATACTCAAGTATGAAGTTTGAGAGCTTCAACTTAGAGCAAAATGAGAACATATGTGTGAATGAAGGTGATGAAGATGGTGGGTATTTATAGAAAGTGAAGAACCGTTAGGATCGTTCCTCGATAATTGAGCTTCGATCTGGACCTTACACATAAGGCACATGGTTTTGGAATACTAGGGGTGCCCAAAACCATCACACGGTATTGAGAAAAGTTACACAAAAGACCCCCAAGTTCAACTTGGTTGTCAAAATGAAGTTTCTGCCCAGATGAGGCTGTGGCGTCGCGCCACGGCAAAACCATATAGTGGTGGCGCAGCGCCACCACCTACCAGTGACCAGAAACTTTGCTAAATTGTCAGGTTTGGTCCCTGCAATAATTTTGAGCCATTTTCGATGCGTTTAAACCCCGTTAACCCCATTTAAAGGCTCTAAAATGAAGTTAAAGTATAGGGAACATGAAATATGCTAAAAAACATCTCGGATGTTGGTTCGTTTGGTCGTACGGTTGCGTTGTTCGGTTAATTACGACGAAACACGAACGGATGCGAAAAACGATCCAAATTACGCGACGAATGGAATTTTATCATGCCATTCACTAAAATAGAGTATTTAATGATTACATAAATTTTTGGATGCCCGGATATATTCAGAACGTAAGATATGCGCGAAAATGCAAAATTATGCACTTTTTGACGCTTTTAGTCCTGATTGATCAAAAAGTTTATTTCTTGCACACCAAACACCTCAAAGACTATTTCTAAGCTATGTAAAGGATATTTAGTGCATATTTAACTTATGATCAAGTTCCGGAATGTTCGATACTCTTCACCCAGATGTCCCTTGAAAGTGGCACAAGCGAAAATCAAACCTTTATATCCACTAGGAATAACACACTAATTTACCACTAGACCAACTTCACAGGAAATATCTAAACTACCAATATTTGTTAACACGTTTATTTACTTGTAAATTTGTAATAGAGTTCCAAAGTCAACCTCAAATTCTTGGTGTTGGTCAAGAACACTTACAAACCAATAACTCATTGACACACCTCAATCAATAACTCATTGACACACCACAATTAAAGCTTCTTAATGCCATAAATGCATTTCCATTGGGTGCTTCACTAGGTCTTAATGCCATAAATGCATTTCCATTGGGATGCTTCAGTGTTCAGTAGGTTGGTTTTGCGGATATAAATGAGGCGGAGCGGTTCAAGAATTACTCGAGATCAGATTGGTCAAAAGCTTGTACGAGCTGAGCCTGAACGCGAGCCTAAAATATGACTCATTTAGTTATCGAACCTGAGCTCGAGCTTTACATACAAACCTCGTTTAGGCTAGCGAGCCAAAACGAGCACAAACAAATTCTATATTATTTTTTATATATAATATACCTACTATATGACAATGTTGAGCCGAGTTTTGGCTCGTCTAAGCTATCAAAACGAGCTCGAGCCGAGCTTTTAGCTCATTTAAAATTGTTTTCAAATTACCTCGAACTGAGCCGAGGCAAACTCGAGCTTTTGATTTTACTTTCGAGCCGAGCTCGATCCCAAAATAGTAGGCTTAAACTGAGCCGAGTTTCATAAAAGCATGATGAGCATATCTTGAGCCTAGTCGGGCTCGCCTCGGCTCGTTTACACCCCTAGACTGCGTCCGCTACTAGCTTGGATTTCTCCCAATTTCCATGAACATCGATGGGTGAACACCCTCTCTCTTCTCTCCCTCTCATATTCCTTACAAATGGCGTTCATGTGAACGAATACACCCCTTCCCCCTCCTATCTTTTCTATGAGTTTTAATGTCCTCCACCAATTGGAGGTGCTTTTATCTTCATGTTTTTTGTTACTTGTACCAACGTATAAACCCAAAATAATATTCAAATGCTTCATGAATGCACAAAATTCATCATCATCATACTCAATAAATTCTACTAATAGCAAAGCTAAAGTAAGGTAAGATGTAGACAACCTTATCTCTACCTGTAGGAATAGAGAGACCTTCCAGTGAGACATCTGACTCGATAGTAGTTTTGCATCAAGCCTTGGACATAAGGCAATATAACCCCCTTGTCTTTTGACTATCAACGCTACCACATGATGCATGATTAACAGTCCCCCACTTTTAACGTTATTTTCACGAAATTAGTAAAATAACGTTAAAATTAGTGCAATTTCACTTTTGCCCCCCGAGGGCCTCCACATATATGCGCTAAATGCGCACACCACAAGCAAGACGTAACGTATGCACAAAATTACTAAAGCAATAAATCATATTCATTATCTCATTGGTGCCCTTTTGTAAAAATGTAAGTTTGTACTTACAGTTGGGTGTCGGCCCGATTTGGGTCGGCTTTTGTGAATGAAAGTTGCTTTTCAAAAAAAACTCCAATCTCAACATTCTAAATCCAATTTCATTTAAAGCTATATTGAATGAAGAAAATGATGAATCCGACATTTTCCCGCAAGAAAAACTAATTTGAAAGAGTTATACTTTTAGGGGAGTGAGCCTCACCTTTATCTAGGGGCTTAGATGTCCAATACTTTAGTTAGACTTTGCATGTGATTGTCTACATGTATTTACGTCTATATGTTGTCGCATGATGTTATATCTGTTTCAGTGTTTGGTATGTTTGTTTATTTGTTTATTGTGTGTTTCTTGTTTCCAAATTTAACTGCAAATTAGTTTTAGTTAGCTTAATTCAATTCAATCAACTTCTTTAATTTTACCTTTCACAATAAAAAAACCATGTAACACTAACCAAACACTATTCGTAAATACAATATCCGATTACCCTACCAATCTTGGTTAACTGCTGTTTTTTTGTTCGTATTACTTGACACTAACCAAGAAAAAGAGTGTGCATAACATAAACAATGTCAATAAAAGAATCACCTACAATAAATGCAACAATAGTACTTACTAGTAACCATTTCATTACAAGTTTGTTTAACTTTTTTGTGTGTATTTTAAATAAATTAATCGATACTAATATCACCGGGTCAAAAACAAGTGCTGCTAAACGTACATCTCTAATAATATTGTATCACCTCATTTAAACTCATCACATCCAATTCAACCCCAAATTAAAGGGACACACTCCTAGTTGAACGCACTGCCCACATCACCATCCAAAGCATCCCTTGAAAAGTTGTTATTCGTCCTTGAGTTGAACAACACGCATATCATTCTCGCATGGGTTGCAACGGTGTACCCAACCCAACTTGTCTAACCCACTACCAATTAAACACCCCTCCACCATTAAAAACTAGGCAAAAAATCAAATACAAATAAAATTAACCTACTAAACATACAAATTGAAGGAAAAGTCAAAAAGACAAGGTGGCTTTTTTGTAATTACCACCAACTATCAAAGTTACTATACAAATGTGAACTCAACCAAAAATACCTAAAAAACACAAAATTTTTTTAATATTTTTTATAAAAAAATCGCTACATTTTGTTAGCAAAAAAAAAAAAAAAAAACAAAAACAAAAAAAAAAACAATTATTTTTGCTACTACTAAAAGTAGCGATTTTTTAGAAAAAAATATTAAAAAAAAATGTCACCTTGTATTTTTGAGTTTTCCTTCAATTTTTATGTTTAGTATGTTAAGATTATTTGTAAAAGAACTTTCCCCTTAAAAACTAAGATCTATCTCTCATGATGGTACGGTTACCTTTTAACATTAAAAAACCCATGGTTGTAAGAATCGCTAGGCGCTAGTCGACCGGTGAGGTACCGACTAGCGATTAATCGGGATTAGTCGTGAATAATTGAATTGAGATTTTTATACGTGATTTTTAATTTTATACATATATACACACACACATTTTTATATGTTACTATTTAAGTAAATATGTTTTAACCCCTCCTCTACCTATTTTTTTTAAGTATCGAGATTAGTTGCCAGAATTTACAGGTTTTAGCCAGAATTTGGACGAAGTCTGATCGGAATGCTGCCGGAATCGCCTATTTACGGCCTACTAGGAACGATTTCAGGCCCACTAGAGCCGACTAGCGATTCATTTACCGATTACCTAAAAATTAATTAGTGACCAACCTAGCAATTAATCACGACTAGTCACCAATTAATCTCGATTTGTCCTGTCCGATACTAAAAAAAACCTTAATAAAAAGCACAATGTCAGCAACCTTTGAGTCCCTACAGTACAATCAAACACAAAAATGTCATCAACCTTCTTGTCTTCACCACCATCAATCCTTCAATTCACAGAAAAAGCCACCACCATCTCCACCCTCCGTCAATCCCACGCTTACATGCTCAAAACAGGTCTCATTCACGACCCTTTTTCCGCCAGTAAACTCATTTCTTCAGCCGCATCTTCTCCACACACCCTTTTATACGCTCACTCCATTTTTACCCACTTACAAAACCCCAATTCATACTCTTACAACTCGTTAATTCGAGCATACGCCAATACCCACACCCCTGAAACATCACTCAATCTCTTTTTCCACTTGTTATTTGATGATGATGTTGAACCGGATAAGTATACTTTCACGTTTGTGTTGAAAGCTTGCTCGGTTGCTAGAAGTGTTAGTGTTGGGGAACAGGTTCATGGGTATGTGATTAAAGTTGGGGTTGAGGATGATGTGTTTGTTTGTAACACTTTGATCCATATGTATGCGAAAAGCGGGTGTTTTGAGGTTGCGCGTAAGGTGCTCGATGAAATGCCTGAGAGAGATGTGATATCGTGGAATGCGGTTTTGAGTGCGTATGTGGATGCGGGTATGATGGAGTTTGCGCGTAGGGTGTTTGATGAAATGCCTGAGAGGAATGTGGAGTCTGGGAATTTTATGATTTCGGGGTATGTTAACGATGGGTTGGTTGGAGAAGCGAGACGTGTGTTTGATGGTATGGATGTGAAAGATGTCATTTCTTGGAACGGGATTATTACGGGGTATGCTCGTGATGGACAGTTTGATGAGGTGTTTCGGCTTTTTGAAGATATGCAGAAGGTAGGGATGGTTCCTGATGATTACACGCTGGTTAACGTGTTGTCGTGTTGTGCGCGTGTGGGCGGTTTGAGCCAAGGTGAATGGATTTATAGTTACATTAATAGAAACAAGATTTCGGTGGGTGGGTTCTTAGCCACTGCTCTTGTCGACATGTACGCAAAATGTGGGTGTATCGAAAAGGCGTTAGAAATCTTTAGTAAAACATCAAACAAAGATATTAGCACATGGAATTCAATGATTACCGGATTCGCCCTTCATGGCTATGGAGAACGAGCGGTAGAAACATTCTATGAATTAGTAACCGACGGTTTTAAACCCAACGAAGTGACTTTCGTTAGCGTTTTATCAGCTTGCAGCCGTTCTGGTTTACTAGACGAAGGTTACAAGATGTTCGAGCTTATGGTGCACACATATGATATCAAGCCCACCATATTACATTACGGATGCATGGTTGACTTGCTTGGCCGGTTTGGACTGTTGGACGAGGCTGAGAAACTTGCAAAACAAGTTCCGTTCGAAGAGTCTCAGGTGGTTTGGGAGTCTCTTTTGGGCGCTTGCAGAAATCACAATGATGTTAATATGGCAGAGCGCGTAACCAAGAAGCTTCTAGAACTGGACCCGCGTGACAGTGCTGGTTATGTTCAGTTATCTAATGTTCACGCATCGAAAGGTAGGTTTGATAACGCCGTAGAGTTGAGAAGGAAGATGAGGGCACAAGGTGTGTATAAAGATCCTGGTTGCAGCATGATTGAAGTCGACGGTGTTGTTCATGAGTTCTTAGCTGGTGAAGGAATGATCTTGTAGCATGAAATTAGGACTTTAGTATGTGATGTCATTAGAAGATGAATGCATTATTAGGTTGTACGACGTCCATATGGATTTGTACAGTAGATGCCCGGTTAACGAATCTGGCGATTGTCAAATTTGAGTGAGAAACGACCTTTTAACTTAAATCCTAAAAATCGTGTCACATACATGAACTATAACACTGCATGCATATTCATGGTTTAACACGACTCATTAACCTGAAGATGATATTTTTTTACTTTTTTTTTTCATATTAGTGCTCAAGTTGTATAAAACAATTACGTTTAAACTATTAAACCTAATAACCATTTCTCCTAACTTTTAAATTCAATGCTAGCATGATCAAGTTTCCTCCTTTGATGTCCCGATCGCTAAAAAGATGACTGAACATGCCCTATTGGCTTTAGATTCAGAATTGGTTGAGCAACTGGAGTCTTCTATTATATTTTGGGAGGAAATGTTGTCCGAATTTCGTGAAAAATGGCCACCGGAGTTGGATAATAAATCTTGAAACAGGTTTAAAGAATGTGATATCGTCACAAATTCTGAAGCATACAAGCCTGTTGCGCTCTCAGTGGCGGATTAAGGATTTTTTTCTAAGGGATTCACTTTTTCAAATGTTCCAATATCATATGTTCAAACATAAAAAAAATACGGGTCGGTTCAACGGTTCGGGTCGGGTAAGGTTCATCACATAATAAAAATACGATACAATAATGAAAAAAACATCGTTCACTAGTACACAAAAGGTTTAGAGGTGCGGTGAAATTGAATTGAAAATGCGGTGCTTGAGCCGCATTAAAAGTATAAGCACCATTAAATTCCATTTTTTGAAGGTGCGGTCTGTTAAACTGCATCCTTTTATAAAGCAGCCGCACCATTTATTTAACTTTGAACCAACAGCAGCTCGCCACATGGAAACCACATTAGCACCATTAGAATATTTGAACCGCATCACTGTTTTATATTAAAAAATATTATTTTTCTTAAATTTATAATTTCTAGGATTTTTTGTTTTATATTTCCCAACAAATTACACAAATATTAAATATATATGGATGATTAAAAAAATAACAAACAAAATTTTCTAACATATTAAACACGTTTCCAAAACCTACATTGTTCTCGTATGAAACACAAAACGTATACACTTTGAGAAATGTACATGTTTTCCAAATGAAGCTCAAAAAAGTTTGCAACCAAAATATCAAACAGGCAACTTCGTACGCCTTACAACCCGAATGAACTTCTTCAATCCTTGCATCCCAATCCGTAGAAACCGCCTAACAAAACATAATGCGACATATATATCACAATCTAATCATCTCACATCGTGCGATAATCATCTTACCTCATGCAAGAGCTCGAGGAACGTTCGCGGGCTTTCTTTGCGATCTCAAGTGCTTTGGCCTAGCGAGTTTTAAGTTTAGGATCTTTGGAATGCTTCTTATGAAAAACTGCATATATTAGGATAACTGGATAAGACCATAAGAAACATAAACGGCAAGAAAACACCACCACTAATGAGCACTCTGATTGCAAGAAGACATCACAACGCCATTGTTTAAAAAAACCGTTGAGAAGTGCGCCTCGAAGCGAGATGGTAAGAAAACATGTATGAGGTGTGCCTCCTGGGCTTATGCCTTAGTTCGCCTCGAGTCCTACGCCTCACGAGGCGAAAGGAAAATACCTCGAAGTTCAATTCCATTCTTTTAAATCTTGCACAACACATCTTTGGTATAAGAAAAACAAGTATGAGTTGAAAATATAAACTCAGAATAAAACAAAAAGAGAATTTCAAAGGGGTAACCCATAACTTTCAGCTTTCAGTTTCATATTGGTAGTCACTTTGGATCCAGGATTGTCATTCTCAAGCGCTTCAAAACAAGCTAGAATTGCCTATTGTAAACCAATTTAAGTTAACCAAATCAAGTGACGCTAAAATATTGAAACATAAACTAAATTACCTGAGTTCGATTATTAGTGCTGGCAAGTGCGGCACCTGCAATTTAGAGCACCATGAAAAAAATGAAAAGTGTAAAACAAAACTAATAAAAATACAACAATTAGATTCTATATATTAACCTAAATTTTTAATACCAAATAATAAGCTATTCGGTATAAATTAACTCGTTAAAATTCAAGTTGACTTGCTTGTTTTGTTGAGTTTGAGTTAAATTCCACGGTACATATGCTACCAACGAAGTCTACTCAATTACCCAAACACGAACAGTCGAACACAAACTTGTTAATAAATAGGTTACGCAAACACATACTTGTTTAACAGACTACATTTATAAGAGAAGATACTACATTACTACTTAATTTCAGATACGTGAGTTTTTCATACATGTGATATACATAATCAGATCGAAATCAAAGATACTACCCACGAAGTCGACAACCTCACAGTGGCGAAGCTATATTTTTTTTTTCCATTGGAATCACTTTTTCCGGTGACTAGATCTCTATCAACACGAAGTTAAAATTTTGAGGTCGGTTCGGGTTTTTATCACTTAAGTTTCAATAAAAAAACAACTAAAATCATTAAAGTTTCACAACTAATTTCAATCAAGAAACAAGGTTTAAGTCTTATTTCAAAGAGCTCATAACTGAATGGCAACATCTTTGTGAAGACCCTTATTTTGCCTACTACAACTCATCAAACAGTTTTGTTAATGATACTATAACATACAATTTACTAAGGCATTTTACCAAACACTTGGTGGGCATTAGTGAATCAATAAAAAAGAATACATTTTGTTGGTCAATTCAGCCCCAAACTAACAACTTATACACCTTGGTAGAATTATTCCCTACTAGCCAGACTATGTCACAATCTTTTATTCGTGTAAATACTTTTCATACAAGTAGCAATTGATAATTCCAAAATTTTTAACATATACAAATTACAATCTACCTGAATATATTTTTACCTAACCAACTAAATGCCAGATCAGAAGCAAAAAAGACAGTATTATGTAAAGCATTAAACATTTTTTGAGTATAACCTGAAGTGCATTCAACGGTTCCAACATGTTTTTTTATCCTTTGTAAGTAGGACGAATCTTCACCATGTCCAAGTCAACCTACACACAACCAAGAATAATTGCAACCAAGGCACTTAGACTAATGTTAATAAAATTAGAGGGGAAAACTAACACAAACATTTCATCAAACACTTGGTATGCACATATTCTAAACATCATAACGAGCAAATAAAAACAGAGATTTAGACACAACATATTCATCTGAATTTAGTGGAAAATTGCACACAACGGCTGTAACGAACAGGAGAGACACGGTGCACTAGACGGCAACGACGGTGCAATGTAGGGCAGGGATGGGACGGTGCACTGGAAGGTATCGGTAGTGAGTGGTGTCAAAAGGAACGAGATGGATGCGACAGAGAGATTTGGGGTTCGATTAGGGTTTGTGAGGGTGAGAAATTCGTGAGGGAGGGAAATAAACAAGCGGGAATAGAGGGAAAATGAAAATTTTGAGGGGAATATGAAACATAAGGGAGGGAAAATGTAAATAGAAGATGTAAAGTTGAGGGAATTTGTGAAGGAAAAATATTAAGGTGCGGTGTTTTAGTTAACCGCATCACCAAAATAAAGTGCATCGCACCAACAAAAGGTTTGTGTACTAGTGGTTGTGATAAATTTAAAAACATATAAATATACATAAAATGGTTTTTACAAATAAACAAACATATAAAAAGAATGTCTTTTTTTTTTGTATATCTAAAACGATTATAGAGAAAGCCCCATCATGGTTCTCAAAATTAAATCAAATGGTCTTTACAAATAAACAAACATATAAAAAGAATGTCTTCTTTTTGTATATCTAAGAAGATTATAGAGAAAGCTCTATCATGGTTCTCAGAAAACAAGGCTACTTATAAATACTTCAAGAATCACTACCTTCATCACAGATTTAGTTAGTTTTCAGTCTTTCACATTCTTATATATTTGTTATTAATTATGGATTAAGATCGAATACAAAGGTTCATTAAAATAAGAAGTGTACAAAAACTCCTAAAAATAAACCCACTACAAAAAAAAAAAACCTAAACACCCACCACCCCCCAAAAACATAAACCCCCCACTCACCCCCATCTTTTTTTTTTTTTGCCGAGTGGGGGGGGGGGGGGGGTTAGGTTTTTGGGTGGTGGTGTGGTGGGGGTGGGTGTTTAGGTGTTGTTCATGAGTTCTTAGCTGGTGAAGGAATGATCTTGTAGCATGAAATTAGGACTTTAGTATGTAATGTCATTAGAAGATGAATGCATTATTAGGTTGTACGACGTCCATATGGATTTGTACAGTAGATGCCCGACTAACGAATCCGACGATTGTCAAATTTGAGTAAGAAACAACCTTTTAACTTGACAGATCCTAAAAATCGTGTCACATACATGAACTATAACACTGCATGCATATTCATGGTTTAACACGACTCATTAACTTGCAAGTGACCCGCCCTTCTAACCCGCTACGCTACTGAGACTTGCTTGCACTTTTCTATCGCAAACGAACTCTGGTACCAGTTTATCCCTCATCCAACCATAAACGAATGGGCTGCCCAGATCGGCAAACCCCTCTAAACAACACAGCCAGATCTATACGAGTATACCTACCTTCTCAAAATTAAACGATAAGTCGTTGACCTGTTTCCAATGGCTAGTAAGAGACAACATAGCCTGGATGTAATTGCAAATTCTAGACGACCCATTAATTCAAATTCCACAGAATAAGTGCAAACCATTTCTAGACAACATTTTCCTTAGTCACCCAAAAAAACTTTCATAAACTGTAATACATCAAAATATAATACTCAAACATCATCAATCTTCATCCAAACCCCTAAATCCAAATTCTCTATAAAGAGTATTTTATTACATCCGTTAAAACAAAATTCAAATTCATGATCACCAGTGGAAAATCCTATCGATGAGCCTCCTTCGGTTGATATTGGTAGTGGCACTCAATACCCACATGCCATGTGTGGGTATTTTCTCTCTCTCCATATATATTTTTTTATTGTAGAGGTCACATGTATTTGTGAGATACTGGTACTCAATACCCACATGCCATGTGTGGGTATTTTCTCTCTCTCCATATATATTTTTTTATTGTAGAGGTCACATGTATTTGTGAGATACATGTGCTTCAATGACATAAAAAAGGAAAATATATTTTACCTTTGTAAATTGGTTAGACCAATGTCTTATCCGGAAAAAAAAACGTAAAAGACTAGTTGGTACTCTTTTGGGGCTATAATTTCAATAAATATAAAACGTCTTTTATTTGGGTTTTTTATTTTTCATGAGTAAAATTTTACTCACAGCTTCGTTATATTGTTCACTAAGAATGTCAATATTTAGAAAGGACAAGCTTGGAGTTTCCCCAAAAATCAAAGACCCGTGACTTTACTTCTAGATCTTTGTGTAGGCTTCTAATGAAAAAAAAAACGCACTTGTACCTTATGCAAAGGTACAAAGGATGCGAGGTTTGGAAGCTGGTGACCGGAGTTAAGAATGCAGATCTGAACATCATGTAGGTTACGCAGACAAATTCGACCTCTTGTATGTCGAGACCAAGACACGCTCGTACTTGGTCCCACAGATGCCGCCAATGTCGAATCCATGATTAAAACGGCTTGGCGTTACTAACCTTAGATTCATCGAGATCCGGTTCAGATTCCTCCTCTTGTCGTTTGGTGGCGATTCTTCTTGCGGGACGTCGAGTCTTAGGCTGCAGCCACATGAAAATCTAGTTAGAGGGCCCGAGGGGGTTTACCCCAAAGGCACTCTGACGCTCAAATCAGTATCATGTATGGCAATGATAACTATAACTGCAAGGAAAGGGTATAATTAAGAGAGAAAGGACAGGTGTTGTAAGAGAGGGAGGGAGGAGATAACCTGATCTTCTTAAGAAGAAGGAACTCCTTTATATAGCAAATTCTTGGGCCATAACCCTAATGGGCTGGCCTAAGAATGGGCTTATCAAGACTAGGCCCACTAGAACCAACTAAGCTTGCTGAGAAAGACCAAATGGACTCAGGCCCAGTCACCACTCAAACAGATTGAGTCCAGACGAGGAGCCCAAGCCGGGACTCCTAAATCCAAACATCATCAATCTCCGTCCAAACCCCTAAATCCAAATTCTCTATAAAGAGTATTTTATTACATCCGTTAAAACCAAATTCAAATTCATGATCACCTATGGAAAATCATTTCGATGAGCCTCCTTCGGTTGATATTGGTAGGGGTACTCAATACAAATTTTGGGAGCACGTACCTATTACCTGTAAGAGTTAAAATTTAAGATCATTACTATAACATGCATATTTCTATATAAGATTTTAAATTGAAAGGTCGGCAACCTTTCTGATTTGACAAAGTCACCCCAACTTTTCTAAATTGACAAAATTCACCCCTCAAATTTATAACTTGATAATAATCAACTTTTAACTAGACAAAAAAGACCCTCCTACTTTCTAACTTGACAAAAAAGACCCCATACTTTCTAACTTCTCTTTAACTCTCAAACTTTTGGCATATAACCCATTCTATCCACAAACCTTGATGTCACACCCCAACCGATGGCGGAATCATCGGGGCGCGGCACTGAGCGAAACAGATTGTCCAGAAGTTTCCATAACAACTATCATTACCATTCAAATTAAGTTAACATGTCCCATACCATGTCTCAAATAGCAAACAAGTTATTACAGACAAAAACTAAACAAATATTCTGTTCCGACAACTCAGATTTAAACATAATAATTTATTCGTTGGTTTCTAGGACCCCAGTTCCTAGCTTCAAGTTCATCACAGCACAAAGAGCATAAAAGCAACCTAAGCACCTGCCACATACGTTAAAATAAAGTCAATACATAAAATGTAAAGGTGAGCATACAAGTTTGATAATAGCCTATAGAGTTCGAATTCGTTTACGCATAACCAACACGTACACATAGTGAAATGAAGCACGTTAGTTATCGACATAGATCCATCGATACCAATGACTGCGGGTTGACTGCCCGAGGCAGTTCACAATACATGATTACCACCGTAATCCATGCAAGTAAAAGATCCTTAACAACCCCCGTGTGAACGGGTGCTGAGTCCAAACTATAGTACTATCGTTGCTAAGGAAGGTAGACAGCATTCCATGTGTAAACATAACAAACAAGCATTCATAAGCCACGCATAACATGCATTAATGGTTTAGCGTTGAAATAGCTTGAGTAGTGTGATAATTGTAGTTTGAATATTCGTAACGTATGTAACACCCAAAAGTGCTAAAAGCAAAAAGGGTTCGAGTATACTCACAGCGATTATGGATTGAATGGAGCGCTTTTCAGCGAGTACGGTTAGCCTGAATAGATTCGATAACATAACGATAAGTGGCACGTAAACAATACAGAATGAGGGTGGGTATGGTGGCTGCTCGTGCGGACTAGTGATCCGTGCGAGGGAGTTATCCGTCCGGTTGGAATTCCGTCCGGATTAGCTACTCGTGCGGATTAGTTATCCGTGCGAGTGGGAGTCTGTCCGGATTGGTTATCCGTGCGAGTGGTAATCCATCCGGATTACTTACTTGCGGATGACTTATTCGTACGGACAACTTACTCGTGCGGATATCCTTTCGAGTGGATTGTTTCTTCCTAAGTGTGAGATGTGTTTGTGTATGATGGCTTGTGCTTTGAAGTTTTCGTTGTAGCATTAAGAAAACACCTAAGTACCTCTACCCTTCAAGCCGGCCGCGCGGACAACAATCCGTCCGGATGGCAGTCCGTGCGGACAACGTCTTTAAGGATGAGTCACTAAGTGGATTAGGTAATCCGCCCGGATGGTAACCCGTGCGGATAGTGACAATCCGTCTGGATAGCTTACTCGTGCGGACAGTGACAATCCGTCCGGATAGTCTGTCCGTACGGGCAACCTGTCCGTGCGGATGAACATGCTGGAATTCGTTTTAAGGCCTTAGTATCTTATGATCCGAAGAGTAATCCATTCAGAGGTCGTCCGTCCGGATTGCTCATTCGTCGATACTCAAACCTTGTTTGGAAAGTGGGTCCCAAGGGTAGCTCGTCCGGGTGACAACCCGTCCGGATAGCCTGTCCGTGCGGATAGCTCGTTCGTGCGGACAGCTTGTTCATGCGGACAGCCTCTCGTTCTGGTTGTTCCATCCGTCTACTCTTGGTTGCTGTTATCGTTTTATCGAGACGTTCTGATTACGTGGCAACCACTTGGAATTGTATTCTCACCCGCATGACTAGACCGGTCAGGAACCACCCTAACTTGGCCTGTCGGCGACTCAGAACGGTCATTCCGGTTGACCCCGAAATCAGGTGTCTGGTGGGTAGATTCCAGATCTAGGACTAGTGCATTACTATTAACGAGTAGAATACTAGAACCGATCAGATTCGTACCGATTTTAAGGGTAAAAGGAGGAGAAACTTGAGTTCATTCCTTTCAACTCTTTTAGGTTTAGATTTGGGTGATATTGTTATGAAATCTTATGGAAATCATTCAGATCTGAGTTATTCTTGGTGGAATGAGGTCACATTTGAAGTTCATGAGAACTTCATGATGACGTCACCTGTGAATACCTCAAATCTTGATGATTTCACGGTTAAAAGTTGGGATTTGAAAGATAGAAAGGTGTAGAATTGTGTAGTGATCAAGAATGTACAAGAATTAGAGCAAGATCTTACCTGGATTGAGAGAAATCTGAGAAAAGGTGAAGAATGCGTGCGGTTCGGACGTCACTTGCCAAAAGTGGAAAGGTTGGAGAGTGACCCGTGTATTTATAGGATGCTAAAAGGGGAAAGGGTGAGCCGTGCGGATGGCACGTAACCCTGATAGGCTATCCGTCCGGATTGGTCATCCGTGCGGATTGGCAATCCGTGCAGATTGGCAATCCGTGCGGATTGACCATCCGTTCGGATGTCGCCTGATTTGGTGCGTTCGGTGCGATGACGCTTCGGCTTCGATTGCGAACGATTCGATAGGGTTTCCTAGTCAAATTACTTTTAGTCCCAACTACTTCGTATACGACATGGTTTGATCGGGATTCGGGTTCGATTGTATTCGAGTTAGACTTCGAGTTTCGATTGAGTTCGCTTGATTAACACCACATAACATAAAATAAACATGCACAGGTAACACGTAAGGCACACACACACACGTATAAAAGCAAGTAAAAATACACAGCTCGAGTTACGATTCGATGTCGATTCGATTAGCATTGCTTGATCATTAGTTGATTAACTTTATCGCATTGTTACCGCCTATGATTCACAGTCGTAGGTCGATTTAAATACGATTAACACGATTCGATTATTGTGAGTAACAACACTTACTCCACATAATATAATTAAAATAAAAACATTTCTACGATTCAAGTCGCGCGAAATCGGTCGTTGACTTTGACCTTGACTTTGACTTTCACTCGTGAAAACACGGGGTGTTACAGCCTCCCCTTGTTTAGGGAATTTCGTCCCGAAATTAAGCTGAAAGCTGTAACAAGGTCGTGAATCACGTGTGAGAGTTCTTCGTTTGGACCGATTTTTGACACCATACGATTGTGTAACGAACGTTCGACGCGCGGAGTTCGTGATCGTGCGTGAATTGTGTAGGTCCTGGTTTTGACACTACAAGTGGTATCTAAGCAGGTTCTCGATTGCGCTGATCAACAACTAGATTCGTACAGGAATTGATCAGATTTAGAGTCGATTTCACCCAGATTTGTCAAATTTCTCTTTACTTCTTTTATCTTTTCACGTTTCTAACTGAAAACGTCAAATTAGACAAGATTTTTCGGGTAAAAATTGCTGATTTTTGGATATGTTGTGCGAAAACACTGATCTATAAGCCTACCAATTTTCTTAATTAAACAACTGTGGGTACTTTGCCTTCATGTCGCTTTAGAGTTCCCAAGTGAACTCCGCGCCTCGTTTACCTTCCCATCGGACTTTCACAATAGGAATGCGTGAGCGCCTGAGCTGCTTGGTTTGGCGATCCATGATTTCGACATGCTTTTCCACGAAGTGTAATGTTTCGATCACTTGCATATCGTCTAGAGAGACATGTAAATCGTGGTCGGCGATGCACTTCCGAAGGTTTGACACTTGGAAAGTCGGGTGGACATTGCTAAGTTCCTCCGGTAATTCGAGCCTGTAGGCGACTTTTCCGATCCTTTCCAGAATCTTAAAAGGTCCAACATATCGAGGCGCGAGTTTTCCCTTTTTGCCGAATCGGACTACACCCTTCCAAGGTGATACCTTTAGGAGTACGTACTCACCAACGCCAAATTCCCGAGGCTTGCGCTTCTTATCGGCGTAAACTTTCTGTCTATCCCGAGCTTTCGCTAAGTTGTCTCGAATTTGGAAAATTTTGTCTGTCGTTTCTTGTAGCATCTCCGGACCGGTTAGTTGCGAGTGACCGATCTCGTGCCATACAATAGGCGATCGACATCTTCTTCCATATAACGCCTCAAAAGGTGCCATCTGAATGCTGGCCTGGTAGCTGTTATTATACGAGAATTCGACTAACGGCAGGTGTCTATCCCAATTACCTCCGAAGTCTAAAACACACGAACGGAGCATGTCTTCAAGTGTACGAATCGTTCTTTCAGTCTGACCGTCGGTTTGTGGGTGGAAAGCGGTACTTAGATTAAGCATTGTACCGAGTGCCATTTGAAATGTTTCCCACAATCGTGACGTAAACCGAGCATCATGGTCAGAGATGATATCATGAGGCGTCCCATGTCTACAGATGATCTCGTCGGTGTAGATTCGGGATAGTTGTTCCACCTTGTAGTCTTCTCGTATAGGCAGAAAATGAGCTGATTTAGTCAAACGGTCAACAACAACCCAAATGCTGTCGTGACCTGATGACGTGGTTGGAAGCTTGGTTACGAAATCCATGGCTATGCTCTCCCATTTCCACATAGGAATTGGTGGTTGTTCGAGCAAGCCAGAGGGTCTTTGATGTTCAGCCTTGATTCTAGCACAGGTTAGGCATTTCCCGACGTAGAGAGCGATATCCCTTTTCATACCCGACCACCAGTACCTATAACGAAGATCCTGGTACATTTTGTCAGCTCCGGGATGAATAGAATAGCGGGATTTATGGGCTTCGTTCATGATAATCTGTCGTAAGTCGGTTCGCTTGGGAATCCAAATTCGGTCTAGAAAGTGGAATATCCCATTTGATTTGCTCACAAGCTGGGCTCCATCGTGGTAGATTCTTTCTTTCTTCAAGGTGCGTTCGTTGAAACATGCATGCTGGGCGTCGCGGATGAGAGTTTCGAGGTTGTGCTGGGCTTGAACATTACGAGTGCTAAGCAGATAGCTCCGTCTGCTGAGTGCGTCGGCAACAACATTTGCTTTGCCTGGGTGATAACGAATCTCACAGTCATAATCGTTGAGAAGTTCTACCCATCGGCGTTGACGCATATTTAGTTCCCTCTGATTAAAGATGTATTGTAGGCTCCTATGATCGGTGAAGATCGTACACTTTGTACCGTACAGGTAGTGTCACCAAATCTTTAATGCAAAAACAACCGCGCCTAGCTCGAGATCATGGGTTGTATAGTTCTTCTCGTGGATTTTGAGCTGACGAGATGCGTAAGCTATGACCTTGTCTCGTTGCATAAGGACACAACCAAGACCAAGGTTGGAAGCATCACAGTAGACAATGAAATCATTGTTTCTGTCGGGTAGTGTGAGAACAGGAGCATTGCAAAGCATGTGTTTGAGGGTTCGAAAGGCAGACTCTTGTTTGGTTCCCCAAACAAAAGGCTGGTCCATATGTGTAAGAGAGGTAAGTGGTACAGCAATCTTCGAGAATCCTTGGATAAATCGTCGATAATAGCCCGCTAGTCCGAGAAAAGAACGGACTTCGGATGGGTTCTTAGGCGTGACCCAGCTCTTGACAGCTTCAATCTTCGTAGGATCGACGTGGATACCCTGACTATTTACAATGTGACCCAGAAACTGAACCTCCCCCAACCAAAATTCTCACTTGGAGAACTTGGCATAGAGTTGGTTCCCCTGGAGTAACTCGAGAACCAAACGTAGATGTTGCGCGTGTTCGGCTCTCGACTTGGAATAGATCAAGACATCGTCGATGAATACGATGACGAAACGGTCGAGACATGGTTTACACACTCGATTCATCAGATCCATGAAAACTGTTGGTGCGTTTGTTAGGCCAAAAGGCATGACAACGAATTCGTAATGGCCGTAACGGGTTCGAAACGTGGTTTTGGGTATATCTTCCTCTTGTATACGCAGCTGATGATATCCTGAACGTAGATCGATCTTCGAGAAACACGTAGCGCCTTGTAGTTGGTCAAACAAATCGTCGATGCGAGGTAAAGGATAGCGGTTCTTGATAGTTAACTTATTCAACTCCCGGTAGTCGATGCACATCTGGAACGACCCATCCTTCTTTTTGACGAAAAGGACTGGCGCGCCCCAAGGAGAGGTGCTCGGGCGAATGAAGCCTTTATCAAGTAATTCCTGGAGTTGGGTTGAGAGTTCGCGCATTTCGGACGGTGCGAGTCGATAAGGAGCTTTGGCAATAGGATTAGCTCCAGGAATGAGATCAATACGAAAGTCAATATCACGTCTTGGAGGTAGTCCGGGAAGGTCCTCTGGAAAAACTCGAGGAAATTCTCGAACCACAGGAACGTCCTTCACTTCCTTCTTCTCTTTCTTTTCCTTCTCCGCTGCTACAATGTTAGCCAAGAAAGCCCTGTATTCCTTGCGGAGATACTTGCTAGCTTGGAGACATGACATAAGCTTGAGACCCTTTGAAGTAGTATCACCGTAAACACATAACGAGTCACCATTTGCGAGCGAAAAACGAATCATCTTATCGAAGCACACAACTTCGGCATGGTTTTCGCGAAGAAAATCCATGCCTATTATGACGTCGAAACTTCCGAGTTGCATCGGGATGAGATCGATTGAAAAGATATGATTGTTGAGCTCAAGAGTACAATCACGGATAACAGAACTAATAGCGACGGTTCTTCCGGTGGCGACTTCAACATCAAATGTAGAGGAGAGTTGGGAACGTTTACGACTAAGGAGTTTCTCAAATTCGAGCGACACAGAGCAATTATCGGCTCCGGTATCAAACAAACATGAAGCATAAATACCATTCACAAGGAACGTACCATTGACCACGTTGTTGTCAGCCTGAGCTTAACGCACGTTGAGGTTGAAAGTTCTGGCACGTGCGGCCTGTTGTTGCTGTTGTTGTTGTTGCTGCTGAGGCTGCTGCTGTTGCGGTTCTTGTTTCACCACCCTGTTCGGGCACATGTTGGCGAAATGATTCGGGTCGCCAGACGTGAAGCAGGCTCTGGCCTTGACTGCGGGGGCCGGAGGAGTTTGTTGACCCTGTGGGGCAGTGAGTAGAGCTTGATTGGCAGGAGCTTGACGAATACGGCAGTTGGCGGTAAAGTGGCCGTACACGTTGCAATGAGCACAGAAGCGGCATTGAATAGCAGTCGGGTGATGATAGGTGCAAGTAGGGCAGAGCGGATGTGGCCCAGTGTATGCACGCTTGGCAGGCGGTGCATTGGCCACAGACGCCGCTGCCTGACGCTGTTGAGTAGGTGCAGCTTGAACTGGTGCAGCAGTGATCGCACAGTTCTTGTTGGTGGAGCTGTTCTTTCTTTTGTTCTTCTTCTTGTTGCTTGATGAGGTAGGTTCAACAGTTGATGCGGTGGCGGTAGCTTGATGCAGATGCTTGGAGGTTTTATCCCACACCCCAGCTTTAACCCTTTTGTCGTTGATTTCAGCGGCCAACAGATAGGTCTCTTCGATCGTCGTAGTCTTAGCCGCTTGCACGAAATCAGCAACGCAGTCGGGCAAAGCTCGGATGTACTTCTTGATGGTCATCTCGGTAGTCTTGACCTGGTCGGGACAGATAATGCTGAGCTGTTTGAAACGAGCAGTGAGACCAGCATTGTCTCCATCCTTCTGCTGTATGTGCCAAAATTCATCTTCTAGCTTTTGACGCTCGTGAGGAGGGCAGAATTCTTCCAGCATGACTTCCTTGAGTTCGTCCCATGACAGACCGTAGGCTGCATCGTTCCCTCTCTTGTTTCTCTCGGCCGTCCACCAGTCTAGAGCACGGGACTGAAAGACGCCGGTAGCATTTAGAGTTCGGAGGTCATCAGGGCAACCGCTCTGTCGTAGAGTAACCTCGATAGAGTCAAACCATTGAAATAATGCAGTCGGACCTCCTTCGCCAGTGAATTCTTTCGGCCCACACGACTTGAATTGCTTGAAACTGAAAGGTCTCGTTGCAGCTTTAGGACCTTCAGTCCTCGATTCCTCGGATGATTTGCTGGCGTTCTCGTAGGCATCACTCATAGCTTTTGCCACACTTTTCGCGATAATAGAGGCAAGACGTCTGTCCCTCTTTTCCTGACGAGTGAGTGTATGACGAGATCCAGACAACATTGTCTGCAATTGACATCGCCACGGAACTCAACACATGTATTCGAATCTCACCTCACACGTCTATTACTACTAAAGCTGAGTAACACGTACCATGTAAACGCAGATAGTCACAAATTCACATAATTACACGAATCACGTAAACACATAGAGCACATAATCACAACACTCCTAAACACGTAAGCACCATAGCAAGAACACATATACCTTAGTCACTAGGAGCAGTTAGAAAAACAGAAATCTAGTATTCAGAGTTTGCGAGTGTTCGAACCTAGTAGAGTGCGAGCGCTTCGTTAATGGTGTGTTGTGTGAGTAGCTAAGGCCCAAAACATTAGATTGAAACCGGTAGTACCCCAAAACGTTAATAAATAAGCACAAAACACGTATCTCACATAAAAAGCGACGAAAACTTGAAACACATAAAATCGAGAATGGATTGTCTGCGGCTATTTAGACTTCGACTAACCAAAGTGGTTCGACTATTCACAAGGATCCTGTGTGCACAATTACCTTCAGGACTATGCCTTTGCCTCGATTCTTGGGCGTTGGCGCAATTCCCTTTGGTTATATTGTGTCTTTAGATCATTGGAGTCCGTCGAAACTTTGGTGGGAGTTTTGTATAAAAGCAGGACAAGCCGTCAAGGTTAGGGTTTCACCCCTATCTTACAACTTCGTCCTTGTTCTTAATAAAAGTTGAGGAGATTATTCATCAAAATACGGATTTCACTCATAATTTGGTATGATTCTCCTCGTTTGTAGCTAAAATGCAAGCTGAATAGGCGACTTTAGTCGAGAGTTTGCAGTTTTCACACCTATTCTCGGCCTCATTACCTGTTCGTAAATTGAAAATTCGAGTGCAGTGATAGCGTAGGTGCATACAAATAGCGAGGAATGAGCTATGTACGAGCTCACGAGTCGGTCTGTTGGTTCCTAACTATAGTCTAGGTATCTAAGATTTCGACCCGGACTAGGTCGAGTCTTGCCTAATTCCCTATAGTTATGGCTCTGATACCAATTTGTCACACCCCAACCGATGGCGGAATCATCGGGGCGCGGCACTGAGCGAAACAGATTGTCCAGAAGTTTCCATAACAACTATCATTACCATTCAAATTAAGTTAACATGTCCCATACCATGTCTCAAATAGCAAACAAGTTATTACAGACAAAAACTAAACAAATATTTTGTTCCGACAACTCAGATTTAAACATAATAATTTATTCGTTGGTTTCTAGGACCCCAGTTCCTAGCTTCAAGTTCATCACAGCACAAAGAGCATAAAAGCAACCTAAGCACCTGTCACATACGTTAAAATAAAGTCAATACATAAAATGTAAAGGTGAGCATACAAGTTTGATAATAGCCTATAGAGTTCGAATTCGTTTACGCATAACCAGCACGTACACATAGTGAAATGAAGCACGTTAGTTATCGATGTAGATCCATCGATACCAATGACTGCGGGTTGACTGCCCGAGGCAGTTCTCAATACATGATTAGCACCGTAATCCATGCAAGTAAAAGATCCTTAACAACCCCCGTGTGAACGGGTGCTGTGTCCAAACTATAGTACTATCGTTGCTAAGGCAGGTAGACAGCATTCCATGTGTAAACGTAACAAATAAGCATTCATAAGCCACGCATAACATGCATTAATGGTTTAGCGTTGAAATAGCTTGAGTAGTGTGATAATTGTAGTTTGAATATTCGTAACGTATGTAACACCCAAGAGTGCTAAAAGCAAAAAGGGTTCCAGTATACTCACAGCGATTATGGATTGAAGGGAGCGCTTTTCAGCGAGTACAGTTAGCCTGAATAGATTCGATAGCATAACGATAAGTGGCACGTAAACAATACAGAATGAGGGTGGGTATGGTGGCTGCTCGTGCGGACTAGTGATCCGTGCGAGGGAGTTATCCGTCCGGTTGGCATTCCGTCCGGATTAGTTATCCGTGCGAGTGGGAGTCTGTCCGGATTGGTTATCCGTGCGAGTGGTAATCCGTCCGGATTACTTACTCGTGCGGATGACTTATTCGTACGGACAAGTTACTCGTGCGGATATCCTTTCGAGTGGATTGTTTCTTCCTAAGTGTGAGATGTGTTTGTGTATGATGGCTTGTGCTTTGAAGTTTTCGTTGTAGCATTAAGAAAACACCTAAGTACCTCTACCCTTCAAGCCGGTCGCGCGGACAACAATCCGTCCGGATGGCAGTCCGTGCGGACAACGTCTTTAAGGATGAGTCACTAAGTGGATTAGGTAATCCGCCCGGATGGTAACCCGTGCGGATAGTGACAATCCGTCTGGATAGCTTACTCGTGCGGACAGTGACAATCCGTCCGGATAGTCTGTCCGTACGGGCAACCTGTCCGTGCGGATGAACATGTTGGAATTCGTTTTAAGGCCTTAGTATCTTATGATCCGAAGAGTAATCCATTCAGAGGTCGTCCGTCCGGATTGCTCATTCGTCGATACTCAAACCTTGTTTGGAAAGTGGGTCCCAAGGGTAGCTCGTCCGGGTGACAACCCGTCCGGATAGCCTGTCCGTGCGGATAGCTCGTTCGTGCGAACAGCTTGTTCATGCGGACAGCCTCTCGTTCTGGTTGTTCCATCCGTCTACTCTTGGTTGCTGTTATCGTTTTATCGAGATGTTCTGATTACGTGGCAACCACTTGGAATTGTATTCTCACCCGCATGACTAGACCGGTCAGGAACCACCCTAACTTGGCCTGTCGGCGACTCAGAACGGTCATTCCGGTTGACCCCGAAATCAGGTGTCTGGTGGGTAGATTCCAGATCTAGGACTAGTGCATTACTATTAATGAGTAGAATACTAGAACCGATCAGATTCGTACCGATTTTAAGGGTAAAAGGAGGAGAAACTTGAGTTCATTCCTTTCAACTCTTTTAGGTTTAGATTTGGGTGATATTGTTATGAAATCTTATGGAAATCGTTCAGATCTGAGTTATTCTTGGTGGAATGAGGTCACATTTGAAGTTCATGAGAACTTCATGATGACGTCACCCGTGAATACCTCAAATCTTGATGATTTCACGGTTAAAAGTTGGGATTTGAAAGATAGAAAGGTGTAGAATTGTGTAGTGATCAAGAATGTACAAGAATTAGAGCAAGATCTTACCTGGATTGAGAGAAATCTGAGAAAAGGTGAAGAATGCGTGCGGTTCGGACGTCACTTGCCAAAAGTGGAAAGGTTGGAGAGTGACCCGTGTATTTATAGGATGCTAAAAGGGGAAAGGGTGAGCCGTGCGGATGGCACGTAACCCTGATAGGCTATCCGTCCGGATTGGTCATCCGTGCGGATTGGCAATCCGTGCGGATTGACAATCCGTGCGGATTGACCATCCGTGCGGATTGACCATCCGTTCGGATGTCGCCTGATTTGGTGTGTTCGGTGCGATGACGCTTCGGCTTCGATTGCGAACGATTCGATAGGGTTTCCTAGTCAAATTACTTTTAGTCCCAACTACTTCGTATACGACATGGTTTGATCGGGATTCGGGTTCGGGTTCGATTGTATTCGAGTTAGACTTCGAGTTTCGATTGAGTTCGCTTGATTAACACCACATAACATAAAATAAACATGCACAGGTAACACGTAAGGCACACACACACGTATAAACGCAAGTAAAAATACACAGCTCGAGTTACGATTCGATGTCGATTCGATTAGCATTGTTTGATCATTAGTTGATTAACTTTATCGCATTGTTACTGCCTATGATTCACAGTCGTAGGTCGATTTAAATACGATTAACACGATTCGATTATTGTGAGTAACAACACTTACTCCACATAATATAATTAAAATAAAAACATTTCTACGATTTAAAGTGTATCCCTATACGGAAACACTATTTCTGTATGGTCAACCAGATAATATGGTTTACAATGGCATTTGAAAGTGGAGAGCAAGGTATAGCGGTTGAGGTGCAATACAAGGTGGATTTGGTTTCGTCACTTATTAATCCGTATGACCTTCAACCACCTCATGTTGCAGGTGCTGAATGTAGGTCATTCGAGGTTTAATATCAAGTTTTGGAATGGTTAAGTGAAAAGAACTCGTCTTTTTATTTCAAATGTCTATCTTTCCCAAAAGAAAATCTCCATATTTTTCTTATAATATCTTGTTAACTTATATTATTTGAAAGAATTTCTTATTACACCGTCTATTCTATTTGACAAAAATTCGTCCTGCACTTTGATGTAAAAAAAATTAAAGTGATTATGTTGTGCATAATTCTATGGTTACTGAGTAATGTGATGCATTTATGATCCATCTTGTGTTGAAGAAAAGTTTTAGTATTCTGACTCATTATGGCTTATTGCAAAATTCCCATACATGATTATTGATCTGAATTGGTAGGAGTCTTGGTACACCTGTTCTTTTAGATATTAATTTCACATTTGTTTGGATGACTTTCACATCTATTTGATGTAAAAGTAGAACTTAAAGAAACGGATAAAACGACAGGTCACTCGAGATACAGAAACACCACTCGATTAATCTGTAGGGCAGTCTAAACACAAACTAAGATACAGAAATCACCACTTAGTTCATGTTTAGAATCCAAAGAACACCATCCAAGCTTGAACTAGCAATGGTGAAACCTGGTTACTCAAAACAAAAACTTTTTTTAATTATAATGCTCTTCCTGCTGCCTGCATTAATCCTACGGTGAAATTTAAATATATCAGGAAAAAAAACAAACTGAGTTCTACTAGAAAAGCATAAAATAACCATCCATAATTGAAAACTAAACTTACAGGAGATAAACATATAGAAATAAAGAACATGGGTCACGTTGATGCGAACCCGTCTGTTGAAGCTGACCCATATGTCCATCTTTGACCTGATTGTACCAACGACTAGCAATTACCAATTGTGGCATTTTACCATGTCGCCATTGCCATTATAAAGGGTACGTAAAGCCTACCCTTCTGGGCAACTTGAGGTAATTTCTCAGTTTGTTATTTCATATGCCTACCCTTCTGGGCTTAAGTGTCTGTAAAGTCCACTATTTTTAACTAAAATGGTCATGAATTTGGAAACTCAAACTCAATTTTGCAGAATTGATATGGATGTAATCTGGGTCAATGTAGAAAATCATTAAGGATAGACCTGTCAAAAGGAGCCCATCCATCAAATTTCAGGTCATGTTGGGCGTTTTCTTATAACATGATGCGTTATTTTGAACACAAGTAGTTTTTTTTTCATGGTCATCCTGGGCTCAACTAAAGAGATCAAAATATTAGCCGGGTCAGGAATGGATTGGTAGAGTTAAATGGTGGAGCGGGTCAGAATGGGCTCTCCTTTTGATTCAGACAATTTGAAACACAATTGGTTCGTTTGAGGACCAAATCGTAATAACCTGAATTCAAATTCGGATTTGGTAGGGTTCGAATTTCGGATTTTCAAACCAGATTCAACTGATAAATGCTACGAAGTATGCAGTTATTTTATTTTGTTAAATCGGGTTCTCGATTTGAAACTGAAACTGAACCCGATTCAAGTGTCTACCTTTTGAATTTAATTTCCATAATGATAAATTCTGATTTCATGTGTTTTTATTTTTGCAAAACTGTTTTCCAGGCTTGCGGCTATTTTGTGTTGTGGAGTTCTACTTCAGTTGGGGTCAGCTATTTTTTCTTCTTATGCTTTGTGTTGTTGATTGTTTGTATATATCATGTACAAGGTACAAGTGAATGAATTACCAACAGGCACAACTAGTCCAAGAAAATCATTATACGTTGACCCGTTTGACTTGCTTAATATTAATTCACTATATAAACGGGTCAAAATAGCAACTTAAAATATGTATAAGACAACCTATCATACATATTACAAAGAGGCTACCGACATGAGTCACAAGAACAATTACAAGGCATAATCGACAAAGAAGAACGAGGCATAGTTGACAAAAACATCCCTTTGTGCTAAAAAATGTAAAACCAAGGGTGGATTTTAATAACGTAATAACAATAGTTTATCCATTCGTATTTCTCCAAGGTGTTTGCAGCCCCCCTACACATAACGCCACGTCAAAATAGCAGATCTGGTCATACGGGTCAGATTCAAACCGGAACATATAACCAGAAAAATTAAAAAAGAAAGGCTAAACTTCCTAAGATACAAAGGATAAAATACAGAACAATCAGAAATGGTGTTATTTTTGAAAATGAACCTAGAATAACCTAGCTATAAGCAAAAGACTTTGCGGTTAAACCGAAAATTGAAACTGAACCTAGAATAACCTACATTCAGTTCTTGGAACATATCCGGTGACTAAAGAGCATACCCATTAGGAAGTGATGAAACCAAATGGTTCTTGAAACTTGAGGGTCATCTTGTATTTTCCACTTTCAAATGGCATTATAAACCATAACATATGGATGATCAAGAAGATATAGTGTCTCCATGTAGGGATACACTTTAAATGAGAAGGGTAATCCATCAATTCGAAGATTATCGACGTGTTTTGAGTAAGGCTCGTAAACAACAGCAAGTCGTCCACGTTTTCCTTCTTCTGGAATAGCAATGATAGGTTCACCACTCTTCCGAAACCCCCTTAGCATAGCATTTCCATTCAGTGTAATCGTGAATAACTTTGTAAAAACACCACCCCCCGTCGTCCATACACAGAAGTCCTTATTAATGACCCGATGATCGTATCCATACACAACAAGAGAGTCCCTTAGATTAGACATGGAAATTTGATTATTAATGTTTGATAAACCATCTGGTAAGGTAATTTCTGTAAATTCTTCAGTTGTCATATCAAATGAAACAATCAACCTGGTAACAATCCATTCAGTGGCAAGCCAATAAAAAACTCCATCTATTACTAGCTCGTCACGGAGATAAAAAGAGATTGAGTTTCTAGGGAGATTGACGCCATACGGACTTCTCCAAGTCCCTGTGCTTAAAGTAAAAACCTCAACCTGAGAGGAGATGGGGTCTATGGGGATGCGGATGCCAGTAAGATGTGCCATCATGAGCTCACTCGACAATAAGGGATCAACATATCTAATCTTGACAATCTTAGGATCGCTAGTCTCACGACAAACCCCGAAACCTAGAGCTGTTTGATATTCCTCCCCCCACTCGTTCGCCAAAGCAGGCACAACAACAGCAGCAATTTTCCTAATTGAAATATTCCAAAGATAGGCCACAAGAGTACTCGGGCTGTACAAACACACCAAGCCGTGAGAAATGCTGATTAACCTAGGATATATAAGCATCTTAACAGATACAGGGACATGAGTCATGGAAACTTTGTGTTGATGATGATCATCAACAACTGAAACATATTTATGCTCAAAAAGAGGAACTGGTTCCCGAGCAGTAGAGCGTCGACGGAAGAGCCGTGTTAGTAAACTTCTATTGGGACTTTTTGTATGGATTATGGATTCGACTGAATCAAAATACCTTACAAGTAGATGTTGCTGTTGGCTGCTGTATTCAGTAATGAAACGAGAGCTGCCGATCAGAGACTTCCATGTTTTCGAGACCGACCGGAACTGAATCAACGTCTTCACAGGAAGCCGTTTCATGATTTCCAATTGGATTTCGAACGGAATGTTGTCTGACATTCTTTTGATTTTGATTATGTATGATGATGATGATCTATGATTTGAATTTCTAGGGTTTACCAGAGAGGAAACTGAAGATCTGGGAATTCTGGCCGAACGTATTTTATGTTGTTATTAATGTTGTTTATTTATAACCAAACGACGGTACCGGTTTAGTGCGTAACGTTATGGTATTAGTTCGGGGCTTTTAACGGTATGGTCTCTCTTTGGGACTTTTAATACTACCGTACCATACAATCATATTGCTATCAGGCCATGAGGTATACTTTAACCATTCTTAACTCCATATAAGCGCCACATCACCCGTTTGTTCCTCTTTTACTCCATCTCATCCTAAAGAAATGGTTTAACATTGTTAACTCTACCTCACCCACCATTTTTTAATTATTTTAATATTAAATATTTAAATTAACTACAAAATAAATAAATAATAATAATAATACCATTTCATTAACTTCTTAGCTAAAATAAACAATTATAATAAATGACATTAATTTCATATTCATTTTTGCCTATGTTAACAATGGAGGTTTTAACACCCCTTAACATGAGGAGGGAGTGGTTTGAAAGACATGTTGGCTTGCCATGTCATCTTTAACACCAATTAAGTTAGAGTACACCCCAAGACCTCATATACGGTATTTGATTTTGGTTTTAGCGAAATTTTGACATCAGTATTGTATGATATGATACCAGTTCGGATCTCATCCCTATTGTAAAGTGCTTACTTTGGCCGTCTCCCACTATCGCATCTTTCTTTCGGTAAAATGTGCACTGAATTTGAGCCTCACTATAGTATTAAGCTGGGTTGTAAACGAACCAAACGAATACAAACAGTGCCTTGCTAGTGTTCGCTCGTTAAGGAAATAAATGTGTTCACTAACGGTTCATGAAAACTTACCGAACAAGCCGTGTTCGCTCGTTAAGGAAATAAATGCGTTCACTAACGGTTCATGAAAACTTACCGAACAAGATAAAATGTTTGTGGTTGTTCATTAAGGAAATGAACGTGTTCACAAACACCACTAAAATCGCCGAAAACGATGGAAGCTAGAGGTGAATGACAAGGGAGCAGCGATAAGCGATAAACATGAAGCTATAATTGTAGAATGGAGGTCGATGTGAATATTGAGGAAGGAGAAAGGAATGATGCATAAACACAGTGGGAATATGGTTTCATATTTTAATTGTTAGGTTAATATAATAAATAAAAATTAAAAAGTACAAAAAAGTTAGATAAAATTAAGAGTTAATTACTGTTTTCGTCCCTGTGGTTTGTCAAAAATCTATATTTCAGTCCATTTGTTTAAAAATTATGATTTCAGTCCCTGTGGTTTCACTTTCGTAACCATTTCAGTCCCTGTGGTTTCACTTTCGTAACCATTTCAATCCATTTATTCTGTAAGTACAGGGACTGAAATGGTTACGAGGTGGACTGAAATGGTTACGAAAGTGAAACCACAGGGACTGAAATCGCAATTTTTAAACTAATGGACTGAAATAGTGATTTTTGACAAACCACAGGGACGGAAACAGTAATTAACTCTAAAATTAAAGTATAAAAGTTTATCTTGAACCACATAAACAAGTAAACATGAACGAGTGTTCATGGACACATTACTGAACGTTCACGAACAGTCGAACACAATCGAACGAACGAGACCTCTGTTCATGTTCGTTCATATAACTAACAGAACAAAATTTCTTGTTTATGTTCGTTCATTTATTAAACGAACGAACGTAAATGTATTTCCAGCCTAACGGTTTGCTAAACGTTTGGTTCATTTACATCCCTAGTACTAAGGACGTACCATTTTGTTAAAAATTGGTTGCTAAATTCATAAAAGCGTACAACTTCTAGACACTATCAACCTAACATTGGACGATGATACTTACCTTAAAAAACATGTCCATGTAAAATGGTAGCAATTAAAGCTGGAAATTGAATTATAATAAAATTATCTTCTAAAGAGTTCTCTAAGTTCTCACAACTTATATGAGTTTTTATTATACTAGTGGGAATGCCTGCGTGTTGCGGCGGGTGCGCCTATTTTGTCGCCTCATAGTTGTTCTTGGTGTTCGTGGTGTGTGTATGGCGTTAGCGGGATATTCGTTATATTGACGTGTGAAGTAATTTACCCACCGCGCGTTGCGGCGTGTAATGCTTTTTTTAAGTAATTCATTGGTGGTTAAGTCCATAGCGTCGAATTACCCGCCTCACATAGTGGCAGTGTAATGCATTTGTTAGGTAATTTAAAGTGCCGTTTAGAGCGTAAGCCATAAAGTGCCCGCGCGTTGCCGCGGATATTTATGTTTTTATGCCGCACATTACACGTCGGGGTCCACGTACCAAAAGGAATCACCGCCCCGTTTAGGACATTAAAGGATGCTATAACTCCCTGATCGCTATAAACTATAATCAAATTAATAAAGAAACATCTTCAAGATTTCACAACCAAGCCGTTTATCATAACAATCAGACTCTTCCTGTTCCAGACGAATATCATGACAACCAAGCCGTTTATCATAACAATCACTCTTCCTGTTCCAGACGAATATTACTCTCTTCACTGCTAGCATCAACCCCCTTTTTAAATAACCATAACAAATCATTATCATCAACAACAAATTCGGTGGTCTTTAATGGGCTGCAAAAGTGATTAAACAAGGGTTGTGATTTAGTGGGCTATATAGGACTAAAATAATGGATGGAATTATGGAAAATATCTTACATGGCTGCATATTTGGTTAGTGGACTGCTACTGCCATTTGGTCTGCATATATACATGGCTACCAAAAGAATTTACATTTCTTGGGTTTGAGATCTTATCTATCAATACATAGGAGCCCCATTTTCCTTTTGTATCTACACAACAGTCAACAATAAAATTAGTCGAAAACTTTAAAATTCTAACCAAATAATCCTTTTAACTTGTTACACAACATAGCTGCCCCACCCATTTTCGACACTATATAAGCCATCCTTTTCAAAAGAAACTATATAGCGAAATATGTCTAACTTCTAAAAGGATAAATTAACACTCTTATTTTTGTTATTGCCATATCTTTAATTTTAAAACTACTATAGAAACAAGGTGATCTATATACCATCAACAGCATGTCCATGGATCTTTACCAGTGCCTACAGACAGCATGCCCCAGCTTTCTTGTGTAGACCAGCAGCCTAGAATGTTGGATATCAAGCCTTCAAAATTAAGAACAAAACACTACACTTGATTCAGATTTGTATGTAAACTGAGAAAAGAAATAGTTGCAGAGAATAATATTCGATGCAAAGCAAAAAGACATGTGCCTAAAATAAAACTCAATTGACCCTTTTAATTATTCGACCCGTACTTGACCCGAACCGACCCGGAAACAAACCGATTAACCCAACAATCACCCCCTTAATCGGTTTTCGTCCTTGCGCGTTTCTTGGTCGCATTTGTTCTCTGTTCTTGCTATCCGAATCACAAAGATCCGACCTTGCTAATTACTTTAAGAACACAAAGTTCTTATCTATTCCACTTGCTAAACTTGCTACTTTCTTACTAATTTTTCTTCGTGAGGTGCACCTGCGTTTTTTTTCTCGATAACAAAACTATCAAAATATTTATAAACAAATTAGATATTTTTTAAATAAATATACTAAAAACAGCTAACTTACATTCCTGTCATGGCAGAATCATAATCTGTATTTCAATGTGGCGAGGCATTTTAAAGACCATAGTTCTACTCCTCTTTGAATCAACGATCAGATCATGCCAAGCTTCTAAAGCACTAAAAATCATCTATTAAATGCAAAATCATAACAAAATCAAGCAAAGAACAGAGGAGAGACAAGGGAAGAGTAAGGGCAGGAAAGAAAAAATACAAGTTCTTCCCCTTAAGTTATTTCTCTGAAGGTAACTCATAAATTTTAAAGCACACATCCACCTTTTGAACATTGTCGTTCCCCTTTGAACTGTCATCAGCAGAAAAAACAGAAGTTGAGATCAAGATTAACACCAATCCCTGCAAACAAGGAATGTGAACCAGAGATCAACAGAACAAAATGACAAAACAACTTAAGTATACCTTGATTCATGGCTTCCAAACTTCTATTTTCCCCATATATGCTCGACTCAAAGTTGGTCATAGCTTCCCTACCATTACATTGTTAAATAATGATCTAAAATATCATTAAACACATTAAGTTTCAAAGATTATGTAATTAAAGAATTACAAGACCCTTGTAGCTTCCACTTCATTGTCACTTAATCCAAAGAAAATATACCTGCAAACCAAGGTTGTAGATAAAAAAACTGCCCTTAGCACAATTACTATAAGAAAACTACTCCTACATCAAGTATGTATCTCATGTATCAAATATCATGATCATGAAAAATTCCATACTTTTTCCCTAGAAGCTGACGGCAATGGTGGTGAAGGGAAACCCTCACACCTCACTCTCCTTTATAACAATCTGATGAAACTGGATTAAATGGATGAAATTTCAAACATCAGAACACCAATTAGAGAACTTAGATACAAATTTCGATTTACTTAGGATATAGGGTCACTTAGATTAGAACAAAAAATTGAAAATTTAGGGTTTAGGAAAACTGACCGACGACATAGCTTTGATCAAGAGAACAACCGCCACAGACCCAATGAGCAACGACACAATGAATACAGATCCACCCAACAACACTGGCAACAATAGTGATTAGGTAACCAAATTCCGTGAAAACGAAGCAACCTGCAAACGTAATTCAAAACCAATCGATTAACCGTACAATACATATTACCACTTGATAACCAGATCCAAAAACTCAGCAACCATTTGTAGAAAACGAATTACGTGATTCAGCCAAAAATTCACGAAGAGGAGTCATGTGCCGATTGTAGGTCTCTGATTTGGATTCAAACGCAACTGAGATAGATGGCAATGGGTGGTTTTAAGAAGAGAAAAATAAAGAGGAAGAAGTTTGGAATTCTTAATTGAATGTTTTGATTTTGAGGATGTCGATCGGTCGACAGCCGATTAGGTTTCTTCTTCAGGGCAGAGGAGGAAATGATATTAATTATGTACGGGTGTAGCTGTAATTTACTATTATACCCTTATAGTGTCTTAAAATGTTGATTTCTTTACAATTTTACCCTCTTAAAACAAGCTTTCATTAGTTGTACGTATTTCTTTAAAAGTTGGACGCAATGTAAAATTACATCTTCGTACATAACTTCTCCTTTTTATAATAGTATATATATATATATATATATATATAGAGAGAGAGAGAGAGAGAGAGAGACCGGTTATCGTACAAAATGCCTCAACGTACGTTGCGTACGAGATCCAGTATCAACATGCGAAATTTGGTTTATAACATGCGATTTCAGTTTTTTTTTACATGCGATTCCACTTTTATTTTGTACATGCGATTTCCCCTTTTTTGTACATGCGATTTTCAATTTTTTTTTGAAACATGCGAATTTCATTTTTTTTGTAACATAACGTGCGATTTTGCCATCGCGTACGCAATGTATGTTAAGGCATATTGTACGATACACTTTTTCCATACATGTCCTGTAAAAAGTGCTCAAAGTGTGAGAAGTGTGAGAAGTGTATTATAACACTATATATAATACTATATAACACCATATAAACACCGTATAACAATATGTAACACCATATAATACCATATAACACTTTGTAACACTATATATCATTATATAACAAATATAACACTATAGGTTGTCTGATAGCATGTCTATGATAGATGTATAGTGTTATATTTGTTATATAATGATATATAGTGTTACATAGTGTTATATGGTATTATATGGTGTTACATATTGTTATACGGTGTTTATATGGTGTTATATATTATTATATATAGTGTTATAATACACTTCTCACACTTTAGGCCCTTTTTACACTATCCTTAACCTGTATGTATAAAACTGGAAAATTTACTGGACCCTTCGTATAAAATATTAATCCCACAACTTATTGGGATCAAACAATTTTATGTTTATTCTCATCTAAAATCATATAACATATTGAGCTCATTAATCTTATTTTGATCCATATCCATTATCTAAACATCTATCTCATATAATTTATTAAATCATCTCCATAGAAATTTAATCTTACATCTTATTGGACCCAAATAATCCTACATTTATCCATATCTAAAATCTTGTAACATATTGGGTCTATTAGTCGTATTTTGATCCATATCCTTTATCCAAACATTTATCATCTAATTAATAATAAACATTAAAAAAACTACAGATCGGATATTGATGGTGATGAACTTTATATAGAGTTGAAACAATAATAAAAAAAGAAAAAAAAAACTAAAGATCGGATATTGATGGTGATGAACTCTATATGGAGAAAGTTTTTTTGACACATTAGAAACCAGTGAATTTATCAACCCTATATTTTTGCTATGTTTATTACTATAACGTTAATCATCGATTAAAAAGAATAGTTTCTATAATTTAGGCTAAAAGGGCCCTTTTTTTTGCTCGGCCAAGACACTTAGATCCTCAGAACAGATTTGAAGATGTTGTTTCCTGCGAGATCCTCGGCTCCTTACCAAGAAAATAATATATTGTGTAATTCTTAATAGTTCTAATATTATGCCATCCTTATGTTTTCTATTTCTCATACTATATGTAATTCTTAATAGTACTAGTATTACGTCATCGTTATGTTTTTTTTAACGACTAACAGAATCAATCCCGAACACTTTTGGGGAACCCACTGGACCAAACGGAAAACGGAGTACTCCGAGAGTAACCCGAGTTCACCACCAATTCCGGGGAAAACCCGGTAACCCACCCGCTCGTAGGCACAACGGTGAAGTTACAGGTAAAACCCGTTTGCTCAAGGATCAAACCCAAGTTTCCCTAGGTCTCCTATCATTGTCCATCAGTGACTCACTTTGCACCAAGTGGAAGTTAAACCTGCATCTCCCGAGAGAAATACAAACCTCCCACAACTTGATCTAGATATCGTTGGCTCGTCGTTATCGTTATGTTTTCTATTTCTCATACTTTTAGTGTTTCTCTGCTCCAACTCAACCCAACCCAAATCTAAACTAACAAATCTGGTAGCCCAAACTCAAAACGTGTGTGTATATATAGGGAGCCCTTGTTATTTTTGGCAGCCGTAGCCTTAGGTAATAATAGTGTTGATTTGGCCTGTGATTTTGGGTACTAAGGGGGTGTTTGGGATTCCTTATTTTAGCAACTTATTAGCTTATTGAAGAAACACGTAACTAATTTTAGGTTATTTAATTGGGTTTATGTTTCAAACATGAGGGTTATGTAACATCCGACAAAATTGGCTCCCAAAATCCGGCCTATTTTGAACCTTTTCGAGTTTTTATTTTATGTACAATAACCATTTCATTCGAAGGTGTTGTATAATACGCTTTGTGCATATACATCCCAAAGAGGAGGAGTTGGGTGGAAAGTGGGTTTTTCCTAAAAAGTCTAGGAAGCAATAAGAATTGGACATGTGGCATTTAAGGATTTTAACTAGAAGGGCAATTATGTACTTTCACAATCTATTTTTATTTTAGGAAATTATCTTCAATAACTAACTATCCATAATGAAACTGATTTGCTCCATAAATTTCGGAATTTTTTGTTTTCGATTTCTGATCTCACTTAATATCAATCATTCCTTCGTTTTCTTGCTCACAAGATTCATCACTGATCATATTTTTATACGGAGAGAAAAATCATGGCATCTGGAATCTATCAGCATGTTCTTGGTACTGTGTTTTAACAGTTAGAGGGTTAAAGTCAATGTTTTTATAGATCCCATAATATGAATGATTTTGGTAACGCTGGAGGATTTCTTGACATTGTGTTTTAACAGCAAGCAGATTAATACAGTTGTATTTTAGAATTCATGTTGGTAATGTTGGAGGATTTCTTGACGCTGTGTTTTACCATTCATGCTGGTAATGCTAGAGGATTTCTTGACATTGTGTTTTAACAGCAAGAAGATTAATACAGTTGTGTTTTAGCATTGATGTTGGTAATGCTGGAGGATTTCTTGACGTTGTGTTTTACCATCCATGCTGGTAATGCTGGAGGATTTATTGACATTGTGTTTTAACAGCAAGCAGATTAATACAGTTGTGTTTTAGCATTCATGTTAGTAATGCTGGAGGATTTCTTGACGCTTTGTTTTACCATCCATGCTGGTAATGCTGGAGGATTTCTTGAATTTGTGTTTTAACAGCAAGCAGTTTGATACCGTTGTGTTTTAGCATTCATGCTGGTAATGATGGAGGATTCTTTGACGTCGTGTTTTACCATTCATGCTAGTAATGCTGGAGGATTTCTTGACATTGTGTTTTAACAGCAAGCAGTTTGATACCTTTGTGTTTTAGCATTCATGCTGGTAATGCTGGAGGATTTCTTGACGCTGTGTTTTACCATTCATGTTGTTACGATGTGTGACATTTGTCACGATGTGTTTTCTTGATGTTGTGTTTCTTCATGAAGGATAGAAGGAAGAAAGAGAGACGAGAGAGAGAGAGAGAGAGAGAGAGAGAGAGAAATCGCAAGAAATGTGGGGTGGTTATGGAATGACAGTTATTTCCATATTTAAAACAAGTTAAATGACATATCTGCCCCTGAGTAATTAAATAATCCTATTTTTAAGACACACATATTACCAAAATGCCACCAAGATGATCTCAACCATTAGACACACCCATTGGATGGCCTAGATCGCTTCCTAGACTTTCTAGGAAAAACACACTTTCCGCAGGATCCCCACTCACATCCCAAAAGTATATATATAAATTTCTCGAAATAAACACGGCGCCAAAATTTGATCGGAGTGTCGCGCTCCGGTCAAAGATAATATTTATAAGCCCAAATTACCCTTAACAATGTGTTAGCGGTAGTAAGGGGTCGAACCACGAAGAGTATGTGGTTTGTGTATGGATTCGAATGAATTAAAACAATTGTCACGATATATGAAGCTTGCTAGAATAATTTTGTGTTTTCGTTTAATTTAGAGATATGATTTTTAACTAAATGAATTGATGAGAATGATTAACGACTACTACTTAACGATTGCAAGAAAAATGGTTACT
Organism: Helianthus tuberosus; assembly: GCA_030545235.1. NCBI lineage: Eukaryota > Viridiplantae > Streptophyta > Magnoliopsida > Asterales > Asteraceae > Helianthus > Helianthus tuberosus. The sequence goes on along the minus strand of CM060437.1, from coordinate 26,946,899 downwards.
AGAACAATAATCATAAAAAGGAATCACACCCGGTTTCGGTAATTGTTAACCTAGGATTTCTACAAGTTTTAGTTTCAACTCAAATGCATTCGATTAACGGATTTAGTGTACCGTGACTTAGGTGCTACTAGCTATCAACGTCCCGAAGAACGGACAAAAAGACACTTTGTAATCAACACAAGTAAATCCTAACAACGACAATGTACAATCACATATCACCATTTCGCAAAGTCATAACTTTTAACATCGTTCGACAATTCACGAATTCGTAACAAATGTAATACTATTGTCAAAAGTTTCAAAAACCAAACACAAATTGTCACTAAGATGAAACAAGAACAATTCGAAACACTAAAATCAACAACTACCTACACCGGGGTGAAACCGAGATGATTAGCCGCTCATGGTTGATAAAGCTTGATCACCAGAAGTTTGGAACGCGAATGAAACCATCTTGAAACTTGGTGGATGAAGGAATGATGGAAGATTAGGGTTTATGGATGATGATGATGAGATGAATGATGGATTGGATGAATTAGGGTTTGTATGATTGATTGTGTGATGGATGATGATGATTTTTGGTTGTAGGTTGATGATAGATGGAATTGGATGGTGAATGGTGGATGATTATGGCTCCAAGATGAAGATTCAAACTCCCAAGTGAGTGTAACTCCCGAAATCAATGCCCTCCAACCAATAAAATTCGTTCTCAGCACCTTGATGACCTAAAGTCGCATTTCAGGAATTGGTAAGCCGTCGCTGACGGCCCTCAACCCGTCAGCGACGGGCGCTGGTTTTCACTTCTTCACCCGACGGGTTAATTGTCTGGTTACGGAAAGACTTGGCATACGGGCTTAACCGAAGGGCGTCGCCGACGGCTTGGGACCCGTCGGCGACGGGCTCTCAAAACTTTGATTTTTGAATTTGCTTGTTTCGCTCCCGTTTGATCCGTAATCCGTTCTGGTGCTGCGGTTTTCGACCCGGTGGCTTGTAACGCTCCCGAAAAGCCCTTAAACTCCATCAAACCTGCATAAATACAAATCTAATTAAAAGTAGGCCGTTCAAGATTAAAACTCATATAAAAACATAAAGTTATACGATTACGAACACCGGTTTTCAACCACGTATCACATCCCCACACTTGTCTTTTGCTTGCCCTCAAGCAAATCTGTTTTTCACTTTCACGTGGGTCGAACAACGAATACACATCCCATTCCCGAGACAAAGGTTAAGGTCTATTGTCATGCAAAAGTTTAAACCTTTTACAATTCTCACATATTTACCGGTGAAGTGAATAATCACATATAATAATGGTTATCCAAGATTAACCCGCCCTTAAAACTACCAACTCATGCATATCCCTCACAATGTGCTCTCTACTCGGCTTAAAATTGGCTAATGTGTATAATGTATTAGCACTTCAACAATTAATCGCTCAAAACCGATTAGAACACGTACCCGCATAGGCTTGCAACTCAATCATTCTCCACCACCGAACACGAATACTAAGCACAAGTCAAAAGGTCTTTGAAAGGGTTGTAATGGGGCTAGGCGAAGGGTAGGAAATAGGATATTTTTAAAGTGGCTAAGGTGATGAAAAATTCGAATTTTATTTCAAAAGACTAAACTAAACAACACTAAATATAAACATAACTATGAGGCAACGACTTTCGCCTTTTATTCAACAACTGCTAGCACATCTTTTTGTGTTTTTCTCAATGCTTTTTTCATTCTTTTTCACAACATTTTCTGTTTTTTTTTTTTTGAATCACAACTATACAAACCTAAGCTCTTATAATCGAATTTTTCATCACACAGGTTTAAAAAGAAAAGGCTTATGGTTATGGGCTAAGTGGGTTGTCAAACGAAAAGTTTAGGCTCAAAGTTGGCTACTAGGGGATAATTTTTGGGTAAGGATAGATAAAATGGTTTTAAGAGAAAAGGTTTACCTAATGCCTTAATCATTCTCGTGCTTGTATTCGGTCTATAGTCTCAAACGTATCAAAAGTTGCAAGTTCTACAATACGCGACTAATGGTCCACTCAAACAAAGAAACATGTAAATGTAAATCTATGATGTAAAAGTGGCTCAAACCTCACGTATAAGGGTATGATATGTGATATGCATCAAATGCTAGTTCCTCAGGCGGATTATTCCCAAATAACCACCCGCTAAATACCCGTTATGCTTATTAATTTGAACTTGACCATGACAAAAGACCAAATGGGTTGTGACATCCCTCGTTGACTTGGTTACTTGTGCTTTTAAGATCGCTTTTGAAACAAGAAATTTTGAAAATTTTTTGAAATTTTCCCCCATCCCCACACTTGAGGTAAACATTGTCCTCAATGTATAGAATTTAAATGAATGGGTCAAAATCGAAAACTTTTACTACTCCCCCATCCCCACACTTGAAGTACATATTGTCCTCAATGTGTAAGAACTAGAGTTTTTTAAAACGCACAAGGGATGTGACACGACTACCCTTCCCAACATTTCACCCCGGAAAATAATATACAAGATACATTCCACTTATTACTAGCTAAGAATCAAAGTAAAAAGAAACACATGCACCTGATTTTCGTCGCTTGATACTCATATCTCCTTCGTCTCTTCATAAAAACGGTTGTCCCGCGAACATGTTGTACCTACAAATTCTAATCCTTGTGTAGAAGCATGCTTCTCACAACCATCAAAATTTGTTAGTTACCTAGTTCTACCCTTTTTATGAACATATTACCAAGCCATGCGTTACTTCACTTTGATTTATGTGGAAAATAATTTACAACAACAACAAACCTAACTCACTTTCGTAGGAATCACGGTTGCATTTAGCTTATGCAACAAGCCCTTTTAAACCCCCCAATAGCTTGGGAGGACGAGAGGTCTCGTGAGGGTTATATAGGGAACACACCCACAACGTTAATTTAACTAGGCAGAAATTAAATAAAAACGACACAGAAATAAAGAACAAAATATACAACAACAACAACATAAAATATACCATACCTCTACCGCTGATATCGCTCGTTTGGATTCACTGGCGGGTGGGGCTGGTATTGATAACCAGTGAGGGTCTCGAACATCTCCATATAGTTATCGAGGGGACTCTGCTCCCCTTGAGGCGGCGGTTGGTACGGAATCGGGATAAAGCTAGAACCGACTGCCTCGGGCCAATGAGGGGTGGGATCGGATGGGCCTAGTGGATGAGGAAGATTGAGGTAATCTGTCCACCCCGAGTGTTCGGCGTACGGGAGACCGGCTTGAAGGTCTCTTTGATGGCGCTCCTGATCGTGGAGTATCTTGGTGTTGTTAATCGCCATTTGGTGAGAGACAGCCAAAGCACTCCAACGGCGTCGGTTCAATTCTCTTTCTTCATTTTGACGCCTAACCTCATCTTCTTCCCATGCCCGTCTTCGGGCTGCCTCATCCTCTTGCCTCTTCGCCAACTGTTCCATGTGTGACCTCTGCATTGCTTGGAACAGTTGTTGCTCTTCCATAAACTTATCCATTCTCTCCCGATGGGCTGCTTGAACTGCCCAAAACTCCTGCATTTGAGGTCCCTGTGCCTCCTCATAGGCTTCCCTCATTCGGTTATACTCTCGGCCTTCACCTATGCATGCAGAGACATTGTCATATATCTCTTGCTGTCCCCGATCAAAATTTTTGTAGGAGGGCACCCGTCTAGTGGTCACAAAGCCCGCCACATCTGCATTAATTTCTCTATGCGGCCTCATGTATCTTTGTCTTGGTCTTTGTGGACCGGAGGGTTCAACTTCCTCCTCTTCATCACCCATCTCTTCATCTTCTCCCGATTCCGGTGGTGCCCCTGAAGTAAGGAACTCATACTTATGACCCAACCTGTCGGTCACAACATACTTGTTCCCCGAGAGGTTAACTTCTATATTCCAGTTCTTCTTCATGGAGGCCTTGTTAATTTCCTCCAACGGTTTAGTTACCCATAGTGATTCCGCAGGTAAGCAATTTTGTTGAACAATCATGGCACTAATGAGGCGTGTGTATGGAATAAAACGCCTCTGGGATGACTCCCGAGTAGCCCACGTATTCATCATCACTATGTGTCTCCATGATAATGTCGGGGTCCCGTATAGCAAAGAATGCACCACTCTACAGTCACCCGCTCTAACACCTCCACGATCACCAAACCTCACCAAAATGTTCTCAACATTAATCCCTTGGAGAATCTTTCCCTCAATCGTCATTTGTTTTCTCTTTGCCTCTCCCCCATCACTGTATGGTAAAATAGCCGCGGTCATCTGCTCCGGATCACCAGCATTCATATGATTATCCAAAAATTGTTGCATAGTTGGATAGTCATATGCTTGCACCCCTAAAGAATCAAAGCGTGCAATGCAGTTGATTGTCTCGAAAGACATCGTCATTACCCCACGGCTTGTTTTACCAATCAATTTCCACTCAGCAGGAGGACTATCTTTATTCACAAACCTCAACGTCGACAACCACTCGCACACATCCATCAAATACACCCGCAAAGTGTTATCTTCACACCAATCAAGCACCCTTTCCCAACCTTGGCGTTCAAACATTTGTGTTATTCCGATTTGTTTAAACTCTTCAACATTCACCACTCTTTCACATAAACTCCTTTCTGGCACTGAGGTACTCACTTTGTTAACCATTTTCCATTTCCAAAGCTTGGCCTCCAACTTCCTATCTTGGTACGCGGATAAGGATTTGTTCTTCTCATCATCCCATATCTTTGCATTTTGACTATCCCTAAACTTTGCCCACTCCCAATCTTGTCTGTACAGTCTTGCATCACCCTCTGCAATGGAGCTTAATTGCTCCCACTTCCTCGGTAGTAAACCGGAAGAAGAACCGACTCCCGATGATGAAGCTTGCCCTGTAGTCTTTTGTCTTTTACCACCGGCCATAACTACAATCACAAACAAGCAAAACATCAATATAACCCAAACCTTTACTAAACTCTCAAACTTTGAACATGATGTGTAATGTTGACATTTTAATTAACAAGTGAATGTAAAATCGCCTCTTTGAATTGAAATGATAGGCGCACCCGGATCTTGGAGCTTAGGTGGAAGTGCACCCGAAAGAATCGAACTCACGTTTTCGGTTAAATCTAATTTTTTTGGAAATTTGTGAGTGTGTTTTTGGGTACACAAATCTTTCAAGTACTTAGCATACGATGGTACTTGTTTGATTGCATCCAAAAGAGGTAAATTTATTTTTACTTGTTTAAAAATTTCCAACAACTCTTCTTGTTGTGGACCTCTTTTGTTTACAATTTTCTTTATGGGTCCCTTCAATGCTTCGGGATAAGGGGCGGTATTAGCCTCCACACCCTTTTCCTTAGCCTTGGGGACGGGGATGGTCACAACGGGAGTATCATTGTTCTTTTTCAAGTCATTTTTATTTTGACCCGTTTGACCATTCTCATTCTCATCCTCACTAGCATCTTCCACCACCCCTTCAACAAACTGAGGTGATGGTGTTTTGACACCATTATCAACGACTCGACCACTACGTAAAGTAATTTTATTAATTGGTACCTCACGTGTGTTCCTTGAGTTTGACCCTTGATGCTTAGGGTTCACCGCGGTGTCACTTGGGAGTCTTCCCGTGCTTCCTCTCATTTGAGCCATTTCTTCCGCGAGTTGGCCCACTTGCTTTGCCAATGCCTCATGTGCTTTATCCCGAATCTCGTTTGTCTTCTTTATCTCCTTGATATCATGGTGAGATTATTTTATATTGTTTTGAGATTCCTTTTGCATATTCAACAAAGCATCCATTTTGGCACCCAAATCATCGCCCCCGGTTTGATTGTTCGACCCGCTTCCATTACCGCCTTGGTTGTTGTAATTCCTTTGGTACCCACCTTGGTAATTATTGTCCCTACCTTGGTACCCTTGGTTGTAATTTCGTTGATAACCTCCTTGGTTACCACCTTGACGGTTTTGATATGATGCCCCGCTTTGACCTCCTTGGTTACCCGATTGAAAATTCGGGTTCATTTGATTTGAAGCATTACCATATCGGAAGTTAGGGTGATTTCTCAACCCCGGATGGTAAGTGTTGGAGTTCATATCGTATTGTTTCCTATCTCCATACACTTGGTTGACTTCTTCGGTGTAGCCACTCGACCCCGTTGGACATTGCTCCGCTCTATGTCCAATATCACCACAATCTTCACATACCTCGAATTGAACCGCATTTACTTCCTTTTTCTTCATTCGAGCCATTTCCCGCTCTAAAGTGGAAATCCGATCTTTAGAGTCAAGATCGGGAAGTGACCGTGAAATGGGATGCTTCTTAGCTCGATCGGCCGATTCTTTCTCTTTCGAACGTTTACTCATCCGTTCCAAGAATTCCCAATCATCATCTTCATGGTTGCTTAGAAGGGTCCCATTGCTTGTTGATTCAAGTCGGTTCCATGTGTTGTCATCTAAACCTCGTACAAAGCACTTGACCAACTCCCACTTTTCTATTTGATGATGTGGGCATCTTCGCATCATTTCTTTAAATCTTGTAAAGGCTTCATGCAACGGCTCGCCCGATAATTGGCGAAAAGACCTAATTTCATCACGAGCATCATTGGTCTTCGCCATAGAATAGTATTCATCTAGAAAAGCTTGTTGCATTTCTCCCCATGTGCGGATGCTATTGGCCGGGAGTGTAAGGAACCATTGCTTCGCTTTGTCTTTCAATGAGAATTGGAACAACCGAAGTTTAACCTCATCTAGTGCAAAGTTATGCCCCCCAATAGTACTACAAATGGAAGAAAACTCCGTCAAATGTGTGTACGGCTCGTCATTAGACCTTCCATTAAAATGAGGAAGTATGTTGATGTAATGTGGTTTACAATCAAACATCCTCCTCTCACAAACTATTGGTGAGTCATTCTCGGTGACAACTGGCCTAAAACGATCATTCACTCCCCGTGGAGGTCGTTGACGACGTTGTGGACCGTTAACTTCTTGATCGACCGGTCTTCTATTATCCCTTCTTTCGCCTCTTCGATCATCTCTTCGATCCTCTCTTCTATTATCCCTTGGGTTACCACCTCCCACGAAACGAGGAATCCGGTTAGGGTTTGCGTTGTTGTTGTTATTATAAAACCCATCATTCCGGTTCCGTTGGTCATTGTTTCGTGGTTGACGGTTGTTCCCATAACCATCATTTCTTCCACCTCCGTAACCGTATTCGTCGTCCCCAACGTAATTGGCATATTGGTAGCCAAATTCCTCATCATCATACCTTCTAGCATTGTAGACGTTTCCCCTATTCACGTAGCCCCAATCTTCATCATCATTAGCTCTATCATCATAGTATCCCCCGTCGTCTGAATTTTCCGTATGAACACTCACATGTTCCGGCGATTGATAACCGGGAACACTATACGGTTCATCATCGAGGATTGCATTCCTCAAGTCATCGATGTTGAAGAATGGGTCTTCATTTACGGGATTGCCGCGATCACGATTACCTCGACGGTCGGAATTGACATTCCGGTCATCTAGGCTGATGGGTAAAGAGGTTTGTCGATGAAGGTTTTGCTGTTGAGGTGTTCTTTGATTGTGGTTGGGATTTTGGTTTTGGAAAGGTGGTGTAGGTGGTCCGGTATTGTTGTTATTACCACCCGGTCGCTCGGGAGGTATAGGTTGCATATTTGGAGCGGGATTGAAGTTGCTTCGGAATTGGAATTGGTTCGAGTTTTGGTTTTGGTTGAAGTTTTGGTTAGAGTTTTGGTTTGCCATTGAATCGGTTTCAATGGACGGTGTGTTGGTGGTTTGCTTAGAAGCAAGTGTTGCTTCTAACCGGCTTGCTAGATTTCTTCTTGCTACCCTTTCGATTTCCGGTTCGTAGACTAAAGGTGAAGTCCTCCCGGAGTTCCGCGTATGCATGCACTACCTGTAACCTGCACAAGTAACACACCCGCGTAACAAGGAAAAAGACAAAGTGCAAAGAGAAACTAAACAATTTAAACAGATAATCACAAAATTCAAACAATATCCAAACACAAAGCGCACGCACTCCCCGGCAACGGCGCCAAAATTTGATCGGAGTGTCGCGCTCCGGTCAAAGATAATATTTATAAGCCCAAATTACCCTTAACAATGTGTTAGCGGTAGTAAGGGGTCGAACCACGAAGAGTATGTGGTTTGTGTATGGATTCAAATGAATTAAAACAATTGTCACGATATATGAAGCTTGCTAGAATAATTTTGTGTTTTCGTTTAATTTAGAGATATGATTTTTAACTAAATGAATTGATGAGAATGATTAACGACTACTACTTAACGATTGCAAGAAAAATGGTTACTAGAACAATAATGATAAAAAGGAATCACACCCGGTTTCGGTAATTGTTAACCTAGGATTTCTACAAGTTTTAGTTTCAACTCAAATGCATTCGATTAACGGATTTAGTGTACCGTGACTTAGGTGCTACTAGCTATCAACTTCCCGAAGAACGGACAAAAAGACACTTTGTAATCAACACAAGTAAATCCTAACAACGACAATGTACAATCACATATCACCATTTCGCAAAGTCATAACTTTTAACATCGTTCGACAATTCACGAATTCGTTACAAATGTAATACTATTGTCAAAAGTTTCAAAAACCAAACACAAATTGTCACTAAGATGAAACAAGAACAATTCGAAACACTAAAATCAACAACTACCTACACCGGGGTGAAACCGAGATGATTAGCCGCTCATGGTTGATAAAGCTTGATCACCGGAAGTTTGGAACGCGAATGAAACCATCTTGAAACTTGGTGGATGAAGGAATGATGGAAGATTAGGGTTTATGGATGATGATGATGAGATGAATGATGGATTGGATGAATTAGGGTTTGTATGATTGATTGTGTGATGGATGATGATGATTTTTGGTTGTAGGTTGATGATAGATGGAATTGGATGGTGAATGGTGGATGATTATGGCTCCAAGATGAAGATTCAAACTCCCAAGTGAGTGTAACTCCCGAAATCAATGCCCTCCAACCAATAAAATTCGTTCTCAGCACCTTGATGACCTAAAGTCGCATTTCAGGAATTGGTAAGCCGTTGCCGACGGCCCTCAACCCGTCGGCGACGGGCGCTGGTTTTCACTTCTTCACCCGACGGGTTAATTGTCTGGTTACGGAAAGACTTGGCATACGGGCTTAACCGAAGGGTGTCGCCGACGGCTTGGGACCCGTCGGCGACGGGCTCTCAAAACTTTGATTTTTGAATTTTCTTGTTTCGCTCCCGTTTGATCCGTAATCCGTTCTGGTGCTCCGGTTTCGACCCGGTGGCTTGTAACGCTCCCGAAAAGCCCTTAAACTCCATCAAACCTGCATAAATACAAATCTAATTAAAAGTAGGCCGTTCAAGATTAAAACTCATATAAAAACATAAAGTTATACGATTACGAACACCGGTTTTCAACCACGTATCAGTTACGAGTAAGGGGGACAGGAAGACTCAGGGTGATGTGAAGGTGGTGACTTTTTCCGGTACAATTTTGGACTCTTCTTTGGGTCCGGACTGTTTCCTTGATGATGAGGAAGACCAAGTGTATTCTCTCCCCCCATCCTGGTTCGGACCCGAAGTGATGTCCTTTTTTCGATATGCAGATGTTTTTTCGGATGACATGGAGATTGATCCGGCTACTGCCGATGAGAAGTTTGTGCCGGATTGGGATGTGAGGAACAAGGATTCGGTGATGAATGAACTTACTGTTAGGATGTTTTAGTTCAACATCAACACTCCTTTAGATCATTCCCGAAGTAGGAGGATGAAGGGCCAGGACCTGGGAGCCGCGGTTTTACTTAATCAAGCTCAATCAAATGTTTATGTAACCGAGCTGTACCGCAGGTGGGTTGAAGCGGAATCGGTGAAGGAGGATTTAGAAAGGGAAGCTGCTTCTTTGAAACGCAAGATGCAAAATACTCCGGATACCGAGAAAAAGCTCGCCCAACTTTCCCAGGATCTCCAAGCTCAGAAGGAGAAGGTAAAATCTTTGGTTTCTCAAAATCAATCTTCTCAGGCCGCGGCCGCATCTGCTGCGGAGGAAAGGGACAGGATGTCTGCCGAGTTGAAAGCTTTATGGAGTTTTCGAAAGAAAAGGACGAAGAACACAAGGGTGTTTTAGCGAAGATGGAGGAGGCAGTCTCTAATGCTCGTGCGGCTTACGAAAGAATGCTTGCCGGTCCGCTCTTTATCTCTTGTTTATTTTGTATATCTCTTTTAATTTTTTCTAACACATTTATCAGAACGTGATGCCCACAAAACAGGAGAAGCCGATTTGAAGGCTCGGATGGAGGGAATGAAAGGGCATCATAAGGCCGAGATTGAAGAGTTAAAATTGGAAAATGTTGATCTGTCTCAGAAGGTGGAGGATCTACAAGCGACCAAGGCATGGCTTTTGACGGAGGGGGCTCAACTGTTGGCGAAAAACATTCACAAAGGTTCGGAGATGACCCAGGCCGTGGCCGCGGTTAATAATGCTATAAGTACCATGGGTGTTAATTACGGGGTTCACGGTGGATACCTTCATGCACTGAAAAAGAAAACTCCTTACGGAGAAGTTCCTCTGATCAACCGAAATGTTGAGGCCGAGCTAAACAATGCCATTGCTTGCTTTGATTCTCTTAGCTTTCCGGTGGTAAATGATTTTCCGAACCTCGTGAATGAGTCGCTTTCGAAGATCAAAGATGACTTATTCTTTGTCGGGGGACCTTCAGCGAAAGATTGAGGTGGACATACCCGGTTCTTTGGGGTATGCACCTCCGTATATTTTAGATAGTGAATTTCTGAAGGTGGACATATTTGGTAACTTGGGATATGCACCTTATTTTGTTCCTAATCTTGTAATGATCTCTGTTTTTACCATTTGTACATTTTGAAAATTATCCCAACTTAGTGAATGGTGTAAGTAATCTCCGGACACGTGTAACACCTCGTAAAATCACGTCCAATGATATGTTGACACGTGAAATGTTGAATTTGAGGGACTAATTTTGAGAAAAATCAAAAAAATTTGAATGCAAAAGGACTGAAAGGGTCAACATGCTTAATATAAGCCTCTGAATGATGTTACACGGTATTCATATTCACAAATGAGCCACTTGTTGGTCGAGAGGAACCGTTTGCATAATTATTTGAAAGTTTGCGCGTCGAAGGGTTAAAAGCGTCAACATGTAAATTCTTACCTCTGAGTGACCTTTCAACAAACCGAGAGCTTCATGATAATTGATTACACCCCCGGGAATGCCTAAAATTGGCCATTAAGGGCTTTTACGCCAATATGTGAAATTACGCGCAAGTTTACAAGTTAAAGGGGTTAAAAACGTCAATATGTCTAATTATACCTCTGAATGACCTTTTAACGAACCCGAAGCATTGTGATGTTTAATAATACTCTCGAGAAGGCCTAATATGGATTACATAGGGCTTTGATGCTATTAAACGATGATACGCGCAAGTTTGCGCGTTAGAGGGACCAAAAGCGTCAACTTTTAAATATACGCCTTTGGGTGACCATTTAAGCGAACGGAGAGTCATAATATTTAAGCACATGCTAGGGAATACTCAATATGGACCACGAAAGGCTTAGATATCGTTAAACGATATTACGCGCTACTTTGTGCGATTAAGGGACTAAAAGCGATGACTAGCGAAACTACGCCTTTGAAAGGCCTTTTGAGCGAACCGGGAACTTCGTGACGTTCTGTCATCCTTCCGAGTATGCCGGAGTGGGCCACTAACATTTTTAAACTCATATTATCATATATAAAAGTTATGTGCTAATTACGTCAACTTCAGAAAGTTGTTTATGCATAAAAACTCATGAGGACCTTTCATGCCATAACCTCAATCTGCATCCGATGTGAGCCAAGAACCGAGAGTCCATTGGGTTGTACCTTTTGCGGGTCATTTACAACAGCAAAAACAGCTGATATAACTGTTTCGCTCGCAAATATGGAACGCAAGGACTAAAACTGCACATCTGCCAAGTTTCGCTGACCTGGGCCATTGCTGGCGGGCCGCGACCGTTGGGCTGCAGGCCTTCGCGGGCCGCGAGCTCTCAAAACCTGCAGATTGTTTTGATCAGTTGCTGATTTTCTAGTTTTAATGGTTTCCTTTTCTTGTTTTTCCACAACAAAACCATTTTAATGAAACCATGGACCTGTTATACTGTTTTTAAAACCAGATTACACCTGTGATCATCCTATCGATTCACTAAACACTTGTCAAAATCTGGTTCAATTCAAAAAACTATAAATAGGGGTTGATCTTCATTTGAGCAACTCACACCTTCAATTCAAACCTGGCTCTCTCTCAATTCTAAGAGGATCCTGAACATTTTTGGGAACCTCCTTCAGTCCATAGGACCATTTGTAAGTGTCCTTTTGTGACTAGTTTATTTAATTTGGCTTTTGGAGCCGAAAACTCAAGCGTTTTCGGTAAACGCTTTGACTTTGAGCTAGAACATAAACGGTCAAGCCATTGTTCGCAACGAACATGGCTACATGATCGTAATTAGGTAGGTGTTAAACCCTCAAAAGGGCACCTCCTAATTATCACGTTTGCTTAGTTAATTGTCGGGTTAAAGTAATTAAAATAAAAGTCAAAAGGGTCAGTTTTTAAATAAAATTCATAACTGATAATATAGAAGTTATAAAATCAGTTTTGTTACTTTAATAACTTGGTAAATATTAATTGAACTTGTCTAGGTATGTTCAACCCAACAATTCTAAGTTTAGGCTCGGTTCGCAACCGAAAGTCGCAAAAGTAGACTTTTGCTTTGACTTTCGGTTCTGAACCGATTTAGCTTAGTTTAATTATGCCTTGGGGTTCCTTTGTGACCATATTATATGTTAGTATAACCCTCTGAGGTCATACTACATGGTCCCTTAGAAATCATAGTTTATTTGCATGTTTCCGTTAAATGCTTAAAATTGACTATTATGCCCTTATGTTATAAAAACGAGATTTTTGAAAATGTGAGAGGACAAAAAGGTTTATTACTGATATATAAGCATGTCACAAAAATTTGACATCAATTCCTGGTCTCAAACTAAAGTTATGCAAGATATCGTAAAACGAAACTTTTTGTTAATTAAATTGCATTTTTAGCATAAATCATGTTTAAACCCAAATTTTGGCACCAAACCCACTTCCTAATGTTTTAATATAATATTTAGATATTTTTGGAATTTTTTGTCAAATTTTATACCGACCATAACATAGGGTTCTTGCATGAATTCGGTAATTGACGATAATGCCCTTTTCATTAATAAAATGAGATTTACATATCATTTACATGCCAAACCTTTTCCTACTGATGTTATATATTAAATAAAATATTTTAAGCATTCAAGACTGATAAAAATCTCAGATTTCCATAAACATCTTAAATATCGTCAATTATCGACTTTTACGCAAATTAGGCGCATAGTATGGTTTAAAACCATATTTAGCATCTAAGACTTGAAACCTACTGATTTTATAAATAAATTTTATTACTTTAACATTAAGTATAAGTCTTGAACTCAGACTTCCAAATTTGACCTTAAAAACATATGTGAAATGACCAAAATGCCCCTATGTTGCATAGTTTGGCCATAAATGATAAACCCCACATATGTATGATATCTTACTGATGTAACTTGATAAAACAAATATTTTTGCTGAACATTTTAGACCAGAACCTCAGTTTGCTATTAAACCTCTTTTATAAACTTTAAAATGACCAAAGTACCCTTACGGGGCTTAAATTGGTTTTAAATTCGTTTTAGGCATAATGATTGATATCCTACTAATATCATATCATATTTAAAGCATATTAACTTGTGAAACTTGTAAATGACTCATCCGGTTACCCGTTATGCAAATACGCGTTCGGTACGGTTTATGTAACTAGTTTGCATAAATTAACCGAAACGGGCCAAACCTTATCATTTTTACTTCAAAATCCAGAATGTATTTAGTTTACCCATTTTATACAAGTCTTTATACTTGTTGGGTCTAAATCACATTTCAATCCGGTCATCGCTTAATCTTGCGTTTCGTACCGTAAACTTTTCTTTAAAACTAATCGGTCTAAGTTACAACTTAAATAAGACCCGTTAGGAATCTAATAGTTTATTAAAACCTTCGTTCCAGATTAGGAGCCCAGTAAAAGCTACCTACACTTGCTGATTAAAATATACGATTGAGTATAATTTACATTTTAGCTCAGGTAAATACTTTTAACTTATTTTCCCTTATACGGGCTTGGGATACGTTAAATTATTACCGCTTGGTAGGGTATTGAATATTTAATCGATTAGTGGTTAAATCATTGAGATAACCCGTTTTAATCTGTCTTGTTTGATACAAAGCATTTGGGGGTTAATGACCGTGTCCTGGATATCCTTGGCATCGGTTAAATGCAAATGGCCACGTCCTAAGCACGGGGTGTAGGCATACGACTGACAGTTGCGATACGGATTCTTATCCCCAAAAAAAGGGAATTAAGATATAAAATATAACCACATGTGAGGATAACTCATTGTGGACTATATTAGTGGCGTGTTAATTAATCATGATTCGGCTATTCTATTCCAGGCCTTGAACGTACGACAAACATGTAAATCCGTATACAAGATTATTTTATATAATTGTACCAAGTTATAAAAGAATATTTATGCCTTGTGCATTTAAATCAATTTTATAAATGTTTTACAAATGAGTCGGTTAATTGTATTTACCAGTGTAAACTGACGTATTTTCAAAAGACTAAGTGACAGGTACTATACGTAATTGGCTGGAAGCTCCTTGGTGTCAATGAAGGACCCTGCAAATCCTTAGGATGCCCTAAAATCTACTAAACTTCATTTTGTACATTTTAATATGATCCGCCTGTGGATTTAATATTGCAAGCTCGAATGTAATTATCTTTTCAGTATTTCTGACAATTGACTTTGTAATAATATTTTATATTCAAAGACTTCCGATGTGCTATTCTGTGTATGTTTGACTATGATGATATCAATCTTACGTCACGATACTCCCCACCGGGCCCACCAGGCTGAGCTGTAAATACCGGGGTGTGACAGGTTGGTATCAGAGCCAACGTTTGAGTGAATTAAACACTAACCTTTAGTGTTTAATGTCAAATGACACAACAACATATTCCTTAGACCTTCTGAGTCTAGACTTAACATAGAAATGCTCTCATCCCTATTAAGTAAACATTGCTTTCGATTTTATGTGTTTTAAATTATGTCGCCACGCAAAGAAGCCGTCGATGGAAATTCTCCACATCCGAAGCCTAGAAATGCCAAGCTTCGTACCATGGCTAGGATAAGCGTGCAACCAGTTGGAGGAAAGATCTTTATGGAGCTATTCCCAAAATCAAGCCTATTTAAACTCTTAACCAGATTTCAGAGTCCATACCAAATGGTCCCTAAGGCTCCCATACTGAAGATGATGCATGTGGATGCTATTAATCCCTATTATATATCTCCAAGTTTTGAAATTCCAAACTTGGACTATGCTTATTAAGCTACAAATCCGTGATCCGATTTTAAAATTTTCAATCACTAAATCTATGAATCCTACTTCTAGCAACGGATCCTGAATTCAAATGATTACTTTATTCACTAAGATCTTCAGTGTCGCTATAGCATACGACAAACAAAGAAAAGAAACAATCGGAATGGAGCAAGGAAAACATTAGAAAACCCTTCTTCCATCATATTTCATTTTCCCTTTTAGTCCCTGTATGGGCATTTGATTATTAAAGTCCTTTGTGGACATATTATTTCAGCATAGTCCTTGTGGGCCTACCTCTCCTGGTAAGACTCTGTATATACGTTTATCTATTATAGTCCATTTGAGGACATTATATTTCGATATAGTCCTTTCGAAGACATTATATTTCAATAATAGTCCCTTCGAGGGCATCATACTTCAAAATAGTCCTTCCATGGGCATGTTATTCATTAAAATCTTTTGTAAACATTTTATTAAAGTTCCTTGGCGAATATAATAATTCATTATAGTCCCAGTGTTAACATATCTTATAGTCCTTATATGGACTTATATTTTCCTTTCAGTTCCCACATGGACTAGTATCGCTTCAAAGTCCCTGTTAGGACCTATCTTTTTATACAGTCCCTAAGCGGACGTTGATTTATTATAATTCCGTAATGAACATATTTTAAATTTAAGACCCTGTGAGGGCATCTATTCAGCAAAGTCCTTTGCGCGCATGCTGTACCAATATAGTCCTTTTTATGGACACGCTATTTCATTAAAATCCCTTTGGGGATATGTTATTTCTAAATAGTCCTTCCGTGGACACGAGATTTCATTATAGTCCCTTAGTGGATATGTTACTTCTTTATAGACCATTCGTAAGACATGAATTTTCTTTATAGTCCCTTCGTGGGCAAATTGTTTCAATATAATCCCTATATGAATTTATAATATCTTATAATCCTTATACGGACATATATTTTTCTTTTAGTCCTCTGTGGACAAACAAAATACTGAAAGTCCTGATAAAAGGCACTATTGTAGATTTCTTAATA
Source organism: Helianthus tuberosus (assembly GCA_030545235.1). Classification (NCBI taxonomy): domain Eukaryota; kingdom Viridiplantae; phylum Streptophyta; class Magnoliopsida; order Asterales; family Asteraceae; genus Helianthus; species Helianthus tuberosus. Next base: position 26,930,320 of record CM060437.1, on the reverse strand, counting down.
ATTTACGGAAGGTTTTGAAAATTTTTTATACAGGTATTCATTTCATCCTTATCAAACAATAGTAGCAATTTTATTCAAATTTTATCGATCTGCTAAATAATTTCAAAAGATCTTCTTAATGGTATAACCTAGCCAATCTGTCAATACAGACATGCTATGATGGTAAAACCCTCTTAATAAAATTAATCCTTGTTAACATCTAAGAACATGTTAACACTCCTGGCTATGTGACTTGAGAAACCACACCAGCCGTCAAGGTATTTGGACTATGTCCAAGCCTTAAAGCCTATATGATCGAATTAGGTCATGGCAAGTATCATCAACGTGATGATCAAAATATAAACATCCATTAGTGATGAAGTGCCTACGGGCTAAACTTGTTGTCTAATAAGACAACGACAGTTGTGGTTTATGACCCCATGTCTAAAGATATTGGACTATGTCCAAGCATAATAGTCTATATGATCAATGCGATCATGAGTAATATCATCTAATACGATGATCATATTATTTAACATCTCGGTAGTGATGTTTCGCCTACGGGCTATATATTATATTGTCCATTGGTGACATTGACAAATGTGACCGTTATGGTTCATTGTCCAAGGTGACGGGCAATGCCCAAGCCTTATAGTCTACAAAATCGATAAGATCATAACTAATATCCTAAATTACGATAATTATATATATATATATATATATATGTATGAACATCCATTAGTGATGTCCATTGATTGGCCTATATGGAAAAATAAATCGACTTTCAAAGCAATGTCAGATGTAGTCTATGACTCTCTGCCCAAAGGTGAAGAACTATGTTCAAACCTTAAAGTCCCTGATCAAATAAGATTGCGGCTTATATATATATATATATATATATTAATGTCCCCTGGGACAGGCCTTTTGTGCCATATCCTATATGTCCTCGGCGACAAGGCCTTCGTGCCATATGGCTATTATATGTCCTTTGAGACAAGCCTATGTACTACATTTTTATGTCCTTCACGACAGACTTATCTTCCATATTAAAAAGGTCCTTGTGGCGAGCTTTCGAGCTATACAAAATCGTCAATATGACAGAGAAAATTGTGACACTGTGATTCCCAGTCTAAAAGGTAATGGACTCGGTCCAAACCCTAAATGCCGATGGTCCTTTTGTGACCTAGGCTAAATGTAATTGATATACATACAAATAACATTCATTAGGAATGTTCATAACCTATTAGCCTATATGGTTTAATGATACCATTGTTAGTGTATGTTAGGTCATCAGGATGATGACTAGCTGTTGTAATGCAACTAAGTAATTGTTTCATTTGGTGTTAGAGACCAAGTCTCGAGTATGGAAAACTCGGATAAGACAACCAACAATCGCATCATTAATGATGCGACACATGCTAATGATGCTACAATTGTGAACCTCAATATTAACAGAGATGATCTCCAAGCTATGATTGACGCAGCTGTTGGAAAAGCTATGAGAAAGGTCATGAAAAAGTTCAAGGAGCCCGATGCTACTTGCTCCAAATCCCATTTAAAACCATACTCCTTGCTCATGAGAAGAATTTTGTTCATGCCTCGAATGCGAAGGATGAACCGGAAAGGAAAAGGGAAGGGGATAACTCCCAGAAATCTAGGAAAGAAAGGAAAGTCCAGACTCGATACGGACCAACAAAAGCCAATAAGAAGCCTGTGTGCAAGACCTGCTATAAAAGACACTGGGGACAGTGTCGATTGGAACAAAGGCTTAAGCAGTGTGGCGTCTGTAAGAGAACTGGTCATCAGTCCCATGAATGTAGAAACTTAAAGAATGCGGTCTGTTTTGGTTGTGGCGAGAAGGGCCACATCAGTACTAACTGCCTTAAAACTGTCAAATATGGTATAGCTAAGTATAAATAGACTAAGAATGGAGGCACCTAAACCCTCCTAATGAATGCCAGAGGCAGTTCATATCAATAATGACACCTGGTACATCCCTTATTGTGAATCAATGATTTTATTGCTAAGAATTATGTTTTGATTCAGGTACTACTAAGTCATCCACATATCATAAGCTTAGCAAACTTTTAGAATTTCTCCCATAAGAACTCCGAATATTAAGTATAAGGTAAAGCTTACCGACAAAAATCATAGGAACCATTTCTTCTATTCCTGTCAGAAATCTTCATTCGTAAAATCTAGAGTACTCTCTCTCTCTCTCTCTCTCTCTCCAGATGGAGTACGACAATATATGTTATTTTATTTTATCATCTCATTTATTTCTATTAACTGCGAATACCAGATTGTATGATAAAAGCGCCATATGAGGATTGGTGTATCTTCATGTGTTCCATAGATTGCTTCCATGCCTGGTCAGTATGGAGGTTTAATGCATGGAACCCCTGAGATCCCAATGGTCATATTGTACTAAAGTCAGCTAATGGTATACAAAAGAGATATCCAGAATAGAAATGTCCTTGTAAGTGCCTCTAGTTAAGGCATCCATGCATTCGTGAAGTAAATGTGTCATTTATCTGACACAGGTAATGATAGATGAACTTAAGCCTGAGATTCAGAATATCTCAGACATCTCTGTGAATCTCATTTGTCCTTTTAGTAGAACTACCTAGTTTACCTCCTGAGAAGCAGGTAGAGTTAAGATTAACATCCCGCTTAGGGCAGTATTATTGTAAAAGATTCATATTGGTTAGTGCCGACAGTAATGGAAGAATTAAAACCCCAACCAAATGAGTTTTAAGATAAAGGTTCACAAAGCCTAGCTCATCATTCTTAGAGCTCCAATTTTATTATTTAAGAAAGACGGTTCAATGCGCTTATGCATTGATTACCGCAACCCTAACTAGGTAACGATTAAGAATCACCATCAGCTACCCAGGATCGTCTATTTGTTCGACTAACTGTGAGGTTAGCTATTCTTTAAGATTGGTTTAAGCAGTAATTAGGATAACCATCTCACCATAAATAAGCTCTCCTATAACTAATAGTTAGTATATAAGCATCAAGGCTGCTCCTTTGGAGACCTTGTATAGATGGAAATGTCAAACATCCATTTGATGGGCAGAAGTTTGGTAAGTCCAATTATCAGGACCTGAAATTACCCTGGAAACAACGGATAAGATCATGCGAATCCCTGATCATTTGAAGACTGCCAGTAATTGGCAGAAGATCAATATTAATAAGAGTCACAAACCCCTTAAGTTCTCAATAAGGAACAAGATTCAACAGAAAGTACCACCCTAGAAAGGTGTGATGCATTTTGATATAACGGACAAGTTAAACTCTATATATACTGGACCATTCGAGAAACTCGAATATGTCATGATCGGTAGCCTATAAGATGAAACTTACCTAAGGAGCTAGATGGAAATCACAATGTGTTTCACACTGGTGATTTAAGGATATGTCTCGCCAATAGGTCAAAAGCATCGTCACATAATGACATGAAGATTAATGAAAACTTGTGGTTTAATGAGAAACCAGTATCGATTAAGGGTCGATAGGATTAGAAGCTCCGAAAGAAAACATGTACCTATTGTAAAGGTCGACTGGGGTGCCCACAGAGGTCCCAAATATGCTGTGGAGGTTAAGTCCATTATACGACAGAAAGTACTTCCATGTTTTTCTAAGCAAATCTCGGGGTTGAGATTTCTTTTAAGGGGGTGAGGATGTAACACCTCGTAAAATTGTGTCCAATGATATGTTGACACGTGTACTAAACCCTAATAAAGTCAAACGTTGAATTTGAGGGACTAATTTTGCGAAAAATCAAAAACTTTGAATGCAAAAGGACTAATAGGGTCAACATGCTTAATATAAGCCTCTGAATGACGTTACACGGTATTCATATTCACAAATGAGCCACTTGTTGGTCGAGAGGAACCGTTTGCATAATTATTTGAAAGTTTGCGCGTCGAAGGGTTAAAAGCGTCAACATGTAAATTCTTACCTCTGAGTGACCTTTCAACAAACCGAGAGCTTTATGATAATTGATTACACCTTCGGGAATGCCTAAAATTGGCCATTAAGGGCTTTTACGCCAATAAGTGAAATTACGCGCAAGTTTACAAGTTAAAGGGGTTAAAAGCGTCAATATGTTTAATCATACCTCTGAATGACCTTTTAACGAACCCTAAGCATCGTGATGTTTAATAATACTCTCGAGAAGGCCTAATATGGATTACATAGGGCTTTGATGCTATTAAACGATGATACGCGCAAGTTTGCGCGTTAGAGGGACCAAAAGCGTCAACTTTTAAATCTACGCCTTTAGGTGACCATTTAAGCGAACGAGAGCATCATAATATTTAATCACATGCTAGGGAATACTCAATATGGACCACGAAAGGCTTAGATATCGTTAAACGATATTACGCGCTACTTTGTGTGATTAAAGGATTAAAAGCGACGAGTAGCGAAACTACGCCTTTGAAAGGCCTCTTGAGCGAACCGGGAACTTCGTGACATTCTGTCATCCTTCCGAGTATGCCAGAGTAGGCCACTAACATTTTTAAACTCATATTATCATATATAAAAGTTATGTGCTAATTACGTCAACTTCGGAAAGTTGTTTATGCATAAAAACTCATGAGGACCTTGCATGCCATAACCTCAATCTGCATCCGATGTGAGCCAAGAACCGAGATTCCATTGGGCACCAAACCCATTTCCTACTATTTTAATATAATTTTTAGGGATTTTTGGTCAAATTTTATACCGACCATAACATAGGGTTCCTGCATGAATTCGGTAATTGACGATAATGCCCTTTTCATTAATAAAATGAGATTTACATATCATTTACATGCCAAACCTTTTCCTACTGATGTTATATATTAAGTAAAATATTTTAAGCATTCAAGACTGATAAAAATCTCAGATTTCCATAAACCTCTTAAATATCGTCAATTATCGACTTTTACGCAAATTAGGCGCATAGTATGGTTTAAAACCATATATAGCACCTAAAACTTGATACCTACTGATTTTATAAATAAATTTTATTAATTTAACAGTAAGTATAAGTCTTGAACTCAGACTTCCAAATTTGACCTTAAAAGCATATGTGAAATGACCAAAATGCCCCTACGGTGCATAGTTTGGCCATAAATGATAAACCCCACATATGTATGATATCTTACTGATGTAACTTGATAAAATAAATATTTTTACTGAACATTTTAGACCAAAACCTCAGTTTGCTATTAAACCTGTTTATAAACTTTAAAATGACCAAAGTACCCTTACGAGGCTTAAATTGGTTTTAAATTCATTTTGGGCATAACGATTTATTCTACTGATATCATATCATATTTAAAGCATATTAACTTGTGAAACTTGTATATGACTCATCCGGTTACCCGTTATGCATATACACATTCGGTACGGTTTATGTAACTAGTTTGCATAAATTAACCGAAACGGGTCAAACCTTATCATTTTTACTTCAAAATACAGAATGTATTTGGTTTACCCATTGTATACAAGTCTTCATACTTGTTGGGTCTAAATCACATTTCAATCCGATCATCGCTTAATCTTGCGTTTCGTACCGTAAACTTTTCTTTGAAACTAACCGGTCTAAGTTATAACTTAAATAAGACCCGTTAGGAATCTAATAGGTTATTAAAACCTTCGTTCCAGATTAGGAGCCCAGTAAAAGCTACCTACACTTGCTGATTAGAATATACGGCTGAGTATAATTTACATTTTAGCTCAGGTAAATACTTTTAACTTATTTTCCCTTATACGGGCTTGGGATACGGTAAATTATTACCGTTTAGTCGGTTATTGAATATTTAATCGATTAGTGGTTAAATCATTGAGATAACCCATTTTAATCTGTCTTGTTTGATACAAAGCATTTGGGGGTTAATGACCGTGTCCTGGATATCCGTGGCATCATTTAAATGCAAATGGCCACGACTTAAGCACTGGGTGTAGGCATACACCTGACAGTTGCGATACGGATTCTTTTCCCAAAAAAAAGGGAATTAAGATATAAAATATAACCACACGTGAGGATAACTCCTTGTGGACTATATTAGTGGCGTGTTAATTAATCATGATTCGTCCTCTTCTATTCCGGGCCCTGAACGTATGACAAAATGTAAATCTGTATACAAGATTATTTTATATAATTGTCCCAAGTTATAAAAGAATATTTGTGCCTTGTGCATTTAAATCAATTTTATAAATGTTTTACATATGAGTCGGTTAATTGTATTTACCAGTGTAAACTGACGTATTTTGAAAAGGCTAAGTGACAGGTACTATACGTAATTGGCTGGAAGCTCCTTGGTGTCAATGAAGGACCTTGCAAATCCTTAGGATGCCCTAAAATCTGCTAAACTTCATTTTGTACATTTTAATATGATCCTCCTGTGGATTTAATATTGCAAGCTCGAATGTAATTATCTTTTCAGTATTTCTGACAATTGAGTTTGTAATAATATTTTATATTCTAAGACTTCCGCTGTGCTATTCTGTGTATGCTTGACTATGATGATATCAATCTTACGTCACGATACTCCCCACCGGGCTGAGCTGTAAATATCGGGGTGTGACAACACGTTAGTCCGGTTATTTTTGATGCAATCATTTGTTTACATGCGTCCATGCTTTTTTTTTATGACTGTATTTCAATTTTTCTAGAACGTTCTTACTTGTATGCGGATCCATCTCATTTTTATACTTAGGATAATTTCTTAATGAAAGTAAAAAAGTTGGACAAATGCCAGTCCGTCCTTACTTTTTAGGGTATTTGCATCCCTTAGTTCGGCCGATGGTAATTTATTCATGTTGCAACTTATTTAGGATAGAGTTTCATGCATTCTATATATATTAAGATGTTCCGGGTTATATCCCTCCGGATGTTACAAACTTAGGTAAAAACGTAAAAAGAGGTGTGGGCATTACCCTCCGCATTATATTGAAAATAAAAATAGAAAAGCTGCGGGCAATACCCTTCTCATTACACGTAAAATAGAAAGGTGCGGGTAATACCCTCCACATTACAAACTTTTTATTCTATTTTTTTTTTAAGATTTAAGCAATGTTGTAGAAGGCGCTAGGCGCTAGTCGGGCGGTGAGATACCGCCTAGCGATTAATCGGGATTAATAGGGATTAATCAGATTGGACTTTTTAAGTATAATTTTACAAATTTTTATATATATATATAGATAACTTTATATTTTTTATTAATAAATTTACAAGTTTAGGAGATAACTTTATACTTTTTATTAATAAATTTAAAAGTTTAGGAACCATATGTAAACTAGTGAAAGATAGAGGGGGTTAAATGTTAAAATACCTAAACTTAAATGTTAAAATAGGTTTATAACTAAAATTTGGGCTTTAAACCATAGGCCAGGTTTCAAAAATTGGGTTTTTTGGGTAAAAAAACTTGGCCCGATTAGTTCGATTTTTACCGATTTTGTCCGACTTTTACCGATTTTGACCATAACCGATTTTTTGACCGACTAGCTTAAATTTAGGCAGTAACCCACCGACTAGCGCCTAGGCGCCGATTAATCAACCGCCTAGGCCGATTTCTGCAACATTGGATTTAAGTACTTCATAGGAAGCATCTTTTAAGGTGCATCCCGTTCCAGGTACGAGGGACGGGAGTTTCATCCATCTTGACGAGCGTATAAGCTCCATTTCTTCCGGATGTTTTGACTATATTGGGTCCTTCCCACTTTGGGGCCATCTTCCCTGTTCCTTCGGCAAAACTGGCGTCATTCCTTCGCATGACATAATCCCTCTCTTTAAAACGGACCTCTTTAAACTTAGAGTTATAATGCTTCTCTAACTCTTTTTTGTACTTGGCCTCTCTGATGGCCGCAAGCTCTCTTCATTCCTTGGCTAGGTCGAGGTTTAGACGGAGTTGATGCTCATTCTCTTCTTGGCTTTGCATCATGCGGTGGGTGGGGATGCCAACTTCGGCGGGAATGACTGCCTCCGAGTCGTATGTCAAGCTGAAGGGAGTTTCCCTGGTGCTTGTTTTTGGCATCGTCCGGTGTGCCCATTGGACGTGTGGGAGTTCGTCTGCCCAAGAGACTCCTTCCTTGCCCAAACGTTTCTTAATGCCTTCCACTATGCTGCGGTTGGCCCTTTCAACCTGTCCGTTAGCCTGGGGGTGGGCGACCGAAGCGAAGCTTTGTTCGATATGCATTTTCTCGCACCAGGTTTTGAACGGCTTTTCGAAGAATTGCTTTCCATTGTCACTCACGATGGATAGTGGCATTCCGTATCGGCAAACAATGTTCTCCCATACGAACCGAAGTATTTGATCACCGGTGATGGTTCGTAGGGGTTTTGCGTCGATCCTCTTGGTAAAGTAATCAATTGCGACTAGCAGGAACCTCACACCTCCGGTGGAGACGGGAAAAGGACCGACGATGTCAATTCCACACTTTTGACAAGGCCAGGCCGAGGTTACAGGTACGAGGCTATTTTTCGCACGATGACTAACCGGGGCATGACGCTGACAATCTTCACATGCTTGCAGCTCACTAACGGTGCTTTGGTGCATACCCGGCCAGAAGTATCCGGCGTTCATTGCTTTGGCTATGACCATCCTCGGCCCGGAGTGTATGCCACAAATTCCCCAATGAATTTCTCTGATTACATAGCTGGCTTCTTCCGGCGTTAAACATCGTAGAAGCGGACCCATGAATGTCTTTTGGTAAAGCTTTCCATCATGAACTTGGTACGGGAGTGCTTTGACCTTCATCTTTCGTGCCTGAGCTTTATCCTCCGGATGTGTGCCATTTTCCAGATAATCCAAAATTGGTGTCATCCACGACTTTTCCTGTACAATGATCGACATTACCGCTTCTCCCTGACTGATGGCCGGAGCTTGCAAGGTTTCGACCAAAACTTCCTCGGATAAATGGCAAAACGTGACTGATGCCAACATGCTCAAAGCATCGGCTTTTTTGTTCTTGCTCCTCGGAATGTGAACCACTTTACACGAATCAAATGTGGCCATCAGACTGTTTACTTGGTTCAAGTACCGAATCATGTTTTCTTCCCTCGCCTCATATTCTCCGTTAACTTGATTGGCGACCAATAATGAATCGACATGAGCTAGGACGGAGCTAGCACCGGCTTTTGCAGTAGTTTGGAGTCCGGCTAGGAGTGCTTCATACTCTGCTTTGTTGTTTGATGTCTTGAATTCAAAACGCAGAGCGTAGGTGTATTCTATCCCTTCCGATTCTATCAAAATTAAACCAGCTCCAAACCCTTCCTTACTAGAAGCTCCGTTTGTATACAAATTCCAGACCTCGGGAGGACGGGTTTTTCTTTAGCACTTTCTACGGTGGGAACTTCAGTAAGGAAATCTGCTACCGCCTGGCCTTTTACCGGACCTCTTGTTCAGTAAGTGATGTCGAAAGCACTAAGTTCTATAGCCCACTTTGTAAGACGTCCAGAGACCTCAGGTTTTCTTAAGATCTGCTGGATCTGGAGATTGGTTTGCACTTCTATATTAAAGGCTTGAAAGTACCTTCGGAGGCGCCTTAACGCGTGTACCAAAGCAAGTGCCAACTTTTCTATCATCGGATATCTGGTTTCGTAATCTTTTAAGACGCGGCTCACGTAATAGACCGGAATTTGTGCTTGATTTCGGTGTACTACGAGTACCGCACTGATGGCGAAATGGGAGGCGGAAAGATATACGGTGACTGTTTCACCTGTTACCGGTGCGGTCGGGAGTATACTCATTTTTAGGATATTCATGAAAGGAATGGAGTGATCAGCAGATTTAGAGATGAAACGGTGCAGTGCCACCAGCTTGCCATTTGAAGATTGAATTTCCTTTACCGTTTTCGGAGGTTGCATAGAAACCACGACTTGGACCTTATCCGGATGAGCTTGAATTCCGGACTGAGTTATCCATACCCCTAAAAATTTCCCCTCTTCTAGGCCGAATGAACATTTTTGGGGTTTAACTTAAGATTGATACTCCGAAGCCTGGTGAAGGTGTCAAGTATGGCGAGGCCAGAGTCGGTACAATTCTAGCATACTCGAAAATTTCGAAGTATCCTCCCGACAATTAACATCCACCATCCAGTGGTTCAGGAACTTATTTGTCATATGTTCCTTTTCGTAGGAGGGACAAAACTTTCTTTCTACCAATTCCTTAAATTCCTCCCAACTCATTGCATAAGCCGGGTTACTTACCTTAGCTTGTAGCACCGTGTTCCACCATTCTAATGCTTCTTCTTTGAAAAGGTGGGATGCATACATTACCCTGTCTTCTTTTGCGCACTTACTTATTTTGATTACAGCTTCGGTCTTTTCTAACCAACGTAGTGCGGCAATTGCCCCTTCATTGCCCGAAAATTCGACTGGTTTACAGGCGAGAAATTCTTTGTAAGTGCACCAAGTTATCATCACCTTCATCTTCTTATATAATGGGGCTTGAATTACATTATTATTATTATCGCCCCCATTCACACTATTACTGAAATTATCGTCGCGGGTGCGTTTGCTATGGTTGGCTTGGGAAGGTTCAACGGGATTTCTAACGGCGGTGATGATTGCTGGGATAGCATTGGCTATACCCTGAGCAACTATACTTTCTATATCTTGTCTATTGAGAAAATGGTCTTCATTATTTGGTTCCGATTGGTTAACTTCATTTGCCGGTTGGTTTACTGCGTTTGCCATCTGAATAATTAACAATATATAAAAATTATTGTCACAAAAGAAAATGGATAGCAATTAAACACAATAGGGCAATTACAAACACAATTAAGTAAGAACACGTAACCAAAATCGTCGACATTGCGACATTTATATTTATATAATATCTATGCGTCCGTACAAGCCATGTATTTTACAGATGTTTTATTTTAGTATTATTATACAATATTATTATGTTATTATTATTATTATTATTATTATTCATATATAAATTTTTTTTCAAATATTATTATTATACAAAATATCTAACTACTGTTATCCGCCGCCTTCAATAGTGGAACTCCCTTTCATCGTACTTCCAGGTAATATTCACTCCCACAGTCCAGATCCGGATCCCTATATCTACCAATTCTTCACCATAACGGCGTAGTTCCGATACATTTTCCAGGTTCATAGGTGGGAAAGTAGCAGTGGGTGGTTCATACAGCGAGTAGTATGGATTTGGATTGTTCATTATGTTTTGGAAGTGCCAGTCACTGGTCCACCATTCTTCCATTTGGTCCGGAAGAGGTTGAGGGTTGACAATTGGGTCATGAATGGCATGTTCCAGGTTAATAGGAAGTTCCGATTGAGCGGGAAAATTCAGAAGGGTTTCACCAGCGGGTCCAAGGAGGTCACAGTTTGCCAGTTTTCTGTCGAGTTCTTCCCAAGGTGGCAATTCGTGAGCTTGACCATAGCTCTCTCCTAATTCTTTCCCTTTTCCTTTTGGATCCACCGTTTTCTTCACCCTTTGGGCAACGGGTTTCTTCTTTCCCCCTCGTTTCCAGTCTAGAAGCCTTCTCCTCTTTTTTAGTTTGAGTTTCTCATGGGCCTGAAATACCATTGGCTCCTCGGTGTCCGCCTGATAACCGGACTGGGTTCCCGTAGTCTCTATATCAGCAGTATGGATTGTGAAATTTCGGAGTTGCTTCCGATAATTCATTCATGCTGTTAGGCACACATAAGGAAAACACAAAAGTTCTAATTAAATTTTAATTTTCACGGAATCACGAAATTGAAAATTAAAGTTTGAATATTTTTCAAATACTTAATTGGCTTAAACCAGTGGCTCTGATACCACCTTTTCTGTCACGGCCCCCGACCCTTTTTACCAGGTTCAGAAGCTGTGGGACAGAAACCCGTGGTATTGTTGTTTAATTTGGCAGCGGAAATTTTAATAGGATCGTTTAAACTAAAAACATCCAATTATTTTATTTCTTGTTTTGGGACAAACCCCGTAATTTACAAAAAAGGAATTTTACTGAAAATCCCCGGTTTACGTAAAACATGTTTATTTATTTACTGAGCCACTTCGTTCAAGCTGGAGTGCTCCGCGGCACTTTTCCTTGTTCACACTAAATCACCTGAAACATGTTTTAAAAAAGATTTGATCAGTGGGAAACACTGGCGAGTCATTCAATTTGTACAAAACGAAACATTGTTATAATTTACAGTATTAAGAGCGATTACAATTGTCCCCATCTTATAATTATCTGGTCCAGTTGTCACTCGACTGGATCTATGACTGTGGTCGTATCACTATTGAGTCCTGTCACCCAAAAGTGACGTGTATCACTAATTAGGCTCGCCCACCTAAGAGTGATAATACAGTAGTAATGTGCACAATACCCCACTCACTGCCAGTAATTAAAGATTTGCAAAGACTTAATCCCTGTAATTATAACTGGATAACATTTAGGGTTTTATAAAGAAATTTTGATAAAACCCGAATGACTCACATTGCAAGTTTAAACAGACAGAGTCTGCCTACTGTTTAAGCCAGTAACCTAGTTAAATGAAAATGCAAACGAAACTAGGTTAGTAACTTAATTCAACATTTACGATAAATTCGCGAGATGGAAACCCTCACGACAAATGACAAAGTATAGCCCGAATTCAGGCAGCACTTAAACATCCATCGGATCGGTTTTAATCGATCGGACATTGTATCGTAGCAGTGATCGAGTTATTACCCTGTTATCGCAGCAGAGGTTCGGGACGGTGATTGTTTTTGAAAGAAACATCGTATAACTTAACGTGTGTAGTGAATTTTTACGTCGAAACAAGCCAGACATGCAAGTGCCAAACCCCTGCATTATATACTGAATTTGGACCCCTCCCGTGTGTTGCGCCGGCTGCCAGGGGACCTGGGGCGTGTCGCGGGGCTAGGCCACCTAGCCTAGGCCTGTCTTGTGTCCTGCTAAGCCCTGGTGAGTCGAAAATTTTCAAAAATACGTGTTTTGAACTCGTTTTGAGCGGATAATTATCAATTAGGGTATCCCCCTTAAGTTTTAGGGGGCCCTGTTGCTGGTTTTGGGCGTTTTTAAATTTCAGGGTTGTACTATACTTTTTGGAGGTTTCTTAATGTGCCTATTTAAGATAGGAAATTACAAATTTTGCAAGAGTTGTTACATTCTCACCACCTTGTTTAATATCTCGTCCTCGAGATTTACTGGAACAAATGAGGGTACTTTCGTTTCATTTCCGATTCCAGTTCCCATGTATACTCCGGTCCTCTTCTCGAGTCCCACTTTACTTTGACCAGTACCAATCTCTTGTGTTTGAGGTGCTTGACCTTTCTGTCTTCTATTTGGAGAGGTTTCTCAACAAATTTCAACTTGTTATTTACCTCTATATCTTGAAAAAGTACTACTAGTGATTCATCGGATAAACACTTCTAAGATTAGATATATGAAATACATCATGTACCCCGGCTAGTTCTTTTGGTAGCTGCAATTGATAGGCATCTGGTCCTATTCGTTGGATAACTGTAAATGGTCCTATATACCTTGGACTCAGTTTTCCTTTCTTACCGAATCGCACTACTCCTTTCCAAGGAGAAACTTTCAATAGGACCTTGTCTCCAATTTGAAATTCTAAAGGCTTACGTCGATTGTCTGCATAACTCTTCTGGCGGTCTCGAGCCATTTTTAGTCTTTCTTTGATTTGAGTTATCTTGTCTGTGGTTTCCTGCACAATCTCGGGACCTGATAGTTGACTTTCTCCTATTTCTGCGTAGCATACTGGAGTTCAACATTTTCGTCCATATAGTGCTTCGAACGACGCAACATTGATGCTTGTATGATAACTATTGTTATAGGAGAATTCTATTAATGGTAAGTGGTCATCCCATTTTCCACCGAAGTCTATTACACATACCCTGAGCATGTCCTCTAGGGTTTGGATCGTCCTTTCACTTTGTCCATCTGTTTGGGGATGGTATGCGGTACTTAGATTTAATCGTGTCCCCATTGCTTCTTGAAAACTTGTCCAGAAATGTGAAGTGAAATGACTATCCCTATCTGACACAATGGAGAGTGGAACTCCATGTAGTGACACTACTTCGTCTACGTATAACTTAGCTAGCCTTTCCATGCTAAGGTTTCCTTCATTGGTAGGAAATGAGCTGACTTGGTTAATCGATCTACAATTACCCAGATTGCTTCGTTACCTTTCCTGGTTTTGGGTAGCTTAGTAACAAAATCTGTTGTTATTAGTTCCCATTTCCATACAAGCATCTCTAACTGTTGAAGTAAACCTGAAGGTTTTTGATGTTCTGCCTTGACTTGCGAACAAGTTAGACACTTAGAAACGTATCTAGCTATGTCCTTTTTCATTCCTATCCACCAGAAGTTATTCCTTAAATCTTGATACATCTTGTTATTGCCAGGATGCATCGTATACCTAGATTTATGGGCTTCTTCTAATATCTTATCTCGTAAGTTTCCTCATCTAGGTACCCAAATCCTTTTCTTATGGAATCTCCAAATTCCATCAGTTCCTTGCTCTAATTCATTTATCCGTCATTTCATTCCTTCAGCATTATCCTGGATTGCTGTTTATTGAACATTTTTCAACTGTTCCATTAACTCTAATTGTAGATTTAGTCTAAGAGCACGCATTCTCCTTTGCTTCTCATGGTACTTACGACTTAGGGCATCTGCTACTATATTTGCCTTTCCTTCATGATATAGGATATCACAGTCGTAGTCACTTAAAATCTCCATCCATCTTCTTTGCCTCATGTTCAATTCTTTTTGCCCAAATATGTATCTTAAACTCTTGTGATCTGTATAGACAGTAAACTTACTTCCGTATAGATAATGTCTCTAAATCTTAAGGGCAAAAATTATTGCTCCTAATTATAAGTCATGGGTTGTGTAATTTTCCTCATGCTTTTTCAACTGCCTTGATGCATACGCAATCACTTTCTTACGCTGCATTAGCACACATCCTAATCCTAGCTTAGAAGCGTCACAGTAGACCTCAAAATCTTCATTTCCTTCGGGTAAGGCAAGAATTTGGCATTTGTTAACCTTTGCTTTAGAATTCTAAAGGCTTCTTCTTGCTTGGGTCCCCATTCAAACTTAACAGTTTTACAGGTTAGCTTAGTTAATGGAACAGCTATCTTAGAGAAGTCTCTGATGAAACGCCTATAGTATCCAGCTAATCCTAGAAAACTTCGGACTTCCGTAGCTGATTGCGGGACCTTCCAACTTGTGATTGCTTCTATCTTGGAGGGATCTACGTGAATGCCTTCGTGATTCACCAGGTGTCCTAAAAATTGCACCTCTTGTAGCCAAAATTCACACTTCGAAAATGTTGCGTAAAGCTTTTCCTTTCTTAAAAGGGTTAAGAGTGCATGCAGGTGCTTACAATGCTCGTCATGGCTTTTTGAATAAATAAGTATATCGTCGATGAAGACAATTACAAATTTATCCAAGTACGGCTTACGGATCCTATTCATCATATCCATGAATGCTGCAGGAGCATTCGTTAATCCAAAGGGCATGACTGTAAACTTGTAGTGACCATACCTAGTCCTGAAAGAAGTTTTAGGTATGTATTCTTCCTGTACCTTCAACTGATGGTATCCGGAGCGCAAATCTATCTTAGAGAAGTACCTAGCTCCCTGAATCTGATCGAAAAGATCATCGATCCTAGGCAATGGGTATCGATTCTTAATGGTAACTTTATTTAATTCCCTATAATCGATACACATCCGCATCGAACCATCCTTCTTTTTCACGAACAACACCGGTGCTCCCCAAGGGGATGAACTGGGTTGTATGAATCCTTTGCTTAACAATTCATCTAACTGCTTTTTCAGTTCTAACATTTATGTGGGTGCTAACCGATAAGGTGCCTTAGCTATTGGAGCAGTTCCAGGAATTACATGAATTCTAAACTCTACTTCCCTATTTGGTGGTAATCCAGGTAGCTCTTCTGGGAATACATCCGGGTATTCTGATACTAACGGAATTTCCTTAAGTTCTCTGCTTTTAGTGTTAATGATTACCGAAATCATATACACTATTCCTTCCTTTCATTCATAACTAGCAACTTTCATTACTGAAATGAACTTCATTGGTTTACGTGGCTTATCTCATGTAACCAAAATTACCTCTCTTGCTGGCGTATGTATTTCTATGGAATTTTGATCACATAGGATTCGAGCATGGTTGGCGACTAACCAATCCATTCCTAACACGACATCGAATCCTGCTAAATTCATAGGTAGAACGTTTGCAGAAAATTTATGGCCTGGTAGTTCTATTTTTCCTTCTTGGAGTACCTTATCTATATTAACAGACTTTCCTTCTACCGTTTCTACCGTATAAATTTGCCTAAGTTTGGTTAAAGGTTGCTTAAGAGCTTAGCAGAATGAAGTATTTATAAAACTTTGGTTTGCACCAGAGTCAAATAATATTTTTGCGTAAACGTCATGTACAAGAAACGTACCAGCTATTACGTCCGGAATCAGATCTGCTTCCTGCGTTGTCAGCTGGAAGGCTCTTGCATTCTTCTTATTAGTTCCTTCGACAGTTATAGCCTTATTGTCAGCTGTCTTGACCAATTTTGGGCAATTTGGCTTAAAGTGCCCAACTTCTCCGCAGTTGTAGCAGATCGTTGATTTCTTCCTGCATTCCTCCTCTCGGTGCTCCGGTGCCTTGCAGAAATTGCAATTTTCCTTACATTTTTCAAAATGTTTCTTTTTACAGTTTTCGCAAAATGGCGGTGCGGAAGACTGTCCGGTTCCCCTTTTCTTGAGCTTACTATTATTATTACCCCTACGGAAACTTGGGTAATCTTTTGAGCCAATTCCTTTTTCATGTTTTCTTCTCTTGTGCGCACCAATCCGTCAGTCAAGGTGTTGGCCAATTCGACCGCATCGTCAATTGTTCGGGGTCTCGCAGCTTTGACTATGTCGCGAATCTCGCTAATTAGTCCCCAAATGTAGCGAGAGATAAGCACCGGTTCTGGCAAGGCCAGAGTCGGTACAATTCTAGCATACTCGAAAAATTTCGAAGTATACTCCCGACAATTAACATCCATCATCCGGTGGTTCAGGAACTTATTTGTCATCTGTTCCTTTTCGTAGGAGGGACAAAACTTTCTTTCTACCAATTCCTTAAATTCCTCACAACTCATAGCATAAGTCGCGTTACTTCCCTTGGCTTGTAGCACCGTAGTCCACCATTCTAATGCTTCTTCTTTGAAAAGGTGGGATGCATACATTACCCTGCCTTTTTCTGCATACTTACTTATTTTGATTACAGCTTCGGTCTTTTCTAACTAACGTAGTGCGGCAGTTGCCCCTTCATTGCCCGCAAATTCGACTGGTTTACAGGCGATAAATTCTTTGTAAGTGCACCAAGTTGTCATCACCTTCATTTTCTTATATACTGGGTGATGTAGGGTAAAATACATATATTTGTCCCGTGTAAATTGTATAATTATTGTATAAGTTTTATTTGTTTTTATTGAGTTTTAGTAGTATATTATATTATTTTGTGTTGGGTCAGGTCTTGGTGCAAATGGAGCGAAAATGAGTAATAATTAAATAATCAGCCAGTTGGGCAGAGTGGGGTGCCAGAGACCGAAGTAAAATTGCCGCTATTTTCTGTGAGTGGGCCGATGCCACCATCTTTATTTTATAAGTTAAAAGGGTGATGCATATATGAAAATATTCTATTAGTGGGCAAGCCTATTTTATTTTTGAGAAAGGCACAGCAAATACAGGGATGACCATATTATCATGATTGAAGGCTATGCATGTTATTATTATTAAGAAAAGGCGGTTGCTATCTACACATATATTAATATACATCTGTTAGGAAAGAATTAGGATTGTGGCCATATATATATATTTTGTTAAGGATGCAACGAACAAAAAAAGAAAAGAAGGATTATTATTGTTGGATATATTATTATGATTATTAAAGAGTCGGTGGCCATATGTCTTTTTACTAAGAGATTATATAGTGGGGACATGGTTGTAAAAATCCCGACTAGTCTCCGATTAGTCGCCGATTAATCACTAATCGGGGGTTCACCGATTAATGGCCGATTAATAGCTAGGCAATCAATGGCGGTCCTATTCTGGCTAAATTTTGGCTAGATGCCGGCCAAATTTTGGCCAAAACATATAAATTCCTTCCAATTACTTAAAAAAATGGGTTAATGAGGGGTTAAAACATGTCTACTTTAAAAAACTACACATAAAAATGTTTATGTATATATGTAACTAAAAATCACATATAAAAATCTCAATCCGATTAATTCCGATTAATCCCTATTAATCCCGATTAGTCGCTAGTCGGTACCCCTCCGCCCGACTAGCGCCTAGCGATTCTTACAACACTGAGTGGGGAGCAGACATAAATAACGAAAAGAAAAGGCAAGCAGGTATACATAATATATTTTAGAGAGGAATCTTAATCAAGTAATATTACTTGGGACGCAAACAAAGGAGGATCAGACGCACATGCATAAATTTGGACGATTTGTAGATGGGCTTGGAAAGAATCTGGTATGGGCCTTGTGGATTAACTGTTTGAACAACTATAAAAAGGATATTATGATCAAAACCGTAAAAAAAAAAAGAGAAGGAGAATTGAACGAGGACTTTGGACGGCTGAAAGAATTATTCGGGAGAATATTAACGACTGCAATATCAGACGAACGAAGAAAACATCAGGCCATCAGAGATCGAAAAGAAAAAGAAGAAAAAGAAGAAAAAGAATTAGTTCAAGCTGTGGATCAGGATTCAAGTCGGGTTCGCAAACGTGTTAGTTTGTTTTAAATTCTTTATATTATTTAAATCTATGAATATGTTTTGCTACTCGGTTCAGACTTGTTTCTTGTTCTTGACTATGGTTCTTGGCTAATTTTCTTTTACTACCTAGGCATGACAATAGTTTAAATAAAGTTTGGATTTTTATTCGGTTTTTGGCGTGGTTTATGGATTTTCTTGTATTGTAAAAGCTATGGAATTTTAACTTGGTGTATATGCATGCTTGATATTGTTTTATTGCTGATTGTTAC
Source organism: Helianthus tuberosus (assembly GCA_030545235.1). Taxonomy (NCBI): domain Eukaryota; kingdom Viridiplantae; phylum Streptophyta; class Magnoliopsida; order Asterales; family Asteraceae; genus Helianthus; species Helianthus tuberosus. Next base: position 26,911,302 of record CM060437.1, on the reverse strand, counting down.
TTCGTATAATCCTTGGTGACGGTCTATATCACATAATAGGGTTATGCTAGGGTTCTTGATTTAGATGAGTGTCTATATCACATAATAAGTCATTAATCCTTTAGGGTGAAAAGTGCACAATTAACCTTAGAAGTAATATTTGGTAATTTAATAAAATCAAGTGTTCTGCTAATCTTGTCGCTGTGAGGCTCGAGGTTATTAATAGGTCTCAGTTTGGTTTATAGCTAGGTCTAAGAAATCGGTCTAGTCCTTAAACATTCTCGTGTCTATTAAACCAACATTAAAATCCATAGTTGCCTTAGACTTTCGAGCTGTGAGGTAGATTGTCTTATGTAAGCACTTTCAAGAAACTAGAGGACTGTGAAGAAATCTAGAAAACCGGTAAGCGTAACAGCCTAGGTAGTGCCACAAGAATCACCTTGAGAGTGTTTGAGGGGCTTAGTGGTGTCTTAATAGGTTTAGTATCCAAAGATCCCGGTTCCATACCACAAAACTATCGAATAGAAATCCATTCTGAGTTTAGCTTGCGTCTAGCCTAGGTAGTCTTCATCATCTCTGGTCAAAGTCTTCGTTCGAGTTCGTGTTAGTTAATTTAGCTAATCTAGTTATTCGCATTCTTAGGTTTTTTAGAAACCTCCCCCCCCAACCAATAAACAAATAGTTTGAGTTGTGTCAGTCCTAGTCTAAATAGAGTCTTAGCGTAATCCTTAGAGTCTCGTGGGTTCGATACTCGGACTTGCTTTAGCTTTACTACATTGATCGGTACACTTGCTGGTTGTGTGGTTTAGGGTTTAGATCGAGTCTTAGTTTATAAATTTAAAGCTTAGAGTGTCTAAATTAGGGTTAACTTTAGTTGTTTTTATTAAACCACTTCGTGCACATCACTGGGGCTTGAATTACATTATTATTATTATTATCGCCCCCATTCACACTATTACTGAAATTATCGTCGCGGGTGCGTTTGCTATGGTTGGCTTGGGAAGGTCCAATGAGATTTCTAACGGCGGTGACGCTTGCTGGGATAACATTGGCTATACCCTGAGCAACTATATTTTCTTTATCTTGTCTATTGAGAAAATGGTCTTCATTATTTGGTTCCGATTGGTTAACTTCATTTGCCGGTTGGTTTACTGCGTTTGCCATTTGAATAATTAACAATATATATAAATTATTGTCACAAAAGAAGATGGATAGCAATTAAACACAGTAGGGCAATTACAAACACAATTAAGTCAGCAAACGTAACCAAAATCATCGACATTGCGACATTTATATTTATATAATATCTATGCGTCCGTACAAGCCATGTATTTTATAGATGTTTTATTTAAGTATTATTATACAATATTATTATGTTATTATTATTATCATTATTATTATTATTATTATTATATTTTTTTTTCAAATATTATTATTATACAAAACATCTAACTACTGTTATCCGCCGCCTTCAGTAGTGGAACTCCCTTTCATCGTACTTCCAGGTAATATTCTCCCCCACAGTCCGGATCCGGGTCCCCATATCCACCAATTCTTCACCATAACGGTGTAGTTCCGCGACATTTTCCTGGTTCATAGGTGGGAAAGTAGCAGGGGGTGGTTCATACTGCGGGTAGTACGGATTTGGATTGTTCATTATGTTTTGAAAGTGCCAGTCACTGGTCCACCATTCTTCCATTTGGTCTGGAAGAGGTTGAGGGGTGACAATTGGGTCAGGAATGGCAGGTTCCAGGTTAATAGGAAGTTCCGATTGAGCGGGAAAATTCAGAAGGGTTTCATCAGCGGGTCCAAGGAGGTCACAGTTTGCCAGTTTTCTGTCGAGTTCTTCCCAAGGTGGCAATTCCTGAGCTTGACCAGAGCTCTCTCATACTTCTTTCCCTTTTCCTTTTGGATCCACCGTTTTCTTCACCCTTTGGGCAGCGGGTTTCTTCTTTCTCCCTAGTTTCCAGTCTAGAAGCCTTCACCTCTTTTTGGGTTCGGGTTTCTCCTGGGCCTGAAACACCGTTAGCTCCTCGGTGTCAGCCTGATAACCGGTCTGGGTTCCTGTAGTCTCCATATCAGTAGTATGGATTGTGAAATTTTGGAGGGCTTCCGATAATTCATTCATGTTGTTAGGCACACATAAGGAAAACACAAAAGTTCAAATTAAATTTTAATTTTCACGGAATCACGAAATTGCAAGTTAAAGTTTAAGTATTTTTCAAATACTTAATTGGCTTAAACCAGTGGCTCTGATACCACCTTTTCTGTCACGGCCCCCGACCCTTTTTACCAGGTTCAGAAGCCGTGGGACAGAAACCCGTGGTATTGGTGTTTAATTTGGCAGCGGAAATTTTAACAGGATCGTTTAAACTGAAAACATCCAATTATTTTATTTCAAGTTTCGGGACAAACCCCGTAATTTACAATAAAGGAATTTTGCTGAAAATCCCGGTTTACATAAAACATGTTTATTTATTTACTGAGCCACTTCGTTCAAGCTGGAGTGCTCCGCGACGCTTTTCCTTGTTCACACTAAATCACCTGAAACATGTTTTAAAAAGATTTGATCAGTGGGAAATACTGGCGAGTCATTAAATTTGTTCAAAACGACACATTATTATAATTGTCCCTATCTTATAATTATCTGGTCCAGTTGTCACTCGACCAGATCTATGACTGTGGTCATATCAGTATTGGGTCCTGTCACCCAAAAGTGACGTGTATCACTAATTAGGCTCGCCCACCTAAGAGTGATAATACAGCAGTAATGTGTACAATACCCCACTCACTGCCAGTAATTAAAGATTTGCAAAGACTTAATCCCTGTAATTATAACTGGAAAACATTTAGGGTTTTATAAAGAAATTTTGATAAAACCCGAATGACTCACATTGCAAGTTTAAACAGACAGAGTCTGCCTACTGATTAAGCCGGTAACCTAGTTAAATGAAAATGCAAACGAAACTAGGTTAGTAACTTAATTCAACATTTACGATAAATTCACGAGATCGAAACCCTCACGACAAATGATAAAGTATAGCACGAATTCAGGCAGCACTTTAACATCCATCGGATCAGTTTTAATCGATCGGACATTGTATCGTAGCAGTGATCGAGTTATTACCCTGTTATCGCAACAGAGATTCGGGACGGTGATTGTTTTTGAAAGAAACAGCGTATAACTTAACGTGTGTAGTGAATTTTTATGTCGAAATAAGCCAGACATGCAAGTGCCAAACCCCTGCATTATATACTGAATTTGGACCCCTCCCGCGTGTCACGCCGGCTGCCAGGGGACCTGGCGCGTGTCGCGGGGCTAGGCGACATAGCCTAGGCCTGCCTTATGTCCTTCTTAGCCCTGGTGAGTCGACAATTTTCAAAAACACGTGTTTTGAACTCGTTTTGAGCGGATAATTATCAATTAGTGGATCCCCCCTTGAGTTTTAGGGGGCCCTGTTGTAGGTTTCGGGCGTTTTTAAATTTCAGGGTCGTACTATACTATTTGGGGGTTTCTTAATGTGTCTATTTAAGATAGGAAATAACAAATTTTGCAAGAGTTGTTACATGCACCAACCACCAAGTATGTTAAATTTACAGTTCTAGCCAATCTTCCGGTACCCAACGTAGTCGGCAGAGTTATCTGCCCGATTGGTTGAACTACTTCTCCTGAGAAGCTTACCAGCGGCATATATACTTGAATTAGTTTTGCTTTAGTTTGTGGAGCTAGCTGCTGAAAGCGCTGTTGATACATGATCTCGGAGGCACTTCCACTGTCAACGTAAATCCGTCGAACCTTGTGACCTGCAATAACTACAGATACGATTATCGGTCCATCCTTAACTTCTTCCGGGGTTATTGGTGGGAAGGCGATTTGCTGATGCATCCACGCGGCCAAATGATGATTGGTCCGTTTGATGCCTTGGTCATTCTACTTTCTTATCATGCAGATGGCGGACCGATTGTTCGGATTGTCTACTGGGGTACCGGAGGATTTTCCTTCTTTCACTTCTTTTACCAGGCGTGAAAGTTTACCGGAGCAAACTGCTTTCTCAATTTCCTGCTTTAAAGACCAGCAGTCGTCTGTGTTGTGACATCATGCTCGGTGATAGTTACAGTACTTCTTGGACTTCTTGTCTCCTGGGTTCCGGAGCTTCGGAGGTGCGGGAAAATTTGCTCCTTCAGCGCTGAGGATTTCACTAGGGGTTTTGGAGAGGCCCGACAGATTATAGAACCTTGAACCGGAACTTCTTCCTCGCTGAGATCGATCATTCCTGCTGTAAGGGTGCGTTCGTCCCCTATTTCCGGATGAAGCTTTGTCAAACACGGATCCTCTATTCTTTTTCCAAGAAGATATTTTTTGATCTGCCTCCGTTGCCGGATTACAAGCATATTTTCCACGAGCAAAAGCCCGAGCACGTTCCATTAGTATTTCCATTGTTTTTGGGAGGTTTTCGTGTAACTTTTCTACCAACTGATTATTCCGGACCCCATGACAAAAGCCGGAGATCCTTAGTTGGTCAACCACCCCACTGATCTGCATGCTTTCTCGATTAAAACGGTCTATGAAACTATCCAGAGACTCTCCATCTTTCCTCCGGATGTTATGTACTTCGGTGATTTCTTTGGAGTAGTGCCTCTGTTGGCTAAAGTTCTGGAGAAATAACCTCCGGAATTCTTCGAAATCATTGATTTCTCCTTTATTCAGAGCATCAAACCATACTCGTGTAGCTCCGGTTAATGTCTGTGCAAACATGAAACACCAAGCTGGCATCGGCCATTGTTCTACTCGTACGGCTCCATCAAAGTCAAACATGTGGTCGTCCGGATCTGTGGTGCCATCATATTTTTTCACTATGGTTGGCATTTTGAGCTTCGGCGGAAGCTTGGCATGGACGATACGAGCACTGAATTTAGATTTAGTCGTCATTGATACCGGATGGTATGGTTTTGTAAGCTCTGGGTCGTTAACTGTTTCGACTTGAGAGTCAGTGCGCACCATTATTGCTGGAGATGGTCCGGAAGAGAACTGCGTATAATTGTTATAAGTTTCCTCTATCGGAGTAACAATTGTGGAGAAAATAGGAGAGGCGAAAGCCATAGGACCCATAGTCCTTACCGGGGTTTCTTCATGGAAGAGCTTGGTTCGTAAACCGAGGATCTGTTCATCTCTAGCCTGTTGAGCTTTTAGCCGTCGTAAGAGACTGGCATTTTTGGAGAGAAATACCGCATCAAACTCCAATGCCTGTGAAGTTGGCATTAATATGAATGGAAGAGTTGTTCCTGGCCCCGAGCTCAAAGGAGCTGGCACCATGGAAACAACACTTGTCGTAGCTGTAGTTTGCATGCTAACAACAGTGGATCCCGAATTCGCAGAACCCGAGGCCGCCATAGATCAGTTGTTTCGATGCTCAAGAAATTCACAAAGTGAAGGACTGTGAGCTTTGAAATCGGATGGCGCCAATTGAAGATCCAAAGTTCGGAGAAGGTCGGAGCCTGTAAATCGAGTTTGGACCTTGGGGAGAGATTGAGGACTTGGACCTGCAAAAGAGAAAACCGTTAGGCTCGCCGCAGAGATGGGAGGGCCCCTCTGCGACCACCCTTCGGCGTGAGGATAAGTATTTGATAGAGAGAGAAAATAGAGAAAGAAAGTAGGACGAAGGTTCAGAGAAAATCGTACTTGGCTTGTACTTGGATGGGTATTTATACTAGTCAACTGAGATGACGTCATCCGTCTTGGACGCACTTGTTTGGAGGTCCATCTCCGGTATGCTGAGGTATGGAGGTCTTCAGGATGTTCGTCCGGTGATGTTTTGGTCCGTCCCTTATGATCAGGTCCGGACTCGGATATGTATCTTCAATAGTGATTATGAACCTGGACGCTTTTATACGAACCGAACACCGCACCATTCTTTATTTCTTTCGGAAACCTTAATCACCCTAAAAAAGAATATCTAAAACGCGTTTTATAGATTATACAAACCTGTTAGACACCGCAAACCACCTCCAACGTTTTCATTCTCACAAAACGCAAAAGCCATACCTTGCTCATTCACCGGAGTTTCGTTTCGTCCGGTTCTTTTATTATGAAGAAGATGATCACTTGCAATCGTTTACACCTTCATCTCACCCTCCAACAATAACTTAAACTAAGCAAGACGCTCGACACCGGAACTCGTGAAATCACGCCGGAGCCATAACATCCGTCGGTGTACCTTATCTACGATTGTTCGGTATACTTTTTTTTCACTAGTTCGTATTATGTTTTTGGTCTGTTAGTTTTTATAAACATGATGAACCATAGATGAGTTTATCAGCAAACCAATCGAAACAATAAGTTTCCCTATGTTGTTTGACCGTGTTTTGTTTTAACAAGGAAGACAATCTGTTAAAAGTGTTTTTATAAACTAAAAACTGAAACAACTACACAAGCAAGAGGTCGCCGCTTCGATCCCCGACCTTACCCGATTTTGGACTTTTTTTTTTAACTTTAATTCTTTTATTATTCTTTTCTGTTTTAATAAATCAGTAAATCCAAATGATTATTTTCCTTAGTTTTAATTTCTTTTCTATTTTAATAGATCAGTAAACATAAAAAAAAAATGAATCCAAATGATTATTTTCTTTAGTTTTAATTTCTTGTATGTTCTTTAGGATCCTTACCAACATTTCTTGTCATACAATCAAGAAACTTGGCTTTTGTTGGCTTGTGAATAGTAACCATAGTATTCCACATCATCCGCTCTCCTTCTCATGTATCTGTAATACACATAGTGCATTATTATCTGTACAAATTACTCTTGTTAATGTCATACCGCGATTAGTAAGCAATTAGTAAGCATTAACAATTAGTTTTTATTGCAGAGTACAACAAACCACAGGGGGTAATCAGAAAGGGTAATATAGTCATTTAACATCAGGGGGTAATATTGTAGAGTAGAACAAAGTATAGGGGGTAATAAGAAAGTGTAATATAGTCATTTAACATACCATTTAACAGAACTGTTAAGTTCTTTGACGGCGCCAGGGGGTAATATTACATGGTTTCTCATTAGTTGGGGGGTCAGACATCAAAATTTCCCTCGGAAGGGGTCAGAGTGCCAATCACATATAACCCAAGGGGTAAAATTGCTGTTTACTCTTAAATATAATTTTTAAGGATATATATATATGGTGACAAAGTTTTGTTCTCATTTTTTCAAAACTCGAAGAAATCAAGAGGATTTTTATTATTGTTTTTTCTTATAAATAAGCTTTAACAAAAGAACTAAAGATATTATCTTTTTAACCGATCTTAACTTTTTGAAACTCAGTCTTTCTATAAATTATTTCTTCTCAGCTATGGTTAGTAAGGTCTTCGTGATGACGTTATTGCATATAGGTAGTTATGCTTCGTGATCTAAATTATTATGTGGTATTATATATATATAGTTATCTTATTTTACCAAATACTGGATGTGATTGATTGTGACGGACCTAAAGTCGACGCACTGAAAACCGAATTTTATTAACCTATCTGATATGAAGCACCGAATGTGATTATGTGAACCACCAAAGGTGGCTAACCTACCGAATGTGAACTACTTAATGTGGCTAACCCAATGTGTTAAAATAATTGTAGGGTTATTGGATTTTATCACCTCTAACCATTGGCTATTAGCCGCTGCCACCCCCAACTATCATTTGACGACCGTCACCTCCAACTTAACACTTAGTGTGTTCTGTCACCACGTCGTTAACTAATCACTAACTTTTGATCATGTTACTATACTTTTGGGGATGTCATAGGGATCTTATGAAGGTTTTAGTGATCTTAGGACACCCCAAAAGTATAGTAACATGATCAAAAGTTAGTGATCAGTTAAGTTAACGACATGGTGACAGAACACACTAAATGTTAAGTATGGGGTGGTGGACGTCAAAATGATAGTTGGGGGTGACAGCGGCCAATAGGCAATAGTTAGAGGTGATAAAATCCCATTATATTTCAAAATCTGAAATATATAGTTATGCATATATCTTATAATCATAAACCATATTTATTATTTTAATTTTGTAAATACAAAAAAGTTTTCCCTATATCTTATAATTATATCAATTAATTAAATAATAAATAATCAACTAATATTAAATCTTATCTTACTTTGAATGTCGGATAAAATCATTCTATTTTTTCTAATAATATATTATCTTCAAATTTAAGTTATAAATTAAAGATATTTTTTAAATAATAACACAAAACAACAATCTTAAACTTTAAAAAAACAATAATACGCTCATATAAAAAATTTAAAGTGCAAACAAAGTATACAAAATAACTTATTAGACATTAGATCAAACTTTAAAAGAAAAAAACACTAATTAGGAAGAGAAGCTAATAATATAATTTTGTTTTTGATTTTTCAAATTGTGGTTCTAATCAATTCGAATTAAACTTAAGTTTGTGATTTGATTCGAATTAAACCGAACCAAATTTATGATTTTTTAAACGAATCCAATAGCATATTATTTACTATACAAAATTACATTTATTTAACCCGTGTAATATATGTTGTTTTTAAAGATATATAACTTTTTTATTATTTAGTATATATTCGCACCGCGTGCGGTAAACAAGGTTACAAAATTACATTTATTTAACCCGTGTAATACACAGTGTTTTTAAAGATATATTTTTTTTTATTATTTAGTTTATATAATTAGATTTATTCAACCCGTACAATACATTTATTCAGTACAAATACATAGGGTTCTTAGAGATATAATTTTTTTTATTATTTAATATATAAAATTACATTTGTTCAACTCGTGTAATAAACGAGATTTTTAAAGAATAATTGTTTTAATTTAGTATATAAAATCACAATTATTCAACCCGTGTAATACACAACGTTCTATCCTACTTAATTATAGATAATTAGTATTAAATTAAAGATACTTGTAAAATTAAATTTAACATAAATTTAAACAAGTCGTATAGGAGATATATAATATTTTGAAATATTATAAAATTAGATGTATTCAATCCGTATAATACACAGGGTTTATAAAGATAAATCTGAATATAACTTTTTATTGATTGGTATATAAAATTACATGTGTTCAACCCATACAATACATGAGGTTCTTAAAAATGTAACTTTTTTCATTATTTAATATATAAAATTAAATTTACTCAACCCGTACAATACACGGGGTTCTTAAAGATATAATTTTTTTATTATTTAATATATAAAATTATATTTATTCAACATATGTAATAAACGAGATTTTTAAAGATATATTGTTTTATGATTTGGTATATAAATTACATTTTTTCAACCCGTGTAATAAACGAGGTTTTTAAATATATATTTTTTATTATTTGGTATATAAAATTATATTTATTCAACCCGTGTATTACACGAGGTTCTAACCTAGTATCTTATAATCATAAACCATATTTATTATTTTAATTTTGTAAATACAAAAAAGTTTTCCCTATATCTTATAATCATAAACCATATGTATTATTTTAATTTTGTAAATACAAACTTATGATTTTGAAAAAATAAGTTTTAACCGGCAAACCATCAAAATCAAACCGCTATACTGCAAAAGTAGTTAGTAGTTGTTAAGAGTATATTTTACTCAACTAATCATCAAATTACCAGCTGAAACAAACCGTAAACTTGTAAATAGAATATTTTTAACTAGAAAATTGTTTTTAGCTTTTTATTTACTCAACTATATTTGAAACACACTACAAATACTTCCACTTCACATAATCATGTTGGAAGCTTTTCTTCCCACTCATTTTTCCCCAAACCTGCATATAAACAGAATCACAGGAGAAATCAATCATGATGCATTGTGCAAAACCATCAACTGCTGATGATCGCCGTAAGTATTTCAGTTTTCAATGTTTAATTGAGTCAATGAAGAAGCTAACTGTTTGATTCTTATGGGTGTAAACGAGCCAAGCCATTCGTGAGCTACTCGAAATCCATCTCTAAAAGCTAGAGTCGAGCCGGGCTTAAACAAATCCTGAGTCCGACCTCGACCCTAAAAATAACTTTGTTCGTAAACGAGTGTAGGTCCGGCTAGGGGAGGATCTAGTCGCCTAATCCTTGTGTACAAACCAACCCGGTTGTGCGGAATCCAACCGAGATAGCAAACCGAGATGGAGATGAACAAGAACACGAGAAGGAGACCGAGACTCAACGATTAACACCACTGTATTAATACTTGAATAACAGTTACAAATCAATGTTTACAAAACAATCTTTGAAAACAATCTTTGCAAACTCTCTCTAGTTCTCTCACACTTGTGCGCTGCCTCCTTGTCCACACTCTGCCGAAATCAAGTGATTTCGGCAAATATATGTTCTTCACTTGTGCGATTGGGCTAGGCTTCACTTGTGCGATTGGTTATGGGGTTCGGCCCAAAGTTGGTGGCCCAATGAATCTGATTGGTCCAAGTTACATGTACATGCACGTACATGATTTCAAGTATGCAGATTGTAAGCCTTTGTCAAACAAATGACATCATCATGACATCATCATGATGATGTCATGATGATGTGGCGTCGGGAATAGGTTGCGGCTCTCCGTGCTTCGCGTGTCGAACTCTGGGGCGCACGACGGAGGAATGTCGTGACATCGGGCTTGAGCCGAACCTAACCGGGTCGAACCGAACCGAGTCGAACCGAACCGAATCGAACCGAGCCGAGTCGTGTCCACATAATATGTATCAACAACGAGCCCAGTCCTGAGCTAATGAGCTTCACTTATCTCAAGTTGGCTTTCAAGTCTAAACGATCATGTTATTTATACGATAATTATTTATTCTATATAAAACTGTAATAAAAAATAATTAGTTTGTATATCTTGTTTACTTGTTATATATATTAGTGTATATCTTGTTATATATATATACAGTTTTTAGTTATATATACCCGAGCTAATTAAATGAGTGGAATTTGAGCTTCGTGTGTTTGGGACCTTGGATAACGCTTCCATTGCGTTTTAGATTGATACCTTTTTTGAAACGATGTATTTTGACCCAAACTCAATTTATCCGGAACATGCTTTAACCGTCCGTTTTGCCAAACTTAAGATATTTATTAGAATGCCACATATCTTCAAAAGTAATGAGTGTGTGGTCTCTTCAAAAGAGACCGAGTTAGATGTATCTTTCGTGTCTTACGCTATGTTCCCAAGTTTCATTTAACGAATGAGAAAAATGATTTGAAAGGATGTAAAAAAAGTCGTGTTCCGAAGATTTTTTAAGTAAGGAAATGGAGAGAAATAAAAGGGAAACTTAGCTTTATTTTCTTCAATTTACAGGAAATAATTTTTAATACACAAAATCTTAATTTTTTTTTAAATCTTTTCGAACTCGGAAACACGATAATTAATTAAATGTTTTCTTTTCTCTCCTTATTTTATTTTTTATTCTTTTCTTCTTTTCTCTTCTTAATTTATTTTCTATTCTTTTGTTTGGTTTATTAAACTCGGAACAAAGCATTACTTATTTGATTCAGGCCCAAATTATGACTTCTAATTAATTTATTAAAAGATTAAGATAAGATTAACTGGAAAATAAACACACATATATGAGGATTTCATACCTCCGTAAACCGTAGAAATTTGTAATCAAAATCGCAATGTCAGACCACATACCTTTCGAAATCCAAGAGGAAATCATGAACATGTTTCCTGTGAAATCGTTGCTTCGATTTCGATCGGTCTGCAAAGCATGGAGGTCTCTGATCGAGAGTTCTGATTTCATTACAAATTATAGGAGCCAACAGCAGCATCTGCTTGTAAGTTATCATGAACGTTATGAGAAAAAACATGTTTCAATCGTTGATGATGATACTTTTCCTCAACAGAAAGTTTCACTGACTTTCCCTGTATCTGTTAAGGAGATGCTTAAATATGATCCTAGGATAATCAGCAGTTGTCATGGCTTGGTGTGTTTCTACTGCGATAGTGCTCGCAAGGCTGTTATTTGGAATATTTCAGTTAGAAAATCAGTTGTTGTTTTTGTGCCTAACAGTGTTATATATGAAACAACTCTAGGGTTTGGGGTTTGTCGTAAGACTAGGGACCTTAAGATTGTCAAGATTAGATATATTGGCTGGTGGAGGAGTGTGGATATCAATGCTACTTACATACCTTCGCAGGTTGAGGTTTTTACATTAAGTAAGGGGACTTGGAGAAGTCCATTTGGCAGCAATCTCCCTAGAACATCAGCTCATTATTATCACAATGAAGAGGTAGTTATCGATGGAGTTTTTTATTGGCTTGCTACTAATAGCAACACCATGTTGATTGTTTCATTTGATATGACAAGTGAAGAATTCAGAGAAATAACCTTACCAGGTCAGTGGCGGATCCAGCCGGAGAAATCACTGGGTTCCTTTTTCCAAATCATACAAGGTTTACACTACAAAAAAACGTTTTTTTCCAAATCATACAAGATTTACACTACAAAAAAAACGTTTTTTTCCGAAAAGACCGGGTTCCTGGGAACCCGGTCTTTACCTCTAAATCCGCCCCTGTACCAGGTGATTTATCACAAACTCGTTGTAATCGTATTTCCATGTCATATCTAGGGAACTCTCTTGTTGTGTGTGGATAGGATAAACATGCCATTAATAGGGATTTATGTGTACGGATGATGACAGGTGGTGTTTCAAACTCCTTTACAAAGCTATTCACGATTCCATCATATGGAGATACTATACTAAGGGGGTTTCGGAAGAGTGGTGACCCAATAATTGATATTCGAGGAGAACACCTTGCTCAGAGCCGTCCCCGAAAACTCTTGAAAAAATTTAGGCCTCGGGCGACAAAAAGAATTGGGCCCAAAATTATGGTTAAGGGTAAATGAATTACAAAAATAAAAAAATTAATGATGGAGCAAAGACTTGAACTTGAGACCTTTGCATTATTTTGAGATGGTTTTTGCCACTACACCACCAATATTTTTTTGCATATTAAACGGATGAAAATATAAAATATATAATTTAATAAATATATACAAGCTTATAAAGATTTTTCGGGCCCTTTGAAATTTTGGGCCTCGGGCGTCGGCACGGGTTTGCCGGGCCCAAAGCCGGCCCTGACCTTGCTGTTTACGAGCCTTACTCAAAACGCATCCATTATCATGGGATTGATGGAGTAGAATCCTCATTTAAAGTGTATCCCTACATGGAAACACTATTTCTGCTTGGTCAACCAGATAATATGGTTTACAATGGCATTTGAAAGTGGAGAGCAAGGTATAGCGATTGAGGTGCAATACAAGGTGGATTTGGTTTCGTCACTTATTAAGCCGTATGTCCTTCAACCACCTCATGTTGCAGGTGCTGAATGTAGGTCATTCAAGGTTTAATATCAAGTTTCGGTATAACTCCAAGTCTTTTGCTTATAGCTATATTGGAATGGTTGAGTGAAAAGAACTCATGTCTTTTTATTTCAAATGTCTATCTTTCCCAAAAGAAAATCTCCATATTTTTCTTATAATATGTTGTTAACTTATATTATTTGAAAGAATTTCTTATTACACCGTCTATTTTATTTGACAAAAATACGTCCTGCACTTTGATGTAAAAAAATTAAAGTGATTATGTCGTGCGTGCATAATTCTATGGTTACTAAGTAATGTGATGCATTTATGATCCATCTTGTGTTGAAGAAAAGTTTTAGGATTCTGACTCATTATGGCTTATTGCAAAATTCCCATATATGATTATTGATCTGAATTGGTAGGAGTCTTGATACACCTGTTCTTTTAGATATTAATTTCACATTTGTTTGGATGGCTTCCACATCTATTTGATGTATATAGTTAGGAAAGTAGAACTTAAATGGAACGGATAAAACTACAGGTTACTCGAGATACGTAAACACCACTCGCTTAATCTGTAGGGCAATCTAAACACAAATTAAGATACAGAAATCATCACTTCCTGGTTACTCAAGACAAAAAACTTTTTTTTAATTATAAGGAAAAAACAAACTGAGTTCTACTACATCCTAATCTTTAGGGGAATGGGACACAAGGTACTCGTCACAATGTATATAGTACAACTTAGGAAAGCATAAAATAACCATCCATAATTGAAAACTAAACTTACAGGAGATAAACATATAGAAATAAAGAACATGGGTAAACTGTTTCAATGCGGTGTGCATGTGTTTGCTGCATGAATTCGTTTTATCCATAAACATGGGTCACGTTTATGCGAACCCGTCTATTGAAGCCGACCCATATGTCCATCTTTGACCCGATTGTACCAACGGCTAGAAATTATTAATTGTGGCATTTTACCGGGTCGCCATTGCCATTATAAAGGGTAAGTAAAGCCAAGCAAGGGGCCCCCAATTTTCTAAGGCCTCCATTTTTTTTATCATGTATGTTAAATTGAGCCTAGATTTGTGTAATGCATTTGTCGGCTTAAGTGTCTGTAACTTAGAGAAAAGAGTCAGAGAAGGGCTTCACTGCGCGTATCAACCCTTCTGGGGCAACTTCAGGTAATTTCTCAGTTTGTTATTTCATACGCCTACCCTTCTGGGCTTAAGTGTCTGTAAAGTCCACTATTTTAACTAAAATGGTCATGAATTCAGAAAGTCAAACTCAATTTTGCAGGATTGATATGGATGTAATCTGGGTCAATGTAGAAAATCATTAAGGATAGACCTGTCAAAAGGAGCCCATCCATCAAATTTCGGGTCATGTTGGGTGTTTTCTTATAAAATGATGCGTTATTTTGGACACAAGAAGTTTTTTTTCATGGTCATCCTGGGCTCAACTAAAGAGATCAAAATAGTAGCCGGGTCAGGAATGGATTGGTAGAGTTAAATGGTGAAGCGGGTCAGAATGGGCTCTCCTTTTGATTCAGACAATTTGAAACACAATTGGTAGAAGAAAGACTCGATCAAAGTGATTGTTATTGGTTTAATTTGCTGTTCGGGCATCATATTGATTGATCAACAATTATTTTGGCGTTCTTCAACTTCTCTATAGCAATGAAATATGGAGCGCTATAGATACGTATCTTTGGAATTACCGTTTAAGGACTGTAATGTCCTTCATTCCATATCTTGAAGCTGCGCCGTTGACCATGCTATTGGTTGTAGATGATCAAGCTAAGAATTACAGATATGGCTGTGAAGCAGTGGAGTGAGCAGGCTTCTTTTACGACGAATTTGCAAAGGGCGTTTAGGGATGATGCGCGAAGGAATGTTGTTTCTGGCTTTTCTTTTACAACAAATTTGCAGGTGCACCTGCAAGTTTTTGATCAATATAGTTGCTGCTGGGTTATATGGCTGATAGTCTTTTGATATGTCACTAAAACTATTGCTGCCAAATCAGAGAGTCAACACCCGAATCAAATTGACCATTTCTAAAACATGTCGTTTCAACCTGTATCCATTTTGTCAATATGTTCTGACCCGAACAAAGTGAACATTTTTTGAACTTACCTGTTCTGACTCGAACCAAAATGAGTATTTAAAGAAATGATATGTTTTGACCTGAACATGGTTTGACCCGTCACCCTGCCGACGTGACTGTTGATACATATTTTGTGGACGCGACTCGGTGAATATTGCTTTGTAACTGAACCTTTCATACGTATTAATACAGAGGTGTTAATCGGTGAATATTGTGTGTCGTGTATTTGCGTGTTCTATCTCGGTTTGCTTTCTCGGTTGGATTCCGCACAACCGGGTTGGTTTGTACACAAGGATTAGGCGACTAGATTCTCCCCTAGCCGGACCTACAAGTGGTATCAGAGCCTTGGCTCTTCTCCTTGTTAAAACCGAGTGTTTTCGGGTTGTTTTTCGGGTCTTAGGAGTTTATCATTTTCTGGAAATTCTGTCTAAAACCTCGAAAATCTTCACATTTTGCTGAAAGTTCTTATAAAAACCTTGTTATTTCGCGTTTTCACATGTTAAAATTGGGTTTTTAGTGAAGTTTTAAGCAAAAACTTGTGTTCGGATAGTTACGATTCACCGGAAAAGTGACTGTGTTCTTCATATATTCATATCATCTTCAAGTTGTTCTTCATAAAAATCTACTTTTTGATCCTTGGAAGTTATTGGTGAAACTTGTTTGTGTGTTGGAAACTGGTATTTGATTAAAATATTAAAAGCCATACTTGTTTGGTGAAACAAGCCGAAAGCTTGTCCAGGTGTTTGTGTATTGGAAGTTGAAATAGATTAAAATATTGCACACCATACTAGTTGGTAATCTAAACATGCTGGTAGGTTGAAAAAGGTGTCGTGTGTCAGACATAGGTTGAAAAATCTCACCAGCTTGTTTACTAACTGTCTGAGACCCTATTTTCGAAGAAACAAACATATTCGACAAATCTAAAGTGTTTCGCCGAAAGCTTCTTAAATCTGTTTCGTCAGTTGTAAATTGTTGGGCTGTGTTTCGTTGACTTTCAAAAGCCCATAGTGGAATTCATTTTCGTCATTAAAAGGGCCCAAATACCAAATAAGTTTCGCCAAGCCCATTTTCACAAATCCATTTTGTCGATAAAAGATCTGTTTCGTAACTAATTGGGCCTTGCACTTAACTGGGCTTCATTACAACTTGTTTGTTTCGTCGACCCATAAATTAAAATCAGTTTCGTCGGCTAAGATTTAAAATCTGTTTCGTAAAAGATAACAAAACAGTTTCAGTTTCGTGGAAACGTGTTTCGTCAAAGACATTTTTTTTAACAGAAGGTTTGCATTTGTGATTTAACTGTTTGTTTGAGGTGTGATTTTCAGGTATTCATTTTTCTTGATCAAAAATGAATCCGATTTGGGGTACTCCGGTAAATACAGATATGTATTATGGTACTCCGTCTCCGGATAGCGGAAAGTATAGAAACACGAGCTTGTCATCTTCGTGGGCCGAATCTCCCGCACCGAAACGATCTATCAGAGCAACTGATATGTTCGGAAATCCATTACCTGTTCGATCTACCGGACCAACAGATCTGTACGGAAATCCGCTTCAACCAGTTCCTCAACCAGTGCCTCAACAGCAAACCCAAAGGCCTCCTGTGACAACTGATCTATATGGCAATCCAATCCAAGTTCCTGTAAAGCCAGCTCCAACCACAGACTTTCATACAGGAACTGCGTTTTATGCCGAAATTGTTAAAGATGCCAGCAATGGTGAATCATCGCGAAACGATGACAGTTCTGAACATGACAGTAGTTCAGATGAAGATGTTTCAACTTCAGTTGAAGACGTTTCAACTTCAGTTGAAGATGTTACAACTTCAAGTTCAAGTTCAAGCGAGGATGGATCTGAATGTGAATCATCAAGGGAGGTTGTTGATTCTGAAGCATATAGGTCAACATCTGAGAGTGACTCCAGTCAGGTATGTGTCGATGAACCAATTGCTATTAATTGTGATAATTGTGATAGATTGAGTGTTAAATGTGCTGATTTAGATGCAAACATGTCTGAGTTGCAAGGCAAACATGATGCTTTACAAGCTAGTTTGTTTGACTTGCAAGACAAACATGTTTCATTGAATGATAAGTGGTGTGAGTTGCAAAGCAAACACGAGGCTTTGCAAGACAAATATGATGTGACATTCATTCACAATCAGAAGTTGACTGTGGATCTTTCTAAGTGCACAGAAGCCAACATGTTTTATGAAAACCATGAAAAGGAATTTAAAACGATGGTTGAAACTTTAAGAAAAGATAAAACCGAACTGACAAAAATGGTTTCCAGAAAACAAACTGACATAAATTTGTATATCACTCGTCTTGAGATAATGCAAAAAGAGATGGCTTGTGTTAAAACTGAAAGTGAGGCGATCCGACTCAAGTTAGACAGTTATTTGAGCTCTAGCTATGTGTTGGATCACATCATTGACGTACAGAAAGAGAAACGGGATGTCACATGCATAGGTTACAAGAAATGTCCACCACCTGTGAGACACAATTATGATGCCATGCCTGATGAGGAGGATAGAACTTACTTTGAACCATCTGTTCCTTTGGACGTTGAGGAATTTGCAACAGGACTCGGATACAAGAAGGAAGTGTCATCAGATTCGGATGTGTCAGCAGATACATTTGTAACTGCTGAACAGAATCAGGATCCTCCAGTTGTGATTGAGGATGCTGATTCTTCTGATGATGAATCTGATGATACTGATTCAGCAAAGTCTGATGCGGTAATCAAAGAAGAGGACATACCTCTTGAGAATCATATTCTATGTGATCCTCCTGCAAAACCTGCTAAGACTGTTCCGACCGAGTCCACGTCTGCAAAAGAATCTGAAAGTGTGGATTTGTTGTACACTCTTGTTGGTGATGATAAAATTTATTCTGACAAAGATTTTCCAATTAAGAATGTAAATCAATCCTTAATCAGTAAAGTTTTTGAAAATTCGACAAGTAAGTTTTTGGGAAAGACAGGATCACATGTTACTGTAACACAGTGTCCTCCTATTCCAAAGGCTGAAGTTCGAAAACAATATGGAAATCAGAAATTACCAACAGTGCAAAAACAACAAAATCATACCAAACCAAAAGGAAAAGCAACGACTCAAAGTCAAAGGAAGCCGAATCAGAAGAAGAACAAGAATGTGAACTTTGTGAAATCAAAGGGAACGGACAAAATTGAAACTTTTGAAAACAAATCTAACTTGGATTTTGTTAAACAAGCAACAGTCTTGAAAAGAAATGAACCAAACTGTTCGAAACCTAGTACCTCGAGATCACAAAGTTCATCATCATCGGCAAGACGATCACATGATACTTCGGGGTTTGTTGAACGAAGATCATGTTTTAAATGTGGTGAAATTGGACATATAATTCGAAACTGTCCGTATCTTCATAAGTTGAAAGCAAAGGTTTATGATTCCCGTGAACGCAATCACCAAAAGCGATCTGTTTCTGGAAAACAAGATCCCCGACTTGTAAGAGAAAGGGAAAAGAAACAGAAACGCCAACAAGTCAAGGTGATTGAAAAGGCACTTAAAACTGATGTGGTTCAAAAACAATCTGTCTCAGTTAAGCCAGAAAACTCAAAATTTTCAAAAACTTCAAACAATCACGAAGTTAAATTGTTAAACAATCCAACTGGTAAAACTCAACAGACATGGAAACCTAAATTGACCACAAGTTCAGAGGGACCATCACAATTTCCTAATCATCAAAAAGTGGAAGTTATTGTTGTTGTTGAAAATGGAAGACCCAAGACCACAATGGCTTGGGTCCCCCTCTCCAACTAATCTCTGAATGAGAGTGCAGGATGTTCCAGGAGGAACTATTGATAGTCTTAGGATTGTTGATAGTGGAGCGTCCATGCACAAGATCGGCGACACCAGACTCCGAAACATCATTATATCTAGGAGTTGTTGCCTTTGATGGAGAGAAATGAGAAAAGAAAAGGAGAAAAGAAGACAAAAATGTCTGATGAAAGAATGTGGTTGAATGAAGTTGAAAAATTCGACGTGATGAGATATGTGCCAAAATTGGTTGTTATGGTTTTTGATCGGGTCCTCAGGAAAGATTCCAATGAAAAGTACGCGCCTGTAGCACGTCTGAAGCTTTTCGAAGATTCATGGATTTTTCTTCCACAAGAAGTTCAAAGTCCACAAGATGAACGTGTAGGGTACTTTTCTCTACGGTGTGATTGAAGAAAATGTGTTTGTTGAACAAACCAACCGGGTGTGCGGATGCCTTGGCGTGGATTGAACAACCGCACACTACCTCTCAAAGAAAAAGAGAAAGACAAAGACCTTCGCTGGTGCAATGTGTAAGAGACCAGTCGGACCCAAAGGTTTATGATCTTGTTGCTGTGAAGAGATTTCTCAGTTGCTACAAAAATCGACTTTGAAATCCACACCGGGTGGATATCCAGTTTGGGAGAGCGCTCAGATTCCTTGCAATGCACGAAGCAGTTGCAGGAAACGGTTTTAAATTTCTAATCTCTCCTATCCTTGTCGATATTTAAGCTGCTTTATGAATTATTATCATCTCGTACAACACTCTTTGGCCAAACAATGTTGTTAAGGTCCACACCGATGACCAACGTGCCGACCTTTTTACCAAAGCATTTGACAAATCAAGATTTGACTTTTTATTATTGGTAAACGGCATTAAGGTCAAGCAAGAGTAAAATCCACATCGGAAAATCGTTTTTGTAAATACCTTTGTGTTTTAAATTTATCTTAGTTTGTTGCTTTTAGGGGGAGTAAATCCAAAATTTGAAAATCCAAAAACATCGAAAAATTTCAAAAACACAAAAACAATAGAAAAGCAAAAATGAGTTTCCTGGCGAGCAAAAGAGAAAATGATAGTACATCAGTGGTCTATCCAAGCCTCTTTAAACCTAAAATGAAAAACGATAAGTAGCTCTATATAAGATGTATCGGTAGGCTCACAATCATTTTAAAGTGTGCAGGGTGATATAAACTTAAATCGACTAAAGACCAGGTGGGAACCATTCATTGGCATATGGTCTTAGTACCGAAATTTCGTTTGAGAGATTGCCGAGGTTCTGAGATATTCGGTCTTTATGCTGCTTATCATCTGGGTATCATGGTTGTATCTTTTACCGAAAAATAACGGGGACGCAAGTCTAGATCTTCCATGATACCATACATACGTGTACATACTGCATTCGACCTCAATAAGTGATCAACAATCACATGTCCAAACAAATAAGTGATAAAATATCACATTTATCCGGGAGTCAAGTTCGTCTCTTTGCTGTACGAAAGTACTGACCTGTTCACGGACTTGCTCATGTGCCCTCATGCATCGAAAATCAAGTTCCTCATCAATAAGTGATTCTATCACATAGGGCTTGTTTTCAATCAAATAAGTGAGTTTCTCACATCATATACGGTCAAACAGATGATAAATGGTATACTCACCGGTAAGATGAACCCTCGTGCATACCTTGATACGGGAATGTGTCGTGATGTGGATGAACACCGGTCGGTAAGTATAAATCATACCTTAACGTATCCCCTCGCCATGATTACATCTGATAAGTTGAGCTTAAGTGGACAACAATACCGATAATTGTTATAGGATGCTTATCTTAATGTTAATTAATTGAACAAAGAGAGCGTTTTGGCATGACCGTACACTGATATGATTCTCTTACCCTCGAAACTCGCAAAAAGAATGTCTGTAAATATTTATTTAATGCTTTCAGTTTCTGCATCTTGGTATATATTTATTTACTGCTTTCTGTCTTTACATTTGAAATATTCAAAAATTCCAAAAAGATTTTAGGTGTGTTTTAATATAAACTTTCTAAAAGCCAAAAAGATTTTATTTCTATCTTATTTTCGATCGTACGATGTTGGATCTCGAGTCTTCGTTGCCTGATACCTGATTGAAAATCAAAATCGACTAAATCTTCATAAACGGTCGAAATTTGCAAGTTTTAAAAGTTAAAAACTAAAATTGACAAATTTGTTAAACTTTCAAACTGTCGGACGGTAGTTGATTGATATATGGTCATACGTGTGTTGTTTGTTTATGCTAACTATATTCCAAGCAGTTGTTCTCATTACGCGTTTAGATTTCTTGCATGTGCAGATTCTAAAGGCAAGGAGAACATGGTCGATGACAAGCTTCGGAATGAAGACACAACGTGAAGGCACTCAAATGATGAAGATGATCGAGTTGCCGCTGGCCATCATCAACACCACAAGGATCTCAAGTTCTAAAGATCAAGACATTCACGAGCATAACTCAAGAGGGAGCTTATGTTAAGGGGGAGTTTGTCAGCACACTTCCTACATGAAACGGGGAGTTTGTTGATACACTTTCTGCTTTCAAGACGTGAAGACATTGAAGATCATCCGACATAGAAGACATGAAAGGCGAATCTCGCGAGTAGCGTCCAAGGGGGAGTTTGTTGATACATATTTTGTGGACGCGACTCGGCTCGGTTCGACTTGGTTCGGTTCGACCCGGTTAGGTTCGGCTCAAGCCCGACGTCACGACATTCCTCCGTCGTGCGCTCCAGAGTTCGACACGCGAAGCACGAAGTGCCGCGAACCGGTTCCCGTCGCCACATCATCATGACATCATCATGATGATGTCATGATGATGTCACTTATTGACTAATGTTTTACAAATCTGAAGTTGGGAATTGGTGTACGCTGTTGTTGTGCATGTTAATTATGATTGGACCAATCATAATTAGTGGGCCGAATCAATGCATCTTGGGCTGAATCCTTGCACCTGGGCCGAACCCCTACTGGACTACATGTGGGTCGACGAAACACACTTTGTTTCGTCGACTTTGATGAATTGTAATGTGTTTCGTCGACAACAGTCTTGATTCGTCGACTCCTGTTCTGTTTCGTTGATGCTGGCACTATATAAACAGAGCATATCACAGGAGTGAAGTAAGACAAGAATAGAGAACACACACACACACGAGAGAACTTTGAGAGTTTATAGAATACATCTGTAAACATTGAGCTTGTAACTGATCTTTTCATACGTATTAATACAGAGGTGTTAATCGGTGAATCTTGCGTGTCGTGTATTTACGTGTTCTATCTCGGTTTGCTTTCCCGGTTGGATTCCGCACAACCGGGTTGGTTTGTACACAAGGATTAGGCGACTAGATCCTCCCCTAGCCGGACCTACAGTGACCCACTCTTGTTTTGCCAGAAGTATTCCTAAGTGGGCTCACTATAGGCCCACTTAGAGATTAGAATTTAGTTGGCTTTTTTTGTTGGGCCAGTTATGGTCTAGGAAATTGATAGCAATTTGGCCGGATAAGATATCCAAATGTATAGGGCCTAACTTAGATGATCATGGGCCAGGCTTATTAGCCCGTTTATTAGGCCCAAGATCTATTTTCTTTTTACGTTAGGTTCAATTATTTTCTCAGGATATTACCTCGGGTAAAATTAAAACGCCTTAGTTTGTTAGAATTAAATTTGCCTAGGGCATTCCCCTTTTCTCAAAGAAAAAAAAAAGAAAAGACACCCGAATACATAAGTCAGTTTGGCTGTAAACTTTTTTGGTTTCATTCGATTATCTAACACTTGAACTACCTCCTCAGCTGCATCATATCCCCAAGCGCAAAGATACATGCTTTGAAAACCAAACAACTGCTCAATGGTTCAGCATCCTCGTATTAAGACTACATGGAGTCATGATCAAGGATTCAAGGGCAAGAGAGAAACCCATGTTACGTAGGCGCCACCTAGACTTTGGGGCTTTTGCCCTCCACATCACAAAAACCATGGGGTGGTGGACAAGGGCAAAGCCTCATATTTTTTGTTTTTAATTAAATCCTTTTTTAGTTAAACCATGGATCAGTGGTGTCTGTCAACATTTTTCAAGTAATTCGTCTGGTTATACTTCTTCCTTTCTTCAAACTCTATGTCTCCCTCATGAGCAACTTGTATTCACTTTTTAACCGGGTCATACATGCGATACGACAAGGTCTCTGGCTGATTTCCCAAGTAGACCATAAGAACACCTCTATCATCCAACTTCTTCAAACCAGTAGCCAAGTCCTTTACATAACCCACACATCCGAATACCTTTAAATAAGACAAATTTGGTTCCTCGCCTTTTATCTTTTCGTAAGGGACTTTTATCTTTTCGTTGGTGATTGGTTCAACACGTAAACTGCCTGATGTACCGCCTCGCCCTAGAAGCTTTGTGGCAGCCCTTTTGCTTTCAACATGCTTTAAGTGGTGCCCAAAATTGTCTAATTTCTCTTTTCAACCACCCCGTTTTGTTGCGCGTGTATGGTGCAGGAAATTGTTTTGCAATTCCCCTTTGCTTACAAAAATCACGCAACACATTTGAAGTAAACTTGCCTCCATTATCAGTTCTCAACGCCTTAACCTTCTTGCTATACTTGTTTTCAAGTCCTGTTAGTTACTCAATTAAAAGTCTTGGCACTTGGTCTTTGGTTCTTATCACATCTGCCCACATATAGCGACTAAAATCATCAACTATAAGAAGCATGTATTGATTTCCTGAATTTGTCTTGGTGTGGTTGGACTACATACATCTGCATACAAGAGTTGTAGTGGCTCTGTGGTTCGATGAAGTGACTTCTTTTAAAACGACGCACATGATTGTTTCGCTAACACACATGTCACATATTTGCATGGGGTGTGATATAGTGGGAAGACCTATTGCACGCTTGGCTAAGCTCTTGATTGCGTCAAAATTAAGATGCCCGGGACGAGCCTCGTCCCCCAACTTAACATGTAAACGTATCGGAGATGCTACTTTTAACTCAATTTTATAGATTCTGTTAGAAGATCTGGCATCTGGGTACCTAAAATTGGTAATTATTGATTCTATTTAACGATCAACGTGTGGGTCCTAAAAATTGGTAATTAAAAAATAGAGTATTAAATAAAAGATAATATGTCTTATTGTCTTACATGTATATTATCTTTCATGATGGTACTCCTGATTTGGTATCGACCCAATGGACTTTGGCTCATACTTGAGTAGCCCATTAACCGCATCAATATGCAAACCTTCGATTCTGATTTTAAATATTCTCTCATCTCTCGTAAACCCTAGAGGAATCAGAATCAAAATGTCAGATCACATCCCGTTCGAACTCCAATCTGAAATCATGAAGAGGCTGCCTGTGAAGTCGTTGATTCAATTCCGATCGGTCTGCAAACCGTGGAAGTCTCTGATCGACAGTTCTGATTTCATTAAGCATTATAGCGGCCAACAGCAACATCTACTTGTAAGGTATCAAGATGCCGTTGATCATAAGGAAAAATACGTTTCAATTGTTGATGATGATGATACTTTCCCCATGCAGAAAGTTACTGTGACTATTCCCCCATTTGTGGTTAATATGCTTAAACATTCTACAACAATGGGAAGCTCTCACGGCTTGTTGTGTTTGTACAATGATGACATGGCTGTTATTTGGAATCCTTTGATTACCAAAGCAGTTGCTGTTGTTCTGCCTAAAAGGAAATATAATGAGATATGGGGAACCGATCTAGGTTTTGGGGTTTGTCGCAAGACTCTTGACCCGAAGATAGTCAAGATTAATTATGTTCTTAATCCATCGAGCGATATCGAGAGTGTAGTTTGCATCCCTGAGGTGTTTACATTAAGCGCAGGTGCCTGGAGAAGTCCCTATGGCAGCTTTCTCCCTCGTAAATCTATTAGATTTTCCGAGTCACAGGTAGCTGTAGATGGAGTTCTTTACTGGCTTGCTGATGATGGCACCAGTGAATATAATTATAATTACCTGATTATATTATTTGATATTACAAGTGAAGAGTTTAAAGAAGTAAACCTCCCTGATAGATTAGCACGCAACCATGAACGCGACTTGTCAATCTTTAAGCTAAGGAACACTCTTGCTGTGCTTCAATTAGATGTAGGGGAAAAACTTTCCGATGTATGGATGATGATGGACGGTGTTTCTAATTCGTTTATAAAGCTATTCACTATTTGCCTATCAGATGTAGAAGCACTTTTTGTACAGGAATTTAGGGGGTGTTTGGTGTTGCGTTTTCAAAATAGATTATGCGTTTTCAAAACTGCGTTTGGAAAAAGCATGTAGGGGCATGCTTCTCCAAAACTGCGTTTTGGAGACAGATAATCACTTTTTCATCCAAACATTTTTTTTAGATTATTTATGTTTTACAAACGCAATAATCAAATAATCACTTCAAAACGTAATCCCAAGCACCCTCTCACTCAATAGTTCTAATAACAATTAATTTCTTAAAAACCCGAATAAAAATATATGCAGTATAATTGTAGGAACTAGGTTCACTTTTCAATAAAATATATTACAAAATACATAATAAATAATAACGAGACTCTCGTTATTTGTGGGAAATTCGATTAGTACAATACCGGTTACAAAAACTAAATAAAACGAATATAAAATACAAGTAAATTGTACCAATCTTGATTCAAAGCCAATGTCTTTGAAAACTTCAACCGCATCTACGAGATCGAAACTCCGCTGCAGGACAAGCAAAATTGTTGACGGTTTTTGGTTGAGGCACGTGTTCAACACGCTTCCCTTAAAACAGATTCCGTGCCTCCTCTCAGACGGTCTGTCTCCCAGGGTACAACAACCGGAACAGTATGTGTACTGCCGGAGATGGCACTCACGCCCGAGATTACACCGGGTATCATAGTGTTCTAATTTACGTAGGAAAATAAAGATAAGTAGGTGATGGTGAAAAATTAGAGAGTACTCCTCTCTAAATTCTATAAAACTTTGTGCATAATTTTCTCTAGTATATTTCTTTCATCTCATTTTTCTCTATTTTCTTTCTTGCATCCAACAAAGAGTCATAAGGTTCATTTTATACTCAAAACTAAAACTCCATATTTAATTTCTATTGTTTAATGAAAATTATAACAATAAAAACATTCATTATGAGTCTAGTAATTTATTATGAGTCAAAAGGATTAATTTACATTCATGACATGTTAATGTCATATTAAATAAAATAATAAGACATGGCAAAACTTACATCATGACTCTTGAATAGAGATTAAAAGTCATAAAACCACCAATTTATGACAAAGATGAATTTATACTAGAGTCACCAAAGTTTAGAAATATTCAATTCAATCACCAACTTCGAGCATCGATATTCTATTCATCTTAGCTCCATTTTGGACACAGTTTGATTCATTGTTATGATGCTCTCACAACATAGAACGCAAACCCATGAATTATTATTTATACAACACATATATAAATATAATTATTGATGTCCAAAATATTTAGTGAAAACTCATTTTCACTAAAATTTCCAACAATCCCCCACATGAATGGAGATCGATTAAAACACACAAAATTCCCCGATGAAACCTCGACAGTCGAGTATTGCAGGATAGGTAGGTTTTGCCTTTGAACCTTCCTTTGTGAAGCATACTTAGTCTACTAGGGTTTTGTAGACGTGATGTCCTTGAACAACCCCCCATTTGTGTAAACGACAATATACATTCACACAATACTTTCCCTAGCCGGGCCATCCCCTCACTATCGTGTCCTATAATGGTCATGGAGCACTTTCCTGGTTCTGCGGGAGCTCTAGGAATTATGCCCTAATTCCATTCGAAGCGACCACACTTCTCTCCAACATAGGCGATTTCCCTTTAAATCATTAAAAGCATTATGGTTTACTATGATTTACACAAATCATTAACCCACATATTACGCTTAACCTCGCAACAATGTCACTGAATATTATAGGAATGGACTAGGATGTAATTAAACACCCTTTTATAGTTTAGGGGGATATATAAACATATATATTAGCCATGCCCCCACAGTGACTAGCCTTCGGTTCATGATTAAGTTGGCCTATTGAACCTAGATCTTGGGATCTCCAGTCAACTAGGTTAGGTTTCCCTCATGTCCCCTTTTCCATGGCTTTAGTCCCATTCCACAACCTGATCTGTTATCAACCCACTGGTTGTTGGATCCAAAATTATTTGTTAACTTCGCTAAGTCAACAACAATAATTTTCAGTTTAGATCAGTAGTTCTAACGTGTTCTTGACTCACTAGTCATTTTGCCTTTTAGTCGATTCATAAGACTTATAACTCGCGATCTCAACCTGGATTCAGTTATGTACCTTGTCTTTAGAATGACATGAAACTCAATTCATGGCTAGACACGTTTTCACCATGCCTTTGGTGTGTCATGACTGACATCTTACTAGATTTTGAATCTAACCAATTGGCATTCGAGTCCAATCTACTCGATTGACTCCATATAACCATTGTGTACTCCACTTGGTCATGCGTTTGCAATATATGCAAGTCACCCCCACATTTAAGTGTAATTGGATAGCATCCAAATGGGGCGATGAAAGGTTCTCCCTTTCATTTCGAGTTTGAGAAAACTTCTCAACTACCATTTCCACATTCAAATGCAAGTCACCCCCACATTTAAGTGTAATTTGGATAGCATCCAAATGGGGTGATGAAAGGTTCTCCCTTTCATTTTAAGTTTGAGAAAACTTCTCAACTACCATTTCTTCATACCCTAAAGGGTTTGTTTCTTAAATGGCTCCTCCCCCCACATTGTTTGCATTTTAATTAAGTATCCCTTTGGACTAAAATGAAGTTATTTTTATAGTTTTGTGTTAGCACAAAATTCGTTCTTGTGTCATCACATATTTTGAATGTTTAAAGTTAATTTAATCTCCGTCGAGCATATAAATTAACAAGTATTAGTCTAGAATGCTTTAGACCACAATACTCTAGCATGTGAACAGAAGATGCATCATTCTGATTCTTCACAGCCTTAAGAGATAACGCACTATCTCTTCCGAACATTCGTTTCTTAGTTTAGACAAAATAATGAAATTTTATTTCACCATTCCAAAACCATCGGTTTTAGGAAGGCCTTAAAACCATAGTTAACTTCATCCATTAGGATCATAACTAGTTTGCCTTTTTATCTCCAAGGCTTCACCATTGACTTCCTAAGGACTTAAACATAAGTCTTAATCCAAGTCACTTTGATGAAAAATCTTTGTATAAAATCACTTGAGTCTTGAGATATAGCCAATTAGATTGACTCTCAACAACAAAGCATTCACGTATACCTATAGTGATATATACATTTACGTTGTTTCTTTAATACCATGTATTGGGATACTCTACCAAATTGAGGACCAAGCCTCCACATAGTTTAAACAACATTGATGGTGGTAGAAACATCTACAAATCCATCACTATTGTAAATTCCATTAATAAATTTTCTAAATTTATTAAAATCATTTACAATAATAACATATATTTCTTTCATATGTTATATTCTATGAAAAACTCACATGTGCATTTCCATGTTGATGCTCTCAACATTAAATGACATATCTCGTTTTCGTGTATTTCATCTCAAACCATTCACCACGTTTCTTACGATGCCGTTATGCATTTGATGTTTGATTTGTGACTTATTACCTAAGTCATGATCACAACCCGCTCGTTGTGTTTATGTAAATTACTTTTTACACTTTGTACCAAAATGTGTATCCTTTTGACAAATTATTAGTAGTCCAAAATAAATATTTATCTTATATTATATTTAGACCATTTGTTTATGTGAAATAAACCCAAACGATAGTCTACCATTTATAATAAAATAAAAGTGGACAAAAAATAAAACGGATACACTAAAGATGTCTAAACATCAAATGCCAAAGTGTTATTATCTTAAACACTTTTGACCGAAATAAACGCAATTATTTCGTTCGGTGTCATGTTTTGAGGTACTCCCTCATCTTGGAACTCTAAACTTGAATAATCACAAGTTGTCCAAAAATATAAAGTTGTTTACAATTAACTACTCGCAAGTAGTTAAGCAACTTATTATGTCTATAACAACATCGAGTTGTTTTTCACTAAATAGTCTTTCCGAGACTATTATATGGTTCAAGAAGTTATACTTCTCGTGGAAGTATATCGAATCACTTATAATTCGCAAAGACATGTTTTATTCGTTCAAAACATTTCTCGTTTTCCAAGTGTTTTAAAAATAAACTATATGTTTATGTTTAGATTAAAAATCAAAACAATAAACCTTATAATAGTTTATTAAATAAAACAATTTCAAACTCGCTCGTTTGAAAAATAAAACGAATACACGTCGTCTTAATAATTAGTTTATCATATTTAAACCATTTCTAACCGCTGTTAGATAATAACGATTACCGATCGTTGAAATGAGTGGTTTATATGATAACCAATTCTAATATGCTAATTAGAATTTAAATGTTTATCAAACATTCAAAATATTCGGGGTTTTTTTATAAAGTAAACCGTTTCTAACGCGCTCGTTAGAAATAAAATGAATATATATATTCACTTTTGGTTTATGTAAATGAACGTTTTCTAACACGCTCGTTAGAAATAAACACAAACCTTTTCTAACACACTCGTTAGAAAATATATAAACCGGATACAAATCATGTTAAATAATTTATCATGGTTAACCCGGTTCTAACCCGCTCGTTAGATATTAACGATTGCAAATCGTTAAAAGGTTTCTAACACGCTCGTTAGAACTAAACGATTACAGAATTTGTTTCGAAGTTTATAAAAAAATATAAACTATTTCTAATACGCTCATTAGAAATAAACAAATACGAAACCGTTTTAACATTTATGTAAAAAACCGTTTCTAACTTATTTGTTAGAAATTTAAAGGTTCAAACAAAACCGTTACACGGTTAATTATTATCCATAAATTGTTTCCAACTCACTCGTTAATAATTATTTGCAACAAAAATCTTTTCTAACACACTCGTTAGAAAATCTGATCGTCTTTTAAGTAGTTAGGTTTACAAAATCATCGTATCTAACACGCTCATTAGATATAATAGATGATATTAAACCTTATTATTCTATAAAATTCTAACACACTCGTTAGAATTAAACGATCATTTATTGCCATAAGCCGTTTTTGGCCTATATAAAATAAACGTTTTCTAACCCGCTCGTTAGAACATTAAAAAATTGCCAAAGTCGTTAAATCATTTCTAACACGCTCATTAGAAATAACTTATTACAATTTTTTTTTGAAGTTTATAAAAAACTATTTCTAATACGCTCATTAGAAATAAAAAAAAAAAATCCGAAACCATTTCAAGATTTCTTATTATCCAAAATAATTGTTTCAAACACGCTCGTTTAACAATTATTTGTAATAATAATTTTTTCTAACATGCCCGTTAGAAAATCTAAACGTCTTTAAACTATTGTTTCTAACACGCTCGTTAGAACATCCAACCGTCTTTAAAACATTGTTCCTAACACGCTCGTTAGAACATATAGTTGTTTGAAAACTTATTATT
The DNA here is from genome assembly GCA_030545235.1 of Helianthus tuberosus. Classification (NCBI taxonomy): domain Eukaryota; kingdom Viridiplantae; phylum Streptophyta; class Magnoliopsida; order Asterales; family Asteraceae; genus Helianthus; species Helianthus tuberosus. The sequence goes on along the minus strand of CM060437.1, from coordinate 26,880,487 downwards.
ATACAAAATAATTATTTCTAACACGCTTGTTAGAATACCTAAATGTTTTAAAACTTGTAATTTTATAAAAAAAAAATTACTTTCTAATACACTCATTAGAAATATATGTGTTTCAAGACATTTAAACCAATATTAATAATCCAATTAAAGTTTATAACATGCTTGTAGTAAATAAATAAAATGTTACAAACATTTTTTTTTTGTATGGGGTTACAAAATATATTTTTCTAATACGCTCATTAGAAAATTTAGTATTTCAAAACATATTGAAATACATATTATTTTGTATATGGTTCGGTTTATCTAAACACGAACAAAAAACCCATGAACTCTAAAACATGAATCAAAACGTTCGTTTTGCAACACGGTATTCGGATTAAAGATTGTACTCCAATCATCAAAACTAATCCGACTCATTGTACTAAAAAAAATATTTCCCAAAGATATTTACAAGATTTTAACAAAAATCTCAATTAATATTTTAAACTTTCGTGAACCTAAATCCTCGTAGAGAAGGGATTTAAGATTGTAGCAACAATCTTCACGAAAGTCTGTTTTAAGATTGTAGGAACTAGGTTCACTTTTCAATAAAATATATTACAAAATACATAATAAATAATAACGAGACTCTCGTTATTTGTGGGAAATTCGATTAGTACAATACCGGTTACAAAAACTAAATAAAACGAATATAAAATACAAGTAAATTGTACCAATCTTGATTCAAAGCCAATGTCTTTGAAAACTTCAACCGCATCTACGAGATCGAAACTCCGCTGCAGGACAAGCAAAATTGTTGACGGTTTTTTGTTGAGGCACGTGTTCAACACGCTTCCCTTAAAACAGATTCCGCGCCTCCTCTCAGACGGTCTGTCTCCCAGGGTACAACAACCGGAACAGTATGTGTACTGCCGGAGATGGCACTCACGCCCGAGATTACACCGGGTATCATAGTGTTCTAATTTACGTAGGAAAATAAAGATAAGTAGGTGATGGTGAAAAATTAGAGAGTACTCCTCTCTAAATTCTATAAAACTTTGTGCATAATTTTCTCTAGTATATTTCTTTCATCTCATTTTTCTCTATTTTCTTTCTTGAATCCAACAAAGAGTCATAAGGTTCATTTTATACTCAAAACTAAAACTCCATATTTAATTTCTATTGTTTAATGAAAATTATAACAATAAAAACATTCATTATGAGTCTAGTAATTTATTATGAGTCAAAAGGATTAATTTACATTCATGACATGTTAATGTCATATTAAATAAAATAATAAGACATGGCAAAACTTACATCATGACTCTTGAATAGAGATTAAAAGTCATAAAACCACCAATTTATGACAAAGATGAATTTATACTAGAGTCACCAAAGTTTAGAAATATTCAATTCAATCACCAACTTCGAGCATCGATATTCTATTCATCTTAGCTCCATTCACTACAAGAAAGTCGGCTAATAGCGGCGACAGACGTCGCCGCTAATGGTCATCATCGTCGCCGCTAAAGCTAATAGCGGCGACAAATCGCCGCTATTGTGTCGCCGCTAAATGTTAGCCGCTAAAGGCCTAATTGTCGTCGCTAAAGGTATTGTCGCCGCTAATGAGCCGAACCTTTAGCGGCGACACAGATCGTCGCTAAAACGTCTTCACTAATAGTTGCAGTCAATAGCGGCTATTGTTTATAACCTTTAGCGGCGACACCTGTCGCCGCTAAAAGTCAATTTTTTTTTTTACTGCGTTTGCTGTAATTCCCGTTATGAACAAACCTGCCAATTTTCAAGTTTTACACAACACAAACAGACTAAACAAACATAATGCTTTACATACTAAAATCGGCCAAAACATTTCCGTACAAAACATCCTAAAACATCCGGAAAATAACATTCTAAAATATCCGAAAAATAACCTTCTAAAATATCCGTACAAAATAGCCGCAAGAAAGGATTCAAGTTAGGTCGTCATCGTCATACTCATCGTCAAACTCATCGTCGGGTGCGACTTGCTTTCCCCTCGCCGCAAGAAAGGATTCAAGTTGGTTTACGAATGCCGGACTTTGGAACAAAGTTGAAACGTATTCCTACATTAACACATATCAAACCCAATATTATTAGCAAAAACATATAGTTGGTTTACTATATTTTGGAAATCAAATTGTATAGTTTACCTGCGAAAACGGTTCTGCGGTTTGGGGTTGCGCACTAGACGGGTTCGATGGCGTATTCGAAGGTTTAGGCCCAAGCCCCCGGAACCATCCTCGTCGATCACCCAAAACGTTTTGAAACACGGCAGCCTCATTCGGTAGGTTAGAACCGCTGCTTTCTCCGCTCATAAACTCGCGTTCTAGATTAAGCTGTATTTTACGAAGATGATTAAACCTATTTTGTAACAGCAATTAAACCTATTTTGTAACAGCAATTAAACCTATTTTGTACAGCCTATATAAGCCCCCCTTTTTAACAGCAATTCAAACCCATTTTTTACAGCTTTGACTCTGTAATATCTTTAGTTAAAAGGGTACAAACGTAAAGGACACCGGTTGTAATTTACTCATATAAATATATATATATTTAGATAGATACTTACATAATTCTGCTCGGCTACCAGGTCAACAAAATTCCCATCTTTATCGGTGTGAGTTTTGCGGTATGTATCAAGACGTTTCAAACCCTGTTTAACATTAAAACTTAGATTAGACGTTAAATAAACATAAACATACAAACACACACATATAAAACATTACATGTTTGTAGGCGGTGCTACTGTATGACGATGTACCGCCACGGTTTGGGACTTTTTGAAGTTGGCGAACTCTTGAGTTTGCCTCACATCTTGAAATATATTTGGGGTCCAAGAAGTGATCAATGGTTCTCTGCCAGTTTTCATAAGGCATATCCTTGGGGTGGAATGCCCTTGCTCTTTCGACATCGTCATAACCTCCATTATCGAGAAATTCATCCTTAGCCCGGTGCTTGCGGTCGGAGTACCGCTTCATAAGCACTTGTCTAATGCCGCCTTTTAAGTCGGTCGCTTCCAAATCCTGTTCAACTTCATCGAAATTGAAATTCTCCTAGGAATTAAATAAAATTGTTAAAACATTATATAAAAACGTCTTGCAGCCGTTTAACACCAATAAAAGGCCCAACTTGTTTACCTTTAGGTGGTTCATGACGGCATCCTTATAAGGAGTCAGAACTTTCCCCCAACCCATTCTATCGAAAGGGATGGTCCGCCACATGTACAACCCCGCCTCGCGTGAAAATAAGTCGCTCGGTTCACCAACGGGGGTATACGTTACATCCCTATCGAATGTAAGAGATACGGGCCCCCCTGCTTTGACCATCCTGCGAAGTTTTTGATTTTTCGCTTTCCCCCGAACTCTCCTTGGGGGAACCGCTGCAATTAAAATAAAATAAAATATAATTATTGACAACATTTATAATAAATGTAATAAAAGTACTAAATAATAATTGATAACTTACCGTCGGTCTCATGCGTCCCTCTCCGAAAAGGATCCGGATTTGGTGGATCCCCAGCTCCGTCTCCCCCATGTCCTCGGGGCATCACATCCGCCATCAGGTAAACAAATACAAACCACAAAGAAAACATATTTCCTAAAAAGTTACAAATGTTAAAACAAGCGTATCAAATAGAAAATAGTAGAAAGTGCAACAAGTTTAACTAATATGCAAATAAATATTTCAACAAGAGTTTTTCAAATACTAACTAATATAAATTACAATAACTTTTCTCTTAATCAATGTTCCTAAGCTTGAAACATCCTACATTTGTAACTTTTTAACATCTAGAAATCAATGTTCCTAAGCTTGAAACATCCTACATTTGTAACTTTTTAACATCTAGAAATAAGTTCAAGTTAACTACACTCTTTTTTTACATATTTTCTAAAACCAATTTCCATTTAACTACACAAAGGCCTTTGTACTTAAGTTTTGCTAAAATAATATTTTAACACTTGTAGTTTTAACTTCAAACCTTAACTTGTTTACTAAAAAAAACAAAAAAAAAATATGTACTAATTTACTGCTTCAACTGATAATCCTGTTACAAACTAAAAAAAATTCCATTAAAAGCACCAAACTATGGTTTTAACAGTTTATGTACCTTAACCCCTATACATGATTTTGGCAATAATTTCTTCAAAAAATCATATATCAACATGATTTTAAATGCTTTTACAATTTCTCATCTTTAACAAAAATAAATAGATACTAACATACACCTACATACACACATACATAGACTTGCATACACACATTTTCACCAAGTATACATAAATTATACATTTTCATATACATCCACTAACATATACACATTTACATATACATCTTTACATACACATATACATACACACATACATAGACTTACACACATTTTCACTAACTATACATAAATTATACATTTTCATATACATCCACTAACATATACACATTTACATACAACATACATCTTTACATACACATATACATACCTACACAAACCAAAATATACACAATTTCTCATCTTTCAACTAAAATAAATATAAAACTAACCGTCAAAATGAGGATTCTACTCGTGGTGGTGGAGGAGACGTGGTGGGTGACCGGAATTTTCTAGCAAACACACATACATACACCGAAAATCAAGATATTAACAAAATGTATAACAAAATCAAGAACAAAATCAACTTAAACAAAGAATACTAACCGATTTGGAGGAGATCTTGGTGAAATTGACGAAGGATGGTCGATTTTAGGGGTAAACCCGTGAGAGAGATGAAGAGTTTGGTGGGAAAATGGGTGAAAAGAGGGGAAATCCCGCTTTTGCAGCTGTTGTCAGCGTAAAGGAAATAGCGGCGACAGGTGTCGCCGCTATTGACTTGATTGTGTCGCCGCTATTGCTCTTTTTCACTCCGGGCCGTTAGATCAAGACGACAAATGAACGGCTGAGGTTTAATAGAGGACCGAGTTCCGGATCGACTAATAGCGGCGACAGGTGTCGCCGCTATTGATCTGATTGTGTCGCCGCTATTACTCTTTTTCACTCCAGGCTGTTAGATCAAGACGGCAAATGAACGGCTGAGGTTTAACAGAGGACACCGAGTTCCGGATCGACCAATAGCGGCGACATATGGGGTGTCGCCGCTACTGGTGTCGCCGCTATTGCCCGTTATTCTTGTAGTGATTTTGGACACAGTTTGATTCATTGTTATGATGCTCTCACAACATAGAACGCAAACCCACGAATTATTATTTATACAACACATATATAAATATAATTATTGATGTCCAAAATATTTAGTGAAAACTCATTTTCACTAAAATTTCCAACAATAATTTTATTTTATTTTTTGGATAAAGGGCATACGCCCGGCAAAAAAACATAGAACCACTGAAAGAATAATTCATTCAGTATAATTTTATTTGAGAGTTCTTGTTTTCTTTGTTTAACTTTTGATACCCCAGATTAAAACCCTGAAAACTTCATTTTTCTTGTTCAGGTTGTTATTTGTTCTTCGTTGTTGGTTCCTTTTAGTTAAACATCAATAAGGCTTTTGTTATAAGTTGCTTTCATAGATGCTTCACAAACGTGATCAAATACTTGCTTCTTAAAGGGTTCCATATCCCGTTTTAATTTGTTTTATATGTCATGGACAGTTCAAAGCTATGCGGACGATAAATCTGTTGGTATGTCTTTTATTTGAATTTTTATGGGTTTGTAAATTGTAACATAAAGTTTTTTGTACCAACCATGGTTTTGGTTTATCAACAGCTGTTCAAGAGCATCAACATAGACGGTTAGAAGCTATGTATGATGCTACTGTTGACATGCCTTATTAAATTATGATGTTATAAGGAAATTCCGTGTGTATCATCCAAGATTGTGAATAATACACTACGTATAGCTTTGATGGTTCAAGTTGTTATTTTCATGTCTTGTTTGGTTACCATGTGAATGGAATAAATTATTATTGTGTATTGTTCGGTAGGCAAGAAAAACGGAGTAATAAAATTAGCGGTGAGTGGTGGTGGTGATCGGTGGTAGTGATTGTGGGTGGTTATAGGTGGTGGTGGTGGGTGTCGGCGGCGACGATGGGTGGTGGTGGTGGCGGCAAGTGGCGGTGCGGCGGTGACGACGAGTGGTGGTGGCGACAGATTGGCCGTTGGTGGTGGGTGGTAGCAAAGGTGGCGGTTGGTGGCGGCGGCGGTTGGTGGTGGCGGTGGTGGTGGTGGTGGTGTCGACAATGGTGGTGGTGGGCGGCGGCGAGTGGCGTTGGTGGTTGGTCGTAGCTGTGGGTGATAACGGTGGCGAGTGGGTGGCGGCGGTGACGGTGGCTGTCGGGGTGAGGTGGTGGCGGGTGGCGGCGATGGCGTCGGTGGTGGGTGGTGGTGGGTTGTGGCGAAGGTTGTGGGTTGTGGTGTTGTTGATGAATGGTGGAAGAGGGGATGGAATGGAAAAAAAAACATGGGGTGTGGAAGAAATGATTTTGAGGGAATGGAATGCCATTTAGAATGGGTGATTTGTTAATGCACTTTGGGTGATAAGTGCATGCCTTCTAACTGTTAGGGTCTTTATTGTACATGTCTTGAAACTTAGTCCAAGGTTTATCCTTGGACAATTTTTCCAAGTTTATGTCTAGACTTTACTTAGTCCAAGGTTTATCCTTGGACAATTTGTCCAAGTTTTTGTCTAGACTTTTGACAGGGGTTGTGTTTAGGCAAAAGTCAGGGTTTTTGTGTAGATTGTTTTGTCCGGACTTTTAGTATGTCATGGAGTATGTGGTTTGTCTTGTATGGGCTATGGGCCCTTGTCTCCAGACAATGTGTTGTCCGGAGTTTGTCTTGTATATATACCTTTATGTGGAATAGACAAGATGGCGATTCTTTGTGAAATTCTGTGCACCTTTCTAACCCTAATTATTGTGTGTGTGTTTTGTCTGGCGGCTACTGTGTGTGACGTCATCCATCTTCCTCATAAAGAATACTCTGTGTATTCTTGATTTCTCTCACAGATCTTTGCATTCTAGTGTTTCATCTACAGTGGTTGATCATCAGGTGGATTCCGCACACTTGTTGGTTGCATTAGCTGAGTGAGATCTTGGATTAGGAGACAAATTGTCCAAGGATAAACCTTGGACTAAGTAAAGTTTAGACATAAGCTTGGACAAATTGTCCAAGGATAAACCTTGGACTAAGTAAAGTCTAGACATAAACTTGGAAAAATTGTCCAAGGATAAACCTTGGACTAAGTTTCAAGACATGTACAATAAAGACCCTAACAATTGGAAGGCATGCACTTATCACCCAAAGTGCATTAACAAACTCCCCCTTATCAGTGCATGGTCTTCATGTGGTCTTGAATTCTTCATCCTTGCTTCGAGTACTCGCTTCCTGCCCATACCTTGTTCTTCACACAGAATTGAACTACTTTGATGAATTGATCAGCTAATAGTTGATTTTCTTCAAGGAATTCAACGGCAGACGTCTTAGCTTCTTCAAATCTTCCATCTTGAGATGAACGATCCAGACCTAAAACACTTAACACCAGATTAAGAATCTTAACCCCGGAGACACTCGGCCCAAACCTGGATCCCAAAAAAATAAATTCCAATACCCCAGAATCAAAAACTAAAATATTAAACAACCATCATTTAATAATTTGTATTTCAAAACACGGTCATTCAGAACAAGTTACTTCAAAACTTATACTTTTGGAAAAATATCACAACTTGGAACCAAATTTATCGAACATATTAAAATGACGAAGTTTCCCACACACACTTAGATGTATCTTGCACGACAGATTTTTATGAAAAAGACTTATTTGAAGTTACCGAACCTAGTGTTTAACACGTTATTAAAGAATATTCACAACCCTTAGAGTATTTTTCAGAATGATAACTCGCACATAGAAACAAGAAAGCAAAATCTTTTTGTTGTTTTTCAATTTAGACTAAATTAAAGGAATTAAACCTAAGAACGTATTTACACTAATTATCTTTTTGTGAAATCGGAGCAAAGGGATCATATCAGTTTTTCTGTCAATATCCAACACAAGAAGCATAGGTTTTCAGTTTAAGCTTTTAGAATGATATTAACAGTTCAAGACGTTCAACGGTATTGTGGTCCACTTAAGCTTTAGCACGCTTTCGAACACTGTTTTCGAGATATGCTATTAAGTGTATTAATAACTGATTGTAACTATGTTTACCCACCTCAGAATATACTCCCGTATCAAGGTATGCACGAGAGTTCATCTTACTGGTGAGTATACCATTTATCATCTGTTTTGACGTATAAAATGATGTGAGATACTCACTTATTTGAATTGAAAAACAAGCCCTATGTGATAGAATCACTTATTGATGAGGAACTTGATTTTCAGATGCATGAGGGCACAGGAGCAGGTCCATGAACAGGTTAGTACCATCGTACAGACAAAGAGACGAACTTGACTCCCGCATAAGAGCTGTGATATATTATCACATTTTGTGGGACATGTGATTGTTTATCACTTATTGAGGTCGAATGCATCATGTATTATATACACGATAGAATGATATTTACACGTATGTATGGTATCATGGAAGATCTAGACTTGCGTCCCCGTTGTTTTCGGTAAAGAAACAACCATGATACCCAGATGATAAACAACATAAAGACCACGTATCTCAGAACCTCGGCAATCTATCAAACGAAATTACGGTACCAAGACCATATATCCGAGAGATGTACCACACAAGTTACGCAGTTCATTATGTTTATATACCAAAAACAGGTTCTTATTGACGCGTAAAACCTACCGAAGCAACGTATAATGAAGCTGTTACAGTTAACGGTTAATTTTATATATTACTATAATCCTGCACCAGATACGACTAACCGATGTACTATCATTTCCCTTATATCTCAATACGACTTCATTTTATATTTTTCAAATGTTTTCGTATTTTTCTTAAAATTTATCCTACGACTAAGTAAAATATTTTTGGAGTTTTTCAATTTTTTTTTTGAAAAACGGTAAGAACTGTACATAAAACATAAAATAACGTTTCTATGCGAGTTTTGAAAAAGATTTTACTCGGGGTTGATCATGCCGATCATTCGGACCAGATTTTCAAATCTAGTCCGATCGAATGTCTTCGTAAACAGGTCGGCAAGATTATCCAAGGTGTCTACCCTAACCACTTCTATTAAACCCTTCTCATCACAGTCGCGAATGAAGTGATGCCTAACATCTATGTGCTTAGTGCGTGAGTGATTAACTGGATTGTTAGTTATGGAAATGGCAGAGTTGTTATCGACAAGAATAGGAGTTCGAGTAAAATTCAGACCGTAGTCCCTCATTTGCTGTTGAATCCACAAGACCTGAGCACAACAGCTTGATGCAGCAATGTACTTGGCCTCGCACGTGGATAAAGAAACGGAATCTTGCTTTTTGCATTGCCAAGAGACAAGACGATTCCCAAGAAGTTGTGCGCCGCCAGAGGTTGACTTTCTGTTCATCGGGCACCCTCCGAAGTCAGCATCAGCATACGCCAGCAAATCCAGACCACCTTCAGCTGGATACCACAATCCAAGCTTAGGCATCCCTTTCAGATATCTGAAGATACGCTTGACCACTTTCATGTGAGACTCTTTCGGAGTTGATTGGAACCTGGCACACAAACAAACAGAAAACATAATATCTGGTCGTGAAGCAGTAAGGTACATTAGCGAACCTATCATTGCTCGATATAGAGTCGGATCCACTTCAGGATCTTTCTCCTTATCGGGTGAAAGCTTGTGATTTGTCGGGAGAGGCGTGTCATAGGGTAAGCTATCTTCCAAGCCAAATCTTTTGAGAATCTCGTGGACATACTTCGTCTGATGCACGTACGTCCCGGTTTTTTCTTGACTCACTTGGAGACCTAGAAAGAACGATAACTCGCCCATCGCGCTCATTTTAAATTTTGACTTCATCACAGCCTCGAACTCACGACACAATTCTTCATTTGAAGAACCAAAAATTATGTCGTCAACGTAATTTGCACGATCAGAAAATCTCCCCCTTTCTTCAATATGAACAGTGTAGAGTCGATCGCGCCACGCGAGAACCCGTGCTCCAATAGATGTCTTGATAAAGTCTCGTACCACGCCCGGGGAGTCTGATGGAGACCGTAGAGAGATTTGTCCAACAGATAGACTTTGTTCTCAGACTCTGGAGCTTCGAAACCCGGTGGTTGGGATACATACACAGTTTCATGCAATTTCCCATAAAGGAACGCGCTTTTCACATCCAACTGATAGACTTTGAAACGCATGTGTGCAGCAAAAGCTAGAAATAGACGAATGGCTTCCAGTCTTGCCACCGGTGCATAAACTTCTGTATAATCAATCCCTTCCTCTTGATTGAAGCCTTGAACAACCAACCGTGCTTTGTTTCTGACGACAACACCCTTATCGTCTTTCTTGCACTTGAAAACCCATTTTGTGTTGATTGCATGTTGGCCCTTTGGAAGATCGACCAAATTCCACACCTTTAACTTGTCGAACTGAGCTAACTCTTCTTGCATCGCCTCACACCAAGAATTATCCTTCAGAGCCATCTGATAGTTCTTCGGCTCTATCTGAGAGATAAAACATTCATGTAGGCTAAGATTGTAGATTTCTTCATTCTTGATAGCAGAGAACATACACTGCATCTCTGAAATACTCCTTCGCGTTTGCACTCCCGCATTTGGATTCCCAATAATATTATCAACAGGATGATGAATATTTGTTCTTGTAATTGGGATAGCTGGAGCTTGAAGATTGTTTCCCAAATTTGATTGAATCTCCCCCTCAGCATTTGCATTACTACTAGAAGCTTGATCATTTCCAGAAGATACATTAACATTTGGATATGCAGAAAAATCAACGTAAAGATCACCACTTGTAGTTTGAGCAGCTGCATTGGGGATCTGCTCAGCAACAACTTCGTTTACGATCGAAAAATCAACGTAAAGATCACCACTTGTAGTTTGAGCAGCTGCATTATGATCGAAGAATCAGCGATCGAAGAATACTTGCTCTCCAGCTTGCATCCACTTCATCTTTGTTCACAAGATGTGTGTAGACAACCTCCGAATCTTCTTCTGAAACATCAGGAAGATCAAATGAATCAAATAATTTATCATAATCATAACCGCTTTTAGGACCGAATTCGGACGGTGGAGGATCGTAACTCAAAGGAGTTATATCAAACACGATCTCCACTGTACGCTTCTTAACATTATAAACGCGTTTGTTTGGAGTTCTATTGGCATATCCCAAAAAGAACCCAACTTCTCCAACTTCCCCCATTTTAGGAGTATCTTTGGTGCGTTTGATAACACACTTGATCCCAAAAGGTTGAAAACCAGATAAGTTCGGTTTCTTGTTTTCAGGCAATTCATAACATGTTTTATCTTCTCTTTTGACCGTAAGCACATGATTTAACACATAACATGCAGTGTTTACCGCCTCGGCCCAGAAAATAATTGGCAATTTTGATTCAGAAAGCATAGTTCGGGCCGCCTCAATTAGGGTACGATTCTTCCGTTCTGCAACTCCGTTCTGTTGAGGAACATATGGAGCGCTGAACTGATGAACTATTCCCATTTCCCGACATAATTCATCCATATAATGATTTTTAAACTCAGTCCCGTTGTCACTTCGGATTTTCTTAATAGGAAGTGAATAATTTTTCTCAAGTTGTTTGAACAAGTCTCTTAAAATACCAGCAGTTTGGTCCTTTGTTTTTAAGAAAAATACCGACGAGTAACGTGAGAAATCGTCAGTGACAACTAGGCAATAGGACATTCCACCAATGCTAGCAACATGGATTGGGCCGAAAAGAGCCATGTGAAGCAGTTCAAGTGGTTTTTGGATTGAGTTAACAGTTTTCGGTTTGTGAGGCTTTCGTTTGATTTTTCCTTTTTCACATGATTCACATTTGTTGTGCATATTGAAACTACATAAAGGAACCCCCAACACTAAGTTGTTTTTCACTAAGTGGTTCATTTTACGCAGATGCACGTGGCCCATTCTCCTATGCCAGAGATACGATTGATCTTCAGTCGCCTTCGAAAGTAAACATGTCACTGGAGCAGACGAGTTGACCAACGGGCGCATGTCCATGACATATGTGTTATTCACTCTTGGAGCCCTCATTACGATCCAATCCTCAGGAACAGCAAATCCTAGACGCAAAACGAAGCAAGCTTTATCAGTGAACAACATTGTGTACTTGTTATCACAGATTTGAGAAACCGACATCAGGTTATGCCTCAGTTCTTCAACGTAGTTCACTTTATGCAGCGTAATTTTTCCATTTGACACAGAACCTTCACCGGTGATGTAACCACCCTTCTCACTGGCAAAATTCACATAACCACCACGAATTTGTTTAAAATTGCTCAATAACTCTTTATTTCCTGTCATGTGTCTGGAACAGCCACTATCGATATACCAAATATAGATAGCCCTCTTCAGCTGCTCCTACACTCCCCCAATAAGAAAATTTAGTTAGAATGTGGGACCCAAGCCATGATGGTCTTGGGTCGTCCCGATTCGTCAACATAAGAAAACTCTTTGAAATAACCATCATCGCCTCTATGTCCTCCATTTCCATTTCGGAAATTGTTGGAATGACTCCCCGCAAATCGTGGATTATACGGAGTTGACGATCTGTTGGTATAACCAGAGTTTCCATAACCTCGGCTTCCATAGTTTTGGTAACCGTAATTTTGATTCCTGGGTGGCTCAAAATTCCTACCAAATCTAGGAACATCATCGTGTCTTGAGAATGATCGTGGATGATTATCCGAATGTTGTCTTTGATTTGAAAATCGTGGGGGTGACGGATTTCGATCATTCACGAATCTGTTCTGTGCATGAGGTCTAACATAGTTGTTGTTCGAACCTCCAGAACGTTGGTCATTCTCAAGTGTTTGGAAAGTAACATGATTTTGTCGTCTGTGAGGGGTTTTCTCACGAGTATCATGTCTTTGAGATGAACTTTCCGATCCTTCACCACGATTAATAACAACTGGTTTCTCCCCATGATCCTGATTTTGTTGTGATTTAACATTTGTTTTGACAACTGGTTTTACTTCTTGTTTAATCACTTTGTTTTTCTCAACCTTCTGATTTTTACCGTTTTTCCTTTCAACATTAACTGTTTCATTTTGCGGTTTTTCAACAAAAGGTTTCTTTTGATCAGGATCAACATGGGATTTACCCTTGTCATCTGGACAATCTGCTGCTAAGTGTCCTTTCCCACGACACTTATAAGATTTGCGAACTTTCACACCATTCTTTGGACGTTCCTCATGACTGGTCGAAGATGATGAGGCGTTAGTGGGATTTTTCAAAATTTGGTTGACAAACTGAGAGTTTGAACCTGTTTCGATTTTCTCTTCTTCTTTGATAAAATCTTCCCCTTTAACAAACCCAGTTTTAGGGATATTTTTCAAATTCTTTTTGGGTTTCCCACGTGACTTTGGTTTTGACTTCGCATTTTGAACTTGATTAAAAATTTCCAAAATTTTATTGCTTATCAAATTCTCAATGTTATCAAAATTTAGCTCATTTTTCTTTGTAACTTCACTCACCTTCGACTGTTCTGAGTCAGAAGCCTCATCTGGCTCAGATTCTGACTCACTTTGCGGTTCAACCGTCAGAGGGGTCTTTGGCACAAAATTTGCCAATTCAGGATCAATGCTTGGCATTGATGTATAATTATGATTTACCGGTGGAGGTACTTTCTTATAACCGATGCCGAACATTTCTTCCTCAGATTCTTTGAGACGTTGGCTGTTAATAGAGAAATTCATCACTTCAGATGAATCCCCGAACTTTTCAATTTTTCGTTGCAAATCTAAAATCAGATTATCTTTTTCCAAAATGATTTTGTTCTTTTCCAAAACACAATTTTGGTTCATTTCAAGTTCAGATCTTAATTCCTGAATTTTAAGAGTTCCCTGTGCCACAAGTCTCTCAAATTCAGAGATATCATTTTTCAGCGCTTTTATCTTAAGTCGGTGTTCTTTATCCGAATTAGACAAAACAGCAATGAGTTCTCTGGATTTTTCTAAATCTGCAATTAAATTTGGGTTGTGAAGTGCATATCTGTCAATCTTGGTGACAAACTCCACACATCTTGCACATCGCTTATCTACAGAAGATGATTTTACCTCAATGCCAGCCATGAATGCATATGCTTCATTTTCTACGGAGTTTTCTTCCAACCTTTTAGCTTCTGCATCCGCAAATTGCTGCATTTCGGCTGTGGAGATGTTGAACTCAAAGCATTCTCCCTTTTCTCCATCTTCTGTTTTGTTAGACTTTTCAACAGACTCTTCATTCAAGTTATCTTCATTCTCAGCAACATTGCCCGAATCCAACTCTTCCCCAAAAAACTCGGCTACAACTGCAAGTTCCTCAATGCTAGACTCTTCGATAACCTCTTCACACACTTCTTCGTCGACAATTTCAGCTATAAAGGCTTGTGACACAATAGCTCCTGAAATGTCTTCCAATGCACAACCCCAGTCGTAAGGCTCAGTCACATTTTGTAGAAGTTGAGCCACCATAACATTGTTTGTCGAGGGTGTAAGATTTTCAGAACCAATTAGACGAGTACTTGAGTTTGAAGTAGTAGTTGATGCATTGTTGTGAGGTCTTGAATTGTTTCCTTGAGAGTTGCTTTCTCTGTTAGATCTTTCCATTTTCGGCTTCCGACAATCACGTGCGAAATGCCCGTAGATGCCACAGTTGTAACATTTCACCTTTGACATGTCGACTCCCATTCGAGTCTTCGTCTGACCTCCTATGAACTTCCTACCCGTTCTCAACAGAAATTTCTTCGCTCTACGGACTAAGAGTGCCATATTGAGTTGTAGATCAAGTTCTTCCATTTTGTCTTGGTCTATCTGGTCAAAATCCTCATCGAGACTTGACGGTTCAACGAGCTTTCCAAGACAGAAGTTCTCGTAGGCAGTCATGAAGGACGCCAAAAGGCTCATATTTTCTTCTATCAACTTTAAGCAGCTTGCATCTAACTTTGGAATGTTCAAGTTTGTTGCTTGAGATTTCTGAGCTCCACTAGAAGAGTACATTCCTTGATTGGAATTTATTGTTCCACTTGAACTGACATTGTTGCTTATAAAGGTGTGTTCACTTGCAGGAACTTCATTCTCTGAATATAGGGCAACACCGGTCACTCCATTACTACCCTTATCCGTCCGGGTTTGAAGCTTTATATAACTGAGGATCTTGGATCTTCTCGAAATCTGATGCTTGATCTTCAATATTCCAAGCATAACCTTTTAGTTTTTGTACAGCTTCTTCCAATGAGAGCTCCTCGTAGAGAACACCTTCTCTAATCAATGCGGTGTACATATTCCATTCTCTAGGAAGGCAATTTAGAAACTTCTCAACTTTCTCAAATTCAGTGATACCCTCTTGACTACGATCAAGTTCACTCAACAGATGATAAAATCGGTTCACCGTGTCATCGAATGATTCATTCCTTAAAGCTTTAAACACAACGAATTGAGTCTTCAATTGTTCGAGACGTCGTTTCTTGTACATTGCATTTCCCTCATAGCGCTCGATCATGCTATCCTACAACTCCTTCGAGTTACTTCTCTTACGGAAAGTATGAAGTATAGATTGCGTCATAGCCATCGTAATCATTGACATAGTTTTCTCTTCACAATCATAAAACTTTCTTTGGTCGTCGGTGAGTGCCAAATAAGTATCAATCGTTAACGTTCTTACTGGAGTAGCTCCACATCCTTTAACGATGCACAACCAGATCTTGATGTCTTTCGCTCTTACATACCTTTCAAAACGCTCCTTCCACTCAGGAAAATCAAGCTCGTTTATCAACGAAGGAGGTTTGTCGTTACTCCCTACCTCAGCATTGTGCTTGAGGTTTTGCACCATTGCAGTCAGATTGTTGTTTGCCATTTCAAAATAGTTGTGAAAGAAACAGTGAGTTTAAACAGAAAGTTAACAGTAGGTTTCCAAGCAAAAATAGTCACTGGGAGAGTTTTCTAAGTCCAAAACCCGGAGAGAAAACACGAAGTGCAATGTCTGAGAAATTATCAGAGTGTTGAACCTGGATCACCACCTGAAATGGAACACAAACAAAAAAACTCGGACACTACACTGTTAGGAATTAAGCTCGGACTCTCTTTAAAGAAAAACAAAACTGGGACTAAGAACTTTAAACTGGGACCTATTAAAAACAACTACTAAACTCGGACAAGGGTACTGAAGATATAAAAACTCGGACTAAATAAAGTATAGGTAAAACTTGGACTTAAACCTTGGAACTTAAACCTTGGACTTAAACCTTGGAACTTAAACCTTGGACTTAAACCTTGGACTTAAACCTTGGACTTAAACCTTGGACTTAAACCTTGGAAACCTTTATAAGAAACTCGGACTAAAGCTATAGAGGTAAACTTGGACCAATTATACCAAAAGAAGGAAGATTCGGACCAAGTTTGAAACTCGAACAAGCTTAGAACCAGCTTCCGGATTATCTCCCTAGTGTGACTTCACACTAGTTCACCAATACCCTGGAAACACAAACACAGAATTAAAACACCTACAATATTTTTGAAGATCAAACAAGGAATCTTTCAAAAAACTCCAAAACACAGTATGAATGCCATGAAGACTTTTTAAAAACCCAGATGAAGATCAACACAAAAATCACTAAACTACTCAAAATCCATCACCAAATCACTAGAAATGACTGAGGAATCAAAAATAAATCACAAAAACTCAATAAACACTCACTAAACCTTATCAAAGTTTGAACTTTTCCCACAAAAACCTTCAAACTAAGAAACACCTACAGTAGTATGAGCACACTGCTCTGATACCACTTGTAAGGCCTCCTAATCCAAGATCTCACTCAGCTAATGCAACCAACAGGTGTGCGGAATCCACCTGATGATCAACCACTGTAGATGAAACACTAGAATGCAAAGATCTGTGAGAGAAATCAAGAATACACAGAGTATTCTTGATGAGGAAGATGGATGACGTCACACACAATAGCCGCCAGACAAAACACACACACAATAATTAGGGTTAGAAAGGTGCAAAGGATTTCACAAAGAATCGCCATCTTGTCTATTCCACATAAAGGTATATATACAAGACAAACTTCGGACAACACATTGTTTGGAGACAAGGGCCCATAGCCCATACAAGACAAACCACAGACTCCATGACATACTAAAAGTCCGGACAAAACAATCTACACAAAAACCCTGACTTTTTCCTAAACACAACCCCTGTCAAAAGTCTAGACAAAAACTTGGACAAATTGTCCAAGGATAAACCTTGGACTAAGTAAAGTCTAGACATAAACTTGGACAAATTGTCCAAGGATAAACCTTGGACTAAGTAAAGTCTAGACATAAACTTGGAAAAATTGTCCAAGGATAAACCTTGGACTAAGTTTCAAGACATGCATAATAAAGACCCTAACAATTGGAAGGCATGCACTTATCACCCAAAGTGCATTAACATGATTCCATTCCATTGACCAACCAAATACTCTTTTCTTCATTCCCTCGTAATCACTCATTCCATTCCACCTCTCATTCCTGCATACCAAACACTACCTAAAGTTCTCTTTTCTTTACCGGAAGTGTCAAGTAGCTTTTGAATTACGCCATTGCTTTTCTCAATGTTCTGATGTTATTTCATTATCATGGTGCTCAATTGAGTGATTTTCTTTGTGAGACAGAAAAACCATGCCTGCTCTAGAGCATCTCAGAATCCAATAAAGGTATGTAATTTAGGAATCACCTCCTCAGGGACTCATCGTATATGTATGAGTACTAGTAGGGTGCCCGTGCGATGCGGCGGGGGCGACACTTTGCATTGCGACACTCGTTTCTGGTAGTTTTCTTAATAGTATAATAATTATGATAAAATTATTGTGGTGGATATATGTTATAAGTGTTACACATATGTAAAGTTTTGTTTTTTTTATAAAAATTAATAATCAAAAGACAAAAAAAATATTGTTTTTTTATAAAAATTAATAATCTAAAAACAAAAAATAAAAGATAAGTTCTTATAATTGTAAAGTATTTTATTTTATTGGTTAAATTATAAAGTATAAGTTGATTCTTTAAAGTTCATAATTTTTATTAAATATCCACATAATACTCATCCAATACGCTTTAAGTTTAAAATTTTTGTTTTTATAAAAATAAAAAATAGTATTTGACTCGTAAGTACGTTTTAGAGCTTTAAATTAAATTGTTAAATTTTGGATTTTTAAAGATATAAAAAACTTATATTTTTATAAAATTTTAAGAACTATTTTTACAAAAAAAATAGGATGTTAAGAGTTTATATCTTTATTAACTTTATAGCATACTAAGTTCAGATTTTTAGTTCGTAACTAATCTTATCTATATGAGACTACTTTTAACTTATAATACCTAAAAATATGCAACACAATCTACCATGTATCTAGTCAAGTTGGTAAATAATTCTTTTGAAACTAACTAATATTATCTATAACAATATAGTTGAATTTATAATTCCTAAAAATTTGCAACACATTTTAGTATTTAACTATTAAAGATTGTAAATTTTTGTAGTATTTTATTTATATAACTTGTTACAAAAAATGTTTATAAAAGAATTATTTTGTTATAGAAACAAAATGTTTTGTTTATAAATAAAGTAAAAAAAACTGTTTTACACATGTAAAGTTTCATTTTTAGTTAAAAAATAATAATCAGATGACAAAAAATAAAAGATAAGTTGTTATAGTTGTAAAGTAAGGTTATTTTGTTGGTTAAATGGTAATGTTTATAATTTTATTCTTTAAAGTTCATAACTTTTTTAAATATCCACACGGTACTCATCGAATAAACTTTAAGTTTAAAATTTTTGTTTTCATTAAAATAAAAAGTAGTAGTTGACTCGTAAATACGTTTTACACCTTTAACTTTAATTGTTAAATTTCGTTTTTATAAATATAAAAAATTATATTTTTATAAAATTTTAAAAACAATTTTTATAAAAAATAGGATGTTAAGAGTTTATATCTTTATTAACTTTATATTATAGTAAGTTTAGGTTTTTAGTTTAGCTTTAAAGTTTATTAGTTTATTATTTTTTAATTAAGAAATACAAATTATTAGATTAATATCCAATAATAACTGCAATATTTTATAATTTCAGCTTGACTATATCTAACTGCAATATCTATTTATTGCAACTTTAGGATATTAACTTATATAAGTTCAGTTGACTTGTAAATTTAGGATACTAACTTTATTTTGAACTTTATTAATATGGTTAGTAACTGCATTATATTAACATAAAAAATAAAGTTCAAATACAAAATAAAATTTATTCATACGTCTAGATCAAACATAACAACTAAAAATGAAAAAAAAAAACATAAAAACACTTGATAGATTTCATATTAAACTGTATGAAATTTGTTCCGCTTCTGAATTGACACTCGAGGTATTTTCAATCGGGTTTTTCTGGTTTGTGCTTGAATCAGCAGTATTTTTTAATTCCTCTTCTTTGTCATTGTCATCAGAATCGTCTAAATTAATAACCTCACTCCATTTCCATTCAGAGAGTCTCTTGGATCTCTTCCTTTGAGTCTCAAACTTCCGATACTTAAAAGGACAAAATTTGAATACAAAAGTTAAAAAAGATTAAATAAACCTTAAAATTATCTCTTCACAAATTCACGTTGAAGATTAGACTTATATGGACTAAACATTGCACCATAAGAAATAATATCAACACTTTTATCACCATCATCCTGCAATAAAACACACATATAATAACATAACGAACATGTTAATATGAAAGATATACGCAAAAATAATACTTAAAAACCAGCAAAATCAATGCCTTAGAAGCTTGTTCGACAAATGGGTTATTTAAATTGGCATATTCATCATGCAACTGAATCTGAAAAATCAAATAACTTAACATTCATATAAAAGTAAATAAAAGAAAACAATTATTCACTGCTGCGATATAACAGAACTGACCATAGAATTTTCAATCTCGCATGCTTGGTTTTTCACAACAATTGAATTCAGAAGTGGATCTATTTTTTAACTTTGTTTAGCAATAGATATAGGGTGTCCTGCTATGTATTTATAGTAGTAACTATACAAGTGCATTAGGGTTTAATTTTAGATCTGTCACCCCTTTATTTAGGAAATTTGTTGTGGTTAGTTTTAAGTTTTTATAAGATATATCTAAGTATAGATAATAGGAAGTTTTAATAAAATAAAATATGACACATAATATCTTCATTTATATGTTATGGTACTTTTAATTCTTTTTTGGGTTAATGGATTTAAACACCCCCAACTATTGCCATTTGGCCGCTGGCACTCTGAATTTTGACTTTGGCTCACACCACTCCCAACTTAACACATTGTTTGTCATCGCACCCCCTCGTTAAATAATCACTAACCTAGTTAATAAAATTAGCCTATGTGTCAATTTAAGCTGATGTGGCATGTATGACGTGTCAATAATACTGATTCATCATCTTTAAATGACACGAACAATCACTTGAACCAAAACTTGAACCAAAACTCAAACCAAAACAACACATGGTCACGGTGTCGCCGGCGGCGGCACCTCGCCAGCTCCGCCGGCTCAATCCCTCCTTCTCCGTTCCCGATCAGCCCTCTCTTATCAACCTTATCATCACCTTTAACAACGAAGCACCACCATCAACAGAGATTTAACACAGTCTTCGATTAAATTCGTTGCCGGTCAAAGATTCCTTCACTGCCGGAATCAATCCTTCACTGCCAGAATCAATCTGATTAAATTCCCTTCACTGCCGGAATCAATCCTTCACTGCCAGAATCAATCTGATTAAATTCGTTACCGGTCAAAGATTCCTTCTCTGCATAAACCTCATGACATCCGACTGCTTCTTCCTCCATAGCTCCGACACATAAGTGTATGCACCTGTAATCAATCACCAACCAACATTTCATCTGATTAAAACCCTAATTTTCCGCATTTAACTAATCGGATCAATCAATCAGTAATTAAACACCCCTTTACCAACCTGTATAAAAGCTCCACGTCCGCCGTCGACCCCGACCAGAGGTCGGCGGTGAATTTCCGACTGCAAGTGCCGCCGTCGGCCAGTTCCGACTCATCATCTTCCTCACTCAGCAGCACCATCTTCATAGTCGGCAGCCGGAAATTTGTAGTACAAACACCACCGTCATCAGAAAAACGAGGAGGGGGCGCCGTTGAGTGTCGCGCCGTTGAGATCTACCACCGCCGCCGCCGTGAGCGGCGACGCCACTTCTAGTATGCTGGTTTAGGGGTAGCGGAGAAGGAGAGGAGTAAAGGTGTGTTGTTGTCCGAGGGGGGGTGTCGGCTGGATGTTGGCAGGGATGTTAGGGTTTTCTTCACAAAAGGAGATGAAGCAGAAGCATATAGTGTGGCTGGTTTGAGCGGACATGGAGCTTATATACATGCTGATGTGTGTGTATATTGGATCCATCAGCATGCCACATCAGCAAATATTGGCCACGTCAGCAAAAAAAAATAACCCAGTTAGTGTTTATTTAACGACGGGGTGACACAGCAACCCAAGTGTTAAGTTGGGAGTGGTGTAAGCCAAAGTCAAAGTTGAGAGTGCCAGCAGCCAAATGGCAATAGTTGGGGGTGTTTAAATCCATTAACCCTTCTTTTTTTTTTGTTTGCATAGATGGAGCATATCTTTGTAGATTAGACAGATTAGATCACATGTATTAATTACTTGTACATTAAAGCATTATCGACTTGTACCTTTTAATCCGTGCGTCGATATTGAACAAGACAACTACCGAAACGTCGACAAAAATGTGTAGGTCGTCATGCTATCTTTGTATTTTTTTTAAACAATATAGTTTGTAAGATATGTCAAGAAAACGTTAAAAAAATTATAAGTTTATTGTGGAGGGATGAATTGTAACTAATTATCTATAATTTTGTTAAAACCTTAGGGATTTAAGTGTAATAAGTTTAGGGGCTAAAAAATAAATAGTATTTAAAAGACCAAACTACCCTCATTTTAGTGGTCTTTCTATAAATAAATGGGGGAAAAAGTTCTTATTTTTTTGGGTATCTTAAAATACCCCTCCCTCATGCATTATAATATAGTATAGATAAACTATGCATGGTAGCTCTAATAGAGGATGTGTTAGTTTTTTGTATTAATTTTTCCAACATATTAACTATGCATGGAAGTACATCTTATGTGATTCTTGTTCATAGTAAAACGATTCTTAATGTGATTATGTTGGTGTAATAACTTAGGGATTAAAGATTTACAAACTCGATTGGATGGCTGTATGGAAGTACATGGTCCCTCGTTAGGACCTGTCAAATGATCCTTTGTCAATGGCACACAACTGTCGGAAACCAGAATTCATACAAAGAAGATGAACATACTAAGGCACACAACTGTCGGAAACCAGAATTCATACAAAGAGAATGATCAAACGATGATGAAGCTAATCCACTTTCTGGCTTTCCAACTATATGTCCTCACTTGGAAACCGATATCATTTTGTTTATTACATTTGTTCGCTTTTCTGAACAAGATATATTATAATTGCAGAATGGCAGGACTGATAATGGTGGTGGAGAGAAAATAACAGTGGTGATGATGGTGGAAATAATGAAGATGAAGCCTCCATGAGGCGTTTTTGGTTTATAATCTCAGTTCTATTAAAATTACTTTAAAGAACACTTACCAGGTTGGTTTTTTTTACTAAGACTTGAATCACTTTATGTAAAGTGTTACAGAACTCTAATGCTTCCAATTGGATTTCGAACGGAATGTTGTCTGACATTCTTTTGATTTTGATTATTTATGATGATGATCTATGATTTGAATTTCTAAGGTTTACAACAGAGGAAACTGAAGATCTGGATGCTGCTGTACAACAGGGTAAAAGAAATTCAAATCATAGATCATATAAAATGAGAAAACGATAAGCAGCTTTATATATGATGTATCGGTAGGCTCACAATCATTTTAAAGTGTGCAGGGTGATATAAACTAAATCGACTGAAGACTGTGTGGGAACCGCTCATTGGCATATGGTCTTGGTACCGAAATTTCGTTTGATAGATTGCCGAGGTTCTGAGATACGTGGTCTTTATGTTGTTTATCATCTGGGTATCATGGTTGTTTCTTTTACCGAGATGAATACTGAAACTCGATATCCTCCAGTAGACCGATAGCTTTGCTCTGAAGCAACTGGTTGTGGTGTTCCATACATATCGGTTGTTGGACCCTTTCTCGTATACGTGTTATTTGACGGTGTGGGAGATTCGGCCCATGATGGCGATAAACCCGTGCTTCTATACTTGCTCTCCGTATTAGATGGAATACCCCACCAATCTGAACTCATTTCAGATATATAATGATGAATATCTGCTTAAATCACTTAAAACAATTTGTTAAGATAATTTTTGAAAGCTTCTGTTAAAACTTGACAAAAGTGACCCACGAAAAACTTGATTCTTGGCGAAAAACCTTAACTGACGAAAAAAAGGGTTTTTTGTAAATGACCAAAGTGACCAAAAATAAGGTTTTTCGTCAAAGGCCAATTATGGCGAAAAATATGTTTTTTTTTCCGTCAAGAATCGAGAACACAGAATGATGGATTTTCGTTGACTAAAGTGCACACACAAATTTTGAGATATTTGATTTGATTATTATTTTCCTTCCTTTCCTTCTTTTTAATAAAACAAATCTTATCCTCTCTAACACAAAGGAGGTTGGTAAAACAAATCTCAATCACACCATACCTTTCAAAGACCAACCTTATCCTTTTGTTTACCAACTTTTATAGTAGCAATATTATAATAATAACATCAACAGTGCAATCTTCAAACAAACCCAGAAAATGAAGAACAATATGTGTTTTTCGGTGAAACTTGTGAGTTTTCCTGTGCCGGACAAACTTTCGAACACAAAATTTTGCACAAAAGTTTACTCAAAACCAAATCTTAACATGGATACATGAAATCTAACAAGGTTTTATAAAAACTAACAGCAAAAATATCATGATTTTCAAGGTTTTAAACTGATTTTTTTTTTAGAAAATATGATCTTCAAATACGAGAAAAACACTCGGTTTTAACAAGGAAGAGAGCCTCGAAGAGAGCCTTGGCTCTGATACCACTTGTAGGTTCAACTAGCGGAGGATCTAGTCGCCTAATCCTTGTATACGAACAAACCCGGTTGTGCGGAATCCAACCGGGAAAGCAAACCGAGATAAGAACACGAACACAAAGATTCAACGTTTAAATCTCAAATATATTCAAAACCAGGAAGTTTTGTTACAAGATTATGTTACATAAAGCTCACAAACTCACTGGTGTCTCTCGTGTATCTTTCTGTGTTCACTCGATGTTCAGTCTTCCATCTTGTTCTGTCTTCAGTGCTGCATATATATAGGGACAAGTCAACGAAACATCATGCAGTGACCAAACATCTCGACGAAACATGTGCAGCCGACGAAAGTCCACAGCCGACGAAAGACTCATGACGAAAGACATGGTCTTTCGTCATTCACATGTACAGTTTTTCGTCAATCACACTTGCAGGACCAAACATGTCTTTCATCAAGGGTTATTCGTCATATATAGGATCTGTTTTTCGTCATACATAAGCTCAGTTTTTCGTCAACAGCATAAGCAGGTTTTTCGTCATGTATGCATAGTAGGTTATTCGTCATGACTATGAAACATACAGCATAACCAATCAGCAAACAATATTAATCAGCATCATTAATTGTTCACAACTCTTGAATTCACGTGGATATGTAGTTTTCACATGAAAAAGTCTTCTCATGACATCATCATGGCATCATCATGGTGATGTCATGATGATGTGTCGGCGGGAAACGGTTCACGACTCTTCGTGCTTCGCGTGTCGAACTCTGGGGTGCACGACGGAGGAATGTCGTGACATCGGGCATGAGCCGAACCTAACCGAGTCGAACCGAACCGAGTCGCGTCCACATAAAGTGTACCAACAAAAGTCTTAGGTTAATTTGTCTTCTTAAGTTATAGTTATGACATAAAATACACACCTAATTTAGTTTATAGAGTAAACTGCAATTTTACCCCCTAGGGTTTAGTCCAATTGGCACTCTGACCCCCTCTAACGAAATAATTGCAATTTTACCCCCCAACGTTGTTGTTATGTCACAATATTACCCCCTGCCGTCAAATAAGTTAACAGACCTGTTAACTGGAATGTGAAATGACTATAATGCCCTTTCATATTACCCCCTATGTTTTGTTCTACTCTGTAATATTACCCCTGGTTCATCAAGAACTCAAACAACAATCTCTCTCTTGTCTCTCTCTCTCATCCACCACAATAATCACCACCGGGTACCACCACTGCCACCGCCATTCACCACCACAACCACCACCAACCCCACCGATTCACAACCCCATAGTTATAAAAAGGAATCTCAAATTACTAACCAAATTATCAACTCTTCCACTTAGACTACGAAATGAAGCACAAGATGAACCAAAACAAACTAACAATTTTCATTTCATACTTTCAAAGGAAAATCACAGAGATCTCATGTAAAATCCTTAGTCCAATTATACGATTATTATATAAATTTTGACTATAATAGTGTATTTACGGTTAACCATACACTAAAAATACAGGTTCGTCAAAACATTTTAAGAAATAAAACATTTCCACATTTTATAAAACATTCGCCGTTTAAAATGTGACGACGAATCATTTCGCGGAAGCTTTGTTCTTTATGTGTTCACTGAATAGTAGGGGTTTTTACTGAATAGTAGGAGTTTTCGCAGTACAGTAGGAGTGTTCACTGAACAGTAGGGGTTTTCCAAATTATTCGACCCGTTCATGCATTTATCAAAACAAACAGGTTTGTTTGATCTCAATTACTCCTGAACCTTATATTTTCGACATTTCATATCATATTAGGTTCCAATCACGGGTTTATATACCTTCTTAAACCCGTTTTGACTTAGAAGCTTATTTTGACCCGTTAAGGGTATTTAAGCACTTTTCCGCATAATTCATACACATTCGCTTCTAGCATTGTATTTCCACATTATTTATCAGTTTATCTTCCACCACAACTATATGTGTGGTGGATTTAATGTGGAGATCTATATATTCCGAGTTTTACCCCTCGGATTATCATTTTACAGAAAAGACTCATATAGGGTCATTTGACCATAAATTTACATTTTTTGCTTTTAGATACTTATTCGAAGTATCTATTTACTTATAAAACTCGTTTCCAAACAACCTTTAAGGATTGTTTGCTCAATTTAGCTTACAATGGCGTTTTAGTCAATTCTAGTCCTTCTTTTACGATGAAGGATTTTTAACTACTTGTTTGACCAAAAATCCGACCTTTTAACTATAATCTTGTTTAGAAACCATTATGTTTCTAAAACACCATGATTATAACTTAAATTATTCGGTTTACCTATAAGATAACCGAATATCCAATTTTTACCTTGTTTAACTGTAACACCTCAAAAATTTACGTCCAATAATGTATTGACACGTGTCATAGGCTTTGAATATGTGAAAAAGCACTTTAGAGGGACTAAAGTTGACAAACAGTGAAACTATGTGAATATAAGGGTCCAAAGTGTCATCAATGGATAAATAGGCTCTACAATAACCCTACATGGCGTTTATAATCTTAAACGGATAAATCATGGATCATACGGAGAAGAAAATGAAAGAAAGTGAGGAATTACAAACTACAGGGGCTAAATGTGTCAACATGTTGAAAGTATACCTCTGAGTGACCTTTTGGCAAACCCGAAGCTTTGTAATGGTAAAATATACTCACTAGAATATGTGATAAAAATTTCATCAAGTTTCGTTATCGTATGAGAAAGTTATGATCAAAACCGTGCACGAAGGGTTAAATGCGTTAACGTTGAATTTCGTGACTTTTCGGGTAAGCACAAAGTTAACCAAGGACTTTACCATGTTTGTAAATGTCCCAAGGTGCTTAAAAATCAGGTTTTGGGGTCTAATGTGCAAGAAAAGTAGCCAAAACCACGTTTCAAAGGACCAAGGACTGAAATGTAAAAGTTGGAAACTTGTTTAACCTTTTTTGTGACTTGTACGCGGCCCGCGAAGGGGGTCTCGCGCCCCGCGTAAAAGCTGTCAGCGACAAAACAGCGAACAGATGCCAGTTTCAGGTCTGTTTTCGATGGTTAACAGCTGTTGTTCGATACCTGGGGCTCTCCAATGGATTTTCATGCATAGAGGGGCACTTGGACACATCTGATAACACTTATAGACTCATGTGGCAGCATCAAATGAGATCAAAGTTGGCATAAAAGGGTCTTGAAGCTTGCAACATTCAACACTTGCATTTACAAAAATTCACAAGACCACTTCTGGAGCTTCTCTGATCAACCTCAGGCTTTCTAGTGATCTCTAAGCATAATTAGGACTCTTGTAAGTATTCCTAACCCTCTCTAATTCGTTCTAGCTTAGTTAATTAATCAAAAGTCAAACCATCGTAATTTAAGTTTGACTTTGAGATTAAACAAAATTTGCTCAGTCATTTCTCGAATTGAAAGTACCTACAAGTAGGTATTTATGTGGGTAACAAACCCTTAAAAGGGTATTTCCAGATTCTGTAACACCCAATTTTTTTTTTTTTTTAAGTTACATATCATGGTGCTGCGCAAATAAATTCTTTAATATATCAACTCAACTCTGACTATTATCACATGCACATATTATCCTCTATACATCATCTCATAACCATAAAGGTCAAGTCATCAGTTGATGTACACGCGTAGAAAATAACCATAGAAATTTATACTAACCTCGAATCTTCGGCTTCGTGATCAAGTCCTGGGTCAACGTTCATCTATCATCGGGAGCACTAAGGTTGAGTTTGAATATCACTTCAAATTCAAATCTCTCAACCTATGGCTCTGATACCAACTTGTAACACCCAATTTTTTTTCTAAGTTACTTTAAGGATACGGAAATACGGTCCCAATCTTTTTTTTTATCAACATTTTTTTTACGTATTTAATCGACATAAAACTTGGTTTCAACATCCAAATGTCAACCAAACTTGTCTACAAATACTGAAGTTCAAATTTCAAAATCATCAATTAACAAAACATCCCTTGACACTATACAAAAGAGCATAATCCGATTTCACGATGTGTGTTTGTGTCCATACCGAGCACTTGATCACCATCCACCATCTTATACGTGAACTTTACCTGTGGCATTCCAACACCATAACTAGTATTAGTTGCATATATAAGATCATAGTTAGAAAATACATAACAAAACCGAGCTAAAACGTCAACATGATGCTCAACACGGTGAACCCGACGTGTGGTACGTTGGGTTGGGCGTACCATAAGTCCCCCGACCATTTTGGGCGTATTGTCAGCATACCACTAAATACATTGTACCATACGCCAATACAATACCAAACTTCCATTTATTTTATTATATTTTATATTTATATCTATTTGACATGTTTCTTTTCCCATAACTTCTAAACACGTCAACATGTTAAATTTGCAATAAAACAATAATTGCAACAAACTTATTAGCCTTGATTACTTACCTTGCACCTCCATTAACATGTGAATCTTTTCCATCATAAAAATCTAATAAACTGAGAAGACACACCACATAACAATTCATTAGTCCTCACATTTGAAATGTTTCTCAATTGGGTAGCATAGATCTCACATTCCAACCTATTAATAAACTCTTGTATTTCAACCTCATTTCCTTGTTACATGATACTCAATCAAAGATACAGTCTTGACCCATTAAAATATATATACACACATAACTCTATGTTAGTTCCCTAGTGATTATGTAACAACATGATCACTTACCACTTTTTGATCCAATAATCAACTTAGCAGACACTACATAAAAGACCTGAAACATTCTTTGTGTTAAATAATATATAACATAATAGTTAAAATTAAATAAATGGAATCATTTTTATTGAAAGGATGTTTGCATATACTTTCCTGTTCATGGACATGTAAACTGACCTTTGCCCGTAGGAGATTTAACCTTGAGTTATTCCATCGACCTGTAAGCTCATTACGCGCTCGCGCTCGTTTGCCTTCGCAATGTATTAACCAGCAAAACCGGCACCACTTATCTCCATATCACCACCAGCCGCCACCACAGTCTTGGCAGTCCCAAATCAGTCTCCACACATCCACTTCAGCCCTTGGTTCGATCCAACGCTTGTACCCATGATGATCTTGTATAAAACACCCTAGATCCGAACCAACGGACCCGTTTCTAAACTGTCCACTTGAACTCAACCCTAAGCAGCCCCATGTCCAACTTCATCGGCCTTGACCATCTTTCATCAGTCCCCAACTTGTGCTCCTCAGCCCTAGGATTGATTCTCAGCCCGTGATTACAATAATCACATCAGAATCGCACCCGAATCAATCAAAATAACAAAATAAAAATGGATTTACAAACCCTTTTCTAATCTATCCATCAATACCTCCCCTTAGACTCAATCGTAGCCCCCAAGAAGTATTCAAATCTAGAATGACGAGTCACATAGACTTACCTTGCGATCTTCACCACATCCTAACCCGTTCTTAATGAAATCGACTCAGCCATGTTTGTTTTCATCCATCAAGTTCAACCTCAGTCTTGACCAGCCCCATGGCTGATTTACACAGCCCCTAACAGCCCTTTGGAGACTTATTCAACCCTTGAATCAATCACAATAGCCATGGTGTTGATTGCTTGCTACCCGATTGCTTGATTCTTTCATTTTGACATCCGTTTATCTTATTTCTTCTAAACAAATCACCCTCTTTTCTCTCTTTTAAATTTTTTTGTGTGTAGTGCATCCCCAAATGAGCAGCCTTTTATTTCAAGATTCTTTCTAGATCCATCCACATCTCTCTACGTTTATTTATTTATTCATTTATTTTCATTATCTTATTAGTTTCACCCATTTCTACCTTTGGCCCCTCCAATATCCACATGTGACAAGTTTTGATAGTAAAATAAACCATTTGAGAATTTCAAAGTACCAGAATTTAGTCACCATAGTTTAATGGTTTATAAAACCACTCGTAACTTTGTAGAGTTTATAAACTATAAAATTGATGAACTTATGTTACTTTCCATAAAAGTCGTATATGTGTCTTACACATAATAACATACCCAAAATTTGGGATGTTACAAATCTACCCCCCTTATAAAGGTTTCGTCCTCGAAACCCAACTAACTAAAAATTATAAAATAGCTTTAGTTGTCGTTTCATTTCCTTCTCTTTTTTAGAAACTTTACAATCAAAGATCTAACCACATATTAATTCATGATATACGTTAGGACTTGTTATCATAACACATACCGGGTCACTTCACTTTTATTTTTGGGTTTAACGGTCACAACCACATATAGGTAAGTGAAGAAACACATACATTGTTCTCCAATGAGAATACACTTCTCATGTATCAACCATGTATCATCCTTGTTTCTACAATAGTTCTAAATTTCACTTGATATTTGAACATCCACCATGTTTGCACCTCCTATACAATATAGCACTTCAACAATTTAACGCCTATCTAAAGGCATATAAAAAGGCTTGTCGGTTAGATGCTTCCAAAGTCGTGACCCAACCCCTCTTAACTTATTATACCATACTTTCTATACTAAGGTAATAATCCACATATTTCAATCAAGCACCTAAGCCTAAAGAATACAACAATGGAACCATAGCATCAAAATCACTAGTGGAATGTGCTGATACGTTTCTACAACAGTTTATGTATCATCAATATTTCAAGGTTTTCTACACTGTTATAATCAAGTATATTCATCCTTTATGAAAACGTGGTTCAAGTTTACATTATGAATTTCATATTTCCATCATCACTCAGTATGTATCCTTCATATTTTACTCAAGTCAAGTATCCTACTTAATGATTTGAAATTACCAACGTGAGGTTGACAATCATGTATATCAATGAACCGGATTAATACTTATCTCATTACTTTTACATTTAAGTATGCATAAATCGGTATAAGAGGATGGGGGAAAAGTTTACCTCTAGTCATGATATCACTTCCTCATGTAAGGCACTTCAAGGTGCCTAATAAGTCTATGATTGACATTATATATTAGTCTTTTTAATAACTTTTTTTTTAAATTGTCTCTCATGTAAACCTAATCAAGAGAAAAATAAATCCAGCATCCCTACATGTATTGAACATTAATAGCAATTTTACACTTTGTCAGTCAATCACATGCATATTCCAATCATGTTTTGGCTTGTAATAAAACTCATCTTGCATGGCTCTTATAATTATATCTATATATTAGTCTCAAATTTTATAACAGGATTATTTTATCCATTGGAAATTAACTTCAATAACTGATTCATGAAACCTCATTTTTTAAGAGCCAAAGTGACAGAACTTCACTTTCTTCCCAGCATGCAATCCCTTTAATCCCATGTACCCACTATCATATATATGAAGTTGACGAACTTCAGCTTGACTTTTCAAGTCGCTTATTCATCTTCAACAATACAAGCCCCTCTCTTCCACCCAACTAAAATTTATTGTAACATTTACATAATGAAATTAATAAAAATCTTTAGAAAATGATCGCAGAATAGTAGCTTTTCACTACTAATATACTCGCCAAATCTCAAATTTTGTACGCTTACTATCTCTAGGTGGAAACTCTACTACAGTTTTTTTTTTTTTTTTTGTATATAACAATGCCATTGCCTTCATTAGCATTCATACCTGATAAACCATCTTAATTGTTTAACTAACACTTCAAGAATCATATGCATCAATATACTCAACACCTTGTAGATTTCATTAAGAGTTATTCTACAAAGTTCATTAAATGTGATTTCACTACAAGTAAACTCGCTATAAAGCTACTGGTTATATATAAAGATATTATAAATTCTACAGAAAACTAAACCAAGATGTTACAAACTTATAACACCCAACCCGTTGAGTCACTTACAGTTTGGATTCACAGATTAGAATCACGTACCTGCATCATGCAGAGAATCCATCTTAACTTGGGTTTAGTCTTGGTTGCATATCACCTACGACCCACCCTCGACATTCAAACTTTATTTATCTTTTAGTAACCTTGTATATGATTTTCATCTTAATTTCTCCACCGATTTAAAAAAGAAAGTGTCATCTTTTACACTTGCAAGACCTTTCAATGATTCTTTTATCCACATGTTGAATCTTTCATTCAACTAACACCTCTATCACTTGCCGGCATATAGCCGACATAACACAAACTTGTCCCTGCTGTATTTTACTGCCATTTGTTTTTGTTGGTTCTTTGTAAAATCCCACAAAAATAAAACTTTAAGATTTTAATCCTGATAACACATAACGAGATAACTTTGTGACCTGTTTGGTTATGCATACTTATTTGATACTTGTTCGCCCATTACGTTACGGTATACATAATTACTAAATACAGATCAAAACATCAAAATTTAGTTTAAATTATATCAATATTAACACATATACGAGTATTTATAAAGAACTCAATCATAATATATCAGGTGAAGAACTCTCCACATTGAAGTAAGAACTTACTTGAACTCTTGCAAGTGCTCGTATGACTTGTTTGCATTTTTTTGATGACCATAAGATTGTGAAATTCACTTATCTTCGTTAGCATGTATCTACACAATACCTCTAATTCGTGTTCATGAATAATGCCATATACATCTATATCTGGATGAACAACTAGCATACATGATTAAAGTAAAGTAGTTGTGTGAAATGAACACTAACACAATTTATGTCTAAGGTTTCTCACATAATAACATTCGATGGTACATCAAGCCTTAGTTCTCTAACCTTTTCACACAACATGAGTCTCATATGAAATTAGTCTATCTCAAATTCTTCTTTATCTTCTTTTATTTCAAATCTCGGGATCACAAAAATTCAGATTACGCATCTTAGTGTTAAATTCATAAAGCTTTTGAATTAAGACGCATCGCATAAGTGGCACAAAACATCAATAACTTCTCAAACTGTTATTCATATTGTAAACAACAATTGTTTCATTGATCTATATTAGAAACATACCTCATTCTCTAGAAGACGATTTATTGTTCATCTCAACTCGGGTATCTCACTTCACTGTTCATCTCAACTTGGGTATCTCCCTGGTTCCTTAACACATCATCACTGATTCTGTGACCACCTGTACTTGTGCACAACTCAATTATTTCACTTGACACTTTTATATCTCATGTAAATCATCACAAATTCAATCTTCATGTCAGATTGTAATATAACAATATCACCTTGACAAAAGCAAAATTTTAACAGAGTGAGATAAACTTACTTGCTCATCATTTCTCTTTAAATTCCACCATCTCTAATCTTTAGAGATTACCGCCTCAATATCTCTTGGGACCACTATCCCTGTAACATTAGAGATCATCATCTCTATTTCATTATTGGTTCATTTCACCATTGCGGCTCCCATACTATTACTAGGGTCACTAACACTTGTGACTCCCACATGCCATATCCACCACTGGAGTCTCATCACATCTCTGTGACCCCAGTAGCCTCCTACGGGTGATCAGCCCGTAGTATCTACCGCGGATGATCAGTCCGCGTAAACCGCATGGTCACCATCGGTGACTCTTATAGCTGGTAGTTCTTACATATCACACTTCATGCAGCCAAAAATTACAAACTAACAATCCCATTTGATGGCTGCTCATCAGCAATTTGCTATCTCGATCAACCCTGTCATCATAGAAACTCAACTCGATCAGTAGTATATGCTCGCTTGCTTTTCGGTACTTTTTAAAACAATTATGATAATGCTAAGGACATTCTAGTGCAATGTGTTGACTAGTGCACTGGCCAGGTGCACCAATCCACACACTATTCAAGTATGTCCTTATTATTACCACAATATGTCCAAAGCAATGAAATTCGGTTACATATCATGGTGCTGCGCAAATAAATTCTTTAATATATCAACTCAACTCTGACTATTATCACATGCACATATTATCCTCTATACATCATCTCATAACCATAAAGGTCAAGTCATCAGTTGATGTACACGCGTAGAAAATAACCATAGAAATTTATACTAACCTCGAATCTTCGGCTTCGTGATCAAGTCCTGGGTCAACGTTCATCTATCATCGGGAGCACTAAGGTTGAGTTTGAATATCACTTCATATTCAAATCTCTCAACCTATGGCTCTGATACCAACTTGTAACACCCAATTTTTTTTTTCTAAGTTACTTTAAGGATACGGAAATACGGTCCCAATCTTTTTTTTTTATCAACATTTTTTTTACGTATTTAATCGACATAAAACTTGGTTTCAACATCCAAATGTCAACCAAACTTGTCTACAAATACTGAAGTTCAAATTTCAAAATCATCAATTAACAAAACATCCCTTGACACTATACAAAAGAGCATAATCCGATTTCACGATGTGTGTTTGTGTCCATACCGAGCACTTGATCACCATCCACCATCTTATACGTGAACTTTACCTGTGGCATTCCAACACCATAACTAGTATTAGTTGCATATATAAGATCATAGTTAGAAAATACATAACAAAACCGAGCTAAAACGTCAACATGATGCTCAACACGGTGAACCCGACGTGTGGTACGTTGGGTTGGGCGTACCATAAGTCCCCCGACCATTTTGGGCGTATTGTCAGCATACCACTAAATACATTGTACCATACGCCAATACAATACCAAACTTCCATTTATTTTATTATATTTTATATTTATATCTATTTGACATGTTTCTTTTCCCATAACTTCTAAACACGTCAACATGTTAAATTTGCAATAAAACAATAATTGCAACAAACTTATTAGCCTTGATTACTTACCTTGCACCTCCATTAACATGTGAATCTTTTCCATCATAAAAATCTAATAAACTGAGAAGACACACCACATAACAATTCATTAGTCCTCACATTTGAAATGTTTCTCAATTGGGTAGCATAGATCTCACATTCCAACCTATTAATAAACTCTTGTATTTCAACCTCATTTCCTTGTTACATGATACTCAATCAAAGATACAGTCTTGACCCATTAAAATATATATACACACATAACTCTATGTTAGTTCCCTAGTGATTATGTAACAACATGATCACTTACCACTTTTTGATCCAATAATCAACTTAGCAGACACTACATAAAAGACCTGAAACATTCTTTGTGTTAAATAATATATAACATAATAGTTAAAATTAAATAAATGGAATCATTTTTATTGAAAGGATGTTTGCATATACTTTCCTGTTCATGGACATGTAAACTGACCTTTGCCCGTAGGAGATTTAACCTTGAGTTATTCCATCGACCTGTAAGCTCATTACGCGCTCGCGCTCGTTTGCCTTCGCAATGTATTAACCAGCAAAACCGGCACCACTTATCTCCATATCACCACCAGCCGCCACCACAGTCTTGGCAGTCCCAAATCAGTCTCCACACATCCACTTCAGCCCTTGGTTCGATCCAACGCTTGTACCCATGATGATCTTGTATAAAACACCCTAGATCCGAACCAACGGACCCGTTTCTAAACTGTCCACTTGAACTCAACCCTAAGCAGCCCCATGTCCAACTTCATCGGCCTTGACCATCTTTCATCAGTCCCCAACTTGTGCTCCTCAGCCCTAGGATTGATTCTCAGCCCGTGATTACAATAATCACATCAGAATCGCACCCGAATCAATCAAAATAACAAAATAAAAATGGATTTACAAACCCTTTTCTAATCTATCCATCAATACCTCCCCTTAGACTCAATCGTAGCCCCCAAGAAGTATTCAAATCTAGAATGACGAGTCACATAGACTTACCTTGCGATCTTCACCACATCCTAACCCGTTCTTAATGAAATCGACTCAGCCATGTTTGTTTTCATCCATCAAGTTCAACCTCAGTCTTGACCAGCCCCATGGCTGATTTACACAGCCCCTAACAGCCCTTTGGAGACTTATTCAACCCTTGAATCAATCACAATAGCCATGGTGTTGATTGCTTGCTACCCGATTGCTTGATTCTTTCATTTTGACATCCGTTTTATCTTATTTCTTCTAAACAAATCACCCTCTTTTCTCTCTTTTAAATTTTTTTGTGTGTAGTGCATCCCCAAATGAGCAGCCTTTTATTTCAAGATTCTTTCTAGATCCATCCACATCTCTCTACGTTTATTTATTTATTCATTTATTTTCATTATCTTCTTAGTTTCACCCATTTCTACCTTTGGCCCCTCCAATATCCACATGTGACAAGTTTTGATAGTAAAATAAACCATTTGAGAATTTCAAAGTACCAGAATTTAGTCACCATAGTTTAATGGTTTATAAAACCACTCGTAACTTTGTAGAGTTTATAAACTATAAAATTGATGAACTTATGTTACTTTCCATAAAAGTCGTATATGTGTCTTACATATAATAACATACCCAAAATTTGGGATGTTACAGATTCCCACTCTAACTATGCTAATTGTCGAGTCAAAGCTTGCTTTAAAAAGTCAACAGAATGATTATTTGCAAATTTAAGCATAATTAGTAATGTAGGAGGGTACATGCAACCTGTTTGATCATTAAAATAACATAGTAACTAATGTAAGAACATGTCTCAACATGTTCAACTCGACAATTTTCAGTTTAAACCCGGATCGGAACCGAAAGTCGCATAAATTGACTTTTACTTTGACTATCAGTTCTGATCCATTTGTGCATGTTTAAGATCTGCCTTAGAGCTTATTTTGGACCAGGTTTCATGTAAGTATAACTCTCTGAGATTATACAACTTGGTTCAATACTTATCCGATTCACATGCATGTTTCCGATTAATGCTTAAATGTTGACTATTATGCCCTTTTGACTATAAAACGTGATTTTTGAAAAAGTAAAAGAGTAGAAACCTAAATTACTGATTTATAAACTTGCACCTAAAATTTGACATCAGTTTGAGGTCTAGATTAAGAGATATGCTCATTAGCGTAATTTGAAAGCTTTATGTTACTTAAACAGCGTAATTAGCGTATAACCTATTTAAACCCACTTTTTGATATCAAACTTTTTACCCACTGATGTAATATAATATTTTGGGATTTTTGAAGATTTTTATTTAATTTTTGGTTGAGCATAACATAGGTCTCTAAGTTTAATTCGGTAAATACCGATTTTGCCCTTTTAAGCCATAAAATGAGTTTTACAAATCCTTTTGACCCCAAACCTTTTTCTACTGATTTTATTTGTTAAATAAAATATTTTGAGCCTTCTGGAATTATAAAAATATCAGCTTTCCTTTAAAAACCCGGAAATGGCTCCAAATCGCCCTTTTAAGCGTTTTTAACGCATAGTATGTGCTAAAACCATATTTAACGTATAAGGTTGATACCTACTGATATTTTTAGCATATTTTTATATAATAACAGTAAGTAAAAGTTTATAAACTCAGGTTTCCAGTTTTGACCTTTTTAGCCCTTGTAAAATTACCAAAATACCCCTAAGGTGCATAGTTTGGTTTTAAATGATAAGTTTCACATATAGGTCATACCCTACTGTTATAACATGTTAAATTAAGTGTATTTACTGTATAAATCAGACCTGTAACTCAGATTACAAATTAAACTCTTTTATAATCTTTTAAATGACCAAAATGCCCTTATGAGGCATAAATTGTGTTTAAATCCGTTTCGGGCATAATAGAAGATATCTTACTGATATTATAACATATTTAAGGCATATTAACTCAGGGAACTTGCATATGACTCT
The DNA here is from genome assembly GCA_030545235.1 of Helianthus tuberosus. Taxonomy (NCBI): domain Eukaryota; kingdom Viridiplantae; phylum Streptophyta; class Magnoliopsida; order Asterales; family Asteraceae; genus Helianthus; species Helianthus tuberosus. The sequence continues at coordinate 26,842,546 of CM060437.1, read as the reverse complement.
TATGGTTACCCGTGACGCCCTTTTCGCGTTCGGTTCGGTTTATGTAACTAGTTTGCATAAATTGACTGAAACGGGCCAAACATTATCATTTTTGTCTCAAAATCCAGAATGTATTTAGTATACCCATATTATACAAGTATTCAAACTTGTCGGGTCTAAATCACATTCTATCCGGTCTTCGCTTAATCGTGCGTTGAACCGTATCGTCCTTAAAACTAGCCGGTCTAAGCTTAGGCTTAAATAAAGACCCGTTAGAAATCTAATAGGTTATTATAAACCTTTGTTCCAGAATAGAAGAACCAGTAAAAGCTACCTTCACTTGCTAATTGAGATTTATACTTACCAAGGTAAATACTTTTAACTTATTTTCCCTATACGGGCTTGGGGTAAGGTATATAAAATACCGCTTGGTCCGGCATTGAATTCTTTAATCGAATAGAGGTTAAATTTATTGATATGCTATGTTTTGAATGTGTTTTGTTTGCTTAAAGCCTTTGGGGGGTTAATGACCATGTCCCGGATATCCTTGGCATCATCTTACGAGATGGCCACGACCTAAGCACGGGGTGTAGGCGTTGATGTGTGTAAAATGCAACATATAAATTACATCAAATGAGGCATAAAACTAACCCTTTTTAAGTACTAATGTTGGAAAAAGAGTGTTTTTGTCTTCCTTTTGTATTTTCAGGATTAAATGAGCTCAAATTCACAAAAGAAGCAAAAAGACAGCTAAATCTAACATAAATACAAGGAAAGGAACATAAGTGGACTGCCCGACCCCTCAACGGCATCTTCCCAAGCAAAATAGAGAAGGCAGAAGACTGAACACGGGCCGTGCTCAGCCAGCACGGGGCCGTGCCCAAGAAGCAGCAGAAAAGACAAACCTATAGAAGCTTCTATTGCCCACCACGGGCCGTGCCCAGCGAACACGGCCCGTGTCGAAAGTACTGCAGGCGCATTAATTGTAATTGCGAATTACAATTAATGAAGAGAGAGAGTGTCAGACAGGCACGGGGCCGTGCCCAGCGGACACGGGGCCGTGCCCAGCCTTCTGTTCAGCCTATAAATAGGAGTGCTTGGTTTCATTTCAACTCATCCCTTGGCACACCACCTCTCTCACACTTCATCCACCACCCACCACCATCACAACACCATCATCCACCACCATCATCCATTGTCCATCGTAGAGTGTGTGAGTCGTCTTGGGATCCAAGATTGATCGTAAGAGTTCTTGACAATCAAGACCATGTTTGCCTAAGTCTCTTACATCACTTGGTGAAGACAAAGTGTCTAGTATAATACTTTTTATTTCTAATCTTTTGAACTTTTTATTTGGTTTTGTATTAATGACTTTAATAACTAGTTACTTATGTTGAAGGTGATCTTTCCTTATCGTTTGTCCGTGGTGTCTTGGCATTATTTTACTGTCTATATAAAATAAAGGATTTTCACCATTCATATCTCCACGGTCTATATGGAGGTATGTTGGCTACCTGGTCGGGGGTTAAGGGAACGGTTTGGTAAAGGTCTTGCCATTGTTCAGCGTTTAGAGGTCCTGCAATGGACCTGGGTCAAATTTAGTAGGACCTCCTTCAATACTTCACGGTATTGGATGGCGGGGGTCCAAACTCTTTGATCCCCTCATAAGTTAACTACTATTAATACTATAACCCGGCTATTTAGGACTGTATCCCTGCTGACTCAGACTACTTAGTCGAGGGTAACGTCACCGCCAAAAGCGGGGCCTACCATAATATTGCATTAATAACTTAATTCATTATCTTCCAATAATCCACCCTTTTAGGATTGTATCCTTGCTGACTCAAACTACTGGGGTGAGGGTAACGTCACCTTCAAAAGAGGGGCCTACTACAATAACTAAGATAATCTCTTAATTATGTGCAAAAGTGCGGAAATAATCAAAGGTTATACTAGATACGAGTCGGAACCAAGTGATTCATCTTGTCTATCTGTTTTTTCTTTTATTTTTATTTTCAGCATTTTAGTTAGTTTTTATTTTTCTTAGTTTAAAACATTTTTCTAAACTTTTTATTTTGATTAGACGTTGAGGATAAACCGGTACTAAAAGCTCTTGTGTCCTTGGACGACCTCGGTATCTTGCCAACACTATACTACGCTCACGATGGGTGCACTTGCCCATATGTGTGTTTAGTGTTAGTAAAATATCGTGTTTTATAAATTTAAAACTTGGCTAAAATAAGTGTTAAAGGGGCTTAAAATATACACCTAATATATATAACACTTCAACGCACATCAAGTTTTTGGCGCCGTTGCCGGGGACACAAGGATTTTAAGAAAGTTAGGAATCAACGGCCTAATCATTTTTTCCTTTTTCTTTAATTTTTTTTAGGATTTCTTAGTTTTTCAGCTTCTGCAGAGCTCAGCACGGGCCGTGCCTAGTCAGACACGGGCCGTGCCCAGCATTATCACTGGCAGTTTTTATTTTCTGAGTTACAGAGAACTGAGCACGGGGCCGTGTCGGTGCAACACGGGGTCGTGTCCAACTCCCAGTAACTGGGATACAGAAAACAATTACTGTACTTCTGACCACGGGCCGTGTTCGATGAGCACGGGGCCGTGGTGAACAATCTGACCAACGTTCTTTTCTGTTTTTATTGCAGGACTTGGAACCTAGGCGCCACATTTGAACCTCCTACGTAGTGCATGAGCTCCAGTTCTAGTAAAGACATAAAAGAACCTCTAGAAGAACCCGAACGCTTTCTCAGAAAGAGACTTAAAGCTAAAAATCAAGAGAAAGTTTCGGGGGACCCACTTCCAATGGCGGACCAACGTACCCTCATGGATTACCTACGGCCCACCGTAGGCAATCTTGGCGCCGCTATCAATGCACCAAATGTCGAAGCCAACAACTTCGAGCTTCGGCCGCATTTGATACAAATGCTCCAAAACTCCGCAACCTTCCATGGGCTTGCGGACGAGGATCCCCATCTACATATTACTAATTTCTTGGAAATATGTGATACTTTTCGGATCAATGGAGCATCAAACGATGCCATTCGCCTTAGGATGTTTCCTTTTTCACTAAAAGACCGAGCTAAGGCTTGGCTTAACACCCTCCCAGTTGGCTCGGTAAACACCTGGGATGAACTAGCCCAAAAGTTTCTATATAAGTATTTCTCTCCTGCTAAAACGGCTAAATTAATGACTGAAATTAATACATACTCACAAGAGGATGGGGAATCCTTATATGAAACTTGGGAAAGGTTCAAGGAGCTTCTAAGAAAGTGTCCTCATCACGGTCTAGCGGTGTGGCAACAAGTATCCACTTTCTACAATGGGTTGTTGCCACACACAAGACAAACACTTGATTCAAGCTCCGGGGGACTTTTAGGTAATCGTCGCCCAAATGAAATATATAATCAAATTGAGGAAATTGCTCAAACCAATTTTCAATGGCACACTCCCCAAGGTAATAAATCTATTGCCCCGGGCGCCCATAAGGTTGATGAAAGCACCTCTTTACAAGCCCAAATCGAGGCCCTCTCTTCAAAAATCAAAAAGCTAGAAATGACAAAAACGGCCTCGGTTATGGCTTGTGAACGGTGTGGTGGGTCACATGAAAATTGGAGTTGTATGAAAGAATTAGATGAACAAGTAGAAACGGTGAACTACATTGATAATAGACCTAGGCCGTCGGGTCCTCCAACGGGTACCTACAACCAAGGATGGCGTAACCACCCAAATCTTGGTTGGAGGGATCCCGGCAATAGTAGTAACCAACAAAACCAACGAACTAATTTTCAACAACCACAAAATTTCTCTCAACAACAAGGTGGAAGAGAAAGGCTTGAAGATACCCTATCTCGCCTCATCTCCGACACCGAAAAGAAAAACTCGGATCAATTTCAACAATTGGAATCAAATTTTAGAAATCAACAAGCTAGCATTCAAAACGTTGAAAAACAACTAAATCAACTAGCTCAAAATTTCTCCGAGAGACCACAAGGCGCGTTACCAAGTAATACCGAAACCAACCCAAAGGCACAGGTACACCTCATCACGTTGAGAAACCGAACCGTGGGTCCCGAGGATGAGCCCTTACCACCAATTGAAGGAAGTCAACGCCAAAACTCTACTTCACCCACACCTCAACCAGAAAAGACTCCTTCAACAAATCAAGAGCCCACCAAAACTCATCCGATTCCGTACCCCGGTAGGTTAAATCGTCAAAAGACCGATGAGCAATTCGCAAAGTTCGAAAGTTTACTAAAACAATTGCATGTTAATATTCCTTTTATTGAGGTCCTAACCCAAATGCCTAAATATGCAAAATTCATGAGGGATTTCCTCACTCACAAAAGGAAAATTGAATCATTGCAATTAGTTAACTTAGGCGAAGAATGCTCAGCTTTAGTACTCAACAAACTTCCACAAAAGAAAATCGACCCCGGGAGCTTCACAATCCCTTGCTCGATTGGGAAGTCCCCCGTCCGTAATGCTTTAGCCGATCTTGGGGCTAGCATCAACCTCATGCCCACGTCAATGTTCAAGCGACTCGGTCTAGGAACAACAAGCCCTACAAAGATGAGCATACAACTCGCCGACAGGTCCGTCAAATTCCCACAAGGTGTCGCTGAAAATCTGCTAGTCAAGGTTGACAATTTCGTCTTTCCAACCAACTTTGTCATCCTAGACATGGAAGAAGACACCGATGTCCCTCTCATCCTCGGGAGGCCATTTCTAGCCACCGCCCAAGCAGTGGTGGATATGAATGACGGAACTCTAACATTGAAGTTTGGGGATGAAGAAGTAAAATTTGAATGTGGAAAGAAAGTAGAGGAAGAAGATCCGGTCAACTACATGAAGGTCATAGACTCAAGCTTGGATGAAGCTCTCCGACGGTGTAACATGGGATGCAATACATCCCACTTGGGTAACATATGACCAGGCTTTGGGTCCAGCCAATGACCCTTATAAACGTGGCGCACGACGGAGGCATTCCGCGGAACTATCTTTAGTTTAATTTAGATTAATTTTTATGTTTTCTAGTTAGTTTTAATTTTCAGGAATAAAACACACTCATGGTGGTAAGGGATGAAAAGGGAAACGAGAAAAATGACCCCATGCACAAGAACAAGGCAGCCCGACAATTTTCTCCATTACAGAAGGTTCAACACGGGCCGTGTCCAACCAACACGGCCCCGTGCTGAACCCCCTGCAGAAAAACGCCCAGTTCAGGTAACTGGACACGGGCCGTGTTCACCCGACACGCCCCCGTGTCCAGACTTCTGCTTCTCTTGTTTAAATTTTGTTACTGGCACTTGAACACGGGGCCGTGCCCGGACAACACGGGGCCGTGTTCAGCGCCCAGTAACACAAAATTTTTGCTTTTTAACACCATTTTACACATCTAATCAACCTAAAAATTTATTTTTGGGACACATTGAGGACAATGTGTAATTTAAGTGTGGGGGGGATGCTAAAACCTTGAAATTTTGCAAGTCCTAAATACAAGCCTTACACAAAACTCTATTGTAACCGCTAATCACCCCAAATTTTTTTCAAAAATTTCAATTTTTTTTACTTGTCTAGGTTTAACTCGGGAAATTCAAGTTCTCAAAAAGGTTATATTTTTACAAATTTACAACCGATAGCGTAGTGATAAAAAGAACCAACATAAGAAAATTATGAAAAGGCATGGCAAACTTAGTTAAAATTTGATTATATATACTTGATCACATAAAAACCCATTCCCACAAAAGTGAGTTTTTGAGCCTTTATTGGGCATACAAATTTACATCTTTAAACTAAATGCTCATTTTTCGTTTCTTGTGTGAATAGCCGCTTGGTTCTTACGACTCTAGAACTTGCCATGACGATACATTCCCGGTCCTTATCAACTGAAACCCGAGTAACTAAATGATGGAGGCATTAGGACTAACCTTTTTATTTCTACACCATTATTTTTCTTTTTCTTTTACCACCTACCCAAAAAAATCCCCCTAGTTAGCCCCTTTGAGCCTAAACCTTTTTATTTCATCACCCAAACCAAAAAAAAAACCCTTTTACCCACAAAAACCTTTTTATTTTTAACCCTTTGTTTTAGTAACAAGTTCGGTTTTTCGTATGAAAAAAAAAATGTGTTGATGATGAAGCAAAAAGAAAATAAACAAACAAGTTCATCAAAAATAACTTTGTTTGAATAAAAGCTTCATCAAAATAAAAAAAAAATAAAAAAAAATATACAAAAATAGAAAGTCCTACGAAAACCGACACTTGTTACGCTTTTTCACCCTTTTTCTACTAACCACTAACCCAACCACCTACCTTTAACCCAAGCCTAACCCTTAACCCACAAAGTCCTCTTGATATTTACAAAGGTATAAAAGTTAAAAAGGAGGAGGATTGATTGTTTGGCAAGCCTATGGTAGGAATAAGTTCCATGCCGCTCTCGAGTGATTCACTAAAAATACACCTTCGGCCGAGTGTGAGTGATTTCTCCCGTGAGGTATGTGAACTTGTATATAAATGGAATTTTAAAAAGGCATGTTATGCCCAAATAAGTAATTTCTCCTATGAAATGTTCTAAATAAATCATTACGAATAGGATTGTAAATAGATAAAAATAAAACCCAAAAAGATCTTGGATATCCCGACACTCTTCGACAAGCCCAAAACCTTCTCTTCTACCCATTCCATTTGGGAGTGTAAGCCACATATTAAGGAGTTTTGCTTGAGGACAAGCAAAAATTCAAGTGTGGGGGTATTTGATGTGTGTAAAATGCAACATATAAATTACATCAAATGAGGCATAAAACTAACCCTTTTTAAGTACTAATGTTGGAAAAAGAGTGTTTTTGTCTTCCTTTTGTATTTTCAGGATTAAATGAGCTCAAATTCACAAAAGAAGCAAAAAGACAGCTAAATCTAACATAAATACAAGGAAAGGAACATAAGTGGACTGCCCGACCCCTCAACGGCATCTTCCCAAGCAAAATAGAGAAGGCAGAAGACTGAACACGGGCCGTGCTCAGCCAGCACGGGGCGGTGCCCAAGAAGCAGCAGAAAAGACAAACCTATAGAAGCTTCTATTGCCCACCACGGGCCGTGTCCAGCGAACACGGGGGCGTGTCGAAAGTACTGCAGGCGCATTAATTGTAATTGCGAATTACAATTAATGAAGAGAGAGAGTGTCAGACAGGCACGGGGCCGTGCCCAGCGGACACGGGGCCGTGCCCAGCCTTCTGTTCAGCCTATAAATAGGAGTGCTTGGTTTCATTTCAACTCATCCCTTGGCACACCACCTCTCTGACACTTCATCCACCACCCACCACCATCACAACACCATCATCCACCACCATCATCCATTGTCCATCGTAGAGTGTGTGAGTCGTCTCGGGATCCAAGATTGATCGTAAGAGTTCTTGACAATCAAGGCCATGTTTGCCTAAGTCTCTTACATCACTTGGTGAAGACAAAGTGTCTAGTATAATACTTTTTATTTCTAATCTTTTGCACTTTTTATTTGGTTTTGTATTAATGACTTTAATAACTAGTTACTTATGTTGAAGGTGATCTTTCCTTATCGTTTGTCTGTGGTGTCTTGGCATTATTTTACTGTCTATATAAAATAAAGGATTTTCACCATTCATATCTCCACGGTCTATATGGAGGTATGTTGGCTACCTGGTCGGGGGTTAAGGGAACGGTTTGGTAAAGGTCTTGCCATTGTTCAGCGTTTAGAGGTCCTGCAATGGACCTGGGTCAAATTTAGTAGGACCTCCTTCAATACTTCACGGTATTGGATGGCGGGGGTCCAAACTCTTTGATCCCCTCATAAGTTAACTACTATTAATACTATAACCCGACTATTTAGGACTGTATCCCTGCTGACTCAGACTACTTAGTCGAGGGTAACGTCACCGCCAAAAGCGGGGCCTACCATAATATTGCATTAATAACTTAATTCATTATCTTCCAATAATCCACCCTTTTAGGATTGTATCCTTGCTGACTCAAACTACTGGGGTGAGGGTAACGTCACCTTCAAAAGAGGGGCCTACTACAATAACTAAGATAATCTCTTAATTATGTGCAAAAGTGCGGAAATAATCAAAGGTTATACTAGATACGAGTCGGAACCAAGTGATTCATCTTGTCTATCTGTTTTTCTTTTATTTTTATTTTCAGCATTTTAGTTAGTTTTTATTTTTCTTAGTTTAAAACATTTTTCTAAACTTTTTATTTTGATTAGACGTTGAGGATAAACCGGTACTAAAAGCTCTTGTGTCCTTGGACGACCTCGGTATCTTGCCAACACTATACTACGCTCACGATGGGTGCACTTGCCCATATGTGTGTTTAGTGTTAGTAAAATATCGTGTTTTATAAATTTAAAACTTGGCTAAAATAAGTGTTAAAGGGGCTTAAAATATACACCTAATATATATAACACTTCAACGCACATCAGCGTACACCTTTCAGTGCATAACTCAATATTGTGGTGTGTCTATTTATCTTTAACCCGGTCTACGGATCGGGCTACTGAACGCATAAGTAACATGTAAATCCCTTACAAGATTATTTTCATATAATTATCCCAAGTTATAAAATGATTTGTGCCACGTGCATTCAAACCAATTTTCAACCTTTTCAAAATGAGTCAGTTAAATTGTATTTACCAGTGTAAACTGACGTATTTTTTCAAAAGGTTAAGTGCAGGTACTACTCGTACTAGGATGGCTGTCTTCTAAGCGTCCACAATAAGTCTCGCAAGCTTGGATGTCAATAAAGTTGTTGAACAATATCATCTTTTATTTTGATCCGCCTGTGGATCCGTTTCAACTATTTGTGATATTTAATATTACACTTTATTAAAGTTGAAATGAATCTATCTTTGCTTCCGCTGTGCATTTATATATTGTGTTGTTTGTCTATGATGATACCAACTACGTCACTATACTCCCCACCGGGCCCACCGGTGACACGTGGAAAAATAGGGGTGTGACAGGTTGGTATCAGAGCCAACTCTGAGCGAATTAAACACTAGCCTTTTGTGTTTAATCTCAGTTACACAATTGCACATTCCTCGATTCTCGAGTCTAGACAAAGAACTTAGGAACTATCCAAGTTTTTGGTTTTATTTCTAACTTTGTCTTATATATTTCATGTTGTATCACTTGTTTGTTTTTGACAGGTTGTCAAAATGCCGCCGCGAATGAGAGGAAGAGGCAGAGGAAACGTGCCACTTACCACCCCAAACGACCATGAAGCCGGACCTTCGCACCGGCGAACACCTTCGGATCCCCATAACTCAGATGCTCAAGATCTTTGGAGGTCTTTTGTTGAACCAGCTAGGCGCTCAATATCACTGAGTACCTCCCCATCAATCCCACACTCTTTTGGGCCTTATTCCCAAAATGAGCCCCAAAACTCTCACCAGTCCTTCATACCTCTTCAAGGACATAATTCACCCTTTGACCACCTATCACCCGTCTTCCAGGGCCAGTTCAACCCTGCTGATTACCTTGGAGAACCAGTGGGTTTTAACCCACTTGGACCCGAAGACCACTTTTCTGGTGGTAACCCGATGGATATCGATGAAGACACCGATCCTGCAATGCCACCATCCGGAACTCCCAACCATCCCATTGAAATTTCAGATGGGTCACCGTTTGTGGGATCACCTTACAATGGTCCCGACAGCTTTGAGGAGAAATTCCGGCAGTATGACTGGGTATTTACTCCCAGTTATCATAGCTCTCCCCTGCACCAGCCGCAGCACAACTCTCCCCTGCACCAGCTTCAGCATAACTCTCCCCTACATCAGCAACAGAATCCTTCTGAGGATTCCCGACTTGTCGCGGTCACTCCGCCGCCACCACCACCTCAGCTTCAGCCTCCCTCGCCCCCGAGGCGAAGGAGAACGACCTTGCGAATATCCGCACAAGGGGGAGTGCGCATCAGCACCCCTCCACATTCAAGTGGCAGCCGGTACTCGCCTGTCCACGAAGAACCAGAGATGGGAGAATCCTCACACCCCGTCTCTGAAGTAGTCTCTGCGCCAGTCGCGCCTCAGCCGCCATTGGGTTTCGGAGACCCAATCCCCACTTACACTGGTGCGGCAGCATACAATCCCCTCGAGCAGCCGATCCACACAAATTACAACTTTACAGAAGATCCCTACTGGGTAGCTGCAAACTCTCTCCAACCGGGAGGTCACTATGGAGGTCCCTGGACTACGGGACACTCGACCTATGGATACCCATCATATGGGTATCAACAGTCACAGCCTCCTCAACCTCTGCATTATCAGCAACCACAGCCTCCTCAACCTCCGCATTATCAGCAACCACCGCAGACACCGATGATGTCGCCACCACAATTTCAAGAAATCCTTCATGAGATACATGAGGTACGACAAGAGGTGCGACATGAAATGCGGGAGGAACGTAGGCATAACCGGGGGATGTTTAAGAAGATGGTGGATTTAATCAAGGGAAAAAGCAAGAAGGATCACTAAATCCTTTGTTTGTTTATTTATTTTAGTTGTAATCATGTCCCTGCGAGGACATTTATTTCTGTACCCTGCCCCTGCGTGGGCATATTATCTTTTCTGTTCTGCCCCTGCGCGGGCATGTTTTTCTTTTGACCCCTACGTGGGTTTGTTGTTAATTTGGCCCCTGCGTGGGCGTGTTATTTGTGTAAAAGTCCCGTTTAGGGCAAACTCGTACCAGTTTAATTTTTATTTGGAATGGTTAATTTAAGTTTTTCATTTTAAATTATGCATGAATATAATATGTGAATAAATGAAAAATAACATATTTCGATTTACCATTTTAATAAAATAAAATAATAAGAATCTTAAAAAGGGTAAAACCTAGCTTGAATGTCATATTAAAGATCTGGCCAATATGGTAGAACCTGTTTAAAAAGATTCAAATCTCTGTTAACATCTGCAAATATGTTAACATTCTTGGCTAGTGTGATCCGCAAAATCACACATGTCACCCTTTTTAATAAATTACCCAAATTTATATTTTTATAAATATTTGATTGTGACAAAATGCCTACGGGTTATAATTAATGTCATATAAAACAAAGGCAGCCGTAGTTTATAGACTCCATGCCAAGAAAAGGATTGATTTGTCTTATTTATTCAAACTTTAATCCTATAAGATCTAAATTTATAATTTAGAAATTTGTCTACGTGACTAGGCCTGTTGTGCCAATATTTTATTTCATTCTAGGATAAAGTTACTAATCAAAAGTCCTGAATGAAATTACTTAACAAATTAACTAATATGGCTCTTATTTACCATGGTTAATAAATCGTCAAGAACGATAATACTGTTTAGGCTTCTAAATAGACCTTGTCCTTATTTTAGGTAGGAATTAAAACTACATGGCTAAGTCCGAAGAAATAAACAGTCGTCCAGAGGGAAACCCTGAAAATGCTAAGATACTTGTAACTGGTGCGGAGTTACAAGCAATAATGGAAAATGCTGTTACCAAAGCAATCGAGAGGCAATATAGTGAATCAAGCGGGACCCGAAGTAGGACCCGATCCGCACCACATTCCAAGCCAAAAGTTCACTCGGAGGCTCATAGCAAACCGCCCTCTAAGAAAGATGAACCTAAGAAAGATGAGCTCAAGAAGGATGATGATCGACACTCATCAAATCAGAATAGTGTTCCCTCAAAAAGGATGGTGTATGATGCCAAACCACACACCAAGTCCTGTACTTACAAGTACTTTGTTTCTTGCAAACCCCGGGACTTCACCGGGGAGAAAGGAGCAATAGATTGTATGACTTGGTTGGACGAGATGGATACGGTAGTAGACATCAGCGGTTGTGCTGAAAGGGACGTAGTAAAATATGTATCCCAATCATTCAAAGGAGAAGCACTGGCGTGGTGGAAATCTCTCATACAAGCTGCTGGAAAGATCCCACTTTACAACTTGTCATGGGATCAGTTCGTTGCCCTCATTAAGGATAATTATTGCCCGCAGCACGAAGTTGAGAGAATTGAGTCAGATTTCTTATCGTTAGTGATGAAGAATTTATACTGTCAAGCATACCTCACCACTTTCAATACCCTATCGAGGTTGGTTCCGTACTTGGTAACCCCAGAACCTAAGAGGATTGCTCGCTTCATCGGGGGTTTAGCCCCAGAGATTAAAGCTAGTGTTAAGGCATTAAGGCCTGCAACCTTCAGATCAGCAGCTGATCTATCTCTATCTCTTACCTTGGACGTAGTCAGGTTGAGAGCTCTGAGGAACTCAGAAGAAGGTAAGAGGAAGCGTGAGGACGATACCTCACGAAGATCAGATAAGAAACACCGAGGGAATAACGACCACAAGAAAAGGTCGGGATCTAAGAAGGATGGGCAACAATCGGGGGATAAGCCCAAATGTAAAACTTGTAAGAAGAACCATTTTGGGAGGTGTCGACTTGAGTCGAAATCCCAGTCTCACTCGAGACCCTGTGGAATTTGCAAATCCACGGATCATAAGACTTTGGAGTGTAAGAAGCTGAAAGATGCAACATGTTACGGTTGCAATGAAAAAGGGCACATTAAGTCCAATTGCCTAAAGAACACCAAGAAAACCGAAGATGGGAAGAAGACCAATGCGAGGGTCTTCAAGATGGACGCTAAGGAAGCTGTTCAGGATGACAACGTAATCATAGGTACTTTTCTCGTAAATGATATTTTTGCTAGAGTATTGTTTGATTCTGGAGCAGATAAGTCTTTTGTGGATAATAAGTTTTGTGAGTTGTTGAAATTGCCTGTAAAACCCTTAAGTGTGAAATATGAGGTGGAATTAGCTGATGGAACCATAGAAACCGCCTCAACTGTTTTAGATGGATGTGTTATATCCATTAGGAACCACTCTTTTCCTTTATCCTTACTTTCCTTTAAGCTAGCCGGCTTTGATATAGTGATAGGCATGGATTGGTTATCGCATAACCAAGCCCAGATTGTGTGCAATAGAAAGCAAGTGGTAGTCAAAACTCCGTCTGGTGAGTCGCTTACCATCCAAGGGGATACCCAGCATGGATTTCCTGAGCAAGTGTCCATGCTCAAGGCATCTAGATGCTTGAAGAAGGGTTGTGTCATTTATATGGCACAAGTTACTATTGATGAGCCAAAGCCTAAGATTGAAGACATCCCTGTCATTTCGGAATATCCTGAAGTTTTTCCCGAAGAACTACCTGGTTTACCACCAGATAGGCAAGTGGAATTCCGAATTGACATCATCCCGGGTGCAGCACCAGTAGCGAGAGCGCCTTATAGGTTAGCACCAACGGAGATGAAGGAGTTAAGGACGCAATTAGATGATCTGCTAGCCAAAGGTTTTATTAGACCTAGTTCGTCTCCTTGGGGAGCGCCGATCTTGTTTGTCAAGAAGAAGGATGGATCGATGCGTCTGTGTATTGATTACCGTGAGCTTAATAAAGTCACTATCAAGAATAGGTATCCTTTGCCCAGGATTGACGATCTGTTCGATCAATTGCAAGGGGCAAGCTACTTCTCTAAGATCGATTTGAGGTCAGGCTATCATCAGTTGAAGGTCAAAGATGAAGATGTGCACAAGACTGCATTTAGGACTCGTTATGGTCATTACGAGTTCCTAGTGATGCCTTTTGGGCTCACTAATGCACCGGCCGCATTCATGGATCTCATGAATCGCGTCTGCAAGCCTTACTTGGACAAATTCGTCATCGTCTTTATTGACGACATCCTTATTTACTCGAAGAACCAAGCTGACCACGAGAAACACCTTCGTTGTATTCTCAAACTTCTACATCATGAGAAACTCTACGCCAAATTTTCGAAGTGCGAGTTTTGGCTTCGAGAAGTCCAATTCCTTGGACATGTGGTAAGTGAGCGTGGTATCCAAGTGGATCCCGCTAAGGTAGAAGCAGTTATGAATTGGCAAGAGCCAAAGACACCTACTGAGATTCGTAGCTTCCTGGGTCTAGCAGGATATTATAGGCGCTTTATCGAAAACTTCTCAAGGATTGCTGCGCCTCTAACTTCGTTAACACGTAAGAAGGTTAAGTTTGATTGGGGCCCTAAGCAGCAGGAATCCTTTGACATTTTGAAGAAAAAGTTGAGCAATGCACCAGTGTTAACATTGCCCGATGGTATAGAAGAATTTGTGGTGTATTGTGACGCATCACACACTGGTATGGGCTGTGTACTCATGCAGAAAGGCAAGGTTATTGCCTACGCTTCACGACAGCTAAAGGTGCACGAGAAGAATTACACCACCCATTATTTGGAGTTGGGTGCCGTTGTATTTGCATTAAAACTTTGGAGACACTACTTGTATGGAACCAAGTGTGTGATCTATTCAGATCACAAGAGCCTTCAACATTTGTTCCATCAGAAGGACTTGAACATGCGACAAAGACGATGGATGGAAACTCTAAATGATTATGATTGTGAGATAAAATACCATCCAGGCAAGGCAAATGTAGTTGCTGATGCCTTAAGCAGGAAAGAAAGAGTGAAGCCGATAAGAATCAATGCCAAGCGCATTGAAATAAGGAATAGTTTGAACGAAAGGGTGTTAGCTGCACAGAAGGAGGCTGTGTTGGGAGCTAACTATCCTGAGGAAAAGCTAGGAGTAACTGAGGAGCAGTTATCCTATGACAAGGACGGAATGCTAAGATTGAATGGACGAATATGGGTTCCAGTTTATGGAGGACTTCGGGATGTTATCCTCCAGGAAGCCCACAGTTCCAAATATTCTGTTCATCCTGGAGCTGATAAGATGTACCAGGATCTAAAGGCAAACTACTGGTGGATTGGTTTGAAAAAGTCTGTAGCTGCTTATTTAGCTAAATGTTTGACTTGTGCGCAAGTCAAAGCGGAACACCAGAAGCCGTCAGGTTGGTTACAACAACCTGAAATTCCCACGTGGAAGTGGGAAATGGTGACGATGGATTTCATCACCAAGTTTCCAAAGACGAGGAAGGGAAACGATACTATATGGGTCATAGTAGATAGACTGACCAAGTCAGCACATTTCCTACCCATTAAGGAAACTTACAGCTCAGACATGTTAGCTCAATTGTACGTAGATAAAATTGTAGCTCTGCACGGCGTACCATTGTCAATTATCTCGGATAGAGATACGAGATACACCTCTCATTTTTGGAAAAGTTTCCAATAGTCTCTGGGCACGCGCTTGAATTTTAGTACGGCTTACCACCCACAGACAGACGGACAGAGTGAGCGTACCATCCAAACATTGGAAGACATGCTTCGTGCATGTGTGATTGATTTAGGTGGTAGTTGGGATAAGCATCTGCCATTGGTCGAGTTCTCCTATAACAATAGCTACCATACTAGTATTAAGGCTGCGCCCTTTGAGGCATTATATGGTAGAAAATGCAGAACACCTATTTGTTGGGCGGAAGTAGGAGACGTTCAATTGTCAGGACCAGATTTGGTCTTTGAAATGACGGACAAGATTGTCCAGATTCGCGATCGTTTGAAAGTTGCCAGGGATAGGCAGAAAAGCTATGCGGATCCAAAGCGTAAATCTTTTCACTTCGAAGTAGGTGACAAGGTGTTGCTTAAAGTATCACCTTGGAAAGGGGTGATGCGATTTGGTAAGAAAGGCAAGCTAAGCCCGAGATACATAGGACCTTTCGAGGTTATCGAACGTGTCGGGTCAGTTGCTTATAAGTTAAACTTGCCTGAAGAGCTCAGTGCTATACATAATGTTTTTCACATCTGTAATCTGAAGAAGTGTTTCGCTGATGAATCACTGGTCATACC
This sequence comes from Helianthus tuberosus, assembly GCA_030545235.1. Classification (NCBI taxonomy): domain Eukaryota; kingdom Viridiplantae; phylum Streptophyta; class Magnoliopsida; order Asterales; family Asteraceae; genus Helianthus; species Helianthus tuberosus. Next base: position 26,826,766 of record CM060437.1, on the reverse strand, counting down.
ACACACGGATGTGCATATAGATGAAAGCTTGAAATTCGTGGAGAAACCATTGTCGATTGAGGATCGACAGGTAAAGAAGCTTCGAAGGAAGCATGTGCCTATTGTTAAGGTCAAATGGGACGCCCGTAGAGGTCCCGAATACACGTGGGAGGTAGAATCCACGATGAAAGAAAAATACCCTCAATTGTTTCAGTAAATCTCGAGGTCGAGATTTCTTTAAAGGGGGTGAGGATGTAACACCTCGAAAATTTACATCCAATAATGTATTGACACGTGTCATAGGCTTTGAATATGTGAAAAAGCACTTTAGAGGGACTAAAGTTGACAAACAGTGAAACTATGTGAATATAAGGGTCCAAAGTGTCATCAATGGATAAATAGGCTCTACAATAACCCTACATGGCGTTTATAATCTTAAACGGATAAATCATGGATCATACGGAGAAGAAAATGAAAGAAAGTGAGGAATTACAAACTACAGGGGCTAAATGTGTCAACATGTTGAAAGTATACCTCTGAATGACCTTTTGGCAAACCCGAAGCTTTGTAATGGTAAAATATACTCACTAGAATATGTGAAAAAAATTTCATCAAGTTTCGTTATCGTATGAGAAAGTTATGATCAAAACCGTGCACGAAGGGTTAAATGCGTTAACGTTGAATTTCGTGACTTTTCGGGTAAGCACAAAGTTAACCAAGGACTTTACCATGTTTGTAAATGTCCCAAGGTCCTTAAAAATCAGGTTTTGGGGTCTAATGTGCAAGAAAAGTAGCCAAAACCACGTTTCAAAGGACCAAGGACTGAAATGTAAAAGTTGGAAACTTGTTTAACCTGTTGTGACTTGTACGCGGCCCGCGAAGGGGGTCTCGCGCCCCGCGTAAAAGCTGTCAGCGACAAAACAGCGAACAGATGCCAGTTTCAGGTCTGTTTTCGATGGTTAACAGCTGTTGTTCGATACCTGGGGCTCTCCAATGGATTTTCATTCATAGAGGGGCACTTGGACACATCTGATAACACTTATAGACTCATGTGGCAGCATCAAATGAGATCAAAGTTGGCATAAAAGGGTCTTGAAGCTTGCAACATTCAACACTTGCATTTACAAAAATTCACAAGACCACTTCTGGAGCTTCTCTGATCAACCTCAGGCTTTCTAGTGATCTCTAAGCATAATTAGGACTCTTGTAAGTATTCCTAACCCTCTCTAATTCGTTCTAGCTTAGTTAATTAATCAAAAGTCAAACCATCGTAATTTAAGTTTGACTTTGAGATTAAACGAAATTTGCTCAGTCATTTCTCGAATTGAAAGTACCTACAAGTAGGTATTTATGTGGGTAACAAACCCTTAAAAGGGTATTTCCAGATTCCCACTCTAACTATGCTAATTGTCGAGTCAAAGCTTGGTTTAAAAAGTCAACAGAATGAGTATTTGCAAATTTAAGCATAATTAGTAATGTAGGGTACATGCAACCTGTTTGATCATTAAAATAACATAGTAACTAATGTAAGAACATGTCTCAACATGTTCAACTCGACAATTTTCAGTTTAAACCCGGATCGGAACCGAAAGTCGCATAAATTGACTTTTAATTTGACTATCAGTTCTGATCCATTTGTGCATGTTTAAGATCTGCCTTAGAGCTTATTTTGGACCAGGTTTCATGTAAGTATAACTCTCTGAGATTATACAACTTGGTTCAATACTTATCCGATTCACATGCATGTTTCCGATTAATGCTTAAATGTTGACTATTATGCCCTTTTGACTATAAAACGTGATTTTTGAAAAAGTAAAAGAGTAGAAACCTAAATTACTGATTTATAAACTTACACCTAAAATTTGACATCAGTTTGAGGTCTAGATTAAGAGATATGCTCATTAGCGTAATTTGAAAGCTTTATGTTACTTAAACAGCGTAATTAGCGTATAACCTATTTAAACCCACTTTTCGATATCAAACTTTTTACCCACTGATGTAATATAATATTTTGGGATTTTTGAAGATTTTTATTTAATTTTTGGTTGAGCATAACATAGGTCTCTAAGTTTAATTCGGTAAATACCGATTTTGCCCTTTTAAGCCATAAAATGAGTTTTACAAATCCTTTTGACCCCAAACCTTTTTCTACTGAATTTATTTGTTAAATAAAATATTTTGAGCCTTCTGGAATTATAAAAATATCAGCTTTCCTTTAAAAACCCGGAAATGGCTCCAAATCGCCTTTTTAAGCGTTTTTAACGCATAGTATGTGCTAAAACCATATTTAACGTATAAGGTTGATACCTACTGATATTTTTAGCATATTTTTATATAATAATAGTAAGTAAAAGTTTATAAACTCAGGTTTCCAGTTTTGACCTTTTTAGCCCTTGTGAAATTACCAAAATACCCCTAAGGTGCATAGTTTGGTTTTAAATGATAAGTTTCACATATAGGTCATACCCTACTGTTATAACATGTTAAATTAAGTGTATTTACTGTATAAATCAGACCTGTAACTCAGATTACAAATTAAACTCTTTTATAATCTTTTAAATGACCAAAATGCCCTTATGAGGCATAAATTGTGTTTAAATCCGTTTCGGGCATAATAGAAGATATTTTACTGATATTATAACATATTTAAGGCATATTAACTCAGGGAACTTGCATATGACTCTTATGGTTACCCGTGACGCCCTTTTCGCGTTCGGTTCGGTTTATGTAACTAGTTTGCATAAATTGACTGAAACGGGCCAAACATTATCATTTTTGTCTCAAAATCCAGAATGTATTTAGTATACCCATATTATACAAGTATTCAAACTTGTCGGGTCTAAATCACATTCTATCCGGTCTTCGCTTAATCGTGCGTTGAACCGTATCGTCCTTAAAACTAGCCGGTCTAAGCTTAGGCTTAAATAAAGACCCGTTAGAAATCTAATAGGTTATTATAAACCTTTGTTCCAGAATAGAAGAACCAGTAAAAGCTACCTTCACTTGCTAATTGAGATTTATACTTACCAAGGTAAATACTTTTAACTTATTTTCCCTATACGGGCTTGGGGTACGGTATATAAAATACCGCTTGGTCCGGCATTGAATTCTTTAATCGAATAGAGGTTAAATTTATTGATATGCTATGTTTTGAATGTGTTTTGTTTGCTTAAAGCCTTAGGGGGGTTAATGACCATGTCCCGGATATCCTTGGCATCATCTTACGAGATGGCCACGACCTGAGCACGGGGTGTAGGCGTACACCTTTCAGTGCATAACTCAATATTGTGGTGTGTCTATTAATCTTTAACCCGGTCTACGGATCGGGCTACTGAACGCATAAGTAACATGTAAATCTCTTACAAGATTATTTTCATATAATTATCCCAAGTTATAAAATGATTTGTGCCACGTGCATTCAAACCAATTTTCAACCTTTTCAAAATGAGTCAGTTAAATTGTATTTACCAGTGTAAACTGACGTATTTTCCAAAAGGTTAAGTGCAGGTACTACTCGTACTAGGCTGGCTGTCTTCTAAGCGTCCACAATAAGTCTCGCAAGCTTGGATGTCAATAAAGCTGTTGAACAATATCATCTTTTATTTTGATCTGCCTGTGGATCCGTTTCAACTATTTGTGATATTTAATATTACACTTTATTAAAGTTGAAATGAATCTATCTTTGCTTCCGCTGTGCATTTATATATTGTGTTGTTTGTCTATGATGATACCAACTACGTCACTATACTCCCCACCGGGCCCACCGGTGACACGTGGAAAAATAGGGGTGTGACATTAACTCTTATAGAACCTCAAGTTTTGAACCATTATACATACCTGATTCGGATCAATATATTGACCCGTTTTAATACTTGCTTTAATAATCGCTAAGTATTAGCGATGCAAATATCCATTCGATATTTGATCCTGAAATCATATAATCATTCAATAATCATTAGTCGATATTGTCAAAAGGTGATATCTTCACCTTTTGACCCGTTTGGTCTAAGTGACCGTTTATTTTTGCAAGATGGTATTTATTACCATCTCATCTAAATGGCTCGCTCCGGTTTACACCGTACGGTCATTTTTGTCACACCCCAACCGATGGCGGAATCATCGGGGTGCGGCACTAGGCGAATCAGATTGCTCAAGAGAATCCATAACAACTATATTGCGACAGTATTTAATGCGTTTATTATCCCATACTAATAAACAATACGTTCACATAAGTTATCACAGATTTCTTGTCCTCTCGAACAATACAAATTCGACAACATAGAATTTAGGTGAGTTTCTAGACTTCCTAGCTTGATTTGATGTAGACTGCGACTAAACCTGCAACATACGTTAAAACAACGTCAATACAAAAGTATTGGCGAGTATACAAGTTTTGATAGTGTAGCGTAAATAGTGAAAAGTGCTGCGAATTACCAAATACATAAACGAGATACCCCAACATACATGCATACAAGACAGATACTACTAGCTAAGTCACTCGAGCTGCGATTGCGATTGCTATTCATCCTAACTAGACCCCGTCGGGTTCTATAGTACTATACTAGTTAAGGCGGGACCTCGCGAGTATAAGTCCTAACACATATGTAACTAGCATCACGTGTAAATATGCATAACAGTTATTCGCAAGTGATAAATGGTTTGATTGAGTAATTCATTTTGATAAATTTGATTTGATAGAAACATATGTTACACCCAAAATGCGGTAAAAAGGGGTTCGAGTATACTCACAGCGATGATGGATTGAAGGGAGCACGTCTGAGATTAGCCTGATTACACAGCGATAGCGTAAGCGATGAACAGTACGATAAGCGGTGAGAGGTGACCAAGTGTCGAGTTGCAACCCGATCGGATGGTGATATGATCGGATGGCTAGTCGATCGGACGATAATCCGATCGAATGGTCATCCGATCGGGTGACCATTCGATTGGGTTGTCATCTCATTTGGTAAGGATGTGTTTGTGTATGACGGTTTGTCCTTTGAAGTTTTCGTTGTAGCATTTTGAAAACAGAGAAGTATCTCTACCTTTCAGATCGGTCGATCGAACAGTCGGTCGATCGGGTGGCTGTTCGATCGGACGGTGATCCGATCAGCGAGACACTTTGGTTGATAAGTTCATAGCAAACTGGTCACACGATCGAGCGGCAATCCGATCGGGTGACAATCCGTTGGAACTGCTGTGCGATGAAGATTTGTAAAATTGTTTAAGTCTTGATACCAAGTGCAATCTGATCGGATTGCGGGTCGATCGGGTGGCAGTCCGATCGGACGGTAATCCGATCGGACGGCAATCCGTCCCGCAACTTGATCGTTTCACAACTTGTTTATTTTGTTAAGTTTCTGCGATTTGATCGAGACGGTATGACTACGAGCTAAACAATGGAACTCCACCAGGTCCAAGTCACCGGATCGGATGGGAATCACCCCGTCCGATCGGTTAACTATTCTCGATGGTTGTTCGTGTTCAACACGCTAAGTCGGTCATCTCGTTGATAGGAACCAGTTCTCGAACCGACACTTCACTAGAGAAAGAGCAGAAGATCTGAATGAGCTCTGGTTCTATCGGGTTTTTTTTTTGAGTAAAAAGTTAAGAAAGTTTGAAGAAAACCTTGAAAAACTTAGATTCGGCTTAGATCTAGGTGAGGTTAGTGTTCATACACCGTTGAATCTATCAGATCTGGACTGTTCTTGATGAGATGAGGTCACACTTTGTGACAACACGAACTTTACGATTAGTGTCTATCAATCTCGTGATTCCGATTCCTCACTATTATCACGTCCTTGCATACTCTTTGTTTAATGAATCTGTTAACACTCGGGATTTCGTTAAACTGGTTAAACATAAATGATTATTGGGTGTGAGGGATGGTACGGTTGGGTTTCATTGTACCACATAACTAGTGTTCGGGGCCGCCAAGATTATAACTGTTCTTAAACCACCTTGGGCCAGTTGTTAGTGTGTTTGGGCCACCTGTATTTGGGCCGCACACACACGGTGTGTATCTGGGCCGCAACATTCCCCCCTTAGCTACCCACCTCTTCTTATTTCTAAACCCACCGGCCCACAAGGGTTATATCAGGCCGATCATGCAAGTCCCAAGCCCAAAATTTTGTTATGGATTTTATATGATTGTAAATTAGCTACGTAGTTGGTTTTTGGATAACAAAACCCTAGAAACACCTGGTGAACGGCAACAAGGAGAGTACCTCGCTGATCTCCTCCCTTGCGTGATTAATCCTCTAGATCGCCTTAATTCATTATCGGGTTAGTGCTTATTCAATTACCCTAAATGTATACATGTATTAACGTGATGTAGTTATGAATATGCTATGTGATGTGATGTTGTATGATCATTGGTTCGATGAGTGTTTGTTACTATCAGTTGTGTTGATTGATAACAATATGTGATAACATGTTTATTGATAGACAAAGGTATTATGTGATTGGACAATGCTATGATGTTCTTGTATGTGGAAATGGATATGTTTACATAAGGAATTGGATTGGCCGGTGACAAGTAACTTTGGAGCAATTGTGTGATGATAATTATAGAACTACGAGGATGATTAGATGTGATAACATGGTTAGTTGTCGTAATGATATTGAGGTTCACATAAATTGAAGAAAGTAAACTGGTTGATTATTTTCCTTATTATCCGATTGAACTATGTTGAATATTTAGAGGTATTTTGTAATTAAACTTGGGATGTTAATTGCATAATTATAAGTTATCGATGTATAGGGATCACATGCATGGTTTGAGTGTAAGGTTTGAATTTAAAGTTGTTGTTGAAGGTAATGATTTAACAAAATGGGATAACCTTGAATAAGGTAATGGCGGCTCATGAGAGTGGGTTTGTAGCTTTGATCAAATCAACCATGTGCATACCCTATTAGGGTTGTCAGATTAGTCATGGGAATTAATACTTGGTGCACATGTTGTTATGATTAATAATATGACAATATTAATGATGAGGTCACATTGGTGGATCACATACATGTTGGTTGAGCTATTATATGTTACATACATGGACCAATAGTGGGTCACAACTTACATTAGTGTGAACTGACCACACCAATGAAACAAAGGGGCCGAGTGGTGTTAGGATCTCATCAGGATGGGCCGGCTAGGGTTGGGCCTAATCATTACTTAGGTGCACTTTAGTAAACAAATGTGGTAGTGGGTGGAACTAAAGTGTGTATTATGGCATGAAATTGTTATGTGCAATTTGAAACTTAGATTAGTAAGGTGAACGTGTATTTTGTATGATAATCTGTGATGTGGACCAACTGTGGTAACTAGGATCGTGTGAGAGATAGTTACTGTTATAGTCTGCATGAAAGATGAGAATATTTCGTGAATGTAACATGTGTAATGTGTGATAACATACATGGTACAACGAGAATGTAGAACTGATTATGGTTGGTAAATCATGATAGGACGCGTTTGAGCAACTGTTAAAAACAAGTAACTAATTCTACCGAGCAAACCGAAGGTGAGTTCACTACTTTTGAGCATGCGTCCCGGTGGTTGGGACAGTCAGTGGGTATCCCGGGGAGGGATAAGTCTTTTGGGTAAAAACTGGTATATATTGAATAATATTCTCATCCTATCATTCTTAAGTCCCATCTTTTGTTACCGGGGAGGTAACGGGGTATTAGTTGGTAGCGCTACTTAGGTTTGGCACCCTCACGCCGTACCGGGGAGGGCGGTTGTGAACTAATTACCCAGTCGGGCCCAGTGCTTTGATAGGAGCACTGGGGAAAGGGCAAAACATACATCAGGAGCCGTCTTGTTTATCATCGAGATATTATCAATATTACTTTTGCATTTGTTAACGAACTGGAATAAATACTTAGTAACAAACGTTTTCGTAAACTGTGAACTCGCCAGCTTTGTCTGATACACTTGTTGCATGCTCGTAGGTCGTTAGGTATCTTGGATTTGGAAACTTGCTGTCTGGAGGAGCAGGAGTGATCATGGGTCGACTGAAGGGACTCATGTGATTATCTGTTACTATTACATATTGGTTTTTGAACAATTTAACTATGGATTATTATTTGCTTCCGCTGAACATGTTGGATTACATTTAAACTCATGATTGGTGTTTTTCATTAATACTTGAGAATGTTATTTTGAAACTTGTGTGGGTTCTTTGTAATTAGTGGCTCATCTTTGGTACGTCACACGCCTAACAGGGTCTTTCCCTAGGTGGTAATTTGGGGGTGTGACACACTTCATTGTTCCTAAGAACTCCATGATGACATCACCTTAGAACGGCTCAAATCCGAAGATTTAATGGTAAAAAAGATGAAGGAGTGCGTGTAGATCATAAAGGTACAAGATTTCAGGTAGAAACTTACAAGGACTGCGAGAAATCGAGCAAAAAGTGGCGAAGAGCGTCTGGTCGAATGGGAGCTGTCACATCAGTGTGAATGATGTGATAGTGGGGGTATTTATAGGCAAGGGAGAAGAGAAGGCGGTGCAGTGGATCGGTCGGACGGCTGTCCGATCGAGTGGCACCTCAATCGGGTGGTACCTCGATCAGGTGGCCATTCGATCGAGCGGTCAGTCAATCGGTGGCATCCGGCGAGTTGTATTTCGGCGTTTCGTTTCGATCGTTAAGCGCTGCGATAGTTTGGTTACACATCTTCATCCACATTTCCATATATTTATATTTATTATAATTAGTCACGTTGGGTCGTATATACATATCCATATTTCAAATCCTGCGATAATCAAGTTACGCGTGCCTGCGAGTGCGTTTTTGAGTATTGAGTTGCACTGCGACACATCACGGCTATCAAGGAGGGTAGAATTGGTCCTCACTTGACATCTTCGTGGTTGTCAGCAAGTGCAATGTGATGTGATAGCGATAAAGTATGCGAAATTATGCGAAAATACTGCGATATATGAGATATAGGTACATTATGATCCGAATCTCTGGTGCTAGGCGTAACGAGTATAACGAGTAGTAACAATGCACGAACGTGCGGGTTGTTACAGTATTTGATGCGAGTGAGAGTTGATGCGAGCGAGTAAGCGATAAAGCGACGAGATAGCGAGCGATCGATTGAGTATACACATGCGAGGGCATTGCGAAGATCAAGCAAGAGCGACGAGAAATGCGATTCGTATATCCAAAAAGGCGATAACACACACACAAGAATGCGATTCCAAAGAGTTATTAATTTTAGAAAAGTCGATTAATTGGATTAAACTTGTTTATGAAAGTCTTCTCATGGCGTGGCGTTAACTGTATCGATGTCCATACCAGCGTTATGAGAAGGGTTTTGTTAAGTTACTAAAAGAATTTAAGGTGATTAAAACTCGTTTTACGAAATTTTCTCGCCAAACGGCGTTAACTTGAGTCGATTGTCACACCAGTGTTACAGGAAAATCTTGTTTTGTACAAAGGTTTTGGAAAAAGTTTTATAGGAAAAGTTGGTTTGAACTTTGTGCAAACAAGGCCTTTTTAATAATACCAAAAATTTAATTTTTAGAGTCGGCCCCGCATGGCACTTTTCCACGAAAGTTCTACAATATGGCTAAAACACTTATATATAGGAAGTACCAGCGGCGTATCCACCATGTTTTTTCCATATGGCTTCCGTCCCGTGAGGCAGTGTCATCAGTGTCGACATAGTACAGACAGATTTGCGATGACTCGATCCAAACGAGAAAGGGTTGGATCAAGTCTTGAAAGGGCGAACTGAGCGATGAAGTCGTTTTCGAACTCAGTTTAGTGGCACTAGCGAGTGCGATAAGCGACGAACGGTACGCGATAATCGATAACACAACACCAAACACCAAGCATAGTAAACGACGGCGGCGGCGATAAGCGAATAGCGATAAGCAAAAAACGATGAGCGATAGTGACAAGCGATAGCGACAACCGTCGAGCGATAAGCGACAGTCGTTGCGTTGCAAGCGTTGGAGACATGCGATTCGATTAGATTTAACAACACCATAATTTTAACTAACATTAGCCCTCATGGCCTTTTTCCACGAAAGTATGCTAATACGGCTAAAACACCACCATGTCTTAGCCCTATTAGTTTCGTCTCGTGAAGCGAGGTCATGAGTGCTAACATAACGCAGATAACACAGGTAACACAAATAGCGATACGCGGTAAGAGTGTCAAAGCGATGAGATAGGTGCGAGAAGCGTCAAAGCGAAAAGCGACAAGTGATGTGCGATACTCGTCAAGCGATCCACGATACGCGATTCACAGCAAGCGATACACAGTAAGCGGTAAGCGATGGAGCGATACACACAAAATATGCGATTAAGCGAAGACACATCCTAGGCGATAGCGATCCATATATTAAGCGAACACACATAATAAACGATTGCGATTTGCGAGATAGATTCTAGTGATAATGCGCTTGCGAGCGTGTTAACTTACGAAAAGTCTTGCGATCACACGCTTGAGTTGCGATTGAGAATGTTACTCCTTGCGATGTAGTGTAGTGTGTCGAAAATAACCATAATAGCATAATAGGTCTACGTTCCAACTCCACGTGGCACTTTCTTCCCAAAACTTCGGTTAGCATGGCGAAACACCGTCATGTTTTAACCATGCGCCTCTGTTCAGTGAATAGGTGTCACACTTCGTCAGACATGGTCAAGGCGCTTATATATAGGAAGTACCAGCGGCGTATCCACCACGCTTAACCATGCCTTGAACGTTGAGGCATCATTGAAACTCACTACGATCTCCGTGCACTAACCAAAATAATCCCGTGTGCACCCGTGATTAATCTGATTCTTGCACGTTTATCGTACCTTATCTTAAGAACGCATAGTAGGGGTAAAATGCATTATATAGTACATAGTGCTAGCATATAGATTGTGCGCGAGTATAAGAGAGAACTAGAATCCACATGCGTCAAGAGATAGAATAAGTTTCCACACATAAAAGAAATTGACGACGATAAGTCGTATTATTACAACAACTTTAGAAGCAAAATAACGTTGCTGTGGAGTACTTCTGCGGAGACTGCGGTTGTTGCGAAAATTCCTCAAGGCTGTGGTCCCGTGCGACAGTGCTGCGTAAGATGACCATACCAGTTGCAATTTGCGCAATAGCGACAGTTAGCTTCTGGCGGGTGATGATACGTACACGTGAAACACAGGGGATGAGTTCCGTTGTTGGCGTCTTTCAAGTGAACTGGAGCTACTCGGAGAGGTTCTGGTTGCGACAGTCCAGTTGTTGAAGAGTCTGGGCTCATGGTCTTTCGTTTTCGGCTGGGCTGAGCTTCTTGAGATGATGCGGTGTCGTCGGCGGATTCGTCTGATGATTCGCTGGAGATATCATCGGAGGAATCTTCAGAAGAATCGTCGGTAGAATCGTTGGAAGAATTGTCGGATGAATCGATGACGATTGCTTGATGCGCTTGTTTGACAAGATTCTTGGAGAAGAATCCGTCCAAGACTCGTTTGACGTTAATTTCTGCGGCCAAGCGATAGGTTTCTTCGATGGTAGCAGGTCTTGCAGCTTCGACAAAATCGTCCACACATTCAGGCAAGCCGCGAATGTACTTCGTGATGGCTTTTTCTGAAGTGTTGACTTGACTTGGGCAAATTATGCTAAGCTGTTTGAACCTTGCGGTGTAGCCAGCATTGTCACCTTCGACTTGCTTGATTTCCCAAAATTCGTCTTCTAGCTTCTGGACTTCGTGGTGAGGGCAATACTCTTTCTTCATGAGCTTTTTTAGCTCATCCCAGGAGAGAGCGTAAGCTGCGGAGATCCCACGTTTATTACGTTCGGTTGTCCACCAGTCGAGTGCTTGCGATTGGAATACTCCGGTAGCGCAAGTAGTACAAAAACTATCGGGACACCCACTCTGACGAAGGGTAACTTCGATAGAATCGAACCACTGGAGTAGTTGGGACACACCTCCTTCACCCGTGAACTCCATCGGGTCACAGGCTTTGAAGTGTTTGTAGAGGAAAGCAGATTGCGGCGCTTCCGTCTTAGAGTCTTCCGAGGTTCGAGAGTTGCTGAGAGAGTGCACTTGAGCGACAATATGAGGAATGACCTTGGCCACTTCCCTGGCCACAAGCGAGGCAATCCTCTTCTCGGCGCTTCGTTTGGCTCTTCTCCTAGCTGTTTGTCTCGAGGTAGAGTCATTGGAAGGCATCTAGACAGAGAGAGTTTTGGAGTGAGATTCGATCATAATGATCTTTTAGTTTTGCGATGCGATTGAGCGCGATCAAAACTTGTAGCGAGTGATATAATAGATTTCACATAGGAGCCACATAGGAGACACGAGATTCCTAAGTTCTCACACAATGATTTGTTTGTATTAGATATAGATAGTTGTAGTTTACACTTATACACATACATATCGGTGTAGATTGCGCGGGGACGCGGTGAAGAGGGAGAGAGCGAGAGCGTAAGCGAGTAATTAGACATTAGTTTTGTTGCGAACATTCGGTTTTCGTTTTAGATTGTGATTGTTGTGCGAGTTGTGCGTTTTGTAAAATAAGGAGCGAAAATTGATAAATCGAGAAATCGATAAGGCGTATAATAAACACATAAAGCGTAATTAAGTTCATTAAAGCGTAAAACCGGTGAGTCGTAGGCTTAGTAAAATAATCGGAGTGCCTCGGGTGTTTAGGCGTCGACTACCCAAGGTAACCCAACTATACCCAACAAGTTCGTGCACGCGCGTTGACCTAGAAGACTTATGCTTCCACTGGGATGCAGCTCATGGCATTCGTCCTCCTAGTCATCGCGTGGCTCGAGTCATCGTTATGGTCGAGTCCTTGGTGAGAGCTTTTTGAAAATCATTTTAGAGAGTGGAACGGTTTATTAAGATACGGGTTTCACCCCTGACTTAACAACTTCGTTCCTAATTGTGGTTATGCTCTTCGAATAACTTCGTGAGTTCCACTAGATTTTGAAATGGAGACTTTCGTCGAGATGTGGATGTCACTCCTAGCTCGATGAAAGGTTCTCGTGCTAGAAAAATGCGCTGAGTGAGCGATCTCATCGAGAGTTCTTGGTTTTCACAACTGGTCTCGACTGGATCACTCGGTTTCGTTATGCGAGTATTTTTGAAAACGTGTGTATCGTGCTAGCCTTAGGAAAGGCAAAGTAACATTCTAGCCTTAGGAAAGGCAAAGTAACATTCTAGCCTTAGGAAAGGCTCTTCGCATGAAATTGTAGTATGCAGTGTTCACACAAAGTAGTAGTTTTTAGCGAATTCGATCGAGAGTATCAATTAGGCCCGTACAATCTCCTGCTAGGTTCGTACGAGTCGGCCCGTTGGTACTTAGACTATAGACTAGGTCGTTTCTAAGACATTGACCCGGACTAGGTCAAGTCTGGCCTAATTCCCTATAGTTATGGCTCTGATACCAATCCGTCACACCCCAACCGATGGCGGAATCATCGGGGCACGGCACTAGGCGAATCAGATTGCTCAAGAGAATCCATAACAACTATATTGCGACAGTATTTAATGCGTTTATTATCCCATACTAATAAACAATACGTTCACATAAGTTATCACAGATTTCTTGTCCTCTCGAACAATACAAATCCGACAACAAAGAATTTAGGTGAGTTTCTAGACTTCTTAACTTGATTTGATGTATACTGCGACTAAACCTGCAACATACGTTAAAACAACGTTAATACAAAAGTATTGGCGAGTATACAAGTTTTGATAGTGTAGCGTAAATAGTGAAAAGTGCTGTGAATTACCAAATACATAAACGAGATACCCCAACATACATGCATACAAGACAGATACTACTAGCTAAGTCACTCGAGTTGCGATTGCTATTCATCCTAACTAGACCCCGTCGGGTTCTATAGTACTATACTAGTTAAGGTGGGACCTCGCGAGTATAAGTCCTAACACATATGTAACTAGCATCACGTGTAAATATGCATAACAGTTATTCACAAGTGATAAATGGTTTGAGTGAGTAATTCTTTTTAATAAATTTGATTTGATAGAAACATATGTTACACCCAAAATGAGGTAAAAAGGGGCTCGAGTATACTCACAGCGATGATGGATTGAAGGGAGCACATCTGAGATTAGCCTGATTACACAGCGATAGCGTAAGCGATGAACAATGCGATAAGCGGTGAGAGGTGACCAAGTGTCGAGTGGTAACACGATCGGATGGTGATCCGATCGGATGGCCAGTCGATCGGACGACAATCCGATCGGATGGTCATCCGATCGGGTGACCATTCGATTGGGTTGTCATCTCATTTGGTAAGGATGTTTTTGTGTATGACGGTTTGTCCTTTGAAGTTTTCGTTGTAGCATTTTGAAAACAGAGAAGTATCTCTACCTTTCAGGTCGGTCGATCGAACGGTGATCCGATCAGCGAGACACTTTGGTTGATAAGTTCATAGCAGACTGGTCACTCGATCGGGCGGCGATCCGATCGGGTGACAATCCGTTGGAACTGCTGTGCGATGAAGATTTGTAAAATTGTTTAAGTCTTGATACCAAGTGCAATCCGATCGGATTGCGGGTCGATCGGGTGGCAGTCCGATTGGACGGCAATCCTATCGGATGGCAATCCGTCCCGCAACTTGATCGTTTCACAACTTGTTTATTTTGTTAAGTTTCTGCGATTTGATCGAGATGGTATGACTACGAGCTAAACAATGGAACTCCACCAGGTCCAAGTCACCGGATCGGATGGGAATCACCCCGTCCGATCAGTTAACTGTTCTTGATGCTTGTTCGTGTTCAACTCGCTAAGTCGGTCATCTCGTTGATAGGAACTAGTTCTCGAACCGACACTTCACTGGAGAAAGAGCAGAAGATCTGAATGAGCTCTGGTTCTATCGGTTTTTTTTGAGTAAAAAGTTAAGAAAGTTTGAAGAAAACCTTGAAAAACTTAGATTCGGCTTAGATCTAGGTGAGGTTAGTGTTTATACACCGTTGAATCTATCAGATCTGGACTGTTCTTGATGAGATGAGGTCACACTTCATTGTTCCTAAGAACTCCATGATGACATCACCTTAGAACGGCTCAAATCCGAAGATTTAACGGTGAAAAAGTGAGATTTGATGGTGAAAAAGATGAAGGAGTGCGTGTAGATCATAAAAGTACAAGATTTGAGGTAGAAACTTACAAGGACTGCGAGAAATCGAGCAAAAAGTGGCAAAGAGCGTCTGGTCGAATGGGAGCTGTCACATCAGTGTGAATGATGTGACAGTGGGGGTATTTATAGGCAAGGGAGAAGAGAAGGCGGTGTAGTGGATCGGATCGGACGGCTGTCTGATCGAGTGGCACCTCGATCGGGTGGCCATTCGATCGAGCGGTCAGTCGATCGGTGGCATCCGGCGAGTTGTATTTCGGCGTTTCGTTTCGATCGTTAAGCGCTGTGATAGTTTGGTTACACATCTTCATCCACATTTCCATATATTTATATTTATTATAACTAGTCACGTTGGGTCGTATATACATATCCATATTTCAAATCCTCCGATAATCGAGTTACGCGTGCCTGCGAGTGCGTTTTTGAGTATTGAGTTGCACTGCGACACATCACGGCTATTAAGGAGGGTAGAATTGGTCCTCACTTGACATCTTCGTTGTTGTCAGCAAGTGCAATGTGATGTGATAGCGATAAAGTATGCGAAATTATGCGAACATACTGCGATATAGCGATATATGCGATATAGGTACATTATGATCCGAATCTCTGGTGCTAGGCGTAACGAGTATAACGAGTAGTAACAATGCACGAACGTGCGGGTTGTTACAATCTTACTTATAAACAATTTCTCAATTCTTTTGAACCCTTTATGGCTTACACCATAAAGTTTCTTTCAAAAACTAACGGTTATCATCAACGAGTGACCGCATTACCGTTTTACCCTTATTATTGGTATTGATTTACCTTATATGGTAATCATTCAAAGCTCGCTATCTATTAGTCATTGCATGACTAAATAATCATATTAGTTCTTTTTAACCATTAAACATGGTTTAATCATTATTGTCTTTTGTTCCGAATCGCACATGTCGTGTCAGAACCTCATAATTCAAACAAGACTTTTTATTATTCATAACCTATAAAACCAATAGGTATTAAATAAATTGAATGTAAGCTATACTTGCCTTGCATCCAAATTATGCTTTTCCTTCATTCTTGACTCGTTTAACCCGCTTCCTTCTCAAGCTTTCACCTAGGTCGTCAAGCGTCAAACTATCATTGTAATTTGTAAGATGGTTAGACTAGTCATAATCATTCACGACTATTCCATCCTACAATCTTTATGTCGAAATTATCATTCGATCATATTATTGGTCATTTTGACTTTTAAAAAGTCAAACTACCTATTGACGAAAGTAATTACACGATGTAGATCAACTACTCGTTTTATTACTTTGTCAAGATCTGGTAAGCAACATTCCTATGCTAACGGTTTAATTACTTATTCAATCAAGTTATTGTAATCGAAATTCATCAAATTAAACAAACTTTAATCATTTTTAACACATGATGATTGACGTGATTGTCGTGGTCACGCAAATTTAATCCCAATAACACAACTATATAGATAGTGGCAAGTGGGTATCGAACACAGGGAGTTTGTGGAAAATGTGTTATTTCAAAGTTTATCTAAATTTTAACTAAATTAATCTAATTGCAAGAGAAATAAAATTCAAGAGTTTATGTGAGTGAATTGGTTTTAGACTAAATTAACTAAGTAAATTGCAAGAGAAAAGTTTGGTTGTAAGCAAATTAGAGACAAATGACCATCCTAGATTTCCGGTTTGTTTCGACATTCATATTATCATTCCACTAGAAAGAACTACATAGACATAGCTCGTGTGTGATTACCTGCAGTGATGAAAGGGAACTAAGTACTCAGATTCCTAGAACGTGAGGTTGTTACCCGATGATCAATCAACCCTTACCCAATCCTAATTCTACCCATGATATCTCGATTGCCAACGGCACCAAGAACGTATGGTTTCAAACTAGAAAATCATAAGAATTAACAAGTTACTAACAAACAATCACACACCATAACAAACCAACCATAAAGATAAGGATTGCTATTCTAGAAATTAGGAAATCAAATACAAAATGTCTCAAACAAACCTTCAATCTAGGACAATCATAAAGTGTTTAGCCACACATGGCTCGAATCAACATCATAACAAAGATATTATTGTTCATACGGATCAAAGACACAAACCGAATGTTAGAGATTGTCCAAAACCAAGCAAGAACCAGCCAATTCGCCCCTAGGATGCTCTCAAAACCGACAATGATAAGAACATGTGAAAAGACACCATCAAACTAACTTAAATGAGGCAGTTACATAAAATTCCGCAGCTACCACCGTAAATTACGGCTCCACCGTAATTTACGGTGGACTTAAAATGTTTACGGCCCAGATGAACTGATTTACGGTAAGAAAAAATGCCAATTCATGTCCACCGTAAATTACGGTGGAACCGTAATTTACGGTGACAATCTCAATGTATGCTTTCCTTCACGTGACTTGATGCCTGCCGCCAATTCTGATAAGTTTCGGCCCAATCACCCCTAACCTTGCCGTCCATTTTTACCTCATGTGCGTCCAAGAAAGTCCAAGCCCATGTGCACTCCAAATCATGAACATGGCCCAAAACAGTAATTGTGATAATTAATGTTTCTACAACCCTCATTCAATTTATGATGATGATTGTTGTCTAGATCACTGTTGTTGTTGACTTTGAATCACCCTCCAAAGAAGTCAGCTGCCCCTCATGTGATGATAAATGTGTCTTTTATAAAAACCCAAAAATCTCCTCACCCACACATAAAAGTCTGCGCTGATGATGATTATAATATGATGATGAAGTTATATTATCAAACCCTCATGTGCACGTGATGTGTGTGGCAGCCCTTCTCCTCATGTGGTGCGGTCCAATTACAAGTCTGCATCTTTGTTCTCCAAGTCTCAAAATTGACAATATGTGCCGCCAAGAATCATGATGATGTCCAACAAGAGATCCCCCACTTGCTGCCAACTTCGGTCCAATAACAAAAGGAGTCCATGTGCGGCCCATTGTGTGTATTGTTGACTTTCAATTAATTCCTCATGTCAAGTCACGTGAGATGATTATATTTTATGAATTCAATGATGTCTCCTAAGAAGTCATGTGCTATCTTTTCAATTGTTGAAGTCTTCGCGTTCCAATTTAACCGAATTAAGCGATTTACCTGCAAAACACACGAACACTCGTAGTTACTAAGTTCAAGCAATAACCAAGTAAAGCATGGAATTTTAATCTTTTTAAACCACTTAAGGGTTGTCCTACGGACCACCCGTCACATCCCCACACTTACCCGTTGCTTGTCCCAAGCAACCCATTCGAAAATTATTTCAAAATCACAAGCGATCAAAATGCAAACCAAGCTAAATGTGCCGTCCTTTTACTATCTTTCAATCATACCACAAGACACACCCCTCACACAAAATCTCTCGGTTACAAGAATTATTAGCATAATGCTAAACCACTCAATGCGTGTGTGTGTGTGCGCGACAATAAGCTTGTATACAAATCAAGTTTCCTCCTAACAAATATCTAACATGCTTTAGAATCAAAAGGGACTTGCGGGTTGTAACGGGGCTAGGTGTCAAGGTAGGAAAATTGTGGAATATATATGTGAGAGCTAATTGATTTGACCCGGTTTTTATTTCTACCACTAAACAAAGCAACCATCAAATATATATACAAAGCTTCTTGACCTTTTCAACTCTATTGCAACTAAATACTTCTTTTTGTATTTTCCATATTTTTCTCTTTTTTTTTTCATTTTTTTTTATATATAACACATCAAACTCAACAATATATACAAGAACATCAATACTACATGCTAAATTTCCTAAACCGGGTCATCTCAAAAGGTAAAATTTTGTAGGAAGTAGGCTCGGGTCACAATCGAATGGTCTAAAGCTCAACATGGCTTTCTAAGGACCAAACCCCCACCCCTCACAATACCAAGCTCATATATGTAACGTATGAGGTCCAACCCACCAATCCCACACTCTCACACATCTAGACGAGGCTTCCTAAAAGTCCCCCTATCATTTTCAAAAGCATGCTAATTCTATGATTTAACAAGAATTCGTACACAAGTTCTATTAACACAAAACACACACCGCCACCCAAACAATGAAATATCAATAACAATCATGTGTGGCTCAAATCCTCACCAAGAAAAGACTAGGAATGGGTGTCGATGTGTCTAATGGCACAATATCAAGTTTTCAAATTTGAACAATTTTCGCTCGGATTTACAAAATTTTTAAAACTCCCAAAAATTTCCCCCATCCCCACACTTGAGATACATTGTCCCAATGTATGGCTTTGAGGGAAGGATCGCTTTTAACCCACAACATCAGCCTTTGCTTAAACTCTCAAACCCCAAATTTCTTTTTGGATTTTTTTTTTTTTTTTTTATAAACAAAAGCAAACTAACAATATTTCACAGCTAAAGAACATGACAAGTCTAAGGAAAAAGTACATTGACCTGGTAAAGTTTGGCACAACAGATATTGTAAATGATCCAATTTCCTTTCACCGCCTTTACACAAATATCCGCACATCTTCCCCACACTTGAGTGTTGCCATGGCCCTGAAACATAGAAAGATAAAAACAACAAGATCAATGAAAAACCTTGGGTTGCCTCCCAAGCAGCGCTAAGTTTTCAGGTCTTCAGCCAGACCGTACCACCCCCATTTATGGTGGCTCAAAGAACCGGTTCCTATCACTTCCATCACTTCCTTGTGCCATTGAGCAAAATGCATCCATCTTGTTTTGACTCGGTGGGTAATCAAATACATTCTTGCTCGCACCCATATGTGTTTCTTCACGGTCCGGTGGGTGTTTTTTTCTCATTCGTGGTAACACCTTTTCACTAAACCCGCTATCCTTCGCCACAACAAAATCGTAACTAATCATCTTAGTCTGAACATCAAATGAAAACTTACGGTTCCTTTCGGTCATGGTAATAATTCCTTCTCTACAATCAATTTGAGCATTTGCCGTATAGAGAAACGGTCGACCTAAAATCACCCTTTGTTGTGATGCCATGTTGGTAGAAGCATAGTCCAAAACTAGAAAATCCACCGGGTATTCAAATTCTCCCAACTGAATCTTAACATTCCTAACCATTCCCCGTGGACGCCTCCAACTTCCATCCGCCAAGCTCACCATGGTGTCTATACCTTTAAGTGGACCAAAGTCGTACATATCGTATAAATCGCTTGGTAGCACACTCATGCTTGCCCCGTAGTCCAACAATGCGTGAGGGATTTTTAATTTTCCCACACGGATAGGCACGATTGGCGCTTCACACTCTTTATCATTCTCGACTTCGTCATCTTTTTTCAAACCTGCATTCACTTGATACGAAGAAGTTAGCAATGTTTCATTAAATTTAGTATTTGGAACGGTGCTTACCACATTGATGTTAATGCTTTTTATGTTCTTGGGATTTGGCACCGTATCACTCGGTAGCTGGCCTTTTGCTTTTTTTAACATCGCCACGTCACTTGCAAGTTGACCCATTTGAGTGGTCAACGATTGGATGCTTTTGTCACGAACCTCGTCCTTTTGCATCCGAATCTCATCACGTTGGTTCATTCGTTGCATTTCACTTTGCATCGCCTTCAACATCTCCATCATCTCATTTCCACCCGAAGAACTTTGACCCGTTTGATATTGCCTTTGAAATCCTTGGTTTCCTTGGAAATTCGGGTTAGCTTGATTTGAAGGGTTCCCATAACGAAAGTTTGGGTGGTTCCTCAACCCGGGGTGGTAAGTGTTAGAATTCATATTGTTGTAATTTCTACCACCCCCTCCTTGACCTTGAACAGCATGAACCTCTTCGTATTGCCCATCACCTCCTTGGCAATTTTCAGCCGCATGACCTATTTCATTACACAATGCACAAACATCATAAATTTGATTAGTAGTTTGAACATTACCATCGTCAACTGCATGAACTTGCGATCTCGTGACAGCCGGTCGTGCTCTCCTTGATGCTTGAGCTTTTCTCTTTGAGGTAATGGCCATTTGTTCCAAGAACTCCCAATCCTCATCTTCATAATTTGTGCCAAAAGTCCCATTTGTGATGGACATTAGATCCCGTGCATCCTCGGCACACAACCCTTCATGAAAGGCGTTCATCAACTCCCAAAGCTCAATCCCATGGTGTGGACAATTTTTAATCATCATGTTTAAACGCTCGAATGCCTCATGAAACATCTCACCATGTTGTTGTTGGAAGCTTCTCAACCCCTTTCTTGCATCATTGGTCTTTTGGGCGGTGTAAAACTCATCCAAAAAAGTTTGTTGCATCTCCCCCCATGTATATATGGATGCTGAAGGTAACGTGTAGAACCATTTCTTCGCCTTATCTTCCAAAGAAAATTGGAATAATACCAATTTGATGTCATCAGCCGAGAACCCTTGACTCCCAAGAGTGTTGCAAATCGAGTCATAAGCCTCTAAATGAAAGTAAGGCTCCTCCGTTGCCAACCCTTTGTATTTTGGTAAACTTTGCAAAGAGTTGGTCCTCACTTCAAACGTTCTCCCTTGATCATTATGAGGAATAACTACCGGTGAAGGGTTTTGAGTGATTACCGGCCGAAAATGTGCTTCGATGCCCCTCACATTTTCTCTAAGGTGTCTCCTTGGTACACCAAACCTACCCCTTGGGCGAATAGGACCCATTGGTCTTGGTATAGGCCCTTGTGGTGCAATTGGTTGTTGAAATTGTTGTTGTGGCATCGGTGGTTGTTGAATCGGCCTTTGAATTTGTGGTTGTACATTTTGTGGCCGAATTTGTTGCAAAGGAATAGGGCGTTGTATTGGTGGCCCTTGTGGTCTTGGCCGAATACGTTGAGGTATGAGTTGTTGCGGCACTCCACCTACACTTGACATTCCTTGAGTTTGACCAGGCACATAAATCAACTCTCCTTGATCACCATAATCTCCATAAGCATATCCTTCTTCCTCGTATCCCTCAAACTCTTCTTCATAACCTTCAAAATACCCATCTCCTCCTATAGCCGAAGATTGCAAATGAGGATAAGACGAATATTGCATACCCGGTTGGTTTGATGGTCGATATGTAGAGGTAGTATGGATAACGGTTGAGCTTTGTGGTAGTGAGTGAGTAGAAGATGATTGACCCGTAGTTGGAGGAAAGAAGTGTGAAAGTGGTGGAATTGTTGCGGAAGGGCTATAGGTGAGGGTAGGTTCGACTTGGGTAGTAATAGGTGGTGTGGTGTTGGTTGATGTAACTTCATGGGATGAAGTAAATTCGGTAGTGGAAATAGGCCTGGTGGTATTTGGTGAAGGTTGTGTGGATGTAGGAATGAATGATGAGGTCGTTTGACCCGTTGTGGGTGGGATTTGTGAAGCAGCCATGATATTTCTTGGTGTAATGGGTGAAGTAGGTGAACCAACAATTTTGTTTTCTCGTACCAAAACTCTGTTTTGCCTCAACGTTCTTTCAATTTCCGGATCAAACGATAGCGGTGATGACTTGTGTGAGCCCCTAGTATGCATACACTCGAAGTACCTGCACACTAAACACAACCAGCGTAAACCCGAAAATAAAAAAACAAAACTACTAAATTAACACACGTTGCGCACTACTCCCCGGCAACGGCGCCAAAATTTGACGTGATTGTCGTGGTCACGCAAATTTAATCCCAATAACACAACTATATAGATAGTGGCAAGTGGGTATCGAACACAGGGAGTTTGTGGAAAATGTGTTATTTCAAAGTTTATCTAAATTTTAACTAAATTAATCTAATTGCAAGAGAAATAAAATTCAAGAGTTTATGTGAGTGAATTGGTTTTAGACTAAATTAACTAAGTAAATTGCAAGAGAAAAGTTTGGTTGTAAGCAAATTAGAGACAAATGACCATCCTAGATTTCCGGTTTGTTTCGACATTCATATTATCATTCCACTAGAAAGAACTACATAGACATAGCTCGTGTGTGATTACCTGCAGTGATGAAAGGGAACTAAGTACTCAGATTCCTAGAACGTGAGGTTGTTACCCGATGATCAATCAACCCTTACCCAATCCTAATTCTACCCATGATATCTCGATTGCCAACGGCACCAAGAACGTATGGTTTCAAACTAGAAAATCATAAGAATTAACAAGTTACTAACAAACAATCACACACCATAACAAACCAACCATAAAGATAAGGATTGCTATTCTAGAAATTAGGAAATCAAATACAAAATGTCTCAAACAAACCTTCAATCTAGGACAATCATAAAGTGTTTAGCCACACATGGCTCGAATCAACATCATAACAAAGATATTATTGTTCATACGGATCAAAGACACAAACCGAATGTTAGAGATTGTCCAAAACCAAGCAAGAACCAGCCAATTCGCCCCTAGGATGCTCTCAAAACCGACAATGATAAGAACATGTGAAAAGACACCATCAAACTAACTTAAATGAGGCAGTTACATAAAATTCCGCAGCTACCACCGTAAATTACGGCTCCACCGTAATTTACGGTGGACTTAAAATGTTTACGGCCCAGATGAACTGATTTACGGTAAGAAAAAATGCCAATTCATGTCCACCGTAAATTACGGTGGAACCGTAATTTACGGTGACAATCTCAATGTATGCTTTCCTTCACGTGACTTGATGCCTGCCGCCAATTCTGATAAGTTTCGGCCCAATCACCCCTAACCTTGCCGTCCATTTTTACCTCATGTGCGTCCAAGAAAGTCCAAGCCCATGTGCACTCCAAATCATGAACATGGCCCAAAACAGTAATTGTGATAATTAATGTTTCTACAACCCTCATTCAATTTATGATGATGATTGTTGTCTAGATCACTGTTGTTGTTGACTTTGAATCACCCTCCAAAGAAGTCAGCTGCCCCTCATGTGATGATAAATGTGTCTTTTATAAAAACCCAAAAATCTCCTCACCCACACATAAAAGTCTGCGCTGATGATGATTATAATATGATGATGAAGTTATATTATCAAACCCTCATGTGCACGTGATGTGTGTGGCAGCCCTTCTCCTCATGTGGTGCGGTCCAATTACAAGTCTGCATCTTTGTTCTCCAAGTCTCAAAATTGACAATATGTGCCGCCAAGAATCATGATGATGTCCAACAAGAGATCCCCCACTTGCTGCCAACTTCGGTCCAATAACAAAAGGAGTCCATGTGCGGCCCATTGTGTGTATTGTTGACTTTCAATTAATTCCTCATGTCAAGTCACGTGAGATGATTATATTTTATGAATTCAATGATGTCTCCTAAGAAGTCATGTGCTATCTTTTCAATTGTTGAAGTCTTCGCGTTCCAATTTAACCGAATTAAGCGATTTACCTGCAAAACACACGAACACTCGTAGTTACTAAGTTCAAGCAATAACCAAGTAAAGCATGGAATTTTAATCTTTTTAAACCACTTAAGGGTTGTCCTACGGACCACCCGTCAATGATATCAAACATCATTCTTACATTAATCTATCATCATTTTCGTTTTATCATACAAAAACCCGTTTCATAGTAAGTATGATCATAAACTCAAACACACAATTTGTTCAAGTATTTCCTTACTTCTATCATATATGATGATTATAAACACAATTATATCATCAATTTCATCATATGATTAATACCCACTTATCCTAGTGTGGTAATTTATCAAATCATTCAATTTATAGCATCTTATGTATAATTTTTCACTTAGGGTTTTGTTTCTAACCAACTATACATCATAATTCAGCCATATCTTAAAGAATTTATCCATAATTCGCAGATTATGAGATTTATCAAATTTCACAACTTCAAGAATCATCAAAATTTTACATACCTTATGATCCCCTAGCTTGGGTGATCATTAATTCACGTTCAATTGTGAATTTAGACTTCGTTTGAGCCTTCAATTGGACGATTTTGCTGGAAGTTAGGGTTTGGCTCCTAGGAGCTCTCCTAGGTCGACGAACAGAACACACAATTGTGTGTGTTTTGTTTTAAAACCCCTTTTATTAAATAACTTTCAAGTTTATCCACTTTGGCCCTTCTTGTTTGGTTAGTTATTAAATAGGCTTCAACCCATTTAGTTCTAACAATATTTCCACTTATTAACTAGGTTAAACATTCCTAGTTAAATTTGTAAGTTCGGGGAATTCATGACTAGGTTTATTTTAAGTCCCGTTAACTCGGGCTTCTATAAACTTTTATTTTCTCAAAAGCATTATTTTCCCTTTTTTTTATTAAATATTAGGTTTAGTTATATAAATCCCAATATTTTCCGGGTTAATTTTACCACTAACGGTACTTTACCCGTCTTTTAATATTAACGTGGTTTGATTACCAAACCCGTTTTCGGGGTGTTACATCTCAACTATCTCCGTAACAAACAGACGGAGAAGATATTCTTCGATGACGTCATCAGGTAAACTGCAAATTCATTACAGTCGATTAGTTCATGTAATTGAAACAAATTCATTATATCAGGTTGTATGCGGCTGAATTAGTACCCGCATTGGAATATCTTCAAAAATTAGGAATTGTTTACATAAATTTTCATTTCGCAGCAGAACCCCATCACCATCGTCGCCGCCGTGCTCCGTCGCGACCCGCCGCTGCGGCTCTGGTTTGTCTCCATCGGTCGACATCACCAGCTCACTCTTTCTTTCTCTCTGTGTCGTTTCTCCGTCTGGTCGCCGCCATCGCCGCCGTGGTGGCGGCGTTGTTGCTGCTGTTGGTCTCTGCTGCCACTGAGAGTCTCACCGGAGACGAAACCGGGTGGGAGTGGTGTAATGGGGAGCAGAAGTTGTTGTGGGTGTGCGGTTGCCGGTGAACAGGAGGGCGGAGCTAGATGAAGATGATGAATTCTGGTGTATGGATCTTGAATTTGAAGATGATGATGATGGATCTGGGTTATTTGAAGATGATGATGATAATTTGATTTTATAAATAATAATAATAATAATAATAATAATAATAATAATAATAATAATAAATATGGGGTAAGGTTACCAAAAGACCCCTACCTATAACAGTCAAATAACTGTTGACTGATGGTAGGGGGTAAAATTGAGACAGAACATCAACGTTGGGGGGTAAAATTGCAATTATTTCGTTAGAGGGGGTCAGAGTGCCAATTAGCCTAAACCCCAGGGGGTAAAATTGCAGTTTACTCTAGTTTATAACATAAAATGTATTGTACAAAATATAATATAATATACACGTGTTAAATGGGTCAACCCGCCAACCCGACCATGTGTTCACGAACGGTTCATGAAAACTTACCGAACAAGATAATACGTTTGTGTTTGTTCATTAAGGAAATGAACGTGTTCACAAACACAACTAAAATCGCCAAAAGCGATGGAAGCTATAGGTGAATGACAGAGGGTGCAGCGATAAACATGAAGCTATAATCGTAGAATGGAGGTCGATGTGAATATTGAGGAAGGAAAAAGGAATGATGCATAAACACAGTAGGAATATGGTTTCCTATTTTAATTGTTAGGTTAACATAATAAATAAAAATTAAAAGTACAAAAAATTTAGATAAAATTAAAGTATAAATGTTTATCTTGAACCACATAAACAAGTAAACATGAACGAGTGTTCATGAACACGTTACTAAACGTTCACGAATATAATAGAACGAACGAGACCTCTGTTCATGTTCGTTCATCTAACTAACCGAACAAAATTTCTTGTTCATGTTCGTTCATTTATTATTAAACGAATGAACGTAAATGAACTTCCAGCCAAACGGTTTGCTAAACGTTTGGTTCATGTTTGGATATGAAGCACCGAATGTGATTATGTGAACCACCAAAGGTGATTAACCTACCGAATATTAACTACTTAATGTGGTTAACCCAATGTGTTGAAATAATTGTAGGGTTACTGGATTTTATCCCCTCTAACTATTGGCTATTGGCCGCTGCCACCCCCAACTATCATTTGACGCCTGTCACCCCCAACTTAACACTTAGTGTGTTCTGTCACCACGTCGTTAACTGATCGCTAACTTTTGATCTTGTTACTATACTTTTGGGGTGTCATAGGGATCTTAGGAAGGTTTTAGGGATCTTAGGACACCCCAAAAGTATAGTAACATGATCAAAAGTTAGTGATCCGTTAACGACATGGTGACAGAACACATGTTAAGTATGGGGTGACGGACGTAAAAATAATAGTTGGGGGTGGCAGCAGCCAATAGCCAATAGTCAGAGGTGATAAAATCCAATAACTCATAATTGTATGAGTTATTATATTTCAAAATTTGAAATATATAGTTATGCATATATCTTATAATCATAAATCATATATATTATTTTAGTTTTGTAAATACAAAATAGTTATGCATATATCCATGGGAGGCTTTGATGGTGTGCGGGGAGGACCTCCGCACAAGGCCCACGATTTCGAGGGGCATGCGATTTAAAAATAAAATCTGATACGTATATGTTATTTTTTTTAAATAGTAAACACATACCACTTTCAATATAGGCCCATTTACAAATAATTTTTATGGTTTAGAATTTAGCCAACTTGGAATTATGTTTATTAAGCCCAATACTGATTTGATCTTTTTTAAATAATCACAAAACATAACAGAAATGCACATTTTTTTCAATCTCGAACAGGGTACATGAATTCTCAGAGACGCCTCTGCATATATCTTATAATCATAAACCATATTTATTATTTTAATTTTGTAAATACAAACTTATGATTTTGAAAGAATAAGTTTTAACTGGCAAACCATCAAAATCAAACCGCTATACCGCAAAAGTAGTTAGTAGTTGTTAAGAGTATATTTTACTCAACTAATCATGAAACGAGCTTAAACAAACCGTAAACTTGTAAATAGAATATTTTTAACTAGAAAATTGTTTTTAGCTTTTTATTTACTCAACTATATTTGAAACACACTACAAATACTTCCACTTCACATGATCATGTTTAAAGCTTTTCTTCCCTCTCATTTTCCCCAAACCTGCATATATCCAAAACCAATAACTTCTGATGATCGCCGTAAGTATTTCAGTTTTCAATGTTTAATTGAGTCAATGAAGAAGCTAACTGTTTGATTCTTATGGGTGTAAACGGGCCAAACCATTTGTGAGCTACTCGAAATCCATCTCTAAAAGCTAGGAATACAAAGCTTTCTTGGCGCACATCGTAGTAGCGGAGGAAAAGAAAAAAAAAAGGCAATGAATAAGGTGGCTGTGGTTCTTGATTTTCCTAACGTCTTTCCTGACAATTTACCTGATTTACCCCCGAGTCGTGATATTAAATTCTGAATCGACCTCATTCCTGGAGCTAATCCTGTTGCTAAAGCTTCTTATCGCCTCGCTCTGTCCGAAATGCGCGAACTCTCGAGTCAACTCCAGGAATTGCTTGATAAAGGCTTCATTCGACCTAGCACCTCTCCTTGGGGCGCACCTGCCCTTTTCGTCAAAAAGAAGGACGAATCGTTCCGGATGTGCATCGACTACAGGGAACTGAATAAGCTGACTATCAAGAATCGCTATCCTCTGCCCCGAATCGATGTTTTGTTTGATCAACTGCAAGGTTCTACATGTTTCTCGAAGATCGATTTATGCTCAGGTTACCACCAATTACGAATCCAGGAGGAAGATATACCCAAAACTGCTTTTCGAACCCGATACGACCATTACGAATTTGTTGTTATGCCCTTTGGTTTAACCAACACACACGCGGTTTTCATGGATTTGATGAATCGCGAGTGTAAACCCTTTCTCGACCGCTTCGTCATCATGTTTATCGATGATATCCTTATCTATTCGAAATCGAAAGCCGAACATGCGTAACATCTACGTTTGGTTCTCGAACTACTTCAAGGGAATCGACTCTATGCCAAGTTCTCCAAGTGTGAATTTTGGCTAGAGGAGGTTCAATTCCTCGGTCACATCGTCAATAGTCAAGGTATACACGTCGATCCCACGAAGATTGAAGCTGTTAAGAGATGGATTACACCAAAATCACCATCCGAAGTTCGTTCGTTCCTTGGATTGGCGGGTTATTACCGTCGATTAATCGCTGACTTTTCTAAAATCGCCGTTCCGCTTACGTCTCTCACGCATAAAGACAAACCTTTTGTTTGGGGAACTGAACAAGAGACTGCCTTTCAAACTCTAAAGCATATGCTATGCAATGCTCCTATCCTCGCGTTACCCGACAGAAACGATGACTTCGTAGTCTATTGCGATGCCTCTAACCTTCGTCTTGGTTGTGTTCTTATGCAACGGGACAAGGTTATCGCTTACGCATCTCGTCAGCTCAAGATCCACGAGAAGAACTATACAACCCACGATCTCGAGCTTGGTGCAGTTGTCTTTGCGTTGAAGATTTGGCGACACTACCTTTACAATACCAAGTGTACGGTCTTCACCGACCATAAGAGCCTGCAAAATATCTTGAACCAGAAGGAACTGAATATGCACCAACGCCGATGGGTTGAACTCCTCAACGATTACGACTGTGAGATTCGTTACCATCCTGGGAAAGCAAATGTCGTTGCAGATGCTCTAAGTTGACGAAGCTGTTTGCGTAGCGTTCGTAATACTCACCCCTAGCACGATCTCAAAGCCTTAATTCGTGATGCTCAGCACGCCTGCTTCATTGAGAACACCTTGCGAGAGGAAATGAAGAAGTGTGGTGCTGAATCTCAATTTGTCACCAAATCGAACGGTATCTACTACTATATCGATCGCATCTGGATTCCAAGTCGCAATAACCTTTGGGAGATATTGTTGACTGAAGCCCACAAGTCTCGATATTCCATTCATCCTGGTGCCGACAAGATGTACCATGACCTTCGTCTTCGGTATTGGTGGCCTGGAATGAAGAAGGATATCGCTATCTATGTTTCGATGTACCATTTGACGCACTATATGGAAGAAAATGTCGATCGCCTATTGTATGGCACGAGATCGGGGATGCGCAAATTACCGGTCCTGAGTTGTTGCAAGAAACGACTGACAAAATCCTCCAAATACGAGACAATCTCCTGAAACCTCAGAGTCGTCAAAAGAGTTACGCCGATAGACACCACAAGCCCCTTGAATTTGACGTTGGCGATCACGTAATCCTAAAGGTTTCACCTTGGAAGGGGGTGATCAGATTCGGCAAGAAAGGAAAGCTCGCGCCTCGATATGTTGGACCCTTTAAAATTTTGGAAAGAATTAGCAAAGTGGCCTACAGACTCGAACTACCGGAGGAACTTAGCAACGTCCACCCGAATTTCCATGTCTCGAACCTCAAAAAGTGTCTTGCCGAGCAAAATTTACATATACCACTTGAGGATCTACAAGTGGATGAAACATTACACTTCGTGGAAAAGACAGTCGAGATCATGGACCGAGAAACCAAGAAACTTCGATGCTCACGCATTCCCATAGTGAAGGTTCCCTGGGAAGGCAAACGCGGCACCGAGTTCACCTGGGAACTCAAAAGTGACATGAAGGCTAAGTATCCACAACTATTCGTTACGCCTGCGCCTTAATTTCGGGACGAAATTCCCTAAAGTAGGGGATGCTGTGACAACCCGACTTTTTGAAGTCAAAGTTAAAGTCAAAGGAAGAAAAGATTGCTAATCGGATCTGTCATTCCTTGATTAATTATTACTTGTACTCTTCGACTCGATAATCAATGTATGCTAGTCACCGCTATATTTGTTTATTTGTGATGTAACAATGCGATAAACGCAGATAAACGCTAATCTATTTAATGCTATCCCATCGCTAACACATCGCAACTTGAATCGCAGTTCTGGATATTGTTTTACGTGTGTGTGAAATTATGTGTTACTTGTGCGTGATTACTTATGTTAAAGGTGTTATTCGCAAACGCAATCGCAACTCTATCACAACGCAATCTCATCGCGAGCTGGAAACGCAAGGTTACTTATGTTGTTGAATGTTAGTTATGTTATTTGTGTAACTATTATTTAAAACTATCACATTGCTTATTCAACACTCGCTTAAACACATTGCAACGCTCAACGCACGAAATGAAAAGTCGGAAACCAACTCACTCGAGCCATCCGATCGAAGGACCATTTGATCGAATGGTCATCCGACCAGATGACCATCCGATCGGATGGCCATCCGATCGAAAGGCCGTCTGACCGAACCACTCCACACCGCTTTTCTCCTCCTTCCCCTATAAATACTCACCTGTCACATCACTGTTAATGATGTGACAGCTCTCCTCCGACCCATGCACTCTCATGCCACTTTTCTCTCGATTACTCGCGATTCTTGTAAGTTTTCATTCTAAATCTTGTACTTCCTTGATCTACACACACTTTCTCATCAGTTTCACCATCAACTCACAACTTTTAACCATGAAATCACCTGATTTCGGGCTGTTCAATGATGATGTCATCACGAGTTTGTATGAACTTCGTAGAATGACTTCATTCTAGCAAGAACGGTCCAAATCTAACTGATTTCTACAATGTTTAAACACTGATTTCACCTAAATCTAAACATTTTCCAACTGATTTCCACTTTTCTTCAACATTCTCAACTTTTCACTTAAAACAGATAGAATCTGAGCTCGTTCAGGCCTTCTACCCATTCTCTAGGTGAAGTGCCAGTTTGAGAACGGCTTACTATTGAAGGGACGACCGATTCACGGGTTGAACATAAAGTTCCGTCAAGAACAGTTACTGATCGAATGGGGCGATTCCCATTCGATCGGATGACTTGGACTTGATGGGGTTTCCGTTGTTTGGCACGTTGTCGTACCGTCTCGGTTCAACCGCAAACTTTCTAAACTTAACGGGTTTTACAAATTCTCGAACGAATAGGTTGCCGAACGAATTGCTGTCCGATCGGATCACCATCCGATCGAACGACTATTCGACTAGGTGACTTGTGATTTTCAAACACTTAAACTATCTTGCAAAAACTTCAAGGAATATAAGATCCCAAACGAATAGTCATCCGATCGGATGACCATCCGATCGAATGACTATCCAGACGAAGGTGTAATTATTTGCAACTACCACTCAAGCGAATCACCATCCGATCGAATGGCCATCCATCCGGATGACCATCCGACCGGATGGCTGGACACAAAATGCTACTTTTCATCTTTTTAAAATGCTACAACGAAAATTTCAAAGTTCAAAACATACACAAACACATCCTTTCCAAACGAATGACTATCCGACCGAATGGTCATCCGTCCGGACAGTCATCCGATCGGATCACTATCCGTCCCTCAATCTCACTCGACACTGTTTAACACACTGTTCATCGCTTATACTATCATTCTGTAATCAGGCTAATCCCTCCAGCGCTCCCTTCAATCCAAGACTGTGTTTACTCATTAAACATAATCCGTGAGTATACTCGATCCCTTTTTGCATACGCACTTTTGGGTGTTACATATGTTTCTTATATCAAATCGCTTCGACACACAATGCAACTACTTTTATACGTTAACCGCTCTGCATGTTATACGTGTTAATCGATGAATGCTTGTATGTTATGTTTACCCAGTGATTATTGCCTGACACCTTAGCAAAGTTAGTACTATAGTTTGGACTCAGCACCTGTCGTGGACGGGGTTGTTAAGGGTATTTCTTCATGTGTCACAATGGTGATATGTGTTGTGCATTCTACAACTCGCAGTCATGTCTGTGCATATTTCATTGTCGATAGCTTACATGCTTCACATTTCAACATGTTACATACTGGTTATGCGTAAATTGTTTTCGCTACTATTATACAATTAAACTTGTATGCTCACCTTTACACTATGTGTATTGACCTATTTTAACGTATGTGACAGGTGTTTAAGATGCTAGAATTTGCTGGATGTCATGGAAACAAGCTTAGTTGTCCTAGAAACGAATTAAACAATTTATGAGTTGTCGGAACAATATTTGTCTTTGAGAACACTACGTCTGTAATAACTGTTTTTATTTGATATGTTATGGTATGGGACGTAACGTTAAATATCTGGTAATCATAGTTGTTATGGATTCTCTTGGACAATCTGTTTCGCTCAGTGCCTCACCCCGATGTTTCCGCCATCGGTTGGGGTGTGACAGTATGGTTCTGATACCATGAAAGATTAATATTCAAGATGCCTTTCATTGACTACAACCGAATGAATATATACTGTTACAATGAGATCTCCTCTCAATCAATAATAATTGCCTATCAATCTAAATAAATCATTCCTATATTTAACAAATCAATTACAATATGTACGCTAGCTATTAGGGATGGTTCATGACAGAGAATTCTGGCGATTCGACAACTGAGGATCCTGGTCTTGTGAAAATCAAAATGGTTCTTTGCTAAGGGTGTAACAGATGTAGGTCACAACCATGATTCTTGATGCTTATAAGTCGAAGTCAAGTGTAGCCAACGAATACACTGAATTAATTAAAGTTAATCGAAAGCTGAAAGTAAAAAGGCAGAAAGCAATGATTATTGCCTAAGTGACCCGCCCTTATGACCCGCTCCGCTACCGAGACTTGTTTGCACTTTTCTATCGCAAATGAACTCGGGTACCAGTTTATCCCTGATCCAACAATCCAACCATAAACAAATGGACTGCCCAGATCGGCAAACCCCTTTAAACAACATAGCCAGATCTATACGTCTATACCTGCCAGATCTCCATCCAAACCCCTAAATCCAAATTCTCTATAAAGAGTATTTTATTACATCCGTTAAAACAAAATTCAAATTCATGATCACCTGTGGAAAATCCTATCGATGAGCCTCCTTTGGTTGATATTGGTAGGGGTACTCAATACAAATTTTGGGAGCAACCCAGTTCAATGTTGCATAAATGTCCAATAGATGTCATGCAATGATAGTGTTGTGCCATACCAGCCCCTGTTCAATGTTGCATAAAGGTTTTTCTTGCTTTCACTAATGTTGTGTCACTTTACTCCTAGCTGAAGCTTTATCCTTGTTTAAGGGTGTTTGAGGTGGTCACTATTCTTCAGCACATTGTTAAAGATCATGCCTTGTTTCTCGGGTGCACATCATCCGGTCCAATATTGGCTTTTGTCGACCTACGCTGTAAGTCGTGACTAATAGCTTCTTGTGTTGTCCATGTTCATGATTTAATACTTAAGAACGTTGTAATGGGAATAATAAATTTGTGTCTAGAAGTGGCGCATGTCGCACGACTTCGTAGAAGGGCCATACGTGAGTGTTTTGTAGAAGGATCTAGAAAAGAATCTTACGAAAGGGCTCTAGGAAGGGAGCTATGGAAGGGACCTATGGAAGGGACATGAGGAACAGACCTGAGGAAGCCTGGAAGGGACCTGAGGAATGGAACTGAGGAAAGGACTCGTGGAAGCCTGGAAGGGACCTAGTGGAAAGAACTTGTGGAAGAGACCTCTGGAAGGAACTTGTGGAAGGACATGGTGGAAGGATCTGAGGAAGGGACCTCTGGAAGGACCTTGTGGAAGGACCTGGGGAAGGGACCTGTGGAAGGGACCCTGTGAAAGGACCTGAGGAAGGGACCTGTGGAAGGGACCCTAAAGGACCCGAGGAAGGGACCTGTGAAAGGACCTGAGGAAGGGACCCTGTGAAAGAACCTGAGGAAGGGACCATGTGAAAGGACCTGAGGAAGAGACCTATGGAACGGACCCCTTGTATATTTATAATCTTAATCTTGGTTTTGAAACGCATGCATCAGAAGCGCACATGATTTGAACAAATTAGACTGTTGATTGAACAAATGGGTTTGAGTATATGAAAAAATTAGACCATTGGTTGAACAAATCTTACTAGAGATGGCGAGTAGCCATCTTCTTCACTAACTGCTATGACCCGTTTGTCTAAAGCAGATGTGAGGGATGTACCAGTGTATATCAGGTCAGCTTTTCAAGACGGTCCAAGAAAACCAGAAGTTGAATTCCAAGTGGGCAGTCTAACTTAGTAATGGTGGATGTTTGGAAAGAAAAGCTCTTGAGGTTCGGTCTGGTGATTGAGAAGTTCAGAGACGACAACAAGCCTTTAAAAGTATGTCACTATGCCTGCATCTCAATTTTCAATCTGTGTATATTATGATAGCCTCAGTTAACTTATGTTTGTTTCATTTTTAAGGGTGATACACAAGGAAGCCAAAAATAGTTGCCTGGGAGAATTTGTAGAAAGCTAAAGTAGAAGCCAATATATTGAAACCTGAGGTTCGCTTTCACTTTTCTTGCATATGAGCATATCCTATTATGTTATTTAAATTCATATATAAATAATTATATATCTTTTTAGATGAAATTGGAGAAAAAAGAGATCATCATCAATAGATAAGATTATGAACATATCGTATTCTTATCTAATGAGACCCATCATCAAGTTGCTGCGGGATCTTCTTTAGAAGGCCATGTCAATGATCCAGATGTAAATATATTGAATATATGTCAATTTTGGAGTTTGACTATACTGAATGGGCAAGAGTTGAGGAGGACTATATGAGTGTTGTTCAGCTCAATCTGAAATTTTTGAAGGTCTAGATTACCATATTTTTTTTTGTTATCGCATACATAAACAAATGGCAAGAGTTGAGGAGGATGCATCAAATGAAGTATTTTGGCTCTGTCAAGAACCAGGTATCAAAAACACACAGCTTTATTAAGGCACCAGTCGGCACGATTATTCCAAATGGTTACAGAATGAGTCCGGCAAATATACCGGTTTAACCTCACAGACAAAGAACTCAGATCAGGGAATGATCTGTTACAAAGCTGAGATCAAAACAAGATCTCTAAGACTCTCGAAACTGAGAAAATAATAAGACTCTCTTGCTGATGGTTCTCCAAGTAGACAGACTTCAGCAGCGATGTATATTGGCTGTTGTTGTTGTTGTGTGTTGATCCCAAAGCTTATGCGCCTGCTTATATAGACTGCCCTAAAGGAAATGGCCCAAGTAAATAGCAGCCCACCAAAGCTTAAGAGGCCCAAAGATAGCAACGGTAACATGAAAGAAAAGGAAAGGATTAGAAATGAAGGCACAAAAGGAAAATATTGAATTGTAAATAAATGGAAATGATATTTCATATTTCAACACCCCCCCTCAATTCAATATGCAAAGCAATTAAACAGGCCAAGTTTTTCACAAACCTTGTCATGAGCTTGAACGAGCAGCCCTTTTGTAAACACATCTGCCGTTTGATCTTCAGATGCGACACTAACCGTTTTAATAACACCTTTTGAAATTTTCTCTCTTAAAAAGAAGAGATCAATTTCAGAATGTTTTGTACGATCGTGAAAAATAGGATTAGCACCTATTGAAATAGCAGCTGTATTATCACAGGAAAGAGAAACAGGAAGTTTGGAATTAATTTTAAGTTCATTTAAAATGTTAAGAAGCCACATGATTTCACTTGTTGCAGCACACATAGCACGATATTCTGCCTCAGCAGAAGATCTAGAAATGGTAGACTGTTTTTTGCTTTTCCATGAAATAAGAGAGTTACCTAAGAAGACACAGAAACCTGTGATAGATTTCCTAGTGTTTACACATTTGCCCCAGTCAGAGTCTGCAAAAGCTTTAAGCTCTAAGGAATCCCCCCTTTTTAAATAATAAGCCTTTCCCAAGAGAGCCCTTAAGATATCTTAAAAGCCTTAAAGCGATTTTAAAATGAGCATTAGTGGGACTGTGCATATATTGGCTTAGATATTGAACCGAATAGGCAATATCCGGTCTAGTATGTGAAAGATATATTAGTTTTCCCACTAATTTTTGATAAACAGAGACATCAGGTAAAGGTGTATTATCTTTTTTCACACAAGTGTGTTAAAATATGATTAGGTTCAATTGGACTGTTAACAGGTTTACATCCAGTCAGGCCAAATTCAGCAAGTAATTCAAGACAATATTTCCTTTGAGATAAACATAAACCATCTTTGGTTTTTAAAACTTCAATTCCAAGGAAGTATTTTAGAATTCCCAGATCCTTAATTAGAAATTTAGATTTAAGAAGAGATTTAATTTTAGAAATCTCAGTAGAACAATTTCCAGTTATGACTATATCATCCACATACACAAGTAAAACAATAAACACGGATTTACTTGTTTTGACAAACATGGAGTGGTCACATTTACTTTGTTCAAACCCAAGGTCAAGTAAAACATCAACAAGCTTCTCATTCCACATTCGAGGAGCTTGTTTAAGACCATAGAGAGACTTTTTAAGCTTACAAACTTTATTAATATGGCTGGGATTATAACCATTGGGAAGGGTCATATAGACTTCTTCATTTAAATTACCATATAGAAAAGCGTTAGTTACGTCAAGTTGATGAACATCCCAACCATTATTGATAGCAATGGTTAGAACGCATCTGACAGTAACCATTTTCACAACAGGAGAAAAGGTTTCAAAGAAGTCTATTCCTTCCTTTTGACTAAACCCCTTAGCTACAAGTCTAGCCTTGTACCTTTCTATTTCGCCTGATGCTTTATATTTGATTTTATAAATCCATTTGCAGCCTGTGGCTTTCCTATTAGGAGGCAAATCGACGATTTCCCAAGTATCATTTCTGTGTAAGGCTTCTAACTCATCATTCATGGCAGTAACCCAATTGTTATCTGTTTTAGCTTCAAAATAGTTTTTAGGTTCACAACTCTTATTAAGCATAGAAGCGAAACACATACTTTCAGAATCAAGATTAGCATAATTCAATACTTTTTCAAGACCATATTTGACTTTACCATCAACAACAAAGTCATTAAGCTTAGATGAAAATTTTACATTTCTAGAAGATTTCCTTAAAACACTGCTAGGTTGCCCTATATTCTCTCCCTCAGAATTGCTAATGTTTTCCTCAACTTCTAAATCCGGCTCAACCCTACCAGTTTCTAACTCAACATTACTTGGTTGCTGTACATCAGCCGTTCCTAAAGTATTGTTAGAGTCATTTACAGGTTGCTGAGACTGATTTAGGACTGTAGGATTTATGCTTGTGCTATCATCATTAGGAGTGGAGTCAGATTTGGAGTTTTGGGTGTCATTTTGATCAAATAAGTCAAAAAAATTCAAAGTATTAACTTCAGAATTCGGATCAAGAGAGGTTTTCTTTTCTTTAAATGGAAAGACAGATTCATAAAATCTGACATCCCTAGAATAGAATATAACTCTTTGGTCTAGACTCCATAGTTTATACCCTTTTTTCTCATTAGAATATCCAACTAGAACACATTTTTTAGCATGACTATTAAACTTGTCAGAATTGTTTAAAACAGTGCTAAAACAAAGACACCCAACAATCCTCAGCTGACTCATCATAGGAGCAAAGCCAAACACAAGTTCATAAGGAGACCTACCATTTAAGACAGACGACGGAGTCCTGTTAATCAAATAGGTAGCAGTTAGGATACACTCAGACCAGAATTTAAGAGGAAAACCAGCTTGAAACAGTAAGGCTCTAGCAACATTTAAAAGGTGCCTATGTTTCCTTTCAACTATCCCATTTTGTTGTGGGGTATGAACACACGAGGTTTGATGTATGATACCATTATTATAGCAAAAATATTTCATTTGTTTGTTTATAAACTCAGTACCATTATCACTTCTGAACACTTTAATGTGTTTACTGAATTGGGTTTTAAGTATGTTGAAGAACCCTTTTATATTGTAAAAAACTTCATCTTTGTT
The DNA here is from genome assembly GCA_030545235.1 of Helianthus tuberosus. Classification (NCBI taxonomy): domain Eukaryota; kingdom Viridiplantae; phylum Streptophyta; class Magnoliopsida; order Asterales; family Asteraceae; genus Helianthus; species Helianthus tuberosus. Next base: position 26,788,057 of record CM060437.1, on the reverse strand, counting down.
TTTCATAAGATATACCCAAACTGCTCGTGTGTAATCATCAACCACTGTGAGGAAGTATCTAGAGCCATCTCTACTTTGAACCTTATATGGACCCCATACATCAAGATGTACAAGATCTCCTAAAGATTTAGACTTATGATCACTTAAAGGAAATGGTTCCCTATGTTGTTTTGCCCTATGACATGTTTCATAAGGTTCAAGTTTAACATCCTTTTTAATATCTAGTTTGTCTTTTAAAACATGCAACACAGATTCAGCAGGGTGACCTAATCTAGCATGCCAAAGATTAACATCAACACTAGCATTACACACCTTGTCTGACAAAGATGAACTACCACAGAAATATAGACCATCAAGTTGTCTACCAGTCACCAGGACTTTCTTTGTTTGAGAATCCTGAATATAACAATTATGTTCATCAAAGGAAACAGTCATATTGCAATCTTTCGCAAGTTTATGAACGGAAACAAGATTGACACAATAATCAGGAATAACAAACACATCATATAAGATGACCTTATCACTTAGTTTAACATCACCAATTTTAGTTACTAGGGCACTTGTCCCATTAGGATGTTTAACTTTGATGTTATATTTTGTAACATCCATTTCATTTATGAGATTAGAATCACCTGTTATCATGTGTTGATTTGCCCCTGAATCAATTATCCACCCAGCCTTTTTCCCTTTATTTCCAAAGTTTGAAAAACAATAAGCAGGTTTAAAATCACATGTAGGTTTAATATTGTTAGCATAACTGTTAAAGCAAACATAATTAGACCTACCAGCAAAATTGCTGCCTTGAGTTTCACTTCTGGACTTGTCATTTAATAGGCTAAGTAATTGAGTAATCTGTTCATTAGTTAAACCATTCACAGTAGACGATGAAGCAGTTTCAGACGCATCAATAACCACATTATTACTAACCCTGCTTCCCTTATTACCACTGGTTTTAGATTTCATCCAAGAAGGGTAACCAACTAGTTCATAACATCTCTCAACAGTATATCCAGTCTTGTTACAATGTGAGCATTTTAGATTTGGGTTAGGTGGTCTAATATTTTTCCTTTTTGGATCAAAGGATTGACTGGTTTTAACAGCAAAGCCAACAAGATTACTAGAGATTTTTTCAAAAAAATTGTTTGAGTTTCTGTGAGATTCTTCTCTTGAAACAACAGAGAAGGCTTCTTTTACAGAAGGAAGAACTTCCCTAGTTAACAGAGAAGTTCTTACAGACTGGTAAACACTGTCAAGACCCATTAAGAACTGCATCAATTTAATCAAGTGATTGAAATCATTAAATTGTTTAGATGCATCACAAGTACACGTAGGAAGAGATAGAATTTGATCTAATTGTTTCCACATGCAGTTAAGTTTATGATAATACTCATAGACAGGCATGCCATTTTGAGAAAAGGAGTTAATTTTTTTATATAAATTAAAAACCACCGAGCCATCAACCTTATCATAGGTTTCTTTTAGTTCTTTCCACACAACAGAGGCAAGTTTAGCATAAACGTGACCCAAATATAATTCTTCAGACACAGAATTCAAAATCCATGTAAGAACAATAGAATTACAACGATCCCACTGTTTTCCTAACACTTCGTCAGTAGTAGATCTAGCACAGGATCCATCAATAAACCCTAATTTATTTTTAACTTGTAAAGCCAGATTCATAGCATTAGCCCAAACATTGTAATTGTCGGTTCCTTTCAGTTTTATATTAACAATGGTCAGATTAGCCGAGTCACTAGGATGTAGGTAAAGAGGGTCACCTGCATCAATTTTACTAACAAGAGTGCCACTAGTGGTAACAAGAGAATCACTATCCTTATCAGGCATGATAACAGGCAATCACAAACAGATTCAGAAAAAACAAAACAGCCAAGACAGAGAGCCAAGCTCAACACAGACAATCAAAAAAGAATGCAACAGAGTGAACCCTCTCTGTGTCCCAAATCAAACCGGTCTTCACTAACCCGGTATCAATATGCCTAGACACACTGACTCAGTGATGCAAAGTAACGAAAAACAAAAGAGAAAAGGGTCAGAATACGCTCACAGTGGGTGCGAAAACTTCAGAGGATCAGGCTTGTAACCTTCACTTAGGGTTACAAGAACTGATCAGAAGACAAGAAACAAAGCCTGCTGGTTTGCCCTAAACAGAGACCAACGAGACTCTTCCTTTACAGCACAGTAAACCTTCGGTGTTAGGGTTTTAAGTCTTTCAAGTGGACATCAGCACCTCCTAGCAGAAGAATACCACCAGAAACAAATCGGAAACGACAGATTCACAAAGACTACCAAGAATCCGAGAGTAAACAGCGGCCTTCAAAGAACAATCCGGATCTGATCGGAACCCTAGAACGCAACGGTCAACAGAACAAGGAACCCAAAGAGCACCTAGTGCTCTGATACCATGTCAAGAACCAGGTATCAAAAACACACAGCTTTATTAAGGCACCAGTCGGCACGATTATTCCAAATGGTTACAGAATGAGTCCGGCAAATATACCGGTTTAACCTCACAGACAAAGAACTCAGATCAGGGAATGATCTGTTACAAAGCTGAGATCAAAACAAGATCTCTAAGACTCTCGAAACTGAGAAAATAATAAGACTCTCTTGCTGATGGTTCTCGAAGTAGACAGACTTCAGCAGCGATGTATATTGGCTGTTGTTGTTGTGTGTTGATCCCAAAGCTTATGCGCCTGCTTATATAGACTGCCCTAAATGAAATGGCCCAAGTAAATAGCAGCCCACCAAAGCTCAAGAGGCCCAAAGACAGCAACGGTAACATGAAAGAAAAGGAAAGGATTAGAAATGAAGGCACAAAAGGAAAATATTGAATTGTAAATAAATGGAAATGATATTTCATATTTCAACAGGCTCACAACGAAGTATGCAAGGAATGGTAGGGATTCATTTATAGTTAAATGATATTAAAAATTCTTTTAAGATAATAGCATCTATTGGTATAGGTCGAGCAAGTAAGACTGCTAATTTAGGTCCCAAGAAGATGATTGATTCAGGTATAAAGTTTTCTTTTTCCATTCATCTGAATACTAATATTGCTAATGCACTAAACAGTTCGCAATTGCCATACCTTTATTCATTTTTGCGTATACAACGAATGTTGGTTTATAACATGTTTGTTATTTGATTCTTCATAGAATCTATTTTATGCAGTTGTCATTTACTTTTTCCGTGTCTGCGAAGTTGCATAATGTCTGCTTCATGGGACTCAAAAGAGATAATAATAGAAATATAGAATGGGCGTGTGACAAATTGTGTGTGATCATCTACATTGTCAGTATGTATGGTACATTTATATCTTTATTTTAAGAAATCTATTTAAAACAATGTCAAATGGGTCGAACGAGTTGGAAGTGACCAAATATGGAGAAATGATATTAATGCTACTAAATTAGATTTCAAATGATGAGACATAGTTCTTTGTGTTGTTTTACAAAAGAGAAAAGTGATCGGATATTCTATGTGGTTTGCTCCGATTTCACCTTTAGTCCCTACATTTTCAAAATTAAAGCTATAGTCCCCAACTTTGACAAATTCGTTATCGGATAGTCCTTAGCGTGGATGGAGGTTAGTTTTTGGTGTTAAGTAGGTATGAAATGATTAAAGATGTATCTAATAAATTTCATTAAAAAAACTAATAAATTAAACATTAAAAGATTATAATAAATACATAAATTACATAAAGATGTATCTAATAAATTCCAACAATTTTAAGTTATATATTTATGTGTTAAGCCACTCGCGAAACTCGCGGGGTCTTAGGCTAGTTTATATTCTAAAACGACTTATACAAACATGTGTCCATAAGTACGTGGTCTTTGAAAAGAGACCGAGTTAGATCTATCGTTCGTGCCTTTACTTATTTGGATTGAATTAAATTAGGCCCAAATTATGACTTCCAATTAATATATTTTAAAAGATTAAAATTAATTAGAAAATAGGATCCAAGTAATCTATTTTAAAAGATTAAAATTAATTGGAAAATAGGATCGAATTAGGCCCAATGACTTCCGTTTAATTTATTAAAAGATTAAAATTAATTGGAAAATAAACACACATATATGGGGATTTCATAAACTCTTAAACCCTAATATCACGGTAAACCCTAGAAATTTGTAATAGTCAAATCACAATGTCAGACCACATACCATTCGAAATCCAATCGGAAATCATGAACATGCTTCCTGTCAAATCGTTGCTTCGATTTCGATCCATCTGCAAACAGTGGAAGTCTCTGATCGAGAGCTCTGATTTCATTGCACATCATAGCAGCCAACAGCAACATCTGCTAGTAAGTTATTATGATAAGTATAATGATAATGCGCTAAAATGTATTTCAATCGTTGATGATGATACTTTTCCTAAACACAAAGTTTCCCTGACTTTACCTGTTAAGAAGCGGTGTAATAATGATCCAAGGATAATCAGCAGTTGTCATGGGTTGGTGTGTTGGTACTGCGATATTTTTCACTGGGCTGTTATTTGGAATATTTCTCTTAGAAAAACAGTTACTGTTGCTATGCGTACATGTGGTGGATATAACGTTGCTCTAGGTTTTGGGGTTTGTCGTGAGACTAATGACCCTAAGATTGTCAAGATTAGACATGTTAACAGGTGGACGCATGTGGATAATGCTACTTGCATACCCTCTCAGGTTGAGGTTTTTTCGTTGAGCATGGGGGCTTGGAGAAGTCCATATGGCGGCAAACTCCCGAGAAAATCAATTTATTTTCCACCCTATAACGAGGTAGTTATAGATGGAGGTTTTTATCGGCTTGCTGATGATAGGAATACCGGGTTGATTGTTTCATTTGATATGTCAAGAGAAGAATTCGGAGAAATAACCTTACCAGATGATTTATCACAAACTTATAGTAATCGTATTTCCATGTCGTATCTAGGGAACTCTCTTGTTGTGTGTGGATACGATAAACAGGTCAATAATAGGGATTTATGTGTATGGACGATGAGGGGTGGCGTTTCAAACTCCTTTACAAAGCTATTCACGATCGCACCAAACGAAAATGCTATACTAAGGGGGTTTCGGAAGAGTGGTGACCCTATAATTGCTATTCGAGGAGAACATGAATTTTGGCGACGACTTGCTGTTTACGAGCCTTACTCAAAACGCATCGATTATCTTGGGATTGATGGAGTAGGGTTCTTATTTAAAGTGTATCCCTACAAGGAAACACTATTTCTGTATGGTCAACCAGATAGAGCAAGGTATAGCGATTGAGGTGCAATACAAGGTGGATTTGGTTTCGTCACTTAATCCGTATGACCTTCAACCACCTCATGTTGCAGGTGCTGAATGTAGGTCATTCAAGGTTTAATATCACGTTTTGGAATGGTTGAGTGAAAATAACTCGTCTTTTTATTTCAAATGTCTACCTTTCCCAAAAGAAAATCTCCATATTTTTCTTATAATATCTTGTTAACTTATATTATTTGAGAGAATTTCTTATTACACAAAAATACGTCCTGCACTTTGATGTAAAAAAATAAGTGATTATGTCGTGCATAATTCTATGGTTACTAAGTAATGTGATGCATTTATGATCCATCTTGTGTTGAAGAAAAGTTTTAGTATTCCGACTCATTATGGCTTATTGCAAAATTCCCATACATGATTTTTGATTGAATTGGTAGGAGTCTTGATACACCTGTTCTTTTAGATATTAATTTCACATTTGTTTGGATGACTTCCACATCTATTTGATGTAAAAGTAGAACTTAAAGAAACGGATAAAATGAGAGGTCACTCGAGATACAGAAACACCACTCGATTAATCTGTAGGGCAGTCTAAACACCAACTAAGATACAGAAATCAGATTTTTTTTGCTGAATTAGGTGGTTTTGAAGAAAATAAAGTGATTCTAGGTGGGCAATCCAATTGCAAGTGAATCTAGGTAAGATGCTGAATGGAACAGCGGTCTTCCTCTCCTCTTCATAGGCCTGGTCAGAGACAACCTGCAACATCAGAATTTTGTCCCTTGAAGTCGCTGTTTTGATCCACAACCATCATAAGATCGCTATTTCGATCCACAACCTTCATAAGATTCTCTGTTTTGAACCACAAACTTCTAAAAGTTTGCTGTTTTGAACCACAAACTTCTAAAAGATCGCTGTTTTGGATCAATATCTTCTCATAAGATCACTGTTTTGAACAACCTTCTAAAAGATCACTATCTTGAACGACAGCCTTCTAAAAGATCGCTGTCTTGAACCACCTTCATCTACCCGCTCATCGTCGCAATGCTTCCCGATGTTCCGATGGATCATCGCCAGAAATTGCTCTTGCAAGGGTGCATCATCCGGGAGATCGAACCACTGTACCCGCCGGAAAACCAGACTCAGAGTATTAGATTGCTATGGCTTATTATGTTATTAATTACTCCAAGCTCGATTATGAGAGGTAACTTATTGTTCATTTTGTTGTCTTTGTTTTAAAACATAACACTACATTATTCTCTCTATGCTGGCAAACCCTACTTTGGAAAACCCTTGTGGAACCACCGAAAACGCCCATGCTTACCGGAGAATGCTGGGATTTATCTCCTACACGGCATTCGGACTCTTGTACATTTTAAGATGTGTCGTTTTATCCAACAAGGTTAAAGATGAAACCTAAATCATATTAGCGTTAATTACTTTTTTGCCCCTTGGATCAGAAACTTTGTGGGAGCACGGTCAGCTACCCAAATGGGATGGAAAGAGTGTGCCATGATTATGTTTTAAAAAAATAGTACTAAATTAGAAGGTGTTGTATTGAAACAACGATCTTTTAGAAGGCTGTTGATCAAAACAGCGATCTTAATGAAGGTTGTGAATCAATACAGCGATCTTAACGAAGGTTGTAACTTAAAACAGCGATCTTAAAGGACAGTGCAGAAGTTGCAGGTTTCTCTGACTAGGGCTATGGAAAGGAGGTAAAGACCACTGAACCAAATAGCGATCTACCTATTAAAGCTCACAAGTTGATTGCCCACCTAGATTCACTCTTCTTTTTTCTAACCCACCTAGTCCTGCAAAAAATTCCATAAATCACCACTTAGTTCATGTTTAGAATCCAAAGAACACCATCCAAGCTTGAACTAGCAATGGTGAAACCTGGTTACTCAAAACAAAAACTTTTTTTTTAATTATAACGCTCTTCCTGCTGCCTGCATTAATCTTACGGTGAAATTTAAATATATCAGGAAAAAAAACAAACTGAGTTCTACTAGAAAAGCATAAAATAACCATCCATAATTGAAAACTAAACTTACAGGAGATAAACATATAGAAATAAAGAACATGGGTCACGTTGATGCGAACCCATCTGTTGAAGCTGACCCATATGTCCATCTTTGACCTGATTGTACCAACGACTAGCAATTACCAATTGTGGCATTTTACCGTGTCGCCATTGCCATTATAAAGGGTACGTAAAGCCTACCCTTCTGGGCAACTTGAGGTAATTTCTCAGTTTGTTATTTCATATGCCTACCCTTCTGGGCTTAAGTGTCTGTAAAGTGCACTATTTTTAACTAAAATGGTCATGAATTCGGAAAGTCAAACTCAATTTTGCAGGATTGATATGGATGCAATCTGGGTCAATGTAGAAAATCATTAAGGATAGACCTGTCAAAAGGAGCCCATCCATCAAATTTCGGGACATGTTGGGCGTTTTCTTATAACATGATGCGTTATTTTGGACACAAGTTTTTTTTTTCAGGGTCATCATAGGCTCAACTAAAGAGATCAAAATAGTAGCCGGGTCAGGAATGGATTGGTAGAGTTAAATGGTGGAGCGGGTCAGAATGGGCTCTCCTTTTGATTCAGACAATTTGAAACACAATTGGTTCGTTTGAGGACCTAATCGTAATAACCTGAATTCAAATTCGGATTTGCTAGGGTTCGAATTTTGGATTTTCGAGCCAGATTCAACTGATAAAGGCTACGAAGTCTGCAGTTATTTTATTTTGTTAAATTGGGTTCTCGATTTGAAACTGAAACTGAACCCGATTCAAGTGTCTACCTTCCATAATGATAAATTCTGATTTCATGTGTTTTTATTTTTGCAAAACTGTTTTCCAGGCTTGCGGCTAGCTGTGGTTGATTTTGTGTTGTGGGGTTCTACTTCAGTTGGGGTCAGCTATTTTTTCTTCTTGTGCTTTGTGTTGTTGATTTTTTGTATATATCATGTACAAGGTACAAGTGAATGAATTACCAACAGGTACAATTAGTCCAAGAAAATCATTATACGTTGACCCGTTTGACTTGCTTAATATTAATTCACTATACTAAACGGGTCAAAATAGCAACTAAAAATTTGTATAAGACAACCATATCATACATATTACAAAGATGCTACCTACATGAGTCACAAGAACAATTACAAGGCATAATCGACAAAGAAGAACAAGGCGTAGTTGACAAAAACATTATTTTGTGCTAAAAAATGTAAAAACCGAGGGTGGATTTTAATAACGTAATAACAATAGTTTATCCATTCGTATTTCTCCAAGGTGTATGCAGCCCCCCTACACATAATGCCACATCAAAATAGCAGATCTGGTCATACGGGTCAGATTCAAACCGGAACATGTAACCAGAAAAATTAAAAAAGAAAGGCTAAACTTCCTAAGATACAAAGGATAAAATACAGAACAATCAGAAATGGTGTTATTTTTGAAATTGAACCTAGAATAACCTAGCTATAAGCAAAAGAATTTACGGTTAAATCGAAATTTGAAATTGAACCTAGAATAACCTACATTCAGTTCTTGAAACATATCCGGTGACTAAAGGGCATACCCATTAGGAAGTGATGAAACCAAATGGTTCTTGAAACTTGAGGGTCATCTTGTATTTTCCACTTTCAAATGGCATTATAAACCATAATATATGGATGATCAAGAAGAAATAGTGTCTCCATGTAGGGATACACTTTAAATGAGAAGGTTAATCCATCAATCCGAAGATTATCGACGTGTTTTGCGTAAGGCTCGTAAACAACAGCAAGTCGTCCACGTTTTCCTTCTTCTGGAATAGCAATGATAGGTTCACCACTCTTCCGAAACCCCCTTAGCATAGCATTTCCATTTAGTGTAATTGTGAATAACTTTGTAAAAACACCACCCCCCATCTTCCATACACAGAAATCCTTATTAATGACCCGATGATCGTATCCATACACAACAAGAGAGTCCCTTAGATTAGACATGGAAATGTGATTACTAGCGTTTGATAAACCACCTGGTAAGGTAATTTCTGTAAATTCTTCAGTTGTCATATCAAATGAAACAATAAACCTGGTAACAATCCATTCAGTGGCAAGCCAATAAAAAACTCCATCTATTACTAGCTCGTCGCGTAGATAAAAAGAGATTGAGTTTCTAGGGAGATTGACGCCATATGGACTTCTCCAAGCCCCCGTGCTTAAAGCAAAAACCTCAACCTCAGAGGGGATGGGGTCTATGGGGATGTTGCCAGTAAGATATGCCATCATGTGCTCACTCGACAATAAGGGATCAAGATATCTAATCTTGACAATCTTAGGATCGCTAGTCTCACGACAAACCCCAAAACCTAGAACTGTTTGATATTCCACCTCACACTCATTCGCCGAAGCAGGCACAACAACAGCAGCAATTTTCCTAATTGAAATATTCCAAAGATAGGCCACAAGAGTACTCCGACTGTACAAACACACCAAGCCGTGAGAAATGCTGATTAACCTAGGATATTTAAGCATCTTAACAGATACAGGGACATGAGTCATGGAAACTTTGTGTTGTTGATGATCATCAACAACTGAAACATATTTATCCTCAAAAAGAGGAACGGGATCCCGAGCAGTAGAGCGTCGACGGAAGAGCCGTGTCAGTAAACTTCTATTGGGACTTTTTGTATGGATTTTGGATTCGACTGAATCAGAATACCTTACAAGTAGATGTTGCTGTTGGCTGCTGTATTCAGTAATGAAACGAGAGCTGCCGATCAGAGACTTCCATGTTTTCGAGACCGACCGGAACTGAATCAACGACTTCACAGGAAGCCGTTTCATGATTTCCAATTGGATTTCGAACGGGATGTTGTCCGACATTCTTTTGATTTTGATTATGTATGATGATGACGATGATGATGATGATCTATGATTTGAATTTCTAGCGTTTACAACAGAGGAATCTGAAGATCTGGGAATTCTGGCCGAACGTATTTTATGTTGTTCATTTATAACCAAGGAAAGTAGGAGGACGGTACCTGTTTAGTGCTTAACGTTATGGTATTAGTTCGGGGCTTTTAATGGTATCGTCTCTCTTTGGGACTTTTCATACTACCGTACCATACAATCATATTGCTATCAATTACGGTATTCGATTTTGGTTTTAGCTAAATTTTGACACCGGTACTGTACGATATGATACCAGTTCGGATCTCACCCCTATCGTAAAGTGCTTACTTTGGCCATCTCCCACTATCGCTTATTTCTTAAATGTGCGCTGAATTTGAGCCTCACTATACTACTAAGGAGGGCTGTAAACGAATCAAACGAACACGAACAATGCCTTGTTCGTGTGTGTTCGTTAAGGAAATAAATGTGTTCACGAACGGTTCATGAAAACTTACCGAACAAGATAATATGTTCATGTTCGTTCATTAAGGAAATGAACGTGTTCACAAACACAACTAAAATCGCCAAAAGCCATGGAAGCTAGAGGTGAGTGACAGAGGGAGCAGCGATAATCAAGAAGCTATAATCGTAGAATGGAAGTCGATGTGAATATTGAGGAAGGAAAAATGAATGATACATAACCTCAGGGACGAAAACAGAAATTTACTCTAAATAAAAATTATAAAGTACAAAAAATTTAGATAAAATAAAAGTACAAAAGTTTATCTTCAACCACATAAACAAGTAAACATGAACGAGTGTTCACGAACACGTTACCGAACATTTACGAACACAATCGAACGAACGAGACCTCTGTTCATGTTCGTTCATATAACTAATTGATCAAAATTTCTTGTTCATGTTCGTTCATTTATTAAATGAACGTAAACGAACTTCCCGCCAAATGGTTTGCTAAACGTTTGGTTCATTTATAGCCCTAGTACTAAGGACGTACCATTTGTTAAAAATTGGTTTCTAAATTCATAAAAGCGTACAACTTCTAGACGCTATCAACCTAACATTAGACGATGAGACTTACCTACAAAAACATGTCCATGTAAAATGTTAGCAATTAAAGCTGGAGATTTAATTACAATAAAATTATTTTCTGAAGAGTTTTTTAAGTTCTCACAACTCATAAAAGTTTTTATTATATACTAGTGGGGAACCCGCACGTTGCAGCGGAGTCGATAATATAGGAAGGGATCATAATTCAACCCTTAAAATGATTAAAAAAAATATCATATATAAGTTGTGATGCTTTCATGTGGTTTATATTTCTGAATTGGAGACACTTTTCTCTTAAGTAGCCTACAATAAACCTTTCACAGATCCAACAAGTCATTTGTTATGCATAATACCTCATGCCACATAGGGGGTTTTATTGGCTAAAAAATTATGTCCACACGCATATCCGCCTGAAGCTCATGGCCACTTTTGACAACTACCAGACCATTCAATAGATAACTTAAACCAAATGTCAAATAGATGACCTCAACAAAGCATAACCAGGGGGTCTTGGTGGGACTTTCAGATCAATGCGAGCGATAGGACCATACTGCAAAAATTCGAAAAAGCTATATACATAAAACAAAACTTCCACATCTCCGATGTCGAACGTGAATACTTTGGCATTCCTTGGTGACTTTGTGTTACCCTTTGATCCATTCACAAATCTCTTAAGTAAAAAAGAATAATGGGTCCCCACAAGTTTTAATGTACTGGTGAACAAAGATTCTTTCCAACTAAAAAACAAGAGTCTAATATAGTTTTTCATCACCAAGAATGATATTACAAAAACTATAATATAAATACCTTGAATTCGTACATATAGAGTCAATGAAATGTGACTGTTAGAGTATTCATAAATTAGTATAACACCAACACCATTAAGTTACAAAAAACAATACAAATATGTAAAGGTTTTAAAATCAATATGTAAAAAACGCCCAATGACCAATTGGAACTTGGTACAGATTTCATACCTTATACTTTTGATAGGTATAGTTGTGTTTCAAATCCTACACTTGCTATTACAGGTGGCACATGGCGATTGGGCGGAGGCAGAGAGAGTGAAGGGTTCGTGTTGCCATATGTAGTTAGTGGTGTAGGAGGAGAGAGATTGAAGGATTTGAAGGTGGAGAGATTGGAGTTGTGAGAATATAAGAGGGTTTGTTTTAGGAGTTTGGGGTTTAACGTCGGCTGAAAGAGAAAAATCGGGGAATAGGGAGAAGAAGACTGTGTCTTCGGGGATTCGTGAGTTTTTTTGGTGGAAGATAGATGAAGTGTTAGCTTCAGACATTATCTTTGCGGGTTATGATTACAGTCACCAACACTCGAATCACTTCGGGTTCCTGTACTTGAAAAGAGGCAATGCTCTAAGCAAAAGAAAACATAAACACGTATGTCAGGTCCTGTAACACCACTACTCGGAAGGGCTGACATGTTATTATTGCATAAACTGATACAAAAGCATAATTTTCTATTGCATAAACTATATATAAAGTCATCTTTGAACACTCAGGCAATCTTCCTGTGAATGTCTTCCCTAAAAGCCCTAATAACTATACCTAGAAAAACAGGCAGGGCAGGTGGTCGGTCAGAACTGGCCGTTTCAAAAAATGTTATTTTGGTTCGGATCCACGGGCATAGACAGGTACGGGTCAGAAGGGTCGTTTTTAGAAAAGTGATAACCCCTTTAACTACATATATATCATAACTATGTGATAAACTTAAATTCATAGCTGGACATCATCATTTCTTGAAGGGGATTTTCATCGAACACTATCAGAAAATACAGAAAAACAATGACTTTGTGATGACACTTTCTGCATATCGACTTGTTAATGAAACCTCTTTTTCAAGCATTGTGAGAAATTCACCATGTATCCACTGAATGTGTCTTAGGGTTTTGTTTGAAATTCAAGTACGCAACACAACTACACAAGTATCAAAATCTTAAATTATTCAATAAAGCATCTCTAAACTACCTATGTAAGGTTATAAACATAAGAAATTGGTCACAAACATACAAGCAAACATACAGTTGAAACACCTAAACAACTGTCAATTATTTAATTAATGATTCTATGCTCCTCTGTTAATTACATAAGTAGATAAAATGAGGTAATCACTGCATATATGATGACAGTTTCCATTGAAAAATCAATTACCATAAAGCCCCGTCACTCCGCATATATGCTTTCGCTCTTTTATTTAAAGGAGTCAAACAGGTCAACCTGGGCCATTTTGACCATCTCCTGTCACTCCGCATATATGTTTTCGCTCTTGTAGTTTCCTCACAATCTCGTATTTGTGTTCTGCATTCGATTAGTGGGAAGCAAAAGTTTCAGCATTTAATTACTAATATATATATATATATAGACTGACCACTTTGTTGATTCGGACGACAACTGAGTAAGTGTACACGACCCGGTTGACCAGACTTGACTTGATTTTCTCAACCGTTCGGTTCGACACTTCCACGGAACCGAATAGCCTGAGCCGAGCCATTGGCTCCCTACGACCTCGATGGCGGTTTTTATGTCGGCACCGGATATAAATTCTAAAGCTCCGACAAAGAATGATCTACCATTTTTAAACCAAACAAAGGGATCTCACACCAGACGGGATATGAACCTGTAGACAACTTGAGAAGTCTGAAATCAGCCCTGTATCGTCACCATGAACCATCACCATCACCCCAATCTGTAAACAATACATTTATATTCAAAACTTAAACCATACAACTTATCATTTTTTTACCGAATCTATGAAAAAGGATCGGTTACCGTGGCTCAAACTTTATGTGCAGTAGCAGCTCCAATCTTCTTATCGAGTTATATTTAAGGTTGCTCGTATCTATGTTTACAATATAAGTATGTATGGCTTCTCCAAAACAAAAAACTCTTATGGACCACCACATCCAAAGTGAGTTTGTTATCTTCTGGTTTGTTTTACCCAAAATTATAGACCACGTGTATGAGTTTAGTAAAACGAACATGGTAACACTAAAATCCCTGTGTGGCCCTTTCTACACAAATAATAATTATGTGGGTTCTTAAAAACCACTCAATCAAAGCACCATACAAAAGAAAATGCCAGCTTTTTGTTCTTCACCCCATGAAAAAAAAAACTAAAGAATGGTGTGGTGGGTTTTATCTGGGTTGTTTTGTTCAAGATCTGAAATTGTTCATGATCTAAAAAAACAAATGAAATAAATCATAAAAAAAGACTATGAAATTAAACGCTTACTATCTCGTTGAACAGAATCTCCAAAGCAAAGGGCAAATCTGGGCAGAGTAAAATAGAACAAAATAACCCTGAAGTTTGGACTGTAACTCGAACTCCGCAGAAACGAGTGCACGTGGTTTGGTTTACCGGTCGTCTTCTTCACCCGGTTACCCTGAAAACCCTAATCGGTTCCCTTGCAGACCACCGAGACCTGGTCGTTCACCTGCTTAACCTTGCCTCCTGCAACAAACAAAACAACCTAGATCGAGTTTAGTATCTGGGGAGCATGAAAGGAAAATGAAAACTCAAGAGGCTGGAACACAACTTAACAGGGGTGGGATGGAATCGGTACTTAACTGACATTTTGAGAAGAGAAAAATAATGAGGAAGATCTTTGGAATTCCTTGTTGAATGTGGCGATGGGGGTTTGATTATGAGGACGTCTGTTGGGTTTTTTTAGGGCAGGTAAGGAAATGATTTTCTGTGTGTGAGCAGGGGCAAAAAAAGGAAGAAAAGTGTAAAAATATAGGAATTTGTTCTAGCTTTTGGTATGCCATCTTAAAAATATAATAGTAAATTACATTTGTAGACATAGGAGATGCTTATATATAGTATATAGATATAGATATATAGATATAGATATGTGTGTGTATATATATATATATATATGTATGTATAAAACTGAAAAATTTATTGGACCCTTCGAATAAAATATTAATCCTACAACTTATTGGGATCAAATAATTTTATGTTTATTCTCATCTAAAATCTTATAACATATTGAACTCATTAATCTTATTTTGATCCGTATCCATTATCTAACCATCTATCTAATATAATTTATTAAACCATCTCCATAGAAATTTAATCATACATCTTATTGGACCCAAATAATCTTACTTTTATCCATATCTAAAATCTTGAAACATATTGGGTCTATTAGTCGTATTTTGATCCATATCCTTTATCCAAACATCTATAATCTAATTAATAATAAACATTAAAAAACAAAAAAAAAACAAAAAAACTAAAGATCGGATATTGATGGTGACAGTGGCGAAGCTGGAGATTTCCGACCGGGGGGTCGGAAACGTATATACCAAAAATTTCTATAAAACCAGGGTGTCAAAAACGTATATACCCAAAACTTTCTATACGAGAACTACATACTCTCCACTAACGAGCGAAAAGTTCAGGGGGTCGGCCGCCCCCACAAAGCTACGCCCTTGGATGGTGATGAACTTTATATAGAGTTGAAACAAGAATAAAAAAAAAAAAAAACTAAAGATCGGATATTGATGGTGATGTGTTGGTGCATTCATCTGTTGTCTTCGTCTTACATCGAGTCTTTGGTTCGTTGCGGTTCGGAACAAGAATGATGTCATCATTCTTGATGATGACATCATCCAAGTGATCTAATTGCTTACATCATGACAACAACAAGTGCACGTGAATGAAACAGAATTGATACATTTCACAAGAGACAAAAAGTTCAAAATGTATTTCATATGTGTCAGTCATGATTCCGCTCATATGGTCTTAGAGATTCCGCTCATCTGTCAAGATAGGTTCGCTCATATGTCAATGTGATTTCGCTTATGTGTCAGGTTGTAATTCCGCTTTTATGTCATGACCGTATAAGCGAACCTGTGTAGCCTATAAATAGGTCATATGAGAGAAATCATACATATAGTTCTAGGTGATTGTCTTCCGGTGAGCCACGAAGTGCTGCCAAAGTGTCGACAGGTTGTAAACGTTATCCAGATTAATAATATCGACAGTTTATAGTGAATATGTGCTGAATTACACCGAAATACTTGTTTCCGCCTCTTGTTTTGGTGAAAAACTCTTCTAACCGACTCGTTCGGATCCAAAATCGATCCTACATGATGAACTCTTATGTAGTTAAAGCTTTTTTGACAAATTAGAAACCAATGAATTTATCAACCCTATATTTTTGCTATGTTTATTACTATGACGTTAATCGTCGTTTAAAAAGAATAGTTTCTATAATTTAGGCCAAAAGGGCCTTTCTTTCGGCTCGACCGGGACACTTAAATCCTCAGGACGGCTTTGAAGATGTTGTTTCCTGCGAGACCCTCGGCTCCTTATGAAGAAAACAATATATTGTGTAATTCTTAATAGTATTAATATTACGTCATTGTTATGTTTTTTTAACGGCCAACAGAATCAATCCCGAACACTCTCAGGGCACCCACTGGACCAAACAGAGTACTCCGAGAGTAACCAAAGTCCACCACCAATTCCAGGGAAAACCCGGTAACTCACCCGCTCGTAGGCACAACGGTGAAGTTACTGGTAAAACCCGTTTGCTCAAGGATCAAACCCAAGTTTCCCTAGGTCTCCTATCGTTGCCCACCAGTGCCTCACTTTGCATCAAATGGAAGTTGAACCTGTATCTCCCAAAAAAAATACAAGTGTTTCACCACTTGATCTAGAGATCATTGGCACATCGTTATCGTTATGTTTTCTATTTCTCATACTTTAAACAATGTATTGTATATAATCAACGAAAATACATTTAGTGCTTCTCTGCTCCAACCCAACCCAAATCTAACTAACAAATCTGGTAGCCCAAACCCAAATCATGTGTGTGTATATATATTAAAAAAAAGGGAGCCCCTTCGTTTTTGGAGGTCGTAGCCTTGGGTAATAACAGTGTTGATTTGGCCTGTGATTTTGGGTGTTAAGAGGGTGTTTGGGATTCTTATTTTAGTGACTTATTAACTTATTAATTTTTTTAAAAGTTAAAAGGTGTTTTGTATAAAATTATTACGTGAGGGGAAAAATAAATAAGTCACTACTTATTAACTTTTTCAAAAGGTCATAAATTGTTTTGAAAAGCTAAGCCAAATATGACCTTAGACTACACGGTATGGGGGTCGTCCCCCTTCCGTTTTAGTCCGGCGCCGGTCCAAACACCGCCCCGCCCCCTGTCTTCGTCGTGTCCGTCTCTTTTGAGACGTTGAAGCCGATCCACAAGAAGACAAAAAGTCCCCTTTTTCCATGCGTATTGACCGTTAGAAATTAAAAAAAAATTAATTGCCTTTATTATATAAAAATATAATTCAAACCCCACTCCAAATCCTTCAAATTTTTATATAAATTCAACCTTTTTATCACATTTTTTACCCATTACAACCCTATCTCTCACTCAACTTTCATACTTTTTATAAAAATTAATCATGTCTTCATCTTATTCGTCAACGTGGTATTTATCTTATTCCAGTTTTTTTAATATTTTTTAAGTTCTTAGATTTTTTTTAAGTTTATGTTTTTTTTAAGTTTATGTAATGTTTTTTAATATTAATGAATTTATTTTTCTATCTTATTTGGTAAATGTTTAAAAAAGTAGATGAATTAAAAAAAAAGGTCAACTTGTGGGGTAGGATCGTCCTCCCATTTCCAGTGTTTTAGTGTGTTAGGATCATTCTCAAAGAAACAATGACATGGCGGATCATCTTTCAAGGGAGGATGATCACCATACCGTATAGCCTTATCTTTGTGTAACAGTGTTTTACTCTATTAGCTCATAACATTGATATGGGAACCAATAAGTTCTACATGATTGGTATATATAGGACCCTTACATGATAATGTCATCGATCCCAATCTAATCTAAAGAAGTATACTTCAACCAACTCAAAGTCAAAAAATAAATATCTCTTGCTCGTTATGCAATTCGGAAGATTCGAAGGGTACGTTCTCTGTTAAGTCGGTCATGGCTGGCAGATTCGAAGGGTACGTTCTCTGTTAAGTCGGTCAAGCGTCTTCTAGTTAATGAGTCAGCGGCTGCCTCGGGTTTCGTCATGGAGTGGTGTCGCTGGGTTCCGTCTAAGTGTAATATTCACGCTTAGAGAATGGAGCTAAATAAACTTCCTACGGGTGATGCCTTGAGGAGAAGAAACATTAGTATAGAAGATATCTCTTGCTCGTTATGCAATTCGGAAGACGAAACGGTGGAGCATATTTTTATCAACTGTAGGGTGGCGGCGATCATTTGGAATGCGGTAAGCTCGTGGTGCAAGATTCCGCAAATATTTGCTTTCTCGATTAAGGATTTGTTGTCGGTTCACAAGAACTTAAGAGCCTCGGACAGAAAAAAGACGGCGGTGCAAGGTTTAATCTTGGTAGTTTGTTGGAGTTTGTGGCGTGCGAGGAACAAGTTTAAATTTTCGAATTCTCCGGTTAAAATTGAGAATATTCTAAGCGAAGTCAAGGCGACGGGTCACCTTTGGTTCTCCAATAGATCGAAGTACATAGAAGTAGATGTAACAACTCTCATTAAAAAGTCCTAATTATTACTTTAATTATCCAATAGGAAACCCTAATTGAGAAACCCAAGTGATTCTGAACAAACCCTAAAATTTTCAGAACAATCGGAATCAGGATCAGGGCCCCTAAAACTCAGGGGGGGTAAACCCTAGTCGGTAATATCTAAACAGTTTTACGTGTACGTTGAATTTTAACGCGAAACCAACTCAGCTGAGCAACCTGGACACGAGGCTACCCTATGGTAGACCCATGTCCCTCGCGCCACGCGAAGGCCCCTCGCGCCACGCGAGGGAGCCATTTTTCAAGTATAAATAGAACAGTCTGTTTGATGCAATTCTGTGTTGATGCGACGTTCAATTTCAAATTATACTCCGAGTTATTGTAGAAACAATCCAAAACACACACTGATCACGAAGTGCTGCCGCAAAACAGGGTAATAACTCGATCGCTATTACGATTCATTGTCCGATCGATCAATATATCCAATGGATGTTTAAGTGCTGCCCACATTAGGGTTATGCTTTGTCATTCGTCGTTAATTCGATGGATGTTTAAGTATCGCACTTTGTCATTCGTTGTGAGGGTTTGATCTCGTGAGTTATCGTAAATGTTGTATTGATTACTAACCCAGTTTTGTGTGCATTGTTATTAATTTAGGTTAAAAGGCTAATCAGTAGACTAGACTCTATCCGTGTTATATCTGCAATGTGAGTCATTCTCTTTTTATTAAAGTGCTTTATAAATTCTTAAATATTTTCAAAGTTATAATTACAGGGATTAAGTTTATGTAATCACCAAATTACAGCCGGTATGTGGGGTTTTGTATACATTACTTGATAATCTTCACCATTGGGGCAGCCAAGGGGTGATATAACCATAGTCACAGACACCATTGGACGAATGGGCCAATGGGTCGAGTGACAAAATACTGTGGGTAGTTGGTTGATATCTGAAACATTGTAATCTCTCTTAATACTGTAAATTATAACGAATATGTCGTTTTCATAAATAGAATGATTCACTCAGTATTTCCCGCTGACAAAACCTTTTTCAAACAAGTTTCAGGTGATCTGTTGTGATCCAGGAAAGGTGCTGTGGAGCACTACAAGCTTAAGAAAGTGGCTCATTATAAAATAAAGAAATATGTTTTGTAAAATAAAGATTTCTCCGTGAAATCATAGTATTGTAAATTACCGGGGTTTTATCCCGAGTAATGAAATAAAATAATCGGGAAATATTTCAGCTTTAAAAAGATCCTGATGATAAACTTCCGCTGTTAAACTCAATTAAATAAATACCACGGGATTTCTGTCTCGCGGCTCCTGAAACGGGTCAATCCGGGTCGGGGGCCGTGACAGAAAAAGGTGGTATCAGAGCCACTGAGTTAAGCTAATTAAGTATTTAGAAATACTTAATTTTTCCTGATTACTATTATGTGATTATGTGTTTTATTAACTGACTATTTGTTAGTTACAGTATGGGTAAGCAAAAGCTTTCAAACATCTATCTTAAATTAGATAGGTCATCAAATGAGAAGGGAAGTTCATCCCAAACTCTTGAAGAAGGAATATTCGTTCGAAAAGCCCAATACGAGGAACCACTTTCTCCTGATAAAAGAAGTTTAATTATTAGAAAAAGTCAAGAGAAATTAAGGAAATCCCGAGAAAAGAAAGTTAAAAAGGAAACCCAGGAATTAATCAGTAAATCACCATGGGAAGACAAGTTAGACGAAAAATGGGCAGATCTTTATATGTTAGCTACAATAGCAGTAAATGCAGATCTTTAAATAATTTGTTTCAGTTTTAGCAAACCATATCACCTACAAGCTAGAAAATCCATCCAGTAAATAAATAAATAAAACATAGTGTGTTTTAAATTTCAGTTGTTTTGTAGTCATATGGTATGCAATAATATGTGAAGGTTATTTTGAAAGTTGTTATAAAATTTTTAATTTATTTTAAACAGCATGAATGAGTTATCTGGAGCCCTAGAGAATCTCAACCTTTACCCCGTAAACATAGAAGTTTCTAAAGAATTTACTGGGTACTTTCCTGATGTGGAACAACCTATAGAATTCAACGCTCCACCTCTGGAAAAGCCAAAACCAAAGAAAAGAAGGAGATACGTATGGGGGAGTCGTATACGTAGGAAAAAGCCAGCTAAGAGACTTCCTAAAATAAATAATCCCTTAGAAAAAGGAAAAGAAATTGAAACCGGGGAAAGTTCTAGACAGCCGCAATTGGAGACTGAAGTCAGGGAAGAATCTAGGCAAATGGGAATACAATTTGAGGAATATTCTAAGGAAATAGAAACGGAGGTTGGAAAAGGTACTAGACAAACTCAGATGGAAATCAGAGAAAGCTCTAAACGAAACCAGGAAATGACATTTCAGGAGGAAATAGATTTTATGTGATACTATTCAGCCTGTCAATACAAATGTTTTTACTCGTCCTATTGAAACCCAAATTCCAATAAATCTTGAACCAGCAGTCTCAGAACCAATAATCCATACCCAACCTTTAGGAATGGATGAATGGTGGACAAATGACTGGCAATTCCAAAACAATATCAACAGTCCTTATTCCTTTCTTCCGTAATTTGATCCAGAACCTCTACCAAATCCACCGATGAGTAACGAGAATATGGCTGAACTTCGCCATTTTGGTGAAGAATTGATGGATGCTGGAAATAGGATCCGAGAGATAGGAGGACAAATTGCCTGGAAATATGATGAAAGGGAGCTTCGTTTTTAGGAAAACAAGTGACGAGAGAGAAGTGGGTAGTAAGACTGTGGTTGTGTAATAGTAATATTAATGAAAATCAGTATGTGTAAAATAAATAATAAAACGGTTGTATATAGAAGCATGAGATAATCTATAAAACAAATGAAATTTTAGAAAAATTACAATTTTGTTTGTATATTTGTTTACGTGATTATGTGCAATTAATTGTGACATTGGATTATTTCTTTTATACTAATTATTTATCTATAAATTAATTATCAGATGGCAAACATTGGTAATGAACCAGTAAATGAAGTAAATCAATCTGAGCCAATTCAGGAAGAACAATTGTTAAATAGGCAAGATATAGAGGATATTGTTGCACAAGGAATATCCAATGCTATTCCAGCAATCGTTGCTGCTGTTCAAAAACCTGTTAAACCTCAATCAATCATTCCTAGTAAACGTACCCAAGGCGACAACTTTAGTAATAGTATAAACGGAGGCGGAAATTATGTTAATAACAATAATGATCTGCAAGCCCCAATTTTCAAGAAAATGAAAGCTACAACACCTGGTTGCACTTACAAAGAATTCCTTGCCTGTAAACCAACTGAGTTTGCAGGTAACGAAAGGGCTATTGCAGCATTACGTTGGTTAGAGAAAACTGAGGCAGTAATCACTATAAATAAATGTGCTGAGGAAGATCAAGTTATGTATGCGTCAAATCTTTTTAAAGAATGGGCGCTAGAATGGTGGAACACTGTGATACAAGCTAAAAGAAGGATTGAGGCATATGCCATGAAATGGGAAGAATTTAAGAATCTTGTAGAAAGAAAATTCTGTCCTGAGTATGAAAAAGATCAAATGGCAAATAAGTTCCTAAACCATCGGATGGTGAATGTGGACTGTCGAGGATATACTTTGACATTTTTCGAATATGCTAGAGTGGTACCAACACTGGCTTCGCCAGAACCGGTACTCATTTCTCGCTATATTTGGGGATTAATTAGCGAAATCCGCAACATTGTTAAGGCTGCGAGACCTCGCACTATTGACGATGCGGTGGAATTAGCTAACACCCTAACTGATGAACCGGTACGCACAAGAGATGAAAACAGGAAGAAGGAACTGGCTCAGAAAATTACTCAAGGATTTCGGGTGGGTAATAATAGCAACTTCAAGAAAAGAGGAACAGGACAATCTTCAAATCCGCCTTTCTGCAGGAATTGCAAAAGGAAACATTATGGAAGATGTAATGTAACCTGCAACCTTTGTAAAGCTGTAGGACATAATGAAGAGAACTGCAGAAAGAAAACCATAATCTGCTTTAACTGTGGGGAAGCAGGGCATTTTAAAACAGAATGTCCTAAATTGGTCAAACCTGCAGACAATAAAACCAAGGCGACTGACGGAGCTACTAAGAAGAATGTCAGAGCATTTCAGCTAACCACTCAAGAAGCAGAACTCATTCCAGATGTGATAGCTGGTACGTTCTTAGTTCACAACGTACATGCAAAAGTATTATTTGACTCTGGTGCAAACCAAAGTTTTATAAATACTTTATTCTGTCAAGCTCTTAAGTTACCTTTAACCAACATTAGGAAGATTTTTACAGTCGAAACCGCAGATGGGAATTCAGTTAAAATAGATCAGGTTTTGCAAAAAGTAGAAATAGAACTTTCAGGTCATAAATTTTCTGCAAATCTGTTACCTATGAAATTAGCTGAATTCGATGTTGTGTTAGGAATGGATTGGTTAATAGCCAACCATGCTCGAATTCTTTGTGATAAGAATTCCATAGAAATTCAGGCAACCACTGGAAAAGTCATTTTGATTACAGGAGATAAACCACGTAAGCCCATGAAGTTTATATCAGTAATGAAAGTTGCTAGTTATGAACGAAAGCAAGGAATATTATATATGATTTCAGCAATCATTAGTACTAAGGGTAAAGAACTTAAGGAGATTCCTGTAGTCTCAGAATACCCAAATATATTCCCAGAAGAGTTACCGGGATTACCACCAGATAGGGAAGTAGAATTTAGGATTCATCTAATTCCTGGAACTACACCGATAGCTAAGGCACCTTATCGGTTAGCTCCTACTGAAATGTTAGAACTGAAAAAGCTATTAGATGAATTACTAAGTAAAGGATTCATACAACCTAGTTCATCCCCTTGGGGAGCACCAGTGTTGTTTGTTAAGAAAAAGGATGGTTCGATGAGAATGTGTATTGATTATAGAGAATTGAATAAGGTTACAATTAAGAATCGATACCCATTACCTAGGATTGATGATCTATTCGATCAACTTCAAGGAGCTAGATATTTTTCTAAGATAGATTTACGCTACGGATATCATCAATTGAAAGTACAAGAAGAAGACATACCTAAAACTGCTTTCAGAACTAGGTATGGTCATTACGAGTTTACAGTCATGCCCTTCGGGTTAACGAATGCACCTGCAGCAGTCATGGACATGATGAATAGGATCTGTAAACCGTATTTGGATAAATTTGTAATTGTCTTCATAGACGATATACTTATTTATTCCAAAAGTCAGGACGAACATTGTCAGCACGAACATTGTCAGCACTTGCATATACTCTTAACTTTGTTAAGAAAAGAAAAGCTGTACGCCAAATTCTCGAAGTGTGAATTTTGGCTACAAGAAGTGCAATTCTTAGGACACATGGTGAATCACGAAGGGATTCATGTAGATCCTGCAAAGATAGAGGCAATTACCAAATGGAAGGTTCCACAGTCAGCAATGGAAATTAGAAGTTTTATAGGTTTAGCTGGATATTATAGACGGTTTATTAAGGATTTTTCCAAGATAGCTGTACCATTAACTAAGCTAACCTGTAAAGCAGTTAAGTTTGAATGGGGACCTAAACAAGAAGAAGCCTTTAGAATATTGAAGCAGAAATTAACCAATGCTCCAATCCTAGCCTTACCAGAAGGAACTGAAGATTTTGAAGTTTACTGTGATGCTTCAAAACTAGGATTAGGATGTGTGCTAATGCAATGCAAGAAAGTAATTGCGTATGCTTCAAGGCAATTGAAAAAGCACGAAGAAAATTATACGACTCATGACTTGGAGTTAGGAGCCGTAATTTTTGCCCTTAAGATTTGGAGACATTATCTTTACGGAAGTAAATTTACTGTCTATACAGACCACAAAAGTTTAAAATATATTTTTGGGTAAAAAGAGTTAAACATGAGACAAAGAAGATGGATGGAAATCCTAAGTGATTATGACTGTGATATTCAGTATCACGAAGGAAAGGCAAATGTAGTTGCAGACGCCTTAAGTCGTAAGTACCATGAGAAACAACGACGAGTTCGTGCTCTCAGGTTAAATCTACAATTGGATTTAATGGAACAAATAAAGAATGTTCAGGAAACAGCAATCAAGGAAGATGCTGAAGGAATGAAGGGAGGAATAAAAGAATTAGAACAAGGAGCTGATGGAATTTGGAGATTCCACAAAAGTAGAATTTGGGTACCTAAGCATGGGGAATTAAGAAATAATATTTTAGAAGAAGCTCATAAATCTAGGTATACTATGCATCCTGGAAACAATAAGATGTACCAAGATTTAAGAAATAACTTTTGGTGGATAGGAATGAAAAAGGATATAGCTCGGTATGTTTCTAAGTGTCTTACTTGTTCACAAGTTAAGGCAGAACATCAGAAACCTTCAGGTCTACTACAACAACTAGAAATGCCTGTATGGAAATGGGAACTCATAACAATGGATTTTGTTACTAAGTTACCCAAAACCAGAAAAGGTAATGATGCGATTTGGGTAATTGTGGATCGATTAACCAAATCTGCTCATTTTCTACCTATGAAAGAAACCTTTAGCATGGAAAGACTAGCAAAGTTGTATGTAGATGAAGTAGTATCCTTACATGGAGTTCCACTCTCCATTGTTTCGGATAGGGATAGTCGTTTTACTTCCCATTTCTGGAAAAGTTTCCAAGAAGCTATGGGAACTCGACTAAATTTAAGTACGGCATATCATCCTCAAACAGACGGGCAAAGTGAAAGGACGATCCAAACTCTAGAAGACATGCTCCGAGCATGTGTAATAGATTTTGGTGGAAATTGGGACGATCATTTACCTTTAATTGAATTCTCCTATAACAATAGTTATCATTCAAGTATTGAAACTGCCCCATTCGAAGCATTGTATGGAAGAAAATGCAGAACTCCAGTTTGTTGGGCAGAAATAGGAGAAAGTCAATTATCAGGTCCAGAGATTGTACAAGAAACGACTGACAAGATTACACAAATCAAAGAAAGATTAAAGACGGCTCGAGATCGTCAGAAGAGTTATGCCGATAATCGATGCAAGCCACTGGAATTTCCAGTTGGAGACAAAGTACTATTAAAAGTTTCTCCTTGGAAAGGAGTAGTTCGATTCGGTAAGAAAGGAAAGCTAAGTCCAAGATACGTAGGACCATTTCCAGTGATCCAACGTATAGGACCAGTTGCTTATCGTTTACAATTACCAGAAGAGTTAGCTGGAGTACATGATGTATTTCATGTATCCAATCTCAAGAAATGCCTATCAGACGAATCACTGGTAGTACCTCTCCAAGATATAGAAATAAACGAAAAGTTAAAGTTTGTGGAGAAGCCATTACAAATAGAAGATCAAAAGATCAAATTTCTCAAACACAAACGACTAGTACTTGTCAAAGTCAAGTGGGATTCAAAAAGAGGAGCTGAATACACTTGGGAGCTGGAATCAGAGATGAAGCGAAAGTATCCTCATTTATTCCAGTAAATCTCGAGGACAAGATTTTTATTAAGGTGGGGAGAATGTAACAACTCTCATTAAAAAGTCCTAATTATTACTTTAATTATCCAATAGGAAACCCTAATTGAGAAACCCAAGTGATTCTGAACAAACCCTAAAATTTTCAGAACAATCGGAATCAGGACCAGGGCCCCTAAAACTCAGGGGGGGTAAACCCTAGTCGGTAATATCTAAACAGTTTTACGTGTACGTTGAATTTTAACGCGAAACCAACTCAGCTGAGCTACCTGGACACAAGGCTACCCTATGGTAGACCCATGTCCCTCGCGCCACGCGAAGGCCCCTCGCGCCACACGAGGGAGCCATTTTTCAAGTATAAATAGAACAGACTGTTTGATGCAATTCTGCGTTGATGCGACGTTCAATTTCAAATTATACTCCGAGTTATTGTAGAAACAATCCAAAACACACACTGATCACGAAGTGCTGCCGCAAAACAGGGTAATAACTCGATCGCTATTACGATTCATTGTCCGATCGATCAATATATCCAATGGATGTTTAAGTGCTGCCCACATTAGGGTTATGCTTTGTCATTCGTCGTTAATTCGATGGATGTTTAAGTATCGCACTTTGTCATTCGTTGTGAGGGTTTGATCTCGTGAGTTATCGTAAATGCTGTATTGATTACTAACCTAGTTTTGTGTTCATTGTTATTAATTTAGGTTAAAAGGCTAATCAGTAGACTAGACTCTATCCGTGTTATATCTGCAATGTGAGTCATTCTCTTTTTATCAAAGTGCTTTATAAATTCTTAAATATTTTCAAAGTTATAATTACAGGGATTAAGTTTATGTAATCACCAAATTACAGCCGGTATGTGGGGTTTTGTATACATTACTTGATAATCTTCACCATTGGGGCAGCCAAGGGGTGATATGACCATAGTCACAGACACCATTGGACGAATGGGCCAATGGGTCGAGTGACAAAATACTGTGGGTAGTTGGTTGATATCTGAAACATTGTAATCTCTCTTAATACTGTAAATTATAACGAATATGTCGTTTTCATAAATAGGATGATTCACTCGGTATTTCCCGCTGACAAAACCTTTTTCAAACATGTTTCAGGTGATCTGTTGTGATCCAGGAAAGGTGCTGTGGAGCACTACAAGCTTAAGAAAGTGGCTCATTATAAAATAAAGAAATATGTTTTGTAAAATAAAGATTTCTCCGTGAAATCATAGTATTGTAAATTACCGGGAAATATTTCAGCTTTAAAAAGATCCTGATGATAAACTTCCGCTGTTAAACTCAATTAAATAAATACCACGGGATTTCTGTCCCGCGGCTCCTGAAACGGGTCAATCCGGGTCGGGGGCCGTGACAGTAGAGTGGAAGGATTGGGTTTCTTTTGTTAATATGTAGTTTTTCTGTTTTTCCTTTGTTTGTTTGCTGGGTCAGCCCGATTTGGGTCGGCGTTGTTTTTTCTAATGAAGTATACGTTTCAAAAAAAAAAGTCAAAAAATAAATAACATTAGCCAAGATAAATTTTAGTATTATATTTGATAAATAGTCGGAAACGTAAATACTAAAAGTTGGGATATATTTAAAGAGTAGGAGTTGGGTAGAAATTGCATTTTTCCTAGAAAGTCTAGGAAGCAATAAGAATTGGACATGTGGCATTGAGAGATTTTAACTATAAGGTCAATTATGTAATTTCACATTTTATTTTTATATTTGGAATTTATCTTCATTAACTAACATTGCATGTTCTCGATTTGTAACAGATTGTGAGCATGATTTTCGGAATTATGGTTGTGGTCGAATACAAATCTCATTCAAATCATATGTAAATATAATTCTTTCGATCGTTTTCTTGTTCACCAGCATCATTCGTATTCAATATTTCTTGACGCTGTGTTTTACCATTCATGCTGGTAATGCTGGAGGATTTATTTACATTGTGTTTTAACAGCAAACAGATTAATACAGTTGTGTTTTAGCATTCATGTTGGTAATGCTGGAGGATTTCTTGACGCTGTGTTTTACCATCCAGGCTGGTAATGCTGGGGGATTTCTTGACATTGTGTTTTAACAGCAAACAGATTAATACAGTTATGTTTTAGCATTCATGTGGGTAATGCTGGAGGATTTCTTGACGCTGTGTTTTACCATCCATGCTGGTAATGCTGGAGGATTTCTTGACATTGTGTTTTAACAGCAAGCAGTTTGAAACCGTTGTGTTTTAGCATTCATGCTGGTAATGCTGGATGATTTCTTGACGCTGTGTTTTACCATCTATGCTGGTAATGCTGGAGGTTTTCTTGACATTGTGTTTTAATAGCAAGCAGTTTGATACCGTTGTGTTTTAGCATTAATGCTGGTAATGCTGGAGGATTTCTTGACGCTGTGTTTTACCATTCATGCTGGTAATGTTGGAGGATTTCTTGACATTGTGTTTTAACAGCAAGCAGTTTGATACCGTTGTGTTTTAGCATTCATGCTGGTAATGCTAGAGGATTTCTTGACGCTGTGTTTTACCATTCATGCTGGTAATGCTGGAGGATTTCTTGACATTATGTTTTAACAGTAAGCAGTTTGATACCGTTATGTTTTAGCATTCATGCTGGATAAAAGGAAGAGAGAGAGAGAGACGAGAGAAGGGGAGAGAGAGAAAGAGAGAAAATCGCAAAAAATGTGGGGTGGTTTATGGAATGACAGTTATTTCCATATTTAAAACAAGATAAATGACATATCTACCCCTGATTAATTAAATGATCCTATTTTTAAGACACACATATTACCAAAATGCCACCAAGATGATTTCAACCATTAAACACACCAATTGGATGCCCAGATCGCTTCCTAGACTTTCTACGAAAAACACACTTTCCGCAGGATCCCCGCTCTATATTTAAATATTATTTTTAAGGATATATATATGGTGATAAAGTTTTGTCCTCATTATTTCAAAACTCAAAGAAATCAAGAGGATTCTTATTATTTTTATAAGGGTTTTTGGATTTTATCACCCCCGACTATTAGCTATTAGCCACTGCCACCCTCAACTATCACTTTGACGCCTGTCACCCCCAACATAACACTTAGTATGTTCTGTCACCATGACGTTAACTGATCACTAACTTTTTATCCTGTTACTATACTTTCACTACTAGAAAACTAAGCAATTGCGACCAATATAAGGCGGACACAAATTTAGCAACTGGTTTGTGACCAAAATCAAAATAGTCGCACAATTAAAGACCAATCTAGATTCGGTCGCAAAACGGTCGCAAGTTTTGTGACCTCGTATTCGCAGTCGCAAATTAGTTGAATAGTGTCGGAAAACGGTCGCATATACGAGAAAAGGAAAAGTTGCGACTGCTTAAAGAGGTCGCAAATACGAGATATATATACATATAAAAGAAAAAGTTGCGACCATCTAAAGCGGTCGCAAATACGAGTTATTGGTTCTGTAGTGTTTGTTAAATATGTCTTAATTATCTTATTTTGCTCATGAGTTTGAAGCAATTATTAGCACCTCGTCATCTCAATACAAATTTACTAATTTCTTCGTGCACGGGGTCAATTCCTCATGTCATCTCTTTCTCTTTTTGATAAAGCCCTAACCTCTGACCCCTAAAATCCCCTCATACAACTCGCCGTAACTCAATTCCTCCTCTCAAATCTCTCTGATCACACTCTGCAACTCGTCAGAATATGTAACTCCGGCCGGTCAACTATCAACATCACTCTTCCAGTACACTAGGTATTCACAATCGCCCTTTTTATATTTCTTTTCTGAACTTCCAGATCTGATTTCATGAAATTGCGTTTGGATTTGAGTCATTTGATACAGATCTGATTGCTTTCTTTCATCACTCGCAACCTAGGGTTTCATCTTCCAGATCTACTCTCTCTCCTTCATCATTTCTCCTTCAATCAGGTAATTTCAACTCTAGTTACTCATTCTGTCTTCTTCTCCAGATCTGTGCTGACATTTAGCTTTCTCTTTTGTGTTTTTGCTCAACAATTCGCTTCGTTTCCGTCGTCGATCGTTCTGTATGTTCATTGCAGCAGTAGTTTGTGTAGTTTTTGACTGTTTATGTGTGCGATTCGTGTGGTTACTTGCAATTTGTGCCTTTCCTTTCACTTTTAGGTATTTACGAAGCTAATTTACTTCACTGTTTACCTTTTGTTGTGAAGAGTTAGCATAATTGTTGATATGGATCGTTGTTTGTGTAATTTGTAGTGGTGATTGGTGCAATTTCTTATGTTTTATGCTTATGGAAGTAATGTTTTTACTTGCAATTTGTGCTCCAGCTGGCCATTTAGGTATAGTTGTAGTGGTAATTGTTGTGGTTTAACATATTTTATGACTCAATAATTATGCTTATGGATTGTGTTTTACTTGCGGTTTGTACTCGCACTGTCCATTTAGGTACCGGACACTGATGGAGGATAGTGTCTGTAGGTGGTGAAATAAGTGAGTTGTGTAACGGGTCGGGTATAATCCAAATATTATTTGTTATCTATAAATAGGCCGAACTTACCTATAATACGACTATACTAACTATAAAAGGTAAATATGAGTATTGTTGAATATCAGTTTTAGAAATATATTTGGTACCTATAATACGACTATACTAACTTGATGATTTGCTAGCGAATTTAACGGTCGAAAACGCGCAACTTTCTAACGCTCTTTACTAATATGATTTGCATTTTATATTATTTTTTGGAAGGGGACTGAACTTGATGATTTTATTTCTGGACCTCGTGAGCTGTTACTTAAATTTGTTGAAGAAAACTATCCTCAAGCCTCAATCTCCGCCAGGTGTTCATTACTTCATTAGCTCATGTGATGAGGAATTTGTAATTTTATTTTTTTTTCAAGTTTACTAATATGATTTGCATTTTGCATTTTATATTATTATTCAACTAGTTGAAGATAATGTGAAGGAACTTCAGCGTAAGAGGCACTCAGCAAATCCTGATGTTTCATTTAAAGGGAGGGTTAGGAAAGCTGCAAAACGGGAACCTGCAAGTGAGGATGAGAGCGGTGAAGAGTCAGAATGGGAACCTCCAAGTGACGATGAGACTGCTGAAGAGTCAGACTGTAAGTTTTTATATATATTTGTTGTGTATTCTTTTCATTGATCACGTAAAATCTCAAATGCCGTTTCTTAACTAACGGTATTTCTAATTGTTGTTCAACCACGTAGCTGATTCTGACTATGCATCTGAGAAATCTGATGCTGAATCTGTGGACCAATCTCACGCAAGACATCCGTATTCACCAGAATTACTAAAAAGGTGTGATTATATAATTTATTTGCTATTTTTTGTCGCTTTAAATGTGTTAACAAATGCTGTGTGGTGGAATGTGTTAGATATGAAACTGCCGTAGAGCATAAGTCAAAGCTTTTGGACACAATTCGTACTTTTGACCTTCCAAACAATCCATTGGATGAACTCATTGATCAGGTATCTATTAACTGAGGTTCTGCCATACAAATGTCTATATATATAGTTGATCCATTTATTTATGTTACCTGTTTTAAACAGGAAGTATCTTCTTCGAATTCATTGTGGCTGATTGTAAACTGAAGTTTGTGACGGGTTAAACTTATAAGTTGAATATTTATCAAGTTTTCATTCTAGCCTTAAACGTAAGGGTGTTCACGCTAGAATGAAAACTTAGATTAATATTTCATGCACTAAATGAGTCTATGGAGATTCTTTTGGGAACAAACAAAACTTGTATATAGTTATTATAATACATAAATCACCTCAAATTATTAAAGCAAACTATGAGTAAACCTGACTAAATTAAATAATCTGAATCTCACAACCCCTAAGGCGTAACAGAAATAACTAATTCCTAAAAATCAAAATCAACAAATCATATTTGCTGAATCTCACACTTGGCTTTTTATTGTAGATATCATGAGATGTACTACGACAAATATTGGAAAGGGTCGTGGCCATTAATATTTCACTTTGCATTGGTTTTATTAGATCGAAAGGTTGAACGTGATTATCCAAGATATAGTGAAAGAAAAAGAAGAAGAAAAAGAAAGGTTGAACGATATTATTGCAGAATTGGTGGTGGAAAAAGAGAGATAAGGCGGAGAAAGAGGCTATGAATGAAAGGATGGCAAACATTGAAGCGATGCTAAAAGCTAGGTTTCAAAACGTATAATCATCGACTTAGGTTTCAAATCGTATAAACACTTTGTTTTGAATATGTATTTTGTTATGATAACTTTGGTATTTGATGTTTCAAGTGGGATGTTTTATATAATTGTGAAAATTTGATAATATGTAAAATTTAAAATTGACATTATATGCAAGTTAAAATAGAAAATGGATAAAAATAGTTTTTAAAAAATAAATAGAAATTGCGACCGCAAAAACGGTCGCAATTTTTCAAAAGGCAAGCAGTTGCCAAACGGTCGCAGTTTGTAAGAGGCATGCGGTCGGAATACGGTCGCATCAAGACCGTCGCAACCAAAGTCCCACAAAACGAGGAACAGTCGCAATATTTGTGACCATTATTAAAGTCGCAAAACCTGGGTCGCAAAAGATAGCAGCAGTCGCAACTTAGTCGGAATAGAGCAATTGCGACGGGTGTTTTTCCGATTGTAGTTCTGGTCGGAAAACGGTCGCAACAGGGCAATTGCGACTGGTTTGCGACCAAAATTGCGGTCGGAAAAACCTAGTTTTCTAGTAGTGTTTTGGGGGTGTCATAGGGATCTTAGCAAGGTTTTAGGGATCTTAGGACACCCCCAAAAGTACAGTAACATGATCAAAAGTTAGTGATCAGTTAACGACATGATGACAGAACACACTAAATGTTAAGTTGGGGGTGGCGGATGTCAAAGTGATAGTTGAGGGTGGCAGCGGCCAATAGCCAATAGTTTGGGGTGATAATTCCAATAACCCTATTTTTATAATTGTTTTTTCTTATAAATAAGCTTAAACAAAAGAGCTAAAGATATATCTTTTTAACCGATCTTAACTTTCTGAAACTCAGTCTTTCTATAAATTATTTCTTCTCAGTTATGGTTAGTAAGAGTCTTCGTGATGACGTTATTGCATATAGGTAGTTAACCATTTAAATTCATTATTGTATGCTTTGTGATCTAAATTATTATCCGGTATTATATATGTATAACTTTGGGTTTCCTTGGAGACCCGGGTTCGATCCCTACCTGTTGCATTTGGGGGTAAATGGCCCCAACCTTGGTTGAGGGGTCATGGCAATGATGGATAAGAGCCTTGAGTGCGTAATAGCCCGGGTTTGAGTCTTGAGCCGCACACGAGTTTTCTATTACAGTGCGGTTACTCCGGCTCTTGAGTGCGGAGGCTGCAACGGCAGTCAAGTGGCTGTCGGCTGGAAATTTTCTCGTGGAGCGCCTATGGTCAACCTCGGATGCCTCGCCCGAGGGGGACTAGGGACCCATGCAATGTGGGTGTGATCCTCTCGACTGTTGGAGTCAATCGCCGTTCAAAAAAAAAAATATATGTATAGTTATCTTATTTATACCAAATACCGGATGTGATTGATTGTGACGGACCTAAAGTCGACGCACTGAAAAACGAATTTGATTAACCTATCGGATATGAAGCACCGAACGTGATTATGTGAACCACCAAAGGTGACTAACCTACCGAATATGAACTACTTAATGTAGCTAACCCAATGTGTTAAAATAATTGTAGGGTTATTGGATTTTATCACCTCTAACTATTGGCTATTGGCCACTGCCACCCCAAACTATCACTTTGACGCCCATCACCTCCAACTCAACACTTAGTGTGTTCTGTCACCACGTCGTTAACTGATCACTAACTTTTGATCTTGTTACTATACTTTTGGGGGTGTCATAGGGATCTTAGGACACCCCAAAAGTATAGTAACATGATTGAAAGTTAGTGATCAGTTAACGACATGGTGACAGAACACACTAGGTGTTAAGTATGGGGTGGCGGACGTCAAAATGATAGTTGAGGGTGGCAGCGTCCAATAGCCAATAGTATGAGGTGATAAAATCTAATAACTCATAATTGTATGAGTTATTATATTTCAAAATTTGAAATATATAGTTATGCATATATCTTATAGGGTTAGGATATAATAGGAAGTTTATTTGGGTAGGAAGCTTAGGAAGTAATCTTGACCATCCATTTATTTAATCAAGGGCTAAGATTAAATGAGTGAAATTGAAGGAAAAAAAAGAGGCGCGTGGATTTGTCTATTGACATTCTAGTCAATTCAAGTCAATAGTTTCTCTCTCCTCCAATTTCTCCCCCAGTTTTTAAACGTTAGTAAATTTTTCATACGGCATTATTTTTTTTTATAAAAATTGCACCAAAAAAACGAGCGTTTTTTTATCTTTAAAACGAGTATACTATTGCTATATTTTTGAAAATCCAGTTGCGTAAAACGCAATGGAAAAAAAAACCTAAAAAATGACATTTTTCTAAAACGTAATGCACCAAAAACACAAAGAAATGTCTTATTTGTAAAACGCAATTGCCATAAAACACAAAGAAATGTCTTATTTCTTAAACACAATAGCCTAAAAACACAAAAGAAAGTGTACTTTCTAAAACGCAATGGACTGAAAACACATAAAAAGGTGTTTTACCTAAAACGCAATGCACAAAAAACACAAAGAAAAGTCTTATTTATAAAACGCAATAACCAGAAAACACTTAAAAATGTCTTATTTCTAAAACGCAAATGCCTAAAAAAACAAAAGAAAGTGTTCTCTCTAAAACGCAATGGACTGAAAACACCTAAAAATGTGTTTTACCTAAAACGGAATGACTAAAAACACTTCAAAAATGTGTTTTTCTAAAACTTAATGTCCAGAAAACACATAAAAAATGTCTTAGTTCTAAAATGCAATGGCCTAAAAACACCAAAGAAAGTGTTCTCTCTAAAACGCATTGAACCAGGACAATAGTTTTGTCTGTAAATTGTCTGAACCAGGATGTAGGAGATCAAAAATTGTATACGAATGCAGTTTTCCAGAGACAATTTACAGAAAATTATATTTACAGAAAATTAATTTTTCTAATGCATTTTTATTAAAGCAATTTAATCGAAAAATTAAATTTTCTGATGCAGCTCAACCCCAGCCAGGGGCTGCCACCCCTTGGCCCTGCTACCAGGGGCGCTGCCCCGGACCCCCGCCAAGATCCTAAAAAGCAATGACTAAATCAAAAACCCAGATCATAAAAATGAAATTAAAGAATTTCTTACATGGATCGAAGCCAGGTTTCTTCAACGATTGACGAATTTTGAATGATAGAAACACTTATCAACGATCGAATCGAACGGATCGAGTGATTATCTTCAAAATCATAGGAAAAAACAAGATTTTGTATGAAATTAAACTGGGTTTTCTTCAAAAAAGCTGAAGAACATGTTGATCGGGTGTTTGAATCATTGATTGGTGACGAAAATCGCACTATAATGTAGTGATTATTGATATAGTAAGTGAAGAAAATGTTGAAAATGGTGGGTTTTGAAAATGGTGGGTTTTGAAGTTACTGGGGAGAAGAAGGTAGAAGAAATGATACGATTGACTAAAATACCCTTTCTCTTTGTTTTAAATTTTGGCACATGTTATAATCCTATTGCTTCCTATCCTTTCTAGCCAAAATAAACTTTCTATTTGATACTCACCCATATCTTATAATCATACATATCTTATAATCATAAACCATATTTGTTATTTTAATTTTGTAAATACAAACTTATGATTTTGAAAAAATAAGTTTTAACCGGCAAACCATCAAAATCAAACCGCTATACCGCAAAAGTAGTTAGTAGTTGTTAAGAGTATATTTTACTCAACTAATCATCAAACTAGCTGAAACAAACTGTAAACTTGTAAAGAGATATTTTCAACTAGAAAATTCTTTTTAGCTTTTTATTTACTCAACTATATTTGAAACACACTACAAATACTTCCACTTCACATGATCATATTCGAAACTTTTCTTCCCTCTCATTTTTCCCCAAACCTGCATATAAACAGATTCACAGGAGAAATCAATCATGATGCATTGTGCAAAACCATCAACTGCTGATGATCGCCATAAGTATTTCAGTTTTCAATGTTTAATTGAGTCAATGAAGAAGCTAACTGTTTGATTCTTATGGGTGTAAACGAGCCAAGCGCGCCATCTCTAAAAGCTAGAGTCGAGCCGAGCTTAAACAAATCCTGAGTCCGACATCGACCCTAAAAATAAGTTTGTCCGTAAACGAGCTCAATCCTGAGCTTCACTTTGTTGATGCAGTTTTTTTGTGTGGATGTGGCTCGGTTCGGCTCGGCTCAGTTCGGCTCGTTTCGAGACCGGAGTTTACGACGTTCCTCCGTCGTACGACCCGACAATTCGCGATACGAGAACGAAGTTCATAGGAGATGACACCATCATGACATCATCATGATGATGTCACATAGATAATATAATCTAAACATGAATTGAACTTTGCATGGCCATTACGAAGAATATGTATTCACTAAAGACAAGGCCACGAAGAACCATGCATACACATGTTGGCGAAGAACTGTTTACATCAAAGAACCTCCACGAAGAATCATCAATTCTTTGTGGATATTGATTCTTCGTGGACTGCACATTCTTCATGGGTTTTGGTTTAAGCCCAGCTATATTCTTCGTAGTACTTAGATAAGATGTTTATAACAACCCTCCAAATTATTCCCGACACCCTAATATATTTTAAAAATGTCCCGATATGTCCTAAAATACACCCGTATGCGAGAACGGACCCCGAATACCTTTATTTTTGCAAAAATTAAATAAAATCAAGAAATTTGTGGCGCTCGCGGGCCGCGTAGCCCTTGGCTACTTCCTACGCGGGGCGCGACAACTCCAAGTCAGGGCGACGCCCTGAGCTGACACGTGTCATCATCGTGTCGAGCCTATACATGTGACCAGTCAAGGCTAAGGCCTATTTGACCTACGTCGCGGGCCGCGTAGCCTTTGGCTACGTCTTACGCGGGCCGCGAGAGAAGGCGGAAGGTCGCCTATAAATGGAGGCCCTCAGCCTTCAGTTTTCGTCGTTCATTTCTCGATCTCTCTCTAAATTTCTGAATAGCAATTATAATAGCAGGCAAAATACCCCCTAAATAACGAAGTTCTGCCCCGTTGTAAGTATCATAACCCTGGTTACGTATTAGATACGTTGCCCGATTGATCCAGGTTTCCGTAACGGCTGTCGTGGTTCTGCCCGACGTAATCGTTGGAATACCGTCTCGGGGAGGGTATTACTAGTGTAAATATTAGGTTATTATACTAACGCGTGTGCATTTGTGTACTTAATAGATTATAGCCAAGAAATCCACAAGAAATTACCTAAAGTTGCAAAGTGAGTAATCTCCTTTTTGTATAAATTGTTTTTACAAAACCTCAATGTTTTACAAGATATTACCAGTGATTGAGTATTTGTAATTCTACAATTATCGTCGGTATATTTGGGGTTTTGTATACAAAATTTGTTACTACACTGTGAGTAGTAACATGACCATAAGTCGGGACGACAATACCGTGGGTGGTAATTAAAGTAACAATTGGAAACAAATATAATTGTGAGATCGCCCTCAATACTACGAATGATAAAATCTGTTTTGAGTAAACTGAGATTTACTCACCAGTATTTTCCACTAACAAAATGTTTTTAAACGCGTTTCAGGTAACAAAATGTGAAAGCCAAATAGAAGCCAGCTGGGACAACACTGAAGGCTTGGAAAAATGTGGCTATAAAAGTTACCTAAAAGACGATGTTTTAAATTCAATAAAATAGGGTTTATCCCTTTAAGCGTGTTGTAATAAGAAACTTGGGTTTTACCCATGTGTTTATTAATATAAAATATGGTGGTTTTACTCTGATAAAATATTTCCTAACTACGGTCCTGGTGAAATTTCCGCTGCCAAAATGATGAAAAACACGATACCACCGAAACTGGTTCGCGTCCGCCCGTTCCCGGGAGACAGGGATCGGGGGTTGCAACAGAAGGTGGTATCAGAGCTAAGCCACTGATTCAGCCATAGAAGTGTTCTGCTGACACCAAATTATCAAGTGTTAGGAAATAAACTATGGAAATACGTGCATAACTATATTTTATTGTTATGTGTTATTTGACTATTTGTTAGTTTACAGTATGAGCGACCAAGGACCTTCCGACACGTATCGTCAGTTGTCCAGCTCACTTAGGAGCGAAGGCACCTCTTCACAGCCTGCCCTCTCAGGGTATTCCGCTGATGATGAAGAAGGGATATTCGTGTTTAAGCCTCAGTCTTAAGAGCCATTCCCTCAGAAAAAGAGATGATGGTTCAGTAAGGGAGCACATGAGCGTAGGAAGAGAATGAAAAAGTTACAAGAACAACGAATGCTAGCAGCAGCTAAAAGAGAAACCGATGCCCATACCTAAGACATGCTTAATAGGAGTTTAGCAAACTTTCATATTTTAGTAACCACAACTGCCGACCCTAACCTTGAGCAATTTGTAGCACCTCAACCATTACCACTATTTCCCCCACAGCCGATGGAAATAGAAAATAACCCAGAAAATCAAGTCGAAATGCATGATTTCAACCCAGAAGAGATACCTAGGGTACCAGCATCCAATCCCTTAGATCCAGATTACGATCCATGGTTAGATGAGAATAGGGACTATGTGCAATGTTACCCAATACCAGAAGACATACCTATGCCAAACCTAGCAGCCTATCCAGACCTTGATGTCCTAGATCCCTACTAGAACCAGGACCCATATGTTAGAGAAATTTTAGCAAACCCGTACCAGGCACCTATGCCCCAATTCCCAGACCCAGTCCCAGCACCTGCACCACCCATGAGTACTGAGAATCTAAGAGAACTCCGTACTTTTGGAGAAGACATCATAGACGGAAGTGAAAGATTAAAATGAATAGGAGAACGACTCGTCTGGAAATATGACGAGCGTAGTATGCACTATTGGATGGATCCCCACTAAAATAGTAATCGTAATAATAATAATAATAATAATAATAATAATAATAATAATAATAATAATAATAATAATAATAATAATAATATAATATAATATAATATGTGTGTATGTTTGAAATTTTTTTTTTCTATAATAAGTAATGTACTGTAGTATAGACCACCTCGTGGTTAGTGATGCCTACTAGTATTGTAATTTTAAATTCCAGTATCGGTTTGTATTAGATGCATACTATATAAGAAAGAGTAAGTCGCAATGTTCGACATTTTTGATCAATATGCATATCATGTGATAGGTTGTTTTAAATATTATCTTGTGATATTAATACATGGTAAATGTTTAAAATTCAGATGGCTGATCAAGTGAATCAGGAGAATCTGGATAATAACCCGGAAAACCAGAATAATAATAACCAGAATAACAATAATAATGGAAACCAAGTGGATAACAGTGCTATTCAACGCATTGTGGCACAAGGAATTATAGACGCGATGCCATTTATTATCCAAAATGTTAGGGAAGCTGATAATAAAAGTAACCATAGCAGTAAACGACCAACTGAACCGGAACACAGCGTGAACAATGGACCCATACTTCAAGCACCCATTCTCAAAAGAAGAAGAACCATGCCTTATGGTTGTTCTTATAAAGAATTCTGGTCTTGTAAACCAATGGAATTCTCGGGCAATGAAGGGGCCGTTGCAGCTCTATGCTAGATAGAAAAGACTGAAGCAGTTTTAAAAATAAGCAAGTGCGCCGAAGAGGATAAGATAATGTTTGCTTCCAATCTGTTTAAGAATTCAGCTTTAGAATGGTGGAACACTATCCTCCAATCTAGAGGAAGTGATAGGATTTACAATATGGAGTGGGAAGAATTTAAGAATATGGTAGAAAAGAAATTATGCCCTCCTAATGAAAAAGAACAGATAGCAAATAAGTTTTTAAACCTTAGAATGACCGGAGTGGATAGTAAAGGGTACACTACGTTATTCTTTGAATATGCTAGAATAGTGCTAACCCTTACATCACCCGAACCAGTATTAATCTCCCGTTACATCTGGGGATTAATCAGTGAGATTAGGCATGTAGTCAAAGCAGCTAGACCTCAAACTATAGAAGAAGCTGTAGAACTAGCAAACACCTTGACTGATGAGTTAGTACGTACTGAAGAAGAGAATCAGTAAAATAACCTAGCTCAGAAACTTACCCAAGAATTCCGTTCTGGAAATTTTAATCATAGGAAAAATGTAGGTTCTAGCTCTGCACCCTATTGCAAATACTGCAAGAAAACGCATTCAGGAAAATGCTTCATTTACTGCAAATTCTGCAAGATACCAGGACACAAAGAAGAAGACTGCAGGAAGAAACCTAGCAATGAAATATGCTTCTACTGTGGAGAAAAAGGTCATATTAAGCCAAATTGTCCGAAACAAGCTCCAGCCATGAACAACAAGAATACAAAAAATGCAAGAGCATTCGTTCTGACTACAGATGAAGCTAAGATGATTCTGGACGTGATTGTCGGTACGTTTTTAGTTAATGATGTTTTTGCTAAAGTATTATTTGACTCTGGTGCGAACCAAAGTTTTATTAATACTTCATTTTGCAAAATTCTAAATCAAACATTAACTAAATTCCC
This sequence comes from Helianthus tuberosus, assembly GCA_030545235.1. Taxonomy (NCBI): domain Eukaryota; kingdom Viridiplantae; phylum Streptophyta; class Magnoliopsida; order Asterales; family Asteraceae; genus Helianthus; species Helianthus tuberosus. The sequence goes on along the minus strand of CM060437.1, from coordinate 26,747,152 downwards.
ACAAGAATGCCTAGTAGAAACAGCAAATGGGGAAACCGTTAGAATTTCTGAAATCTTGCAGGGAGCAAGAGTAGAATTTTTAAATCAAAAGTTCATTGCAAACCTTTATCCAATGAATCTGGCAGGATTTGATATTGTATTAGGAATAGATTGGTTATTAGCCAATAAAGCCAGTATTTTATATGATCAAAAGTCAATTCAAGTAAATTCACCAAGAGGTGAAAAGATCACAATTAATGGAGATAAGCCATCTAGATCTACAAAATTCATCTCTGTGATGAAAACAACAAGTTATATAAGAAAAGGATCATTAGTGTATTTGATTTCTATAATCACTAACACTAAAGGAAAAGAACTGAAAGATATCCATGTAGTATCTCAATTTTCAGATGTATTTCCAGAAGAACTACCAGGACTTCCGCCAGATAGGGAAGTTGAATTCAGAATCCATCTGCTACCAGGAACAACACCAATTGCCAAAGCACCTTACCGTTTGGCACCCGCCGAAATGCAGGAACTGTAGAAACAGTTAGATGAATTATTGGAGAAAGGATTCATACAGCCAAGTTCATCCCCTTGGGGAGCACCAATCTTATTTGTTAAGAAGAAAGACGGATCAATGCGTATGTGCATTGACTACCGCGAATTGAATAAAGTCACGATTAAGAATCGGTACCCATTACCGAGAATCGATGATCTGTTTGATCAGTTGCAAGGAGCTCGATTTTTCTCTAAAATCGATTTAAGGTCATGATATCATCAATTAAAGGTACAGGAAGTGGACATTTCTAAGACCGCTTTCAGAACAAGGTATGGCCATTATGAATTTACTGTCAAGCCATTTGGTTTAACCAATGCCCCAGCTGCATTTATGGACATGATGAACCGAATATGTAAGCCGTATTTGGACAAATTCATAGTTGTTTTTGTAGATGATATTCTCATTTACTCTAAAAGTAAAGAGGAACACACAAAGCATTTGCACGCACTTTTAAGTTTATTAAGAAAAGAAAATCTTTATGCTAAGTTTTCAAAGTGCGAATTTTGGTTAGAACGGGTACAATTTCTTGGACACCTAGTCAACCATGAAGGAATTCATGTAGATCCCACCAAGATCGAGGCAATTACCAAATGGAAAACCCCTGAATCACCAACTGAGGTTAGAAGTTTCTTAGGATTGGCTGGTTATTATAGAAGATTTATTCAAGATTTTTCTAGGATATCCATTCACTTAACTAAGTTAACTTGTAAATCCATTAAGTTTGAATGGGGACCAAAACAAGAAGAAGCCTTTAGAATTCTTAAGCAAAGATTAACCAATGCACCCATACTAGCATTACCAGAAGGAACTGAAGACTTTGCAGTCTATTGTGACGCATCTAAATTAGGTTACGGATGTGTGTTGATGCAAAATCAAAAGGTTATAGCTTACGCATCTAGATAACTTAAGAATCATGGAGAAAATTATTCAACCCATGATTTAGAATTTGGAGCTATAATTTTTGCCCTTAAGATTTGGAGACATTACCTTTACGGTAGTAAGTTTACCATTTTTACAGATCATAAGAGTTTAAGGTATATTTTCGGCAAAAGGAATTGAACATGAGACAGAGACGTTGGATGGAATTACTTAGTGATTATGATTGTAATATCCAATATCATGCAGGAAAAGCTATTGTAGTAGCTGATGCTTTAAGTCGAAAGTATCACGAAAAGCCAAAAAGAGTACGTTCTCTTAAGTTAAATCTACAAGTAGATTTAAATAAACAAATTAGAAAAACACAAGAATCATTAATCAAGGATGATACTGAAAAATTAAAAGGAATGATTAAGGAATTAGAACAAGGAACAGATGGAATTTAGAGATTCCATAAGAAAAGAATGTGGATACCTAAATTAGAAAATCTACGTCACCGTGTATTAGAAGAAGCCCATAAGTCTAAGTATACGATGCATCCTAGAAGTGATAAGATGTATCAGGATTTAAGAAAAAAAATTTGGTGGATAGGAATGAAAAAGGATATAGCAGTTTATGTTTCTAAATGTTTAACTTGTTCACAAGTCAAAGCTGAACACCAGAAACCTTCCGGACTGCTGCAATAATTAGAAATGCCAGTTTGGAAATGGGAATTGATAACAATCGATTTTTGTTACCAAATTACCCAATGAAGGAAACTTTCAGTATGGAACAATTAGCTAAGTTATATGTAAATGAAATAGTTTCATTGCATGGAATTCCTTTATCAATTGTTTCTGATAGGGATAGCCGTTTTACCTCTCATTTTTGGGCAAGTTCCCAAAAAGCAATGGGAACCAAGTTAAATCTAAGCATAGCTTATCATCCTCAAACGGACAGACAAAGCAAAAGGACAATTCAGACAATGGAGGACATGCTTAGAGCTTGTGTAATTGATTTTGGAGGTAATTGGGACGATCACTTACCATTAATAGAGTTTTCCTATAATAACAGTTATCACACAAGTATCAATGCTGCACCATTCGAAGCACTTTATGGACGAAAGTGCCGAACCCCAGTCTGTTGGGCAGAAATTGGGGAAAAGCAACTATCCGGACCTGAGATAGTGAAAGAAACCACAGACAAAATCATTCAAGTCAAGGAACGACTGAAAGCAGCACGCTACCGACAGAAGAGTTATGCTGATAACAGACGAAAACCGTTCGAATTTCAGGTAGGAGATAAAGTCTTATTAAAAGTCTCTCATTGGAAAGGAGTAGTCAGATTCATCAAGAGGGGAAAGCTAAGTCCCAGGTATGTTGGACCTTTTGAAATTATTAAAAGAATAGGACCTGTAGCCTATCAGCTACAACTGCCATAGGAAATGGCAGGAATAAATGATGTATTTCATGTATGTAATCTCAAGAAATGCTTAGCTGATAAATCACTGGTAGTACCTCTTAATGATATAGAGGTAAATGAATAGTTAAAATTTATAGAAAAACCTCTACAGATTGAAGATAGGAAAGTCAAGAATCTCAAACACAGGAGATTGGTGTTAGTCAAAGTAAAATGGGATTCCAAGAGAGGACCAGAGTACACTTGGGAACTTGAATCAGAAATGCAAAGGAAATATCCACACCTGTTCCAATAGATCTCGAGGACGAGCTCTAAAACAAGGTGGGGAGGATATAACAACCCTCCAAATTATTCCCGACACCCTAATATATTTAAAAAATGTCCCGATATGTCCTAAAATACACCTCGTATGCGAGAACGGACCCCGAATACCTTTATTTTTGCAAAAATTAAATAAAATCAAGAAATTTGTGGCGCTCGCGGGCCGCGTAGCCCTTGGCTACTTCCTACGCGGGGCGCGACAGCTCCAAGTCAGGGCGACGCCCTGAGCTGACACGTGTCATCATCGTGTCGAGCCTATACGTGTGACCAGTCAAGGCTAAGGCCTATTTGACCTACGTCGCGGGCCGCATAGCCTTTGGCTACGTCTTACGCGGGCCGCGAGCGAAGGCGGAAGGTCGCCTATAAATGGAGGCCCTCAGCCTTCAGTTTTCGTCGTTCATTTCTCGATCTCTCCCTAAATTTCTGAATAGCAATTATAATAGTAGGCAAAATACCCCCCCTAAATAACGAAGTTCTGCCCCGTTGTAAGTATCATAACCCCGGTTACGTATTAAATACGATGCCCGATTGATCCAGGGTGTCACACCCCAACCGATGGCGGAATCATTGGGGCGTGGCACTGAGCGAAACAGATTGTTCATGAGTATCGACAACAACTATTAATTACCAGATATTTAAACATTATCTCCCATACCATAACATATCAAATAAAACAGTTATTACAGATAATTGTCTCATAAACATAGTCTGGTCCGACAACTCAGATTTCTAATAATTAGTTTATTTATTCGTTGCTAGACTCTTTCCTAGCCTCGATTTCACAGCCAAGCCTGAGTCCTAGCATATTAAACACCTGTCACATACGTAAAAGTAAAAGTAAAAGTCAATACAGATAGTGTAAAGGTGAGCACACAAGTTTGATAATACAAAACGTTTACGCATAACCAGCACGTATGACGTATAATGTGAAGCACGTAGGTTATCGACATGGCACTATCAATACCAATGACTGCGGGTTGACTGCCCAAGGCAGTTCGCAATACATGTTCACCACTGTGTTCATGCAAGTAAAGGTTCCTTAACAACCCCCGAGTAATCAGGTGCTGAGTCCAAACAAATAGTACTATCGTTGCTAAGGCAGGTAGACAGAAATCCATGTGTTAACATAACATACAGGCATTCATCGAGTTACGTATAACATGCAGTAACGGTTAGCGTTAAAAGTATTGTGTAGTGTGATTGATGTGATTTGAATAGGTAACGTATGTAACACCCAAAAAGTGCGATTAGCAAAAAGGGTTCGAGTATACTCACAGTGTTGATGGATTGAAGGGAGCGGTGAGAGTAATTAGCCTAGATTACAGAATGAAAGTATAACGATAAGCGATACGTAAAATGATGAAAAGTGTCCAAGTGTCATCCGATCGGTTGGTCGTTCGTTCGGGTGGCAACTCGTTTGGGAATGATGTGTTTATGTATGATGGCTTGAACTTTTGAAGTTTTTGTTATAGTATTTGAAAACAGAGAAGTATCTCTACCTTTCGGGTCGGTCGATTGAGCGGCGGTTCGATCGGGCGACGATCCGATTAGTAGATCACTTCAGTAAGTTCATAGCAGTTTGTCACTCGATCGGATTGTAGTCCGATCGGGTGGCGGTCCGCATTGAATCATATTGAAAATTGTTTAAGTGTCAAGGTTTAAACATCACATGGTCGGATGGTAATCCGTTCGATGTTCAAACCTCAAAAGTTGAAAATGAAAATAAAAATAAAGTTAGGTGTAGGACCAAGGTGCAATCCGATCGAGCGGCTGTCCGATCGGGTGGCAGTCCGATCGGATTGTAATCCGATCGGACGGCAATCCGCCTGGCGGCCTGATCGTCTTGTTACTTGGTTGATTGATAGTTTTGCGATTTTCTCGAGACGGTACGATAACGTGTCAAACAACAGAACCCTCGTCAAGAATTAGTGACCCGATCGGACAGGAACCACCCTAATCCGATCAGTTAACTGTTCAAGACGGTGTCTCATGTTTAACACGAGATCAGTAGTCTCTTGGATAGAATCCAGATCTTGAACCAACACAACACTAAGAAGGAGTAGAAGGTTAGAACAAGCTCCGATTCTATTGGTTTTGAGTGCCTTGAGTGTAAAAGAGTTGAAAGAAAGCTTGAAAACCATCTTTCAATCCTTTTCACCACGAATATATTAAGATCTATGCAAGATCTTTGCTTATTCATGTGGAAATCGTTCAGATCTGAGTTATTTTTGGTGGATTGAAGCCAAAACATGAAGTTCATAAGAACACCATGATGACATCATCCTAGAACACCTCAAATCTAGGGATTTCACGGTTGAAAGTTAAGATTCGAAAGATAGAAAGGTGTAGGAGTGCGTGTAGATCAAGAATGTACAAGATTTGGGTTGAAAACTTACAAGAATCGCGAGAGATCTGAAGAAATAGTGACTAGAACGAGCTGGTCGAGTGAGAGGCTGTCAACATCAAGTGATGTGACATATGAGGGTTTATAGGGTTTCCCAAAAAGGAAAGTGGGAAGGGAGTTGATCGATCGGGTGGCAGCTCGATCGGGTATCTGCTCGATCGAGTGGCAGCTCGGTCGGGTGGCTGCTCGATCGGCCGACCACTCGATTGGAGAGTTCGGCGCGATGAGTCTTGCGGTTTCGATTCCCGTGTCGAGCGTTGCGATGCGATAAAGTTTCTTATTCAAATTACTTTTATTCCCAACTACTATATCTAACATACAATCATCAGAATTAACTTGCGTTTAGCGTTTGCGATTCGATTGCGATTGAGTTACGATTGCGTTTCGATTGATCACCACACATAAACATAAATAAGCATGCACAGGTAACACATAAAAGGCACACACACGTATAAACAATAACCAGAGCGCATAATTCGAGTTGCGATTCGTAAGTCGAGTTGATTAGCATTCACTTAGGTAGACTAACGTTGGTTATCTTTATCGCATTGTTACTTCCTATCAGCTACTTCCTATCGTTACCAGCAGTAAGTCGATTACTGTCGATTAGATATAAGTCGATTAAACTTAGATTATTGCAAGTACTCCACATAATACAACTAACGTAGCAGCATAAAAAGACTATCCACAAGTCAAAGAAGTCAAAACAGTAATTGAACAAGGACTGACAGATCGCGATTAGCAATCTTTTCTTCCTTTGACTTCGATGTTGACTTTGACTTTCGAAACACGGGGTGTTACACAGGGTTCCGTAACGGCTGTCGTGGTTCTGCCCGACGTAGTCGTTGGAATACCGTCTCGGGGAGGGTATTACTAATGTAAATATTGGGTTATTATAATAACGCGTGTGCATTTGTGTAACTAATAGATTATAGCCAAGAAATCCACAAGAAATTACCTAAAGTTGCAAAGTGAGTAATCTCCTTTTTGTATAAATTGTTTTTACAAAACCTCAATGTTTTACAAGATATTACCAGTGATTGAGTATTTGTAATTCTACAATTATCGTCGGTATATTTGGGGTTTTGTATACAAAATTTGTTACTACACTGTGAGTAGTAACATGACCATAAGTCGGGACGACAATACCGTGGGTGGTAATTAAAGTAAGAATTGGAAACAAATATAGTTGCGTGATCGCCCTCAATACTGCGAATGATAAAATCTGTTTTGAGTAAACTGAGATTTACTCACCAGTATTTTCCACTGACAAAATGTTTTTAAACGCGTTTCAGGTCACAAAATGTGAAAGCTAAATAGAAGCCAGCTGGGACAGCACTGAAGGCTTGGAAAAATGTGGCTATAAAAGTTACCTAAAAGACGATGTTTTAAATTCAATAAAATAGGGTTTATCCCTATAAGCGTGTTGTAATAAGAAACTTGGGTTTTACCCATGTGTTTATTAATATAAAATATGGTGGTTTTACTCTGATAAAATATTTCCTAACTACGATCCTAATGAAATTTCCGCTGCCAAAATGATGAAAAACACGATACCACCGAAACTGGCTCGCGTCCGCCCGTTCCCGGGAGACAGGGATCGGGGGTTGCGACAGAAGGTGGTATCAGAGCTAAGCCACTGATTCAGCCACAGAAGTGTTCTGCTGACACCAAATTATCAAGTGTTAGGAAATAAACCATGGAAATACGTGCATAACTGTGTTTTATTGTTATGCGTTATTTGACTATTCGTTAGTTTACAGTATGAGCGACCAAGGACCTTCCGACGCGTATCGTCAGTTGTCCAGCTCACCTAGGAGCGAAGGCACCTCTTCACAGCCTGCCCTCTCAGGGTATTCCGCTGATGATGATGATGAAGGGATATTCGTGTTTAAGGCTCAGTCTGAAGAACCATTCCCTCAGAAAAAGAGAGGATGGTTCAGTAAGGGAGCACATGAGCGTAGGAAGAGAATGAAAAAGTTACAAGAACAATGAATGCTAGTAGCGGCTAACAGAGAAACCGATGCCCATACCCAAGACATGCTTAATAGGAGTTTAGCAAACTTCCATATTTTAGCAACCACAGCTGTCGACCCTAACCTTGAGCAATTTGTAGCACCTCAACCATTACCACTATTTCCCCAACAGCACATGGAAATAGAAAATAACCCAGAAAATCAAGTCGAAATGCATGATTTCATCCCAGAAGAGATACCTAGGGTACCAGCAGCCAATCCCTTAGATCCAGATTACGATCCATGGTTAGATGATAATAGGGACTATGTGCAACGTTACCCAATACCAGAAGACATACCTATTTCTAACCTAGCAGCCTATCCAGACCTTGATGTCCTAGATCCCTACTGGATACAGGACCCATATGTTCGAGAAATTTTAGCAAACCCGTACCAGGCACCTATGCCCCAATTCCCAGACCCAGTCCCAGCACCTGCACCACCCATGAGTACTGAGAATCTGAGAGAACTCTGTACTTTTGGAGAAGACATCATAGACGGAAGTGAAAGATTAAAACGAATAGGAGAACGACTCGTCTGGAAATATGACGAGCGTAGTATGCACTATTGGATGGATCCCCACTAAAATAGTAAACGTAATAATCTATACTATATTATAATGCATGAGGCAAGGGCATTTTAAGATACCCAAAAAATAAGAACTTTTCCCCCATTTATTTATAGAAAGACCCCTAAAATGAGGGTAGTTTGGTCTTTTAAACGCTGTTTATTTTTTAGCCCCTAAACTTTTTACACTTAAATCCCTAAGGTTTTAACATAATTATAGATAATTAGTTACAACTCACCCCTCCACAACAAACTTATAATTCTTTTACGTAATCTTGTCATATCCTATTAATTATAATGTTTTAAAAAAATCCGAAGGTACCGTGACGACCTACTCATTTTTGTCGACATTTTGATGTATGTCTTGGTCAATATTGACGTGCGATTTAAAAGGTACAAATAGGTGATGAATTAGCGTACAAGTGATTAAAACTCGACGTATTTTTATTTATCATCACAAATAAAATATAGATTAAAATCTATCATTTTTAAAACTAAAACTATTGTTGAATAACTGAATAAAAGTTTTTTTTACACCTTAGTCAAATATCAACAAACAAAGCTTCCTACTTTAGAGGGCTAACAAATTCTTATAGTTGACCGGGAGAAAAAAAGTTATTTAAAATTTAAACTCTAAATTGCTAAAAATTATCCTCTGAATCTATCGATATATTATAATATACAACTATTTAAAGCATGTGTACAACCATTTCAAGTATCAAGCTATCTTAAATCACACAAGACTTCTGGCCGCTTCTTTTGTGTTTTGGCTCATCATTTGTGATTTTGAATTTTGAAATCCACCTCATTTCTTCATCTTCACTCTCCCTCTCTCTCTCTCATCGTTAGTCACAGTAATCCCAATCGAGAATCATGGGCGAAGCGCCCCCCGAAATTTTCGCTCAGTAGTGGAGAGTATGTAGTTTTTGTATAAAAATTTGTGGGTATATACGTTTTTGACCCCCCGTTTTATAGAAATTTTTTGGTATATAGGTTTTCGACCAATCTCAAGCTTCGCCACCTGAGATCATCTTTCACGTAACTATTATCCTTTGTCGATGTATCATTTAGGTTACCGGAAACTTCACAACTCAGATAAGTTTTGTTTGCAGGTTCTATGGTTGCCAAAATCGCATACCAGTCAGGATAATCATACCTAAATCGAATTGCACACGAGATTTCTCACACACTGTAAGCCATAACATCCACGCATCAGTCTTCATCTTCAGGTACTTTCTTCTCCAATTTCATCTTTGATTTCAACTTAATTATTTCCCCAAATACCTAGGGATTTTTTCGCTGTTTCTGTTGATCGTGGTTGAAAATTCTTATATAATCCGTGTGATTTTGTGTTACAATGTGTTGTCCATTCGATCTTGTTTGTGCATCTGTTGATGAATTTGGTGTTAATTTTTCTATGTTTGTTGACATTTTTATCTGCACAGGTTATTAGTTTTATGTTTGTTTTCTGTGTTAGTTTAGGTTAAATGATTGGTTTATGTGTAAGTTTATATATTTAGATTATTTGGTTTGGTTGTTTTAATGGTTCAGGCCGTTTTAAACTGGCCTGAACGGGCAAAACCCTTTGCGCCTTGTACCTTTAACTACCTAGATTTATTTCTCAAAAATCATTATTGTAATATCATGTTTTATTGCAAGTGATCAAGAAGATCATGAAAATGGATGCAGCACAGCCTTTTAATGTTCCAGTGAACCCTATTGCTCTCGGAATATGATCAAAACACCTATGGATTTTGGGACCATTTGTAGCAACCTTGCAAATGGTGTTAAATACATGAATTCAGAAGACGTGTACAAAGATGTATAGTTTATATGGGAGAAAAAGACGATTAGATTCTTGAACTCATGAAACGAGTAAAAAGGACTTTTTTAAAGAACTGGTTTGCTGCAGGGTTGTACAACGAACAACAGAAAGGTAACATCTATGCATGTCCATATCTATGCGATCTGGTGGGTCAAAACGGTTTGGGTTGACCAGCAAACACTTTTTGGTTCAGTTTATACTTCATCTCCATTGCAGGTGACGTAAAGGATGGCAATTTATCCAGTCATGGGAAGTCATCTAACAAGGGCGGGAAAGAAAAAAAACAAGTCATGGAAACATCAAGGGTATTCTTTTTCTTCTTTTTTTTTTAACAAAAATTAACTTTGGTTTTGAATTATAGTTTTCTTATATGTTATTCTTGTTTATATGTTTTTGGTAGAGTGAAGCGACACAAGGATGATTATCTATGTGCTATATTTATCAAGATGAGGCGCATGCAAGAGCGTGAAGTGTGAACATCTTATTAATCCTGTTGATGATCCAGAAACAAGTGATGCGTTGGTCAAACAAGTCAAACATGAGGTAAGTTTGGGGTAGTTTCTGAATAATAGTATATGTTTTACTGTTATTAGTTTTTATTCAATACTTATTAGGGAACTTCAACAGTTGGAAGTCCTACCGGTGATGATACATCATCAAGTACAACCACAAGGAAGACCCGATGGCTCTTTGGGTTTGGGTGGTTAAAGTGATTCATGGTTGCATTAGAGTGTTTGACCCGTTCCCATTTAAAAAAGGTTGTTTGGGCCTTTGGAAGGATATTGGTTCAGTTGAAAAAGAGTTTGGTTCCATCAACTTATCTACACCTGACAGGGGTAGCCGGATGTAGAAAAAAAACATCCTTTTCTGGGTTGATCGCTTGGCTGGAGGAGCAGGTGATCAGAGACCGATTCCCAGATCTGTTTGCTTTCGCTGCGAATAAGCGGGATTAAGTTGATAAGTGTTTCATTAAGGTGGGCGACAAGGATCAATGGTCTTGGTACTGGGTTTGTGGTCCTTGAAATCAGCAAGAATGGGACCAAATGGGGCATCTAATGAAGCTTCTTACAATTGCGTGTTCACTTCGAATGATGACAGATGGGTGTGGAACAGCGGGGTCAGAATAGATTTTTCGGTTGCGGCTATTCGGACGCATATAGTGGATAACACCAAGGCAGAAGACAACCACAATTGGCCTTACTAAATCAGATGGGTGCCCCATAAAGTTTGTCAGTTTGGTTGAAGAGCTTATCAAGGCAGGATTCTGTTATAGCGAAATTGAATATTTGGGTCAGATGTGTTCAAGGTGAGGATAGAGTCTGCAGCCATTGCGGTATAGATGAAGAGTCTCCGGATCACATCCTCCTTCAGTGCTTGGTTGCTCGGACCATTTGGTGGTAAGTCCTCATTTGGGTAAAGCTTCTGGTCACCGGGTCATACACAAGCATACATGAGATCAATTTGTTGGTGGCAAACATGAACTGGTCAAAAGATTGGACGAGGGTAATTGGGGTGGTGATCTTAACTGCCATTGGCAATCTCTCCACAAAAGCCAGCCATACCTTCAGCCCTAAAAAGGAAACTTTTGAGCTCCCCGGGTATACTATCAACTTCCCTTCACATATTACTATCCAAAAACTATTTTTCATAAATAAATTTTCTATATTACTATGTAGAACACATAGGACAGGAAAGATCTAAGCCATATACGGTTTTTGATGCCATAGTTTCTAAAATGAGATTGGCAATGGTGGTAATCATAAATATACAATAAAAAACATATAATTTAAATATATGTATTAGTCCAGTTCACAGTTTACTGCAGAAGTTAGACAGTGGCATATTTTTACTTGTAGGTAGATCACAAAATATTACATATTGCTTTTACCGATTATTAATTTGACCTAATATAAACTATCAATGTTAAAAATAATGCATTATAATTTGTATTCAGTAAACTCTGCACTAAACACCGAAGCTACATTAAAACACAATAGTTCATCAGTGTACACAAATGATGTAGAAGTCAAGCTTACAACGATCACTTTTTTGCTAATTCCAATTAAATATATCTAAGCATATGTATTTTGACAATACTTTCCACATCCTAACCATAACAGTATTGTGTGCACCACTTTTGCGTATGTATATACTTATTACTAGCATCTCATGTTATCCCTGCTACGTAGCGCATGTCCAATGTATTACAGTTAATGCATTACATCTTAGATTTGTTTTTGTGCGAGTATTCAAAGGCCATGTGTTAGTGTATGCTCTATTGTTTCTCCACAACAGTTAATGCATTACATCTTTAACTTATTTTTGTTATGCAGGGCAAGGTGCCTGAAGTCAAACTTTTAGTTTTGCATACAACCTAACCTAAGATTACTATTCTGTAGTCACAATAAATTTGTGGAATGGTTCGGGTTGATTTCTTCCCTCTATTTACCATCAATTTATTTGTGGAATGGGCCGGGTTGATTCGGGGTAAAACATTAAAAAATAGATAAAGTTAAAATGAGTTGAACGGATTGAACACGTCAAACTCACCAAAAGTGAATGTAAAGCACCTAAAACCTTCTATAACCGTTTTGTTGTAAAGCTAAAATATTAATGTGATGATAGTTTATGTTACTTGCATCACAGGTTTGAATGTTTGCCGACCTGCGAGTTGCATACCTTCATTGGATGACAAATACTTCACTTCATGCAGCGTGGTGCACAAAAAACCCGAACCCGGACCCGGACCCGGAAAAAAACCCGGAACCGGGTATTATAAAAACCGGGTTTTCTATACCCGAACCCGACCCTACCCGTAGGGTAGGGACCGGGTATGCATATTTGATCTAAAACCCGAACCCGGAACCGGGTTTTTTATACCCGGTTTATACCCGAAACCCGGTTTTTATAATACCCAAAACCCGGTTTTTATAATACCCGAAACCCGGTTTTTATACCCGAATTATGTATGCACTTTGATGTAATCTTGTTTAATTATTGGGTTTCTAATGATATTTGCCACCTCTACTTAATTATTTAGTATATTTCATTACAAGTGGAAACAAATATGCCAATATATGTTGGCCCTTCTATTTTCTTTGTTTGTTTAATATTATTATTAGTTTTTGTATTTAATAAATTATGCCTCTGTTTATAAAGTTCAAGAATAACCACATAAAGAACTATAAATTGTGCCTCTGTTTATAAATTGGGACTCTGTTTATCAATAGATTTGATGTCTATGTGTGAGAGTTATTGTTAGGGCATGAATTTTATGCTAAGGATCATCTATCCTGAGACTGGGCATGGATCACGGATCCTTAATGGATGATGCAGAGAGTCTGAGGATCCAGAGTCTGAGGATCACGAGTCTGAGGATCCAGGATCCTTAACAGAACTTATGTTTTCTAACAATTGTCACGTTTTTAATGTTTAAATGCAGGTAATGGACGTAGTGGACTCATTCTTAGCTGGAATTTTGGGGAATATTCGTTCATATGGCACATGCTTGATGAAATATAACCGTTTTTGGAGAACATGGGCCATTTCCACCTTTTTAGGAAAGTTTGTTAATTGATATTTCTTATCTTTTTAAGGGAAAACAAGCTCATTTGAGGCATAAGTCGTACACACCACAGAAAAAACACACACTTACACTAGCAATTCAATGTATTGAGCTTGTTTTCTTCCGAAGTTGTACAAGGATCATTATTGTTTTTGCAATATAGTTGGTGATCGGTAGTTTCCATCACCCGAGGTTTTTTATGCCGGAGATCTTCTAAAGATCAAGGGCTTTTTCCTCGTATAAATCTCGGTGTGCATCGTTGATTTCATATACTTGTCGTTCATACAATTAACCAAGCATCATACCTCACAAAATCAGATTTGGTTGCATTATCCTTGTGTGATTTTTGACCAAAACAGTTTGGCGCCCACCATGGGGCAATTGGTGCTTCATTTCTGAGAAATTTTGTTCATTTCGGTCATTTCGGTTCATCACCTTCAACCACATGGCTTCTCAAGGAAAAAATTCTTCAAGTTCCATGTCGGCGGTTACCTCATCACAGGGCATTCCACCGTTGCATCACCTTATCCCTGCATTCTAGAAGAATGCTGAGAATGCTCCGAAGAAGACAACCCCCGTTTTCACAAAACCAACTGTTGTTTCTTCCTCTACACTTACTAACAGTCATCTTTATGCTTTGATTTTGCAGATGAGAGGATACATGCAACAACAGGACCAAACTAATGGCAGGATCCTTCGCGAAATTGATAAAACCAGCAGAGGATCACTCCCCTTTGATGCTGAGGTCGCTGAATTTCGACACTCCGGTCATAACTTCCCGGCACTTTGCAGCTCCAGATGTCCAATACCAGGGTGGATCAACAGGAATGCGTTCTGGATCATCGGCAATGTCTCAGGCTCAAGGATCCTCTTTCCAGCCTTCAGGATCCTCGTTTCAGCATCAGGGATTCTTCACCAGTTTAGGAGAATGCATGGGGACGCAGCCAATTCAAGGATCCTCTCAGGTTCAAGGATCCTCTAAGGTTCAAGGATCCTCCTTCCAGGTTCAAGGATCCTCTCAGGTTTAAGGATCATCCCAGGTTCAAGGATCCTCTCAGGTTCAAGGATCCTCCTTCCAGGTTCAAGGATCCTCTCAGGTTCAAGGATCCTCTCAGGTTCAAGGATCCTCTCAGGTTCAAAGATCCTCTCAGGTTCAAGGATCCTCTCTGGTTCAAGGATCCTCTCAGGTTTAAGGATCCTTTCAGGTTCAAGGATCCTCTCAGGTTCAAGGATCCTCCTTCCAAGTTCAAGGATCCTCATCTCAGGTTTCCGGATCCATGGATTAAACTCCAAGACCTTCATTCACAGCACATCAAGGATCCAACATCTTCCAGGATCAAGGATACTTAAGGAGTGTGCAACCCGGAAGTTCAGATGTTCATCTAGGAGAATTCATACCGATGCAGACTATTGCTTCTTCTGGTCCCTTAGTTATACCAGAATCCCGTCAATATGGATTCACATCTGGAATTCCAACCTTGAATCCATTAGGAGGTAACACTTTGAATACTTCTTATAATGCTAACCATGGCTTCGTGCAGGATACAGGAATCAACCAAGCTATGGCTAAGGAATTGCAGAAACTCAAAGATATGATATCCAGCGTTTCAGGAGTGGTTAATCCCATTCCTGAAATTCCAGATGGAAGTCACAAGGGAAAGAATGGAGATCAATCCCATTCCTGAGAGGTTAAAAGAAGCATGTCTATGCAAGGGTTTTGGATCCACACTCACAGGATCTTCTCTTAAATGGCTGCTAAGTCTTCCCCCTTACTCTATTACTCCATTTGCTAATCTAGTTAATCTGTTTAATAGTCAATTTTCATGTAGTAGAAAATTTGAACGATTAACTAGTGATCTATATAGGGTAACACAAGCTCAAAATGAATCACTTAGAGATTACATCACTAAGTTTACTAAAGAATCCTTAGATATCCCTAACCTGGATATAGCTACGGCTGTAGAAGCCTTTAAAATGGGTTTACTTAGGGATTCAATGTTCTATGATGATCTTGTCATGACCCCTTGCAGGAACTTAGATGAGGAAAGGAACATGGCCCTTAGGTTCATCCGTTTAGAGGATGACAAAAGGATCCACGAGAGATTGTCAGGATCCTCAAAGCAAGACAAACAAGGATCCTATTTCAAGAATAACTGATCCAAGCAATACTCCAAGCATGACAACCAGAGTGTGCATGCTGTGGAACAAGAGGAAGATGATGAGGATTATCCTCCTATTTTTGAATATTGTTTTTCTGCTGATAATAATGAACTAATCCTTGCTATGCAGAATTTAGGTGACAAGGCTAGGTGGCCAAGGAAGAATGACAAACCGCCTGCTACCAAAGACAAATCGAAATGGTGTGCTTACCATGAGGATTCTGGTCATCTCACAGATGAGTGCATAGCATTAAGGAAGGAGATAGGTTATCTTTTGAGCAAAGGATACTTGAAGGAATTGCTTGGAAGAAAAAAGTCAAGGATCCAGGATTCTGAGAAAGTTCCTGAAAAAGCTCTTCCTCCACTAGTTGATGCTCAAATCATCCATTTCATCTCCGGAGGTTCTCAGCAGCTAAGAGATATGCAAAGGAAACAAAGATGGAGAATGGGGGCAGACCTATTCAGACCTCCATCCTTACCCAGCAGAAAGTGATATCCTTTGATGAGGATGACCGTGTGGGCATTCAGGATCCTCATCAAGACGATTTAGTCATTACATTATTTATATCTAACCATTTTGTTCGCAGGATTCTCATTGATGGGAGAAGCTCAGTGAACATAATCCAGTTGGATGTCCTCAAAAGAATGAACATCCTTGAATCTGATATTGTCCCAAGATCATCTGTCCTAGTAGGATTCAGTGGAGAGATAAAGATTACATTGGAGGACATCAAACTTCTTATTTATATAGAGGGAGTGAATTCTGTTCAAAAATTCTATGTTATTGATTGCTTATCTTGCTATAATGTTATCTTTGGCAGGCCATGGATACACGATATGAAGGCTGTCCCCCTTAACATATCATCAATGTGTCAAGCTCCCAACTCTATGAGATATGGTGAAGATAGAAAGTGATCAGCAGGAGGCAAAGAACTGTTACACTTCTTCAATGAAGCCAGCCTCCAAGGAGCAAGACGTCATGGAGGCAAGAGAGCAAGACGTCAAGGATATTCTGTTGAACCCAAAGGATCCTGAATCCAAAATTTTTATAGGATCCGGGATCCTAGACAGTATTGAGCAGGATTTAGTATCCTTCTTGGAAAGAAGAAAATATACCTTTGCTTGGAAACATGAAGATATGACAGGTATATCTAAGAATGTTATTACTCACAAACTTGGTATTGACATGTCTTTCAAGCCAATACACCAAAAAAGGAGAAAGTTTGCACTTGAAAGGAATGCCATTATCCAAGAAGAGGTAGACAAATTGCTCAAGGCAAGTTTGAGTGGACTGATAAGCATGAAGCTGCACTCAAGGTTCTTAAGGATTATCTATCCTCAGCACCAGCCCTGATGAAACCAGAAAATGGAGAATCGTTATCCTTATACTTAGCTATTTCAGCTAAAGCAGTAAGTGTGATCCTAGTTAAGGATCATGAAGGCTCTCAACATCCGGTATACTATGAAACTTCAAATGTCAGGTAGAATGGCAAAGTGGGCAATCAAGCTTATTGCATATAACATTAAGTATGAACCCAGGACTGCCATCAAGTCCCAAGCTTTAGCTGACTTTGTGGCTGATTCCAGTAGTGATCTACAAAGGGAAGCTGAATTAGATGTTCAACAACTTGAGAAGACCAAGGATCCTTGGACACTCTTCACGGATGGAGCTTCAAATGTTAAAGGAACTTGACAAAGCACACTACTAAAATCGCCACAGGGGGACATTATACCCCAATCCATTGCATGTGCATTCCAAACCACTAATCATGAGGCAGAGTATAAGGCCTTGATAGCAGGTTTGCAATTAGCTAACAATATGAGGATCAGGTATCTTCAAGTATATGTAGATTCTCTATTAATTACTAACCATTATAACGGTTCTTATGCTGTCAAAAGGGAAAAGCTAACCAAATACTTAGAAATAGTCAAGAAATTGGCAGATTCTTTTGCTTTTTTCAATCTATCACAGGTACCCAGGGAAGAAAATGTAGAAGCTGATGCTCTAGCTAATCTTGGATCATCACTGAAGATTCCAGAGGATGTGAAAATACTCATCATTCATGTCTTAGCCCCTGCAATTGAGGATCACGTAGCCATGATGATAGTGGAAGATTCTACAATTGTACCCAATGATGGTGCATAGTCAAATTCAGGATCCTGGATCCCTCCAATCCTGAGATATATACAACATGGAGAGATTCCTACAGGAGAAAACCCTAGAAGCTTTCAAAGTCAAGGTATCTTAATTCACCATACTAAATGACATGTTATACAAGATATCTCTTGCAGGTCCCTAGTTGCGGTGCATTGAGGATCCAGAAATTCAAGAAGTTCTAAAGGATTTTCATGAAGGAGACTGTGGAAACCACATTGGGGGCAGAGCACTATTCTTAAGGATCCTCAGAACAGGATGCTATTGGCCTATGAGGAAGAAGTATGTTGTGGAATACACAAAGAAATGTAATGCTTGTCAAAGACATAGCATTATCCTTCATCAACCAGCGGAGCTCCTTCATCCTATTATTACCAGATTTGATGGCCAGTTATCAACAAAGAATGGCTGGAGCATACAACAAGAATGTCAGGTTCAGAAGATTTCAAGGTCCCTACTTAATTGAAGTTGAAGCAGGAAAGGGGGCATATCATTTGTTA
Organism: Helianthus tuberosus; assembly: GCA_030545235.1. Taxonomy (NCBI): domain Eukaryota; kingdom Viridiplantae; phylum Streptophyta; class Magnoliopsida; order Asterales; family Asteraceae; genus Helianthus; species Helianthus tuberosus. The sequence goes on along the minus strand of CM060437.1, from coordinate 26,728,826 downwards.
ACAATGGATGGTGATCTCCTACCAAGAGCTTGGAATGCTGTTCATCTAAAGAAATACTTTAAGTAAGAAGGATCAGGGATCCTCAGTGATACCAGTATTCTGATTAAGGATCCGGGATCCTCAAAGGATATATGATTCTACATTTGGTAACACATTACTTTCATCTTCATTCATCTTATACTTATTACTTATCATAAGGCAAAGATGTTAAACATTTAACATCTATTTTCATAAAGTTTAAGCTTTTGCAGAGTTGTTATCATTTTACAGAAGATCAAAGTGGTTGGCCAACTCTCCAAAGTTTATTTGGGCTTGTCCCCAGTTATTTGGGCTTGTCCCCAGTTATTTGGGCTTGTCCCCAGTTTTGGGCTTGTCCCCAGTTTGGGCATGTCCCCAGTTTCGCCAGTAGCGCACGATGATCCTGGTACAGTTCATGGCAATGGGACCAGTACTCGCTTTAGGGGCTGACAATTTCATTGTACTGGCTGTATCCGGGATCCTACGTATAATGGTAGACATACCATACATCCGTTCCTAAGGTTTCTAACGTTTTCACGTTAGCTAAGGTTTCGGCATTTTCATGTCGCTCAAGTTTGGATAGTCGCCAGTGAGGGCCATACTCCAGTTTACACAAGTTTATTTGGGCTTGACCCCAGTTTACACCAGTTTATTTGGGCTTGTCCCCAGTTTATTTGGGCTTGTCCCCAGTTTGTTGGGCTTGTCCCTAGTTTATTTGGGCTTGTCCCCAGTTTATTTGGGCTTGTCCCCAGTTTATTTGGGCTTGTCCCCAGTTTGTTGGGCTTGTCCCCAGTTTATTTGGGCTTGTCCCCAGTTATTATGGGTTCATTCCCAATTATTTGGCTTGGTCCCAAGTTTGTTTTTCTTACAGGATCTTGGAGCTCTAAAGTTATACAAATTCTGACGATAAGGATCCTTAATCCTAGAAGCTTTACTTTTCATAGTTTGCTTATTCAGCAATAATTTACAAGGATATAGAATCCTAACTTGGATTCTCTGGTATGTTATATTCTAACTTTTTCTAAGCTGTAAGTTGTCTCTTATCCTTTTTGGTTAAGTATCATTGATCCACATTTGTTCGAACACTTCAAGTTTTCTGTTAAAAGTTTAACATTATCATCAGATTTCCAATGACTTTCCAATTGTTTGGCGATGATATCTTTGAAAATAGAAAGCATACATGAAAAATAAAGAGGAAAGAAACAACAACAGTTGTAGCTAAAAATGTTTAATGTTATTACCCATTCATTATGTATCAAATCATCTGGCCTGGATTTCACCAGCAAAACCGTGGACCATCCACCCATGCCGGATAAGGCTATCTAACAGTTAAAGTGTCTATGCAGAAATTAAAGTGCAGAAAGGTTAATAGCGAACTGTGTAGAAGGATTCATTCTCCACAAACAGAAGGATCTTCTTGTCTGTAAAGGCATTTGAGGAGTTATCTCTAACTCTATATTTTGCAATAATGATTATAGCAGGTCTTATCAGTGACGACAGGCAGTGTAACGACTAGTTACCGGCAGCAACGGCTAGTCCGCTTCTGACGGAAATATGACAGCTGTGAATCCTTATCACAACTGCCATATTGGGGGCAATTGTTAGGGCATGAATTTATGCTAAGGATCATCTATCCTGAGACTGGGCATGGATCACGGATCCTTAATGGATGATGCAGAGAGTCTGAGGATCCAGAGTCTGAGGATCACGAGTCTGAGGATCCAGGATCCTTAACAGAACTTATGTTTTCTAACAATTGTCACGTTTTTAATGTTTAAATGCAGGTAATGGACGTAGTGGACTCATTCTTAGCTGGAATTTCGGGGAATATTCGTTCATATGACACATGCTTGATGAAATATAACCGTTTTTGGAGAACATGGGCCATTTCCACCTTTTTAGGAAAGTTTGTTAATTGATATTTCTTATCTTTTTAAGGGGAAACAAGCTCATTTGAGGCATAAGTCGTACACACCACAGAAAAAACACACACTTACACTAGCAATTCAATGCATTGAGCTTGTTTTCTTCCGAAGTTGTACAAGGATCATTATTGTTTTTGCAATATAGTTGGTGATCGGTAGTTTCTATCACCCGAGGTTTTTTATGCCGGGGATCTTCTAAAGATCAAGGGCCTTTTCCTCGTATAAATCTCGGTGTGCATCGTTGATTTCATATACTTGTCGTTCATACAATTAACCAAGCATCATACCTCACAAAATCAGATTTGGTTGCATTATTGTAACACCCTAGTTACTAATTAACGATTTTGTATGTAAATACCAACGATTAGATGTGTAGTTAAGACTACACATGCTATAAAAATACGAGTTTATTAAAACTTTTACAAATCTTAAGTTATTCTACATCACGTGGTTGAATTCGTTATTTAAAAATCTACAACGTGACAAAATGCGGAAGCGTGTATCTATATCGTGTTCGGTTCTTCGTTGAGCTTGATCGTCTTCCGGCATCCAAGGTGTACCTATATTTCATAAACATGAAATTCTTTAGTCATACTGGGCTTAAAACGTGTCTAAACGAATTCGAGAAACAATCGATAACAAAAACAAAAGTTTCAACCTGACCACCACCGTAAATTACGGTGGGACCGTAATTTACGGTGGCCCCTGGATGTTAGTTCCCCACCGTAAGACAGGGGGGTTCCACCGTAGCATTTTTCATGTCCACCGTAATTTACGGTGGGACCGTAAATTACGGTGGTCCCTGCATTCCAGCTTTCCAATTTTACCATTTCTGATACGAAAACTTCCGTATCTTTCAAACCACTTATCCGTTTGACCTACCGTTTCTTCCTACGTGTTTGTAATTTGATTCTCCATCATTTGGAGTTAAAATCCGACATTCGGCTTAACAAAATTTAAGACTTCTAAGTCTTCGGCTTATTACCCTTTATATCAAATTTTGACCCGGTTATGCATTTATCAAACAAACGTATTTATTTGATTCCTATATTTCATACACTTCATCAAATAATTGTAATATACCATGTTAGGTTCTAATCATAGGTTTACTACACAAATTAACCCGTTTTCACTAGTATGCTTATTTTGACCCGTTAAGGGTATTTTAAGCACTTTTAAGCTCAATTTCGCTTTCATTCTAATCTAGCGTTGTAACCTCTATTTCTTATCTAGTACTCTTCCATCACAACTAAATGTGTGTTGGATTTAAAGTAGATATCTTTGTGTTCCAAATTTATACCCCTTGAAATATCATTTTACGGCAAAGACTCGTATGGAGTCTTTTGGCCCAAGAATTACATCTTTCACTACCCATACTCGTTCTAAACTTTTGTTTAGTCATAAGACTCCTTTCCAAACAACCTCTAAGAGTTGTTTGTTCAATTTGGCCTACAAGGGCGTTTTGGTCGATTTTGGTCCTTCTTTTACAATGAAGGGCTATCACCAATTATTCGACCAAATTAGCACTTTTACATATATCATAAATATGCGTACCTGGCTCGGATCGACAAATAGACCCGATTTTAATACCTTGCTTTATATTCGCTAATTAAGAACGATGCGAATATCCATTGGATATCTATTCCTGTAAGCATATAACTCGACAAAAGAATCATTAGTCTATATAGTCAAAAGGTGTTGTCTACACCTTTTGACCCGTTTGGCCGAATTGACCATTTATCTTTGCGAGATGATATTTATTATCATCTCCTCTACATGACTCGTTCCGTTTAACACCGTACGGTCGTTTTAATTATAAACCGTGTATTGCTTTCGACATATCATGACCAAATTATCGATTTACTTCTTTTTTTAACCATTATTATGGTTTCTATCATCTTTGATTATCTTGTTCCGTTCGACTACACGACGGAACATCATATTTCAATTGTTTAAATATCTCATTCATAATTTATATGATAAGAAAACATCCCACAATTTAAGACTAGTGTAAGCTATACTTACCTTGCATCCGAATTATGCTTTTCCGCCATTCTTGCTTCGTTTGACCCGCTTCCTTTCCAAGCCTCCACCTAGCTTGTCAAGCGTCAAACTATCATCATAATTCGTAAGACAGTTATATTAGTCATCATTAATTATGACTATTCCATCTTACATATTTTCTATCACAATTACCATTCGATCTTATTAATGGTCGGTTTGACTATTTAAAAGTCAAATCACCAATTAACATATATGATTGCACTATCAAGTTCACAAGACTCAATTCGGCACATTATCAACACTTAGTTCTCATTTAGGCATTTTAACAAACACCTAATGTGCATGATTTTACATATTTACTAACTAGTTCCCAACTAGTTATTTTTTTTACCAAGATTAACATCAAAATCACCACTTAGTGAACATCATCTTTTGAGGTGACAAATTAACTAACATGTCATCAAATTCCTACCTCAAGTAATGATAAATCAACATGTAAATTTCAGTCATTATAAGCATATACCCACTTTGATCATCAAAATCATGGTTTAACTCTTATGTCTAGACCCACTTCTAGTTACTTATGAACTCTTAACAAAATCTCTAATTTGCTCAAGTAGTTCATTCTTATGAGTTAGTATGATGTTTATAAACACCATTAGAACATCAATTTCATCAATTCAACCAAAACCCACTTAGCTCATAATAGGGTAATTATCAAATCCCTTGTTTGACAACAATTCTTCAAGATTTCTACTAGGTTTTGCTTCTAAACCAAGATATAATCATAATAACACCTATAGAATCAATATTCATTCCAGAATTTCGATTATGATTATTCATCATAATCTCAAGGTATCACCAAATCATAATTTTTAACATACCTTGTAATCCCCATGACTAGGTGATCACGAATCTGGGTTCATGCAATGATTTGACTCTTGATTTGGGCTTCAATTTGAGAGATTCTTGAGGGATTAGGGTTTTGAGCAAGAGAGCTCTTCTTGGCTCTGGTTGAAATCGCAGACACACACACACGTATGTGTGTGTGTTTTGTTTATTAATTTGTTTAATTGAAACTTTAATTCAATTGTCCATGTCTAGCCCCTTCACTTTACACAAGTTATTTAAAGGGTATCTTAACCACATTAGTTCTGTTTTGTCAAGACATTAACTAACTAGGTTAATACTCCTAGTTACTTGGTGGGTCCCGGGAGTTATAATCCGTAGTATTTTAAGTCCCGTTAACTCGGGCTCTTATAAACTCAATTCATTAAAACTTTGTTTCGCTTGTATTTAATATTAGGATTTCTTATTAAATCCCGAATATTTACCGGGTTATTTTTACTACTAGCGGCACTTTACCCGTCTTTTAGTATTAACATGGGTTAATTACCAAACCCGTTTTCGGGGTGTTACAAGTCTACCCCCCTTAAAGAGGTTTCGTCCTCGAAACCTTGCTTATCTAGTTCATTGAGTTTCTAAACCCAATGCGTTTGACTTGAGTAATCTCTTAAGCATTACTCCTACTTTAACCAATTGTTAGCATTACCAGAAAATTATGGTAATGTCTTTTTGGTTACAGAACCTCTACGTATCTCATATGACATAATGTAACTTCGAAATAACGTAGTCTCGTTATTTCCACTAGTTTAGTTAACTTAACGGTATCCATCGCTTTCATATACTATCGAACTCTTTATGAATCCGTGACTTTGACTCGTTTAAAGGCCTTTAGTGAAATCTTTTCACTTTTAGCAGCAAATTTCTTTTGTCCGCAAATTTATTTATTCGGTTCAATCATACCGAATCTACCGCTTACAAGCAAACCAAATTTATTTAAATGACCTTGACCGGTCTCACTACTTAGACTTATTAGTCCAGTTACCTTCTACCGCTTGTTTGGTTATAATGTGATTCTACTTCACATTACATTTCTTGACCGTGATCGTATTACATCATGTTTAATTTATATCAAAATTTCCTTTCCGAAATATCACTTTTTGAATATAACGTCTTGCGCCTATCGGTGTCAAGACTTGAACCTTTCATGCTTAATATTCAATTTTCCTATCAGGATTCTTATTCGTAAAAACGTTATATATATATTTTTTTTTTTTTTTTTACTAAAATCAAAGTTTTAGTTTAGGATCTTCTCTTTATCTTTCGTCAATTTCCCGTAACCGGACATTGACAGTCTGTAATTTATTCTTTTACAGTCTTAGTTTTATGCGGGGACCTTCAACTGGTTCTCTCGCTTTGTTAAGTAACCCGTAGGTTCTTTCACGTAGCCTCGTAGGCTATTTCCTTAGGTCTTCACCCCCTTTTTAATGGGAACCCTAAGGGTTATTCCCCTTTCTTTTCATGACCCGAGGGTCATTCTGGTCCCGTAGACCTTATCACTAATCGCATTCCCATAGGTTACGATGATCCTACAGATTCATCTTTTTATTTGTATAAACATTCGAATGTATATATATATATGTATACGCATATATAATTTCTAAGCATGTCTTGTTATGTTTGGAATCGTAAAATTTCGTTTTTGAACTTTAGTTGACCTTGACCGTAGTCTAAGGCTTCATTTGTTTATTTTCGGTCGAAATTTTCCGACCTTGTCCTCAAGTTGACGTTTTACAAAAACGACCCGTTTAGCGACATATTCACACTTTCCGGGTTCGAGTGTAAGTCTACTCCCTCCCAATACTTGTCTAAATCATTTTACATGCTTGTGTTTTCTGGGTTCGAGTGTAAGTACACTCCCTCCCAATACTTGTCTAAATCATTTTACATGCTTGCGTTTTCTGGGTTCGAGTGTAAGTACACTCCCTCCCAATACTTGTCTAAATCATTTTACATGCTTGCGTTTTCTGGGTTCGAGTGTAAGTACACTCCCTCCCAATACTTGTCTAAATCATTTTACATGTTTCTTTGTCCCTTCACTCGGGCTCATTATCCTAATGTAATACGCTTCCGTCACTCGGTTGTGCGTTTACATTATTATCAAATATTTTGCTTATCTGATTCATTTGGGTACTTTTTAATTAGTCCCATTCACCCCGCCCTTACTACATCGGATGTAAACGTGTCCGCCATAAGAAGTTCATGGTATCATATGCCACTACTTACTTGGCCAGAGTAAGCGATTAACACATGACACTCATGACCTTTTTATAGTTTTCACATCACGCCCTATGTAAGTAGCGCCTCTATTTGTTTCTCTTGGAAACAATATCCCGAATACATTTTCTATTCGGGTTTTTCCAAGTTTTTAAATCTACTTATGCAACTTTCAATTTCTACGTATTGGTTGCATGTTTATATTCATGCAATAATTTAAACGTGCACCTGGTAAATGATTGCCCTAACGGGCTTTTCTTGCCATTAGCCTTGTTCGCGACCATTACGCGATTTAGGTCCTTAATGAGCATGCTCTTCTTGTCATATCTCGGACCGTTCCATCATCATATCCACAACTCGTTTGACTCTCGTCGTCCTCGAACGCGAGTGTCCTTCAATTAAAACATTCACAAAAGTTAGTAACATCAACTTTGATGATCGCCCGTATTATAATACAAGGCTTTTTCTACTATACGCGTCAACGAGCGTATTTTCGTCAACTATGTCTATCATTTAATTGAGGTATCGTATATTACACGATAACCCTATGTGTTATTTACAACACTTTAACATACTAAACTATTAACATACTTGTACTTACCGGATTTGCGATCAAGCTTCGAACCGAACACTATTCTTTGTCAAGAGCATAAGGTTTAAGTCCAAGCATGGTTCCTCCCCACCGTGCTCAAATCTCTTAAACCAAGGCTCTGATACCAACTTGTAACACCCTAGTTACTAATTAACGATTTTGTATGTAAATACCAACGATTAGATGTGTAGTTAAGACTACACATGCTATAAAAATACGAGTTTATTAAAACTTTTACAAATCTTAAGTTATTCTACATCACGTGGTTGAATTCGTTATTTAAAAATCTACAACGTGACAAAATGCGGAAGCGTGTATCTATATCGTGTTCGGTTCTTCGTTGAGCTTGATCGTCTTCCGGCATCCAAGGTGTACCTATATTTCATAAACATGAAATTCTTTAGTCATACTGGGCTTAAAACGTGTCTAAACGAATTCGAGAAACAATCGATAACAAAAACAAAAGTTTCAACCTGACCACCACCGTAAATTACGGTGGGACCGTAATTTACGGTGGCCCCTGGATGTTAGTTCCCCACCGTAAGACAGGGGGGTTCCACCGTAGCATTTTTCATGTCCACCGTAATTTACGGTGGGACCGTAAATTACGGTGGTCCCTGCATTCCAGCTTTCCAATTTTACCATTTCTGATACGAAAACTTCCGTATCTTTCAAACCACTTATCCGTTTGACCTACCGTTTCTTCCTACGTGTTTGTAATTTGATTCTCCATCATTTGGAGTTAAAATCCGACATTCGGCTTAACAAAATTTAAGACTTCTAAGTCTTCGGCTTATTACCCTTTATATCAAATTTTGACCCGGTTATGCATTTATCAAACAAACGTATTTATTTGATTCCTATATTTCATACACTTCATCAAATAATTGTAATATACCATGTTAGGTTCTAATCATAGGTTTACTACACAAATTAACCCGTTTTCACTAGTATGCTTATTTTGACCCGTTAAGGGTATTTTAAGCACTTTTAAGCTCAATTTCGCTTTCATTCTAATCTAGCGTTGTAACCTCTATTTCTTATCTAGTACTCTTCCATCACAACTAAATGTGTGTTGGATTTAAAGTAGATATCTTTGTGTTCCAAATTTATACCCCTTGAAATATCATTTTACGGCAAAGACTCGTATGGAGTCTTTTGGCCCAAGAATTACATCTTTCACTACCCATACTCGTTCTAAACTTTTGTTTAGTCATAAGACTCCTTTCCAAACAACCTCTAAGAGTTGTTTGTTCAATTTGGCCTACAAGGGCGTTTTGGTCGATTTTGGTCCTTCTTTTACAATGAAGGGCTATCACCAATTATTCGACCAAATTAGCACTTTTACATATATCATAAATATGCGTACCTGGCTCGGATCGACAAATAGACCCGATTTTAATACCTTGCTTTATATTCGCTAATTAAGAACGATGCGAATATCCATTGGATATCTATTCCTGTAAGCATATAACTCGACAAAAGAATCATTAGTCTATATAGTCAAAAGGTGTTGTCTACACCTTTTGACCCGTTTGGCCGAATTGACCATTTATCTTTGCGAGATGATATTTATTATCATCTCCTCTACATGACTCGTTCCGTTTAACACCGTACGGTCGTTTTAATTATAAACCGTGTATTGCTTTCGACATATCATGACCAAATTATCGATTTACTTCTTTTTTTAACCATTATTATGGTTTCTATCATCTTTGATTATCTTGTTCCGTTCGACTACACGACGGAACATCATATTTCAATTGTTTAAATATCTCATTCATAATTTATATGATAAGAAAACATCCCACAATTTAAGACTAGTGTAAGCTATACTTACCTTGCATCCGAATTATGCTTTTCCGCCATTCTTGCTTCGTTTGACCCGCTTCCTTTCCAAGCCTCCACCTAGCTTGTCAAGCGTCAAACTATCATCATAATTCGTAAGACAGTTATATTAGTCATCATTAATTATGACTATTCCATCTTACATATTTTCTATCACAATTACCATTCGATCTTATTAATGGTCGGTTTGACTATTTAAAAGTCAAATCACCAATTAACATATATGATTGCACTATCAAGTTCACAAGACTCAATTCGGCACATTATCAACACTTAGTTCTCATTTAGGCATTTTAACAAACACCTAATGTGCATGATTTTACATATTTACTAACTAGTTCCCAACTAGTTATTTTTTTTACCAAGATTAACATCAAAATCACCACTTAGTGAACATCATCTTTTGAGGTGACAAATTAACTAACATGTCATCAAATTCCTACCTCAAGTAATGATAAATCAACATGTAAATTTCAGTCATTATAAGCATATACCCACTTTGATCATCAAAATCATGGTTTAACTCTTATGTCTAGACCCACTTCTAGTTACTTATGAACTCTTAACAAAATCTCTAATTTGCTCAAGTAGTTCATTCTTATGAGTTAGTATGATGTTTATAAACACCATTAGAACATCAATTTCATCAATTCAACCAAAACCCACTTAGCTCATAATAGGGTAATTATCAAATCCCTTGTTTGACAACAATTCTTCAAGATTTCTACTAGGTTTTGCTTCTAAACCAAGATATAATCATAATAACACCTATAGAATCAATATTCATTCCAGAATTTCGATTATGATTATTCATCATAATCTCAAGGTATCACCAAATCATAATTTTTAACATACCTTGTAATCCCCATGACTAGGTGATCACGAATCTGGGTTCATGCAATGATTTGACTCTTGATTTGGGCTTCAATTTGAGAGATTCTTGAGGGATTAGGGTTTTGAGCAAGAGAGCTCTTCTTGGCTCTGGTTGAAATCGCAGACACACACACACGTATGTGTGTGTGTTTTGTTTATTAATTTGTTTAATTGAAACTTTAATTCAATTGTCCATGTCTAGCCCCTTCACTTTACACAAGTTATTTAAAGGGTATCTTAACCACATTAGTTCTGTTTTGTCAAGACATTAACTAACTAGGTTAATACTCCTAGTTACTTGGTGGGTCCCGGGAGTTATAATCCGTAGTATTTTAAGTCCCGTTAACTCGGGCTCTTATAAACTCAATTCATTAAAACTTTGTTTCGCTTGTATTTAATATTAGGATTTCTTATTAAATCCCGAATATTTACCGGGTTATTTTTACTACTAGCGGCACTTTACCCGTCTTTTAGTATTAACATGGGTTAATTACCAAACCCGTTTTCGGGGTGTTACAATTATCCTTGTATGATTTTTGACCAAAACAGTTATGTTTGATACATTTTTTAAGCATAGTTCCGGTCGGGTTTTTTTAATACCCGGTGCGGGTTTTTTCCCAACCCGATGCATACCCGAACCCTACCCGATGAATACTCGAACCCGGAAATAGGGTATTATAATACCCGGGTTTTATAAAACCTGACCCGAACCCTACCCGAACCCGGGTATATAGGGTATACATTTTTGGTAGAAAACCCGGACCCGACCCGGTTTTTAAAAAAACCCGATTTTGTAAAACCCGATCCTACCCGAACCTGATCCTACCCGAAACCCGGTTTTTAAAAAAACCCGATTTGTGCACCACTATGCAACTTACAACTATGTATCTGGATTGCACACATCATCAAGACATGTTCAAAGTTCATAATATTGCAAATGATTGCACAAATGTTGAATTATATATGATCCTTTTTTGGCTTGTCAAAGAAGTTTGATATGTACTAATCTAATTTTCAATACCAGTTATTGCTTAGGCCACATGGTTTCTCATATCAATGGGGGAAAATGGCAAACGTGATGGACATGCAACCCATTCTATGAAACATGTATAAAATGGACATGAGGTTCTTAATGACTTTCCCTTTTTGAACACTTTTAACAGTTATCTACAATTATGATTTGATAATTTTTTAGTTAAATTTAATTCCTTGTTCCCTAAAAATTTGGTCATGTAATAATATCTTTTTTATGCTTATATATCGTGCATTACAGAGAAAAGGGAAAAAATGTAAATATTAATTGAGTAAACTAATGAAAATGAGTATTGCGTTGCAAATTGTAACCCCCGCAGCATCGCGCGGGTATCTTACTAGTAATAATATAATATAATATGTGTGAATGTTTGAAAAAAAAATTCTATAATAAGTAATGTACTGTAGTATAGACCACCTCGTGGTTAGTGATGCCTACTAGTATTGTAATTTTAAATTCCAGTATCGGTTTGTATTAGATGCATACTATATAAGAAAGAGTAAGTCGCAATGTTCGACGTTTTTTTATCAATATGCGTATCATGTGATAGGTTGTTTTAAATATTATCTTGTGATATTAATACATGGTAAATGTTTAAAATTCAGATGGCTGATCAAGTGAATCAGGAGAATCTGGATAATAACCCGGAAAACCAGAATAATGATAACCAGAATAACAATAACAATGGAAACCAAGTGGATAACAGTGCTATTCAACACAATGTGGCACAAGGAATTATAGATACGATGCCATTTATTATCCAAAATGTTAGGGAAGCTGATAATAAAAGTAACCATAGCAGTAAACGACCAACTAAACCGGAACACAGCATGAACAATGGACCCATACTTCAAGCACCCATTCCCAAAAGAAGAAGAACCATGCCTTATGGTTGTTCTTATAAAGAATTCTGGTCTTGTAAACCAATGGAATTCTCGGGCAATGAAGGGGCCGTTGCAGCTCTACGCTGGATAGAAAAGACTGAAGCAGTTTTAAAAATAAGCAAGTGCGCCGAAGAGGATAAGATAATATTTGCTTCCAATCTGTTTAAGAATTCAGCTTTAGAATGGTGGAACACTATCCTCCAATCTAGAGGAAGTGATAGGATTTACAATATGGAGTGGGAAGAATTTAAGAATATGGTAAAAAGGAAATTCTGCCCTCCTAATGAAAAAGAACAGATAGCAAATAAGTTTTTAAACCTTAGAATGACCGGAGTGGATAGTAAAGGGTACACTACGTTATTCTTTGAATATTCTAGAATAGTACCAACCCTTGCATCACCCGAACCAGTATTAATCTTCCGTTACATCTGGGGATTAATCAGTGAGATTAGGCATGTAGTTAAAGCAGCTAGACCTCAAACTATAGAAGAAGCTGTAGAACTAGCAATCACCTTGACTGATGAGTTAGTACGTACTCAAGAAGAGAATCAGAAAAAGAACCTAGCACAGAAACTTACCCAAGAATTCCGTTCTGGAAATTTTAATCGTAGGAAAAATGTAGGTTCTACCTCTGCACCCTATTGCAAATACTGCAAGAAAACGCATTCAGGAAAATGCTTCATTTACTGCAATTTCTGCAAGATACCAGGACACAAGAATAGAATTTTTAAATCGTTAAAATTTCTGAAATCTTGCAGGGAGCAAGAATAGAATTTTTAAATCAAAAGTTCATTGCAAACATTTATCCAATGAATCTGGCAGGATTTGATATTGTATTAGGAATGGATTGGTTAGTAGCCAACAAAGCCAGTATTTTATGTGATCAAAAGTCAATTCAAGTAAATTCACCAAGAGGTGAAAAGATCACAATTAAAGGAGATAAGCCATCTAGATCCACAAAATTCAACTTTGTGATGAAAACAACAAGTTATATAAGAAAAGGATCATTAGTGTATTTGATTTCTCTAATCACTAATACTAAAGGAAAAGAACTGAAAGATATCCCTGTAGTATCTCAATTTTTAGATCTATTTCCAGAATAATTACCAGGACTTCCGCCAGACAGGGAAGTTGAATTCAGAATCCATCTGCTACCAGGAACAACACCAATTGCCAAAGCACCTTACCGTTTGGCACCCGCCGAAATGCAGGAACTGTAGAAACAGTTAGATGAATTATTGGAGAAAGGATTCATACAACCAAGTTCATCCCCTTGGCAATCTTATTTGTTAAGAAGAAAGGAGGATCAATGCGTATGTGCATTGACTACCGCGAATTGAATAAAGTCACGATTAAGAATCGGTACCCATTATCGAGAATCGATGATCTATTCGATCAGTTGCAAGGAGCTCGATTTTTCTCTAAAATCGATTTAAGGTCAGGATATCATCAATTAAAGGTACAGGAAGAGGACATTCCTAAGACCGCTTTTAGAACAAGGTATGGCCATTATGAATTTACTGTCATGCCATTTGGTTTAACCAATGCCCCAGCTGCATTTATGGACATGATGAACCGAATATGTAAGCCGTATTTGGACAAATTCATAATTGTTTTTGTAGATGATATTCTCATTTACTCTAAATGTAAAGAGGAACACACAAAGCATTTGCACGCACTTTTAAGTTTATTAAGAAAAGAAAAGCTTTATGCTAAGTTTTCAAAGTGCGAATTTTGGTTAGAACAGGTACAATTTCTTGGACACCTAGTCAACCATGAAGGAATTCATGTAGATCCCACCAAGATCGAGGCAATTACCAAATGGAAAACCCCTGAATCACCAACTGAGGTTAGAAGTTTCTTAGGATTGGCCGGTTATTATAGAAGATTTATTCAAAATTTTTCTAGGATAGCCATTCCCTTAACTAAGTTAACTTGTAAATCCATTAAGTTTGAATGGGGTCCAAAACAAGAAGAAGCCTTTAGAATTCTTAAGCAAAGATTAACCAATGCACCCATACTAGCATTACCAGAAGGAACTGAAGACTTTGTAGTCTATTGTGACACATCTAAATTAGGTTACGGATGTGTGTTGATGCAAAATCAAATGGTTATAGCTTACGCATCTAGACAACTTAAGAATCATGAAGAAAATTATTCAACCCATGATTTAGAAATTGGAGCTATAATTTTTGCCCTTAAGATTTGGAGACATTACCTTTACGGTAGTAAGTTTACCATTTTTACAGATCATAAGAGTTTAAGGTATATTTTCGGGCAAAAGGAATTGAACAAGAGACAGAGACGTTGGATGGAATTACTTAGTGATTATGATTGTAATATCCAATATCATGCAGGAAAAGCTAATGTAGTAGCTGATGCTTTAAGTCGAAAGTATCACGAAAAGCCAAAAAGAGTACGTCCTCTTAAGTTAAATCTACAAGTAGATTTAAATAAACAAATTAGAAAAGCATAAGAATCAGTAATCAAGGATGATACTGAAAAATTAAAAGTAATGATTAAGGAATTAGAACAAGGAACAGATGGAATTTGAAGATTCCATAAGAAAAGAATGTGGATACCTAAATTAGGAAACCTACGTCACCGTATATTAGAAGAAGCCCATAAGTCTAAGTATACGATGCATCCAGGAAGTGATAAGATGTATCAGGATTTAAGAAATTTTTTTTGGTGGATAGGAATGAAAAAGGATATAGCAGTTTATGTTTCTAAATTTTTAACTTGTTCACAAGTAAAAGCTGAACACCAGAAAACTTCCGAACTGCTGCAACAATTAGAAATGCCAGTTTGGAAATGGAAATTGATAACAATCGATTTTGTTACCAAATTAACCAAAACAAGAAAAGGTAATGATACAATCTGGGTGATTGTAGACAGGTTAACTAAGTCAGCTCATTTCCTACCAATGAAGGAAACTTTCAGTATGGAACAATTAGCTAAGTTATATGTAAATGAAATAGTTTCATTGCATGGAATTCCTTTATCAGTTGTTTTTTATAGGGATAGCCGTTTTACCTCTCATTTTTGGGCAAGTTTCCAAAAAGCAATGGGAACCAAGTTAAATCTGAGCACAGCTTATCATTCTCAAACGGACGGACAAAGCGAAAGGACAATTCAGACAATGGAGGACATGCTTAGAGCTTGTGTAATTGATTTCGGAGGTAATTGGGACGATCACTTACCATTAATAGAGTTTTCCTATAATAACAGTTATCACACAAGTATCAATGTTGCACCATTCGAAGCACTTTATGGACGAAAGTGCCGAACCCTAGTCTGTTGGGCAGAAATTGGGGAAAAGCAACTATCCGGACCTGAGATCGTGAAAGAAACCACAGACAAAATCATTCAAGTCAAGGAACGACTGAAAGCAGCACGCGACCGACAGAAGAGTTATGCAGATAACAGACGAAAACCGTTGGAATTTCAGGTAGGAGATAAAGTCTTATTAAAATTCTCTCCTTGGAAAGGAGTAGTCAGATTCATCAAGAGGGGAAAGCTAAGTCCCAGGTATGTTGGACCTTTTGAAATTATTAAAAGAATAGGACATGTAGCCTATCAGCTACAACTGCCGGAGGAAATGGCAGGAATAAATGATGTATTTCATGTATGTAATCTCAAGAAATACTTAGCTGATAAATCACTGGTAGTACCTCTTAATGATATAGAGGTAAATGAATAGTTAAAATTTATAGAAAAACCTCTACAGATTGAAGATAGGAAAGTCAAGAATCTCAAACACAGGAGATTGGTGTTAGTCAAAGTAAAATGGGATTCCAAGAGAGGACCAGAGTACACTTGGGAACTTGAATCAGAAATGCAAAGGAAATATCCACACCTGTTCCAATAGATCTTGAGGACGAGCTCTAAAACAAGGTGGGGAGGATATAACAACCCTCCAAATTATTCCCGACACCCTAATATATTTAAAAAATGTCCCGATATGTCCTAAAATACACCCCGTATGCGAGAACGGACCCCGAATACCTTTATTTTTGCAAAAATTAAATAAAATCAAGAAATTTGTGGCGCTCGCGGGCCGCGTAGCCCTTGGCTACTTCCTACGCGGGGAGCGACAGCTCCAAGTCAGGGCGACGCCCTGAGCTGACACGTGTGACCAGTCAAGGCTAAGGCCTATTTGACCTACGTCGCGGGCCGCGTAGCCTTTGGCTACGTCTTACGCGGGCCACGAGAGAAGGCGGAAGGTCGCCTATAAATGGAGGCTCTCAGCCATCAGTTTTCGTCGTTCGTTTCTCGATCTCTCTCTAAATTTCTGAATAGCAATTATAATAGCAGGCAAAAATACCCCCCCTAAATAACGAAGTTCTGCCCCATTGTAAGTATCATAACCCCGGTTACGTATTAGATACGCTGCCCGATTGATCCAGGGTTCCGTAACAGCTGTCGTGGTTCTGCCCGACGTAGTCGTTGGAATACCGTCTCGGGGAGGGTATTACTAATGTAAATATTGGGTTATTATACTAACGTGTGTGCATTTGTGTAATTAATAGATTATAGCCAAGAAATCCACAAGAAATTACCTAAAGTTGCAAAGTGAGTAATATCCTTTTTGTATAAATTGTTTTTACAAAATCTCAATGTTTTACATGATATTACCAGTGATTGAGTATTTGTAATTCTACAATTATCGTCGGTATATTTGGGGTTTTGTATACAAAATTTGTTACTACAGTGTGAGTAGTAACATGACCATAAGTCGGGACGACAATACCGTGGGTGGTAATTAAAGTAAGAATTGAAAACAAATATAATTGCGTGATCGCCCTCAATACTGCGAATGATAAAATCTGTTTAGAGTAAACTGAGATTTACTCACCAGTATTTTCCACTGACAAAATGTTTTTAAACGCGTTTCACTTAACAAAATGTGAAAGCCAAATAGAAGCCAGCTGGGACAGCACTGAAGGCTTGGAAAAATGTGGTTATAAAAGTTACCTAAAAGACGATGTTTTAAATTCAATAAAATAGGGTTTATCCCTATAAGCGTGTTGTAATAAGAAACTTGGGTTTTACCCATGTTTTTATTAATATAAAATATGGTGGTTTTACTCTGATAAAATATTTCCTAACTACGATCCTAATGAAATTTCCGCTGCCAAAATGATGAAAAACACGATACCACCGAAACTGGCTCGCGTCCGCCCATTCCCGGGAGACAGGGATCGGGGGTTGCGACAGAAGGTGGTATCAGAGCTAAGCCACTGATTCAGCCACAGAAGTGTTCTGCTGACACCAAATTATCAAGTGTTAGGAAATAAACTATGGAAATACGTGCATAACTGTATTTTATTGTTATGTGTTATTTGACTATTTGTTAGTTTACAGTATGAGTGACCAAGGACCTTCCGACGCGTATCGTCAGTTGTAAAGCTCACCAAGGAGCGAAGGCACCTCTTCACAGCCTGCCCTCTCAGGGTATTCCGCTGATGATGAAGAAGGGATATTCGTGTTTAAGGCTCAGTCTGAAGAGCCATTCCCTCAGAAAAAGAAAGGATGGTTCAGTAAGGGAGCACATGAGCGTAGGAAGAGAATGAAAAAGTTACAAGAACAACGAATGCTAGCAGCAGCTAAAAGAGAAACCGATGCCCATACCCAAGACATGCTTAATAGAAGTTTAGCAAACTTCCATATTTTAGCAACTATAGCTGCCGACCCTAACCTTGAGCAATTTGTAGCACCTCAACCATTACCACTATTTCCCCCACAGCCCATGGAAATAGAAAATAACCCAGAAAATCAAGTCGAAATGCATGATTTCAACCCAGAAGAGATACCTAGGGTACCAGCAGCCAATCCCTTAGATCCAGATTACGATCCATGGTTAGATGATAATAGGGACTATGTGCAACGTTACCCAATACCAGAACACATACCTATGCCAAACCTAGCAGCCTATCCAGACCTTGATGTCCTAGATCCCTACTGGAACCAGGACCCATATGTTCGAGAAATTTTAGCAAACCCGTACCAGGCACCTATGCCCCAATTCCCAGACCCAGTCCCCGCACCTGCACCACCTATGAGTACTGAGAATCTGAGAGAACTCTGTACTTATGGAGAAGACATCATAGACGGAAGTGAAAGATTAAAACGAATAGGAGAACGACTCGTCTGGAAATATGACGAGCGTAGCATCCACTATTGGATGGATCCCCACTAAAATAGTAATCGTAATAATAATAATATAATATGATATGTGTGTATGTTTGAAAAAAAAAAACTTTATAATAAGTAATGTACTGTGGTGATTAAAATCCAGCGGAAAATTACTAGTGATTAAAAAAATTAATGGAATTAAAATCAAGCGGAAAATTACTAGCGATTAAAAAAAAGTTGGTTCAAATCGATTTAACTCATTCACACGACTGTTATCTTCGATTTAGTATATCATAAACCCTAAACTTCGTAATCAAAATCAAGATGTCAGCCCACATACCTTTCGAAATCCAAGAGGAAATCATGAACATGCTTCCTGTGAAATCGTTGCTTCGATTTCGATCCGTCTGCAAAGCATGGAGGTCTCTGATCGAGAGTTCTGAGTTCATTACACATTATAGGAGCCAACATCAGCATCTGCTTGTAAGTTATCTTGATCGTTATGAGCAAAAATATGTTTCAATCGTGGATGATGATACTTTTCCTGAACAGAAAGTTTCACTGACTTTACCTGTATCTGTTAAGGAGATGCTTAAATACGATCCTAGGATAATCAGCAGTTGTCATGGATTGGTGTGTTTCTGTTGCGATAGTACTCGAAAGGCTGTTATTTGGAATATTTCAGTTAGAAATCAGTTGTTGTTTTTGTGCCTAGAAGTGTTATATATGAAACAACTCTAGGGTTTGGGGTTTGTCGTAAGACTAGGGACCCTAAGATTGTCAAGATTAGATATATTGGCTGGTGGAGGAGTGTGGATATCAATGCTACTTACATACCTTCGCAGGTTGAGGTTTTTACGTTAAGTACGGGGGCTTGGAGAAGTCCATTTGGCAGAAATCTCCCTAGAACATCAGCTCATTACTATCACAATGATGAGGTAGTTATAGATGGAGTTTTTTATTGGCTTGCTACTGATAGCAACACCATGTTGATTATTTCATTTGATATGACAAGTGAAGAATTCAAAGAAATAACCTTACCAGATGATTTATCACAAACTCATAGTAATCGTATTTCCATGTCGTATCTAGGGAACTCTCTTGTTGTGTGTGGATACGATAAACATGCCATTAATAGGGATTTATGTGTATGGATGATGGCGGGTGGTGTTTCAAACTCCTTTACAAAGCTATTCACGATTCCATCATATGGAGATGCTATACTAAGGGGGTTTCGGAAGAGTGGTGACCCTATAATTGATATTCGAGGAGAACACCTTGCTGTTTACGAGCCTTACTCAAAACGCATCCATTATCATGGGATCATTGGGGTAGAGTCCTCATTTAAAGTGTATCCCTACACGGAAACGCTATTTCTGCTTGGTCAACCAGATAATATGGTTTACAATGGCATTTGAAAGTGGAGAGCAAGGTATAGCGATTGAGGTGCAATACAAGGTGGATTTGGTTTCGTCACTTATTAAGCTGTATGTCCTTCAACCACCTCATGTTGCAGGTGCTGAATGTAGGTCATTCAAGGTTTAATATCAAGTTTCGGTATAACTGCAAATCTTTTGCTTATAGCTATATTGGAATGGTTGAGTGAAAAGAACTCATGTCTTTTTTATTTCAAATGTCTATCTTTCCCAAAAGAAAATCTCTATATTTTTCTTATAATATCTTGTTAACTTATATTATTTGAGAGAATTTCTTATTACACCGTCTATTTTATTTGACAAAAATACGTCCTGCACTTTGATGTAGAAAAATTAAAGTGATTATGTCGTGCATAATTCTATGGTTACTAAGTAATGTGATGCATTTATGATCCATCTTGTGTTGAAGAAAAGTTTTAGTGTTCTGACTCATTATGGCTTATTGCAAAATTCCCATACATGATTATTGATCTGAATTGGTAGGAGTCTTGATACATCTGTTCTTTTAGATATTAATTTCACATTTGTTTGGACTTTGGATGACTTCCACATCTATTTGATGTAAATAGTTAGGAAAGTGGAACTTAAATGGAACGGATAAAACTACAGGTTACTCGAGATACATAAACACCACTCGATTAATCTGTAGGGAAATCTAAACACAAATTAAGATACAGAAATCACCACATCCTGGTTACTCAAGACAGAAAACTTTTTTTTAATTATAACTCACTTCCTGCTGCCTGCATTAATCTTACGTTGAAATTTAAATATAAGGAAAAAACAAACTGAGTTCTACTACATCCTAATCTTTAGGGGAATGGGACACAAGGTACTAGTCACAATGTATATAGTACAACTTAGGAAAGCCTAAAATAACCATCCATAATTGAAAACTAAACTTACAGGAGATAAACATATAGAAATAAAGAACATGGGTAAACTGTTTCAATGCGGTGTGCATGTGTTTGCTGCATGAATTCGTTTTATCCATAAACATTGGTCACGTTGATGCGAACCCGTCTATTGAAGCCGACCCATATGTCCATCTCTGACACGATTGTACCAACGGCTAGAAATTACTAATTGTGGCATTTTACCGGGTCGCCATTGCCATTATAAGGGGTAAGTAAAGCCAAGCAAGGGGCCCCCAATTTTCTAAGGCCTCCATTTTTTTTATCATGTATGTTAAAGTGAGCCTAGATTTGTGTAATGCATTTGCTGGTTTAAGTGTCTGTAACTTAGAGAAAAGTGTCAGAGAAGAGATTCACTGAGCGTATCAACCAAGCTGTTTTAAATTAGGAAATCAGAAAATTTCTGGGGCAACTTGAGGTAATTTCTCAGTTTGTTGTTTCATATGCCTACCCTTCTGGGCTTAAGTGTCTGTAAAATCCACTATTTATAACTAAAATGGTCATGAATTCAGAAAGTCAAACTCAGTTTTGTAGGATTGATATATGGATGTAATCTGGGTCAATGTAGAAAATCATTAAGGATAGACCTGTCAAAAGGAGCCCATCCATCAATTTCGGGTCATGTTGGGCGTTTTCTTATAACATGATGCGTTATTTTGCACATAAGTAGTTTTTTTTCATGGTTATCCTGGGCTCAACTAAAGAGATCAAAATAGTAGCCGGGTCAGGAATGGATTGGTAGAGTTAAATGGTGGAGCGGGTCAGAATGGGCTCTTCTTTTGATTCAGACAATTTGAAACACAATTGGTGGTTGCTTCATCCTTGGGTTGGAATCGCAAATCTCAAATTTTAACTGATTGGTGGAAGAAAGACTCGATCAAAGTGGTTTAATTTGTTGTTCGGGCATCATCAGGTTTGATCAACAATTATGTTGGCGTTCTTCAACTTCTCTATAGCAATGAAATATGGAGCGCTATATACGTATCTTTGGAATTACTGTTTAAGGACGGTAATGTCCTTCATTCCATATCTTGAAGCTGCGTTTTGACCATGCTGTTGGTTGTGGATGATCAAGCTATGAATGATGGATATGGCTAGTGTGAAGCAGTGGAGTGAGCAGGCTTCTTTTACGACGAATTTGCAAAGGGCGTTTAGGGATGATGCATGGAGGAATGTTGTTCCTGCCTTTTCTTTTACAACAAATTTGCAGGTGCACCTGCAAGCTTTTGATCAATATAGTTGCTGCTGGGTTATATGGCTGATAGTCTTTTGAGATGTCACTAAAACTATTGCTGCCAAATCAGAGAGTCAACACCCGAATCAAATTGACCATTTCTAAAACGTGTCATTTCAACCTGTATCCATTTTGTCAATATGTTCTGACCCGAACCAAAGTGAACATTTTTAGAACTTACCCGTTCTGACTCGAACCAAAAAGAGTATTTAAAGAAATGATATGTTTTGACCTAAACATGGTTTGACCCGTCACCCTGCCGACGTGACCCGCTCTTGTTTTGCCAGAAGTATTCCTAAGTGGGCTCACTATAGGCCCACTTAGAGATTAGAATTTAGTTGGCTTTTTTTGTTAGGCCAGTTATGGTCTAGGAAATTGATAGCAATTTGGCCGGATAAGATATCCAAATGTATAGGGCCTAACTTAGATGATCATGGGCCAGGCTTATTAGCCCGTTTGTTAGGCCCAAGATCTATTTTCTTTTTACATTAGGTTCAATTATTTTCTCAGGATATTACATTAGGAAATTGATAGCATTCCCCTTTTCTCAAAGAAAAAAAAAAAGAAAAGACACCCGAATACATAAGTCAGTTTGGCTTTAAACTTTTTTGGTTTCATTCGATTATCTAACACTTGAACTACCTCCTAAGCTGCATCATATCCCCAAGCGCAAAGATACATGATTTGAAAACCAAACAACTCCTCAATGGTTCAGCATCCTCGTATTAAGACTACATGGAGTCATGATCAAGGATTCAAGGGCAAGAGAGAAACCCATGTTACGTAGGCGCCACCTAGACTTTGGGGCTTTTGCCCTCCACATCACAAAAACCATGGGGGTGGTGGACAAGGGCAAAGCCTCATATTTTTTGTTTTTAATTAAATCCTTTTTTTAATTAAACCATGGATTAGTGGTGACTGTCAACATTTTTCATGTAATTCGTCTGGTTATACTTCTTCCTTTCTTCAAACTCTATGTCTCCCTCATGGGCAACTTGTATTCGCCTTTTAACCGGGTCATACATGCGATACGACAAGGTCTCTGGCTGATTTCCCAAGTGGACCATAAGAACACCTCTATCATCCAACTTCTTCAAACCAGTAGCCAAGTCCTTTACATAATTCACACATCCGAATACCTTTAAATAAGACAAATTTGGTTCCTCGCATTTTATCTTTTCGTAAGGGGTTATAGAGTTTTCTAACGCTTTCGTTGGTGATCGGTTCAACGCGTAAACTAACTGATGTACCGCCTCGCCCTAGATGCTTTGTGGCAGCCCTTTTGCTTTCAACATGCTTCAAGTGGTGCCCAAAATTGTCTACTTTCTCCTTTCAACCACCCTGTTTTGTTGCGCCGTGTATGGTGTGGGAAATTGTTTTGCAATTCCCTTTTGCTTAAAAAAATCACGCAACACATTTGAAGTAAACTTGCCTCCATTATCAGTTCTCAACGCCTTAACCTTCTTGCTATACTTGTTTTCAAGTCCTGTTAGTTACTCAATTAAAAGTCTTGGCACTTGGTCTTTGGTTCTTATCACATCTGCCCACATATAGCGACTGAAATCATCAACTATAAGAAGCATGTATTGATTTCCAGAATTTGTCTTTGGCGTGGTTGTACCACATACATCCGCATACAAGAATTGTAGCGGCTCTGTTGTTCGATGAAGTGACTTCTTTTGAAACGACCCACATGATTGTTTCGCTAACACACATGAGTCACATATTTGCATGGGGTATGATATTGTGGGAAGACCTATTACATGCTTGGATAAGCTCTTGATTGCTTAAAAATTAAGATGCCCGGGACGAGCATGCCATAGCCAGGCCTCGTCCCCCAACTCACTGGCGAAGTATACTGGGTGCCCGGGGTGCACCCGCCCACCCCAATGTTTCGGTTAGAAGTGTATAAGTTCCGATTTTTCGTCTAAAAAATTTTAAATTATATAGGATCACTCTCCCGATTATTTTTCCTAAATTGTATATCCTAAATATTTATAAACTTTGTATATAAATGATGGGTAGTTTGGTAAATATACACTTTGTTTTATTTGAAACTATTATTATTTGACCCGACTTGAATTGAATATCCAATCAGACCTGACCCGAAACATAACAATAGAAAATTTTTTTTTGGGTCCCATCACTTTATGCCCCCTAGAAACTTTTGGTCAAGCTCCGCCACTGCCCCAACTTAACATGTAAACATATTGGAGATGCTACTTTTTTGTCAATTTTATAGATTCTGTTAGAAGATCGGGCATCTGGGTACCTAAAATTGGTAATTATTTATTCTATTTAACGATCAACGTGTGGGTCCTAAAAATTGGTAATTAAAAAATGAGTATTAAATAAAAGATAATATGTCTTATTGTCTTACATGTATATTATCTTTCATGATGGTACTCCTGATTTGGTATCGACCCAATGGACTTTGGCTCATAGTTGAGTAGCCCATTAACCGCATCAACATGCAAATCTTCGATTCTGATTTTAAATATTCTCTCATCTCTCGTAAACCCTAGAGGAATCAGAATCAAAATGTCAGATCACATCCCGTTCGAACTCCAATCTGAAATCATGAAGAGGCTGCCTGTGAAGTCGTTGATTCAATTCCGATCGGTCTGCAAACCATGGAAGTCTCTGATCGACAGCTCGGATTTCATTAAGCATTATAGCGGCCAACAGCAACATCTACTTGTAAGGTATCAAGATGCCGTTGATCATAAGGAAAAATACGTTTCAATTGTTGATGATGATGATACTTTCCCCATGCAGCAAGTTACTGTGACTATTCCCCCATTGGTGTTTAATATGCTTAAACATTCTGAAACAATGGGATGCTCTCACGGCTTGTTGTGTTTGTACAATGATGACATGGCTGTTATTTGGAATCCTTCGATTTCCAAAGCCGTTGCTGCTGTTCTGCCTAAAAGGGAATATAATGAGATATACAGAACCGTTCTAGGTTTTGGGGTTTGTCGCGAGACTCTTGACCCGAAGATAGTCAAGATTAATTATGTTTTTAATCCATGGAGCGATATCGATAGTGTAGTTGTTTGCGTCCCTAAGGTGTTTACATTAAGCACAGGTGCCTGGAGAAGTCCCTATGGCAGCATTCTCTCTCGTAAATCAATTAGATTTTCCGAGTCACAGGTAGCGGTAGATGGAGTTCTTTACTGGCTTGCTGATGATGGCACCGGTGAATATAATTATAATTACCTGATTGTATTATTTGATATTACAAGTGAAGAGTTTAAAGAAGTAAACCTCCCTGATAGATTAGCACGCAACCATGAACGCGACTTGTCAATCTTTAAGCTAAGGAACACTCTTGTTGTGCTTCAATTAGATGTTGGGGAAAAACTTTCCGATGTATGGATGATGATGGACGGTGTTTCTAATTCGTTTATAAAGCTATTCACTATTTGCCCATCAGACGTAGAAGCGCTTTTTGTACAGGAATTTAGGAAGAGTGGTGAACCTGTAATTCAAGTAAGACATCTTGGTGGACCGCCGGATGGTTTATTATCACTTGCTGTTTATGAACTCGACTCAAAACAAATAAACAATCTGGGGATTAATGGTTATTATTATGATGTGAATGCCTACATGGAAACACTACTCCTGTTTGATCAGCCAGATTTAATTATTTATGGTAACACTACTCCCGCTTTTGAAGCATAAACACAAGGTATACACCATTGGGAATGCAGATTTCTGGTACCCTGTATGTGGTACGCCCTTCAATCGCCTCACGTTTCAGGAGCTGAATTTAGTTTATTCTAGGTTTTATATCAAATTTCAATTCAACCGCAGGTCTTTTTTGTATTACTAGAATTCGGGTAGTGTTTGGTATGTAAGTTCGGATTTTGGAATGCAGGATGGAATGAAAAAGCACATGTTTGTTAATTGCTAATGTTTATCATGTTGAAATAGAACAGACTATTTGTTAAACTATATTTACTCAATAGTTCTAATAACAATTAATTTCTTAAAAACCTGAGTAAAAATATATGCAGTATAATTTTATTTGAGAGTTCTTGTTTTCTTTGTTTAACTTTTGATACCCCAGATTAAAACCCTGAAAACTCCATTTTTCTTGTTCAGGTTGTTATTTGTTCTTAGTTGTTGGTTCCTTTTAGTTAAACATCAATAAGGCTTTTGTTATAAGTTGCTTTCATAGATGCTTCACAAACGTGATCAAATACTTGCTTCTTAAAGGCTTTTGTTATGTGATTCTTGTTCATAGTAAAACGATTCTTAATGTGATTATGTTGGTGTAATATAACTCAGGGGTTAAAGATTTACAAACTCGATTGGATGGCTGTATGGAAGTACATGGTCTCTTATTGGATGGCTGTATGGAAGTACATGGTCCCAATTTGATCAAAACTCGAGGTATTAAGGTTCAAGAATAGTAACCTCGTCAAGCCTAACTCTTGTTTCAGATCAAAATATGTGTGTATGTGAATTTGTATGAACCGGTAGTGTGTAACCAAGAACTGTGTTTCGAATTTGGGTTTCAAGCCGGGCGTGGTGCGGTCTTGACAAGCTGACATGGCGGGCTCTCAATGGCCAAACCAAAATAGCCGTTGGCCAACGGCTATGTTAAAAAAAATTATTTTTTCACTATAAAACTCACATTTTTCTTCCATTTTTTACCACATTCAACCACATCTTCTATAATCATCTTCAATTCTCGTTCTACAAAACGAAAAAATGCATCCTTATAACCGTGCTTATGACCCGAACAACCCGTATGCATTCCAAGAAAATAATTTTAGCCCACCACCCAATCGTCCAATGCCTCGTCCATTTTTCATACACTCTTCTATGCCCGTTGAAGCGAGTTATGCATCGTATCTTGGGAATCGTTTGTATACTAACTTCCCACACACCGACGATTCGATACCTACCTCGTTTACAGAGTCGCCCATCAACCTTTCACCAACCTCCATCGACCTTTCACAAACCGAAACCGTCCCCGAAACTCAACCACCCAACGATGCTCCTTCCGCATCGAAACCCATAAAAAAGAGAAGTCATAAGAAAAAAACCGAGGCGGATAAAGCACTTGAAACCGTCAAACGAAAACAACAAAAATGGGTCGTTGCTGAAGAAGTTACATTGGCGAGGGCTTGGTGTCAACAATCTCAACATCCAAGTTTAGGTATTCTTAAACTTTGTTTTTATTAATGGATATTTTTTATATACTTTTGTAATATATTAAATTTTGTATTTATTAAAATAGGAAATTCTCAACATTGAACCGCCCTGTGGGAAGCGGTTAGTAGAGTATTCCATGAAGAATTGGGAAGGGAGGCTTATCGTGAAAACGATAGCTTATCCTCGAAGTGGAGCGAGATTAGCGGCTAACTTACAAAATATAGTGGTTTTTTAAATAAAGCAAAGCAAAACCCAAAAAGTGGTGAAACCGAAGCCGACATTGTGACAAATGCATTGGTCACATTCAAATCAAATGTGGGGACCGACTTCCGTTTCATGCATTGTTGGGAGATTTGTAAGTTCCATCCAATGTGGGCGAATATCCCCATTGGTAGCGAAAGTAACACGTCTTCCAAAAGGTCAAGGGCCTCGTCCCAATCCCAATCTGATGCACGAGATCAAGAGTTTGAGGACCTTTTGGATGATTCGCCAAGCCCAAACCGGCCTGAGTATGGAAGAGATGTCGCAAAAAGGCGTGCTAAAAAATCAAGATCTAGTACGGCATCGCCTTCAGCTGGGAGTTCGGGCTCGCGTAGGGGAATATACAGCGATCAGTTGGATGACATTTCATGCAAGTTGGATACATTCAACGTATTCCAACAAAAAAGGGCCGAAATTCGAAGGAGCAAAGAAGCTAGAGATGCCCAGAAACAAAAACAGGATGATTTGAAATTTCTATCCCAGCTCATTGATCACCTAGAGGATGACGAGTTACAACTAGTCTTGGAGATGAGAGAAAAGATAAAAAACAAATATAAACGTTAGGAATTTTTTTTTGTAATTTTCTTTATTTAAAAATATTAAAGAAATTAAATTTGTTGTTTTAAAAAATATTCAAATAGCCCAGCGGGTCAGCCCAGCGAAGCCCACCAAACCCACACCCCAAACCCCCGCCCCACCATACCGTGTTGAATGTGGGTCAGACCATGTCTGCCCCCCAAGCCACGTGTCAACTCATGCCCCAATCCAAGCCCAACCCCCGCCCCACCATACCCCACGGTCTTAAACTCAATAAAAAAAACTGTAAAAGTGACAGTTATGAGAGGTTGAGAGTCTCTCTTGTAACACCCATGTTATTATTTTGAAATTTGTCGTATAAATACGATATCAAACATGTAATTACGATTAAGTATTCTTAGAAAATACGAGTAATTTAAAACTTTTACAACTTAAAAGTTTTCAATATAATATAAATAAGTTCGCCATTTAAAAGTTATGACGTAAAGCCGTGCGGAAGCTTTAATCTCATGTGTTCGGTTCTTCGTAGCTGCTTGATCGTCATCCGTAGCATGCCCAACATCACCTAAGATCAAAACCAACTTAAAAGTTAGTTTTGATAGTCAACTAATAAGTTTAAACAAGTGCCATGGGTCAAACAAACAAAAAAATAACATTTTTCGGAATTAGGAGGCGTCGCGTGACGCCTAGCCCCTTTTCAGCAGAATGCTGCTTTAACAGTTGTTGTATGTTCCCAGCTTAACCCGATTTCACGGAAACGAGCATAACTCTCTCGTTTTTAATCCGTTTTACCCGATTCTTTTTCCTACGCGTCCGTAATTTAATTCTTCATCATATGAAGTTAAAATCCAATATAAATAAATTTTTGAGACTTTCAAGCCTTCGACTCGTTACCTTTTTATTGAATTTTACCCGTTTATGCATTTTATCAAACAAACATATTTGTTTGATTCCTATATCACCTACACTTCTTCAAATTAATGTTATATACCATACTAGGTTCTAATCACAGGTTTATTACACAATTTAAACCCATTTTCGCTCGTATGCTTATTTTGACCCGTTAAGGGTATTTAAGCACTTTCGAGCCTAAAATAGCTTTCGATTGCTTCTAGCATTCCATTACGACATTTCTTATCCTATAATCTCCTACCACAACTGTATTTAAGGTAGGTTTAATGTGGTGATCAATATAAACCAAATTTTACCTCTCGAATCATTATTTTACGGCAAAAACTCAAATAGTGCCATTTGGCTAATATAATACCTCTTTCAGCTTCTATACTTATTCTAAGTATTTACCTAGTCATAAAACTCGTTTCCAAACAACCTTTAAGGGTCGTTTGTTCCATTTAGCCTACAAGGGCGTTTTGGTCGATTTTAGTCCTTTTATGACGAAGGACTCTCTCTCAATTTATTCGACCAAAATAGCACTTTTAACTACAACATAATTATGCGTACCTGGCCCGGATCAACAAGTAGACCCGATTTATACCTCGTTTTCATTATCACACCATCAATGGTGACACAATTATCCGATTTGCTAATCGGTCCTGTTAACATAAGACTTGACAACCACATTAGTCGATATTGTCAAATGGTGTTATCACCACCATTCGACCCGTTTGGACTATATGCCCAACATTATCTATTTAATCAAAAACATCGTTTTTGATTTCCAATTCATACATCCATCCCATCCCGGATTTTATAACCATACCCTTTTTCTTTTACACTCTTTTCTTACAAATTCAACCCATTTCGGCTTACGCCATGTGTATCCTTTTAACCTTGATTTACATTAGTCGACACTTGACAAATTTCCATATTTCCAATATTATCGTTATCACGTTTACAACGTATCGAATAAACGGGTATTCTACATAAGTGTGTAAATTACACTTACCTCGCATCCACGCCACGCTTTTCTTTCCGTACTTGCTCCGTTTGACCCGCTCCCTCCTCCAAGCTTTCATCTAGCTTGTTACGCGTCAAACTATTGTCAATCATTTACAAGGCGGTTAAATTAGTCATTTACAATCACGACTATTCCGCCTCACTTATTTTCTATGTCGAAGCTACTGTTCGACTTCATGCTCAGTTAACTTAGTTTATCAAAGTTAACTACTTTCAATCACATGGTTTACAACATTAATCTAATTCAACATAGTATTTAGGACCCTTATCACTTCATATCACACCTAATTTCCATATCATTCAAATGCACATTTTCACTCTAATTTCAACACTTTAGTTTTCATTTAGGCATTTTAACAAACACCTAATGTGCATACATTTTTACACATTTACAACTAGTTCATAACTAGTTATTTTTGCCAAGATTAACATCAAAATTCACCACTATCACTTATGATCAAATACTCAAACTTGCAAATTGTTTAAGTATTTCCTGATTACTTACCATGCATGATGATTCTAAGCATAACTATACCATCTATTTCATCATAACATCAAAACCCACTTATCTAAGTATGTTATTTCACCAAATTCATCAATCTATCGCATGTTATGTATGATTTTCACTTAGGGTTTCTTTCCTAAGCAAGTATACATCACTAATCTAGCCATAGCCTCTCAAATTCATGCCTAATTCGCGATTAGGATGATTATCAAAATTTTACAACTTCACGAATGTTAGAAATTCGACATAACTTACGATCCCCTTGACTTGGTGATCGTTTCTATGTATTCAATTCCGAATTTGGCCTTCAATTGCCCCTCCAATTTGAAGAATTTGTTGTGTTTAGGGCTGGGCTCCATGGAGCTTGCTCCTGGTCGATCTCACACACGCACACACTATGTGTGGTGTGTTTTTTTATTTTTGTTTTTAATAACTAAACTTTTCCAAATATCTAATTTTGGTCCCTCATGTTTCGTTAATTATTAAGTAGGTTATAACCTACTTATTTACAATTCATATTCACTCTTATTAACCGGGTCAAACATTCCTAGTTAGCTTAGCGGGTTCGGGAAAATTTATGACTAAGTTTATTTTAGGTCCCGTTAACTCGGGCCTTCTATCATTATATTTCTTAAAATCTTTTATTCACTTTTTATTTATTATTAGGATTAATTATTTAAATCCTAATATTTACCAGGTAAATTTTTACCACTAATGGTATTTTACCCGTCAGTAATATTAACGTGGTTTGATTACCAAACCCGTTTTTGGGGTGTTACAAGTCTACCCCCTTAAAGAGGTTTCGTCCCCGAAACCTTTTCTTACCTAATTTATCGAGTTCAACTCCATGCATTTGCTCTCGATAATCAATTAAGCATTTCTCATACTTTAACCGATTGTTAGTATTACCAGAAAAGTATGGTAATATCCTTTTGGTTATTAATCATCTACATATCTTACATGACATAATGCGACTTGAAATAACGTAATCTCGTTATTTCCACTAGTTTAATTAACTTAGCGATATCCATCGCTTTCATATACTATCGAATTCTTTATGAATCCGTTACTTTGACCCGTTTAAAGGTCTTTAGTGAAATCTTTCACTTTTAGCAACAAATTCTTTTATTTTCAAATTTATTTATTCGGTTCAGTTATACCGAATTTACCGCTTACAAGCAAACCAAATTTCTTGATTTGAATTGCTGACCTTAACCGGTCTCACTAACTAGACTTATTAGTCCAGTTACTTTTACCGCTCGCTTGGTTATAATGTGATTCTACCTCACATTGCATTTCTTGACCGTGATCGTGTCACATCATGTTTAATTCATATCAACCTTTCATTTTCGAAAATATCACTTTTTCGAATATATCGTCTTGCGCCTATTAGTTTCAAGACTTGAATCTTTCATGCTTACTATTCTATTTTTTTTTTCCTATCAGAATTTATATTTGTAAAAATGTTATTTCTTTCAAAAACTGAATTTTAGTCTAACATTTTTCTCTTTAACTATGTCAATTACTCATATCAAGGAAATTGACAAACCATAATTTATTGTTTTCCATTCTTGTTTTACGCGGGGAATCGTAACAAGTTCCCTCACCTTACACTATTGACCCGTAGGTTCCTTTACTTAACCTCGTAGACTATTTCCTTAAGCTTTCACTATTTTTTTTAAGGCGAGGCCCTTATTATCCATTTGCTTCAATTTATGACCCGTGGGTCATTTTGGCCCCGTAGACCTTTACACTAATTAATATCCCGTAGGTTATGATGATCCCGTAGATCATCTTTTACTCTAGTCTTTATTCAATTGTCTGTTTATACATATATAGCTTTAAAGCATCCTTTGTTATGTTTGGAATCATTTAATTTTTGCTTTTGAGCTTTAGTTGACCTTGACCGTAGTCTAAGGTTTCATTTGTTTACCTTCGGACTATCTTTCCGACTTTACGACTTCTAACATCATTTACACGTCAGTTTGTCCTACGCTTACCGTTACCCGGTTCATACTTATACTCCTTTACCACCCATTACCCGGGTCCTTCTATCTTATTGTTTTTAGCTTTCCGGTTTCACCGGTTTGCGTTTTCCTATTATATTAAGCGTTATTCCTTAATTGACTCGTTTGACTCATTTTGGGTGAATTTTTCATCACTTATGAATGTCAAACTTCATCCTTTATTTGACCCGTCCAACTTTGAAATGGTTGAACGTAATTACCAAAATTTATGTTTGCGAAAAGTCTTGTCATCTTTTAGTCATGACTCATATTCCGAGTCTTTTGACTTTCTATTTCGCGTTCCTGTTTCTCAGTCTACGCATGCGTTTAATTCCTTACCCATCAACCGGGTGTTTTACCGAAATCGTTATCATTGCACCCCCTTCTGGTATGCATTAAGACTTTGTTTCGATTTACTTGGTCATCTTAGCGAAATCCGTCGCTTTTATTCGACCATGTCTTTTATTCTTTACGTGACCACCATTGGCGGCCTCATTAATTATGAGTGACGATTATCATCATTATCCTTGCTTTACTACGACTAAAGTTAACAACCTTGATTATCTTTTTCATGTGGGCAACACCTTTGTTTTTATGACCCGGCGGTTATCTATACTTTGGTTATACTTGCCCGTTTTGTTCACCATGGCCCTTTCGTCCAAGATGACTTATTTTCGTGAATTTTCTTCTGATCATTCATTTATATCATCATTTACATTAATCCTTGTCCCTTCTATCGGGCTCATTATCCTAATGTAATACGCTTCCGTCACCCGGCTGTGCGTTTACATTATTTTCAACTATTTTGTTCATTTGTTTCATTTGGGTACTTTTTAATTTGTCCCATTCACCCCGTCCTTACTACATCGGATGTAAATGTGTCCGCTATAAGAAGTTCATGGTATCATATGCCCCTACTTACTTGGCCAGAGTAAGCGATTAACACATGACACGCATGACCTTTTTATAGTTTTCACATCACGCCCTATGTAAGTAATGCCTCTATTTGTTTCTCTTGGAAACAATATCCCGAATACATTTTCTATTCGGGTTTTTCCAAGTTTTTAATCTACATATGCAACTTTCTATTTCTACACATTTGTTGCATATTACTATTTGTGCAATTATATTTAAAATGTGCACCTGGTAATGCTTGCCTTAACGGGCTTTCTTGCCATTACTTATTTGCGATCGTTACGCGATTTAGGTCCTTGATGATTATGCTCTCCTTGCCATATCTCGGACCGTTCCATCATCATATCCACAATTCGTTTGACTCTCGTCGTCTTCAAATGCGAGTGTCCTTCAATTAAAACATTCACAAAAGTTAGTAACGTCAACTTCAATAATCGCCCGTATTATAATACAAGGCATTTTCTACTATACGCGTCAACGCGCGTATTTTCATCAACTATATCAATCATTTTAATTGGGGTAACGTGTATCACACGATAGCCCTATGTGTTGTTTACAACACTTTAGCATGCTAAACTATTAACATACATGTACTTACCGGATTTGCGATCAAGCCTCGAACCGAACACATTTGTCAACAACCTTGAGCTCTGATTACGAACTTGTAACACCCATGTTATTATTTTGAAATTTGTCGTATAAATACGATATCAAACATGTAATTACGATTAAGTATTCTTAGAAAATACGAGTAATTTAAAACTTTTACAACTTAAAAGTTTTCAATATAATATAAATAAGTTCGCCATTTAAAAGTTATGACGTAAAGCCGTGCGGAAGCTTTAATCTCGTGTGTTCGGTTCTTCGTAGCTGCTTGATCGTCATCCGTAGCATGCCCAACATCACCTAAGATCAAAACCAACTTAAAAGTTAGTTTTGATAGTCAACTAATAAGTTTAAAAAAGTGCCATGGTGTAACACCTCGCAAATTTCGGGTTTAATATTAAAACGACACGTGTCATGTAAGACAAAAACGCGTTGAAAACCCGGATTTAATAAAGATGTTTTCGGTAGGATTTAAAGTGGCGTCATGTTAAATTGTTACCTCTGAACACCTCTATTATAAATCCCAAGACCCGATATAATAAATTATACATCTATTATACCCTCAATTCAGGGAATTATTGCCTTTAAAGGAAAATTCAAATGCATGATGTGATCCCATGTTGAAATGAACGATAAACCGTCATTTACGGGTCTTGTATTTGCAATCAAGTGAAATAATGGATGTTGGTAGGGTATGTTACAGTATTAGACACTTATTGAAGGTCCCCTAATGATAAAAATAAAGTCCACAAGTCGTATAAAATGGCTGCCCTTTCAAACCATCAACAAACAACAAATTTCGGATCAGAACAAGGCGTCGCGTAGCGCGACAGCCCCTCGCGCTACGCGAGGGTGCGCCCAGCGACAGCAGACTTGCTGTTGGCTGTTGTGTG
The DNA here is from genome assembly GCA_030545235.1 of Helianthus tuberosus. Taxonomy (NCBI): domain Eukaryota; kingdom Viridiplantae; phylum Streptophyta; class Magnoliopsida; order Asterales; family Asteraceae; genus Helianthus; species Helianthus tuberosus. Next base: position 26,693,998 of record CM060437.1, on the reverse strand, counting down.
CGTTTGTGACCTCCTTAGCCGGTTTCTCTTGCACATGCATGGCCCCTAGACACCCCTACATGCTAGAGACATGTGTTTATCACTTGTGGCTGATCATAGACTCTTGTGTCAAGAGATTGTGGTGTGTAAACCCACTATATAAGGACCCTTTCATTCACAACTCATTCCACACATCAATTGCAAAGAATCTGAGCATTGGAGGAGCTTACAATCTGATTGAAGGCCTTCCTAGTCATCCATTAATCATCTAGTAAGTCTCTAATCCCTTCTAAATTAATTCTAGTTTAGTTTTTAGTTTAAAAGTCAACATATCGTATTAAACGGTTGACTTCGGGTTTAGTTATCGATAGCTCAGTCGTAACCCGAATTAAAAGTACCGTTAGATAGGTAATTATATGGGTATTAAACCCTTATAAGGGCAAGTACCAAATCCAGACCTAACTAGGTCGTTTGTCGGGTCAAACGTTGACCGAAAAAGTCAACAGAATGTCAATATGCGATTTAATGCACGACTAGCAATCCGCGAGGCGTGCAACCTGTTTTAAACTTAATATAACTTGGTAATAAGTATAAAAACTTGTTTGCGCTTGCCCGACTCGACAAATTTCTGTTTAAACCCGGTTCGGAACCAAAAGGCGCAAAACCTCGACTTTTGCGTTGACTTCGGTTCTGACCCGTTTTAGTGAGTATTAGACATGCCTTAAAGTCTCATTAGGGTTGGGTTACATGCTAGTATAAGTCTCTGTACTTATTTCATTGATTATCCGATGCATGCACACGTTTCCGTTAATCACTTAAATTGGACCATAACGCCCTTATGACCTTATAACGAGAATTTTGAAAATGTGGAAATACAATAATCTTAGTTACTGATTATTTAGCATGTACGTAAATTTTCACATCAAGCGGAGGTCTAGATTAGGAGATATGCGCATTAGCGTATATAATAAGCTTTTTATTAATTAAACGGCGCGATTAGCGCATAGCCTATCTAAACCCGATTTTCGGTACCAAAACTATTACCCGCTGATGTTAAATAATATTTTATGATTTTTGAAGATTTTTAATTATTTTTAGGCTGGTCTTAAGCTAGGCTTATCGCATTTATTCGGTTAACACCGAATATGCCATTTTAGGCCATAAAACGAGTTTTATGAATCCGATTGATACCAATCCAATTGCCACTGATTTAAAATAATAAATATAGTATTTTGAACTTGTTTTGCTGATTAGAAAACTCAGATTGGTATCTTAACCCGTACGTCGCTTAAAACGGCTTTATACGCGTATTAAACGCGTAGTTTAGTATTAAAACCATTTTGCCACGTAAGACTTAATACCATTAGACATAACCTGTTAAGTTAAGATATTTTTCTGATTAAATCAGACCCGTATCTCAGAGGTATTATAAATCTCTTTTATAACCCTTAAAATGACCAAAATACCCCTACGGGGCGTATTTAGGGATTAAACTCGTTATGGGCATTATGGAAGATATCATAATGATATCACCACATATTTAAAGCGTATTAACCTAGGAAACCTGTTCGCGACCCTTTCGGTTACCCGTTATGCATTATACACGTTCGGTTCGGTTTATGTAACTAGTTTACATAAATTGGCCGAAACGGGTCAAACCTTATCGGTTTTGTCTCAAAATCCAGAATGTGTATCATATACCCATATTAAGCAAGTCTTCAAACTTGTCGGGTCTAAATCACATTCTATCCGGTCTTCGCTTAATCGTGCGTACGAACCGTATCTTTAAAACTAATCGGTCTAAGCGTAGGCTTAATTACAGACCCGTTAGGATTCTAATAGGTTATTAAAAACCTTCGTTCCAGATTTAGGAGTTCAGTAAAAGCTATCTGTACTTGCTGATTTGATACGGCTGGGATTGAATTTATATTTAAGCTCAGGTAAATACTTTTAACTTATTTTCCCTATACGGGCTTGGGGTACGGTATATAAAATACCGCTTGGTCGGGACGTTGAATCTTTGATTGAATGTATGATAATGAAAGTATTGAGACGTCTCGTTTAACATTGTTTTGTTTACTTAAAGCCTTTGGGGGGTTAATGACCGTTGTCCCGGATATCCCTGGCATCATTCTAAGAATGGCCACGACCTCAGCACCCGGCGTAGGCGTACGCCGTTGGTGTCTCATAATTATAGTGGTGTGTCAATTAATCTTTAACCCGGCTCGACCCGGGCTACTGAACGCATAAGGAACATGTAAATCTCTACAAGTATTATATATTTAAATAATTATTCCAAGTTATAAAAATATCATTTGTGCCATGTGCATTCAAAACAATCATTTTCTTAACCCTTTTCAAAATGAGTCAGTTGATTGTATTTACCAGTGTAAACTGACGTATTTTCCCAAAAAAGGCTAAGTGCAGGTACTAATTGGAATTGGCTGGCTACTCCTAGCATCAATAAAGAGTCTCGCAAGCTTAGATGCCTAAAGTCTGTTGAACCATGTTATTTTAATTGCTATCCGCCTGTGGATCCTTTACTTCCGTTGTAATACTTTGATGTTACACTATTACGGATTTTAATATATTTATCCTTTTGCTTCCGCTGTGCATTTATATATTGTGTTGTTTGACTATGATGTTGCCAACCACGTCACGTTACTCCCCTACCGGGCCCACCGGTAACACGTGGAAATTTGGGGTGTGACAGGTTGGTATCAGAGCCAACATTGAGTGAATTAAACACTATCCTTTTGTGTTTAATCTCAATGACACATTAGCACATACCTTGACCTTCTGAGTCTAGACTTAACATAGGAATATTCTCAATCCTTATCTGGAATTTCTGCTTCCAAAATTTTTATATTTTGGATACGTCGCCAAGCGAAGGAGCCGTAATAATAATTCTCCACACCAGGAGCCACTATTTGCTGACCTTCGTCCAGCGGCTAGGAACATGCAACTAAGGAGAAAGCAGTCAGAAATAAAATGAAGAAGAAAACTCCTTTTGCTTAAGATCGTTTCCTTAATAATCCTTATAAGGACGTATTTACCTTTCCAGTCCCTTCGAGGACAACATTATTCCTTTCAAGTCCCGCTTAGGGCAACTCTGTACTTTTATTTTTTTTTTTTATATATAATGAATTTTTCCAATTTTCGTATTTAGTCTATTGATTTAGAAATCATAGCTTATATCATCCTATAAGATGGTCATATTATAACCATCCCTTAGAAGAGAAGTGCCTACGGGCTATAACGTATTATCCATCTGAGACACTGACATTGTGATCTTTATGATTCCTTGTCTATGGTGGTGAGCTATGCTCAAGCCTATTAGCCTATATGATCAATGTGATCATGATTAATATGTCTCCGACATTGTGATCTTTAAGATTCCTTGTCTATGGTGGTGAGCTATGCTCAAGCCTATTAGCCTATGATCAATGAGATCATGACTAATATCATCAATATGATGATCATATTATTAACATCCTTAGTGACGAAGTGCCTACTGGCTATACTTTGTAATATTGTCAATACGACAATGACAGTTGTAACTCTTAGGGTTCCTGTCTAAGGTGGTGGGATATGCCCAAGCCTCATAGTCAATATGATCAATATTATCATGACTACTATCAGCAGTGTGATGATTATTACTTTCTTAAAACATCGTTTTGTAATGTCAATTGATTTGCCTACTGGCCATATTGTATCGTCAATTATGACAATGACAGTAGTAGTCTTCGACTCTCTGTCCAGTAAAGGTAATGAAATATGTTCAAACCTTAATGCCTCGATTCTCTGAAATCATGGCTTATAAATTAAACTCGTCTACGTGACTAATCCTTTTGTACTATTACTAGATTATAATTTAGGATTTATAGTGAAAATCCTGAATAAGATAAATATCATTCTCTTCCTGTCAGTTTAAATATTAAAAGAGAATCTTAAAAGGTTTGACCTAGCCTGAATGTTATTATAGACCTTGCTAAGATGGTAAAACCTGGTTAAAAAGAGATTCAGATCATTGTTAACGCTTTAAAATGTGTTGACACTCCCGACAACAATGATAGGATAAAATCACACTTGTCATCCCTATATTAAGATTTTTCCATATCTCTTAGCTAGTGTAAGTGATCAATAGGAATCATGGCTGGAGAACGTCGAAAATGAAGTACGCATCAAAACATCCATTTGGGATGTATATAAACGAGGAAAGATGAATACATGAAAAAGATAGTTTTATTTCATAACTTCTTGTCAAGACAATGAACTATGAAATTTTCCGACCCAAAGGAATCATCGATTATGTTTTAAAATTTCCCTAGTGACAAGGTCTCTGAGCCATCATAAGTCCTTTGGGACAAGCCCTTGTGCTATATATAAAAGATGTCAGTATGACATTGGCAGTCGTGACTATGTCCCCTGCCTAATAAATATGAAGGATTATATTCCGCTTAAATGCCAAAGATGGTTATTTAAACTTAGGCAAAACATAATCAAATAAATTAAATTCTATCTATTGGCCTATATGGTTTAATTACGCCATGGCTATTTATTCATCAAATTCGACGATTCGCCATATACTTAAAGCAAATTACTACTTCTTGGTTTGTAGCCTCAAAGCTTCACCATGGCTGACTCCTCTGAAGCTCACAATCGCCTAGTTGATCAGAATGATGATGTAAGACTGAACATAACGAGCACCGAGTTAAAGGCTGTGTTAAATACAGCCATAAATAACGTTGTAGATCGTGTACTGAAGGATCACAAGCGAAAGGGCAATAATACCCCAATGCAAATTTGTAAAAAGGGTAAGACCGGTTTAAACTATAACCAGTCCAAGCCAAAGGAGGCTAAACCCGAATGTAAGATTTGCGGGAAGAAGAGGCACTTCAGTAAATGTATATATGAACAGATCAGGGGATGTGGTATCTGTAAAGAGAGGAATCACAAGACCCATGAATGCAAGGGATTGAAAAACAACCGACAGCCAGGTGAAAAACCCAGATGTAAGAATTGCAGGAAGCAACATGTTGGAAAATGCACAATCGACCCACGTACTAATTTATGCGGAATTTGCAAAACCAAGGGTCACAAGGCCTTGGATTGCAAGAAATTGGAAAATGCGACCTGTCATGGCTGTGGCAAAAAGGGCCATATCAGTACTAATTGCCCTACGGCTGCCAAGGGAAAAGCAATTAAGTCTGGATCTAACAAGGGTAAGCAGCGAACAGAGGGAAAGCCAAGGTGCTCGACTTGCCAAAAACGCCACTTTGGAAAATGCAGGCTTGAGACCCAGTCTCAATCAGGATCACCTGCATGTGGGTTATGCAAGTCTAAAGACCACAAAACGATAGAGTGCAAGAAGATAAAGGATGCAACATGCTTCAACTGCCATGATAAGGGGCACATTAAGACCAACTGCCCTAAGTACGCTAAAAAGCCTGAGGAAGGCAAGAAGACCAATGCGAGGGTCTTCAGAATGGATGCAAGGGAAGCCGTTCAGGATGACAACGTTAGCAAAGGTACCTTTCTTGTAAATGATGTATAAACTAGAGTACTTTTTATAACAGGTTCAGATAGGTCTCTTGTAGACAATAGATATTGTAAATCTTTAAATCTGCCTGCTAAAACTCTAAGCGTTAAGTATGAAGTAAAAATTTTTGGTCGATAATACCTCCGAGACTACTGCAGCAATATTAAATGGATACTTAATATCCATTAGGAATTACTCTTCTCCGCTGTCCTTGTTGCGTTAATAAGAGGACTTTATATAGTAATAGGAAAGGGTTGGTTGCCTTCAAAATCAAGCCATATTGTGAGTGTTAAGAAGCAATTAATTATCAAGACTCTGTATGAGACCACTCTCATAATTACACGTATTCGTACGAGTAATTAATATTAAACATAAAAAAATGGTGGAACTGGCCGTCCCCGGAATCGAACCTGGGTCTAGGTCGGCCGCACCCTTTCGCGCGCCTAGCCAACTGAGCTAGGTGCCTAGTTTGTGAAAATCTCCATTCTAATTTAATATAAGCACTTGTACTATAAACTTCCTTATCATTTAGCAATAATAAAGTCTGTTAAGTGTCCTGTTTTTAATACAGGCAATAATAAATTTTCATGAACCATAAACTTAGCAAAATTTTATTATCATCCACAAGGTATAACTACCAAGGAGACCGTAGTAACCGATTCGTATAAACCGGCAAGGAATAGTTCCGAAAATCTAAGAGCACTCTTTCTTTGCATAGAGTACGACAACGTATATTATTTTAATTATTTTCTCATTGTTTTCTATCGCCTGCGAATGCCAAACTATGTTTGATAAAAGTGTCATATGAGGATTGGTGTATCCTAGTGTGTCCCATAGATTGTTTCCATGTCTGATCAACATGGAGGTTTAATACATGGAACCCCTAAGATATCCCAGTGATCGTATTGTACTTCCGTCGACTAGTAGTATTCAAAGGAGATGTCCAGAATAGAACTATCCAAATAAATATTCCTCGGTAAAGGAATATGGGAAATCATAACATGAACGTATCACTTATTAGACACAAGCGTTGGTGAGCGAACTGGAGCTTGAGATATGGAAATCTCTGTAACCTCCTTGTACTTTGATTATCTTCTCCTAAGTTTACCCTGTTTACCTCCCTAGAGGCAAGCAGAGTTATGATTAACATCCCGCTTTGGGTTAGAATGTTGTAAGAACTCCATATTAATTATGGAATAACTGAGAACCTGATTAAGTAAATTTTTTTTTTTAGGTGGTTCATATAGCCTAGCTCGATATTTCAAAACAAGATAGTTGTTAGATAAGAAAGACGGTTCATTTTGCTCATGCACCCATTACCGCAACCCTTTTTAGACAACGGTCAAAATCGCCATCAACTACCCAGGATCGTCGATCTGTTCGACTAACGGAAAGGATTAGCTATTCCCTAAACATTAGCTAAGCAGTGGTTGGAATAACCATCTCACCTTAAAAATAAGCTTCTCTATAATAAGGGATATGTAAGTATTAAGGCTACTCCTATGGAGACCTTGTATAGATGGAATGTTAAATGTCTAGTGAGAGATAGAGAATTGGTAAGTCCAATTATCAAGATCTGAAAGTTGCCTGGGGAACAACAAATAAGATTATACAAATCCATAATCGATAGTAGGTTGCCAGTATATGGCAAGAAATCGAGGAGTTATGAAAATAGCAAACTTCCTAAGTTCTTGTTAAGGAATATGGGTTAACAAAAGATATCACCCAGGAAGGGTGTACCAAATTTGTGAAATTATCAGGCTAGCTAAGCTTTGAATATATGGAAATCATTTGAAGGAAATCAAATGTATCAAGATCAAGTAGCTTGTGAGCTAAAACCTATTTAAGGGGGGGTTGGCAGAGCTCGAAATACATTACACGCTAGTGACGGGAGGAGGTGTTCCGCCAATAAGTCAAGGAGCACTATCACAAATTGGTATGCGGAATTACGATGTGATAAACATCCTATATCGATTGGGGATCGACAGGTTAAAAAGCTTCGAAGAAAGCACATACCTTTTGTAAAGGTCAAATGGGATGCCCGAAGAGATCCCGAGTTTACGTAGGAGTTAGAATCCACCATGAAAGAAAAGTACCCTTACTTGTTTCAGTAAATCTCGGGTCGAGATTTAATTTAAGGGGGTGAGGATGTAACACCTCGCAAATTTCGGGTTTAATATTAAAACGACACGTGTCATGTAAGACAAAAACGCGTTGAAAACCCGGATTTAATAAAGATGTTTTCGGTAGGATTTAAAGTGGCGTCATGTTAAATTGTTACCTCTGAACACCTCTATTATAAATCCCAAGACCCGATATAATAAATTATACATCTATTATACCCTCAATTCAGGGAATTATTGCCTTTAAAGGAAAATTCAAATGCATGATGTGATCCCATGTTGAAATGAACGATAAACCGTCATTTACGGGTCTTGTATTTGCAATCAAGTGAAATAATGGATGTTGGTAGGGTATGTTACAGTATTAGACACTTATTGAAGGTCCCCTAATGATAAAAATAAAGTCCACAAGTCGTATAAAATGGCTGCCCTTTCAAACCATCAACAAACAACAAATTTCGGATCAGAACAAGGCGTCGCGTAGCGCGACAGCCCCTCGCGCTACGCGAGGGTGCGCCCAGCGACAGCAGACTTGCTGTTGGCTGTTGTGTGCGTTTGTGACCTCCTTAGCCGGTTTCTCTTGCACATGCATGGCCCCTAGACACCCCTACATGCTAGAGACATGTGTTTATCACTTGTGGCTGATCATAGACTCTTGTGTCAAGAGATTGTGGTGTGTAAACCCACTATATAAGGACCCTTTCATTCACAACTCATTCCACACATCAATTGCAAAGAATCTGAGCATTGGAGGAGCTTACAATCTGATTGAAGGCCTTCCTAGTCATCCATTAATCATCTAGTAAGTCTCTAATCCCTTCTAAATTAATTCTAGTTTAGTTTTTAGTTTAAAAGTCAACATATCGTATTAAACGGTTGACTTCGGGTTTAGTTATCGATAGCTCAGTCGTAACCCGAATTAAAAGTACCGTTAGATAGGTAATTATATGGGTATTAAACCCTTATAAGGGCAAGTACCAAATCCAGACCTAACTAGGTCGTTTGTCGGGTCAAACGTTGACCGAAAAAGTCAACAGAATGTCAATATGCGATTTAATGCACGACTAGCAATCCGCGAGGCGTGCAACCTGTTTTAAACTTAATATAACTTGGTAATAAGTATAAAAACTTGTTTGCGCTTGCCCGACTCGACAAATTTCTGTTTAAACCCGGTTCGGAACCAAAAGGCGCAAAACCTCGACTTTTGCGTTGACTTCGGTTCTGACCCGTTTTAGTGAGTATTAGACATGCCTTAAAGTCTCATTAGGGTTGGGTTACATGCTAGTATAAGTCTCTGTACTTATTTCATTGATTATCCGATGCATGCACACGTTTCCGTTAATCACTTAAATTGGACCATAACGCCCTTATGACCTTATAACGAGAATTTTGAAAATGTGGAAATACAATAATCTTAGTTACTGATTATTTAGCATGTACGTAAATTTTCACGTCAAGCGGAGGTCTAGATTAGGAGATATGCGCATTAGCGTATATAATAAGCTTTTTATTAATTAAACGGCGCGATTAGCGCATAGCCTATCTAAACCCGATTTTCGGTACCAAAACTATTACCCGCTGATGTTAAATAATATTTTATGATTTTTGAAGATTTTTAATTATTTTTAGGCTGGTCTTAAGCTAGGCTTATCGCATTTATTCGGTTAACACCGAATATGCCATTTTAGGCCATAAAACGAGTTTTATGAATCCGATTGATACCAATCCAATTGCCACTGATTTAAAATAATAAATATAGTATTTTGAACTTGTTTTGCTGATTAGAAAACTCAGATTGGTATCTTAACCCGTACGTCGCTTAAAACGGCTTTATACGCGTATTAAACGCGTAGTTTAGTATTAAAACCATTTTGCCACGTAAGACTTAATACCATTAGACATAACCTGTTAAGTTAAGATATTTTTCTGATTAAATCAGACCCGTATCTCAGAGGTATTATAAATCTCTTTTATAACCCTTAAAATGACCAAAATACCCCTACGGGGCGTATTTAGGGATTAAACTCGTTATGGGCATTATGGAAGATATCATAATGATATCACCACATATTTAAAGCGTATTAACCTAGGAAACCTGTTCGCGACCCTTTCGGTTACCCGTTATGCATTATACACGTTCGGTTCGGTTTATGTAACTAGTTTACATAAATTGGCCGAAACGGGTCAAACCTTATCGGTTTTGTCTCAAAATCCAGAATGTGTATCATATACCCATATTAAGCAAGTCTTCAAACTTGTCGGGTCTAAATCACATTCTATCCGGTCTTCGCTTAATCGTGCGTACGAACCGTATCTTTAAAACTAATCGGTCTAAGCGTAGGCTTAATTACAGACCCGTTAGGATTCTAATAGGTTATTAAAAACCTTCGTTCCAGATTTAGGAGTTCAGTAAAAGCTATCTGTACTTGCTGATTTGATACGGCTGGGATTGAATTTATATTTAAGCTCAGGTAAATACTTTTAACTTATTTTCCCTATACGGGCTTGGGGTACGGTATATAAAATACCGCTTGGTCGGGACGTTGAATCTTTGATTGAATGTATGATAATGAAAGTATTGAGACGTCTCGTTTAACATTGTTTTGTTTACTTAAAGCCTTTGGGGGGTTAATGACCGTTGTCCCGGATATCCCTGGCATCATTCTAAGAATGGCCACGACCTCAGCACCCGGCGTAGGCGTACGCCGTTGGTGTCTCATAATTATAGTGGTGTGTCAATTAATCTTTAACCCGGCTCGACCCGGGCTACTGAACGCATAAGGAACATGTAAATCTCTACAAGTATTATATATTTAAATAATTATTCCAAGTTATAAAAATATCATTTGTGCCATGTGCATTCAAAACAATCATTTTCTTAACCCTTTTCAAAATGAGTCAGTTGATTGTATTTACCAGTGTAAACTGACGTATTTTCCCAAAAAGGCTAAGTGCAGGTACTAATTGGAATTGGCTGGCTACTCCTAGCATCAATAAAGAGTCTCGCAAGCTTAGATGCCTAAAGTCTGTTGAACCATGTTATTTTAATTGCTATCCGCCTGTGGATCCTTTACTTCCGTTGTAATACTTTGATGTTACACTATTACGGATTTTAATATATTTATCCTTTTGCTTCCGCTGTGCATTTATATATTGTGTTGTTTGACTATGATGTTGCCAACCACGTCACGTTACTCCCCTACCGGGCCCACCGGTAACACGTGGAAATTTGGGGTGTGACACATGGGTCAAACAAACAAAAAAATAACATTTTTCCGAATTAGGGGGCGTCGCGTGACGCCAAGGGGCATCGCGTGACGCCTAGCCCCCTTTTCAGCAGAATGCTGCTTTAACAGTTGCTGTATGTTCCCAGCTTAACCCGATTTCACGGAAACGAGCATAACTCTCTCGTTTTTAATCCGTTTTACCCGATTCTTTTTCCTATGCGTCCGTAATTTAATTCTTCATCATATGAAGTTAAAATCCAACATCCAACATAAATAAATTTTTGAGACTTTCAAGCCTTCGACTCGTTACCTTTTTATCGAATTTTACCCGTTTATGCATTTTATCAAACAAACATATTTGTTTGATTCCTATATCACCTACACTTCTTCAAATTAATGTTATATACCATACTAGGTTCTAATCACAGGTTTATTACACAATTTAAACCCATTTTCGCTCGTATGCTTATTTTAACACGTTAAGGGTATTTAAGCACTTTCGAGCCTAAAATAGCTTTCGATTGCTTCTAGCATTCCATTACCACATTTCTTATCCTATAATCTCCTACCACAACTGTATTTAAGGTAGGTTTAATGTGGTGATCAATATAAACCAAATTTTACCTCTCGGATCATTATTTTACGGCAAAAACTCAAATAGTGCCATTTGGCTAATATAATACCTCTTTCAGCTTCTATACTTATTCTAAGTATTTACCTAGTCATAAAACTCGTTTCCATACAACCTTTAAGGGTCGTTTGTTCCATTTAGCCTACAAGGGTGTTTTGGTCGATTTTAGTCCTTTTATGACGAAGGACTCTCTCTCAAATTATTCGACCAAAATAGCACTTTTAACTACAACATAATTATGCGTACCTGGCCCGGATCAACAAGTAGACCCGATTTATACCTCGTTTTCATTATCACACCATCAATGGTGACGCAATTATGCGATTTGCTAATCGGTCCTGTTAACATAAGACTTGACAACCACATTAGTCGATATTGTCAAATGGTGTTATCACCACCATTCGACCCGTTTGGACTATATGCCCAACATTATCTATTTAATCAAAAACATCGTTTTTGATTTCCAATTCATACATCCATCCCGTCCCGGATTTTATAACCATACCCTTTTTCTTTTATACTCTTTTCTTACAAATTCAACCCATTTCGGCTTACGCCATGGGTATCCTTTTAACCTTGATTTACATTAGTCGACACTTGACAAATTTCCATATTTCCAATATTATCGTTATCACGTTTACAACGTATCGAATAAACGGGTATTTTACATAAGTGTGTAAATTACACTTACCTCGCATCCACGCCACGCTTTTCTTTCCGTACTTGCTCCGTTTGACCCGCTCCCTCCTCCAAGCTTTCATCTAGCTTGTTACGCGTCAAACTATTGTTAATCATTTACAAGGCGGTTAAATTAGTCATTTACAATCACGACTATTCCGCCTCACTTATTTTCTATGTCGAAGCTACTGTTCGACTTCATGCTCAGTTAACTTAGTTTATCAAAGTTAACTACTTTCAATCACATGGTTTACAACATTAATCTAATTCAACATAGTATTTAGGACCCTTATCACTTCATATCACACCTAATTTCCATATCATTCAAATGGACATTTTCACTCTAATTTCAACACTTTAGTTTTCATTTAGGCATTTTAACAAACACCTAATGTGCATACATTTTTACACATTTACAACTAGTTCATAACTAGTTATTTTTGCCAGGATTAACATCAAAATTCACCACTATCACTTATGATCAAATACTCAAACTTGCAAATTGTTTAAGTATTTCCTGATTACTTACCATGCATGATGATTCTAAGCATAATTATACCATCTATTTCATCATAACATCAAAACCCACTTATCTAAGTGTGTTATTTCACCAAATTCATCAATCTATAGCATGTTATGTATGATTTTCACTTAGGGTTTCTTTCCTAAGCAAGTATACATCACTAATCTAGCCATAGCCTCTCAAATTCATGCCTAATTCGCGATTAGGATTATTATCAAAATTTTACAACTTCACGAATGTTAGAAATTCGACATACCTTACGATCCCCTTGACTTGGTGATCGTTTCTATGTATTCAATTCCGAATTTGGCCTTCAATTGCCCCTCCAATTTGAAGAATTTGTTGTGTTTAGGGCTTGGCTCCATGGAGCTTGCTCCTGGTCGATCTCACACACGCACACACTATGTGTGGTGTGTTTTTTTATTTTTGTTTTTAATAACTAAACTTTTCCAAATATCTAATTTTGGTCCCTCATGTTTCGTTAATTATTAAGTAGGTTATAACCTACTTATTTACAATTCATATTCCCTCTTATTAACCGGGTGAAACATTCCTAGTTAGCTTAGCGGGTTCGGGAAAATTTATGACTAAGTTTATTTTAGGTCCCGTTAACTCGGGCCTTCTATCATTATATTTCTTAAAATCTTTTATTCACTTTTTATTTATTATTAGGATTAATTATTTAAATCCTAATATTTACCGGGTAAATTTTTACCACTAACGGTATTTTACCCGTCAGTAATATTAACATGGTTTGATTACCAAACCCGTTTTTGGGGTGTTACATCTCTCCTACTTTTGGGTAGTTTCCTTAATTCTCGCTAACACGTTTACCCTAGAAGACGGTTCCCACTTGTAGGTGCGCTGATTAGGTTTGTTTATGATTACAATTCAACCGCCCACTCCCCCATTTTTAGGGGTCTGAAGAGGTTAAGGGGGGGGGGGGTTGACAATTGGGGTCTGGGGATAGATAGGATAAATGTCTCAAAATTAAAGCTAATGAATGAAGACTTCACACAATTCAAAAGTTGAAGACGGATTCATCGTTGCTCATGATGGCTATCACGGTAGTCACCATTGTTCTCGGAACCAAGGTCTACCACTGCCATCTCTATCGTCTATCTCTCCTTTCTCATCATCATCAACACCGTTGCTGACCCACATCTCCGACTTATCATCATCGTCGTTCACTCTCTCGGATTGAGCAGGAACGGAACCACCACCCTCGACACCGTCCTCGCCATTCCAGCGGCCTCCTCTCGATAATTTTAGCAATTACCAATCACCGCCCTCTCGTCACATCACGGTACTGTGTCATCCCTTCTGATTGAAACTAGGGATGGCAATGGGTCAGGTTCGGGTCGGGTATTGGTAATCCCATACACCCATACCCGGTTGTAAAATCATCTCCTATACCCGACCCAATACCCGTGGGGTATATGTCGGATAATTACCCTTCGGGTACCGGGTATACCCGCGGGTATCGGGTATACCCATTAGTTTGTTAAAAAATATACATTGGGATTTCCAAATACATATTTTACTATTATAAATTAAAATATACATTACATACATATAAGTTTTAGCATAAATTAATAATAACTTTATAATATTTATACACTTATATGTATATATTTCACAACATACAAAATATAAATACTATCATCAAATACATATGCTAAAAGAAAATTTATTTTTTCACATTATGAACATACTAAAATAAATCACTAATAGATAAGGGTTAATAGGAAATAAAAATATAGATTAAAAACTTCGGGTATATAGTTCGGGTAAACGGGTATGTGGTTTCGGGTAATCGGGTCGGGTATCGCCTAATCCCATACCCGACCCATACCCGCGAAAATTTTTAAAACTAAACCCATACCTGGCCCAATACCCGTCGGGTATCGGGTATACCCGTCCCATTTGTGTCGGGTTTCGGGTATACCCGTCGGGCTCGGGTATTTTTGCCATCCCTAATTGAAACCAACATATCAGTATTAACCAAAATGCTATAATTGCTCATAAGTTTGTTGGTTGATCTGATACGTTAGTGTATTATGATAATATGATCTCACTTTAACTAATTTATTAGGGGGAACATGACAACAAGAAAGGATGTAGTTGGAGTAAATCAACACGCATGAAGATCCATTCGACCCTGAGATGGAGGGCATTTTTTGTTGCTTCTCCTCCCTCTGAGGTCAATTGTAATCTTTGTTATCGTATACACATTTGATGTGATTCATCAGCAAGCAAACGTTGAATTGTTTCTATCCCCTAACTCTGGCAGGTTAGGAACACTGTTAGCATATTTCATTATATTCTTTGTAACTAAATGTTGTTAAATTGTACGTTTTCATTTAATTATTAAAATCACAAAATTTATTTCATACTTAACTGATTTGGTTCATGGTTTTCTGAATTTGTGTTAGTTGATTGTTAATGCGCTAAATTGTTGGTTTGCACTAGTAAACATTATAATGTTCATAAAATTAAGGATTCGATATTTTTATAAAATTTGAGGTTTGTCTTTATTTAAATTTGTAGGGAAAAGTGCATGGTCTGTATGATATGCTTGTGGATCACTACTCGGATAAGAATAAAGCCATTGAGAGACAATCTAAATAAGGTCAGGACCAATGGGCAAGATAAATGTTTAAGTAGTAAGTGTGAGTGAGCATATTGTAACAACACGACTTTCCGAGTCAAAGTCAAGGTCAAAGTCAGGTCGTTACTCAGATCTGTCAATTCTTGCTTAATTATTGCTTAATTATCTTGTACTCTCGAGATTTCGATTATCGCTAATGGGTAATGATTTTTAAACGATATTCTAAACTATGTTTTACAACGCTTATTCAAAACGCTCTTTATCGCATTGTTACTTCACGCTATCACAACGCAACGCAACGCAAACTCAAAACGCAGATTTACTTTTATTCTTTTTATGTGTTATGTTATTTGTGTAACTACATGTTTAATGCTATCACAACGCTTACTCGCAACTCGCTTAAACGCAACGCAACGCTCAACGCACGGCATGAAACGAAAGTCGGAAAACCAACTCGCACAAGCCGTCGGATTGAATGACCACTCGATCAAATGATCATCCGACCGGATGACCATCCGATCGGATGGCCATCCGATCGGCAGGCCATCCGACCCACTCACTGCACCGCCTTATCTCCCCTCTTACCTATAAATACCCACCGGTCACATCACTGTTCACTAATGTGACAGCTCTATCCGACCAACACGTTCCCAACTCGCTTTCAAGCACATTTCACTCGATTCAAGGCTATTTTCGTAAGTTTTCTTCCTAAATCTTGTACTTCCATCATCACTACCCGCATCTTCATCATCTTCTCCACTGAAATCACTGTTTTCCATCATGAAATCACCGGATTTGGACTGCTTTAAGGTGAGGTCATCTCGATTTCTTATGAACATTGAAGTATGACATCATCTCATCAAGATTTGTCCAGATCTAAAGGATTTCCATATTATTTTACACAAATCTCAACTAGATCTAAACGTTTGAAACGATTTCAAGGTTTTCTTCAACTTTCTTCACTTTTTACTCAAAACCGTTGGAATCTAGACTAGTTCAGGCTCTCTACTCATTCTCTGGTAGAGAACCAGTCTGAGAATGGACTTCCACCGAAGAGATGACCGACTCACGGGTTGAACATGAAACTCCGTCAAGAACAGTTAGTCTGATCGAATGGGGTGATTCCCATCCGATCGACCGAGCTGGGCTTGGTGTGGGCTCCGTTGTTTGACATGTCGTCATACCGTCTCCGTCAAAACTCAAAACTTTTAACCTAGAAAATTTTACCAATTTTTGAAACATCAGATCGCCGATCGAATAGCCATCCGATCGGATGACTATCCGATCGAATGACTATTCGACCAGGTGACTTGACTTTATAAGTTCAACACTCAAACAATTTGACAAAACTTCAAAGAATATCACATTTTTCAATCGAATGACTTGATTTATACTACAACGAAAACTTCAAAAGTTTTTACAAACACTCACAACTCATTCGAATGGCTATCCGTTCGAATGGTCATCCTTCTGGATGACCATCCGTCCGGATGACCATCAGATCGACTCACCATCCGACACTTATCACTCCCGACGCACTGTTACACGCTATTCAACGCTTACGCTGTCGTTCTATGCTCAGGCTAATCTCTCACGCGCTCCCTTCAATCCAAGTACTGTGTTTACAAGCTAAACACGTTCTGTGATTATACTCGAACCCTTTTTCGCTTAACGCACTTTTGGGTGTTACATACGTTATCTATATCAAATCACATCAACACACAACGCAAACTCTTTTATGAACGCTAATCGCTCTCGCATGTTATACGTGATTCGATGAATGCGTGTATGTTATGTTTACACAATGATTGTTTTGCCTGACACCTTAGCAACGATAATACTATAGTTTGGACTCAGCACCTGTCGTGGACAGGGGTTGTTAAGGGTTTTAATTCACATGGTCACGGTGGTGATAATGTGTTGCGCATTCTACACTCGCAGTCATGTCGGTTGCATGCATCATTGTCGATAGCTTACTTGATTCACATTTCTACGTGTTACATGCTGGTTATGCGTAAATGCTTTCGCTATACTATATGTTACTTAAACTTGTGTACTCACCTTTACACTCTGTGTATTGACTTTATTTTAACGTATGTGACAGGTGTTTAGGATGCTATGTTTGCTATGACGAATCAAGCTAGGGAGTCTAGAAACAAATTAAATAAATCTGGGTTGTCGAAACAGTTTGCTTGTCTTTGAGAACAATATCTGTAATAACTGTTTTTACTTTATATGTTGATGGTATGGGACGTTAACGATTAATATATTGTCATTAATAGTTGTTATGGATTCTCCTGGACAATCTGTTTCGCTCAGTGCCACGCCCCGATGTTTCCGCCATTGGTTGGGGTGTGACACAGATTAGCATTACCTCAAACCTGGTTCAAAGTGGGTATTTATAGCCGAAGAGTGAAGGAGAAGGGCCAATGGGCCGCTTGATGGGCCTTGGGCCTGATTGACAACTTGCAGCTTTTCATAGACCTAGCAGGAGCGTAGGCCGCAAAGGTGTCGCGATGTGTAATGTTGTACCAGCCGCACGAAGGAATGGCCGCCGCGTGGTCTGCTGTGGTTGTCAGTCTGTGTATCAGTTTTATGCAAGTGGACTGTGTAGCCGTGTATTGGACGGTCAGCTGACCGCTGTTGTCAGCGTAAAGTCATGTCGGTTGTCCACAAAAGTCAAGGTGACAGTTCGACTTGCATTATTATAAGATGTTGCCCTTGCGCGTGCGCCCTGCGGGCTTGCGCAAGCTCGTAACATGCGTTGGGTAAGTCGTACATGTATAAGTCAACATGTCTATACATTACTTTGCACTTCCTTCGCCGTCCCCTCGCTTGCCTGTGCGGGACCACAGCATGGAAATGTGTTTGACAAAAAGTGAATGTAGTAACACGACAGTTGTAGAAGATGTGGATTCAGATGATAGTAACAACTGTCATCTTTAGTAGCAATCACCGCATTCCGTGTATGTTGTCGAAAACAACCATTTTCATACACAAGGTGAGATTCTCATCTTTCCCCGAGTGGGAAAGCAAACCGGGTTCGCGCGTGCCCGCACGAACTAGACAAGTTCATTGTTGATTGGGACAATAAGTCGGGTGATGGTCACTCACACCCAAGCCTGGTGCAAGATTTAGGACCATACCCCTTCAATCATGAAACGTAGTCAAGTAGTGGTCTCTTGTAATCAAGTTATCATCAGTAGTGAAAGGGGGTGGAGAGAAATTGACAAAAAACTCACCGGCAAGATTCCTTAGACGTCCAGGCGACACGTCTACTTGTACACGAATCCCTAAACGTTAAGTTGTGATTAATCACGAAAATTATTAAGGTGAATACGTTTAAATCTTTTATAAATTTTGAAATGTTTTATATTTTAAATATGGCATGAGTTTATATTAAATATGTTTAGCATGTATATTAAGTTTATTGAAGCATTTGGAACACGTGAGTGTAATTCGAATTTGATCAAATTGGTACATGTTGCGAAATTGTAAAATCGGTTATGTAATCACGGTAGGTAAATTGTACGTAAAACCGGGTATGTATTCACGGTAGTACATACAAGTAAGGATACTCACTGAATGTGTAGCTTACTAGTATGTGTGCAAATAACTTTAATATTATTTATGCCTTGTTAAAAATTGTTTGGTGTCCGTTAAACATTATTCACCAACTTTTTGCTGACGTATCATTTTCAAAACGTTTTCAGGTAATCCTCAATAAATGTATTTAGCAAGGGTAGATGCTGAAAGGATTATGACTCCAAGGCACGATAAAACCTTGTGGCATGAATTTGGTAAAATTGTCAGAAGACGTAAAATGATGCAAAAAAAATTACCTTTTGAAAATAACGTTTTGAATGAACAAGGGGTATTTAAATACCCGTTTATGAAAGAATATTTTATTCAACTTACAAGTTGTTTTATAAAAGAAAGATAAATGTCTTCCGCTGCGATTTACTCAAAACAGGTACCAACCGAATGGTCGCACGCCCGGGGTGTGGAAAACTTGGGGTGTGACAATGGGTAGGCGGGCGCACCCCTTGAAAAAATAATTTTTAGTGGTACTTTTCTTAGAAATGTTTGCCCGCCGCACCCCTTGAAAATTTTCAACCGCCCCACTTAGAAAAAAAATATTATGAATTTATAAGAAAAAAAATAAACACTGATTATTATTTATTATATATAAGTATATAATACAATTTATATAATTATTCTTTAACCATTTATTCAATTAATTACTTAACCCAATCAAAGCCCAATATACAATATATTTTATTAACACAAGCCCAAATCCAACCCAAAGAAATTTGAATTAAATAAAATAACCCAAACCCATCCACCCATTCCAATTCCAAATCTCGCCAGAAAAAATCTCCCAGCGACTTAACACCACTGCTCACAACTGGACGAATGTTTTTGCTCGAAAACCCAAAATTCTGGCAAGACCGACCCATATTACACCTGAATTATGATTTAGAACTAGTATGGTTTCTTTATTGATTTTTTTTATATGTGATGATTAAGAGATAATATAAACGTATAAGGGTTTGATCTTTTTATATTTTTTGATGTTTTTTTTTGTTGTTCTAGACTTGTAGTTAAATGATTCTGTTGTTTTATTTATAGCTTTGTTTGTTTAAATGATTAGTTACAAGTAATCGAAATTTAATACTAGGGCTTGAATGTTTGAAAATTATGGACTATGGTTGAACATGATTGTTTATTTTAAGTGTTTAGTGTTGTTTTATGAACTTATGAAGCCATTTATATGTGATAGGAATCGTGAGTAAGAATGTAATAAACTTATGGAGTGTTTAGTATCTCTAGATGATGTTTTGGATAGATTTCAAAAAAATGAAAACCTGTATGGCATAATTTTAAATACGTTTGTAATGACGTTTGACGTATTTTTGATAATTATATAAATTTTAGTTTGATGTTCTTTTGTCTTACATGACCCGACCCGATCTGACTGGCTATGAACTGATTAATTTTATACTAGCCATTTTCCCGCGCGATGGAGTGGGGGTGGCGATTTACAATAAGATACTCGTTTAGCGTTAGTTTATCAGTTGTCTCGTGATATATTGTATAGTACTTAAGTTAGTTTCTTATTCGTGATATGTTGGCACTCGTTTTTCTGTAGGTTCGGCGTGATCTATCTATGCCTTGAATGTTTTTGGAAATTTTGAAGTGAGTACGAAGAAAATTTGAGGTTGTTAGATATGTTTAGCCAATTTGATAAACTATGAGTTTAAAGTTGATGTAGGATAGCGTAATTAAGTTAAGGGGAAAATAGTTAACTAACTTACTGACTTTTAATGTCAAATATTGATGGATATACTAATTTGTTTCGTCAAGTTTTGAAACCTTTCAAAGCTAACTTAAAAAATAAGAAGTCTGCAGCGATACCGAAAGATTGTTAATCTTGCTTAGAACTCAACTTATTGGATTCTAAAGCTCATTGATTCAAGAAGGATCTCTGAAGATGAATTGGAAAGGGTGTATGATATATTAAAAAACACTACGGTGCGTTATTTTGATGATAAAAACTCTCAACCAAGGGCGGACCCAAGCCCAGCCCAAGGTGGGCGGGCGCACCCCCGGAGAAAAAAAAATTAGTGCTAAGTTCCGTCGAAAATCCCGTCCGCACCCCTTGGAATTTTTCGTCCGCACCCCTTGGAATTTTTCGACCGCACCCTTGAAATTTTTCGTCCGCACCCCTTAGGTAAAAAGTGTTATCAATTTTTATTTTAAATTTTTTTAGTAAACTCTTATTTAAAAAAAAAACTACCTAAATTATATAACTTTTAATACCTAACTAACAAAATCCAAATACCCATACATTTACCCATTTATAATTCCTAACCAGCTAGCCCACTAAGTCTTAACACATTAACCAAAACCAACAATATTTCAAACTATAATAAAATAATTAAAGCCCAAAACCTTTAGAAATTCTCTCCCGCTCTCTCTCTCTCTCTTGCGTCCCTGCACTGCCAACGAACAACATCACCCAGCGACAACAGCCCAGCAGCCGGCGACCACCGTAATCAGCCACCATACCACCGTCGTTTGACACCAAATCTAACCGGAATCCGAACACGGGTAAGTTTCTTTGTTATTTTGATGATTTTGGTTGATATTATAGGAGAAAAAAAGGTAATAAAGTTGTTAAATAGGTTTGAAATTTTGTGTGTTTTGACGTTGTTTATGGTTGTTTAGATGATTTTTAGGGTGATTATGTTGTTTATATATTTTTAGGGTGACTACAACTTACGTTATGATTTATAGGGCTTGAATAGTTGAAAATTAAAATTAAAATTGAAACATTATGTTATGGAGCGATAAACTTATGTTATATAGAGAAAGACTTGCTTAAGAAATTAGCTTTAGATGATTTTTTGGATAGATTCAAAAAATGAAAACCCGTAGGGCCTCGGCGTTTTAATTATGTTTGTAACAAGGTTTGACATGTTTTTTATGATTATATAAATTTAGTTTGATGTTTGTTTGTTTTACATGACCCGACCCGACCCGATACGAACCGATTTTTTTACTTATATACCTAGGGGCCTAAAACTTTTAAAAATATTCCGCACCCCCATGAAAATATTCTTGGGTCCGCGAGTCTCAACTGAAACCCCAATTCTTGAAAGAAATATTCAGGAGGTGGCCGTGGGTTGGTCAACATTTCTTCGGGTTTCTTGTTGACAAATGTGTCGGTGCAAAGTCGAAGTTTAGGCAAGTTGAAGCACTCGACTAGATATTGGAAATATTGAAGCTGTTTGTTTTAGCCAACAAGGATGGAAATGATGAAGGGAAAGAGATGATAAGTGTTCATTTTTCTCGACTCGGTAATTTGATCAAGGAACTAGTGATGAATATGCCTGAAAAGCAAGCGAAACGGGCCGAAGTGCGAAATTTCTGTGGTAAGACTTTTACTTATTTAACCACCTATAAACTATTGACACAGTTTCTTGAATCTTTGGATTCCGAAGTTCATTCGACATGTGAAAGTCAAATCGGTACACTTTACTTAGAAAATATTTATTAAGATCCAAAGGAGGGGTTCAATTAAGTCCGAATGAGATTTTCGCGTATAAAATAAACTTAAAAAAGAGTAAACTGCCATTTTAGTCCCTAAGGTTTGGACAGTTTTGGCAATTTAGTCCAAATCTAAAACCTTTTGCATCTAGGCCCCTATGGTTTCATTTTTTTTGTCATTTTGGTCTAAAAGTGATATCACTTCATATTTCTCAAATTAAATCCTAATGTTTTGTCCTTTTCCATAGGGGTAAATTGGTCATTATAACTTTATTATAACTTATTATTAATTAAAATAATAAAACTAATAGTTCCCTGTGCTTTTATGGGTCCCTCCCCACCCCACTTTTTCTACCTCAAACAATCAAACTAAACAAATCTCGATCTTCATTCTTCAACAATACAAAAAACCAAACACACTTCTTCTCTTTCTCTCTTCACTAGAACGAACAACAAGTAACCACAACACCAAAATGAGATGAAACAAAGAAGCACCGCCGTGGTGGTTAATCCGGCGAAGTGTTAATGGTTTTTTTATGGTTAATCAGTGGTGGTTAATCCGGTGGCAAATGGTGACGGGGGTGGGAGTGAAACAAAGAAGCAGTGATGTCGATGTGATGATGGGTTAGAGGGTGGCCGTGGATAGTGTAAATGATGAAGTATGGAGTGAAGGTGGGTTGTCGCAGGTGTTTAATGGTTTTTTTTATGGGTGAGATAGAGACGGAGATCTAAGGGTGATGATCGGTGGTTCGGTTATTTTTTAGCCTTCAGTGGTCGATTAACACTTCGCCGGATTAACCACCGCCACCAGCCACCATGCCCCCCACTTATCACCACTATGAACACCACCACCCGACCAAGATCTGGTTGTTACAGATCTGGTTCCGTCAACATCACTTTCACTTCAATTCTCCCTGTCACTTTCTCTGCAACTTATCTCCGACCGTCGAAAAATTTCAACTCCGACGAGCTTCTCAATCCAGCCTTTTCGAGCTCCCTAGGTACGTGACTTACATGGAATTTGTTAGCTAATACTCATTAAACAAAAGCCCCATACTAATTATTAACAACAACAAATGATTCGTGTTTGATTTGGGACTATAAGGATTGTTATGCAGGAGAAATACGAGAAAGGAGGAAGAACAACTGTGGGTGTGGTGGGACCCACAAAAATTATTGTTTTAATAAAAGATTTAAATAAAATAAATGATCATTTTGCCCCTGAAGAAAAGGACAAAATGGTAAGATTTAATTTAAGAAATATGACATATTTATTTTTGGACCAAAATGACAATAAAAGTGAAAACATAGAGACCCAGATATAAATGGTTTCAAATTTAAACTAAAGATATTTATTTTTGGACCAAAATGACAATAAAAGTGAAAACATAAAGACCCAGATATAAATGGTTTCAAATTTAAACTAAAGTGACAAAAGTGACCAAACTTAAGGGACTAAAATGGATTACTCTAAAAAAATTAATGGAATTGAAATCTAGCCTAGTGATTAAAAAAAAAGTCGGTTCAAATCGATTTAACTCATTCATACGACATCGTTATGCTTCCAATTGGTAGACATAAAACACACATACAACTGTTATCTTCGATTTCATATATCATAAACCCTAGAAATCTATCTCTCCTTAAACCCTAAACTTTGTAATCAAAATCAAGATGTCAGACCACATACCTTTCGAAATCCAAGAGGAAATCTTGAACATGCTTCCTGTGAAATCGTTGCTTCGATTTCGATCGGTCTGCAAAGCATGGAGTTCTCTGATCGAGAGTTCTGATTTCATTACTCATTATAGGAGCCAACAGCAGCATCTGCTTGTAAGTTCTCATGATCGTGATGATCAAAAATATGTTTCAATCGTTGATGATGATACTTTTCCTCAACACAAAGCTTCACTGACTTTCCCTGTATCTGTTAAGGAGGTGCTTAAATATGATCCTAGTATAATCAGCAGTTGTCATGGCTTGGTGTGTTTCTACTGCGATAGTACTCGCAAGGCTGTTATTTTGAATATTTCACTTAGAAAAACAGTTACTGTTGTTGTGCCTACTGGTGGATATTACATTGCTCTAGGTTTTGGGGTTTGTCGTGAGACTAGTGACCCTAAGATTGTCAACATTAGATATAATGACATGTGGAGCCAAGATAATGTTACTTGCATACCTTCCCAGGTTGAGGTTTTTACGTTAAGCACGGGTGCTTGGAGAAGTCCATACGGCAGCAATCTCCCTAGAAAATCAATTTATTTTTATCGCTATGATAAGGTAGTTATAGATGGAGTTTTTTATTGGCTTGCTACTGATAGGAATACCATGACTGGAAGAATTGAGCTGATTGTTTCATTTGATATGACAAGTGAAGAATTTAGAGAAATAACCTTTCCAGAAGGCATAGCACACGACGATTATTGTTCCTTGTCGTATCTAGGGAACTCTCTTGTGGTGGGTGGACACGATAAACAAGTCATTAATAATAAGGATTTATGTGTATGGATGATGGAGGGTGGTGTTTCAAACTCGTTTACAAAGCTATTCACGATTACATCAAATAGAGATGTTATACTAAGGGGGTTTCGGAAGAATGGTGAACCTATAATTGGTATTCGAGGAAAAGTTGTGTTAGGAGGTGAGCGACTTGCTTTTTACAAGCCTGACTCAGAACACATCGATTATCTTGGGATTAATGGGTTTTTCTCAGTTGAAGTGTATCCGTACATGGAAACACTATTTCTGCTTGATCAGCCAGATAATATGTTATATAGTTTTAAAGCTTTACTCAAAGCACTATCTCGTGCCGATCATCAGCCAGATAATATGTTAGCTTGGGATTGATGGAAGACAATACTCATTTAAAGTATATCCCTATACGTAAACATTGTTTCTACTTGATCAGACAGATAATATGTTTTATAATGGCACGTATGGTGATTGAGGTGCAATGCAAGATGATTTGGTTTCATCCCATACGATGTTTCAGGAACTGAATGTAGGTCATTTTAGTTTTAATTTCAATTTTCGATTTAACCATAAGTCTTTTGCATAAAGCTAGATTGGAATGGTGGTGAGAAGAACACGTGTCTTTTAATTGCTAATGTTTGTTATGTTGAAATAGAATAGACCACTTCTTTAATTACTTCTGCTTATAGTTATGGCATTCATCTCTTAACAATATTGTTAATTATTTTATTTCTATTTGACAAAAATACGTCCTGAACATTGATATAAAATAATGAGAGTGATTATGTTGTGGTGAAGATAAGGTTTTAGTATTCTGGCTCCTCATGGCTTATAGCAAAACTCCCAGGCAAGGACTTCACAAGATCTTTGTTCATGGGAGTAGATGATTCTTGATCTGAATTGGTACGAGTCTTGATGCACTTGTGCGTTTAGATATTGATTTCGCATCTGTTTTGAAAGTTTGAATGACTTTCTTGGTGATTTTTTAATTTCTAACATACTTCTTTACTCTTATTAATGCTATATCACATTCAAGAAGTTCAGGAATAATAGCTACTGAAGTTGCAGGGTATGTATTCTGCAATAGTGACGAATAGAGGTTGCAAAAGGCTGGTTGGATCAGGTCAACATTGAAAATAAATGAAAATCATTATATAGTCACAAAATATGGAGTTTATTAAGCTAGGAAATATAACCATTTTTTTTCTGGTTATATGTTTCGGTTTGAGTCTGACCCGTATGACCAGATCCGATATTTTGATGTGGTTTATAGGATATTTGAAACTGTACTGCCCCCCCCCCCCCCCCCCCACACACACACACACACACACACACTTGTGATTCAATGGTTATATACGGCTTGTGAGATATATTATTTCTCTTAGATGTATGTGTGAAGAGGATGAGTTAGATTGTTAGCATCAGGGGTGTTAGGATGTGCACTTTAGAGTGAAATTGAAGAATCAGAACTATCTAATAAGATAATTAGGCGATTGGAGCTATGCTACAAACATAATTTTACATTCAGTTCAATAATCAATTTTCTTGTAGCAACTCTTACCTGCTTCCCTGTCAGAATATTTGACCCTAAATTATTAAAAATCAACCACTCAACATGGATCAAGTACACGAGACACATTTATATCATCATTGCTTGTTCCATATTGAAACGTGCATATGGCAAAAACATTAATATTCATGTGTTAATCTTTTTAGGAAATCGACAACTTTTTGAGTGTAGAACTAGTGTTATTAAAAATGTTTTGGTCATGATACTTAAAGCTATGATTACTTTGTGTCCGAAGATTTTATTTTATTTTATTTTTTTGCCAGAAACTGAATTTAGCTGTTATAACCTTTTGCAGGAACGGTTTATGTCTGTACCTCTTATATGGACTGTACATATAATGGCCAAGTTTAGTTGATTGATGATTCGAAAGCAATCTTTAACGGGGCTATCGTTGTGTTCCCAAATTATACCCTACCAGTATGTATAAGTTGATACTCTTTTTAATGATTTTGTCATCCGGCTTTGTAACTTATAGTATACTGTAGGCCATTTGACATTTTCATTTTGCGGGTCCCTTTATATGAAGTGGCAAAAATAGAAATGTGATTGTAGGCATATATATGAAGATCTTGAATGATTCTTTATGATGGAAAATTGGTTTGTGATCTTGAGTGATCTGTACTCTGTGTTATGCAAATTGCTTCGTAGATGAAGATCAGTAAATCTTTATTGAAATATTATTAGGCTAAATCCAAATTAGATATGTAATCATCTTGAAATTACTAAACAATTAAAAGATTGACTACTTAGTCATTAAATGATTTTCCATCCTCAATCTTTTCCAAAGTTTGGTTTTTTGGACAGTGAACAACTATGGACCCTTTTGTTTGTTCATTTGCAGAAGGCTATGGTGCACTTGACCCGAATGGAAACGTCACATTTAAGTGGGTTATGTGGTAAGTGTCAAAATAATGATGTTTTTTTTTTTTTAATTTCAGTGTAGAGAGTGTTTGGGGTTATTAATTCTGCTTACTGGGTATATTTGACTGTCATAACAGCAGATAAGCAGTTTAGACTTAGAGTCTTTGGAATTGCTTATGACTGCTTATTTGAGGATAAAACAAGGAAAAGCCTCAACTGTGACTTCATCTACTAACAACCCGTAAACACGACCTGTTTAGCATCCCTAATGGTGACTGATGAGAGGTTTTGTTCGAATAAAGCTTGGAGCATCAAAGCAATTTAAAAGAATGTGGGTCCATCAACTAACCAATGGCTAACAAAAGTTCAAACGTGAAAAGTCATCGTTCATCCGGATAATTTTGATACGACACATGTATTTGACGTTTTTTCGATTTCGTTACCCCATTTTTTTAAACGTTGCCCCTATAAGGATTTTTTAGATCCGACACTAAATTCACCTATGTGATGAACCATTAACAATGAAGGAATATATATCTTCTTAGTTTACACTTTAGCCCTTCAACTTTCATTTGATTCCATAACACCATCAATATGCAGTGTACACGAACAACCCTTAGAAAATATGAACTATTATGTTTGCTATAGAATTGAAGATGAATATATATTTTCGACACATTCACACAATCAACTATACAACAAAATAATATAAAAGTAATATCGCATCGTAATGGGTAATCATTTTAACACGGAACAAAATAGAAATATATAGACTATTATTGTGAGATTTAAAATAAACTGTCATATATATTGTATAAAATAATTAAAAAATTGTCTAATTTTGAGTAGAAATAGAAAAGAGTAGAAAACATCTGTTCATATATTGTAACAAACAATAAATCTAATTTTGAGAAAACTTGAAAAGAAATTCAAACATTATATATCGTCATTGCAAGGTGAATCATTAAGCAGCAAAGACTAAAGAGAGTATTGTAGAGGAAGGGAGTTTGGTATCAATTTTATTCATTTATAATGATATAATTACAAATCTATTAATTTTAGCTTTAAAGCATCTTCAAATGTTTATGATCATTTCAAAGCCCCATAAAAATCTTTTGTATCTTGAAAGATTTTTTTTAAGATTCGACTTTGTATTATAATAATAATAATAATAATAATAATAATAATAATAATAATTATTATTATTATTATTATTATTATTAACCATAAGTTTACGCTATGAAAAATATCTAATGGTTACACTATTTAAAATTAAAAAAAATAATATATAATACTTACTAAATTCTTTATTACAAATCATATTACTAGCAAGAACCATCATCATAATAACTAAAAGTAAAATATGAAAATGATAATTTAAAAACTAAAATGCATTTAAGTTGAATATGTTTTTAGAAACTTTTTTTAATAGTGAGTGTTACCTACTCTACTTGATCTTACTCCTAAATTACACTAAAATAATCCTAATTTATTTATATCAAAAAGGTGAACATTGGTCTTCAATTCTCTCCAAGAGATGCAAAGCTTTTAACACCCAACCAAAGTTGGAATAAGTAGAGAAAATGAAACTCATGTAACTTTTCGATATAATGTTTTCTTATCTACATGTCAATAAGAAGTTTTTAATTTACAGTGTTTTTTAATCTATGTTTAAGATTTGAAAATTTTATACCAATTACATAAAAATATAGTACGATAGAGTAAGGTTATTGTAAAAAAGGTTAAAAGTGTGATAAATGTGAGAAATATTGTGGAGATGACATGTGTCCTAAATCTAAATTAATTCAAAAGGGTAAACAAGTAATTTTATCATTAATTCACTTAATTAAAAACTTCCCATAACCGCCACCTTAATTATAGGAACTGATTTTTTTAAAAGATTTCTATAAACACCATTCAGCAAGTATATAACACCATTCAGTAAGTATATAACACCATTCATGGACTAAACATCTGATCGAAACATATTTTTTTCTCTATATAAATATAGAAATATGGTACTCATATTAAAGATAAAAAAACGCTCGTTATTATGGTGTAATTTTTTTTAAAAAGTTACGTAACACCATTTTCAGCAAGTATATAACACCATTCAGTTAGTATATAACATCATTCAGCAAGTATAACACCATTTAGTAAGTATATAACACCATTCAGTAAGTATATAACACCATTCATGGACTAAACATCTGATCGAAACATATTTTTTTCTCTATATAAATATAGCAAATTGTACTCATATTAAAGATAAAAAAACGCTCGTTATTATGGTGTAATTTTTTTTTTAAAAGTTACGTATAAAAAATTATTGACGTTTAAAAAACTCGGGTGGAAGTTACATGTGCATTAATGTTAGTTTCTTAATTTAAAAATGTTAAATTTACCTATATACCCTTAATCTAGAAAATTAATATGTTTAATAGTAAACATTTTTTACAATTTTGTCATTATGATCTCAACCATTAGATCAAAGATCTAATGGTGTAGATTCTTTCTTACCTTTCTCATAAAAAACATTTTTTTTACTGAAACCTCTACCTATATACGATATATTATTAATTCAAAAAAGAAAAAAACGTAGAAGATAAGTTGTCAACTTATAATATGATGAAAATGAAAATGTGTTATTAAATAGTTTATAGTGTGTATTATTTAATTTGTAAAATAATTATGATCCGACTTATTTTTAGTTAAGAAAATGATATCATTAAAAAGTGTACAAGGAATATTCGAGGCAAAACGATAGTTAATTGAGCGTCACGTAATTGTTTTAATCGAAATCATTAAAGCGACAATGTTGAATTATTGTAGATAGGTATAACTATTTAGAATTATAATTATGGGTTAGGATATAATAGCAAGTTTTTTTTTTTTTTGCTATGAATGCTATTAAGTAATCTTGACCATCAATTGATATAATCAAGGGGCTAAGATTAAATGAGTGAAATTGAAAAAGAAAAAAGGAGGCACGTGAGTTTTTTTAGGGGCATTCTAGTCAATTCGGAGCAATATTTTCTCTCTCCTCCAATTCCCCTCATTTTTTAAACGTTAATACCTCTTTCATACGACATTATTTTTTATAAAAATTGCACCAAAAAAAAGTGTTTTTTACTTATAAAAAAATGTCTTATTTCTAAAACGCAATAGCCTAAAAACATAAAAGAAAGTTTTTTTTTTAAAACGCAATGGGCTAAAAATAAAAAAAAAATAATATGTTGTACAATTGCGTTTTACAGATTCCTTGTGTTGTACAATTGCGTTTTAAAAATCATAAAAAAGATCTCACCTTTGCCTTTACCAAACAGCACCATCAATAATAGCTCCACTGAAGAAATGAATAAATGGAATCTTATGAAATTTCGTAAAACGCAATAGAGATTTTTACAATAAACAATGTATTATGGTAAAACGCAATGGAGATTTATACAAATAAACAATGAATTATGTAAAATATTCAACCTATCGCAGAATAATATTTCCATTTTGATTACATTATAATATTTTCATTTTGGTTTAGAGCAGAAAGTATCCTCCTCCATCAAAACGCAATAAAGCCACAACATCCTGAAAATCAACAGCCTAAAAATCAAGATCAAAGTGAATAAAATAAAGCCAGATTGCACATCATCCTCCTCCATAAAACGCAATGAAGCCATATAATCAACTATCGATAAAACGCAATGAAGCATGATCAGATTGGAGCATTCATCACTTGTTAGTTGAGAAGCTGGCCTCGGCTGAGTTCATCAGGCTGACTATATATACATCACTAGATCCATCTCCTAATCAAATTGCAAATCGGAAAAGGAAAATTCGTGAATTTGAAGCAGAATTTTTTGTTTTTGAGAAGGAAGACGATGGCAGCGGTGGTGAAGGCTGCCGGAGCCTGCCTTACAAGTCCAGTTGCAGAGGGTAATGGTGGCGGTGGTGGTGGTGGTGGAGTGGTGGGGGGCGGTGGTGTAGTGGGGTGGAGAAGAGGTGGCCATGGAGGTGAAGAAAACGTGTTTCAGATCTAATTTAGATTTAGGGTTTTTTGACATAGAAGAAGTAAATAGACCAAAATGCCCTTCCTTGTGTTTTTTATTATTTGCCACATGTCATCCTATTATTGCTTCCTAGCCAAAATAAACTTCCTATTTGATCATCTCCCTTATAATTATACCATATTGTGATTTTTATATCTCAAATTTAATCAAGTAAAGTTTGTCCATGGATTTATAGCCTAGTGACATCTTAAGGTGGGAAAAGTTTTTGAGACCAATAGGTCCTGGGTTCGATTCCAACAAGGGAGATTTTTTTTAATATTTATTGGTTTTTCTCCTGAATTGGTGTATAGGCATTATGCCTAGTGAAGATAGATATGATCAGATGATTCCGTTGATGACACAGTGATATTCCAATGGTCCGTCATCCAAATTTGCCGTTAAAAAAAGAAATATACAAGTTTATAATATGTAGGGTAAATTACTTTTTGAGTCCCTGTGTTTTATTGGTTTTAACTAGTTGAGTCCAAAAGCAAAAAGTTTAACGACCTGAGTCCCTATAAGCATTTTCTTTAACCATTTGAGTCCAAATTTCTAACACTGTTAAAATTATTCTGTTAACTTTTGTTAAATGACCAAATTACCCTTTTAATTAAAAAAACCATTTTATTATTGAATATATATATATTCTATGAATTATATCCAGACTCCATCATATCCAGACTCCAGAACTTTCTTTCTCTCTCTAGCTAAACCATCTCCATCCCACCACCACACCTCCACCATCAGCAGCACCGTCGCCACCGCACTCCACCGTCACCACCACCACCACTACGCCGTCAACGAATCACCACCGCCACAACGAATCATCACCGCCACAGCGATCGCCACTGCACCACAACCATCACCATCACCACCGCACCACCTCCGCCACCATCACCACCGCACAACCACCTCTATCAACACCGCCGCACCACCACGAGCTCCGAACGAGAAAGAATAGGAACAACCATCGCACAACCACCTCCATCAACACCTCACAACCACCTCCATCAACATCGACACCCCTACCAAGCTTCTGGAAGAGGTGTCAATAATTGGGCGTACAACCCTCTGTTGAATTGCGATGGAACGGCACCTGCTCGTCTGCAAGTCATGGCTACAAGCCTCCAAGGATCCGCCTCTTTACTCCATTCTCGATTGTGAGTTTTTTTATTTTGATTTGGTTGAGCTAGGGTTTCGTTGTGATTGTTTTTTGGGTGATTTGGAAATAGAGAATTGGGGATATGTTTGGTTTAGGGTTTGTTTTCGATCGTCTGTGTGTGATTTTGATGGTTGGAAACATAGAATCAGGGGTTTGTTTTATCTAGGGTTTGTTTTGCATCCTTTCTGGATCTGGACGGTGGGGCAGTGGTGGAGATGACGGTGGGGCAGTGGTGGAGATGGTGGTGTTTATAGAGAGAATAGTGTGTGAGAAAATGTGTGCAGGTGTATGTGTTTATATTATATATAATGTAATTTTTTTTTATATATTATATATTAAAACTTTATGCATTAAAGACTTGTTCCTTATACTCATATGCATATAAGACTTGTACTTTGTGTGTAAATGACTAAATTACCCTCGTAGCTAACAGAATTGGTGGATGGTGTTAGAAATTTGGACTCAAATGGTTAAAGAAAATGCTTATAGAGACTCAGGTCGTTAAACTTTTTGCTTTTAGACTCAACTAGTTAAAACCAATAAAACACAGGGACTCAAAAAGTAATTTACCCTAATATGTATTACAAAGGTAAGAAATAGTTTATCATTAATATTTGTTTTCTAATTAACTGATTCTTAAGATATATTATAAATAATAGACGATAAAAATAGTTTTACATATTCGTTAATATAAATGGTTATGTTGAAAACCTTATCATACATCAATAACAAAAAAGCAATCACATATATACATATATAAACGCATGCTAAGTATAAAAAACCACTGAATGCTTTTTTTTATTGGCTCAAAACGCTTGAAATTATGTTGCATTACATGCCCTAATTTTTTCATAAAAATATAAGTTTGTTACATAAGGTTTTTAGGAGTTTTCTCATTAAAATATTTATACCGTAATGTTTACAAGTATTAATTAGTCTTATTACAGTCAGATTTAGTCGTATAGATTTTGTGGGTTGAGTGAGATAGTTGTTTTAAAAGTAAATTAGAATATATTATAAAATATGAATATAATGTTTCTTTTAAGTAATTTTATCATCAATAAGTCTGTCACTTTGATATATACAATTTGATATCATACGCTCCATGTACTTCACTAAAAAAAATATATAATCATCAGTAAATCCCTCTAATAGCAAATATAAAGTAGGGTTTGAGGAGGGTAAGATGTAGACAACCTTACCTCTACCCTGTAGAAATAGAGAGACTGCTTCCAGTGAGACCCCCCGACTCGATGGTAGTTTTGCATCAAACCTTAGACATAAGACACATAACACTCAGCAGTTAACACAAAGGCCAATTAGTGCATGGAATCCCTTGTCTTTCGGCTATCGCCACCACATGACATATGATTAACCATCCCCACTTTTAAAATCATTTTTACGTTAAAATGGGGCATAGAAAAAAGTAAAAAATATAACAAGGGTCATGCTATTTACACACGGAGAAAATTATTTTCACACCCCAAAGCGCCGCGCTATGGCCAAAGCGGGGCGCTTTGGGGTAAAGTCAACCGACCAGAACTGAGTCTGTCAGGCTTTGTCGGTTGACTTTACATCAAAGCGCCGCGCTTTGGCCATAGAGCGGCGCTTTGGTTTTTTTTTTTTTTTTTTTTTTTTTTTTTTTTTTTTTTTGGGGCAAAACGCCCCTCTTAGGTCAAAGCGCAGCGCTTAGGGCCTTTTTTAAATTTTTTAAAATTGTTTTTAATTCACAAACGCGTCGATAATAGTCTAAATTTTACGTTTTTTCCATTATACATCATTTTTTAATATATATGGACTATACTGCAAGTTCCGGATCAAATCGGTTACGTGTGATGTCGTATTCCATTATATCGTATCATTTTGGTTTGAAAGCACAAGTACTCCTATGAGTAGTGTCATGTGTATCAGCCGCCTACCGTACATGTACATGACGTATTTTTTCATTAATTGTAGTATTATGATGTATATTGTCATTTTGGGTCGTACAAGTGCGTATTGAATCTGATTGGGTCGTGTCGGTGACATTCGGTTTTTAACGTGATGTAACGCATATACATTCGGTATTGAATCTAATGTGAACCAAACATGAATTGATTTAGTTTTTTTTTTTTTTCAAATGGTAACTCTAAAATGTTAAATTGTAATGCAAGGTTAAAATTATAATTAGTTTATTTTATTAGTTAGAAATATATTATCTTATGTTGTATAGCCACCTATTTTCATCATCATGAGCAAGGACTTTCGCTCCTGTTTGTGAATAGTTGAATACAGATCAAAAAGAAACCCACCACAGTGAAAAAGATGATTATACAGAGCTGATATGAACCGTGCATGCTGGTTTTGATGTTACAGGTTTGACTTATTAAGGGACATCATCAAAAAGAAACCCACCACAGTGAAAAAGAAAACCCTCTTAGATATTTTAAACTAAAACCACATTTAAAATATAGTAAATGTAAAAAAAAACAAGTTCCAAGGCTTTTCCTTGAAATCATATACATGACGTATTTTTTATTAAATTCCAAGACCCATCCTCCCATGCTTTCTAGAACATTTTCATCGATTGGACTATGAATTTGATTATTTCTCCAATGAAGGAGTGTACTCTCTCATACAAGAGGCACATACTTGACCGGCCAAT
This sequence comes from Helianthus tuberosus, assembly GCA_030545235.1. Taxonomy (NCBI): domain Eukaryota; kingdom Viridiplantae; phylum Streptophyta; class Magnoliopsida; order Asterales; family Asteraceae; genus Helianthus; species Helianthus tuberosus. Next base: position 26,658,876 of record CM060437.1, on the reverse strand, counting down.
CACTTGTGAGCATCATCTGACTGGACCGACACGTGTCGAATAATGCCCCATGGTGGGGGCATTAAGGCATTATGTAAAAAAAATGTAAAATTTGAACTTAAACGTAGACCAGTCACCAGTCAAAAATACGCCCAAAATGTAAAAAAAAAAAAAAAAAAAAAAAAAAAAAAAAAAAAAAAAAAAAAACCAAAGCGCCGAGCTTAGGCCAAAGCGGGGCGCTTTGAAAAAAAAAAAAAAACCAAAGCGGCCCTCTTTGGCCATAGCGGGGCGCTTTGATGTAAAGCAACAGACAAGGTCTGACCGCGTCAGTCCTTGTCGGTTGACTTTACACCAAAGCGCCCCGCTTTGGCCATAGCGGGGCGCTTTGAGTGTGCAAATAGACCAAGCGCGTGTGCGAATAGACCAGGCCTATAACAAACACTTTATTTCTTTAGAAGATACTCGGTTTGAACAACTGTTGTTACATCAATACATTCTTGTGGGATGTAGACAGTGGACACCCTGATATCTTTACTTATTAATGCAACTACTTTTTCTAGTGCGTCTCTGTCCTCACTTTTCCCGCCCTTTAATCAACCAATACCCACCATAATCTCCGGCATTCACCACCACCACCGCCACCGATGGCCTCACCGCAACCCCGTAGTAAACTCTCCAAAAGCTTTCAGAGAGTCATCACCTTCAGAAAACCAACAAAACCCCTCTCAAACAACGGTTTCTGTTTAAACCGTCCAAAAAACTCCGACAAGCATTTCATCAAACAATTGGCGGATGACGCCGAGACAAAGAATAGAGCGGCTATGGCGGCGTTTGTCGCCAAGCTTTTTGCCTCCGTTTCGTCGTTGAAAGCCGCGTACGCTGAGCTACAGGCGGCGCAGTTTCCATACGACGGCGAAGGCGTAAAGCGCGCAGATCAATCTGTTGTGGATGAATTGAAAGAAATCTCCGAGTTAAAGCGGAGTTTCATGAAGAAACAGATAGACACGTCTCCACCTCATGTGACTCTGTTGCTCTCAGAAATCCAAGAGCAACAGAGTCTCATAAGAATGTACCAAGTCACAATAAGCAAAATGGAAAAGCAAGCCAAAACAATGAATGAAAAGATCAATTCACTTCAGATAACATTATCTGAAGTGAATTCATCAAACAGAGTGATTGAAACAACACTCGAGTCAGAGCGTTGTTTCCCACTCTTGGATAGTATAGATCTGTCAGATCTAACCGTAACAAACTTCACAGAAGTCTTGTTCTACGCTTTAGCATCTGTACAAGACTTCGTGAAGCTCTTGTTACATGACATGCAAGTTGCAAGGTGGGATATTAATGCGGCTGTGAGATCAATAGATGCCGATGCATTGTTCCCAAAACCGAGCTACAAATGCCTCGCTTTCGAATCATATGTAGCTCGGGAGATTTTCGAAGGATTCAATGCTTCCGATGACGAAGAAACCGTTCATTTTAACATGTTCAATGAGTTCAAGAAGCTAAAATCATTATCAACTATGCATATATTAGAACAAAACCCTAGATCACCATTCGCCAAGTTCGCACGCGCCAAGTACATGCGCGTGGTGCATCCGAAAATGGAGTATTCGCTGTTCGGCAACTTGAGTCAACGGAAAACGTTGAACTCGTGGCAGTTTCCGGCGACCGGATTCTTCGGCGCGTTTGCGGAAATGGCGCGGCGCGTGTGGCTTCTGCGGTGTTTGTTTTTGTCGTTTGATGAGGAGGTGAGTGTGTTTCGTGTGCGGAAAGGGTGTCGGTTTTCCGACTTATATATGGAAAGTGTGGTGGCACGTGATGGTGGTGACTGGCGCGTGGGGTTTACGGTGGTTCCGGGGTTTAAGATTGGGAAACAGGTGGTGCAGAGTCAGGTGTATTTATCTCCGGCCGGTGATGATTCCGGTAGAAAAAGGGGTTAATGGGGTTTTGACTTTTGGTCAACGGTACAGGTTATAGGTGATTATACAAATTTTGTATTATACAATATAAGTTTTTGTTAAATTTTGTTTAATAAGATATTTTAGTTATCTGCTGTATCTGTGTGTATTTATTACGTATTTGGTTTAGATTTTTAAATTTTTAAGTTTTTGATCACAAATTGTTAAATAAGTATATATTTTGTAAAAGTAATAAGTTAATGATATGTATAAAAAAGGAATTAAATGGTCAAAAAGGTGAAAAGAAATTGTATATGAGCGGAGGTAGAGGATCCTGTAAAAAGTGCTCAAAGTGTGAGAAGTGTATTATAACACTATATATAATACTATATAACACCATATAAACACCGTATAACAATATGTAACACCATATAACACTATGTAACACTATATATCATTATATAACAAATATAACACTATAGGTTGTCTGATAGCATGTCTATGATAGATGTATAGTGTTATATTTGTTATATAATGTTATATAGTGTTACATAGTGTTATATGGTATTATATGATGTTACATATTGTTATACGGTGTTTATATGGTGTTATATAGTATTATATATAGTGTTATAATACACTTCTCACACTTTAGGCCCTTTTTACACTATCCTTACCCTATGAGCGCATATAGTTATTTTACTCATTAAAGTCTTTCAAGTTTCAACTCACTTTTATATAGTTTTTTCAAAATAATAGGAGACATTTATATTACTTTAACTTTTGATTTGATTTTACATTAACCTTTTTTCATTATTTCAATTAAAAAAAATCATTGACTGAAATAACTGGTTTTATATTCAATAAAAAAATATAAAATTTGTTTGCCCCAAATCTCATAAGCAAAGAAATTATGTTTAGAACGAAAACACAAAGATAAACCCCATACCATCTATCCAAATCTTTTGTGAGGTGGTAAAATTAGTTAAAATCAAGTAGCTACCCAAAATCCATTATATTCTTAACGAATATATTGGTAAAATTAATTAAAGTCACGTAGCTACCCAAAATCCATTATATTCTAAACGAATATATAGAAATGAAATTAGACAATACTCATCTGATTACGAGAATCACTCACTCGTATTAATAGCAAATATTTTAGGGTTTTCCCATTTTGTATTTCAGCCCCTTGCTAGCTCTTTATATCTATATACAAAGTGATCCGCTATTAAAAAAAAGTAATAGTTTTCAAATGGGTGAGGCCAAAGCAAATCTGTCGCAAACTAGAAATGATGAACGCTAAAATAGGTAATCGGTTGCTAATTCCATTTATCACTGTCACATCATCGTATGTGACGCATCCAGAAGCTCCACATTACGGCTCATCTAATGATGACAAGTGTCCGTGATTAAACATGATAATAATTAAAATGAAACCGTTAGTAAGACTTTGGAACATTTTTTATTGTCTTATATCTAGTTAGCATTATATATGTACGTTTATATTTATATGATTATCACAGTTATCTATTTAAATGTATTTATGTGTTTGATGATATTTAAATTAAAAAAGCTAATAAATTAAGTAAAGCTATGCATTATTTTACATCATGGAATTTAAAATAAGAAAAAATGGCAAGGGGTACCCCAGCCGACAAGTAGAGCCATATGAAGTGGATTTCTTGTCTTACACAAATTATTCCTCGGAATTTCCTTTTTAATCATTTGTCATATTTTAATGATGCTTTCTTTCCTAACAAGTTTTCCAGAACATTCCCATCTATAATTAAACTCTACTCAATTATTATTTACATAGAGTTATCAGTTATCTATTTTCTTTAGAAATAATTATAGTTTAAGGGTATCCGGGGCACCAAGCGGGGAGTGGCTCGGTGACCACATTCCCCGATCGGGAACACCGCCGCCATCCCTGCGGTGACCCAATTCGGGGAGGGTGGTCGGGGGGAGTTCACCGAAGAAGGGGAGATGATATGGTGGGGCCAGCCGCATTTTCAACCAATGAAAACTTTTATTTTTTTTTATTTTTATTTTTTTTGAATAAAAAAACAATTCCCCTAAGAGGGGAGTGCCGCCATCAAATTGGGGTGCGAGGGGAGTTTAAGAGGGGAGTTGACGTGGCATAACCTGATTGGGTGTGCGTAAGAGAGGGGACTCCCCTCTTAGGGGAGTGCCCCGGATACCCTAAGTTTACCATCTAGTCTATCTATATTCAGTACAACAACACACATGTAAATATATCACTCTTAATATGAATTTCGGTTTTTTAAGTAACCAATATAACCTGATCGTTAGAAAAAATAGGGGGTTTTATGTTGTGAACATGATTTGTAGTAAGAAACTAGTTATATTACACTTTACTCGTTCGCTACACATAAAATAAAAGAACAAACAGTAGTTGAAACCACATGTCATTTGATGATTATGTAAAACTATGTTAAAAAGGTGAAGTAGTTGAAACCAGGTTAAAATAAAAGAACAAACTGGGATTCACTAGTTGAAACCAGGTTAAAAATATATTAGATATGTATAACAGTCAGATTTATGTAATAAAAATATATTAGATATTGTCAATTTAAACAAACTAAATCACAAAATTAACTCAAATATTAAAATTAAATAAAATAAAAAGAACAAAACAAACAATTTTAAATACACAGAAAATTAATTCCTTAAATGCACTATTTTATAAAAATTAAATGACAGAAGTATGGCAGATTCTCCATCTTGAAATTTAAGCCACTAGCAAACTCATCTACCTTAGCCTTGTTATCATTTTCCACACCAAAAATAATTTAAATACAACTTATACATAAAATACATTTAAAAAATTAAAAATCTGGATATCAAGAGAGTTTGGGCCTTATGCAGTCGCCCATACCCAAAACCGAGCCTGTTTGTTTGTATTCAAACAAAACTAAAAGGAAAATTTCCCTTCAAAAGATTTATATTTGTTTTTTTTTGGAAAACTGTCTTATTTGATATTAAATAGGGTATTTCTCCGCGCGTTGCGGCGATAAATTATCGTGAGCATTCGTGGGTATTGTCGTATTGGTTTGATTAGTTATAGTACCGGTACGAACAAACCCCGATATTGGGACCAATGTTCGAACGGTATCGATCGATTTAAATCGTCACTGTATGGTACCGATACTCATTTATCGTCACATACAGAGTTGTATAAATGAAATATTATCAAAAACTGAAACCATAGAAATGAATTGTAATATCGTCGTAATGATACCGATGTTGTTTGATACGATACGATAGCAATATCATTGTAATTACATTCTTACTTTAGTAAATTGAGTGCTTACTCTTGTCTGACAAAATCTATTGATACGATATGAAACCGATGTTGTTTGATACGATACGATAGCAATATCGTCGTAATGAAATATATTGTTATTTTATATTATATAATATAAAATTATATAATATAAAAAGAAGATACAAAATCTAATAATAAAATATTACTAAAACACAATTACTATTCATGAGGAGTTGGAACTAATATATATAATAATAGATATATTAGACCATGCGTAGTCGTTAGATGAATAATGCCCTCACCTTGGGGCGTTTTCTGTCATGTGGCAGTCCAGTCAGCATGGGGACATTATTGGGCGTTATTGCAAAAGTGGCGTAGTGGGAATAATGCCCAATAACGCCCCTTCCAATCATTACACAATTATTTTTTTTAATTAAAAGCTTAAAATACTTCATTAAATTAAAAAAATACAATAATAGAAATAAAAAAACCAGAAAAAAGTAAAAAAAAATTACATTGCAAAATTTTTGGTTTTATAAAAGATCAAAATTAGACATTTAATAAACAAAACTTTAGGGACCGATATAGCATTTTTGAAACTTGAAATATTAAAGGTTTTGAAGTTTAAATCCTTTTTTTTAAATACAATCAAAGTGCATGGACTGAAATGCAAAATCACCATCTTCTTCCTTTGTCACCCACAACAACCTGCAACTTAAACCTTCAAAAAAAACATTTGCCAAAATCTAATTATACACACACAAATATTAATTCTGTTGTTTTTTTTAATTAAAACTAATTATACACACATGGCAAGGTCCTATTGGGCAAACAAATGAAGTTTTAGCGTGTTTCAAATCACGCTCGAGGGGCTTTTTTGCTAAATAACGCCGGAAAACGCCGGCGGGGGTGGGGACAGGGCGTTTTGGGGCGTGTTTGAGGGGGAAAAACGCCAAAATGTTGGCCACTACGGGTGGTCTTATAGTATGTATAAGGCTAAACATTAACAAGACTCCTTTTCGGTACTTGTGTTTCTTTACATTCCAATTGTTTGGCACGCCTTTCTCATCAGGTTGTTCTAAAAAATTGTGCTTCCCTGCATGTTAATCGCTTGAGGGTGTGTCTAACATACCACCTCTGTAACACCCCAAAAAAAATGGGTTTGATAATTTAAACCTGGTTAATATAAAGGAACGGGTAAAATACCGTTTGGGGTAAAAGTGAACCCGTAAATAAAAGTTGGTATCAGAGCCTAGGTTTGAGCGAAATCAAGTACAAATGAGTGAGTACTTGAACTCAAACCTGTGTGCTCTTGTGATTAATGACCCGTACAATCCAAGACTCGATCAAGACCGAAAGGTAAGATTTAATATAAGTAAGTATGCGTGAGGTTACTAATAATGATGAATATTGAAAGGTGAGCTTGATGGATAATGAGGATGTTTCGCATTCGCGGGCTAGTACGAAAGCTAAGGTGTGTGATATGTCAGGAAAATGAACCCCAGGTACGTAAATTCAGCGTGTGGGCGTATGACGTTGTAAGATTAAGCAAGCGAAGGAAAATCATAAATGAAATATAATAGTGACATGGCAATGGAGTTTTGAAAATGTTACACGTGCCGAAACTTAATTCTTCGGACATAAGGTGGCGATTACACGAAGGCACGAAACTAGTATGTGGATTGTGTACCTGGCCAGTACACAAGAAACGTATGACGTTCGTGAGACCGTGATAATTGTTACAGGTATGTCCGTTAGAATTAAGTAGTAGGTGGACGTGAGGGTGAAGAGAAATGTAAGACTTTCAGGAATGAAAGTATGAATGCTATGTTAGAATCCGCGAGACGGATTCGAAACATGAAAGAATGTAAAGTAGGAATGAAAGGTTTGAATTCGGGAATGAATTCAAACCGGAATGGAATGAAAGGAAGGAAAGGTTTGAATTCGTGAAGAATTCAAACGCGAAGGGAATGGAATGAAAAGAATGGAAGGTATGAACGAAGGTTTCGATCCGTAGATGGATACGGATCAAACTTATGAAGAAGGAAGAAAAGAAGAATGAAAGGCTTGAGCCGTAAGTAGTAAACGAATCAAGTACGCGGAAAAAACGTAGTTAGATGGAAGGTAAGTAAAGCTTACGGCATTTAAATTAGTACAACCATTTATGTAATTGACTAGAAATAAGAGATGTTACTATTCGAAAAGAGATTTCGAAATAAGATGTTCCGAAACGAATCGATACGGGTCGGAACAAGTTAAAACTGGAAGTAAACCATATTTGATGGTAAAAAGGGTAAAATGGTAATTTGGTCATGGAATGATGAAAGTATAAAGAGTTTTGAAAGATTTTGTTATGATGTATGCCATAATAAGTAATAAGGGTAAAACGGTAATTTAGTTTTATGGATGAATGAAAATAAAGTTTAAAGAATACCCTATGGCGTAAGCGATGATGGGTTAAATGTACGGAAGAAAGGTTTCAAGATTGTGACCATACGGTGAAAATCCGTAATGAGTCAAATGAGCGAAATGGTAAATCGATACCATTTTACTTAAAATGTAAAAGGGTTTGGGGCGTTTAGACCAAATGGGTCATTTAATGACGATATGATCAATTGATGATGATGATTAATGAACGTTTGTTGAGTTTATGCTCACAGGATGGATAGCATATGAAAAATGTTGTTGCTATTAATTAGCAATTAAAGATGCAAGCCATGTAAACGGGTCAATGTCTTGACTCGAGCCAGGTATGTGTAATGGGTTAAACTCTCCTTGGGAACATAAGGTTCGGCGAGAGTTAATCGAGTTATGGGTGAGCTTAGAGTACCTAAAGTAAGGCATATCTAGTAAATAAAAATGGTTGATATTATGTCCTTAGTGACATAATAAATCGTGGTATAGTTTATGGTTAAAAGTGTCATTTTGGTCAAAACAAGCCTTTGGATGTCCTTCGTAGTTAAAAGGACAAAAGATGACCAAAACGCCCTCGAAAGGCAAATTGGGCAAACGACCCTTAAAGGTAGTTTGGAAATAAGTTTTATAAATGAATAAACCCTTGTGGTTGAGTAAGAGTGAAATATATAAGCCCTTTTGGCGTAATGTCTTGTAATGGGCATTTGCCGTAAAAGGATAATCCGAGGAGAAAAAATCGGAATAATTAGATTCTTACACTAAATCCACTACAAATATAGTTGTGGTGGAAAATTATATGATAAGAAATGTGGTGATGCTAAGCTAGAAGCGAATGAAAGCGATTTATGCGTGGAAATGCTTATATACCCTTAACGGGTCAAAATTAGCATATGAGCGAAAACTAGTTTAAGAACGTATATAAACCCGTGATATGAACCTAGTACGATAGACAATATTGAACTTATGGAGTTCATGAGAAATGGGGATCAAACAAACGTGTTTGTTTGATAAATGCATGAACGGGTCGAATAATTCTTAAAAGAATATTGAGCCGAAAGCTTGTAAGTTAAGAATTTTCTTAATCCGGACGTGGGATTTTGAGTCCATATGAAAGAGGACCAAATTTTGGTCATATAGGAAGAAACGGGAGGTTAAACGGGTAAACGGTTCAAAAGTTACGCGCGTTTAAGTATGTAAGAACAACGGAACGGAACTGCAGAAAAGTGGGTTTTCTGCAAGGCGTCGCCGACGGGTTCCCACCCCGTCGCCGACGGGCTCTCAAAATCACAAAAATGGGTGACGGCTTAACTGACTGGATACGGGACAATTTGGGCGACGGGCATTTTAAGAGGCCGTCGCCGACGGGTACCCACCCCGTCGCCGACGGGCTCTCTTTTGTGAGAATTCTGTTTTATTCCCTTTTTAATCCCGGTTGATCCAGCTCGACCCCAGCCAGGGGCTCTGCCCCTTGGACCCCGCCAGGGGCTGCCGCCCCTTGGACCCCGCTTCTCTCGGGCGCGCTGCCCCCAAACCCCCGTTAGTTCCAATGAAGGATATGCACGTATGTAAGTATGTAAGAATGTATGCACATATGTAGATATGTATAAATGAATGTATGTATGTATGCACGTATGAAAGCATGCACATATGTACGATTTAGATACGTTCGAGTATTAACGTTATTAATCGTGTTTCCATTGAGAAAGCAATGTAATGCAGGTATGAGAACATTGGATGCGTGAGGAATTGAAGTTGATCTCAGAAAGGGTAAAGTTACGTTATGTTACGAATTGAACCAATTATGAACCTTGAAAGGGTTTTATGAGTATGAGTATGTTATCATATCTAAAGTGTTGAAGTGTTATAAACCTTGTATGAAAGTTATGGGCATTGTTTGTATAAAATGTGAAGGTCCTTATAAATTTCAATTATGTAAGCTTAGGTCTTACAAATTATATTTTTGACCCATGTACAGTATAATGCTAATGCAAATCGGGAATTTGTGAAGGAACTATGGGTGAATGAACACCAAGTTGAACGCAAGTATGAAAGGAAATGTGATAACCATTAATGTTATAAATGAGAATAATGGAATTCTTGGCTAATGATAGTAGTAGATGTGTTGAAAGGATGCTCATGATGAGAGCTCATTTTACAGACGAATGAAGTCAATCTGGTTAGAGGTCAATAAAGGAATGAAATCTTAGTTCAGTCTTAAAGTATTCAGTAACGCCCATATGTGTGAATAGTAAGTAATGCATGAGAAATCACGAATGAAATGATTTGTAATGTAATGTATGAATATACACGTAGATGTACGTATGCATGAAGAAGGATTTACCATCCATGAAGGTATGAAGATACGTATGAACGTACGTATGTATGTAGAGAGATAGGGATGGTATGAATGTATGTAATAAATGTATGAAGGAACGTATGAGTGTGTGCATTATATAACGATAAGTACGCATGTAAACATGTACGCATAGATGTGTTATTGTTGCAAGTATGTTTTCGGGTGTATGTAAATAGATGTATGCATGTACATATATAAACGCATGTACGTATGTATTAAATGGGATTGAATGTGCACAAAGGAATAAAGCTTGTATATACGAACATACGTGTGAATGTATGTATACGAGTATACCCAGTAGCATGTAACATTAACAGACGTAGAATGATGTTAACTTTAGAGCTAAGCCAGCATGTGTGACTATGAAATAGTAGTTTTGTTGTGATAACAAAACAAGAATTAAAGGTTATACATTATATGTATGGAATGTAATCTTAAAAGACGAGATAAAGGTATTAGATTCGTTGTAAACAGATCATACGAATGTATGTAATGTTACAAGTTTGAAGAGGTATGCATATTGACCTGTTACTAACGGGTCAAGGAAATGAAAAGGATATGTGACAGTATGGACTGTTGTAATAAGTATTTGTGCGATGAAAACAAGAGTGGCATGTCCAACATGATTTATGAATAAAAAGTAGATATAATCGAGTCGTTATGGTCAATGAACGCATGGAAGTATTATGCTCGATTTAAGAAAGTAAGGATAGGACGTACAGTTATATTTGTTCATGAATGAGGAATTTTTATAAAGTATGAGTGCATTCTTGCCATGGTATGTATTTTGAATGAAATGAATGAATAATCATGTAGTGATGAACACCACTAAGGAACTAACCTGAGGTAAGAATTCGGAATCTAAAGATATGTGAATATATTTCAGAATCTTGTTACACAGAAGGACCGGTAAGTAAAGGATTATGGTCCCGTGGAAGTAAGCAAGGTTTCGGGGACGAAACCTCTTTTAAGGGGGGGTAGACTTGTAACACCCCAAAAAAATGGGTTTGATAATTTAAACCTGGTTAATATAAAGGAACGGGTAAAATACCGTTTGGGGTAAAAGTGAACCCGTAAATAAAAGTTGACTAGGAATAATTTACCGAGTGATGACATGTATATAAGTAACAAGATAATGAGTGTTAGTCTCTTTATTAATTGGAACGAAGCTTGAGGGACCAAAACCGTTAAAAAGGAAACATGATTTATTAAATAAAGGAAAACACACACACACACACACACTTCATGTGTGTGTGAGACGATCAGGAAGAAGAAGAAGAACAAGGGTTCAAAACCCTAGTTCTTGATAAATCTTCAAATTGAAGGGTGGAATGAAGTCTAAATTCACAACCGAACGTGAATTAATCATCACCCAAGCAAGGGGATCATAAGGTATGTCTTAAAACTTAGATTCGATGATCTTGTATGAAGTGGGTTATGATCAATCCACGAATTAGTATGAAATTAAGCATGAATATGTGTTAACATCATCATAGGGAACATGTGTTATGCATAATTTTGACTAATTTGATGTTTAAGGATGTAAACCCACTAGTGGATGATTAAAATGACATGGGTGTTCATCATGTTCAATTCTTGTTCAATATTCATGAACTATGTTGTGTTATGATGAACTATTGTTAAATGAATTGAAAGAAATATGGTGTTGATATGTTTGATGTTTATGTGCTAATGATACTTGTTGATTAGTAAGAAGAGTTGATGAAATATGAATGAACTTGGAAGATTATGCATAAACTAGTTGTACATGGTGCCTAGGAAGTGGTACGCACACCATGTGTTTGATGAAATGTCTAAATGACAATAATATGTGAAAGTTGTGTTATGATGATGTTGAGTATGTTATATGCTTGTTTAAATCGGCTAATGAAATACATATGTGAGATATGAACTTGATATGAATAATCATGTATGCTAATAAGGATATAAATGTAATGACATGAAAGTATAGGAATCATGTCAAGATGGATGGGAGCATGGAAGGCTAACGGGACAAGAAGACTCAAGTAAGCGGATGCAAATACGGACGCATAAGGTAAGTAAATCCCGGACTTACACTTTAGAGGTAACATATATTGTAGTATGATGATTATTGTGATACATGTGAGAAAGCATTAAACAATGGAAGTAAATAGGTAAGTTTACGGAAAAAGGAGTCGAATGTGATAGGAAAGTATAATGATGCTAATTGTTTTCTGTTAGAAATGAAATGGAAGTGCAGGTAAACTAATAATGGAGAATGAAGGTTAAGTATGGAGGTCAGACGAGAGTGTCCGAATGGATGGACGAATGGACTTATATGAACGAGAATAAGAGACGTTGATGCTTGATGATGCACCTTTTAAAGTATATATATATATTATGTCACTGGTTGCTAATGAACTAATTGGTTGTGGTGACTGCAGGTTGTACAGGTTTATGAATGATTGCTCAAGATGTGTACGCGATTGAAGATCGAGTCAAGACATTGATTGTACGTGGGTGTGTATGTGGTCACCTAATTCGATATACGTATGATAGTTTTTAATTAATTTATGAAAAGGGATTAATGTATTTAAGTGAAAGAAAGAATATCATAAAAGAAATTTTTAGTATGTATTTTTCCGCTACGTTAAATTTGGTTAAAACGATTTAGGGCGTTTCAACCTCCCCTAAACCCGTGTGAGAAAAAAAATACTTTTTAATTTTTTTTTTTTGAAAGGTAACTATTATTCACAAGGTCAAAACCTCAAAACGAGGAGGCAAAAACACAACACTTACACAAAATGGAAATTATACCAATCTTCCCATCTTAAACAGCTATCCTTGAATCGATTCCTATATTCTCATAACCCGGGAGACTTAATACTAGCTATAATCTCTTCAACTCTCGCATCGGCACTTGAAAACCTCTTTTGATTCCTGGCTAACCATATACACCAACACGATATCATGATCATAACTTTAAAAACCTCCTTCGCTTTTACGCTCAGACCACAAAAATCCAGAAACTCAATGAGATCCTTTACCGAAAACACATAAAACCGGCTCACCTTACATCACCTTTCAATATAGTTCCAAACACGCGTCACAATAATGCAGGAACACAACATATGCTCAGCTGTTTCATCACTATCTTCACAAAGGCAGCATCTTATATCCCAAAGAAACAATTCCGCGCTTGGAGATTCGATAACGTGGGTAGACGATTCAAGAACGCTTTCCAGACAAAGATATTAATTTTTTTTGGAACCCACTTTGACTAAACAAAAACATACCTATCATTGAAGTTTTTATCGCTGTTCAAGAAATCTTTTACAGCTTTCACCGAGAACATCGAATAAACTCCTCCCAGCCAAGACCACCTATCCTTCCTTTCTGATAATTTAATATCATCCAACATATCAATGAGCAGGTTCCATTCAGCTAGCTCAGCACTGTTATACGACTACCTCGACCAAGCCCAAGAGTCCATAAAAGTCTTCGACTCAACATTAAACCTTTCCTTGACACTACAACGTTTCTTTGTTTCAATACTGAAGAGGAGGGGGGATGGTCTTTGAGAGGCTCATTACACAGCCACGGATCAATCTAGAATCTGATACAACTGCCATCACCAACTGAGCCTTTAATAATCCGATTAAAACCCAAATTTCCAACTTTAATTTTTTTCTACATTGCACACCAACGTTTTTCATACCCCCGTCAGCGCCCTATTAATTGGAAGGGCCTTCCAGTTCCTCCCATTATCATGAAGCGATTGAACAACCCTTCTCCACAAGTTATCCGGTTCTTCTCTATATCTCCATATCCGTTTCGAGAGAGGAGAGCAATGTTTGTATCTGTAACACCTCGTAAAATCACGTCCAATGATGTGTTGACACGTGTACTAGACCCTAATAAAGTCAAACGTTGACTATGAGGGACTAATTTTGCGAAAAATCAAAAACTTTGATTATGGAAGGACTGGAAGTGTTAACATACTTAAACTAGGCCTCTGAATAACCTCACACGATATTCGTATTTTCATATAAAGCCACTTATTGGATAAGCGAAGCCGTTTGCGTATTAAATCGAAAGTTTACACGGCAAAGGGTTAGAAGCTTCAACATGTTAGAAGCTTCAACATGTATAATCATACCTCTGAAAAACATTGGCCATTTAGGGCTTTAATGTCGATAAACAACAATACGCACAAGTTTGTGCGTTAAAAAAGGTTAAAAGTGTCAACATGTTAATTCTTACCTCTGAGTGACCTTTTAACAGACCTGAAGTATCGTAATGTTCGATAATACTCTCGGGAATGAACAATATGGATAACATAGGGCTTTGATGCAATAAAACGATAATACGTGCAAGTTGCGCGTTAAAAAGGACCAAAAGCGTCAACATTTAAAACTACACCTTTGAGCGACCATTTAAGTGGACTGGTGTGAACTGGAGTGTCATAATACTCCATTATACACTTGGGAATGCTTGTTATTGCTTGTTGTTAACTTGGTAAGGCTTTTACGCCATTTCGCGATTATACGCGCAAGTTCGCAAATTAAAGGGTTAAAAGCATCAATATGCCAAAATAGGCCTCTGACTAACCCTTTTAATGTATCGAGAAGTTTATGATGCTTGGTCATACTCTTTGATGTGCCTAATATTGAAATTACAGGGCCTTGTGTGCTAAAAACATCATTTCGGGAGAATTCGGAAGTGCAGGGGCCAAACGTGACAACAATTGAAACTTCTTGTGAGCTGGTTAGGTCCTTACGGACCGTATGAGGACCCTTACGGTCCGTATAGCAATGCCCAGCAGCAGAAAACTAGAAACCAGCCTTGGTTTGCCTCCTTGTCTCACATATTCGAATCTATGGACTTGTTGCTTGTTTTGGACAGCTGTTGAGACACATGTACTGATCCTAGAAGCCCCATAACACCTGTTGATCATCCATGAACCCATCAAACACTATAAATAGACCTTGTTCTTCATTTGATCAACTTGCTCTTTTGCCTCTAATCTCCTATCTTCTCACTTTGGGAGCTCCTGAGCTATAAGGAGCAAACCATTGAACTATCTTCAGTCCCTTGAACCTTTTGTAAGTGTCCATCCTTGGCTAGTTCATTTTATTTGGCTCTTAAAGCCGAAAAGTCAAACGTTCCGATAAACGCTTTGACTTTTAGTTAGACCTTGTATGGTCAAGCCATGGTTCGCAACGAAAATGGCTAAGTGATCGTAAATAGGTAGGTATTAAACCCTCAATAGGGCACCTCCTAGCTATCACGTTTACTTAGTTAACTGTCGGGTCAAAATAATTAAAATAAAAGTCAAACGGGCCAGTTTTTAAATAAAATTCATAACTGATAATATATAAGCTATAAAATCAGTTTTGTCACTTTAATAACTTGGTAAATATTAGTTGAACATGTCTAGGCATGTTCAACCCGACAATTCTAACTATAGATGCGGTTCGCAACCGAAAGTCGCAAAAGTTGACTTTTGCTTTGACTTTCAGTTCTGACCCGATTTAGCTTGTTTTAGTTATGCCCTAGGGTTCCATTAGGACCATGTTACATGTTAGTATAACCCTCTGAGGTTATACAACATGGGTCCTTAGAAATCTGAAACATTTACTTGTTTCCGTTAAATGCCTAAATATTGACCATTATGCCCTTTTATCAATAAAACGAGAATTGTAACAATGTGAATGGACAAGAACCTTTATTACTGATATTTAAGTGTGTCCTAAAAGTTTGACATCAGATTATGGTCTGAAATGAGAGTTATGCACGATAACGTAAAATGAAAGCTTTTTATTAATTAAACGACATTTTTGACATAAAACCTAATTAAACCCAAATTTTGACATCAAACTTTCTACCCAATGATGTAATATAATATTTAGGGATTTTTGAATAATTTTATTAAATTTTAAACTGATCATAACATAGGGTTCTTGGATAGGCTCGGTAATTGACGATAATGCCCTTTTGGCTAATAAAATGAGTTTTACACATCCTTTATATGTCAAACTTTTTTCTACTGATTTTATATATTAAATAAATTATTTTAAACAGTAGAGGCTGATAAAAACCTCAGATTTTCTTAATCAACCCGAATTTCATCAAATACCGACTTTAATGCGATTTAGGCGCATAGTATGGTTTAAAACCATATTTGGCACCTAAGGCTTGTTACCTACTGATGTTATGAATAAATTTTTACACTTTTATAGTAAGTTAAAGTTTTGAACTCAGGTTTCCAAATTTGACCTTTAAAGCACATGTGAAATGACCAAAATGCCCTACGGTACATAGTTTGGTCATAAATGATGAAATACACATGTGTATGATATCTTGCTGATATAACCTCATAAAATAAATATTTTCACAAAAGGTTTTGGACCAGACCTTCAAATTTTATTTAAACCTCTTTTATAAACTTTAAAATGACCAAAATACCCTTACGAGACTTAAATTGGTTTTAAATTCGTTTTGGGCATAATGGAAGATATCCTACTTATATCATAACATATTTTAAGCATATTAACTTGTGGAACCTGTTCATGACTCTTTTGGTTACCCATTATGCATATTCGCGTTCGGTACAGTTTATGTAACTAGTTTGCATAAATTAACCGAAACGTGTCAAACCTTATCATTTTCACTTCAAAATCCAAAGTGTGTTAGTTTACCCATTTTACACAAGTCTTCATACTTGTCGGGTATAAATCACATTCTGATCCGGTCTTCGCGTAATCTTGCGTTTTGAACCGCAAACCTTCTTTAAAACTAACCGGTCTAAGTTAAGACTTAAATAAAGACCCGTTAGGAATCTAATAGGTTAATAAAACCTTCGTTCCAGATTAGGATCCCAGTAAAAGATACTTGTACTTGCTGATTGATATACGGCTGAGGATAAAAATTATATTTTTGCTCAGGTAAATACTTTTAACTTATTTTCCGTTATACGGGCTTGGGATACGGTGTTATAATAACACTGCTTGGTCGGGTGTGTAGTTATTTAAATCGGATTGTGATTTATATATTCACATAACCCGTTTTAATCTGTTTTGTTTGGTGTATGGCCTTTGGGGGGTTAATGACCATGTCCTGGATATCATCGGCTCATTCATTGAAATGGCCACGACTTAAACACGGGGTGTAGGCATACACCTGACAGTTGCGTATGTATAAATGGTAATCCACAATAAGGAATTCTCCTTGTGGGCATTATACCTGTGGTGTGTCAGCTAATCTTGTCCGGCTCTTCTAATCGGCCCTGACGGACGGCAAACATATAAATCTGTATACAAGATTATTTTTAAAATAATTGTCCCAAGTTATAAAAGAATATTTGTGCCTTGTTCATCTAAATCATTTTCTTAAACATTTTCAAAAAGAGTCAGTTAATTGTATTTACCAGTGTAAACTGGCGTATTTTCCAAAAAGGCTAAGTGCAGGTACTAAGCGAAATAGGCTGGCTACTCCTGAGTGAATAAATAAAGAGTCTTGCAAGCTTGGTCACTTAAAAATCTGTTGAACAATGTTTCTTTTATTTAGATCCGCCTGTGGATCCTTTACATTCCGTTTGTAATATTTTATGTTACTTTCGAATCGGTTTGTAATATATTTTACTTTAGACTTCCGCTGTGCATTTAAACTGTGATTATTGACTATGATGATATCAACTACGTCACGATACTCCCCACCGGGCCCACCGGTAATACGTGGAAATATCGGGGTGTGACAGGTTGGTATCAGAGCCAACGTTTGAGTGAATTAAACACTAGCCTTTAGTGTTTAATCTCAAATGACACAGTAGCACATTCCTTAGACCTTCTGAGTCCAGACTTAACATAGGAATGCTCTCATCCCTACTAAGTAAACCTTGCTTTCGATTTTATGTATTTTGAAAATGTCGCCAGGCACGGGAGCTGTTGATGGAAATTCTCTACATCCGAAGCCTAGAAATGCCAAGCCTCCTACCATGGCTAGGATAAGAGTGCAACAAGATGGAGGAAAAGACCTTTGTGGACTTGTTTCCAAAACAAAACTTGTTTAAAACTTTAACCAGACTTCGGAGTCCATACTGGAGGTCCCTGAGGCTCAAATCTTGAAGTCTGTACCGGTGGAATCCATACCAGGAAATCCCTGAAGCTCCCATATTGAAGATGAAACATGTGGATATTATTAATCCCTATTTCCTATTTCTGAATTTTGGAATTTCAGACTTGGACTATACCAGTCAAAACCTAAACCATGATCCATGTCGTTCCTTTAATCATTGAATCCTTGGATTCTACTTCTGCAATGAATCTTGATCTGAAATATTATTTATTCACTAAAATCTTCAGAGTCGCTACTGCGTACGACAAATAAAGATGAAGAAAAAATCATAATAAAGCAAAGAAGACATTAGAAGACCCTCCTTCCATCATACTTCTTTTCATTTAAGTCCCTGTTTGGGCATTTAATTATTGTAGTCCTTCGTGGACATATTAATTCATCAAAGTCCTTGTGGACTTACCTCTTTTGATAAGACTCCATAAATATATACGTCTACCTATTGAAAATCCCTTTGAGGATATTATCTTTTAATAATAGTCCCTTCGAGGACATTATACTTCAAATAGTCCTTTCATGGACATTATACCCTATTATATTCCTTACGTGGACACGAGATTTCATTATAGTCCCTTAGTGGACATGATATTTCATCATAACCTTTGTGGACCTGATAGTTCATTATAGTCCTTTCATGGGCAAACTGTTCTAATATAGTCCCCATACGGACATATGATATTTTTATAGTTCCTATACGGACTTATAATTTCCTTTTTAGTCCTCTATGGACAAGTATGATATTAAAGGTCCTGTTTGAGGCACTATGGTAAATTTCCTAATGATTTATTGGGGGGTTTTGAAAAATTTTATATAGGTACTCATATTGTCCTTTATAAATCATTAGTATAAATTTTATTCGAACTTTATCGATCAGCTAAATAAGTTCAAAAGATCTTCTTAATGGTTTACCCCTGCCAAGTGGCAAGTCCACATTAATTGGCCAAAACTTTCGGTAGTTAAGGATAATTATTCCTTCTACTATGATAGTTAAAGGAGTTACCCCTCCTATCCAAAGGTGGTGAACTATGTTCAAGCCTCCAAGCCTATTTGATCAATGCGATCATGGTAATATTGTGTAACCATTAAGACAAATTAATCCTTGTTAACATCTAAGAACATGTTAACATTCCTGGCATGTGACTTGAGAAACCACACCAGCCGTCAAGGTATTTTGGACTATGTCCAAGCCTTACAGCCTATATGATCGAATTTGATCTTGGCAAGTATCATCAATGTGATGATCAAAGTGTAAACATCCGTTAGTGATGAAGTGCCTACGGGCTAAACTTGTTGACCAATAAGACAACGACAGTAGTGGTCTATGACCCCTGTCTAAAGATATTGGACTATGTCCAAGCGTAATAGTCTATATGATCAATGCGATCATGACTAAAATCATCTAAAAAGATGATCATATTATATAACATCCTAGTAATGTTTTGCCTATGGGCTATAACATATTGTCCATTTGAGACATTGACATTGTGATCTTTATGGTCCTTTGTCTAAAGTGGTGAGCTATGCTCAAGCCTAATAGTCTATATGATCAATGCGATCATGACTACTATCATCTAATACGATGATCATATTATAAACATCCATTAGTGATGAAGTGCCTACAGGCTATGCTTGTTGTCCCATAAGACAACGACAGTTGTGGACTATGACCCACTGTCTAGAGATATTGGACTATGTCCAAGCATAATAGTCTATATGATCAGAGCGATCATGACTAATATCAGATGATACGATGATCATATTATTTTATAGGATATTCAAAGTACAGGCTTAGGCCTTCCTATCTTCATAGTGAGATTTTTAAGAAGTACTTTACGACTCAATGATTATGGTTTATATGTAGATTGTCGGTGATTTAGATAACGAAACTAGAATCTTCCTATACTAATAAACAAAAATCTTTTTGTACACGTGTCACTCTCTGGTGCATCCTCCCTTTTAATAATAATATTACATATTAATTTTTATACACAAAATATAATATAATATTAATTAATATAGTTAGAGATAAACGTATAAATTCAAATTTAATTAATAATTATCTATAACAAATATAAATGTATCAAATAATATAATAAGTATAATATTATTTAATATAGTTAGAGATCAAACGTATAATTTCAAATTTAATTAATAGTAAATTACTTTTTGAGTCCCTATGTTTTAGTGGTTTTAACCACTTGAATCCAAAATCAAAAAGTTTAACGTCCTGAGTCTCTAACCGCTCATCCACAACCCCCTGTAAAAAAAATTAAAAAAACCTTTAAGTTCTCTAAATTCTCACAACTTGTCGAAATTTTCATTTTACCCTAACCATATATATTTGTTAAGATAAAATATATTATTTGGATATAAACAATAATTACTAATAAGTATCAAATCACATGTACAATTACTTATAGTATATAACTTAGAAGACTAAAATTACAAACGGATTATCTAAATAAAGTACCAAATTATCTTAAAAGCGAACATTAAATGGTTTTTAAAAGACATGTTTTTTTTTGCTATTAAGTATATAACATTATATTTAAGCCGTGTAATACACGTGTTCAATATTTTATTCCAATTTTAAATTTATGTTACTATCAATATGTTTTCATCTTAAAAATGGTCCAACTTCATAATAACATTGAGTTTTAAATATTAAACTTAATTTCAATCATATTACGCAACTAAAGACATTATCATCATGCTAAATAAAGACATTATATAATATTATAAAAATTTTAATTTGAATATTTAAATGTCAACTACTAATTAAAAAAGTTGTTGTAGACGCTCAAATTTATAGTTTAAAAAACTTTAGTCCTACTTTTTTAAACGTATACTTTATTTTTAGTATGATTTTTTTAATATGTAATATTTTCTATATAATGATATATTCGTATCTTGTCTCATGATCCATATATCTAAAAATAGTATTTATATCAAAGTATTTATTATATCATTAATATACGTAGTAGAATTTAATTACAATTCATTTACCATAACCTCATACCTTATAATTATTTTTAAAATACTTACAATTTTATGATAATTATTTTTTTTATTTTTTAGTGTTACTTCTTTTTAAGACATAATAAAATGGATTGTAGTATTTCAAAAGAAAAGTGAAAACTTAGAAAATTATTTTGAATAGCGAAAATATAACTGTCTTTTGTTTTACTATTTTATCTAAATAAGTCATTTCATTAATAAGGATTATATACAAGTTTATAATTTACATTTTTTCGTCATTTAACCCGTGTAATACACGAGGTTGTAAGCTAGTAATACAATAAACACATGGTGGATACGCCGCTAGTACTTCCTATATATAAGTGTGTTTATTGTATTACCCTTAGTGGCGTTATCCCGAATCACCGTTATGATTTATATCGCCTACAGGCTATATGCTGTATTGTCCATTAGAGACATTGTCAAGTGTGACCGTCGTGGTTCATCGACAAAGGTGATGGGCAATGCCCAAGCCTTATAGTCTATAAGATCGATAAGATCATGACTAATATACTCAATTGCGATAATATTATATATATATTGTCACGACCCCCGACCCACCCTGGACGGAATCGGGAGTCGCGAACAGCCCAGCGGTACCGGTGATTGTTTTGAAAACGTTGCAGCGGAAATTTCATCAGGACCGTGAGTTAGGAAAAATATCAGAGTTTAGAAAACACCGGATTTTATTTAATAAATGGGATAAACCCATGTTTTATAATGGTAGCTTTAATAAAGATAAATTTTATTACATAAAACAATATTTCTTATTTTGATTTAATTAATAACTAAGCCACTTCTTGATGCATTTCAGTGCCGTATCCATCTCTTACTCCGATCTACAGTAATTACCTGAAAAGTGTTTTAAAAAGGTTTTGTCAGCGGGAAATACTGAGTGAATCATTCTATTTTGCATAATGATGCATAGTTATCAATTACAGCATAAGAGCGATTACAATGGCTTCTATCTTATTTTTATCTGGCTTTCTGTCACAATGGTGACAAGTCACAATGGTGACGATGGTCATACCACTATTTAGATCAATGAACCTAAATAGTAATGATTATCCCTGTAGGTCAATGAACCTAACAGTGATTATCCCGAGTAGGTCAATGAACCTAACTGGGAGAAATTAGTAATGTGCACAATACCCCACTAACCAGTAATTCAAGATATCCACGACTTAGTCCCTGTAATTATAACCTTGAAAATAATTTGAGGTATTGTAAAATAATTTGATAAAAAGAGAATGACTCACATTATGAGCATGCAGATTCATACGGCCAAAGTTTAGTCTACAGATAAGCTTTTGCAGATTCCTACAGGCAGAGCTTAGCCTATTAATTAACCTTGTAACCTAGTGCACACGAACTAGGTAGATAACTTAATACAACATTTACGATAACTCACGAGATAAAACCCTCACAACGAATGACAAAGTGCAATACTTAAACATCCATCGGATTCACAACGAATGACAGAGTATAGTCCGAGTTCGAACAGCACTCAAACATTCAAGTCGAAATCACGATGAATAACAAAGTATAACCCAATTTGAGCGGCACTTAAACATCCATTGGATAGTTTAATCGATCGGACATTGAATCGTAGCAGCGATTGAGTTAATACCCTGTATCGTAGCAGCACCCCCTCTACTAATTAGTGTTTTGAGACTTATTTCGACAATAATTCGACATACAGAGTGAATTTGAGCGTCGAAATGAAAACAGAAATCAAGTCCCAGACGCTGCTATTTATACACAAAATTGGAGATGCTTACGGACCGTAAGACTCCCAATGTTACGGTCCGTAAGGGTTCTTACGGTCCGTAAGACTATTAATGTTACGGTCCGTAAGAGACACGAATTACTTATAGGCTTGCCACGCGTGGGACTAGGCCTGATGAGTCGACGATTTAATTAAATTCGATTTTTATAATAATTTATAAGGATAATCATCGAGTAGGGAATGCCCCCCCTGAGTTTTAGGGGCCCTGATCCTGATTCTGATTGTTCTGAAATTTGTAGGGTTCGCGTAGAATCACTTGGGTTTCTTAATTAGGGTTTCCTTTTATATAAAATAATAAAATAAATAGGACTTTTAATGAGAGTTGTTATATCAGGGGTCCGGGTTTATACTTACGGAATGTTTTTAGGACGTTTTTGTGTGAGTCGTTACATATATATACATATATGTATGTATATATGTAAACATCCATTAGAGATACCCTATGTTTTGCCTATGTGCCAAAATGAATCGTCTTTCAAGACGATGACAGTTGTAGTCTATGACTCCCTGTTCAACGATGAAGAACTATGTTCAAATCGTAAAGCCCCTGATCTAATAAGATTGCGGCTTATAAATTAATGTCCTCTGTGACAGGTTTTTGTTGCCATATCTTTTAATGTCCTTTGCGACAAGGCCTTCGTGCCATATGATTATTATGTCCTTCATGACGAACTCATGCTTCATATTGTAAAAGCCATTGTGGCAAGCATTCGAGCTATCTAAAATCGTCAATATAACAAAGACAGTTGTGACTTTGTGATCTCCTGTCAAAAGGGTAATGACTCGGTCCAAACCTTAATTGCCATTGATGGACCTTTTGCGACCTAGGCTAAATATTGATATACATTCAAATGATATTCATTAGGAATGTTCTTGCCCTATTAGCCGGTATGGTTTAAGGATACCAAGGCTAATGTATGTTGGTCGTAAGGACGATGACTAGCTATAGATATGCAATTAAGCAATTGTTTAATTTTGGTGTTTAGTGCCAAGCTTCAAGTATAGCAAACTTGAAAGAGACTCATAACCGTCGCAATACTGATGATGTGACCAATGCTAAAGGTAAGGTTAATGGAGTTAATCTCCAAGCTGTGATTGACGCAGCTGTTAGAAAGGCTATGAGAAAGCTCATGAAAAGGTTCGAAAAGCCGAATGCTACTTGCTCTAAATCATATTTCCCTGCTCATGAGAAGAGTTTTGCTCACACTTCGAATGCAAAGGACAAACCAAATAAGATGACATATAGCGAGGAGCACCGTTCCTCTAAAGGACGTACTTAAAAGTACTTTGTCTCTTGCAAGTCAAGAGACTTCAATGGCGAAAAAGGAGCCATTGATTTCGTAAAGTTGTTGGATGAAATGGAGACCATTATGGACATCAGCGATTGTGCTGAGAAAGACACGGTGAGATATGTATCACAGTCATTCAAGGGCGATGCCCTTAATTAGTGAGGACGTTAATAAAGTCCACAGGAAAGATACCCTCATACAATATAGGATGGTCCAAGTTTATGGACTCATTAGAAAAACCGGCTGTCTGCAACACGGAATAGAAATGATGGAATAAGAATTTTTTATTTTCACCATGAAGGATCTAGACTGTCAACAGTATATTACAGACTATAATTTATTGTCTGGAATACTGTCCTATTTGGCTCATCCAAAAATCCAAGCATAATGCACTATATATCGGTGGTTTAGCATCGGAAATAAGAAGACATATTAAAAGCTTGTTTCTTATAAATCCATTATGGATCTACCTCAGCCACTTACATTTTATAGGTTAAGAAATAAACCGGTCAAGGCTGAGACTGCCCTAAAACTGTCAAAGATAGTATAGCTAAGTATAGAGAGACTAAGAATAGAGGCGCTATTGAGACAGTTCATATAAAAAATGACATCAGGTACATCCCTTATTATGATGATATTACTAAGAATCATGTTTGGATTCAGGTGCTATTGAGTCTTTCATAGGCCATAAGCTTAGCAAACTTTTAGAATTATCCCATAAGAACTCTAGACATTAAGCATAAGATAAAACTTGCCGAAGAAAATCATAGAGTCATTTCCTTCTATTTTCATCAAATAATCTTCATTCATAAAAATCTAAAGTACTCTTTCTCCAGATCGAGTACGACAATCTATGTTACTTTATTTTGTTATCTCATTGATTTCTGCCAACTGCGAATGCTAGACTATGCTTGATAAAACAGCCATATGAGGGTTGGCGTATCCTAGTGTGTTCCATAGATTGCTTCCATGCCTGATCAGTATGGAGGTTTAATGCATGGAACCACTGAGATATCCTGATGGTCATATAGTACTAGAGTCGGCTAATGATATTCAAAGAAGATATCCAATCTAGAAATGTCCAAGTAAGTGTCGCTAATTAAGGCATCCTTGCATTCGTAAAGTAAATGTGTCATTTATCTGACACGTGTATCGATAGATGAACTGAAGCCTGAGATTTAGAAATACCTCGGTAATCTCGGTATATCCTGGTTATCTTCTCCGAGGAACCACTCTGGTTATCTCCTGAGAGACTAGTAGAGTTAAGGATAACATCCCACTTAGGGCTACATTATTGTAAAAGCTCCATATCGGTTAGTACCAATATTAATGGAAGGATTGAGACCCTAATCATATGAGTTTCAAGATAAAGCTTCATTTTAAGAGCTCCGACATTATTATTTTCAGAAAGACGGTTCATTATGCTTATGCATTGGTTACCGCAACCCTATTTAGGCAACAATTAAGAATCGCCATCAGCTGCCCAGGATCGTCGACTTGTTCGACTAACTATAAGGATTAGCTATTCTTTAAGATTGGTTTAAGTGGTAGTTGGAACGACTATCTCACCTTAAATAAGCTCTCCTATAACAAATGGTTGTTATACAAGTATCAAGGACTGCTCCTTTGGAGACTTTGTATAGATGAAATGTCAAAGGTCCGTTGATGGACGGAATTTTGGTAAGTCCAATTATCAGAATCTGAAAGATTACCCTGGAAACGACGGATAAGATCATATAAATTTATGATCGTCTGGAAACTGCCAGTAATCGGCGGAAAATCGAGGATTGATGAAAGTCGCAACCCTCTTAAGTCCTTAATAAGGAATAAGGTTCAATTGAAGGTATCACCCTAAGAAGGGTGTGCTGAATTTTTAATTTATCAGGCTAGTTAAGCTCTGGATATATAGAATCATTCGAGGAAATCAAATATG
Organism: Helianthus tuberosus; assembly: GCA_030545235.1. Classification (NCBI taxonomy): domain Eukaryota; kingdom Viridiplantae; phylum Streptophyta; class Magnoliopsida; order Asterales; family Asteraceae; genus Helianthus; species Helianthus tuberosus. The sequence continues at coordinate 26,632,789 of CM060437.1, read as the reverse complement.
TAACACCCCGGCCCGAATAGGGCTGACGTGTCACCCAATACAGTAATCAGAGACATTTTAAAACTTAACTCAGATAAAACATTAACTCCAAAGGTTTAAAAATCTAAAACCACACAACGGTCTTAACAAAAATAAAAATGTCAAAAATTTTAAATAGTAATTTATTTAAACTCCTTATTTTCAACTCTAGCCATTTAGTTTTCCCTCTTCGCACTTTTCCCCATGTTCCCCTGAGTACCTGTTTAAGAAACAAGAGAAAACAACAAAAGAAACACGGCTGAGCCAAAAATTGCCCAGTAACGGAAAAACAATAACAATAACGGTAATTCAATGAGAATGATCAATACGGTATTCGATCAATGGTGAAACGATACTGTGACAATAACAATGTAACGATATAGTTAACACTGATAAATGGTCAATCAATAGATAAGAATCTATGTGGAAATACCCATGTGAGCCAATGACAATAAACAATAAGCAATGTGTACATTAGCTGCAGTTCCAATGTACCAATATGTAGATGGGATGTGGGCACACACACCTATCCCAATACCAATAAGTAACAATAATATGTTAGGATCGATCCATACGCCTCTCAATAATCAATAAACAATAAATTCTAATATAGAGACGCCGTGAACTAATCGCACTGTCACGGATGGTGCACGTCATCGGTGCCGATGATGACGCCCTATGTCCCCATAGGTGGATGTGCTCGGGTATTGAGGTCAATAAAACGGTACACTTAACTCAAGACAACTAGTACAATAATGCACATCTATGGCAATAATCAATGGTCCATGGGAACATGCGATAATGAGTCTAAAGAATTTATCTATCGCATGCAAATCAATGGTAAAGAAACAAAACTACTAGAAAACAATGATAACGGTTCGATGACCTAGACACGATGAGTACAATAACGATATAAAGTGCTATGAGAAAAGACCACAGAATCCGTACCTTAACTTATACGGTAATAGCACAAAACTCAATGATGTCCTTAATTATATCACCAAAGCGTACATAACAATTATGTTCTCTATAAGAATAGTTGAAATGTAATCACCTATTTTAACTCCTTAATTTATAAATTTTATTATCTCAGTAGAAAATTTACTTTATATTTACATTATAACGTGTATGTTTGTAGTTGAGTTTCAAAGCACATATACACCTTTATTTTAGTTTTTCTCAAAATTGATTCATATGACAGTTGTATTAGGTTAATTTAAGAAAATCATGGAAAGACTAATTTGACTAAAATTAGTGTGGATGTTTGTTTGTACTGTACACCTATAAAGTAGTAAAACATTTTAACCATTTTTAAGTATTCTACTCCATCTTCTTCTTTATTCAAAAATATAGCATTGTCCTCCATTTACATTACTAAAATTGAAAACATGAGTAAAAATGGTATCTGTGAGTTTTCTAAAACAAGGACATATGAACATTACAGTGGTATTTTATTTACTATTAAATTTTCTTTAGATTTGCAAAACTTGGTTATATCATTGTCTCTACATTCGATCAAATATGAAGATTAAAGATACAAACAGACATCAGATGAGTATCGATACCACTTATCAAGGATGAGAGTCGATGGGCTGAATCAAATAAGATGTGGAGACTTCGGTGTGTCGGAGCGGTTTTAATGTGACGATGGTGGCTGCGTATATCAGTAAAACGACTCGACATAATTACTTTGCTGTCATAGGAACATGATTCAACTGAATGGACAATGATTTCAGTTACCTGGTTTGCACCGAACGAAGGCAGCCGTTAAAGGACGACGGGATCGAGATGGATGGTGATGGAGTTGTAGGTTGAAATCGCAGGAACCGTCCGAACAGAAAGCAAGGGCTTCGATCGCACCAGAGTTGAGTAATAACTACTAGGTTCATGTGAGGGTATCGATAGATGGAGTGTGGTTGATAAGGGATTGACATCCCTATTCCTTCGCCAATTAGTTGAAATTGATAGCGAGATTTGGCGATAAAGATTTTGAAACCAACAGAAGATTTGAACGAGTGGGTTTGACCCAATGAATTTAGAACTATGCTTTTAAAACAATAATTTTGGTTTATTTGCTATTTATTATTTTTATCACTCTCTTATATTATAAGTAATTATATAGGTATAGGTTTAAATTTAGTATACATTGACAATCGTTTTATATTCAATATAATAATCAACTGAATTAATTATAATATCGGCTATATTTTGGTTTTAAACGTTTCGTATATTACAAAATACGTCAAGATCAGTAACTTATAAGTTAAAATTTATTTAAGATGCTTGATGGAACTCGTAATGTGTCCCACACTTGTGATTTAAAGATATGGCTAGGAAATAGGTCTATAGCATTGTCGCACGATGATGTAAGGATTAATAAAAACTTATAGTTTGTGGAGAAATCAGCATCGATTGAGGATCGACAAGATTAGAAGCTCCAAGAAGAATACATGTACCTATTATAAAGGTCATCTGGGATGCCTGTAGAGGCCCCAAATATGTTGTGGAAGATTAAGTCCATTATAAGACAGAAAGTACTTCCATATTTTGAGCAAATCTCGAGGTCGAGATTTCTTTTAAGAGGGTGAGGATGTAACACCTCGTAAAATCACGTCCAATGATGTGTTGACACGTGTACTAGACCCTAATAAAGTCAAACGTTGACTATGAGGGACTAATTTTGCGAAAAATCAAAAACTTTGATTATGGAAGGACTGGAAGTGTTAACATACTTAAACTAGGCCTCTGAATAACCTCACACGATATTCGTATTTTCATAAAAAGCCACTTGTTGGATAAGCAAAGCCGTTTGCGTATTAAATCGAAAGTTTGCACGGCAAAGGGTTAGAAGCGTCAACATGTTTAATCATACCTCTGAGTGACCATTTATCAAACCCAAAACATTATTATATCTAATCATATTCATGGGAATGAAAAACATTGGCCATTTAGGGCTTTAATGTCGATAAACAACAATACGCACAAGTTTGTGCGTTAAAAAGGGTTAAAAGTGTCAACATGTTAATTCTTACCTCTGAGTGACCTTTTAACAGACCTGAAGTATCGTAATGTTCGATAATACTCTCGGGAATGCCCAATATGGATAACATAGGGCTTTGATGTAATAAAACGATAATACGTGCAAGTTGCGCGTTAAAAAGGACCAAAAGCGTCAACATTTAAAACTACACATTTGAGCGACCATTTAAGCGGACTGGTATGAACTGGAGTGTCGTAATACTCCATTATACTCTTGGGAATGCTTTTTATTGCTTGTTGTTAACTTGGTAAGGCTTTTACGCAATTTCGCGATTATATGCGCAAGTTCGCAAATTAAAGGGTTAATAGAGTCAATATGCCAAACTAGGCCTCTGACTGACACTTTTAACGTATCGAGAAGTTTATGATGCTTGGTCATACTCTTTGATGTGCTTAATATTGAAATTACAAGGCCTTGTGTGCTAAAAACATCGTTTCGGGAGAATTCGGAAGTGCAGGGGCCAAACGTGACAACAATTGAAACTTCTTGTGAGTTGGTTGGGTCCTTACGGACCGTATGAAGACCCTTACGGTCCGTATAGCAATGCCCAGCAGCAGAAAACTAAAACCAGCCTTGGTTTGCCTCCTTGTCTCACATATTCGAATCTATGGGCTTGTTGCTTGTTTTGGACAGCTGGTGAGACACATGTACTGATCCTAAAAGCCCCATAACACCTGTTGATCATCCATGAACCCATCAAACACTATAAATAGACCTTGTTCTTTATTTGATCAACTTGCTCTTTTGCCTCTAATCTCCTATCTTCTCACTTTGGGAGCTCCTGAGCTATAAGGAGCAAACCATTGAACTATCTTCAGCCCCTTGGACCTTTTGTAAGTGTCCATCCTTGGCTAGTTCATTTTATTTGGCTCTTAAAGCCGAAAAGTCAAACGTTTTGATAAACGCTTTGACTTTTAGTTAGACCTTGTATGGTTAAGCCATGGTTCGCAATGAACATGGCTACGTTATCGTAAATAGGTAGGTATTAAACCCTCAATAGGGCACCTCCTAACTATCACGTTTACTTAGTTAATTGTCGGGTCAAAGTAATTAAAATAAAAGTCAAACGGGTCAGTTTTTAAATAAAATTCATAACTGATAATATATAAGCTATAAAATCAGTTTTGTCACTTTAATAACTTGGTAAATATTAGTTGAACATGTCTAGGCATGTTCAACCCGACAATTCTAACTATAGATGTGGTTCGCAACCGAAAGTCGCAAAAGTTGACTTTTGCTTTGACTTTCAGTTCTGACCCAATTTAGCTTGTTTTAGTTATGCCCTAGGGTTCCATTAGGACCATATTACATGTTAGTATAACCCTCTGAGGTTATACAACATGGGTCCTTAGAAATCTGAAACATTTACTTGTTTCCTTTAAATGCTTAAATATTGACCATTATGCCCGTTTATCAATAAAACAAGAATTGTAACAATGTGAATGGACAAAAACCTTTATTACTGATATTTAAGTATGTCCTAATAGTTTGACATCAGATTATGGTCTGAAATGAGAGTTATGCACAATATCGTAAAATGAAAGCTATTTATTAATTAAACGACATTTTTGACATAAAACCTAATTAAACCCAAATTTTGACATCAAACTTTCTACCCAATGATGTAATATAATATTTAGGGATTTTTAAAGATTTTTATTAAATTTTAAACTGATCATAACATAGGGTTCTTGCATAGGCTCGGTAATTGACGATAATGCCCTTTTGGCTAATAAAATGAGTTTTACACATCCTTTATATGTCAAACCTTTTTCTACTGATTTTATATATTAAATATATTATTTTAAATAGTAGAGGCTGATCAAAACCTCAGATTTTCTTAATCAACCCGAATTTCGTCAAATACCGACTTTAATGCGATTTAGGCGCATAGTATGGTTTAAAACCATATTTGGCACCTAAGGCTTGTTACCTACTGATGTTATGAATAATTATTTACACTTTTACAGTAAGTTAAAGTTTTGAACTCATGTTTCCAAATTTGACCTTTAAAGCACATGTGAAATGACCAAAATGCCCCTACGGTACATAGTTTTGGTCATAAATGATGAAATACACATGTGTATGATATCTTGCTGATATAACCTCATAAAATAAATATTTTCACAGAAGGTTTTGGACCAGAACTTCAAATTTTATTTAAACCTCTTTTATAAACTTTAAAATGACCAAAATTGTAGGACCGGTTTTGACTCCGAAACGATTGCGAAACGAACGTGAAACGTGCGGAATCCGTACACGAACGCGACCTAACACACGTGACGTAATATAAACGTGATTCTATTATAAATCTGATATTGTACAGCACCTTGAATCACAATGACAACACTTTCTCTCTCTAGATTCTCTCTCTAGATCTAGAAAGCTCCAAAATGACAAATGTAGCAAAAGCTCCTAATCTATGACATAATCTCCTATTTATAGTCCAAGGCATTTAATGAGATTTCTCATTATTACAATTATGCCACCTTGCCTTTTTGTCTAGCTATCACTAATATAACGACTCGTTTTCTTCTGTTTCTCGCTACTGATCGGATTGACGAAGGCTATAGACATAAATGCACTAACAGACTCCCCCTTGGATATTGCCGCAGTCAATCTCGATCATTGAGTCAAACTCGTAGCATCTTCTTTCTCTTTTAGTCTTTTTGAATAGAATCCCGGTGGATATGTCTTCAGCTTCAGCTTCTTCTCCTTTCAGTAGACTCTTTTCTTCATCAGGCTCCCCCTTTAGTCAAGCTTCCATGCTATAGGAATCAACACCTTGCTTTTCGATTACAAGCTCCCCCTTGCTTTGAGCTCGTCTTCAGACTCCCCCTTAGACTCAGCTTTCGGGATCGTAGTCTGGAATCTCATCTGCAATCACTCAAATATTTATAAGTAACAGCATTTCAAATTTCAGCTATCCAGGAATTGTAACCTGGCTCACTCAAACATTCTAAACAAACAATTTTCATGAATTTGGCAGTTTCATCGAATTGAATCGGAAACTAGCTCTATAACAGTATAAGCATCCAAATCCCTCACAGTTAATCAACCAAGTCCAAACTAATGACCTTGGAGATATCACAAACTGTTTTTGATTTTTTTTTTATTTTTAATTCATGTTTCAAATTAATGAACTTGTTTTATTTTCAGAAACACAATCAGCTTACTTAGATTTTGAAACTCAGCACTCAGACATCGGTTGTCGAAAATAAAGCAGAAACAAAAATCTTTTTGTATTTTCTGAAAATATAAAGCAGTAAAGAAATATGTACAAACATATTTACAGACAATATTTTTGTTTGAGTATGCGTCAGAGGATCATATCAGTTTTTGACAAGTCACAAGTACCGTTGAGCTTAATAACACTTTAAGAATTAAACAATTCACTTAGATTGTCGATATACTGATCCACTTAAATTTTCACACAAATTTCAACTGATTCAGGATACGAATTAGGTATTTTAGGAACTTAAACTCATTTATGTGTCCCACCTCTTGAATATACTCCCGTATCCAGATCCCAATATTCAGTCTTACAGGTGAGTATACCTAGATGATATCTGTAAGGGGAATAAATTATAGTACGAAACCGTGAGAGCTCAGGTCAGAACTTCCGTTCAGCAGAGAGATGACGGTTCGACTTTGGGTGTGTCCCCTTTAGAGGATCTTTTGTATTACAACAGCAGCGACTATCAATTTTATTGTTTCATCAGCTTGCTGAGGGCTGCGCTATGTTTCAAGCAATGCAGAAAGTATTATTCGAGGACTAGGTCAGAACTTCCATTCAGCAGAAGTCCCGGAATAATACCCCAGATATCACTAAGCATAAAGACCTAGTATCTCAGAAAGAGGGACCTTTCAAACGAGATTTCAGGGGTTACCTATATATCCAAGTAGTGTTCCCCACGAAATAAGCAAGTTTGAATTTAGGTTTATATCCCGAAAAAGTTTACTAAATGTATAAAAACCTATCTACATATCATCAGTGAGACTGTTTAACACTATTTAATCATTACAATTCTTTAGCATACTGTAACTGTCTACTGATGTACTATCATTTCCTCTTTTTACACAAAAACTCAATTTTTGAATTTTATCATGTTTTTGGCTTTTTCAAATTTTCAAATGTTTTTGTATTTTCTAATAACATTACTCCCCCTAAAATGCAAAACCATTTAAAGAAAATTTGACAACCAATACTGATAGCTTTGTCTCGCCATCCATGTTCTGCTAACTGTGCACTGAATTACACTAAAAGCAGTAATTACCCCCATGATTTACAACACATTGATTTTTACAGTTTGAAAACCATTTTTCAATCTGGTGAAAGTAATCATGTTTGTTCAGCCGTGAGGGTTTCGGCATATTCAATCAACACATATTTTTGTATTTTTGAATATTTGACAAAAATTAAAAACAAACATATTTTTTGGTTTTTAAAATTTTCAATTTTTAGGGTTTTGAAAATATTGTTTATTTATGTACAGAAAAACATATAAATTCCCTGTTCAACCAAACCAGGGTCCAGCAGCAGCCTCTCCTTATTGTGCCAGGCTGCTCCAACCTCCATTCTCACAATCTTCAGATTTATTGAGCACCTGCACATTCAAACTACTCAATTACTTGAACAATTTAGCCCAGGTCTGTTGAACCTTAGGCATTTCAACACAATAATTTTCATTCAATGCTGGAAATTCTGTATCATTTTTCACAAAAACTTTCTCAATTTTAACTTCAACTTTCTCATCTTTTACCAATTCAACATGTTTCTTAACACTCCATGTTTGACCTTTTGGTGTTCCTCGTTTGTAAAAATGTGAATCTTTTTAAACATTTTGATTTTGAACAACAACTCTTGGTTTCCAAAACTCTTGAGGTTTTGTCATATCAACTGTCGTTTTCCAACTTTGTGTTGTTCTGAATCTGGGTGTGTAAGAATTCCAGGTCTGTTTTGAATCAAACCTGTTCTGGTTTAATTTCCAATTTTGAGTCGAAACAAACTTGTTTGTATTGTACATCCAAGTTTGTTTTGAGTCAAATCTGGTTGACCTTTGTCTCACAGTCTCAGATTTTTGTTTCTCAGCATCAATCTTCTTTTTGTCAACATCCACATGTTTTAGATTAGGACACTTGCGTGCAAGATGTCCTTTTTGATCACATTTGAAACATGTTCTCATGGACACATCTTTTACCTGTGGTTGTTGCTTTTTCTTTTTAGCAAAGAATTCATCATTAGACTGTCTCATTTTGAGTTCTTTTTCTTTTTCTAAACTGCCTCCTTGAACAAAAGTCATTTTTGTCTGAAAATTCGGCGTCTCATTTTTGTTTCGATTTTGTTTCTTCTTATAACCCAAACCAGCCTTCATGATCTTCTTTTTGAAACCAGGTTTGTTATACGAACCTTTACGACTCTTACCAACAAACTTTGAAATTTCAGACTTCTCAATCTCAACCATTTTGAAAACTTTATCAACTTTTTCTGAAATCACATTCTGAATCGGGAATACAACATCTAAGAACAATTTGTCCGATCCAATCATGGTATAAACCAATCCTTTTGAATCATCATTCAAACTTTTCTCGGATTTTGTGTTTTTCAGATATCCATCATGAAGATTTCCTTCATCTTCATCCTGTGATTCAGATTTACCTGTATCAACCGACTCTTCTTTCAACACACTTTCAACGACTTTACCTACCACCTCTGAATCATGAGAATCATCAGATTTGGAATAGGTTATGTCAATGTTGTCTGGCAATTGGTCTACCATGTTGAAAGTTTTTTCAACCTTTTCCTCATCATAAAATGCAAATTTTCCCGGTGGTGGAACTTGATGAAACTCTGAGCCAATGCCTTTCTTGTTCTGCTCAGACTCACCATCACCCGGTTTTATATTGAAAATTCGTTCAAGCACATATGACGACACGTGGTAACTCTTTAACTTGTTGTTATCCTGTTCTAAATCAGCAATCTGTCGCTTTAACTTAGCAACATCCTCAATATAGGAATTAACAACATCTTGTTTTATAGCATACATTCGTTTAAGCTCTTTAGTTGTTTCAGTCAGATAATTCATTCTTGATTGAGCATATTTCATTTCATCTTTTACTTTATCATATGACTCTTTTGTAATTTGATATGATAATTTCATTGAGTCATATTCCTTTTTTCATTTCTTGACAAGCAATTTCTTTTTGTTCACATTCATTTGTCATTTTCAAAACATTCTCTTTCAAAACTTCATTTTCCTTTTCTAATTTGTTACATTTTTCTGAAAGTTTTTCATCATTTTCTTTAAAAACTTTTTCTTTTTCTAACATTTCTTTGCATTTTTCTTTGAAAATCTTTTCAATTTTTGTGAACTCAAGATCTCTTGTTCTAAATTGCTCATCTTTTTCAGTACAAGCTCTGCATGATTCCATGCATTTCTTGCACTGATCAATCAGTTTCAAGTTTTTAGAATCAGAATTTACCTCAGTGATTGGCACTTCGGTGTTTTCAGCAACCTCTGTCTGCTCAGCAACATTCTGCTTTTCTTCAATACCGACTTCATCACCAACATTATCAGCTTCCTCATTCTCATTCTTTTCTTCTTTTTCTTCTTTCTTCACCTCTTCTTCAATCTGCTGTTCTTCAGTAACAGCTTTCTCAACCTCTTCATTCACAACAACGTCTTCACTTTTGATTTCCTTCACAGCTTCAACTTCAACAGTTTCTACTTTAACCTCTTCAGCAGCTTTCTTCAGATTGTTCACCATTTCTTCAACATTCTTCTTCATTCTCTCCTCATCCCTTTTTCTCAGACACGATAACATAGCATATCTAATCTCCTTTTCAAATCTCTTAGCGTATGTGTCATCTTTCAATACATTTCTATAGTATTCAGCTCTCAACGGGACTTTGAGAAGAACATCATCGAAAATTATGTCTTTCTTGGGAACAACCGGTTCTCCTTCTCTGTTATAATAGCATTCTCTCTTTTTATCCCATCTTTTGCTACCGACAGCCATCTCATACTCCTCCTGCATGTCATCCATTCTGTTATAGACCACGTTTCTTTCTCTGTAGGTCTTCTCACTCAAGATCTCTTCTCGAGTTTTTTCTTTGATCTCAACTTTTTCTTCATGGACTTCAGTAGTGTCTTTGTCTTTGTTTTCATCTTGAATCTCAGCAACAAAAACAAACTTTCTTTCTTCTGTCATAGCTCTCTCATGAGCTGTTTTACGAACATTCTCTAAACGATCTTCTTCTGGACAAACTTCAGACCAATCATAACCTTCATCCTCGTAAATAACAGCATAAGCTCTTGATTTTTCTCTCGGCTTATCTTCGATTAACTTTGGTTCTTCTCTGCTTCGATGGTAAATCGCCTTTCGATAATAATCATCGTTGAAAGGACGTTCACTTCCTTCAGCAACTTCAGAGTTTCTGCATTCTCTTTTGAAATGACCCTTTTGCTTGCATTTGAAGCAGGTCACTTTGGATTTGTCGAATCCAAGCTTTGTTGAAGCACCTCCAAGCGATTGTTTGCCGGTAATCTCCATGTACCTCTGAGCTCTGCGAATACAACTAGCTAAACACCAACGGATGTCAATGAGCTCCATCTCTTCTGGATCAATCTGGTCGTAATCTTCTTTGGTCAATTCGGAGTTTCCAATTTTGCCAGCTACAAGACCTTCATATGACTCCAGAACAGATGCAAGGAAACTCATTTGCTGCTTAGCTGCATTTATGCTCATTGCAGGAGAATTCTTCAGTTTAAGAGCAATGTTGCACAGAATTTCTTCAGATTCATCAGAATTTGTCTTTGAAGATGAATGATATCCAGAATGATGACTTGTTGACGTTGTTGGTGGTTCTTTCATCTTTTCACCACTAAATGCTGTTTTTGGTGAACCAACGCCTTTATCAGAAGGCACACTGCCTTTGTAGTACAAGCCAACGTTCTGTTGATGTGAAGAATCAGTCATCTTGTTTTGCTTTTGTAGCTCCAGATCATGACTTTCAATCTTTTCAAACAAAGCATCAAGAGTAATTGTATCATACAAAGCATCATTTTTCAAAATAAAAACAAACGTTTGCCACTGATCAGCTCGTGGTAACGCTTCAATCACTTTATCAATAAGTTCCTCTCTTGTTTTATTTATCTCTAATCTCTCCAATTCAATTTTAAGATGACAGAATCTCTCAATCATTTGTCTCACTGTCTCTCCTTTAATATTATCAAACAGATCAAATTCTTTCTTTAATAAAGCGATTTTGTTCTTTTTAATCTGTTTGCCCCCCTCAGCTTTAACTCGTAAAGCTTCCCAAACAGATTTAGATGACCCGTCATGAGTTAGTAAAGCAAAAATATCATTTCTGATTGCTGACTGGATCAATGCTATCATTCTCTGTTCAGCTCCGTATTCAGCTTTATCTTCTCTGGAAAACTTCTTGAATACAAGATCTTCGCCTTTATCATCTTTTGGTTTTTCATATCCATACTCCAAGCAGAACCAGCTTTCATGAGCATACGCTTTTGCCCAGTTGATGAAACGTTCTTTCCACCAGGTATAATCTTCAATGCTTTCCAGAGTTGGTGGCTTTGAGTGAGTTCCGTAAAAGTTATCGTGCTTGATGTTCTCATTGAGCACCTTAGTGATGGTTTTTGGTGTAACATTTGCAACCTCGGACGATTCAGATGTGAATGCTTTGAAAAACGTGTTGTAGAATTCCTCAGCCATAATGTAAACCTTGAATTATAGCTCTTCGAATATCAGGACCTTTTAATCACCTGAAAACAAACAAACAAACAATCAGTTTAAACAAACTGTATACGTAAAAGTGTGAGAGCGAAATTGGTCTAGGACTCGTGTCGAAGAAAACTTGATCGACTAAAAACTGATTATGTGGGCCACGTAATATGTGCTTGAAGATGGACTAATTAACCTCCCAAACAAATTGAATTACTTGGGCCGCAACTATTTGAACAAATGCTGATTGGGCCGATCACTTTTGACACAAACAACACTATTCTTTTGACCCTTGAATATAACAAACCGACAACACACTTGACCAAATTCTTTGTATCTTGGGCTGATGACTTATGCAATAAATGGATTCAGGAACCGACAACTTTAATGTTTATCCTATTCTCATTGGACCTCAAAGTTCACTTAGTCGACAACAGCAATTGTTCAAATCGATCTGATTGGACCCTTTATAAATGTGGCCGACAACTTTTAATATGCAATCGTTAAGTGGTGGCTGACAATTAAAATACAATTCAGTTTCACATGCTCTCTATTAATCAGATGGAACAGTCGACAACCACGTTCAAGCAGAATCAAAAGGTCACAAGATCGGAATCACTGATTTGTTCACATGAGCGGAACCACTAAATGTTGTCTGTATAAGCGAACCACAAGAGCGAACCAGAATGTCCGTATGAGCGAACCTACCAGATGTCACTATGAGCGAACCTATCTGATGTCACTATAAGCGAACCTACTGCAATTATGTCCCTATGAGCGGACCTCTAGAGCAGATCTACAACAAACATGACCTAATAAGCGGACCTAAAAAGCGAACCTCCACTAAATGTCACAATGAGCGAACCTTACAAGTGAAACATCAAGGTTCGTATGAGCGGACCTGAATTTTGACGCAAAAACTAACCGAAAATCTTCGATTACTCCTAAACGGCTAGGAATTTGGATCTGAAACTTGGTAGGGTTGTAAATCAAGTGTTTTCGCACAACATATCAAAAAATCAACTGATTCGGACCGTAAAAACCTGTTCAATTTGACGAAAATCAGAGAAAAATGTGAAAATATGAAAAAGATGAAGAATTAGATGAAATTCGGATCTGAATCTGATGATTTTCTGTGCGGAAATGTGTGATAGATCAGTGCAATCGAGCTCCTGCTCTGATACCACTTGTAGGACCGGTTTTGACTCCGAAGCGATTGCGAAACGAACGTGAAACGTGCGGAATCCGTACACGAACGCGACCTAACACACGTGACGTAATATAAACGTGATTCTATTATAAATCTGATATTGTACAGCACCTTGAATCACAATGACAACACTTTCTCTCTCTAGATTCTCTCTCTAGATCTAGAAAGCTCCAAAATGACAAATGTAGCAAAAGCTCCTAATCTATGACATAATCTCCTATTTATAGTCCAAGGCATTTAATGAGATTTCTCATTATTACAATTATGCCACCTTGCCTTTTTGTCTAGCTATCACTAATATAACGACTCGTTTTCTTCTGTTTCTCGCTACTGATCGGATTGACGAAGGCTATAGACATAAATGCACTAACAAAAATACCCTTACGAGACTTAAATTGGTTTTAAATTCGTTTTGGGAATAATGGAAGATATCGTACTTATATCATAACATATTTTAAGCATATTAACTTGTGGAACCTGTTCATGACTCTTTTGGTTACCCGTTATGCATATTCGCGTTCGGTACGGTTTATGTAACTAGTTTGTATAAATTAACCGAAACGGGTCAAACCTTATCATTTTCACTTCAAAATCCAGAGTGTGTTAATTTACCCATTTTACACAAGTCTTCATACTTGTCAGGTCTAAATCACATTCTGATCCGGAATTCGCTTAATCTTGCGTTTTGAACCGCAAACATTCTTTAAAACTAACTGGTCTAAGTTAAGACTTAAATAAAGACCCGTTAGGAATCTAATAGGTTAATAAAACCTTCGTTCCAGATTAGGAGCCCAGTAAAAGATACTTGTACTTGCTGATTGATATACGGCTGAGGATAAAAATTATATTTTTGCTCAGGTAAATACTTTTAACCTATTTTCCGTTATACGGGCTTGGGATACGGTGTTATAATAATACCGCTTGGTCGGGTGTGTAGTTATTTAAATCGGATTGTGATTAATATATTTACATAACCCGTTTTAATCTGTTTTATTTGGTGTATGGCCTTTGGGGGGTTAATGACCATGTCCTGGATATACTCGGCTCATTCATTGAAATGGCCACGACTTAAGCACGGGGTGTAGGCATACACCTGACAGTTGCGTATGTATAAATGGTAATCCACAATAAGGAATTCTCCTTGTGGGCATTATAACTGTGGTGTGTCAGCTAATCTTGTCCGGCTCTTCTAACTGGCCCTGACGGACGGCAAACATATAAATCTGTATACAATATTATTTTTAAAATAATTGTCCCAAGTTATAAAAGAATATTTGTGCCTTGTGCATCTAAATCATTTTCTTAAACATTTTCAAAAAGAGTCAGTTAATTGTATTTACCAGTGTAAACTGACGTATTTTCCAAAAAGGCTAAGTGCAGGTACTAAGCGAAATAGGCTGGCTACTCCTGAGTGAATAAATAAAGAGTCTTGCAAGCTTGGTCACTTAAAAATCTGTTGAACAATGTTTCTTTTATTTAGATCCGCCTATGGATCCTTTACATTCCGTTTGTAATATTTTATGTTACTTTCAAATCGGTTTGTAATATATTTTACTTTAGTCTTCCGCTGTGCATTTAAACTGTGATTATTGACTATGATGATATCAACTACGTCACGATACTCCCTACCGGGCCCACCGGTAATATGTGGAAATATCGGGGTGTGACAGTATCACCCAACTTGCTTAAACCCACCCCCCACCTTCACCGGAGATGCCACCACGTCCCACGAAACCCATTGCATTTTATTTATGCCTTCCGATCCAACCCATAAAAACCTCCTTATAAGTTTTTCGAGACCGAAAATAACCTTCTTAGGAGCCTTAACATGAAAAAAATAGTATGTAGAGAGGCTTTCCATGACTGCTTTAATTTGAGTGACGCAACCGTGCCTTCCACCGAGATAATGGTGGGCTTCTATCGAAGTTTATGAGGGAGAGATCCATTTCTTGACTCATTTTAGTAATTTTAGAAGAAACAAATGTTTTGTCAATTGTTGACACGTCAAATTATGAAAGAAAAAACGTTAATAACTTGATGCGCATGATATCTGTCAATATATGTTGTTGAGAAACCCACTTATATTCTTCTAAGTGTTTTTTGTTCAATTGCTAGCTGAAAGTGTTTTAGATATTTGTAAATCCCGTAGAACGGATCTTTCAATGATATCAAACCTAATCTTGTGAGAGTGCGGAAACCAAACACAAGACGATTCAAGATAAACCGAAAAATATAAAAAACGAAGAACAAACCGAATCACCTTTCAAACTTGCACACGATTCTATTACTATCAACTAGCAAAACCGTCTGGTACAAGATGACACACCAAGATCGCCTCTATTTCTCTCTCTGTTGGAAATTCTGAAACTATGAGGCTCCAAAGGTTCAAACCTAAAAACAAGATAGAAACTTGTTTTTATACTAACTCAAGCCCATTTCCCTGCATGGGCTCTCTTTGGGCCTGCTTGGCCCACATGGCCTAAAGCTTAGCCCAAGTGACTTATAAAGGTCCACAACCTAATATAAACTAACCCGGTAAGGCCCAGCTCGTAACCATAGCTCGTTGTGTTAATTTGATGCGTCAGTCTCACACTTTAGAGCCTAACATTCTCCCCCTAGACTGATGCTATCAAATTGTCTTCATAGCATGGTTGTCTCAATGCTGCAGATGTTGTGGAAGTTCTTGACTTCTGAACTCTCAGCACTGGGTCTCTTTTCTTCAGCTCTTGTGGTTAGCTTCATATCAGGATCTCGATCAGCATTTGCTTGAAAATCTTGTGAAAAGAATGTGAGAGGAAGATTCCCAGCAGCTCTTTTCTTCTTCAATCTTTGTCTTTCAAGCAGGTTCACAGGTACTTCTTCAAATGTACTTTCATTGTCAGACGGCATTTCATATCCGGTTCTTCTGACTCAGGTACATCTTGTTGTTGTGATGCTTCATGCTTTGTCAGCAGCCAACAACATCTCAATCTTCGGCAATCCCTGTTCTTGATTGACATCAAGTTCTGCACATGCTCACAAACTCATAAGCAAACATTTCTTATGCAACAGAGGAACGTACCATAGGAACACTAGGTACATCCAAGTATTTGTACTCGGATTTCACAATTTAAATTCTTTCAACTTTTGATGATCAGTCAAATCTTCAAGAACGGTTACATTTTTAATTTTAAGAAAACAAATAAACACTCTATTTTTGGATTTTTGATTTCATAGAAAAACAAGACACTATTTTTTTATTTTTGAATTTTTTCTATTTTTTTATTTTAAGAACTAAAAACAAATAAAAACTAAAAATATAAACAACTACCATAATATACAATACAATTGTAATGGGATCAAAATTCGTTCTCAGGCAGACCAAGGAACACTTTTCAGTACGAGCCTAATCAAACAGGTCTATGCGATTGCCAATATGTTTGTCCACTTAAACTTTAACGCTCAACTTTCAATTTTTCAACTTCGTGATATGCTTAAGGTAATATTATACTATTATACCCGTGTGTCCCATTCCAAGGCATACCCCCGCGATCAAGGTAAGCACAACGATTCATCGTAGCAGGTGAGTATACTGATGTCATCCTTTTGATTTACAACGTTAGACCATTGGTGACAGGTCAGTACTTTCGTACAGCAGAGCGACCAATGATTTTGTCCAACGAGGGCGAGGAAAATACCATTTTGGTACGAATTTGGCTCTTTGAGCATTTGGAATTTTCTCATTTTGAGATTTTATTCCTTAGGGTTTTTGTCCTCTTTGGGATCTTTTAAGATATCTTGACTGTGTCTAGGTCTGCATATAATCTGGATGCAACAGAAGGACAACCAAGATATCCCCGGATGATTCAACAATATAAAGACCCGAAACCTCAGATGCTGGCTATCTATCAACGCAAGATTTAAGACCATAGAATCATACGCCGTTGGTATGTTACCCACATGGTACATAGTTCGTTATGTTTATTTCACTTAGTATCTTTTATCATTTTGAGCGTCAAGCCTATCGACATATCGCAGTAGATCCTAGTCTTTTCAGCTATGGCACCTTACATGTGTTAGTCAAACCCTTTAACACGAACATTTATTTCACTTCCCATATCATGCAATTTATCTTTTTGGCTTTTTCATTTTTCAATTGTTTTTGTATTTTTCTCATTTTCTCCCCCTAAAACAATACATATTTACAGCAAACTCTTTTTGTATTTTCTGAGTTTTCTCCCCCTAAACTCTATATCTATCTATATGTTCCTCTCCCCCCCCCCCCCCCAATTTGTGCATAAATCTTGTATTTTTGCGCAAATTTACCATTTACTAGAGAAATGACACTTTATATACAAAATAATGAACTAAGAAAGAGAAAAAAAATATATTTTTGCATAACCGTTCTGTCATCAGATTGAAAACTAATCAATATTCAAATCAAAGTACTGAATTTAAACGGTACCTTTTGCTAATCTTATCTTACTTCTCTAATCTCCTCCAAAGGAAACATATCATCTGTAAAAAAAATGAACTTTTTGCAACAGTGAAATGTTACCCGTTTTTATCTCTGGAACAACCGCTATCAACATTCCAGAGATTGTCAACAGCTCCTCCTTAGTTGTTTCTGAAAAGTAAGGAGATTAGTAAGACATGGGTACCCAGGCCATCGTGGTCCTGGGATTACCTGAAGCATCAAAGTAAGACACTTCTTTCAAACACAAGTCCCCTTTCGTTTCAAGGATTGGAGACGTTGCTGCCTTGGATTTGGGTTTCCAAATCTGTTTCGGTTTAACAAACGTGTTTGTTGCCTTCGGTTGAGCAACTTTAACTATTTCAGGTTTGTTAGTTTTAGAAACACGTTTTTGTTCCTGAAAAGCTTTGCGTTTGTTTTTGGCAGCGTTCCAATCCCCATCAGAAGGTTTAACCTTGGGATTCACATTCTTCATTGCCTTAGGTGAAGATACCTTCATTGGCTTAGAATGGTATTTATCCTTTGGTGTAACCCTCTGATTTTGCACATGATAGGGTATATAGGGACGATGTGTGCAGTTTCGAGCAATGTGACCAGCAATGCCGCAATTGAAGCATGTTTGTCTCTTCATGTAGAAAGTATTCTGATCAGCTGGATTTGCTCTTGCAGGCCTTGAAGGACGAACCGGTCCTTTCTATGCTTGTTTGTGTTGCACATTTCCCGCAGACGAAGATGAATTGGGATATCTGTACTTGTCGTTTGCAGAGGCCTTCTGTGGTGGAGATTTCTTTTGATTCTTGTTGCTTTGCTTAGACTGCAAGTCTTGTTCAGAAATCTCACCTGTCTTTCCGAAATCTTTGTTAGCACAGTCAAATGCATATTTCTCACATTTGCCATTATAGACTGGCTTAACAAAAGCATTTTTCACATCACGGGCTTTTTGAGGACTATTGCTGCCCGTTGAGAACTGTGGAGAGCCTGCTTGTCTTTGATGTTCAGGCTTCTTCTTTCCGCGTCCTTTACTTGCTTGCTTTGGCTCTTGTTGCTTGATCTGAACCTTTTCATCACCTACAGAAGATTCAGATTGTTCAGCTTGCGCACTTGGAGCCTTGTTCACGCCAGTCTTCTCTTCATCCTTCATGTCATTAGCTTTGACAGAATTGGAGAGTTCTGGTTTGTCGGATGAAATACAAGAAAATGTAGCAGAAACTTCAGCTGAAACATTTGACGAATTATCAGCACAAGATGGTTCTGCACATGACACCCTTGAGCTGAATTCACTAGAATCAACCGATTCCAATTTCTCAGAATCAGCTGCTTCAGGTGATTCGCATTTGGAAAAAGATGGTTCAGCTGGCTCATTCGGTTCATTTGCCGATTCAGTCTCTGTTACACAAAAAGAGTTTGTTGTATATATATGCATTGTTTTAGGGGGAGAAAATGAGAAAAATACAAAAAAAATTGAAAAATGAAAAAGCCAAAAAGAAAAATTGCATGATATGGGAAGTGAAATAAATGTTCGTGTTAAAGGGTTTGACTAACACATGTAAGGTGCCATAGCTGAAAAGACTAGGATCTACTGCGATATGTCGATAGGCTTGACGCTCAAAATGATAAAGGATACCAAGTGATATAAACATAACGAACTATGTACCATGTGGGTAACATACCAACGGCGTATGATTTTATGGTCTTAAATCTTGCGTTGATAGATAGCCAACATCTGAGGTTTCGGGTCTTTATATTGTTGAATCATCCGGGGATATCTTGGCTGTCCTTTTGTTGCATCCAGACTATATGCAGACCTAGGCACAGTCAAGATATCTTAAAAGATCCCAAAGAGGACAAAAACCCTAAGGAATAAAATCTCAAAAAGAGAAAATTCCCAATGCTCAAAGAGCCAAATTCGTACCAAAAAGGTATTTGCCTCGCACTCGTTGGACACAATCATTGGTCGCTCTGCTGTATGAAAGTACTGACCTGTCACCAATGGTCTAACGTTGTAAATCAAAAAGGATGACATCAGTATACTCACCTGCTACGATGAATCGTTGTGCTTGCCTTGATCGCGGGGGTATGCCTTGGAATGGGACACACGGGTAGAATAGTATAATATTACCTTAAGCATATCATGAAGTTGAAAAATTGAAAGTTGAGCGTTAAAGTTTAAGTGGACAAACATATTGGCAATCGCATAGACCTGTTTGATTAGGCTCATACTGAAAAGTGTTCCTTAGTCTGTCTGAGAACGAATTTTGATCCCATTGCAGTTGTAATTGTATATTATGGTAGTTGTTTATATTTTGAGTTTTTATTTGTTTTTAGTTCTTAAACAATATAAAAATATAAAAAATAAAAATTCAAAAATTCAAAAATACAAAAAATAGTGTCTTGTTTTTCTATAAAAAAAATCCAAAAATAGAAGATTTATTTGTTTTTCTTAAAACTAAAAAATATAACCGTTCTTGAAGATTTGGCTGATCATCAAAAGTTGATAAAATTTAAATTGTGAAATCCGAGTACAAGTACTTGGATGTACCTAGTGTTCATATGGTACTCTCCCTGTTGCATAAGAAATGTTTGCTTATGAGTTTATGCGCATGTGCAGAACTTGATTTCAATCAAGAACAGGGGTTGCTGAAGATTGAGATGTTGTTAGCTGCTGACAAAGCATGAAGCATCACACCAACAAGATGTACCTGAGTCAGAAGAACCGGATACAAAATGACGTCTGACAGTGAAAGTACATTTGAAGAAGTACCGTGAACCTGCTTGAAAGACAAAGAATGAAGAAGAAAAGAGCTGCTGAGCATCCTCCTCTCACATTCTTTTTTACAAGATTTTCAAGCAAATGCTGATCGTGATCCTAGTATGAAGCTAACCACAAGAGCTGAAGAAAGAGACCCAGTGCTGAGAGTTCAGAAGTCAAGAACTTCCACAACATCTGCAGCATAGCGACAACCATAGACTTCGTTGAAGACGTTGCTGATTTCATGTTATGAAGACAATTTGATGGCATCAGTCTAGGGGGAGATTGGATGAGGGCCTAACAATATTTCCTAACAACCCTCCAAAATATTTTTCTGACGCCCTAATATATTTAAAATATCCCAATATGTCCTAAAATACACCCCATATGCGAAAACGGGCCCCGAATACCTTTATTTTTATAAAAATTAAATAAAAACAAGAAAAATAGGTCTCTCGCGGGGCGCGTAAACAACCCCCTTGACCTTACGCGGGCTGCGACAGCAAGGAGTCAGGGCCGCACCCGGTGCTGCCACGTGTCGTGCAGCGTGTCGAAGCTAGGGCTGAGTCGGACAAGCTAGGGCCTACCCTAGGGAGCCTCGCGGGCCGCGTAGCCCCTTGCTACACCTTACGCGGGCCGTGTGAAAACCAAAATCAGCCCCTATAAGTAGAGGGATTCGGCTTTCAGTCTCAATCGTTCATTTCTCGATTCTCTCTCTCGAAATTCTTAATAATAGGCATAATTCTCGGGCATAATACCCCCTAAATAACAAAGTTCTGCTCCGTTGTAAGTATTATAACCCCGGTTACGTATTAGATACGCTGCCCGATTGATCCAGGGTTCCGTAAAGGTTGTCGTGGTTCTGCCCGACGTAGTCGTTGGAATGCTGTCTCGGGGAGGGTATCATTAATATAAATAATGGGTAATTATACTAACACGTGTGCATTTGTGTAAATTATAGATAATCACCAGGAAACTCTTACAGAAAATCTAAGACAGCAATGTGAGTAATCTCTTTTTTTGCAAATTGTTTTTACAAAACATCACCTAAATTAAATTACATTAAACAGTGATTGAGTATTTGTAAGGATACAATTATGGTCGGTATATTTGGGGTTTTGTATACAAAATTTGCTACTGCCTTGCGAGGAGTAACATGACCATAAGTCGAGACGACAGTACCGTGGGTGGTAATTAGTATGACTTGGAAACAAATGTAATTGCACGACCGCCCTTAATACTGTACACTGGTTTTTATTAAACTTGATTAAATTGGGATTCACTCACCAGTATTTTCCACTGATAAATGTTTTTAAACGCGTTTCAGGTAACAAAATGTGAAAGCCAAATAGAAGCCAGCAGGACAGCACTGAAGGCTTGGAAAAGTGGCTATAAAGTTACCTAAAATGAAGAGATGTTTTATTTAAATAAAATAGGGTTTTATCCCTATGAAAATGTGTGTAATTAAAACTTGGGATTTTAACATGTGTTTAATATTATAAAAGCGTGGTATTTTACTCTGATAAAATATTTCCTAACTACGATCCTGATGTAAATTCCGCTGCCAAATTGACAAACCCAGATACCACCAAAACTGGCTTGCGGCCGCCCGTTCCCGGGAGATAGGGATCGGGGGTTGCGACAGAAGGTGGTATCAGAGCTAAGCCACTGATTCAGCCACAGAAGTGTTCTGCTGACACCAAAATTCAATCTGTTAGGAAATAAATTATGGAAATAAGTGCATAATTGTATGTTATTGTTATGTGTTATTTGACCATCTGTTAGTTTACAGTATGAGCGACCAAGGACCATCCGACGCGTATCGTCAGTTGTCTGGTTCGCCTAGAAGCGAAGGCGCCTCTTCACAGCCTGCCCTCTCAGGGTATTCAGCTGATGATGAAGAAGGAATATTCGTATTTAAGGCTCAGTCTGAAGAGCCATTCCCTCAGAAAAAGAGAGGATGGTTCAGTAAGGGAGCACATGAGCGTAGGAAAAGAATGAAGAAGTTACAAGAACAACGAGTGCTAGCAGCAGCTAAAAGAGAAACCGATGCCCATACCCAAGATATGCTTAATAGGAGTTTAGCAAACTTCCATATTTTAGCAACCACAGCTGCCGACCCTAACCTGGATCAACTGATAGCACCCCAACCATTACAGCCAATGGAGATAGAAAATAACCCTGAAAATCAAGTAGAAATGCATGATTTTAATCCAGAGGAGATACCTAGGGTACCAGCACCCAATCCTTTAGACCCAGACTATGATCCGTGGTTTGATGATCATAGGGACTATGTGCAACGCTACCAGCTGACAGACCTACCCATGCCAAACCTAGCAGCTTACCCAGGTCTGGACCCTCTAGATCCCTACTACGATAATGATGAATACATTAGGGAGATCTTAGAGAATCCGTATCCTCAGGAAGAACCCATGCCACAGTACCCAGATCCAGTTCCCGCACCTGCACCCCAATGAGTGCAGAAAATGTGCAAGAACTCTGAACTTTCGGAGAAGAGATTTTAGAGAGTAACGAAAGAATGAGGCAAGTAGGAGAACGTCTCGTCTGGAAGTACGACGAGCGTCATATGGATTTCTGGAAGAATCCATATCCGTGAAAGTGATGAGGGAGATGGTAATAATAATAATAATAGTAATATATATATATATATATATATATATATATATATATAATAGGTGTGTATGGAAAAAAACTATGGATGCCTACTAAAAGTGTGATTTTGTTTCAGTAGTATTGTAATTTTAAAATTTCAGTACTGGTTTGTAGTAGATGCATATTATATATAAAAATAGAGTAAGCCGCAATGATCGATGCTTTTGACCAAAATGCGTGTCATGTGATTGATCGTATTATGATATTATTTTGTGATATTAATATGTGGTAAATGTTTAAATTCAGATGGCCGACCAAGTAAATCAAGAGAATCTGGATAATAACCCGGAAAACCAGAATGACAATAATCTGAATAACGATAACCCGAACAACGACAATAATGGAAACCCAGTGGATAATAGTGTCATCCAACACATAGTGGCACAAGAAATAATAGATGCGATGCCATTTATTATTCAAACTGTTAAAGAAGCGGATAATAAAAGTAAACATAGCAGTAAGCGACCAACTGAACCTGAAAACAGCGTAAACAATGGACCCATACTTCAAGTGCCCATTCCCAAAAGAAGAAGAACCATGCCTTATGGTTGTTCTTATAAAGAATTCTGGTCTTGTAAACCAATTGAATTCTCGGGCAATGAAGGGGCCATTGTAGCCTTACGCTGGATAGAAAAGACTGAGGCAGTCTTGAAAATAAGCAAGTGTGCAGAAGAGGATAAGATAATGTTTGCTTCTAATCTGTTTAAGAATTCAGCCTTAGAATGGTGGAACACTATCCTCCAAACTAGGGGAAGTGATAGGGTTTACAATATGGAATGAGAGGAATTTAAAAACATGGTAGAAAGGAAATTATGCCCTCCCAATGAAAAAGAACAGATAGCAAATAAATTCCTAAACCTTAGGATAACTGGAGTGGATAGTAAGGGGTACACTACGTTATTCTTCGAATATGCTAGAATAGTGCCAACCCTTGCATCACCTGAACCAGTATTAATCTCCCGTTACATCTGGGGATTGATTGGAGAAATAAGGCATGTAGTCAAAGCGGCTAGACCCCAAACCATAGAAGAAGCTGTAGAACTAGCAAATACCTTGACAAATGAATTAGTGCGTACACGAGAACAGGATCAAAGGAAGAACCTAGCTCAAAGGCTTACCCAGGAATTTCGCTATGGTAATACCAACCGTAGGAATGTAGGTTCTACCTCGGCACCCTACTGCAATGCTTGCAAGAAGAAGCATTCAGGAAAATGCTCCACTTATTGCAATTTCTGCAAGATGCCAAGGCACAAGGAAGAAGATTGCAGGAGGAAACTTAATAATGGAATGTGCTTCAACTGTGGAGAAAAAGGTCACATCAGGCCAAACTGTCCAAAACTAGTTCCAGCCATGGGTAATAAGAACACCAAAAATGCTAGAGCATTTGTCCTGACTGCAGATGAGGCCAAAATGATTCCGGATGTGATAGCCGGTACGTTCTTAGTTAATGATGTTTTTGCTAAAGTATTATTTGACTCTGGTGCGAACCAAAGTTTTATTAATACTTCGTTTCACAAATTACTCAATCAACCATTAACTAAACTCCCACAAGAATGCCTAGTAGAAACAGCAAATGGAGAAACCGTTAAGATTTCTGAAATCTTGCAGGGAGCAAGAATATAATTTTTAAACCAAAAGTTTAGTGCAAACCTTTACCCAATGAATCTGGCAGGATTTGATGTTGTATTAGGAATGGATTGGTTAATAGCCAATAAAGCCAGTATTTTATGTGATCAAAAGTCAATTCAAGTAAATTCACCAAAGGGTGAAAAGATCACGATTAAAGGAGATAAACCATCTAGATCCACAAAATTCATCTCTGTGATGAAAACAACAAGTTATATAAGAAAAAGGGTCATTAGTGTATTTGATTTCTATAATCACTAACACTAAAGGAAAAGAATTAAAATATATTTCAGTAGTATCTCAGTTTTCAGATGTATTTCCAGAAGAACTACCTGGACTACCGCCAGACAGAGAAGTTGAATTCAGAATTCACCTACTACCAGGAACAGCACCGATTGCCAAAGCACCTTACCGTTTGGCACCCGCAAAAATGAAGGAACTGAAGAAACAATTAGACGAATTGTTGGAGAAAGGATTCATACAGCCAAGTTCATCACCTTGGGGAGCACCAATTTTGTTCGTAAAAAAGAAAGACGGATCGATGCGTATGTGCATTGACTACCGTGAATTGAACAAGGTCACGATTAAGAATCGGTATCCATTACCAAGAATCGATTATCTGTTCGATCAGTTACAAGGAGCTCGATTTTTCTCAAAAATCGATTTAAGATCAGGATATCATCAATTAAAGGTACAGGAAGAGGACATTCCTAAAACCGCCTTTAGAACAAGGTATGGTCATTATGAATTTATTGTCATGCCATTTGGTTTAACCAATGCCCCAGCCGCATTTATGGACATGATGAACCGAATATGTAAGCCATATTTGGATAAATTCATAATTGTCTTTATAGATGATATTCTCATTTACTCTAAGAGTAAAGAGGAACATGCAAAGCATTTACACGCACTTTTAAGTTTATTAAGAAAGGAAAAGCTCTATTCATGTGGATCCCACAAAGATCAAGGCGATTACCAAATGGAAAACCCCTGAGTCACCAACCGAGGTTAGAAATTTCTTAGGATTGGCCGGTTATTATAGAAGATTTATTCGAGATTTTTCTAAGATAGCCATTCCCTTAAATAAGCTAACTTGTAAATCTGTTAAGTTTGAATGGGGAACCAAACAGGAAGAAGCATTTAAAATTCTTAAGCAAAGATTAACCCACGCACCCATACTAGCGTTACCAGAAGGAACTGAAGACTTAGTAGTCTATTGTGACGCCTCTAAGTTAGGTTATGGATGTGTTTTGATGCAACGTCAAAAGGTTATAGCTTACGCATCAAGACAACTTAAGAATCATGAAGAGAATTATTCAACCCATGATTTAGAACTAGGAGCCATAATTTTTGCCATGAAAATTTGGAGACATTACCTGTATGGTAGTAAGTTTACTATTTTCACAGACCATAAGAGCTTAAGATATGTTTTTGGGCAAAAGGAGTTGAATATGAGACAAAGACGCTGGATGGAGATGCTTAGTGATTATGATTGTGATATCCAGTATCATGCAGGAAGGGCAAATGTAGTTGCTGATGCTTTAAGTCGAAAGTATCACGAAAAGCCAAAAAGGGTACATTCTCTTAAATTAAATCTACAAGTAGATTTAAATGAGCAGATTAGGAAAGTACAAGAATCAGTAATCAAGGAAGATATTGAAAAGTTAAAAGGAATGATTAAGGAATTAGAATAAGGAACAGATAGAATTTAGAGATTCCATAAGAAAAGAATGTGGATACCTAAATTAGGAAACCTACGCCACCGTATATTAGAAGAAGCCCATAAGTCTAAATATACGATGCATCCTGGAAGTGATAAGATGTACCAGGATTTAAGGAAAAAATTTTGTTGGATAGGGATGAAAAAAAGATATAGCAGTATATGTTGCAAAGTGTTTAACTTACTCACAAGTTAAAGCTGAACATCAGAAACCCTCAGGACTGCTGCAACAGTTAGAGATGCCAGTATGGAAATGGGAATTGATAACAATGGATTTTGTTACTAAATTACCCAAAACAAGAAAATGTAATGATACAATCTGGGTGATTGTAGACAGGCTAACTAAGTCAGTTCATTTTCTACCAATGAAGGAAACCTTCATGTAACACCTCGAAAATTTCGGGTTTAATAATAAAATGACACGTGTCATGTAAGACAAAACGCGTTGAAAAACCCGGATTTAATAAAGATGTTTCGGTAGGATTAAAGTGGCGTCATGTTAAATTGTTACCTCTGAACGACCTCAATTATAAATCCCAAGACCCGATATAATATTACTACACATTTCTCATGCCACAATTCAGAGAATTATTGCAAATAATAGACTTGCAAAAGCATGATAAGATCTCACGAAGAAAAAGCAACGATAGACCTTGTTTTCGGGTCTTGTAAATGCATTCAAATGAAACAAGAACAAATGGTAGGGTATTCTACAGGATGATACACTTTAGGAGGGTCCTAAGTTGCAAATAGAGGCCATAAAGTCGTGCAAGTGGGCTGCCTTTTCGAATAAATGAAGAAACAAGCAAACAGCCCCTGTATAAGGCCTGCGCATCGTAGCACATATACCCCTACGATGCGCAGGGGGTGCCCAGTTCCGAAAAAACGGGCTGTTGCCTGTTGTGCGCGTTTCTGACCCACTAAACCGGTTGTTAACATTATTTAAAGACCCTAAACTATCCTAGAAGCTCTAGGACAAGTGTTGGATGGTTGTGGTTAGTCCTAGCCTTTGTTGTCAACCAATTGTGGTGATCTAATGCACTATATAAGGACTTCCAAGATCACAACATTTCTTCACACTTGCAACTGATCATTGGAGCATTCCTGGAGCTAAGGAACTCTCCCTTCTGATCTAAATTCGTGCATTGGACTATTGTAAGTCTTCTAGTTCTTATTTGGTGGTGTTTAGCTTAGTTAATTAGCTAAAAGTCAAACCGTCGTAATTACGGTTTGACTTCGAGATTAGTCACTAATGACTCAGTCTTATCTCGAATTAAAAGTTGTTTTAGAATGGTATTTATGTGGGTAATAAAACCCCAAAAGGGTTTCCCCTGATCACCATCCTAAACAGGTCAAATGTCGGGTCAAAGCTTTACTTAAAAAGTCAACATATTGCTTAAATTGTCATTTATGCATAATTAGCTATCTAGAACATTTGTAACCT
This sequence comes from Helianthus tuberosus, assembly GCA_030545235.1. Taxonomy (NCBI): domain Eukaryota; kingdom Viridiplantae; phylum Streptophyta; class Magnoliopsida; order Asterales; family Asteraceae; genus Helianthus; species Helianthus tuberosus. Next base: position 26,605,111 of record CM060437.1, on the reverse strand, counting down.
GTTTGAACATTGTTATAACTTAGAAATAAGTGTAAGAACATGTCCCAACATGTTCAACCCGACTATTTCCTGTTTAGACCCGGTTCGGAACCGAAAGTCACATAGTTTGACTTTTCGGTTGACTTTCAGTTCTGACCCGTTTGGGCATATTTTAGAAATGCCACAGAGCTTAAATTGGATTAGGATACATGTTAGAACAACCCTCTGTGATCATACACCTTGGTTCACTAGTTATCCAATTAATATGCAAGTTTCCGTTAAATGCTCATACTTGGACCGTTATGCCCTTATTACCTTAAATCATGATTTATGAAAATGTAAAAGTGTAGAATCCTTAGTTACTGATATTTAGACTTGTATGCAAAGTTTGACATCAGTTTGACTTGTAGATTAATAGTTATGCTCATTGTCGCTAAATTAAAGCTTTATGTTAATAAAATGGCGTAATTAGCGTATAGCCTAGTTAAAAATACTTTTCGATATCAAATATTTTACCCACTGATGTTATATATTATTTTGGTATTTTTAAAGATTTTTAATTAATTTTAGGCTGAGCATAACTAGTAGTCGTAGGCTTAATCCGGTAATTGTCGGTTTTGCCCTTACGGGCCATAAAATGAGTTTTACTTACCTAAACGACTCCAAACCTTTTGCTACTGATCACATATGTTAAATAAATTATTTTAAGCCTTCTGGAATTATAAAAATATCAGATTTAAGTATAGAACCCGGAAATGGCCTTTAATCGCCATAATTAGCGTTTTTAACACATAGTATGTCTTAATATCATATTAGACATACCCGGGTTGATACCTACTGATATATGAGGCAAAATATGATATTCTAACAGTAAGCAAAGGTTAATAAACTCAGACTTCGTTTTTGAGCTTTTCGGCTTATGTGAAATTACCAAAATACCCCTACGGGGCATAGTTTGGTTAAATATGATAAATTTCACATATATGCCTTAGCCTACTGTTATAACCCATCAAAATGAGTATGTTTGCTGTTTACATCAGACCTGTAACTCAGTTAAACAATTAAACTCTTTTACAAACTTTAAAATGACCAAACTACCCCTACGGGGCATAGTTTGTGTTTAAATTAGTTCGGGGCATAACGAAAGACATCCTACTGATGTTACAACATATTTGAAGCATATTAACTTAGGAAACCTGTATATGGCTCTTACGGATACCCGTTACGCATCTTACGCGTTCGGCTCGGTTTATGTAACAAGTTTACATAAATTAGCCGAAACGGGTCAAACCTTATCGGTTTAATCTCAAAATCCAGAATGTGAATAATGAACCCATATTAAACAAGTCTTCAAACTTGTCGGGTCTGAATCACATTCTATCCGGTCTTCGCTTAATCGTGCGTACGAACCGTATCTTCGAAACTAGCCGGTCTAAGCTTAAGCATAATTAAAGACCCGCTAGGATTCTAATAGGTTATATTTAACCTTCGTTCCAGATTAGGAGAAACAGTAAAAGCTACTTGCTATTTGACTATTGTGACTATACTTTGCATCAAGGTAAATACTTTTAACTTATTTTCCCTATACGGGCTTGGGTTACGGTACATAGCGTACCGCTTGATCGAGCATCAAATCTTCCACGCTTAGTGGTTAATTGAATAATTTTATCGGCTCGTTTTAAACAGATGTGTTTACTTTACAGCCTTTGGGGGGTTAATGACCATGTCCCGGATATCCCTGGCATTATCTTACGAGATAGCCACGACCTGAGCACGGGGTGTAGGCGTACTCCCGTGTATAACTCACTTAAAGTGGTGTGTCTATTGATCTTTAACCCGGATACGTCCGGGCTACTGAACGCATAAGTAACATGTAAATCGTTTCAAGATTATAATATTAAATAATTCTCCCAAGTTAAACAAAATGTTTATGCCATGTGCATCCAAACCAATTTTTAATCATTTTATAAAATGAGTCAGTTGAATGTATTTACCAGTGTAAACTGACGTATTTTCCCAAAAAGATTAAATGCAGGTACTAGGCGAAATAGGCTGGGATTCTCCTAAGCATCATTAGAAGTCTCGCAAACTTAGAGATGCCGAAGTCTGTTGAACCATAAACAATATTTTAATTCGATCCTACTGTGGATAAACACCGGATAAATTGTGACTTTGTTTACAATAAATAAATTCGGTTGTATCTTATTTTAAATTTAGCTTCCGCTGTGCATTATTATATTGTGTTGTTCGACTATTACGTTGCCAACCACGTCACGATACTCCCCCACCGGGCCCACCGATGACACGTGGAAATCGGGGTGTGACAGGTTGGTATCAGAGCCAACTCTGAGTGAATTAAACACTAGTCTTTTGTGTTTAATCTCAGTTACACAATATGCACAAAAATCTAAACTTTTGAGTCTAGACTTATAACATAGGACAAATTCCACTATTGATTGTGTTGTCCTTTATTTAAATTTTGCATATATCTTTGTATTATTATCTCATGCTTTATCGACAGGAATATCAAAAATGCCGCCAAGATTCTTCCGAACACGGGGACGCGGTAAGGGGCCGACAGCCGCCCCCAATGATCACGAGGCAGGACCATCAAATACACGGGCTCCGGCTACTACGGAGAGCGAAGACCCTCGCCGAAACCGGCGAAACCAGGTTGAACCGGCCAGACGGTCGGTTTCGCATAGCTCGACACCGCCCGCACTTAACCCATATGAACCTCACAACACACAACCTTCATATGTGCCACTACAAAGGTCTCTGTCCCATCATTCCTATGGGGACCCCACACCTATCTTTAGAGGCCAGTTTAATCCGGCCGATTACTTGCAAGAACCCGTGGGTTTCAACCCACTTGGGCCTGACGATCACTTCTCCGGTGATCAAGCTGATGACATGGACGAGGATACGGATCCCGTCATGCCTGCAAGCGGAACCCCAAACCATCCGATCGAGATATCCGACGGGTCGTCATTCCACGGATCACCCTACGGTGGTCCGGACAGTTTTCAAGCTTTGTTTGAACCACACCAGTGGTATTATACACCCTCACACCACTCGTCGTCACATGGGCAGCACCAGCAGCAGCCGTATCATCAGCAACAGGAGCCACAACCACAGCCGCATCATCAAGATTCTTCAGAGGATCATCGCTTTGTGGCAGTTACGCCACCACCTCCACCGCCACCAGTTCAGCCAGCACCTCCTCAACCGCCAAGGCGTAGGAGAACCGGTGCTCGCATATCTGTGCGACCGGGGGGCTTCACTTTCGATTCCCCGCGACAGTCTAGTGCTAGTCACTACCCACCGCACTATGAGGACCCACAAATGGGTGGGCCTTCGCAGCCAGCTTTTCAGCAGCCGCCTCCAATGGGTTTTGAAAACCCGATACCAGCATACCCGGGTGGTATGGGCTACAACCCGTTTGAGCCACCAACACATCATAACTACGGTTATGGAGAGGCTGATCCATACTCGGTAGCAGCGAACTATGGCACGCAAGGACCTTATGGGGATCCTTGGGGGGTGAGTTACCAAACACAGGGATACTCGATACCACCTAGGCCCATCATAAGGACGCAGTCGCAGCCACCACGATTTTCTCCAAATAGGGAGGAAATTTTGCATAGGTTGGAGCAGGTGGAACGGGAAGCACATGAAGAACGAAGGGAAAGGCAAACATTCCTCCAAGGACTGATGGGTCTGATCAAGGGGAAGAACAAGAAGAATCGTTAAATTCTTCCATCGCTGATGTATAAGCCCCTGCATGGGTGTAGTTGATTGTTAAGCCCCTGCGTGGGCATGCTTGGTTGTTTTAAACCCCTACGTGGGTGTGTGTGGTTTGAATAAGTAGTCCCTGCGTGGACATGTATTATATTTAGCCCCTCCGTGGGCATGTGTGTTATTTAACCCCTACGGGGGTAAGCATCTGTGGACCCCTACGAGGGTAAGTTTGAAATTGGAAGACCCGTTTAGGGCAAATGTGTAATATTCTAAATGAATTAATGGAATGGTTATTTTATAAATTTCATGTTGCCATTATGTGCATATATAGATTATAAATGAAATAAATAAATTAAAAATCATTTCCTTTTAAATTAATCTGCCTATGTAGTTATAAATTAAGAATCTTAAAAGGTAAAACCTAGCTTAGTGTCAAATATAAGACCGAGCCAAGGTGGTAAAACCTGTTTAAAAGATTCAAATTCCTGTTAACATCTTAAAACATGTTAACACTCCTGGCAGAAGTGATTTCGTTAAAAATCACATTTGTATAAGGATTCTTTAGAAGATTCCAAAAACCCAGTTTAATGATCTCTGAATCCTGGGTCTACATCATCAATTAAGATGATCATATTGTACCATACGTTGGTAATATAATGCCTACGGGCCTTGCTCATTTCCATATGAGCCAAAAAGACAGTGGTAGCATAGACTCCCTGTCAAATATAGATAATGAACTAGGTTCAAACCTTAAAGCCTTGATTCTCTGAAATCATAGCTAATAATTTAAAATTGTCCATGTGACTAAGCCTTATGTGCTAATATATATTGTTATTGTTTATGTTTAGGATAAATTTTAATTAAAATCCTAAATTAATGCGATTAATAAGTTAACCAAATATGGTCTCTGTTTACCATGGTTAACGAATTACCCTAAGGGGTAATTCCATAATAAAATCCCAAATAAAATATTGAACTTGTTTTTTTTGCAACAGTTCAATACAAATGGCTGACTCCAATGAAGGCAATAGCCATCCAGTGGAGCCGAATGAGAACGCCCAGATTACATTAACGGGCGCTGAACTAAAAGCAATCATAGACGGAGCTATCACACAAGCTTTGGATAGACAATATGACGAATACAGTGGTACTCGGAGTAGGACCCACTCTGTGTCACAGTCAAAGCCAAGGACCCATTCTGAGGCTCATAATAAACCTCCTCCCAAAAAGGATGGACCAAAGAAAAATGATGATGATCGCCAGTCCACCAACCACAGTGTCCCGTCTCAACCGATCATACTGAATAAAGGACCCCTTGCCAAGGGTTGCTCTTATAAGTACTTCGTGTCTTGCAAGCCCCGGGATTTTAATGGGGAGAAAGGAGCCGTAGACTGTATGACATGGCTAGATGAAATGGACACGGTCGTGGACATAAGCGGATGTGCGGAAGGCGATGTGGTTAAATTTGTCTCACAGTCCTTCAAAGGTGAGGCGTTAGCTTGGTGGAGATCTCTGATGGAGGCCTCCGGAAAAATCCCATTGTATGGGATGTCGTGGGAACAATTCATCGCCCTGATCAAGGAAAATTTTTGCCCTCAACATGAGGTGGAAAAGATAGAATCAGACTTCCTATCATTGGTGATGAAGAACCTCGATTGTCAAGCTTATCTGACCAGCTTCAATACACTATCCCGGTTGGTACCTTATCTGGTAACCCCGGAGCCTAAAAGGATCGCTCGTTTTGTTGGTGGTTTAGAACCCGAGATCAAGGCCAGTGTAAAAGCTTCTCGGCCAGTTACCTTCAGGTCTGTAACTGACCTTTCCTTATCCCTCACACTGGATGCGGTCCGTCAGAGATCGCTGAGAAATAAGGATGCTGAGAAGAGGAAGCGAGAAGATGATGGTTCGCATAAGTCGAACAAGAAGCACCGAGGGAGCGGTGATCACAAGAAGGGATCGGATTCGAAGAAAGATGGGCATCGTTCTGGAGAGAAGCCCACATGCAAAACTTGCAAGAAACAGCACTTTGGGAAGTGCAGATTCGAATCAAGCTCGAATAACGAGTCAAGGTCTTTTGCTTGTGGGTTGTGTAAGTCCAAGGAACACAAAACCTTGGACTGCAAAAAGATGAAAGATGCAACGTGTTACCGTTGCAACGAAAAGGGCCACATAAAGACTAACTGCCCAAAGTACAACAAGAAGCCTGAGGAGGCTAAGAAGACTAATGCCAGAGTCTTCAGGATGGATGCGAAGGAGGCTGTGCATGATGATAACGTCATAACAGGTACTTTCCTTGTAAATGATGTTTTTGCAAGAGTACTTTTTGATTCAGGCGCAGATAAGTCCTTCGTAGATCATAAATTCTGTGAATTATTAAATTTACCTGTCAAAACCCTAAAAGTAAACTATGAGGTAGAGTTAGCAGATGGTACCATAGAAACCGTCTCTACTATGTTAGATGGATGTGCTATATCCATTAAGAACCATTCTTTTCCTCTGTCTCTACTTCCGTTTAAATTGGCTGGTTTTGACATAGTTCTGGGTATGGACTGGTTATCTCATAACCAGGCCCAAATCGTCTGTAACCAGAAACAGGTGGTAATAAAGACTCAGTCTGGTGAATCACTTACCATTCGGGGTGATACCCAGTACGGACTGCCTGAGCAGGTGACTATGCTCAAGGCTTCTAAGTGTATGAAGAAGGGATGTGTCATCTACATGGCGCAAGTGATCATTGATGAGCCCAAACCGAAGATAGAAGACATCCCTGTCATTTCGGAATACCCAGAAGTGTTTCCTGAAGATCTACCTGGTTTACCACCAGATAGACAAGTGGAATTCAGGATCGATATCATCCCTGGAGCAGCACCAGTTGCTAGAGCTCCATACAGACTGGCACCCACAGAAATGAAGGAGTTGCGGACGCAGCTAGATGAATTACTGGCTAAGGGTTTCATTAGACCTAGTTCATCTCCCTGGGGAGCGCCAATCTTATTTGTCAAGAAGAAGGATGGGTCGATGCGTCTGTGCATCGACTATCGTGAGCTTAATAAAGTCACGATCAAGAATAGATATCCTCTGCCCAGAATCGACGATCTGTTCGATCAATTGCAAGGGGCAAGTTACTTCTCAAAGATAGATTTGAGGTCAGGCTACCATCAGCTGAAGGTCAAAGATGAAGACGTGCACAAGACTGCATTTAGAACTCGTTACGGTCACTACGAGTTCCTAGTGATGCCTTTCGGGCTCACCAATGCACCGGCTGCATTCATGGATCTCATGAATCGCGTTTGCAAGCCTCACTTAGATAAATTCGTCATCGTTTTCATCGACGACATCCTCATTTATTCTAAGAACAAAGCTGACCACGAGAAACATCTTCGATGTATTCTCAAACTCCTGCATAAAGAGAAGCTCTATGCCAAATTCTCCAAGTGTGAATTTTGGCTTAGGGAAGTCCAATTTCTTGGACATATGGTCAGTGAGAGTGGTATCCAGGTGGATCCCGCTAAGGTTGAAGCAGTAATGAACTGGCAAGAGCCAAAGACGCCAACAGAAATTCGTAGCTTCCTGGGATTGGCAGGATATTACCGGCGTTTTATTGAAAAATTTTCAAGGATTGCTACACCCCTAACCTCCTTAACTAAGAAGAAGGTTAAGTTTGTTTGGGGCCCTAAGCAGCAAGAGTCCTTTGATATTCTGAAGCAAAAGCTGAGCAACGCCCCAGTACTGACATTGCCAGAGGGAATTGAAGAATTTGTGGTTTATTGTGATGCTTCGCATACTGGCATGGGGTGTGTGCTTATGCAGAAAGGCAAAGTTATTGCCTACGCTTCAAGACAGTTGAAGGTGCATGAAAAGAATTACACCACCCATGACTTGGAGCTGGGTGCCGTTGTATTTGCACTAAAGCTTTGGAGGCACTACCTTTATGGTGTCAAATTTGTGATCTATTCTGATCACAAGAGTCTCCAACATCTGTTTAATCAGAAGGAATTAAACATGAGGCAACGCCGCTGGATGGAAACTTTAAATGACTATGATTGTGAAATCAAGTACCATCCCGGCAAAGCGAATGTAGTCGCCGATGCCTTGAGTCGGAAGGAAAGAATTAAACCTATCCGAATCCATGCCAAGCGCATGGAATTAAAGAACAGTCTGATGGAAAGGTTGTTAGCTGCACAGAAGGAAGCTGTGTTGGAAGCTAACTATCCTAATGAAAAGCTAGGAGTAACTGAGGAACAGTTAACTCTTAGCAAGGACGGACTTCTGAGGTTGAATGGACGAGTATGGGTTCCAATTTGTGGAGGACTTCGTGATGTTATCCTCCAGGAAGCCCATAGTTCCAAATATTCCGTTCATCCTGGTGCGGATAAGATGTATCAGGATTTAAAGGCAAATTATTGGTGGATAGGCTTGAAAAAGTCTGTAGCCGCCCATGTAGCAAAATGCTTGACATGTGCTCAAGTCAAAGCCGAGCATCAGAAACCGTCAGGTTTGCTACAACAGCCTGAACTTCCTACGTGGAAGTGGGAAATGGTAACTATGGATTTTATCACCAAGTTACCCAAGACGAGGAAAGGAAATGATACGATATGGGTTATAGTTGACAGACTGACTAAGTCAGCTCATTTCTTACCCATCAAGGAGACTTATAGCTCCGACATGTTAGCCCAATTATACGTGGATAAGATTGTAGCCTTACACGGCATACCTGTAGCTATTATCTCTGATAGAGATACTAGGTACACGTCACATTTTTGGAAGAGCTTCCAGCAATCTTTGGGCACACGTCTGAACTTTAGTACGGCTTACCATCCTCAGACAGACGGTCAGAGTGAGCGTACTATTCAAACGTTGGAAGACATGCTACGTGCATGTGCGATCGAATTGGAAGGTAGCTGGGATAAGAACCTACCATTGATCGAATTCTCCTACAACAATAGCTACCATACCAGCATAAAGGCTGCGCCTTTTGAGGCATTATACGGTAGAAAGTGTAGATCGCCAGTTTGTTGGGCGGAAGTTGGAGAAGTCCAGTTATCAGGACCAGAGATCGTATTCGAAACGACGGACAAGATTGTCCAGATTCGTAAAAATCTCCAAGCTGCCAGGGATAGGCAGAAGAGTTACAAGGATCCAAGTCGTAAGGATTTTCACTTCGAAGTGGGTGAAAAAGTCCTACTTAAAGTGTCACCCTGGAAAGGAGTGATGCGGTTTGGAAAGAAAGGCAAACTAAGCCCGAGATACATAGGACCTTTCGAGGTTATCGAACGTGTCGGGTCAGTTGCCTATAAGTTGAACTTACCAGAAGAGCTCAGTGGAATTCACAACGTGTTCCACATCTGCAATCTAAAGAAATGTTCCGCTGACGAATCACATGTCATGCCGCATGCAGATGTGCATATTGACGAGAGCTTGAAATTCGTGGAAAAACCTGTGTCGATTGAAGATCGACAGGTAAGAAAACTTCGGAGAAAGCAAATACCTTTTGTTAAGGTCAAATGGGATGCCCGTAGAGGTCCCGATTTCACGTGGGAGGTTGAATCCACGATGAAAGAAAAGTACCCTTACCTGTTTCAGTAAATCTCGGGTCGAGATTTATTTTAAGGGGGTGAGGATGTAACACCTCGAAAATTTCGGGTTTAATAATAAAATGACACGTGTCATGTAAGACAAAACGCGTTGAAAAACCCGGATTTAATAAAGATGTTTCGGTAGGATTAAAGTGGCGTCATGTTAAATTGTTACCTCTGAACGACCTCAATTATAAATCCCAAGACCCGATATAATATTACTACACATTTCTCATGCCACAATTCAGAGAATTATTGCAAATAATAGACTTGCAAAAGCATGATAAGATCTCACGAAGAAAAAGCAACGATAGACCTTGTTTTCGGGTCTTGTAAATGCATTCAAATGAAACAAGAACAAATGGTAGGGTATTCTACAGGATGATACACTTTAGGAGGGTCCTAAGTTGCAAATAGAGGCCATAAAGTCGTGCAAGTGGGCTGCCTTTTCGAATAAATGAAGAAACAAGCAAACAGCCCCTGTATAAGGCCTGCGCATCGTAGCACATATACCCCTACGATGCGCAGGGGGTGCCCAGTTCCGAAAAAACGGGCTGTTGCCTGTTGTGCGCGTTTCTGACCCACTAAACCGGTTGTTAACATTATTTAAAGACCCTAAACTATCCTAGAAGCTCTAGGACAAGTGTTGGATGGTTGTGGTTAGTCCTAGCCTTTGTTGTCAACCAATTGTGGTGATCTAATGCACTATATAAGGACTTCCAAGATCACAACATTTCTTCACACTTGCAACTGATCATTGGAGCATTCCTGGAGCTAAGGAACTCTCCCTTCTGATCTAAATTCGTGCATTGGACTATTGTAAGTCTTCTAGTTCTTATTTGGTGGTGTTTAGCTTAGTTAATTAGCTAAAAGTCAAACCGTCGTAATTACGGTTTGACTTCGAGATTAGTCACTAATGACTCAGTCTTATCTCGAATTAAAAGTTGTTTTAGAATGGTATTTATGTGGGTAATAAAACCCCAAAAGGGTTTCCCCTGATCACCATCCTAAACAGGTCAAATGTCGGGTCAAAGCTTTACTTAAAAAGTCAACATATTGCTTAAATTGTCATTTATGCATAATTAGCTATCTAGAACATTTGTAACCTGTTTGAACATTGTTATAACTTAGAAATAAGTGTAAGAACATGTCCCAACATGTTCAACCCGACTATTTCCTGTTTAGACCCGGTTCGGAACCGAAAGTCACATAGTTTGACTTTTCGGTTGACTTTCAGTTCTGACCCGTTTGGGCATATTTTAGAAATGCCACAGAGCTTAAATTGGATTAGGATACATGTTAGAACAACCCTCTGTGATCATACACCTTGGTTCACTAGTTATCCAATTAATATGCAAGTTTCCGTTAAATGCTCATACTTGGACCGTTATGCCCTTATTACCTTAAATCATGATTTATGAAAATGTAAAAGTGTAGAATCCTTAGTTACTGATATTTAGACTTGTATGCAAAGTTTGACATCAGTTTGACTTGTAGATTAATAGTTATGCTCATTGTCGCTAAATTAAAGCTTTATGTTAATAAAATGGCGTAATTAGCGTATAGCCTAGTTAAAAATACTTTTCGATATCAAATATTTTACCCACTGATGTTATATATTATTTTGGTATTTTTAAAGATTTTTAATTAATTTTAGGCTGAGCATAACTAGTAGTCGTAGGCTTAATCCGGTAATTGTCGGTTTTGCCCTTACGGGCCATAAAATGAGTTTTACTTATCTAAACGACTCCAAACCTTTTGCTACTGATCACATATGTTAAATAAATTATTTTAAGCCTTCTGGAATTATAAAAATATCAGATTTAAGTATAGAACCCGGAAATGGCCTTTAATCGCCATAATTAGCGTTTTTAACACATAGTATGTCTTAATATCATATTAGACATACCCGGGTTGATACCTACTGATATATGAGGCAAAATATGATATTCTAACAGTAAGCAAAGGTTAATAAACTCAGACTTCGTTTTTGAGCTTTTCGGCTTATGTGAAATTACCAAAATACCCCTACGGGGCATAGTTTGGTTAAATATGATAAATTTCACATATATGCCTTAGCCTACTGTTATAACCCATCAAAATGAGTATGTTTGCTGTTTACATCAGACCTGTAACTCAGTTAAACAATTAAACTCTTTTACAAACTTTAAAATGACCAAACTACCCCTACGGGGCATAGTTTGTGTTTAAATTAGTTCGGGGCATAACGAAAGACATCCTACTGATGTTACAACATATTTGAAGCATATTAACTTAGGAAACCTGTATATGGCTCTTACGGATACCCGTTACGCATCTTACGCGTTCGGCTCGGTTTATGTAACAAGTTTACATAAATTAGCCGAAACGGGTCAAACCTTATCGGTTTAATCTCAAAATCCAGAATGTGAATAATGAACCCATATTAAACAAGTCTTCAAACTTGTCGGGTCTGAATCACATTCTATCCGGTCTTCGCTTAATCGTGCGTACGAACCGTATCTTCGAAACTAGCCGGTCTAAGCTTAAGCATAATTAAAGACCCGCTAGGATTCTAATAGGTTATATTTAACCTTCGTTCCAGATTAGGAGAAACAGTAAAAGCTACTTGCTATTTGACTATTGTGACTATACTTTGCATCAAGGTAAATACTTTTAACTTATTTTCCCTATACGGGCTTGGGTTACGGTACATAGCGTACCGCTTGATCGAGCATCAAATCTTCCACGCTTAGTGGTTAATTGAATAATTTTATCGGCTCGTTTTAAACAGATGTGTTTACTTTACAGCCTTTGGGGGGTTAATGACCATGTCCCGGATATCCCTGGCATTATCTTACGAGATAGCCACGACCTGAGCACGGGGTGTAGGCGTACTCCCGTGTATAACTCACTTAAAGTGGTGTGTCTATTGATCTTTAACCCGGATACGTCCGGGCTACTGAACGCATAAGTAACATGTAAATCGTTTCAAGATTATAATATTAAATAATTCTCCCAAGTTAAACAAAATGTTTATGCCATGTGCATCCAAACCAATTTTTAATCATTTTATAAAATGAGTCAGTTGAATGTATTTACCAGTGTAAACTGACGTATTTTCCCAAAAAGATTAAATGCAGGTACTAGGCGAAATAGGCTGGGATTCTCCTAAGCATCATTAGAAGTCTCGCAAACTTAGAGATGCCGAAGTCTGTTGAACCATAAACAATATTTTAATTCGATCCTACTGTGGATAAACACCGGATAAATTGTGACTTTGTTTACAATAAATAAATTCGGTTGTATCTTATTTTAAATTTAGCTTCCGCTGTGCATTATTATATTGTGTTGTTCGACTATTACGTTGCCAACCACGTCACGATACTCCCCCACCGGGCCCACCGGTGACACGTGGAAATCGGGGTGTGACACTTCAGTATGGAACAATTAGCTAAGTTATATGTAAATGAAATAGTTTCATTACATGGAATTCCTTTATCAATTGTTTCTGATAGGGATAGCCGTTTTACCTCTCATTTTTTGACAAGTTTCCAAAAAGCCATGGGAACCAAGCTAAATCTAAGCACAACTAATCATCCTCAAACGGACGGGCAAAGTGAAAGGATAATTCAGACAATGGAAGACATGCTTAGAGCTTGTGTAATTGACTTCGGAGGTAATTGGGACGATCATTTACCATTAATAGAGTTTTCTTATAATAACAGTTATCACACAAGTATCAATGCTGCACCATTCGAAGCACTTTATGGACGAAAGTGCCGAACCCCAGTCCGTTGGGCAGAAATTGGGGAAAAGCAACTATCTGGACCTGAGATAGTACAGGAAACAACTGACAAGATCATTCAAGTCAAGGAACGACTGAAAGCAGCACGTGATCGACAAAAGAGTTATGTTGATAACAGGCGAAAGCCGTTAGAATTTCAAATAGGAGATAAAGTGTTATTAAAAGTCTCTCCTTGGAAAGGAGTGGTAAGATTCATCAAGAGGGGAAAGCTAAGTCCCAGGTATGTTGGACCTTTTGAGATTTTTAAAAGAATAGGACCTGTAGCCTATCAGCTACAACTGCCAGAGGAAATGGCAGGGATACATGATATATTTCATGTATCTAATCTCAAGAAATGCTTAGCTGATGAATCACTAATAGTACCTCTTAAGGACATAGAGGTAAATGAGCAGTTAAAATTTATGGAAAGACCTCTACAGATTGAAGATAGGAAAGTCAAGAACCTCAAACACAAGAGATTAGTTCTGGTCAAAGTGAAATGGGACTCCAAAAGAGGACCAGAATTCACATGGGAGCTTGAGTCAGAAATGCAAAGGAAATATCCACACTTGTTCTAGTAGATCTCGAGGACGAGTTCTAAAACAAGGTGGGGAGGATATAACAACCTTCCAAAATATTTTTCTGACGCCCTAATATATTTAAAATATCCCAATATGTCCTAAAATACACCCCATATGCAAAAACGAACCCCGAATACCTTTATTTTTATAAAAATTAAATAAAAACAAGAAAAATAGGTCTCTCGCGGGGCGCGTAAACAACCCTTGACCTTACGCGGGCCGCGACAGCAAGGAGTCAGGGCCGTACCCGGTGCTTCCACATGTCGTGCAGCGTGTCGAAGCTAGGGCTGAGTCGGACAAGCTAGGGCCTACCCTAGGGAGCCTCGCGGGCCGCGTAGCCCCTTGCTACACCTTACGCGGGCCGCGTGAAAACCAAAATCAGGCCCTATAAGTAGAGGGCTTCAGCTTTCAGTCTCAATCGTTCATTTCTCGATTCTCTCTCTCGAAATTCTTAATAATAGGCATAATTCTCGAGCATAATACCCCCTAAATAACGAAGTTCTGCTCCGTTGTAAGTATTATAACCCCGATTACGTATTAGATACGCTGCCCGATTGATCCAGGGTTCCGTAACGGCTGTCGTGGTTCTACCCGACGTAGTCGTTGGAATGCCGTCTCGGGGAGGGTATCATTAATATAAATAATGGGTTATTATACTAACACGTGTGCATTTGTGTAAATTATAGATAATCACCAGGAAACTCTTACAGAAAATCTAAGACAGCAATGTGAGTAATCTCTTTTTTTGCAAATTGTTTTTACAAAACCTCACCTAAATTAAATTACATTAAACAGTGATTGAGTATTTGTAAGGATACAATTATCGTCGGTATATTTGGGGTTTTGTATACAAAATTTGTTACTGCCTTGCGAGGAGTAACATGACCATAAGTCGAGACGACAGTACCGTGAGTGGTAATTAGTATGACTTGGAAACAAATGTAATTGCGCGACCGCCCTCAATACTGTACAGTGGTTTTTATTAAACTTGATTAAATTGGGATTCACTCACCAGTATTTCCCATTGACAAATGTTTTTAAACGCGTTTCAGGTAACAAAATGTGAAAGCCTAATAGAAGCCAGCTGGACAGCACTGAAGGCTTGGAAAAGTGGATATAAAGTTACCTAAAATGAATAGATGTTTTATTTAAATAAAATAGGGTTTTATCCCTATGAAAATGTGTGTAATTAAAACTTGGGATTTTCCCATGTGTTTAATATTATAAAAGCGTGGTATTTTACTCTGATAAAATATTTCCTAACTACGGTCCTGATGTAAATTCCGCTGCCAAATTGACAAACCCAGATACCACCAAAACTGGCTCGCAGCCGCCCGTTCCCGGGAGATAGGGATCGGGGGTTGCGACATTTCCCGCCGACCTACTTATTTCTCTAGTATTATGAGAGATCATAGATTAAGGTGCTGTTTGTTTTTTCATAAAACCTCTGCGCAGGCTCTTCTGTCTGCGCGGCGCAGACCACGCGTAGACATTGTCACGCGCAGACTGTTTGTTTTTCTGAAGACGTTTCATTAAAAAAGGTCTGCACGAGGTCTTCTTGGTGCAGACTTGGTCCAGCCACTTCTAAGATCTTCTAAGGTCTGCAGAGGGTTAAACACCACCACCCACCACCACCGACCACAACCCACCACCACCACCGACCACAACCGCCCATCACCACCACCACCACCACCATCCACCACCCACCACCGTCCATCACCACCACCGTTCATCACCACCACCGTCCATCACCACCACCACCACCACCCACCACTGTCCATCACCACCACTACCGTCCACCACCTACCACCGTCCATCACCACCCACCACCGTTCATCACCACCACCATCCACCACCCACCACCTTTCATCACCACCACCAACAACAACCACCCATCAACGTCCACCACCCACCATTGTCCTCCAACACCCACCACCGTCCACCATCCACCACCACCGTTCATCACCACCACCGTCCACCACCCACCACCGTCCATCTCCACTACCACCACCACCGTCCACCACCCATCAACATCCATTACCCACCACTGTCCTCCAACACCCACCACCATCCACCACCCACCACCGTCCATCTCCACTACCATCACCGTCCACCACCCACCACTCACCACCACCGTCTACCACCTTCACCGTCCACCACCACCACCGTCCGTACACCACCATCAGTTTATTTTAGAAGCCTGCAGAAGTTAAAAAACAAACAGTCTTCTTCTTGCAGACTGCAGACATTTGGTCCACCTCTTCTGCTATAGATGTCTGCAGATGTGGTCCGCAGACTGCAGACATTTTACCCCTTAAAAAACAAACAACACCTAAGTTGTTTGCTCACTTATATTATGTCTTCTCTTACAACATATAATTTTAATAAAATCATTCCAAAAAGAACACACATTGTTCCATTAGTTTATCCATCACAACTCTCATGTGTCTTCTTTATCAACCTTTTTTACATAGTCTACCCTATCAAACAATTATCACATATAATGTGTTTTCATTACAAACAATTATCACATACGTTTTCATTAAACGGTATAAATTCGAGTTACACAGGCGTAATTTGTTGTACCATTCTTTAGTGCTTATCTTTATTTCGTGTCGGTATAAATTCAAGTTGATCCATGTTTCAACGTAAATTTCTTTCGCAATAAATCGTGTCAAATATAATACGTTTTCGTGCTTATTTTTATGTACGTTATAAGTTGGTCTATGTTCTGACATAATTTTGTTAAAAAAAACGTGTCAGGTTAAATATAATACAGTTTTATTAGACGATATATATCGAGTTATCTTATGTTTTGATGTCTCCGTAACGCACGGAGAAATTTACTAGATATATGTATATATTAATCACTCGCACGCAAACTATAAAGAATTTAGACTGAACTTTGCTTTGTATTCTTTACACTGTTTATTATTATATATTTCTTTAGCCCTTTATCTTTTTGTTCACTTTGATGAGTTTTCTTCCCTTGTACTTTTGTTTCTTGGGATTGTTTAAAAACGTACTTCATCTTGCTTTCGATGTTCCCCAATAAATAAAAAGGTCATAAAATGTGAGCTATGAATATGTTAATTTCATAAATACAAAATAGGTAATCATGAAGAAAAAAAAGAACTTTGGTAAAATAAAATCAAATATTAAAAATGAAAAATACATAAATGCTAGCAACATATAAAAGTAACTAAAAATGGCTCGAACGAATTCTTCAGAAGTCATACCTTAAAAAAGAGAAATACAAGAAAAAAGGAAGCGTTTAAATTATGTGTTAATCTTTTAATGGATAAGACTAGTATTTAAAAGTATGCATTAACTCTATGGATACACGAAAATTTACTATAAATTTGCTATAAAAGGACCATCTTAAAAAAGGACTATTGAATACAAACTCTTTTTTTTTGAACCACATGCGGTTTGGATATTATTAACCAGTTTAGTAGTTAGTATGTTAGTATCATCAAGTTAGTATTAAAATCGCCCTTTACCTGGATTTTAACACAGGACCTTAAGAGAAGCAAGGGCGTAGCTTTGTGAGGGCGGGAGGGGGCGGCCGACCCCCCCGAACTTTTCGCTCAGTAGTGGAGAGTAGGTAGTTTTCCTATAGAAATTTTTAGGTATATACGTTTTTGACCCCCCGGTTTTATAGAAATTTTTGGTATATACGTTTTCGACCCACCGGTCGGAAATCTCAAGCTTCGCCACTGAAGAGAAGTAAAGTTTCCCACATTCCCCTTAACCACTAGGCCAAGAGATTATTGGTGAATACAAACTCTTAAAAAAAATGATTCTATTTTATACATTATCAAACCAATTATTACTAAATTAAAGTTAAAAATCGTTTGTACATCATGAGTTTATATAGTTAGAATGTGGCCTCTATTTTTGTTCTATTTTTTTGCATGTTTGGTTAGAATCGGAATAATTTTCTCAATTTTTTTAAATAATAATAAAAATTTATATTGCTTTCAAATATAGAAGAAAATCTTCTACCTACACACTAAATGTTTTGTAGCCTAACAGTGTCAAGGTCTATAGGAAAGTAGGAAAGATGTCTTTATCTATTGGTTGAGGGT
Source organism: Helianthus tuberosus (assembly GCA_030545235.1). Taxonomy (NCBI): domain Eukaryota; kingdom Viridiplantae; phylum Streptophyta; class Magnoliopsida; order Asterales; family Asteraceae; genus Helianthus; species Helianthus tuberosus. The sequence goes on along the minus strand of CM060437.1, from coordinate 26,587,377 downwards.
TTTTGTCATACTATGAACATATTGTAGATATCGTAGACAAGGGCGGATCTAGGCCTCTTTTATGGGTTCCCAAAAAACCATTCGGTTTAGAAAAAATGGGAAAAATTAGCAAGAACCTCGTATGATTTGGAAAAAATAGTGAGAATTAATGGGAATTTATTAAAAGGAACCCAGTGAAAAAAGTTTTTAGATCCGCCTTCGTAGATAGAAGTGTGTGAGTTAATCTTTATAATCTTTTTTATTACAACATATTTAACGTCACATATTTACCCGCATGTTACAACAAAAGATATGATAATTTTTATGCTCATACAATTTTCATATTTTTACTTATAATTATTAAATTTCGTAACATCAGTCAAAAATTATGATTTTAATTCATTTACTTATAAATTTCTGAATCTAGTTACTTGTCTTCATATAAAATAAGTTAGATGGATTGAAAATCGCCTGCAATTTATTTCTAAGACAAATTATCTCTTAAAACTATTTTTGTTTAGAAATTTCGCTTAACGTTTGTTTCTAATTAGGGGTGCAAATGAGCCGAGCTACTCGTGAGCTACTCGAGCTCGGCTCGAAAAAAAAAAAACTCGAACGAGCCGAGCTTAAACGAGCTCGAGCTCGAGCCCGAGCCTAAAAAACAAGCTCGTTTAGTAAACGAGCCCGAGCTTCGCTTATCGAGCTCGAGCCGGCTCGCGAGTCTAAACGAGCTTTCTGTTTATATATTTTTTATTAATATATTAAACATATATTTATATAATAATAATTACCATTTATATAAATATAAAAAATAACTTAATTATATGTATAATAATAATTACAATTAATATAAATTAATTAATAAATACTAAAGGAGTCAAGCCCGAGCCGAGCTCGAGCTTGAAATATTACCTTCGAGCCGAGCTCGAGCTTTAGAAATAAAGCTCGAATCGAGCCGAGCTCGAGCTCGAGCTTTCATATGTTAAAAGAGCTCGAGCTCAAGCTTGGTCGAGCTTGGGCTCGGCTCGGCTCGTTTGCACCCCTATTTCTAATCATACTTATGCAACTTAAGCTAAATATAAAAAAAGTATATAATAAAAGAAGAATATGTTCCTTGTGAGTTGTGAGATATTGCATTTAGATTCTTAGGCCATGGGGTATGGGGCTTGGGTTGGGGCGTGGGTTGGGGGAAAACGCCCAAGTCACCATCTCGGGTGGGCTTGGGTTTGGGCGTGGCCCTTGGGGCTTGGCTTTCAAGCCGGGCGTGGGGCGGGGGAGCAAGCTGACATGGCGGGTTGTGAATGGCCCTTTCAAACTAGCCGTTGGCTAGCCGTTGGGCTAGCCGTTGGGGTCTACATTTTAAAAAAAAAAATTGTTTTTTCTTTATAAATACTTACCACATTTAAACAATATCAAACAAATAAAACACAATATCAACCACATAAAACACAAATATTGCCATGAGTTCTTCAAGTTCTTCATCATCTGACGATGGTGCGGAAATATTTCTACAAACGATCGCGGCGGTGGTGAAAGCTATCGTGGAAGACGAAGACGGTGAGGAAGAGACTCAACAACCTAAACGGAGGAGAAGGTACATCGCTCGTGAACGGCACACCGCTAACGATTTGTTGGTAAGCGATTACTTCTCAGCGGAACCTAAATATGATGAACAATTGTTTAGGCGTCGTTTTCGTATGAGTAGAAACTTATTTTTAAGGATATCTAGAGATCTTGAGGAGAAATATGTTTATTTCCAACAAAAAACCTGATGTAACCGGGCAATTAGGATTTAGTACGTGGCAAAAGGTCACGGCCGCACTTAGGCAGTTAGCGTACGGCAATAGTTCGGACATTATGGATGACTATTTAAAAATGTCTGCACGTGTAGCTAGAGAAACTCTTCACAACTTTTGTTCGTGTATTCTAGAACTTTATAGGAAAAGATATTTGAGAAAGCCATCCTTCAGTGACATGCAACAAATATTGGAACATCACGAAGATTATCATGGGCTACCCGGGATGCTAGGTAGTTTAGATTGTATGAAATGGCCTTGGGAACTTTGTCCTACCGAATGGCAAGGCGCTCACACTAGTGGATTTCACGGGGTGCCAGTCATCATGCTTGAAGCGGTTGCGTCCCAAGATCTTTGGATATGGCATGCGTTCTTCGGTATGCCAGGTTCACATAATGATATTACCATCATACACCACTCGCCTCTTTTCAATGATCGGATAAATGGTATAGGACTTAAAGGAACTTTCTTTGTAAACGGGATTGAGTACGTGTATGGGTACTACCTAGTTGATGGGATTTACCCAGAGTGGAGGGCTTTTGTAAAATCGTTCACAAAACACGGTACGACAGATCCAAAGAGATTAAAGTTTAACAGGGTCCAGATGGCTGCACGTAAAGACGTCGAGCGTGCATTCGGTGTTTTGAAGAAAAGGTGGCGAATATTGGCAACGCCTTGTCGACTATGGGACAAGGATCAAATTGGAAACGTGATGTACGCATGTATCATTCTTCACAACATGATTTTGGAGGATGAAGGTAAAGCTGTCGTTACCTATTACGATGACGAGGACCCCCAACCAGGTAACGTAACAGACGAAGATAAAGCGGCAAATGAATTTTTATTAAAGTCAAGGGATATACATCACAACCTTCGAGCTGATTTGGTGGAACATGTTTCAACGATTCCTGGGTTCGAAACCGACGAAGACAACGAAGACGACGAAGAATGATAGGTTTTTATTTTTATAATTATTTTGTATGTTTATTTTAATAATTATGTTGTATGTTTAATAATTATTTTGATAATTATTTTGTATGTTTTTATTTTGATAATTATTTTGGTTATAAATATATATATATATATATATATATAATAAAAATAAAAACCTGATGTGGCTTGGCCACGCCAGCCAAGCCACGCCTACCATACCACCTTCAAAAGTGGGTTTATGCCTTGAATTTTTAAAGTACACGTGTCAACCAATGCCCAACCCAAGCCCCACCATACCCCATGGCCTTAGACTGCGGGGTATGGGGCGGGAGTTTGGGCGTGGGTAGGGGGGAAAACGCCCAAGCCACCACCCCGGGTGGGCATGGGTTTCGGCGTGGCCCTTGGGGCATGGGTTTCAAGCCGGGCGTGGGGCGGTTTGGCCATCCTAGTTGGCTGAATATCATTGGCTCACCCGCCACGTCATAGCGGGCCATCCAAAAGTTTTGAATTTTTAAATGTTTGTGTGATTTTTTTAAATTTTGTATATTTTTTTTTAAACTACCCTGCCACGCGGTGCACCCAACCCACGCCCCACCATACCCCGCGGACACGTACCAGGCAGTGGGGGGGGGGGGGGGCTCCCATTCCACGTGTCAGCACCCGCCCCAACCCACGCCCAACCCAAGCCCCACCATACCCCGCAGTCTTAGAATGGTCCCGACCACATATTGAGGTTGATCTGATGTCTCCTATGGTAATGGCAGGCCAGACCATGCAAGGGTCTCTTTCAACAAAACGGAATTTATATAATCATTGTTTTTTTTAAAAGAAAGTTAATATTCACACACCCTCCTTTCTATCTCTGTCTATACATAGATAGAGATATAGAGTAAACAATAATGTGAAAATAAAATTTATGAGTGTGAGAATAGTAGTAACATTTTTAAATAGTTTAATGGTTTTTTATTTATCTTTTTTTTTTGTAGTTCTTACAAAATATTATTATGATAAAATCATAAAACTAGTAATTTTTAATATGTGAGATATTGTTTTTTAGATATAATCATGAGTTACACAACATCATGGTTTAACTCATGTATTTCCCTTTATTCCATCAAACACAAGCTACAAATTCAAGTGCACATGAGTGAGTCTTGTGTATCATAAATTTAGTGTATCGTCAACAAATGTATATGCCAACCAGACTCACATATTCCCGATAATATTGACGCATTTGACAATTTATATTCCTATTTGATGCATAAAGTTTGGACATCCAAAAAACAAAAATTATAAACCATATAAATACACATAGAGAAAGGGATCAGTATGAATCAACGTTTTTTTTTTTTTTTTTTTTTTTTTTTTTTTTTTTTTTTTGATAATGGGTAACTTAAGCACATTAGATGTTAATCATGTCATTTTCTGGTTGACATAATCACAATTTCAAATATTGTTTTATGGTTGATTTTCAATGTCAATCATGTGAGTGATGTTATGCAACCCTGTCAACTTGAAAGAAGGTCAAAGCACGACTGCCATTTTATAGTCGCAAGTTTTCATGACATGTTGGAAAATGATGGGTCATACATCCACTCTATTTCTCGTTTTAAAAGGCTTTAGGCCATATCTAGTCATAAAGCCTCTTGTGGGGCGTTATGCGACAAGTGCTGGAGTGCGTAAGAGAGGGGCTTTATATAACTTGAGTATGTAGTGGAGTTATATATGTATGGGCTTTATATATATGTATGTATGTATGTATATGTGTGTGAGAGGGGAAAGATTCATCACGCCGTGAAATGCCTCGCCCGACCTCCAACTTTCTTCCCCTAGCGCCCGCTGTAGTGGTGTTGGCGGCGCTATGGGGCACTATGCCCACTTTTGACATGATATGGCGCCCCACTAAGGATGCTCTTAGGCTTCTTGTACTTACTAATGAATTTAAAACTGCATATCCGAGATCTAAAGGCAGTTTAATGCCTTTAATAGTGCATTGTAAGGAGATAGCAGAGGGAATGGTGATCAAACAATGCCATAAATTGCATAAAAACTAATTCTAACCAAAATTCATCATTGTTATGGTTAAGAGTAGAGGAATGAAACTCTGACATGAAACGGACCTAACATAAAATCAGGTTTTTGGGTTTAGTCTACATGGGTCATCTTCAGTTTCAAATTGAAATGCAAACCCGTTCAGCTGAGCGGGCCGGGTTCTATATTTTATTTTATTAAAATGTTTTTATGTCATGATTCAGGTTGGTTATGTATTTAATGCCATAGTTGTACCTTAAAAAAGAAATTGACACAAATTATGATTCAGGATTAATTGTTTTATACATATGTGTATATTTTTTTTACTTTCAAATATTAATATGCAAAAAATAAAAAATAAAAAATTCGGGTTAAATGGGTTTCGGCCAACCAACGAATATTCATATCTTGTTCAGCTACGTATGTTTGACACGATTTTTGGGTTTAGGTCGTGTTTGATGTGTAAAATTTTTGGGTTTGGCTCGTGTTATACCTGCCAACCCGTGAACATGATCCCATAATTATTAAAAGGCCCTTGCTTCATGCGCCTAGGCGCGTTTTCCAAGCGAGGCCCATAAATTGCGCTTCTAGTTCCTAATCGCTCGCTTAGATCTCTAGGCACACTAAATGCCAATTTATTCTTTTTCTATTATTGTTTAATGAATAATTACTTACATTCTCCACAATACCGATATCGATTGAAGCAACTTTCATCCAGATTTCTGATCCAGTTTAGAACTTTCAAGAATTGGAATTATATCTGAGTCTTCACTAACTTAGAACATTTTGTACTAACTAGATGATATTAAATGTTATATAATAGTTTTTGTCTATTTTATTTGAAAAATAGTATTATTTAATAAATAATAACCCTATTTTATTTTTTTCATTTAAATGCTTTTTTTTCTCAGGCAAATGGCTATTTTTTCCACTTGTGTCTAGGCCCTAGATTAGACCATGGGGTATGGTGGGGCTTGGGTTGTGGGTATGAGATGACACGTGGAAAACAAACCCAAACCCACGCCCGTGGGGTATGGTGGGGCTGGGGTTGGGAGCATGAGTTGACACATGAGGGCATGTGAAATGGCTAGCTTGGTTTGGCCATTGAGAGCCCGCCATGTCACCTTGCAAGCCCGCCCCACGCCCGGCTTCAAACCCAAGCCCCAACCCAAGCCCACCCGGGTGGTGGCTTGGGCGTTTTCCCCAAACCCACGCCCCAACCCAAGCCCCATACCCCATAGTCTTAGGCCTATGAGCCTTGAGTGCTCCTCACGCCTTTTATAACTATGCATGATCCATTCAACACCCCTAGTTAAGGGTGTCCCATAACCAAACCAAATCAAATAGAAGAAGAATATGCTTATGTTAAGATTAATAATATATGTATAAATGACTAAATGTGCCTTCAAATTGATATTATTTTATTGATTCTTAAAATTGATATAGTTTTATGGGATATTTCAATATAATTTTATGGGAAATATAATTTTATCATAAAGAGGTTGGCCAAGTTTGAAACTCACGGAGGGCGAGTTTTCTGTGATTTTTTATCCCTTTTTTTTCCTACTTTTTTACTAGCCATTTAGGCCCGGTAATATGTTGGGCTTGGTTATTAATAGTTTGTTTAATTAATTTATTAAATGCATTGAGCTTGGTTGTTAATAATTTGTTTAATTAGTTTGTTTGATTAATTTGTTAATTATTTTGTTTCTTATTGGGCTTTGAAACCTATATCGGCATTGACTTTTGTAGTTTTCCATCCATCCATCTAAAACACGTGCCGCTATCCTCTTGCATATGTTTCTTTCGATTGTTATGGTACTATAATGAGCCTAACCGATACCAACCGAATGTCCGCTGCAACGTGCGGAAAATCCCACTAGTTATTTATTATGGTAAACCATTATGTACGATATATACACAAACTAATAAACGAAGAGTATGTACAATATTTACAAAGTCTTTCTCACAAGTTGTGACTCAAGCCATTAAGGCAATAATGGAACCAGAACTTTTCCATTGGACGTTCATAATTGAATATCTTTTGGATATTCTAGCGACACAAATCACCTTTTTCCATTGGATAATCATTCTTCTCTTGCAGGCATAGTGATACAAATCACCCTATTCAAGGCTCGGCTTGTCAAAATATCAAAGGAAGTCCCTTGCCAACAGGTATAATATGCATAGTTGTGGTGTTTGAAGTTTAAACTAACAGTGTTTCAGGTTTCTACTTCCTACTGGGGTTAACTTTACTATGTTTTTAACAAATGAATGTCAAGTATACACATGTGGGACTTTCTTGATCCGTAAAGTTTATATAATTTTATCGGATATTTTAAAATCATTTATTGAGTTCAAATCAATATAACTTTATGGGATATAATTTGCTTGATTCTTAAAATTGATATAAAGGTAGTTTGGTCCAAACCAAAGCCTCAATTCATTTAGCTCCAGTAGTTCAAACCCTTTAATATAGAAATCTGGAACACACTCAAATCAGGGAAACGACTTTACAATCAGACATAGTTAGTGTCACACCACCAAATGTAAAAAGGAAATTACTATGGTATCTCTATACATAGTATTAGACTCGTATTCAGGTAAAATTATAGTGGGTTCATCCCAAAACCAAGCTCCCAACGACCCCAATAATCCAGCACAGGATCGACTCAAAAGGACTAAAGGAGTAAGGGCTGACACTTATCAAGTACATCTCTAAACACATGATGGTGTTATCTCAGTTAGTAAAACAGAAGGATCTGTTCCGAAAAATGGTAAGCCTAAAGAAAAATTTAGGCTCAAAAACATCTAATGATGTTCATGGTGTTATTTTTGAGGTGCTAAAACGGGGTTGTTTGGCTAGCATAAAAGCTTTCCTTTATTTTCAATGCTGACCTAAACCAACCAGACTTCTTCAACCTCTATCAGTGGTTGTTTAATGTTTTCCTATGCTTCTTGAATCTAATTTAGCATTAGTTTCAAACAGATACGAAATCGACAAAGTCATTCAAAATTTCAAACAGATGTGGTGAAATCAACATCTAATTAAACGCACAAGTGCATCTAAACTCCCACCAATTCAGCTCAAGAATCATCTACTCCCATGAACAATGGTCATGTGAATATTCTGGGAGTTTTGCTATAACCCATGATGAGCAAGAATACTAAAGCCTTATCTTTAGCATAACATGGATCATAAATGCATCACATAACCTAGAAACATAGATTAACACACAACATAATAACTTTCATACTTTTATATCGGGAAATAAACAGAATAAGAAAACCTGTCAAATAAAATAAATATTGTTACTATGACCATTGAAGAAGCAGTAGTTGAAGAAGTGGTCTAGTCTATTCAACAAGATGAACGTTTGTAATTAAAAGGCATATGCTCATTTCACGCAACCATTCCAATCTTACACAACCCAAATTCATTGAGATTTTCATTTGGAGAAGGTAGACATTTGAAATTAAAAGACATGTGTTCTTTTCAGTCAACCATTCCAATCTAGCTATAAGCAAAAAACTAGCGGTTAAACCTAGAATGACCTACATTCTGCACCTGAAACTTGAGGTGGTTGAAGGACATACCCATTAATAAATGACAAAAACAAATCATCTTGTAATGCACCTCAATCACTATACCTTGCTCTCCACTTTCAACTGCCATTATAAACCATATTATCTGGTTGACCAAGCAGAAATAGTGTTTCCTTGTAGGGATACACTTTATATTGGAAACCTGCTTCATCAATCCCAAAATCGATGCGTTTTGAGTCACGCTTGTAAACAGCAAGTCCTAGTCCACATTCATATTCTACTCGAATATCAATTATAGGGTCACCACTCTTCTGAAACCCCTTTAGTATAGCATCTCCATATGATGGAATCGTGAATAGCTTTGTAAAGGAGTTTGAAACACCACCCCTCATCATCCATACACATATATCCCTATTAATGGCATGTTTATCGTATCCACACACAACAAGAGAGTTCCCTAGATACGATATGGAAATACGATGACTATGAGTTTGTGATAAATCATCTGGTAAGGCTATTTCTCTGAATTCTTCACTTGTCATATCAAATGAAACAATCAACATGGTGTTGCTATCAGTAGCAAACCAATAAAAAACTCCATCTATAACTACCTCGTTATAGGGTAGAAAATAAATTGATCTTCTAGGGAGATTGCCGCCATATGGACTTCTCCAAGCCCCCATGCTCAACGAAAAAACCTCAACCTGAGAGGGTCTGCAAGTAGTAGCATTATCCACATGCGTCCACCTGTTAACATGATCTCTAATCTTGACAATCTTAGGGTCACTAGTCTCACGACAAACCCCAAAACCTAGAGCAATGTAATATCCACCACATGTAGGCACAGCAACAGTAACTGTTTTTCTAAGTGAAATATTCCAAATAACAGCCTTACGAGTACTATCGCAGTAGAAACACACCAAGCCATGACAACTGCTGATTATCCTAGGATCATATTTAAGCATCTCCTCAACAGATACAGGGAAAGTCAGTGAAACTTTCTGTTGAGGAAAAGTATCATCATCAACGATTGAAACATATTTTTGCTCATGATAATTATAACTTACAAGCAGATGTTGCTGTTGGCTGCTATGATGTGCAATGAAATCAGAACTCTCGATCAGAGACTTCCATGATTTGCAGATGGATCGAAATCGAAGCAACGATTTCACAGGAAGCCTCTTCATGATTTCCGATTGGATTTCGAATGGTATGTGGTCTGACATTGCGATTTTGATTACGAATTTCTTTCTAGGGTTTTCGAGAGGTATGAATTTCCAGGGTTTTAGAGATATGATTATATATGGATACGAGATGACAGATGCCGTATGAATGTCAATTTATTAAATCGCCTTTTTATTTTGTTTTTTAATTTTAATACGTGTAAATTTCTTGGACTCGAATACTCATATTTAGTTGTTTGTTAGTTTGGGCCTAATTTAAATCGCCTTGAACCGCCTTTTTGTGAAGATAGATTCGGCCCAGTCTCGGTACAATTTAGAGGTGTGCAAATGTACAATTGTACAAAAGCGGTTTTTTTATAAACTAGTCCAATTTCTAAATCGAATTGGGTTTTTCATCAAAGAGTCAAACGAGTTTGACCCAAATTGATTCGGGTTACAGACCTGTTTAGGAGGAAAAATGTTTGAACCTATCACATCGATTGGAGTCGGGTTACAAACCAGTTTGGGAAAAAACGGTATTAACCAAGTTTTTTACTTGGTATCAAACATGTTTGGTTATAAACCGGTTTCAATGAATGAGACTACGAACTGGTGCCAAACCTAGGGGTTGGGTTGGACCCAAATCGCTTTTTTTTTACACCACTAAAGTACATACTTATTACTTTTGAAGATGTTTGTTATTTTAACAAATGTCTTATCTTAAGTTTGGCAAAACAGATGGGCGTGTTAGGTCAAAGCATGTTCTGGATAGATTGAGTTTTGGTCAAAATGCGCCAATTTAAAAAAAAAAGGTATCGATCTAGTTCAAGCAGAAACAAGTTCGTACCCAAATGGACATGTGTTTATATAAGTCATTGTTTTTAAATAAATGTTCAAAATTTGTTCTCATAGTGTGGACGAGTTGAATGGTGGAAGTGACGATATGGTTCTAGACAAACATTTATCATAGGACTCGTGTGTTCGTTGCGGCAGGACCATTAAACCGAATGAAAAGTAGACGTAAATATGTTGGACCACACACGTCTGTTGCGGCTTGTTAACGCGCCAAACTTAGACCGAACAAAAAACTAAGTCGACCTAGGACCCGTGCGTTGGGGCGGGGTCGTTGAATGGGAAAAACAGACGTAAAAGTGTTCAACCACACAACCACACACACAAAGTTGCAGCGTGTTAACTGGCAACATTTAGACCGAAATCAAGCATAGTTGCATACGACATATTACGTTTATGGTGTTTGTGATTAAGGTGCGAACTCTATAACAACTTATGTGTACGGATTTTGGTTTTCACTACCTTGTAGTCGGAAGTCTAAATTTGTCATTGTGTGATATGGTTATTGTTGAGATTATATGATGTTAATTATATAGAGGTTAAGTTATTCTACAAAGACTCCTAAAGATAAGAAGTGTAAGAAGGCATTATAGAGTGACAAGTGTCCAAGAACCTAAAACCTAAACCCACTACACCACCACCCAAAACCTAAACACCCACCCCCACCCCATCCCACCACCACCCAAAAACCTAAACCCCCCACCCCTCGCAAAAAAAAAAAAAAAAAAAAAAAAAAAAAAAAAAAAAAAAAAAAAAAAAAAAACTATACCTCACCATAAAACCTCCCAAAAAACCTAACCCACCCCACCCGCAAAAACCTAAAAAAAAAAACCTACCCCCTCCCATCGGCAAATTTTTTTTTTTTGGGTGGGTGATGGGGGTAGGGGTGTGACATTTGTGCTTTTGTAAACATTGTACGATTTAGAACAACGTCATTATCAACTAGTGGGAAACCCGCACGTTGCCTCGGGGTCGACAATAAGGGGTGGGAAAATAAATCAAGCCTTCAAACGATTAAAAAAAATAATACTATATAAGGTGTGTATGCGTGTAAAAGCCCCCGCACTTCATGGCAATGCATGTTTTTAACGGCCACATGGGATAGTTAAATGGTGTATGCTTCATTTTATATACATTCTGGCACCCAAAAAAAGTCTAGAGGGGTTTTTAGTTTACATTAAACGTAGGAAGCGCAAGTTGTAATAAAAAAAAAACTAAAAGGAGACCTCCTTTAATTTAGAAGCTTTCGTCTTAAAATGTTGGTTTCCAAAAAAGCCAAGACCTTTTTCAAAGAGCACTTCTATTCAAAGGCGAAAGAATAAATTTATATTGTATTGAAACACTTAAAATTTAATGAAACGGTTAATATAAGATTAATTTATTGAAATAGTTTATATAAGATTAACATATATGTCAATGCTTGCAGTCTCAAATGATGCTATGCAAAAATTGAATTCAATATGGTAATCAAGCATGTAATTGACGACGATGATGACGATTAAGCATAAATTATAGTAAATGGGGGCTAGAAGGTGATTTGCTTACTTTAAGGGTCTGTCATCCAAACATATCCATGTACAGATCCTCCTCTTTTGAGTTAGTACTATACATATATTTTCTTAACAGCCAGCAAACCCTCTAACAGCACCATCAGCACCACATAAAACACCTGCATCCAAGAAAATTACATTCCAGGCCCGGGACTCCGAGAAAAGCCTCAACAACAGCAAAAGACTATCGTCCCAGGTAGCCCAGAAATACCGTCTCTCTGACCCAAAAAGTCTCAGAAGCAAACGTCCACGACATGCGCAAAACTGCCTCCCCCTGGCTCGCCAAAAAAAGTTGTTAGTATATAACAATTGGATATATTCTATATAAATATATGTTTGGAAAAAAATGCTTTTATGAGCTGGGGCATGTCAAAAGTATTTACAAAAAGAAAAGCAATAGGAAAATCCAAATACAATGGGATTTGCCGATTTGGGCAGTGTGCATGCAATTCCGAGGCATTTGAGCCAATATATAATCTTTGACACCAGCTAACACAAGGTCAAAACTTTGGTTAAAATACCATCGTGTGTCAGAATGCAAAATTATAATTAAACTCCTATCCGCAAATTTTTAAGTGAGCTCTGTCCCCTACCGTTGCTGACACCACGACCCATTATCTCTGATTCTCTGCTTTGACTTTCCCTGCCTCCCATTATGATAATGACAGAACCCATGGCTCATTAATTAACAACTACGACGTGAATTCAGCAAATAATTTGAACTTGTCGAGAACATTTTAATCAGAAAACATTACTAAAGTGCAAAGAATTAGCACACAAACCTCTATCTATATGTTGCTTTTTTGCATTTAAATTCTAAAGCTGCAGGGATTGTCTATAATCACTGGTTGCTACACAAGACAATATGAGTAGAAACATAATCTTACCTGGGAAACACCAACTATCTCAGTGGTCACAAAATAACCAGAAGAACAACAAATGTCATGATTCTTCCATCATACCGTCCTTCAGAACAACAAATAATAAGTAGAACTAAAGACCAATTTTGTGCAAAATATCTTACCTGGTGGTGCATTAGACCAATTCATCATACGTCGCAACCTACTGTTGAATTAGATCTTTACCTGCTGATGCTAAGACCTAAACAAAACATGCAGACTTGTTCAGAACTTTGGTACATTTAAATGAAATAAAACTTTCCTGCTACTGTTTTGATTACAAATTCAATAATGCTATCAAAGTTGAAATCAATAAAAGGTTGCATAGAGAAATGAATTTGATGGAGTCTTAGGCTGGGTTACCATGCCTCTTTGTATAGGGCCCAAGATAGGTAGTATTGAGTCAGGCCGTGGCACAATGATTCAAACCATTCACAAAATTAGTTCACACAAATGAAAACAATAAAAAAAGATACTCATACCAACGATTGAAATTAGAGTTACATGTGTTGGGATGCAGAGATGAAAGAATCGATCACGGTGGCAAATAGAAGGAGAGCACAGACTCCATAGCCGGCAACTTCAAATGGAGGTTCATTTCTTAACTTATCATGTCAGCTTCTTTATAAATTACTAAAATTTACTAATGAAAAAAATAGCATGAAACCTACCTAAATAATATTCATGTAGTTACCATGAATGGTTAGATGTAGAGTTGTTCCTTCGTTATTAGTATATTTTGAGGAGATTAGTTGTTTTATGAGAATGATCTGGCAGTCGAGTCTTCTGAATGTTGGTGTTTGGAAACCAGCAACGGCTATTTAGAAACGTCTTGCCTGCATTGTATTTGATATGTAAGGAAGAAGGTGATGCTTGGACCAAAAAAGTCAACCACGGAGATATGGCCTCTGCAAGCTGCTATATGTAGAAGTGTGTTGCCTTGTTTGTCTGTAGAGTTTATGATTCCATATTTAAAGACCGGACATTGGACCACCTGCATTTAGTAACAGATCTCATCATTTTGGTCTTTGATTTCGACCTTCACCCAGTTTACAAGGTTTTTTTTTTTGTTTTTATTTTACTTCATTCTTACTTATATCATGAATTCAAGATTTCCTCTGGTAAAACTCCCATCATTGAATGGAGTCATGAAAAAATCAGATTTTTTTGCATAAATTAAAAAAAATGTAATTTGCTTAAAAGTGAAAACACGCATTAAAAAACTTGAGTTAAATGAGATAATAATTCATGTATTCAGTTTATAAATAAATCAAACCTTCAGATTTAAAATAACTACATTAAAAGTGTTTAACATCCTTTATTCTGAATAAGTTATTCATAATCCACTCATTCACAGAGCAATTATGCTACTCTTATAAGCAATAGATAATTGAATTAATTAAAAAATAACAAACTTACAATTATCCTAAAAGTAACCCCAAAACCAAGTTTTGAATCCAAGCTGTTTTCCATCTCCGTTGCATATCTTTTCTGACCCGAAACCCAACCCCTGGAGCATTCCAATCCAATGCTCTGTTGGTTAGCATTCGTCATTTGGAGCTTGTCGTAACAGGATTAAGCATTTGGAGCCGAAATTTTCCATCATCACCGACGTTACAAAACTGGTGAAGCTGAATCCTTCTACACATTTAATATGATCGTACTAATAAGGGTGATATATTTTGATGCTGAAATTAAAGTGGAAGCATCAAGGGTGTGGGGTTTTGATCAACCATAGGACTTACCTGTGTTGCCAGAACTCGCCATCGAAATCGTAGCTTCTGGCCGGAATATTGAAGTTCTAAGGTTTCGTCGGAACCCTAATTCAGCCAGGTTTGCTGCCATTCATCTTCAGCCCATTATCATCTAGAACAGCTGAAGAGGCATCGTCGTCGTTTGGATTCGATAGAGAGAGATAGGGACGATCAGAATTGGAATGGGAATCTTTTTAACGTAGGGAGCCATATTAAATGCGATTAAACCATTCAATTGTAGAGAGAAGAAACGTTTCGACTGGCAAGGGGTTATAAGGGTGAAGGGAGTGGTTAAACAGGTGAAAGTGGTAAACTTTAAAATGGACCAATCAGAGAGTGTCACGTCAGAGAGGAGAAAAAGTTTAAACTTTGCTGAAAAGTGTTGGCAATGGTGTAGACTGTTGAAAATGGCAAACTTTTTTTTTGTTTTTTTTGTTTTTAAAAATTATGTGTTAAAAAAAATCAATAAAGCATCAAATTATGTGTAGACTGTTGAAAGTGGCAGTGGTATCTTCTTCCCCATTTCCACCTGCAACCTCCATCACCGCCGCCACAGCAGCGGCGTCGCTACCAGTCGGCCGCTTCCCTATTCCTCCTTGGTTCTCTCTTTCATCTCGCTCACTCTCTCTGTCTCTCAGATATCGCCGCCGCACCGTACGCCACCACCAAGGTGGTGGCGGTTGTTCAGTCGGGGAAGCTGGGGTGTGTGGGTCAGTGGGTGTTCCTCGGAGTGAGTGAGAAGTCCAACGGTCACAAAATCACATTTGCCGCATCGGTGAGCACATACCGATTCTTCAGTTTGCCGCGCGGTAAATAAGGGAGGGCGGCGGTGTTCCCGATCGGCATTCTCCTTTGCCGATGGGTTTGCCGTGCCACTCCCTTCACCCGGGTAAAGGTGGTATTTATGTTAAAATTGTATATATAAATTTACTATTATACCCCTAAAGTGTCTTAAATTTTTTAACAATTTGCAAGTTTATCCCCTCTAAAATAGCTTAGCTGTCTTGTACATGTTGCTTCAAAATATGTACACAATGTAAAATTACCATAAGGGTAGAAAACCTAGTTTGCTTAATAAGGTAGTATAGATTATAGATTATTTACATTTATTTATTTATCGATTTAACTGTATCTATTAATTCATTTAGCAATTTAATATTTATGTAGAAAGACCATTTTGCCCTTTTACTTCATTAAGTTATTGTACCATACGCATAAAATATTGTAATTACTTAAATTTGGTTGGTATCCTAGGGAAATGTTTTATAATATAGTATAGATAAAACATGGTGTTTTGATTTCAAGATTTTGTATATTCATATGACAATTGCACGTTTTAAGTTTTTGTTCGATTTCGAGCTCTTAAACCATTCTGGAAAGTCATACGTAAACTGTTACGTAAACGTAATCAGTTTAATGCAACGTACACTCCGGAACAAAGTCATAAGTCAAACATACCCTAAATACCCTTAACATAACTTAGAAATAAGTTTTGAAGGGTTCGGTATGGCAAAAACATGATTATTCATGCACATGGACTAAATGCGTCAAACTACGAAAGTATGCCAATTCGCGTATTTC
Source organism: Helianthus tuberosus (assembly GCA_030545235.1). Lineage (NCBI taxonomy): Eukaryota > Viridiplantae > Streptophyta > Magnoliopsida > Asterales > Asteraceae > Helianthus > Helianthus tuberosus. The sequence continues at coordinate 26,571,293 of CM060437.1, read as the reverse complement.
TGCATACAGATCAAATACACACATCCAAAAAATTTTGTAATCATTAAAATATTGTATTTTAGTGATGAGAATTCAAAAATGTCCTTCGTTGCGTAATTTCGATCGTTTTTGCGTCCGTTCGAGCGTTCGTCGCAATTAAGCGAAAAATGCAACCGTACAGCCGAACAAAACGGCATCCTTAATATTTTCAAGCATATTTCAAGTCCCCTATGCTCAGTGGCGAAGCTTCTCCCCCCCCCCCCCCAATTTTTTGAAACCGGGGGGGTGGTAACGTATATACCTAAAAATTTTCTATACGAAAGTACTATTCATAACACTACGCATCGAAAAGTTCGAGGGGTCGGGTGCCCCCTCGGGTTTGTTATAAGCTGCGCCCCTGCCTATGCTTTAACATCCTTGTAAAGCCTTAAAATTGGGTTAAGGGGGGTTAAACGCGTCGAAAACAAGTTTAAGGGGTTGCAGGGACTAAAACTGCCAAAACTTGAAACCTGTTAGAATTGTCTGGCAGGGCGCCAGAACCTAGACTCTCTGGGTCGCGGGGCGCAAGAACTGGTGCTGACAGATTGTTTAATTCAGCTTGCAGCCTTGGTTTTCATTCATTGTTTATTCAAACTTGTGGGCAATTTGTGTGAGGAACAAGCATCAAATCTGATCTTGGACACTTGTTATGTAACACCTCGAAAATTCACGTCCTATAAGGTATTGACACGTGTCATAAGCTTGAACGTGAGAAAGTATACTTTAGAGGGACTAAAGTTGACAAACATAGAAAGCATGTGAAAATGTTCAAAATGTCAACAATGGATAAATATACTTTACAATAACCCTACATGATGTTTATACCCTTAGACGGATAAATCATGGATCATACGAAGCTAAAAGTGAGAGATTTCAAACCACGAGGGTTAAATGTGTCAACATGTTTAAGTTATACCTCTGGGTGACCTTTTAGCAAACCCGAAGCTTTGTAACGGTTAATTATGCTCACTAGAATACACGATATAAATTTCATAAGGTTTCGTTATCGTATGAGCAAGTTGTGATCAAATTCGTTTACAAGGGTTAAAAGCGTTAACGTTGAAAGTTTGGACTTTTCGGGTGACAATAAAGTTAACCGGGGGCTAAACAAAATAGGTAAATTACTTGGAGCCCTTATATGTCAAATTAAAGGATCCAAATTGCAAAAATAAAGGTTACTTGACCTTTCGGAAGGGCCAAGAGACACTTATGCAACAAATGGTAAAGGTATGGGCTGATCAGAAGCCTTGCGCACCGTAGGCATACAACCCCTACGATGCGCAAGCATGTGCCAGCGACCAGAATTCGCCTGTTGGCTGTTTTAAGCGTTGCAACTCACTTTCATCCGATTTTCCTCATCTTACTTGGCCCCTAAACACCCCCTAAACATCTAGGGACACTTGTTAAGATGTTGTGGTCACTCATAGACTTGGGTGTCAAGAATTTGTGGTGATCTAAACATTATATAAAGCCAATAAGTTGCAACACATTCTTCACACTTCACTTGTGCAATTGAGGAGCCTTTCTGGAACTTCAAAGCAGGAACAAGACCTTCCTAATCAAGCTTAGGACTTCAGTAAGTTTTCTAATCTTTCCTTAGTTTAAGTTTTAGCTTAGTTTAGCTTAAAAGTCAACCGTCGTAATTAAAGGTTGACTTAACGATTAATCACTAATGGTCCAGTGATTAGCCGAATCAAAGGTAGTTATAAGTTGGTAATTATGTGGGCTTTAAACCCTTAAAAGGGCATCCACTGATTCCCATCCTAACTAGGTCATTTGTCGAGTCAAAGATGATTAGAAAAAGTCAACAGAAATGTAATCTTTCGTTTAACGCATAATTAACAAGGTAAAAGGCGTGTAACCTATTTTATCATTCATATAACTTGATAATAAGCATAAGAACTTGTCTAAGCTTGTTTGATTCGACAACTTTCCATTGTGAACCGATTCGGAACCGAAAGTCGCAAAGCTTTGACTTTTGCTTTGACTTCAGTTCTGACCCGCTTTAGTATGATTTGGAAATTCCTTAGAGTTTCCTTAGGACCAGGCTACATGTTAGCATAACCCTCTGTGGTTGGTTCATTGATTGACCCATTCGTTTACGCGTTTCCGTTAATTGCTCATATGTTGACCATTATGCCCTTTTCACCTTAAAACGTGATTTATGAAAATGTAAAAGTGTAGAAACCTTAATTACTGATATATAGACTTATATGCAAAGTTTGACATCAGTTTGACTTGTAGATTAAGAGTTATGCTCATTATCGTAAAATTAATGCTTTATGTTAATAAAATGGCGTAATTAGCGTATAGCCTAATTAAACATACTTTTTGGTATCAAATCTTTTACCCACTGATGTAATATATTATTTTTGGATTTTTAAAGATTTTTAATTAATTTTAGGCTGAGCATAACTAGTAGTCGTAGGCTTAACCCAGTAATTGTCGGTTTTGCCCTTACGGGCCGTAAAATGAGTTTTACATATCTAAACGACTCCAAACCTTTTTCTACTGATCACATATGATAAATAAATTATTTTAAGCCTTCTGGAAATATAGAAATATCAGATCTAAGTATCGAACCCGGAAATGGCCTTTAATCGCCTTATTTAGTGTTTTTAACGCATAGTATGTATTAAAATTATATTTGACAAACCCGGGTTGATACCTACTGATATAAGAGGCAAATTATAATATTTTAACAGTAAGCAAAGGTTGATAAACTCAGACTTCAGTTTTGAGCTTTTCGGCTTATGTGAAATTACCAAAATACCCCTACGGGGCATAGTTTGGTTATAATGGATAAATTTCACATATGTACTTTATCCTACTGTTATAACTCATTAATTTGAGTATGTTTACTGATTACATCAGACCTGTAACTCAGTTAAACACTTAAACCCTTTTACAACCTTTAAAATGACCAAACTACCCCTACGGGGCCTAGTTGTGTTTAAAAAAACGTTTCGGGCATAATGAAAGACATCTTACTGATGTCACTACATATTTGAGGAATAATTAACTTAGGAAACCTGTTTAGGACCCATATGGTTACCCGTTACGCCTCTGGCGCGTTCGGTTCGGTGTATGTGACTAGTTTGCATAAATTAGCCGAAACGGGTCAAACCTTATCCGTTTTATCTCAAAATCCAGAATGTGTTTAGTTTACCCATATTATACAAGTCTTCAAACTTGTCGGGTCTAAATCACATTCTATTCCGGTCTTCGCTTAATCATGCGTTTAAACCGTAAACCTTCCTTAAGACTAACCGGTCTAAGTTACGACTTAAATAAGACCCGTTAGGAATCTAATAGGTTAATAAAACCTTCGTTCCAGATTGAGAGCCCCAGTAGAAGTACTCGTGCTTGCTGATTAGAATATACGGCTGAGTATAAATTGCATTGCTAGCTCAGGTAAATACTTTTAACTTATTTTCCCTTACACGGGCTTGGGATACGGTATTATAAAAATACCGCTTGGTCGGGTGTAGAAACCTTTTAATCGGAGATGATTAAATTGCATAATCCTGTTTTAATCTGTATTGATTGATAACAAATAATATTGGGGGTTAATGACCGTGTCCTGGATATCCTTGGCTCATTTTAAAAAGTGAATGGCCACGACGTAAGCACAAGGTGTAGACATAACACCTCCTGTTGCATATGTATAACGTATACTCACTCGTAAGGGTGTCTTCTTATGAGATCATATTTGTGGTGTGTCGATTAATCTTGTCCGGCTTGTATTGTATAATCACCGGCCCTAAATGTTGGACAACCATGTAAATCGGATACAAGATTTTTATTAATAAAATTGTCCCAAGTATAAAAGATTAATTTTGCCTCTGTGCATTTTAATCAATGTGTCAAGATATTTTGTGCCGTTTGCACTCGAATCACTTTTCAAACTCTTTTTCCAAAATGAGTCAGTTAATTGTATTTACCAGTGTAAACTGACGTATTTTCCAAAAGGTTAAGTGACAGGTACTACGCATAATTGGTTGGGAGCTCAGGGCGTCATTAGGGAATCTTGCAAGTTCTAGATGCCTAAAGTCTATTGAACAGTTTTAGTTTCTTTTATTTGATCCGCCTGTGGATCCTTTACTTTCCGTTGTAATACTTTGATATTACTTTATATTCGGAATGTAATATATTTATCTTTTGCTTCCGCTGTGCATATTAAATATTGTGTTGTTTGACGATTATGTTGCCAACCACGTCACGATACTCCCCTACCGGGCCCACCGGTGACACGTGGAAAGTCGGGGTGTGACATGTTATCATCCCATTATTGCTTGGGCAATACATAAAACACATGGCAAGATTTTGTGGTTCCAAGAAATCTATAAATAGCAAGGCCTTCAAGCTCAAATCCTTGCTCATTTGCTTCTTCTTCTCTCTAAGCTCTATGTAGGAGTGCTACCTTATTAGGAGGCCTCCCATCTGAGTTTTTCTAGTATTCTTTCATCCTAAGAACACAAGTAAGTGTTCTATCCAGTCTTGTTTATTTATTTTGAGCAATTATAAGCTGAAAGTCAAACAGTTTGACTACCGTTTGACTTTCGGTTTTGACCATGAATTGGTCAAGTCAAAGTTCATTTGAACTTTGCAACATGATCGTAATCACGATGGTTATAATCCCTTGCGATTATACCTACTAATTACCACGTTGACTAGTCGAAGTGACGAGTCAATGTTTCGGTCAAAATGCATAATTATGTGCATTTTACG